>OX243899.1:21944152-26744152 GCA_945859665.1 Anorthoa munda | reverse complement strand
TGCCTGGAAACTAAGATTAAAAAAAAACAAAGAGAAGGTTGTATCATTAAAATGACTTAATCTTCTCACACGTATTCAAAAAAATAGTGTGAATGTGTAAATGTTCTTAGAAATATGTCGAAAATTTATCAATTAGCATGAGACAGTATTGAATAAACTGTGTGTTAAAAGTATTACCAGCCTGTGTCTATTCAAAGAAATTTAAAAATTTAAAGTGATTTTTATGTTTAGAATTATGTAGAGTGTGATTTATGCGATCATTTAAAAATCACACTCTTGTTTAAATTGAAGATCAAAGAGATACTTCAAACAAACAAATTGAATTGTAAGACATCCACTAAACACTTTAATGAAGAAATGAACAAGATTAATGACGCCATTGTGTTCCCACAGGATGATGCTCAGAAAGATGAAACAGTGGAATATGAAGCAAATTTCGTCTGTACAACATCACAAGACGGAAAAATCCAGCTTCATCTGACGACAGAAAGCGAGCCTGTCGCATATATTCTAGTTGGCAGTTTGAAATCAATAGCAAGGCTGTTATATGATACGCAGACGGACATAAGACTGACGAGTTATACTAATGACCCTAGGAGATTTAAGTAAGTATAGATATAATTTATCTATTATGACAATAAAAATACATATAAATAGTCTCCATAAAAAAAGTCTCATAAAAAATGTGGCGCTCTGAGGTTTAAGACAAGTGACATTTCATCATCAAAATGGTCGCGATTGCGATTGGTAAATTTATGAGAAAATTTTATGGGATTGAACCGCTAACGAAATGTCCCATTCTCAATCGCTTAAATTTTGGCATTTCAACAATCAACATCGCTGACAGAATGACGTTAGGGACACAGGTGGAAGATATTCATCGGTTCCCTTTTTGCGTCTCTTTGAAGTGAGGTTGAATGAAGTGAAAGTCCAAATGCAGGTTGATGGTATTTTTATATGTTCTCATCAAAGAACATAGGTTATATTTATACCACAGTCTTAATAAAACACTTGTTATAGTAATTAAGTTCGTGAATCGCGACGGTTGGTAAACAAGAGAAGGACCCTATGGGAGCGCCCGGGATCTTCCCTCAGTGTCACCACTTGAGAGACATGCATTCTCTACTCAAGGTGTAAATACCCCTCAGTAGCTGATTTTAAAATGAGAACCACATCTAAACGGCTTGTCGTAATTTTATGGAAAAGATATACGTTACATTAGAATTAGATCATATTTTTAATAATTTAGTTTTTGAACATTTGGAGTTTTATTCGTATGATCATCATCATCTGCCTAGCCTTTTCCAACTATATTGGGGTCGGCTTCCAGTCTTACCGGATTCAGCTGAGTACCAGTGTTTTACATGGAGCGACTGCCTATCTGACCTCCACAACCTAGTAACTGGGTAACACAATACCCCTTGGCAAGACTGGTGTCAGATCTCAGGCTTCTGACTACCCGTAACGACTTTTTTTTTTAATTGGGACAATCTTACCGCACTATTCCTAAACCACTGCAACTCCTGAACGACCGCAACGACTCCTCCGCTCCGTAACGACTGTCAAAGATCTACATATGACAGCCGGGACCAACGGCTTAACGTGCTTTCCGAGGCACGGAGAAAACTCGGTATGTTGAAATGGTCACACATCCAAGGACTGACCTCGTCAAGCGTTGCTTAACCTTGATGATCGACCCGTGCGGCTGTTATTATTGAAGCCACGAGCTCTTCAAAGTTTTATTCGTATGATGATGTGTAATTAATTTGTAAAGTTAAGTCTAACACGGACAAAAAAGCGATAATCGCACCAAAACCGTCGAGCGTTTTTTAACGAAATTTTCACCATCTCAAAGACAATTTAATTATAAAAATTTTGTTTTATGGCTTTTTTTTTTCGTCATTGAATAATGAGGAAAGAACAAAAATCTAATGAATTTTGAATCCCGCGGGTGTGAAACGAGTACGCATTTTGTTCCCTCAAGGTCATTGGCGACTGTCATCTTCTTAAATATTAAAACATGCAACACTATTCTAAGGTGCGTTCACATAAGCGCAAATGCACAATACGTGACACCACAGACGCTTTGTGTGAAGCGTTAGGTCGATAACGATAATTTTTATAACAATAAAAAGTTTATACATAAAGATAGAAAAAGTTCTTTCCACGATAAAAGCCTGACTAAAGACATAGCGCTAGTGCTCTAGGCATTTGATGAAAATATTTTTATTGCTATTCAACTGACTTCAAATAAGGAGCAGGTTCTCAATTCGACTGTATGTTATTTTTTTATCATTGTTACGCGATTACTCCGCTATCTGTGTACCGATTTTAAAATTCATTTCGTATTTGAAAGGGTTCCGACGTGGTCCCATTGTCGCCAACTCAGAATCTGGTGATGGGATTCCATAGATATCGAGGGAACCCCTCAAATATTGTTGGCATACATTTGTGGCGATTTTAATATTTTCATCAACAACGTAATCATTTTCACTCAAAATGTATCATTTTATGGAGAGGAACTGTTAAAGAAGACCATAGATGGTCACTGGAACTCCTTAATAATAAGTATGTCACGGGTATAAGATATCTCGAATAGTTAATCGACTATGATGAAACAGATTATTATACTTACAAATAAATGGCACTGATGAAAATGGTACTATCGAAATGATCTGATGCCGGAAGATAGGCACTGGAACTCCGAAATAAAACAATGTATCCTAGTCATAAATAAAGATTTTGTATTTGTACTTTGCCTGTAAATAAATTTTGTAGTTATTTGAGGTGCCATAACAAAAATGACGAAAAAAAAACAAAAAGCAATAGGGTCCAAAGACACCGATTTCGGCAAAGATAGTAATTTTTCGGTTTGTAGTGTTTTTTTCAGGTTTGGGACCTCTGTTTCTATCTACAATATTAATTCCTTCAATTGGCATGGGACTTTATGAAAATAACAATTTAATGTTTATAAAAAAAAAGTTAAATCAAAAAAGTAAATTTAAAAAATCTAATGCCCCGACTGCTTAAAAGGCGAACTAAAAATACATAAACAAGAAGAAAATCATGCTGTGCAGTCGGAGGATACATTTGGTTTTGGTCAGCCAGCTCGCGAATATGTATCCTCCGACTGCACAGCATGATTTTCTTCTTGTTTATGTCTTTTTAGTTCGCCTTTTAAGCAGTCAGGGCATTAGATTTTTTAAATTTACTTTTTTTATTTATAACTTTTTAGTTATTTTTTTTAGATTTCGGTTCATTTAAACATATAAGTGTTACATATTTTTGAAATCACCTCTTAAAACCCTTTATTTTGATACCCCACACGATGGGTCCGGAAGAAAAAAAAATTGGTGCCCCACAATATGGCGGCCAAAAACCGCCATTTTTTATTTTCTAATTCAAATGTAGCCAGTGACACTTGCAAAGTTATCATCAAAATCGGCCAATGCGTTTGGTCTCTAGAAAGCCACATAGGGACAAATATACATACATACGTACGTAGACTGATAAACACATTATCCTCCTTCGGCAGTCGGGTAATTACGACATATTAATAAATCGTTGGTTTAGCAGTTGCATACGCTACTGGCAAACATGAGGTCTTGGGTTCGATGCCCGGGTCGGTATTATTGGGTTTTCCATCTAGAATTTTTCAGTTGCAGCCCGGAGACTAGATTTGTACCTATTTATTACACGGGACTTAAACATAAATGTTGATATGTGGGTTTACTATAATAGCGTCCACCTCTACTGAGCCCTTAAATCGGAATACAGGCTTTATGTTATCATCATCATAACAGCCAAAAAACGTCCACTGATGAACATAGGCCTCCCACAAGCGTCGCCACATTGATCGGTCCCGTGCGTCTCGCATCCAGAGGATCCCCGCAATCTTAACCAGGTCATCGGTCCAACTGGTGGGAGGCCTTCCAACGCAACGTCTTCCGGTTCGCGGTCGCCACTCCAGAATCTTTCTGCCTCATCGGCCATCCGTTCTGCGAGCAATGTGCCCTGCCCACTGCCATTTAAGTCTGCTATGTCGGTAACCCTGGTTCTCTTGCGTTATGTTTTTAAATTAAAAGCAAAATTTCAACAAAAGTGTCGGTTGCACATTTCACGGCATCATGACTCTCAAATTAATCATTCACTCATGCCAGTTATTAAATTCGCTAACAATTGTAACATTCATTAAACCAGATTTTAAATTTAATACTTCTCGATTTTGAACCATAAAACCTTTGTAACGTGGAATAAACGTGATGTCGATTGCACGAGCGCTATTGTCATTTTAATGTTATTGAAATTATAATTCCTTTATGGATATCGGCATTTTAACAGAAACGCCATTAAAATCAGAACGTTAAGTGACATCAGCATCTGCATTCAGAAACGGAAAACCTTTTATTTTATCCTCGTTTATTTTGTTATATCCAAACAGCTGGTATTTTTACTGAGGTTCCAATTTTCTCATTCGGTTGGTATGTTTAATTTCCGTGGGCATTTTTAGATTACGCTATGTTTACGTAGCTATGCGGTGTTGTTGTGTAAGTAGTGGGTAGTTACACAATAGTGTCTTGTAATCTTTCGTATACACCCGATATAAATATATTTCTTCACTCTACCTCATCTAACAATTTAATTTGAAAATTGTTTATTTGTTTCTATGCTTGAAAAAGGTAGTAAATGGAAGTTATTGGTTAAATTAAAAATTTACACTATCAAAATGCACAATTCCTGTAGGGTAGACCATAGGATCAAAATCACGGGGAAAAACTTATCATAATCAATCACATCTGACCCGCAAGATGCCGAATGACGAATGCCTAGTTTGGGGGTCATTATCCATCGTAATTTGTTAGAGTACAATTTGTTTCTTAAAGATTTGATTCATACAAGTTTTGATATTGAAAGATTTTTATTAAAAGGTACATAGGTTACATACGTTAAAATTTTGTTACACAGGCAGGCTACCGTCTTTCTAAACATTAAAACGTGTTTTTATGAAAATACTTTGCACTTAAATTAATTTATAAAGGGAATCGTTATAAACAAATGGTTATGAGCAAGTCTTTGTATTTTGTAGATTACATGATGTACACTTTATTATAATTTGTTATAATAACATAAAGATAGTGGGTAGTTGGCGCAAAAATTATGAATAAACGGCCAATCAAGCGTAAGCGAGTTATCGTCATGATGCGTCATGGAGGAAATAGTGATGAAGGAGTCGGTATCGATTGTACGTGCGGGCGTACGACAATGAATGTACTAAGTCTACTTTTGCCAATATCGGATATTAGATTGTTACGGTGGGTTGGGTTGTTATTCATACTATGCGAAGTTTTATTAAAACAGAATAAAAATAAAAAATATTATATCAAAATGTGACACGAAAATAGAAAAAGCGAAAGAATAACTAGTCCGTCCCCAACTTGGAAATTAGTTATTATTTGAGTTCCTTCCTTCGATCAACTTCCATTAGAAAGGTGATCCCTTTTTAATTGCTTGGAAACTTTTCTATGGAAAGAAGGTGTAACTAGATATCTTTCTCGAAGAAAAATGTCGAATAGCTAATCAATATATTGCTTAGATTTTTATAACGACAGCGTCTTAAGTTTTTTATTACCTGTAAAAGAAGCTCTATACAAATTGACATTCCGTCGGTGACAATAATTGTCGAAAAATAAAAATGTATGGGTTTGCCGTGATGTTTTGATAGCAAAACGTCACTTGGAAATGAATTGGACAATGAATGCTTCCATTTTTGTGCTCATCAGTTGGCGCCACTGGCGAGTAAGGTCCTTAAATACAGCTGTTAAACGTTGTTATTACGCGCATGGATGCAAAGTTTGAATTAAAATCATTTCTTATGCAGTAGAAGTGCGATTGAATATAAAATCGAGTATGCCTTTTTAAAAAGGAGGATTAAATTTTCCGAAAGATAAAACTATATTAAAGCAGTGGTTGGCTATATTAATCTGCCATATTTGGCAAGTATTCACAACAGCAAAAAAGTAGTAAATAAACTCGCACTAAAAGTAAAAAAAACTATAAAATTTGACATTTTGAAGACCCAACTCTACACCATCGCTCCTAGCAGTATATACAAAGTCGATATCCCTCATTGATATCGCTGATAGATTGTCACTTTTTCTTAAGCCGAAGAATTTCTTGGCTCTTGAATGGTATTTTTAGAGCAGTACTTTTGGTAAACATTAGGGAAATATAAATTTGCACTGAAAAAAAATAATGGTGCTATCCGTTCCGATTTCAACTAAAGATGCGTATAAAGTTACTGTTATATATAATGTTACTTTTCGATTGAAGTATAGTGAATACAAAAATGTAGTGAACACATGAATACAAATGAATTTTCCTATTTGAAAAAAACATCTCTGCAGTCTTTTCTGTAAGTTCCATTTTACATTGTAACCCTCTACAATTTTGTTATGTTTTAGGTACGAAATAAACGCAGTACCGTTACATCAGAAGTCAAAAGACAGCGACTGTGAACAATCAGAGGCTTCATGCATCGCTACTTCAACAAAAGTGACAGATTTGAGGATCGGCGTCGCGAGTTTCTGTAAGGCGTTCCCGTGGCATTTTGTAACTGATAAAAGATTGGAGCTGGTGCAATTGGGTATGTATTTTAATCGTATGTTTTTGTTTATAAGTATCAATTGAATGTACAGAAATTGACTATTTGGTACTTAACATAATAGGCTTTATTTATAATAATCTCGACAGTGTTGATTGACATATTTTGAATTAGCATCTGCTCGCGGGCTCGTCCGCGTAAATACTGAATAGTGTTATCCCTTAGGATCATTATACTGAGTTTATCGGTATAGAAAGTATTCCATGTGTTAGGCAGATTATAAACTACTAGCATCTTCCAGCTGCTTCGCCCGCGTGAAAAGTGTTTTATCATCCCAAGGGAATATTATTCCAAGATAAAGAGTAACCGATGGCCTAGTCCAGGCTATAATCTACCTCTGTGCCAAATTTCATCCAGATCCGTCCAGCCGTTTGAGCGTGAAGAAGTAACAAACATACAAACACACACTCACAAACTTCCGCCTTTATAATATTAGTGTGATAATAATAATAACTAGCTTCTGCCAGCGGCTTCACCCGCGTGAATGTCGAAAATTATCCCAAGGGAACGTATTCTCGGATAAAAAGCATCCTATGTACTATTCCAGACTACAATCTATCTCTGTGCCAAATTTCATCCAGATCCGTCCAGCCGTTTCAGCGTGAAGAAGTAACAAACACACACACCATATGCACAAACTTGTTTTAGTGTGATGTGATAGTAAGATAAATTCATATATGTGAGCAAAATTTCATCCAAATCCGTTTTTGCGTAATTGAAACAAAAATTTCACATTTATTCAGTGGTACTGGGTCCTGTCCTGTATACGGTTTACACTGCTGACCTACCAACCTCAAAGCAAATTGTTACTGCAACTTATGCTGACGACACTGCAGTACTATCCTGTGATAAAGACCCTATCAGAGCATCCACAAAACTCCAAGAACACCTGGATGTTATTGGATCATGGTTGAAAAAATGGAGAATCAGGGCCAGTGCAGCGAAGTCTGTCCACATTACCTTCGCTCTAAGAAGAGGGGAGTGCCCAACAGTTACACTTGATGGAAATGCCCTTCCACAGAAATGTACGGTCAAATACCTTGGCATGCACATTGACAGAAGACTTACATGGCGCGATGACATTAAAGCCAAAAGGGATCAAGCAAACAGAAAACTTGGAGACATCTACTGGCTTTTGGGCAGGCAGTCATCTCTTAGCTTGGAAAACAAATTGTTGATCTACAAATGCGTCCTAAGACCCATATGGACATATGGTATAGAACTCTGGGGTTCGGCAAGCCACTCAAACATGGAGATACTACAACGCTTCCAAAACAAAACATTAAAAATCTTGAGCTGCGCTCCTTGGTTCACAAAGAACATAGAAGTACATGATTACTTACAAATCGCTACTATTAAAGAAGTTGTAGAGACGTCCTGCAAGTCTTATAAGCAAGGACTCCAGCAACACAAAAACGAACTCGCTGTGACACTACTGAAGTCCTCGAACTCTACTTACAGACTTAAAAGAAAACGAATAGCGTCAATCTAATATCACTGATGCATAACGAGATGACGCATCGCAGGATGTGAAGAATCTCAAACTGTTAAATGAAAGAAACAACCAATCTGATTAAAGCCCAGAGGCTGATTGCAGATGTAAAACGAGAAAAAAAAAAAAAAAAAAAAAAAAAAAAAAAAAAGAAATAAAGATTAAAGTCCTGCCTAAAAAACACTAGTTAAACATTGCTTATCAGTATAAACAGCGTCTTTTTACTAAACCCTTATTCTATAGTTTTTGAAGGAAACCGTCCAGTCCAGTCAACATGACAATGGAATAAAACTCTCGACTAATGTCAATAAATAACAAGCAATAAATGTCAATTTTATTGAGTCAAGCGGAGAAAATTACGTAGAATATAGCGGTTAGTTTCTCCTCAATGTTTTTCACCACAGACAATTCAAGATACGCCTGCGCGGTAAAGTAATTGAAGTTCTTAGTGCTACTATTGTCTAATATTGGAAATTCTTCTAAGAACATAATGTGTTCGTTTGGTATTTATCCAACCAAATGAAATTATATTAAAAACACGTTTAGAAGAAGCAATAAAAGTAATAAAACTGATGAAAAAATATCCGAGAAACGTATTACATCTGATTCCTTTTTTCATAAAGAAAGTTTGTAAGAATATGTGAGAAGTGTGTGAAGTAATAGCCCCATACTTCTTTATAATACCATCATAGTGGTTTCATGGGCGATACTAAGTGCCTAATAAAATGGACTTTGGTAGAATATTTTATTGCTCAGTAAATCAGTGAAGGCTATCCAATGCTAAGTGAAAAGCTCCACGAAAGGCAAAGGAATATCTTAGACTTAGTAATAACGAATCTTAACGTGCTGGCCTAAGAATCAGTATTGTCATTCAACGTGGCAATGCTGTCAGCTTTCTGGGCATTTTTTCCATTAACAGCGATATGACGAATTTTTTGATTCCCAATTGCTTCTTTCCCTCTTACCATTTGATACGCGTTTGTAAATTATAATAATTAGTTTGTATATATAGTTCTTAATATTTTAGTTAACTACTTTAATTCTGTTGTAAATTAAGAAAGATAAATTTCTCTAGTGATAAAGAATTGGGTTAAAAATATTTAAAATTGAAGACGTTAATCCATAAAGGACTCCAGAAAGTACAAAAAGATAATAAAAGCTATTCGTACTATTTTTCCTTTGAGGATCTTATCGTAACTTTCTGAATCTATGAATAATTAATATGAATTTGAAAAGCCTTATTTCAATAGTGACATTAGAAGGACCATATCCATTTTTATGAAAATGTACTTACTCATTGAAGTGGTATTTGATGTTTAGGAAATATTTAAAGGTACAATATGATAATACTTAGTAAACAAGCTTTATTTAAAATACATTTTCCGTATTATTATTTAATGAGCCTTTATACTATAAAAATAGTTGGCTGGAGTGGAATCCAAACCACCATGGGTAGGTGTTGTTGTAATTAGTATACAAGGTTTTGCAGTTCCATTGTCATTCCATTGAGAAGTACACTTCTATTCACAAATGGTTATGTAGTAATGGTAAATACAATTTCAGGTTTATCAAACAATGTTTCTTTTATTGTCAATGAAGTTAAAATAATGACAGAAACGAAATAGGTATCAGAATCTTTACAACAAGAACATTGTGTGTTCAACATTTATATATAAGTTGAAGAAGATCTAGCAATGGATAAAGAAACTGTTCCAAAGATTATAAATGACCTCAAAGCTGCAGAAAACGGTATATCCGCTTTGGAAAAAAATGTGTAAAATACAGTATGAACCAAGTCATGAATAACTCTGTACAATTTTTCATATAAAACGTGTGTCCGTGAATAGAATTCTATATCTGTACATCTGAAAATATCTGCTTATGACCTAGAGTCGGAAATATTATTTACATTTTATTGATTTATGCTCTTCGGACGCTGCATTTATTACGTGTCAGATTACGTTAGCTTACAAATGAAATGTTTAGAACTGAAATAATATTCCACGATGAAGCTCTAAATTAGATATATATCAACCTTTATGATTTTATTGTGCTTGGTCTGTTTACCCTAAATTCCAAACCATGAAACTTATGCGCCGCATTCATATAAGCCATCTATTTTTAATTTAGTTTTCAAATTGGACGCAGAATGGCATTCTTTATTTTTTATTTGTCCTAGATTTGGTTCTAGGACACTGTTCTTTGTTCGTTAATTTAAAGTATCATCAATCATATTGGTAGTACCACTATCTAATGAAGTATTCCTGCCATTAAGTTCTTTAGAACTTGCTACTATAAAATCTAAAAGTCTTCCAAGAGATTTATTATAATCAGTATCAACTTAAGTAATAAAACGTCCATTAATATTATTCATCTCTTTTCTTTAACACTTCGTTGGCACCGTCGTGCTATCTAGTCTCCGGTGGATCGAGATTTACCTCGGTAAAGACATTAATTATATATTTGTCCATTTTTTACTTCCATATTCTTGAATAAGGTTTATTTTGTTAAAATCCAACTGGGAATTGGAATGAGTAATGTCCAGATGGTCTTAGTTAAAGTATTCCCCCAAGAATCATTAATTAATTTAAAAGGGTTGGTAGAAAAAAGTTCGTCTGAAATCGTTTATCTCTTTAATCTTTTTGAAATTTTTGAGGTCATGAATCTATGTTCAAAGGTTTCTTAGCAAATTGAGGGTAGATGAGTTAAGATTTTTATGAATAATTTGGATATTAATCAGAGTGCCTTAATAAAAAATGTACTAGAGCTTATTTTCGGCAAAAGTAATCAAATCCCAAACTTTGTCGAGATTATCTTTATAGTTTTTTCTCCAATAAAAGTTCAAAGGAAATAAATTGAATCGTTTATTTATATATTCGAATTACTGTCTAGTTTCTACCCAACACTTGATAGGGTTCTCAAAATGGAGTCGTTAAATTCAGGGCAACGTAGGGTGATTATCGGCAAAAGGTCTTTTGCTATAGTACCTTCATTTCCTTGCCTTTGTTGGTGCCCATAACAGTTAACGAGGGTACAAGTACTTTTTTAAGATTATGTTGTTAGTAGTTTTGGGTTATAGCTCCGGGAAATTATTTAGAAACTGATGAAGAATTTGTATGACCTACTTCATAGTGGAATGCCTTGGCCTCTTGATGAATTAGTCAAAAGTCAATTAAAATTTTAAATAGAGCGAAAATATTCGTAATAATAATATAATTTAGGTAGAGCCTAAATTACAGTAGACACTTATAGATAAATGATTTGAAGTTATATAACAGTACAATGAGATTATATTAAAGAAGAGAAGCCTAAACTTAGCGTATTAAATTGAATTTATAGAACTATGTGAATTGTTTATAGGAACGTCTCCTTAACGCGTTTCATGTTTTGTAGCACAATTTAGATTAGGGGTACAGACGACCCCCCCGGTGGGTTCCCGCATTGTCGAGGCGGGGGGGCTCAGTAACCGTGGCTTGGTCACCCACGGTGAAGCGAAGAGGAACCCGAGGAGGGGCCGCTCGTCAGGGCTTTTGCCGATAAGCCGACGACGTAGCGGCCAACAAGTAGGTTGCGGTGCTGCCTGGGCAACATCGCAACTGAGGCGGGCCGTGATGTCTTATGGGGTCTCCCAAACCCATACGATATCACGGCTGAGGGTTGGAGGCCGCGGCGGGAGAGGAGTGCCGGTATTGCGGTGCGCCGCTCTCCCTACCTTCCGCGGCCTGGACGGGGTCGCCACCGTCTGATGGCGGACGCGGTGGGGCCGCAGGGGAAGAGGAGTGTCGGTATAGCGTTGGCCGCTCTCCCTATCCCCTGCGGCCGAAACATGGTAGGTGGCGGGGCCATTGACCTTGACCCGTCACAAGGGGACCAAGGGTGCCATACACGGGGTCGTCTGGCACCCATGTACTGGTTTGGTCCCTGGGGTGGTCACGGCGCACAGTGTGTTCTGGTGCGCCGGTGATGGGGGTTAATCCCCAGAGGAGGGTCCGGTGACGGACAGCCGCGGCGGGTTCGCGGTGAGTGCTAACGCGTACCCGTGTTCCCGCCATAAGCGGCACAGGAGGACACCGTGGAGTTTTAGTGGGTTAGAGTCCCACATAACTGCGCTATCTCCCCGTGGTAGCGCAGTATGCATGAGCATTTCTCCACGCTAAAAAAAAAAAAAAAAAAAAAAAAAAAGGGGTACAGACGAAATTAGAATCATGGATACAAAATAATTAATGAGTAGTCTTGTGACAACTTTACTCCGAAGAAGCTTTGAGACAATTCACAGACTCACAGTAGCAAATAACTTTTTATCTAAACTCAAACTTGAAAGAGGTAAAAATGTTTGTTTGTAGGCATTATCTCTAGAAGCTAACTCATAAAAAAAGTCCAAATCTTATCAAAACCTCCATCTAATCCCTGAAAATACATTACTTTCCACAAAAAAACAAGCAAATACAACCAAATACAATATTACTAGTATAGGTTTTGGTGTGCTCGGACTTTTTCGGACAAACTTGGTTATGCAAGTCATATGAGGGTACATACTCGTCACAGCAGAACATCTGAAATCGCAATTACAATGAGGAGACATGGAATGCGGTCGCTATGGCCCATATATTATTATCGTCATCAGGTTGTAGTGTTTGAAAGTAGGTACTATTAATCCTAGTTTTCAGGAATTTATGGCAAAACTAGAATAAAACTGTGTCAAGTCAAGTATTACGAAGCTAAAATAGTACAGTAGATGTAGGTGAAGTTGTTGTAAAAATGAATTTTTATTCTCGTCTTAAATTTTTACCGTACCTCGTACGGTAAAAATTTCACGAGCTTTTTGTTATGTTACCCGCAAGATATTGTATCTGCAAAAAAATCTTGGTTTTAGGAACTTTTGCTACGTTAAGAAGAAGTTTTGAACAATTTGCAGAGCATACATATTTTTAAATGTTCAAAGTAAAATCTTAGCGGGTCGGACACTTTTCAATGTTATATGGTGGTTATATTATAACTTCCATAAGAACAAAGGCATCTTTTCATACAGATATGGCAAGAGAGAGCATTGATTTGTAGTGAAGAGGGGCGTAAGGCTTGTGGATTGCGTATTAGCGTTATAAGACTAAGAAATAGAAGTACAGGTTTCATAACAATGTTTTTGCTTTATGGAGTCCAAGATAAACTTCAACTATCAAAGTGATCAAACTATTTGGTGATTTTGATAGTTATAAAGGCACTAGCTTAGTTATCCCAAGGGATTTTTTACCAGGATAAAAGTATCCTTTGTCTAATGAGCTTATTGTATGTGTTTGCATTATTAAAACACAAATATTCACAATTTTAATATTAGTACGATTCTAGATTCTTAGTTTGGAACTTCATTCTCATGTTTCTAAAGCAAGCTCTTGAACCTCTGTACCAACACGACACACGTGATTAATCACAAAATATGAATGATTCACAGCAAAACAAGGCAGGCTTATTCGGTGACGCAATTTGACGAATTACCTCAGATGGGCACATTGAACAAATAATAAATGAGGATTCTCGTGTAACGTTACAAATGTGGTAACATTTACCAAATTAAACGAACAAACAAGAACAGTTTAATATTTTACGCTTAAATTATCATTTAATTTTGTTTAGATTTTGAGTAGATTGGAGGTAAATCAAATATATTTGGGATGTCACTGTATTTCAAAGTATTCACAAGTCGCTTTTAATTTTCTGAAGTGAAAATTTCTTTAGGCGCGTAGAGCGATTTATGTTTGGGGCAAAATCTCGGATATTGATGGGCAACTTATGGGTTCACCTCACCGACATGCTAATATGATCGCGTCACCGACATGCTAATGTAACGTGCTGCTCCAGTGAAATGCTGCTGCGCGTCTTTTTTATTATTAGAGGAATGTTATTCCAATGTTTTGGGCTATTACTACCATTGGCAGTACCAGTTTTCTTGTTTTCTTCTGTCAATTGCTTATAAAATCATTGTCCCATGATGAGCCAGGCTACCATTTTTGTTTAGCCATTCACGGAGGCAATTTTTGCGTGAACAAATTTAACAAACAAAAAACTAATTTACATGTTCCCTCGACTTTTACGCTTCAGTTTAGTTTCTAGGTATTCATTATTAATGTTAGCTTGACAAACAATATTAGACTTGATGTGCCCTTTGGTGGCAAAAACTAATTTATACAAGGTCGATTTGAAGGCTGCGCAAAATTTATTGCCTGACATAGTCATGTTATGCTTACTAATGTATTTTTTGCTATGTTCGTATAATTAAAAAGGTGACATAATATAAGTAAAAGCATTGGATCAACTTTAAATATAGTCATTTTTAAACCTACTTTCTTGATCTCTCTTTTAGCAGTTTTGGCATTAGAAAAATAAGATTTTCTGGTGACAATACTAGGAGTCTAAAAGCCAGTAGCCACTTGCTTCTTGAGCTAAAGGATTTTTTTCTAAGGTGTACGTGATGAACATCGGTCACGTTTAGTGTTTTTCTGAATTCCTGACGTGATCTTGCAAACGCGTTCGTGTTTGTGCATATTATCGATAGAGCAGATCATAAGTTCACGAATTGACGGCCATTCGGTTGGTGTATTAATGTCTTCATAAACCAGATAACTCGTTAAACATACGGTACTATAAGTAAACCTCTGCCTTCGGAGAATACTAGCGTGATTTTATGTGATAGATTGTGGGAGAAACAATTTGTCACTTTAAAATTAAACAAAAATATGTTATTAGAAAATAAACTTTAATAAAATAATACAAAAATAATTATTAAATAGCCAAACTATGTTTTGTTGCTAGTAAGACAAAGCGCGCATGTCCCAATTATTTCGATACCAGCAACCAAACCTTTGCTAACTGTTAACTAGAAATCTCTCTATGAACCCAATATAAATCCTTCCTCTTTTATTCATCAGGTGCCGGCTTCATGCGTCTCTTCGGCACCTACCTCGCCTCCCACGGTTCCTCACTAGGGACATACTTCAGGCTGCTGCGACCAAGAGGAGTTCCTTTGGATTATCGCGAGATCCTGAAGAGAGTCAATACTCCTTTCATGTTCTGCTTGAAGGTGCCTGGATCTTCGTCGCCGGCTGAGGTGAGTGATACCTACTAATTAATTATTAATTTATCTCCAAAGCTGTTGCTGCTTTCTGTTAGTTTCTACAAAATTATTTTAAATATTATTGTTAATATTATACACCGCGGCATTTTAATCGTCTTAAAAAAGCAGCCCACTACTTCTGCCCTTGTGTATGAACAACATTCTCCATGGAAGTATAGTATATTATATTCTTATAAGAAATTATAGTCAATTCTCAAAAACTAAATATCCTATACAAATTTTTGCCACGTGACGACTATTTTGTATGGGACATTCAATTTTTTTTTGCGATTTGCCTATGACATTCTAAAAAGTTTTTCATATACTCGTACATTGGCAGAAGAAGTGGGCTGATTTTGTAAGGCGAATAAAATGCCACGGTGTATATTTTTTATTACATAAGTTTTAAACCCAACCCACCTTGAGCAATAGTGATAATTAATGCTCCAGGGGAAATAGCTCTTCTTTTTATGAGAATAAGAAAGAAAGAAAAGAGGGACTGTGTTAGGCTGGTTTCTCTTAGGCTCAATCATTTCATCGTAGAGCTCGTCTATTGAGAGATTGATGTCAAGAGCGGGTTAGCCATAACAAAAATAAAACCAGGAGATGATAACAGAGAAGTTGAACATTGTAATTGATTGATTGATTGAATCTTATTTTTTTGTGATTCATCCTTCTTCTTCCTTGTATCGCTGGCACGATTGTCGCTCAAATTTGTTTGGCCCAAAACTTAAGCCACTTCCACGGCGTCGTCGGTGGCAGCGCGTCGCACCCGGATAGAGATTTTGAGGCACAGAGGACATGACAGGAGGTGGGTCATCTGATCTGTTGAGGTGGCCCATTTTGAGAGGTTGGCGTTACACCTTCCTACGTGGGTTCTGAGGTGGTTCAGGGACTTGCAGGTAGACCTACCTGTAACAACAATACAGTCTTTGCTATTTCTCGGCGTATTAGGTCTAGAAAAGTGTAGGTACCCCGAGAAAGCCCAAAAATAAGCACAAGCTCACTGAGAGTACCTCTTTTTTTCAAATTAATATGACGCTTTAGACAACCTACAAGGCCCCCAGATTACTTAATTTAGATTATCAAATCAAAATCTAATACACCGATCAGATTAAATGCTAAGCTACTTAGTTGGAAACTCCTAAGACGAAATCGAGATAGTTGTAATCACCGTTTACTAGACCAAGCTAGCCTGATCTCGAAGAAAAAATTCTGAACAGACTTTATCTTACTGAGAAATATTATAAACTAACTTCTGCCAGCAGCTTCGTCCGCCTGAAGGTTGAAAATTATTCCGAGGGAATATAATTACGACCGGTACAAAAACTATCCTATGTGCTATTTCTGACTATAATCTATCTCTGTGTCAAATTTCATCCAGATTCGTTCAGCCGTTTGAGCGTGAAGAAGTAACAAACATACAAACACTCACACTCACAAATTTTCGCCTTTGTAATATTAGTGTGAACAATGTGCAATGTGTATGATGTGTAATATTAGTGTGTGTGTGTAATATTAGCGTGTATGTGTAAGTGTGTGTGTGTATGTCTGTGTGTAAAGTTGGTTAATAAATCACAACTCAAAGGTTAAACGAATTTAATCGAAAGTTTGCACACGGGAACCAATGTTCTGCATTAGGATCTAAGTATTACTTTTATCCCGATAATTCATTATCTTGGAGTAATTTAATAAAATCACGCGAGCAAAGCCGCTACCAGAACCTAGTAAATACAAACAGACAAGGTTTCCATTTAATTTGAGCAATTTTTAATTAAAATTCGCTTGCCTCGTGGAAAGAAAAATATTAGTAAGTTAATAAACATTTGCTATGCTAATCTTGGAGAAAAGGAGCATAGTTAGTTGCAGAAGAAAACAGATTATGATTTAATTAGTTCATTTTGATATCAGATTTTAAAGATTTCTTTTATCGGCTTAACTAAGTTAGTAGTTGGGAAAATACAAAGGTAAAAAATCTCAGCAGTGATGGACGATTTAACAAATAGTATAAATTCTTTTTAAAACAAGCTTTTTAAACTGAAAGGTACTAAACGATTTTGATGATTTTATTTTAGTGACGTAGTATTTTGACTTTATGATTTTTGTCTTTTAATGATTTTGATTTTGTATTTTATTCCTTAATAACTTGGACTCGTGACTTTTTGATTTTTGTATTCTGTTTTTTGTTAATTTTGATGTTTCACTTTATAATTTTGATTGACATTATTATGATTTTAATATTTGTTTTGTTTTTAATTTAATTTGTTCTATATTTTTTACCAATCTTAATTATTTTAATGATTTTGAACTATATTTGAGAAACTAACTTGTACTTTTTAAATTTTATCAGGTACTTACAAATTTAATTGTAGAATTTATCAAATAATTATCTTATAAAATTCATCTTAAATTAATACTAGAGATTTGTTATTACTGGGCGGCAATGTTATCACAAGTGATATGTACGCTGTATTTGTCATTTGCATTGGTGCTAAAGTTGTCTATATTGTTCTGTCGATATTTAATGCATGTGATGTGGCTGTATTATTTTATATAAATAAATGTAATATCACTTGTCAATACGCATCCAATGAGCCTAAACACGATGGTGCAATCTTATCTGGTTGAGGAGGCACCTTCCCACTGCATCATAAGACAAGCTCAACAGTTCCAAATTATTTAAATGATTTCAATGATACATAAGTACGCCAAGTTTCAGCTTAGTCAAATGTCAGGCAGTGCTTGAAAAATAAAATACTAGTTGCCGGGCACACATTTGAAAGGAAGGTAATATATAGCTTGTAAATAAATAACTCATTAAAAAATTTTTTTTCAAACAAACTTTTTTCGTATTCTTCTCAGCAAACCTTTTCATTTGATACCCATATCATGGCATAGTCCGCCATCTTGGGCCGTCAGCCATATTAGATTTAGAATGACGTCACTTAGCTAACCATTCATTGTCATCGAAACTAAACGTGTGTGCAAAATTTCATCTTAATCGGTTGAGGATAATTGATTTAAAAATTCAGTTGAAAGATTTGACTCAAAAATACATAAATACATACATTGCAAGTTAAATAAAAGCTTGTAAATATGTATGACCTTAAGTTTGACCATTCAATATTTTTCTGATTATCCATTGAATCTATTGAATTCAAGTCTTATTAACGTAACCCTAATTGTATGAGCAAAAGTGTTGTTCATATTGGCATTTCTATTTATGCTTAAATTTTTACTTCAGACTCTTTAATCCAGTTCCCATTTAAATAATAAACAAGTAATCTTCGAGGCAACAAAATGTTATCCCGAATAATCTTATCTTCATCGTTTTTAACAACATTTTGTCGCGAAGGAAACGGAAGTGTCGCCCAACTTTTAATTTATTATTCTCGATTTTACAACGTTCTACAAAGTTTAAATAAAATTACCTACTTATTTCACTTTGAAGTCTTTCTTGGCCTGTTCGTGATTTTAAAAAGAAATCTATTAGCAATTGCTGTATGTTTATCAAAGTAACTTGTCAAAATATTACTTTCCGAACTTTCTACCGTTTACCAGACCTTGTATGTTATTGTAAACTAAAGATACCTAATCCTTTCAGTGTTTTCTTACTTTTTAGTTTTTTCTCAAACATGCTTAGAAATATGAGCATTATTTTGACAACCTTCTTCGAGATAAATCGATATTGCTGTACTGGCCAAATACATGCGAGCAGCGGCCGGCAAAAGTTGAATGAAAATCCATATCTGTCGTGTCTAGCGGCCAAATAAATTACATAGTAAACTCATATCTGTCGTGTAATTTAAAAATGGAACGATCTTTTACTCCGAAACATGGCAACCAAGGAGATAAATTATCAAAGTTTTTATTTAAATTTCGAACTGTCTTGCAAATAGAACGCTGTTTATTGAAAAAAAAACAAAAGGACACTTTAACGCGGGATCAATTATTGTTGTTCGTCATTGATTTTGACAAAATGAGTTCTAGGTACTACTTAGTTTTAATTTCCGCGCATTATTTGAGAAAAGCACTATACAAGCCTTGGCCACAAATAGGCATTGATGGACTTACGTGTGTGTGCCTCGGCTTCGCCTCGGCCCAAATTTACACGTTCGTCCATCAATGCCTCTTTTGCTGGCTGCTGCAGTAATGTACTATCTGCTCCTGCAAAAATACTCGTGCCATTTAAACATTAACTGTTGCTGGCAATAATTAATACGTTTTAATAACAACCATTTTGAAATTCTCTACTTAATTTGAGTCAAAGCTTATATTGCAAACTAAGTGTACGAAACACACGTTATCGGTTAGCATGTTATATTTTTTTTTTGTTTTTATAATCTGTAGACTCGCGTTTGACCAATATCTCGCCTAATGTTAAGCGATGATGTGAAGCACGCTTGCCTAAAATAAAACTATTCACTCTTGACTTAAATACCCCAAAGTTGTATCTATCAGGGAACAAAAGACTCCGGAAGGGAGTTCCACTCCTTAGCTGTGCGCACAATGAAAGTATTAGCAAAACGCTTTGTGGGTATGAGAGGAATGCCCACCATGTACCGATGGCGCATGGCCGTACGCCTTGTCCGATGATGGAAAGGGTTAGGTGGAATCAAGTTGTGCAGTTTCATCTCACACTCCCCGAAATGTAACCGATAAAAACCGACAGGCTGGCAACTCGGCGTCGATGTTCGAGGCTCTGGAGTTTTGACGCGACCAGTGCATCGTTGCCAATAAGCCTTTTGGCCCGTCTGTCAATCGACTCAAGTGCATCAAGCTGGTATTTGGCAGATCAGATAAATTGTTTTGAACGGTTTTCATAACACAATAAGTATATTTATTTAGCGAGGCTATTTATGGGTTTTGAGTTTTACTTTATTCTTTATAGAAAGATTATAGTTTGATCTATTTTTTTTTGTTTCATGTATTTGCTTAACATTTTCAAAATATTCACGTCATCTTATTTAGCCCCTACGTAAACACGAACCATAGCAAACTAGCATCATTCGAGGATGGAGTTTGCCCATTTACACATCCTTTGCATATTACAATAGAACCAAAACACGTGTAACCAAACCCACAGTAACTATGTTTATCCGCTTTCTTTGTCCGCAACCCTTCAAAACACTTGGAACTCAAGCAGGCCTTTGTAGGGAGGCACTTTACTAAAGTTTGCACACAATGAAACGTTCCAACGGACACCATCGAATTATTTGCACTCTGACCAAATTTGTTTAGGTGTTTCGTAGATAAGATCAATACAAATACACTTTTAGAGACCGTGATTAAACCCTGTTTCAATATTGATGGTTCATCCCGGTGTTAAGACGATTACAAATGCTATGATAGGAGTGGGATTATGGAAATAATTGGGGCTTGTTTGTTTTCTAAATTGTTTTGCGATGGAGTCTTCGAAGTTTTGGTTATGTTTTTGGAGGGCAGGAAAATAAAGATAAAGAAAAGACTTTGAGAATTTTGATTATTGGAGTGAAAACCCAGAACCAGATTTCGATTTTGTATTTTCAGTCCGTATCTTTTATCGACTTCAAAAAAAAATTGGAGGTTTCAAAAAAATTCGCCGGAAGCTCTTTATATGGAGAAATACAATTGGCCCACCAGGAACTGTAACGCCTTTAATGATGAGAATAATACTGCTAGTAACGAAAGATTTTTTAATTTCTCTTAATCCAAAAATAAACACAAAGTAACGATAACGATGATTTTGTTATATAACAAAAAATTTATCCGACTTCTAAAGCAAAACATTACAAGGCGAAAAGTAACGTTTTTTTTTCCGAAGTCGGTGTCTTTGGTACATATACCTAATGTATTTCACTTTTTTGTGGTACATAATGGACAAGTTCTATACTAAGGTACCTATAATGCCCACAGTGATGCCAGAATAGATTACTTACCCGAATAACATGTAACTTGAACATAACCGGTGAAATGAGAGTGTACCAGGGTGAACTGTACACATCTGCGTACCCGTTAAGAGAATACTGGCGTGATGGTATGATATGAAATGGTGTAAACAATAAATAGACATGCGATTGCAGCAATCCCGAGAGATTTGCCGTCATTTATTTAAGAGTTCTGTTGTATATCTCCGAAGTTCGTCATCAGAACTTTACCAAATTTAAATGGGACCATTTTGGCATAAATTTCTATTAAACAAAAGAAGAATTTTGCAAATCTGTTTATTTATGACGGAGTTATGCTCGAGCATATATACAAAAATGTAAACATCCGAATTGAGAACCTCCTCCTTTTAGGGAAGTAAAAGGTCAAAGGTCAGTTATGCAGGCAAAAACTTAAAACGCAAATGTCATACCCATAACGAAAAAAAAACCGGCCAAATGCGTGTCGGACTTCACACCTTTTCCATACCAAATAAAAAATCTGATTTATAAATATATTGGTATTAGTTAATAAAATATAAGTAAAAATAATCATTATCACTAAATTTAAAATTCATAGGTCAATGGCAACCATAAACTTGATCATGTTCCTAGAGAGTTTACCTATCAAAACAAGAAAACAATGCTAATACCGAACATAATGCTACTCCAAGCATATTTTCCGTTGTTTCCCCTACGTACAATATAATAGTCCCTCTCAAACTTCTCGTTCGCTCCCTAGCGCTGATTACGTACTCGTATCAACAAAGAGAAGCGCTGGCTAGACAAAAGCTTGCGACAACAGTTTTTCCAGTGACCCACCTTGGAAGTGTGTCACACAAGAACCTATGTCCGACTAAACGCGTTGTGACACACAATAGACTATTAACGCCTTTGGATGGACAAAGGTCTGTGAAAATTGTATAGGGATGGATAATTTTATACCTATATTTGTGTTGGAAATGTACATTGCAAAAGTTTGCAGTAGTAATTTTGAGAGGACGTTCAGAGTAATGACTAAAATTTAACAGAGTATGTTAAGATGGTTTGGCCATGTTGAGAGGATGAATGAAAGGCGACTAACGAAATGTATTTACAAGGCAGACGTGAATGGAAACGCCGGGAGGGGACGCCCTAGAAAGACATACATAGCCCTTATAGGTGATGTTCTTCAGAAAGGCCAGGTGCGCAGTACTCATAACCGGCGTGTGTATATGACTAGATGTATGAATGTGAGTGAAGCAAAAGAAGTATGTAAGGATCGTAGCAGGTGGCGTTCTGTAGTTTCTGCCTACCCTCATCGGAAAAAGGCGTGAGTTTATGTATGTATGTTCAGAGTAATTTTATTTACTTTTTTTATTTTTTGCTATACCTTGCTAGTACCACAGATAATATAATACTAGCATAAAGATGCATCATCCCATACACAGAAATCGTGCCGACGTAACTAGTGTTTTTTATCTGACTAAACTGATTATTTTACTAAAAGAACATCGAACGCGGTTGGTTTCGGCCCAAGCGATACATGGTGTTAGCAGTGACTTCAAATATTACTCGGTTCGTGATTTTTTCTTAAAATACGGTGATGATTTGTTTTATAGATATTTTTTTCACGTTTTTACAGTTTCATTGTACCAAAAGTGTTACAAACAAATTTTAAAAATTCGAATGGAATGCCTCAGAAATTTAAAACCGTGCCCTCTATGGGTATTGATTTTAAATGATTCGTTTAAATAATCTTTGAAATGTGAAATAAGATCCCAATATTCCATAATTCTGTGCTTAGGAGAGTTGATTAAACAAGAACATACAATTTTTATGATCAATTTTTTTCAATAAAATGTTAATTTTACAAAGAAAACAATAATAAATCGATGTAAATGAAATTAATTTGAACCAAATTTTCTTTCTCAGCATCGGGACCCCGTGCTAGTACAAATACTAGTTTGTCTCGTTGAAAAATTACCTTATTAGTCTAGTGATCGCAAACGCTACTGGTGAACATATTTAAGATCTCGTAGGCTCGATTTCCGTGTCGGGAAAAGTGTTTCTTTTCTTTCCTGAGATTTCTTAGATTTCCTTTTTTTTTGCAGCCTGGAGACTAGGTTGATAGAAATAGATTTAGACAACTAACATCACTACTACATGAGACCCTCACAACTGCGAATACACCTATGCCTTACCTCTCAAATATACAAGCATGGTATTATGCCATTTTATCGTCATTTTGTTCTTAATCAACATCATCACAATCATTCTTATTATATAAAGCAGCATCCATAAGAAATCTACGATACTAAACTGATTTAGTTCCATTTTTAAATCCATAAAATAAAAGAACCTCGTTTATCGGAACTCCGTTCACTAAATCGATTACATGCAATCGAACTAGAAAATAAAACCCGTATCGAGATGGGCTCGTTACTTTAGATTTATTAGGCAATGTAAATAGCAGATCCGTCTGTTTGTCCGTGCCTTAACTATGTTTGTTTAAGGAATTGAGCTGGTCGCACAAAAGGTTTGCGCAAAGATTACGTTCGTCTGAATGTGGCATTGGATCTATTGTTAAAGAAAAAGAGGGATTTAGTATTCTAGTGATTCTGAAATGCTTGTCTTGTGTTGTTTCTTTTATCACGTAATTATCTCTTCTCTTAATGACTTCAATAAATTCTATATTTTCTCTCGTATGTATTGTATTTTTACCCGACTACGCTACGTTGTACACACTACATGTATGTATGTCTATGTACTACAGAATGTATTGTTTTATTACGGTAGGTGGCATACAACCAACCCGCGACCCCCGCGAGGACCGCGAGCTCCTAGTGGCGGAATGGCGGGACAGGCTTTTACGCCTCGTCACCATCGAGGCGGTCCGGCCAGTGCTCGAGCGCTGGCTCGGGAGGAGGCACGGCTCCCTGTCGTTTCGTGTGACGCAGGTGCTCTCGGGGCATGGTTGCTTCGGGAAGTACCTGTGTCGCATAAACAGGGAGCCGGACGCCCGGTGTCACCACTGCGTCGACTGCCGGGAGGACACGGCGCGGCATACGCTGGCAGAGTGTGCCGCTTGGGAGGAGCCACGCCGTGTCCTCATCTCTGAAGTTGGCAGTGACCTGTCGCTGCCGGCCGTAGTCGAGTCTTTGGTCGGCAGTGAGGAGTCCTGGGACGCGGTCCTTTTGCGAAACAGTCGTTTCGCAGAAGGAGGCTGCGGAGAGGGAGAGGGAGATTTCATCCGCTAACCCGATCCACAGCAGACGCGCCGGGCATCGGCGGAGGGCGGACAACGCCCTCTTCCAGCCCCCCTAAATGGGTCCAGGGGCGACGGACTCGGGGACGTCCGTCGCCCCCCAAACATCAGGACCCGAGGTTGTGGCGCGTAGTGTTCCACGCGCGCCCCTCTTAGACGTCGCGGGGGGAGTCCAACACCTCACTCCCCCCCCAACGCGAGGTCGTGGCCCGCAAAGGCGGGCCGGCACTAGCCGGGGGTTGCGGAAGTATCGTTGTTCCCGCGACCTCCAGCGTAGGTGTGGGATGGAACACCGGGGTGGTTTTTAGTCAGTACGAGTCTGACAGACCCCTCCGCCGTCCCCAGGGTGGAGGACATCCAATGAGGATTATCCACCACACAATAAAAAAATAAATAAAAAAGAAAAGTTGGCGTACGACCACGGTTATCCTCTGAACACTACTATAAATATGTATAAAATACAATAAAATATTTATTACATATAAGTTCTTCTATAAATATGTACAAGGCAGATGTGAATGGAGACACGCTAAGAAGGCCATCATCGTAATCTTTTCAATCGAAATACCGATACACTTTCAGATGAGAATATTTTCTTGTTTCATACTTTTTAATGCGTGATTTTTCAGGAGTCTGGTTTTAGTTTTTGAACTTATTTTTTAAGCTATTGCATAGCTATTATCGCGGGCTTTGAGCGCGACGACCGATTGAGCGCGGCCACCGAATCAAGAAATACCGTAACGAAAAAAAACCTGACACCCCAAGCTGCTACGAAGTCGGACGATGGATTCCGAGTGTGTGAGCGGGTAAGGGGTGAGGGGGGAGGGGAAAGGGGTTTGTTGCGCGATTTTATAGAAGTTTCATTTTGATATTTCAATCAAAAAAAAAAAAAAAAAATTATAATTGAATAAGTTGATAAAAAATGCTATGCAATAGCTTTACTGCGGCAGTCCCCGAGTGCCATACGTCTTTTTACCCGACTGCCGAAGGAGGGTAATGTGTTTATCAGTCTATGTATGTATGTATGTATGTATGTATGTATGTATGTATGTATGTATGTTTGTTCCTATGTGGCGTTCCAGAGACCAAACGCGTTGACCGATTTTGATGATTCATACGTCAATCGATTCGTCTTAACCTTGCGAGTGTCATAGGCTACATTAAAATTGGAAAATAGAAAATTTTATTTTTTCTTCCAAACCCATCGTGTGGGGTATCAAAATAAAGGGTTTTTAGAGGCGATTTCAAAAATATATAACACTTATATATTTAAATGAACCTAATTCGAAAAAAAAAATTAACTAAAAAGTTATAAATAAAAAAGTTAATAAAAAAATCAAAATACCCGACTGCTTACGGCTGTTTTACGACTTGTGTTTTCCCTTAATTAACAAAATAATAAAGTTAAAAAGGAATCCGAACTGGTTAACACCCGGAATAAAACGCTGTAGCAAAAATAAGAGACAGCTTCTTTGGCAGCTAAGAGCAAAACCCAATAGCAATAATTTAACTAAACTTAAAAATTACTCACATAGACTTAAGAAAATAATAAAACTGACACAAAAGGCAAAAAATAATCATAGGATAATGACATCAACAAATAAATCAAAGGATACATGGAAGATCATAAATGAAAATAAATACTGTCCTCCCCATGAACACATAACGGAAATACGAAGGAACGGTGTTACAATAACAAACCCCTGCGATATAGCGAACGCATTTAATGATCACTTTGTGGATCAAGCAGAATTACTTTCAAATACCTCAAAATCTGCAAGATATGAGACTCCAAATTCATGTTGCGAATCAATATTTTTAGCCCCAACTACACCTGATGAAGTCTATCGCATAATACAGAATTTAAAAAACAAAGTTAGTGTAGGATATGACGATATTTCAACAAAGGTATTAAAATTTGTTTCCGAGGTTATAGCTGGCCCCATTTGCCACATCATTAATGTTAGTATCTCTTCTGGAATATATCCTGATAAACTCAAGCCGACAATAATTAAGCCCTTATTTAAGAAACAAGATAAAACTGATGTCAATAACTACAGGCCCATTGCTCTGATACCAGTTATATCAAAAATATTCGAGAAAGCTATTTATCATCGTATAGATTCCTTTTTCACAAAACACAATCTCTTAGTAAAGGAACAGAAGGGTTTCAGAAAAAATAAATCCATAAATCTGGCTATCTATGATTTCCTTAATATTATAATGACAGATATAGATAAAAGAATTCCTATTAGTGCTATATTTATGGACATGACGAAAGCTTTCGATTTAGTTGATCATAATACTCTACTACGGAAACTTAATGCGCATGGAATAAGGGGAAAAGCACTTTCCCTTATACAATCTTATCTGGACAGTAGAACACAGTGTACGGAAATTAAACGAATTTCTATAAAAGAAAAAAAGGAATTTAAATATGTATCCGAAAAACGTGAAATAATTTTTGGCGTACCACAGGGCAGCGTATTAGGACCGCCATTATTTTTGGTTTACATAAACGACTTCCCAAAACATGTCAGTTTTCCTATGGTCCTTTTTGCTGATGACAGTACGATCATTGTTAGACAAAATAAAAATAGTGACTATGAATGTGACATCAAAGACTCATTGCAACAATCAATTAATTGGCTTGACCATAATAATTTAAAATTAAATTTAAGTAAGACAAAAATTATGCAGTTTAGACAAAGAGTAACTACTCCTGACATAAACATATTAATTGACGATAATAGAATTGAAGAAGTAGAACATGTAAAATTTCTAGGTTTGACTATTGACTCTAAACTGACTTGGAAAGAACATGCATCAATCCTCATAAAAAAATTAAGTCGCTTCGCCTTTGCTCTATTCAAGCTTAAGAAAGTAGTAAATCAGGCAGCTGTTATAGCTGCATATTATGGCTATGTAGATTCCACATTACGCTACGGAGTAATTTTTTGGGCAAATTCATGTGAGAAAAATAACGTTTTTAAAGCACAGAAGAGGTGTATTAGATCGATGTGTAATTTAAAACCAACAGATAGTTGTAAACCTCATTTTAAATCCCTTAGGATATTGACATTACCTTGCCTTTATATATACGAGACTGCATTGTTCGTCAAGAAAAACAGTAAATTATTTAAAAAAGCTTCTGAGGAACGTTATAGATCAACAAGACCGGAATATCGACACGAACTATGTCTGAGAGCCTCAAAGACGGCCCTTATGCATAAAAGCATTCTCTGCATGGCACCAAAAGTATATAATAAAATACCAAATGCTATCAAAGATTTGAATTTGATACAATTTAAACGAAAACTGAATGATTATTTAATTGAAAAATGCTATTATACCATTGACGAATTCCTTCTTGACAAAATGTAAAAACTGACAATTATATATTTATGCTTGACACCTTGACTAACTGATTGTATTTTAAATTTTGTAATAATAATTAATTGTATTCTAATATGAATTGTTATCTCAATTTTGACATTTTTATTTAGTATATCATATTTCAATGTAAATCAATTTTGACATTTTTGTTTTGTATTTCAATGTATGTAAATCAATTTTAATTTCTGATATTGTTAAAACGTGTATGCCTAATGGGTAGCTTTTTGAGTTACCATAAAATTTTTGTAAGACCTGTTGTATCACCAAAAAGCACACGAATAAATACTTTGACTTTGACTTTGACTTTGACTTAAAAAGCGAACTAAAAAGACGTAAACAAGAAGAAAATCATGCTGTGCAGTCGGAGGATACATCTGGTTTTGGTCAGCCAGCTCGCGAATATGTATCCTCCGACTGCACAGCATGATTTTCTTCTTGTTTACGTCTTTTTAGTTCGCTTTTTAAGCAGTCGGGTATTTTGATTTTTTTAATTATCTTTTTTTGTATCTATTCTTTACTTTTATTAGCATGTTTAACATCACCATTGAGTAGCTTTGAACAATTGGCATTGTTGTTTTAGATTTGTGGTTAGCTATACCTATATCTCACAGTTTGGTAAGGTCTTCCTCATAGCCTTCACCTTTTCTAGTTATAGGTTACGGGAATCTCCCGTAACCCGCCTTTAAGAGAACATGCGGTCGCAGATACTTGACTGAATAATCTAAGTAAAAAATCGTAATTCAAGTTTTGGCTATCGCCTATTGCCTCCTCCAATATTAGACCAATTTCAAAGATATAAACTGAAAAAAAAGATATATACTATGCCCCAATGTTTTTCTTCTTGATGATACATTATCTATAGAAGCACTACAACCTTAAAAATGCTCAAAATTGCACTGTCAACAGAGGCCTTGTGTACAAATTTGACTACTATAAATGAAAAAAAAAAAACATAGGGGCATGATATATATCTCTATTTTCCAGATTATGGAATATTATCTTCTAAATTGGTCAAATATTCGAGGAGCAAATAGGCGAGAGCCAAACCTCGAATTATGACTTAGCAAATTCAGACGGAGCTCTCTGCCCATATTTCCTCTTACCTCGTCGAGCCAGCGTTACCTTGACTAGTTACGGACAACTAATTTCCAAATATGGAAGTATTTATCTATTCTCTCAGTTTCGTTTATCGTACAAAATAGATTCCAGTCTGCAACGTCACAATACTTAAACAGCAGCAACAGTAAATTTAACATCGTCGCGTTACCAGCACTTTATCAACGTCACGTTGACATGTGAGCAATATCATGGATACCCTCTAGCTTTCATTAGTTCACATCATTGATGTATCCAGTTTATGTCGAATAGACGCCAGTATTACAACAGTGATTATGTATGTTTAATATTGTTGGTACATTTCCGTTTGATTCATCGTATTTTGAAGTACCTACTCTAAAATCGCCTTTGTGTTATTTCTGATGGTTATGAGCCTATGGCTCTAAGATGTGGTCGCTAACTATGAGCAGAAAGCTCATCAGAAAGCTTACAGTCACCCAAAGGGTAATGGAGGATGCTCGGAGTATCCTTGCGTGATCGAATCAGAAATGTAGAGTTCCCAAGAGAAATGTAGGGTTACCGACATATCTCGAAGAATTGCCAAACTTAAGTGGCAGTGGGCAGGGCACATTGCTCGCAAAACGGATGGCCGATTGGATAGAAAAGATCTGGAGTGGTGACCGCGAACTGGAAGACGTTGGAAGGCCTCCCACCAGGTGGACCGATGACCTGGTGAAGGTTGCGGAGATCCGCTGGATGCGGGACGCACGGGACCGGTCAATGTGGCGACGCTTGGGGGAGGCCTATGTCCAGCAGTGGACGTCTTTCGGCTGATATGATGATGACGATGATGATTATGAACCTATTTCAATTTGTAAGCCACTTTAGAACACGATAAAATAAACAAGAAAAATCTTTGTATTTTGTGAGAACTCAAAAGTCAATTATTTTTCCTTGAGGAAGTTTCAGGAATCTCAATTTTGTCCCAAAATTAAATTTTGTTCTTAGGATTGGATTAGCATACAAATTTTGTCACGACGTGTAAACAAAAAAATGAAATTATAATTTCTTAATATGACATCCTGTCTTTTGGAATTTCATTATGTATGTAATTATTTATACCCGACTGCCGAAGGAGGGTAATGTGTTTATCAGTCTATGTATGTATGTATGTACGTATGTATGTAAGTATGTATGTATGTATGTATGTTTGTTCCTATGTGGCGTTCTAGAGACCAAACGCGTGGACCGATTTTGATGGTTTTTACGTCAATCGATTCGTCTTAACCCCGCCAGTGTCACTGGCTACATGAAAATTGGAAAATGGCGGTTTTTGGGCGCCATATTGTAGGGGCTCAAATTATTTTTTTCTGCCAAACTTATCGTGTGGGGTATCAAAATAAAGGATTTTAAGGGGTGATTTCAAAAATATATAACACTTATATGTTTAAATGTACCTTTAATTCGAAAACAAAATAACTAAAAAGTTATAATTTTTTTATTTTTTTTATTACGTCCAGCTATCATACCTCGTGTACTAAATAAAAATCAAATAAAAGTGGGGATCACTGAACGTCACGGGAACCTGAAATAAAGTTCATAATATCTCATTCGTGATCCTTATTTTTTCTATTTCATTGATTAGTACTTAAGTACTGCTTTGATTTGCTTTTACTTTTAAAAGGTGGACTTATTCATTATTACTTTTTTTATTCTATCATATTATTATTGAAGATAATAGTTTGCTTTTGTGTTATACGAAATAGACTTTGTTTAGTCTATCTCGCTATCGTGTTCTATTTATAATATCTTTAATTCTTCAGACACCTTTCAATTATTAATAGTTCGTCTAAATGCTTTTTCGTTATTTCTTCCTAGGTACCTGCAACTATCAGTGAAACAGTTCCCAGTTTCTACTTCAAAATAGAAACAGAATTTAAAACTAAACTTAGTTCTCTGTCCAATCAGAAGTAGCCATAGATCGCAACGCCAATCTGCAAACCATTCTCAACCTCCTTTGTTTTATACCGCACAACTTTTGGCGCATTCATTTGCGTTTATTCGCGAAAGTTGCCAGTACAAGTTTATTTCAAAACTGTGGGTAGACGGAAGTTTGTTTGGTTATTTACTAAATGAGCCATTGTTTGGAATCAAAAGGTTGGAAGCTCGTAAACGTATTATGATTACTAATAGGCTGTTTTCATTTGTATAGCATTGTGATTTATTGAGAATCATGATTTTTATTTACTTGAGAATGGTTAAAATATTTGGAAAATATGCAACATACAAGAACTTCTAATCCTAATATCATTTTAAAGCTGATTTAAAGCTATAAATCCGAAGTAATCTATATAACTTTAAAAGATGGTTGTCGCATTGTCATTATGTATGCCTTTAATCAGTACGAGGAAGTATGCAAGTGCGCACATTAAAAAGATTCGGTAATAAATGTAATTTTTAATCCAACCAAACTATCTGACGATAAAAAGTCTGTAGTTTGTGGGGGGCTCTTAGTGGCATTGTTACTATACAAATAATTTTGCTCCAAATATGAAAAACGTCTAATAAAAAAAATTCCCACGTTCGCTATTGAATAAAAAAAGAAAATATATCACCTCGCCAACAAAGCTTTCACTAAAAAATATCTAGGCTAGCATATTTTGACACATTTTTTTTTACTAAACCGTTAATGGCAACAATATTTTATACAAACGTCACTGAAAAAACAGGGTGTTCTACAAAACTAACCTTAAGCGAAAAGCATTAAATCTTAATAAATGTCGCGTAAATTTACCAGTTTTTTTTTATCTTCTGAAAATACGTTCTTTGTTCAATAAGTACTAAATCTAGTGAAGGAATAAAAAACGATTGTGAAGTAAATGTAGGTATAATTTGTTGCTTAATACAACCATAATTTATTCACGTTTCGTTTCCTTTGTTAAACTTAGTCGCGAATAAAAGTTAATAGAGATAGAAGCCTTTAATAAGCTGAAGCTGAGATAGGAGCCTTTTGGTCTCGCACGGGTTTTTTTATTATTTTATATTAATGTTTTATTTTTGTTTATCTCTCGTATCTCCATCTTTCTTTATTTTCTTTTCTTTCTTCTATCTCTCTACCTTTACCCAAATTTATATATTTATTTATTAAATACATGAATAAAAAGAAAGTTAAAACTAATACACATACAATGGACGGCCTCATCGCATGCCGCGATCTCTCTCTTCTCGATTCTTCTTGGCGACTCAACGACAACAAAACTAAAGGTTCTATATTACGGTAAGGTCTTAAGGTTCTACTGGCAGCAACAAATTCATTTGTTGCCTGAACAAACTGATAAGACTAAACGTCCAAAATCCTTTTTTCGCCATATTTTATTCAAGGTTCGTTTCCTTTGTTAAACTTAGTCCTGGACAAAAATGAATCACTCCATCTTTTCCCAAAGGTATCGTCAGACACAACTAAGGTTCTCATTAGCAAGGCAGCTATAAATTCGTTTGTTTCCTGAATAAAATGACTAGTTTAAACTTCCACAATCCTTTTTCCTTATCCCTAACCGTGAAGCCACAACTAATGGAAATGGCTTAATCCTAGTTTTGTACCGGATTCACTTTATCTGCCACAACTCCTAGGCAGTCTGTTTGTTCTACTATTTAAACCGACCCACGCTTAGGCTCTTTCTTAATTGCAAAACGATTCTAAAATGGTACTGGTGAATATTTTAGTTTCGAATTTTTAGAAGTTAAATAAGAAATATTATTATATTGTAGGCTTTTTGAAATTAAATGGGCGAATCTACAAGTCCGTATGTATGTACGTATGTACCGTATGGATCAGAATGTTGGGCTGTGATAAATATGGATGAAAAGAGATTTAATGTAGTAAAGGTGAGAATGTTGAGATGGATGTGCGGCATGACGAGATTGAATAAAGTAAGAAATGAGTATATTAGAGGCAGTTTGAAAGTAACGCCAGTGACAGAAAAGGTGGAAGGGCAGCCGTTTGTCCTGGTATGGTGATGAGGATGGATGAAAGGTTACTCTTTAGTTATGAATGTAAATGTGGAAGGATTGAGAGGGAGAGGAATGCCAAAGAATGATGGATGGACTGTGTGAGGAATGATATGAAAGAAAAGGGAGTCAGTGGTAGCGTGACACGGGACAAGACGGTATGGAAGAAGAATACGTATTGCGCCGACCCCAATTAAGATCGGATGCCCTTAGCAGGAAGATGATGATTATATTGAAGGGTTTTACAATTATATGGTTCAGTATTTTAATGCATTAATGATGAAAATGGTAATTAATAATTACCCAAGATACAATAAAAAACATTGAACGCTGAAACCTATACCTAAGACTGTAACGAAAAATCAAACATGTTTTATTCTTTCAAAAGTAAGTCAAAACCAGTGGAACATTAAAAAACAAATGAATCTTCCTTAAATGACTTAGGTTCCCATTTTTTCTTTAAAACATGAAAAAGTCGCTTGAACAGAACAAACATTTCGATTTGCTCTCGTGGGATTAAAAAGGCACAATGAACGAGTTGATATATCGGATTTGTTGAATAAAGATGGAAGAGCGGTTATCATTCAAATAAATAAATTCCTTTTTTCCTTATATTGTATCGCTTCCTGAAAGCTTTTAAAAGCACTCATTCATACAAAACCAGCAAATATCGAAAACATTTAATTCGTAACAGAAATACCAACCTAAAAATCTTTTGTTTGTTATTGTTAAGTGGCTTTTATGAATGGAATGTGAAAAGCAGCACTGAAAATGAAATTGATATAAGAATAATTGATCTAATAAAATTGTATAACAAGTGAAATTTAAAAAACCTCCGATACATTTTTATTTCATGCTTTTTAAACTACATAATTTATCTAATAGTACACACGCTGAAAATCTTTCGAACCCGACAATTATGACTGACAAGATGTCTTGCGAAATTAGCCCGATTCAAATAGACCGATTTTTCCGGCCAAAATAGGTTAAAACACTCTCGAACACGCCACCTTACAAACAAAATAAACTAAACTCAAATCGGTTCATCCGTTTAGGAGATATGATGCCACACAAATGCACAGATACACAACAATACACGTCAAATTTATAACATCCCTTTTTCCGTCGAGGGGGAGGGGGGGGAGGGTTTGAAAACAGTAAAATATACAAGTCTTCTTTTTAATTACGGTCAACATCAAGAGATATGTAGAAACTGATGGGGAGGTTCTGTAGAGACTGATCTATAGAGGTAGATCAATCTTTGCAGTAAGTAAGATGTTATCTTTAGAAAATTAATTTCTACGGCATTATGAAACAATGTGATCCGTGAAAGTAAGTATTCAGCACATTATATTATGTTACTTATTTTGTCTTTGAAATAAAATGCTAGACCGAATATAAGGGAAAACCCAACCTTTGTTTACATTGTAAATAAGTGGACTGACCCGGAAACTTCTCACACCTCGCCGTCCCTACTGGAATATTGTTTTATTTTTGTTTAGAATGAAAGGTAAAATAGACAGCAATTTGAAAGTGAAATACAGGATTTGGTGACTTTTTTTGTTTGAACTTAGAAATATGTCGTCTAAATATTCTAATTTGCTGTTATGTAATTTATCATTCTAAAATTATGACAAAGTTTATTATATGTGTTACTGTAAACACCCATACTATGGTAAATCAACTTCCGCAAAATATTTCATCTGCGGATGAAACGTTACAGGATTTACCGGTAAACCCTAAGATTTACCAAGTATTACTGGTAAAAGTCCGAAATGATCTATGATAACCGCTTATTTCGGGTTTGTACCAGTAATTACAAGGTAAATCTAAGAATTTACCATAAAGATCTTACAAGTCTTTTGAAAAATTGTTATTTCTATGATATGAAATGACGAGAACAATAATTAAGGAATGATTGATTAGTTCACCAATGGTATTATGTTTGTAAGACGATTTTTTTTGAAGAAGTCTACTATTCGAATAACAATATATTTGTTTAAAATGTTTGTGCTTATCATAGACATTACAATTTTCAACATTTACAAGTCTTCGAGGGAAATCCTAAGATTTTTAGTTTGATTGCTGGTAAAAAAAGCAATTATCCTAGATGAGTTCGAGCTTTTACCAGTATTACTTGGTAAATTTTAGGTTTTACCGGTATATACTAGGATTTACCGTAGTTCGGGCTTTTAAAGTACCACCCATTGTACACTTGCTTTTTATGATTGTTTGTCCTGTATATATATTTTATTGGTGTACAATAAAGAATAATTAATAAATAAATATAATTATTATTTACTTATACCACAAGTATCATTTTGTTTGAAATTAAAATCAATATCTTAAATAGCAAAATTCTAAACTACAATACCATCTGATATTATCCACCGACCAGTACCATATACTGTTTTCTTCTATGCGGCATCACGGACAAAGTTTTATCTTTTACTTACTAAAACAAAACCAAACGCATCGTTCGAACTTTTGAATAGACTACCTGGACTTTCGCTTGAACGTGTTCAGAGGCTCTAAAGTGAAGTCGTGTGTTTTCGTGTTTTCGTGCCTTATGTTTTGCTGCAACTATCTCTGGTGGCTCTGTTATGTCCTTCCATAATTTTGCATCTTCTGAATCTATCTAAATTCCTTACTTGTTAAAATTCGGTGATATTGGAAGTTGCGTAAAAAAGCCGGTCAAGTGCAAACATTTAAGAATTGCGCACATAAGACTTCGCACATTTAGGGGAAAAAAATAGGGATTTAAAAAAAAACACTGATTTATCAATATATTTGGTTTTGTTAGTAAGATATATATTATTAAACATTATCACCAAATTACCCTAAAAACTAATTTTGTGAGCAAAGACTAAAACCGGAGGATTTAACATGGACATGATAATTATCATCTAATTTCTAATGTGTAAAGTTGCGTTACGAAATAATTCTGGCACGACTTCATATCAGAACCACAATCAGTCTCTAATTTAATTCGTAGACGTATTAAGTTTCTGCTTCCAGCGTGAACAAAACGATAAGACTAAAGAGCTCTTCTATCTCTCCTAGTTGCTAAGCTTCGCTTTTGTTGTTTGGATTAAGGATTTCACAAATTCTTGTCTATCTATTACTAACCGTCTAAATATTTAGTATTCAAATAATGGTTTAAATATCTTTCAAATTTCTGCGTATATATTTACTAGAAATTATCATATTTTTTGTTGCTAGGTTAATATTAAACCACGCGGAATTTTCGGACCCGATACAAAATTAAATAATTTATCATTCTTAAATTTAGATACTTGAAATTTTTATTACTCACATTTATTCATTTGTTGTCAACAGGGTCTGGAGATCAAAGGCCAGATGGTATTCTGTTCCGAGTCGGACTCCCTTCTCTTCGTGGGATCTCCTTTCCTCGATGGACTTGAGGGTCTTACTGGCAGAGGTCTCTTCATTTCTGATATACCCCTGCATGACGCCACAAGAGATGTCATCTTGGTTGGGGAACAGGCGAGAGCTCAGGTAATTTTTTTGTTGATTTAAGAGAATTCACTACAATTATTTATTCTCTAAACTGTAATAAAGATAGTATTACTAATATTTTCATTCAAAAATAAAAATATTTTTTCACATTCACTTACAGTGGACATTGATTGATATTTGAAACATATGAGTATAAGTTTAAAACGTACTTTTGTGAAAACTAAAACAATACCAACAGTCGTAAATCAAGCAGTTTTACATGACAGTGAATATAATTTACGAACGGTATTTTCTATATTTATGTGATCACGGTCAACGAAATAACTGTTAAATACAACATATATACAAAATACGCGCCGGACGTGGAGTTGCGGAATATGGAATCAAAGTGTAGAGAATAGAAAATAATTACAGAAACCAAAATCTAAACTAATTCTCAAAAAATAAGCTTCTATACTTATGGACAAAACTATCTGCTGTGTAGACACAGTGCTTCAAGAATTACCAAAGAAGTATCAAAAGCTTCAGTAGCATCAGTTTAGAAGTAGTTTTAAAACACCCGCTTAAAGTTTCACACTTGTTGATCGTCTTGAAGTCCAATGTCTACAGCAGAGTGCTTGAAACTTGCTTTGTGGAGACAGGGACGATGAAGAACTTATTTTTTTTAATTCCGATGAACTGGACTCAGTTAATTGGAATTGATTAAACTTTGATAAACTTCAACTTATTACTAGGAAAAAACGGAAGAGTTGTGCGATGATGATTGAGGTAAAATGTGGATATAAGTACTAGCCACTCGGCCAAATCTTTTAGTAGGGGCTGCTGGAAGTCTGGGTCGTGGATAAATTTGAAAAAGAATTACCGCGGCCCTGGCTCAAGCAACTGAAAGAACACGGGTGGCAAAACCCAGTAAAAGTCTGAGAGGTTTTTGAGAAAGCATATTCAGGTCCAAAAGTTGATAAATGAGTAGATTGCTGAAAACACCAACCCTCTTACAAATAAACGCGGAGTAAAGTTATACCAAGTATAAACCTATGAAAATTTATGGTTATTCCTTTGTTATACCTGGTATAACTTTATTCCGCGTTTATTTGTAAGAGGGCAAGAATATATCTGAGTAGTTTTTAGATACGAGCCATTTGAACAGGGGGAAAAACTGAACAGGGGGTCCATATTTAGATTTCCATAAAGGAAAAACTTAACGTGGATGGGTATGCTTGCTCTAAAACCTTGCCAGCTCCCCGTTATGCGGAAAAAAGAAGCGTGGTTGCATAGATGTAAAATAATTGTTTGCACAAGGAAAAGGTAATCTCAGGAAGCTGAGCCGATTGCGAATCGAAAATGTATTCACTGACAGACGCACTGCATGCGAACCGAATCCGAGAAATTTCGGTCCAATGAAGCTGTAGTACTTCTTGTAGGGGAGGTTACACACTGTATCTGAAATCAGTCCGTCTGAAATCAGTTCATTTTCAATTCGGATGGAACTTGGATCTCGTATTCGGATGAAGATCGGATGCAGTGCGTAAACACTCTAACGTTGAGTGCTATACGCTAAAGTAATGTTATATCCCGGAAAATACATTCACTGAGGGATAAGCGAACGGGAGCAAAGCCACGAGAATAGCTAGTTATGGAAAACAAATTACACAATTCTCCTAGTCACATGAAAGTTTTGATACAAATACAGCAAAATAGTTTCTTAAAAGCCAACGTCACGCGATATTCCCAGGCGGTCTCCCATACCAGTACTAAGCATGCCCGATGTTGGTTAACTTCAGTGATCGGAAAGAGAACCGGTGTTCTCAAAATGTCATGGACGTTGGCGACAGTGCAACTGAAATTACTCTTTACTATCATTGTACTTTGGCAGTTTTCCAAGCAAGTTCTACTTTTGAAACTACAAAAAAGTATACATATTCTTACTTTAAATCACGCTTGTTTTGCCCAGATTTGGCAGAAGAACACCCACCCACATTTCACCCGATATTCGTTTTCGGTCATGTTCCACTTAATAGCGTATCGCTATCAATCGATCAATAAATCCAGACTCAAGGCTGTTATTGAGAAATTCCTGATAGTAAAATCAAATAACACTTTTCTCAACCTAGACCTCATGCCTAGGAAGTCAAGGTGTTGACCTCATGATTTCTTCAGTCAGTCCCACTAGACCAACGAGACAGCAAGCTATTTATTAATCCATGTTTTTGTTCAACCAGGATGGACTCCGAAGACGCATGGACAAGCTAAAGAACTCAATAGAAGAAGCAAGCAAAGCCGTTGACAAGGAAAGACAAAAGAACGTCAGCCTTCTACATTTAATATTTCCCCCGCACATAGCCAAGAGACTGTGGTTAGGTAAGTTTGTAAGTCAATTATCTGTTCGTACAGTTTGAAATTGATTTATGTATAGTTTAATTTAAGTACGCACTATGTTTGATTAAAGTTTCCTTCCTGGGAATTGAAGTGAGTTAGGCGTTAGTGGGAATTTAGCGAGGCAATCTTGTTTCGTGTTTCGAAGTGGCGTCCCGTGGCGTTGTTTACTTGTGTTTTAAAGGTTATGTTGGTACTGAAGTTTGGTCGTTTTCATTATCTGCGACTTTATTATCTGTTACTATATAAGCTTCCGTTCTTGCTTTCCCAATTATTTCCTATTTTGTGTCACTAATATCAGTAGGTATCGAGTTATCTTGCCCATTTTTTTAAATTTATTATATTGGTCTTCAAACTGTCGCTCGATTTTATTTCAACAATGTGCACTATAACTTTATTAGGCAAATTGCAAACTGAAGCTTGATTCTGTGTTCACAAACATGCTTCACTGAAAAGTTGACCTACATTGCATTGTTTAAGCACCAAAATACAGATCCCAATCTCGTACCACACGTAACCACTTAAGATTGGAGCTTTTAGTTCCACGAGCCCTTATTACAGTCATAAACCAAAACTGAAGCGTCCCATTCACTCAGCGACATTTGTTTTGACACGAGGAATTGCGTGACGCACAGTTATCACGCAATTTTGTCATGTAAACTGACTGATGTTGATGTCAAATGCTAACAAAACCTTATTTCGAGTAATATTCTCTGTTGAGAATTTTACTCGGAATAATTTGTCTCAACTTGTCTACGTGGGCTTGAGTTTAAGTGTCATATAAAAGCGAATTATTATGATGCTGAATAAGTAAAAGTTTGCTGGAATTATGACTTTTATTGCTTAGTTGTGACTTGGGGTAATAAAACGTTCAGTTGTTCTAATCTCAATGGTGATTTAGCTTTTATGAGTTTGGAAAACACGTAGTCAACTATACTAAAAATTAGAATACTGACTTTTAGATACTTAAATGAAAAACTTTCATCTAATCCATTAGAAATACAATTATTTGCCGATAGCATAATTATGAAAAATAATTAGACATATCCTAATTATTTATAACCGGATTTTTCAAGCATCGGAATATTATAACAAATCGCGACATACTATTAACTCTTTCTTTTTAATAAGACACAGGTTAGCATATATTAATTACAATAAATCCCATTAAAATTCTATAGTTTAATATATATATTGAACTATAGAATTTTAATGGGATGGGGTTTATTGAAATTGAAAGGATCGGTTCTAAATATATCGAGAATTTATAATCTCGTTAGATTAATTACAAACTTACGGTGTCTGCAATAATCCGGTGATATATCTACGCTATCTTTAATCATGTGTAGTACCGCAACTGCGTATGATGACGTCACAACGACACGATAAAGCCAGTCATCACTATAATACCCTCTATCGTTTATTATATGTACTTCTATTATATATTCTCCTTTATACCATGTCACACGCCCTTCACCACAACGGGGTTGTAAACCATTGTTAGCTGGCACACACATTAATTACTAACTTTAATTGTGCCTTGAGTGTGCACTTCGCAAGACAGGTGCGCCCAACTTTTATGCTATTAAGTTTATAACACGCTGGATGAGTAATTAAAGAGGATCAATAAAATTGTGATTAATCACTTCGTGATTGTAATGGGATAGGATGCTCAGGTGTCAAGAATCTTGGTGGGTAACAAATTAGTTTGATATAGTCTTAGGAAAATGAAAACGGCTACTTTAGGTCTAGCTTATTTTTTGGTTATAATTCTTTATTTTACTCCCTATCCTATCCTTAGCAGTTGAATTTCAAAGTTTGTGGAAAAAGTATAGCAGAATTTAACTTTTGTTTATAATCATTACAACTTTGAACCCAAACAACACAATAGTAAAAAACCGGCCAAGTGCGAGTCGGACTCGCACACGAAGGGTTCCGTACCATTATCGCAAAACACTGCAAAAAAATCTCGTTTGTTGTATGGGAGCCCCCCTTAATTTATTTTATTTTAATTTAATAATTATTATTTTTTGAAGTGAATATACAACTAAACATTCTGTGAATATTTCAAGCGTCTACCTGTTGCCCTTATTAAAACCAAGCAAAAAAACGGCCAAAAAATCACGTTTGTTGTATGGGAGCCCCCATGAATTTATTTTATTTTAATTTAATAATTATTATTTTTTGAAGGAAATATACAACTAAACATTCTGTGAATATTTCAAGTGTCTCCCTGATGCCGTTATTAATATCGAGCAAAAAAAGGCAAAAATATCACGTTTGTTGTATGGGAGCCCCCTTAAATATTTATTTTATACTGTTTTTAGTATTTATTGTTATAGCGGCAACAGAAATACATTTTCTGTGAAAATTTCAGCTGTCTAGCTATCACGGTTCATGAGATACAGCCTGGTGACAGACGGACAGACAGACAGACAGACAGACGGATCGCGAAGTCTTAGTAATAAGGTCCCGTTTTTACCCTTTGGGTACGGAACCCTAAAAAATAATAGAAATCATTACACACATTACATTTACACTAAAAAGCTCAACATCTCTCCTAGCTTACCAGTTAGCGTGGAGGGTGAGAGTGACCATACTGGAATAGCTAATATGTTTAAGGAACAGTTTATTGTGAGCTCACCGCTTGAGTCGGTGGGGAGGGTGAACGATGCTGAGTCCTATCAATCAGGAAAACCCCTTAGATTTACGTGTTCAGAAATAAAAACAGTAATTAAATGTATGAAGCGGGGCAAATCACCTGGTCACGATGGACTCAGCATCGAGCATCTTCAAAATGCGGGTGTGCACTTGCCGAGAATATTGTCTATGTTTTTTAATCTATGTGTGGGGCATTCTTACCTACCACAGGAGATGCTGGATACGTTAGTTGTACCTATTATAAAAAATCGGACAGGAGACATAGCAGACAAAGGGAATTATAGGCCAATCTCATTGGCAACTGTGATAGCCAAAGTGTTTGATAGTGTGCTTGACTCGCACCTCAGTAGATATACAAAAATACACGACACACAGTTTGGTTTTCGTGCGGGGCTGTCTACTGAGAGTGCAATACTTGCATTAAAGCACACTGTCAAATATTATACGGACAGAAAAACACCAGTGTATGCTTGTTTCCTGGACCTTTCCAAGGCATTCGACCTGGTTTCTTATAAGGTGTTATGGGGGAAGCTTCGGGAGGAGGGAGTTCCTGCTGCATTGGTGTCAATTTTATCTATCTGGTATGACAAGCAGAGGAACTTTGTGAAATGGTCCAATGCATTGTCGGATCCATACAAACTCGAATGTGGTGTTAGGCAGGGAGGTCTTACTTCCCCGAGATTGTTTAATATCTATGTTAACAACTTGCTTGTTGAGCTCAGCAGCACTCATGTCGGTTGTCATATTGACGGAGTTAGTTTAAATAACTTAAGTTACGCAGACGATATGATGCTGCTGGGCCCCACAATCGGTGGGATTAGGAAATTACTCACCATTTGTGAAAGATACGCCGTGCAGCACGGGCTCAAGTATAATTCTGCAAAGAGTGAGCTGTTGGTGTTTAGAGGAAGAAATAAAAGTCCCTCCAATGTCCCACCCGTGGTACTCAGCGGCTCACCTTTGCGTAGAGTAGCACAATTTAAATATTTGGGCCATATTGTTACGGAGGATCTTAAAGATGACTTAGATATGGAGAGAGAGCGCAGGGCGATGGCTGTGAGGGGAAACATGTTGGCACGCAGGTTTGCTGGTTGTTCAGTACCGGTTAAAATAACACTTTTTAAGGCGTATTGTCAAATTTTCTACACCAGCAGTCTGTGGGCTAATCATACCCAAAAAGCAGACAGCGCACTGCGCATTCAATACAATAATGCCTTCAGGGCGCTGTTGAGGCTTCCGCCTTACTGTAGTGCGTCAGGGATGTTCGCTGACGCGCACACGGACGATTATTTCGCGATCATGCGCAAAAAAGTGGCATCAGTGTTGCGAAGAGTGAGGGGAAGCAGCAATAGCGTTCTGAAGGTCTTTTCAGACAGGTTAGACGGGCCTACAATGGATAGGTTTATCAAGCTACATGTCAGACATGGGACTTGATAAATCTTTCTCTAATTGGATGCTGTTTGTTTGTATATTCATGTGTGCTTAAGTGTTACTACTAACATAGTTGTTTAAGTTTTACTAACATGCTATGGGCCTTCGACGCCTGAAAATAAACGATTTTTATTTTTATTTTTTATTTTTATTTTTTATTTTTTTTTATTACTTAAACATGAATGCAGGTAGATGTTGATGCTACTGGCATTATTATCGTAGATCTAAATGCAAAAGGTGAAACAGAAATAAGCAATACTCACGAAACAAATTCTACTTCTTCTTAAATTGTACCTAACGTAGCAATTATCTCCAAAGGTGAGAAGATCGAAGCTAAGAGCCACGATGACGTCACGATGCTATTCAGCGATATCGTGGGCTTCACGTCGATATGTGCTACTGCTACACCAATGATGGTCATCGCCATGCTTGAGGACCTGTACAGCGTGTTCGATATCTTCTGTGAGGAACTGGATGTTTATAAGGTGAGTGTCCTTATTCTTTTTCCTAGTACAAGTGTTTATCTAATATATATAAATCTCCTGTCACGATGTTTGTCCGCGATGGATTCCTAAACTACATAACCGATTTTAAATTAAATTGGCACACCGTGAGCAGTCTGGTCCAACTTGAGATATAGGGTAGGGTAGGGTAGGGTAGGGTAGGGTAGGGTAGGGTGGGTAGGGTAGGTAGGGTAGGGTAGGTAGGGTAGGTAGGGTAGGTAGGGTAGGTAGGGTAGGGTAGGGTAGGGTAGGGTAGGTAGTTAGGGTAGGGTAGGTAGGGTGGGTAGGGTAGGTAGGGTAGGTAGGGTAGGTAGGGTAGGTAGGGTAGGTAGGGTAGGTAGGGTAGATGAATGTTTGGTATTTTTATGGCAAAACAAAGTTTGCCGGGTCAGCTAGTTATTATATATATTCGAAAGGCTGCCCAAACTCTTCCTACTTTTTCAAACGTCTCTCTAAGTATAGCTGATAAGAAGCAGTTTTTAGAAGAGTTTAAGTCATATGTTCAGTTATAGTTAGCTGCGATCGACTAACGGTTTTCTTAAAAGTCACCCATTGTGTCGTGGTTAATCATACCCAATCAAATACCAGGTCGAATGTAATAAATAAGAGTTCAAGTAGCTATTTGGGCAGACTTATTTTTTTTGCTAAAATATTATTCAGATAAAGTTTAACAAACCCCAACGATAATTGGCATTTACATGCAGCATGATCTGAATACAAAACTAATTAAAAAAAAGCATTCCATCGGTAGCTCTGTGTGAAATTCTTTGAAAAATATTTAGGCTTTAAATTATCAAACCGATAAATCAGCAAGCTTAAAAACTGTGTGTTTTACAAAATATCGCATTAAAATTGTTATTTTTTAATGTTTTTTCCATCCTTCAAACTTACACCCGGTTTCTTGAAACATATTTATCGACGCTTCACAATTTAAACGCAAGTCAAGTAATGCTATTGGCATTAAAAAAATATCTCAACTAATTACGAGAACTTACGTTTGACAAGTTGTCTCACAATTTTGTGACAATTTTCCATTTCCAAACTGGACTTTAGCAAGTATACCAAAAGAACATGGATCTCGATCTGGCTCCATTTTTACAGTAAACAATTCCTCTCCACAAAGTTAGAAAACCTATATCCTCACATTACCTACTGTAGACCGTTGGAAAATTGCTCTCTTTTGAAATTCAAATTAACCTAAACAGCTCGGTAATTTCAAATAAGGAGCATATAATTACCATTAGTAATTAGAATGAAATTCTACCTTTTGGAAACAAAATACTTCAGTGCCCGACGGTTCGTAGTCCGTTCGTTTTGAAGAAGGTTCGTGGTGGATTTACTTTAGTGTCGATTCAGAATACTCAGATAATAAGGCTTTCATTTCAGAATTAAAAAAAGCCTCTCGTTTGACATTTATTATGTTACTAGAACACACAAAAAATAAAATAATATAAGACTGACGAAAATAAGTGGTATAAGTTTTTTTTTTTTTTTTTTTTAAAGATAAAAAGGTAAAAAAAGATAAGTATACTATTTTAAGGTACCAATGTGATCACTCCACGTTATCTAATGATTAAAAAACTAAGGTACTGTTTAAAAAAAAAAATTTTTTTCCTAACCGTTGCATTGTCGTCCAATCCAAACGTATAATATATGCAAATTTTAGCTTAATCGGTTAGGGATAACTGTTTTGAAATGCAGTTGCAAAGAACAATGGCGAAATTTTAGCTGACTTAAATTTGAGCGTCTGAAAGTGAGATATATACTAAAGACATTCTATTAATTGTCTATGTTTTTTAAAGTATAATTAGGCGTAGTCCAAAATAAATAAAAAAAAACATAATAAGTAAAAAGTTATTTGATTTTTTAGTTCATTTCTTTAGCATAGTGTTGCCATTATATATTTTATCTGCTAAGTGACAAGTAGTAACTATATTAAGTAATAATATCATAATTGTATTTATTGCAGTAAATGAGTTAACAATACAGTTTATGTCTAAGTGTAGATGTTCTTTGCAGGTAGGTAAGAATATTGTAGTGTAGTAGAAATAAATGAATTACTTTCAATTAATGATTGGCAAAAAGACTAGTACCCAAGTCTAAAAAAATATAGCTTGGTTGTTGACGACAACCTTTTGATACACGTCATAAATAAATATACTCTTTCCAAAGAGTATACTACACATTTCAAGCTAAAATAACTAGGTAAGGGATATACTAATGCGATATTCCCCTTTTACTTCCACGAAATTGAATAATATTACCTATTAAACACATTATTAAAAGTTACCCAGACATAACCTACAAAAGTTTATGACTGAATATCTATTATTCTCTACATTCTCGAACAAAAATTCTTGCACAAACTAATTCAGAACATCACCCTGAGTTAAACCAGATATTTTTCATTTAATGACTTTCGAATTTAATCTCAGCTAAAACAATGTATGGGCACCTGACATTGTTCTTTGACCTATAAATTACCAATTAAAAAACCAGGCCTTAAGTGCGACACGAGCACGATAATCCAACAATGCGGCAATGCTTTTCATACAACTTGTTCTATCACTAGAGTAATTTTAGAACAATTTCTGTGAAAACGTATTGACGGGAAGCCCAAGAAAGTTAAGTATAGCGTCCAATAAATTTATTGATTAACAAGACATCACTACTCATCATCACTACACATACATCAGACTTTTTACAATGATTTCAATAATCTTTATAGCCCTTTGCTATGAATAGTTACAGCACTGATAACAACATTTGTGCCACATGTTAAATTTAGTCTTGTTATATATTTTTATTTATTTTTTCCTTTGTATAGATTCTTTTACTGATTGTTTTGTGAATGTGTGAACATTGTAGGCCTTCTAGATTTCTAGACGCTTGTTAACATTTGTTAACTCTCTCGTTTATACAATTTTTTTTTTAGTTTCTTACGACTTATTGTCGGGCCTACGTTGTCCCCCCATATCCAAGCACTAATACTGTAACATGGAAATATTGTAAAAACAAACCAATTTTTTTAAAAGAGTAACCGTGGAGTTTCTTGCCGGTTCTTCTCCACAGGAAACGACTAACCCGAACCGTGCACCTTTTGTCGACGTTTTATAAGTGCCCATGTAGGCCTATGTGAAATAAAAAACATTTGATTTAATTTGATTTGATCAAATCTATATTTAGAGTTGCTCATCTATCTTCTTTTATATATATAAAAGAGAAAGTATGTATGTATGATCCTTATAGACTCCCAAACGGCTCGACTGATTTTAATAAAATTATAGATTACAGAGAATCTTTAGATTGACCCAGCGGATAATCCTGTAAAGTTTGGTGACGATCGGAGCATATTTTTTTTAACTTTGAACGCGGGAGAAGCCGCTAGTAGAAGCTAGTATATTATATTAGATTAGATCTAAACAAGTCCTTTAAAATCATTCAACCCCTGATTTGGAATGTTGATTTTACTGACAAGGTGTCGTGGAAATTCTAATTCATCCTCAAACACGATGATGAAGATTTGAGCTTAATTTAATCGGACAGTAATTTTTAGTATGATTTATTAATTATTATTGTCTTTACGTCATTTATTTAAAATAGATAGATGAAAATTTAAAAAAAATATCAGGTTATATTTAAGTGAAGATAATTTTTATTTACGTTTGCCATTTTGCCACAGATTATTTTCGTCCTTAAATTCTTTTAAACTAATCTCTCCAAAGTATTGTCTAGAACTTGATCTTATATTTTATTTAATAAAGATAAAGCATGTTTGCTTTATCTCTTTTTAGTGTTAAACATCAAAAAGCTTTTAAACGAGTTACTACTAGAGAAAACCTTTGTACCTAGATCAAATTGTACAAACGAAATTGTTTTATCACTGACAAACATGCTCTAATCTAAGCTAATATTACAAAGGGATAATATTGCTGCTTGTTTCTGTATACTAGAGTAATAATAGAAGGGTTATTGTCGATTTGTATTATAATATATTATAATGTCCTTTAATTTATTTTATTTTTTTATTGTCGTCATTTTTAAATATTTTTTTTAAATAAATTAAGAGAATCATTATTATTACTATATATATTGTATGTACGATTAGGTTCTATCTCTGATAGTGCTAATCCAATTGTGTCCTTAAATTATTTTACTAATATAAAGCTACATTGTCGCTGAGTATCGCTACTTTTTTATCAACATCATTCTCTCGTCCTTATCCCAATGAGGGCTTCCGTTTTTGTGCCCACCAGTTGGTGCTACTGACGAGTAATGTCCTTAAATATAGCTGTTAGCTGTTAGCTGTCAGTACTGTCTTTCCTTTCATTTTTAAAATCCATCCAAAGGTTGTCTTGAAAAGATCGCTTTTAACGATAAGGCCGCCCATTGTGCCACCCAGTGTAATGTTTTCTTTGTCTATACTTTCTGTAACTTATATGGTGTACATAATAAAGAGTATTCTATTCTATTCTATTCTATTCTATTCTATTCTATTCTATTCTATTCTATTCTATTCTATTCTATTCTATTCTATTCTATTAAGGCCTACAACCACTTTAGTAAAATAAAATTAACTAGTTAACTAAAATAACCTACCTATTACTTGCCTATTATTACCTATTAGTACTAAGAGTAGTAAAGTAAGTAGAGTAACTAAAAAAATCATAAAAAGTATCAAAAACTATTGAATCATAGTATTTCGGGGTATACAGGTGCGATAGAGGCGACCTCATTTATTCCACACTCTTTTTTGCCAAGCTGTAAATTAAATGATATATATTAAACAAAACTATTCAAAAGGAGGTTCAATATTGATATTTTGGCATCGAGCGGGCGCACAGCCAGTACTGGGTTATTACGCGCACGGAAGCAGTTTGGATTTAAATAATTTCTAATGCCGTAGAACTGCGATTAAATGTAAAATCGAGTAGACCGCAATTTAGCGGGGCTTTAAACGAAATAAAAAAATTGCCCAAACATTAAACTTATTAAAGCAGTGGTTGGTAAAACCCGTACCTATCTCAATCCGCCATATTTGGAAAATGTTCACAACAATAAAAAAGTAGTAAATATATTCGCGCTAAAAGGCAAAAAACTATGATATTTGACGTTTTGAAGACCTCACTCTACATTAGCGCCCCTAGCGACAAATTCAACGCGTTGTCATTTATTTGGAATCTTCATCCATACTTCTATTAGTCGTCATCTCACTAGTCCCAGAGAGAAGTAATTGGATGAATTAATAGTACAAAAAAAAAATAGTCCTCTTCCTAAACATATCGCACATTCATACTCAAAGGTTTCTTTACGATATTTTAAGTACTACTTTTTATCCCGGCAAAACGAGATGATTCCTGTCAGATGCATCAACCCCGGAGGAGTTTATATAGGCTACAGAAGCGAACACCCGGGGTAAAGATAGTCTATTATTAATTAAGACATAATTATAATTACTTTCCGAGTAATTAATAGTCGTTTACTGAGGATAATTTACTATTGTTATTAATCTGTTTGAAGGTTGTCGGATAATATTATATACGCTTTGTATTAATGAAAATGTGTTCTTTTTTGAAGATCATAGAGATCTGAGTGAGAAATTGGCAGGTATTGAATATTACAAAGTAACACTGTGATCGTAATATTATGATGCATAATAAGGATGACTTTATGGTTTAAGACATTTATTTCTCAAAAACAGAATATACATTCACTTACAATGAGAAACAATAGTTACAATAAAAAACATCAAACGAGTAGCGGAAACAGTTCGTTATCAATTTATATGTACAAAATAATACAGCAAATAAAGAATGTTAGTTATTAGCTTAATGCTATGTTAGTAACAAAATACCATCTCGGAAGGATAACAAGTTTTGTACATTATTAAAAAATAATAATTTTGTTCTGTGGGTAAGCCAAAATAAATTAAGTGAGATAAGTACCCGTGGCGTGCTCCCAATTAAGTGTCGAAACACAGTTTCTATCACAGTTGCTAATGAAGGCATTTGTTGTTAAACTTTTAATCTTCTTGTTACTTGTTATTTTACTTAATTTATTAAAACATTGATCGATAAGTTTATTTTTTTTTTGTATTGAGATATATATAATTATATTTTTTATATATATACATTTTAATATATATTTTTTTTTTTTTCATAACTAGGTAACTACATGAACTTAAAATAAGAGAAAACTTGTTTGGATATGGAATTCTAATTTCTTTTTAAATAGAGGAAATGACTGTATATCTTTGATATCTTTCGGAAGATTGTTATACATATCGGCACCTTCATATCTAATATTTCTTATACCATAATTTGTCCGTGGTTTACCGAATAGGCAGATATCGTTAGCGCTTCGCAGCAGTCGGGTTTGGATCTGCAACTTCTTGGTAAATACAATTTGAGAATGGGTATCTTTTGTCAATATTTTCCTTACTAGGATACATGTGTTCGGAATTATTTATTATGGATCGAGTAGTTATACTCATCACCGCCTAGGTCAAATGAATTTAGAAATGAAAAGTAGACCAGTCTGAAGTATGATGCAGTTCAGACTGAAGGCAATTTTTTATTTAGATGCATACACGAGGACGTTCTAACTTTGTCTGAATTGAGGACTTGGCCAAGTCTACTTTGAGGTTACCTTACTTTCTTTTGTTTTAATTTGCCGAAAATCTTACTGCCGAGAGGCTTGTGTGCAGCAGTGGACTGCCGTAGGCTGATTTTTCTGTTTGATTATAGGACTTGGTTTGAGCATTTATGATGTTCGAGCACAATATATCATCGTCCAACATGCAAAGTTGATTGTATTGTTAAGCTCCACCTAACACCACCTCTGTCGAGTCCAACGAAAGAGCTATCCAGATGGCCACATTTGGGTCCAATCAACACGCAAAGAAGATAAAGAACACCACCTAATCTTAGAAATCTATATACGTTATTTCTCTTAATTTGCTACTGCTGTTGTACTTTTTTAACATAAATAGATGTAACATTCAACAATATCCTTGTGCAGGTGGAAACAATAGGCGATGCATACTGCGTAGCGAGCGGTCTGCACCGTAAGATCGATACTCACGCGCCGCAAATCGCCTGGATGGCACTGCGCATGGTCGAGACGTGTGCCAAACATTTGACGCACGAAGGGAACCCTATCAAGGTATGTATTTTAGCTTTCATCACTATTTGTTTTTATGAGGTAGGTATTTCTAATTTTTAACTTCGATATATCAACGCTACCATCTACTAGTTCTATGACAGGGTTTTAATCCCACTCATTAACAAACGTTGTGGTTTGTCAATAGTGTATTTGTGCCAGATTTTATACATATGACAAACTTGTCCAAGTGACAGAATCGAGAGGACAGGGACAAAAATAAAGGAAAACTAGACCCTAATTACACGAAATGGCAGCATTTTGTTTAGTTTGCGAATGACATAAAGGCCAAAATGTCTGGGATTGGCTCAATGATTTTGAAGTTTTGACAATTGTAACTGCTAATATAATTTATCAGTTTCACTTGAACCATGTGACCACATGAGTTAATAAACGGAACAGAGACAAAGCTTCCTAAGAACGTACAAAATTGTTACCTATTTTGATAGGGTTGTCACAATAGGTACACACGCGTTTATAAAATGCTTTATAAACGCGTGTTTGAACTTTCATGATCATACTACCATAGCTGTTGAGAAGTTCCCTCGTGAGGAGACAATCCTGTCTGCTGTAGCAGTTTATGGTGGAGATCATGTTTAGCAAACAAAATTAAATTTAAATGCCTACAACGTTTCGAGTCCATGCTTCTATCCGTTAAAGAGTTCCCTCGTAAGGAGACAATGCTGGCTGCAGTAGCAGTTCATAATAAAATCGTGTTAAACTATCAAAATTAAACTAACTTACAAAATTTCGAGACCGTGCTACACGTTGAAGAGTTCCCTAGTGAGGAGACAATCCTGGCTGCAGCATCAGGTTATATCTATCATATTATTGCATTGTCATTGAAGTTACGGTATACAAATTTTCAGCTCAATCAGACATCGGGAAGTGGTTCAAATCTTACTTGCAATATTTGAACTTAACACTTATGTGTGTTTAGTTTTCCTACGACATACCAACCCACTCCCATACCTACAAATGTTTTGTGAAAGCTTGTAATAACAATAAAAAGGTAAAAACACACCGTGTAGTACCCTCTTGTTATATAAAAAAGGATTATACAATAAAATAAAGATACTAAATTGAAAAAGTAATAATCCATTATTTACTTACCTATTGTACTCCTTGGGATAGTTAAAGTATGATATATTTTTATTTTTTATAGTGTTATTCATACACACAGTACAATAAACAACCATTATTAATAATAAAATACAACATTTTACATTAAAATATTCAAAATTGCAACTAACAAAATAAACAACGTGCGTTGCACAGACCCTGAGATTGTACACTGGCTGTGTCAACGTAAACCGGTTTTTTCCAGTCTACCCGCGTACGCGACAAGCGGCCAGTGGTCACGCACTCATGCGTCCGCGTGCTTGTAGTATTGCAACCGATTCGCGCGGTTGTGTGAAGCTTTATATCTGTTCCGTTTATCTACTTATGTGCTGTGACTCTAGACAAGCGTCGTGATCAAACATCATTGTCTCTGTGACAATTAAAAATAATTTAACCAACAATAGTCCCTACAGTTGATTAACCTGTCAACAAAAAACAACACTCCATTTTAAATTAATGAAAGCACGGTGCTAATCTGTAAAGCTAGTAACTGTGTGTTCACGTAACCTAGTTTCCTCAAAGAATCAACAATTTGCCTCGGAATGTAAACATCTGCGTTTGCCCTCACACATCAACGGTGACGGCAAGCTTAATCAAAGTTTTATACACTCTCTATGAAAGGAATTAATCTTACAGAGTTTTGCTTCGCTTTTGTACCTACTCTTTCAATGTTTTTAAGATAATTTTATTTGTTCATCTTTATTCAATATCCAGGGAATTCAGTTACCCATATGTGCAGTATGCAATTTTTACTTTATACCATTTCCTGTGGCAAAAATGCAGAACATTGTTTTAACCACAAAACCTTGCAGTATGACATTTTCTTTCTGAATACAATAAGGCTGGTAAGGTATTTGATTTCAGCCTGTAAATGGACACACGAAGGCCAATGAATGCCTAATTTGATAAACAAATTTTCAGACATACTGATCGACAGAATAACAGTTACATGAATTTATAATTATAAGATCCTTAATAATTTTGTGGCTGCTAAAATTATTATTAGATACCGTCTAAGTATTAAAAAATTTCAATACCTTTAATAAAATTTCTGAAAACTCATAAACATTGATATCAAAATACTTGAGTACTATTAAAATGGTTTATTGACAGTTTTATGATTTATTTTCATTTTTATTGCTATCATAAAATATTTATTATTTTTATTTTCGCTGCACTTCAGGCTGTTTATGCTTTAGAATATAAAATTTGATATTTCTGATAGTGTTGGTTAGTTCCAATTTTCACGATACTTGCTCTGCACCAAATTAAACCTACATACCTATTTTTGTAAAACATACTAATCTAACACTAACATTAACATTAGAAGCGGGATATTTACCACGTTTCCTGTTTGTTGTGAGTTTCCGATATTTTGGTGTTGTTGCAAGCACCATGATCACGGATAAACTGAAGTTATTGCGGGTGGGTATTTATGAGGAGACAAATCGGTCTACCCTCTTTCTTGTTCGTTGCACCGAAATCACATGAGTATGTGCCGAAATATCGGAAACTCGCAACAAACAGTAAACATGGTAAATATCACGCTTCTAATGTTAGTGTTAGTGTTAGTGACCATGACAGTTTAAAAACTTTAACACTATTTTCTGTCACTAATGTACTAGTCTTTTTGTAAGTTAACCTCTGTGTCCGTCTATCCATACTTGACCATTGTATCCACATAATCAACAAGTCATAGTAATAATATTCGTCAACTGTAATTTTCTCATTTAAACCCAATTCTGTTTGTATTATAAACAACAAATCTAAATAATTACTTTGTATTTACAAAAAAGTTCCACCTCAAGAGGACTACCTTGTTGATCTAGTGATCGCAAGCATGAGAATAGTACTGCTGAGCATCAGATCCTGAATTCGATTTAAACAAAATTAAATCAAAATAATCTATTACAATTAAATAATTTAAAGGCACTTTTGAATTGTCAGACAAACAAGATACAATTTCAAATTTAAAAACCCCCGATTTTAATATTTATTTCATGCTTTTTAAACTACATATAATATACCTAGTAGCAGACACGCTTCAATCGACAATCTATCGAAACATGTAATATTAACACGATATCTTGCGAAAAAAATCCAGATTCAAAGAGTAAAATGCGAATAACTTTTGAACGGCTAAACCGATTTTATTCAAACATAGCTAAGAACACTCTCGACAAAATGACATTTCAAAAAAAAAAAAAAAAACAAAATCGGTTTAGCTGTTTCGGCGCTATGATGCCACAGACAGACACACAGATACACATATACACAGCAACACACGTCAAACTTATAACAACCCTCTTTTTCCGTCGGGTTAAAAGTATAATTACGTACGTACGACTAAAATTCGCGTGAGCTTGCGATGATCACGTAGTCGCATTATATAAGGACGACGCCTAACCATTCGGAGAACACAGAAGTGATCTTATGTTCTGATAATAATATGTCCCACCTCTTATTGTTCTTTTTCTCTCCTAGATGCGCATCGGCCTGCATACCGGTACAGTGCTCGCCGGAGTCGTCGGCAAGACGATGTTGAAGTACTGTCTCTTCGGACACAACGTCACGCTGGCCAACAAGTTCGAGTCCGGCTCCGAACCTTTGAAGATCAACGTCAGTCCTACTACTTATGAGTAAGTTATTCATTACTTAGAAATCTCTAAATATTTCAACGAACAACAACATGGTTGTAGTTACAGGTAATGGGTGTCCCCAGGAAATAGGTGTTGTCCACCTATTTCCTCGGCTCAACTCAACGACTGCTTGCAACTTATTATTTATTGCCATTATTGTACTCGACTCGGGTTGTTTTTTGTGTTGTAATGGCGTTTGTAAGTTATAGTAGGAGTCCATGACACCACAGCGATCAAGCAAGAATTGAAAGTATTTAATTCGTTGATTTATAGTAAAAAAAAACGTGAATCATGTAATCACATTAATAACTACCAACCTATCTACGAGTATATATCACACTGCAATTGTTTTGTTCGAAAAATCTGACTGGCGTCATATGGAATCAAGATCATTAAATATGAATTTAAATCTCGTCACTTTATATTAAATTTTAATTTAAATAAATTCACAAACATTTTTATTAAATCCGTATGAAATTAATTTAATAAAATGCTGTTCAGTGATTACACATTATCAACAGAGCTATGAATTTAATATTAAATTGTGCTGCATTTAATTTGAATTAAATGGATGAGCTAAATCATAATAGTTTAATGCAACGATTTATTTATTTTTAAAGCTGTGATGGCAACACAAACACACATTCAGTATTCCCTGCAGCCTTATTGCGTAAGTGACTTCGGCAAGACAAAGGGTTTGACCCCATGAAAAAGTATGACAAATACTCTTTTAAATAATTAGGTATTGCCAACAATTATTGGATTCAATGTTTACTTAAAGACTCCCAGACTATAGTTAGCCAACTCAGATTCAAGCAGTGAAGTACACTTCTTATCTGTGCGAACATGAAATTTTTACCCGACTACCGAAGGAGGGTAATTTGTTTATCAGTGTATGTATGTATGTGTGTTCCCATGTGGCGTTCCAGAGACCAAACGCGTTGGCCGATTTTGATGATTTTTACGTTTATCGATTTGTCTGAACCCTGCGAGTGTAACTGGCTACATTAAAATTGTAAAATGGCGGATTTTGGGCACCATATTGTGGTGGACTAAATATTTTTTTTCTTCCAATCCCATCGTGTGGGGTTTCAAAGTAAAGGGTTTTACGAGGCGATTTCAATAACATATAACACTTATATATTTCTATGAAGCAAATTCGAAAAAAAAAAAATAAAAAAAAAAAAAAAAAAAACGTTAACAAGAAGAAAATCATGCTGTGCAGTCGGAGGATACATCTGGTTTTGGTCAGCCAGCTCTCGAATATGTATAGAGTTTTTTTTAATTTTTTTTAGTTATTTTTTTTCTCAAAACGCTTCTTTGTGTTTTTTGGCATCTCCACCATACAACGAGTCGCTTTATAGTCTATTTTTTTCTTAAATTATATGACATATAGGTAATTGACGGATGGGTACCTGTTCATTAATATACACGACGATCGATAGACCAATTTGCAACAATGATGGCCACAGTCCCGTCTTGAATTCAAAATGCTCGCCTACTACCCCAGTCAGGTGAAATTTTATTCACGGCTCGAATCACGGCAATGGATTGGAGCTAGACAGATTGGCATCTTAATGCTGTGCAATATTCCTTGTTGTACGTAATGGAAATTGGCCTAGAACTCTCTAAGGCTGCGCTTACACGAGCGATCGTTTAACAATTTTTGCTCAACAACAGTTGCCGGAGTAAATAGTGAGTTTTTTTTAATATAATGATTTGTAACTGGCACAGGCGATACAGATAAAAAATAAATGATTAGAACTAAACAAAATAAAAAGCTCTGTGCGAGATCAAAAAAGCTCTTTTGAAAATTGCTCTATTAAGCTATAATAGTAACCAATCCCTTTAAATGTGTATCGATGGAGAGATAAAGGGAGTAAGATTGTGTGGGAAATGATAGGAAAAAAGAGAGTGAGTGAACGATAGCTTGTCGGTAGACATGGGTAAATGGCAGAAGAAAACATGTTGTACCGTCCCCAAAAAACACGGGTCAAGAGCAGATAGACGATGAGGAATCAACTTCTCATTCCTAAATACTAAAATTATTAATTAATTATCATTTAAATTGTACTCATGCAATTTGCAGTTTATGAAGCTAATATTGCTAAATGTGATGTGGAGGTAGAAGGAGTTATTCAAAAGCAACAAATCTCAACGGTTCTAACATGGCCAATATTCAGCAATTTAAGTAGCCGGTGTAAACACGCCTCAAGCTTCTATGAACATCCTTTGAAGATAGATGTTAATCCAACAGAGTGCTTGGAACATCCTTCGATGCTTTGGAATAGTTCTCTTTATCAGTTACTGAGGTGGACTGATTGCAATCCCTTTGATCAGTGGCATTATTATGCATTCAAAACGGTGAATAGGTAATGAATAGTGGTTATATAGTAGAATCTGTTATCGATAATAATGTACCCTTGTTTTTTTCACTTAAATACACGGCTTGTTTTAATTTTTTTTTTTACGGTTTGACCTTCAAAAGGTGCCTTTTGGGCACAAGACCAGGGAGTGTGGGCTTTTTACCTTAATAAAACCACCCCGGTGATCACCATCAGGGTGAACCGTGACCACTCAAAAGGCCATCCCGGAACAACCTCTTTGCAACGCCTGCTTGGGCACATCCATGGAGAGACTAAAGAACGCCTGCCCTGAGCCTCACTGTGCACGGCAGCTTGTGATCACATGGCCACCGTCTTTTCTGGAGTCACTTGGTGGGCGAATAGAGTCCCTAATCTAAGCGCCTGCTACTCCGGAGTCCCGCCTGCATTATAAGCAGGCGGGGTTTCGGCGTTTTAGGCATCGAGACGATTGCCGCCTCGTCGCCTTCTTCTACGAGTGGGTTCGGCTCTCCCACGATCCCGCTAGGCTAACAAGATATAAAATTACAAATTTAAAAGACCCCCGATTTTAATTTTTATTTAATGCTTTTTAAACTACATATAATACCTAGTAGCAGACACGCTTCAATCGACAATGTATCGAAACAAGTAATGATGACACCATATTTTGCGAAAAAAATCCAGATACAAAGTGTAAAAACTTTTGAACGGCTAAACTGATTTTATTCAAACATAGCTAATAACCCTTTCGACAAAGTCGCATTTCAAACAAAAAAAACTAAATCAAAATCGGTTCATCCGTTTAGGCACTATGTTGCCACAGACAGACACACAAATACACAGCCAGATTCACAGATACACAGGTACACACGTCAAACTTATAACACCCCTTTGTTGCCGTCCGCGGTTAAAAATAAACTAAGAATAATTAAAATCAAAATGGGTTTTAGACCTTCCCCGAATTTAATTACGCACAATAAATACACCACTTCCTTTGAATTATTTTCATTAGAAAAACGATTTTCTCGAACTGAGACAGGCAATTTTACGTAACACAAAAGTTAAGTATGAGGTGCTGTCAAAAAAGGCCACTTTGTTCATAAAAATTCATTGCGGAGTTTCTGTTATGACTTATATCCATTAGTTTTTGGCGTGAAAGGGGTGTGGGTTGTGTGCTTTATGACCTCACTGGCATACATTTTTTAGAGGTTTTATATTGGCGTATGAAAAATTTATGATATGACGTGCATACATATTTCGCTAGAATTTATTTTGGGGCGGATTTTCCTGTTCTATTGAGACAACACGATGCACAATGCAAAACTACAACTATCGTGCATTATTTTTGAACTTGCTAGAGGGAATTGCATTTTACAATATCGTTTTGTTCTGGTCCATTTCTCTTATTTATCTGTGAAGTTATTAACCAACTTCAAAAAGGAGGAGGTTCTCAATTCAACTGTATTTTTTTATGTCTTTTATCTCAGAACCTTTTAGGTGAGCCGATTTTGATGATTAAGTTTTTATTTGAAAGCTTATTATTTTTATTTGGTGCTTCTCATGTAATCTCATTTAAATTTGATCCAGATCTGATTACTAGTTTTTGAGTGATCCTTAGAAGGCGTATGGTAATATTAGGAAACAAAACTAAAAAAAATTACAAAAAAATTAACAGACTTCAAAACACTGTAAAGCGAAAAATTACTTTCTTCTCGAAAGTTGGTGTCAAAAACGAAAAATAATAGGTACCAAGGACAACGAATTCTGAAAAGAAATAATTTTTATGCTGTGTAGTATTTTGTTTTGAAAATCGGTTTAATTTTTTTGAGGATAGGAGTTTCGTCATGCTAGTCCACCACGTAGCCGGAGGTCGTCATCTACCTCCCTTGTGTTCAGGTAGTTGCAATGCTTTCTTCACTACGTGTTCCTTGTCTCTTCGCATCACGTGACTATACCATCTGAGACGGCTCTCAGTTAGTTTCTCCGGCATAGGAGCGACTTTAAAACTACTGCGGATATGCTCGTTTCTTACTTTATCCAGTCTCGTCACACCCCCAGACCACCTCAGCATCTTCATCTCGGCAGTGTGAAAATTTTGTACGTGCGTCTTTTTCATGGGCCAGCATTCTGCTCCGTACATCATTGCCGGCCTCACCGCCGTTCTGTAGATCTTGCCTTTGGTTCTTACTGGCATACGAGCATCGCATAAGACTCCTGTTAGTGATCGCCACTTCAGCCATGCCACGTTTACCCTGTGTATTACATCGGTGTTGACGTCTCCTTGGTCTGTAATTACCGAGCCTAGGTATTTGAACTTATTTATTTTTGGCGCAGGAGTACGATCTGGGTTTTAGATTGTGGCTAGGCTGCTGCTGTTGTTAAACTGGCACTGTACATTTTCAGTCTTTGCTCTATTGACTTTAAGACCTGAAGTGGTCAACGTGGACTATAAATCGGTTGCTGATCTGGCTATTAGGTCGATATCGTCTGCGTACAGAAGGTTCCAGGGTAGTGGCGCTTGGATATATAATCCATAATAATCCATCACAATGTTGAAAATCAACGGGCTTAGGGCAGAGCCCTGATGAACTCCCACCCCAACCTCGAACTCCTCAGTCAGGCCTGCGGGGCTTTTGATTCTGGTACGGACGTCAGTGTACATGTCTTTGACTGGTTTAATATATATATCCGGCAGATGTTGTGCTCTTAATGCTTGCCAAACTAGTCTGCATGTCACCCTATCGAACGCCTTTTCCATATCTATAAAGATGCAGTTTTTTTTTATTGAGCCGATGCTTCTCCGTCATCACTCTTACAGCCTGAATAGCATCTGTTGTTGATTTCTAGAGTTCGTCTGTTGTCGATATAACTAATAATAACTACGTAAAATAAGGACTTTGTATTTATTTCAACTTCATGCATTTCGTCAATTAACCTTTCTTTAGTATGTCCAAATCACTCCTTTTGGAAAAATTTAAACGATGGATGCCTTTTTCCAACCTTGTATGACGGACGGATCTTTGCCAACTGATTGGTCCTTTGAGATGGGGCATTAAGGTTCTGAATAGAAATAAAATAATTGGGATCTGATTGGATTGAACTTGTTAGTCAAAATCAAAATATATTCAATTCGAACCCATTAATATCGAAAGTAAAAATGACATTATTTTATATGCACGATGATGTTGTACAATAATGATAATAAAGTATGTAAATTCTTCATCAATCAAAACTTACTAATCTCAAGAACAGCTCAAATTAATTTTGAAACTTGATTTAATATAAAACTTTACCGATGCTCGTCAAAGAAAACATCCCTGTCATCCTACGCTTCTTCTTTCAATACAAAGGGAAAACTCTGGAATACCGCAATTACTCTACAAAGTTGCTCTCACCGAGTACCGTTAACAAATGAGATTATAGTATCTGAATAGTTCTAGTTCGTCTCCTGCTACTTTTTTAGGGTTCCGTACACGAATGGTCCAAACGGAGCCCTATTGCTGTCACTCACGTGTCCGACTGTCTGTCTGTCCGTTGTATGTCACACAGGTTTCAAACATACACACACACAAACACAACACAGATACAGTCTTCAAACTTTCACAGTATAAGTCAAAGTCAAAGTCAAATATATTTATTTCAATTAGGCCAATAAGCGGCACTTTTGAACGTCAAAAATTAAATGTAAATAAAAAATGTACAAGTAATAAAAATTGACTATACCGTGCATTCGGAAAGTAGCTTGTTATGGAGAAGAACGCACAAGAAACTCCATACTTACTCTTTTTAAAAAAAAATATGTTTTACAATGTTTACTTATGTACATACATTAATAAATTCATATATGTGAGGACGATGCACCCAAAAATAGCACTACCCACTATACAACGTACAGGTATAAAGTAATAAAAGCACTAACAGGTAAATTCATTAGTTTTATAAATAGGAACATGGTTCTCACATACTTACAAATATTGCAAACATAGGTAAAATACCTAATTCAACAACAACGGAACCTTGTGAGTCAAATTCTGGAAAAATATAAAAAATAACCTAAGAATACAAAAACTATGAATAGGAATACAAATTAGCAAATTTGATTTTGCCCACACCAAAGATTGCCCTACGGAGCGGGACCAACATGTTGCCAAGCATTCTTATCTTGAATATAATCATCTAATTTGTAATATGCTTGTTTACAAAGTGTGCTTTTAACTAAAGTTTTAAATTTACTTTCATTTAGTTTTAATATATCACAAGGTATTTTGTTATAAAATTTAACACAGTACCCCATGAAAGATGAGTGTACTTTTGCTAGTCTATAAGATGGTTGATCTAACTTATCTTTATTTCTCGTATTAAAATTGTGTCTATCACTGACCTTACTAAAGAGATGTATATTTTTCCTTACATACATGATATTTTCATAAATGAATTGGCAAGAAACTGTCATAATATTAATATTTTTAAATAGCTCCCTAAGAGATTCTCTGTGACTTAAATTATATATGGCTCTGATAACTCTCTTTTGCAATATAAATATGGATTCAATGTCAGCCGCTCGGCCCCACAATAAAATACCGTATGACATAATGCTGTGAAAGTAACTAAAATAGACCAAACGCGCGGTCTCCACATCCGTCAACTGTCTTATCTTTCTAACAGCATAAGCGGCCGAGCTCAGCCGACCCGCAAGAGATGTTATGTGAGAACTCCATTGCAATTTGTCGTCTAAAGTGATTAATTAAGTATCTTATTAACCCAAAGTCAATCAAATTTTCAACAAATATTTTTATATCTTTGGGTAAAGGGGTGAGGGGGGCTAATTTGTAAGATAAATAAGGGTAGATACATACTGTATATTTGTTAAAAAAAAATTTGGCAAACAAGTGAATGAGAAGCTTCACCGCCTTTTTTTTTTACAAAATTTGATTCCGAAGAATTTTTCAACTTTCCATTGACTTACGAACTTCAAAGGACATGGCCAGATTCTGCCCTACGAATCAATTCAGAATTAGTGAATGTACAGTAATTATTAATATTTGAAAATGCCTTGTAAACTAAATAAAAATTAATCGTAACAATTACATTTCTCTAGAACAGGCGACAAAAAAAATCCAAAAAATATGTATGTTAATTGTTTTTGTGCGGTTTCTTTGCAATGCACTTGCGTTTGGATACACGAATAAGACAAACACTGTTTCTAAAGAACGCCTGAAGGTCAGTTTAAAATATAAAACAACAACAACTGCTTGAATCGTATTGCTAAGATACCTCTAAAATAAAAGTTAAGGTATTACGAATATCGAAAACCCCATTTTTCAAGCTGCTGCGTCGCGCGCGTCACCATAATGCTGCATCGACAATATCTTCCAGTGTGTATCCGAACGTCATAGACATTTTGAAGTTTCTACGCGCGCGCACTGCACTGGTGCAGTCTGATCTGTGGTTCAGTCTTCCGTTGATCATATCACGTATTACTGTGTTCTTTTTTGTTATTCTGTTGGATATTTTAGCTTGACCCCACGCTATCGTTTATCGGACTTTCGTTTTCGCTTCTTCGTGAATATTAGTGCAGTGCATGTATATTTTTTTGCTTAGTGGCTATGAGGAAGTCATAATACCCAGTATAATATGTAGACGATGAGCTCTTCTTCGCTATCGCGTCCTACCCTATAACGACATTTCAAATGACAAACTATTAAAAATAAATATATTTAGTACATCAATGTGATTACGTTATTGGTACTCGTATTTTGATTTTTGACTCTTTCTTCACTAGCCGACTGTCGAAGCGTAATTCTATGAAAATGCATGGAACACCGGCAGTGAGATTGTTACATGCATTTTCTATTTTCATAAATTCGGAAAGGCGTTCAACTCATCTGTCACTATCAATTGTCATCGTCAACTGTCACTGTCAACTGCCATTGTCAACTGTTATTGTCAACTGTCACTGTCAACTGTCACATTGCACACTGTAGCGACATTGCTATTCAAAATGACTAAGTATTTTTTTGTTTCCTGTATACTGTGTCTCTCGCTTCTTTTCTGATCATAAAACTTAAACTATTGTAAAGCCATACCTCTAAGCTTTAAAACGACTTACTGTATGTCAATGTACATGAATATTTTTTGTTAGGGCACAGCTCCATACAAATTCTGGCCATGTCCTTTAGTTATAATTTTTATCATTACGTATATTTTTACTAACAATCATTATGCCTTTTCCCAACTATATTGGGGTCGGGTTCCAGTCTTACCGGATTAAGTTGAGTACCAGTGTTTTATTTACATGGAGCAACTGCCTATCTGACCTCCACAACCCAGTAACTGGGTAACACGGTACCCCTTGGCAAGACTGGTGTCGGATCTCAAGCTTCTGACTTCTCGTAACGACTGTCAAAGATCTTCAAGAGCGTGCTTAACGTGCTTTTCGAGGCATGGAGAAAACTCGTTATGTTGTAATGGTCACCCATCCACGGACCGACCTCGTCAAGCGTTGCTTAACCTTGATGATCGACCAGTGCTGCCGGCCGTTATTTTTTAGCTACGAGCACCTCTACGTATATTTTACTAACAAATTCCAATATATTGATAAATCAGATTTTTCTTTGAAGTTTCCCCCTTTTTCCAATTACAACCAACTTGATTTTGCGGCTTGGCATGGAACCCTAAATGTGAGAAGCACTAGGACGGTTTTTTAACCATGTTCAGAGTATTTTCTGTGTACTTTTTGACTATCGCTGAGTTTTGTTCGTGTAGCTCTAGTTACGGAAATTAATTAAATTATTAATGACCTTAAGGTTGAATGTCACTTGCACTTCAAAGAACAACAAGATCTATTTGTATTTGTGAAAGTTAGGGACCTTCCTGATGGCGCGACGCAATTTAAATTGCGTCGATAAGAAGCGCGTGCGTTTACCTATGTTCTAAGAAAATTTAAAGTGAAAAAAAATGTGAACTTGCTTGCAATTTCGCTTTGTAAAAATCGATTATCGGTGTGATACACATCAAATCCCGTTGTGCCATTAGGAATGTCGCATTGATAGTAAAGTACCACTGTTAATTGGTCAACCTTAGTAAAGTGTTAAGCAATGATAACATCCCTGAGCTTTCAATAGACGAGTTGCAGTAAAACGTTCAACAGTCACTTTAATATGGCTCATTTTCCAAATTACCTATTGATAGATACTTCAAATCATTATCAATTACTAGTAATCAAATCTCTGCTTCATGAACGCCCAACATGATGGATGCTTTTCTTAATCAGGCATGTCAGTCGGGCACTCAAGATTGATAATACTCAAAGGGCTGGTAACTTGCACATTTTGGAGTATAATCAAAGGTTATCTACCAATCTAAGTCAGTGAGTAATATTCTAAGGGCGAAAATAAACAATCTTGCACAAATTTGCGCAAAAGTGTGCCAGTAACTTGCATCCCATAGTGACATTCACTTATAACAAGTTGTTAGTAAAAATTTTATGTAAGTGTTTTTATGTACATGTGTATTTTCGCTTAATTTTTTTACAGCAATGTGCAAAAACTTTTTATGATTTGCCCTAAACCAAACTCTTTTTTCAACTCTACGAGAAAACTGAATCACTTACCAAAGAAGGGACAGACAGTTTCTTAACACAATTTTTTTTGACAGGTGGCTAATAAAATTCCCGGGTTTTGAGATGGAACCCCGGGACCGTTCCTGCCTCCCGAGCTCGTTCCCCAAGGACATCCCCGGCACGTGTTATTTCCTTCACAAGTACATGCATCCTGGTACCGACTCTGCTGCCTCTCAGGTGAGTTTTTCTATTAAGCAGATATCGGTATTTTTGTTTGATAGATTTTATTATTGATCAGGACTGTAGTGACATCTTAAAATCTTAATAATTATTTTCGTCGGAGCCTGTTTTTGTTTCGTAAAAAATATTGTTTATTTTACATATTTTTTTTTTAATAATATCAGTTACATAAATACTAGTATAATCAGATTTGTTAGCCTGTAGATTTCTTTTTTTTGCCTCTCTCTAAAGTAGAAATTTTTCGACAATATTAAAAGGAAATTATGATGTCTTCTCAAAACAAGTTTTTGCAAAAAATTCTAAGCTCTACGAGACTTTGATGAAAAGGTAACATTATTACTTGACAAAATTCCCCCGTTGCATACCAAACGAGGTTGGATATAATTACATAGGCCTACACTTATTCCATAATATAGGCCGTAAGCCAGGCCCTGAATATTCATCAAGTACTTAAAACTAATTACTGTTCTAGCCTTAGTTTATGTTCTTGTAGATATTTCTAAAGTCATGAAGACCTTGACGTGGATAAAGGTCTGGGGTGTAAAAAGGGTTTACAGCAAAAATAAGGTGAAGGCTGACATTGAAGGGGAAATACAGAGTAGGGAATGCCGTGACTAAAGGCTCCGCCAGATAACAAAAAAGTGAAAGTCATTGATCCGATTTGTACCAAAAAGTATAATTACGTAACTTGAAAACATGCTTTTTTGATTATGCAGATGTTTTGATAATTTTGTTCTCAAATGAAAGGTATAGGCGTAGAATCATCATGTAAATCGGTCCACGCGCTTATGAGATATTAACTCATTACTGAAAATAATTGTAAATTAAATGTCATACTTTAGTATATGAGTTTAATTATACTAGTAAGTACCTACTTAAATAAATACGACTGAACAACAAGGTTTATAACTCAAGCCAAGTGAAAGGGTCAAGGACGCCCCTTACCGCGACACGTTTGTTTTGATCGAGCGACACTTCTTTGACATTTTTTTCGTATCGTTTCGAAATATTGGAATACATTGGTAGACGGCTGTTAACGGCGATTATTTTTTTGTGTTATCTGGCGGTGACTTTAGAGACGCCATTACTTATAAAGCTTTGAGGCTCTAGACAAGTAGCATTCTGTTAACTAAAGTGACGCGATAACGACTCTCATAAAGGTATGGGATTGCCGAGCGTTATCGAAATGTCTCGTGATAAATTCCTTACATTTTGGCATTTAGATAGTTGCTATCACTGATAGACCGACACTATCTAGAGCCTTATGTGCCCTGCTTTATGTGTGAAGTGTGAATTATGATTATTTTTTCCTACTCCTCCTTTATTCTTGTATGATTAATTTCGTTGCGGGATCCAAGACAGTTTAATTCATTCTCTTGGACTTCGTTGAGCTTCATTGCCTCGGCGCTTTTCTGTTGGTCGCCACTGTTGATTCTGGCTTTCAGAAGTTGCAGTGGTTTGGATATAGTGCGGTGGGATTGTCTATTTAGAGCCCCAGGTCTCTTAATTGATATGCACAACGCTGCAGTATGCGTTGTCAGTCACATAATCGTATGAAAAACATGGACATTTTTGTTTGATCAAAATATGCGTGAGTGGTAGAGGGGAATATGTGTCCGGCACTGCACTGTGTTGTGCGTTTCGATCAAGAGACGAAAGCTTAAGAAATTCGTACCCGCGCAATGTCCGCTGAACAAAAATAAATATAAGTTGTATCTATAATATCGTTGACATTCACTAACATGCAAGGTTCGTATGGAACGTTCTGACAGTGCCGTGTCTAGCACTAGCCACCGAGGTGTCTCGGTTCACTGTAAAGAACACAAAAAATAAAAATGTGACTCCGACATTTTATAATTATGAGCTTTGTGGTAGCTGGTTGTAACACATCATTAGACGGGCCATTTTTATTTTTTGTCTTCTTTTATAAAATAAAGAGTACAATAGAGAGGAGCAATTGCTTCATCGTCGACCAAATTATTGCTTGCTGTTAGTTGAGTGACATAGCGGACAAAAACTGTGATCATTATTTTTTTTTTAATCTGTAAAAAAATACAGCGTTATTTGTAGTCACATCTAACTTTATTTTTGCTTCGGAAAATAAGTTAAATAAATCCGAAGGCATTATTACTTTTGGTATCAAACAAACGTAACTTTTCAATTCTAACAAAGTCTACGATACGACCATTTCTATTTCGAAAACTTTCTCACTTTTACTTCCAACAGATATTGGATAAACTTTATGATTTTTCTATGAATGTTTGATAGTGTCAGAATCTATATGGATTTTTTCTTTTACCAACTTCGACTGAGTAGCAATGTTCCAACACGTTCTTTTGAGTTACTTCTCTAAGGGGAAAAGTTTGTAATATTATTTTCTTTGACAGGTCAAGCATATACAGGATGCGTTGAAAGATTTCAACATTGGACAGACCAAACCGGATGATATTGACAACGACGAATCCAGTGGAGCAACTGAATCACAGAATTAGACGGAAATCGTTTCAAGTTTTGGTATAACTGTTGACACTGTAAATACTTATCTCGTAATTGCTTTGTAAAACGTTAATTAAAAACTTTGTTCATCAACTGTTTTGTGTAAAAATGTCACTTGGAAGTTTTAATACTCTTTTTGTATTTAAGCTGTTTCGTTGTCGTTTTTAGAGCTAAGGTTTTTTGCTGTTGTGGTTGATATTGAATGCTTTTCTATTAGATGTAATTTATAGAGCAAATGGTGATGCTGATATATGTCGTATTTATAGCTAATTGTATGCCGATAGAAATGTAATTGATGTTGAACTTTTACCTGTGAGCATAAATATTTTGAGCTCAGTTCAGTCTCATACCTAACCAGTTAAATAGAATACTGTACTCTAAATTGTCAAATACATCATGGTTCCATTGTCAGAAAGGGATAGTATAGATACGTCTCTCTCTCTCAAACCAGACCAATGATTCCTTTACCGCGTCGACAATACGACTCCTTTTGATTAACAATAGCGTAGTGAAATTGTTTTCATGTTTAAGTAAGTCTCCAACAGTTATACGAGTAGCTAAGCTGACGATAAAAATCTCAGTCTCAAGACTATCCTAGCCTTTAAACTCATATAATAAGTAGTCCATGTACTTAACTCTCCTATCGTGTTTGTACGAACACATTTTCATATAGATGTAACTACTAGTGATCTGTGTGAAGCTTTACTATATAATCGTAAGGAATATGTATATAAAGTTGAACCGGGATAATTACGACTTACATAGAATTAAAGCGACGCTGTAGATAAAATAATTAAGGCAAATGTGTTTGCTTCTAGAATAATTCATTCAGATTATATTAGGATATAAAAAATAATATAATTGGAGTCATAATGTCATAATAGCATATAATAGTTGGAACGAATATAATTGTAGATTTTTTTCTGATGCGTACGTTAAAAATAAAAGTGTTGTTTTGCTGTTTTTAATATTTCATATTTTCTAGCTTTGTAAAATAACTCGGCTTCTTTTAGAGATGCAAATATTGAATGAAACGAAAAAAAAATGTCTATCAAAAAAATCATAACTATTTTACTGACCACGCAACTTTTTTATTTCTATAGTCTTTAAAAATGCTAAAATAACTTTGTTTTGCGGATTGTTACATGAAAATTTTCATATTCTACGTCTTATAATTTATTATTTCTCAATGGAACCAAAAATGTTAGTATCTAAATCGACGCTAAGGTTGTCAAAACGAAAAACTTTTGTACTATTTTTTAATTTATGATATTTATTAATAGTCTTAAGCATTGTATATAATAAGACTTCTGAACAATATACATACTTACAAAAAAGCGTATGTTCTAAAATAGTTAATGTGCTTACTGCGATACCTTGAATACTATTAGATATTGTAATTAAAAATGTTAAATAGTACTATTTTTTTCATATCAAGAGCTGCATTTTAAGACACTGCGTTCGCATGTTACGGGTACATTTACCTCATCAAGAAACCATGAACCAAAAATAATGATTCACTAACCATTACCTTTATACAGAGAGAAAAGAAAGAATGTATCAAAAAGGATACTTATGCTTTATGGCACGCTAAGATGTTTCCGTTAAGATACATTTTTTAGACATCAATATTTAAGGTTCTTCCTTCCAAAGCACATTCATCCTTTTCATCCCGTATATTTTCAAGCCAAAGATATATATTTAGTCAACTTTATTTCATAGCACCAAAGCACCAACCCAAATAAATATTGGCTTTCGTTGATATATAGAAAACAGTTAAGTCCCATCTTACACGGTTTTTTCTGCCTCAATACTCTTTTAAAGTGACCCCATAAATATCATAATGGCTTTCCCCAATTCAATAAATTCTAGCAAAAGTTCTTTGTAAACTCATGGGTCTAATTTAATTATTTATTCACCGATAAGTACTTTTGTAGCCTTTTAAATACATTCCACTCGTAAGCATCTTTAAATTTTGCAGTGTTGTGATTTAGCGTACTAGAATTAATTCTAAACTGTATGTTTGATAAGCTAAGGTTCATTATGCTATGCTTTAAAGCGTTTGCGTCACATATCGCATAGTTTACTTTTAACACTCTCATCTAGTCACTAATTTAAGTAATTTAGTGTTCTGTTATTTTATATAACTATGCAGTTCTATTAAAACGCTTTTATTTTAGACTATTTAGTAGAAAAATAATAATAATATTAAATCTCAACATAGGAAAAAATATAGGTATGCCTAGCTATATTTTTTCCTATTAGTATAGCCGTATAGCTAGTTTAAAAAAATACTTATCAAATCGCAAGGAATATGCAGAGTTGTTTAAAATAATAGATTTTTGACTAGTCATCACCAATATAGCATTTAGAGAATACTTTTAAAAATAATCGTATCTGTAACTATTTTAATAGACAATAAAGAATACACACTAATAAATTCCGATAAAAATCCAAACTATTTAGTTACGTATCAATAGCTATAAATTAATGCAATATTTCATCTTGAGAGAAAACTTATACCCAATTGTGTACTAGTACCTATAAATTTTTAAGAGTAAACAGGTAGGTATAAAAAATAATACATTATTGTAATTTCATAATAATATAATAATAACGAAACTTCATCCTTTTTCAGATATGTAATTCATTTGTATTTTATCATAATTTCTATCCTTTAATATTGAAACACATTTAATATAGCACTTAAATTAATATGTATATTTCTGTACCCATTCATATTTATATAAATATAATGTGCAATGGCAAAAACTAGTACGCCCTAGAATTTATCGAAAAAAAAAAACATAATTCAAACTAACATCACTAGGAAATATTTCACTACTTGTATATAAGTACCTAGATATACCTTCATATATATCTAACTTCATAATACATTTTATATAGGCTTAATAATTATGTATGTATATTAATGTGAACTTGAAATTTTACTCTGTCCTTAAAAAAAATGTAAATCTTGTAGAATACTTCTGTGCATCAGTAAGTAACGCGTAATCTTCATTGTTTTATATATTATTAATTATTATTGTTGATAATGAATAATTTATAATAATTATTATTATTATTATTATAAATTATATATTATTATTTTTAACGCCTAAGAACACGGCCTTCTGTAGAAAATAATAATAATAATCACGAATCTTTAAGTCTAATAAAATTAGAGAAAAATATATATTTCACTATCAATGTAAGAGCTATTTGTATTTCACGCTGTTTCGAAATGTATATCTTTTGTTTCACTCTTATTTTTTTATTAAAAATAGTTTCTTGCGTAAGAAACTTTAACTGTGAATGCACTGTTAGTGAAAAACTATAAAAAATAAAATGTTTCTTTCATATCTTGAGTGTTTTATTTAAATTATAATTCCACTCAACATAATACATACATACAACACAGTATTTTATCTTATCTCTTTACACTTAACTGATTTAACTAATTTGGGTGCACTTTTGTTATCACAACACAATCATGACAGCCTGATAATGGCATTAAAAATCCACAGTGTGTTGACGAACGATCAACTTTTACACAAAAAGTGAAAAAAATGACAAGCACTCACTGAAAGCTGATCGACGAGTTATCAATATGAATTAGCACACTGTTGGGGTAAAATGGAAGACTATTGATCCATCCAACAAACACTGCGAACGCGGTAATCCTGAGTTGGTAAGTATGAACATTTGTTTTGTAATTTCAAGTAACAGATGAATAATGAAAACTTGAAGCCAACTTTTAACATTTGCGGGTGAATGTGCGTTGAGGGCGCATCCTCGTCATTTTCTATACATCATAGGCGAGTCAATAGTTTGTAATTTTGTATGAAACGAATTGTCAATGGTCTCTAGTAGCTACTGCCAGGATGTCACCTTGCTCTATGATAAAAAGTTATCAACAAGAAAACATCTGAACATAGAAAATCTTTATCTTAACAAATATTAAAAAGAGGTGAAATTGTATGTTTACGTGTTTGTAAAGGCTCATCTCAGAAAGTACTGATCCGAAAATTATTTTACTAATAGAATGCTAACCCATGCCATCTTTTCAACCGACTTTAAAAACGAAGAGGTTCTCAATTCGACTGTATGTTTTTGTATGTTTGTTACGCGATTACTCTGCCAATTATGAACCGATTTTGAAGATTTTTTATTTGAAAACTGGTGCTTCTTTTATTTCGGATAACTGTATCCATACAGTTCGATTGAATAAAACATAAAAATTAAAATGTAATTGTTATATAAAATAAAAATAAAAACACATTCAAATTACCCGCCTAATGTAGGATCTCCATAGCAGAGAGGAGATCCTATCAGCAACAGTCTTCTTCCAATCCCCGATTAATTATTATGTCCCATTTAATTTTGGTCAAGATCTGACGAGTAGTTTTAAGTTATTCTTAATAATGCGTGTTTTCAATATAGGGAAACCAAACTAAAAATGGAAAAATTAAAAACTTTTTAACAAAAAAATAAAAACCGACATCCAACACAAAACAAAGCAAAAATTAACTTTCTTTTCGGAAATCGGTGTTAAAAACGAAAAATTATTGGTTGGTTTGGTTTTGGAAGTCGGTTTACCTTTATTGTTAAAAAGTTTTATCACAATAATATATCTGTTTCTGCGATAAAGGCCACAGGAGTGAAGACGCGGGTAAAAATTGCTAGCTCTCGTATAGGTAGAAAATAACATGAATGAATGCGAAAAAAGCCAGCAAAATACCAACACAAAACAGTCACGTATCGTCTAAAGTGAGTAACAAAAGGATCTGTGTGAAAAAATGGCGTAAAAACACGCACGCATGTATCATCTAGTTTGTTTTTCCTTGTTTGGAAAAAAATTGGGACATCAATCAGTTTTGAAAGAAAAAAAATATACCTACGTTTTATTTTAATACGGAATCAAATTGATAGGTTTCGTCAAAGCTGTTGCACGATGGCAGGAAGGGTTGAAATTACAGTGGAACTAATACTGATCCACAAAAATAATGTGTTTTATTTAATTTTATTTTATTTCGGAAAAACAAACTAATTTAAAACTTAGTTAGCATCACGTATTTTTTTGTTGAAAATGGATAATCATAATGTTAACTGTCAAATTCTCGAATATTTAAGTGCGTTCGAATTGATTAGATCTCTTTAATGTTGGTAAGTATTTTGGTTATCAGCATAAAATGGCTGTAACGTTATGTAGCGCGGTTAATGCTCATTCTATCTGAAGGTGTAGGTCTACAATCGCTGTAAACATACCCAGTATTGGAACTATCACACATCCGCAAGAGAATCAAGGTCACCGACATAAACCCGAAGAATTGCCAAACTGAAGTGTCATGGGCAGGCCGTTGGGGCCGAAAAGTTCTGGAGTGGCGACCGCGTACCAAAAGACGCAGTGTTGGAAGACCTCCCTCTAGGTGGAGCGACGACCTGGTCAAGGCTGCGGGAATCCGGTGGATGCGAAACGCACAGGACCGGTCAGTGTGGCGACGCTTGGGGGAGGCCTATGCCCAGCAGTGGACGTCTTTTGGCTGAAATGATGATGGTGATGATGATAATTGAAACTATAAATATAGGCTAATGTCATTTGTAGCTAGTGCAGTGCTAGTCGATAAAACTACTTCAACCGATGATTTTATGATGATGAGCCTAATCTCGTGCATCGTGCTGGACGTCCTGCTTATACAAACACAAAAGCCTATCCATAAGTACTTATATAATAAATACGAAAATAACTCTGGCTGTCTGTCTGTTTGTTATCTTTTCACACCCTAAGGGCGCAACAGACTTGAATGAAATTGGATGAAAGTTGACACACGGATAGATCAAGACTAGATAAGGACAAAGGATTTAATCCCGGGCGAATGCGCGAACGGCAAAAATTATCCCAGCCTAGTGGTTACTAAGGAGAAGGAGATACTGCACAGACTGGAGGTGGAGAGCGGCAAATTAGGGCTTGCAATAAATAGGCAGAAAACCAAGCTTATGGTGATAGATCGTGCGGGAAAGCTTGCGGGCGCCAATAGCATCCAGAGTATCGATATCGTAGACAGTTTTATTTATCTGGGCTCTAGTATTAATAATGAAGGCAGCTGCGTCCCGGAAATAAAGCGACGGATAGCCATGGCTAAAGATGCTATGACGCGTCTCCAGAACATCTGGAAAAATCGTGGTGTAAGTTTCAAACCAAAGCGCGTTTGGTCAGAGCACTGGTTTTCCCGATTTTCCTCTATGGAGTTGAGACGTGGACAATCCGAGCAAGAGAAAGACAGAGGATAGACGCATTCGAAATGTGGTGCTGGAGGCGGATGCTCCGAATCCCATGGACAGCCAAACGCACGAATGTGTCTGTCCTTTCACAACTCAATATCAAGACCCGATTGTCTGCGGTTTGCTTACAGCGTATTTTGACTTACTTTGGCCACATAATGCGAAGAGGAGATAGCAGCCTTGAAAAGCTGGTCATTGTTGGCAATACCGAAGGATAGAGAGCACGAGGCCGGTCGCCAACACGATGGTCTGACCAAGTGAAGGAAGCTACGTCCTCAAGCAAATTCCAGCAGGTGGTGATGGCAACTTTGGACCGGAGTCGATGGAGGCAGATAGTCCGCTTAAAGGGGTCCAGTGACCACGATCCTCAGTAATGAGGGACCGACTGAAGAGAGTGGTTACTAGGCTGCAATAATTTTCGACGTTCGCACTGGTGATGCCACGGGCATAAGCTAATATTTCGATGCAATTAATGAAACTATAACATAACCTAAGTACACACTCGATAAGAACTCCTAACTTTAACATAATATTTAGTTCGTTTTGGACTGACCGTTAATGTTCTTCGTAGATAAAGTACGAAGAACATTAACTTGCAAAGAAATATAGCCACAGTTTTTCGTATTCTCTAATACGGTAAATCCTATATTTTATTCAGTAGTTTCCTATCTTCACTGGCCAGCCAATATTTTAGGTGCTTACTTTTCTACTTACAACGGCGACCATATTTTTTGAGTCTTTAGTGAAAATCTGTTCGACAGGTTAGCAAGGAATCGTTGTGCCCTAATGCTGGTGATAGGACTAAAACACTGTCGTAGTGTTTACAGAATTGTAATATAACATACAGAGAAAACAAACGGTCGACAGTTAAAAACAAGATAGAAGCGTGCGCTCAGGATGGCGCAGCACAGTGATCAGCTGGACAGACCATGGCCGGTGCGCGTGTTAGTATTGGAAGTACGTGTGACGTCATTAAAACATAAATTTACACTTTTAAGCAAAATGGGTTTGCTACAAAATACAAACTGTCATACTTATTAAGCATCTACTGACAAATGTCGAAGTACCTACCTAAATTATTATTGTGTTGTCAGATACCTACAATTGTTAGAGTACCCACCTGATTAAATATTGTTGTGTGTACAGGAAATAACTCTGAACTTTTATATAAGCCATAGTGATGATATTCCTATAAAATATTACGTAATTTATAATGATCATTGTGTTGTATCCTAGATTTTATATTGCTATTTTAGTATTATAAGTCTTGTGAGACAATTAATATAAGACTGTCAGTTAGTATCAATATTCTTTCGAATATTGATTAAGAATTAGTAAATAGGCGATATTAAATTCCTTAATTGTCTTGATAAGTTTTAAAAAGGTTTCATTACTCAAGAATTGATTATTGACCTAATGGTGAGATTATTTATAGAAATGTAGAAAATGGTGGGGACATTTGACAGGTCGACTCGTTATTATAAGTAGTCTAATTCGTAAGCAAGAGATACTTTTTGTGGTGGACTACACAAGCTTCACGTAAGTTATTTGATATTATAACTTGATTATTGCTAATGGTTGTGTTGAAACTCTATTTTCATATTGTGGCCTTTATTCATAATGATGTTAAATTGATTTAAGGACTAGTCGTGTCCCTTGCCTTATCCTTGTTGTTTTGATTATGTAATATTGTGAAATGTTACAAAGATTCATCATATAATGGCCATAATAGAATTAGATATTTATATGGTTGTAAAATATGTCCATGAATACTTTTACAACCATAGTTGCTCCCGTGGAGTTTCTTGCCCTTCTTCTACACGAGAACTAGGTTTAGCGAACGGGCGGTAAGCTCTCTGAGCCTGAATAATTGAATTAATTGACAAGCCTAATTGAAATAAATACCTAGTCTTGTCTTTCTGTGCTTTTATTCATAAAACCTTTCCCTTATACACCACATAAATAGGAACTCTGATACACAGTAAATAACCAATAACCATCTTGACATATATTGATACTTTTATATGGAGTTCCTTTATGATTCTAACACGCGCACGCAGTTCTAGGCTGCCTCCGCGACCGCCGGTCAGCCCGCGGTCGCCCGGCGCGTATGCATGTCGGCGAGCGCTAGTTATGTGTAAAACTGTCAACACAGTTTGTAGGCTGGTAGATAAAAATGTATTCACCAGATTATTGGAGTGTAAAGATTAGGTCATATTTTGAGATGGCTAATTTTGTTGCTTTTCACGATGTAAAGTTTTTAATAATTTTATTCTAAACATCTTTTGAGCATGATGATCACAATAATAATGTCGTAGAATAATAGTAGTTTATGCAATGGTCATATAATAGGGGTTATTAAAACACGAGCGTAGGTTTATCAAATGAGGCGAAGCCGAATTTGATAATAATATTACGCGAGTGTTTTAATACCTAATTATATGCCATTGCATACACTACTTTATCTTCACTCATACAGTTGAAATAAAACAAAAGTGGAAAGGGAAAAATATTTGGTATGGCGGGCAATTTAGATGGTCATTGCGCAGCGCGCGCATCCACAGACAGACATTGACACTTCTTTACTACAGCCCATACGCGCCAGAAAATTAAAAAGTAAAAGTGTGCTATAAAAATTAAAAAGTTATTTTATGATGCAGTTGTTTGAAAATCGAAGGAAAGTGTTGAACTGTAATGGTTTTTTTTTTAAATTTTACCTATCCACGAATATAAAGTACGTGTTTATACAATATTTTTTGACTTCGTATTTGGAACATTACGTTGTGAGTGTAGATAAAGGTTTTTTGGTTTTAAGAGCAGTGGTAGCCCAGTGGTAATGGCCTTGACTTACGTGTCGTAGGTGGGTGTGAACCCAGGCAAGCGCTTTATTTTATGTAATTTTTTTATTTACTACTGCTCTTAACACGGCCTACTGTGACAGGCTTGAGTCACACATTTTTATCACAGTTTGGGAGCAAAAACCGTGATAAAATAAGAGGCCGTGCTCGCCCGGTTGGATTCACTCTGATGGCGTGAGACAAGACTATAAACGCTAAAAAGGCGGGCAAAGACAGTAGGCCGCTGTCATTTACCACGCTTTATAGATCAACCGTCCCTTTTTGTTACCAGTGTAAAAATATCAAATTAATTATTGCCAAAACATAAAAATCACTCGGTGTGCTCAATTAAATAAAAAAATCGCTAGCACACGTCTTACAATTTTTTTTACAGAGTATTTCTGCTGTTATCTTACAATCTAGCAATCAATAATCTAATTATTAAACAAGCATTACTTAATTAAAAACCCTGTAACACTTTCTCTTAATTAAAACGAAATCCCCAAAACCTTTAATTAGAACCGAAACCTAATATTGTCGGAACAATTACACAAGTTTGTAAACAGACCGAAATTTCCAAGAGTGTCTCAGAATCTTCGTGTTTACGTAAAATCAAGATAATTATCCTCAAAGGGTAAGAAGGAGTTACCATTAGTGTGTGAAAGTGTTAATTAAAACCACGTTTCAGAAAGTTTTGGTAATTATGGTTTAAAGATAGGTAGATCTGCTTCCTTGGTATAGTGGTTGCAAGCGCTACTTGTGAGAATAATGTCCTTGGTGGGAAATCATCCAATGACTTCTCCCGCTCTGGGTGAAGAGCGGAGGGGGGCCGTCAGACTTTTACTGACTAAAACCCACCCGTGTTTTTTCGGTTGCTTGTGCCAGGGCCGCGGAACTATCTTTCAAATTTATCCGTGACCCAGACAGGCATCGGCCCTAGCGGGAGAATCAGGTCCTGGTTTCAATTCCCGAGTCGGGCAAAATGGAGATTCCCGCAGCCTTCACCAGGTCATCGGTCCACCTTACGACAACATTTGACATTATTTGTAATAGTTTTAATGAACATTTTACTGACTTGGACATATTTGCAATGCCCACTAATAAATTTCGCAACTGCCTTAATGAAGCAATAAAGAGCCTTTGAATTTTTTTTTATTGAATGTGAAATTATTTGTTTCTTTGTTTTGTATCGTTTTAAAACTAACTTTCTACTTTATATGATGTGGATAACGGTGTAAGTTGCGCATTTATATCATGTTATTATAGTATTAGTCATAAGTTTTAAATGTGTAACTGTTGGTTATTCCTAAATAAATAAATAAACACCATCATAATCGCGTTGCGGAAGATACACATTCCGCTATGCGATTTCCACTTCAGAACTTTTCTACTCCATCGACCATCTGTTCTGTGAGCAATGTCCATGACCTTGGTTCTCTTGTTTATTCTTTCCTTACATTTACTTTCAACGTCAGTTGAAGAAATCAAAAAACAAATTGGAACTGACCTACCACGTCCGAACCGTCAATTGCTATCTCGGGCAACGGATCCCTTCTCTTCAAGGTCACGGAGATAACATTATTTAGAAAACCATACACAACGTGATCACAAAACATGCCCTTACTACCCAACTAGTCCCTTTGATCTTGATTAATTAGTATAAGTGCATCAACACATTAAGAATAGTAGCGTCCCTAATTTCGGATAATGTTCCGGTCCCTTAGTTTACGTAAGGGCGTGTAAGAAAAACATTATTCGTCATTGATTCTGTTATATTAACTTTTGTTTGATGCTGTTTTGTTTTTCCGGGTTATTAGGCTCCTTTCTGGATCGGAAAAAGAAAAGTTTTCGTGAGAATGTTCGTCCGGGAAAGTCCTGATACCATAATTATATTTTCCGAATGTCGGCTGGGCGGCGTTTGGGAACTTGCGTGGTATCTTCTCGTTCAATTTACCGCAGCGTCACAAGACAAAAGTCTATGACCAGTGTGTGTTGCCAGTAATTATCTATGGGACCGAGACGTGATCGCTCAAAATGGGCCTCACACAAAGGGCAATGGAGAGAGCTATGCTCGGCGTCTCCTTGCGTGATCGCATCAGAAATGAGGATATCCGCAGGAGAACCACAGTTAGCGACATAGCCCGAAGAATTGTGAAACTTAAGACGACGCCTAACGCCAACGACCTTGAGGGAACAAAACGCGCACTAGTTTCACACCCGCGCGACCCAAAATTTAGGAGTAGTAAAAAAAGCCTCAGATCAAAATGTAGATAATTCAATTGTCTTTGAGATAGTGTCGATTTTTATTAAAAACACCCAGCGGTTTTGGTGAGATTGTCGTGTTTTTGTCCGTTTTAGACATAACTTTACAAATTAATTACACTATGTTATACGAATAAAACGCAAAATTTTCTCACATCCAATTATTAAGGAAATAGTCTAATGTAACATATATTTTTTCCAAAAACTTACGACTGGCCGTTTAGACGTGATTCTCAATCAGCTACACAAGGGAATCTGCGTCTTAAGTGGCAGTGGGCAGGGCACATTGCTCGCAGTACGGATGACCGATGGGGCCGAAAAGTTCTGGAGTGGCGACCGCGAACCAGAAGACCATGCTTTGGAAGGTGCACCAGGTGGACCGATGACTAATCTAAGGTTGTGGGCATCCGCTGAATGCGAGATGCACGAGATCGGTTAATGTGGCGACGCCTGGGGGAGGCCTATATCCAGCAGTGGACGTCTTTTGGCTGAAATGATGATGATGATTAGGCATTCGTTTGCTATTAAAATTACAGGATGATACGCAGTTTTTTTAGACAGCAGAGCAGTGATGGCCCAGTGAAAACAGTAGTGACTTATGAGCTGTACGGCGAACAAACCCAGATCGGAGCCTTTGTTTCATGATAGCTATAACCTAGGGGTAAGACAAGAGTGAATAGGTTACTTCTAGGCAAGCGTGCTTCATCGTCGATCACATCATCGACTTACCTCACAACAGGCGAGATACTGATCAAAAGCGAGCATATCGTTAAAGAAAAAAAACCTCTACAAAATGTACTGAACGTCGTGATTTCAGAGTTATCCCAATAGCAAAAGTTCTTCATAATAATAAGTACAATGACCCCTCTTCAGAAATTGCGTTGTTTGTGTTACACATTCTATAGTAAGCCTTAGGATAGTTGACAAAAAATATCTTTTTAAAGTCGTCACAATCTAGAAAGTCCGTTGACGTTTCTCATTTTACATGCCGCGATAACTTTCTACGTAAGAAATTGAAAAATCAAATTCATAATCCTTATTAATTACTATGTTACCCATACACTATAACAACGAGAATCGCACTATAACAAATTCGCAAGCATCAAGTTTAATTATTATTAAGTATTTTTATAGCTGTCAAAACAAGCCTTTTATTTTTTGACAACTTCATTCCGTCAGTTAACCTAAAAATATTGGACACGATTTTCTTTTGCCACGTAAACAAAACATACACAACAACAACACAACACACAGTACAGCACAACAAACAACAACAACAACAACAACAACAACAACACAACACACAGCAACGATACAGTGCGTTGAAATATAGTGTGACGTCACGGTGTGCTACACTTTATACTGACAAAGTGACGTCACAAGCCCCCATTTCTGAACTTTGATGAGTTTTATCTTTGTCAGTTTTTATTTATTTCATAAAGCAAAAAATACGGGTCCAATATTATTTGATTATATCACTGACGGACTAAATAGTATTATCATTTTTCTACCCAGGAAACATCCCTATTGTTAAATACAAACATTTAAGTAGTAATTAAAGAAAAATTACTACTAAAATTACCTACTTAAAATAATTTATACTGAATGGTCATCTAATTGGTCCCTAAAATGCGTCTTTTGTTTCCAAAACTCTTAAGACACGTTTCTCAAGAACAAGGAAAATTACGAATCCTTAATTGCCCAATAGAAAAGTTGATTCCAGGGAACAAAATGAAGTAACACGCAATGAATTGGAATGGTCTTATTATGAAACTTTTTGTGAAAGTTGCATTTAGACGGCTCTATTGGTTTTAAAGTTAAGAACTTAAATTCACAAGTTAGTAGATTTTAATATTGAGTTTTAAAATATTTGTGTTAAGTATTGGACTCATAAGCATTCAATACGTGTGGGGCAAGAACTTTTATGAAGTTACTTACTTTAAAAAGTTTTTAAGACATTATATTTATACCTAACCGAACTTAAAAAATAAAGAGTTCGGGTGAACGAAAAGGTCTGTAAAACACAAAATTTATGACGTGCAATTGCAACACGGGGCCACTGCAGACCACGGAGGAGATGGCTGAATGGCGGGACCAATGGTTAGAATGAAAGGAAGACTTTGCCTAGCAGTGGGGTATCCCACTGTATCCCACTATATCCCATAAGTAATATTATAGATAGCCTGTCTGTATAACGAAAAATAACTATAATATCTATAATATTACTTAAGATTAAATTGTTTCCTAAAAACAAATATTATGTTTCTAGATGAGTAAAACTATTAATACGTTCCATAACTTCAACCAAAAACTAAGTAAGATACTAACCTAGCAGTAACATACAGAATGTATGACAAAATAACAAATTTATGTACCTCATAAAATTCTCACAGCACTGCTGAAAAGTAACACAAAAACTCATAAATATTAAGAGATTTATTACTGCTTAGCTCATCTCTGTACCTGACACGCAACGCCAACGTAAGACCGATCTACAGTCACATGTAGAATTACAGAGCTTGCTTACTTTATTAGTTGTTTAAGATGTTCTTTTTCAGACCCAATCTTTCGAAAACATTGTAGAACATTTCTGATATTTTCAAGCATTGCCCTCTGAAATGAAGAGGACCCCTTTAGTTCTCCTACGGATCTCCTCATTTTAAGGGCATTTGTTTAACTCTTCTTCTTCTTGATCGTGTTGATGATTCCATTTTCAGATTTTAATTTAGATGGTGCTTTGATTACCTCTATCCGAGGAAGTCGGAAGAAATAATTACGTTACTAGAAATAGGGACCAATTAGTTCACCTAGCTTTCAGACTGGCTAAAGTAGCCTAATCTTTCATGGGGCACTGTATAAAATGTTACAATAAAATTCATCCCTACATTCTAGAACTGAAATAGACGGAATTTAAAACTTGTATAAAACGCACACTATGCAGGCAGGTATATTATAAGTTGGGCGATAACATCTCTGATAAAAATGCTTGGTTCAATGCTAGACCTGCTCCACAACCACTAGGGCGCAAAAACAAGTGATAAGCAGAACATTATTGTTTTGAAGTATTGTTGGACCTGCTGAAGACTGTATGAATATATTTGTCTTGTATAAACTCAATTTCTTTTAGTATTATATAACTGCACAGCACATGTGTGCCAACTATAAATCTACCATTTACTGTACCTATTTGACTTGACTTGTAAGTGCCCTGGCAGTTGAGAGTGTGTCATGCTCTTTCTGATGGTGGCACAAGTTTTGTATCATTCGGTTCCCTTTATCAAGTTTGAGCTGGGTGGTGTGCGTCATGTTCGTAAACGGGCGCCATCAGTTGGTATTGGTCATAACTTAACTGCCAGCTTTTAATTACGTACTTAGGGCCAATTTTTCAATCGTCTGATAACTTTTAACCGAGGAATAAAAATGGCTGTTTGACATAATTTCTATACAAAAGCTGTCAAACCGCCATTTTTATTCCTCAGTTAAAAGTTATCAGACTATTGAAAATCGGCCCTTATTGTATTTCTAAATTGTTTGTTTTACTCTAGACACTTTTACGTGCACGTCTTTTTACATCGTTCTCACATTAGTCGTCTCATTAGTTTTTTTACGTTTTCATAGTTTTATACTAAATAAGTTATTTTTAAGACCGCACTGTCACATTAGGTATACCTGTAAGGGAGATTTTAATAATAAAATAAAATATATGTATTTTACCAACAAGAATGATGTAACCAAATAATTTTATTTAAAACTGATGGAAAAGAGCGTGTCCGCGGAGACTTGAACTTTTTATCCATAGAGATCTACTGACGCTTGCGAATGTGCAACTAGATTTATATTTTGTTTGACAATTCAAAAGTACCAAAATAATATTATTAGTATATTTTTTTTTGTTTTTAAATTCCAGACTTCAGGCGGGCAGAAATATTTATTTTATTTTATTAATCTTAGGAAAACTTACAGCTAGTAAAATAAGTGCGCAGAAACAACATGCAAAAAACGGCCAATTAAAAGTTTTCACACATATAAAAATTTGCATAAAATACATATCAGCGAGAGTTTAAAATAAAAAGATATGACTCAACGCCCAACAAATACAAAATATAAAAACACAGAAATAATTCAACATATCAAAGAAACGCTTACTCAAACTATTATTTACGTTTTCAATCTTAGTATGGAACGAATCCAGATATACTGTCTGTAAGTAGTTCCAACTTTAGGTACATGAAGGAGACGCGAATGCCGCAGAAATGCACACGGTATACGCAGCCCAACCTTGCCCACCAGCTCAGGAACGCCAGTGAATCCGTTCATAATTCTAAAAAGAAAAGCAAGATCTGCGATTTTATGTCGCTCGTGTAGAGGCAGAATGTGAAATTTTTTACACCGACTTAAGTAATTAGGGAGATAAGTATTCGATCGATATTGAGTGTACCTTAAAAATCGTCTTTGTATGCTTTCAATACGATTAACATATACATTATAAATAGGATTTCAAATTTGAGATGCATACTCAAGGTGGCTACGGACGAACGCACAGTAAAGAATCTTCATAGTTTTTATATTCTTAAAATCAGAAGAAAGCCTATAAATAAAGCCCAAAGATGGGCTGATTGTTTGTAGAAAGGATGGTCGTTGTCGCCGAAAGATACTAGAGTGGCTAGACACGTACAGGATGACTTTTAGGCCTTTCACGGGGTAGATTGATAACGTGGTGAAAGTCACCAGAGATCTGCTGGATGCAAGAAGCACAGTACCGCTAGGTGTGGCAATGTTTGGGGTAAGGCATATGTCGTTTTTTTCGGCTGAAATGGTGATGAACTAAGAGAGTGAGAAATAGTCGATTAATAACTCACTACACTGTCTTAGAACTGACAAGAGCCTTGACAAAGGGAGTGGTGGGTACGATAATGTGTGGGATTCACATGATGTGGGCAAAACGTTATAACTCGTAAAAAACGTGTGAGGAAGAGGGTAGACAGATATGTCAGCTCGTAAATAACACCCACTCGCAAAGACTTTAGGTCTCGTGATCATGGCGCTTGTCAATCTATATATATTAGTCTATGTAACGGTGCCGAAATATCGAGCTCTCAACCAAAATCAAAATATACACGGTAAATATCCCAAAACAAATATTAATTCTAATATTATTATTTATTTTATTATTTTATTTATTATTTTTAATAAAATAAATAAATAATAATAAATAATAATAATGATCGTGACCATGTCAGCTTAAAAACTTATATTACTCGTAAAGTGTTCGTTCTAGTGATTCTTATTAGAAATTCTTCTAGTTCTGATCAGAAAAATGTCTTCAGAATTCCACCGTCTTTTTCCTCAAGCCGAATTCTCGTAACCCACTGACATTGTTCTAAAACGAACGCACTAAATGCCACATCTACCCAAACACAAACACATCGTACCGACAAGAACTTCTAATAACTCTAAAACGAGGTATAATATCGTAAATCCTATGCGTATAGCTCTTAAATTTATGGAACTCTCTAGACGTTTATGAGGCATTCTGGTTAAGGCGCACACGATATTGGTTTCAAACTGTACTGTAATTGAAAATAAAGGTCGGCTTTTAAAATTATTTCCTGTGTGTGTTATGGCGGAATTGGCAGTAGTGAAGTCTGTACAAATATCATAAACAGCCAGTAAATTTTGTATTAGAATTGTGTTTCTGTTATCCATACTTCTGTAATACGAGGTATGTTTGTCATTTGGTAATAATAGGCAATACAGATCCGCTTGGCCCAGCGAGTAGGACTGCCGGTTTTTAACCCCCCCGACGGAAAAAGAGAGACAGGACAGGACAGGAGAGAGGGAGGACAGAGATGGTGGTCAAGCGCGAACCTATATCAAATAAAAAAAAAAAAAAAAGGACGACATTAGAAAAGTCGCTGGACTGCACTGGATTTATGTCGCCACAGACAGAGACAAATGGAAATCTTTGGAGTAGGCCTTCACCTGAGAGGGGTCCATGCATATAAAAATTAAAATAATAACTTGAATATTCTAAAAATAATAATAATTTACCTATATTATGATTTATTTGATTGTTCCAATTTTCCTAGTAGATACATAATATAATCGAATTGATTATTTTTTCTTTTAGTCTATTTTCTGTAATATTTAAAAGTAAAATAATAATATGCATGATGCATTTGATTTGAAATTCAATATTGTAAAATTATTTTGTAAATGCATGGAATAAAAGCCTTTTTATTTATTTATTATAAGTTTGACGTGCGAAATACGCAAACATACACAGGTACGTGTGTGTCTGTGTATTTTTACCCGACTGCCGAAGGAGGGTAATGTGTTTATCAGTCTATGTATGTATGTATGTATGTATGTTTGTTCCTATGTGGCGTTCCAGAGACCAAACGCGTTGACCGATTTTGATGATTCATACGTCAATCGATTCGTCTTAACCTTGCGAGTGTCATAGGCTACATTAAAATTGGAAAATAGAAAAATGGCGGCTTTTGGGCGCCATATTGTGGGGGGGCAATTTTATTTTTTCTACCAAACCCATCGTGTGGGGTATCAAAATAAAGGGTTTCAAGAGGTGATTTCAAAAATATATAACACTTATATATTTAAATGTACCTAATTCGAAAAAAATGTTAACTAAAAAGTTATAAATAAAAAAGTTATTTAAAAAAATCAAAATACCCGACTGCTTAAAAAGCGAACTAAATTCGCTTTTTAAGCAGTCGGGTATTTTGATTTTTTTAAATAACTTTTTTTGTATTTGTGTATCTGTCTGTGGCATCATAGTTCCTAAACGGATAAACCGATTTTGATTTAGTTTTTTTTTTGTTTGTAAGGTGACTTTATCGAAAGTGTTCTTAGCTATGTTTGATGAAAATCGGTTCAGCCATTATAAAGTTATGGGCGTTTTACTATTTGAATCGGGGTGTTTTCGCAAGATATCGTGTCATAATTTCGTGTTCAATAGATTGTTTATCGAAACGTGTCTACTACTAGATAAATAATGTAGAATGAAATAAATATGTGTCGGCAATTTGTAAATTTTTTAATATTTTCTTGTATTCTATAAACGTCTCACGGTGAATACTTACATATAAGAGTGGGTGTTGTTATTCCACTTTGATTGGTTTGGCCCATAAACCTACCTCTTTCTTAACAAACTATTTGCATGGGACGAACTGCGAAAGGGACTAACTGCGACTGGGACCAGAAGCGAATGGGACCAACTGCGAATTGGACTAAACGCGATTGGAACCTACTGCGAACGCGGGACGAAGTGCGACTGGGACGAAGTGCGAATGGGAAGAAGTGCGCATAACCCGTTGGATTGACGTCTCACTACAGGTTATCTTCACACCATACTTGTGCTAGATTTATACCCGATTACGGCGAAGCCAAAAGGAAGGGTTATGATTTAAGCCATCTATGTATTTGTATGTATGTAATTACGTATGTTCCTCCATAGCGCCTAAACTATTCATCCGATTTTGATGAATAAGGTGTCAATCGATTCGTTATTATGGCCCCGGTAACATAGGCTAAAAAGCCTATGCCTATTCAGGTGATAGGTTTTAAACTTTTTGCTTGTGTTTCAACTACTACACAAGATAAGATTTTCACATATGTCACATCAGCTGGTTTGATGGATTCCTGTGAATTACGTCATAAATTTGTGAGATATATCTTTGATTACATGTTTATGTCAGTCAAATCACGTCAGTCTACTGCAAAATGTATGAAATATATAAATTACTACAGCTTTTCAAACAGTAGGGAACTTAGATTAGATGGAAATATGTGCATAAACAAACTTCTCGTTTGCTGTAAAGATGCAAAAGAGGAAAATTTGAAAGGTACCAAACAAACGGACAGACAGAGTTTCTTTCGCATTTATATTACTTCGGATTTTTGGGTACAATGGACCTTTTCGCGCGGTGGCTGAAGGTCAAAGAAAAGATGGATGCATTGTGTGAGCAGCGATATGATAGAAAAGGGAGTCAGTGATAGCGTGATGATTGACAGGGCGAAATGGAAGTAGAAAACGTGTTGTGCCGACTTCAAGTAACAAGGGCAAGGGCAGGAAGATGACCTAGCGGCAGCAATAATGAGACGTCACACAAAGCCTGCATCGCGCAAGCAAAGTTTTCGCCGCGATTTGAACGTATACGACAGTCTGACATCAACTGTTGGACAGTTGCCCGGACCAAACACAACACTCATCTGGTCGGAGGATCCTCCTTGTTCTATGGAGGTTTGTGGGACTTTACACCCTGTTCCGCATACCCCCAAAATGATGATGATGATTTCTAGCCTTTTCTACAATAATCTTCTAGTCTAACCAGAAATCACATGTCACAGCCAGCCATCCACCGCCAAGAAAAACCTAATCAAAGCCTAATCAAAGAGACGAGGTCGATTGACCGTTGTTACATAACAACAACCAATATGAATCATAGGAACACACTTTCGTCCGAATCAATCTAATCTAAATACATCTTAATACTTAACACTCTCTTCTCGATTTACGGCCTAAGCACTCTGATTCTCGGCTGGTAAATTTGCATGCCCAGTGTGGCATTGATCCGTCCATACCCGACAAGTTGATGTAGCCCTCAATGAGACATGAAGGATAATTACGGGCTACCTAAAACCAACACATTGCATCGCGCATTGTACCCGCTTGCAGGAATAGCCCCTCCGGAGGTCCGAAGAGAAGTAGCCTGTTCTACCGAAAAACACAAGCAGGAGACAGATAGACTACATTCTTTATACAATGTAGACAAGCTAAGGGGCAGATTGAAGAGTTGGAAAACCTTTCTGAGGTTAATGAAACCAATTAATGACAGCAGGTCTAGTGAGGCAAAGAAGAGACTGTGGCTCCTCAAACATCCTCCTCCGACTGACTATGTTTAGCCTGCAGAAAAACTCTCTACAGACCACCAACTTCCATGGCCCATCTGGACAATTTTAAACAGATTCCGAAGCCAAGTGGGTCGCTGCAGGCACAACTTAGTTAGATCGTTACTCCAATGACCCGCAGTGCGATTGTGAAGCTATGTCCCAAACAAGGCTTCACCTCCTATTGTGCTCTCTATACAATAACACTTGCACCCTGAAAGACCTTTGTGTGGCAAATGAAAACGCTGTTGCTGCGGCTGAATTCCGAAAAGTATATAATTGATGAATCATCAATACGACAAAGAAGAAAAGAAAAACTGGTGGTTTCTAACATTTATGCTGTGGTTAGCCGCGATTTTGATCACATTTTGAAGCATAAGATACATTCTCAATTATTTATTGCGTACCATAATGTATACAAATGGTAGGGAAATAATTATACACAGCATAGATCAAGTAGGAGAGAGGAGGAAGAACACTGAGTGTTTATTGTGATAAATTGTATTATTGGTAAGTTTAGGTATTTGTAAGTTATACTGTTTTATTAATATAGAATTGAATTTAAGAATTATAATTATTGTTTTATAAATTATATACTTTGTATTATTTAACCAGTAAAATATGCAGCAATTTTGCAATTTAATCAGAATTCATTTCAGTATAAAGTTTTCGAAATAATTCTTGTGGTTTCCGAGTCTACAGAATAAGACTGGTTTATGAGCCCCCAGGGTATAGGAGAGAACTTACTCGTAATTCAACTCAGAACTTGTGAAATAAATGGAGAAATCTATGAGAAAGTAGGAACGATTTCGAGAGTTTTCAACTGACTTCAAAAACGGAGGAGGTTGTGAATTGGTCTGAATGTTTGTTTTTAACACGCTTTTATTAGTTTGGTATGTACATGTAACGGAATCTTTGAATGTCATTTTCACACCCTTCAAAACGTTGGATTAATTTGAAACTTTGCACACTTATCAAGGCCCGATCACAATGCAAAAATTTAAATAGTTTGTTCTATTACCCTCACCAGGATCCTAAGGATTAGCAATTTTTATATCCGATACCCGGTACTGTCTTTGTGCCAAGTACCAAGGTGCGTACTAAGACATGTGCATGGCTTAATTTTCAGTTATATCCGAAGACACGGTAGTGCCTTGCGCCAAGTACACGTATTAAATAAATGTTCCGGAGAGGGAGCCTGGGAAATGACAAGGAGGCAGTAGGCACGCTAATTACCCACTCCCATCACAAGGAGGTAGTTGCATTAATAAATAATAGCTTAAAAAATAAAAATAGTGGGGTTAATTAGTTTGGTTTTCTATTAAAGCGTGTTTTTTAGTTTTTTAAACTATTGTTTATTTTCTCATATTCAGGCATATTTTCGCCAATTTTTTACCGATTTCAATGTTTCTTCTTTTGTTTGAAAGTTTATGTTACCGATTTGGTCCCATTTAATGTCCAAAAAAGGAAGAAGTAAATTCAGAAACACCGACTTCTGAAATTAATGTCTCGCACTTTCTAGAGTTTTTTATTTGGAAAGTGGTTTTATTTCAAAAAAGTTTGTTTATTAGTCTGCCTGCACCTTTTTTTTTCTTTTTTGTGGATGTCATCCAGTGACTTCTCCTGCTCTGGGTGAAACGGGAGGTCGTGTCGGACTTTTACTGACTAAAACCCACCCGTGTTCCTTCAGTTGTTTGTGCCAGGGCCGCGGTAAAACTCTTTCAAATTTATCCGTGACCCAGACAGACATCGGCCCTAGCGGGCCCCGTAAATTTTTAATGACATCTCTTTGAGGCGTGCGTGGAACACTACGCGCCATCGATCGGTCCTGGTCCTTATCTACTTAGCTTCCCATTACTTGCCGTCCGCAAGCCCGCGCCTACGGTGGCCGGGAATCGGCTTGCGACTCCCGACGCGCAGGGCGTCTCCTGCGGTGGCTAGGGGCGCGAGGAAGTCTCCGTTGCGTCTCCCTCACGCGTTCCGCCTCCTCCTTCGCGAGCATTACTGCTTCGCAGAAGGAGGTAAATGCTATCCATGCCCTCTCGCTCCGTACCATGGTCTGAACTTGGGCCGGACGCGAGAGGATGCCACCGCTGATCCTTTCCACGAGGACATAGCGGTGCGCCACCCAAGTGGGGCAGAACTCCACCGTATGCTCCACACGCGATCCACACAATAGTGACACTCGGGCGTTTCCTCCTGTCTTATCCGGAACAGGAACCTCCCGAAACAGCCATGTCCGGTGTGGACCTGCGTTAGGTAGAAGGTGAGGACGACGTGGCGCCTCTCAAGCCACTCCTCAAAGAGGGGCTTTATCGCCGCAATTGTGGCGTGCCCAGCACTGGGTTGAGACAGTCGCTCTCTCCATGTCGCCATGAAATCCAGCCGGAGCTCTGTCCGCCGAGCCGCGATTTGTCGCGACAGAGGAGTTATGCCCCGGCGTTTCGCCTCCTCGCGCCACCCCCAAATGTGCTCGAGAACTTTTGCCTCCAGATCCCCTGGCGGCAATCCGGCAAGGAGGCTCGCCGCCTCACCGGAGACCGTGCGCTATCCCCGGACCAGCCGGATGGCCATGACCCTTTGGGACGCGTTCAACGAGCGGGCTGGTCGCCGCCTCAGGGAACCCGCCCACAAAGTCTGCCTGCACCTGCACCCTTATTGCGTATCTTACTGAAACTCAAAGAACGCGTGCACATTTTCATTTAGAAATTCATTGCGTATTCATTGCTTATTTCACGCTGTCGAGTAGTCTGGATTTGTAAACATATGAAGCATTGATATTACCGTGCGTGCGCGCGAGCTTATTTGTTTAAATATATATTGCGCAATTAGGATGCAGATCTGTTTTTAGGTATGTTTAAAATTTGTTTCTTTATTGATTGTGGTAAATCCGTGTAGGAATTGCTATACACAATTTTTGGTGGAAATCGAAAGGCAAACAGATCTATCAAATATCAAATTATAAGCAGGTAAGGATGTCAGGATTGTGGAGTCATAAAACTTAGTAGTTGTGATAACTTAACCGTTCCATTCATAAATGGTACGAGTATGGCTTGCATTTCTGCTCAAAGTATAAAAATACTATGGGAATCGCAATTGCGAGTCGGAGTATGAATTCGCTCATGATCGATAATTCGATATACTTAGTGCATTTCTACAAAGGAGATGTTTAGAAAATATGCAACGATAACGTTTTTGTTATTTTATTAAGACACTGGATAATATCATGAGTCTGTCGATCTCAGTAGACCGTGAAAGTGTGACGTCACAAGTCTATTAGGGTTGTGGGCATGCTCATCGTGCTCCACAACGGTGGATCTGCGGTTGGAAAAAAAGCGATTTATTGGTAACTTTTGGTTTTGATATTCATATTCAGCTCCATGTAATAACACAAATATAAAATAATCATAGTTTATTGCCGTATCTACCCAATATTTTATTTACGAGTAGCCAACAAGATGCTTATTAAATTATTCTAATATTTAGAAACCTTGCAAATAAACAAACTGCAAAAATATTAGTTTATTTAATTTCAAAATCAACAGAGCAATATATTAAAAAAGTCCGGATTTCCTTAAATCACATAAATAATTTACACTACAGGCTAAAAATACCGCAAGCTATGATTTACAGCGCCACATACTATAAATATAAAGCGCTATATCCGCTGTTATATTATGCCAATACAAACATATGGTTACCGTCATACAGTGGTCTTAATGTAAATATTTTTATTTGATACGGTACTAAACTAAAAATGTAGCAATGGAATGATGCAAATTAGAATTACATGACGGACATTTTACATACACACCGATATTTGCTGTATCCTTTGCTACGAGTAGTTTCTGTTCACGGTAAGATAGTTTTCTATCCAACATAGATACATACATAAACTCAAGCCTTTTTACCCGACTGCCGAAGGAGGGTAATGTCACAGTATAAATATGTTCCTATGTGTCATTCTGGAGTCCAAACGCGTTGGCCGATTTTGGTGATTCTTACGTCAATCGATTCGTCCTAACCTTGCGAGTGTCACTGGCTACATTAAAATTGGAAAATAGAAAAATGGCGGATTTTGGGCGACCTATCGTCGGGGCCCAATTTTTATTTTCTTCCAAACCTATCATGTGGGGTATCAAAATAAAGGGGTTTGAGAGGTGATTTCAAAGATATATAAAACTTATATGTTTAAGTGTACCTAATTTTAAATAAAAAGTGTTAACATAAAAACTAAAATATCAAATTATTAAATTATTTTATAAATAAAAAAAGAACAAAAAATCAAAAAACCCGACTGCTTAAAAAGCGAACTAAAAAGCTGTAAACAGATACAGAAATACATCAACTAAGCCTTAGACTTTTGTTACGTTAATGTTCAAAAAATAGTGGGCTTAGTGCGAGTTTTATCTCAAGATGGATCGCTTTAACGTAAACGTAAATTTGTATTGAAAGTGGATAAGCGCCGTCTGGTGACAGTAAGGAGAAACCTCTTTTTGTATAGAAATTGACATAAAGAACGTTTACAAGACAAGTAGCCCAAGACCTCTTGATGTCCCTCGGCAAATTTCGTGTTTCGTCAGTCGTCGGCTATCAATCAGTTGCTTTTTGCACTCCGTGAAGACCGGACGCTTTCAATCAACTTGGAAGTATATAGAGTTGTTAATACTCTTTTAACTAAATGTAATTTATTTTTAAAATTATAAAGGTAAATAGTTTTACAGCTCTATATAGTTCACACGGAAATCAAAACAAAACAACAAAGCTGCTGCGGTTAAAAAGGAAAATAGTTTTACAACTCTATAGTTCATACGGAAATCAAAACAAAACAACAATAAAGTACTTAGTTCAGGATTCAAATTATTATATACGATAAAACTAATAATTGTTAGACTTGGAAATAAGTATTCGTTTGTATTCGGAAATACGATGATTGCCGGGGAGAATATTAAGAAAATAGTTGTACTATACGTTAACGCGATCGAGAATGAGTAAAAACTCGAAATAAGCCCACTATATACCTTAGGGTCATACATGCGTGTGGTTGTGGGGCCGTGCTCTGACGTGTGAAAACTATCTTGATTCTGCTTTAAAAAAGGGATACCGCTATTTGTTTTGTATAACTCCGTCTCTCTATCACAGTGGAACCATGACAGTTTAGACACGTCATGGTAAGGCCCGTGGCTTTTTGAAGAACACCACCAATAAGATCTCACATAGATACTACTATAATAACAGTATTTTACATAACAGATACCGATAATATGTGTGTATTTTAACCCTTAATGACTGACAAGGCTAGCTTTTCAGGAGAAATGGGCAAAATATTGTGAGTATGCTGTGTGCTCGACCTCCAAAGCTGTTAGGCAATTTTTACTGATAAATTCTAAGTCAGCGGGAATCCGCTAGTTGTGAGACGCACAGGACCGGTCGATGTTGCGACACTTGAGGAGGGCCTATGTCCAGCAGTGGACGTCTTTCAACTGAAATGATGGTGATGATGATGATCTTAAAGATAGCAGAATTTCAGGTCGTAATACCAAGCCTGTTTGAATGAACTCAAGTCGACTCAGACGTCATTGCAGCAGAAATAAACACACAATCGATGGTTTTATCAATAATTTGTGTTTTTTACTTTTTGGTCTTGTCCTCCAATTCAACTCCAATAACTGTCAAATTCAAATTCTTTTTTGCGAAGTAAGTGTACAGAATTTTGAAGATGTTAACATAAGGTAGGTTCTTAGAACTTAGTTGCCTGTTAAGGCATTGCAATTTAAATGGTTATACTCAATATTACAGTTATATATACAACTTACATTGAATTATATTAATTATTCATACATTTTATTTTATATCACACAATTCTTATACTAATTTTTATTACATATATTAAGTATCACGATCATTTTAATATATTAAACAATTATTTTTCTTCAAGGAATTCTTTTACAGTGTAATATGCCTTTTTAATCAGGAAGTCCTTTAGCTTCCTTTTAAAGATACAAATTGAATTTAGGTTCTTAATATCTATGGGTAACTTATTATATATTTTTATGCTCATACAAAAAATACTATTGCTATACACTGTAGTGAGGGATGTTTCATTGCGTAATATATTTTTAAGTCTACTGCTTGTCAACGTGTCATAGCTACTGATGTTTGATTTAACTAAAATTGAGGCCACATAGATATATAGAGCAGGGAGCGTTAATATCTTGAGATTTATGAGATGAGGTTTACATGAATCTGTTTGGTGTATCCCACATATTGATCTAATACACTTTTTTTGTGCCTTGAACGCAATTTCTTTATCAGTTGAGTGTCCCCTATATAGTATCCCTTATGATACAGTGGATCCCACATAGGCATGATAAGCATTAAGTAGTGTGGTTTGGTTAGATACTTTTTTGAGCATATAGAGTGCATAAGAGTCAATTCGATGTTTTGAGGAGGAATCGTGTTGCAGTACTTGACTTGGAATTTAAAATTTATTTTTACGACTACCCAAAACAAATTGTCCATAAAAACCTAACTGGTTGTCATGGCAAAACAATTGAAATAAAAGCAGAAGGACGATTTTTTAGAAAACTCAATTATTTCTTTAATAATAGTGTACACACAGTATGCCCAAAGATAATAGAGTACAAAGGCACTACTTATTTCTTATGAAATTTCTGCCAGCAGAACCGTGAAAAGAAAAATGAAAAAGAAATGTAGACAATAGTGTGTGGAAACAGGAAGAGAAGAAAAGTGAACGAATTAAACTAAGATATAAAAACATAGGCACACATAGAATTCTTATCGAATTCTTCTGTCTTCATTCCAATGAATTATCTCCTCAACTTCTATCTTAGTATTTAATTACGTTAAACATGAAATAAATAATAATTTTCCTCAACAGCTCCTTTCTCCAGAATAAACTCTTAGAGAAGAAAGATTAGCCTACATTTCAGACCTTTATGAAATTCCTTTTGTAAATATTTCACCTACAAAAATACCTGAGAGACTCAGATTGAGTAATAACGATGAAAAATTCTACGTTATTCTCAAAGTAATAACTGACAAACTGTGAAGTACGAAATTTTGATAAATATGTAGGGACTTGCGTAGTTACAAAAAGCCCTTAGAAACAAGCTTTGCGCCTCGGCTTCGCCTCGGCCCACATTTATACGTTCGTCCATCAATGCCTCTTTTGCTAGCCGGTGCAGTAATGTATTATATTCATAAGAAAAAGAGAGTGCGCGATGTGCCTAATGCCTGCTCATAAAATATATAATATAATATAATAACATTATATAATCGTTTATTCAGAAAAACCACACTTACAGGATCAGAAAGTAAGAATAGTTTTAACGGTAAAATACAGAAAAAGAAATATACATTGACAGAAAGAGGAAGGCGTATGTATGGAGGGGGGATATAACGCAAAAATCATACGCGACATCAATTTTTTTTCCCGAATCACACCTAACGCAGGAACATCTTTTCAAAACACACTAGGTACATAAGAGCCCTTAAAACACAATTCCTATAATATAAAAAAAGTAAATTTAAAAAATCAAAAGACCCGACTGCTTAAAAGGCGAACTAAAAAGACGTAAACAAGAAGAAAATCATGCTGTGCAGTCGGAGGATACATATTCGCGAACTGGCTGACCAAAACCAGATGTATCCTCCGACTGCACAGCATGATTTTCTTCTTGTTTACGTCTTTTTAGTTCGCCTTTTAAGCAGTCGGGTCTTTTGATTTTTTAAATTTACTTTTTTTATTTATAACTTTTTAGTTCTTTTTTTTAGATTTCGGTACATTTAAACATATAAGTATTATATATTTTTGAAATCACCTCTTAAAACCCTTTATTTTGATACCCCACACGATGGGTTTGGAAGTAAAAAAAAATGTTGTCCCCCACAATATGGCGCCGAAAATCCGCCATTTTTCTATTTTCCAATTTTAATGTTGCCAGTGACACTCGCAGGGTTAAGACGAATCGATTGACGTATGAATCATCAAAATCGGCCAACGCGTTTGGTCTCTGGAACGCCACATAGGAACAAACATACATACATACATACATACATACTTACATACATACATACATAGACTGATAAACACATTACCCTCCTTCGGCAGTCGGGTAAAAACAAATAAACCTTAGCTTCCTTGCACAAAAGCCGCAGGCTACAAAACATTATACCACAAATTCTGTAAAGCTGAAAGTACCAGCAAACTCTCTTGAAAATCAATTATGCCATTACCATACTCTTTTAAAACCGTATATTAAATAAATAAACAAGATTCTGTTCTGATAAATAATATTTTATTGACGCCTGAGGTAAATACAACAAGCAAGTCCCATTTACACGCAGGGAGTTCCTCGCCTCTAGCGATATTCGAAGGGAGATAAAAATTTGACTCGTATCTCAAAAGGCCACAATGCCGATAATAGTACTTCAATATTGAAAGCATCCGAGTAAAAAGGAAACTGTATTTTTGACACCTGTCGGAAAAAGAGAGAAGATATAAGTTTGACGTGTGTATCTGTGTGTTTGTGTATCTGTCTGTGGCATCATAGCTCCTAAACGAATGAACCGATATTGATTTAGTTTTTTTTGTTTGAAAGGTGAGTTTATCGATAGTGTTCTTAGATATGTTTGATGAAAATCGGTAAAGCCGTTCAAAAGTCATAGGCGTTTTACTGTTTGAATCTGGGTATTTACGCAAGATATCGTGTCATAATTACGTGTTCAATAGATTGTCGATCGAAGCGTGTCTACTACTAGATACATTAGTAGATTAATAAGCATGAAATAAAAATGTTTCGGGGGTTATTTAAAATTTAAAATATTGCTTGTATGTTTTCAAACCATGATACAAAAAAATTGGTTAACGGATGTCGAACATAATAATCAATTCTCAATTATTTATTGCGTACCATAATGTATACAGTTGGTAGGGAAATAATTATATAAGTCACAATTATGGACCCTGTTGGGCACAGCATAGATCAAGTAGGAGAGAGGAGGAAGAACACTGAGTGTTTATTGTGATAAATTGTATTATTGGTAAGTTTAGGTATTATATAAGTAAGTTATACTGTATTATCAATACATAATTGGATTTAAGAATTATACTTATTGTTTTATAAATTATATACTTCGTATTATTTATATATTTAGTAACATTGTACAAACCATATTTTTTTAATTATTAATATTAATTTTATTTAATAATTAATATTTTTATTCATGAGGTAAGTTATTTATTTATTAGACACTCCATATTTATTTAAAATATATATATATATATATATATATCGGAGGAAGGTAAATGATTAGTAATAAATATCGCTTGTAAACTTATTAGGTACTTCAGGTTTGTTTAATTGGCAACATTTAGCTTCTGATCAATTCTCAGTTCGATTTTATTCGATTGACAACACTTTATTTTTCTTATGTCAAAATACTCGATTTGGATTGGATAATACAAGCAGTAATTTGCCGGAAGAGATTCTCTTAGCCAATAATAAGCAGGAGTGTCATAGAGGCACTCTGAGTGGGTTCTCCCGCCATATTGGGTCGTGAAGTTAGAAAAAGATACGCGCGGACGCGCGTTTTGAGAGTTAAAAAGGAGTTGAGAGAAAAAAGAGTTGAGAAGTAGCCTAAAGTGGCGTGTGTGAACTTGAACAAGTGTGTTTAAGTTGGGAAAAAGCGAAACGATTGGTGGCCGAATCCGCTGCTTTGATAAAATTGGAACAAGAACTATCTCTAAAACGGCATAAGTTACCTGCTTTGTGCATTGCATACCCACGATATGCCCACAGACCGAGGGTATTATTGAAGATAGCCCTCCTATCTCCGATATCGGAAGTGAAAACAATGCAAGCACAAGGCGATGATGGACCAAATGAGACGAGTACCTAATGGCTGGCGCGCTCTCTTTGGTGCGCGAAATTTAGCATGGAAGTACCTACCTAATGGAGATGTTTTGCAACTTGCCGGCTACTAGAGACAGGAATATCATGTTGCCCGAGTTCAACCGTATAGTGTGGCCTATCCTAGACAATATGCGTAGTCGGGTTGCAGATAATGATGAAGTTAATGATGACATCGACGCCCAATCCTGACTAGATACTTGGGAAACGCAACTGTGGTGGTAATGTTCAGGGAAGTATAAACTTAAGTATTCCGACAATAATAAGTACCAATCTAATGCCTTATGAAGTTTAGCCACAATATTGTTTTTCTTGGTTTATAGTGGCTAAAATTTAAAATAAATTGTTATTTTCGTTATGATGCTAAATGAAACTCAGCCAGATTCATACTGTCAGCGGAATTTGCAAGAGATTAAGACCACTTGTGCAAATACAGTGCAAGAGAGCAAACATCCTAAGCTACAACTTGATTCAATAAAACTATAAGCTTGTGGAAATCTTGCTCATAGACATGAATTTTTCAGCCATTCACACAATATGCAACAAATAGCACGGACGTCTGAGCCCTTCAACATGGCTGTGGATACCACAAGACCTGATGTGACCGGCTGCGTGTAGTGCTACAAGATAAGTGTGGAGCTCAGGTTCCATTTCAAGAGGCAATACAACCTGCAGTCTACAGCGCTATGAAAGAGGAAATTTAGTGGTTTTATACATGCCGCTGCGGTGATCAATCAATTTAATATTTTCTGATAGCACCTAGGAGTCTGGACATGTGCATGGTTGGCACTGCTGCCTGACCTTTCCGGGAGTACAGGCTTAAAGGTATGTTACCTTGATCTGCATTCAACTATCTGTGCATTGGCATACATTTGTGGCAGCCGAAGTATGTATTGGAGTAACTATTCAGTAATCTGTGGTATTGGGTTTGGAAGTACCTAAGATTTATAATTAATTGTTGCATTAATTGCAATTTATAACTATTGCATTATGTTGTTTAATGGAAATGTTTAATGTAAGTTACATGAAAAGAGTAGAAAAATCAAACAGCGCCATCTATGTAATGGTATTGATACTGTATGTTTCTTTCAATAATCATCGAAATTGGATTCGGGACCCCATTATGCCGTGATTTACTGCTTGGGGGTGCTTATTAAATACGAGAATTATTTTTTATGATCAATTTAAAAACAAACAAAATTTTTTTTTTTTTACGTAGACCAAATGAGAAGTCGATGCATGTCACGCCATCTATTTAAATCTTTGTTGGGTTCGAGCTTTGACATATTTTGTTTCAAGTATTTAATCGTTTTTATTCACCAACAAAATAAACAATGAAACGATTTTCGCAATTTCATCTTTCTAATGTACTTGGAGCATTGGAATGTGAGGACAAAACGGAAAGAAACTAGATTATTTTATGTTGCATGATGTTAGAACAATATACGGTTTTGTGACCACTAGTGCTGTAACAAGAGTACACACATTAATGAATAGGTTGTTAGTTTACTCACTACTGATAATCGAGAAGTAAAGATACTAGGCATTTTAGCCATGCATTCTTTATTAATAGGTGTCACTTCAGATTGCCCGTAAATATTATTACCACTGAGTTTGTTGTTGATTTGATCTTCAAGGGAATTTGTGAATATGCTTTTCTTTGAAAATAACGTACATTCTAACTATTCGCGTTGGTATTTTTAATGCAAGTGTGAATCCAGTTATGGAAAGCAAAAAGAAAAATTGTAATAATTGTCGATCTTTTAACATCTTTGGCTGATTGGGATTGTTTTTACAACTAAATTAAAGTATCAGATAAAAGGGAAAGAAATTTATCTTGTTAACGTTGAATTCACATATCTTTGTGTAATACATTGGACTATTTTTAAATAATATTTTGTTTCATATCAAAACAGAAAATCGAATCTCGATATTCTAGGGCGAAATATCGATTCGCTGGATCGTTTCAGTACTGGATATCGATTGAAAAATTGTTTATTTATTTTTTGTCTTTAAAATCGATTCGTCGATTAATCGTTAACAGATCGCCATCCCTTACTCATCTCTATTAGACAGTGACATGTAAGTGTCAACATTCGAAAAAGTTCGAAAAAAGTCGGACAAGACAAAACATAAACAAATAACTAACTTTTAACTGTGATATGATTTTTAACTTATAAATTACTGGATAAAGACTAGATTATTAATAAGTCGTTACAAAGTGTGAGTCACTGTGAGGATTAGACTTTTAACTTATGCTTTGTTGCAAAAACATGCAATAACTTTCAGTTAAGAGTTATGTGATCAAGATTATTTTCAAACCGGTGTTAAAGTTTAGTTAAATAGTTTGTTGGTTGACTCGATTTGCAATCCTACAACCTGCAGACATCACGAGGATTAACGTTAGTATAGCCAATACAGTTGGCGTTTAGTTTTGTTGCTACCAACGGTTGAATAAAGGTAAAGTTAATGTCTGTAGTTGTTATATATCGCATTGTAGAGAATGAACCAACTGATTACATGTCATTCTAACGATACCTACCTACAAATAAAAATTATTTAAGTGGACTATGGCAAATGAAAAGTGCAACTAGACATGTAGATGGTGTCTAGAAGACGTATTCAGGTATTATGAGATGCCCGAGGGCCAATAACTGCTGAAGTTGCGGCTGAAGATGAGATAGATGTTCAATTGGCAACATTTTAATTTACATAGAACAGTTTCTCAGTTTCGTGGGTCAGAGAGATGACAGAGTCAAGAGTTAATTCGGCATTTAAGTTGAAAGTGCATTCTGTGCAGGTAAATGTATTTGCTAAGTTATTGTTGATTGTGGACCATGAATGGGACACTTGGGTTCTATTTGATTTACTTGGTACAGGAGCTTTTGTTTTTTTGGTGGAAACTAGGAATGGTTTCCTCGTTCTGTGTTGTTCAATGATGCTTGGCCTCGGTAATCTTGAACATTATTCAGAAGTTTTAATAATTGTAACATCTCTTTAAAGAAAGGTGTGAATTTGTGAATTGTGTGATTGTGTGGTGTCATGTAAGCTAGTACCTACCTTGAATAATAAATGTGGAATTTAAAGTATACTGTCAGTAATGGTTGTGGTGTTCTAACTTGTTGAATGTTCTGTGCTGGTCATTGTGAACATACCTAACGTAATTTTGTTTTATTTGCTATCTGAGCAAGTTGGATAAGATAATGTTAACGCAGATGTAAACTCGGTGACATGCGGTGCATGATTTCATTTTCAATTTTAGTTTGCAAAATTGGTAATGTTTGATGTTGGTAGTTATTATACCTATCGCACTGAGGGTTTGGTATGAAATCATGAACATAAAATGGAGTTCTTGAATATGCTTTTGGCTGGGTAAGAAATCCTGAATTTGAGATTGCCGTTGTAGTCAGTACTGAGAATGAAGATTGAAATAACAAATTTGATTTTGGTTTGGAGTTTATGGTTATTGGAGTTCTGAATGGTGGCAGCTATGTGATGCATTAAAGGCTTTGGTTCATGATGAGTTAGAGGAAAGCTGAAAGATCAAGTACCCATTGAAGTAACTGAATGTATTGTGTTGAAGACTGATTCAAATCAATCTAGCAATGGTGAGGTCGTGTGTATGGTCAAAGGACTGACTGTACGGTGATGAGTAGTCGCTGCGGTGACTGCTGTAACCGAGGTGGGTTACGAGGTGAGTGGTCAGAGATGACTGCTGTAACCAAGGTGGGTTACGAGGTGAGAAGTCAAAGATGACTGCTGTAACCGAGTTGGGTTACGAGGTGAGTGGTCAGTAAGATGACTGCTGTAACCGAGGTGGGTTACGAGGTGAGTGGTCAGTAAGATGACTGCTGTAACCGTGGTGGGTTACGAGGCCTGGTCAGGATGACTATGGTTGCAGGGTGGTCACTGGGTTGACCATCAGGAGCTACAGCGATTGCTGTGGGACCAAGAAACATTGCTGGATTTGTCAGGGGGGAACCTGGTCCCTCTGGGGCTTTGGAGTCCTGTTATCTGTCTGGGGAAGCCTGGTCCCTCTGGGGCTTCGGTGACCTGTTGTTTAGTGTATGTGGCATGGGTATCTGGCAGTCTTGTTGCTTCGAGAGGACCGGTTGTCTGGGGAAGCCTGGTCCCTCTGGGGCTTTGGTGACCTGTTGTTTTGTGTATGTGGCATGGGTATCTGGCAGTCTTGTTGCCTCAAGAGGACCAGTTGTCTGGGGGAGCCTGGTCCCTCTGGGGCTTCGGTGACCTGTTGTCTGGGGGGAGCCTAGTCCCTCCGGGGCTTCGGTGACCTGTTGTATGTCTGGGGGAGCCTGGTCCCTCTGGGGCCTCGGTGACCTGTTGTTTGGTGTATGTGACATGGTATGTTGTGTTGGGCGTTTGGGTGGTTTCTGGCACACTTAGTGCTTCGAGACCGACTTGATGTTTGTTGGGAACCTGGTACCTCTGGTGCTTCGGTAACCATTTAGATTGTGTTAATATGGTTGTCTAAATGGTGAGGTGGCTGGTTTGATAGTACGACGATGGTTGTGTACGGTGTATGGTGTGGAGACATAGATTTACATGGAGAAAACAAATGAACAGTGTGAAAGCTATGAGAATTCTGTTTTCTTGAGTAAAGATGTACTTGAGTTTTGTTGTAGGCTGGTAATATAAGGTGTTGATTGAAGGTTTCACGTGGAAGATGTCACGACCACGTTATTTTTTTTTTATTTGGTCAGGAGCGGCCGAACTTAACCTATTACTTATTTTTTTATCTCCTCTTGGTTTTTGTTTTTTGGTTGAGTAACGATGTTGCTCGTCGCTTTACATCAAACGTGGGACCGTTTGAATGTCAAGATGGCCGTATCGGAGGAAGGTAAATGATTAGTAATAAATATCGCTTGTAAACTTATTAGGTACTTCAGGTTTGTTTAATTGGCAACATTTAGCTTCTGATCAATTCTCAGTTCGATTTTATTCGATTGACAACACTTTATTTTTCTTATGTCAAAATACTCGATTTGGATTGGATAATACAAGCAGTAATTTGCCGGAAGAGATTCTCTTAGCCAATAATAAGCAGGAGTGTCATAGAGGCACTCTGAGTGGGTTCTCCCGCCATATTGGGTCGTGAAGTTAGAAAAAGATACGCGCGGACGCGCGTTTTGAGAGTTAAAAAGGAGTTGAGAGAAAAAAGAGTTGAGAAGTAGCCTAAAGTGGCGTGTGTGAACTTGAACAAGTGTGTTTAAGTTGGGAAAAAGCGAAACGATTGGTGGCCGATTCCGCTGCTTTGATAAAATTGGAACAAGAACTATCTCTAAAACGGCATAAGTTACCTGCTTTGTGCATTGCATACCCACGATATGCCCACAGACCGAGGGTATTATTGAAGATAGCCCTCCTATCTCCGATATATATATTGCATTATGGGTCGTCAGGAGTCTTTAATAGTGAATATTTACAGGTACAAATAGATAGTTATAAGTTACTTATAATTTATCATTTAGGTATTCGCTTATGCTATAGTAGCATTTGCTTACAAGGAAGAGCTTCAATTAATCGTAGGTGAGTTCTTGGTCAGGCGAGTCTGCCATAATGCGCGCAGAACTCGCATAGAACTCTCGCTTCTCAATAGACGAGACTCTCTCTACATGTAAACGATCCTCTAAATGGATAAAATTAAAAGGTATCGAGTTCATGCAAATATGACTCACGCATGATAGGTATCGCACTCGGAAAAATATTTTATAAATCTGTCTCTATGAAAGGTAAACATTTGGATACGGAGTGGATGCATACGGTATACCGGCTTTGGGGAAAATATTTCAGAGATGTTCTGTTTATTTACTGTATGTACGTTGCAAAGTGACTTTTGGTGTGATGGGTTTTAACATTTTTTTTTATTGTGTCTACCTAAGGAAGAGCCCCACGAGCGAATTAGTTGCTCAGCAACTTTTTGTCTCTGTCGCTGTCTCCTCGCCTAGATTTGGAAGATGCACACTAACGCTACATCTTTTGTAAAAAAAAATCCGCATTCAGCAACATAGATTTCGAAGAGACGGTTGTGGTACCCTTGTACGAAGAAACCGAAGATGACAGCGAAAAAGCCAATATTGGGTGCATCCATTATGGAGGGACAGACTAACATTAGGGAAAAAAAAAAAAATAGAAATATTGGGAAAGGGCCCAGTGCGGGTTGGTGTCGACGCGTCAATGCTACGATCATTCCGTTGTGAGAATGATTGAGCTATTAAAGTAAATAGCACTATCCCGTTTTGATGATTTTTCATGATAACATTGGCACGTGGTAATCATTAAAAGTTGTGTTTAGGACAACGAAAACCCATTTTTTTTACAATGTTTTCTTTGTAATAAGTTGTTCATCAAAACTGTTAAGTTAAATTTCAATTCGATTGATGTCATACTACCCTCTGGAAACCCCACCTCCCCCCGGTGGGATCCCGCATTGTCGAGGCGGGGGGGCTCAGTAACCGTGGCTAGGTCACCCACGGTGAAGCGAAGAGGAACCCGAGGAGAGGCCGATCGTCAGGACTTTTGGACTTTGGCCAAAATGGAGGTTGCGGTGCTGCCTGGGCGAGTTTTAGTGGTCCCACATAACTGCGCTATCTGCCTATGGTAGCGCAGTATGCACGAGCATTTCTCGAAGCTATAAAAAAACTTCTTGAAACTCTACCTCCTATTATCCCTACCTACTAACGACTTTAACTCATTAGTAGCGTGCATTGATACCTTAAAAACGGAAGTAAACCACCACGAACAGGTTGGTAACCTTACGGTGCTTATGCACATGCACTACATCCGATCCATGTCCGTGAAATTTCGGTTCCGAAATAGCCGTAGTACTTCTTGTAGGGAAGCTTACGCACTACATCCGAACTCGATCCGTAATATTTTGTTATAATTCAGAATATTTTGAACTCGGCATTCAAATCGTGGACACGGATCACAGACACCAACGTGTAGTGCGTTACTATCCTTATTGGTTTGCAATCCATATCAAAACAATAATACCAACCATAATAACACGGAAATCACTACAAAACGGATTTAAATACCGCTAGACAACGACCTGCCTTCCTACCGTTACTATATTTGTTTCGTTTCAAGCACCCCATAACCTGACAAATTTTATTTCATTACTGTCCCAAAACTTTGCAAAAGGGTACCCACCAACAATACAAACTCGATTTGTAACCCAAAAATTTCATCGTCTGGTTGCGCTGACACTTCAGAATCGAACCTAAATAATTTACCTTTATCAACTGTCGATAAACTGACAGTCATTGGGTTAAAGGTTTTAGATCCGAGTAAGGTTTTAGCTTTAATCTTAGTTCGGGTGGTCAGTTGTTTTGGGTCTCTTTGTTAGATAAAGGAATATTTCACAGAACTTCAAGTAAAACGATAAGAAATAAAATGTAGTCGCTGAAGCAAACTTAGAAAGAAATGACTTGCTTGATGACAGACGCCAGTTTACTAATACGATATACAATAATAATAAAAAACCGGCCAAGTGCGAGTCGGACTCGCACACGAAGGGTTCCGTACCATTATCGCAAAACACTGCAAAAAAATCACGTTTGTTGTATGGGAGCCCCCATTAAATATTAATTTTATACTGTTTTTAGTATTTGTTGTTATAGCGGCAACAGAAATACATCATCTGTGAAAATTTCAACTGTCTAACTATCACGGTTCATGAGATACAGCCTGGTGACAGACAGACAGACAGACAGACGGACAGCGAAGTCTCGGTAATAGGGTTCCGTTTTTACCCTTTGGGTACGGAACCCTAAAAACAAGTAATTTTTTTTTTTTTTCTTACTACATCATTTGTCTAGTAGTAGACACGCTTCGAACGAAAATCGGAAGCAGCCCGATTCAAATAGTAAAACAGCAATAGCTTTGATCGGCTGAACCGATTTTCATCAAACATAGCACTCGATAAAGTCACCTTTCAAACAAAACAAAACTAAATCAAAATCGAATCATCCGTTTAGGAGCTATGATGCCACAGAGTGTATCTTACACAAATACACAAACACATCAAGCTTAAAACACCCCTCTATTTCAAATTTTGGGGATTAAAATCTAGCTTGCGGTTTGTAGAAAGAAATTATCGACACACACACACAGGAAACGTAGGTCAAGTAATGCGACTAAATATTGAAAATTCATTTAATCTATCATAGCAACTATACTTCATAAAAGATAACTTGATCTCTGCGACAGCTGTCAGTATCAATACAGTAACAATAGCGCTTGACAAGCTAACAATAACGTATACGTCAGTTTGACATATGTCGCTGAGATCAAGCTATCTTTTATGAAGTATACCGCATTTTTTTCTAAATTAATTTTGCTATATTTTCAATAGCCTATTAATGTTAGCATTTCAAAGAATGCTTAAGAAGCGAATTACACTATTCCCTTGTATTGCATTTTCAACATCATCATCTCGTAGTAATGTCTTAAATTCTGGCATGTCTCCATTCACACAATAAATAAGTTATTCTGTGTGAGTAAAAATATTACAAGCAAAAACCTGTTTCTTTTTGTTGCCTCTCGCAGTTCTATCAAAGTGATTGGCTACTAGTTAACCGGGCAATCCTATGAAAACTAAAATAGAGCCTCCAGCCAGGATAAAGAAAACAAAAGCCTGTTTTATCATCGCACTATGAGACGCACAGCAATGCGCCATCATTGGTACATGGTGGACATCTCATAAATATGCAATTTACGTTTTGGGAATACTTTCTTTGCTTGTACAGCTAAGGAATGGAATTTCCTGCCGGAGTCTGTGTTTACTGACACACACAACCTGGGTTCTTTAAGTCAAAAGTGAACAGGTTACTTCTAGGCAAACCGTCGACCACATCCTCGCTTACCATCAGGTGAGATACTGGTTAAACGCAACCTGCACATTATGAAACTTCGACATAGAGTATGTAGTAACAAACACAATTGCAAAGTCTTCTGCTAAGTGTACTTTTACTTGGTTCACTATTTCAATGGCTACGACAATCGTATCTTGCTATCCACTGTTTGTCTTTAGTAAACCGAGTTCGACTAGAGAATCGCTATTGTGCGCTTACTTGAAGTCTTTTGTGTGTCTTTGTATTGCTATATTAAGGCTGTTTTATTCCGATTCTATGTAAGTGCGAAGTCGCAATACGATTTTAAATTTACTTATTGTGTGTTGGATACATATATATGTTTCAACTGAATCTTCTTCTTCCAATAAAACTCACCGAATCCAGACTTCGATGATACGGTCATGTAGTGAGGAGACCCGATGACCACATCGTGAAAAAGTGCCCTTCCATGACGACACAAAAGAGAAGGACAGGTAGACCACTGGCATCTTGGATGAAGAGTGTCCAGAAGGAATGTTTAAGTACAGTCTATCTACTGACGATGCTTACCAGTGGAACAAGTGGCACCTCATGACCAGGCAAGCCAACTGCGATTAACGGAAAGTAGCGTGGTGGAAGAAGAAGATAGAAAACGAGATACTATTGTTGAATTGCATAGGCTAGTTTTTATTCTGGAAAAATGCATAGGTCTGTATAATACTTTGCAAACCCTTGGGGGAAAAATAAAAAATAGTACTCGGGTTTTATGTTTTTATAATAATTTGTTTTATTACAGTCTTTTTAGTTTTAGTAATGAACGAGTTCTCCAAATAAGTTATGTGGTAAAATATTATTAATTTTGCTATCAAATGATAAAAAAATAATTGAATGACACCATTTTTTAGGGGGGGGGGGACGCTATTATTAAAAATTATATAGCATATGTCCCTCCCACAATAGAGACGAATCTAACGACAATCTCTGTCAAGCCATTTGAGCTGTAGAGCGTGCTATAGAAATGGACATACATACTTACATACATACGCTCGAAAAACATTACCCTCCCGCAGTCGGGTAAAAAGTAGTTACACAATATATTCTAATCGCGTAATAAGCTATACTGCTCTTTAAGCACAACTACACCCTCGGTCACATTTTAGCATGCAATTTTTATAAATTGGATTAATATAATTCGAATCCCTCATCAATATATTATAATTTATCGCGCCTCAGATTATCATCATCTAAACGTAGCAATTTCTCTATTTCAGCTAAATTGCCAATAGTAAAACCGCAGTACTTATTAGACCTAAAAGCAAACAAGGGTACTAAATATCGCCAGGGACAAATAGCCCTTAATTTACTAACAAAACGTAATTAAAGGAGCCATTAGTCCGGCTATTTGCCGCTAATTTGCTGTGTACTGGTTTGTTGGAAATTATAGATTTTTGGCTCGGTTAATTGAATAAGTCGGAAAGGGAAACGGTGCTAGGTTTTAAAATATTTGAGCACTTTTAAACAGTAAAATCAAATATAATTTACTTTTTTTTTTTACTTTTTTTATATTCTTTTAGCGATTGTTTTGTGAATGTGTAAACATTGTAGGGCTTTTAGATTTCTAGATGCTTGTTAACATTTGTTAACTTTTTATCTCGTTTATATAATCTTTTTTTTTTAGTTTCTTACGACTTATTGTCGGGCCTACGTTGTCCCCCCACATCTAAGTACTAATGCTGTAACACCTTTTTTTTTTTTTTTTTTTGGGACAATCTCACCGCACTATGCCCAAACCACTGCAACTCCTGAAAGCCAGAATCAACAGTGGCGACCACCAGAAAAGTGCCGAGGCAATGAAGCTCGACGAAGTCCCGGAGAATGAATTTAACTGTCTTGGATCCCGCAACGAAATTAATCAGAAAAGAATAACGGAGGAGTAGGAAAATCCATAAATTTTCCACTTCCCTCCACATCAAGAAGGAGACAGAACAAACAAGGCCACTAGGCACAAAGGGTCGTTTACAACTGGGATAAGCCCAGTTGCCTAGCACCACGGATAAAAATAAGAATTAATATTAATGGGTCCTAACATTGTGAGCTGTTATGTTTGATTCCAATAATAGGTATGGCAAAAACGCTTGAACGCACGGAAATTTGTTCTAGTTTCCACAAGGTCCGTATAGTAAACAACTCCTGAGGTAGCCTCTACATTATTCAACATAACATTACGTTCATTCTGCCAAAGAATACACTCCCATAAGATATGATGTGTAGATTGTACATATTCGCAGTCAGATGTAGAACACTGACATAAAGGCGAGGCAACGAGCTTAAAGGAAAACAATTTACTTTTAAAGTTAGCATGCCCTGTGAGAAATTGGGCAACACAGTGATCCACCTCCAGCCACGTCCTGGCCAGCCGCTCGCGAACGGATGGAAAGAATTGGTGGAGATGTCGGCCCTTGATGGAATTATCCCACCTACATTGCCATTCAGATAAAAGTTCCTCCCAGACGTCAATAGGTGGTTTAAATAATCTAGAGATTTTCTCACGATCACTCCGCGTTAAAAAGTTCGCGTCCGTGGTGTCTCGTGCGGAATAGTACATTGCAGCACGTCGCTGCACTTCAAGGTGCTGTAACACCTGCTGTAATATTGTAAAACCAAACCGTTTTTTAAAAGAGTAACCGTGGAGTTTCTTGCCGGTTCTTCTCCATAGGAAACGACCAACCCGAACCGTGCACCTTTTCTCGAAGTTTTATAAGTGCTCATGTAAGCCTAAGTGAAATAAAAAAAAAATATTTTGGTTTTTGATTTTGTTAAAAGTCTGGCTTATATTCCTCCTCCTTTTCGAGTCATGTTCCTCATTACTGAGGATCGTGATTCACCCGACGGAAGGTCAACAATTATTTTAAGACGTTCCTCCATGTGTGTCTGTCCTTGGCGTCTGGATACATCGTGCAGCTTGGTGTTGAGTGTTGACTTTGGTCCGACCACCTGATTGAGCTGCGACACCGTGGCTTCATGCCATCGACCTTTGCAGTAATTATTAATTGCTCCAGGTTTCTATCGTTTATTTATAACACTAGCTGAACCCCATGGGTTCACTCCCGTCAACTGGCTATCTACCTTACCTACCTACCAACCTACCCACCTGCCCTATCCTACATACCTACCTACCCACCTAACCTACCCACCTACCCTTCCTACCAACCTATCTTACCTACCAATTGGTTAAACTATTTATTTGTATAAATAAAAAAAGTAAATTTAAAAAATCAAAAGACCCGACTGCTTAAAAGGCGAACTAAAAAGACGTAAACAAGAAGAAAATCATGCTGTGCAGTCGGAGGATACATATTCGAGAACTGGCTGACCAAAACCAGATGTATCCTCCGACTGCACAGCATGATTTTCTTCTTGTTTACGTCTTTTTAGTTCGCCTCTTAAGCAGTCGGGTCTTTTGGTTTTTTAGAAATTTACTTTTTTTATTTATAACTTTTTAGTTATTTTTTTTTAGATTTCAGTACATTAAAACATATAAGTGTTATATATTTTTGAAATCACCTCTTAAAACCCTTTATTTTGATACCCCACACGATGGGTTTGGAAGTAAAAAAAAATTATGTCCCCCACAATATGGCGCCCAAAACCCGCCATTTTTCTATTTTCCAATTTTAATGTAGCCAGTGACACTCGCAGGGTTAAGACAAATCGATTGACGTATGAATCATCAAAATCGGTCAACGCGTTTGGTCTCTGGAACGCCACATAGGAACAAACATACATACATACATACATACTTACATACATACATAGACTGATAAACACATTACCCTCCTTCAGCAGTCGGGTAAAAATAATACTACAATACGAATATAACCAACTTTTGTTTTTACCGGCGATCTAATTAAATTTTAGAACACAAAAGCTGCTATTAACTATGATATCGAGATATATTTTCTCCCAGACTTTTTTGTGGTTAATAATGAGTATTTTAATCATGTAGTACATAATTTTAATGTATTACAATAGTTTTCAGCGCACGAAATAATGAATTTTATAGGCAACATTTTGCTACGTTGTGTTAATTTATTGCAATTTTCATAAGAATCATTTTTGAAAATAATTTATAGCCTATGTTACTCGGGCATAATGTAGCTTTCTACAGGTGAAAGAATTTTTTAAATCGGTTCAGTAGTTTCGGAGCTTATTCGGTACAAACAAACAAAAAAATCTTAACTCTTTATAATATTGGTATAGACTAGCTGTTGCCCGTGACTTCGTCCGCGTCAAACTCGTAAAAAATATTTTATTATTTTTTTAGTTTCCCGCCGGAACTATGAATTTTCTCGTGATCAAACGTAGCATATGTTACTCGTTATTACATCAGCTATCTACCAGTGAAAGTCCCGTCAAAATCAGTCTAGCCATTTCGGGGATTACCCTGAACAAACAGACAGATAGACAGACAGACAAAAATCTTAAAAATTGCTTATTTGTTGTTAGTACCGTATATACTTACACGGGCATTCGATAAAACGTTGTTATTTTGATATTACATACAGATACTTCAATTTTATTTATTTGTATAGATAAGGCACATTGTACAATAAAATATTTTTTTAATATTATTATACAATAACACAGTTGCTTATTTGCCTGTACTAAGTTGAACCTGTGTTTCAGGCTACAAATTGCTTAAACCTTATAATAATAATAAATTAACAATGTTAAATTTAAAACTTTTGCGTTACATAATTGAAAAACAATATACCACGGGTATTTAACGCGATGATTTTGTTGATTTAGATCGGCTCGATATTAAAGAAGTACTCCATAAACACCATATACATGCCAGGACAAAAGGTGAACAGTATAGTGATAAATATATGCTTGATGATTACTGATTGCTGTGTCTTACGTAATAAGCCTGCCGGTTGCGGGTCTTTAACTTTCTAGCTTTGATAAATACACACAGACATCGGGATACCTGAAGGGGAACAGATCGAGGGATCCGACCGAAACAAATCTAATAAAAGTTTGTAAAAAATAAATCCATACTTCGTATGTTGAACAAACTACGAAACAAATGAATAAACAATGTGACAATTACGAAAATGTATACTCTGAAAAGAACAGTGAAAATTCATTGTTATTTTACACAACATTGTATTCCTTGTGAAAAATGTTTCATTTTTAGATATGTTTTTTTTGCTTAGTTCTGAATGTGAGAGAAAGTATGTATTTTCACATTACACTCAAGAAAATTAAATGAACGTTTTTATGGTGTTAAAAATATTTTCCACGAAAATGTTTTTCTTTTCTATTTCGCTTTCAATTTTATTTTTCAATCATGAAAAGGTGTTCAGGTTTACTGTAAATAAAAATTCTTTCATAACATATTTCAGGTGTTTACTGAAAAAGTTTGAAATCACATTTTAAAGTGTTCTACAGATATTTATGCAATAAATATACCAACGTAATATCAATTACAACTCGTGCGAAAGCAGAGGTGGCCCAGTGGTTATGGCCCCGACTGCCGAGTTGAAGGTTGTTTGTTCAAACCTAGGCAGGCATTAATTTGAGAGCTGTAGTGGTGAAATAAATTCATCACTACAGCTCTCAAATAGGTAAATGAAAACATTTTGAGAAAACTAGCAAGTTCTAATACTATAAACATTTTAAGGGTTCCGTACCCAAAGGGTAAAAACGGGACCCTATTACTAAGACTCCGCGATCCGTCTGTCTGTCTGTCTGTCTGTCTGTCCGTCTGTCACCAGGCTGTATCTCATGAACCGTGATAGCTAGACAGTTGAAATTTTCACCGATGATGTATTTCTGTTGCCACTATAACAACAAATACAAAAAACAGTATAAAATAAATATTTAACGGGGGCTCCCATACAACAAACGTAATATTTTTGCCGAATTTTGCGATAATGGTACGGAACCCTTCGTGCGCGAGTCCGACTCGCACTTGGCCGGTTTTTTTGACTTACGTTTCCTATTGTGTATTTGCATAACTCTCGTCACCTATAAACTAGTATAATATACAACAAACGTGATATTTTTGCCGTTTTTTGGTCGATATTAATAACGGCAACAGGGCGCTTGAAATATTCACAGAGTATTTAGTTGTATATTCACTTTAAAAAATAATAATTATTAAATTAAAATAAAATAAATTTTGGGGGGCTCCCATACAACAAACGTGATTTTTTGGCCGTTTTTTGCGTTAATGGTACGAAACCCTTCGTGCGCGAGTCCGACTCGCACTTGGCCGGTTTTTAGTTTTACTTTTGTATCCCATCAGTTAGCATAACAGATGCTGCGTAATGTTTTTTTATGGGATATTATAAATTGCATATCAAATAAATAATCGCCTATCAATACATACTCATCATTTATATTCTTTTTTACATCAAATAACTTACTTCACTACAAATAAACTAAATGTTTAACAAAACTCAAACTGCAGATAATTCGAAATTATACATCAATATGACATTACTATTTTCCTCATAATGCAATACAGTTAAATTTAGTTTTGTACAAAAATACTACATACATAGCATAAATACTGACTGCACAGCAAATTTTCCATATTTCATAGCAAAATAACTATCCCAGTCGCATATTAACCAGTAAGTACAACAAAACCTGTTCATCATATTTGTCTTAATTTTCAAGAAGCCATGCTCGGCAAATTTGATGATTATTATAACAAAAAAATCCTGTCACATTGCATTATTTCTAAAAGCAGAACAAATTAACTGAAAAAGGTTCGCGGCTTCGCGCGCTTTTTCGTCACTGGAGTGCAGAGTGGCGCGAGCGAGTAAGATAGAGATCGCTAGGTCGTGTCGTCGGGTGTTAGCAGTATATCTCGCGCGTAAGAGCGAAATAGAAATATTTCGTTAGTGTAGGTTTCGTTTTACACAATCCACGGGTATTTGTTTGTTTATATTCATTCTGTGTTACGTTGCGCCGGCGGCCCGGAAAGATAATCTTATAAAAACAATAATTGCAATATTTGTGTTAATTAGTGTGCATTTGACTTTTGAGTTTATCTAATGATAATTTAAACTGATGATATACCATGGAATTTCCGACATCAAGTAATATACAACAACAAAGTGATGTTCCTGTGTATTGTTCGGACAGTGAACCCGAGTCACAAGAGGAGCCATGTACCAAACGAACGAGAAAAGGTGGCCTAGACTGGATATTTGTCAAAAGGTTCGTAAATTTTGACGAAGCACAACAATTTCTTCGAGATGAAAAGATTTGGACTGCTAAATTTACTCACACGACAGAAGAAGGTAAAAAACAGTATTACCGTTGCAACAAAGTTAAATACCGAGGCCCTCAGTGTGCAGCACGAATTTATTTGCTTTTTGAATCAAACTCCGATGCTGTCTTACTGTACCGCACAAGCAGCGATCATGATCATGAGATTATTGGGACCAAAAATGATTATGGCATAACCCAAGAGACAAAGGACGAAATTAATAAGCTACACGCTTTGCATTTAAAGCCAAAATCTATTTTAGCACGTCTGAGTGAAATAAATGGTATTAAAGTTCCTTCAAAAAAGCAATTGAATAATTATCTTTCTGACCGTCGCAGAGTTGTTTATGGCCCTTCTACAATCAGTCTGGGTGAGTTAGAGCAATGGTTAATAAATAAATCCAAAATACCTGAGGACGATAATGAACCATATGTAATTTATTACTACGTGTACGAGGAGGATGAAAATACAACCTTTCGTTTTGCGATCGGAACAAAATCTTTGTTAAAATTAGCAACTTTAGCTACCAACTTGCATGCAGACGCCACGTACAAACTTACATGGCAGGGGTTTCCAGTATTAGTGGTTGGCACAACTGATAAAGCAAAGCGATTCCATCCTCTTTGTATGGCGATTTCAAGTTCGGAGCGTAAAGAAGATTTTGTAGTGCTGTTCGATGCACTCAAAAGGGGCGCTTTAACTCTTTATGCTTTTAATATAGAACCAAAAGCACTTATTTGCGACGCAGCAAAAAGCATTCAAAATGCTTTTCAAGAAGTGTTTGGCACAGAGGCTACTATTAAAATGTGTTGGGCACACGCAAAAAAAAACATACAAAAAAAAGTAGAAAAATTGGTTGAGAAGAAAAAACAAAAAGAATTGTTGGATGATATAGATTTGTTACATTCAGCTACCTCTCCTACATTATTTCAACGAGCGTTAACTGCGTTTTTACATAAACACGCAAAAGAAGAGCAATTCATATCATATTTCAAACAGGAGTGGGTTTCGCTCAATCCAAATTGGTATCTTGGATCAACCGAAGGTTCTCCAGTGACAAACAATGCACTAGAGTCATTCAATAGAAGTATAAAAGACAGCCACACATTACGAGAACGACTTCCTTTGTCTAGATTCATCTCAGTCGCAACAAATATGGTCAAGGAATGGTCGAAAGATCACAAACCAGAGACATTTAAAACTTTACCTCCGATAGAACTGAAAGACTGGACTCTTGCGTATCAATGGGCGAAACTTGACAAGAATGTAAAGTTTTTAGAATCTGATTCCGGACTAAATACTTATATAGTTGGAAGCTCAACAGCAAGTGACATGACATTTACTCAAGATTGGGACACTTTTGATGGTTACAAAAAAAACGCTTTCGCATATTGGACAGTTGCTTTGCCCACCCAACAAACCGCCTGGGTCAACGGAAAATGCACCTGCCCCATTTTTTTTAAGAACTATATGTGCAAGCATATCATCGGACTTGCGATCCGACTCAAGTACGTGGCGCCACCTGCAGAAGCTAAAAATGTGCCTATTGGGCAAAAAAGGAAGCGTGGACGCCCCGCGAAAGCAAGACCCGCTTTAATAATTCAATAAATTACAATTTTGTATCTCATTTTATATTTTTTTTTGCTGATCTCATTATGTGGTAATTAATAAATAATAAGAAGACTGTGACTAATAAAATGCTGTTTTATTTAGAAAAACTGCTGTAAATAATATAAAAATAGAAGCTATATTTAAAAGAAAAAGAGTTAACATGTATAATGTGCATTAAGATTATTAGCTGTGTATTGATGAAAAAGCTTTTGCTTTAGGAAAAATCGCTGTACGCTGCGAAAATAAATTGTAGTGTGTTTAGTGATATTTTGAGTTGAATATTTTGCTGTGCAATCAGTAATTTTGATGGGAATTCGGAATCTTATTGCATAGAAAAAGGATATTTTTTGATTTGCGTTTAAATACTACCCTTTTTTATTAATGTTGTGGCTACTTGATAATCTATTGTACAATTTGATCGGCAGAAAAAAGAATCATTTGACTACCACCAGACTCTGCTTTGAATTATATCTATAAAAAATTACATACCTAAAACAACCCTACTTGTTCCTAGTATTTTAATTTGCTTCATACATTATTTCAGTAAGTCTTCTAGCGATGATTGCCCGCGGCTAACAAGGTATATGAACTTCATTACCATAAATAAGGTTTTACACTCCTCATAGAATTACCTTGTCTTTGTACTGTCAAGTGTCCAGTTAGTTGTTATTTCAAATCTCTTTGTGTACGGATAATTATGTTAGTCTAAGATCCCACCGCTAAAATCTGCACGTACAACCTTGTTTGATTAAATTGAATTTACGAATGATACTTGGTAGGTAGTAGAAGTGGGTGCTGCAGGGTTGCCTGGCAATATCTAGCCACAATTAAAGTGATGTAGGAAGTATGATAAAAATGGTTGATGTTGCAAACGCACCCACGATACAGGAGAAATTCCTTGTGTAAGGCAGGGTTTAGAAAAAATCTAATTGCGGTTAGATAATGCCAGGCAACTGTTCAGCTCTACTATCAAGTGTAATTCATAAAACATTTTTTTTATGAAAAATAATTTACCTGTAGATTTTTGCGGTGGGATCTCGTACTATGTGTGGATTTAGTTTGAGTTGAGTGTGGTTGGACATAATCGTGTTTGAGATTGCTTTTAGTGAAATTACATTTGGTTGCAGTTCTTTTGTGAGATGAAAGGTGAAGATTATATGATTATTCTTAGTAGTAGTTGTGTGACTCTGGATTAGGTGTCCAATTTAAAATACTGTAATTAGATGTGCAAAATAGAATATAATTTTCGGATCTGGAAATGAAACTCAGAAAAACTAATTAATGTAAAACTAATTTTTTGGAATAGAGTAAGTATGGAGTTTCTTGTCCGTTCTCCTCCATAACAAACTGGGAATGGACAGTAGAACATATTAATATAATTTTTTAAATTAAATTATTTAAATTTTCTTTTTTTTTACGACTTTTGAGTTAGCATTTTGGTTTTTCAAATTTAATAATTCATTTATTTTTTATTTGATTTGATTTTGAAAGGTCTTTATTTATACATAAGTTATATAGTGTTGTTTACAAATGATCTTATTCTAGTTGTAGACAAATTGTAATTTATTTTGTTACACAGGCTACCGCCTTTCTAAACATTAAAACGTGCTTTTTATTATGACAAACATTTTATTTGTAGTTACCTCAGTCTTATTAATAAAAATGGCTTACTCCGAATTTACTCTTGGACTAGCTAATCCCGGAATAAGTAAGGATTAACATAGGTTTAGGAATGTTATTAATAAACATGAAATAACCTCGGACTAATTTAAATTCATTTCATATTCTTGGATTTACGCGTAAGCTTTGGCAACCCAGTTGAATTTAAAAGTAAAAAGAATGAACCAGTGAATGAAACCAAGAAATCTGATGACTTAAAGTAGAAAAAGAAAGAAAAAATGCGGACAAAGTGACATCTGTCATACTTAAATCGCTTATAATAAAATATTATAAATGCGAAAATAACTCTGGCTGTCTGTATTTTACCTTTTCACGCTTAAACCGCTGAACCGATTTTGGATAGAGTTAGTCATTGAGATATTATGTATTACATAATTACCTCAATGGAGATAGTTTGAGAACCTGAGAAGGACATACGATAGTTTTTATCCCGGAAACCATCCATATGGGGCTGGCAAGGAAGGTAGAAATGTGTATGGTGAACTAATAATTTCTCAAGGAAGGCGGCCCACACGTCCACAATATAATTTGCTTGACATTAAAAACAGGCTATTAGGAGTACTAATTCTTCGCAGGCGACGTCACGGGCAACAGCAAGTATTTAATATTCGTAGTGCTTTGATAGATCTGATGACGAGTGTATCCCTCATACTAAATAATGTTAGTAAAATACCTAAGTATTAAACACATCTCCTTCATGCCAATTGGGATGTTGAATTAAAAAAAGTTGACGATTTTTGTTATGTATTTCGAAACTTTACATATCTTAAATTATATTGTCGTTTCAAAAAACTCTTAAATATTTTTTTTCAAATTCTTTATAAGCAATTGAAAATCGTCAAAATTTTGAAAAGAACCACGTGACTACGAACGGGCCACAATTAGTCGCCATGTTGGTGACATCATAACGGTCAAGGAAATCACGACAATGCAGTGTCAACTACACGTGGATTGATTAAAAATAGCCGAAAGTTAGTGCAAAAATATTATTAAACAACAAATTGTATTTAGTCTTGTGTGATAAAGGATTCATAAAGGCTAATGTCGATAATATACCCACCTGATGGACGATTTGGAAGTTTTGAGCATAAATATAGAATGTCGTAATGAATATTACGTGTTAGTGGACCGGTGTTAATTATTGTTGTTTACCAGGTACATTTAGAAACATAATTGTCATAACGCAATCGTTTTTACATATGGGTGGTGATATTGGTGTAAAAAAAAAGTAAACAAACACGATTGGCGCGAAACTTCGACTTTGGATAACAAAAAATTTCATTAGATACCACTAAATGTGATACACGTAAACATAACATTTTCGTTAATTCCTATTATTTACAAATCCCTTAATAATATTAAACACTGTATAAACTATATAATATATTAAACACATCTATATTGCATATTTACAAATACTGAAAAGTTTGTAGAACAGAAACGTGAAAATATTAACTTGGTAGATTTTCCTCACACTAATTCGTCAGTAAATATCTCTTAAATGCGTCGACCGATTTTCATAATTCAAACAGAAATATTAGTTTTACGCCTAAATGTGTCATTTAAGAATAAAATAATGAATATATCTCTATAAACAAAAAATCATGTTTTCCAGTTACGTAATTATACAACAATGTCAACTTTGCTCGAAAGTTCCCTTAAAAATTTACTTTTCTTAGTCTTTAATGATCAAAGTAAGAAATTAATACGGATCTAATACTAAATTAAAACAAGATAACAACATAATTAACACATTATAATTGGAATCTAGTTAGACATAGAACATTTTTCAAATTTAGTACAGATTGCTAGGTACCTGGCTATTGCGCGAAACACATATAATGGGGATGTTTTTGTAGTGTTCGTACATAATGATTCGAAGCAAGCACGATAACGGGTAAGGTTCGATATTTATGATCAATGTATTCGATAATCATCAATATATTTACGATAATAACAAGATTGAATCGGTTAAAAGTCAAAACACTGTATAAGCTATGTGCCTGAATGAGTAGAAATGAACGTTGTGACGTCACACGGGCTCGGGTTTGTTCGGAAAATTGTCGGGGTGTTTTCGGTACTGGATTTCAAAAAAATATTTTCGATTGTATTTTACTTTATAATTACAATGAACAAAAAAACTAAAAATAGTTTTGTACGAAAACTTATACGAGTATATGATCTTCCCATTGTTTACAAAAAAAAAATTGGTTCAACAAACCAATTCTTGAAATAGTGTTTCCTGTCTAGTACAATATATTTATATTAAACTAAAAATTTTCATCATAAAATCACAACGAACAGAATGTCAATCAAAAATAATAAATGTAGTCGCCATACACTCTTAATCCAACCTTAAACTAGCTAGCACCATGGGATAACTTTTAGTCCAACACTAGAGTCTGATTAGTATAATCTCTCCTTATTCCGTGTTTATTAATACGGAAATTTGTTAGTACCAATCTAGTGCTTGGAATAAAGTTAATCTTACCTTAGTCCACGTTTATTAATAAGACGGTTAATGTTGATACTCTACTGGTGCGTGGGGTTTGGAAGAAAAAAAAATTTGGACTCCCACATTAGAACCTACTTGTTAACCTAATAATTATAATTACGTATAAAGACTGATCCAGTAAATACCACCGTGCCACTAGCTATAAGATTGAAATGATAATTAACAATAATCTGTGATTTTTATTGCAAAGTACAAAGCGTATACTTTATTAAAAAGGATTATTAGTACTTACTTGTTTAATTATTGATTTATTTATCCAAACAGTATTTTTATTGTTACATGTTCTATGGTGCAAGCGTTAAAACAACACTTCCGCCTGACTATACATCGACGTTTTTACGCCTATCAAAACAGAAATTTGCAGGTATTATTCTTCGGGTTGAGTCTAATCGGGTTGAGTGGGCACTGACCCACAAAATGGGCCCCAAAAGCCGCCATGTTTGTTTTTTTATGTCACTTATTTAAGAACACTGAGGCGATCGAGGTGTATCTAACGATGTCTTATATAATTATATAAATCCGTTTAGCGGTTTAAAATATATGGGTAAATTAACGAGAATGGTTGTTAACCACTTTGAATTATATAATAATTGATATTTAATAAAAAAAAAAACAAAAAATTGTATATTGACACAAAATACAGATGTAACATACTTATTTGACTCCCTAGCTCCTGTGCTAGGTAGCAACCTGTGTTACAGGAGCCAGTGTCTTTGCCTATTTGTGGTACATTTCATAAAATATAAGCTGTGCAATAATTTAATTTAAAAAATAAACATAGTAAAACAAAATAAATAAAAGATGCGCATGCTCTTTTGGTCTGCAATAACTTTGCATATGTATGTATTTGTGTGGTTTGGTGTGTGCACGATTGTGTGTATGTGCGCGCGTGTGTTGATGTGGTGTGTAGGTAAGTGTTGGTGCATGGGTGTGTGTAAATTTTTATGAGTATATATCCCTAAACTGTTATTTAAAAAGATTTTTATCTTTTTAGTTTTGGTAGGTAACTCCAGTTACCATGAAAATCATTTATAGCCAAAGTACGTCTCATGACTATTCCAATAAACCCAAACACGACTAGGATATATTGTTTTATTTCGGAGTTCCAGTGCCTACCTTCCGGCTTCATCATCAGGTCAGTTCGATGGCACCATTTTCATCGGAACCATTTATTTATAAGTATTTGCTTCAACATAGTCCTTTAACTATTCGATATATCTTATACCCCTGACATATTCAGCATTAAGGAGTTCCAGTGGCCTTCTGTGGTCTTCTTCATATTCAGTTCAACTTCAACAAATGATACTTTCTGAGTGAAAATGATTGCATTGTTGATGAAAATACCAAAATCGCTATATGTATGCCTATAATGTTTAAGGAGTTACCTCGATTTCTCCAGAATCCCATCAGATCCTGACCTGATGACCATGAGACCACCTGGGAAGTATACCCTTTTAAACAAAAGAATTTTCCAAATAGGTCCAGACGTCTTTGTGTAATCGGGGAACATACATAAAAAAAAGATTCCGACATGTTGAGAACCTCCTCCTAAGACGAGGGAGGCGAGAGACGAATCGATTGACGTAGGGATCATCAAAATTGGCCTACGCGTTTGGTCTCTAGAACGGCACATAGGAATATACATACATACATACATAGACTGATAAACACATTACCCTCCTTTTGCGTCGCGGAGTCGGTAAAATACAAAAAATATAATAAGGTTATCTGTACCGTACTGTATTTTACAAACAGTCAATACTTGATATATCAGCTAACGATAGGATCACCAGTGAAATATTCCTACTGTTGACTGCCCAATAAAGAAAAGAAAAAAATTAAAACGTGTGCCGTCGGGAAACCCTCGCAACGAAGTTCAATTTAAACCTCTTCATTCCAAAAATTGCGGTACATAAAATAAGAGTCAAACCCGCGCAAAACGGCCACCGCTAAGCATATGACTGTCAAGGTCATTGCCAAAACACCTGGCGACCCAAACCATTCAACAATAGTGAACGCATTCATCAAATCATCACCGATAATAGATTTAATCGCGATAACATTATAACATTCAATCACCCATTAAGCCACGAAAATTACCTAATTAACGACTTCTAAGGTATGAAATAACATTTAGTTTTGTCACAATAGAATGCTACCTACTGAGTTGTGAATGAGTAGAATTCTAATCGGCTTGTTAGTGATTTAGAGCGTGAAGATATCGATGTTAGAGATAACGTTGGAAAGGTTGATATTGTTATCCATGCATGGAATAATAATTTTATTTCTATTAAAAACGTGAAAGTTTGTGAGGATGTATAAAACGATGAACGGATGTGTGTTAATCTTTAACGCAAAAACTACTAAACGAATTTTGATGAAACTTTACAATAATATAGCTTATACATTAAATTAATATAGACTAAAATTTCTAAAGACAGAACTATTAATTCGGGAAAACTAGGCAAAGTTAGTCAGTGTGACTATTGAGAGATTCAATAGTCACACTGACTCACTGACTAATGAAAAAACAATATCACTCACCAATATCATCTGGCTTGGGTATCAAATCCATGTTCAAGAGTAAACCAACAAGGCATTAACGACTATGTCAGCAGATTTTATTAAAAGTAACTGGCTTGTAGAACAAAAACGAGGTTTAAAATAATCAAAATGTCGTGCCAAAATGTTTCCTAACATCTTTTGATGACAAGCCAAAAGAACTTATTAAAATATAAGAGCTCTAACTTCCACCTTGTTTTTGGCACCAAGAAATGGCCAGTTAACTTTAAAGCTTATTAAGAAAAGGTGGACATGGCAAAATCTGTGCCCAGCGCAAAAATTACTCGTTTATACCTGCCTAGGTAAGCAGGGGCCATTGCGTATAGCAGAACAGATAGCCGTTAGGTCCTGAAGTGGTGATTTTAAAGTGGAGAAAGCAGCGTTGAAAAGTTTCCCAATTTGGACTGATGATTTGACGAGGGCCGCTGGTGTCCTTTGGATGTGAGAAGCATAGGACCAGTTGCTGAGACGGAATTTGGAAGAGATCTATGTAGTATCTCTAGCCGTGACGTCTTTCGGCGGAAATTAAAAGAGGCCCATAAATATTAGTACTTTACAGAACTATCTCACTATATTCTTAATTTAGTGACAGACGAACGTTTTAGATTTAGTATTCCTTGAAATATTTTTTTGTCGTGGATAATACAGAGAGAATGGTAGTCACTACAAAAATCAAATTAAAACAAATAACAATCAATTTGGTTTGACTGCAAAGGCCGCTTTTCATACAAAAAAGGATCACAACATTTACCCATTGCGTGTGGCCAATTTTAGTCTATTAAGTCCAGGTTTCCCCACAATGTTTTACTTAGAATTAATTTTTATTTTCTCCTCTTGTATTTAATGTGCGAGCGAATGTGTAAGCTTTTGTATAACTTCGGGCGTTTTGAAGCAATCCCTTTGTACCTTTCTTATAGGTACATAAGGGGTGATTTGTACGTGAATAAATAAAGTAACGCTAGGTTTTGTATGGGTTTAGGGGTGTGTTAGAAGTTAAAAGCCTTGTCAACGTCATGGTTGATGCTTTGTGTATTTACTGTGTATGATATTATTATTATCTTTCAGAATTTGGTGTTTAATGAGACTGGGCTTTTGTAGTAATAATAATATCAGCCATTAAATATCCCACTGCAGGGCAAAGGCCTCTTCTCATATAGAGAAGGCATGATAATTGATCACCACGCTTGATCAATGCGGGTTGGAGATTTCAGACTTATATTAGCTATAAGTCCAGGATTCCTCACAATCTTCACCGATGTCAGCGATGTCAATAAACAAAGAAAATTGCTCGGATTGAACCAAATCCGTTGAGCCGTTTTTGCTTAATAATGTTAGTAGGAAAAATACATATTAATTGACAGTTTGATACGAATCTGCAACTACCGATCGATAAGCAAACACGAACAGAACTAAAGCTGACCATTTCAGATTTTCATTAAAATTTAATCCTCGTGCATCAGTGTGTTGAGCCATGATAGTTTTTTATCGAATGACGAACTGGGACGTGTTTTTTGACGATTCGAAACTGCAGATTTGGTTTGTTATGTTTTTGTAGTCAGCTCAATTGAGGGCACGTTTTCTAGCCGGTTGACAACGCCTGGCAAATCTTTCAGATAGGGAAGGGGAGGGGTCATGTGGTCCTACAGGAACTCCCTTTTTACCCGACTGCCGAAGGAGGGTAATGTGTTTATCAGTCTATGTATGTATGTATGTGTATTTGTTACTATGTGGCGTTCCAGAAACCAAACGCGTTAGCTGATTTTGATAATTCTTACGTCAATCTATTCATATTAATCTTGCGAGTGTCACTGGCTACATTTATTTCAGAAGAAAATCATGCTGTGCAGACAGAGGATACATCTGGTTTTGGTCAGCCAGCTCGCGAATATGTATCTTCCGACTGCACAACATGATTTTCTTCTTGTTTACGTCTTTTTAGTTCACTTTTTGCAGCACTCTAAGCAGTCGGGTTTTTAGTTTTTTAGGGTTCCGTACCCAAAGGGTAAAAACGGGACCCTATTACTAAGACTTCGCGATCCGTCTGTCTGTCTGTCTGTCTGTCCGTCTGTCTCCAGGCTGTATCTCATGAACCGTGATTACTAGATAGTTGAAATTTTCACAGATGATGTATTTCTGTTGCCGCTATAACAACAAATACTAAAAACAGTATAAAATAAATATTAAAGGGGGGCTTCCATACAACAAACATGATATTTTTGCCGTTTTTTGCTTGATATTAATAACGGCAACAGGTAGACGCTTGAAATATTCACAGAATGTTTAGTTGTACATTTACTTCAAAAAGTAATAATTAATAAATTAAAATAAAATAAATTAAGGGGGGCTCCCATACAAAAAACGTGATTTTTATGCAGTGTTTTGCGATAATGGTACGGAACCCTTCGTGTGCGAGTCCGACTCGCACTTGGCCGGTTTTTACTATATGCAGGACTTTACTTTGTATCATCATCATCATTTCAGCCGAAATATGTCCACTTCTGGACATAGGCCTCCCCCAAGTGTCCCCACATCGATTGGTCCCGTGCGTCTCACATCCAGGGAATTCCCGCAACCTTAACCAGATCATCGGTCTACCGGTTGGAAGGCCTCCCTCTAGGCCTTCCAATGCTGCCTTACAGTACATGGTACTACAGTTTACCAATGTTGCATAGCTTGTCTAATGCCAAGCTTTGGTAATATCCTGCTGTGAATTAAGTTGAAAAGTATTCGATTAATATTGAGAAAATACATCTCGGAGCCTTAAATAACATAACACATGCATTTGTAGCGGTATTAATAAAGCGGTATTAGTGGCGCCACCTACGAAGTAAGGACACGTCAAACAAATCCTGCATCGCGCAAGCAAGTTTTCTGTGCGATGCAGGATTTGTAAACACATACAACAACAATCGTTGGGCAGTTGCCCAGACCAGACACAACACTCGTCTGGTCAGAGGATCCTCCCTTTTCAACGGGATTTGTTTTTTCACCCTGTTCCGCATACCTCCAAACGTTTATTTCTCTTCCGTGACCGGAGTCACCTTCTATTATCTTACCTGTATAAGTTCAAAACCAACAAACACCCTCCTGGGTTAAACTCATTTAGGCTAGGGTCAGTATAGATGTTCTAACATATATTTCCTCCATCCAACTTTATTATCCGTCATCAACTCAAAAATCAGAATTCCTTCTCCTTTAAATTTCGTGTTCGTCTAAAAAGGTATCATCCAGAATATTGCAGCTTTGATCCGAACCCGTGTATCTGTCTAATACATCGTTTCGCGTCAACAGATTCCTCGGAGATAAAATTTTCACGCTCCAACGCTTTTTAGTTGGAACTCGGATATTTTGTAACCGAACGTTTGGAGCTTTGCGGGCGATTTTATTTTATTGATATTTTTAATAACACATGACGTGTTGGAATTATACATGCAAAATCCTAATAAAAAACAAATTATTATAAAAACAATAAACCCGACTGATAAAAAATAATTAACTGAAAAGAGAAAAACAAGTACGTAAGTAGTATAATTTATACATTAAATATCATGAGGTGCTGCCAGCGGTGATAAACGAAGTTTTATATTTTAATATTGTTGGAACTACACAACATTCACAATGTTATTCTAAGTGGCACCGATCAGCTGGACCGATTTTGCCAAAATCGAGTCCAGTTGTTTTCAAGATATGGAGCATACAACCGAACTCCTTAGCGACAAACAGCACGAATGTGTAAATTCGTTTCGGAAGTCGGTGTCGAAAAATTATAAAATTAAGAGGTACCAAAGACACCAACTTCCGAAACGAAAGGTAATTTGCACTTCTTAGTGTTTTGCTTTTGAAGTCGCTTTATTTTACGCGAAAAAGTTTTTATATAGGAATAAAAACGACGCTCGTATTCCACCTTTGAATTTTCTAATGCGATCGTCTTTTGACTCTGTCTCAATATTGCTCTTATGCATTGAGGTAATAATGTAGTACGTAGTACATATTATCTCAATGCCCTTATGCGAAAAAAACCAACAGACAAATTAATAACACAATAGTCATCTTCACCTGCGATAGAAAATGATCATAAATATAGGAACTGAACCTATGATTTCTAACATTGGAGTAGAAAACTTATCCGAGTTACAAATTAATTATTCACTCAGATCGGACTCGGCTCACTTACACACAATTGAAACTTGGACTATAAATAACAATTCTCTTATTAACTTTGTCGGATTCATGGAACAAGATCTTAATCTGAAACCAGTTTCACCACCCACGGTTGGGCCAGCAAGATTATCGACAAAAATAATTTTCTACGCGACAATTGCTGAACTTGAATTTATAGATTTATAGATAGTGGCAATAGAGGTCACTGGGAAGTGCGATTTTGGGATTTAAGCACGCTGTGGAGTACTATACTCGTACAAGACGTAACACGGCTGCTTCCTCGACCTACGAGTGCTTTTAATTTGGTTTCGTATGACACTCTTTGGAAGAAACTAAATGATGCCAAGTTGTCACCTGAAGTAATCAATATTTTTAAATTTTGTTACGGGAACCAGATCAACAGTGTTAGATGGGCCGGGGCGTACTAGAGTTCACATGGTCTGGAGTGTGGTGTGAGACAGCTCTAAGTTCTCCCACACTGTTTAACTTGTACATGGACCACTTGATTGTGGAGCTGAGCACCACCAGAGTCGGATGCTATATTGATGGCAGATGTGGTGAACCGAATTTGAGGATGTTTTTTTTATTTGAAAGCTGGTGCTTGATCAAAATCTGACGAGTAGTTTTTGAGTTATCCTTACAATGCGTTTTCATGGTAGTTTATGATACCTACCAAAACTTAAAAGTAAACAAAAAAAAACAAATCAACTTCCAAAAAAATAATCCTTAATTTCTTTCCTTAATTTTTTGTTGTACAATAAAGTATATTCTATTCTATTCTATTCTATTCTATTCTACAAAGCGAAAATAACTTTATTTTCGGCAGTCGGTGTCAAAAAGGAGTGTTTTGTTTTGGAAGTCAACCTCGGAGTCTTTAAGTCAAGAGTGAATAGGTTACTTCTAGGCAAGCGTGTTACACCGTCGACCACATCATCGCTTACCATCAGGTGAAATAGTGGTCAAGCGCGAGCCTATCTATAATAAAAAAATAAAAAATAGTGGGTTTAATTTTTTTGTTAATAAGTTTTTCTTTACGTGCTAGCTAAACAAATACGACAACCTGAAAATGTTATGTTCAGTAAAGTGTGTGTCTAACTTTAAACAGTTTCCTACCGTATGTGTTTTTTTACAAATATCGAAAGAGCGTCGATGTTAAAGATAAAGATAAAGATAACTTATTTGCCATAACATGTGTTTACATACCTTATGCATGCAAGATGTTGACTTAATATATAGCACATACATGTTTTGCCTATCGAGGCGTACAAATATAAATTATATAAAATTGTTTTTATTAATTAAATTGATATAAAGAACATTTTAAATAAATCACAATAAATTGATACTAGGTTAATGTCAGAAAAACCAAAAAAGATAAAAAACGTTAAAACTCATAATATTCACCTACTATCGCATGTTCGTTTACCAAAGAAGGCATGCAAAAAAATACACTGCGGTGTATTTATACCAGCACGTGGGTTACAAGGACATGTATTTTTCCTTGACACGTGCACCTACACCGAGGGAATCAAACGGTTCTAATAATATTGGCAGTATTGCACCAACTAGCGACTACTTTATTAAAATCTTGTTGCAAGTTTAATTAAAAGAAGTTTTAATGGGGGAGGAAAGGTCAACATTGATATAGAAATTTGTTTGTTTATGAACGAAATACAGCGTGACTTTGAAATTCATTGGCAAACTCACAGGGAGGCAAGGTACTCATGAATGTAAACATTTTTGCAGTACAGTGCCATATTTACTTATGTGTAAAAACGTACAAAACACTGTTTCTTGGTTTCCGTGCTAGTAATTTCCATCTTAAAACTTGGTGTAATATTTTGGGGTCATTGTAGTGAACGAGAAAGCATTTTAGAGCTCAAAAGCTCAATATTTGGTCTTAAAGTAACAGATAGTTGCGAGATAATTTATGTTTTTTTTTTTTTTAATTTATTATATATTCACCTTTCCGTGCCTTTATATCCTTGAATTAGCAATATTTGTAATTACTAATCGATGTCTATTTGCAACTTTCATAGAAACTAGAAAACGAAGTACAGCTATAAGATCCCATTACCAGAATCTATTATGTACGGGCGCTTCTAAAACTACCTTTTTAAAAATATTTTTTATCTGTATGGCTCCTGTAATCTTTAATAAAATATCTGATCAACTTAAAAACGTAGCAAAAGTTTAAAAAACGTTTCACAGAATTACTTGTAGATAAATTTTATTATTCAGTGCAGAATTTCCTAAATGATAATTTTGAATTTTTATTATATAAATTTATGTGTATTTGTGTGTAGTTATAGTATTTTATAAACAGTAAATATATTTTTTTATTTGAATTAGATAGAAAAAGGTCTTTAATAAAAAAAAGGACTTTTGACAATAATTACCGTTGAAAAATGTCACATTTTCTGGAGTCCCGTCGAATTGTATAGTTTTAACAATTAAAAACAGTTCATCATGTTAGGTTTTCTTTGATAAATACATATTTTATTTGTTAAGAATTAAATTATTTATTTTTAACGTCAATTAGTATTTAAAATTTGTTAAATTGATTTTCCTATAGAATATTTATTATAGATATTATTATATCATTTATTTAAATTAAAACATTGAACGGCACTTTACAGTACCTAAATATCAAAATTTCTAGTGTAAAAAAAGATTGGATTTTAGTCCATTTTAAAAAGGTAGTTTGTTATAGAGAAAACCGTCCACTTCTGAACCTAGACATTCTCCAATCTTGGCAAAGTCGACTACTGCAGTGATTCCAGTAAAAACATATTTCACATCAGTTCCAGAAAGTAATCCAATTTTAAAAAGTCACTTCGTCTGAATTCATAACATAAATTCGCGCCACAAGCATACTCGAATCAGATAAAAATATGTTCTCTTGAACGTCTCATTCCGCAACAATTTTTCAGAAGACGGAACGAAAGATGTCTTTGAAGAAAATCGATGGAAAGATATTTCGGGAACCGAGCGAAAGGGGTTGGTGCTGCATCCGTTTTGAATCAAGGCTTTTGGCTTAATTCTTATCATGGTATTCATGATACCGATTGTGTTTGATTTATGACTAGTAGGTGTTTGTTTTTCTTTTTTCTCGTCTATTTTGGGTATTTTATTTTTTGGTGTTTTTTGTCTAATTTTATTTTGTTTGACTGCACGTTTATTAAACGTACTTCTATTACAGTTAAGAAAGGACAAACTCAACGCTTTTTTACAATAAAATAGATTATTATGTTAATCACACTATTCTAAATTAAAATTTATTGAAAATAATTTTCTACTTTTTAGATTAGTTTTCTATTAAAGCGTGTTTTTTTTTTTTATACTTTTAGTTATTTTTTCCTTTTTATTTCAATCGCTAATCCTGAAGATCCTGGTAAGGATAATGGGACGAACTATTTAAATTATTGCATTGTCATCGGTCCTTAAAAAGTATGCTAGGTTTCAAGTTAATCCGATGTTTTGAAGGGGGTGAAAATCACGGTCAAAAATTCCGGTTCATAGATACATCATACCAAGCTAATAAAAGCGTGTTAAAAATAAAGCTTAAAACTTTATTTTTTTCATGCTATTTAGTAATGGGACAGTTAGAAAGATACTTTAAACCCAAAAGTTTAAAGCATGTTTCTAGAAAATATGAATTTTACTTCGATGCATGACAATGAACGAAGTGTGACACGATTGCCCAAAGTCCAAGCGAACGAATTTGCCAGAAAAACTATTGGTTAATATACCAACCAACCAACCAATAGTTTTTCTGGCAAATAGCCAAAAAAAAAAAAAATATAATAAAATTAATTAAATATTAAAAATTAATTAATTAAAAATTTATTAATTATTTTTAATTAATTTAATTAAAATTAGATTGGCTGGATAGCGATTGCTCAAAGAACAGTCACTCAAATGACCGTTTGCCCAAGGATTGGTTGAAAGAGCGATCGACCGAAGAACGTAGGCCCGAAAGATCGCTTGATTCATTCTTCGGGCACTCCAATAAGTGATGTTGTGCTTTAAAAATCGTTAATGGTAAATGAGTAACTTAACTGGCGAAATAACATTGAACAACTTAGAAAGCCCCAGCTTACCCCTTCGGAGATTATGACAATGTTATGTTTTCATCCAAAAATTAACTAATACAACAGCAACCAGCCTACATAACTGATCTGTTGTTCCAACAAATGTGTCAACATTGTTGTATGCAAATATAAACTGGTGCTTACATAATAGTATTGTACATTGCTGAATATACTTGTAGGAAAGACTGTGTAATTGTCAGGAAAAGCCATTATTGCATGGGTTCTTTCGAGCTAGATGTTAAACAAACCAACTTCTTTGCTTGTATGTAGGCTCACAATGTAACTAATCACGTTATGTATTGGCGAATAACTTAAACGACATTCCACTATTACACGTAGTTTTATCTACACGAACAATCGGTACCTCTCACTGTTGACTGTATTCTCTTTAGGTTTTTATCACGAATTCACAACTCAATCCAACCCTCCATATTCTCCCTCGATTCCTTCTGTCCTTTTTCGTTCGCGCCAAAAACTAGCGTAAAGTGTTAACGTCAATTTGACATCTGTCAAAGTCATTTGAAACCATAGCGCTCTTCAGAACGATATCTTAGAAATGCCGACACGGCCTCCTGACATTTTGCGAGGCCGCGAGCATTTAACAATCCTTATAATGGCTCGTCAAACCTCACACACCAAAGAATGTAACATTCCATTTGGATCCGCTCGTCCATTCCTGACATGCATACTCTGCGATATTATACGGTGAAGACCAGGCGCACAAGATCCTTTAGATCAACCAACAACGCATCATATCATGTGTGGAACGGGCGCACAAGGCCCTTTTCAATCAACCAACGACTCATCATACCACGCAAATTATACCGGGCGCACTGGGCCCTTTCGACCAACCAACTATTCACAGCGTGGCATGGACCGGGCGTGCTAGGCCCCTTCGACCATCCACCTGCGCAACGCGTGGCGTGGACCGGGCGTACTGGGCCCCTTCGACCACCCACCTACTCACAGCGCGGCATGGACCGGGCGTACTGGGCCCCTTCGACCATCCACCTGGACAACGCGTGGCGTGGACCGGGCGTGCTAGGCCCCTTCGACCACCCACCTACTCACAGCGCGGCATGGACCGGGCGTACTGGGCCCCTTCGACCATCCACCTGGACAACGCGTGGCGTGGACCGGGCGTGCTAGGCCCCTTCGACCACCCACCTACACAGCGTGGCATGGACCGGGCGTACTGGGCCCCTTCGACCATCCAGCTGGACAAAGCGTGGCGTGGACCGGGCGTGCTGGGCCCCTTCGACCACCCACCTACTAACAGCGTGGCATGGACCGGGCGTGCTAGGCCCCTTCGACCATCCATCTGTACAACACGTGGCGTGGACCGGGCGTACTGGGCCCCTTCGACCACCCACTTACTCACAGCGCGGCATGGACCGGGCGTACTGGGCCCCTTCGACCATCCACCTGGACAACGCGTGGCGTGGACCGGGCGTGCTGGGCCCCTTCGACCACCCACCTACTAACAGCGTGGCATGGACCGGGCGTGCTGGGCCCCTTCGACCATCCACCTGTAAAACGCGTGGCGTGGACCGGGCGTGCTGGGCCCCTTCGACCACCCACCAACCTACCTAACGAACCTGGCTCGCAACAAACGTCAGGTCGGTCTCGAAGCACCAAGGGTGCCATACCTTCCAGATGCTTAACACATCATACTATGTCACATACTCCAAACAACAGGTCACCAAAGCACCGGAGGCACCAGGCTCCCACCTTCCATCAGACATCAAATCAACAGGTATTATGGGTGCGTTCACAAACACTCCAAACTCACAAACAGTCAGATCCAGAACAACCACCTGCAGGCCACGCAAACATCTACTCCACATGAGAATGGAACCCGCAACATACAGAGCAGCATCCAGTAGCCCAGCCACTGCGCCATCACAACGGTAGTAAAAATTAATGAACGGCATAACCCAATGAAGACACACTACCAATATGAAGAAATTACAAGATTTCTGTGATAAGTACTGTCACTAAAGCACTAACCACTATATTATGACATATTCGAATATCTTTACGTAGAGACAATTTTATAACACAAAATAACATGTCTCAATCCAATCGATGTCTGCAAGCAAAGGTGTATAGCGCACCCTTAACTCACCAACCAAGTTCAAGCTTCAAGCAATAGGATACCACTACGTGTTGTCCAGAGATTCAACCCTAGACCCCAAGTAATAATTGTGGACAAGGCAGTCAAACAATTAGGTAACAATCACACACAGCAAAAAAAAAAACAATCATCACGTAAATTGTAAAATGAATACACCGTCAATTAGTAACAGCAAAGATTATCATACTATGTTTCTAAGGCACAAAAGTTAGACTTTTGTGAAAACCATAATAATCTACAATTTGAAACAACCTTGAATCTGTAATGTGCAATCAATTGCTTTTTCTTTATCTCCACTTATTTTCTTTTAACAGAAAAAAACATTGTATATTGTAGTGTACAAGAAGTTCAACGGCTTTACGATGTAATTTTTGTTTAACCAACTGCAATGGAACCTCAAAAGGGTGGTAAAGTTTCTTTTTCCATGAACATCAAAAAAAAAGTAAAGTGACCTTACCAGCTACTGTAGATACTTTCCATAACCAGATGTTTGTTAAATCTGAACTTTCTCATGCGCAGCAGATTCTTCAATTACCATTAACTTTAACACAACATACTACCAGGCAGGTAGCGTTAAGAATCCCATCACTTGAGGTACTTTTCAAACTTGTTAACCATGTTTCCAAAATAGTCATGATTCTCTCTGGGCCATGATTTGCAAAATCAAGTCTGGATTTTAGTTCCTGGTTTTTCTACCAATTAATTGGAATCTTTCCAGTATTCTTTCAATTAAACTGAACAGCTGAGCTCAAAAGCCTGAAGGATTAATTTAAAACAAACCATTTTCAGGCACTTTTCAACTAAACTAACATTTACCGGTCTTAGTGCAAATGATAATTATGTGACTTTAGTTATCTTCATTAGTTTAAACTAGTTACTATTATTGTAAACTCTCCAAATTTAATTGAGCAAGAAGTAGACCTTTCAATAAGCTTTCAAACCGTCATGATCAAACTTTATGGTTGAGGAATGTTTTTCAGTCACTCCTTGTGCTGCAAATAAGATTATGTTCTGACCGAATACTCGTCACACAAGTCTTCATGTATTTGAAGTTTCCCGCTAGGTACCAACTTTCTTTCAGTAGGTAATTTCACTGATCACAAGTTGTTCGATTGTTATTTCACTAGTCTCCTAAATATCAAGCCCTTATATCCCACGATCTGATGTAGGAAAGACTGTGTAATTGTCAGGAAAAGCCATTATTGCATGGGTTCTTTCGAGCTAGATGTTAAACAAACCAACTTCTTTGCTTGTATGTAGGCTCACAATGTAACTAATCACGTTATGTATTGGCGAATAACTTAAACGACATTCCACTATTACACGTAGTTTTATCTACACGAACAATCGGTAACTCTCACTGTTGACTGTATTCTCTTTAGGTTTTTATCACGAATTCACAACTCAATCCAACCCTCCATATTCTCCCTCGATTCCTTCTGTCCTTTTTCGTTCGCGCCAAAAACTAGCGTAAAGTGTTAACGTCAATTTGACATCTGTCAAAGTCATTTGAAACCATAGCGCTCTTCAGAACGATATCTTAGAAATACCGACATACTAGTGTATTCCATGTTTATTTTAGTTTGGTAAGCGCTATGAGCATGAATCATAATCGTGCTGTGTCCGATATTAGAACGTAAGCTGTTTTCGACATGAACATTTCAAGAATCTAATTTTTAATGTACTGTATTTTAATTATTCAAGAGGCCAACCGTCGAAGCCGACTCGGCTGGGCAGCGTCCGGAAAGTTGCGCGGTATCTTCTCGTCTCACTTACCACAGTGTCTCAAGAGAAAACTGGACTGGACTATGACCAGTGTGTGTAGCCAGTGATGACATATGGCTCTGGCACGTGATCACACACAATAAGCCTCATCAGAAAGCTTACACTCCCCCAAAGGGCAATGAAGAGGGCTATGCTCGGAGTTTCCTTGCGTGATCGAATCAGAAATGTAGAGATCCGCATGAAAACCAGTGTTACCGACATAGCCCGAAGAATTGCCAAACTTAAGTGGCAGTGGGCATGGCACATTGCTCGCAAAACGGATGGACGATGGGGCAGAAAAGTTCTGGAGTGGCGACAGCGTACTGGAGGACGTTGCGTTGGAAGGCATCCTACCAGGTGGACCGATGACCTGGTGAAGGATGCGAGGATCCGCTGGATGCGGGACGCACGGGATCGGTCAATGTGGCGACGCTTGGGGAAGACATGAGTCCAGCAGTGGACGTTTTTCGGCCGATATGACGATGATTTGAATCAATAAATTAATGAAATTTTGCATGCATCAATAACTAGCTACTGGCCAAGACCTCAGCGGCTTGAAAAGTGTTTTATTATCCCAAAGGAACATTATACCATTATATACAGAGCAGAATTCCAGAGCAGGTTCTGGTCTGGATGTTAAACCAGACAATTCTATCAATATGCCAAGTTTCATCCAAATCCGTACGGCCGCTAAGACGTGGAAATGTAACAGTTAGTCAGACAGGCAGACAGAGTAACCTTTTATAATTAGTATAAGTATGGATTGGATGTATTCTGATTTATCTAGAAAAGAGGTTAAACTTTTTAAGCTTCATTTATGTAGAAAATGTTAAAAATAACGATTCGCTCTCGGTTCGTGTCGGTCTATAAAGCCTAAGGTCTACGCCTAAGGTCAAACATCTTTGGAAGTCGTTAAAGGAGGTCATTACTCTGAACCTTATCCGTGGCAGGATTGTAGTAAGCCCGTATCGAACACGAACATTAATCTTAGTATTAGTAGTAAATGTGATTAGAGATTAGCAATTTTCCTTCATGATGAACCATTTCTTGACCTGTAACTAGCTATTAGGTCTGCAATAGAGTGATTGAGCACAGATGATGCTTGTAGAGCTATTCTGTAAAAATCTCACCATGAAATGTGGTGTGAGCATGAATTGAGTGGTTTAACTATACAACCGGGGTAAAATGACAGTTCACATTCACCCATGTTTTTACGGTGAGATGTTTACAGAATAGACCGACCCTTGCTTTGAAAACTGTCGATTTTTCTTTTTTTTTGTTAGTTTAAAAATAGGGTTATTGGACGATTCGCACGAATTTAACTCACCCGAAAAGTGCGAATCGACCCCTTTTAATTTTAAATATTAATTTTTCTGCGGCGATTCGCCCGAAGTGAATTTATCGGTGTGCGAATCGACCACTCCAAAATTATGTATTAGGCAATTGGAATACACATTGTGTTTTATGCAATACTGTTAAGAAAAAGTTTACTCGAGTATTAATCGCGCGGTACTCTTTTTACCGCTCATGATTCCAGTCTAGCTTCCTCATGATTATAATCTCCTGGTACTTAAATTAGTCTTTATCGGTACCTGATTGAGCTTATAGAGCTTTCCCTTATTTTATTTTTTTTGAAGCGTATATTGCTGTCTCCCTCTTATTGTTTGTCGCCTGTCTATCTTATCTAACCTACATATCTCCACGTTTTAAGTGGTAATTACTTATTTAATGCATTGTTTTCCTAGATTCAAGTAAAATATATATTAACTTCGGTTAATTCTTCATATTATTTCCGAGACGGGTGAGCACGACAGTACCTTTTTATTTTTTGTTCTCTAAAATAAAATTTGTGTCAATTGCCTACTACATAATTTTAGAGTGGTCTATTCGCACAACGATAAATTTACTTCGGGCGACGCACCACAAAAAAAAAAATTTAATACTTTGAGCACACAAATGTACAGAGGCGGAATATATTTTTAAAAGGGTTCGATTCACACTTTTCGTGCGAGTTAAATTCGTGCGAATCATCCAATAGCCCGATATAATAAGCCTGCCATCTTTAGGAGTCCATCTTAGTGAATTAAGAATGATTAATTAATTATTAATAATTAATTATTAACCGTGCATTTGATTGTCATCCAACCAAACGCGTTTGCAAAATTTCAGCTTAAAATTCAGCTAGAAGATTGCACCCATACATAATAATAAGGCAAAGTTAATAAAAGATCGTAACGCAATGTGAGTTGTAAACAAAATCGAGAACCTCAAAGTCCTTGTGAACAGTCAACAACCTAATCAAACAAAAACATTTTAACTGATCCAAGATCAAAAAATCCACTTATTTGCAATGTTTAAACCGTCTGTTTTACTCTCGACATGCTTTGATTTCCCTAGGGGTATCGTCCGCGATGTCAAAAGTTCTTGTAAACGAAAAATAGCTTGAATTTCTGATAATATAGATAAATATGTTAATATAAGTATTAGTCAGTCTTGTAATAGGAAGGAGCTCGTGGGTAAATGATAACAGCCGCACTGGCTGATCATCAAGATTAAGCAACGCTTGACGAGGTCGGTCCGTGGATGGGTGACCATATAAACATACCGAGTTTCCTCCGTGCCTCGGCAAGCACGTTAAGCCGTTGGTCCCGGCTGTCATTTGAAGATCTTTAACAGTCGTTAAGGGTAGTCAGAAGCTTGAAATCTGACGCCAGTCTTGCCAAGGTGTACCGTGTTACCCAGTTACTGGGTTGTGGAGGTCAGATAGGCAGTCGCTCCATGTAAAACACTGATGCTCAGCTGAATCCGGTAAGACTGGAAGTCGACCCCAATATAGTTGGGAAAAGGCTAGACAGATTGAAAATCGGTCTTGTAATAGAATAGTTGACAAAAAATATCTATTTATTCCGTCAGTTTAATAACTTAAAAATATTGGATACGTATTTCTTCTTTTGCCACGAAAACAAAAAATTAAGACTATACAGTGTGTTGAAATATCGTGTGACGTCACGGTGTGCTACCTACACTTTATACTGACAAGGTGACGTCACAAGCCCCCACTCGTGAACTTTTTTGCGCTTTATCTTTGTCATTTTTTATTTTATTTGATGAAGCAAAAAATGCGGGTCTAATATTATTTATCTCTATAATCTTACTGACAGACTAAATAGAATTATCATTTTTCTACCCAGTTCAAGCAGGTATTTTACATACAGGTGGAATAAACGGGTCATTCGATTCATCCCATCTTCTCAAGAAAGGCCAGCAGTGTTCTGCTGTTACTGACTATCACGCGGAAGAATTTTTATTTTTCTCACCTGATGGTAAACGATGATGTGGTCGACGGTAGGAGTAACTTAAATTAAGATACCTGGGGCTCCTTAGCGCATGCTTGGAGAGGGGCCAGTTCCCGCTTCGCTGGAAGACGGGGAAACTGGTCCTCATTAAGAAGCCGGGGCGCCCAGCGGACTCTCCGTCCGCTTACCGGCCCATTGTGCTGCTCGATGAGATGAGCAAGCTCTTTGAAGGAGTCATTGCAGACCGCCTCGTTGGGCAGCTGGTGCGGGTGGGGCCGGATCTGGCGGAGAGCCAGTTTGGATTCCGCAGGGGGCGTTCTACGGTGGACGCCATCATGCGTGTGCGAGCCCTCACGACGAGGGATGCAGTGGCCCGGGGTGGGGTCGTCTTGGCGGTGTCTCTAGACATCGCCAATGCCTTCAACACCCTGCCCTGGAGTTGCATCAGGGAAGCACTCCGGTATCACTGGATTCATTTTGTATGTTTTATAAAAATGTAGAGAAAATAAATTAATTAAAGGAAATATCTAAATCTAAACTACAACATTATAAAGAGGTAAAATTGTGCGTTTGCTTGTAATGTCTCATCTCTGAAAGTGCTGATTCGCTATCAAAATTCTTTCGCAGATAGAAAGTTACATTATCTTCAAGTGTCACAGTGTTTAATCGCGAAAAAAAATGCGTTTTAAGTGGGGAAAGCTACGGGAGCGAAACCGGTGAAAAATGCTAGTGGTGGAATATTTTTCACTATCGGCTCCAATAAACTTTATAAAACTATTCACGCAAAAAAGATGAAAGACAAGGATAACCATTTGTTGGAATTTCAAGTATGCCTATTACTATGCAATAAAACATCTTTGTGTGACCGGATAGCTTAAATATCAGTTCTAACTTCACAAAATTCAAATAAACATGATCCTAGCCTCGCTAGCAAACCAAATCTTCGTAACATCAAACACTTAGAATTTCTATAAGCGAAAAATTTCGAGAAAATACACATTTATAGAGTGGATACTCTATAAATGTGTATTATATGTACACACACTACAAAGCAAAATATAACGTTATTTTTTGGAAGTCGGTCTTTCGTAACAATTTTTTTTCGTTTTTGACACCATCTTGCGAAAAGAAAACTTGAAATAATAATTAATAAATTTAATAATGCGTATTGTCATGGTAATCTATACTAATATTATAAAGAGGAAAGATTTTTGAAGTGAAACTTCTTTATCGACGTATGGGAGAAAATTTTGTACGTAGAGTCCGTCCAACGAAAAAAGTCCCGCGGAAATACATGGAACTAACAAGATTTGTTAGAGGACAGTGTACAGTCGCATAGAAACTAGCGCCGCGTCTACGGGACTTCTTTCGTTGGACGGGCTCTATCGTCACGTTTTTCGGTTACGCGCCATGTTGCTTTTTTTTATCAAAGTTTAGTAAAAAGACTTATTCAAATTTAAGTGAATTTACAAGAAAAGTGAGTGATTATATATTTCGTTTTATAAATTCAACAAGTATGAGCATGATTATTATATAAATATTAATATTTATAAATTAATTAATTTATAAATATATATTATAATAAGAACAATGATAAAATAAATTACTCATTAATAGTATGCATGTCTATAATAATAAAATAGCTTTAATTTAATACGGAAAAAATTTGTTTTTCTTAAGGCTTAAGCCTTATCTACCCCATTTTCGTGAAGTTGCAAATAGTAGAAAAATGATATGTCGTAAAGAAGTTTCACTTCTTACCTGTGTACTCTGGTACACACACACATTTTTTTTATTTGTTTGTTTGTTTGTACCAAATAGGCTCCGAAACTTCTGGACCGATTTAAAAAATTATTTCACCAATAGATAGCTAAATTATTCCTGAATGACATAGGATATTTTTGAATCCCGAAAACGGGTCCTCTGGGGTGGCCCACGGGAGCGAAGCCGCGGGAAACAGCTAGTATAAGATATTATTATAAAGGATAACTCAAAAACTACGCAAACTTCTAATAAACATGACCCAAATCTTTATACCAAACCAAATCTTCGTAACATCAAACACTTAGAATTTCTGTACGCGTAAAATTTCGATAAAATACACATTTATAAAGTATCCTTTTAACACAGTACAAAAACATTTTCTTGTCAACAAATTTTCGCACTTGGTACTAAGTAAACAAACTTGAAGACCCACGCGAGCTTATTTCGCGAGCCTTTTATAAAAAGCAATCGCTCTGAAAATTGAAAGAACTTAGATGAAAAGTATTTCATGTTTGTAAAAGTTCATATTATTTGTAAGGTTTCAAACCCACACGTGATTTATAAGTTGTTTAATGCACGGTAGAATCATTTTAATGTAACGTTCAAAAGTGCCGCTTGGTGGCCTAGTTGAAATAAAATATCTTTGTCTTTGTCTTTGTCTTTGATGATATTTCTTGTCAAGGAAAGAAAATGGGAAGATATTGACTTCTTTATGATTTGTTTTTTGTGACCTTTATGTTCAAGGGTATTAAGCTTCTTCAGTCTTGATAAATTAGGTTGTGGACGAATGATCGTCTTTTGTTTTAACCCCCGACGGCTGTTGTTATAAGTTTGACGAGTGTTGCTGTGTATCAGTGTGTTTGTGTATCTGTGTAACTGTGTGTCTGTCTGTGACATGATAGCTAAACGGGTGAACCAAATTTGACATGGTTTTTTTTTTGAAAGTTGTCTTCGTCGAGAGTGTTCTTAGCTAAATTTGATTAAAATAGATTCAGCCGTTCAAAAGTTATCCGTTAGTTGTCTTCGATCTGGGTTTTTTCGCAAGACATCGTGTCTCGATAGATTGTCGATTTTAATCAAACATAGCTAAGAACAGTCTCAACAAAGTCACCTTTCAAACAAAAAAAAAACTAAATAAAAATCAGTTCATCCGTTTAGGAGCTATGATGCCACAGACAGACACGTCAAACCTACAATATTCCTCTTTTTTCGTAGGGAAAATAAATTAATTAAATTGATTTCAACAACAATCACCAATAAAATCAAACTTAAGATTATAAGAGCTGATTTTTCAATAAATAATAAAAAATAAAAATGTTTATTTCATCAACTTATGTAAATTACATTGTTAATTTTGAAGTCACCTTTTAAGCAAAGATTTGCTTGCATTAGGTGACTTCGCTCCTCCAGTTTACATTAACTATACATATGTGTGAGAAAAAATAAATAATAATAAATAAACAAAGCTGAGAAAGAGAAACAAATCAAGTGTGTGACGGCCAACGGCCTGATGGCCAAGAGCCTCGACGACAGGTCGAGGCTGTCATTACGCGGTTGGATCAAGGGCCTGATACAGAAGGCAGTACTCCTTGATACGGCTCGCATTGTGAGGAGGTTCCTGTCTCTGGAGCCCTAGCCACCGGAGGCTTGGACCCTGTTCCCGATACCGGTTGATCTCTATTTTTTTATATTTTTAAATGTTTTTTAAGTTTTATTTTTATTAAACATTTAAAAATGTATTCAATAAGCATGTAAATAAATAAAGGAGATAATAAACAAAAACAGAAGATAATTTTGAAAAAATGCCAGAAGACTAAACATAAAAAATAAAAATAATTTAAACAAAAAGAAAATACTAAAATGATTTATGTAAGTAAGGAATAAGAAGCTCGCGCGGTGTTGTGTGTGTGTGAGGTGCGGTGTGTAATGTAGGTGTGTGAATGTTGGTGTGGAAGGTGTGATTTGTGTACTTTTTGTTTAGTCTAGCGACAGTTTATATCTGTAAAATATGATTATGTATTTTAGGAATTATGTGATTGTATGGAACATAGCCTCGATTTCTTCGTAGGTTTTGCTCTTCAACCATTCTGTGAGTGTCTTTTTGCAGTCGCGGTATGTCATTGGATATATGGTGAGTGTTTTGTTGAGGAAATTGTATAAGCGAGAGGATTGCTTTGTGTATTGTCTTGTAGCAAATGTAGTTTTGACTGGGGTTTCTGGAACTACTTTATCCTTCCTCCTAGTTTGTATCCTGGGAGTGACAAAGGGTAGGGATTTATGTTTTTTCATAGTTATCAGGAGGACATAGAGCTTTCTAACTGACAAGAGGTTCGAAGTTGAGTATAGAGTTTCGGTGGGGAATAATCGGGGTTTTAAAAACATGACCTTCAGTAAAGCTCTCTGCGCCCTCTCCAGTTCCAAAAACTTTGTTTTAGATGCTCCACCCCAAATTGGTAAACAGAACGTCAGTATGGATTGACAAAGAGACACATAAATTTGCTGGATAAGATCTTTAGTAGCCACGTGCCGAAGAGTTTTGAAGGTCCAAATTAATTGCCTGACTCTGTTCATTATCAGTTCTAGATGTAAGTGCCACGATAACCTTTGGTCGAGCATAACACCAAGGTATTTAGTGCTACTTACTTTATTAATTTTTGAACAAGAGCAGTTGGTGTCAGGGGATTCAGAGCAGGTATGTATTTTAATCTGGAGATCTTGAGATGGTTGAGTACGATTGTCAATGGAGAAACAAATATAGTTAGTCTTTGAGACATTTAAAGTCAAAAGGTTACGTTCGAGCCAGGTAGCTATTGTAGACAAGCCACGTTCGGCAGCGCGACCGACGCTGTTCCAAGTTTCGCCCGAGAAAACAATTGCTGTGTCATCAGCATAGGAAAATATGTGAGCACCGTCAATTTTCATGTTACAAAGGCTGTTTATATAAATGAGAAACAGCGTCGGACCGAGCACACTGCCTTGTCCCACTCCGTATGTGACTATTTCTTCGGAACTAGTGACTGATCCTATCTTAACTACATATCTGCGTTCGCTTAGGTATTCTTTAAAGAGTTTAAGTGGTTTTGTTTAAGTTTCTGTTTAATTCTGATAACTTTTAACTGAGGAACAAAAATGGCGGTTTGACAGGTTTTGTACAGAGGATATACCAAACGGCCATTTTTATTCCTCTTAGACATTTTATTTTATTTTTATACTTAATTTGAAAAAAAACCCTTTCATTGCGAAGTGATTATGCCATTCTCGTAGGTACACAGAGGAATTATAAGTAAGTATAATAACTAAGATTCTAAATTAATTTAACAATAATTGTTATTCCATAAGTTCTAAATCCTTTTTTGGCTAGCTTATACAAGGCTAATCTTGCATCCTTTGACAAAATTAACGCAAGAATACTGTTACATCTGCCAACATCTAGTGACTTAGACAAATTGAAATTCTTTTGGCCTTGTTCCGGACGCATTCCATCAGTATTTTTTATTTGATATAGGCTCGCGCTTGACCACTATCTCACGATGGAGTTCGACGATGGAACGCGCTTGCCTAGAAGTAACCTATTCACTCTTGACTTAAAGACCCCTAGATTATAGCTATCGGGAAACACAGACTCTGGCAGGGAATTCCACTCCTTAGCTTTACGCGTAATAAAATTATTCTCAAAACGTTTAGTGCATATGGGTGGGATGTCCACCATGTACCGATGGCGCATCGCCGTACGTCTGGTAGTCCGATGATGAAACGGGCTGGGCGGAATTAGATCATGCAATTCCATCCTACACTCCCCGAAATGTAATCGATAGAAAAACCGATAAGCTGGCAACTTGGGCGACGATGTTCAAGGCTCTGAAGCCTTGAGTTAACCAGTACCTCATCGCCGATGAGCTTCTTGAGATGAGATGAGAACAGTACTCCATGCTTGATCGAACTTGCGCTTGATACAAGCTGAGCAGCTGTTCTGGCGTGAAGTACCTTCGCACCTTACCAAGGATCCCCAGCTTTTTGGCAGCTAGCTGAGCCTTTGCCTCAATGTATGGGCCAAAATTGAGAGTCGATGTCAACGTAACGCCAAGAAGCTCAAGATGGTCAGTTATTGGCACGGTCACATCTTGGAAAGTTGGAGCCGGGTGAAATTGGCTCTTTTTAGCGGAAAAAAGACACGCCTCGGCTGCTAAAAAGCATTAAACCTGACCAGATTGGCATCGCCCCATTCGGAGACTGCCTGCAAGGACAGGTTCAAGCGCTCCACCATGGCCTCCCGGAGAGACTGGATCTGAGGCCCGGTGGCACGAGCGTTGGAAAAGAATCTCTCAGCAACAGTGCTGTCGTCTGCATAATCAAATGTGGGTTTTAGCAGATCGTTAATGTGCAGCAAGAATAAAGTTGCTGAAAGTACCGACCCCTGAGGGACCCCGGCATTAATATCCAAGTGGTCTGACGAGCAGCCATCGATAATCACTCTAATGGACCGATCTCTCAGGAAGTCTGCAATCCAATCACACAGACCACCGGGCAAACCGAATGAAGGAAGCTTACCAATAAGGCTTTTTTGCCAGACCCTATCAAAAGCCTTCGAGATGTATATGGTAAGTGTCTTCCACTATACTACACTCCGGACAATTTGGTGAAGCAACCTTACCCATAAGATAGGCAAAACTGTTCTTTGGTGCGTATCCCGATCGAAGCCACAACAATTTCTGCTCGACTCTTATTTACCTGGGCGAGCTCTAGATTTACATTAGTAAAGAGATATCACCAAATTCCTGTCGAGCCGAAATCCGATATTGCCCCCGACCTCATTTGAGTACAACGTTTAATGAACACATCCTGTTCTCATGTCTATCGGGAATTTAATATCGACACTCACTCACTGTTCATATACATAATATAAGGTTTTAATGGATGGAGGAATTGGAAATTCTAGGGAAGAGGGTAGGTATTATAAACTTGATTATTTAGATTATGTGGATGATATTTTTCGCTATCTTTAATCTATACTTCTATACTAATCTATACTATATTATAATTATAATTATAATCTATACTATTACTAAATTTTTGTTTGTTTGTACCGAATAGGCTCCGAAACTACTGGACCGATTTAAAAAATTCTTTCACCAATAGAAAGCTACGTTATTACTGAGTAACATAGGCTATTTTTTAATCCCGAAAACGGGTCCTGTGGGGTGGCCCACGGGAGCGAAGCCGCGAGGAACAGTTAGTAATATTATAAAGAGGAAAGATTTGTATTTTTGTATGTTTATATGTAACGAATAAACTAAAAAACTACTGGAGCGGTTTCTAAAATTCTTTCAACGTTGGGTAGCTACACTATCCCCGGGTGACATAGGCTACTTTTTATTCCTGTATTCCTACGGGAACAGGAACTACGCGGGTGAATCCGCGAAGCGTCTGCTAGATTTATAGATAGCGTGGAAATGAACAGAAGTGAGTGGTACAATATAAAATAACGGTATTTTTAGGTAAAACTTTTTCGGAATTTTATAATTTGAGAGAATTAATAGTAAACATTCAAGAAAGTGTCACGTTTAGGCATGTTTCGTTACATTAGAGAGAAGTAGTTATAATTCATATCTCCTCTCACTCTAAATCTCGCTTAACACTTTTATTTTTTACGAACTTTAATTTTAGTTCTACCACGTGATCGGAATTTTTTTTCAGACATAACAGACATCCAAAAAAAAAGTTAATATAAAAACTTCTTCTTGTTTACGTCTTTTTAGTTCGCTTTTTAAGCAGTCGGGTTTTTTGATTTTTTTGTATTAACTTTTTTATTCATTACTTTTTAGTTGACGTTTTTTTTTCGGATTAGGTACATTTAAACATTAACTTTTTTATTCATTACTTTTTAGTTGACATTTTTTTTTCGGATTAGATACATTTAAACATAAAATTGTCATATATTTTAGAAATCAACTCTTAAAACCCTTTATTTTGATACCACACATCTTGAGTTGAGCTTGAGCTTGGAAGAAAAAGAAATTGGGCCCCTACAATACGGCGCCCAAAATCCGCCATTTTTTATTTTAATGTAGCCTGTGACACTCGCAGGATTAAGACGAATCGATTGACGTAAAAGTCATCAAAATCGGCCAACGCGTTTGGTCTCTAGAACGCCATATAGGAACAAACATACATACATAGACTGATAAACTCATTACGCTCCTTCGGCAGTCGGGTAATAATGTGATTTCGGCGATAAGACGAACTTACTTGAATAAAAATAATCATGTAGTTTGCTGAAGTAAAACCTGCCTCTTTAGTTAATCATATCGTATTTCATTAATTATAACTTGTCAATATTTTACCGCGAAATATTTCCGTAAATTAATTGGATTGGAGCACAAATTGTCATTTTCATTTGTTGAGTAAAGTATTCAATTTAATTAATTTTTCGTCGGATATCAGTTTCATCAATACTCAAGGTATGTGCAGAATTTAATTCATTTAGCTTGCACATAGTTAATGGAAAATATTTTTTATTAAATTTGAAAACTGTTTACTCAAAGTCTTATACTTCAATATCTATCGACTTATAAACCAAGTAATGCGTAAATTCTACTCATATTATAAACTACTAGCTGTTCCCCGCGGCTTCGCTCCCGAGGGCCACCCCAGAGGACCCGTTTTCGGGATTAAAAAATAGCCTATGTTACTCAGAAATAACGTAGCTTATTATTGGTGAAAGATTTTTTTAAATCGGTCCAGTAGTTTCGGAGCCTATTCGGTACAAACAAATCTTTCCTCTTTATAATATTAGTGTAGATAATATAGTTAATAATATTATACTATAATATTAATGTGTGTTTAGTTTTCCAAAGAAACATACTCGTAAGCGGCGGCGCGGAATGGATTTGGATGAATCTTAGCAACGGGACCACGACCTGGACTATTTTAGTACCTTCTCTTGGGATAATTTTGCAACTTCCATTCGTGCGATTAATTAATTTATAGCTTTCTGGTTAGTGTTTATACATACACATTTTTTCATAAAGAATGTGTGCGAGATGGAATAACATGATGCACCCTGGAGAAGCGGAAGCCTGATACTACGTAAGCGAGTATTCGTGACCTACCACCGTCGCCGTCCATTCGATGTCCATCACTCCTTGACACTAAAAATGTTGAAAAGCAGCAGATTCTGAAGTGAAAGTGTAATTGCTGCAATAAACCAGTGCGAGGTTAAACGACTTAATAAATAAATTAGTCTACACGATTGTACGTGGATCCTCTTACTTTTTAATTGTTTCGGCGTTACGGCATTCAACCGATGAATAGGAGACTAGTTTTAAATAAACATTTTTAATAAAAATCTCAATTACAAAAGCACACCTATTTCCTTCACAAACTCGCAAAGCGAACAGATTCTAATGAAACGTAATAACAATTTCAAACAACAAGTGTGGGCTTCCGATCGAAAAGCCACGAGTTCGATTCCGGTTTGAAACTATTGTTGTAAACTCGACGTTACGAGACCACATTTAACTTGTGTTGCAATATCAGGGAAAACGGACGCACTGGTGTTTTTTTTAATTTTATAATGCTAGACATTATATGATAGATTTTCTATTTTTATTCTCATTGTTTTAATGTGGAAGAGGAAATACATAGAGACATAGCAAGAAGCTCTTAATAAGCAATGCAAATATCGTGATATTAAAAACTCGCGATTTCTAGGATTCCGTACCCGAAGTGTCCAAACGGAACCCTATTGCTGTCACTCACGTATCTGTCTGTCTGTCTGTCCGTCGCCTGTCAACAACAAGAATATTTCAACTTCCCATTGACCTATGAACTTGATATTTTGTAATAATGTTTATTATTACAAGGCAAATCAATAAAATAATAGTAGTTTATGCAATGGTGATATAATAGGGGTTATTAAAACACGAGCGTGGGTTTATCACATGAGGCGATGCCGAATGTGATAATAATATCACGCGAGTGTTTTAATACCTAATTATATACCGCATACACTACTTTATCTTCACTCGTACAGTTGAAATAAAACAAAAGTGGAGACGTAAAAAATGTGTGGTATGGCGAGCAATTTAAATTCTCATTGAGCATGACTGCGCAGCGCGCGCATCCATAGACAATGCCACTACTTTTCTACTTTAAGTCAATGAGCCTATACGCGCCAATAAATTAAAAAGTAAAAGTGTGCGATAAAAATTAAAAAGTTATTTTATGATGCAGTTGTTTGAAAATCGAAGGAAAATGTTGAACGGTAATAGTTTTTTTTTAAAGTTATACCTATCCACGAATATAAAGTAGATGTTTCTACAATATTTTTTGAATTCAAATTTGGAACATTACGTTTTGAGTGTAGATAAAATCAAAAATATTTATTTGCCAAGGGTCAGTGGCATCAAAAACATCACCATTATCCGAACTAGTCCAATCCCATAATAACTTAATAGATATGTAGTACAGTTAACCAAACTTGAGCAAACTATTCAATAGTTCGAGTTATATCCAGTCATTCCATTGTTAGAAAGACAAACTTTATTCACTAGAAGTTTTACCATATAAGACCACTGATACTAGATACTTTCCAAGTGAGTGCGAAAAAACTTAGATAAGTTTTGAAAGTAGGAAGCTGAAGTATTCTTAGTTCTAGAAAAAATTAGAATATTTCTGATTATGCTTGATTTGACTTTATTGATTCTTATTACTTTTGAAAAAGGTCTTTTCTGTAATAGAATAACATAGTATATAGAAAGTTTAAAAAAAACTGTATATAAAACAGTGTCAGTTGGGTGCTTATTTCATTGATTTGTTCCTTATTTACACCAATTTTTCGCTCCACATTCGGCATATAAAGTAAAAGCCCAAAAAGTTAAAATTGGGGTGCTTATTCTTATTCTTATTCTTTATTGTACACAAAAAAAAAACATAAGGACACATACAATAGGACAGCTTATGTACAAAGGCGAGCTTAACCCATAATTGGGTTCTCTTACAGCAAACCTCAGTTGTATTAAGAAATTTGCATATGAGGACTAAAAAATTCTTACGTACTAAATAAACTTAAACAAATACGTGTACAACACACAATGAATAAACTAATACATATATACTAAATAATTCAACCAAAATCTTACATTTATAGATACATACTTCTGCGTCACGTTGACAGGAAATGACACCTTATTCTTCTTCTTTTTTGTTCTTAATTTTTTGACATCGACTTCCAAAATAAAGTTATTTTGCACTTTGCGGTGTTTTCCTAAGAAGTCGATTTACTTTTTGTGTCTTCTATTTTAAAGTCAGTTAAAAATGGAAAAAATGCTGACCAAAGCATTTAATTTCATAGAAAGGTCGTACAAAATGGTCGTATAAAACCAAAAACTTTGATAAACATCTAGCCGATTTGATGATGAAATCTCTCAAAGCTTCGAGGTTTAAAACCATTCAATTTCTTGCTTTCAGCTTGCTTTCAACGTGGCAATGCTGCCAGCCTTTTGGGTACATAACTAGTGGGCAACGATGTGGAGGAGTTTCTCGACGCCATATTTTAGTTTAGTATATTTTTAGTTTTAGTTAGTTTTTAGTTTTTGCTTAAAGTGTATATATTTGTAGTCTTAGTTATTTAAGTATTTTATACACTAGATATTGTTATCAAGCCATGATTTAGTTTTTACTATCAATATAAGTCATACTTTTCAGCTTGTTCTGAAAGCACAACAGCCTAAAACATCCACTCACATTAACACGACAGTGTAAAAAAATTGTCTCCTTTTCAAGTTCTCCCGAACGAAACTCACCTATCATTACTTGGAGTGACCTCGAGACACCAACATAAAGTGCTGGAAAACAATAGAACGACGGTTGGTTGGCACTCAGTGTAATTAAGATGACGCGTTCATTCGTATTCAGTATTGTGCTGTAAGTGGCTGCAGTTTTGAAGGTGGTTTTAGTCCTACTGATCACACTAATATTATAGAGGCGAAAGTTTGTGAGTGTGTGTGTTTGTATGTTTGTTACTCTTTCACGCAAAAGCTACTAAAGGCATCTAGATGAACTTTGGCACAGATATAGATTATAATCTGGAATAGTACATAGGATACGTTTTATCCCTGAAATATGTTTCCATGACATAATTTTTGACATTGACGCGGGCGAAGCCGCTGCCAGAAGCTAGTAATATTATAAATGCGAATGTTTGGATGGATGGACCGATATTTGTTACTTAATCACGCCAGAACGGCTAATCGGATTTTGATGAAATTTAGCGCAAAGATAGATTATAGCCTGGAATAGCACATACGCTACTTTAATCCATCACTTGGGATGATAAAATACTTTTCACGCTGGTGAAGTCACTGTCGGCCCATTCCCTCTCACAGAGAGGAGGCCTGTGTCCCAGCAGTGGGAACATTAATAGGCTGATAATGTGATGTGATGTGAAGTCACTGGCTTAAGCTAGTGATATATTATATTAAGTAGCGATGTAAAAAAAATGCTTATTATCACCGCGTACTCACCCTGCTTATATTTTATCTCAAACTAGTAGAAGCCTCGCGGTTTCACCCGCGTAGTTCCGGTTCCCGTGAGAATACAGAGATAAAAAGTAGCCTATGTTGCCCGGGGATAGTGTAGTAAAATCGGTCCAGTAGTTTTAAGTTTATTCGTTACATACAAAAATTCATAAATAGAAATCTTTCCTCTTTATAATATTAGTATAGATACACAGTCATGCAAAAAACAGTTATATATCATAGTGAACATGGTTTATCCCCCTAAGACCCAGATTTTAAATAACTTTATAGTATTTAAGACTCATTGTACAATATTACATATTGTGTGAGACAGGAAGAGTGTGAGACGGGGAGATGTCACATCTCCGAAACTGTTCTCTGCTGTACTGGAGGATGTCTTCTTGGTTCTGGACTGGAGAGAGCTAGGCAACGTCAATGGCGAGTACATCACTCACCTTCGGTTTGGTTCGGATTTTTTATTTATGTTTTGTTTATTGAAAAAACAAATGAGTATTGTTATCGCAGTCTTCTTACTGTAGAAATGTGTCACTATGTTTGTAGTTATGATTTTTTAAATTTGTGCTTCAGTGTGTGTGTGTTATTTTTGTTGACTGTACCTTTAAAGTACATACTTATAATAAGGGACGAAGCACAACTTCAATAATGATATGGGACAAACAAAGATTTTTTTGTAATATCGGACAAAACATAAAGAATACATCGAAGACTAAATCGTCTCATTAGGTATTACCACTTAAAAAACATATCATAACATCAAGCAGCGACTATTGGCTATATACCAGGATTCAGTTCTTTGGTCACGTGTCCCGACGAGGCAACGACTCTATTGAGCGGGTTGTGGTCCAGGGGAAAGTAGAAGGGACGAGGTCGAAGAGATGCGTCGGGTCACCCATGCTATGGACCGACCAGATCAAGTCTGCAGTAGGTAGTAGTAGGGTCTACTGCATGAGTGCACACGAGTCACAGCTGACAGGGAGGGATGGCGTCGCATCGTGAGGCGAATCATGGCGACACGGTGTCTTACTGCGACATGCTGACCACGACCACTCTGTCAAGAGTGTACCGACGAAGTAGAAGATAAATAAAGAATTCATATATAAACTCACGCCTTTTTACCCGACTGCCGAAGGAGGGTAATGTGTTTTTCAGTCTATGTATGTATGTTTGTTCCTATGTGGCGTTCCAGAGACAAAACGCGTTGACCGATTTTGATGATTCGCATCGTCAATCGTAGAACAAATTAAATAATGTAATCGTAATGTTTGAGCAAATAAAGAATGATTATTATTACGAATCAATTCGTCTTAACCTTGCGAGTGTCACGGGCTACATTAAAATTGGAAAATAGAAAAATGGAGGCTTTTGGGCGCCATATTGTGGGTGCCCAATTTTTTTTTTCTCCAATCCCATCGTGTGGGGTATCAAAATAAAGGGTTTTTAGAGGAGATTTCAAAAATATAATACTTATATGTTTAAATGTAACTAATTAGAAAAAAAAAAAAAGTTAATTAAAAAAATCAAAAAACCCGACTGCTTGAAAGCGGACTAAAAAGACGTAAACAAGAAGAAAATCATGCTGTGAAGTCGGAGGAAACATGTGGTTTTTTTCAGCCAGCTCGCGAATATATATTTTTTGAATTTACTTTTTTTCCATGGCCACTTTCTACAATTCCTGCACACTGCTAACTTCGTAAAGAGTAACGATTGCAAAAATGTAAAGTAAACAAAAACAAGGAAAAATCACTAGAAACGATACAAATAACTTTGTTATTTGAAACTTACGATACCTTCCCTAGAGATAGGTAGGTTTTTATTGTGTTGTACAGTCAGCCACAATAATCGATGATCAATCAACGTGGCAATGCTGCCAGCGTTCTGGGCACGTTTTCGTTTCTTTTTACCCGACTGCCGAAGGAGGGTAATGTGTTTATCAGTCTATGTTTGTATGTATGTATGTATGTATGTTTGTTCCTATGTGGAGTTCTAGAGACCAAACGCGTGAGCCGATTTTGATGGTTCTTACGTCAATCGATTCGTCTTAACCCCGCGAGTGTCACTGGCTACATTAAAATTGGAAAATAAGAAAATGGCGGTTCTTGGGCGCCATATTGTGGAGGCCCAAATATTTTTTTTCTGCCCAACCTATCGTGTGGGGTATCAAAATAAAGGGTTTTAAGAGATGATTTCAAAAATATATAACAATTATATGTTTAAATGTATCTTATTCGAAAAAAAAAATAACTAAAAAGTTATAAATAAAAAAAGTTAATTCAAAAAATCAAAACACCCAACTGCTTGAAAAGCGAACTAAAAAGACGGATACGTCTGGTTTTGGTCAGCCAGCTCGCGAATATGTATCCTCCGACTGCACAACATGATTTTCTCCTTGTTTACGTCTTTTTAGTTCGCTTTTCAAGCAGTCAGGTGTTTTGATTTTTTGAATTAACTTTTTTTTAGAATATTCAATCTTGATGTTGCAAATCCCCTGAATATCAGACTGTCCATGGTCTGCCTGCATAGGATTCTGGAGATTTTTGGTCACATTGCCAGGAAGAACGGAAACAACCTCAAACAGCTGATGGTTACTGGCAAGATCGAAGGGAAACGTCCAAGAGGTCGAAGTCCAATCAGATGGTCTATTGTATATGGCTAGGCATCGCAGGCTGCACGATGCTCTCCACGACGCCAAAGACAAAAAGAGATGGCGCAAATGATTGTTTCGGCCTTTCTTCTCAGAGTAGTCAGACAGGAAACGCCGACCTCATCTAGTTTAAAAAAATATGATCGACATGTAAAAGTGTTTGTACAAACCAACTTACAGAAATAAAATCATTTATCATTATCATTTATCATTGGTGAAAGAGAAGTTGTTTCCACGAGGACCAGGGAATCACTACTCTCAGTAATGAGGAACACGATGAAAGGAGGAAGAGGATTCAATCGTATATAATTATGTTAGTAAAATTAGTACGGTAAGCGATTTGCATCTGCCGAGCCTCGCACCAACTTTATTGGGGTCTGCTTTCAGTCTAACCGGATTCATGTAGATACAAGTATTTTGCACGGAGCAACTGGCTATCTTATCTCCACAATCCATTAACAGAGTAATAGGATTGGCAAGACTGGTGTTAGATTTCAGCCTTCTGACTACTCGTAACGAATGATATTATGCATACAGATGCCTCATCCCATACAAAGAAACCGTGCCGATGTAACTAGCGTTTTTCATCTGATTAATCTTGTTATTTTTGTAAGTACATCAATCGCGTTCGATCCCGTTTCACGGCAATAGATGGTGTTAGCAGCGACTTGCAAGTAAAAGGGTTTACTAGGTTCGTGAATATTTTTTTCTTTAAATACAGTGACGGTTCATTTTTAACCGACTTCGCAAAAAGGAGGAGGTGATCAATTCGACTGTATTTTTTTATTTGTGTTTCTTCAGAACTTTTTATTGGGTAAACCGATTTTGATGATTCTTTTTTTATTTTGATGAATCAAGATCTGATGAAAAACTTCGGTGATATACATCAGAACTCTTCAATAAATGACGGCAAATCACTTGGGATAGCTGCAATCGCATGTCTGTTTATTGTTTACAACATTTCATAACATAACATCACACTGGTACGCTCTAAAGGGGTACGCAGGTGTGAACAGTTCACCCTGGTAGACTCTCATTCCACCGGTTTTGTTTATTTAACCGGTTTTGTTTTGTAATTCTTTTTTTGAACGCTGGTGCTTGTCAAGTGGTCCCATTTAATTTTCATCGAGATCTGTTGAAGAACTTCGGAGATATACATCAGAACTCTTCAATAAATGACGGCAAATCACTCGGGATAGCGGCAATCGCATGTCTGTTTATTGACACCATTTCATAACATGACATCACACTGGTACACTCTAAAGGGGTACGCAGGTGTGAACAGTTCTCCCTGGTATACTCTCATTCCACAGTTTTCTTTGAGTCAAGTTATTGGGTTAATCTATTCTGGCTTCCTTTTGGACATTATAGGTGGCTAGCCATTATGTACCACAACTAAAAAGTGAAAAATAAAAAAGCTTTTTTACAAAAATTACAACCGACTTCCAAACAAAAACACTAAAAAGTGAAAAATAATCTAAATTTCGGAAGTCGGTGTCAAAAAACGAAGAAACGAAAAAAGGAACACCGACACCCGAAATTGAAGTTATTTTTCACTTTGTAGTGTTTTTGTTTGGAAGTCGGTTGTAATTTTCGTAAAAAAGCTTTTTTATTTTTCACTTTTTAGTTGTGGTACATAATGGCTAGCCACCTATAATGTCCAAAAGGAAGCCAGAATAGATTAACCCAATAACTTGACTCAAAGAAAACTGTGGAATGAGAGTATACCAGGGAGAACTGTTCACACCTGCGTACCCCTTTAGAGTGTACCAGTGTGATGTCATGTTTTTTTTGGACGCTTTTACAGTTTTTTTTGTACCAAAATGTGTTACAATGCAAAATTTAACAATCGAGTGAAATGCCTAAGAAATTTAAAAATGCGCCATCCAATAGATGGTGCATTTTTTTATTTCTGTGGCATTTCACGCATCAATTTTAAATGATCCGTTCAAATAATCTTTGAAATGTGAATTGAGAGCCCAATATACCATAATTTTGTACTTAGGAAAGTTGATTAAACAAGAACATACAATTTTTATGTTCAATTACAGAAAATGTTAATTTTACACAATTCTATTGAATTGTGTGCACATGTCGCGCCATCTAGTGAGATTTATTTGAACCTAATTTTCTTTCTTAGCAATGAGACCCCGTGACATATGACAGTCGCGACCAACAATTTATGCTTGCCGAGACACGGAGGAGTCTCGGTGAGACAAGAATGTTCACTCATCCACGGACCGACCTCAGCAAGTATTGCTTAACCTCGAAGATCGACCTGTTATTATTTAGCCATGAGCTCCTACGATAGCCATGGTTACTACATCCATTTGGTAAAAAGGTGTTACAGCAACTTACATATTAAACTCTGTAAGGCCACAGCAATTCACAAAGTACAACAAAATATAATAAAATTAAAACAACTTTACATATTGTTAGTCTAGTCTAACTAAATTATAGAATCTTATTGTTTTTTCAAATAAGCCGTGCATCCGTTGGACCCTATCGGATGCACGATAAAATTACGATAGAGAATAGAATATAATGTACTTTATCTACTCTCATATCGTAATATTCGAATTATAAACTTCAAAACGAGTTTATATTGACATACTTTATAAACACAATACCGAAATTTAAAAATAGAATCTTATTATAACACTTTTTCTCTAACAAAATAATGCTATAATACAATTTTTATTCTATTACGATACAGGACAAATCCAAGAAGTTAATCACAAGGAGTTTTCATCAATTATTTTTTGTAATGCCATTTTTATAGTACCTATTTAAAAAGATTTGATTCCAATTTTTACTTGTCTATGACAATGCCCGCTTCAGGCTTAGCACGCACTGCGATTTTTATTCGCGCAAATTTTGTCTCTTTCTACATGTTCATAGAGCTCAAAATATTCGCGCGAATTAAATTCGCGCCGCGGTGCGGTGGATTCTGTGGCAAAACACGGATTTCTTGCGGTATTATTTCTGCACGATTTTTTACCGCATTGCGAGCAACTTCATACAATTCCATAGGTCGTAGAATAGGCGAAAAAAATTCGCACGAATAAAAATCGCAGTGCGTGCTAAACCTTAGCGCATGCGCAATGCGGTGAAGTGCTGGGTTTTGGCGCCATTCATATTTTGCAGGTTTAGTTGTATTGAATTTCATGAGTTTTTTTAATTCTTGCTTAAAAATGTCTGATATCAGTGAATGTGAAGAAAATTTGACTTCGCCCGATATTTTAGATGCGGCGAAGGAAATTACTCATAATTTATTACCAGCAAAGTCGAGAAAATTATATGATAAATGCTATTACGACTTTATGGCATGGAAAATGCAAAAAGGTATTTAGTAGGTTCAATCCCAATGTATGAGTGTAGATAAAGTAGTGTATGAAACTGCACATAACTAGGTATTAAAACATTCGTGTGAATACTATTAAAAACCTCGCCTACGGCTCGGTTTTTAAACACACACTCATGTTTTAATACCCCTTATTATGCAACAGTTTCATAAACTACTATTATTGTACACCATAAAAGTTACACATATCGTTTATAAAAACTTAACACTATGTGTACAATGGTGGTCATATCTCTGAGAGCAATATCTACCAAACAACCTTTGGATGGACATAACTAAGGCAACATGCCTTAGGACAGCGGAGGGTAGACCAAGAGATGAAGCGCCGCTCTAGAAAATAACCTGTGCTAGGCTAGGTTCGGGGGCACTAGGTGCTTACTCCCCTACACACTAGAAATACACTTACAATTCGCAGAACTCGACGAAATCTATGGATCAGCAGATTTTTTTTCATATGTAAGTATCGGTCCCATAGTGAAAGATATTAATATTTACGAGTACTTTCACCCCCTAAAAGACTCCCAATGAATTCAAAGTCAGCCTGTATTGTTTACTTTCGTTTCCTGCTGACGATACAAAGTGAATGTATGGAAATCGTTCAATACTGTTGACTCTAGTATATTGGGAACGTGGAAGAATGTTTGGATTTAGTTACACGAGTTTTGGAAGGAAGATTTTATTCTTTGGATAAGTGATCGATGGAGCTTATAAGCTTTTGCCTCTTATCCTTTATTTTTACTTCGTAAAAGGAACTGTCTAGAGTGCCTTCGCGTTGCATCCATCATCTGGAGATAAAACATAACTTATTTATTTATTTCAATAAACATAAATTATTCTAGGTTATTTTTTTATTCCTTTGAGATATTCGGGACCCTTGGGTCCCGGACCTTTGAAAGGCATACCAGTGGCCGAAGCTAACTCATAGAGGCCTTGTTAGCAATGTAGCATGAAATGTGACACCAACCCACAATTATCCCTGTATGCACTATGCAAGTGCATCCAAGGACAATCACCGGCTCAAAATAGAGAGACAACACACTTTGGGCTATGGGTTTGGGAGGTATCGTGTATCGATTACTAGCTTATTATTCCGCATTGTCGAGGGAGCTCAGTAGCCGTGGTTTGTTCACCCACGGTGAAGCAAAGAGGAACCCGAGGAAGGTCCGCTCATCGGGGCTTTTTCCGATAAGCCGACGACGTAGCGGTCAACATGTAGGTTCCGGTACCGCCTGGGCGACATCGTAACTGAGGCGGGATGCGGCTGAGGGTTGGAGGCCGCGGCGGGAGAGGAGTGCCGGTATTGCAGTGCACCGCTCTCACTACCCCCCGCGGCCTGGACGGGGTCACCACCGTGTGATGGCGGACGCGGTGTGGCCGCAGGGGAGGAGGAGTGTCGGTATAGCTTTGGCCACTCTCCCTATCCACTGCGGCCGAAAAATGGTAGGTGGCGGGGCCATTGAACTTGACCCTTCACAAGGGTGCCATACACGGGATCGTCTGGCGCCCATGTACTGTTTTGGTCCCTGGGGTGTTCACGGCGTACAGTATGTTCTGGTGCGCCGGTGATGGTGGGTACTCCCCCGAGGAGGGTCCGGTGACGGACAGCCGCGGCGGGTTCGGGTGAGTGCTAACGCGTGCCCGTGTTCCCGTCATAAGCGGCACAGGAGGACACCGTGGAGTTATCTCACCACTCACTAATCACCACGCAAAAAAAAGTTTATTATTATTAACATTACAAAATAATAAGGTCGCCAGTAACAGGCACAGTTAATAATGTATGACATTAGGATATTATTCCTCATTGCTGTGTCCCAAAAATCATCAAATAAGTTCTTTGTTCCACTAAGACGTTTCATTTAAGTAGACGCGTTTGGAAGGGAAATAAAAAATAAAACATTAAAAAGCTTATAAATCTAAGCAATAACGATGAAGCTGAAATTAAGAAATTAAGTGTAGCAAACACTTAATTTCTTAATTTTAGTTTCACTGGTGTGTGTAAGTTACTTAATTCAACTAAAATGTTTTATCTGCCTGGGAGGAAGTATTTAGGACTCTGTAATATTACGCCTATATTCTAGAGATAAAACATGGGTGCCATAAGCCTGTAAAAAGATATCATTTTAGCATTTTCTGACGCCACTTCGGGGACATTTGTAAGACTCTGTGTAAGAGATATTTAGCCGTAGTCGATGACGCGGGCCCAGATATCATAATTATCATGTGTTCGAATTTCATGTTAGTACATTAATCTTTAATGTGTGTACCCCATTGTTGCGAAGTTCATTACCGCGATGTACGTTACTGTGAAACTTTACCATTGCGAAGTACGTTGTCACGAAAGTTCTTTACTACGATGTACGTTACTGCGAAACTTTACCATTGAGAAGTACGTTGTCACGAAAGTTCTTTACTACGATGTACGTTACTGCGAAACTTTACCATTGCGAAGTACGTTGCCACTAACGTTATTTACTACGATGTACGTTACTGCGAAAGTTTACCATTGCGAAGTACATTGTCACGAAAGTTCTTTACTGCGATGTACGTTACTGCGAAAGTTTACCATTGCGAAGTACGATGTCACGAAAGTTCTTTACGAAATCAATTTTCAATACTGTAAAATGGTTAGTTAGACTTACAACTATGTTAGTAAGTACTGACACTATATAACAACAAAAGCAAACAATAAAATAAATAACACCGGTTTGAGATGGCACAACAGGGTCCCTGAAAACACAGTCTTGACAGAGTCATTAAAGCAAGAACATATATTTATTTGTGAAACACAAGAGATAAATAAAAAAAATAAGCAATAATAAAAACAAAAAACCCTGTGCGAGACCAAAAAGGCTCCTACCTCAGCATGTGCAGCGATATTTATAAATAATAAATAACACCGCGCAAGTATTCTGGTAAGGCCCACTGTTGATACCACGGGCACAATCACGAAGACGGAACATAATTAAAAAAGTAAATAAATAAAATAATAACCAGAATAGTAACAAAAAACTAAATAAATGTAAAAAAATATTTATTTATTAGTTTTATTTATTATTTTCGCTTTATGCGCACCTGCCGGTTCCCTAACCATGTTTTCCTTCAAATCACAGCTGCAATACTAGAGGCGTCACTGGTGCAGGTAAAATATGTAATGTAATTTAAAAACCGGCCAAGTGCGAGTCGGACTCGCGCACGAAGGGTTCCGTACCTACACGTTTGTTGTATGGGAGCCCCACTTAAATATTTATTTTATTCTGTTTTTAGTATTTGTTGTTATAGCGACAACAGAAATCCATCATCTGTGAAAATTTCAACTGTATAGCTATCACGGTTCATGAGATACAGCCTGGTGGCAGACGGACAGACAGACAGACGGATCGCGAAGTCTTAGTAATAGAGTCCCATTTTTAACCTTTGGGTATGGAACCCTAAAAATAGAACCTACAATTTTTTCTTTTAATTATAAGGGTCAAAGTAATGACCAAAAACTTTGCATATAACGACAAACTAATGTAATCTATCCAAGCATGCAAAACGTTTCTATCTACATCGTAGGTAAGTACAACTTGTCACTTGGCAATCCGCCACGAAGTCTGGCAACCCCGCCACCCGCCAGGCTGCCACATTGGACGGCACGCTTATACGACCGAAGTAAATGCCATTTCACCGTCGAGATGAGTTTTAAACTGCTATTATTACTTTTGAATTTTTCGTTTCAAATTGTATTTACTGAAGCTCTTATACTTCAATCAGTGTTCGTAAAGTTGGTAATTTACAGTAGTGTCATTAAAATCAACTGAAAAGGTACCTGTTTTTGAGGTTTTTAATAAAATTATTAGTATCACAATACATTTTCCTTTTTAATCTGTCATTAAATATTAAAATTTGTATGGCATCGAAATATGGGTATATAGGATCTACTGATCTACGATCTACTGCCGATTTTCATGACAAGATACTTTCATACGATAATATACAGTCTGTTCTAGTTTTTAGGTGACGAGAGTTATGCAAATACACAATAGGAAACGTAAGTCAAAAAAACCGGCCAAGTGCGAGTCGGACTCACGCACGAAGGGTTCCGTACCATTATCGCAAAATTCGGCAAAAATATTACGTTTGTTGTATGGGAGCTCCACTTAAATATTTATTTTATTCTGTTTTTAGTATTTGTTGTTATAGCGGCAACAGAAATACATCATCTGTGAAAATTTGAACTGTCTAGCTTTCACGGTTCATGAGATACGATACAGCCTGGTGACAGACAGACAGACAGACGGACCGCGGACTCTTAGTAATAGGGTCCCGTTTTTACCCTTTGGGTACGGAACCCTAAAAAAACAAAATTGGACTGGAATATAAATTTTGCACAGTGAGCACCCCATGTATTATTACCACAACAACGTTTGCATGCCACGTTTGCACCTACTTATCATGCGTCACACATTAGTCTGCACTTCCAAAAAGGCACAGTTGTTAATTTCTGGCTTTACCCGTAAGACGCTAGGTACATGTAAATATTCGCGTGTTTACACTCTCTTAACCAACCCTAACTAGACACAAACTTAGCGATAAGTATAAATACTAAGGTTTAGTAGACCAGAGTAAAAAATTGTCTCTGTTTTAGGAGTGAAATTTGTGACCAGAGTTTCTACAGTTACTACAGAGAGTTTCTACAGAGTTTAGGAATGGCTAGACTGTATATTGTTTTAGTTTTTTGTCTGTAAAATGTTTCACGTTCATGTATGTATGGCTGGCATCGGGAATTATTTTAGAATATAGGATCTCTTTTGTTTTTGTAGTAGGTAAGTTTGAAATAGAATTTCAGGTAAGATCAACCAAAGTTAGAATTCGTTTCTTCGCTGCGTAAGTACATCTTCAATATGTGTGTTGAACTGTTTACATAATTTTGGTTTATCTGTTCAAAAAATGTTTTACACTGGAGATTTTATTCTAAAAATAATAATTTTATAACAGAACTCGCGATTTAAAATAGGCCTAAGAAGAAAGGAAGTAAATACTTGTTAGCTTTAATTTAAAAAATAATTTTGATAGACATTTGATCATTCACAAAAGAACATTAAATAGAAAGAATATTGTTTTCGGTTTAATGAATTTATTCTCATAAGAACAATACATAGGTTAACTTACAATGAGGTACAAAGTAATTGTTTATATCTAAATAATTACATTTTGCCTCCGATGCGTGTTGGTAAACTTATACAATACAAATATATAGGAAGTATGTAATTGCTAACATTTAATATGCGGTATGACTACATGTCATAAACGTAACTTCTAAGTTTTGGTTTAAATCTGTTAATATTATCACAATCTTTTACGTCATTTGGTAGGTCGTTAAACAGCTGTGCTCCTTCGAACAATATGGTTTTTTTACCGTAGTTTGTCCGAGCTTGTCTTCCTTGTAATTGATTTTTATTTCTTAGGTTGTATGATATTGTTTTTTTGTGTAATTTTAGCTTTGATTGTACGCTGTTTGTGGTGATTTTTTTTTATTAGAATGAGGTACCTTAAGTGTATAGTTGTTTGAGATTTAATAATTTGGTCTTTTTAAATAGTGTTTTAGTTGGAGTAAGGTATAATGTTTTTATAATTTTGTTCTGGGTTCGTTGTAAAGGCATTAGGATAGTTTTTGCCGCAGATCCCCATATTTCAATTAGGTACTCGAGATGTGATTTTACTAATGAGTTATAAATAATAGTACGTATTTTCCTTGGAATACAATTTGAGATTTTGCGTAATGATGCTAGTAATGACGTTAATTTTTTATTTTTTTTGCTTAACCTATATTGTTCCACTGCTGGGCAAAGGTCTCCCCCATAGCTTTCCAATCTTCCCTATAACTTGGCATCTCTTGCCAATCTCCCGTAAACGCCTCTAACTCGTCACGCCAGCGTTTTCTAGGCCTCCCACGGCGACGACGCCCATCTTCCGGCTCCCACTGCGTAACGATTTTGGCCCATCTATCGTTACGCATTCTGCATATATGACCCGCCCAATCCCACTTCAGTCCAGCAGTCTTGATGCCCACATCGGCGATTCGTGTTTTGGAGCGTATCGTAGTATTACGTATTCGGTCGCTGAGCTTAATACCCAATACGCTACGCTCCATCGCCCTTTGGCATACCTTGAGTTTGGACTTTTGAGACTCGGTCAAAGACCATGTTTGAGCTCCGTAGGTTAGGATGGGCAGCATGCACATGTCGATGAGCTTGCGCCTTAAGGATAAGGGTAGGTCTCTAGGTAATGACGTTAATTTTGATTTTACATGTTCGATATGCAATTTCCATGTGAGTTTGTCGTCTACCCTCAAACCGAGATATTTTTCGCAGCTCGGTCTTTTTATTATGTCATTGTTTATAGTAAGAGGCGGGCAGTCTAGTACCTAATGTTTTGTTGATTATTATGTTGTTACTGTTTTATTTGACTCTCGGTTTCGGTCTCTCGGTCGGGTATTGGTTTACGTGTTGGGTCAAACTGTAAGTGCAGAGAGTAATTGTGATAAATAAATAATAAAAAAATGTATTTTCTGTTTTTTCTCTTTATTACTGTACCTGTGTGTTTGTGTATTTGTGTAGCTGTCTGTGGCATCATAGCTCCTAAACGGATGAACCGATTTAAGTTTTTTTTTTGGTTGTCTGGTGAGTGTACTTAGCTATGTTTGACGACGATAGATTATTGATCGAAGCGTATCTACAACTAGATAAATTATGTTGTGTAAAAAGTACGAAATGGAAAAAAAATCGGTCCTTGGACAATTTTTTTACTTTACTTGTCTAGTAATAATTTCATGATCTTCTTCCAGTTACTCCAGAATGATATTACCCCTTACTCATTTCTGAAGACAAAACATCTCATATTAACCCAATCTAGGTCAGAAAACACAATCCGTATCTATACGTCTTATTCCGTAATCTAAGATTTCATTCAAGTCCTGAACCAAGTAGGTACGTACTCTGTTAAAGCAAATACTTTTCCCTATATCTTTCACCCAGATCTGATTCAGAGTAAGGCATTGTCCAGAGTGAACGCGCGGTGACTTGAGCGGGTGTGGGCGTGATTATATGCACAGGTGTCCTCAGTGCATCGCTAGTTGTTGTAACGGGCAGTAGAAGCTATACTTGAAATCATAATTACCCGACTGCCGAAGGAGGGTAATGTGTTTATCAGTCTAAGTATGTATGTATATATGTATGTTTGTTCCTATGTGGCGTTCCAAAGACCAAATGCGTTGGCCGATTTAGATGATTCATACGTCAATCGATAATTAAAATTGGAAAATAGAAAAATCGCGGCTTTTGGGCGCCATATTGTGGGGGGGAAATTTTCTTTTTTCTTCCAAACCATCGTGTTAGGTATCAAAATAAAGGTTTTCAAGAGGTGATTTCAAAAATATATAACACTTATATGTTTAAAAGTACCTAATTCGAAAAAATAATTAACTAAAAAGTTATAAATATAAAAAGTTAATTCAAAAATTCAAAAAAACCCGACTGCTTAAAAAGCGAACTAAAAAAATGTAAACAAGAAGAAAATCATGCTGTGCAGTCGGAGGATACATCTGGTTTTGTTCAGCCAGCTCGCGAATATGTACCCTCTCCCTGACGAATTTAGCTTTGTGTATTATAGGTAGATTTTTAAGTGACCATTAAATTATAGAGCGTATAGGATTTGTATTAAAGGCTTTAAAAGAAATTTGTTGCAATGAGCTTGGTCTTGTATGACATAGAGTTTTTTGTTCCATTTGATAGTAATTCTAAATAAAAAATTGACAGGTTTTCTCAGGGCAAAACTATAGACGCTAAGCTAAGCCTGTCTGCCGTTGTACCAGGCGTGGACGCAAACTGCGGTTTACTTATTAAACTTTATGCAACTTAAGGGTCTTTAGGATTTCTCTACCAGTCAACCAAATCGGTTTTATATTTTTTATTGTTTTCGTGCCCGCCTCAGCATCCGCGCAAGTTCCACACTGTGGTCGTGAACTAAGATATTCAAGCGGGGCGCCAGACGGACGTATTCAGGTTTCCAAATGCTCTAATACATTTCGGTTTTTATTTGAGCAACTTGAAGAAGTTTGAAAGAAACATAGAAGTGAATGAATGGTGGAATGGTGTTTACTTTCGTTTCGAGGAGTTGGTGGCTTTTGGCATTTTATTGAATTTTTTATGTAGATTGGCTATTAGTTCTCGTGAAGGTGAATGTGTTGTACCCGTGTGCTCACACGGGCACTTACTTCTAAACTGTATTAAGCATCTTTATTTCGTAATAAAAGAAAAAAGCTAGACTCTGCAGCAGTGTTACATTTAAACTTGGTTGATATGCCGACAAGTCTTAGGTACTTAGCGCTTCTCCTCCCCCATCCATTTATGATGCGCCAACTAAGGTGTGGTATCCTTGTCATTGTCCGAGTTCCCTTCCACATAATTATAATAAAAAATAACTTCAAAAAAAGAGTGAACACGCTGAAAGCTCTCTCTCGATCTATCGTAAACTTCATCCATTCCATTAGGCGTGATCAAGGTTAATTGCGGACTCATCATTATAATCATCAGCCTTATAATGTTCCCACTGCTGGGACTTAGGCATCATCTCTGTGAGAGTAATGGGCCTTATTTAACTACGTGGGCCCAGTGCCGGTTGGTGAATGTCACATGTCTTCGAATTTTTGGTTTTAGGACATGTCGATTTCCTCACGATGAAATCCTTCACCGTTTTGAGAGCAGTAGTGGTGTAATTTGACAAAAATAGCAACAAGACAACAATATATTACTCAAAAATACAGCACTAGTAATGAAAATTATTTATTCTAAAGTAAATTACTTAGTCAAACACCACTAAACGTTGAAATTAAACATTCATCTAAAACAAAGCAATTCGTACAAGCCAATATAACTGGCATTGTAGTTGAATCCTCCAGAGATGGCACGATGTGGCAACTGGCAATGTTCGTGTACAAGCGTCTGGCAATAATCAGTTTATGGCAGCCATTTCAATGCCCGACTCTACTCGAAGATATTACGGCTTATAGTCCAATAAAAGCTTTTTAAAGCAATGGTTTTCCAGTTTTTGGGGCGTGTTTCAAATTGTTTTTCTTTTTGTGATATTCGGACAGACATTTTAGGTTTATTTTTTGCTGTAAATTGATTACTCAATTTTGTTTTTATTGAATAAGGTAATAAAACTATGCTTTCATCATCAATATAATAATATCTCACAAAAGTCATCCTGCAGCTGGATATAGGTGTCCCCCCAAACATCGCCGGAACGCCGCTCGGGTTACTGCAGCCCTCACTAGGTCAAAGACTTTCCAAGGCTGTGTCTACCGATACGTAGACGCTACTCCAGAGATGGGGCTATCCATAATCCATAATATAATAATATGTCATCATCATCATCATATCCGCTGGTAGACGTCCCCTGCTGGACATAGGCCTCCCCCAAGCGTCGCCACATTGACCGGTCCCGTGCATCCCGTATCCAGCGAATCCCCGCAATCTTCACCAATCATCGGTCCACCTGCCCTCTACCCTCCACTACGGTAATTATATGAACAAAATAAAAAATAATAATTGATTTTGTAAATGAGCTAAATGTTAAAATTATATTTCCTATCTTATAAGGTAGTTAATAACGTCGTTAATAAATAACTTTTCACACAGGAGTTAAGAATAAAGTTAGTCTCAAATAAATCGCCCAAGAATTTCAGCAGACCCATTACAAACATATTAAAAACCATTGTTTAACAGAAAATAATAATCAGAATCGCTTTTATATCAATTTGGGGGTTCTTATCGGCGCCATCTTGACGTTAATGGTCTATAACCGTGATTTATAGTAACAACTCTTTAAATAAAGAAAGTATTTAGTGTTCTTCTTGACCCGAGTATTTATACCGCAATTAACTTGATAAGTGTGAATAAAAAGCAAATAAAATCACTAAAACATCTTTTATTGAGGGTACTTAAGTGTTGGTGCTTGAATACAGTCGGTAATTTTAGTTTATGCCTATGTCTAGTAGAATCTAAATAAAATGTTTGAAGTAGATTTTTGTTGAACAAAAATTCGACTGCCTCGCTGATCTGATCTAGGGGTTGCAAACGATAATGCTGAGCACTAGTGGGTTTTATTTGTTTTGTTTGGTAGACTACCCCCATCACCGGCGCATCAATGACCCAAGGGACCAAACCAGCAAGCTTGGGCTCGCGTGGCATTTTTCCAACAGCTCTTTTTTTTGCCTGTAGAAATGCTAATGCATACTGCGCTACCACAGGGAGATAGCGCAGTTATGTGGGGCTGCAACCAACTGAAACTCCACGGTGTCCTCCTGTGCCACTTATGGCGGGAACACGGGTTCGTGTAAGCATAGATCCTCAAACCCACCGTGGCTGTCCGTCACCGGACCCTCCTTTGGGGAGTAACTCCGGCGCTCCAGAACACGTTGCATGCCGTGACCACCCCAGTGACCAAACCAGTATATGGGCGCCAGACGATCCCGTTTATGGCACCCTCAGTGCTCTTGTGGCGGGTCAGGACAGTGGCCCCGCCACCTATCACTTTTCAGCCGCAGGGTATAGGGAGAGCGGCCAATGCTATACCAACACTCCTCCTCCCCTGCAGCCCCACTGCGTCCGCCATCAGATGGTGGTGAGCCCATCCAGGCCGCAGAAGATGGGGAGAGCAGCGCGCCGCAATTCCGGCACTCCTCTCCCGCCGCGGCCTCCAACCCCCAGCCGCGATGCCTACCATACCACATCGCTGGAGGGGTCTGTCAGACTCGTACAGACTATAAACACCACCCCGGTGTTCCATCTCACACCTGCGCTGGAGGTCTCGGGAACAATGGTACTTTTGCAACCCCCGGCTAGTGCCAGCCCGCCTCTGCGGGCCTCCATCTTGGGTTGGGTGGGAGTGAGTTGTTAGATTCTTCCGCGACGTCTAAGAGGGCCGCGTGTGGAACACTATGCGCCGCCACCTCGGGTTCTGATGTGTGGGGGATTACGGTCATCCCCGAGTCCGTCGCCCTTGGCCCCATTTAGGGGGGCTGGAAGACGGCGTTGTCTGCCCTCCGCCGACGCACGGCGCGTCTGCTGCGGATCGGGTAAGCGGATGACATATCCCTCTTCCTATCCGTAGCCTCCTTCTGCACAGTCGCATACCACCGCGACCCAGGACTCCTAGCTGCCGACCATAGACTCGACTACGACCGGCAGCGACAGGTCCCTGCCCACTTCTGAGATGAGGGCACGGCGTGACTCCTCCCAAGCGGCACACTCTGCCAGCGTATGCCGCGCCGTGTCCTCCCGGCAGTCAACGCAATGGTGACACCGAGCGTCCGGGTTCCTGTTTATGTGACACAGGTACTTCCCGAAGCAACCGTGCCCCAAGAGCACCTGCGTCACCCAAAACGACAGGGAGCCGTGTCCCCTCCAGAGCCAGCGTTCGAGCACTGGCCGGACCGCGTCGATGGTGACGAGGCCGGCGGTAGGGCGTAAAAGCCTGTCCCGCCATTCCGCCACCAGGACCTCGCGGAGCTGAGACCGATGCAACTCCATAATGTCGCTGCATCGGCCCTTCACCCCGCGCACTACCTTTTTTTTAATTTTGTTACCGGCGTGGAAAATCCCCATTGGATGTCCTCCGCCCTGGAATCTAACCCTACTGACCCTACGGACCGATTTAAGCAAAAATGTTCCAACCCACAACCTCGACAATTTCGAGTTTTTGTGACCTATGTACTCCAAATAAGGTACATTTTAACATATCAAAGACTCATAACTCTATGTTAATAATTGACGAAAATCCATATAGTCCAACCCACAGCTGAAATATCGAAGACCATTTTTAAAATGAATAAGTGTTTCAAGCTATTAGAAACATTTTTGCATTTTCTTGACCTGTTAATTTTATTTTGCTATAATGATTCAAACTACTTGGAACAATCATGCTTTTTATACAATATGGAAAATATTACAAAACTCATTCTGCTTAAATGTTCCAATAACCTTGAATCATTTTAACTCAATTCCAAATAACATTTGACTACAGAACTATACTGATTCAGGCCACATGCATATATATTTAAATAAAGAAATACGAAAAATTTAATTCAAAACTATTCACAACCTTTTATATTTAACCATATAAAATTATCATTAGTATCTCGGCGATAAAGTACTTAAATAGAATATTATTTTATACCGGAAACTTTAATTAAGTAGTTATTTATTTACTTAAACCTATTTTTTTTGCAATTTTTTGTATCTAGAATAAAATAATATGTTTTGCATGAATTTTTTTTAGGATATTGTGGTCAAAACTTATTGAAGATCATTTATGCATATTTCTAAATCAACCTTTTTAACTGATCTTAAGTTTTGCAAAACCGATTAAAGTGACGTGGATCGTTTTTGTAAAACTTCAAGCGCAGTGAAAAAATATTGTTAAAGTTTTACAAAAACGATCCACGTCAATTGAATCTTTTTTACAATAATGCTTTGCTGCATAATTTCTTAATTTTAATTGTAACATAAATGAACCTCAAAGCTTGAAACGTTTTTGCAGTTTTGAAATGAAAACCATAGGTATAATACTTTAAATGAATAAACAAAGCGAATCCACTTCGTCAAGTTTTCGCAATAGCAAAATACTTATCTACCTAATATTGTGTAAGTACTATTGTGTTATTGAATATAATCCTAACACTCTAAAAATATTTATCAAAACGAAAAACTGCATTGCAAACATTATTAGGTTGTGGGTAGGTACCTACTTTGCCGCCGCAACTACGACGTATCTGTGCGTGCAGCGGGCGGAGTGGGGAGTGGGTCAGTCGGCTTCGTCATTTCGGATTGATCGTCTATTGAAATGTTGTGTGATTAAATTAATTATTGTTGATAAGTAGTAAAAAATAAGGGAAGTGCAAGTGTAACTAATTTTTCATTGTAAGTAATTGAATTTGTTTAAATTTTGTGTTTTTAAGTAGGTAGGTGATTCGAGTTTTTTAACAAAAGTTTAGTCAAATACCTGGAAATGAATAGAAAAGATTCAATAATGAAAAGTGTTCGTAAAAGAACAGATGCAGGGCGAAAAGAAGGTGATGGTAAGTAAATTTATTATTGTAGATAGGTAGCTAAAATAGTAATAATAATTAATATTTCGCGTTACGTCGCGTTGTGTTTCTGTACCTACTCATATTCATTTCAGGTAATTTTGTTACTTCTGTGAATTTATGTATTGTATTAATATTTTATTATAATAACAAGTGCATGCGGGTGACGTTATCTACATAATATTATTATCTCCGGATGAACTTTTAGGTACATTTGGCCGCTAAATAACCTAACTCTTTGGCTCTTTATGCCCGGCTTGCTACCTATACATTTTTCTCAGAATAAGTTGGTAGGTACCTAGCCCTTTAACCGCCACGTCATAATTCGCGTAGAGTGCATCTAGCGCCAGCAAACTTTAGGTACAATTTTGCATAATGTTGTAAAATATAGTTATCGATAAACAAACTAATGAAATAAATAAAACTTACTCATTTTTAATCAAAGGTTTATTTCTTTATTAAGTAGTAAGTATCACATAAATCAGTCTTCAAACATAGGTTAGGTAATTAGTCTTTGATTTAATAATCATAATTTCTTCATAATTCTTCATAAAAAATATTCAGGAGATGGACACGGGCTAAAAGCCCCTTGATTTTCTGTTATGTCTTCTGCACGAGCATTACGTATTAAACTTATGATGTATATGAACATCATAAGTTTAATACGTAATGCTCGTACACTTGAGAACGAATTTCGGGTTGAACAGACTCCATTTCAAATGCTATCAGTGCACCAAAATACTCGTTTCGAGGATCTTGCGGTCTTTGATTAAAAAATCTTAATTCAGGTAAATTAAATAGGGCCGTACAATCAATTTCTTTCGATTTCACATAACACGTGTAATATGACTCTGTCTGCGTCGATCCATCGGTGTATTTTTTTCTCTTTTCATATATGTTTGGTTTGAGAATAGATGGTGATAGCGGAGGAGAATTTTCAGATGCTGACATGATGTACGTCCGTCCACTTCACAAGCCAAATACGAATGCGTAAAAAAATCAAGCCAAATTATTACCGACTGTCATTTTAAGTCGGGACATATTTTTTTAAAATTTTTTGCTTAAAACTATTTGCTTTTTTCTTGTTTTGCCAGAAAAAGAAGATTACGGTTCCACAAAGAAATGTAAAAGGAGTGATAACATTTTAAGGATGGTTCAGAAAGACTATTGCAATAACAACACTCGTCAAATGACTCAAACTAAGCTAGGTAAGGACACATATAAATACTAGGTACATACTTATTTCCACATTTCATTTTGCAGTGCTCTTTAGCAAAAAAATAAAAAATAACAATATACTTATTTAAAATAGGTAGAACGTAAAGAGTGAACTACTTATCAGAGAAATGAAATGAAATGGTTTATGAAATGACATGATAGGGATACTAAGGTACGGCTCTTTATCGTTTCAGATGACGAAAATCATCAATCTTGTACGTCATCGCCAATAAGAGAAATGTCTCCAGAAACGGAAAAGTTGTTTAACATTTTGGCAAATGAGATGGGTGAAGAAATTTGTGATGAAAGTTTTGTTGAACGTTGCCCTGAAAATCCACTTCAGGAGTTTGGTAGTATTAAAGATAGTTCACCAAAATATAATAAACAATACTCTTCTCGAACTAGAGATTTGAATTTTATTTATTAAACCCATACATTTTAATGAAAGCCAAACATATGTAGAGGCAAGCGACAGTAATGATGAGGAAACGGTATGCACTTTTAAGCCAAAAGATGTTATAAACTCTGTTTTGGGGTCAGAATGCACAGAAGTTCAGCGCATTGACAACACTCAAGGTCAACAAGAAACATATATCGAGGAAAGTGATGACGAAGAGTTAGACTCTTGTTTACAGCCTGATTGTACTAACGAAGTACGTAACTTGAAAGATCGAGAAACATCTTTTATTTTAGAGAGTGATAATGATGAAAACAAATCGCTTATCAATGTTAGCCAAATGGCTTCTGGTGAAGTTTTCCAAAAAACAATATCAAACGGTAACAATCTTATCATACTATAATACTAGGAAACTAACATTTTTATTAGCAAGTTCAAAGTACCTACAAATTATTATCTTTTAATTTTATTGTAAATCTTTCAGATAGTGATGACGTTACTAGTCCCGTTACTAGTCCAACGATACTTTCCAATTTGTCAATTCCCCCACCTTCATATTCACCGTTGACTCCATGGTTATTAAAGCATAATGCACACTGGATTAAATAACATAGTTGAAGAACCATCACCACAGAGTTTAGAAGATAATGATACACTATATAACAGTGATGACAGCGTAATAGATCCAGATTTTATAGCACAAGATACCACAGATTCAGAAAGTGACACTGATTGTGATGAAAGAAGGATCATAACGGCAGAGGCATTAATCCATTTACCGAATAAAGCAACTGAAAAAAGAAAATCACCAGAGAAACATAATGTTGAAGACGGAATCAAAGATATGGAAGAAATAGAAATTGTAACAGAAAACACCGAAGGAAGTAAAGAAGCGGAAAAACAAATTAATTACGGACAAGAAATTGCTAACGATATTGTATGCAGTTCAGAGTATGTACCAGAAAACGAAAATCAAGGTCGTAAAAAAAGAGGAAGGAAACTCAAACAAGAATATAGTCGTCAGGAAAATAAAGAAAGAAAATATAAAAATTTACCTTACCAAACTAAAAAGAAGGAAGTGCCATCTAAAAAGTTCATAGATTTTAAATATTCATGCAAAAGCGACTGTGCTAATTTAATTTCAAAAGAAGATAGGGAACGAGAATTTCATAAATTCATACATCTTGGATCGTACGTAGCTCAACTTATATACATAGCCTCTAACATTACAGAAGCCAAAAAGAAACGAAGTTACGTTACATTATGTTCCCCGTCGAAGAGGAAACCTCGAGAATTTACTCGCACATATAAACTTAACAATATAACTGTTTGTCGAGACATGTTTTGTGGAACGCTGCAAATAACACCTCAAAAAGTTACTGTCAGTCTTCGGAAAAATCGCAATGACAAAGAAATAAAAGATAGAAGAGGAGAAAGAGCAGGTGGATTGAATAAAACTCCACAAACACATATTGAGCTTATTATTGATGTTATCAACAGGTTGCCAAAATATGAATCCCATTATCGTAGGGAAAGCAACAGCAATGTTTTATATCTGCAGCCAGGAATGACAGTACCAAAAATTTACGATTTGTTCAAAATTGAATTTGATAAAAAATTTGGAAAAGATGAAAAATGTCCATCCTACAATATTATTAGAAAAGTTTTTGTAAAAAAATTCAATTTGAGATGCAAGAGCCTGAAAAAAGATACATGTAACAAGTGTGATCTTTATCAAATGAAATTGCAAAATTCTACTACCACAACCGAAAGAGAAAATGCCCAAAGAGAAAAAGAAGAACACCAAAAAATTGCCGAAGATTTAAGGAAGAAGATGAAGGAAGATTTTGAACAGGCTAAAACTTGTGAAAAAACTGAATGTCTGACTTACGATTTGGAGAAAACATTACCATTACCTAGAATACCGACCAACATAGTTTTCTATAAAAGGCAGTTATGGGTGTATAACTGCGGTATACACTCAGCTTCCAACGATGTTGGAAATTGTTATGTTTGGGCTGAAGGTGAGGCTGGTAGAGGGGCCCAAGAAGTGGGTTCATGTTTGAGAAAATATATTAAGTGCGTGCTACCCCCTACAGTAAATAAATTGATCTTGTGGAGTGACTGTTGTGGAGGTCAAAACAGGAATATAAAAATCGTTTTGATTATGAAAGCTTTATTAAATAGACACCCCACTCTAGAGACAATCAGCTTCCGTTACCTAGAATCAGGACACACTTTCCTACCCAAAGACAACGATTTTGCTAAAATTGAGACTCGACTCAAGCAATATGAAAGGATATACTCCGTGGAAGATTACGTTGCCATTATGAAACAATGTAAAAACAAAAACCCTTTACAGGTGTATAAAATGGAAAGTTGTGATTTTGTTGGATCTCAAATTCTAGAAAAAAAAATAATTAATAGAAAAATATTTAATGATAAGACCAAAGTAAACTGGCTCAAAACTAAAGAAATATTAATCACAAAAGATTCTCCACATTCTTTGTTCATGAGAACTTCCTTCAATGAGGAATACAAAGAACTGAATATTAGTAAAAAGAAAAAAGGTGTTGATTTTTTGGTTGTCGTAGAAGAAGATTTGAAAGAATTATGGCCATCAGGAAAACAGATTAATAAAAAGAAGTTAAATGATTTGAAATCGTTATTTCATCTTATACCAAAGGATTGCATTGATTATTATAAAAAACTGAAGGGAGACGATGCAATAATAGATGATATTGATGGTTATTGTGATGAACCTGATTTCGATTTGGATGAGGAGTAAGGTCACTTTGCTATTTTTTTAAATAAAACAAGAATATTAAATATTTTTGAGTTTCAATTTTTGTCATTTTTGAAACATTTTTGCATTTTTCTTTCCGCAGCCTATACAGCAAAACCCATACAAAATTCATTTTGTTAAAATGATCCAGACGCAAGTTTCTTGAATATCTACTAAACTATTACAATTTATTCACTAAATACATGCATGTAAATTAGTTTAGTACACTTAGAATTCCACAAAATTAAAAACACTACGTTAAGTATTACAAAACCAGAGAAATACAACCAATAACTTTAAAGTCAATTATCTTGTAATGAGGTTTGTGTGGTATGGAACATTTTTGCTTAAATCGGTCCATAAGGTAGTTAATAACGTCGTTAAAAACAACTTTTCACACAGGAGTTAAGAATAAAGTTAGTCTCAAATAAATCGCCCAAGAATTTCAGCAGACCCATTACAAACATATTAAAAACCATTGTTTAACAGAAAATAATAATCAGAATCGCTTTTATATCAATTTGGGGGTTCTTATCGGCGCCATCTTGACGTTAATGGTCTATAACCGTGATTTATAGTAACAACTCTTTAAATAAAGAAAGTATTTAGTGTTCTTCTTGACCCGAGTATTTATACCGCAATTAACTTGATAAGTGTGAATAAAAAGCAAATAAAATCACTAAAACATCTTTTATTGAGGGTACTTAAGTGTTGGTGCTTGAATACAGTCGGTAATTTTAGTTTATGCCTATGTCTAGTAGAATCTAAATAAAATGTTTGAAGTAGATCTTTGTTGAACAAAAATTCGACTGCCTCGCTGATCTGATCTAGGGGTTGCAAACGATAATGCTGAGCACTAGTGGGTTTTATTTGTTTTGTTTGGTAGACTACCCCCATCACCGGCGCATCAATGACCCAAGGGACCAAACCAGCAAGCTTGGGCTCGCGTGGCATTTTTCCAACAGCTCTTTTTTTTGCCTGTAGAAATGCTAATGCATACTGCGCTACCACAGGGAGATAGCGCAGTTATGTGGGGCTGCAACCAACTGAAACTCCACGGTGTCCTCCTGTGCCACTTATGGCGGGAACACGGGTTCGTGTAAGCATAGATCCTCAAACCCACCGTGGCTGTCCGTCACCGGACCCTCCTTTGGGGAGTAACTCCGGCGCTCCAGAACACGTTGCATGCCGTGACCACCCCAGTGACCAAACCAGTATATGGGCGCCAGACGATCCCGTTTATGGCACCCTCAGTGCTCTTGTGGCGGGTCAGGACAGTGGCCCCGCCACCTATCACTTTTCAGCCGCAGGGTATAGGGAGAGCGGCCAATGCTATACCAACACTCCTCCTCCCCTGCAGCCCCACTGCGTCCGCCATCAGATGGTGGTGAGCCCATCCAGGCCGCAGAAGATGGGGAGAGCAGCGCGCCGCAATTCCGGCACTCCTCTCCCGCCGCGGCCTCCAACCCCCAGCCGCGATGCCTACCATACCACATCGCTGGAGGGGTCTGTCAGACTCGTACAGACTATAAACACCACCCCGGTGTTCCATCTCACACCTGCGCTGGAGGTCTCGGGAACAATGGTACTTTTGCAACCCCCGGCTAGTGCCAGCCCGCCTCTGCGGGCCTCCATCTTGGGTTGGGTGGGAGTGAGTTGTTAGATTCTTCCGCGACGTCTAAGAGGGCCGCGTGTGGAACACTATGCGCCGCCACCTCGGGTTCTGATGTGTGGGGGATTACGGTCATCCCCGAGTCCGTCGCCCTTGGCCCCATTTAGGGGGGCTGGAAGACGGCGTTGTCTGCCCTCCGCCGACGCACGGCGCGTCTGCTGCGGATCGGGTAAGCGGATGACATATCCCTCTTCCTATCCGTAGCCTCCTTCTGCACAGTCGCATACCACCGCGACCCAGGACTCCTAGCTGCCGACCATAGACTCGACTACGACCGGCAGCGACAGGTCCCTGCCCACTTCTGAGATGAGGGCACGGCGTGACTCCTCCCAAGCGGCACACTCTGCCAGCGTATGCCGCGCCGTGTCCTCCCGGCAGTCAACGCAATGGTGACACCGAGCGTCCGGGTTCCTGTTTATGTGACACAGGTACTTCCCGAAGCAACCGTGCCCCAAGAGCACCTGCGTCACCCAAAACGACAGGGAGCCGTGTCCCCTCCAGAGCCAGCGTTCGAGCACTGGCCGGACCGCGTCGATGGTGACGAGGCCGGCGGTAGGGCGTAAAAGCCTGTCCCGCCATTCCGCCACCAGGACCTCGCGGAGCTGAGACCGATGCAACTCCATAATGTCGCTGCATCGGCCCTTCACCCCGCGCACTACCTTTTTTTTAATTTTGTTACCGGCGTGGAAAATCCCCATTGGATGTCCTCCGCCCTGGAATCTAACCCTACCCATCGGAGAATATACGCTTGATTTAATGTAACACAATGGTACTAAACTAAGTAGCTATATTATTGACACAAATGAAAATCAAAACCACGTGGCGTTTTACTGAAACGGGAAAATTATGATTCTATACATTTCCTCTGCATCACCGCTCACCTTGAGCTAAATATGAGAAACTATCTCATACTATACGCTGAACATACAAACATATTTTTCTATTAAATTTTCTAATCATCGCGAAGTCTATTCCCTGGGTAGCCTCGGTAATTACTTTGGTAATAATTTAATGCAACGTGCACTCCCGGGGCTTAACTAAATAACACTAGACAGGTGGGCATATTTTATGGAACGGAGCAGAGAGATTAGCGGGCAAAACAAATGAAAGCGGTTGGTGGTGGATGAGTTCAACGGTTATTAGCCCCACTACCAAAGTATCCGAAGCGTTGCATGAAGTGACGTGAAATTGAGAATTACCCTACTAATTGGTATGTTTTTCTTTCAATCACGAAAAAACGCACGCGAACGATCGCAGATCACGGTTATCCGTGATCATGGTGCTTGCAACAGCACCGAAATATCGGGAACTCGCAAAAAACAGTAAACATGGTAAATATCCCGTTTCTAATGTTAATAATAGTGTAATTAATTTGTAAAGTTATGTCTAAAACGGACTAAAACACGAAAATCGCACCAAAACCGCTGGGCGTATTTTAATGAAATTAACACCATCTCAAAGAAAATTTAATTATCTACATTTTGTTCCGATGCCTTTTTTTTTAAAGTCATAGAATAATAAGGAAAGTACAAAAAGCTACAAAATTTTGGGTCGCGCGGGTGTGAAACGAGTGAGTGTTTTGTTCCCTCAAGGTCGATGGCGTTAGTCGTCGTCTTAAACGGAGATGACTGCTCGCTGTCCACGCGCCGACAGCTAGCAGACAACCAGCTGTCCACGCGCTTACAGCTAGCAGTCAACTAGCTGTCGCGACCGCTTTCGCCTTACCTTACCTTACCTTACGTTGTTAGTTTGTGGAAAAACCACAAACTAACAACGTGTTTCAAGCAAGCAGTCTGCCTGCGTGTGTTGAAGCGCGTGGTAAGCATGCGTTAAGTGAGAAGTCAACTATCGATTGGTACGATGGTGGTAAACTCGATTACAGAGAGCTGTCTGCTGATTTGTGTTGCCAATGTAAAGTATGTCTACAGAGGATGCCCTGAAGCTCACATTTTAATGAACATTATTTTTGTGGTGTTGTCTAAATCGGCTACGACCTTTAAAGTTTACCCGACCGCATCGAATCCTCATGCTCAGTATTATCTAGTTCATGATAAAACATGAAATTATCTGCTACAGTTAATCAATTCACTTTCTTACTCAGCACGTGATTCTGATTACTCAGTAATCTAATGATTATCTTGTGCCACTAGGACATTCGCTAATTACTCTGTAAATAATTCAACACCACGACTCTGTGGTTGCTTTCACTAAGGAGATTACAAACAAGGCCAGAGTGGGAGCAAAATTTTGCGTCGCAAGCTTTAGAGGTAAACTTATGTCTGTGTCACTTTGGGTTTTGTGTTTATTTTCATAAATTAATTTTTTAAATACATTTTTTTCAAAATTTTAAGGATTATCAAGAAAATAATGGGCTGAATAAATCTCCTCTATATACTTTATCAAGTAGCATAGGGGTTTATTAAAAAAAAAAAAAACCTAAATTTTTGGGTTTATTAAGAAAGTTATGAGCTGAGTAGATTAAGAAGCAATATTCATAATTTTCTAGACTAGTAAAAAATTGGTTTCTCAACATCAATTTTCTTCGACCAACTTTTTTTCCTATATTGTCCCATAAGGCCTCTGCCTCGAATCTTGCGGGCAGCGGGGCGGCGGCGGCGGCGGCGCGGGAACGGCAGGATCTAATGCGTAAAATCAAATGGACCGGCGACTGTCCACCGCGACAATTTGCCATAAAACAATAGAATTTCTATTGTGTCTGTTAATTGACACTTGAATGGTGGCGCTCGAAAACAGCGGTGCGGCAGCGGCGCAGGAGCGGGCAACGAGCGGTGCACTCCAGTCAAGCGGTGACCGCCCGCGCGTCTGCATTGCAGTGTTGTGCAATTTATTTTTGTGACGTGTCGAAATGTCGTTGGACGTGCTAGAGCAAATTATTTCAGTATTTTTTGAGAGGACACCGATATGGAACAGCAAAGATGTGATCCATAAAAATAGAAGAGTAATTAACCAGTTTAATTAACAAATCGCCCTTGATAGCTTCAAGAATATAGTCAAAAGTTTCTATACTCATTATGGTATAGTTCAGAAACTTTTGACTATATTTAGTCAGGACATTGTCTCTGTTCTTCATAATTTCGATAAAACTTGCCTTTTTTATTCCTTGCCCTTCACTTCTTCTTTTGCCCACAATAAATCGAGCGTTAGGAATAAATTTGAATAAAAAAATGTTGTCGTCGTTGTTCAGGCATTTCGTTTGCGAATAAAAACATATACCTCGACGAAACAACCACAAAAAAAACACTATCTGCCCGCTGGTTTCGAGAACGGTAGGCTTATTACGTATCTTTTGCAAGAGCAAAACGATAGCGATCAAACGTTTTATGTCATAAAAGTCGGAATTACCTGCAGTGTAGGTATGGTAGGTCCTACACAATCGGTTGCTAATCGCTCGCTGTTTGTCAAATGAACTTATTTAAAAAAAAAAACCGCCAACAACTCTAAAACTTTTGTATTGAAGAGCAATTATTGCGCAAAAATTGCCATCGTTTTGCTTTTGCAAAAGATACTCTAGGTTCTTTAAATTTTGCCTTCTCCGGCCTATCTATTCAGAACAAGCACAAATCATCACACCTAGCGTTTATATGCAGTGAAAAATAAAAACAGTAAAAACCATGTTTATTTTGCACACTCAATAGGTAATACAGCGAATTTAATTCTGATTATGTGCCGCATGGCTGAGCCAAATAGGTGATCTAGTTCAAGCGAAATGCCAGCTAACTGCCAGACGCTAGTTTCACAGCCCCCCTAGCCAAGTTAGAAACGTTTCGTATCGAATCTCTTTCTACAAACGTTAACGTCTTCTATTTGTATAATCTGACCACGTGACTTAACGTGTAATTCCCATACATTGATTCGTTTTCTACTAACGTTATCGATTGTAGATTTTCAACTTTGCTACAGGTGCTGACCACCGAGTGACAGTCATATAACAAAAGGTTTTGTTACAATGATACCTAAATGTAATTTGTCTTACTTTGTACCTCTATTTTTCATTATTTCACCTTGTACCCGTTATCCCCTTCGTTTTTTATTTCCTGCTATTTTTCTTGTCACCCAATTTTCGATCGTAAAACGTTCTTTGCATCTTAAGCGAACGTCTTGTATGAATACTTGAATATCTTACAACGTTCAGTTAGGTACGTTTATATCTTTGTGTTTACGTTTATCTATAAACGCGTTTACATGTTTTCGTAGAAGGATATAAGTTTTATCTTTACAATCGGGAAACCGTGAAATTCTACTGGCACCCATTCCAAAAGTGTCATATTTTTTTTTATTTTTAGCAGAGGATAGCGGGTTTATTAATAAAATTAAGAAATGGTCAATTTATAAAAGACACCTTCGAATATCTTGGGCAATTATATCAGTCTTCATCAGGTTTTAGTAAGCAGTAACCTCAAATATTTAATTATTTCACTTTATGCACAACAAACTGTATAAAGGCGGCATTAATTCCTTAGGTATTTTTTAACGGTCAATCTCGGGTATCTGTTTGTAAATAATCTGTGGCAGTACTGCTCCGTTTACATAAAATTCTTAAACTGGTAGAAAACTACACTATCACTGAAAGTTATATAGACAGAGAGGGAAAATTTTATATATACCAGTCCGACACGCAAGGCCTTTTTACCAAATACAGCTATGATTATAACTGCTTTAATATTTAATTCTAGTTATAAAACTCAAAAATAGTTGAACGCCTCATTAAAATAAATCCGTTGGAATACAGCTAGAAAGTTTAACAAACATGTACGGAACCACTCTGCAGACTAAATTGTTACTATTAGTGAGTTCCTGTGCTGTACTAAAACGCAGTTAGTTTGGTAATGATGTGGGGTAACAAATAAATGGCAAATTTGGTTCAAGTGTGGCTTTTGTGGCACAATGTGCCCTAGCGACATGCTAGCGCAGGCTGCAGGCTGGCGGCTTGTGCCTAGAGTGACTTTTAACTTACTGTCGCTGCCGAAATATTATGTCTCGAAGCCGCAATATAAAAGAGCGAAAAGCTGCACCAATTAAAAACTTTTAGCCAGCATCATATAATTATTTGTAAAAATACCCACTTATAATAATTATGTAATGCACGTAAACACTTATTTACATTTAAAAATCCACCCAGATATAAATATTGAGTTAAAAACTCCCTAATAAAGTTGATACCATTGCGGACATGACACGAAAAGTTGCCCAATGTTGACCCGAACCCTTTTGGGCTAAAATATGTTTATTTGGGTAATTACCAGAGTATAACTTTTTATTGTACAAAGGATTTCTGAAATAAGTTTGCTTCTCTTATATAGATATTATTGTGATGGAGTTATAGGAACATTCCTTGTCCTACTTACATAAAACAGGAACGAAGACCTAATAATATCTAGGTATCATTACCTAAAAGTATTGTAATAAAGAACATAACCTTTAATTTCAATTTATTGTGATTACATTTTCAAGAGATGAATGTACACAAAGATATTAACATGTTTTTCTATGAGACCAACCCTGAAACCGCAGAAAAAACAGTCAGCATATAGCTTAGTCAGTTATTCTAACATAAATGTACTGTTAATTAATTAAAAGTCACCCTGTAGAACACTTGTCGAATCGAACATCCGTTTTGGAAAAAAAATAAAGTGGAGCCTGACCATAAGGCTCCTCTCTGAAATTTTTCAGATGTATTCTCGGTGATCTCTCAGCAAGCCACACGGCACGCATACGCAATTAACTTTTCGACCTTGATAGACTCGCTCAAAAACCTTTGCAGCTTCCCCTCTAAAATGAAACTACACGTGTCAAAAGTTAAAATAACATAGCATTTCTACAAAAGATGAAACTGTAGTTCTAGTTGGCAATGCGTTTCATAAAACACACATAAAACTAACTTTAAGTATGAAACAAAGGTTAACAAATAAAATAAAGGCAGATATTAAAACCTCGGCACCATTTTATTGCCAGCCATATTCGTGGCACGACAAACAAGGTTTATGAGAATAAAACAAAACTATTTCAATAAAACCTACTTGTTTCGTCCTCATCAACGTTTCAGCTGAAAGACGTCCACTGGTGAAAATAGGCCTATCTTAAGTATCGGCACGGGACATCGATGGGACCTGTGCTTCACGAGTCCAGTGGATTTCCGCAACCTCAACCAGGTCATCGGTCCACCTAGTGGAAGGCCTTCTAACGCAGCTTGTTCCAATACGCGGTTGGCGCTACAGAATTTTTCGGCCCCCTCGACCATCCGTTCTGCGAGCAATGTTCCCTGCCCACAGCCAATCTGGATTGGCGATCGCGTGCCGAAAGACACAGCGTTGGAACGCCACTCTCTAGTTGGAACGCCGACCTGGTCAAGGCTGCGAGAGCAGAAGCTAATCACAGAAAAATCTGAAACATACGTGGCAAGTTGAGGGCTATCGCGTTTGAATTTGCCGTTAGGGGCGCTGGTGTAGAGTGAGTTCTTCAAAGCGTCAAACATAGTTTTTGTGGCTATTAGCGCGAATTTATTTACTACACTTTTATTGTTATGAATATTTTACAAATATGGCAGATTATGATAGGTACTGGTTTTACAAACCACAGCTTTAATAAAGTTTTATTTTTTAATCGCACTTATACGCCATTAGAGTTCAAACTTTGCCTCCGTGCGCATCATAACAACGTTTAACAGCTATATTTAAGGTCCTACTCGCCAACTGGTGGGCAAAACGTAAGCCTTCATTAGGTAGACATCATCATTCTCTTGCGTTTATTCCAATTTAAAAGGGGTCGGAGAAGCATGTATTTTCGTTCTTCCATACTTCTGTACCAGCAACAGTGGTGGCCCAGTGATAACGGCCCCGACTTAGGTATCGTAAGTCGTGGGTTCGAACCCAGGCAGGCGCTACTTTGTTTAAATTATTTCATCACCACTGTTCTAAAAACGATGAAGGAAAACATCGTGTGGTAACCGGCATGTCCTAGAAACAAAAATTCGAAGACATGTGACAGTCTCCAATCCACACTCGGCCCGCGTGGTAGATTAGCCCATTCCCTCCCTCCCAGAGAGGAAGCCTGTGTCCCAGCAGTGGGAACATTAAAAAAAAGGCTAATGATGATGATGATGATTGATGATACTTCTGTATCATCTTTTACTAAGGTTAATTTTCATTTATGTTGTTTTACCCTACTTACGTCTTTTTTTATTTTTTTTTATTTTTATTTGTTATGGGTTTGCTCTTGACTCTAGTCTAGGTCAGAGGTGACAGAGACAGAGTCGACGATGGAGTGAGTTTACCCAGAAGAAGCCTGTTCACTCTAACTTTGAAGAGATTCGGGTTGTAGGCGTTCGGAAACACAGACGCAGGTAGTGAGTTCCATTCATTCGCTGTGCGCATTATGAAGGATGTCTGGAAGCGCTTAGTGCGAATTGGTGGAATGGCAACAAGGTAAGGATGGTAACTTGCAGTGCGTCTAGATGTCCGATGGTAGAAGGGGGGCTGGTGGGATGAGGTCGTGGAGTTCTTGAGCACACTCACCGAAGTACAGTCTGTAGAAGACCGACAAGCAGGCAACCTTGCGGCGATGAGCCAAGCTATGTAGCTTGGCATCCGCCAATTCTACGTCGCCAATGAGCCTCTTGGCTCTGCGTTCCACCGAGTCAAGCGCGGCAAGCTGATACTTAGCTGAGCCATCCCAAAGGTGGCTGCAATACTCCATGCAGGATCGGACTTGCGCTTTGTAAAGGGTTAAAAGCTGTCCAGGCGTAAAGTATCGCTTCACTCTATTCAGGATGCCCAGTTTTTTGGCCGCAATTTGGGCTTTGTACTCAATGGAGGCGCCGAAGTTGAGATTGGATGTCGACTCCATGCCTAGGAGCTCGAGCCGATCAGTCACAGGAACAGATGTACCCCGAAAAGTAGGAGTATGATCGAAAAGACTCCTTTTAGCGGTAAAAAGACACGCCTGTGTTTTGGTGGCGTTAAAGGAGACCAGATTGTCATCACCCCACTGGGAGACAAGGCTTAAGGTCAAATCTGTCCGCTCCACCATAGCCTCTCTCAAGGAACGAACTTCATCCACGCTGGTTTTTGCGCTGGACAGGTATCTCTCTGAAACAGTACTGTCATCTGCGTACCCAACAATACCAGGCAGAAGTAGGTCATTGATGTGCAGCAGGAAAAGAGTTGCAGAGAGAACAGACCCCTGAGGAACTCCGGCATCAATAGCCATAAGGTCAGAGGAACAGCCGTCAATGACTACTCGGATCGACCGTTCACTGAGGAAGTCTGATATCCAGCTACAAAAACCAGCGGGGATGCCATACGCAGGAAGCTTACTGAGTAGACTCGCGTGCCAGACCCTGTCAAAGGCCTTCGAAATATCAAGCGACACAGCAAGTGCTTCGCCGTGTCTCTCGATGGCTTCGCCCCAGCAGTGCGTGACATACACAAGAAGATCGCCAGTTGACCGTCCCCGGCGAAAGCCATACTGACGGTCACTGAGGAGATTATTGTCTTCAAGGTACGTCAGCAACTTACTGTTGAGTATCCTTTCCATAACTTTGGACAAAATGGAGGTAATGGCGATCGGACGGTAATGGGCAGGGTCTGCACGGTTGCCTTTTTTGGGCACTGGTTGCACATTTGCAAGCTTCCAGGATTTCGGCACCATTCTTTTTACAAGAGAGAGGCGGAACAAGCGTGTCAATACAGGAGACAGTTCTGGCGCACACTGCCTCAGCACTCTCGCTGGAATGCCGTCAGGCCCGCTGGCCTTGTTCACGTCTAGACTGCACAATACTCTCCGGACCTCTTTAGTGTGCACAGCGATCTCCGGCATCGAAGAGTCACAATGAGGTAGAGTAGGTGGTTGCTTGGAGCCAGCGTCCAGACGTGAATTGCTAGCAAAGAGAGATGCAAATAAATTTGCTTTCTCACTCGCAGAGTGAGCCAGCGACCCATCAGGTTTCAGCATTGGAGGTAATGTGGGACGACAGAAATTCGTTTCAACCGCTTTAGACAGGGACCAAAACTGTTTACTACCCGGAGGGTGTGATGCCAGCTTGGCCCCAATACGTCCAATATGGTCAAAACGTGCCCGACGCAGAACCCGCTTGCAGAACTTGGCGGCAGAATTAAAGGCTCTTTTCCTCGCGCGAACCCTACGTGCTCTAAGTTTGCGGGCGCGGGCCCCGACCCAGGCTTTGTAGGCAGACTCTTTTCGGGCCACTGCGTGGGCGCATTCTGCATTATACCAAGGTCGGGATTTGTGACCGAGCGGAATGTCGGAGAATGGAATGAAATACTCCATTCCCTGTCGAATCACATCCCCAACCGCGTCTGCACAGCTCGAGGGGTCACCCGAGGAGAAGCACACATGCCGCCAAGGATAAGACGCAAAAAAGTGCCGCATCTCGTCCCAATCTGCTGACTCGTATCGCCATACTCGTCTCGTGCCTCTAGGACTGTCATCTGGAGGAGAGCAAGTCGACACGGATTTCACCAGACAGTGGTCAGACGTTCCCAGCGGGGCTGAGACCGACACCGAATGACTGTCCGGATCAGTTGTCAGCAGAAGGTCTAAGCAATTGGGTGTATGGCCGTCAACATCCGGTACCCGCGTTGCCACATTCACCAGCTGGGTTAGATCTAGCGATAGAGAAAACTTGCGCGCCTCCAACCCGGCATGGTCAGTTTTCCGGTACGGGTACAACCACTCTTTATGATGGGCGTTAAAGTCCCCCAGAAAATTAAGCTTCGCTGTTGGGTACCGTTGCTGGGCCATGTCAGCCGACTCCACGAGGAAATTAAAAAGCGCTGTCGTCTCCTGGTCACCGGTGTGCGATCGATAGACGCCGATGTAGAGAGACTTCTCCACGCCAGTGTCCACAAGTAGCCATATGGCAGAAAACCCCGATTTCTCAAAGCAACGGAGACGACGACAACAAATGTCATCGCGGACGTACACACAGACCCCAGCTTGCTTCTTGAACTTGTGTTCAAGAGAGTAACCCGGGTAGTTGAGGTACGCCACGTCCGACGGGGTTGTTATCTTCGTCTCCGTTAGGAAAAACAGGTGCGGCTTCTCGGTCTCAAGGTGGTGGTGGACCGGATCGAGATTAGAGTGCAGCCCCCTGATGTTAGTGAGGTGCACTTTTAGTGGGAGGAAGTGCAGCCGTTGTTTCACCATATTCTTCTTAGCTTTGGTCATATTTTGAGTTATAGAGTTTGCTGGGGAAGAAGTCGAACTGTCGAGGCGCTGCTCAGTGAACCAAGTGGAATACTGGTGCTAACCCAACCTATGGGGAACTCATTTGGAGACTGCGGGGACGCTCGAACCCCCCCGGATATGGCCACCGGGTCCTCCCATCCAGTCGCCAGCTGGCACGGTGGAGCATACCGGGATTTTTCGCGAGTTGGCGGGGCAGCCTTTGGCACGTGGCTGGCGTGCTACTTGGGCCCCCTACTGACTGCGGTCGGCCAACGGCTGGCACCGTGCTTCGGATCCCGCTACCCTCCAAAATGAGCTACCTGGCAAGTTTTGCCCAGAGACCAAGACCGGTTCTGAACAGCGCAACTGACATCCTCCTTCTCCCCCAAAGGCACTGGCACTCCCACACACCGACGGAACACAGCAAGCTGTTTGGCGCCGGACTCCGGTGGGATGGTGGTCGCGAGCCAGGCGGCCCCTTGCGGAGCCTACCACCGCTTAAGTGGGATCGTTCAGCCGTACCACAGGCAAGCCTGTGGTGCCGTTGCCCGGGATGGACCGCTAGGAGGTAGATCCCATACCCACCCCAAAAAACGTCTGCGTGGTATTAGTAGTTCACCTAATCACATTATAAAGGCGAAAGTTTGTGAGTGTGTTTGTATGTTTGTATGTTTGTTACTCTTTCATGCAAAAACTACTGAACGGATTTTGATGGCAATTTACAGAAATATAGCTTACTAGCTGACTCCCGCGGCTTCGCTCCCGTCAACTGGCTATCTACCACCCCCTTCTTATCTACGCTACCTTACCTACTTACGCCCTACCGATCAACCTGCCTACCCTACCCTATCCTACATACCTACCTACACCATCCTACCCTACGTACCTACCTACCAATTTGTTACACTATTTATTTGAATAAAAATTAATATACTACAATATGAATGTAACCAACTTTTGTTTCTACCTGCGATCTAATTAAATTTTATAACACAAAAGCTGCTATTGTGAATTAACTATGATAGTGAGATATATTATCTCCCAGACTTTTTTGTAGTTTATAATAAGTACTTTAATCATGTAGTACATCATTTTTATGTATCATCAATAGTTTTCTCAGCGCACGCAAAATAATGATTTTTATAGGTAAAATTTTGCTACTTTGTTACTTTATTGCAATTTTCATAAAGATCTCATTTTTTTTTTTATAAATGATAGCCTATGTTACTCGGTAATAATGTAGCTTTCCATAGGTGAAAGATTTTTTATTATCGGTCCAGTAGTTTCGGAGCCAATTCGGTACAAACAAACAAAAAAATCTTTCCTCAATTCAACCTTCAATGTTGGTATAGATACATCAGAATAACCATCTATCCTCATAAACTGTCACGTTTATAATAGTATTAGGATAAAAATAGGAACTGGTTGACCCGAAAACCTCATAAGACTTCTCTTATTAATTGCCTTAAAACCTCTCGAACCAATTAATCATTACCTTTTTCATTAAACCGTCGATATAATCTAAGTTCTAGAATTTATTAATCAAACGTTTGCATAGCGATAAATTACCAGCAATTAATTAAAGTTGAACGTTTGATTCTGAATGATATTTTTCCTGTTTTAAACTAGTATTTGAAAATAAAATGTCGGGAGAAATTATCGGGAAGCCGAGAAAATGCGGTAGCAACAGATTGTATTGGTTTTAATTTGCAATTTGAAGCTATGTGTAATGTGAATTTTATGAAGGTGCAATAAAATTATGGCTTGAAATATGGTGCATCGTTTCGCAGTTGCTTTTTAACCGACTTTCTAAAAGGGTGGTTCTATATTCGACTGCATGTTTGTTTTTGTTTTGTGTATATTCACCTATATCTCCGTCAATTGTGGACCAATTTTGAAAATTCTTTGAAAGCTCCAAATTGGTCCCATTTTTATAATAGTGCCCAATTTAGTGTACATCTGATGGAGAACTTCGGAGATATATTAGGTACAACTAAAAAGAAAAAAGAAAAAATTTTTTTGAAAGATTGACCTCTTTCCCGAAGTTGGCCCTACCCAACTGGGTCGTTTGTCCCAAGTCGCCAACAACTTCGAGTGTAGAATCTCCGACCTTGATAGGAGTGGGTGCATCATGGGCATTAAACATTACCTTGGTTTTGTCCATGTTCATCTTAAGACCCACTCTTTCGGAAGCTCTACTGAAGTCATCGAGCATTGTACTGAGGACCTCCATGGTCTCAGCCATAACCACTTTATTGTCGGCAAACAGAAGGTGAATGATGTACTTGCCATTGACGTTGATGCCTAGCCCTCTCCAGTCCAGAATCTTGAAGACATACTCCAGTGCAGCGGTGAACAGTTGTCTCCCACCTCGCTGCAGAAGGACGGGTTCCGAGGTCTGATCCTGAAGTCAAACTGACATGGTGGCGTTTTTGTACAAACACTTCAACACCTCGATGTACTGGTAGTCGATTTAGCACCGTTGAAGAGACTGCAGTACAGCCCAAGTCTCGATCGAATCGAAGGCTTTCTCGTAGTCCACAAACGCTTAATAGAGAGGCAGATTGTACTCTTCGGTCTTCTGTATAACCTGCCGCAGCGTATGTATGTGGTCTTGAATACACTTATTCAAGGTAAATTCGGATTACTTGGTTCACGTTATTGGATTCTAATGACATCTCTGATGTTTTAGAAGGATTCTTATTTCTTTATGCTAGCAAGATTCAAGCAAAAGTAAAATTACATTCATCAAAAGCGAGTCCTGGAAACCGTCTGAGAAAATCCAATTTGATATATTTTAAGAAACAATGTTTTTGCCAAAAACTTTTTCAAGGCTAATTTATGTAGCCACAATTTTGCTTTTGCTCCAACGTAAGCTGATTTCCTAACCATATATTTGAACAGACGTCACCTAATCTGAAAGAAAAATCTTGTGAAAAAAGAAAACATATTCATCACGAATAAATCAAGAGAAAAAAGCTATTACTTGGCATCGCAAGCGAAAAACCCATTATGTGTAAAAATCAAATAAAAAATAAGACATATTCAGGGGACGTGTTCCCCTTTCTTGTTCCATTTGCAAATCGTTGCAGATAGGAGCTACGATCGTGGAAACAAAAGAGATGTGATTGGGAAGTACAGTAGGTATTCGTGCCACGAATATTTTTAGATTATTCCATTTGACTGTTTAAAATTAAAGTGGTGTTGAAAAAAACTCGCAGTCTGAATTCTTTGTTAATATTTTAAATTTTGTCAGCACGTGTCGGCAGTTCTTCCAAAAATCTCCTATTCGATATAAATAACGCTATCCATTGACACAGTTATTAAGTCGTCACGTGTACAAGTGAAGCTTTGGTATCTTGATCGGAACACACAGCTCTGCGGTTTGCGGTGTCGGATACATCCTCATATGAAAAACGTTTAGAATGGTCTTTCGTTCCGTCGCATATGCCTCAGCGGTAAAGTGGGTCAAGCATGTGTCCGACACCACACAACACAGCGTGTTGCCGATCAAGAGACCAAAGCCAGTGACAGCGCTGCGTTATTTCCTTTCTGTATATCGCTGCACATGCTGAGATAGGAGCCTTTTTGTTCTCGCACGGGGTTTTATTTTTTATTATTGTTTAATTTTTTGCTTACTTCTCGTGTCTCCTGTGCGGTTCACAAATATATTTTTTTTCTTTACTTTCTTTGATTTCGTATGTATTCCCCAATATTAGCGCAGTACTGACCGTGCGCCCGCTTGGAGCCAGAATATCAATATCAAACCTCCTTTTGGACAGATTCTTTTGCAAAATATTCTTTGATTTATTTATGCAGTTATGAATAAATTATAGACATCATTTTTTCTGTGTATAAATATTTTTTTTAAATCAAGTCATTTTGGAGGAGTATCCAAAAGTAACGAAATACAATAGTGTTATTTTTTTTTAAAGCAAAACTATTAGTTACACAAACAAAAATTGTTTCACAAATAAAGTACATGAATCAATAATATTTCGGCTTACGGCACTAAAGCGGGTGAAGGCCCTTAACAGCATGTGGCGCAAAGTGAAATATGGAACATGGTCTGCGGAGAGACACTGCATAGATACTTAAGTTTGGTCCCATGTGAGAACCTGAGGACATTAAAGTATACGATAACATATGGCCTATAATCGCATCTCTCTGAGGCGGTGTTGTCATCAAAACCAATCATAACTTCGATCAAAGACTGTTATAAAAAATATACGCCTTTAACTTATTCTAGAATAATAGCCTTAAGGCATGTTCATGTGCTAGCGGGGTTGGGGGCGGGAATATTTCGCAGCGAAAAGCAAACTTCACAGCCAACATTAAGTTTGTGTTGGGGGAAGCTCAGGGAGCTTACAATAAGACACAGGAATAACTTTTATTCTCGTAATTTAGTAACAATGTGTCTGCCTTTAGGCGGCTTCTCTAGAATTGACAATCAAAACTTAATAAAAACATGACAAGCTTTCCTATTTCAATTACCTTGCAAAACTATTTAATTATTTGATGCCAAACTTATTATAAGAAACGAGTTTGCCTTTTGATAGGCAGAGTCCTCACATGAGCTACGCCCCTACGAATAGACGCACAGAATCGGAAACCGATCACTTTTCCGAATCTTTTTTGATCGAATTTCATTTTACCGAAAACTAATGGCTATTATATAATATAATTTTTTGCTATATGCATTATTTGACATAATTTCAGATCATCGAAGTATCAATGGCCATCGGTATTATTTTACCGAACTTAATTTCGCCGATTTACAAGATAACTTTTTGCTTTTGGCCGAAGCCACTTTTAATCTTTTTTCATGTGCCATATTTTCACCAAACCGAAACAACATTTTAGGGAATAATAATTAGTCACAAATATATAGCCGGTAACTTGGTAGCATTTTCAATTTAAAATTGAAATAGTGTAATAAAAAGTCAATATGTTGTGCTACAAAATTTAGTGACAGAAACGAATCGCTGCAAAATCGACTTCACGCTGTCTTGTCTGTGTTTATATAATTATTTCGAATTTTCATGCAAATGATTTATTAATAGCTGTCATGCATTAGACATTTTTATTAATTAATTTTTAACTAAACTTTGATGTGCGTTTAAAATAAACATTTCGAACAAATGTTATTTCGGCTAAGTGTAACTTCGGTAAAAAGTTTTTCGACCAAGTAAAACGTCGGAGTAACGAAAAAAATCGAATTGATAATAGGTCAACTGAGACAGTGGCAGACGTGACTTCGATGAAGTAAAAAAAACGAAACTATATAATATTCCCTAAAATGTTGTTTCGGTTTGGTGAAAATATGGCAAATGAAAAAAGTTCAAAAGAGGCTTCGGCCAAAAGCAGTTCGGTAAAATAATACATATGCCACATGATACTTTGATGATCTGAAAATATGTCAAATAATGCATATGGCAAAAGAGACGTCGGTCAATAGTTTTCGATAAAATGAAATTCGGCCAAAAAATATTCGAAAAAGTGATCGGTTCCCATTTTAGTAACAATGTGCCTGCCTTGAGGCGGTTTCTCTAGAATTGACAGTCTAATCTTAATAAAAACATGACAAGCGTTCCTATTTCAATTACCTTGCAAAACTATTGAATTATATGATAAGAGTTTGCTTTTTTATAGGCAGAGTTCTCACAGTACCTACTATCTGCGATGATATCTAGCACTGGAATCACCAATTATAAAGTCTTACAAAATCTGATTGCATCGAAAATCATATCTAGAATCATATAAAGATTTCGGTATGAATTGGAACCTATGTAGTTTGATTTTCACGACGAAATATCATCTATATTTATAAGATTAAACAGTTGAAGGTATTCTCTTTCAACTTACAACGTATTGGAAATTGGAAATGGAGAAAATTCTGCATCGGAAAATATGAAAGTAGATAGTAAATAAGTTCTTTTTTAACTGACTTTCCAAAAAGGTTCTATGTTCGACTTTGTTATTTTTATTTTAACTCCGCTGATGGTATTCGATTTAAGATCCTCAATCGAAAACTTTCAGTTAATCGAATGAGTTTGACTAGTAAAAGTTTCAGTTTTTTTATAACCGTAGTTTCAATTTGAATGGCTACTCACTTGTTCGTTTTTTGCAATTATTTCAGCGGATTTAGTTGAAAGCACATGGATTACAGACTGACACGGTGTTGATAGGAGCAGTGGTGGCCCCGTGGTTATGGGTCCAGCTTACGAATCGAAGGTCGTAATTTCGATCCCAGGAAAATGCATGACTTTGTGTGATTTGTTTACAACAACACGGCTTGTCCGCAAACTTGAAATTCGAATAGGCACATGTGAGATCTACCAATCTGCACTAAGCTAGCGTAGTGGGTTATAGCTCACTCCTTTTTCAGTAAGAAGGCCTGTATTTCAGCAGTGGAAACATTACCTGCTACTAATAAAAAATACCGGCCAAGTGCGAGTCGGATTTGGTATGGGAGCCCCACTTAAATATTTATTTTATTCTGTTTTTAGTATTTTTTCTTATAGCGGCAACAGAAATACATCATCTGTGAAAATTTCAACTGTCTAGCTATCACGGTTCATGATACAGCCTGGTCACAGACAGACAGATGGACCGCGGAGTAAGTTAGAGTTAGTAATAGGGTCCCGTTTTTACCCTTTGAGTACGGAACCCTAATTATGCTTATGCTAAATATTTACATATTATTTTGTAGGTACCTAGAAGATTTTCTTCAGATATAGATCTCATCTCACTAAGATCACATACCAAAGTAGATAGTGATTTCCGTACACGAAACTGTGGACTCCAAAATGCCAATGGCCTTTATGACATCTATTATCCCGAGGGAAATCAGAATGATCTCAATATTAATGATGTTGGCGAGCAAGGTTTGGCAACAAGACCCGGTAATGGCAAAGGCTTCAAAACACAGCGCACGTAAGTAATATCAGACTGAATAAAGAATCTAGAAATGTAGCCCGCAGTTTAGATATATTGCGTTCCTGTTCCTGGATTATGTTTTAGAAAATTGGAGGAAAGAGAGTAAACACTGAGGTATACGGTAAAAATAGCGAAAGGTTAGCTAGAGCTTAAAGGTTAGCTCTTCCAGAAGTTAGGTATGTATTTAGTATACCTAAAGAAGGGTTTCCTGTCTGGAAAATTGTATTGAGAATTGCTAGTAATAAATATATCTATGTAACTATTTAAATTGCCTGGCTTTAAAGCCACGATTTACTTGTCCCTTTGGTTAGCAATTTTTTATATATCTCGCCTGATGGTAAGCGATGATGTGGTCTACGGTGAAGCACGGTTGCCTAGAAGTAACCTATTCACTCTTGACTTAAAGACACCATGGTTACAGCTATCAGGAAACAAAGACTCCGCCACTCCTTGCTTGCTTGATGCGCGCACAATGAAAATATTAGCAAAACGATTTGTGCGTACAGGAGGGATGTCCACCATGTACCGATGACGCATTTCTGTACGTTTTGTAGGCCGATGATGGAAAGGGTTAGGCAGATTCAAATTTATTTATTTATGTATTTATTTATTTGGAAACTCAGTAGCTTATTACTAATTTACATGAATAGATGTTCACCTTACTGCCAATGAACGGCCCAGTGCATTTGCATCAAAGTTACTTGCATCTTAGTAAACACACACACACTGCACAGTGACAGCGAGATGATGACAATTATCTCTTAAGCCTATAACAGAGTTTCACGGCATGGATAAAGCTAGGTTAGGTTATGTTAATTAGCTTCACACAAGTGCTGCTATTAGTGATTATGTGATATTGAAGACTCATTGATCATATTAAATCAGAGTTAAAAGTATGTAAATATGTGAACATGCAAATATGGCTATATTAATTAGACAAAGGGAAAACAAAAAAAAATTTGCGAAATCTAACATCATGAATATCATAATTAGTCGAAATATATCACGCATAATCCTTAATCCTAAGAGTCGTGAGAGTTAAGAGTTATGTCACAATTAGTTCACTAAACAATCAATTTACTAAACAATATCTGCTTGACTTGTCTCCGGTATGATTGTTTGGATAAATGAAATATATCGACATTGTCAAAACTCTCAGAGTAGATGCGAGGCAGTTGGGTTATAACAGCATTTCTACCGTATTTAGTGCGGTAGCCAGGGATACTGAATAGTTATGTATGTCTTGTACGTGTTTTTGGGGTAAAGAAGTCCATACATGATAGCAGATCACTGTGTCCAAACGACCTCGCAGGATATCATAGTGTTTGCAGTCTCGGGCATAGGAATCATGACGTTTACGGGATTTGAAGTTTAGAAATTTTACGAACTTTATCTGTAGATTTTCTATTCTTTTAGTATATACCTCGTATTGGGGTGACCAGATTGGGCTACAGTACTACAAAATACTACGCACATATGCAAAGTATACAATCTTTAGACTATGACAACACCTAAAAGGCTTACAAGAACGCATTACAAAACCAAGGTTACGAGAGGCTCTATTGGTGATGGTATCTATGTTGGTCAAAAATCAATTTGGAATCTAACATTATACCAAGATCCCTGACCAAATCAACCCTTTCGATGGCATTATAATTAAATCCATAAGGATACTTAGTTGGGTATTTGGAACGGCTAAAGCTAATGCATTGACATTTAGAGACATTGACAGTGACATTATTTTGTTGATAATACCTGAATAGTGCATCAAGATTCACAATCAAGTCTGGATTTTACACATATGTATATGTTCATGTCATCGGCGTACATGAGATGTTTCGCAGATTTAAAACACGACCAAAAGTCATACAGGTATGCGCAGTAAAAAAGAGGACCCAATAAAGATCCCTGAGGAACACCGGAGGGAAAACAAAGTCAGTTTACAAAGTCAGATTTGAATCATCCCATAACCACAGCTTGCGATCGGTTTGATAAGTATATCTTAACCCATCTCAGTAAATCTCCATGGATCCCAAGCTTTTGTAGCTTTGCCAGCAATATCACGTGGTCCACACGATCGAATGCTTTTTCGAAATCCGTGTAGACCACGTCAACCTGAGTTTTGCGTGGATTGAATTTGATATTGGATGATAGTTTTTTGTACCCATCTTGGGCCCTTTCTTATGTACTGGCACTTTTTGAACTGTTTTCCACAGGGAGGGACAGACGCACTCAGCTAAAGACTTTTGAAATAATAAAGCTATAGTATATGCCAAACTATCAGCGCAATTTCGCAAGAAAATTGGAGGCAACCAATCGCTTCCGGGACCTTTTGTAGTGTCTAACGCGCAGTTATAATTGTGCAGTAATTCCGTCGCACACTCCCCGAAATGTAATCGACAGGCTGGCAACTTGGCATCGATGTTCGAGACTTTGGAGCTTTGTCGCGACCAGTGCATCGTTGCTAGTAAGCCTCTTGGCCCATCAGTCAATCGACTTAAGTGCATCAAGCTGGTATTTGGAAGATCTGTCCCAGAGGGAGAGCAGTACTCCATGCATGACCGAAATTATGTTTTATACAAGTTGAGCAGCTGTTCTGAAGTACCGCATTGTAACCTTTGCAAGAATCCCCAACTTTTTTGCAGCCAAGTGAGCTTCCGCCTCAATGAATGGACCGAAATTGAGAGTCGATGTCAACATAACACCAAGAAGTCCGAGATGGTCAGTTAACCGTACGCTTACACCACGCAAAGATGGACCCGGGTGGAATTGGCTCTTTTTAGCAGAAAAAAGACACGCCTGGGTCTTATCAGCATTGAAACTGACCAGATTGGTATTGTCTCATTCGGAGACCGCCTTCAATGACAGGGTCAAGTTTTCAACCTTGGCCTTCCGGAAAGACCGAATCTGAGGCTCAGTAGCCCCACCTGACACGTACCTCTCAGTAAAACTGCATACCCAAAGATTTAGCGGGCTATACCGCCATTATATAGGACTGGCTTCCTTTAATTATTCCTTCTACTGGATCATCGAGACATTCAAATGCCATGCCTTCTAGGTCATTGTTTACTGCCGACATTTAGGTTCGGGCAAGGAGTTTTTCACGCTTTTTTGGACCAGTGTCAAAGTTTAGGACTTGTTTGGACATGTGATCTTGCCGTCTGCTTAGTCTCGGTTTTGCTGTTCCAGTTAGCAAGTTTAATTTAAACAGCCTATCAAATGACTGCACATGAAATTAAAATTGCATAAAGAAAAAAATACCGACCAAGTGCGGGTCGGACTTCGCACACTTAGGGTTCCGTACCAATTTACCAATGTATTGGTATTTGTTAGTAGGATATACTTAATAATAAACATTATCACCAAATGTCAAGTTCATATGTCAATATGAAGTTAAAAAATTCTTCGACGGACAGACAGACAGAGGGACTCGTGAGTGAAAGCAATAGGGATCCGTTTGGATCCGTCGGGTACGGAACCCTAAAAACCACACGATTTAACAAAAGTATCAAAACACCATTTAATTATAAATTACAGCCTGCTAAGCGAGAACTCGACTAACAAAAGTTATAATTTATTTGTGAACCCGATCCCAACTTTTGTTCAAAACTCGAGGCTAAATCAAAAACACGAACGAAACGACTCTCGTTTGGAATTTAAAACTTCTTCCAACATGTGAAGCTTAATACGGATTACAATGAAAACCTCGTTATTTCGTTGTTTATGCTCAAAATTGTGGAAACAGGAAGAGAATTGGATTAAATATATCTGGGAAGGGTCTTCGTTTAGTTATGAATAGGAAATTGGGCTTGAAGAAGTTATAAATTGAATTGCCGACTAGAGCGTCGTGCAATTATTACATACAGCGGTCCCCCATGACGAGAACCTCTTAAAGGCTGAGAGAGATAAGAAAACTAAATATTTTGACCTGGTTCGCGAGGTTGTCAAGTTGTGGGACGTGAATACAGCAGCCATTGTGCCGATAGTCGTGACGGCTAATGGCATAATAGCCAAGAGCCTCGAAGAACATCTGAAGAGGCTCTCATTGGGCAGTTGGATTAAGGACTTGATCCAGAAAGCGTTACTCCTGAAGATGGCCCGTATCGTTAGGAGGTTCCTCTCTCAAGAGTCCTAACCACCGGTAGCTTGGACCTGATACAGGTAGAATATGTCCCATATTATGGTGGTCAGCCTATTTCTTACAATCGAGTTTAAACCCAGACACTGGGCATCTTCTGAGATAATCTAGGTAGTAATCTTTGCCTCACAGCACCTCATAATCAGCTGTAGTACTTGCCACTACAAGATCAATAAGGCAGTCTTTTTTCATTTACGTTATTATTGACGAATAAATTAATAATTAATATTTGTGACATTCAATCAATCAGCCTAGCCTTTTTCCCAAATATATTGGGGTCTGCTTCCAGTCTTACCGGATTCAGCTAAGTACCAGTGTTTTACATGGAGCGAGTGCCTATCTGACCTCTACAACCCAGTATCTGGGTAACACGGTACCCCTTGGCAAGACTGGTGTCAGATCTTAAGCTTCTGACTACCCGTAACGACTGGCAAAGATTTCAAATGACAGCTGGAACCAACGACTTAACTTGCTTTCCGAGGCACGGAAGATACTTGGTATGTTGAAATGATCACCCATCCGCGGACCGACCCCGTCAAGCGTTGCTTAACCTTGATGATCGACCAGTGCGGCTGTTATTGTTTAGCACAAGCAGTTGTGACATTAAAAACAATATTTAAGAGAACGCTTTATGAAATTATGTATTTAAGAAAATGTGCAATTACGATTTGGTTTGGACAGAATTGTACGAAATAAATTGCAAATGAGAATTTAAATACGTAAGCACTTTGGAAAACTATTTAAATTCCCTCCATTCCCAACATTAAGTAACGTCAGTAGTTATATCCCGTTAGTGTCCCGAGGGTGACGGAAATATTTATTCGTGAAACCGGAAAAACTGCGAAGTAAATTCGTGGGAAAATTGTAAGTCGCACTTCGGAATCCTATTACATAAAACTTGATAGTATTATGCTCGAGGACGGATAAATCCTGGTTCGAATAGTGTACGAAGTGGAAGTTCTTCGGTCCTAAGCAAACAGGATAGTTTAATTTAAAGTAGAGTATTGACAGAAGTAAGTGAGAGTTGCACGGTTGAATATTACAAATGCGAAGCTGTTCTATACGATTTTGAAGATATTTACTATTGTCTATGTTTTAGAGAGCTCAAATTGTGTTTTTGTTTATAGAAGGATATTATCTGGGCCATTTCTAATTCAGTGGCCAATCTATGCCGAAAAAATACATTATTACAATTTTTTTTTAATAAAATAGTAAAAAATCTTACAAAAATTTCAAACTGTAAGATTGTCGCTTGTCACCTGTCGGTTATAGACCTCTAGAAGTAATAATTCGATTACGATTATTCTTTGACTGATAGAAAATTACACTATTTTTGAGTATCAAAGACAACTTTTTATCCCTTAAAATACAAGGTTTCAGTAGAAAACACCACAGGAGCGTAGTCACGGCCAAAAGTTAGTACTTATAATTATTTATATTTATCATCGTTGTGGGAATCCGCTGGAAGCGAGACGCACGGGATCGGCCAATGGCCGGACAGTGCCGGCATTGCGGTGCAAATCATTCGGCTGAAATGATGATCATTGTTGTCTTATAATTGGAAATCCCCCTCTTGGCATAATGTTTATTGGCATAACATTTTCGCATAAATTTTATTAACATTATAATACTGTGGCATAATAATACTTTAGCATAATGCAAAGTTTAGCATAACTGTCTTTGATATAATTTGTTTTTTTATAATTGGCATATTTTGGAATGCAACTCCAACATTTTTAAGGCATAATATTTATTCGTCACAATAATTGTATGTTGATGTGTGTGTTGTTGTGTTTGTTAGGAGTCAATTCGCACCCGGTGGGTTCCCGCATTGTCGAGGCGGAGGAGAGGCATCGCGGCTGAGGTTTGGAGGCCGTGGCGGTAGAAGAGTGCCGGTATGGCGGTTCGCCACTCTCCCTGCCTTCTGATCGCGTACGCGGTTTGCCCGCAGGAGAAGAGGAGTGTCGGTATAGCGTTGGCCGCTCTCCTTATCTCCTGGAACCGAAAAGTGGTAGGCGGCGGCCACTGTCCTGAACCGTCAGAGGGGAATCCGTGGGTATCATATACGGGGTTACCTGACGCCCATGTGCTGGTTTGGTTCCTGGGATGGTCAGCGGCGTGCAAAGTGTTCTGGTACACCGGTGATGGGGGGCACTCCCCAGAGGAAAGTCCGGTGACGGTCAGTAGCGGTGGATTCGCGGATGAAGCTTACGCTTGCCTGTCATAAGTGACACAAGACACCGTCGAATTTCAGTGGGTTGGAGTTCCACATAACTGCACTATCTCCCCGTGGTATAACAGTTTGCATGAGCATTTCTCCAAGCAAAAAAAAACCATGTTAAGGACTCAATTGGATTAGGTTAAGGTGCGGCGGGGTGGCCCTTAGGCCACCCTTGAGCCGCGAACATGTTTGTTTTATTCTAAAGACATTATGTGTAAATAACATTATGCGTTTATAAAATTATGCTTCATTATAATTATGTCAACAGTGTTATGGCAATATACATTATGGCATAACATTTATGCCTAATAATACTATGTGTAATGATTATTATGCTGAATTTCGTTATGCCAATATAAATTATGCCAATTATTTATATTTTATGCTTATCAATAGTAAATCCAAATAATTATATCAACACATGTATTATTTATAAAATCAGGTAGTTGCACCAAATCAAACGGAAGTATTTTTATCAAACACAAACTTGTGTTTGATAAATAATACTTCTATACTGATGCTTTCATCGCGTGACAACCAGATATCATTGTTCTGATATCAACTGTTAAAACAAGCGCCATTTTGTTTCATTGACTTCACAGAAATGTTGTTGGTATTTTTCATGTTTTGTGTTGTTTGCTCGTTTATTTACATTTTTAAAGCGTGTTTCATTTAACCTTTGATTTTATCGTAGTTTTTGATTGGGTATAATTATTTAGTTATTTATTTCTATTTCTAGATAGAGAAATTATAACGATACTTGCTGTTTGATGATTAAGTTAATTGCATAGTTATTTTATTTAAAATAGCTGAATTAGTGCAAGTGCAGAAACATGATAGCACTAATAATATGTATTGATATGAATTTTTGTTGTGGTATGGAAGCTGGCAAAGTCACACCAGAGCCATTTCGCGGTGCACGATATATCTGATATTGGGTCAACGACACCAAAACAAACAAAATAACATCGAGGGATAATTATGGTGTCTTAACTGTCATGTTGCCGAAATAGTTGGAGACAAAGATATAATGAGAATTCGAATTTCAAATATTTTTGCAATGGGGTTTTTTAAACTCAGTCAAATGATTCTGGCATACAGGGGCATATAGTATATTAAAGTAAACAACAAGTAAAATTTAAAAAAATCCCAGGCCTCTTTTTTTCATGCTATATAATTTATCTAGTAGTAGACACGCTTCAATCTACAATCTATTGAACAAGTAATTATGACTCGATATCTTGCGAAAACATCCCGATTCAAACAGTAAAACGCCCATAACTATAGAACGGCCTAACCTAATTTTCGATAAAGTTTCAAAGAAAATCGGTTTATCCGTTTAGGAGCACCCACAGACAAATACACAGGTACAAACGTCGAAATTATATTGCCCCAAAATTGCAAACCCACGTTGCAAAGATATTTACAATTAAAGCTTAGACCTTGCTTTACCTCCAAATTATCTCTATCGATGATCGCCAGAATATCTAAGGACATTTTGTTTGTTAAAATGTCCTCTATCTATAACAAAATTATGAATAGCTTCTAAGCTTCTGCCAGCGGCCTCGCCCGCGTGAATATCGAAAATTATACAAAGGGAACATATTCTCCGGGGGACAAAAAAGTATGTGCTATTCTATACAATAATCTATATCTGTGCCAAATTTCTGCCAAATCCGTTCAATAGTTTTTGCTTGACAAAGTAACAAACAAACAAACACACACACTCACAAACTTTCGCCTTTATAATACTACTAGCTTCTGCCAGCGGAATGTCGAAAATTATCCAAAGGAAACATATCCCCGGGATAAAAGGTATCCTATGTGCTATTACAGACTACAATCTATCTCAGTGCCAAATTTGAGCCAGATCAGTTCAGCCGTTTAGGCGTGATTGAGTAACAAACAAACATCCATCTATCCAAACTTACGCATTTATAATTATTAGTACGATAAGATTAGTGTGATATATAAGTAGGACAATGGGTTGACTATGCTGATTTAGTTCTATGTACTTACTAACAAAAATAACATAGTACCACTATAAAATATACCTATAACATCGAGATATTGGTTTCCCTTCATTAAAAACAGAGTAGACTCCCAGCAAAACACAGAAGAAAAATGCAGCAACCATAAAAAGAGAAAACGAACTGCTATGTTCCAGAGGACTCTATTAAAATTGCATTGTAATCCAAGTCCGTTACAATGCATGCTCGTGATGACATGAAAGTTACAGAGTAAAAGGATAAGGAAAAGATTACATATAATAATATGTTGGAAATGGGAACCGGAGGAAATGTCTTATTTTTAAGTCAAGAAAATTGGGGATTTGTAGAATAGTCATAGTAGAAGAATGTTTGTATGGTGCAAGTGTAAAAAGCTTGGCAGTAAAAGTGGCCAAAATTCAATAATAAGTACTTTACAGTACTTTATAGTCTGCTTTTAGCAAAATAAAGTTAATTGCATACACTCATTCCTTTATTTCTAGTAGGTACTTTTTTTGCTGACATCTCTTTGAGACGCTCGTGGAATACTACGCGCTGTCAACTCGGACCTGGACCTTATCAGATGGCGAGCTACCCATTACTCGCCGTCCGCAAGCCCACGCCGACGGTGGCCAGGAATCGGCTTGCGACACCCGACGCCCAGGGCGTCTTCTGCGGTGGCTAGAGGCATGAGAGCATCTTGCGAGACGCAACGGACGCGGGACGCAAGAGATCGCCACTGTCGATCGCCTCCACGATTATTTCTTGGCCTGGGTTCGATTGCCGGGTCGGCCAAAATGTTATAGGGTTTATCCATCTTGAATGTCTCAATAGTTGTCCGTAGTCTGGATTTGTGCCCGCTTGATGGCAATAGGCTCGCCCCCTATAACATGGGACCTAACTGGTGTGATATGGATGTACCAAAAGCACCTCTACTCAACTATTACATACAGTAAAAACAACCGGCCAAGTGCGAGTCGGGCCACGCGCATTAATAGAGTTCCGTAGTTGCATAATAACGCGGACTAAGAAGAGGTTTTTTTGTTGTTACATGAACATTTTTTCATGGTTTCAGCGGCTCACAAAGTCTAAAAAAAGAACCACATAGGACGTTGGTAGGTAATTGAAGAAGGAGTTAAGAAAGCCAACTTCATAAGTTAAGTTAGAAAAAATATTATCTACTTGAGTACCACCGCGGGTAGAGGCAAACGTTTGTGTTATATATGTGTGCAAGGCGCCCATCTCCCACTCAGCGCCACCTACTGTAACGGCACGTCCAACTGTCATTTGAGTTATATGTTAAACCAGTGCGTAAATAGCAGCTAAGCGTTTCACTTGTCTACACCCGCATACTTAACAGTTTGTAATAAAGATTTAAAACTAGCGTCACTTTATAATTTGAATACTGCAATATTGCCGTTACGGAGATCGTCTTCGCTAAAATCTCCAAATATTTACAAATAAAAAACAAATATTTTAGTATGAGTATTTTCAAACAACCTACTCAACTACCAAAAAGAAAAATCAAATTATTCGATGATAGGAACAAACAACCAACGTAAATAAGCTGCAATAAATAATCTAAATGAAGACGTCAATTGCGAAAGGAGCCGATACGAGCGCGTTAGAGCCACGGGAGCCACAGGGTGTATAGTTCGTTCCTGGATCCTCGCACGTACCGTTCTTGTTTCTTTCTCTTTCGGAATTCGAAAAAAACAAAATTTTGAATGTATTCACTATTTTGTTCTTGAAAGTTCTTCGCTACTCAATTAGTGACGTAGTCGAGTCGGATATTGGCTTAATAGATGGATATCGACAAAAGAAAATAAGTAATATAATATTTCTATACTACAATATTATAAAAGGGCCGGCCCGCCTCAGTGAGTGCCTATAATTAAATTAGTACATAATTTCAAATGGATTTGATTTAAAAAAAATATATGTCCTTTCAAATTAAAAAAATATATATCAAGAATTATTTTTTCGAATGAAAAAATCGGGTGTCTATCGATATCGATATTATTATAAATAAAAAACTTTTTTACAAAAAAATACTACCGACTTCCAAATAAAAAACTACAAAGTGAAAAATAACTTTATTTTTGGAAGTCACAGTTCACTTTTTAGTTGTACCTACATAATAATAAAAATAATAATAAAAAATAATAAAAATGTTTATTTTATCTCCACAAATTACATCAAGTACATCTTTATTAATATTATAAAGAGGAAAGATTTTTTTGTTTGTTTGTTTGTTTGTACCGAATAGGCTCCGAAACTACTGGACCGATTTAAAAAAATCTTTCACCAATAGAAAGCTACGTTATTCCTGAGTAACAGGGGTGTGTGGGGTGGCCCACGGGAGCGAAGCCGCGGGCAATAGCTAGTACATTATACAGCTGACATTAATTTTTTTACAAGTTTGTAATTTGTGGGAGATCTGGAGTCTAAACTAAGCCGAGGCCTGTACTATAGATCTCCAAGCCCCCCATTTCATAACATAGTATAGATTGTCAATATGTGAGATGCGAACATGAGTGTACTGAATGAGTAAGCGGGAGCGGGTTTTAGTATCTCTGCATGCGGGAATGTGTGTGTGTGTGTGTGTGTGTGCGTGTGTGTGCGTGTGTGTGCGTGTGTGTGCGTGTGTGTGTGTGTGTGTGTATGTGAGTGTAGTTAAGGGACATATAACTCTGTCAAATAATAATTTTGCATGTATTAGCATATTTATTAATAAGTATATATATGTTTCCTAAGTAATGTGGGCAATATGTAGATATATATACATATATATATATAATATAATGTAATGTATAACATAATAATTGTGATTAAATGTGATATATAGTATTTTACCTAATTAATACGTATATATAAGTTTCCTAAGTAATGTGGGCAATATGTAGATAATATATATATATATATAATATAATGTAATGTAAAACATAATAATTGTGATTAAATGTGATATATAGTATTTTACCTAATGTGGTATATAAAATGAAATATTGTAGATAAATGTATATTAGTACACATCAATTTATATTGTTACCTCTAGGATTTTTTCTGTTTCGTAGTAATTAAGTGTTTGTAACCATTTGTAAATTATATTTTTGCATTCTTTTTTACAATGGTCCGAGAAGGGAACTATTTTGTTTACTTTGTTGAGCAGCATACTGCCTCGGTATGGAAAAAATCTTTGTGCAAAAGAGGTGTTTACGGCAGTGGACTCACATACCGCGTACTTCCTTCTAGTTTGAGCTATACGCTTTCTTCTGTCCTCTGTTACGTCACTCATCTTATGAAGTATGGATAGCATTATGTAAAGCTGGCGTACAGTGAGGACTTGCGCTTCTTCGTAAAGTTTAGAAGTAGGAAAAAGTCGAGTTTTTGATAGGCTTACTTTTAGTATCATTCTTTGAGCTCTTTCAAGGGTTATCATTTTTGATTTACAAGCTCCTCCCCAGGTAGTGATGCAATAGGATATAATTGATTGCGCCAAGGCCTCATATAATAACCTTACAGTCTGTTTGTCTGCTACGTCACGTAGTGTTTTAAAAATGTATGTTAATTTTCGAATTCTATTGGATATGGTTTGTATATGATTTTCAAAATTTAGATTAGCGTCAATTTCGATTCCAAGATATTTAATACACTTTGTGGGGGTAATTTTGGGACATGTGCAGTTAGGAGTTGGAGGAAAATTACACGTATGCGCATATATGTTATTTGTAAGGTTATCTATTTCTGTTCGATTTTGGATAGAGAACACAATGAACTTGGTCTTGTCGTTTAAAGTGAGAGAGTGTGACGTTAGCCAATGACATATTTTGTTAAAGCCCTCCTGCGCAAGGTTAAAAAGTTCATCCCACGAATCAGCATAAAAGGTTAAAGCTGAATCATCTGCATAAGCTGAGATGCGGCAGTTCTTACTACTAAGAGTGCAGAGCTCATTTATGTAGCAAAGAAAGAGTGTTGGGCCGAGTATACTGCCTTGTGGCACCCCGAATGTAATTGGTAACTCATCACTGATGTTGTCACCAACTTTAACACATTGTGTTCTATTGTGCAGATAATCTGATAACAATGCCAGTGGGATGCCTCTTATACCAAGGTCTTCCAGTGTCTCTACAAGGCAGAGGACAGAAACAGTGTCAAAAGCCTTAGCAAGGTCTAAGAATATAGTTAGGCATTTCTTTTTATTATCCAATTTATCAACCAGAAAGTTAACAAGGTCAAGCACAGCATTACTAGTTGAGCGGCCAGATCTAAAACCATATTGCGAGTTTGAAAGTAGGTTACCGTCTTCTAGGTATTTAGTAAGTCTGGTGTTAATTATGCACTCAAATAATTTCGACAGTGAAGTTAAAATTGCAATCGGTTTGTAGTTACTGACACTGCCTCTATCCCCCGCCTTGTATTTCGGGTGTACTACAGCTCTTTTTAATGAATCCGGAAAAACCCCAGCCTCAAAACAGCGATTTATCAAATCAGTAAGAACGGGTGTTACTGACTTGGATGCAATCTTAAGAATCTCGGCACCAATTTGATCCCAACCTGGAGCGCAGTCACTTTTTAGAAACTGTATTGTTCTCTCAACTTCTTCGTTGTCGGTTGGTAGGAGGACAAATGATTTCACGGGAGGCTCAATAACTTTCTGGAAGTTTGGAAAGTGAGTGGGCATAATCATATCAGATAGACATTTACCTATATTAGAGAAATATTCGTTAGTTTTGTTGACAGCCTCTTTGGGATTGTCAGCAATTTTTAAAAGTTGTAGTGGTTGTTGATTTTTATTATTGTTGTTAGTCATTGTTTTAATGGCGGTCCAAAGCTTTTTTGAATTGTTTTTAGTCATTATTAATTGATCTCTCTCATACTGTTTTTTAAGTTTCTTTAATAAATTGTTGCAATAATTTCGATATCTACAGTACGATATTTTTAATATTTCATACTGTGTTTAGTAAAGTACCTATAACGCCGGAATATATTACCCGAATATCATGAAACTTGAACACAACCGGTGAAATGAGAAATCTGCGTACCCCTTAAGAGCGTATTGGTGTGATGTTATATTATGAAATGGTACAAACAATAAACAGACATGCGATTGCAGCAATCCCGAGAGATTTGCCGTAATTTATTGAAGAGTTCTGTTGTATATCTTCGAAGTTCTTCATCAGATCTTCACCAAACATACACTTTCAAACAAAAAAATAATTTTCAAAATCGATCCAAAATTGACGGAGATATGCGTGAATGTACATAAAAAAAAAAACAAACATAATGTCGAACATAGAACCTCCTCCTTTTGGGTAATTCAATTAAAAATGCAATGTGTTATATTGCACTGGTGTGGCCTTGGTCGATCTATGTGCCGTACGAACCGGTACTGTCAACGACTCCGCCCACTTCAATGCGTTATTAATTTAGAAATCATTATTATTAAGGATGTTATAGTTTTCTTTTTTTTTTTTCACATGGTTCATAAACGTATATTTACTATTTGTTTTACACAATTAACAACGATATCTAAGTAATTTTTCAATGGCATTTGAACAAAATTTTTACTGTTCCAAGTACATTTTATAAGTTGGTCAAGTAGAAACTACTTACTAACCTTGATACTTGTAAAGTCTACTTAGCTGTGATAGTTTCCCTTTTAATTTCGTTATATATACTACTGCCGTGAATTTTTTCGCATAGCCAAAAGCAACCATTTCGCTGGCGTGTTTAAGTTGTTTAAGTTTGTATGAAAATTTTGTTAGAGTGGTGTCCCCCCGACAGGACTCTAACAAAAATTTTTAAGAGACCCCTAAAATTTTGGCCTATCCAACGATAACCTACTCCATGGGAAACACGAGAAAAAAAATCATTCTCACTTTATGTCTATACGAGGAAACCGATTTTATTATACCACTTTGTCGGAATCTATTTATTATATAAAAGCGAAAGGTCACTCATTTACCTATCACGAAATATCGAAAACTGCTTAACGTATAAAGATAAAATTTGGCAGGAAGGTAGTTTATAGTTAGTAGACGTTCGCTAAGAAAGGATTTTGCACCAGGGCCGAATTTAGGGGGTCTAAGGGCTCTCGCAAGTTTGTATGAAAGCCCTTCATTGTTTGAGCTAAAAACTTTTTCTCAAACATGCTTGGAAATGTGATCATTATTTTGACAACCTTCTTCGAGATAAATCGAAATTGCTGTACTGGTCAAATACATGCGCGCAGCGGCCGGCAAAAGTTGTATGAAAATCCATATCTGTCGTGTCTAGCGGCCAAATAAATTATATAGTAAACTCATATCTGTCGTGTAGTTTAAAAATAGAACGATGTTTTACTCCGAAACATGGCAACTAAGGAGGTAACTTATCAAAGGTTTTATTTAAATTTCGAACTGGCTTGCAAATAGAACGCTGTTTATTGAAAAAAAAACAAAGCAACACTTTAACGCGGGAACAATTATTGTTGTTCGTCATTGATTTTGACAAAATGAGTTCTAGGTACTACTTAGTTTTAATTTCCGCGCATTATTTGAGAAAAGTACTATACAAGCCTTGGCCACAACTAGGCATTGATGGACTTACGTATGTGTGCCTCGGCTTCGCCTCGGCCCACATTTACACGTTCGTCCATCAATGCCTATTTTGCTGGCCGCTGCAGTAATGTACTAATAATTTGGCAAGGAGATAGTTTATAGTTAGTAGACGTCCGCTAAGAACGGATTTTACGACAGGGCCGGATTTAGGGGGTTGAGGGCTTTCGCAAGTTTGTATGAAAGTCCTTAATTTTTTGAGCCAATAACTTAAAATTTGCCAGAGTGGTAGTTTATTGTTATAAGACGATCACTAAGAACGGATTTTGCAACAGAGCCGGATTTAGGGAGTCTAAGGGCTGTCGCAAGTATCTGTGAAATTCCTTCATTTTTTGAGCTACAAACTTAAAATTTGGCAGGGGGGTAGTTTATTATTAGTAAATGTGAGCTAGGAACAGATTTTGCGACAGGGCCGAATTTAGGGGGTCTAAGGGCTCTCGCAAGTTTGTATGAAAGTCCGTCATTTTTTGAGCTACAAACTTAAAATTTGGCAGTGTGGTAGTATATTATTAGTAGACGTCCGTTAAGAACGGATTTTGCAACGGGGCCGGATTTAGGGGGTCTAAGGGCTCTCGCAAGTTTGTATGAAAGTCCTTCATTTTTTGAGCTACAAACTTGAATTTTGGCAGGAAGGTAGGTTATAGTTAGTAGACGTCTGCTAAGAACTGATTTTGTGACGGGGCCGGATTTAGGGGGTCTAAGGGCTTTCGCAAGTTTGTATGAAAGTTCTTCATTTTTTGTGCTACAATCATGAAATTGGGCATGGAAGTAGTTTATAGTTAGTAGATGTGAGCTAAGAACGGATTTTGCGACAGGGCCTAATTAACGCGGTCTAAGGGCTTCTTTTTATGTACGGAAGCACTAAGAAGGGATTTTTGAAAATTTAACCTTTAAGAGGGCGAAACTAAAAAGTCATCTGTAGGATAAAATACGGATCACGCGAACGAAGTCATGGGCGAAGTGCTAGTTATTAATATGTATATCCATGCCAAATTATAGCTTTCTAGTACTAAGAGTCTCTGAGCTAAGCTGCGGACGGACAGAAGGACATAGCGAAACTATAAAGGTTCCTTGTTGACTTCGGAACCCTAAAAATGTGGGACCAATAGGTAACTCTAGAAACTAGAAACCACAGAATATCGAGACGCCTCGGCCACTGCTTGAGATGACATTTTCAAATTAAATGTGCCTTTGACAGTGACAGATGAAAACACACTAAGCGCAACTTGCGTGGACATTAATATTATGAATAAGTGGCATCTCAAGTCCCTGGCCTAAGCAGACATTCGGTGTCCCCTTTGAAATAAAACCACAGGAACTACATTTTACTTTCTTAAATTTTGCCTTTGCTTTTTCTTTCGTTTTGTGGCCCAACATAGGCCAGTCACGTCGGTGATTGCATCACGAACAACAGATGCACGCCAGCAGCTGTTCAAACCTTAAGAACTCAGAGGAAAAATCTTCGTTGCAGTAGACTGTAGATAACCTACTAGATATTTCAATAGGACGAAAAGTAATAGGAAATAAGTTTGTTTGATTGTTTTATAAAAAACGTTTTTGTATATATTATCTACCGTACAATCCTTATCATCATTAAATAACTTATAAAGGTATACATTTCATATACCGGATCTTAGACCAATATAAATGTTAGCCAGAACGCCTTAGTGTCGAAAATGGAGTCCTACTACTACGCTATCAAACATTCGTAAGTAATTTATTCCCCTAATACAATTTGCATGATTCTATTATCCTTTAACACAATAATCTTCAATATTACATTAACATACCTAAACGTATACATTTTCGTCTAAACATATGCATGGTACATAATAATATTCGATTCATTTACATACATATACCTAATTATTAATAGGGGACATTAGCATACGAATACGTGGTAATAGTAACTTACTTAAGGCGCAGATTCCCTTGAGTAGCTGATTTTAAAATGAGAATCAGGTCTAAACAGCCAGTCGTATTTTTTTGGAAAAAATATATGTTATATTAGACCATTTTCTTAATAATTAGACCTGAGAAAATTTTGAGTTTTATTCGTAAAACATAGTGTAATTAATTTGTAAAGTTATGTCTAAAACGGACAAAAACACGGCAATCGCACCAAACCGCTGGGTGTATTTAAAAATAATCGACACCATCTCAAAGACAATTGAATTATCTACATTTTGATCTGAGGTTTTTTTTTTTAAAGTCATAGAATAATAAGGAAAATACACAAAACTACTACATATTGGGTCGCGCGGGTGTGAAACTAGTGCGCGTTTTGTTCCCTCAAGGTCGTTGGCGTTAGTCGTCGTCTTAATGTTAGTGGGAGCAGTGGTGGCCCAGTGGTATCGGCCGCGACTTACAAGTTGTAGGGGTTCGAGCCCAGGCAGGCGCTTTACTTTGTGTAAATTATTTCGTCACCACTGTTCTCAAAACGGTGAAGGATATCATCGTGAGGAAACCGGCATGTCCTAGAACCAAAAATTTTAAGTCATGTGACATCCACCAATCCGCACTGGGCCCACGTGATAACGGCCCATTCCCTCTCACAGAGAGGAGGCCTGTGTCCCAGCAGTGGGAACATTTATAGGCTGATGATGATGATGATAATGTTAGTAACTTAACATCACGTCTGTAAACCCCGAAGGAGTAGGTATTACAGACACATTTTGCCGATTGTGTTCAAAACATGTGAAGCGGGTGACAATGGCCGCCAACAGGAAACAAAGCCAGACTCCAGGGTGCTACTAAGAAACGCTCGACGGAGAAACCCAATTACACTGACCCCAACAGCTATAGTGTTAAGTTTGGGGTTCATTCGAATGCAGTTGAATACTAATATTTTATCTTCACAATCCAGTTACCAGGTAATACGACCCCATGACAAGACTGGTTATCAGAATTGCAGACTGTCCGTAACAACAGTCAAAGCAATTAATATCAGCGTCAGGTATATTTGCCTGACACGTGCTGAGCTGAACTCCCATTTGGTGCAACCTTGAGACGCACTCCGTACTGTGTTTTAATCATTATTATATTATATATACCTACTATTTGAAGTACGTTACTAAAGTCACTTTTATTTCTATAAGTATGCTTTACTTTTTACTTTTTTTGCATGTTGGCAGTTTGGCACATGGTTGGCACCTTGTTTTTATACAGGGCGAGCTTTTTAAGTGGGCGTAAATGGAAAAAATTAAAACTGCATTGGATTTATGAAAAATCAATCAAAAACCAGGCATTTTGAAAAAAAACACATGCTGTATTATTACACCATTCGATAGTGTCGCTAAAAAGGATCAAATTCTGGAAAGTAATGGCTTATGAAAATTTTATTGAGATTTTATGTGTTGTGCTGTGACTTTTGTGTATATTAAATAAATGTTTTATCTATTTATCTATCTACAAATAACCCTCGGAATCAACTTAACGTGCTTTCCAAGAAACCGAGGAATCTCAATATGTTAAGATGATGATGCTATCTAGCCGGTTTCGGCCACAGTGACCGCAATCATTGGCTACTCAATGTGGTTGAAAGGTCAGATTTGCTGAGAGCACATATGCTAGTTTTTTTTTGTTATCTATTATAGGCTCGCGCTTGACCACTATCTCACTTGATGGTAAGCGATGATGTAGTCTACGATGGAGTACGCTTGCCTAGTAGTAACCTATTCACTCTTGACTTAAAGACCCCTAGATTGTAGCTATCGGGAAACACAGACTCCGGCAGGGAATGCCACTCCTTAGCTGTACGCATAATAAAAGTTTTTTTTTTTTTTTTTTTTAATTCTAGATAGGCTCGCGCTTGACCACTATCTCACCTGATGGTAAGCGATGATGTGGTCGACGGTGTAACACGCTTGCCTAGAAGTAACCTATTCACTCTTGACTTAAAGACTCCGTGGTTGTAGCTATCTGGAAACACAGACTCCGGCAGGGAATTCCACTCCTTAGCTGTACGCATAATGAAAGTATTTCCAAAACGTTTAGTGCGTATGGGTGGGATGTCCACCATGTACCGATGGCGCATCGCCGTACGTCTTGTAGTCCGATGATGAAACGGGCTAGGCGGAATTAGATCATGCAATTCCATCGCACACTCTCCGAAATGCAACCGATAAAAAACCGACAAGCTGGCAACTCGACGACGATGTTCAAGGCTCTGGAGCTTTGACTCGACCAGTGCCTCATTGCCGATGAGCCTCTTGGCCCGTTTTTCGATCGACTCTAGAGCATCAAGCTGGTACTTGGCAGATCCATCCCATGGTTATCCCATGGCTATCTAGTCGGTTTCGGCCACAGTGACCGCAATCATTGGCTACTCAATGTGGTTGAAAGGTCAGATTTGCTGAGAGCACATATGCTAGATTTTTTTTTTTTATCTATTATAGGCTCGCGCTTGACCACTATCTCACTTGATGGTAAGCGATGATGTAGTCTACGATGGAGTACGCTTGCCTAGTAGTAACCTATTCACTCTTGACTTAAAGACCCCTAGATTGTAGCTATCGGGAAACACAGACTCCGGCAGGGAATGCCACTCCTTAGCTGTACGCATAATAAAAGTTTTTTTTTTTTTTTTTTTGATAGGCTCGCGCTTGACCACTATCTCACCTGATGGTAAGCGATGATGTGGTCGACGGTGTAACACGCTTGCCTAAAAGTAACCTATTCACTCTTGACTTAAAGACTCCGAGGTTGTAGCTATCTGGAAACAGACTCCGGCAGGGAATTCCACTCCTTAGCTGTACGCATAATGAAAGTATTCTCAAAACGTTTAGTGCGTATGGGTGGGATGTCCACCATGTACCGATGGCGCATCGCCGTACGTCTGGTAGTCCGATGATGAAACGGGCTGGGCGGAATTAGATCATGCAATTCCATCGCACACTCCCCGAATGATAAAAAACCGACAAGCTAGCAACTCGGCGACGATGTTCAAGACTCTGGAGCTGCGATTTGACCAGTGCCTCATTGCCGATGAGCCTCTTGGCCCGCTTTTCGATCGACTCTAGTGCATCAAGCTGGTATTTGGCAGAGCCGTCCCAGAGATGAGAACAGTACTCCATGCATGATCGAACTTGCGCTTGATACAAGCTGAGCAGCTATTCTGGCGTGAAGTACCTTCTCACCTTTGCAAGGATCCCCAGCTTTTTGGCAGCTAGCTGAGCCTTTGCCTCAATGTACGGGCCAAAATTGAGAATCGATGTCATCGTAACGCCAAGAAGCTCAAGATGGTCAGTTATTGGCACGTTTACATATCGGAAAGTTGGAGCCGGGTGAAATTGGCTCTTTTTAGCGGAAAAAAGACACGCCTGGGTTTTAGCAGCATTAAACTTGACCAGATTGGCATCGGTCTATTCGGAGACTGCCTGCAAGGACAAGTTCAAGCGCTCCACCATGGCCTGCCGGCGAAACTGGATCTGAGGCCCGGTAGCATGAGCGATGGACAAGTATCTCTCAGCAACAGTGCTGTCGTCTACCCAAAGGTAAGGTTTTGGCAGATCGTTAATGTGCAGCAAGAATAAAGTTGCTGAGTGTACCGACCCCTAAGGGACCCCGGCATTAATATCCAAGTGGTCTGACGAACAGCCATCGATAACCACTCGAATGGACCGATATCTCAGGAAGTCAGCAATTCAATCACACAGACCACCGGGCAAACCGAATGAAGGAAGCTTACCAATAAGGCTTTCGTGCCAGACCCTATCGAAAGCCTTCGAGATGTCTAGGGAGACGGCAAGCGCTTCGCCGTGCGTTTCTCGATGGCCTCACTCCAGATGTGAATGGTTACGCTAGAAGATCCCCAGTAGACCGATTTCGGCGGAAGCCGTATTGGCGGTCACTTAGGATATCGTTTGCTTCTAGGTATGCCAGGGGCTTAATATTGAGTACACGTTCCATACTCTTACAGAGTATGGAGGTTACAGATATGGGTCTGTAGTTGGCCGGGTCAGCTCGACTTCCCTTCTTGGGCACGGGCTGTACGTTAGCCTGCTTCCAAGCATTCGGCACTTTTCCAGCCTCATAAATAAGGCGGAATAGGCGTGTCAGGATCGGAGACAATTCAGGTGCACAGGTTCTAAGAACAATTGCTGGTATTCCGTCAGGGCCGCTAGCCTTGTTCACGTCGAGGTTGCGCAGCACCCTACGGACGTTTTGCTGATGGATACGAATGTCCGACATAGTCGTCTCGCATCCATCAGAAGAAGGAGGGGGCCGCGCGTCACCAGGATTCAGACGTGAAGATTCCGCAAAAAGAGAGGCAAATAAATTTGCCTTCTCCTCAGCGGAGTGGGCCAGTGACCCGACGGGTTTCAGCAGTGGTGGTAGTGAGGGACGACAGAAGTTCGATTCGACCGACTTAGCCAGAGACCAAAACGCTTTACTACTTGCTGGGTAAGAAGCAAGTTTGGTCCCTATTCGGTCAATGTGGTCGAACCGAGCCCTTCGTAACACCATCTTGCAGGACTTGGCAGCCCTGTTGAAGGCCTTCTTCTTCTGACCCACGTCACCCGCCTTACGCGATCGAGCGTCTACCCAAGCCAGGTACGCCCCATGCTTAAGCGCGTCGGCGCGCTTACATTCGGCGCCAAACCATGCCCGGTATTCACTAGACATTGATACGTCAGGGAACGGAATGTAGTACTCCATTCTCTGACGCAACACATCCGTCACGGCGTCCGCGCACGACGATGGATCAGTCGAAGAAAAGCAAGTAGGCAGCCAAGGATAGCATGCGAAAAAAGATCGCTTACCATCCCAATGTGCTGACCTTTACCACCATACCCGCTTGGTGCCTCTTGGGCTGGGATCGGGCGGGGAGTAGATGGACACAGACTTCACCAGACAATGGTCGGAACTACCCGAAGGTAAAGTTATCAACACTGAGTATCTGTCTGGATTTGCTTTCAGCAGAAGGTCCAAACAAATGGCCATGTGCAAATCAAGATAGTCACCCATCAAAGGACCGACCTCGAAGACCTAAAAGATCAACCCGTGCGGCTGTTATTATTTAGGCACTAGCTCCTCAAGTCAAATAACAGCGATAATCACCAACTATTAACCAAATTAAGACTAGTCGCTCAGTGAGCTATATACCTCGCGATTCTGTCTTTTTGATTCAGTTTTAGAAAATATTTCAAAAACTAAATCGACAAAAAGAAACCACATAATTAATGAATCTACTCTAATAAATGGTTGAGAAATGCTACCTGTAGAGAACAGCTGGACATCCGGACAGACATGACATGACAAGACCGAAAGCATGTTTGCCCAAGCTGAAAATGAGACGCTTCGCTCACACTTCACGCTCGCTCAGTCAATAATAATTGAACAGAATTAATACAGTCGTCATCAAACTAAGTTCTCAAGTCAGCCAAATAACTGGCTCACCATGGAGGTATGTTAATTCATTCTATCAATCTCAATCTTTTTCCAACTATATTGGAGTCGATTCCAGTCTTACCGGATGCAGCTGAGTACCAGTATTTTAAATGGAGCGGCTGCCTTTCTGACCTCTACAGCTCAGTAACTACATAAATACTACTTACTAACATTATATTAAGTAAGAATCTTTTTTATTTTCCTACGTCCGTGTGTCACTAGCGGGGTGACAACTGAAAATTCGCGCTGGGTGTCTGTCACCCAGCATATGTTTAGTTGGTAACCCTTTCGGTATGGGACGCCCGGCGCAAATCTTAAACCTTGTCTGTACTTTTTTGCCATTCTTCTCTGTTACTTTGTGCTTGTTGCTGTTATGTTGAATAAATGTTTTCTATTCTATTCTATACTTAACTGGTTATTAACACGCCTGGATGGTTATTAGCAAGATTAGTTTCAGATTTCTGACTATATATAAAGACTGTTGAATCTACAAATGACAGCCGCGACCAACAGATTAACGTGCTTTCAGAGGCACGGAAGAATCTTGGTATGTTAAGATGTTTACCTATCTACTTCAATATCTCAAGTTCAATGCCCCTAAAACCCAGGCGTGTCTTTTCTCCGCTAAAAAGAGCCAATTTCACCCGGCTCCATCTTTCCGAGTTGTAACCGTGCCGATAACGGACGATCTTGAGCTTCTTGGCGTAACGTTGACATCAACACGGCCCATACATTGCGGTAAAGGCTCAACTGGCTGCCAAAAAGTTGGGGATCCTTGCGAAGGTGAGATGGTACTTCACGCCAGATCAGCTGCTTAATTTGTATCAAGTGCAAGTTCGATCTTGCATGGAGTAATGTTCTCATCTCTGGGCAAATATCAGCTTGATGCACTAGAGTCGATCGAAAAACGGGCCAAGAGGCTCATCAGCAATGAGGCACTGGTTGAGTCAAAGCTCCAGAGCCTTGAACATCGTCGCCGAGTTGCCAACTTGTCGTTATATTATCGGTTTTTTATCGATAGCATTTCGGGGAGTGTGCGATGGAACTGCATGATCTAATTCCGCCTAGCCCGTTTCATCATCTGACTACAAGACGTACGGCGATGCGCCATTGGTACATGGTGGACATCCCCACACTAAACGTTTTGGAAATACTCTCATTATGCACACAGCTAAGGAGTGGAATTCCCTGCCGGGCTCTGTGTTTCCCGATATCTACAATCTTTAAGTCAAGAGTGAATAGGTTACTTCTAGGCAAGCGTGCTACACTGTAGACCACATGATCACTTACCATCAGGTGAGATAGTGGTTAAGTGCAAGCTTGTCATTAAAATAAAAATATGACCCGACTACTTGAAGATCAATCCATGCCTCTGTTATTATGTATCCATGAGCTCCTGGAGTCAGATTTTAGCCAATAATCACAAACGATTAAGCAAATTAAAATATTGAACTGAATTAATACAGAGGTAATCAAACTAAGTTGTCAAGTCAGCCAAATGAATGGCTCTCCATGGAGGTAGATATGTTAATTACGTTCATAAATTAGTGACAACTGACGCCTATAATTAATATCCGGGTTATAATTATGGCTACGTACACCACAGTGTCGAATGACATAGTGTTTTCCGGTGTACATGTGTGAGTTATATTAAAGGAATTTGGGATATTGTACTATTAGGGCCAAAAGTGGATTAACACTATCCAAAGATTTACAGCCCGGGAATACATTTGAAATATGAGCAGGGGGCAAATCCGTTACCTGCTTGGGATCTTTACTGGGCACTTTGGAACCAACGCCATGCTCATGAAGATGTGTCTAACCGCGACACCCATGTGCAGGTTGTGTGGGGAACATACGGAACGCATGGAGCACCTTCTGTGCACATACGATGCACCGGCTGGTAAGCGAATGAGTCTCCTAAGGGTTGGATATCCAAAACCAGAAGACTATATGCTCATATCTCCTAGTCTCGTTGTAAAACTCATGAAAAGAGTTTTCAACGAGATTGGGGATGAGTAAGTTATCTAGGGTACCACAATAGATCCCAATGGGTCGAAGTGCCCGGCCCCTCCATAAGATAAGATAAGAAGATAAGATAAGATCCAAAGATTTACTTCAAACCTATGTTCCATCTGGACTCCACCAAAATTGTTAGATTGACGGTTAGGTATAAATATCTTGTTGTTTATTGACATTAACCGAGGATTTTTCCGTTGTCATTACTACTGAGGGGACTAGTGCTAGTGGAGGTGACTTGAAATAATATGATCCTTAGAAGATATTTATGAATGAAAAACTAGGTGCAACTTAAAATTGTGTGTTATTAATTATTGCAGATTAAAGAATCTCTGAAGGCTAGTAGGTGTAATGAGAGATTTTCAAAAATAACAATTTAAAGAATCAAAATCTCGACTGCTCAAGAATCAAATCAAATCATTTATTTCTTTGCAAACATGGGTCGAGTACAAAGGTGTTTTTATGATAAAGTTCTCCATATTTTACTTTTTAAGAAGCGAACTAAACAGAAGTAAACAAGAAAAACATATTTTTTTGCATTCAGAGGATATATATTCGCTAGCTGGCTGACCAAAACCATATTATGATGTATCTTCCGACAGCATAGGATGATTTTCTTCTTGTGTACATCTTTTTAGTTCGCTTCTTAAGCAGTCGGGTTTTTGATCTTTCCAATATTTACTTTTTGAATTTACAATTTTTTTTGTTATATTTTCTTTTCGAATTACATTTAAACATATAAGTGGTGTATATTTTTCTAAAACTAGCTCTAAAAACTATTTATTTTGATACCATACACGTATCAAGTTTGAAAGAAAAAAATACAGGGACTCACACAATTTTTGGAATTCACACAAATTTGGGGCCCTAAATTCGCCATGTTTTTTTTTTACGTCACTTACCTAAGAACATCTTGGCGGTCAAGACATATCTAACGATATCTTAATTATCTAATATATATTTTTAATAATAATTATCTAATAATATATATAATCCGTATAGTGTTTTGAAAGATATGAGGAAATAAGCGAGAATGGCTGTTAACCAACTTTAAATCGTTATATATCCTAAACCGATTTTTAAAATAAAAAATGGTGAAAGGAACTTTTTTAAATACCTATTCAATGATATCCCACTTGAAATAGGTTGCCGTTTTTTTTTTCATTTTCTCTTTATGGCATCTGGTAGTTGGTGCGGTGACCTTTGATTACTGTCATGTCTTTAGTGACACTCGCAAGGTCAAGACGAATCGATTGACGTATCCTCCACTTCCTCGCGTCGTGTTCCTCATAACTGAGGGTCGTGATTCTGTCGTCGTGGAAGCAACCTTTCCTTCACTAATTTGCGCCATCGATGCCTGTCTTTTGGTCCCAAGAACGCCACATAGGAACAAACATACATACATAGACTGATAAACACATTACCCTCCTTCGGCTGTCGTGTAAAAATAAGCCTCTATGATACAAAACTGCGAATTAGTCCACATAATTATGTTGTATGTTAAATAATACCAAACATTGTTCTGATATTCAAATAATAATAATTTAAATAACAATAATATATTTTATTAAAATGTTATTATGTTCTTTATATTATCAAACTGAAATCGGTACGTTTCAGAAAGTCTTAATGGTTTTGAATAAAAAATCCCCTAAATGGCCTTTTCGATTATGAATTAAAAAAGAAACACTCAGTAAAACAAAGTCCCCGTCTAATGAAAACAGCTTTTTAATTGAAAATAATTGATATTTGCTTTTAATTTAGTTAATATCTGGATCAATTAAAATGTGATGATACAAATGGATTAATTTAATTGATGTTCGACGAACGAGTTAACATGATTAAATTATGGTGATTACGTAGATTGAAATTGCGGGTGGGTAGTTAGTTGCCTGTATCGGTTTCCTGGTAAAATTAAGCATATTTTTTTTCACTTTAAATGCAAATGAGTCCAAATATACGTTGGTGCATTGTAGATTGGGTTTATCATTAAATTTAATGAAATTGAAAAACTTACTACAGTAAATACTGCTATCGAAAATCAACTAGGTGGGAAGGTACTTTAGCATCTCTCTTCTCTATCTCCCTTTGGAATGCTCTCCCTTAGAATATCAGGATGGCAACCAGTCGGTTCTCTTTCAAATTTAAGGCACGTGACCACATTCTTAAGAATTTTGCAGAATCATCACAGAATTGATTTGTTGGTTTCGGTTTCTCAATAACATTGTTTATGTATGTATGTATCTAAATAGGAGGGAGGAAAACATCGTGAGGAAACCGGCATGTCCTAGAACCAAAAATTCGAAGACATGTGACATCCACCAACCCGCACTGGGCCCGCGTGGTGGATTACGGCCCATCCCCTCTCACAGAGAGGAGGCCTGTGTCCCAGCAGTGGGAACATTAATAGGCTGATGATGTGATGTGTGTGTATCTAAATATATATCTGCTTTTTATTTTTTCTCTATTTATCCTATCATTTAGTTGCACTTGCCTTATTTTATCTCTGCACCACCCTAAGGTCGACTGGTAGAAAATACCTAAGGCATTAAGTCCGCCTTTGTACTTGTGCATAAAGTTTCAATAAATAAATAAACACCATATGTTGTAATTTCAATTGAAATACCACTTCTGGACATGCACTACCACATTGACTGTTCTAGTGCTCCTAGTATGGTAGGTTTTAAAACTATTAATTTATAACAAAAAAAAAACTATGCTCTATTGTTATTCATCATCCCCATCATCAACTTCATTAACATTTCAGCCGAAAGACGTCCTCTGCAATACATAGACCTCCCATAAGCATCGCCACACTGATCGGTCCTGTGCGAACAATCAAATCAAAAACAAGTCGATGTTTTGTCTAAATGATTACAAAATTATTTAGATTAAACATCACACTTGTTTTCTTCAAAAGGTTAGGCAGATGTGAAGGCAGAAGTGTATTCACCAATGTTTCAACAGTTTTTTTTTTAAGTCACATTTCCAGACTTCGGGCTGCTACAGTTACAAACCCAGATGGGAAATCAAATACCACCGGCCCAGGAATCGAAGCTAAGGTCCATATTCCAGATGCTGATACTCGACTCAAACTCAAAATTGGCCAACCAAGCTCAACTCTCGAGTTTGGCATATGATTATTCAGCTTGCCATATGCGTACTTAATAGAGCAATAGTCCAGAGGTCCCAGAAGTTACTGAATTCTTTCTACATAAAATAAAGTAACAAAATCAAGTACGAGTACGTTCCAAGTACATGCTAACACTACTCAATTCCACCGATTTTGTGTAAAAAGAGTTCGGTAACGTTTGGGGCGTCTAGGATCTTGGACTTGAGCACGGCAATGTAAAAAACCGGCCAAGTGCGAGTCGGACTCGCGCACGAAGGGTTCCGTGCCATTACCGCAATAAACTGCAACCAAATCACGATTGTTGTATGGGAGCCCCGCAAAAATATTTATTTTATTCTGATTTTAGTATTTGATGTTATAGCAGCAACAGAAATATATCATCTGAGAAAAATTCAATTGTCCAGCTATCACGGTTAATGAGTTGCAGCCTGGTGACAGACAGACAGACGGACAGTGGAGTCTTAGTAATTGGGTCTCGTGTTTGCCCTTTGGGTACGGATACCTAAAAAAAACAAGCCAACCAATCACAACTGTCCATTGGGTTTGAGTTGAGTTGAGCATGATCATCTGGAATACAGCAGAGCAGTAGCGCTTGCGAGCACTAGACCAAATAGGCAATTTAATTACACATTTTATTACCTATACATTAAGTAATCAATCTGCCTTATTATGTGTAACTGTAACTGGAACCTGTTGTTCTATGGTTGAGGAAGACTATCCGCTCGTGATACAGTTTTATACTAGTACGGGGGATAGGGCGAATCACTCCAAAGACAACCAAGTCTACCTTTCCATATTTTCCAACTGTCCACCTGCCTAAATTTTATTGTCATAATTACTTTAAACGATTTTTGTCTATTAAGTGTTTATTATTAAGTTACTTTGTATGGTTGTCTCTTATTCATGAATAAATAAATATTATTATTAAAAACATACTCACATACATAAACTCACGTTTTTTTCCCATGGTTAAAATATAGAAACTACAAAACGTCATGTGCTAAGGATCCTTATATACTCCTTTTACTTCGTTTACGTTCATACATCTAATACTTAATTCGAAATATGATTAGAAATTTTTACAACCCTTTTTACATTCCGTTCAACCGATTTTGAGTTCTTTCCCGTTAATTATAAGGATAGCATAAGAAGCATAAACCTGTTACCAAAGCTAACTGTTAAATACAGCTGTTATTTATCATATCACCAAAGCAATAGAAGGAAGTATTCCCGTTTGAGCACCTATTTTTAGAGCACCAAAGGTATTCCCATTTGAGCACCAATCAATATAATAGCTTAGTGCTCAATTGGAAACAATAAAAAATATTCAATTTTATTCCCTTTTGAGCACCTGCGGTAGCTTCTAGTGATGGGATATATCAGAAAACATATCGATAAAAATTGGCAATACTTTTATTATCATATTAATTTAAAAATATATAATATTTTTATCCTGTAGATACAGCATACGTACAGGAGTCATTTTGAGGAAACCTGTAAAAGTCGGACAGCTATATCCAGAGCTATATATTATGCTATATTAAGAGTGGGCAGAGCGGCCCCATACTGGACTCGCCTATTCACCAGCGGATAAATAGAGCGCCATCCAGGCATTCGCAGGACGTGAGGAGACTCCTCCATCTGGTGGAGGTTAGGCGGTGAAGCAAGTTATTCCTTGAGTGCACCTTCCACTTGAAACTCGCAGTTCTTTCTGTAGTTAAGGGACCTGTCCAGAGTAATACCGTTAACGCGCTATCAACGATCCACGCCACCCAATGCACAGGTGCGGCTCGGTGTCTCAAAGGCTGACAAGCCGAAAAAGCTTCCTTGTCTGCGTGAATCCATGAGTCGGCAACGCCACCTCGGAGTGATGCGATCTTTGGCGGGAGAAGCTCAAGCCTTCTGACAGCTATCGGAGAATCGCCCGCCTGGACACGCGTTGCCATGGCCGACTTGGAAAACTATTAATAGACTCCGCACGCAGATCGGCCGCACCAAAGACAACCTCCACAGGTGCGGATTCTCGGATGACTCCTTCATTGTTTGTGCGGTATCTTCCCGCAGACCATGGTCCACTTTTCGTCTTGCGCGGCCTTTCTTGTCACCTGTGCATATGAAGACCTTAAGGTTGGTATTGCTGTGGCAGAATTCTGGCCCAAACATAATATTTAGGGACTATATTTGCTATGGACGCGCTAACGCACGATCTTAAAAACCATCGAAAACACAGTCATGCGCCTTTCACCTCCGTAATAGGCAAGCGGGCCAAACGCTTATCTCATGACAGGGGTGCCAATCCTCCATAGTTCCCACCCAAAATACCGCGGCATTAATCTGGACAGGTCGCTTAACTACAGAAAGAACTGCGGGATTGTCAAGTGGAAGGTGCACTCAAGGAATAACTTGCTTCGCCGCCTAACCTCCACCAAATGGGGGAGTATCCTCAAGTCCTGTGAATGCCTGGATGGCGTTCTATTTATCCGCTGGTGAATATGCGAGTCCAGTATGAAGCCGCTCTGCCCACTCTTAATGATTGGATACAGCTTCAAATGAGACGTCGACGCCAGACTTCCACAGATTGCCTCAAAATGACTTCTGGTGGAATGCTGTATCTACAGGATAAAAATATTATATATTTTAAAATTAATATGATAATAAAAGTATTCCCAATTTTTATCGATATGTTTTATGATTTATCCCATCACTAGATGCTACCGCACCGAAGGTGCTTAAAAGGGAATAAAATTGAATATTTTTTATAGTTCCCCATTGAGCACCAAGCTATTATATTGATTGGTGCTCAAATGGGAATACCTTTGGTGCTCTAAGAATAGGTGCTCTATAAATAGGTGATCAAACGGGAATACTTCAATAGAAGTGGGTCTGGAATTATTTAAATGTATATAGTTATCTCTAATGGAGTATAGTTAATTTATTTTACTGATATAATTCTGCTATAATATCTCAAAAGGCATATTCCATCAAAATAAAGTATGCAAGAAGTGTCTTAACTTCAAAGTGTCACAGCCAAAGTTAAACTCAAACTATTTATTATTTAATAACCCCTTTTAAAGTTAGATCACGAATGTTTTATCAGCAAACTCCTAACTCTTTGTGAAATAAAAGTTATAAGCTCTAAGTTATAACTTAGAATACTGAATGCTAAGTGAAAGTTCTGAGCTTTTGATCTAACTTAATAGTCCGTATCACGGTATATGAAGGCTGTCAATTTGATGCTTGATACACAGATATAGCGAATATGGAAGGTTTATATTCAGTACAGTACTAACACTTTCCTAATGTCCCTCGGTAAACTTCGTTTTTCGTCAGTCTTCGGATTTCTATCAGTTGCTTTTTGCATTTAGTGCAGACCGGACGCTCTCAACTTGGAAGTATATAGAGTTGTTAGTACCCTTTTAATATAATGTATATTTTTTTTGAAAATTCGGTGTAAGCTGCTATTTTTACAGCTCTATATATATATTTCACACGGAAATCAAAACAAAACAACAATAAAGTACTTAATTCTGAATTCAAATTATATACACGACTAGCTGTTCCCCGCGGCTTCGCTCCCGTGTGTCACCCCACAGGACCCGTTTTCGAGATAATAAAAATAGCCTATGTTACTCAGGAATAACGTAGATTTCTATTGATGAATGATTTTTTTAAATCGGTCCAGTAGTTTCGGAGCCTATTCGGTACAAACAAACAAACAAAAAAATCTTTCCTCTTTATAATATTAGTATAGATTATATGTTTGGGATCTTGATAGAAACCAATATATTTCACTTGTTAATCGTTTATTAGAACACTGCTTACACTTTCGTACATTATTAGGATTCACAAGTACTTCTACACTATATAATATATGAGCTCTCAAGAGACGCGTGCGCTCTGTCCATTGTGAAGTTAGAAGGCCACAGACAAGCATCTGTCAATCTCAAATTTTTAGTTTGACTATGACATGACATTGACAATACTAAACATTATATATATATATATAGTATAGATAAATGTAATAATTGATGGACATGAAAATTAGCAACTGTTTGTATTCGGAAATGCGATGATTGCCAAGGGACATTAAGAAAATAGTTGTACTATACATTAGTATGTGAGCCACTTATCATATTTTTAAGGTAAATTCAAATTGCTATCTCAGTCTCGATCTATAACTTACATCTCCACAAGTTTTTAAACCAATTCTAAATGAAATGGCATGGCACCGAGATGAAATTTCAAAAAAAAAAAAAATGTTATTAAATTAAGAGTACTGTAAGTACTAAAGCAATATCCAGTTTAAAAGGTTAAAATTTACAAAGTCGAAAGGAATATAAATAATAAACTGATTTATTTTTCTTTTTGCTTGCTACATATAGTGTAAGTAAGCAAGTATTGACAAACGACTAAATAAAATTATGAAAAGCGAGTTTTATTTATGCATCTTTAATACATACATTATAAATTCCATAAATTGCAGTAATAAGTAGACATACACTCTACAACAGCAATAAATGCCAAAAATGAACGACAACGTTCGCCACAAGAGTGAAATAATTTAAATATGAGTGTGTAAGTTGACATTTTAATGTGAATAGGTCCTCGTAATATGAAGCAAGTAGATATACAAATATGCTTCGAGAATAATCGTCAATCTTCGGAAGTATGGACACACACACACACAGTGATGATAATACAATTTTTATGAATGTTTGATCTACGCACGGTCTACGGCGTAGCGTAATATTAAACAAACTTCCAAAATTTGGACTTATATTATGCAATGAAGCATTATGGATATGCAATCTCTTCATAGGCCTTTCAAAGTATTCTGCTAGATTAGTGTGAAGAAAATTAATTTGGATTTCTTCTTCATCGTTCACTCATTTCTGAGGATGGCGATCACATACGACACGTCTCCAAGTTATGCGGTCTTTACCAATGTCATCATTATCATCATCTTCATTTCAGCCGAAAGACGTCCACTGCTGGACATAGGCCTCCCCTCAGGCGTCGCCACATTGACCGATCCCGTACGGCTCGAATCCAGCTCATTCTGGCTACCTTAACGAGGTCATCGGTCCACCTAGTGGGAGGCCTTCCAATGCATATTCTTCTTGTTCATGGTTGCCATTCCAGAACTTTTCGGCACCATCGGCCATCTGTTCTGCGAGCAATGTGCCCTGTGGCCCTGCCCACTGCCATCATTGTGGACCGCTCGAATTATGCTGGTTCTAACAGCCTTCTTAATTGCTCCTACTATGTTGCCGATTTCAGCATCAAGTGCGGACAACACAAACAAAATACACATTAAGAAGAATCAGACACAAAATTAAATCTGAAAATATAATCTCCTACTAAACGTTCTCTAGATCTGCAACTAAGTGCAGCAGGGGTCGTTAGCTATGCGGTCTCGACTCGTGACGTCACACCATTAACTATTTAGCCGTTAGAGCTAAGCTGTCACATTAATGGCCGACAAGCATTAGAGAGACGGCAACTTAATTTTATTAGAAATTTTTCTGGTTTATGAAGTTGTGGTTTATTTTATGGCTTACTATATTTTTAACTAACATCAAAAAAGAGGACGTTAACGATTCGACTTTTTTTTATGTGTGTTACTTCAGAACTTTTTACTAGGTGAACCAATTTTGATGGTTCGTTTTTATTTGAATGCTAGCGTTTCTCATATTACCATTTAAATTTATCAAGATTTTCGGAGATATACGACGTAAATTTTCATTAAATGACGGCAAATCTTGCGGATTGCTGCAATTGCATGTCTGTCTATTGTTTACACCATTTCATAACATAATATCACGCCGATAAGCTCTAAAAGGGTAAGCAGATGTGTACAGTTCACCCTGGTACACGCTTAATTCACCGGTTGTGTTCAAGTTTCATGTTATTCGGGTTATCTATTCTTGGCATAACTGTGGACATTATAGATATGTACAACAAATAAAAAGTGACAAATAAACACTGCCTGCCGAAAAATAAATTATTTTCCACTTTGTAGTGTTTTTATTTCGAAGTCGGCTGTATTTTTTTGTAAAAAGGTTATTTTTTTAAATATATGTGCATAAAAATGTCTAATGTCTTTGATACGCTCTTGAAAAAAGATGCATTTGAATATTTTAAAACGGCACTTTTGAGGCGGGTTTTTTGTAATCTTTTGAGTTTTCATGTCAAAAAACATTTCTTTTTTATTGTTGATAGGCTCGCGCTTGACCACTTTCTCACCTGATAGTAAGCGATGATGTGGTCGACGGTGAAGCTCGCTTGCCTAGAAGTAGCATATTCACTCTTGACTGAAAGGCCCCTATATTGTAGCTATCGGGAAACAGAGTCCGGCAGGGAATTCCACTCCTTAGCGGTACACATAATAAAAGTATTTCCATAACGTGTAGGATGTCCACCATGTACCGATGGCGCTTCGCCGTACGTCTGGTAGTCCGAAGATGAAACGGGCTAGGCGGAATTAGATCAAGCAATTCCATCGCAAACTCCCCGAAATGTAATTAATTACTTTTGTTTGCAATGATCTTTATAAGTCATATCAAAGTGCTTTTAAAATGACAAAACTTTTCTTCGGCTGTACCAATCCGAATCACATGTAGAATCATTTACAAAGGCCCGACAAGTGCCATATCAGCGTTACGTTTGTCAAAAAGTTCATTCATGGTATTGCGAAGCACTGTTGAAATGCCACGTGATCTATACCTTACGTTTTGGTGATTTCTACAATAACTATCGCTTATACATTTTATCTAGAACCTTTTGTCTACCTAGACCTTAGACTGAAGTCATCATCATCACCATTGCAGCCGAAAGACGTCCACTGCTAGACATAGGCCTCCACCAAACGTCGCCACGCTGATCGGTCCTGTGCGTCTCGCATCCACCGGATTTCGGCAGCCAGGATCACCGATATACCCCGAAGAATTGCTAAACTGAATTGACAGTGGGCAGGGCTACATTGCTCGCAGAACGGATGGCCGATGGGGTCGAAAAATTCTGGAGTGGCGACTGCGAATTGGAAGACGCAACGTTGGAAGGCCTCCCTCTGGGTGGACCGAAGACCTGGTTATACTCATTTAATTCAGCTGACAAACACCACAATAAAAGTAAAGATTTAAACCAACCCGTAGCTGGAAATTCTCTACCACAGCTTCTAAACCGTGAAAGCTTTAAGAATAAAAGCCTTAGCATTATCTCGACATTTTCATTCACAGTTATATTTAGCATGTTTTCAGCAAAAGCGTTGAAGGAACATTCGGATTAACTTTGACTGCAACTCACACAAAGACTACTCAGCACGATGACAGCTAATTAAATTTAACTTTAACAAAGCTTATCTTGTTTCTTTATTATGACACCCTGTTACAGTCAATTTAATTACTTTTGAATTTTATTTTTCGTGTCTTGAGATTTAATTTGAATTTGGAAGGATTAAGAAAAGATTAAGGGCGAAAATGAGTAGCTGAATGAAATGCTTTTTCGAGTCTAATGTACATAATCATGTTTGCCTTACATAGTAAGAGACTGGACTCCACAACAAAGCGCATTATATTGTGGTATCCAGGGAATTTGTAAAAACCTAGTACCTTGTCCCATAAATTTACCTTAAGTCCTGTGTAACGTATTATTGTTTTAATATTGTTATGTATAAAAATTAACGCTAATAAAGATGTATTATTAGACAAGTGCGATATGGGCCTAGGCCTCCCACTAGGTGGACCGATGACCTGGTAAAGGTTGCGGGGATACGCTGGTTGCGAGACGCACGAGACCGGTCAATGTGGCGACGCTTGGGGGAGGCCTATGTCCAGCAGTGGACGTCTTTCGGCTGATATGATGATGATGATGATGAAGTGCGATATGCAGGCGGTTACAAACATTTAATGATTAACATAGATGATTACTTCGCTTGCACTAAGCAAGCCAGAGATTTTTCAGCCTTAATTGGATAGGTACTGACGGAAAACCCTCTAAGTCGGGGGTTCTCATTCAATTGTCATTAGGTATCGGTATGGTTAGTTGGTAACCCGAAAGTTTCATTGTTTGTGGAAGTCAGATGACAGTTAACTGTGGGGAAATTATACTCAGGGTCATCATGTGTAGTCAAACTCAACTAATAATGTACTTTGAATTGACGACACGGTTAGCGCATTGGCTGAGCAATTGGCTATACTTTTTTTTTTTTTTTTTGGGTCAATCCCACCGCACTATTCCCAAACCACTGCAACTCCTGAAAGCCAGAATCAACAGTGGCGACCACCAGAAAAGCGCCGAGGCAATGAAGCTCGACGAAGTCCCGGAGAATGAATTTAACTGCCTTGGATCCCGCAACGAAATTAATCAGAAAAGAATAACGGAGGAGTAGGAAAAACCATAAATTTTCCACTTCCCTCCACATCAAGCAGGAGACAGAACAAACAAGGCCACTAGGCACAAAGGGTCGTTTACAACTGGGATAAGCCCAGTTGCCTAGCACCACGGATAAAAATAAGAATTAATATTAATGGGTCCTAACATTGTGAGCTGTTATGTTTGATTCCAATAATAGGTATGGCAAAAACGCTAAGGCAATTGGCTACACTGCGTGTCGTGGGTTCAATTTCTGTTCGAAAAAAATATTTGAATGGCCTACAAATAGCTGTTTTGGGTCCGGTTCTGGTAAACACCCCCACGATACAGGAGGAATTCCTAGTGTGGGGCAACGTTGATTAAAAGAAAAAATACTTCTACTATAATCTTAAACCTTATATTATAATCAATTATTTGTTTCTATTTTAATTTGAAGGTGGTAATCTCTAAATGGAAAACGATTTCGCTGTTAGAAAACTGTCCTATCGCTGAGTGCCAAAAAATATGTATTTTTTATTCTATGGGAGCAAAACCTTGGGATGAAGCTTGTTAACCGTATAGTTCGGACGGGGTACATTTTGGGGCTTGACAAGCATACCTCCGCTGGCTCAGCCGCAGCTCATTTTGGACCCCAGATTTACGTCATACGACATCCTAATTAATAACTTAATTATTGATTAAGATACCTAACGAATCTTATGTGGGGGCTTTAATTAAAATAGTTGGATAAAAAGCTTACATGTTAGCGCAAATATTTTTTTTAGATTAAGTGCGCAAGTTTATTAATTTACATTTGTTAAAAACAAGTGTAATAATACGATAATCGCCATTTTGATGACAGTGGTGGTCGAAGCTAAAAAACATAAAAATGCAGATTTTGGACACCCAAACTCCACGACAGGGGTAAAGGTTTGCTAATTGTTTAATTATTGGTCGAATTCATCCATATTTCAAAATAAATAATTAGTGGTAATGAAGTTATTTGTTATTCAAAATCGAAGTTAGGCGCCAATCGTGTTTGTTTACATTTTTATTTTACACAAATATCACCCTTCCACATGTAAAATTGATTACAAATATGACAATTATGTCTTTAAATATAATAAACAACAAGAAGAAGCCCTGATTTTAACGTAATTAACAAACACCAGTTCAATAATACGTAAAATTCATTACCACTACTTTATTTTAGTTAAATTTCCAATTCGTCAAGTAGATTGTTTTTTTTTAATGTAATAGTTGTGGCAAAACGATTTTAGCAATCGATTTTATTTATGCTATCCACTCGATTAATGAGCGATTATCCCAAATCGATTCTTAAAAAATAGAAAAATCCTGTGTTAGGCATAAAATACAATTAGTACTTAAATTATTACTATTAATTATTTCTTAAAGTAATCTTAATAGATTTTTGGACATTATTTGACTACAACCAACTAAACAATTTCATCAAACCGTGGATAATTTCGCGCCGAATTATCTATCCGATTCAAAATTCAAATTCGGAATGCGTTCGCTATTCAAAACTATTTTGTATAAAAATAATAAATGATTGAGTCTTTATGTTTGATAGTCTCAGAAGTATACAGAGTGCCTAGTATATTTTTATGTAAGTTTGTAACGCAAGTGTAGATAAATTTAGTTTCGGGGAACCAACGATTTTGTGATTATTCGTTATATTGCAATGAGTGTCGTACTGGCCCAGTGGCTAAAGGCCTCGCCTTTCCTGAGGTCATGGGTTCAAATCTGGACAAATACCAATGATTTCCATTTTCAAATTCATTAATGTACTTTCTAAGTATATTTTAGAAATCGTTGACAACGGTGAATGAAAACATCATGAAGAAACCTGGTCTTATAGTCTCAAATCGCCAACCCGCATTGAGCAAGCGTAGTGATGAATGTTCGTGCCTTCTCTGTATGAGAAGAGGCCTTTGCCTTGCAGTGGGACAATTATAGGCTGGTATTATTATTATAATTATATATTGAATAATGAGTTGAGAATATGGTATGGTTAGGTTTTGAATTCGGTCGAGTTTGTTGTAATGTTATGAAAATTGGTTATTCTATACATACTTTTAAAATTTTATTTTTATTCATTTTAAGAACATAAGTTTGGTTTGTATTTACATCTGCATTCCCCGAAAACTATTAATATCAATAACCTTGTGCGTATCTTCTTGCGCGGTTCCTTTCCAAGCGAGTTATAGCATGGCTGTCAACCAACTAAGCTGAAAATCATCTAGAAGCATGAAATTTGGCAGAAAGGTTCCTCAAGTGACGTAATTGTGCAGTAAGAAAGGATTTTTGGAAATTGCATCCCTAAGGGGGTAAAAAGGGGTTTGAAAGTTTGTATGAAAAATCTAATTACTTCTTCTTTTTCTTCTTTTCTTCTTTTTTTTAATTCTTATTCTAAGTAAACAATATAGGTTGCCATTATTAGTTTTTCGAAACTCCCAAATGACGATTTAGGGGATGTTGAAGTTTGTATGGAAGAATCTGATTTCTTGGGTCAATCAACATGAAACTTGGCACAAATACCAACCTAAATAAATAATAAAGGATTTCATTATTAGTTTTTCGAAACTACCCCCAAAAGATGATTTAGGGAGTGTTAAATTATTTTTGAAATATCGTATATTTAAAAAATAATTTAACACCCCATAAATCACATATTAAATATTTCTTTGGTTAATAAATTTGAAAATTTACATAAAAATCCATCCTAAGTGAACCATAAAGGTTTTCATTATTAGTTTTACTTATCTAGTCCCAAAATACGATTTTTGGGGAGTTAAAGTGCTTTGAAGAATTTTATTTCCCGGGTTAATAAATTTGAAATTTGGCACAAATACCAACCTAAGGAAACAATAAAGGTGGTCATTATACATTTTTCGAAACTAACTCAAGCTAAGAATCTAACTGGACAGGGTTTCGTTTTTGACGTGGTTTTCTAGGGAAGCACTAAGGCACGATTTTGCGGCAATTCAACCTTTAAGGAAGTGAAAAGGGTAAAAATTTGTTTGTATGTAAAATCAAATTCTTTGGTGATAAAGTTGATGATCAAAATTTACATAAAACATTTTGAAAACTCCCTCCCAGATTGGGTTTAGGGGTGTTAAAGTTTTTTTTGAGGCAACTCACTGCGCAATCTGACTAACATAAAACGACAAATAAAAAAAATTAATTCAAAAAATCTAAAAACCCGACTGCTTGGCAGTCGGAGCATACATCTGGTTTTCGTCAGCTAGCTCGCGAATATGTATCCTCCGATTGCACAGCAAGATTTTCTCCTTGTTTAAGTTTTTTTTTTTTTTTTTTTTTAATACGTGGCGTCTCGCAACTCAGTCTAGGTGACTGGTTAGCTGCTTAACCGGGCTTTCCTACGGAGACTAAACTATATAGCCTCCAGCTAGGCAAAAAATTACTAAACCTAAGCGACAACGCTGAGGGCTACCCCAGTTGGGGTCGAACCTCGGCTCAGGGCGTCGCTGGGGGGACAACTAAGGCTGGATCTAATAAAGTGATTCTACCATCCGTTCGGAATAAGCCTACGTGGAGAAGAACGGACAAGAAACTCCAATTAACTAATTAGAATTAACTATGGCACAGCTATTCGCGGGCTGGCTACATAAATAATGACTGGGACTTCGCGGCGGGGCCTCGGCGGCGAGGGTGGACCAATCGGTGTGTATGCTACGTTTGAATAGGTGTTCGTACTATTTACGAACCCATTGACCGTCCTTGTAGACAAGGCTGTCAAGTTCCCTAGTAATGCACTCGTACCGCGAAAAGAGGGCACTGCATGAAGCGGGGGTGAGAGAGCCTGCATTCCGGATTTCTGCATCCAGAGCACGGGCCTGAGGGGTCATCCATATGGAATACGCGCTGATAATATTCTCAGCGACGCTCAAATATGGCTTGTGCCCGGAGGGGGCTACAGGGGGCGGGCACATGGCGGCGGTGGTGGTGGAAGCCACCTTCCGGTTTTGTGCGGGCATGGGGGCAGCTGGGGCCACAGGGTCGGGGACTGGATTTGGAGCTGCAATGGGGTGGGCCATCAGCGCTGGGATAGGCTGGGAGTAAGTCTGAGGAGCCACACTTTGGTCGTTCAGCTTACCCCATGGTGAAGTCCTCTGAGGGGCTAGACGGGGGGGTGGTTGGGAAGAGGGAGCCATGCGCATTATGTGCGCATTGTATCGCTTGGCCATTTTAGGCGCAAGCTTGGGGGCTTTTGGGCAACCCCGGTAATTAGCCGGGTGCCCGACTTGGCCACAGAGCACGCAGCTGGGAGGCTCCGTGCACTGTGAGCGGTCTTTGGGACGGGGACAGTCCTTAGTGCCATGATCACCCATGCACTTAACGCACCTGGGTGTTGCATAGCAGTGGGCCTGAGAATGGCCATAAAGTTGACAGTTGTGACACTGTCCTACAAGATGGGGGCGGTAGGGTTTCTCGATCGAAATGCCCGACAGGGAGCACACGGTCTTTATATTGAAGATCGGGTTGTAACCCTCAGTAGGGCTACAGACAACTAATACAATATCGTACTGTTGTCCGCCTCTCGCTTTATGCAAGCGGTGGACTTCAGTGACGGGGACATTCTGGTCAAGAAGGTCCTTACGGATTTCCTCCGTAGGGATCTCTTTTGGGATTCGCCTTATGACTACACGGACGGGCTTTTCCTCAGGGAGGGAGTAAGTATGGAACGAGATGTTCCTATCTTTGAGGTACCGGGTTAAATTCCGGAAATCAGTGGGAGAGGGGAGTTGGATTCTGATGCCTTGTTGGCATGCAGTGGCTTTCGTGTAGTTGATTTTCCGCTCAACACAAGCGTTTGAAACATCGTTCCACTTGACTTTATCCTGAAGATAAACAGGTGGAGGGGGACGGAGCTTCTTATTGGTAACTATTACCATGGGACTGGGGCTGCGGTTGGACCGCTGAGAAGAAGCAATGTCAGGGGTGGGGGTGATTTGCCTTACGGGTGAGGCCGGTGGCAGAACTGATTGAGGAGAGGTTTTTGATACCGCCTTTTTGGCCTTGGTAGCATTTAAGGGACTATTCCTCTTTTTCCTCTTTCCTCCAGAGCAAACTACGGAGTCACCATCGGAGGAGACGGTGTCATAGTCGTCTGACCTATCGGGGACATTTTGGTCTACTGGGTCGTCAGCGACTGAGTCAGCTTGGTCAGCCATAGCTTCCCATTCATCGTCAGTGCTGAGGGTTGCTCCCTCTTCCATGGGGGAGTCATCATCGTCCGCCCAGATGCTCTTGGACTTGGACTTGGGCTTAGATTTATGAAGGGCGGCTATGCGCTCCTTATAGCTTTTATAAGCTTTGACCTGAGAGGATATGGGAGAAGGGGGATCTCTCCATGATCGGGTTTTCTTAGGCTCGACGGCCGGTTGAGAAGAAGTTTTAGGAGAAGGAGGATCTCTCCATGAACGGACAGTAGCTTTAGGCTCGACGGCCGGTGCTGGGGGCTTAGGTAGGGATGGCTCACCAGTCCCAGAAGTGGGCCTGGCTGCCGGGGAGGGCGACCTGGGCGAGACCTGGGCTTCGCTCGGCACGGGTGCCTGGCTAGGTCCAGGGGCCCCGGTCGGGCCCGAAGCGGGCACATAAGTGGCTAAAGCCTGATTTACAGCATGGCTGTACTTTTTGGTGAGTTTCTCCTTCTCGAGAATCTCGTGAAGGAGTTCAATTACTGCCGCGAGCGACATAATTGAGAAATTATAAAACCGGTGAAGCCGGGAGAGGTATCTTCCCCGGGTGGAGGGGCCCGGGAATGTGTGCGACCTACCCTCCCAGTCGGGTTAGACTGGGAGGTGAGTATCTGGTGAGCCCTAAGCTTGTCTACCTGCCACCAATCTTATTGGGTGACAGGGCCCTAAGGTACCGGTAAACCCACCGTAGGTGGGCCACCCACCAATGTGTACTGAAGAAGTCTGGCACGTCGGGGTAGACACACCCGACCGTGCCAGGTGAATGCTGGGGGACGAAGCGGGGGTTGACTAGGCTATCTACCAAGGCCAACTGATCCCGCTCCCGACTCCAATGACTGCCGTGTCCTTAAGGGACTTGGCGGGTGCTTGGGGCACACCCCACTGGCTTGTTAACACCGCTAGGTTTCCCGCCAGGGACCACAAAGAGTGGATTTGCCCGGAAGGGCCAAAATAGCTGCCACTACTAGTAACCAAAGTTACTAGTAGCGACACCTTTGGAGCGGCGTGCGAAGACGCGACGACCGCAGTGACGTCACGCAGAGGGGCGCGACGAGACGGAGAGTGGGGGCGCCGGAGAGCGCGGTGGGGCGACGAGCAGCGAGACGTCCGCACGGAGCGATGGCTGGCGAGCTACCCCTTGTTTAAGTCTTTTTATTTCGCTTTTAAAGCAGTCGGGTTTTTAGATTTTTTGAATTAACTTTTTTTATTTATAACTTTTTAGTTATCTGTTTTTAAGATTTAGGTACATTTAAACATATGTGTTTTATATTTTCGAAATCACCTCTTAAAGCCCTTTATTTAAAAAAAAATTGTCCTCCGCAATATGGCGCCCAAAATCTGCCATTTTTCTATTTTCCAATTTTAATGTAGCCAGTGAAACTCGCGGGGTTAAGACGAATCGATTGACGTATGAATCATCAAAATCGGCCAACACGTTTGGTCTCTAGAACGCCACATAGGAACAAACATACATACATACTTACATACATAGACTGATAAACACATTACCCTCCTTCGGCAGTCGGGTACAAAGAGAAGAAAGGAGTGAATAGCATATTTAGGTTGTTCAAAACTAGACCCTCAACGGGGCAAAAAGGGTTGATAAGTTTTTAGGGGAGGATTTTACTTTGTGGCGATAACCTAAAATGTATTATTTTTTAAGTCAAATAACGAATCGTCCCAATCCAATAAACCCACCAACCCCAAACCCAAATCCACGATACCCAGTTTTTAATAGTTTTAATAATATCTTATTTTTGGTTGCCTTTACTAACTGCATATAAGAAAATCATTTATAGGATAAACGAAATCACGCGAACATAGTCGCGGGCGGAGTGCTAGTCATACATAAACATACTCATATTTATACTGGTCATTCTGTATAAAACCGTCTGAAATGATCAATGTAAAACTCTCTTTTATATTAAAATGTGCCCGATAAAATATTTTGAATACCGACTGCATTCCAAATTTGAATTTTGAATTCTTTTACGTTCGGCGAATTCGGCGCGAAATTAGCCACGAATCCTATTTTTTTTCCAATTTACTCTTCTGATAACATTATGAAAGCATTTATGTATAGTTATTACTATATATTATTACTATAAGTTGATATTTTATTTTGTGCCTATAAACTAATTTTAATTTTAAAACAATACATTTTTGAAAATCACTTTTTTATTTAAATTAATAATTTTAAATAATCGAAATACACTTAATCGATTAGGCTGAATGCAGTTTTAATCGATTATGAGACGCGTGAATGGACAGCAAAAAAAAAAACAACACCAAAGAAATGTCATGTTGCAAGGTTGCATCACAATTTTAAGCAATTTTTTTCCAGATTTTGGCTTGTTTTTTTATGAATTTTTATATGACAAATTAGGAACATAAGGACGCAAATAAAATGAGTATATCTTTGTATTGTCCTTTTGAATCTTTTCAGCAAGGGAAAAGGTTGTTTATGTACATATTTTGAGCAAATCTAAATTGTCTACCGTTTGGAAAGGTGTAGTAATTCGTATTTTGTACACATTTTGTAGTAGACTGACGCGGTTTAACCGAGCACAACATGTAAATAAAGATATTTTTTTCAAATTTACTGTGTAAGATAGCTGCGTAAACTTATTTTTCTGAATAAATTCGAGTGTTGAAAGTTCAAGTAAATTCCTGAATTTCATGACGTAATTTGCAACAACCTGTCGACTCAGCTGGTATGTCATGTGTCAAAATCTTGTCGAGCAGAGTGGTTAAACAATAAATGTACCTACAAACCTAGTTACAAATAAAATCATCTATACAAGTCAATCATAGATTATTAATTTATTCTAAACGTATGCTATTTTTACGTAAGCGTGCAGGTTATAGGTACACCCAAAACAACATACAAGGCCACAACAAAAATCCTTTCAACAAAAACACTAATAAATTCTCGGTAGCATACCACAAAGACCGAGCAACCCGCCTACGAGAACAAAATAAAGTTATTTAAAACTCATAACGAGAAATTACAGTAGAATAATTCCAGTAAAAAACAAATTCCAATTTGCAGGTTTCGTGCCAGGATTATTTCATCGCTTATTTATTTTGCACGTCCGAACAAGCAAGAAAAAAGGGTTGCAATAAATGCAGAGAGGGGCAGAAAAAGTCCTTTAGTAGTAATTTAGGGGACACCCCTGTAGCCTTAAGTAAAACAAGGCTGACATTCGCACAATAGGGACGAGTACCAAAAATTTCATTATTGTCTGTCAGGTTGATTAATAATGAATACTGGATAAGTATTTTTTTATTTTATGGGAAGTTGCGCGGTATCTTCTCGTCCAACTGACTACAGTTTCTCAAAACCATTGTGTGTTACCAGTGATGGCATATGGCTCTGAGACGTGGTCGCAATGGGCCACAACAGAAAGCTTACAGTCACTCAAAGGCCAATGGAGAGGGCTATGCTCGGAGATATCTTGCGTGATCGAATCAGATATGTAGAGATCAGCAAGAGAACCAGGGTTACGACATAGCCGAAGAATTGCCACACTTAAGTGGCAGTGGGCAGAGCACATTGCTCGCATAACGGATGGCCGATGGGGCAGAAAGGTTCTGGAGTGACGACTGCGAACCGGAAGACGTTGCTTTGGAAGGCCTCCCACCAGGTGGGCCGATGATCTGGTGAAGGTTGCGGGGATCCGTTGGTTGCGAGATGAACAGGACCGTCTTTCGGCTGATATGATGATGATGATTTTTCTTTCGAAGGTGCAGTGCGTTGAAATTTCGTGTGACGTTACGTTTTAGTACACTTTTTACTCAGAAGTGACGTTACAAGCCTCCTGAACTTTGAAGTGCTTTTATCTTCTATGTAAATTTTTATTGATTTGATATTGCTCAAAATACATTTCCAATATTTTTGGATAATCTGAATGAGGGACTTAATAGAATTAAATTTCTTTTACCCAGGAATCATCACTATTAAGGGCCTCTGTAGCCTTAAGTAAAGTAGGGTTGCCATTCGCGCAATTCATGTTGAAATTTCAAATCTCAGATTTTAGAGCGAAAATGGCTTCCGGAAAATGGGAGAGAATTTCCAGGTTTGACGAAAGTAGGATTTTAGGTTGTGCTTGTAAGTTGTTCAGAGATAGTTGGAAAATGGCTATGTACAGGCAGTTCTAGTGTATAACATAGTGAAATAAGTAGTTAAAATTATTCTTATGGCTTGTTTCATCACTTTAGATTCATTTTCAGTTAACTTATTTGGCAGATAATTTCATATCTAATTCCATTTTTGAATTTATTCAGTAAGTATGGGCTTATCGGACACCTTGACTACAAAGTACCTATGTAATTGGCGGGCACCGTTCTATTTTGTGCCTTTACACAGGCCCGTCGAATTACATTTACAACTATTTTAGTTCACCATATTGCCAAGACAGAAAATCAATAAGTAAACGATTCATTAAGTGAGTCATACGTCAAATGTTTTCATAAATTAATAAGATGCTTGCTATGAAAAAAACCGGCCAAGTGCGAGTTGGACTCGCGCACGAAAGGTTCCGTACCATTATCGCATAAAACAGCGAAAAAATCACGTTTATTGTATGGGAGCCCCACTTAAATATATATTTTATTCTGTTTTTAGTATTTGTTTTTATAGCGGCAACAGAATTTCAACTGTCTAGCTATCACGGTTCATGAGATACAGCCTGGTGACAGACAGACAGACAGACAGCCCCTTTTTATGCCTTTTTTTTAACCCTAAAAAACGCCTCACCAGTTTAGTAGTATCTATCAAGTTTCAATGTTTTTACAAGCTCAAGGTGAGTATACACTAGAGCATTTTCGTGAGCATTACAATGTAATGCCACAGTAAAAATATACAAACAGTATGCAGGAAACTACCTACAAACGCTCGAAACGGCATACTCACACAAACATACGTAACCACTCGTCGCGTCACGGGGCTCAGTACTGACAGCACCGCAGAAGTGCCCGAGTGGTCTCATCGGTGCGTATGTTTGTGTAAGTGTTTGTAGGTAGTTTCCATACTGTTTGTTTATTTTTACTGTGGTAATGTTCTTACGAATGGTACAATACAGACAAATGCTCAGATTTCTAAAGCATTTCCAAGTAATGTAACGTTCTTGCGAATGTTCGACACTATGATCGACGTAACGCTCAAGGCAAATGAGCCTGAATGAGAACCTGTAACATTTATTTGTACCTTGCGTTCATTATTAACCTCATTCCACGTCACCCACGCTCGTGCCTTTTCTCGATAATATTTTACACCAAAATTTTCGTCGGTTTGGGTGAATTTAAAAACAGCGAATGCTTGATGTTCTGTTACAAATAAATGCTCTAGTCTTTACTTACATGTATACGTTTTTCTATAGCACAAAGAAGAATATCTAAAACAGTCTTTATGTTACTTATCAACGTAACCAACTCAAAAATAAAGGCACATCATGCTTTTATTTGAAGGTGCAAAGCCTCAGAAAAGAAACCGTTTTTATTCAAACAAAGTTTATAATAATATAATATTTATTTCACCAAAAAAAAAATTACAAATTGAACATTATAATTAAATTATTAAAGCTATTATATATATCTTAATATATATAAATCTCGTGTCACAATGTTTGTCCTCAATGGACTCCTAAACCACTTAACCGATTATAATAAAATTCGCACACCATGTGCAGTTCGATCCAACTTGAGAGATAGGGTAGGGTAGGGTAGGGTAGGTAGGGTAGGTAGGGTAGGTAGGGTAGGTAGGGTAGGTAGGGTAGGTAGGGTAGGTAGGGTAGGTAGGGTAGGTAGGGTAGGCATTTTTTTTTTTTTTTTTTTATATTGGCAGGAGGGGAAATCCGGTCGGACTTACACCCAAAGTGCCTCTAAAGTGAGCCAGTCTGGATAGTGTCAGACTCCAACTGACTAAAAACCCCTCCTGCCTTACATAATCCCGCCAACGAAGCTGGTGCCCATTTTGTGCAAACTCAAATATTTATGGGCATCTTTATTTATCGATCAAAATATGTAGGTTTAAATAATACAAAAATGCAATAATTACAAAAAGTGCGGTTTTTCTCTAAAATGTGCAAGAAGTGCAGTTTATCACATCAGAATACAAGAGAGCAATTTATTACGGAGGATAGGAAATTAATATAAATTTGCCTTACTTTATTTAAGGATCACACAACAGTGCTTTTCACCACACAGACAATCTGTTTCTGTTAGGTACTACCCCAGTGCACCGTTTGTCATTGCAGTTTTGTGCGTGCTATTTCTATGCTTCTTACAAAATATTCTCATAATACTAGTGAATCATAGAGCCGCTTCAACTTCGGTTTCGTGCAATGACTGTGGAGGCCACATTTACATAGTACTCTAGGAACTTTTCCCTGTGTTGCTTACTCATGAGCCCATGCAGGCTCTCCTTCGTCAATGTCCTGTCCAGCTCACATTCGAGTTGGTAGCGTTCCCTGATAAATAACGGGCAATCTACGAGTATTTGCTGGACGGTCTCTGCCACGCCTGGGTCGCAGACGCACGAGGGGCTCTCCTTACACTTGAAGCGATTCAAGTATTCAGAGAACCCGCCGTGCCCCGTCAAAACTTGCGTGAGTACGCCTGTGGGCCGCACCTGTTTTATAATATGGAAAGCCGCTATTGCATCCGGAAGAAACATTTTCGTCACAGAGGCCGACTCGGCCGACACATATCTTCGATTCCATTCATCAAGCGATTCCAAACGGATCTGTCGCTTGATAAATGAAACCGGACACTGGTCGTAGTCCGGCTTCCTCCGTAACGACAATGCTGCCTCCTTCGCTAACTCGTCCGCTCGCTCATTCCCCGGCAGGCCCGCGCGGGCCTTGATCCAGAACAAAGACACAGCTTTGCTCTGGCCCAGGGCTTGAGCCAAATTTGCGCGCGCACGAACCGCCAGGGGATGGAGAGAGCCATGGCTTGCAAGCGTCTGCAATGCTGACATTGAGTCGCTGTACAAACCATAGCTCGTCTCTTGCCGCGTAAGGATCACGTCCGTCGCTTTGCAGATGGCCAGGAGTTCCGCCTGGTAGACAGTGCAGTACGCGGCTAAGCTAAGTTTGAGCTTCCGGACTTCGCCTTCATTATCCCATATGGATAATGCGGCTCCGACCTTCCCCTCAATCTTGCTGCCGTCGGTGAAAATTTGCACCGCCTGCACGTTGTTGCTGTCTAGCAAATGTTGGTCTGCCAGGCACATGAACTCCAGGGGCATTTGCGTAGCTGGATGAGGAGCCTCTGCAAACCTCACCGCACCCTCGATCTCCCTATCTCCTGGCACATACCGGGATGGCCCTCTCCTCGCTTCATACAGGGCGGCTGCCTCCTGTATGCGCAGATCTAGAGGTAGTATTCCGGACAGTACCAGTGCCGAGTTCAGGGAGACAGTATGGTAAGATTTACAGATCTTCTGGACGAATCCTCGTTGGACCGAGCCTAGCTTCTTCCGTATTCCCAGCTTCTTCGTAGCGGGAGCCCAGGCTGCGGCCGCGTACGTTATTATGGGCTCAATCATAGCAGTGTAGATTGTGTGTATGATCTGTGCGTCCAATCCCCAACTCACTTTAGCGGCGCGGGACAGTTGCTTATAAATGTTAACTGCCCTCCTGCAGACGTTCGCGGTGTGCTCGTTGAAGGTGAGCTTCTCGTCTATGGTTAGACCCAACAACTTCATCTTCTTAACCATACCAATGTCGACCCCGGCCATGCTCAGCCTTGGGGTATCATACTTGCGCTTGTTGGTTACGACCATCGCACAGGTTTTGTGCGGTGCGAACCTCAGCTTGTTTTTGTCGCCCCAACTCTGAACATGGGCGAGGGCTGCATTGGCAGATGTTGAAACTTCAGTCGCTGAGTCCCCATCCAGAACCAAGAGGATATCATCGGCGAACGCCTGTGCGAAGATTCCGCGCCGCTCCAATTCCTGCAATAGTGGGTCTAGAATGAGATTCCACAGGATGGGACCACCTATTGACCCTTGAACACAGCCCTTGCTAGTCACTCGCGTGCATTCCTCCCCAGCGTAACGAACCTTGACTTTCCTACTGTCGAGGTAGCTGTCTAGCAGCCTTCTTATATTCACCGGGCACTTTTCCTCAGCCAGTCTGACCTTGATGGCTGGCCACCAAGCACTATCGAAGGCCCCCTCTATATCCAGTGACACCAGGACAATTAGCTTCTTCAGCCTCAACTTGTCCTGTACGTGCTTCACTAGCGTATAGAGGGCGTCCTCAGTGCTTCTCTGGGGCATAAATCCAAACTGGTGAGTACTAAACCGCGGTACAAGCTGCCATTTTAAACGCGCTACTACCATCCTCTCCAGGACCTTCCCCAAAACCGGCAGTAGACCTATTGGTCTGTATGCCTTGGGGTTTAGGTAATCGTCCTTGCCCAGCTTTCTGAGGACCACGACTGTGGCCTCCTTCCAGATGTTCGGGAAGTGTGCCAATTCAAGGCACTTATTGTAAAGGGCAAGGAACGCCTCCAGGTCCTGGTGGATCGCTCGACTGCAGATATCAGACGTCAGTCCATCCCCTCCTGGTGCCTTTTTTGGATTGAAACCTGCCACGGCGGTCTTCAGCTCCAGCGAGGTAAATAGTGGGTCATGATATTCATCATGAACCCACTCATTTACTCGACTGGCTGCTTCTCTAATTCGCCTATGGTCAGCGTTGTCCTGGTCTACTCTGTCTTCGGGGTAGAACGTATCTGCGAGTAGGGCGGCCGATTCACTTGGGTTGAGGAATACACCATCGCTGCGTAGGGTCAGTTCCTCCTGTCTTCTGGCGGTCCTACCAATCACCCTGAAGATTCCCTCCCAGACCCCTTCCCGATCCTGTTTCCGGCAGAACTCCTTCCAACTTGCGAATTGGGCGCTCTTCGCTAGCATCTCGTACTCTTCTTTGGCCTTCAGGTACTCGTCTACGACCATCGCTCGCCGGACCGGCGCGGCATTGCGGATGCGGTTCTTCAGTCTGGTAAACTCCTTCTTCTTCACAGTGAGCTCCTCGGACCACCACGGACAAGTGATTTTACTTTTAATACTAGTTTTGGGAATAGAATCTTCGCATGCTTTTAAAATACTATCTCTGTAATTTACAATTAATTCTTCTAAATCTACTTTACTATTTATTCCCCTTATACTATTCAAATTTATATTATTTTCAATTTTGATATCCCTTAATTTATCTTTAAATGTATCCCAGTCCGCCTTTCTTGTGTTAAATTTCCTGGTCGTCCTGGTGATATTTACCTCTTTATCCCTTTTAACTTTAATTTCGAAAAATATTGTGTTATGGTCCGAGGATGTTGCTCCTGTGTCGACCCGCCAGCCGTCCACCAGGTCAAAAAGGTCGAGCGAGCATGCCGTGACGTCCACGTGGCTATTATACACTCGACCACCTCGGACAGTGTCAAATGTGGGAGCGTCGCCAGTATTCAGCACCTGAAGCTCTAAGTCCTCCAGGGTTCCGGACATTTCCTCGCCCTTGGAGTCTTCGACGATGCTGCCCCACCAAGGACTCTTAGCGTTAGCGTCGCCGCCTATAAGCAATCTACCGGTGGCCATTTCCGATTTGATCCGGGTCAACTGGTCCAGGTATGGCCCTATGGGTTGGTCTGGCTCGAAGTAGTAAGAAACTACTGCGATCTCCCAGGCTTTAGTCCGGATCCCCACCACAACGATGTTGTTTGTGGTAAGTTTCGGGTAGGGAATGACATCCAGGTCATCGTCAAAGACGGCAATTGCCGCCTTTACCCTCCCACTTCCATCAACCTCGCACTGGTAGATTCGCGAACCTCGGTAGCTCTTCATACCTCGCGCCCCTCCCACGTACGGCTCCTGGATAAGCGCCCACGCGATCTTCCTTTTACTGGCCTCTAAAAAGAGTTCGGTCGTTGCCAGGTCCTTACGTTGTAGATTAGCTTGGGCCACACGGTATGGTCTTGCGTTTTGTTGGGCAGGAGTCTCCGTGTTGCCCTTAGCAATACGCAATAACAGATCGGGCTATTGCATCCCACCTTTTCCTAACTACGCACTCCGAGCTGAAAGCATGATGGTCTGTGCTGTCAGTCTTCGCGCGCACGCAATTGCAGCACTTTGGAGGTAGGCCAGCGGCCCAGTCCGCGCACTCCGTCCTCATGTGGGGACCGCCACAGTGGCTGCACTTTGGCACGGACTCCGTGCAAAGGCGTCGGCTATGCCCATACCCGAGGCAGAGCGAGCACTGGACCAGCGGGGATTGGTCCTCGACCGTCACCCTATGAAACTCCACATGCACCGACCCAACCTCGAGCATGCGGTAGGGTAGGTAGGGTAGGTAGGGTAGGTAGGGTAGGTAGGGTAGGTAGGGTAGGTAGGGTAGGTAGGGTAGGTAGGGTAGGTAGGGTAGGTAGGGTAGGTAGGGTAGGTAGGGTAGGTAGGGTAGGTAGGGTAGGTAGGGTAGGTAGGGTAGGTAGGGTAGGTAGGGTAGGTAGGGTAGGTAGGGTAGGTAGGGTAGGTAGGGTAGGTAGGGTAGGTAGGGTAGGTAGGGTAGGTAGGGTAGGTAGGGTAGGTAGGGTAGGTAGGGTAGGTAGGGTAGGTAGGGTAGGTAGGGTAGGTAGGGTAGGTAGGGTAGGTAGGGTAGGTAGGGTAGGTAGGGTAGGTAGGGTAGGTAGGGTAGGTAGGGTAGGTAGGGTAGGTAGGGTAGGTAGGGTAGGTAGGGTAGGTAGGGTAGGTAGGGTAGGTAGGGTAGGTAGGGTAGGTAGGGTAGGTAGGGTAGGTAGGGTAGGTAGGGTAGGTAGGGTAGGTAGGGTAGGTAGGGTAGGTAGGGTAGGTAGGGTAGGTAGGGTAGGTAGGGTAGGTAGGGTAGGTAGGGTAGGTAGGGTAGGTAGGGTAGGTAGGGTAGGTAGGGTAGGTAGGGTAGGTAGGGTAGGTAGGGTAGGTAGGGTAGGTAGGGTAGGTAGGGTAGGTAGGGTAGGTAGGGTAGGTAGGGTAGGTAGGGTAGGTAGGGTAGGTAGGGTAGGTAGGGTAGGTAGGGTAGGTAGGGTAGGTAGGGTAGGTAGGGTAGGTAGGGTAGGTAGGGTAGGTAGGGTAGGTAGGGTAGGTAGGGTAGGTAGGGTAGGTAGGGTAGGTAGGGTAGGTAGGGTAGGTAGGGTAGGTAGGGTAGGTAGGGTAGGTAGGGTAGGTAGGGTAGGTAGGGTAGGTAGGGTAGGTAGGGTAGGTAGGGTAGGTAGGGTAGGTAGGGTAGGTAGGGTAGGTAGGGTAGGTAGGGTAGGTAGGGTAGGTAGGGTAGGTAGGGTAGGTAGGGTAGGTAGGGTAGGTAGGGTAGGTAGGGTAGGTAGGGTAGGTAGGGTAGGTAGGGTAGGTAGGGTAGGTAGGGTAGGTAGGGTAGGTAGGGTAGGTAGGGTAGGTAGGGTAGGTAGGGTAGGTAGGGTAGGTAGGGTAGGTAGGGTAGGTAGGGTAGGTAGGGTAGGTAGGGTAGGTAGGGTAGGTAGGGTAGGTAGGGTAGGTAGGGTAGGTAGGGTAGGTAGGGTAGGTAGGGTAGGTAGGGTAGGTAGGGTAGGTAGGGTAGGTAGGGTAGGTAGGGTAGGTAGGGTAGGTAGGGTAGGTAGGGTAGGTAGGGTAGGTAGGGTAGGTAGGGTAGGTAGGGTAGGTAGGGTAGGTAGGGTAGGTAGGGTAGGTAGGGTAGGTAGGGTAGGTAGGGTAGGTAGGGTAGGTAGGGTAGGTAGGGTAGGTAGGGTAGGTAGGGTAGGTAGGGTAGGTAGGGTAGGTAGGGTAGGTAGGGTAGGTAGGGTAGGTAGGGTAGGTAGGGTAGGTAGGGTAGGTAGGGTAGGTAGGGTAGGTAGGGTAGGTAGGGTAGGTAGGGTAGGTAGGGTAGGTAGGGTAGGTAGGGTAGGTAGGGTAGGTAGGGTAGGTAGGGTAGGTAGGGTAGGTAGGGTAGGTAGGGTAGGTAGGGTAGGTAGGGTAGGTAGGGTAGGTAGGGTAGGTAGGGTAGGTAGGGTAGGTAGGGTAGGTAGGGTAGGTAGGGTAGGTAGGGTAGGTAGGGTAGGTAGGGTAGGTAGGGTAGGTAGGGTAGGTAGGGTAGGTAGGGTAGGTAGGGTAGGTAGGGTAGGTAGGGTAGGTAGGGTAGGTAGGGTAGGTAGGGTAGGTAGGGTAGGTAGGGTAGGTAGGGTAGGTAGGGTAGGTAGGGTAGGTAGGGTAGGTAGGGTAGGTAGGGTAGGTAGGGTAGGTAGGGTAGGTAGGGTAGGTAGGGTAGGTAGGGTAGGTAGGGTAGGTAGGGTAGGTAGGGTAGGTAGGGTAGGTAGGGTAGGTAGGGTAGGTAGGGTAGGTAGGGTAGGTAGGGTAGGTAGGGTAGGTAGGGTAGGTAGGGTAGGTAGGGTAGGTAGGGTAGGTAGGGTAGGTAGGGTAGGTAGGGTAGGTAGGGTAGGTAGGGTAGGTAGGGTAGGTAGGGTAGGTAGGGTAGGTAGGGTAGGTAGGGTAGGTAGGGTAGGTAGGGTAGGTAGGGTAGGTAGGGTAGGTAGGGTAGGTAGGGTAGGTAGGGTAGGTAGGGTAGGTAGGGTAGGTAGGGTAGGTAGGGTAGGTAGGGTAGGTAGGGTAGGTAGGGTAGGTAGGGTAGGTAGGGTAGGTAGGGTAGGTAGGGTAGGTAGGGTAGGTAGGGTAGGTAGGGTAGGTAGGGTAGGTAGGGTAGGTAGGGTAGGTAGGGTAGGTAGGGTAGGTAGGGTAGGTAGGGTAGGTAGGGTAGGTAGGGTAGGTAGGGTAGGTAGGGTAGGTAGGGTAGGTAGGGTAGGTAGGGTAGGTAGGGTAGGTAGGGTAGGTAGGGTAGATGAATGTTTGGTGTTTTTATGGCAAAACAAAGTTTGCCGGGTCAGCTAGTCTAATATATATAAATCTCCTGTCACGATGTTTGTCCGCGATGGATTCCTAAACTACATAACCGATTTTAAATTAAATTGGCACACCGTGAGCAGTCTGGTCCAACTTGAGATATAGGGTAGGGTAGGGTAGGGTAGGTAGGGTAGGTAGGGTAGGGTAGGTAGGGTAGGGTAGGTAGGGTAGGGTAGGTAGGGTAGGGTAGGTAGGGTAGGGTAGGGTAGGTAGGGTAGGGTAGGTAGGGTAGGGTAGGGTAGGTAGGGTAGGTAGGGTAGGTAGGGTAGGTAGGGTAGGGTAGGGTTTTTTTTTTTTTTTTTTTTTTTTTTTTCTTAACTCTTATCCCCACCAACAAAATTGGCGCCTATTAATTGCAAACACATCCGTACCATTCCTCTTTCATTCCTCTCGCACTTTTATCCTTCATACCAAGGTTCATCTTGCATTCATCCTCTTGTATACTGTGTGGGTTCATTTCAATAACTACGGGCATGTTTTATTTATTTATCACAGTAAACTTAAAATACAAAAAGAAAAATATACAAGAGTTCTGTTTATCTCAGAAATACAATCGTGCAAATAGTGCTGATTAAGAAAAATATAGAATACAAGGTATCACAAATTGTGCAAAAGTGCAGTTTATCACAGGAAATACAAAAGGTGCTTTCTATCACAAGCGTACATTATTGCTAAGGATATAAAAACACAAAAGTGCAGTTTATCATAACAATCAGTCTTACACAATTTAGAAACTTAGGTACTAGCATGAAATACTGCCGGCTATACATGTCCTTGCTGCATTCCGTGCTTGCATTTAAATATCACACAGAAATATTAATGAAGCACGGTGCGCTCAGGTTTTATTCCGATGTATAACCGCAGTGGCTACTCTAGTGCAATATTCCAAAAACTTTTCCCTGTGTTTTTTGTCCATGAGCCCATGCAGGCTCTCCCTCGTTATTTTCCTGTCCAGCTCAGATTCAAGTTGGTAGCGCTCCCTGATAAATAACGGGCATTCTACAAGTATGTGCTGGACAGTCTCTGCCACGCCTGGATCGCAGACGCACGATGGGCTATCCTTACACTTGAAGCGATTCAAGTATTCAGAGAACCCGCCGTGCCCCGTCAAAACTTGCGTGAGGACGCCTTCAGGCCGCACCTGTTGTACAATACGGAAAGCCGCTATTGCATCCGGAAGAAACATTTTCGTCACGGAAGCGGTTTCGCCCGACACATATCTTCGATTCCATTCATCAAGCGATTCCAAACGGATCTGTCGCTTGATAAATGAAACCGGACACTGGTCGTAGTCCGGCTTCCTCCGTAACGACAATGCTGCTTCCTTAGCCAACTCGTCCGCTCGCTCATTCCCCGGCAGGCCCGCGTGGGCCTTGATCCAGAACAAAGTCACAGCTTTGCTCTGGCACAGGGCGTGAGCCAGGTTTGCGCGCGCGCGAACTGCCAGGGGATGGAGCGAGCCATGGTTTGCAAGCGTCTGCAATGCGGACATTGAGTCGCTGTACAAGCCATAGCTCGCCTCTTGCCGCGCGAGGATCACTTCTGTCGCCTTGCAAATGGCCAGGAGTTCCGCCGGGTAGGGTAGGGTAGGGTAGGGTAGGATAGGGTAGGTTAAGCAAAAATAACATTTTACAACAAACAGACACAGTGTTTTGATCGAAAATATCAATCACATCGAGATAAAACAATCCAAATGGTCGTTTGTATCTTCTTAATCACTGAAAATGTCACGTAACCAACAAATGGCTGTACAAAACAAATTAGTTTACCATTTGTGTTAGGCCTCGGGGTGTTTGGTGAATATTTGCTACCAGTAATTATGGGAGATCAATCATATAAAGGCCTAGTAATTACCTGGTTCCAGGTATTTTATTATGAAACTCAGATAATAAAAACCGGCCAAGTGCGTGTCGTACTTCGCTCATATAGGATTCCGTACCAATTAATCAATAAATTGGTATTTGTTGGTAAAATATACGTAATAATATATTATCACCAAATTTGAAGTTCATAGGTTAATGAGAAGTCAAAAAGTATTCGTGTGAATAAATAGAAAGTAGTAGACAGACGGATAAGTGAGTGACAGCAATAGGGCTCCCCTAATAAGGAATCCGAAAAGTGATTGTTTGATAGTTACTGGGTTGTGAAGGTCATAAAGTTAGTCCATGTATACTCCATTTGTAATAACATTAGAAATATATAAAATTTTAACAGCCCGTTTAACCAATTTTGACTTCTATTGCGTTGGTGATATGACAAATGACAGATGTAGTAAACAAAATAAAGTATACAGAATAAAGTTGGTATTGGTGTTACCAATACCAACTTTGGTTCATGCTTTTTATGCCATCCTTAAGTTTACGAAATAGAACTCAAAATCGTTTGAACGGATTGCAAAAAGGGGTTGTAAAAATGTCTAATGTTATTTTAAATATACTCCATTTAAAATAACATTAGACATTTTTTTTTTCATTGAATCCATTAGAGTACTTGTATTCGGCTGCATCGAATAGACTAGCCCTAAATGGAAAAATGCTAGACATATTCACTACCTATTGGTAGAATAACAGTCAGAAAGGTTGGCTGGAAAGCATCCAGAAGAATATGGGTAAGAGCTGGTAAAAACTAGGGAAGCATGACTCATAAGTAATGAACCTTATATTCAGCAGTGGGCGGCACAAGGCTGCCAATAATGATGACTCTACTTCTTTCTAGGAGCTACATCTTAAAGGTCATGGAGGAGGAGTCATCTAAAAAGGTACAGTAACTGATTCGCAATGGGCAGAAGTGGAAGGTGCTGCGCTAAAGAAATAAATGATAAAAATAATACAAATGTAATTTTCATAAAATCTTTCTGGACCTTTGAAACGAGAAAAGGACCAAAAAAGTTTCAATAGAACCCCTAAACATAGCATTATTCTGTAAAATTATCGCGCCAGACATTTTCGTCTGTCTCAAACATAAACAGGGGAAAATGTTTTGGAGAAAAACATCTTTTAGAGACTAAACAGAAAAGGTAGCGACATCTTTATAACAATATTTGTGTTCATTGTAGAATTTAATAGTTCGACCTACTTTCTTGATCAATTTGAACATCGTGAAAATAAGGAAAGATGGGATAAGTCGTTATTTATTTGTAACTAAATTAGTACTAGCAAGATCTGTTGGTCGGAATTGGTTCTACGATACCGACTTTAGTAAATTGCTGTGAATCTTCAAATATGAATAAACTGAATTAGAAATGGTTCGGAAGAACTGATTAACATGAAAGATCACTGCTGGACATAGGTCTTGCTCAAGCTTTACCACCTCGATCATGCTAGAAATAGCCCTCGACAAAGCTATATGAATCGATCAGGATCGATTTCTAGGTTTTTTTTTTGTCAAATAAATACTTTTTCTTTGTTATGATGCTTTGCCTTCACTTGTTGAGTGACACTTTTTCTAGTGCTCCCTGACCCTCATAACCGCTGATCTAATTTTATCTTGTTCAGGGCCTCACTCGGTTAAATTTACCAAAATAATGAAAACCTTATAAATCATACATCCGCAGGTTTATTACGTATCTTTTGCAAGAGCAAAACGATAGAGATTTTTGCGCAATAATTGCTTTTCCATACAAGTACAAGCTCAGTTAGCTGCAAAAAAGTTGGGGATTCTTGCAAAGGTGAGACGGTACTTCACGCCTGAACAGTTGCTCAATTTGTATAACGCGCAAGTTCAGTCATGCATGGAGTACTGCTCTCACCTCTGGGATGGATCAGCCAAATACCAGCTTGATGCACTTGAGTCGATTGACAGATGGGCCAAAATGCTTATTGGCGACGCCGAGTTGCCAGCCTGTCGGTTTTTTATCGGTTACATTTTGGGGAGTGTGCGACGGAACTGCACAATTTGATTCCACCTAGCCCTTTCCATCATCGGACAACAAGATGTACAGCCATGCGCCATCGGTACATGGTAGACATCCCTCCCATACGCACAGAGCGTTTTGCTAATACTTTCATTGTACGCACAGCTAAGTAGTGGAACTCCCTTCCGGAGTCTTTGTTCCCTGATAGCTACAACCTTGGGGTCTTTAAGTCAAGAGTGAATGGGTTTCTTCTAGGTAAGCGTGCTTCACCGTAGACCGCATAATCGCTTAACATCAGGCGAGATAGTGGTCAAACGCAAACGATAATAAAAAAAAAAACAAGTTTTAGAGTTGTTGGCGGTTTTTTTTTAAATAAGTGCATTTGACAAACACCGAACGATTAGCAAACGATTGTGTAGGACCTACCATACCTACACTGCCGGTAATGCCAACTTTTATGACATAAAGTGTATGATCGCTATCGTTTTGCTCTTGCAAAAGATACGTAATAAGCCTACCGGTTATAATGTTCTATAGGTTTCACGTGTACGGTAATGCGATATAATCCTCGCTTAATTGAACTCTATCCGGGTCATTATAAGCTGACTGTTCAACATGACAGCTGATTTGACGGTTGGCGTTTGTTATAATAAAGCTCCAAATTGCTCGGTGCTTTGGTTTTACAACACAAAGTAAATGGCGGCGCGCCGCAGTTTTGTTAAGGCTACATTGATTGAGTATTTGAAGAATGATGGATGGGAAATGGAATTTTGTAAATTTTTGTATCATTGGAGCAATCCGTGGTCGAGTAGTCTACAGTTTACTTTACGGCAAAACTTTGTGTTTTTGTACAGCTTATGCTATGCAGATTCCTTTTTAAGTTATAGATGAAAATGTTAAATGCACAAAGCACAAGAATTGCGTAAAATTTTTAGAGTTGACTTAACTGGCAGGTAAGTTCTACTTTTTCAAATGCCATTTAAATTGAAACTACATACAAATCCACATACATTTTTAGGTAATGTAAATATACTACTCCCCACAAAGAACTTGCACTATTCTAAAAAGCACCGTACAAATTTGTCCGTGTTACTACGTATAAACAGACAAATTCCTAAGAAAATACAGCAAAACACACTACATTCAGTGTAGCGAACACGAATGCGGTGACATTCGACTTACCTATTGCACCTCTGTACAGAATAAATAGTTACAGAAGGCCACCTTCACACGAGCAAATGCAGGCTAACGCACACATAGATACGTACGTACGCTAATCTTAAACAAAAGATAGTCGCAAGACGCTTGCACTCGCTGTACGTGAAGCGTGTCTATGTGTGCGTGCGTTTTCGCTCGTTGTTTGGAGCCAACCTTGTCTATGTATCTATTTTTTGAGACTCCTATGATACTTATAGGGTAGAGACCGCATCGCATCGTTTCCTTCGGGTCATGTGCAATAGTCACGTGCCAAGTAGTAAGAAAATGTTGCCCCGTGTAACGTGATATCACTACGCCATTTTGTGTCACGTGTGAGGTGCACTCCGTTTCTCCTCTTGTACGGGCGCGTACTAAGTGACGTACGGGAATTAAGTATGAGAAGAGATTGTTCCCAGGTAAAATTATTATAGTAAAGGTTAGTAGTAAAGTAGAGCTTTACAAGTTGGACAGCTTATAGCATTCTCTTTCATACACACTGTACACACACACGCTTACTGATCACACACAAACACAGACTAACACGCACTTTATGCGTATATATATTGTTCAATGGAATTGTTACCGAATGATTTATCATAGCGACGACAGCAAAGTATAAACGGCTATCTACAAAATCACAAATTTTCAGGAAAGCGTTTTTAACGTGAAAATATGATGACTTCTACAACAACAATGCCAGCTTTGTCAGACTTGCAATAGTTAATTAATACAGCATTTTGAAGAAAACTACTTCGCACAACATAAATACCTAAATCAGTTTTGTTTTTTTACCAAACTTTACTATAATTTATTTTTTATCTATATCTATACTAATACTAATCAATACTTATCTATACAAATGAATAAAATTGAAGTGTCTGTATGTAATATCAAAATAACAACGTTTTATTGAATGCACGTGAAAGTATATACGGTACTAACAACAAATAAGCAATTTTTAAGATTTTTGTCTGTCTGTCTGTTTGTTCCGGGTAATCTCCGAAACGGCTGGACCGATTTTGAAGGGACTTTCACTGGTAGATAGCTGATGTAATAACGAGTAACATAGGCTACGTTTGATCACGAGAAATTCATAGTTCCGACAGGAAACTAAAAAAAATAAAAAAATATTTTTTACGCTTTGACGCGGACGAAGTCGCGGGCAACAGCGAATAATAATAATATATACTAATATTATAAAGAGGAAAGATATTTTTGTTTGTTTGTTTGTTTGTTTGTTTGTACCGAATAGGCTCCGAAACTAATGGACCGATTTGAAAAATTCTTTCACCAATAGAAAGCTACATTATTCCTGAGTGACATAGGCTATTTTTTTATCCCGAAAACGGGCCCTGTGGGGTGGCCCACGGGAGCGAAGCCGCGGGCAACAGCTAATAATAATAATATTATAAAGAGGAAAGATTTTTTTGTTTGTTTGTTTGTATCGAATAGGCTCCCAAACTACTAGACCGATTTAAAAAATTCTTTCACCAATAGAAAGCTACATTATTCCTGAGTGACATAGGCTATTTTTTATCCCAAAAACGGGTCATGTGGGGTGGTCCACGGGAGCGAAGCCGCGCGGTACAGCTAGTACTGTATATTTTTAACGATCTCAGGACTCTGGGGCTACCGGCCCTTTGAAAGGCGTGCCAGGGGCCGAAGCCAACTCGCAGAGGCCTTGTTAGATATGTATCAAGATATTTTACACCAACCGACAATTATCCCTGTATGCTCTACATAAGTGCACAATCCCTGGTTGGTGCAGTATTATTGTTAAATATGGAGACAAAGATATTGGGCTATGGGCTTGGGAGGCTTAGTGGATCGATTGCCTAAAACTATAAAATGACTATTGGCCCCTGCCTGACCACAGTTGAACTACACGGCTATAAAATGGCAGGAGTGACTTGCACACTCAATTGAGGTTGTAGGAATAATTAAGTGCATTTTTACTATTTAAAAAAAGTCACCCATGCTGAAATGGACAACTGGAATTGTACAAAGCACACACGCACAACTACTGTAGATGTATAATAGGGTGTAGTTGTCTTTATATACGCGGCAAAATACTAATAAATAATGAGGTTTTTAATGAAAAATAAATATCACTAGATAAATTAAGGAATTCTGATATCAATTATGTAAAAAAGAGAAATTCGCAAAAATGCAGATGTATTTTGTTCTTTGCTGCCGTCGATCAATAACATACAAAGAAGCCCACATTACTTATTTAAAAAAAACTCAATTAAATCAAATAGAAAAACTAGATTCAGCAAGAGACTTATCTCCAGAGAATTTCAATAAGTTTGAAAGGTCAAAAAAAATTGCTACTACGCATTTATTCGGAAAACAATATAAATCACGAATGCTAGACATGTTTATGAATCACCCTATACCTGAACACAATCGTGTTTCACGCAAGATAGCACATTTTGTGAACACCTTTTTGTATGGGTGTTTTCTTGTGTTTTTATTGGAGCCGTTTGTTGACTGTCAACTGTCGAAGAGTGCCTATCCAATCGTTTTAATAAAATACCTTCCCACATTCTAGAACTAAATGATACGAAATTTAAAACTTGCATAAAACGCACACTATGCTGGCCAGGCAGGCATATTATAAGTTGGGGGATTAATCGCTGATAAAAATACTTGGCTCAATGCTAGTCCTGTTCCACAACCACTAGGCAAAACATTATTGTTTCAAAGTATTGTTGGACCTTCTGAAGACTTGGGGTTGTTACTTTTATTCTAGACGCTTTTACGTGCAAGTCTTTTTACATCGTTCTCAATGTAATTTTTCCTCAAGAATGATGTAACCAAATACTTGTAATTAAAATTTATTGATGGAAAAGAGTGTCCGTGGAGATTCTTGTACATTCTTTTCTATACAGACCTACTGACGCTTGCGAATGTGCAACTAGCTTCGTTTTAGTTTTTTTTTGGCAATTCAAAAGTACCTTTAGTGGTTTAATTGACTTATAATATTTTGATTTTGTTTATTTTTAAAGACAAGATATCATCTTGTAAAAAGCCAGCTCTATTCTTAACTATCAATATTATGACTATATTAACATACAATTACTTGGGAGGAAACTTGTTAGCAAAGCTTCAAAAAAGAAGATGCAGGAAATACTGGTTCAAGACTTTTTGCATCCTATTTTTTAATGCAAGAAAGTAAATAATTTTTAATTGTGAAGTCTAAACAAGCATGCAAAATCTGCTTAACAGTCTCGAAAAACAAATACAAACTTCATAATTTTCCCGCTTGCCAGTAACATCATATTAAATGTTTATCACGCATACAGAGGCAAAAAGCGAAATGAATTTTGACTTACATTTTAATAAACCGGTACTGAGAACCCGAGAATAAAGACAAAAATAAATGTTGAAGGCTTTTTAATTTAATGAAAACGTATTGTTTAAGAGATATCTTATGTGATGATTTTTGGAACTTTCATTCTGAAATTTTCCACTTCTTTTTATCCTCAAAGCCATTATATTTTTTGCATTTTGGACCAAAAATACTTTATTGCCTACTTTACAAGACTTCCCTTTTACCTCTTTCATTGTTTTTAATTGAATTAATTGACTGACTTATCTTATATATAAAATTCTCGTGTCACAATGTTCGTTCCCGTACTCCTCCGAAACGGCTTGACCGATTCTCATGAAATTTTGCGAGCATATTGAGTAGGTCTGAGAATCGGCTAACATCTATTTTTCATATCCCTAAGTGGGTAGGGTAGGGTAAGTAGGGTAGGGTAGGCATGTAGGTAGGGTAAGTAGGGTAGGGTAGGCATGTAGGTAGGGTAGGCATGTAGGTAGGGTAGGGTAGGTAGGGTAGGGTAGGGTAGGGTAGGTAGGGTAGGGTAGGTTAGGTAGTTAGGGTAGGGTAGGTAGGGTAGGTAGTGTTGGGTTGTTAGGGTAGGGTAGGTAGGGTAGGTAGTGTTGGGTTGTTAGGGTAGGGTAGGTAGGGTAGATGAATGTTTGGTGTTTTTATGGCAAAAGAAAGTTTGCCGGGTCAGCTAGTACATTTATAATATTATTAATTTAGTTTATATGCTTCCGAAAGCACGTTCGACCATTGATCCCGTCTGTTGATATTTGACAATCGTTTCGGACCACTGGATGTCAGAGTAATTAAAAAAAAATCAACAATAAAATTATTGCACGGTGGTAGGGTACTTTGTAGTACCCGCCTGGCTGGCAACCACCCTCAAGTTGAAAATCTGTCGCCAAGCACCTTCCGGTGTGTTCCGACAGCAGCACTTGAGAGCCAGTTCCCTTCTAGGCTTTGTGTGCTTACCACCATCGGCCACATCATCACTGACCACGGTGAGATTGTGGTCAAACACAGGCCTATACATAGTAAAAAAAAAAAAAAAAAAAAAAAAAAAGGTGTCTTTGGTACCTATTTTTTTTTCCGTTTATGACACCGAAAGCCGAAAAGAAAGTTAAGAAAGTTATTTTTCTCCTTGTAGATTTGTTTTGGAAACCAGTTTAATTTTTTTGTTAAAAAGATTTTTATTTTTCTCATTTAATTTTGGTACCTTAATATTACCATGGAAATACGCATTATTAAGGATAACCCAAAAACTACTCGTCAGATCTTGATCAAATTCTCTGTATATTCGCAATCGGTGCTCCTAGTAAAATGTTTTGAGGAAACAAACATTCAAAAAAATACAGTCGAATTGTGAACCTCCTCCTTTTTGAAGTCAATTAAAAATAATTATCAAAATTGGTTCATAACTGGCGGAGTAATCGCGTAACAGACCTACAAAAACATACAATCGAATTGTTTACCTCCTTTTTTGAAGTCGGTAATAAAGCCTGAGATCCAGTTACAGAGGAACGTCGTGTTGCCCATTACCTTGATTGTGGAAGTCAGATAGGCAGCTTCTGAATGAAAAATACTATAGTGAGCTGCACCTGAAGCCTATTTAATAAACGTAACAAGCCGACAATTTTGACACTTTTTTACAAATAAGTCGAATTGTCGCGACATGTGCTTTAATAAAGACGACAATTATGTCCAAATGTGACAAGTAAATACTGGCAAAATTGTCCGAGAAATATTTCAAATTGTCACGACAAGCCGACGTATTTGTAGAATTACCGTGTAGTATAATTTTATTTATTTATTTATGTACACACAAAAACACTTTACAGAGAAAACAAATAATACAGATTGAAGAGCACAAAGGTAAAAAAAAATTGTCAAATTTTATTGTCGGATTGTCACCTGTTGCCTGTCACCTGTCATCGTCACGTTTATTAAAGAGGCTCATGGTTAGATTGGAAGCTGACCCCGAGATGGTAAAGACTATGGAGTTTCTTGTCCGTTCTTCTCCATAACAAGCTATATGTGCTGTGTTTCCCGATAGCTGCAATCAACGGGTCTTTAAGTCAAGAGTGAATAGGTTACTTCTAGGCAAGCGTGCTCCATCGTCGACCACGTCATCGCTTACCATCAGGTGAGATAGTGGTCAAGCGCAACCCTATAACAGATGCAAAAAAAAAAAACAATTTTTATTAATTTTAAATTTTTGACGTTCAAAAGTGCCGCTTAATGGCCTAGTTGAAATAAAGAATTTTTGTCTTTATCTTGTCTTTGTCTTTACGTAGATGATTATATAATCTGTCTCACTTGTCACTTGCCATAACATAAAAAAATCACCTTTAAGCGGCTATTTAAATAATTATCCCCCATTAATTATAGTTATGTCTATTAAGCGGACCCAAAACGCCTGATAACTGCGAAGCCTCATTATAACTACACCGCAATAATGAGTTCGTTTATATAAAATTCACGAAACGCATCAGAACTTATAATCATAGCCCCTAAAAATATACCCAAAACATTGTTTAATAGTCCCCACAAACATTTTAATTACGAAACGGAGGGGTTCTCAAAATTACTTGCGTACTTTTTTCGCAATAAACCTCGGACAGCCATAGAATAAAAAAGGGACAGAAGGAAAACTTCGCTTTGATAAATGCCTACAGTTTTGCCTTTATTGTTATTGTTTTTTTTTCGGGGAGGTAGCGCAGTTATTTGGGACTCCAACCCACTAAAACTCCACGATGTCCTACTGTGCCAATTATGGCGGGAAAACGGGCACGCGTTAGCACTCCATCATCAGCGCACCAGAACACACTGTACGCCGTGACCACCCCAGGGACCGAACCAGCACGCCAGACGACCCCGTGAATGACACCCTTGGTCCCCGTCCAGGCCGCCAAAGGTAGGGAGAGCGTCGCACCGTAATACCGGCACTCCTCTCCCGCCGCGACCTCCAACCCTCAGCCGCGATATCGTATGGGTATGGGAGACCCCACACGACATCGTGGCCCGCCTCAGTTGCGATGTCACCCAGGCGGCACCGCAACCTACATTTTGGCCGCTACGTCGCCGTCGTCGGCTTATCGGCAAAGGTCAAATCAGTGTACAGTTATACTGGCAGAGGAACACATAATACTTATAGCCACATTTCACCAGTTATGTTTAAATATCAGATTCTGGGATGATGCTGAGAAATTCCAGAGACTCGACAAAGTCAATAAGCGATAACGGAAATTTCCGTGCGTTCAAGCGTTTTTGCCATACCTATTATTGGAATCAAATATAACAGCTCAATGTTAATGATACTTTTTATCCGTGGTGCTATGCAACTGGACTTATCCCAGTTGTAAACGACCCTTTGTGCCTATTGGCCTTGTTAGTTTTGTCTCCTGCTTGATATGGATGGCAGTGGAAATTTGTATTTTGTCTAATACTCCGTTATTCTTTGTTGATAAATTTCGATACGGGATCCAAGACAGTTAAATTCATTCACCGGGACTTCGTCGAGCTGCCTCGGCGCTTTTCTGGTGGTAGCCACTGTTGATTCGGTAACCACTGTTGATTCTGGCTATCAGGAGTTGCAGTGGTTTGGGAATAGTGCTTTGGGAGAGGCCCAAAAAAAAGAATAACGATTGACGTAATATCATGCCCTTACGTTTTGCTTACCTGACATTTCGGCAGCGCATGTCACCATACATTTTGAACTTTTTGACAAGCTTGGTTGTAATTTTTTCTTGAGTCTAAGGCACTTGTCCCATCGCCGACGATCAGCGAGTAGCGAGTAAAACTTTAAACTCAAAACGAGTAGGCGAGCAGCGAGTAGCAAGTTCGTAGTGCCGATAACTTTACCGCTCGGCTATGTGCGATTGCTTTTGTGCGACGGGCGATTACTCGCAACACTCGCTCGGGTTTTCAGACCTGCACGCGTTAGTTGCTAGCTCTTGTCGCTGCGACAAACTTGTGTCGAGAGAGTAATCGCCGGCAGTGTGAAGAGCCAGCGATTAACTATTATTGACATGGGATCTGTATCTTTTGTTCGTTTCTTCAGCGAGAAAATAGTTGATAGCTAGAATAGTTTCGCTAGCACATTTTCCTTAGACAAGTTTGGATGTAATTTTTTCTAGAATCTCAGATAGAAAAACTAACAATATCTTCTTTGACCTAGGAATTAAACCCAAGGTCACAACCTCAGAAGCTGCGCTACCGACCCCTAGATCAATGGGGCATTGGGTAACCCTTCAATGCCGTAGATGAGTTTCACTTCTACACTTTTATTAATCTATGCCCAGGGCTGGCACAAACATGTGAATAATTCATAAATACCTCCCGGTTGTTTACGTGATGCCTCGAAATGTTTAAAGGGACTTTTTATATTTTAATGTTGCCCTCACTTTTTAAAACACGAGTAATTTAATATGATAATGTTAATAAAGACTTTTTGGTAGTGTATTTTTTTTTAATGTTAATGTTCTGGAAGTAAAATGTTATGTTTATTTCCTTCAGGATTTTTGTGTGATACCCGCATTACGCCTGTTATCTTTAAACCTCGAGTAAAAGGGGACAGGCCAAGTCTATGTAACAAATCTAGTATTGGGAGGTACAATAAATTGTATTGTTTTATTGATATAGCGACACGGGTCGCGATATTTGATAAACATTTTTGAGAATAAATATTTTCATACACAAGTATATCTTGAACAATGCTGACAACGGTGAAGGCAAACATCGTGAGGAAACCTAAACTTACATTTAATATAAGTCTGAAATCGCAAATCCACATTGAGCAAGCGTGGTGATCAATGCTCGTGCCTTCTCTGTATGAGAAGAGGCCTTTGCCTGCGGTGGGTCAGTTACAGGCGGTGCTGGTTGCGAGACGCACGGGACTGGTCAATGTGGCGACGCTTGGGGGAGGCCTATGTCCAGCAGTGGACATCTTTCGGCTAAAATTCAAGCTTCGCCACACTGATGGGTCCTGTGCGTGTCACATCCACCGGACTCTCGCATTCTTGACCAGGTGGTCGCCACACCAATATTTCCGTTGAAATATAGCACAAAAACTAAAACAGTTTTACAAGAAGTTTTAATCAAACCGATGCAAAAAGATGTACATCTATATACGGCTCAATATCAATGCGAAAAATATTAATTAACAGATACAAAGCGAGATTATTAGAAACTCGAGTGGCACTTTGCCAATGCTTGGGATAAAAAGAATGCTACCAGGCCGCTGGGTGAGCCAGCATAGTCATTAGCAAATGGAGTTTTACCGCAATGTCGGGCCAGCCCTGAATTTTGAGAGCCCACGTCGGTCAAATATTGGTTTTGGAAAAAGCTTTTGCTTATATTGGAATTTTCTTATTTTTGGTTATCTCGTGGTTGAATACTGATGAATCTGGCTGAAAATCTAGACGTGAAAATCTAGAAAATCTGACGATTTAAATCAAAAGAAAGTCAAATGGCAAATGTATGGCAAATGTATATATTTTTTTTTTTTTTAACTGAAGACGTAACTTCTGAATGACGTCATATATTTTCAAACCGATTGCAGTTTTGCTCCTTTTCAGAAGTCGCAATTTGTGATATCGATGAGAAAGATAGAATTTTCGGTTAACGTTTCAATTGTCAAACCGAAACCAAACCGCCGTATTGGTCTTGCTGCTGGGAAATCTATATGACACATTTCAATAGAAAAGTTGCACACAATTTTGATAGAACCCAAGACATTTTAACCTGCTTATTTTTTTATAATTATGTTCCGTTTCCGTGAGTGTGTCCGTGGCATCAACAGTGGGCCTTATATATACTTATATATACAAGCACAGTGTTATTTTCTTTTTGGATATTGCTGCTAATACTGAGATAGAAGCCTTTTTGTTCTCGCATTGAGTTTTATTTTTTTATTAATATTTTTTATTTTATTTTTGCTTATCTTTCGTGTCTCCTGTGCGGTTCACAAATAAAAATTTTTTCTTTCTTTGTTTCTGAGCTTTTTCCAACCTTGTTGGGGTTGACTACTAGTATAAATGAGCGACTGCAAATTTGACCTCCACAACCCAGCAACTGGGTAACAGTATACTCCTTTGCAAGACAAGTGGTCTGATTTTCTGTCTATCCGTAACCACTATCTACTAATCTACAAATCTCGACGGCTTAACGTGCTATTCTAGGCACAGAGGAGTTTTGCTATGAAATGAATGTTCACCAATCCACAATCTAGCCCCGACAGGTATCATTAAGCCTTGAAGGTCGACCCATGCGGCTGTTATTTATAATAATAATAAAAGCCTTTATTCACTGACCAAAAATCAATACAGTTTTAACTTAAATATTTAAACTGAACAAATGATTTTAACACAATATAAAAAACTTAATTCAATTGAGTACCTAAGTAGTACTCAGCAAAGAGTTTGTTGGTCAGGTTATCCTTCTTTGATATAGGCCTCCCCTAGGTTCTTCCACTCATCTCTGTCACGAGCTAATCTCCTCCATCCTTTTGGTAGGTCATCTTCCCATCTCTTGTGCCTTTTTCCATTCCATTACGTCTCTTGTCCATTTTTCTTTGTTCGTTCTCTTAATATGACCAGTCCAGTTCCATTTCAATTTCTTTATAGTATGACATCTCTTACTTTTGTTCTTTTTCTTATTTTTGAAGCCTACATTATGCGACTGTTATTACTTAACCAAAAACCTTGATTACCATCAAGACATTTTACAACAAAAAGTATTTTACAACAAGCAGGCATTTCGAAAGGTCCTAAAACGAGGCTGCAAAAATACATTCCCCTAAGCATATCTTGTCTACAAAATTTTGTATCTTTCCTCAATTTATCTATTTCTCCAAGAGCTCCTTACATAGTGCTTCGAAAGGACCATAAAGTGGAACCCGTTTGGAAGCACGTGCCCCATTTATTGTCACAGCAGATGTCTCTGAAATGACTTTGTTTTTACCAAAACTTATGAAAAATTGTGGGTTTTGATACTCTGAGAGAAAATCAAAATCTCTCTACGATATAACTTATATTGTTTAGGAGATTCTGATATTATTTTATATTAATAATATTTGAAACTAATTTAAAATAAAAAGCCTGTTTATTATGACAAAAAATAAATATTAACATTTTCAAATACCTAATTATTACACACTATGCTTTGCTGCAAACTTAGCCCTATAATACGATTTTTATTTGTATTGTAACACTCATTTTGAGCCAATTTTGTATATCTGTTACTGTTAAAAAATTTAATTAAGTCACCAAATTTAAAATCCTACAAAGAAAGTCAACTAAATATATCAATTATTTCGTCACTATTTATGTAAATATAAATATCACATTTTCAAACAACTCAGCAAAACGAAACGGAAAATGATTCCAAGAAATTAAAATGTCAGAGCCACTTAGCAATCAGGTCGCAAACTTTGTTTTACTGTTATAAATCAGCATAAAACAACCTGAAAGTGACACCATGGGTCAACGTGGTTCCGTAGAGATTAATGTTCATGTTATACCATTTGTAATCGCAGTATCTGGCGTTAAATTGTAATTTACGACTGTCATTATTAACTTTCTTGGGTGTGGGAATAGAAGAAAAAGGTGCTGGGGCTTTTATCTAAGTGAGTAAAGGAAAATATTCAAAAATATCGTAATTAGGGATATTATGGCGGTTCGATTCCGATTCTAAAAAGTCGGAACTTCCGATTGTTTTAAACCTCCGATTTCCGTTTTGGCTCCGAAATTTGTAAATCGGTGGTTGTTGGAGGTCGATTTGGAGTCACTGATTTGATTTAATTAATTATTACACACATTTTATTTTATTGGCATTAATACTGATAACGATTTTAGAAAACAAGTTTGTTTTTTTTCAACGCCTAGTTACGTGTATTGTTTTTGAGCTGAAATTAAAAAGGCTGATTAATATTGTATGTATTATTTTATTAAACCTGCTTTCTCCAACACATTCTTCTTCAGCCTCTGCCTCCGATGCTGATTTCGGTTCCGGTTCCGATTCTGATTAACCAAATTTAAAACCTCCGATACTTACGACTTTGGTTTCGATATCATCACTTCCGTAACATCCCTAGTCGTAATGATGGCGTACCAACGCCTGAAGAGGCCATGGTTCAATAACTGAAAAATAATCTGCACGGGTCGAAGTTCAAAGATAAGCAACGCATGCTGATGTCAGTCCGTAGATGGATGATCATCTATTACAGACTCTGAGATCTATTCGAGACTCCTCCGTACATGTTACGCCGTAGATCTATGTCATTCGCTAAGGGTAGACAGAAGCCAGAAAATCTGACTTCTTTCTGGCCAAGGAGTATCACGCTATGCAGTTACCGGATTGTGGAAGCCTTATGTAGTCGCTTCATGTAAAATATTGTAATTCAGATGTATCGATTAGTGTGAAAGCCGATCCCAACTTAGTTGGGAAAAGCCAAGACAGATTGATAGAATAGAATAGAACAGAATTGAATAGAACAGTATAGTATAGAACAGAATAGAAGTGAATATAATGAAATGGAATTCAATGAAATAGAACAGAACAGACCAGAACACAACAGAATAGAACAACCAGAACAGAACAGATTAGAATAGAATACAATAGAATAGGTTGAAATAGAATACAATAGAATAGGTTAGAATAGAATACAATAGAATAGGTTAGAATAGAATAGATTGGAATGGAATTAAATGGAATGGAATAGAATGTAATTAAATGGAATGGAATGGAATTAAATGGAATGGAATAGAATGTAATTAAATAGAATGGTATATAACAGAACAAAGCAGAACAGAACAGAAAAAAGAAGAACAGAGCAGAACAGAACAACACAAAATAGATCAGAACCAAACAGAGCAGAACAAAGCAGAACAGCACAGAATTGAATATACTGTGCAATACAGTACTCTAAAAAGTTAGACATTGAATTTATTTTGAAGATTTTTCATTTGGAATTTTTCAGTAGCCCGGAGTATGGACTTGTGTCCGGTTGATGGCAATAGACTTGCCCCCCTTATAATATGGAACTTAAGGGCCCCTACAAGTTTCACGAGCCAAAAACAGAAAACAGCTACTTTTTCAGCGAAAATTTCTCAATAACTACAAGATATATGATAAAAATATAATGACAAGAATAAAAACGACACAGGTCCATTGTCTACAAGTCCTTGAGCGAGACTGAATGAAATGCCTCGCGCGAGCGCAACTGTTTATAAGGCATTATTTAGACTATTTAAAAAAATAAAATAAGGACTCAAAAATAAAATATAAAAATTGGATTCGATTGATAAACACCTCAAATTTCAAATTATTTACCAGTTATTTTTGTATTCAACATATTCTTACGCGAAGACGACGCTTTCGCACATGATAAAATTGTCTTTTTTCCGCGTGAACAACTTTTTTTTTAAAGTACAAATACAATAAACTTTGCAAAACAAAATTGGTGGCTTACTAGTACACTATATGCCCAGTCTATACCATTTTTTTCAGATTATTATTCGCCACCAGTAAGCTGAAAAAGCAATTGAAAAACCTGGTGTAGGTGTAGGTGTTCAGTATTTCGTTAAAACGTGTGTTAGGAATTTATTTTTTCTAATTTAATTTGAGCAGTTATCAAAAATATGTAATGTCTATTTACTAGATAATTATGTGACGCAAAAATTATTGCATTAAAATATTTATCATTTATCTTGTAGTTATTGAGAAATTTGCGCTGAAAAATTTGCTGTTTTCTGTTTTTAGGTCGTGAAACTTGTAGGGGATCTTAAACATAACTGAAGAAATGTGGGTATACTATACATAGGACCCCAAGCTTTATTTCGGTATGCAATTTGATATTTTGATACATATTCTAGTACCAGGCTTATAACTTAAAAAGGTTAAATCCTTACTAAACCAGACGAGATTTAGTGAACCGCCCACGATACCCTTGAATATATTTTACGTAAGAATGCGTAGGTACTTCACAGAGCGCGTTCGACCGTAGGATGGTGTGTCCTATGACCCCTAAAATAGCACAGTCATAGGTACCATTTCAAATTCATCCTTTATAAAAGCTTCACAAATACTGTTAAATAAAACATAGACTTGAAATAAATTTCGTAGAAATTTCTAAAAAGATTCATGAATATTTTTAACAAACAAACAAGGGTAGTCAACTAAATCTTGAGCCAAGATTTGTGTACTATTTTTTTACTCAGAAAGTCAGAATAAATTTCTCGATTGGTTTATGAAACTTTCTCTTTTGAGAAGGATCGATTTGAGGGCTTTGAAACGTACAGTTTATTTATTACTAAGCTGAGAACCAATTTAAAGAAAGATTGGATCTTTATTAAAATTAAAGATGAGATCATATAATAAAATTATAGACGACCAGACAATGAACAGACGTGGCAATATTAGCTCTATTTAAAATCATTCATTCAAACACTCTTCAATGGTCTTCGTAATAATTAACTTTTATTTTTGCTTCTTCCTTTAAAAAGGGGGCTCCTTTTTATGTCTGCAGGGTCTAAAGTATCCTTACGTAAAGGAGATGACGGGAGTTAAGTTTGCTCGCTTTACTCGCTTACTTCAGCTCCCGTCATCCCCTTCGAACCTAACCTATCCGTGTCGGGGTGCACTAAGTTCCTCTAGCTTAATATTGAAGTTGCCCTCTCTGTATTTCTAGTATTTTAATATCTGAAATGGATTAATCACAATCCACTTTTTGTTAGCTCTTTCTGGATTTTGTTATTAATCAATATTCGTCGTTAGTTTAGTAAATTTTTCGCTTACTCAAATTCATACCGCTCAAGTTATTAAAACAGTATCTCATCATCAGTCGCTAAGTTTTTTTTTATTCGTTCGTTTTTTAATTCCCCTATTAATATTAATTAGTAAATTATTAATATGGATACCTATGTTTATATATTCACCCAGAAAGCATAAAGGACTAGATCTAATCACAACATTATCATAATGAAAAATACAAGACAAAGAATTAATTCAAACATTTCAATTTCCCGAGCAAAAAATAAAACCGTTTCCACGTTTCTAAAAGGAAACGTAATTCAAGATATTTCAATAAAATAAACCTTGGAGTTATAAATTCCATACATACACGCGTTGCATATAAAATGTGGTATATGAATTAATTTCAGTGAGGTCAAATCTAATAAAGTTTTCAGGGCCTTACTTGTCATGTTATCTATGTGGGTTAGAATTATGGGTTATGTTTTTTTATGTATGTGCTTATATTAAACTAGCTGCCCACCCCGGTTTTGCACGGGTATACTAATGATAAATAAAACATAACATTTTACCTTCTTTTATACTACAATAAATACATACACAAAAAAAGAATTATCGAAATAGTGGTTCTGAAGCGATGCGTTTACAAACAAACATTCGGCATTGATTTTTATTTATATAAATAGTTTTATTTTTTGAGTAGAAATGCCTGTCCTACAAATATAATAAATCTCACAGGACAAATAAATAATGAGAATAAAATAAACTAATTCATATTACATAAAGGTGAAAGGAAATCTGTCCGTCTGTTTGTCGTTTTCACACCAAAACCACTGAACCGATCTAACTGTAATTTAACATAGGTATAGCCCAGGACCTGGAAAAGGAGATAGATAATTTTTTATCAAAATAACATGCAACCCAACTAGCAAAATTATCCAGGAACTGAACTAAACTCAGTGCAACCATAATTCGCTAACGCGTTATTCTTATGACCATGACATAATTATTTCCCTCTAAGGAGAAAATATATTGCAATGCAAAAATGTAAAATGCAGACATTATTAAAATAATGAGAATGCGCAATTGGCAGCCTTATTGCTCACGAAGTGTTTATTATATTAAGGCCAATATTTAATGTAATAAAAACTATGATACGATCTTATACACTAATAATATAATAATTCTTCTTCTTCTTCTTTTCGTGTGAGGTGTGGCCACCTCTGGTGTCAGAGTTAATTAAGCCGCCTCTGGGAAAATAATAAAAATAATTAAAAATAATAATTAAAATATTTTCATGATCATACTTAAAATCAAATTAGCACTATATTTTTTTATACTATCCTAAAACGTTTGGATGGCGCTCATATTGTCGGTAACTTCGTGACTGGGCGCACAAATAGACAGCACGTTTTTATATTAGATAAATTGGATTATAGACATTATTTGAAGACAGCTTTATTGCAGGGATCATGGGTTGGGAAATCAACGTGGGTTTTATTTGATTGGTCGATAGAGTGTTGTTTGTGTGTGTTTTTTAGTGTTTTAAGTGTTGGTGTGGTTTAGCTGACATTTTGCTAATGAAAATAATTATATAATATCATATTGTGGTCTTTTTTTGGTAACCTAACTTAACAATTTTGTTCTTAATAACATGTCTTCGAATTTTTGGTTCTAGGATCTGCCGGTTTCCTCACGGTGTTTTCTTTCACCGTTTCAAGAGCAGTGGTGATGAAATATTGTAAACAAGGTAAAGCGCCTGCCTGGGTTCAAGCTCACGACCTACGACACCCAAGTCAGGGCCGTTAACACTGGGCCAGCACTGCTCTTCAATTTACCTGTACACAATATTCCTCCAATAAAATATTTCTATTAATGTTATAACATACATACAAACTTGATGGCAATTTACAATATATACCTATAAAATTGTAAATTGCCATCAAGTTTTAGTATTTTACGCTCTATTAACCACGGTAACAAACATTAATACTCAATTGCTGAACTCATTTTGACAACAGAATTCTTGGAAGCAATTTAGAGCTACGTAGCGTTTAATGTCCCCAATTAGCTAATAGGAAGGTAGGTGACGTTTGTACTGACAGTTATTTTGTGATATTTATAGACGTTACACAGGTAGTTTTTTGACCTTTTTATGTTGGGTATTTTAAGGAACTTGTGGCCACAGATAAAATAATACTAGCATACAGATGCCTCATCCCATACACAGTAACCGTGCCGACGTAACTGGCGTTTTTCGACGGACTAAACCGATTATTTTACTAAAAGTACAAGAACTCGTACGGTTCATTCCCAAGTGATCGATGGTCTTAGTAATGACTTGCAAGTAAAAGGGTTTACTATGTTCATGAATATGTTTGTCTTTAAATACAGTGACGATTCGTTTTATAGTATTTGTTGCACGTTTTTACAGTTTCATTGTACCAAAAGGTGAAACAAAAATAAATAAAAAAATCGGTTAAAATGTCTCAGAAATTTAAAACCGCGTCATCTATTGGCATACATTTAAATGATCCGTTAAAATAATCTTTGAAATGTGAATTACGAAGTCCAATAATCCAAAATTTTATTCCCCGGAGAGTTAATTAAACAAGAACATACATTTTATATGATCAATTCTAGAATACCTTAATTTGACACAAAATTCAATAACAGATCGATGCATATCGCGCCATCTAGTTAAATTTATTTGAACCAAAATTTCTTTCTTAGCGTCGAGACTCCTTGCCGTGGCTAAGTAATGACAGCTGCTGGAATCAATTTTGATGGTTAAGCAACGCTTGCCGTGGCTGGTCCGTAGATGGGTGACTATCCATTTCATACCGAGATTCATTCGAGTCTCGGACAGCCCGTTAAGCCCTCGGAATCGGCGTTCATTTAAAGATCTTTGACAGTCGTTACGGTGGCCAGAAGCCATAAAATCGGACACCATTCTTGCCAAGTAGTGTTCCTAGTTAAAGGGTTGGGCGGGTCAGATAGGCAGTAGCCTCATGAATAAAAGGTTTTTGATATTGATGCGATGTTGGGTATTTTGATATCGTTAACAGTGAAGTATAGAAGCATTACCGTCTTATAATCTTCCCACTGCCGGAATGCAAGCCTCCTGTCTATGAGAGGGAGTGGGCTGTAATCCACCACGCAGGACCAAGCTGAATCACAAGTTCACGATGTTTTCCTTCATCGGTTTGAGAGCAGTGGTGACGAACAGTAAGCTAAATAAGGTTACCTACCTAGGTTGAAACCACGGTTAACTGTGGGTACGAGTGGTACTTAAGTCCGGGTCGTTACAACTGAGCCAGCACTGCCCGTAAAGTAGAAGTAATTACATTTATACTCATATAGAAAGTGAAAGTGGAACTCATGAATAAATAAATGAATGAATAAATAAAGGGCATTATTTCAATCTGTGGCGTTTCTAATTAATGTGACATGCAGAAAATATGCGATTCTTGGAAATTAATAGGCACTTTTGTCGGCATGAAATAGTACAGTGTAAAAATTAAAACCTAAGCTTATCACTGTGGGTAATTTAGGCTTGATGTGATTTGAGTGTATTGTTTTTATTATGTCCACAACGATTGCCTAAATAGTCTACTGGCACTACTGCTGAACATGACGTCTTGCGTTCGATTCCCTGGTCGGACAGTGTTCTTACACTAAGTAAAAAAAAATATATGCATAAATCTTTTATTTCGGACCAAACATTTGTACATACATCATAAACCTGCCAAACTGCGTGACAATTTGTCAGCAGAATTATCCTCATCATCGTCATGGGGATATCACATGTAACTAGAGTAGATTTACGAAATGTGAGTGTACATTTGGTAAACCTCTGCCAAAACCTACGTGGATTACAGTCGTGATGCCATAACGAGTTATACTGATTTATTGAGTCTAAGCTGCTGGCGATTATTAGTAAAGATGATGACGAGGTCGGTCCGTGAATGGGTGACCTTTTCAACATACCGAATTTCCTCCGTGCCTCGGAAAGCACGTTAAGCCGTTGGTCCCGGCTGTCATTTGAAGATATTTGACAGTCGTTACGGGTAGTCAGAAGCCTGAGATCTGACACCAGTCTTGCCAAGGGGTATAGTGTTACCCAGTTAATGGGTTGTGGAGGTCAGATATGCAGTCGCTTCATGTAAAACACTGGTACTCAGCTGAATCTGGTAAGACTGGAAGCCGACCCCAACAATAATTGGGAAAAAGGCTAGGTAGATGATGATGATATAAGCATCATAATCTGTACTACAACAGCATACAATAAACTATCATAAAGTGCCTTGCTGTGGAGAGTTAGAGCCTGAAATAAAATTAAATTTATTTTCATATTAGTCTTCTTCTTCCTGCCCTTATCCCATGTTACTTGGGGTCGGCGCAACAAGTTTACTTCTTCCATATAGCCCTGTCCCCCGTTACGCCATCACTGACTCTCTTTTCTTTCATGTCACTCCTCAGACAGTCCATCCATATTTTCTTCGGCCGTCCCCTGCCTCTCCATCCATCCACATTTATATTCATAACTCTTTTTGTCACATGCGTTTCATCCCCCCTCATCACATGACTATACCAGAACAAACGGTTTCCTTTCAACTTTTCTGTCACTGGCGCCACTTTCAAACTTTCTCTAATATACTCATTTCTCACTTTATCCATTTTCGACACGCCGCACATCTATCCCAACATTCTCATCTCTGCTACATGCAGTTGCAAAACATATCTGTTATATGCATATTAGTATGAAAATTAATTAATGTTCTGCCTGCGACTTTACCAGCGTAAATGACGAAAGTTAGCCCAAGGAAAAAGTCCTAAGAAAAAGAAAATCCTATGTGCTTCTCCAGGATCCAAAATATCTCTATGCCAAAATTCATTGAACTAGCAGTTTGAGCGCGAAAGCGTAACAGCCAAATTCACATTTGCATTTATTTATAATATTAGTTAGGATATATTTTCATGTAGACATCCTCCAACACTAGAACATGTACCAACGCAATGAACATAAACATAGACCAACATGATAACTAAATAGGTTCAGTAGCCACCAACCAATCTTTGTTCTGAACTCCGAGAGTAATCAGAACTGTGTCTACAGGCTCGAACTTAGTTGTTGCTCTATCATGTTGATGTTTACATCAAAGAGGGTACGGTAGGTTTTGATGATATACACACTGACAGGGGAATGAATTACAAAAGGCATTGTGAATTAGGTTGGGAATTAATGTTAAGGTCAGGTTTTAGGATTTAGTTGCTGGGGTACATTTTGAGTCATATAATTTATTATAGAATCTTTCTTATTAGGTCAAATGAAACGTGGGCACAGATAATATAATACTAGCATACAGATACCTCATCCCATACAAAGAAACCGTGCCGACGTAACTAGTGTTTTTCGACTGCTTATTCTGGCAATTATTTGTACAACAATACATACGCATTCGGTTCTGTTTCACAGTGATAGATAGATGGTGTTAGCAGCGACTTGCAAGTAAAAGGGTTTACTAGGTTCGTGAATTATTTTTTCTTTAAATACAGTGAAGGTTTGTTTTCTAGTATTTATTTGCACGTTTTTACAGTTTTTTTTGCACCAAAATGTGTTAAAATGCAAACTTTAACGAGTGGAATGCCTCAGAAATTTAAAACAGCGCCATCTATTGGCATGAGATGAAATGTGAATTAAGAGCCCATTATTTCATAATTTTGTACTTAGGAGAGTTGATTAAACAAGAACATACCATTTTTGTGGTCAATTCCAGAAAATGTTAATTTTACACACATTCAATAACAGATCGATGTGCATATCACGCCATCTAGTGAGATTTATTTGAACCAATTTTTTTTTCTTAGCCATGAGACCCCGTGACGTGGGTCAATACAATTCATATAAGTAAGTAATAAAATCTGGTGACAAATCTTTGATTTAACTTTCCTTGTTAGTTAGTATGTGCTTGAGTCAAATCTTGAAACTGATTTTATTAACAGTTATCCCAAACCGTTTGAGCTGAAAGGCATAGATAGATATTTGCTTTGGCGATGCACGGTTAACTAAGCGACATCATTATAAGTCCAATATGGCGTAACAATTATTATTTTGATAATTTGTGTATCGTATGAAGGGTTTGCTGAGAGGAATAAGAATAAAGATCGTTTTAAATAATTATAATTATGTTGATTTAAAATCCTATCGGGCACACGACTTATCGTCTAATAAATCCCATGAAATATTTCGTATTTTCTTTTTAACATAACTCAATAATACGAAGGGAAAATCAGCAAAAAGAGACAAAGCCAAATACCGTCATGAAATGTTAACCAATGTAAAATTGTTCTTTCAGTGGAGACGATAAAATTTCTACGTGACTTGAATTGTGTATGAAGATCTTCACATTATTTTTATTTACTTAATTTGATATATTATCATGTGTACCAGGTTTATGGTTGAAGGAGTTTCGGTAAGCGGCAGAATGTCTGTGTCCCTTCTGCTGTGCATCCGAAACTTTTCAGAGAATACAGGATGTGTGATAGGTAGGCAGAAACAACAGAACGCCACCTGCTACGATCCTTACATAGTCTATTTTGCTTCATATATGTAGTTTCGTAATAAAAAGCAAAAATTACTTGTAATTTTATTGAATCAATAACGTGCCAGTGTTAAGGCGGCTTTTACAGAAGTGACAAGCAAAGTTAAAAAAAAAACATCTTCAATTATTTTCCTAGCGTACTGATTTCAATCCCATTCCAAAACTAAATAGATATCTGTTGCCAGCTATATAATAGGCAAGAAGGTACCTTGTAAATATGTGAGAAGTCCTCACAGTACTACATTTTATTTGAAAAGCGATTAGAGCACTTTGATTCCGCATATTTAGTCATTGTTTTTCCTTTCAAAAATTGATTGCCTGCTAACGACTCTACATTAGATTGACTTCAAAAAAGCCAACTCTCTGATATTAAATCAGATATAGAAAATACCGACTGGCATACATTACTCTCGGATACAGTCGACTCCAATAATACGTTGGAACGGTTCTATACGGTATTTTGTCAGACCACAGAGCGGTATGTCCCATCAACCTTACTTTAGAGTAATTCGCGACCAATATGGTACACAAAAAGCCTTATTATTGCGTGAAAAAAATTACTTTAGGAGAAGGTATGGAACGTACTAAAACACTATGGATAAAATATCCCTTCGATGGTGTTGTAATCGCTGCGACATATTTGAGATCAATAGCATAAGAACAGAAACTAACAACGAATCCCAAGTTTTTCTGGTCCTTCATTAAGTCCAAACGGGGTGTTACTAATGCCTATCCATCTTCAATGTCCAACAACCTTCAATGTGAAACAACTAAAATCTCTGTAAAATAATAATCAATAAATCAATCTGTATAATAATTGTCCAATGATAAATGTAAGGGCTCCAAGGCATTGTAAACCAAAGGATAAAAAATAAAAAATCTCTATTATAAATAACAAGAAAGTACACCGACCAAAATTAAAATATAACCGTATCGAATATTCTGCAAACTAAAAGGCGAGGTGGCTCGGTGGATGCCGTTGTAAGCGGATTTTCATCAATATTAAATGCTTGAGAGGATTCGAAGCGCAGGAAAACCTGCTATGAAGGTGGAAATTCCTTTAATAATATTATGTGTCTTGCTTTGTGAGTTCAAGTACCTTTTGTGTACTGACTTTGCTGGAGAATTTTCATGTTTTGGTGGAAAGTGCATTTACTCGTACAAAAGGATTTGACCGCTATACCAGAAGTTCAAAGTGCATTTTTGCGTGATTGTGTTTTGGAATTTTGGTGGCTGTTCGCGCATCCTATCGGCTTTGTAAGTTACTTACGCATTCTCGAGTCTATAGCATTATTTCGTTTTCTCTACATACAAATAAAAGAAGAAATGCATTTTGCATTAGGAACAAAGTAAATAATTTGCCAACACTTCATAGACATTTTATTGTGTGACGTCGACACCTATCATGGGATGTCAAGTTTTGACAACCAATTTATTTTGGGAAATAATAAGTCTAGCCACAAAATTATTTATTGGACACGTGATTAAACTTCTAATTTTATAACTAAGCAACGGGAAAATGACATAGCCTCTAATAAACTAATTCGTCTTTTTTGCAACGCCAACTAAATATTCTACAGAAAGCGTCAAGTAAAGATCATCAATTATTGTGACTTGTCCTTCTTATTTATACATTGCCACGTAATTTACTAACTCGGCCACGGATTTTATATCTTGTCACCATTTTACGTTTTACAGCTTCAACGCAATATCCTCAAAAAAATATAATTCAAGCTTCTATCGAAGAAAGAAAGAAAGCATAATTTATTATAACTTAGCATGTAAAACAATACATCATATTCTTTTATCGTGAAAATAGCCACTGCATGATTTGGCGCGAGTACGCGAGACGACAGCGACCGGCCATTTGCACCAATCAGAGAGCGCCATTCGATTCATGTGACGACGAGTTGAGTTGTCCAAGAGCGAGCGTAGCGAGCTCGGGAGCTTAGGGCACCCCGACACGGACAGGTTAGGTTCGAAGGAGATGACGGGAGCTGAAGTGAGCGAGCAAAGCGAGCGAACTCAGCTCCCGTCATCTCCTTCGTGTTAGGTTACTTTAAACCCTGCATACAGAAATAGGAGCCCCGCGCGGCGGGGCTCCGTCGACTCTGTCGCATAAATACTAATCCAACTTGCACCTATTCTATATTAAAACCAAAAAATATAGTCTTTTATTTTGTCTCTCCTCAATAGCTTCTGGTAATATTAGTGGCCAATATACTATTTGATGAAATGTTTTTGCAATTTTTTTTACGATCAATTAATATGGGATGAGTTACATTTTAAACGTACTGAGTTAAAAAATTAGAAGCTAAATAAATATATTTTTTGATGTCATTTAATAGTATTTTAGAAATTTACTGTTAGAATGCATGTTAAAAAATTTACACGTAAGTTACATTTTAAACGTACTGAGTTAAAAAATTAGAAGCTAAATAAATATATTTTTGATGTCATTTAATAGTATTTTAGAAATTTACTGTTAGAATGCATGTTAAAAATTTTGATGCTAAAAAATAACCATCATGCTGAGTTGTATTTAGAGTGGTTTACATAGAAGATAACTAGTGGCTAACATAGTATTATTTAGATGCTCGTTAATTGTGGCTGACTTAGTAATTTAGAAGGCAACATACATTTTTGGGGGCGAATAATGATATTAAAAAGAAGCCTGTTTAATTAGCACCCATTTATTTTGATCCGGTAATCAGCTGTGACATAGCCCGAGAAATTTCCAAACCTAAATGGCTGTAGACCAGGCACATTGCTCGCAAAACGGATGGCCGGTAGGATAATAAAATATAATCACGTCTGCTTAGCGACCAGTCACTGCAGGGATCCAGCAGAATATCAGCGTCAGGTATATTTGCCTGACATGTGCTGAGCTGGACGCCCATTTGGTGCAACCTTGAGACGCACACCGCACTGTGTTTTGATTGTCATACCTAATGTTACTAGTGTCACTTTTACTTTTATTTCTGTAACTATGGTTTCCTTTTTTCTTTTTATGCTGGCACCTTGTTTTTAAAAATATCAAATATAATATGTAAATTGTAATAATTTAATTAAGAGTTGTGCTGTGTCTTTTGTGTGCACTAAATAAATGATTTATCTATCTAAAAAGTTCTGGAGTGGTGACCCCGTATACGCAGTGTTTGAATGCTTCCTTTAGGGAGGACCGACGGCTTTGTGAGGACCGCAGGAGTCCGCTGGATGCTGCTGGATGCTGTTGCCATATCGACAGGACCAGTCGATATGGCAACGCTTGGGGTAGGCATTTATCATACAGTAAATGATGATGTTGATAATAAATTAGCTGCTTAAAATCCCCTCCATGTTGGTTCTGTGGTTTTATCCCCAAGCAGTGCTTTCATCCAACACGTCCATAAATAACCGCCCAAAATCATACAAAAGCTGTACATATCACCGTCACGGTCAACAGCACGTAATAATACAATAACCGGAGTTATAAATCCCTCACATTTAGAAAGCTGTCCCTCTGAGGACAAGCAGAATCTCGCAGTATTTTCATCTGTCGTCACATACTTAGTCTGTCGCTTTGTTTGCGTCCGTTTTTACTTAGTCGACTTATTTTTCGTTGTATAAAGAACAATGTAATAAGATTAAGGTGGTATTATTCTTGTCGACGTTGAGTTTATTAAAGGACATGTTAATGTCACCTTATAGTTAGGTAGGATTTGCGGAATTAAGGTTTTTGTGGAGTTTGATTCTTTTCATAGCAGTGAAGCACGCTTGCCTAGAAGTAACCTATTCACTCTTGACTTAAATACCCCTAGGTTGTAGCTATCAGGAAATAAAGACTTCGGCAGAACATGCCACTCCTTAGCTGTACGCACAATGAAAGTATTTGCAAAACGCTTTGTGCGTATGGGTGGGATATCCGCCATGTACCGATGGCGCATTGCCGCATGCCGTATCTATCCACGATTACCAGATTTCAACGAAACTTAAAGGGCTGTAATTTTTACAATCTGCCTATATTAGCTAAGTTTTGTTCAAGCTGTAGATGAGGTTATTTGTAACCACCAATCACATTCGAGCTGACGAGATTGATTGGTTTCGGTGCGTGACTAGGAGAAAAACTGGATCCATTTCTTGGGTCTAGATTTATTCTATCGCTCCAGTGCTAACTTATTGCTTTGATCAGCTGGATCCTTTGATTCTCAAACCCAAGTTACAATACATGAATTACAAAACTTGACTTACTAAATTATTTTAAAGTAAGATTTGATATTTTTTTTAAAGTAAATCTATAAGACTTCCTGCTTTTTAACCGACTTCAAAAAAAGGAGAGGGATCTCAATCCGTCGGTATATTTTTTCCGATTACTCAAAGACGACTGGACGGATTTGGAAAATTCTTCTATTTTTTGAAAGGGTCTATACCCTCACATGCTTGCCATTACATGGTCATCAAGTCAGGATTTGATGATGGGATTCTGGCAAAATCGAGGCATCTCCTCAAATAATATAGGCATATATATAGCGATTTGGTATTTTCTTCAATTAATCTTCATGAGATGTACTTTGGCTATAATTTATGTTCATGGTAATTGGGGGTACTTAACAAAACTAAAAGGAGAGAAATATTATATTATAACTTTTTAACAAAAAAATCAAACTGACATCCAAAATAAAACAACAACAAACAACAACTACAAAGCGAAAAATAACTTTCTTTTGCGAAGTCAGTGTCCTTTTTACCCGACTGCCGAAGGATGGTAATCTGTTTATCAGTCTATGTATGTATGTATGTATATTTGTTCCTATGTGGCGTTCTAGAGACCAAACCGATTTTGATGGTTCTTACGTCAATCGATTCGTCTCAACCCCGCGAGTGTCACTGGCTACATGGAAATTGGAAAATAGGAAAATGGCGGTTCTTGGGCACCATATTGTGGGGTCCCAATTTTTTTTATTATCAAATTAAAGGATTTTAAGAGGTGATTAAAAAAATATATAATACTTATATGTTTAAATGTACCTAATTCGAAAAAAATAACTAAAAAGTTATAAATAAAAAAAGTTAATTTAAAAATCAAAAGCTTCGCTTTTCAAGCAGTCGGGTTTTTGGTTTTTTTTAATTAACTTTTTTTGTACCTATGGTTTTCCGTTTGTTGACAACGACGACGACTAGCTTTTTACTACCTAAGAACGAACACATTATAAGAATTAACTGATATTGCTCCCTTTTACTGCCCCGTTAGTTAGGTCACAAGTAACTAAGTTAGCAAGGTAAAACCCAGGCGTGATGTCCTCCTTCCACTTAACAACTAAATAAAACTGGCCTTAAATAATACATGTCATACAAAAAGCTCAATTAAGCCTGCTTTCAAAATGGTTCACCTTAAACATTGCATATCTAATTAAAGTTAGAGGTGTTTCGTGTATTAGCCCAGTGCAACTCAGCCGTACTAGTCAACCTGAAAACATTACGAATATCAAAACATTCAAAACCTAGCTTACCGTGCAAACAAGGTTACTTCTAGGCAAGCGTGCTTCACCGTAGCACCGTGCACTACATCATCGCTTACCATCAGGCGAGATAGTGGTGGACAAACGCGAGCATATTGAAATTAAACTAAAAAAATTAACAACAAATAATCCATCTTTGTATCTAACAACCGGCTGGCATACAGCGTTGCTCCAACCGCACCTGCTGGCAAAACTTGCATTATTGAACGAGTAAACCGCACATGGTTCGGTAGACCGGCGTAATCACCGCTTGACATAATATCCAAGCTTGATATAATCACCGTGCTTGGGAGACGGATGGCAATATGTTATCGCATAGAGTGAGAAAATGAAGAAGCGAAACTCTCTCTCCGAACTTATTAGCGACCTTTCTGATGGTTCTATGCGATTCGATTAATATCACACCGAAAGCAATTTTGACCCGACTGCGGTAATGTTTTTCGAGCGCATGTATGTATGTACATTTCTATGGCACTCTTTAGCCCAAACAACTTGACCTATTATTAAATATGAGGTGTTGTTGGACTTGTCTCATTTGTGACATAGGCTTTATAATTTTTAAATATGACGGCCCCTCTACTTAAAAAAACCGGCCAAGTGCGAATCGGACTTGCGCACGAAGGGTTCCGTACTTGGTAAATTGCGGTTTACCATTTATGACGTATTAAAAAAAAACTACTTACTAGATCTCGTTCAAACCAATTTTCGGTGGAAGTTTACATGGTAATGTACTTCTTTTTTTTTTAATTTTATCATTCTCTTATTTTAGAAGTTACAGGGGGGGGGGGGACATATTTTACCACTTTGGAAGTGTCTCTCGCGCAAACTATTCAGTTTAGAAAAAAAATATATTAGAAACCTCAATATCATTTTTAAAGACCTATCCATAGATACCCCACACGTATGGGATTGATGAAAAAACAATTGTGTTTTAGTTCTAAGTATGGGGTAACCCAAAAATTAATTGTTTTTTTTTCTATTTTTTTGTGAAAATCTTAATGATCATCTGCAAAAAATTGTTATACGGCAGTTCCTTACTGTCAACCCCTGCAAAGTTATAATTTATTTTGTGTTTTTATGAGAAAATTTACTTTTTTTACTAATTCTTAATAAAATTCGAAAAAATCTACATTCTGTATCTTTTTTATAATTTTCACTAGATTGATACTGATGAGTCCTTGCGTTAGAAATGCTATTTATGGTTGTTTGTTGGGAGTCTACATCCTGTATCTTTTAAAAAATATTCAATACGTTGGTACTGATGAGTCCTTGCGTTAGAAATGCTATTTATGGTTGTTTGTTGGGAGTCTACATCCTGTATCTTTTAAAAAATATTCAATACGTTGGTACTGATGAGTCCTTGCGTTAGAAATGCTATTTATGGTTGTTTATTGAGTTTGTTGAAGATAATATTAAGTTGTACGATTATTTTTTTCTCAAATCATAACCTTTTATTTACTTCGGACCCCACTGTAAAAAAAAATACTCTACCGAAAAGTGACCCTGTATTGTTGAAAGTGACAAGTTTTGGCGCATTAAGTAGGGATTCTGTATAATAAAGACTGGTAGTTTTATTGACGCCACAATTGAATTCGACATAGATTATACTACACCGAAACAAACTCGCCAGCTGTGGTCGGTTGTCTTCGAGATCGTTCGTGTGCGAGAGACATTAAAAAGGTCGTATTGTTTGTACAGTAAGCTCGTATAAACAAACGTTTGGAGGACTACATTTTTATGTGTGAGTATCTGTACTTGAATTTCGGATCTTTAAAAATTCCGTATTCTACATCATTTACCAACAAAACCACTTTAATAATGTCATTCAAGGGCCAAAAAAGTTAGGTGAAGTTTACAAAGTGACAATCGATCAGCGAAAAACGGTTGTTGAAATATAGAGATAGAACCATTCTACATGAGTTTCGCTTCTCTACAGATTTTTTATTCTATGTCATTATTAGTATAACACAGGTGCGCATTACCCGTCCCTCCTGCATAATCTTTTTGAGAGTACAATGTCATGTGAGTCTCGTAGGGAAACATTTTGTTTTGGGATTTTATCGTCGCGGCTTTTAGGGAAAAAGCCATCATGGACTTAGTAAAATGTGCATTATTTTTTTTTCTTATTTTTAAAGGAATTATCTGGCGTGTACATCGACTGTTATTAGTACTAAAATTTAATTATCATCATCCATCATCAGCCTTAATGTTCCCACTGCTGGGACACACGCCTCCTCTCTGTGAGAGGGGATGGGCCGTTATGCACCACGCGGGCCCAGTGCGGGTTGGTGGATGTCACATGTCTTCGAATTTTTGGTACTAAGATATGCCGGTTTCCTCACGATGTTTTCCTTCACCGTTTTTGAGAGCAGTGGTGATGAAATAATTTACACAAAGTAAAGCGCCTGCCTGGGTTCGAACCCACAACCTACAACTTGTAAGTCGCGGCAAATACCACTGGGCCACCACTCTCTCTTTATTTATATTAAATTTAATTATATTAAGTAGTAAATATATAGTCGGTACGTTAAGTGAAAAAATGTCGATTTGTAGACATGGTTGGCGCATTGGCTGAGCGATTGTCTGCTGCGGCGCGTGTCGCAGGTTTGATTCCCGCACGGAACAAATATTTGTATGGCCTACAGATAGCAGTTCTGGATCTGGCTGTTTGTGTTTCTGTGTTTATTTTTACCTTTATCTTTTAGGGAGTTTTATCCTTTTATGTATTAGCCCCATCGTAACCTAACCTAATTTGACATAACAAACTACAATTTATCTTAACTAAACATTAACTAAAGTTTTACTACCGACACATTTTTATGTCATAAACAATTCGAGCAGTTTCACTTTGTGGATCAGCCAGAATAACAAAAAACGTACCCATGTCGAGTTTATTGATTTAAGCAATCCTGACGATCACTCCCTACCCGTCTTGTTCTAGACACATTCCACCAAAATATGCTGGACATCATCAATATCTCCACACAGATCTAATTTGAGGAATCTAAGTCTTTTCATCAGATGACCAAATATTTTGTTGGGATACTAGAGTGCCCAAAACAAAGTCTTCACGTCGCTACGTTTCTGAGTTAAAATGATTGTAAACACACCCACGATACAGGAGAAATTACTATATGGGGAAACTTTTATGATATGGCTAGGGGATGTTACTAAGATGACGAGTAATGGAGAAAGATAGAAGAGGAAGACAGTGCCAGCCCAGGCAGGCGCTTAATTTTTTGTAAATTATTTCATCACCACTGCTCTCAAAACGGTGAAAGAAAACATCGTGAGGAAACCGGCATGTCTTAGTACCAAAAATTCGAAGACATGTGACATCCACCAACCCGCACTGGGCCCGCGTGGTAGATAACGGCCCATCCCCTCTCACAGAGAGGAGGGCTGTGTCCCAGCAGTGGGCACATTAATAGGCTGATGATGGATGATGATAATTTAATTTTAGTACTAATAACAGTCGATGTATGTCCCCATGTCCTAGATGTGTGTGGATTACGGCCCATTCCCTCTCACAGAGATGAAGCCTGTGTCCCAGCAGTGGGAAGATTAAAAGGTTAATGATGAGAGAAAGATAGAATAGGAAAACATGTATTGTTGAACCCAAATAAATCGGTGTAAGGATAAGAAAACTCTGATTAATTATAATTTTTATATTATATTAACTCTGTCTAAGCTAGTTATTATTTTACTCAATTATATTGCTAGCAAAACAAACGTGTAACTAGAATATAAACTTGTTTTTATTAACCCTTGAACTAGTCAAACATACTTAATTTAAATTTTGAAAGATTGATCGTTTTTTTTTGAAGGCTAGTCAGCTTTTTTCAGTAATTATGAACATTTGATTAATGGACCCTGTCTCGTTAGACCGCCACCCATCAAAAATGACTTCAAAGTTTTAATTTTGTGGAAAATTAAAGTTACTTTACCGTTTTTTTTAATTAATTAGAATAATTATCATAACAGGTTCACTGTCCACATAGCAGACACAATAGTTAAACAATCACGTTAATCATATATGACTCATTTGACAGGGAAGAGGTTAATGTAAACTGACAGAAAATTGAGATTTTCCATCTGGAATTTCAGTAACAGTATTTTTTTTTTAGCTTGCAGAAATGCTCATGCATTCTGCGCTACCACGGGGAGATAGCGTAGTTATGTGAAACTCCATTCCAGTAAAGGTAAGATTCGGTTCTCAGCGACCGCAACGCGTGACTGCGACCATATAACTACGCGACCATGGTCGCCTGTTGCGGGGCGACCCCTAGCTTTCCGATGTCAGCGACGGCGACATCGCCATCGCCACTCTTCTCGGAGTTTTAATGGATGACGGTTGTGTTCTATTGCAGTACGATATGTCGCACAATTTATCCGCAGCTTGGAAAAAAGTTACTCAGCAGCTATTGGAGGATGACCCTATGGCGGGAACACGGGCACGCGTTAGCACTCACCTCGAACCCGCCGCTGCTGTCCATCACCGGACCTTCCTCTGGGGTGTACCCCCCAATTTAGTGGCAGTCTGGAGTCTGAATTGGTGCTCGGTTGACAATAGGCAATTCTATGGGAGTTAACATATTTGGCCAAAACTAAATAAGGGTGTAGAAAACGTAGATAATGTACCTCTGCCTAACTCTTTGAGGGATCCAGGCGTTGTGTTATGTTATGACAAACAAACAAGCAATCTCTAATCCAGTATGGATCCAAACTAATATTATAAATTCGAAAGTAACTCTCGTCTTTCTGTCTGTCTGTTACCATTGCACGCCTAAATTACTGAACGCAATTCAGTGAAATTTGCCAAGAAGTTACATGGCATCCTGAGGAAGGACAAAGGTAATTTTTGAAAAAAAAATACAAAATTGTAGGTAGGTAGGGTAGATAAGTATGTAGGGCAGGGTAGGATAGGTAGGTTGGTAGGTAAGGAAGGTGGGTAGATAGGTAGATTAGGTTAGGTAGGTAGGATAGGGTAGGGTAGGTAGATAGACCGTTGACCGGAGTAAAGCCGCGGGTAACAGCTAGTAATAGAATATTATAAATGCGAAAACAACTCTGTCTGGCTGTTGTTACCTTTTCACGCTTAAACCGCTGAACCGATTTAGATGAAAAATGGTATGGAGATAGTTTGAGACCCTGGGAAGGACATAGGAAAGTTTTTATCCCGGAAATCATCTTGTAGGGGGTGGGCAGGTGGGTAGAAATTTGTATGGTGAACATTCTCAAATAAGTCGGCCCACACACCAATACACACAATAGTAATTAGAAGTACTAATGTTACGCGGACGAAATTGCGGGCTACAGCTCTATCTATTTATTAAATAATATACATCTTCGCTTGCTTTGAACAGTTAGAACGCAAAGATAAAAGCAGCTTCTTATCTCAGATAAAATAAAACTTTTTAAATACAATTTGGAAGAGAGGATAGTTATAAATAAATTTTATAGTTCTGTTCTATATATCGCCTTAATCCTCCATCCAAACCCAATTAACTCAAGACGAAGAATCTTCCAATAACATTTATAATACATTTAAGTTATTGATATAAAGTGTTATTGGTACAAAATCCTTTACCTCTGAATATTAGAGCTACCAATATATTTTGACTCAAAGGACCAGGCTGCCAGAATTAGTAGGAGCCGCGAAGTAATCTCGGCAATTACCGGGAGGTCGTTAGCATGGCCCAGATTAAGATACGAAGAAATAAAATTGGTAGAATAGTAAGTTACATGAACGAGTGAGATAAAAAATCTTATGGCATATTATGATGATCCGAGTTGATAGCAAAAGTGACCTTACTGCGGGCTACGAGTAAAATGCCCATTTGCACTTTCACTAAAAGCACCTAAATGCACTATGCCTTAATATAACTGCTTTTGTTATTGCGTTATTTATTAAAACTTCATGCAACATTAAGTACATAGGTGGACTTAATGTCTGACTTACAATTTCTGGCGCTGACCCGAGCGTAGAAAATTACCTAAATGCATTATGCCTTAATATTTCTGCACTGTTGGACTTTCAACTTCAAACACTTGTAGCCAAGTTGACAATCTACAATTGATAACGCTAGTAGAATACAAATAAATTAAGTCACGTGGTCAGACCATACAAATAGAAGGCGTTAACGATTGTAGAAAGAGATTCAATACGAAACGTTTATAACTTGACTAGGGGGGTTATTGGACGACTCGCCCGAATTTAACTCGCCCGAATCGGGCGAATCGACCACTATTAAAAATATTCATTTTTCTATGTCGATTCGCCCGAAGTTAATTTATCGGTGGGCGAATCGACCACTCCAAAATTATTTAGTGGGCGATTCGCCCGAATTTTATTTTAGAAAACAAACAATATAAAAGTACAGTCATGCTCACCCGTCTCGGTAATAATATGAAGAATTAATCGAAGTTAATAGATATTGTACTAGAAACTAGGAAAGCAATTCATTAAATAAGTAATTACCACTTAAAACGTGGAGAGATTTTTATACCCAAACTACCAGGAGGCCAGAATCATGAAGAAGTATTAACTTCGAATAATTCTTCATACTATTACCGAGACGGGTGAGCGCGACTATACTTTTATATTGTTTGTTCTCTAAAATAAAATTCGGGCGAATCGCCCACTAAATAATTTTGGAGTGGTCGATTCACCCACCGATAAATTAACTTCGGGCGAATCGACACAGAAAAATGAATATTTTTAATAGTGGTCGATTCGCCCGATTCGGGCGAGTTAAATTCGGGCGAGTCGTCCAATAACCCGACTAGGGGGGCTGGCGCTGACCCGAGGGTAGAAAATTACCTAAATGCACTATGTGTTAATATAACTGCACTGTTGGCGTAGAAAATCCAATAGATAGTGGCTATTGGTGATACAAAGGAGCATTCGATTTCTAAATTGTAGACACTTATCTACAAAACGTGTAAATATGTTATTGGTTCAATTTTTTTTTTGTTTTCCAAACACACAGAGAATTTCTAAAGTACCAGGCTGCCAGAATTAGTAGGAGCAGCGGAGTAATCTCAGCAATTACCGGGAGATCGTTACCATTGCGGCTGAGATACGAAAGAATAAATAAAATTAATAGGCAAGTTAGTTTTAAAAATTAATATTGCATGCAATGGACTATATATATACACCTTCAAATATTTCTTGTTGACATGTTAGCTGTATTTATAAACGGCGGCGGCTCAGCAATAAAGAAACAGTGACTTCATCAAAGACTATAACTTTTGTTTTTATTTACACTTAGAAAAACCTAAAAGCCTTAATGTTATTGCACTGCTGGATTTTCAACTGACAGCCCTGAGACATACGTTGAAAATCCTACAAGTAGTGTTAGCGTAAACAAGAATAAGATTCCTAAATTATATTGTATCTAAAAAAAATAAGTTGAAATAGTTTTGGTTCGAGTGTTTTTAAACTACGTGTAACTGTATCTCAGGTAATAAGTACTAAATCCAGTAAATAAAATCTAAAAATATTAAACAGTTGTTCACAAAGGACCAGGGCGTTAGAATTAGTAAGAGCCGCGAAGTAATTAATCTCGGCAATTACAGTAAGTAGTTACTGGCAGATCGTTAGAATGATGGCTGATTTACGAAGATACAAAAATAACTAACTAGTTTTTTCAACGGTTGTTTTTTGTTTTATTAATATTAATAGACTAACGGACGCCTAGTAAATGTAGCAGATGAAAGCGATTTTCACAGTAATTAGATTTCTGGGTTACTACAATTCAGACTATTTTTAAGCAGGGATTTGACTGACCAATTCAACAGACTTATTGACAGTATTGACACACTAAATTTAAATTTTCGCTTGTTCACATTTTTGTAAAAGGTAATCCTGGGAGGAATCTCTGCAATTATAGCCAAGTCGACAATCTACAATCGATAACGCTAGTAGAAAACGAATCAATGTATGGGAATGATGATGTGTATCTGAACGTTAAGTCACGTGGTCAGACCATACAAATAGAAGGCGTTAACGATTGTAGAAAGAGATTCGATACGAAACGTTTGGAACTTAGCTAGGGGGGCTGGTCTCGACTTCCTCTAGAATGGGCAAGATAAAACACAACACCGAGATAAATGGAAGGAATGGGGAAAGGCCTTCTTCCAGGAGTGGAACAATACATGCTTACAAAAAATAACTCTTGTAGTACTGATCCGAGCCGTTATACTATCACAGAGTCCCATAAAATCAAATCAAATCAAATAATTTATTTGCATTATACGTGTTAAAAAGATGTAACAGGTAAAAAAATAAAAGAAAGTTATAAAAGGGACCTACATTGTATTATAAGCTTATGAGATGTGCAAATTAATATATTAGGTGGGTACTAATCGCAACATTAAAATATAATGAATAAATTATAAATTCACACATACAAAATAGAAATGACAAATTTAAAAAATAACATATTATTATACACAAGTGAAATCTAAATTTCAATAATCATTATATTTGTGGTGCCAATACAGATAAAATCAATCATTTTTCATTTAAATAATCATTAATTGAATAATAACATTTTGCTACTAGGAATTCGTGCAAAAAAATAATTTGGATTCGTCCATTTTGTGTGTCCCTGTGACACTTTTTGGCAACTTATTTTCAGGATAGTATTTACCCCGATAAAAAAAATCTGGCTAGCTACTGCTTTACACGAAAACCAAACTTGACTCCTAATTTTCGACGGATGAAAACATAAACCAAAAATCCTCCGTAATACGAATATTCGAGATTTCCATCTCGCTCGACTGGCTTTACGGAGAGCCACGGAGTAATCTCACCAATTACAGGAAGATCGTTAACTCGGCGTATTTCTGTGATGAAGGGACTAGTCAAAATAGTGGGCGACGTCCTTTGATATTTGTGTTTGGGGAAAAGTAATGCAATTTTATTAAAACCTAAAGAAGGATTAGTTTTTGTCGTGAACTCTTTGTTGGTGTATTCTCTTTCTTTATTCATTTTAATAATATCTTTAGAAAAACTATGCAGTAGTTCTAATACTTTCCCAAAAAAAGAAGATACTGCAACTTCTTCCTTACGTCTATTAGTTCGTCTGTCATAGTTGCTCATTTCTTTCCTGGAGGGACACTGACTTCTAAGATACAGGCATTTGCCTAGTTTGGAAGTCAGGGTTCCATCATTTGTATTTCGCCTTTTCGTGTGTTTCTTATTTGTAAACATTTTTTGTATGGCTTCATGAAATAAATTATTATTATTTTATTATTATTATTTGAGCAACAATACCTACTACAGAAATATTTTTTATTGTGGGATTATAATTTATTTTAATGGTACCTACCCACAATTTCTTGTTTGTAAAATATTATTTCTATTTGTTGGATAGAACGTGATCTGGACCTACTTTAAAAGGTAAATGGTAGGTATTTTATTGTACACGATTGTACTTTACTTAACAAGAATAACATACCCATTTTCGGTTTTATCTTCACTCCAGTATTCTACTTTAAAAGCCGCAGTACAAAGAGAGATAAGTCGCCAGATAACTTTGAAAGATACCCAGAGGGTAGGTATCGTTTGCGTAATCCGTAAAAGGGAAGTTTAAATATATTATAATATATACCCTTTTCTCTTGATAACGTCTTTAACGATTTAATTAACTGCTAAAATTATTAAGTGAATATGATATTTTCGGGTCTCGAGATAAATTAGAAGCATGTGGTATAAGGATGAGAGTAATTAAGCTTCTAAATGATTAAATAATTAATTAGGAAAAGTTTGAGGAAGATTTTAAGGCGATTGAAGAGAAATGGAAATATTTACAACATAATATTCTCTAATTTACAAGCACACACTCAACCAGCGGATTACCGCTAGTTGTGTGTACGCTTGTAATTGGGACAATCCCACCGCACTATTCCCAAACCACTGCAACTCCTGAAAGCCAAAATCAACAGTGCCGACCACCAGAAAAGCGCCGAGGCAATGAAGCTCGACGAAGTCCCGGCGACTGAATTTAACTGTCTTGGATCACGCAACGAAATTAATCAGACAAGAATAACGGAGGAGTAGCAAAAAAACATAATTTCCACTTCCCTCCATATCAAGCAGGATACAGAACAAACAAGGTCAGTAGGCACAAAGGGTCGATTACAACTGGGATAAGCCCAGTTGCCTAGCACCACGTATAAAAAATATCATTAATATTAATGGGTTTTAACATTGTGAGCTGTTATATTTGATTACAATAATAGGTGTGTGCTTAAGTGATTGTTGTGCCGATGATTGGGAGTATAATTGTAAGATTTAGCAGACTCTACGGGATTAAGATACTTCGGGCACACCTTCCCCTATGTATGGTTATTCAGGTATTAAATACTAGATTTTCACGCCGCCGTGTTCTAGCCAAAAATAACCGTGCATTTTCTGAGAGTATAAGAGCAGCCGAACTTATTCTATACTTGCAATCAGTGCGTCTCACATCCAGCTGATTTTCGCAACAGTAAGGCGTTTATATACCCCAATGTTAACGCAGTACTGGCCCTACACCCCGTCCGTCCGCCCGGCCGTCTCGGAGCCAGAATATCAATATTGAACCTCCTTTTGGACTCCCTCCCTCCTTTAGTTTTATTTGCAAAATATTCTTTGATTTACATATGCTATTTTCATTTATGAAGAAATTTTAGCCATAAATTTTTCTGTGTAAAAATATTTTTAAACATCCAAGTCGTTTTGGAGGAGTATCAAAAAATAGCGAAAAGAATCGTGTTGCTAATTATTTTTTTGAAGCAAAGCTATTAGTTACACGAAAAAAACATGTTTCACAATTAATGTACATGCATTAATAATAAATATACATTTCTTTCAAACCTTTTAACATAGCCGTTACAAGGGGTATGCTTTGGAAATTAAGCGTTTTACAACACTGAAGCGGTGGAAGACCCTTAAATCAGGTCATAGGTCCACTTAGTGCAAGGCTGTAAAGCCTCGCAGCATCTTCCAGTATGCGGTCCCTTCTTTAGGTCTTTTCGGCCACATCGTGCATCTTCTGCGGGGGCTATGTCCTCTGCCCACTGCCACTAAAGTTTAGATTTTTTTCGGACTATGTGGTCTATAATCACGCAAGGATACTCCAAGCATTGCCCTCTCTGGGTTATGGCTTTTGGGTGATGTTAAGCCTTCTGATGGGGTCCATTGGTTACGAAAGTTAAGATTTATATTAAACATGGCAAAGTTTAATCATTATAGATACCTACATAAAATATAAGGTAACGTGGATATAACTTATAGAATATTACAGTTTTGTACTCCACTTTATAGGTAAAAACGCCGATTCATATAAAAATCGACATCTTCATAAAAATATATAGAAAATGGTGATTGCCAAAGGCCTGAAGTTTGTAACAAAGTAATTTTATGTAAGAGGTAGGCGTTTGCCAAAAATACGAAGGCTTTAGTAAATCTATATCTACTAGCGTCTAACATAATATGGGTATGGAAACTGTGAATACCTTTAAGATTTTCACAAAATTATCTGCAATGCAGACATAGAAACTTCTAGGTGACATACAAAAGTGTGTGTTTCACTAAATTAGCTTTGATATAAAAATATATTATAAATTTAAAAACAATATATCACGGGCATTTAACGCGATGATTTCGATTATTTATTTACCTATTTCACCCGACGTTTCGACCGTGTTGCAACGACTGTGGTCCCGGATTTTTCAATTATGAAACGCGAAAGTTTTCAAGTTTATATATTATAAATGTTGCAGGATGGACAGAGAGAGAGGACACTAAAAAATAGATGGATTGTTCGAGGCATATCGTGAAAGAACACGAGTGAATGATAGCGAGAGAATCGAAGAAGTAAACGTGTTGCGACGACCCATCTAACATGGGATAGCGCAAGAAGATAATAATGATAAACGATTTAAGGTTTAGTATACTAACGGTCAATCGAATGAAAAACCTTAAAATCCTGAAATTTTCTCCGTTTTACAATTGCTTCAAAACTGAAAAAGGTCTACGCTTTCACGATGACAAAAAAAAATTAGCATTACTTAAAGGTTTGTGAGGTTTGTGTTTTTAGTATTAAGTTTCTTTTTTCTTGTTTATTATGGTGTACCATAAAGTGTTTATAAATAAATCATTAGGGATGTTTCCTGGGTAGAAAAATGATAATTCTATTTAGTCCGTCAGTGAGATTATCAAATAATATTGGGCACATATTTCTAGCTTTACCAAATCAATAAAAATGGCAAAAATAAAGCGCATCAAAGTTCAGGAGTGGGGGCTTGTGACGTCACTATGTCAGTATAAAGTGTACTAACGGGGTGACGTTACACCATACTTCAACGCATTGTATTATCGTCGCTTTATGTTTACGTGTAAAAAGAAAAAATACGTGTCCAATATTTTGTATTAATCTACCTGACGGACAAAAAAACAAATTTTCAGTTAACAACCCTATTGGAGACAATTTTAGCCAATAAGAAATTAGCTTCAACGAACCATACTAACTGAACAGATCAAGAAAATCTCAGTACACTTCCGATATTAGGTTTATCAGAAATATCACGGCAGCCTCAGGCGATACATGTAGGTCGGTACAAATCAAACAAAATGGGTGCAGATTGTATATTGGGGTTATTACTCGATAAAATATCACGTGTATTTCTTATTGCCTGTGGGTACGAATCTGCGAGCATTAGGGGTAAAAATTGGGCCTTTTGGGCTTTTGTATGTATCGTAACTTGTTTGATAAAGTGTTGAAAGGGAAACGGCGTAAAAGGTTTTTGATTGTTTTCAATCACACAATTTTTAAAGCTCTTTTTTGTAAATGAGTTTTTTGTCTGTGTTGTGTCTAGCTGTTTAAACTATGGAATGATCAATGAATGCTGTTTCCGCGATTGATATTAATTAAGAGTTTAAGAACACTCTCCGTTTATAAAATATTTCAACAAAAATTCTTATTAATTTATTTATTGGCATATCTACAATTGTTTCTCTGTTTATACCAATTATACAAGCAATATAATAATAATTATTATTATTATTGAATTAATAATTGTCCATCACGCTCATTATAGTAAGGTTTATTTATTACCTACCTTCTGTCAGCGGCTTCGCACGCGTGGAGGTTGCAAATTATCCGAAGTGAACATAGACCCGGGACAAAAAGTATCCTATGTGCTTTGAATTATTTCATCACCACTGATCTCAAAACGGTGAAGGAAAACATCGTGAGGAAACCGGCATGTCCTAGAACCAAAAATTTGAAGATTTGTGACATCCACCAAACCGCACTGGGCCCGCGTGCTAGATTATTGCCTATTCCCTCTCACAGAGAGGAGGCCTGTGTCCCAGCAGTGGGAACATTAATAGGCTGATGATGTGTGTGTTTGTTTTTTGTTTAGTGTAGAAACTATCAAAATGGTTAATTTGTGTACGGTATATTCATAATTATTATAGTAACGCTTTATTTTATTATCTATTTGTTAAAAAAAATTGACTCGCACACTGTTCCGTTGTTGTTGAATTAGGTAATTTACCTATGTTTACAATATTTGTAAGTATGTGAGAACCATGTCCCTATTTATCAAGTGAAGGAATTTACCTGTTAGTGCTTGTAATAATTTATACTTAGTACTTGTTTTTATATTTAGTATAGTAGTGCTGGGTGCATCGTTCTCACGTATAAGAATTTATTAATGTATGTACTATTTATGTTAATATTGTAAAAATCCTTAATTTTTTTAAAAGAGTAACTATGGAGTTTCTTGTGCATTCTTCTCCATATCAACCTACTTTTCCGAATGCACGGTAGAATCAATTTTTATAACATGTAAAATTTTTAACGTTCAAAAGTGCCGCATAATGGCCTAGTTGAAATAAATACATTTGATTTGATTTGATTTGTGATGTGTGCTATTCCAGACCATAATCTATCACTGTGATGCCGTTTAGCCGTTCTGGAGTGATTGGATGTTTGTTACATCCAAACTTTCACATTTACTATATTAGTAAGGTTTTATTCTATGATTGGTCACATTTATAATATTAATTACTATTAAGAAATTTTTACTTGGTTTTGTTATACTTCGGCTTTAGGCATCATCTATACTCTATACTAATATTATAAAGAGGAAAGATTTTGTTTGTTTGTTTGTTTGTACCGAATAGGCTCCGAAACTACTGGACCGATTTAAAAAAATATTTCACCTATAGAAAGCTGCATTAATCCTGAGTGACATCGGCTATTTTTTATCCCGAAAACGGGTCCTGTGGTGTGGCCCACGGGAGCGAAGCCGCGAGGATCAGCTAGTATATATTAAAGAGGAAATACTTTTTTGTTTGTTTGTACCGAATAAGCTCCATAACTACGGTCGAGTAGTTTCTAATGTATTTTAACCATTTTGTCACCAATAGAAAGCTAAATTTATCTGGCTATAATTTATTTTAAAATAAATTAGAGATCCTTATGAAAATTATATATTAAAGTAACAAAGCTTGCAGTACTTATGTATCTCACCTAAGAATATCAAAAAGCATGATAGGTTCAACATATACAAAAGCAAAAAGCTGACCCATTTTTACCAGTTTTATGTGAAATTCAAGTTAAGAACCTATTCGTAGGCCTCAAACCCACTTACCGCCCTTAACAACAAAGTAATATTTCTCTCATAATTATTTAAAACTAGTCGGACAGTAATCTGAAATTTAACGGAAGGCGAGTCTCGCAGCGACGTCTTTTCTCAGCATCCCGGTGTTAATCTCTCTTAATATTTAGTTGGGATTCATTTAAACACAAATCTAAATGGACCAGAAGTGGCTTGGAATCATGAATTTAGCATATATGAATTGTGCATACTGCCACAAATATTCACCATTGTCTCATCACTTAAGTTCGACATCCGTCGCCTCATTTTGGTAAAAGCAAATGATTAAATACTAATATTGCCAGCAAATAATATTTATGATCGCATAGACTTTGGTTATTGAAACGAAAACAATTTAGATCTCAAGGTTCTAGGTAGCTTCAATTCAAGTTGGTTAGTTAAAATCAAAGAGAGGAAATATAGTTGATATTCAGTTTTAATTAAACACCGACAGAAAAAGAGGGGTATTATAAGTTTGACGTGTGTACCTATTTGTGTACTTGTGTATCTGTCTGTGGCGTTATAGCTCCTGAACGGATGAACCGATTTTTACTGTTTGTATCGGAGTGTTTTCGCAAGATATCATGTCATAATTACGTGTTCAACAGATTGTCGATCGAAGCGTGTCTATTACTAGTCAAGTTATGTAGCATGCAATAAAAATGTCGGTTTTTTTTATAATTTTTGTATTTTACTTGTATTAACTCTTAAATGGAACTTACCTATTGGATTTGAAACGCTTATTGTACTTACATAAAGAATCCTGTCTACACAGTCCCTCTAAAGAAACCCTTCTTTCGAGGGACTGTGATGGAGTAACTTAGTGACCGAGTGGCGTGCGAGGGTTGGAAACATAAGTTTTGGTCGTCCGGTAGTGAAATATTGTCGTTCTTATCATTGCTATATTAACGGTACACCAGTACATCCAGGTGAGGATTAGGTGGACAAAAAAGCGTGGGAATTGACACAGCTTCGAGCGTTTGCAGAATTTGTGCATCCGCTTCATTTTTGGCCTCCGAAAGTACGACCATGTTTCGGAATTTCGGAAGCGGTTGAAGTGGCTGCCTATTCGGCAGCGCCGAGATACCCACACTCTTTCTCTACTCTTTTCTGATCTTCACAATCCTACCTCTCCTTCGTATCTTAAAGAACGTTTTAAGTATCTTGTTCCGAGAGGAAAGCCTTGCCGCTCCTCATCATCTCTTCTCCTTCGTTTTCCTCCCCACTCATCAAGTCGCTACGGTGGATCATTTACTGTTCGTGCTGTCCGCCTTTGGAATAATCTTCCTCATTCCATACAGGATAGCCCTTCACTAGGGATATTCAAGAGAAGAATTAAGGAACATTTCCTGTCAACATGACGCATAAATATGTATGTATTTTAGATCTATGTATGTATTATGTTTAAGCATTATGTATTGTATACGTATTTGTGTAGTGTATTTAGTTAGTAAGAATTCAAATGTTTTTTAGTATTTGTTGTGCACTTTTGTTAACTGTCCTAATTTTGTAAATCTCTCTTTAGCACTGAGGTTTGCTGTCAGAAAACCCAAATATGGGTTAAGCTCGCCTTTGTACATAAGTTATCCTTTTGTATTTGTAATGTCTGTTTTGTGTACATTATAGAATATGAATATGAGCTTATAGAGGCGTACGTCTGTGTGTGAAGTCGAAATGCGGTTGATGATTTACATAGTAAAATAAAATCATCATCATCAGCCTTTTTTAATGTTCCCACTGCTGGGCATTCTCTGTGAACGAGAATGGGTCGTAATCTACCACATGCCTGGAGCGGGTTGGTGGATGGTCACATGATTTCTAAATTTTGGTTCTAGGACATGCCGGTTTCTTCACGATGTTTTCCTTCACCGTTTTGAGAGCAGTAGTGAAGAAAAAAATTCCACAACGAAAAGCGCCTGCCTGGGTTCGGACCCACGACCAACAACTTGTAAGTCACGGCCGATACCACTGGATCAACACCATAACATAACCCTCCAAGATCCTTACCATATCCCTCTCAATCAATCTGCCTAGCCTTTTTCCTAACTATATTGGGGTCGGCTTCCAGTCTCAACGGATTCAGCTGAGTACCAGTGTTTTACATGGAGTGACTGCCTATCTGACCTCCACAACCCAGAAACTAGTTAACACGGTATCCCTTGGCTAGACTGGTGTCAGATCTCAAGCTTCTGACTACTCGTAACGACTGTCAAAGATATTTAAATGGCAGCCGGGACCAACGGCTTAACGTGCTTGCCGAGGCACGGAGGAAACTCGGTATGTCGAAATGGTCACCCATCCACGGATCGACCTCGTCAAGCGTTGCTTATCCTTGAAGATCGTCCCGTGCGGCTGATCTTCAAGGTTAAGCAACGACATACCTTGACATATCCCTCTGAAAAGCTAAAATAACCAACTAATTTTCAAAACAAAATATTCTAGTAATCCAATCCACTTAATAACTTAGATACCTATCTTCTACCCTTAGCCAGATTAAAATTAAGCAAAGTCATTAAATTTAATCCCAAAGATAATATAGTACAAGTGATTAGTGTAATGTATTAACTGCTAGTTACTGATAAGGCTATGAATATTTGATAACATCTCTGAGCTTAGAGCTTACTAGTTGTAATTTACAATAGGATTAGAAAGGAAGATGTATTATTTTGTAGTTAAACTATTAATTTTAGAACCACTAGTTGTATAATTTACGCGATTGGAATATTAATTATTATCAATTTTAACCCCCAACGGAAAAAGGGGGTGTTATAAGTTTGATGTGTGTACCTGTGTATTTGTGTATCTGTCTGGGGCATCATAGCACCTAAACGGATAGACCGATTTTGATTTAGTAGTATCGAGAGTTTTCCCAGCTATTTATTTATTTATTTAGGAATAACCAACAGTTACACATTTAAAACTTATAACTAATACTATAATAACATGATATAAATGCGCAACTTACACCGTTATCCACATCATTAATAGAAAGTTAGTTTTGAGCAAACGATACAAAACAAAGAAACAAATAATTTCACATTCTATCAAATAACAATTTAAAGGCTCTTTATTGCTTCAATAAGGCAGTTGCGAAATTTATTAGTGGGCATTGCAAATATGTCCAAGTCAGTAAAATGTTCATTAAAACTATTACAAATACGATGCAGAGGTGCGCGGGCTCCAGCGTTTGTTCGACAGGAAGAAACAGCGAATAGTGGGCGCGCGCGCACCCAACACTTCTAGGAACAAAGTAATGTACTCTATCGGTAATATCTGAGCAGTCGTATCTGTGATTACACATATCATAAAGGAACATCGTTTCAAGGTATAATCTTCTAGACTTTAGGCTCATTACATTAATTTTTTTTAGCAAGTCATTATACGACGGGAAGTAACGGTAACAGCGGTATTGCACTGATTTCAAAAATTTTCGTTGGACGCTCTCCAAACTATCTGCATATTTATTATAATAAGCTATGTTTGATGAAAATCGGTTCAGCCGTTCAAAAGTTATGGGCATTTTCCTGTTTGAATCGGGGTGTTTCCGCAAGACATTGTGTCATAATTACGTGCTCAATTGATTGTCGATCTAAGCGTATCTAGTTAAATTATGAAGCATGAAATAAAAATGTGACGGAGGTTTTTTTTAAATTTTACTTGTATTGTATCGGATCACAAATCGTCAGATTTTTTTTTACCAGACGAAACTATAGACTCAAAGAAAAAGTCGTAACCTGAGTACTAAAGTCATCTCATATTATGCCAAAAATAATAATTTATTAATTTTTTTTTTAAACATGCCTTTTCGTATTTTTCTCAGCAAACCCTTTCATTTGCTACCCATATCATGGCAGTGCACAAAAAATAACAAGTCTACCATCTTGGGCCGTCCGCCATATTGGATTTCGAATGACGACACTTATTTAACTATGCATGTATACTATGCAAACGTGTATGCAAAATTTCATATTTGACAAATTCAAATATTGTTAGCATCGCAACAATCGAATTTTAACATTTTTGTAAAACCGACTTAGTTTTTAGCCTTTAAATAATATATTCATTTGAATCCTACACTCATATCAAAAACCTGTCCATTTAATCCGAAACACCACAAACCGACCATTCAAATTTATTTTTGATGACATTCATTTCGCAGTTTTAAATTGTCTTGTCGACACTACATAACAAAGAGCCAGTTACAACCTTCCACAATTCGACCTCAAAGGTAACTTAATCCATGCGAGGTCTATTTTGTTAGGCCCCCGTCACACGACCGCCCAATTTATGGGACAAACTGAGTCCAGTTGAAAGCACAAAGGCGTGTGTGTGGCAGAATGCCAGACTTTCCTACATTTCACCGCTGAAGATATGCCAGCCTGGTACTTCTAAAGCTGTTAGTTTAACAGAGGTAACTATAATTTAGTCTGTGTGTAATATACGCTAATATGATAAAGGGGAATGTGAGTGGTGACTGTTTGTTGGTTACATTTACATAAGTAAATAATACACTGTATTGTTTTATGTTTTGAGTCATCACAGTGAAAGGATTAGTCAGCTAGACCCTACGTTACCGGGTGGTAGCTCTCCAGAGGCCCTTATCAAGTGACATTCTATCATCAAAAGCGATTGTCAAAAAGTCTAAATTGTATGGAGACAATCGATTTCGAAAAATTACGTGATCAATCCCTTACATTTTGTCATTTCGACAATAGCTTTCGTCTTCATCGAATGCCACTTGGTAAAGCCTCAGGCTGCGCCAGGCGTTTGTAATCGCAATACGTGTTTTTATCGCCACTAGGGGAGGCTCCTCACTGAACCAATTGCGGGCCCAAGTTAGCCGCTGCAGAGATAATCTGGTAAAATGGGATATCCTTGACCGATCCCGATCAGCCTCCATTGAGTACAAAGCCCAAATTGCGGCCAAAAAACTGGGCATCCTGAATAGAGTGAAGCGATACTTTACGCCTGGACAGCTTTTAACCCTTTACAAAGCGCAAGTCCGATCCTGCATGGAGTATTGCAGTCAGCTTTGGGATGGCTCAGCTAAGTATCACCTTGCCGCGCTTGACTCGGTGGAACGCAGAGCCAAGAGGCTCATTGGCGACGTTGAACTGGCGGATGCCAAGCTACATAGCTCATCGCCGCAAAGTTGCCTGCTTGTCGGTCTTCTACAGACTGTACTTCGGTGAGTGTGCTCAAGAACTCCACGACCTCATCCCACCAGCCCCCTTCTACCATCGGACATCTAGACGCACTGCAAGTTACCATCTTTATCTTGTTGCCATTCCACCAATTCGCACCAAGCGCTTCCAGACATCCTTCATAATGCGCACAGCGAATGAATGGAACTCACTACCTGCGTCCGTGTTTCCGAACGCCTTCAACCCGTATCTCTTCAAAGTTAGAGTGAACAGGCTTCTTCTGGGTAAACTCACTCCATCGTCGACTCTGTCTCTGTCACCTCTGACCTAGAATAGAGTCAAGAGCAAATCCAACACAAATAAAAAAAAATAACCCAAACACTGTGCCAGTGTGGAGAAACTTCACAGGATTCGCACAATCTCTTTTCCTGCCCGGCTATTCACAAATACCTGCACCTTCCGTAACTTACACTGTCGTTGATCTCGTTCAGGTGGCCGCATTCTGATAGGACCAAATTTGAGTCCAATCAAAGATGATTGTTTTATGGTTTCTTGTTCACTGTCTCATTTAAAGTTTAGCGATGATACATTCAACGTATGTCAACTGAACGTATGACCCAAAGTCCTAAGTACTATGTGTGTGATCCTGATCAGCTGCCCACGTACAAAGGTCCATTTGAGGGACTAAGTGCGGAAACAAAACCCCCTAACATAGAACATAGATCCTAATCAGTTTTTGAGGGGCATCTCTGGGTAAGTTATGACAATTATTATTAACTTGCGTCCTACCCGTAAAAATAAATACATGAGTGAATGAATAAATAAAGAACAGTTATATTTAAAAATGCGTAAATAATATAAGTTACTTTAGTTAATACCTTGTACGCCACTCAAGCGGAGTGACAGGGTCGATTTTTATCAGGATCAATTTTCTTAGAAGCCTATTTTCTTCAAGGTCCTTATAAAACTACTTCTATTGAGTCGTGGCTTTTTTAATCTCCAGAAAAATGTATTGCGTATTTTTCCTTCAGGTACTTGTCTTACAATATTCTTAGAATTATTATAAAAGATAAAATAGATAATAATATTTGTATCAAAAGCCTGAAGACATGTTTCGTAATGCTCGATTTTAAGCCTGTTCCATTGTATGTAGTGAAGTTGTATTTGAATAGTTTTTAACCGACTTCAAAAAAAGGAGGAGGTTCTCAATTCGTCGGAATCTTTTTTTTTTTGTATGTTCCCCGATTACTGTAAGACGCCTCGACCGATTTGAAAAATTCTTCTTTTGTTTGAAAGGGTATACTTCTCAATTGAACCCATAGTCATCAGGTCAGGATCTGATGATGGGATCTTGGAGAAATCGAGGGAACTCTTTAAATATTATAGGCATACATATAGCGATTTTGGTATTTTTATCAACAATGCAATCATCTGCACTCAGAAAGTAACATTTGGTGAAGTGGAACTGGTGAAGAAGACCACAGATGGCCAATAGAATTCCTTAATGCTAAGTATGTCATGGATTATAAGATATCTGGAATAGTTTAACGACTATGATGAAGCAAATACTTATAAATACATAGTGCTGATAAAAATGGTACCACCGAACTGACCTGATGATGAAGCCGGCAGGTAGGCACTGGTACTCCGATATAAAACAATGTATCCTAGTCGTGTATGGGCTTATTGGAATTGCCATGAGATGTACTTTGGCTATATATGAATTTTATGGCAATTGGAAGTACCTATCAAAACTAAAAAGAGATAAATAAAAATCTTTTTATAAAAAAAACAAACCGACTTCCAAAAAAACACTGCAAAACGAAAAATAACTTTCTTTTCCGAAGTCGGTGTCGAAACACAAAAAACAATAGGTACCAAACACACCGACTTCGGAAAAGAAAGTTATTTTTCGTTTTGCAGTGTTTTTTTGGAAGTCGGTTTGTTTTTTTGTTAAAAAGTTTTTCTATGCTACAATCGCCATAAGAGTTTAGAAAAGTTATGAAACATAAATGTCCTTTTACCTTTTTTCATAAAGGTTAGCTGTGTTTTCTTCTCTTGTGTACAGATACAGTGCAAATAATATTACAAATAAAATTTCAAAATTTTATAAATCTCCGTTCATTTTCATTTCATGCCACATAATTAATCTAGTAGTAGACACTTCAATCGACAATCTATTGAAGACGTAATAAGGACACAATATCTTGCGATAACACCCCGATTCAAACTGTGGACCGCCCATAACTTTAGAACGGCTGATCAGATTTTCATTAAACATAGCTAAGAACACTTTCCATAAAGTTATCTTTCAAACAAATAAAAAAATTAATATCAGTTCATCCGTTTAGGAGCTGTGATGCCACAGATACACACGTCAAAATCCCCTCTTCTTCCGTCGGGGGTTAAAAATAAAAAAAAGATACAAATCGATTGTGATTTTAATGATAACTTTTAATTTTCTATTTTAATTGTATTTTTAATTTTATTTTCCATTTTAATTGTAATCTTAATTTTATTGATTTATATTTTTTGATTTTAATTTTATTTTATTTTCTATATCTTAATATATATAAATCTCGTCTTAATATATATAAATCTCGTGTCACAATGTTTGTCCTCAATGGACTCCTAAACCACTTAACCGATTATAATAAAATTCGCACACCATGTGTAGTTCGATCCAACTTGAGAGATAGGGTAGGGTAGGGTAGGGTAGGGTAGGGTAGGGTAGGGTGGGGTAGGGTAGGGTAGGTAGGGTAGGTAGGGTAGGTAGGGTAGGTAGGGTAGGTAGGGTAGGGTAGGGTAGGTAGGGTAGGTAGGGTAGGTAGGGTAGGGTAGGGTAGGGTAGGTAGGGTAGGTAGGTAGGGTAGATGAATGTTTGGTGTTTTTATGGCAAAACAAAGTTTGCCGGGTCAGCTAATCTAATATATATAAATCTCCTGTCACGATGTTTGTCCGCGATGGATTCCTAAACTACATAACCGATTTTAAATTAAATTGGCACACCGTGAGCAGTCTGGTCCAACTTGAGATATAGGGTAGGGTAGGGTAGGGTAGGATAGGTATGGTAGGTAGGGTAGGGTAGGTAGGGTAGGGTAGGGTAGGTAGGGTAGGGTAGGTAGGGTAGGTAGGGTAGGGTAGGGTAGGGTAGGTAGGGTAGGGTAGGTAGTTAGGGTAGGGTAGGTAGTTAGGGTAGGGTAGGTAGGGTAGGTAGGGTAGGGTAGGTAGGGTAGGTAGGGTAGGGTAGGGTAGGTAGGGTAGATGAATGTTTGGTGTTTTTATGGCAAAACAAAGTTTGCCGGGTCAGCTAGTTAATTATAATTTTGATTTTATTGATTTATATTTTTGATTTTGTTATCGAGTTGACATATGATTTCCTTTGGATTTTAATTTAATTTGATTTGTAACTATTATTTTATGGGGCATGCGGTGCTAACCTTTAAGAAATTGTAATACTAACCTTAGACATTAAAATTAAATTTGAAATTATATGTATCAGTATGTACAATTGTTGGTTGGCCAAATAAATAAATAAAGAACGAAGCATCTATCTCTAGTCTTATTATTTATTTTAAAAACAGAACTATACACAAAAATAAAAGTGCATGAGAACTTATCTAGAAACGAAACTTCTTCGTGCTCCATTTACTCCGAGAGATTTTCTGAAGCCGGTCTGTGCATCATTCTTACTGTTCCTATATTTACCCCAACTTTGCCATCTGAACATAAGTCCTGAGTTTATAAGTTTTCTATAAGAGGCACTGGGTTTTAATCCTTCGTTATTTCACTTGCTTCTTTACTTTGTGTTAAGTTCTTGCTAAGTTTTGCAGTTTAAAGACGGAGTTGGTTCTACTTAAAGTCGTAAGGAACTTGTATCATCTTAGTGTTATGAATTATGTATGTACTAAGCATGCATTTATGAATTTTGTAATGAGAAAACAATGTTTGGTTCATATACTGATAGAGTTATAAATTTTATAGAACATAATTATTTTTATTGAAGTATCCAAAATGGTTAGTACAACAACTTACGATTATATTACATACTAGCTTCTGCCAGCGGCTTCGAATGTCGAAAATTATGCCGAGGGGACATATACCTGGGATAAAAAGTATCTAAATTATCCTATTCCAGACTATATTCTATCCCTGTGCCAAATTTCATCCAGATCCGTCCAGCAGTTTGAGCGTGAAGAAGTAACAAGCATACACACTCACAGACTTTCGCCTTTATAATATTATTACTAGCTGTTGCCCGCGGCTTCGCTCCCCTGGACCACCCCACAGGACCCGATTTCTAAAATTAAAAATAGCCTATGTCACTCAGGAATAATGTAGCTTTCAATTGGTGAAATAATTTTTTAAATCGGTCCAGTAGTTTCGGAGCCTATTCGGTACAAACAAACAAACAAACAAATCTTTCCTCTATATAATATTAATTATTATTATTGTATATTATAATAATAAGTATAGATTAGCGTGACCACACTACACGAAACTACGATTATAGTTGCAACAACCCATGAGAAGTGGCACAACAGTGCTCCATGTACACACAGTCAGAGGCGACTTGCAATCATGCTCCAGCTTGCATGCTAAATTTTGGGAGAGACTATTCCAAAATCTATTTTTAACCGACTTCAAAAAAAGGAGGAGGTTCTCAATTCGTCGGAATCTTTTTTTTATGTATGTTCCCCGATTACTGTAAGACGCCTGGACCGATTTGGAAAATTCTTCTTTTGTTTGAAAGGGTATACTTGCCAGTTGGTCCCATAGTCATCAAGTCAGGATCTGATGATGGGATCTTGGAGAAATCGAGGGAACTCCTCAAATATTATAGGCACACATATAGCAATTTTGGTATTTTTATCAACAATGCAATCATCTGCACTCAGAAAGTAACATTTGGTGAAGTGGAACTGGTGAAGAAGACCACAGATGTTCAATAGAATTCCTTAATGCTAAGTATGTCATGGGTTATAAGATATTTAGAATAGTTTAACGACTATGATGAAGCAAATAGTGCTGATGAAAATGGTACCATCGAACTGATCTGATAATGAAGCCGGCAGGTAGGCACTGGTACTCCGAAATAAAACAATGTTTCCCAGTCGTGTATGGGCTTATTGGAATCGTCATGAGATGTACTTTGGCTATATATGATGTTTATTGTAATTGGAAGTACCTATCAAAACTAAAAAGAGATAAATAAAAAAGAAGTCGGTTTAATTTTTTGTTAAAAAGTTTTAAGAAGACCATTTCTCAAGGCTGACACATTAATTATGAAGCCCAATAAAGTAAAGCTTTACATTTCAATTTTAACAGATATAAATAAATCATCAACTGATTCCACATAACAATTTAATATACAATTTCCCAGTCCAATAATAATCACTCCTAATATTCAACTATTCCATTCGTATTAATAGTTACATCTCTCTCAACACAATAGTCGGAATGAATAACATTGTGGAAGGCTTAATACCAGCCCACAATAGACTGTCCTAACTAATGGGGGAATCCTCGTTATTTCTTCAGCGAAGGTGCTATGATTTTAAACGAACTTAATCTGTTAAGGCTGCTGAACATTATAATTTTAACTGTCATAACTCATAGCTGACATGATCAGTTTACCTTCAAGCTTGCAAGTTAGCTTCAAGTTTACATCATCGCTTACCATCAGGTGAGATAGTGGTCAAGCGCAAGCCGATAAAAAAAATTAACTGGACTTATCCCTAAAAATGTATGCAGTGCGAGTTTGAAAAGTTCTGTAGAGGCGACCGCGTACCGGAAGACACAGCGTTGGAATGCCTCCCTCTAGCGAGGTGAACTGATAACCTAGTTAAGGTGGCGGGCATCCGATGGATGAGAGACGCACAGGAACGGTCGATATGGCAACGCTTCGGGGAGGCCTATGTTCAACAGTGGGTGTTTTTCAATTGAAATGATGACTATATAAGAATGAGACTAGAATTCAGTCAATTTCTTTTTAATGTGTCACTTGTCCTAGGTTAAGATGCAATCGATAAACTCAAAATTTAGTCTTAACCTTGCCATTGATTTGCTCCAGTCTAACCAGATCCAACTGAATACTAGGATTTTACATGGAACAAATGCCTATCTGAATTCCACAATAAATGTACCTACTACTGCATAACTCTCTAATGACGTGTAAATCCCATTTGATCAAGCTAAACTGACGCAGTTCCTTCAGTTCAATTAAAACTCTCCGTGTTTGGTAAGCTTTAGGTTTCGGTTACAAATTAATGGAGGGGTGAATAGGTATTTGTTTGTTTGTTTTAGGGATGAATTCTAATTGGATGCGAGGTGTGGCGTAGATAATGCGAGGTATGCTTTTGTTGTTAATTTCGGATAGCGCGAGTAGAATCGGCATTGTCATTATTACCTAAACGGTATTTGGTTCGTAGTTCGGTGAATATCTGCGTTATTTTGAAATTACTGAAGTGTTAACAATGTTTTGATTTAGTTTAGATGATCGTGACAAAATTTGAGTAGGTTGTTGCTAGGTTACGATTAAAATGTAAGTGGTTGTAAAAGAACTTTGACTTGAATAGTTCAAATTCAAAGTCAAAACGTTTATTGCGAACCAAGTGTATAATGTTGCTGTTATGTTATGTTATGTTAGTACTTAAGACTTAGCAGCCTTTTACAAGCATTGCAATTATCATTCTCCTGCCTTTATAATCCTGAATTAGCATCCATTAAACATTATTATTAATTAATTATTTTATTTAACATTATTATAATTAAATTGAGAAAATGTATAGTAATGTCAAAAATTAAATGTCAAAAATAATTAATCTAATACAAATAATCAGCAATATTAATGTCATCCTTTTCAGGTGGTACTTATAATTTTGTCTGAAGTTAAATAGGATAGACTAAATCTTATTGTTTGTATAGGACAGATCGATTCGTCATTTTAAGCTAGACTCTAAATATTCTTTTACTGAGTAGAAACATTTTTGGATTAGGTATAGTTTTAGCCATTTTTGGAATATTGTTACTGATTTTTCAGTTTTAAACGTGGTGGGCAGCTTATTATATATTTTTATTGCCATATAATATGGGCTATCACTTAATATTTTAATTCTTGAGGATGGAGCGCATAACCTCTTTTTATGGCGAGTGTTGACGTTGTGTCTTAAACTCCAGGTTCATATTGAATGTAATTTGGAAATTTACCTAGTTATGTTATCTTAGCTATCAAAAATTCAGGCTTCCAGCTTTATCCACAACGAAGTTACAGTGTGTTTAAAAATGTCCTGTATGGTTTCGAGAAAAAGAATGGCACGTCTGTGCCTTGAGTTGGTCGACTTGTTGGGGACACAGCCATGCCCCCAAATGCTTAAAACGATGCCTATAATTGATCTAAATCTTACAAACATTTTACGGCATAAGTAGACAAGTGGCGTTCTGCAGTTTCTGCCTACCCCTACCCTAGATAGATACATATAATTAAACAATGAAATCAGTAAAAACTATTTTTGCTTGACTTGGCTTGACACGCTACCGCGTGTCTAGATACTATATTATAGGTTAAATTAATAAAAAAATAATAGAAGGGGTATTGTGTGTGACATATCAGTTAGATAAAGGTAACGACCGGCCCCATATGTGCCGAGCTAGCCTACGGCACTGTCGTGGATTTAGTGGGGACAAAGAAAATATCAGTAAGTCAATTGACGGAAAATTGGATGAGAAAAGGATAACAATTGAATTCTGTATGGCTGTGAAAGCATGAATTGTGTAGGCTGGATTTATGCTGCCAATTCTTTTGATATAATTTAGCTTTAGGGTGGTTACGCACTATACGTTCGTGTCCGTGATCCGTGTCTGAAATTTGAGTTCCGAGTTCAAAAAGGTCCGAATTATGACAGATTATGACGGATAGAGTTAGGATGTAGTGCGTAAGCTTCCCTACAAGAAGTACTACGGCTACTTCGGAACCGAAATTTCACGGATACGGATCGAATGTAGTGCGCCCTTATTTCTTCGCAATTTCTGGTTTGGGTCTATAATAGAAGTGGTTTATATTCACGAGTCAAACGTCCGAAGAATTGTCAAAATTAAGAGGCAGTGGGAAGGGCTCATTGCTGCAGAACAGATCGATGGGGCTAAAAAGTTCTGGAGTGGCGACCTCGTACCTAAAAATGCAACGTTGGATGGCCTACAAATAGATGGATCAATCACATGGTTAAGGCTGCGGAAATTCGCAGGACTGGCCGATGTGGCAACTTGTGGGGAGACCTAAGTCACGGGCACCCAAAGCGAAGAAAGAAAATTGAGTTCAAATAAATTGCACTAGATGGCGTAAAATGCTTCGATTTGCAATTGAGTTTTGTGATTTAATAAATTTTCTAGAGACGATCATAAAAAAATATATTCCTGTTTAATTAACTCTCCTAAGCACAAAATTAATAAAAAAATATATTAAAAACGGTTCACAAATTATTTGAATGGATCATTTCAAATTGATTCCAATAGATGGAGCGGTTTTAAATTTCTGAGGCATCCCCTCGATTTTAAAAATTTGTTTTGTTAAACATTTTGGTGCAATGAAACTGTAAAAACGAGCAAAAAAGTACTATAAAACAACTCGTCGCTGTATTTAAAAAAAAAGTATTCAAGAACCGAGTAAACCCTTTTACTTGCAAATCGCTGCTAATTCCATCTATATCCGTGGAAAGGAACCGATCGATGATGATGATGATCTTAGAAAAATAATCATCTTAATCAGACGAAAAAGTGAGAAAACGCTTGTTACGTCAGCACTGTTTCTTTGTATGGGATGAGGCATCTGTATGCTGGTATTATAATAATATTGTGCCTAAGTTCAGGAGGGAACGTCTCTCAGCTGAAATGATGATATTGATTTTCTCATAAAATATTGGTTTTCTATCTTCTTCCACAGTTCATTGATGATCACAAATGTTCGTTTACAATAATCTCATAGACGCATCCAATCTCAACTTCCGTCTATCTTTTTACATGGCAAACAACATTGCCCTTGTAGGGAACTGCGTCTTAACTTTTTATGTCTTATAGCGGACATGTGACCCTTTCACTAACAATATTAGACGTAACGCTTTATGTTTATCCCGAATATTGCTTGTGCAATGATCAAAATGGCTCGTGTTATTGGAAGGTTTGTCTCACTAGTCATGGAAAAAGGAAATGCCAGAATAAAAGCTAAGACCGGTCAAAATAGAGAACCAAACAAAGTAGTTTTATTTATAGCAAGGAAGAGTAGGTTTTTTATCAGTATGTGGGGACGTGTTTGTGTTCTTAACTTTGATATGGATTTGGATGCGATATTCACTATCATATAGGGAAATAGCTACCGCCCGCGTCGTGTTAGTACTCGTACATCCACCAATATCTTATTCAATAAGAGCTCTTACGTTTACGTTTTTTTTTAAATATAAATTGCTCGAATACTTTTCGATGGCATTACATACTGCTTCAATTCTTCCGTTGTTAAATAGCAGACTAGGCTAGGCAGCCTGCCTACCCTGCCTGCCCTGCCAACACTGCCTATCCTGCTTTCCCTGCCTACCTTGCCTACCCTGCTTAGCCTACCAACCCTGCCTAGCCTGCCAAACTTGCCTACCCTGCCTGCCCTGCCAACCTAACTGCCAAACTAGTTGATTAAAACGCGCTGTAGGTACGTGTGTTTGCAACTAAAGAGACGCGCTGTGAAAGCGCGTTTGTATCGATGTAACTTCGGGCTAGTAGCGCGTCGACAGCGCGCGAAAAAATCGTCGTCTGCTTATTACAATTTTATCAACGTGTGAATAGATAAATTGGTTGCGATAACATCGCGTTTGCAGCGCGTTATAGTTGCGTGCGACGCGCGTCGACGGCACCTGAAAATAACGTCGTGTGTAAGAGCCCTTATAGGTGTCGTTATTCTGATGTTTATGCTATACTAGCTATCCCATCCACGCGGCTTCGCTGCCGTCAACTGGCTACCTACCTTACCCTACCTACCCTATATACATGAATGTTGCGGAACTTTAACCGCTTACGCAGCGCACGCAACGGAAGCTCTCAAAAAGGAATAATTTTGCCCGCTTTTACAACATTTTTCATTTATGCTCCGCTCCTATTGGTCGTAGCGTGATGCTATATAGCCTATAACCTTCCTCGGTAAATGGACTACCAACACAAAAATATTTTTACAATTTCAACCAGTAGTACCTGAGATTAGCGCGTTCAAACAAACAAACAAACTCTTCAGCTTTATATTAATATTGGTATAGATTACTGTAAAGTTTCATCAAAATCCCTTGAGCAGGTTTTGCATGGAAGAGTATCAAACATCTATCCATCCATCCTCGCAAACTTTCACGTTTATAATACCTAGTACTAGGATTTATTGCTATAGGTTGTGTGTGTGTGTGTGCATTAATATTACGATAAAATCTTTGACAGGCGTTACGGGTAGACAGAAACCTGTAATCTGACACCAGTCTTGCCAAGGGGTATCGTGATACCCAGTTACTGGGTTGTGGAGGTCAGATAGGCTGACGCTACCGCCGATACTTAAGGGTACACTAGTCGACGGCACGAACTATTTTGTGCGCGGGGTTAAAATGCATGCTATATCAACTGACAACACGTGCTGAACAGATAGATGCTATTATGAGCAGTAAGAAGCTAGTTCGCGTACGAATACACACTTTTGCAAATTTGTAGCGAAATGGATGATGATTAAGAACGAAAACGAGCGCGCGAAATATTATAAACAGACCTTTGGGAGTCTAGATATCATGAAAAAACAACTGAGTGTATCTGTTCAAAATAAAATTAGTTGCATTGTTGAACTACTAATCTATCTCTGTATGGAGGCCGTTTTTCAATTTTCCTTCTTCTTATGGTACTTATTTGCGCCCAAAGATGCGTTAAAATTAGTGTTGAAATAAGAAACTTTCGACGCTCATAACTTTCTAGTAAGTTTTTATTTTACTTTTTTGCTTCCATACAGGGCTAGATAATGATGAAACAAATTTATATCAATTCTTATTTTGAACGTACATCGTCAAACAGTGGAGTAAAAGCCAGACTACGTTTGTATGGAAGAATTTTCGACTAGTGTACCCTTAATTGAAACATTCCCATCTCTATCAAATCACATGGCCTTGGTAACACTATCGTACGAGTAAGTTCCATTTTCAAAAAATCTAAATAACACTCTCACAAAATTGCCACTTCGTTACTTCCGTCAAACAACAGCATCCACTGAAACTGAATTAATTTCATTGTTTCTTTTTTTTCAAACTGTACAACGGGAATGGAAATCGCCCATGTTTTTTCAAATGAATATTTGTTTTATCATAAAGTTATGATTGCATGTTGAAATAAGTGTAAAATTTTGATTGAGTTTATAGTGCAGCGTTTTAAAATAAAATACTGTTTGCCATTCCCAAACGGAAAAAATTTTTTACGGGTTAACCAATTTTATGCTCTGTATATTACATATAGTAGATAATTAGGTATATACATAGGTATTTTCTTCATCCATCACCATCTTTTTACCCGACTGCTGAAGGAGGGTAATGTCTATGTATGTACGTATGTATGTATGTTTGTTCCTATGTGGCGTTCCAGAGACCAAACGCGCGTTGGCCGATTTTGATGATTCATACGTCAATCGATTCGTCTTAACCCTGCGATGTCACTGGCTACATTACAATTGGCAAATAGAAACGGCGGCTTTTGTGCGCCATATTGTGGAGGACAAAAATTTGTCCTCCACAATTTTTTCTTCTGAACCCATCGTGTAGGGTAACAAAATAAAGGGTTTCAAGAGGTGATTTCAAAAATATATAACACTTATACGTTTAAATGTAATTAAATCTTAAAAAACATAACTAAAAAGGTATAAATAAAGAAAGTATATTAAAAAAATCAAAAAACCCGACAGCTTAAAAACCGAACAAAAAAGCCGTAAACCAGAAAAAATCATGCTGTGCAGTCGGAGGATACATTTGGTTTTGGTCAGCAAGCTCGCGAATACTTATCCTCCGACTGCACAGCATGATTTTCTCCTTTGGGAACCCTAAAAACAAACATACAGCCGAACATAGAACCTCCTCCTTTTTGCAAAGTCGGTTAAAAATTGTAGAAATACACCCTGTGTTACTTCGGACATTCGGTGTAGCAATCCTCACTTGGTCCTTTTAAACTTATTTAATAAATAAGTAAACAAGAGTTGATACAACATAATCGCTAATTTAAACATTCCACTAACAGAAATACCAACAGCAATTCAACAGAAACAACATGGCCTCGACGAAAAAATTTTGTCATAAAATTTCGAATTAAAAGAACTAAGTATCGTTCGGAACTAAACGAGAGTCACGTACTCAAAGTTATAGCATTCCGGTGGCGTCAGGCTCTGGAATATTTTCCGTTTCAATTCCATCAAACATTGTTTATTCCATTGTTTTGTTCTACCACTGTTCTTGATTGTTTAAACAAACTTCTGGATTTGATTTTCGTGAGGTACAATTTTTGAAATGCTTGGAATGCTTCATTTTGAACACGAAATTGGAGCTTGTTGAAACTTTATTTGAATGTCTAAGATACTTTTTGATTGTTTCAAAGGAAATTTTGTATTTATCTTATTTAGGTTGCCATCAGCAACTCTATTTGTATGTTCCACTATTCAAATCTGCAGAACTATCCAAATAACTTACATATTAAGCCAAATCACTTTTATTATTACAATAAAAAGGATGGAGAGAGGAGAAAAATAAGGGAAAATTTAACCAATAAAACTGAACGCGTTTAGCACGTCAAAATTACGATTAACAGATGATAGTGTCAAAATTCCACAATGTTGGAACAAACAGTTCTTGAACGCGACTTAAGGCTACACTTGTGGAAAATTCTTCCATACAAACTTAGTCAGGCTTTTACTCCACTGTTTGACGATGTACGTTCAAAATAAATAATGATATCAATTTGTCTTATCATTATCTAGCCCTGTATGGAAGCAAAAAAGTAAAAAAAGAAATTACTTGGAAGTTATGAGCTTCGAAAGGTCCATATTTTAACACTCATTTTAACGCATCTTTGGGCGCAAATAAGTACCATAAGAAGAAGGAAAATTAAAAAACGGCCTCCATACAGGGATAGATTAGTAGATCAACAATGCAAATAATTTTATTTTGAACAGATACATTCAGTCGTTTTTCCATGATATCCAGACTCCCAAAGGTCTGTTTATAAAATATCGCGCGCTCGTTTTCGTTCTAAATCATCATCCATTTCGCTACAAATTTGCAAAAGTGTGTATTCGTACGCGTACTAGCTTCTTACTGCTCATTACAGCATCTATCTTTTCCGCACGTGTTGTCGGTTGATATAGCACGCATTTTAACCCCGCGCACAAAATAGTTCGTACCGTCGACTAGTGTACCCTTAAATGCGCTGACCGCCTTAAAATAAATTCATTGGTAAAATTTGCCCTTAAAGATGCAATAGTTGCTGGGATTGTGCCTTTAACTATACCACATGTACGATTTGAAAAGAGCAAAGCTTGCCAAAATCAGCATAATTATAAAGTTCCCAAAGCTGGCTTAAAGGCCTCCTATCTGTGTGTCATAAGCCATCACGCGAGCCCAGTGCGGGTTGGTGGATGTCACAATCATGTCTTCGTATTTATTGGTTCTAGGATATGCCGCTTTCCTCACGATGTGTTCCTTCAGCTTTTTGAGAGCAGTGGTGATGAAATAATTTACACAAAGTAAAGTGCCTGTCTGTGTTCAAATCCACGGCCTACAGCTTGTAAGTTGCGGCCTTTACCAATGGGTTACTCTCTTACGTTCACACAAAAAAGACTGACCTTTAAGAATTATGATTTATGATTGACCTTTCAAATGACAAGTGTACATTTCGAATTAGCACTCGGTAATAACCCAATTTAATAACACCCCGTAAATCTAACCCGTACCTGTGTAGTACCCAAAATACACACGGTTACACAAATATTCACTTGGCGCCAATATTTGTCGAGCACACAGCGCCAACGTCCAAGACGCTATTACACCTCTGGGTCGCCAATCTGTTACGGGTTAATTTATAGCTTACTTTACTCCAGAGTTACTGCTTTCTTACGCATGCCTGGGGTTCATCTTGGGTTAATATCGAGGGGTAAGAAGATTCCATTGAGTTGGAAGATAAAGGAAACACTACCTAATTTTTATTGGAATTTAGGGCAGTTACAGGTCATGTTGTACTTGTGACTAAGTTCTGGAATAAATCTGGTCGAAATTGGTAAGAAGGCAATAATAATATTACCACGATCTTATTATCAACATCTCATTTACATACAAAACTCGATCGTTCGCGTAGTCCCAATATAAAACCTGTAAGTAGATAAGCAAAGTTAAGAAAAACATCAAAACTTTTCTTGCTATGAACAAACGCCATCGAAGAAAAAAATGATTCACAATCTGACGAAAAGCCGTAAATTACTAACGTGGCACGTGATAATATGCAAAACATTTTTATGAAAGCACAAAGGTTATTTTCGAGCTTAGTAACAGCAAATCCTAAATTAATAAATGAATGTAGAGGTGTATGGAATGAGAGATGAAAAACAAAAGGGAATCGGCTCATTTAGGATATAGTGCGAAGTGAGTCAGGGCTCTAAACAAACTTATTGCGACTTTTTTGATAGATACAAAGTGACATTCTGACAGCGAAGTGGTATGCACTAACAAAATTCCACGTGGTCAATCCAAAACATATTGGCATTCCGAGAGTTGCAATGGTTAAAATAATGTCAATTTATCTAGAGGTTCTTTGAATCAAATTAAGAAAAGGTTTGCTTCCAACAAATAGATTTTGAAATATAGTTATTGCTAAAATTTAAAAATTGTCACAATGTTTACATGAAGCACCAAAAATCTTAATAACTTGTGCACCATCCACTTATCCAAGAAAAACTCAGCAACGGCAATTTTCACATCCAAAATCGATTTTATCCCAATAATGACTAAAAACTATTTTTTCTAGAACTCTTTCCAACCACAAGTAAATCACTATTCCAGATCCATTTACTTTAAACTTCACTGTCCCTAAAACTATCATAGTAATAAATTTACCAACTATTTTAACAGCACATGTCCTTCAGCAAACAATTATACACACCGACTTTGCCTGCGGATATATTTAATACCTGGCACAAAGTTCCTGAAGCTACCAATAGGCGGACTTTGGTAACATCTGCTGTTAGAAAAGGAATGAAAAATGGTGTGTGCATAAAGGATTCTGGACGCATCGCTGCGTGGAACGAAAGGTTTAGTCGAACTGGAACGTTCAAAAATGTATTTGTTTTATTTTCGAGAGTATGGATGCGGTTTTTATACTGAGATAATTTGCTTGCTTGCAAAATAATCAAAATTAACTTATGAGTAACTAGAATTAATTACATCAACCAGGTCAGTCGAAAATTGAAGACTATATAAACAGGATATGGTGAACTAGGGATGCGGATATCACAGACGAACAAAAAGGAAAGGCAAATAGGCTTGTTAAGAGATCACGGATCATTTTATTTTAATTCCACTACAATACAACAAAGACAAAGGCATTTTATATCAGTCGGAGCGCAAAAAATAAACGACCCGCAATCACTCAAGAGGCACAGAGGAAAAGATCGTTTAGAACGCATCAACTTCTTCATAAAAACGAAACTAATTCGAAAAACAGTCCAGACCATTCTCTTTGAGCATAAACATTTTTTTCCGCTTTTACAAGAAAGAAGGCAAGGTGCAAGATTTTTCTTTATTGCACGATGTCAAAGGGAAATATAGCGATCTGTTATGATGTCAAATTTCGTCAAGATAAAATGTACCTCGTTTTTATTTGTGTATAGCCGTCATAAAGATTCAAGAGTGCTCTCCCTGAATATTTTAGCTCTCTACGTTAAAGTTGAAGGATGACGGCTGTAAGGCTTAATTTTTTGGGTGCTTCGAACAATATGCTACGCTTTTAAGCTTTTTATATTTTATAGGCATCTGGTGAAATGCTGACACTAACACTGAACAGCGATTTTCTAAGTTATACTGCTTGGCCGGTTTAAAACCAGCCAGCCATTCTTGACGACCTCTTAAAAGTGTTATCAACTAGTTTAAGTTACCCTCAAACGAAGTAAAAAGTTTTACAACAACATTCAGAGAATTAATCACATTCATAGTCGTAAGCGAGTACTAAACTTCGTAAAAGAAGCATGAAGTTAAGGTAAGACCACATTACCCGGTACTAGCTAATACTGTAGGTGTAGAATGAGGTGCGCCGTAACACGTATCAGTTTAAGAGCCTAAAATTATCTGTGGTGGCTATCAGTGAGGGAGGCACGTTCGGGCTATTGAGGCCGGTGTGGACCTAGGTTTAGAACTAATAGCTTTACTTGCTTACTATATTTTACTTTAAGCTTTATATTTTTAATAGAATTTGTTAATGCATAGAGCATTGTATATACAAAATAAGAGTCACCCGATAAGTTGCAATATAAATATGAATAACTTTTTTCTAACAATAGTAATCTGTCTAAGTTAAGTATGTTATGGATTGTTTTAAGTATCAGTAATGTTTCTAATGCCAAACGACATGAAGTGGGCACTCATAACTATTCTTTTATCGGGTTATTTAAGGCGCAGATTCCCTTGAGTAGCTGATTTTAAAATCAGAATCACGTCTAAATGGCTAGTCGTAATTTTTTGGAAAAATATATATATTATATTTGACTATTTTCTTAATGATTTGATCTGAGCAAATTTTGAGTTTTATTCGTATAACATAGTGTAATTAATTTGTAAAGTTATGTCTAAAACGGACAAAAATACGACAATAGCACCAAAACCGCTGGGCGTATTTTAATGAAATCAACACCATCTCAAAGACAATTTAATTATCTACATTTTGATCTGAGGCTTTTTTTTATAAAGTCATAGAATAATAAGGAAAGTACAAAAATCTGCTAAACTTTGGGTCGCGCGGGTATGAACCGTGTGTGCGTTTTGTTCCCTCAAGGTCGTTGGCGTTAGTCGTCGTCTTAAGGCAAAATTGACGCCTGATTTTTTTACTTTTAACCTGTGTTTCTCTTTCTTTTAGTGCAAGCAGTTTAAAACGCTTTTTTGTTCTTGAATCAGTGTTAACCCGTCTACTAGGTCATTTTCCAAAAATTTTTTGAATCGGCTTCCTGTCTAAGCGAATACAGCTCCACACAGCACCACTGACCTCTACAACCCAGTAACTGGTAACCTTTTTTTTGCCTCTAGGTATGCTCATACATACTGCACTACACGGGGAATTAGTGCAGTAATGTGGGACTCCGAGCCACTAAAAATCCACGTTGTCTTCCTGTGCCGCTTATTACGGAAACACGGGCACGTGTCAGCACTCACCGCGAACCCGCCGTGGCTGTCCATCACTGGAAAGATCCAGTGCCGGACAGCCGCGGGCCTCCAGGGCCTCCAGGGAGTACCCTCCATCACTGGCGCACCAGAATATATTGTACACCATGACCACCCCAGGGACCAAACCAGCAAATGGGCGCCAGACGAGCCCGTGTATGGCACCCTTGGTCCTCTTGTGAAGGGTCAAGGTCAATAGCCCCGCCACCTACCATTTTTCGGCCACAGGGGATAGGAAGAGGGGCCAACGTTATACCGACACTCCTCCTCCCCTACGGCACCACCGCATCCGCCATCAGACGGTGGCGATCTCGTCCTGGCCGCGGAAGGTAGGGAGAAGGGCACACTGCGATATCACAGCACTCCTCTCCTGCCGCGGCCTCCAAACTTCAGCCGCGATATCGTATGGGTATGGGAGGCCCCATACGACATCGCGACTTGCCTCGGTTGCGATGTCACCCAGGCGGCACCGCAACCTACTTGTTGGCCGCTACCTCGTCAGCTTATCGGCAAAGGCCCTGACGAGCGGACCCTCCTCGGGTTCCTCTTCGCTTCACCGTGGGTAACCAAGCCACGGCTACTGAGCCCGTCCACCTCGACAATGCTGAAACCCACCGGGGAGGAGTAACTGGTAACCAAACCTTTTTAAAAAAATCTATATATATAAAATGCTTTGTCCTGAATGACTGACTGACGGAACAACGCACAGCCCAAACCGCTGAACGTAGAGACCTGAAACTTGAAAGGTGTATTCTTTGTTTGATGTAGGCATCCGATAAGAAAGGATTTTCCGAATTTCTACCCCTAAGGGGGTTAAAAAGGGGGGCAAAGTTTGTATGAAAAATCTAATTCCTTCGGCTAATATTTTTGAAACTTGGCACACATAATAATCTAAGTACATGATAAAGATTAACATTATTAGTTTTTTAAAACTACCCCCTCAAGTTGATTTAGGGGGTGTTGAAATTTGTATGGCAGAATCTTATTTCATGGGTAATTAAACTTGAAACATTACACAAATACTAAAATAAATAAATAATAAATGTTGTTATTATTAGTTTTTCGAAACTATCCCCAAAAGACGATTTAGGGGGTGTTAAAGTTTTTTTGAAAAATCTTATTATTAGGTTAATAAACTTGAAACTTGGCATAAATACCCAACTAAGTAAAAAACAAAAGGTTGCAATAATTAGTTTTTCAAAAATACCCCCATATAAAAAAAAATGCTTTGTCCTGAATGACTGACTGACGGATCAACGCACAGCTCAAACCGCTGAACGTAGAGACCTGAAACTTGAAAGGTGTATTCTTTGTATGATGTAGGCATCCGATAAGAAAGGATTTTCCGAAATTTTACCCCTAAGGGGGTTTAAAAGGGGGGCAAAGTTTGTATGAAAAATCTAATTCCTTCGGCTTATATTTTTGAAACTTGGCTCAAATAGTAATCTAAGTACATGATAAAGATTTACATTATTAGTTTTTTGAAACTACCCCCTCAAGTCAATTTAGGGGGTGTTGAAATTTGTATGGCAGAATCTAATTTCATGGGTAACTAAACTTGAAACATTACACAAATACTAAAATAAATAAATAATAAAGGTTGTTATTATTAGTTTTTCGAAACTACCCCCAAAAGACGATTTAGGGGTTGTTAAAGTTTTTTTGAAAAATCTTATTATTCGGTTAATAAACTTGAAACTTGGCATAAATAGCCAACTAAGTAAGCAACAAAAGGTTGCAATTATTAGTTTTTCAAAAATACCCCCAAAAGTCGATTATTTTTTTTGAAGAATCTTACTTCTTGGGTTAATTAACTTGAAACTTGACACAAATATCAACCTAAGTACCTAAACAATAAAGGTTGTCATTATAAGTTTTTCGAACCTACCCCCAAAATTCGATTTAGGTGTAATTCGATTGGGTGTTAAAAGTTTTTTTGAAGAATCTTATTTATATCTATATAAAAGCGAAAGGTCACTCATTCACCTATCACGAAATATCGAAAACTGCATGACGTATAAATATGAAATTTGGGAGGGAGGTACTTTATAGTTAGTAGACGTCCGCTAAGAACGGATTTTACGACGAGGCCGGATTTAGGGGATCTAAAGGCTATCGCAAGTTAATATGAAAGTCCTTCATTTTTTGAGCTACTAACTTAAAATATGGGCAGGGATGTAGTTTATAGATAGTAGACGTCCACTAAGAACGGATTTTGCGACAGGGCCGGATTTAGGGGGTCTAAAGGCTCTCGCAAGTTTGTATGAAAGCCCTTCATTTTTTGAGCTACTAATTTAAAATTTGGCAGGGAGGTAGTTTATAGTTAGTAGATTTCCGCTATGAATGGATTTTGCGACAGGGCCGGATTTAGGGGGTCTAAGGGCTCTCGCAAGTTAGTATGAAAGTCCTTCATTTTTTGACCTACTATCTTAAAATTTGGCAGAGATGTAGTTTATAGATAGTAGACGTCCACTAAGAACGGATTTTGCGACAGAGCCGGATTTAGGGGGTCTAAGGGCTCTCGCAAGTTTATATGAAAATCCTTAATTTTTTTAACTATAAACTTAAAAGGCAGGGAGGTAGTTTATAGTTAATAGACGACGCTCAGAACGGATTTTGCAACAGGGCCGGATTTATGGGGTCTCTCGCAAGTTTATATGAAAGTTCTTCATTTTTTGAGTTACTAACTTAAAATTTGGCAGGGAGGTAGATTATAGTTAGTAGACGTCTGCTAAGAACGGATTTTTCGACAGGGCCGGACTTCGGGGTTAAAAGGACTCGCGCATGTTTATATGAAAGTGCTTCATTATTTGAACCATAATCTTGAAATTTGGCATGGAGGTAGTTTATAGTTAGTGAACGTCCGCTAAGAACGGATTTTGCGACAGGGCCGGATTTAGGGGTCTAAGGGTTTCGCAAGTTTGCATGAAAGTCCTTCATTTTTTGTGCTACAAACTTGAAATTTATCATGAAAGTAGTTTATAGTTAATTAGTTAGTAGATGTCAGCTAAGAACGGATTTTGCGACAGGGCCGGATAAAGGAGGTCAAAGGGCTCTCGCAAGTTTATATGAAAGTGTTTCATTTTTTTAACTACAATCTTGAAATTTGGCATGGAGGTAGTTCATAGTTAGTAAACGCCCGCTAAGAACGGATTTTGCGACAGGGCCGGATTTAGGGGACTAAGGGCTCGCGCAAGTTTGTATAAAAGTCCTTCATTTTTTGTGCTACAAACTTGAAATTTGTCATGAAAGTAGTTTATAGTTAGTAGATGTCAGCTAAGAAAGGATTTTGCGACAGGGCCGGATAAAGGAGGTCTAAGGGCTCTCGCAAGTTTATATTAAAGTGCTTCATTTTATGAACTACTACCTATCTTGAAATTTGGCATGGAGGTAGTTCATAGTTAGTAAACGTCCGCTAAGAACGGATTTTGCGACAGGGCCGGATTAAGGCGGTTTAAGGGCTCTCGCATGTTTGTATGAAAGTCCGGATGTCTTTTTGTACTACTGTCCTGAAATTTACCAAGTCTAGAGTTTATGAGTAGGAGACATTTGCTAAGAAAGAATTTTGTGATACTCTATTTTTTTGTTCTAATTCGTGCTTTAAAAAATGATGCTTAGTGTGATAGGCATTTTCTGTTGACTGAAATATAAAAATAGTTTGCGTTAAACATCATTAAACTTTATATCTTCTTAACCACGCGGACGAAGTCGCGGGCAACAGCTAGTAATAAATAAAGTTTATTATCAACCTAGTATAAGGTTTTGAAAATTCAATTCAAACGATCAGGGAAGCTCCTGGTGATGGATATTTAATTAATAATTTTCTGTTGATATTCTTACCTTTACTGCTCGGCACGGACAATAAATGATTAATTTCTACCGTTTGAGATAAATGAGTTACAAATTTGCCACACCTGCGACGAAAATTCATTTGAAGCACTTAACAATCTTTCAAAGCTAACTTTGAAATAAACAGATAGATGACTTTCTAAAGCGAAATTCAGTGAAAACATTAAATTACTCTCCTTTGTGTTAGTTCAAAAGCTAAACGTATAAACCATAAGCCATTTAAAAGCGAGAATATGAACACCAATGGAGCCTCTAAAATAGTCTTAAAGCGAATTTAATATTTTAGTTCACCTTTATAATTAATAGTGTAAAGAGAAAATGCCACGGCAGTGTGCCCTGTTTCTCGGTGTGCATTTTAAATGAGCTGGGTTGAATATTATTGAGTTTTCCAACTACACAGTGTCTGTGCTTAATCGATAGGGTTATAAGGCACTGTGTAACACAGTGATCGTAAATTCTTTTGTTTGGAATCGCGTGTTGGGTGAGGAAGGTATCACGTTCGGTTCGAGTGTAATTACGAGTTGGCTAACTTGTGTGAACTTGGGTGTGAACTGTGAATGGAGCTTAGGAATGGTTCGTTTGTTAGGGTTAGTAAATAAAAGTGTGGTTATACAGTTTGGTGTATAGAGATACATTATGTATGAATAATTTTAGAAAGGAAAGCGCTAATATTTTATTTGATCGACGTAGATGTAAGTGTATCTGTAGGTGTCTTCTATTACAGATATCTACTTAAATAGGCATTTATTTGGTCCAATTTCATGATATACTGGAGCTATCTGTTTAAAAACTCAACCTGCAAACTAAGGTGAAGTAAGTAATACTTAAAAATAAGTAACTTTAAAGGGAATTGAGTTTGTTCGGTATTTTTTATCAATGTGAGCGGATCAAAATACCGTCCAGGGGCCTTAGCACAGGGGGTAGCGTTGCTGACTACGGCTGTGGTCTCACAGGTTGTGAGCCACATACGTCACCCTGGGCCTAGAGGTGGCCCTTAATAAGTTGGTGGCCCGTTTGGAGCTTTAAATGGCCCCAGACGGGCACCGCCGCCGGGATCACATATCATGTGCAGCGGATTGTCAACGCTGCTTCCCAATTTAGGGAGCCCGGCCGAGCACCGCCTGTAGGTGATTATACGTAGGGATCGTGCGATCGATGGCGCAGTACGGAGTCCCGTTGTGGGCATCTGACCTGACGGCCCGCAGCAGCCCAATAAACAGAGCGATGGCCGGTATACTAGCAGGTGCACCGGTGAAATTATTATTGGATGCCTCACATAACCACGTCGTCTCCCCGGACGACGTGGTTTGCGTTACGGCGAGGACACATCACAAAGGCGCGGCGCGCGGCCTCGCTGCACGGTGCCGTCATGCCGCAACCATCGTTTAAAACGTGTCAAATTTGATCGTTTAAAACGTGTTTTGTCCAGGTTTTGACCGCTAACGACGTATTAATTAATTCACAAGTCAACATTGATATTTTCAGCCATTTTTTTGTACTAAAACGTGCGAAATTAGCGGTAGCGAAAAATCAACTGCCGAGAAAGTGCACCGTGAACGCGGCGCAACATACACGGCACGACGCCGAGCACCATGTCGTGTACCGTGCCGTTTCACGGTGGCGGCCTTGATGTGTCCACTCCCTGAGGCATTTTCTTCGCTGAATAAAAAAAAAGTTTTTTAATTACCTTTCTATCCTGCTCACCGCTAGCTTCTTTGGTCCGTGAGCGTGTGTCGAAAAATAGCATTAAAGCGCATCATAATTGGGTTGTTGAATTTAAAAAAAATACGATTTTTTTAATGTATTTTGAAACTTTACATATCATAAATTATATTGTCATTGCAGAAATATCTTAAATATTTTTTTTCAATTTGTTATAAGCAATTGAAAATCGATAAAATTTTAAAAAGAACCACCTATCTACAAACGGGCCATGATTGGTCGCCATGTTGGTGACGTCATAACGTTCAAGGAATTTCACCATAATACAGTGTCAACTGCACGTGAATTGACTAAAAATATCCGAAAATTAGTGCAAAAATATTATTAAACAACAAATTTTATTTAGTCATGTGTGATAAAGGATTCATAAAGGCTAATGTCGATAATATACCCACCTGAAGGACTTTTGGGGAGTAAGGGGAGAACGGACTTAACATCTTTTCCGACCCAATTGTCAACCTCACCTGCACGCGCCTTAGGCGACAGATAGATACTCTGTGGTGCTCCCTGCCAGATAACACACGAGGCTCTGGCGACCGAGCAATGGCGGTATAACCATACACCTGGCCAGGTGACTGGCTGGAAGAGGCTACAGCAAGCCTTGGTTCTAAAATAGTTCCTAAAATGTCTGGTGTTAGAAGTGTAAAAGGAAATCATGGAAGCAATATTGAAAGAAATACTACCCCAGGAGGGTACCAGCGATGCTGGAGAATCCCTCCCTGAGTTCAACTCAGGCAGCCCCTCGTATTCTGGGGGGGGCACAGTCTTGCATCCTATGAGTGAAAATATAAAGGCGGGTACCCAGCGCCCACTGTTGCCAAACAGTACTGGTCCTAACAAAAACAAGACAAATGATAAAAACCATTCAACACCACCAACCCGTATGGTACAGCAAACTTTTCATCGGAGTATGTTTTATAACAAGTCAAAGTACCTATCAACTGGAGACCTCACCGACACTGATAGTAGCAACAGTACTAGCATAAACAGCTCTGCTGCTGATACGAGCAAACCTACTAAAACAGTAGAATGGCAAAGTGTCCCCGTACCAAGACAGCATAAACGAAGAAGAACCTCGCGCACTCCATCCCCAACAAACTCGGAAATACCACTAAGCAACAAATATGACACCCTTAACATAGATGTCTTAGATGCTGAAACGCTTTCAAAACCTACCAAACAACAACCAAGTAAACCGCCACCTATTATGCTCTATGGTATAGAAGACATCACAAAACTTTCAAACCTAATTAAAAGTGAACTCACTGATACCGAGTTCACATTGAAAATAATAACACGCAAACAGCTAAGACTAAACTGTTCAACCATAGACGCCTACAAAAGACTGATGCACATAGTTAGGGAAAACAGCCTCATTGGCCATACATTTACTAGCAGAGACACAAGACCATACCGCATAGTTATTAAGAACCTTCATCCCACAACACCGCACGCAGCTATTAAAGAAGCAATAGAGAATTCTGGAAATACCATAAGAGGAGAAATAATAAATGCAAAGTATGGTCCCGACAAAGTCCCCCTATCAACATTCTTTGTAAACTTAGATCCACACCCAAATAACCATTTAGTGAAAAAGATTACTCATGTCTTTCATACCAGAGTATTAATCGAAGACCCGATAAAAAAGAAAACAATTCCACAGTGTAAACGATGCCAACAGTACGGACATACTAAAAACAACTGCTTAAGACCTTACAGATGCGTAAAGTGTGCAGAGAATCACAACACTGCCGATTGCCCAAAGATTGACAGGAACACACCAGCTAAGTGTGCTCTATGCCTAGGTAGCCATCCAGCAAACTATAAAGGGTGCCAAGTATTCCTAGAAATCAATAAAAGAAAAAGCAATATAACCACAGCAAAAAGTGTGACTAAGAATATAGATAGAAACCAAGTAACAAACGACATGAAAAAATATGACAAAGGCATTTCGCCAGCAACAATCAATGACAGAGCATACCAAAATAGAAACTATGACAGAAATACTATAAGCCCTAGTAAAACATACGCAGACGTTACCAAAGGACAGAACAACCTCACAACAGAAGGATCTAAACTAGAATTCATACTCATAAAACAAGCTAAAAAGCTAGATAAACTCATTGAACAAATGGGCAACATGATGACATTACTTACAACTGTTATTAGTAAACTCGTACGATAAATGACTACCTTAAAGATTGCAACGTGGAATGTTAATGGTCTCCTGCACCACAAGCAAGAAGTTCAAACAACAATCAAACTGCACAACATTGATGTCCTGTTAGTTTCCGAAACACACCTAACCACAAAAAATAACTTTATAATGGATAATTACTGTACATACTTGACCTGCCATCCAGATGGAACGGCACATGCAGGAACCGCCGTCATAATAAGAAAAAGTATTAAGCATGACCTTATTCAAGAATACAAAACCCCTGAGATACAAGCAACGTCAGTTTTTGTGCACGATAAAAAGGGATCAATAACCTTGTCAGCCGTATATTGTCCACCAAGACATGCTCTGAAAGAACAAGACTTTACACTATATTTCAAGACACTTGGTCAGAGGTTCCTGGCTGGAGGTGACTGGAACGCAAAAAACGTACATTGGGGGTCACGTCTGACTGTCACCAGAGGTAGGGAACTGAAATTGAGCTTAGATAAAAACAAGCTGCAAATATTAAGCACAGGACAACCAACATACTGGCCTACAGATCCGAATAAATTACCAGATCTCTTAGACTTCTTTATATATAAGGGTCTCTCGAACTTATACCTGAAGGTAGAAAGCTGCCTCGATAGTAGCTCTGATCACACACCTGTAATAGGAACGATAAGCAGTACTATAATAACAAGATCAAAAAGAGAAATTTTATATAATAAGCAAACAGATTGGAATGCTTTCAGAGAATACATTGACTCCAAGCTCTATTTAAGAGTGCCACTAAAAACTTGTGATGATATTGATTCGGCCACAACATACATAACTAACCTAATACAACAGGCAGCATGGAAGTGTACACCGGAGGCGAAGCTTAATACCAGCAGCGAAGATGTACCAAAAGAAATCAAAGAAAAAGTACTGGAAAAGAGGAGACTTAGAAGAGTATGGCACAGCAGTCAACATCCCACGGACAAAAAGGCTCTCAATAAAATGGCTACAGAACTAAAACTCTTCTTAAAGAATATTGAAGCTGAAACTTTGAAAAATAAACTAGAAAACCTGTCTACCTCAGCCAAGAATGAATATTCGCTTTGGACAGCTGTCAAGACAAGCAAAGCGGCACCTATGCCAGCACAGCACCCTTTAAAACTAGAAAACAACACCTGGGCCAAAACTGATGAGGAAAGAGCTCAAGTCTTCGGGACATTTCTTAGCAAAGTCTTCACACCTAACGACGGTTCTGCGGAGGCTGAACAGGAAATAAACAATTTCCTAAAAACAGATCTTCAGCTTAGCCCACCCGTAAAGAGTTGCTCACCTAAGGAAATCTACAACGAGATAAGGAAGTTAGACAGAAATAAGGCTCCAGGATTCTGCTTGATTACAGCGGAAGTGCTGCAGCAATTGCCTAGAAAGGCGATAGTTTTCCTAACGCAGTTGTTCAATAGCATCTTAAGGCTGTCATACTACCCAAAATTATGGAAAGTCTCAGAAATCATAATGATTCTGAAACCGGGAAAACCACCACATCTTGTATCATCCTATAGACCCATAAGTCTACTGCCGGTCATTTCTAAGCTCTTTGAAAAAATTATATGTCGTAGATTAAACCTCATACTGGACGAAAACAAAGTTATCCCAGAACACCAGTTCGGATTTAGGCGTGCACATTCTACTACAGAGCAAATCCATAGAGTTGTCACCAAGATAAGAAATGCACTGGAGAAAAAGGAATATTGCTCTGCAGTCTTCTTAGATGTTCAACAAGCTTTTGACAAAGTGTGGCACCCAGGACTTTTGTTTAAGCTTAAAAGTTACCTGCCACACAATCTTTACCTGCTTTTGGAATCGTATTTAAATGACAGATTTTTTAGAGTAAAGGTTAATGATTCATACTCCTCCTGCTATGACATCAAAGCAGGCGTGCCACAAGGCTCGGTATTGGGCCCCGTATTGTATTTATTATACACAGCTGACCTGCCAAATACGGACAGTGTTCTTTCTGCGACTTTCGCGGACGACACCGCAGCCCTTAGTAGCGATCAAGATCCGAAAAGAGCCTCGCAAAAACTACAGGTACACCTTGACAGGATTAGTACTTGGATGGAGAAATGGCGTATTAAAGCGAGTACTACCAAATCAGTACACGTAACTTTCACTCTTCGAAAAGGAAACTGTGCACCTGTAAAACTTGGAAACGATGTATTACCACAACATAACACAGCCAAATACCTCGGTATGCATCTGGACCGGAAACAGACCTGGAGACAACACATTGAGAAAAAGCGAGATGAGCTGAACCAACGCCTGCAAACACTGAAGTGGCTACTAGGTAGACATTCACAAGTATCTCTAGACAATAAGATACTTATATATAAAACCATATTGAAGCCCGTATGGACCTACGGAATTGAACTATGGGGAACAGCCAAAAACTCCAATGTGGAGATCCTGCAAAGGTTTCAAAACAAGGTGCTGAAAACCGTATCAAATGCTCCATGGTTTACCAAAATAACTGAACTACATGACTACCTCAAAATTAACACAATTAAAGAAGAGATTGAGCACAGAACAAAACTTTATAAAGTTCGCATTGAAGACCATGTCAACACTCTGGCTTCTGTACTGACCAACCCTCTGGAACACCGTCGACTGAAGAGACAGCACGTATGGGACATATCCTGATTTAGTCAAGTAGCAAGTAGAGGGTCGGCTCTCACTGGAGGACCGTTCTCGAAGCGCCAATATGCACACAACGCATCTGCTAATGGCTTGAGAAGCCGATCGCAAGACAGAAAGGAGAAAAAAAAAAAGGACGATTTGGAAGTTTTGAGCATAAATAAAGTAGTCGTAATGAATATTACGTGTTAGTGAATCACTGTTAGTTATTGATGTTTACAAGGTACATTTAGAAACATTATTGTCATAACGTAATCCTTTTTACATATGGGTAGATGATATTGGTGTAAAATAAAAAGTAAACAAACACGATTGGCGCGAAACTTCGACTTTGGGTATCAAAAAATTTAATTAGATACCACTATATTATGATACACATAAAAATAACATTTTCGTTAATTCCCATTATTTACATATCCCTTAATAATATTAAACACTAATATCTATATTACATATTTACAAACACTAAAACGTTTGTAGAACAGAAACGTGAAAATATTAACTTGGTAGATTTTCCTTACACTAATTCGTTAGTAAAAATCTCTTAAATGCGTAGACCGATTTTCATAATTCAAACAGAAATATTAGTTTTACGCCTATATCTGTCATTTAAGAATAAAATAATGAATATATCTCCATAAACAAAAAATCATGTTTTCAAGTTACGTAATTTTACAACAATGTCAACTTTGCTCGAAAGTTCCCTTAAAAATGTACTTTTCTCAGTCTTTAATTATCAAAGTAAGAAATTAATACGGATCTAATACTAAATTAAAACAAGATAACAACATAATTAACACATTATAATTGGAATCTAGTTAGACATAGAACATTTGTCAAATTTAGTACAGATTGCTGGGTACTTGGCTATTGCACGAAACACATACAATGGGGATCTTTTTGTAGTGTTCGTACATAATGATACAAAGCAAGAACGATACTTTTAAGGTTCGATATTTATGATCAATATATTCGATATTCATCAATATATTGACGATAATAACAAGATTGAATCGGTTAAAAGTCAAAACACTAGCTATGTGCCACAAGGAGTAGAAATGAACGTTGTGACGTCACACGGTCTCGGGTTTGTTCGGATAACTGTCAGGGTGTTTTCGGTACTGGATTCAAAAAAATATTTTCGATTGGATTTTACTTTGTAATTACAATGAAAAAAAAAAACTAAAAATAGTTTTGTATGAAAATTTATATATGATCTTTCCATTTCTTACAAAAAAAAATGGTACAACAAACCAATTGTGACTGATTCCGGTTTCTTTATGTCGATTTAACTTTTTTCAGATGGACATTTGAGTTTCGCTGTCATACAATAAAATGATAAGATGGCTATGGCCCATCGATTAACTTAGGTTTTAAAGTACTACAAGAGTGGGGACGTTTTTAACATTGTTCTTTCACGTGATCAATCATTTACATTTTGACCATCGCCTTCACTGATAAAAAAAATATTTTCTTTGTCTGGCACTTCTAATCAAGTTTTAGTTGACGTGTAAAAGTGTTTGTAAAAATAAAGCAACAGAAAAAAACATCTTTCAATTTGGTGTCAGTTTGAGTTTTTGAACTGCAAATAACTAAATGTAATATTAATACATATCCAATGATTCCAAACCCGGTGGTGCTATCTTGTCTGGTTGAGGAGTTGCTATGGCCACCTTCCGACTCCATCATGACACCAGCTGCATGGTACCTACCTTAATATTTCAATATTTCCAAATTTGCATAAGTACGCAAAATTTCAGCTTAATAGAATACCAAACATACATAATAAACAAGATAATACAAGGCTTGTGATAATAATAAAAATACTTTTGTCAATAACAAAAGCTGGTACGACAACAGCACTACATGCATGGTTGACAAAACTGAACTGCACTTCAAATGAGTCAAAAACAGTGGTCATGATACTAACCCAAATGGACATTATAAATCTTCATGTCAATAACAAAATGCTGGTACAGCAACAGCACCTAATACATGCATGTTTGACAAAACTGAACAGCACTTCAAATGTGCCAAAAACAGCGGTCATAATACTAACCCAAATGGACATTATATCTTCATCGGTCTGCAAACGTCCCGTATTATGTGTGCCAGTGTGAATATTTTGGTCGTGACCTACTTTAGTAACAGCCAAGTCAGCGTAGCCTAAAATTCAATCGATAGTTTTAATATGGCATGGATGTGCAAGTTTTGTATTGTGTAAGCACTTCTTCTTTCAGTATAAATTGGGAAATCTTGTTAGTGATTGCATGAAAAGATTATTTGTTAATGAAACAAACACAATTTTGAATTGTAGAACCAACTTTTGTGTAATATTTTGATATAGTTCGATTCTATAATAATTTTACTGTTTTAGGTTCATTTGTATCTTATTTTTAACCCCGCACGGAAAAAGAGGTTAGAAGTGTGTACTTTTGTGTTTGTGTATCTGTCTGTGCCATCATAGCACCTGAACGGATGAAACGATTTTGATTTCGTTTGCTTTTGTTTGAAAGTTGACTTTATCGAGAGTGTTCTCGATGTTTGATGAAAATCAGTTCAGCCGTTTTAAAGTTATGGACGTTTTTCTATTTGAATCGGGGTGTTTTTCTAGCAAGATATCGTGGCATAAATTATTTGTTCATTATTGTCGATCGAAGCATGTCTACTAGGTACTAGATACATGTAGCATGGAATAAAAATGTGTCTGGGATTTTTAAATGTTACTTATTTATTTTATTGTTTACTAGCTTCTGCCAGCGGCTTCGCCCGCGTGAAAGAAAGTCGAAAATTATCCCGAGGGAACATATTCCCGGGATAAAAGTTATCCTATGTGCTATTCCTGAGTGTAATCTATCTCTGTGCCAAATTTAATCCAGATCCGTTCAACCGTTTGAGCGTGAAGAAGTAACAAACACACACACTCACAAACTTTTGCCTTTATAATATTAGTGTGATATAAGTGTGACTAGGCAAACGTGAGTGGAAACGCTAGGACGGGACGCCCTAGAAGTAATACGATTCTTATTGGTGACTAGCTGTTGCCCGCGACTTCGTCCGCGTCAAACTCGTAAAAAATATATTTTTATTTTTTTCTTTCCAGCCGGTACTATGAATTTTCTCGTGATCAAACGTAGCCTATGTTACTGATTATTACATCAGCTATCTACCAGTGAAAGTCCCGTCAAAATCGGTCCAGCCGTTTCGGAGATTACCCGGAACAAACAGACAGACAGACAAAAATCTTAAAAATTGCTTATTTGTTGTTAGTACCGTATATACTTTCACGTGCATTCAATAAAACGTTGTTATTTTGATATTACATACAGACACTTCAATTTTATTTATTTGTATGTATAGATGTTTTTTATAAAGGTCAGGTGCGTAGTACTCATAACCGACGTGTTTGTATGACTGTGTAGTGTAGAGTAGTTTTTGCCTAGCCCCATGGAAAGAAGACATGAGTTTATGTATGTTATGTGTATGTAATTTAATTTGTTGCAAATAATATTTTCATTATCTATATTAATATTATAAAGCTGAAGAGTTTGTTTGTTTGTTTGAATGCACTAATCTCAGGAACTACTGGTTGGAATTGAAAAATTATTTTTGTGTTAGATAGTTCATTTATCGAGGAAGGTTATAAGCTATATAACATCACGCTACGACTAGTAGGAGCGGAGCATAAATGAAAAATGTAAATATTCCTTTTTGAGAGCATCCGTTGCGTGCGTTGCGTACGATCATGTATGTAGGGTAGAGTAGGTAGGTAGATAGGGTAGGATAGCTAGGTAGGTAGGTAAGATAGCCAGTTTAAGGGAGAGAAGCCGCGGGGGTCAGCTAGTTTGTTAATAAAGCTTTTCTCTACAGGCAAAACTTCCATTTTGTATAATTATTATCATTATTTGTACAAGTTTCACGTGAAAAGTCAAGTTAGAAAGCGTGACAGGCTGATTAAATTCAATTTTGAGTTGCTATCATAACTTAGTCTTTGAAAAGTAATATTCAAAGTCTACTTAGCTGACGGAAAACTTGGTTTTGTTTTACGTTTCAAAGTTTTGATTTAAAGCAATAGGAGTTTTGTAATTTAAATAAACTATTGTTTGAAGGTAAGTACCGGAAAATGTGAGGTTTTTATAGCTGTTTTTGTTTATTTATAGGCTTAATTTGGCCTTGTATGTACTGTCATACATGAATTTTTGGGGTACCTTCTGTACACGTAAACTGGGTGTTTTTTTTCTCGTCTATTCCTTGGTGTAGACTGTAGAGTATCGTTGGATAGGCCATTCAAAAATATTATGGGTCTGTGAAAAACATTTTTCGATTCAGGGATCCGTTTGCGTAAAATTATGCTTTAAATTTCAAATTTTTGTAAGCGTCGTGTCCCTTCCCACCTGCCAGCTAAAGCATCTGAAAAATTCACGGCAGTAGTAAATATAATGAAATTAAAAGGAAAACTATCACAGGTAAGTAGACTTTACAAGTTTACGAGTAATAGTCGACCAACTTGCAAAATGTAATTGAAAAAAAATTTTTTTTACACATTTAATTGAAAAATTACTTAGATAACGTTGTTAGTTATGTAAAACAGGTAGTAAATATAAGTTTATGAACTATGTAAAAATATATAAAAATAAAATCATAACATCCTTAATAATTATTATTTCTAAGTTAATAAAGTTTACGCTTGAACGCATTGGAATGGGCGGCGGCGTTTGGCGTGAGCCGCCGGAACAGTTTAAATGTTCATGAAACACTAAAAACCCTCTTCTTAGTCTGAAATATTGTGCAACTACGGAACCCTATTACTTCGCGTGGCCCGACACACACTTGGCCGGTTTTTTATTAAGGTAATGTTTTGGCCACTTCAAACCTATTTGAGTGTTCAAATTAGGTAAAAACAATAAACTTTATAAAAACCACAAATGTACAGATTAAAGTTACTTCGTTGAAAATATTTCCAAGTATGAAATCACCCACCTTTGAGGGAATATGAACCACTAAATTACTATGAGAATAACTCTGATATATAACAAAAAAAAGCCGGCCAAGTGCGAGTCGGACTCGCGCACGAAGGGTTCCGTACCATTATCGCAAAACGGCAAAAAAAACACGTATGTTGTATGGGAGCCCCACTTAAATATTTATTTTATTCTGTTTTTAGTATTTGTTGTTATAGCGGCAACAGAAATACATCATCTGTGAAAATTTCAACTGTCTATTTATCATGGTTCATGAGATATAGCCTGGTGACAGACAGACAGACAGACGGACCGCGAAGTCTCAGTAATAGGATCCCGTTTTTACCCTTTGGGTACGGAACCCTTAAAAGAAACAGGTTTGTTACGTTTTGTACTTCCTTAAAAGCCTTAAACTAAAAACGAAATCAATTAGGACTTCCAATTAACATCCACGATGTAATCAAGGTCTTAATCAAGGAAAATTAGAGGTCCGTATATAGTATCGTAAAGTGGGTGAAACCAGGCCAGATTAATTGTGTTAGACTAATACCCGGGCTAACCGTTGGCCGATTAACAGGGGTCGGTTGAAACATTATCTAGAACACGTTTATGTGTTGTGGGCACGCATTCCGTATGTATCGGTTTTTGTTTTATTTGGGAGTTGCAGAAACATGCCCGAATGACGATGTGGCGATTAGCGTCAATTTTCAGGCTATTTTTACAATATTTAATGGCCGTTATATTGGAACTAAGTTCCTTATCCCGCATTTGATGGTTGGGAGCTACACGGGATAAAGTGTTTGACCTATAGTTTTGGTATAAAACCTTATTTCGAGTTAGTAATATTAAGTGCAGTTTTTACAGAAGGCCAATGTGCCTATATTATTATTTAACAAAAGGAACTATGTTCCAGTAGGTTACTTTTTTCTTCATAATTTAATCAACTAAGAAATGATGTCAAAAAAATATTAAAACAGTGATCAACTACCAAAAGAACAGCTACCATAACCTCTGCCTGACTCTCAATCTACTGACTTGTAATATTACCACGTGTGTGAGTACTATGTACCCAACTGTAAATCTACCATTTGCTGTACCTATGTGTCGTTCGTTGACTTGTGTGTGCCCTGGCAGTTGAGTGTGTCACGCTCTCTCAAATGTCTCTCTGATGGTGACGCGTATGTTGGATCATTCGGTTCCCTCCATGATGATTGAGCTGGGTGGTGCCGATTCATGCGTCATGTTTGTGAACGGGCACCGTCAGTTGGGATTGGTCATAACTTAACTGCTTCGGATGTTAATGTTTTCTCTGACATTCAAAAGTGCCGCTTGGTGGCCTAGTTGAAATAAAATATCTTTGTCTTTAGTCCTGCTTATTGCTGGTCTTCGGAAAAGGATAGCACCATTTCTAAAATCCAGCTTAGAATTTGCATACACAAATCACACACATTTTCACATTCTAGCCCAATTCTGCCTGAATAATATGATTTTCCAAACTAAATCTTCGGCGACCACAGTATCAAAATTGCATAAAGCCATTCCACTCTCACTCGCATATGATAGGCTCGCTAGAATCAAATTTGTAGCCTCACGATGGCTTATGCCAGAACCCGCAGGTTTACTGCGCTGTATAAACTAGTTAGAGGTGCCACAGAGGAGAGCGTAAATGGAGTGGTCAATAAGTTATGTTGTGATGATAGTTGGAATAACTCATCATTGTTTGCTTCCCCTGTCAAACGTCACGATATCATTCACTCCTTTCTTCACAAAATACGTTAAAACAACTAACGGTTTGAATATAAGGGCAAACAGCTGGAAGGTCATCTTCTCATACAGAGAAGAAATGAGCAGATTTACTGCGTGATGGAGATTTCATACTAGCTGATGATATTTTCTTTCACAGAAAGTCAACTACACTAAAGATTAAATTATGTAAAGCGGCAACTCGTTTACCATTACCAGTGGTCCTCATACCATATAAAGAAACCGTGCCGACGTTCTATTCTGATTATTCTGATTATTTTTTGTACATCGATCGCGTTCGGTTTCGTTCCGTTCTGTTCCACGGATATAGATGGTGATCTATCTATCGCCGTGGAACCGAACGGAACGGAACGCGATCTATTTGCAAAAATTAATCGGTAAAATCAGATGAAAAACGCTAGTTACGTTGGCACGGTTTCTTTGTATGGGATGTGGCATCTGTATGTTAGTATTATATTATCTGTGCCATTACTTACGAAACTCGGAAATTCAATAACCGATTGCGCGAAACCAGGGTATGTTTTCATTTCTATTTTCTTAACTGTCTTTTGGTTATTTTTCTTTCTACTGCTTCTAAAGGATATTTCTGCCACTGGAAACAAAAGGCTAAACCATGCAAGGTAGCACAGCATTGCACTGCACAATGTATAGTCCTACGTACAGAGATTTTCCAAACTGACTCCATTCTGACACTCCATTTTACTTACTATTCTGTGAAGTGCATGTGAACTGGCTTGCAATAACTAAGTTATTGCTGACACAAAACGAATTAATAACCGTGCACCGACCATTGACGCTGCCAAAGGGGTTTAATATTTAATAATGTGGTGATGGTGAAGTAATGGCTCCAGTTTATACATTATGGTGTTTTTGTGTTTTTATTGAAAACGAAACATTCGAGGTAGTATGTAGTTGTTATTGTTTTTTGTATGATTGTATGTCTAAGCAATTTTAAGGTGAATTTTTAATTTCAGGTTTGGTTCCGAAACAGAGTTGTTCATAATCACGAGTAAATATGCGCCCTGAATGACTGGCAATGAATTAAGTCAGTCTATAAATTGTGTTAGTTATGTGCAGGATTTTTCGCATTTATTCATTAATTGATACATTTTTACCCTACTGCCGAAGGAGGGTAATGTGTTTATCAGTCTCTGTATGTATGTATATATGTTTGTTCCTATGTGGCGTTCTAGGGACTAAACGTCTTGCCCGATTTTGATGATACTTTCGCCAATCGATTCGTCTTAACCTTGCGAGTGTCACTGGCTACATTAAAATTGGAAAATAAAATATAGCGGACTTTGGGCGCCATATCGTCGGGATCTAATTTTTATTTTCTTTAGGTGTAAGAGGTGATTTTAAAGATATATATAACTTATATGTTTAAATGTACCTAACTTGAAACTAAAAGTGTTAACTAAAAATTTTATTATTTAATTTGAAGTTATAAATAAAAACAAAGTTTACTCAAAAAATAAAAAAAAAACCCGACTGCTTAAGAGACGCGGACAAAAAAGACGTAAACAACCAGAAAATGATGCTGTGCAGTCGGATGCTACATTTGGTTTTGGTCAGCCAGCTCGCAAATATGTATCCTCCGACTGCACAGTATGATTTTCTTCATGTTTACGTCTTTGTAGTATGCTTCTTAATTAAACTAAACAATTATTTTGGTACTTACAGGCAATCTTTTATTAAACCTTCAAGGTCTATTTTGGCAAGACCAATGTGAGAGTTTTGGAAAGAACTATGCTCTGAGTCTCTCTAAGGGATCGAATCCGAAACGAGGTGATCCGGCAGAGAACCAAAGTTGTCGATATAGCTCAGAGAATTAGTAAGTTGAAGTGGCAATGGGCCGGCCATATAAGTCGTAGAACCGATGACCGTTGGGGTAAACGTGTTCTTGAGTGGAGGCCGCGAACTGGTAAACGTAAGGTAGGACGTCCTCAGGCTAGGTGGAGCGACAACCTTCGCAGGGTGGCTGGTAGCAGCTGGATGACAGTTGCCGAAAATTGAACCAAAAGCCTTGCAATTGTAGAGGCCTAAGTCCAGCAGTGGACTGCTATAGGCTGATGATGAATGTAATAGTATGTAAGATTATTATTATTATGGTTGATTTATTTCAATTTTAATTCAATTTACTTTTTTATTTTATTGTAATGTTGATTTAATTTTGGTTTATTTAAATTTTATTTTGATTTCATTTCATGGTTGGTTAATTTTAATTTAATTTTGTTCTAATTTTGGTCTAGTTTTGATATGATTTGTTTTTATTTATTTAATAGTAAGTGTTTTTGCATGTAAGATTCACATCGAGTAGATGTCAATCAGATTTTTTGCGTAGTACTTAATTTTTTACACGTGTGATTGTACATCAGTTTTTGAATTAAATAAAAAAAAAGATACATAGTTTCAGTCAACCTCAGTAAACTTTCAATCACTAGGAGTATTTATCAAAAGTGGTAAAACAATGATAAGCTCGACGAAGCAACTATTTTATAGCAGTACTAAAGTAAATTACAATATTATTAGATGCCTAAATCTATTCTTGTTTTCTCGAGCCTACCATTAAAAAGTTTTGATTACAATTTCTACCACATAAAACGGACGCATAAGCGTATAAGAACTCTTAGCGGGTAAGTAATTTCATTGAAAACTTGAAACTACCCACAAAACGAACATTAAAAGATACCGTTACCTTAATAATATTTCTTTGTGAAGATATGACTTTCAGAAGTAAGTGGTAAAGTAGATTGTTTTAACTTTAATAAAAGTGGGACTATAAATCTTAGCTTATGTGCCGTTATTAAAAAGTTCGGTTACAATGAGAAATTAAACTGTATACGTAAACAGTTTTAAAATATTATTGGGCCAGACAATCGTGGTTAGCGCAACTGAAATTAAAAACAAATTAAACAGGGTGACCTTTAACGGTGAATGTATTCATGAATAAAAAAAAAACCGGCCAAGTGCGAGTCGGACTTGCGCACGAAGGGTTCCGTACCATTATCGCAAACAACGGCAAAAAAATCACGATTGTTGTATGGGAGCCACACTAAAATATTTATTTTATTCTGTTTTTAGTATTTTTTGTTATAGCAGCAACAGAAACACATTATCTGTGAAAATTTCAGCAGTCTAGCTATTACGGTTCATGAGATACAGCCTGGTGACAGACAGACAGACGGACCGCGAAGTCTCAGTAATAGGGTCCCGTTTTTACCCTTTGGGTACGGAACCCTAAAAATAACTCTGCTGTTTATTTAATTTTCTCGATCTCTTAGAACACAAATGTGCTGAAGACATGTTTCTTCATATTTCAGAGTTGGTACTATAACAAAAATTGGTTGTATTTATTTATACAAAAGTCGTTATTGTACATCAAAAATATTTTCAAAAAAAATATCCACGGCGTTAAAGGATAACCAACAAAATCCATATCTTGTGTTTTTGAATTTTTTGTCTGTTTGTCTGTTTAGCTGTGCACGCATCACCTAAAATTTTGAAAACCAATGTAGATAACTTTTGTACAAAAAAATGTGCGTAACTTAGTTTTTGTTTCATCGCAATCAGTTCACTCTAACAAAACATACATGAATTTAAAGTGTTCTAGAAGTAAAATATCACAACACACGCAATTCAGATACTCGGACAGTTGATATTCATATTCGATAGATGACATTCTGCATTTGACGTCATTTTCTGGATGGTGGTGTTAAGATTTTCCGCAGCATGCTGAGATAGGAGCCTTTTTGGTCTCGCACGGGTTTATTTATTTTTATTTTTTTTATTATTGTTTGTGTTTTTCTTATCTCGTGTCTCCTGTGCGGGTCACAAATAAAAATGTTTTCTTTCTTTTCTTTTCTTTCAGTAGAATGACCCTAAAAAAAAATTGGCTGGGTAGGTAGGTTAGGTAGGGTGTGGGTAGGGTAGGTAGTTGACGGGAGCGAAACCACGGGCACAGCTAGTTACTAATAAGTTAAGGCGCCGATTCCCTTGAGTAGCAGATTTTAAAATGAGAATCACGTCTAAATGGCTAGTCGTATTTTTTTGGAAAAATTATATGTTTTATAAGACCATTTTCTTAATAATTTGATCTAAGCAAATTTTGAGTTTTATTCGTATGACATAATGTAATTAATTTGTATAGTTATGTCTAAAACGGACAAAAACACGACAATTGCACCAAAACCGCTGGGCGTATTTTAATGAAATCAACACCATCTCAAAGACAATTTAACCATCTACATTTTGATCAGAGGCTTTTTTTTAAGTCATAGAATAATAAGAAAAGTACAAAAAGCTAATAAATTTTGGGTCGCGCGGGTGTGAAACGAGAGCGCGTTTTGTTCCCTCAAGGCAAGTTGGCGTTAGTCGTCGTCTTAAAAGTCACCTTGTCTTAAGGTCCCTGGTAGAAAATCTACAAAATTGAATTTCGGTGACGTTATCTACATTTTCTCTTACAAATAATAATGAGTTTGATAAACTAAAAACCTTCAGGTAAATAACTAACTCAAACAAAATGATAAAAGTAAACGAATCTCTAAGATCAAGTTGGGGTTCTTCTAAGAAAACTATTTATCTTTCTTTTTATCTAGTCGTTATTTTTAAGTGGGTAAACAAGGGAATAAGGCCCATTTTTACGAAGACTTTACCAGACTTATTTTATTACAAAAACCTAGACAAAAAACTCGCTTATTATTTTAAAACATCTCTTACTAAAATATGAACAATCTCAAGCTTTCAAATTGATTAAGAAACTCACTTAACTCGACCCACCCACGCTACCTTTAATAGAAAACGACATCTACAAAGATTAATTAATCTAGTTACCTCTAACCCTATACATCCCACGTCCTTCCAATATCTATATTCTGTACAGCCATTCCTCTATGCATTGGAACCCTTAAGCAGGGTTGCGACCCTATAGTTTTAACTGTAGAATACCCGTTTTTATTTTAAATCATCCCAGTTTTGGTTTAGGCCTCCAAATCTATATTATTAAAAAATTGCATTTTTTTTGACACCGACTTCCGAAATTGAAGTTATTTTTCACTTTGTAGTATTTTTGTTTGGAAGTCGGTTGTAATTTTTGTAAAAACGTTTTTATTTTTCACTTTTAAGTTGTGGTACATAGTGGACCAGTTCTAAAGACCTGCTACCTATAATGCCCAAAGTGAAACCAGAATAGATTAACCCAATAACACGAAATGAACATTTTGGAATGAGAGTATACCAGGGTGAACTGTTCACACCTGCGTACCCCTTTAGAGCGTACCAGTGTGATGTTATGTTATGAAATGGTGTAAACAATAAACACACATGCGATTGCAGCTATCCCGAGTGATTTGCCGTCATTAATTGAAGAGTTCTGATGTATATCTGCGAAGTTCTTCATCAGCTCTTACTGAAAATTAAATGGGACTACATGACAAGCACCAGCGTTCAAATAAAAAGAATCATCAAAATCGGTTCACCCAATAAAAAGTTCTGAGGTAACAAAAAACATACAGTCGAATTGATAACCTCCTCCTTTTTGCGAAGTCGGTTAAAAAATCTACCTAGCGCTATCTTTTTTATTGGAATATGAGATGGCTAGGTAATACCTGAATCATAGACGACTAACAAATGATATTTGTAATGAAGAAACAGGTGGAAACGACGGGAGGGGACGTGAGTAAGTATAAAACTAAATGCTTGAACATAAACGAAGCAATAGAAGTGTGAAAGGACGGTACTTTTATACGTTCTGTAGTTTCAGAAACGGCGTGACTTTATGTATTGTTTATTGTTTAATTGTTTATTGATACAAAATACAGGTGTGACATACTTATTTGAAGCCCTGGCTCCTGTGCTAGGTAGCAACCTGTGTTACAGGAGCCAATAATAAAAGTCAAAGTCAAATATATTTATTTCAACTAGGCCAATAAGCGGCACTTTTGAACGTCAAACATTAAATCTAAATTAAAAATGTACAAGTAATAAAAATTGACTCGAGAATAATATGGAGATAATGTAATGTATGTACTTACAGTACATAATTTAAATTAAAATTTTCATAATGTCCCTCGGCAATCATTGCATTTCCGATTATTTTTTTTCCTATTAGTTTTCTGACATGAATATATTTTATTCCTAAAGATTTTGACTATGTTTGTATTTAATTTATTGTTCTGCTGACATATTTTTCATTCCTAACTTTTTTTTGACTATGATTGCATTTAATTAATTATTTTCTTGAAATTATTATGTTTTATCTAGAATGTTTTAATTACCCATTGTTTATATCAAATAATTTTCTTGACATAATGTTATTTACTGCCGAATGTTTTAATTAGTGTTGTATTTGTATTCTTAGGTTATTTTTTATATTTTTCCAGAATTTGACTCACACAAGGTTCCGTTGTTGTTGAATTAGGTATTTTACCTATGTTTGCAATATTTGTAAGTATGTGAGAACCATGTTCCTATTTATAAAACTAATGAATTTACCTGTTAGTGCTTTTATTACTTTATACCTGTACGTTGTATAGTGGGTAGTGCTATTTTTGGGTGCATCGTCCTCACATATATGAATTTATTAATGTATGTACATAAGTAAACATTGTAAAACATATTTTTTTTTAAAAGAGTAAGTATGGAGTTTCTTGTGCGTTCTTCTCCATAACAAGCTACTTTCCGAATGCACGGTATAGTCAATTTTTATTACTTCTACATTTTTTATTTACATTTAATTTTTGACGTTCAAAAGTGCCGCTTATTGGCCTAATTGAAATAAATATATTTGACTTTGACTTTGACTTTGACTTTATTAATTGCTGATTTTTTTTTTTATTATTATATTCAACTGAACAATTTTGCATGCCGTAAGGTAAAATGTACCGGGACTGTCTACAAAAAATTACCATCTTATATGTATACCTACATTATTGGCAATGAATGAAATGATGAATGAATGATTGAATGATCGAATACAAACGAATGCTAATTTCCAAGTCCATCAATTATTAGATTTATCGCGTATAATAATTTGAATTCAGAACTAAGTACTTTATTATAGTTTTGATTTCAGTGTGAAATATATAGAGCTGTAAAAATAGCAGCTTTGGCAGCTTTCCTCCCTAGTAAAAAAGTAACATATGTGCTATTCTAGATTATAATTTATCTCTGTGCCAAATTTCATCCAGATCAGTTCAATACTTTTTTTTTTTTTTATATTATTGATAGGCTCGCGCTTGACCACTATCTCACCTGATGGTAAGCGATGATGTGTCGTCGATGAGTTTTTTCGTGAAAGAATAACAAACATAAAAACACACACACACTCACAAACTTTTGCCTTTACAGTGTGATAATATTAGTATGACTAGATTCTGTCAGCAGCTTCGCCCTAGTGTTAGTCGAAAATTATCCCTAGGGAACATATTCCCGGGATAAAAAGTATACTATATGCTATTCCTGACTATAATCTATATCTGTGCCAAATTTCATCCAGATCCGTTCAGCCGTTTGAGCGAGAAGAAGCAACAAACATATAAACACACACACTCACCAACTGACGCCTTTATAATATTAGTGTGAAATGTGATAATAGTGTGATGAATGCAGATGTATGTATGCAGATTTTTTATTTATTTTTTATTTTTGGTAGGCTCGCGCTTGACCACTATCTCACCTGATGATAAGTGATGATGTGGTCGACGATGTAGCACGCTTACCTAGAAGAAACCTATTCACTCTTGACTTAAAGACTCCCAGGTTATAGCTTTCAGGAAATACAGACTCTGGCAGGGAATTCCACTCCTTAGCTGTACGCATAATGAAGTACTCCCAAAACGTTTGGTGCGTATGGGTGAGATGTCCACCATGTACTGACGACGCATCGCCGTACGTCTTGTAGTCCGATGTTTCTATATGATAGGATAGGCAACCCTGCCCTTAAGTTAATTATCGTATCCTTCAGTGAGGCGAGGGTTCGAAGGAATTTCATTAAGACCCCGCAGCACCTCTCCTTACCACGTGAGAATTTTTCAATATCGGAAGATTATACCCACCTACGTAGGTATTATGACGTCTTTCGGTTCGGGGGATAGGTTTTTGTTAAATTTTATACGTGGAGTTTAAAGTTTGTAATTGATCTGTATTGTTAGTGCATTGGTTTTGTTATACGGCTTCCAACATATGCAATAACTTGCCACCACCGATTAGAGTATAATTACTTGTTATTAGTATTAATATGCAGTACACGTTTTTTAGATAACACTTACGGCATTATCTCGTAGAAGCACAAAGGAAGCTAGATATGGTCGCACTAAATGTCTCAATTATATAATTATATATTTATCTACCCACATAATTAGTAGTTTTTATTCTTGCAATATTAGTACTCATTTTTACACTATTTATGTACATATTCCCATATTCCTTACTATTTTTAACGGACACAAATTTATTTTATTTACGTATACATACCACACGTCACACCTTGCAGTATAAAACTGATTTACATCCGTCACCTCACACATCAGGTCCAGCCGAAAAACCAGCGTCAGGCACTAGTTGTCTGGCATTTTTGCTGAATTGGGCTTTTTTGAGGCACACTTTCCTGCTAACTTCTTACATCAGACTTAACACTTTTTTGTATGTTTTTATTTGTATTTTATCTGATATATATTATTATGTACCTACCTACATGGTGTACCTATCTTTCTTTCTCTTTCTTCCTCTTTCTTTCTCTTTCCTTCTCTTTCTTCATATTTCTTTATCTTTCTTTATTTCTTTCTCTTTCTTTCTTTCTCTTTCCTTCTCTCTCTTTCTTTATATTTCTTTCTCTCTCTTTCTTTCTCTTTCTTCCTCTTTCTTTCTTTCTCTTTCTTTCTCTATCTTTCTCTCTCTTTATCTTGCCTTCTCTTTCTTTCTATTTGCCTTAGGATCAGTTTTTTATTCATATTTAACTCAACCAATGTTTAAAATAACGGTTTGATATTACGGAAAAATGGGTTGTTTCATCAATTGTTAACTTAATAAAGGGTCAAATAAGTTAGAGAGATAATTATTTGACTATTTGTTAGAATACGGATAAAAAAAACCGGCCAAGTGCGAGTCGGACTCGCACACGAAGGGTTCCGTACCATTATCGCAAAACACTAAAAAAATCACGTTTGTTGTATGGCCCCCCTTAATTTATTTTATTTTAATTTAATAATTATTATTTTTTGAAGAGAATATACCACTTAATATTCTGTGAATATTTCAAGCGTCAACCTGTTGCCGTTATAAATATCGAGCAAAAAACGGCAAAAATATTACGTTTGTTGTATGAGAGCCTCCCTTAAATATTAATTTTATACTGTTTTTAGTATTTGTTGTTATAGCGGCAACAGGAATACATCATCTGTGAAAATTTCAACTGTCTAACTATCACGGTTCATGAGATACAGCCTGGTGACAGACAGACAGACAGACAGACAGACAGACAGACGGACAGCGAAGTCTCAGTAATAGGGTCCCGGTTTTACCCTTTGGGTACGGAACCCTAAAAAATAACAAAATTAGGTATTTTAGCGATTACAGATCTTCTTTCTTGATTTCATCAATATTTGGTTTTTACGCAAGCAAATTATTACGAAAGCGATGTAAATTGAAATGAACATCTTAATTTAACAAATAAAATAGTGAGTGCGACACGTTAAAATACCAATAAAAATATATGTGGTGCTTTCGGTCTGACAAGGTACTTTACTTAAAATTTCGTTCACGACTGTAGATAATTTTACTGTCTTTGCCAGACAACAAACACATAATACGAATGCAATTTTAGTCCATTTCGTACAAAATGAGTTTTGTCTGCGACTGTACCTAACCCTGTACTAAATGCAACCGTGATTGTATTTGAAATTAAACTTTTTCTCATCCAAGTGCTCTCTGGCCAGTTCCAATTTGGCACTAGTCATATGTTTAATTATCACGCGGATGGTTCCAATTTGGAACACACAGCACTCAATGTTCAGGATTGTGTTTCGGACTTGGCAAGTTTTGCCAATTTCAATTTATTTTTTTAAGCGAATGGAGAGTTAGTAAGGCTAATTAGATGAAAGTATGTGGCTTGGGTTATGAAGAGATTTTGTTCTGTTTTCCTACAATCATGACGATTTTCTTCAAACAACCTAAATACAACTTATGACTAAAATAATTTATACATTATTTTTTTTTTTTAAACAACCTTTTTTCGTATTCTTCTCAGCAAACCCTTTCATTTGATACCCATATCATGGCAGTGCACAAAAAATAACAAGTCCACCATCTTGGGCCGTCCGCCATATTGGATTTAGAATGTCGTCACTTATCCATACTATGCATTGTCACCCAAACTATACGTGTATGCAAAATTGCATCTTAATCGGTGGAGTGGAGGATAACTGTTTTAAAATTAAGTTGCAAGATTTGACCCGAACACACTTACATACATACATTGCAAGTTAAATAAGCTTGTAATAAACGTTGACGTTGCATACGTCAAGGTTTTTTCTTTTTTTTTTTTCTTTCTTTTTCAAGTGATTCTATGATATTTAATGTTATTTTGGTGCTAGCTCGGTAGTTTCCTTTTAGTTAAAAATGCCAATAATTATATTGGTTACATTATAATGTTCTACGTTGCTTTAAGGCGCAGATACCCCTCAGTAGCTGTCACTCTAAATGGCTGGTCGTAATTTTTTGGGTAAAATATAATGTTACATTAGACCATTTTCTTAATAATTTGATCATTAATATAACATAGTGTAATTAATTTGTAAAGTTATGTCTGTTTAATTCGTCTTATGTTATTTTAATATTGTACACTGGATGTCTACCCTCTATAATTGTCAACTTTCTCTGTCACTTGATTTGCTGTAAGAGAACTCAGCATTGAGTTAAGCTCGCCTTTGTACATTATCATATTTATGTGATGTTGTTTTTTGGTGATACGGAATTAAAAGTTAAGAATCGCACGAAACCGTTGGGCGTAACTTAATGAAATTTTCATCATCTCAAAGAGAATTTAATTATCTACATTTTGATATAAAGTTTTATAAAGGCTACGATTAGTAGTACCGAGAGAGTCAAACTGTATTAACGTGTTAAGTGAAGTTTGAGTCATCATAGCACCTCATATCCAACTTCGTTCAAAAACTCTCACCGTGATTTTAACCAGCCAGTTTTTTTTATTTGGAAGTCGGTTGTAATTTTTTAACCGACTTACCAAAAAAGGAGGAGGTTCTATGTTCGACCTTTTTTTTTATGTATGTTCAACGATATTTCCGTCAATTGTGGACCAATTTTGAAATTTTTTTTTTGTTTGAATGAGTATATTCTGAAATTGGTCCCATTTTAATTTGGTAAAGATCTGATGAAGAACTTCGGAGATATACAACAGAACTCTTCAATAAATAAAGGCAAATCTCTCGGGATTTCTGCAATCGCATGTCTGTTTATTGTTTATGCCATTTCATAACATAACATCACGCCAGTACGCTCGAAAGGGGTATGCCGATCTCTTATTTCACCGGTTATATTCAAGTTTCATGTTATTCGGGTAATCTATTCTGTCGTTATAGGTACTTACTTAACTACTTCCATATTAGGTAGGTATAACTAAAAAGTGAAAAATAAAAAGCTTTTTTACAAAAAAATACTACCGACTTCCAAATAAGAAAACTAGAAAGTGAAAAATACTTTATTTTTGGAAGTCGGTGTCCATAACTTAAACATTTGGTACCTACCAAAGACACCGACTTCCAAAAATAAAGTTATTATTCACTTTCTAGTTTTCTTATTTGGAAGTCGGTAGTATTTTTTTGTAAAAAAGTTTTTCATTAGTAAACATTTTCCATCAGTGTAGGAGCACTCAAACCATCTAACTATTTCTAACAAAATGTAACAATTCCTAACAGAAAATTCTAACAGCATGTAACAATTACTAACATTTGTTAGTAAATGTATTAGTGTTAGAAAATGGTTGAACGCATTTTCAACAGCAGTGTGGGAACACCATCACGACGCGACGGCGCAGCGGTCTTAAGCTCGGGAGCGCTTAATCTCTCCTGAGCACACAGAAACAATGTGCATGTGCATCTACCCACACGATTAAGACCAACTAGCCGTCGTGAGATAGAACAACTGAAAAAAAAAACCGGCCAAGTGCGAGTCGGACTCGCGCACGAAGGGTTCCGTACCATTATCGTAAAAAACGGCAAAAAAAAATCACGTTTGTTGTATGGGAGCCCCACTTAAAATTTATTTTATTATGTTTTTAGTATTTGTTATAGCGGCAACAGAAATACATCATCTGTGAAAATTTCAACTGTCTAACTATCACGGTTCATGAGATACAGCCTGGTGACAGACAGACAGACGGACCGCGAAGTCTCAGTAATAGGGTCCCTTTTTTACCCTTTGGGTACGGAACCCTAAAAAAACAAACCTAGTTTTATTTTCCCTCTAATTTGCAACAAACAAAAAATTCTAAGAGCCCGCATACACTTGCTTGCTGACAAATACAACTCGTCTAATGAGCTCAGCACTTGAACCACAAAATAAAAATAAAATACAAAGTCCACTCATTACAATATTCGAAATCTCAGGATATGGAATTTGAAGCAGCAGTTGTTTCGTCTTTCTGCTGATTTTGTTAATTTAAAGTTCTATGGACGAAGTAAAGAATCTGTTACAATACACCAAGAGAACTAATAATTGAAAACTTAAGAAAACAGCTATTTCGCACAGATGAAAATGAGCATAAAAAGAAAACGTAACTATGTAAGAAGGTACTACAATTATCAAATTTAGCTCCTAAAAGCCAACTCAAGCTGTCTTTTCGTGCGACAAATCTGAATTTACTTACTTAGCACTAAGTTTTGCCTTTTATAAGACACATATCCGTGGTAAATATAACCGTTATGTTTTCGTTCAAATAACAACATAAGGCCTTGAATTATGGGAATTTACCCCAAAGCCCAATAGCCATAAGATGTAGGCAACTAGAAATCTTTTGAAAGAACATTTTTCTTCTTACGCGAATTTTTCCAATAGTTAATAACCTAAACGGGTAATTAAATTTGAGAATACCAGAACACACAATAAAATCTGCCCGCCATATTAAAAAATGAACGGCAACAGAATGCGAAGAGTAGCCAGAATTCCATCCCTTAAAAGTTCCTAACGACACGTCATTAGAAATGAGACTTCTGCGCATTTAACTAACTGCAAACACTTTCAAGTTGCGACGAGCAAATGGTTTAACTCACAATATAACGTTTAATTGCACACTCCAGTTTACTTCGTAGCGCTTTATTCTCAGATTTATGAGTTTTGAGGATGTTGCCGCTTTGCTGTTTCGAGGTGATTTTGGTCGTGTCATACGGTGTTTAGATACGGAATATTACTTGGTACAAATTAATTGTTCTCTAGCGTGTAAATGTAATTTTGTGAATAGTATGTATGTTCGCCTGTTATACTTAATGGATAAAGATACAATTCAACAAACACATAGATCAAAAACTTTTGAACAAAAAAATATAGCCTTATGAACGAGACACCGACAAGCGGTGTCTTTGGTACCTATTTTTTTTTCTTTATAGACATCGACTTCCGAAAAGAAGTTTGGTGGAGTGTTGTTTTTCGCAAGCCGGTTTTTTTTTTTTGGTAAAAAGGTTTTTCATTTTTCTCTTTTTAGTTTGGTACCTTATATTATCTACTATAAAAATCATTTATAGCCAAAGGGTTTCACATAAAAATTCCAACAAGCTTAAATATGACTGGGATACATCGTTTTATTACGGAGTACCGGTGCCTATCTTGCGACTTTACCTACAGATCAGTTCGATGGTGCCTATTTCATTAGAACCGTTTATTTAAATTTGCTTCATCACAGTCAAATGACTATTCGAGATATCTTATACCCAAAACATACTAAGAAAGAAAGAAAGAAAATATATTTATTTGGCACAGACTAAAAGACACAACATAATATTAGACATCAGATAAAATACAAATAAAATAAAAATATAATAAAGTCTGACGTAAGAAATTAGTAGGAAAGTATGCCTCACGGCTGCGCCAAAAAGGCCCAGTTCAGCAAAAATACCAGACAACTAGTGCCTGACGCTGGTTTTCAACAGGACCTGATGTGTGAGGTGACGAATGTAAATCAGTTTTATACTGGAAAGTGACGTGTGTATGTATACTTAAATAAAATAAATTTGTATCCGTTAAAATAGTGACGAATATGGGAATATGTACATAAATAGTGTGAAAACGAGTAGATAACATTGCAAGAATAAAAACTACCAATTATGTTGGTAGATAAATACATCATATAATTGAGACATTTTGTGCGACCATATCTAGCTTCCTTTGTGCTTCTACGAGATACTGCCGTAAGCGTCGTCTAAAAACGTGTATTGTGTTAATCACTCTAATCGGTGGTGGCAAGTTATTCCATATTTTGGAAGCCGCATATCGAAAGCTGCCTCTAAAAGCAGCTGTACCCTGAGTCATTGACAAGTTCCAGGGAAATCCCTCAATTTCCATGGGATCCCCTCATCAGATCCTGACTAGTTGACAATGCCACCTCAGAGTATACCCTTTTAAACAAAAAAGAATTGTCTAAATCAGTATAATTGGCGAAGTAATCGGTGAAGTTAGATAAAAAAAAAACATTCCTACATTCAAACAAAGAACCTCCTCCTTTTTGGAAATTCCATTAAAAATCTGCTTTAATGTCTACTTGTTATGACATTACACGAAGAAATTCTCCAAAGATGCGAGTGAAAACGCAAGTTACAACCAGTGTACATAATAATATCATACTAATATTATAAAGGCAAATGTCTGTGAGTGTGTTTGTATAACACACTCACAGACATTTGCCTTTATTCGCCGTTTGAGCGTGAAGAAGTAACAAACATATAGTTTGTTACTTCTTCACGCTCAAACGGCAGGACGGATCTGGATGATATTTGGCAGAGAGATTGATTATAGTCTGGAATAGCACATATTTATCGACATTCACGCAGGCGAAGCTGCTGGCAGAAGCTAGTCAAGTCATAAAAGGATACTAATATTATAAAGGCGAAAGTCTGTGAGTGTGTTTGTATGTTTGTTACTTCTTCACGCTCAAACGGCCGGACGGATCTGGATGATATTTGGCAGAGAGATTGATTATAGTCTGGAATAGCACATAGGATACTTATTGACATTCACGCGGGCGAAGCTGCTGGCAGAAGCTACTCAAATCATAAAAGAATACTAATATTATAAAGGCGAAAGTCTATGAGCGTGTTTGTATGTTTGTTACTTCTTCACGCTCAAACGGCCTTGCGGATCTGGATGATATTTGACAGAGAGATTGATTATAGTCTGGAATAGCACATAGGTTACTTATTGACATTCACGCGGGCGAAGCTGCTAGCAGAAGCTAGTCAAGTCATAAAAGGATACTAATATTATAAAGGCTAAAGTCTGTGAGTGTGTTTGTATGTTTGTTACTTCTTCACGCTCAAACGGCTGGACGGATCTGGATGATATTTGGCAGAGAGATTGATTATAGTTTGGAATAGCACATAGGATACTTATCGACATTCACGCAGGCGAAGCTGCTGGCAGAAGCTAGTCAAGTCATAAAAAGATAAATAAACAGATGGAAATATAGGCATTAATCTTCAGCTCACGCTTTGATTTTCAATCCACTTACCTATAAAACACTCGATCCCACCTTAAAAGTTGAAAGGCAATGCAAAATATTTTAAGCTCTTCAGTTTTCAGGAAAATTCATAATTTTGCAATAAAATTACTATGAAAGTACCATATTTGGGACATAAACTTTTTACGATACATAACCCAGCACTTTGCTTTTTTTCAATACTTTTCATACAATGTTCTTTATATGGTTGTAATAAAACTGAGGGTTTTTATTTGGTTTTTGTGAAGGCTTGTTAAGTAAACTTGGTTATGGAAATGCATCAGTCTATTACTACAATGTTTATTTATGTTATAACGTGTTCTCGTGTTTATTGATGAGACAGTTTTTTTATAAGCTTTACTCAGGAAGAATGTTCATCATCATCATCAGCATTTTTAACGTTCCCACTGTTGGGACACAGGCCTTCTCTCTGTGAGAGGAAATGTGACATAAACAACCACGCCGGCCCAATGCGGGTTGCTTTTGTTTCTAGGAGGACATGCCGGTTTCCTCACGATGTTTTCTCTTAGGAAGTAAGTTACGACGTCGACAAGTATAGTTATGAATTTATATAGCAATTGATAAGAAAAATAAAAATAATGCGTAAAAGATAATACAATTCCGTCACTTAATGCACTCAAAAATAGAGCAATACAAAAGTGGCTAAAGAAATATCGCGGAAAAAAAACTGGTTGACATGAGAACCCTCCTCGTATTTTTTGCTTCGTTTAAGAATAACTGATAAAAAGTAGGTTTATAAATTGGGAAAAACATTTTTGCTCAACAATTATCCTCTTTCATTTAACACACAATCATGATCTTACATTTTAACGACATCCACCGACAATCTACGTTAAGTCCTTCCCTAATTAAAAACATTTAATAATAAAATTACCATATCCCGCTGAGTGAACTGTCGATAAAACGGGATGGCAGCTGCTCACTTTAATTCAATGAGTGTCGGCGTTGCATATTCGAGCGCCATTTTATTCAAATTAAATGCAAGAGGTATTCTGATGATATTAATGGAGTAGTTGGGAAGGAATTACGTAGCTTTTGGGTGAGTAGTAATAGGCGCTCGGGACAACCAAAGATGGCAGAGGTTTGTCCGTGGAAGGGTGACCATTACAGATCTTCTTTCATTCGTCAATCATGATAAACAATTAAAGTCAGTAATTTTTTTTTATTTCAATTAGGCCAATAAGCGGCACTTTTGAAACATCAAACATTTAAATTTAAACAATTGTTATATAATAAAAAAAAATTGTACCATCCGTTCGACAAAGTAGCTTGTTATGGAGAAGAACGAACAAGAACCTCCACACCTACTCTTTTAAAAAAACCGGCCAAGTGCGAGTCGGACTCGCACACGAAGGGTTCCGTACCATTATCGCAAAACACTGCAAAAAAATCACGTTTGTTGTATGGGAGCCCCCCTTAAATATTAATTTTATACTGTTTTTAGTATTTGTTGTTATAGCGGCAACAGAAGTATATCATCTGTGAAAATGTCAACTGTCTAGCTATCACGGTTCATGAGATACAGCCTGGTGACAGACAGACAGACAGACAGACAGACAGACAGACAGACAGACAGACGGACAGCGAAGTCTCAGTAATAGGGTCCCGTTTTTACCCTTTGGGTACGGAACCCTAAAAAAGATCTTTTACAATATTTACATACATACATTAATTTATGTAAGTGAGGACGATGCACCCAGACTAACACTACTATACTATATATAGATATAAAGTATTACAAACACTAACAGGTAAATTCATTCATTTGATCAATAGGAACATGGTTCTCACATACTTAAAAATATTGCAAACATCGATAAATTACTCAAATCAACAACTGCGGAACACTGTGTGAGTCAATTTCTTAAACAAAAACAGAAGAAAAAAAAAACAATACTATAACCATGAATATATAGAATATTCAGTTTGATTTTGTCCACACTAAAGATGAAGGACCAGGACCAGCATGTTTCCAAGCATTCTTATCTTCAATATTATCATCTAATTTGTAATATTCTTGTTTACACAATGTGCTTTTAACAAAAGTTTTAAATTTTGAGTTGAAGGCCATCATCTCCTACCGCCTTAGTGGAAATGGATAGGATACCTTTCCTAATATCTAGTTCAGCGATTGGGTGGATAGAGAAAGAAGTATTTGCTGGCAAAGAAAGATTAGAGTATTCTTTGATAGTGGAGAGTTTAACATGGTTGTCGAGGGTGTTATGAATGTGGCGCCTTTTTGTATTCCTGCACGGACGACCGCAGTGATTCCGCAACCTCTTATAATTTCCCAGTTGTCTTCGGTAGGCTGTTTTCTGTACAAGCGCTTATCCTTGTCACGCTTAGCCTTCTGGTAATTGCTGGGGATAGCCATGGCGCGGGAAGGCGTTTTACTCTCACCTTTTTAAGAGGAGCATGTACCTCATACAGTTCCATCCTCGCAGGTGAACACAGGAGACTAGTCAATCACACCCGCATCAGCCCTCAAACGCTCCAGTTCAACGTTTTTGCTTTTAGGAGGTCGAATTTTGTAGGAAAGATAAATGAGGTCATGATAGGAAAAAGTAGCAGGAAGCTGTCCATGTGTGGCTACTTTATTAGGGTCAGAAACTAGAATGAGAACTAATAGAGAAGGAGTAAAGTGAGGAGCCCTTTGAGAAGCATTTAGCGGGAAAAAGACAGAAGAGACAAGTGATTGGAGTTTACGGCTCCGCACATCTCCCTTGATCAGACAGGTGTTAAAGTCTCCGATGATAAGCGTATGCTCATAGAGTGGGGAAAGGTTTTCTAATTTAGTTTCGAAGGAGAAAAAGTAGTCGATTTGACAGGAGGGACATCTAAAAGCAGTTTTGTGTGTTGAAAATCTATTTCAATGAATAGGTGTTCAGCAAACTTTGAGTAGATACTCGGAGACTGGTCAACTATCCTGTAACTGACATCGCCACGGAGATAAATGGCAACCCTCCTATATCCCTTGCCCGTTCTGTCATTGCAGACCATTTTGTATCCAGGTAGAGAATACTGCGTGGAAGGAAGTGCAGGTTTGAGGAAGGTTTCGGATACAAGGATAGCATGAATAAGATCTGAGTCGAAGGACGACAGCAGGTCAGAGTAGTGAGTAGGGATGCTTTGAGCATTTATGTGAACAGCGTTGAAAAACTTGCGACGATTTGAAAATGTAGAAGAGAGATGGTCTCGAAGATTAAGAGAATTATCATCGCTAAGATCCACAGCAAAGCCCTCCACTGACGCACAAGAGGGTGAGCACGAAAATAAACTATCATCTACAAGATTATCTGACATAATAAAATATAATTATTATAAATTAAAAAGTACTCCGGAAAACTAAAGACAAACAAAATTAATTCAAGTACTTAAACCTCGTTGCACTCGACGGTTACATTATAATTAATTAAAATAAAACCCTACCTATGGGTTTGGGAGGTTTCGTGTATCGATAGAAGGACTATTGGTCTCTGCTTGACCACTGTTGATGTAAACAACTATAAAATGGCAGGGGATGATTTGCACACTCAATTAATGGGCCTCCCCATAAACAGTTGCTAGCACTTTAGTGCCGTAGCGGCAAGAGCGGAGAGGTATGCCATGGCTATCAGGACAATCCCTAGTACGGTCAAGATTCCTACCAGCATCTTACTGGGTTAACTTCCTACCTCCGAGTGCGTTTGTTCTTTTGGAAACTCCACTCAAGCCAGCCAATTAAGGCAAGAGAAAGATGGAAGCTCTGTTCCCCGTCAGTGTTCACACCAACTGGCCAATAAAGGCAAGGCAGAGACGAATGACAAGACTTCTCCCTGGAGATCAGGCCCTTGTGGTCGCCACTGCTCACCAACTCGCCACAAAGCTGCGCTGCGGATTCTATCTCTCTTAGTCTGGCTCCTCACCCTAGGCATGCAGCAAAGTAGAATCTGCCAGCACCGACCTAGGGTTCATTGGAGTACGCAAGCCCCACCAAGAAGTCAACGTAGAGATACTGAGGTGGGGACATTATTATTAATATGTGGGTGTTCAGCAAATAAATCTTGACCTAGCTTTTTAATAATATTGAAGAGTCTACCAGAATCTTACGGTTAATCTAGTAAGTATTGATCATGCAAATACTTGGCAATCCAAACATGTTCAGAGTAAGTTATTTCGGTACAAGAAGCGACCTTGATAAACGAACCCTTGCTGGATGAAATGTGTAAATAAAACTGTTTGCCTCGCCCCAGCAGGTTTGGTCAAAACATCGTCAAAATATGTTAAGATTTTGTTATGAAATAATGTTGTTATACCATGTCTATTTTCTTACAGAGGGCTCATATTTTGCAGTTAGTGGGTATGTGAGTATCAGTGTTTTGTTTTCTTTATGGATGAGGCATAAAATTTTCGTTATAAGGTAAGAGTATTAAGTCCGCCGCTGTACGTTTATGTTCTTAAAGTATTAAATTAATAAATAAGATAGCACATGATATTTATTCAAAACTAGCTGTTACCGCGGCTTCGCTCCCGTCAACTGCCTACCCTACCCTACTTACCTACCTCCAATTTTTTTTATTCCTGGGGCATTCTTTCGCGGAGAACCATAACACCGTCATTTACAAAATGACGCGTCATGATCGCCATCTATCGAATATGGAGTTCAACTGTCCGAGTGTCTGAATTGCGTGTGTTGTGATATTTTACTTCTTGAACACTTTAAATTCATGCAACTGTTGATAGAGTGAACCGATTGTGATGAAACAAACACTAAGTAATACTTCAAGTTACGCACAATTTTTATGTATAAAAATTATCTAAATTTTACATGATGCGTGCACAACTAAACAGATAAACAGGCCAAATTCGCAATATGCTGGCAATGTGTTCTGTTGGTTTTTCTTAAACACCCCGGCTATTTTTATTAGAAATATTTTAGATGTGCAAAGGTGAGTTTTTTAGAGATTCATTATAATACGTATTGATAATCAGTTTTCCATGGTTTCGCTTCCGTGGCGATAGAGTAACACAGCCTATCAGGGATTCAGCCTTTACGTATCTTTCTATCAGTAATATTTTTTTGTAAACATATCAATACTTTCAGAGATTTAGTATTACAAACAAATAAACAAACATCAACAAAGTTCCTATCTATAATACTAGCGACCCGTCCCGGCTTCGCATGGGACTAATTATATACAAAAATCTTCCTCCTTTATCGTATAAAAATCCGTTGCGTGGTTTAGAAGAAGTTAACAGCGAAACAGAAATGACGTCGACATACGCGGATAGCAACTTCGATTTTATTATATAAAGATTTAAATGAGGCTGAAGGTCACAATGACATATTTTCATCAAGAACAAAAACAAAAGACGACCTTCAAAAAATGTATTTTGCTCGGCACCAATTATAATGTTTAAGCTAGGCTGGAAAGAAGTAACCTTATAAACTCCACAACAACACATATTCCTTTGATATCATTGCGACTTAAGCAGCCTCTGATGGGCATTAGACCTCAAGGGTCTTTTGTGGTCGACATCAGGGTCCTACCTGTGTTAGACATTTCCCAAAGGTAATTTTCGTCGACACCATCGGCCGTAGTAATAAGCTTGCTCAGTAGCACGTGACCGGTACCTACATGCTCTCGCTGTCTCACTCACTCCCAAAGGATCGGTTTATTGACGCCTTGAGTTCTGTCAATCGTTGCACAGGGGGGTCCCAAATGGTCTTTTAGGGGCGTTTTTCCGCTGCACTGATGATGTTCACCGGGATGGTTTTAGTGAGGTGAAAATTCCTCACCTCTGGTCTTTTCCCAAAAAGTCCAGGCGACTTTTGAAGGTTTACGTAAACAAAAAAAAGATTTTTGTTTTAATCGTTTCGCAACGCTTGCAATTTCTTCCTGTATCGTGGGTGCGTTTACAAACATATAAACTCACATACACAACACCCAGACCCGGAACAACTATCTTTAGGTCATACAAATATTTGTTCCATGCGGTAATCTTTTTTTTTTTTTTTTTTTTAAACTTTGCCCCACACTAGGAATTTCTTCCTGTATCGTGGCTGCGTTTACAAACATATAAACTCACATACGCAACACCCAGAGACGGAACAACTATCTGTAGGTCATACAAATATTTGTTCCATGCGGTAATCGAACCCGTGACACGCAGCGCAGCAGTCATTCGGTCAACCAGTGCGCCAACCGTGCGCCAGAACATTAAATTGAACAGTCCGACTGAGACGTGTCTGCAGATAGCGATGTAACGATTTCCACACCCTCTCATGGGTGCTATTTCACTTATCGCGATCAGATATTTTGCATTGACATATTATATTTTAGGATGATAAGTTCTACAGGTATATGGACATCTTAAGTGTGTATTTAAGAGCTAATAGCATTTTTCAACCTTAGTGAGATGCTTTAAGGAACTATGGACATCATCAAACTAATTAGGATGATCTGATTAGCAAAGGAATAAAATCAGCCTTCTGTAATGATTACAACATGCAGCCTCAGTTAGTGGGGCTGTTAGCTTTGCTAAGAAAATCTTGTCGACCTTGACCGGCTTTTTTGTACACCAAGAAAAAAACCTAATACTTCGCCTAAGGCCTTATTCACGTCAGTTTCAGTCATTAGAAGAAAATGAAGTTCTTAAATAAAAAACCCGTTTGGATCTCAACGTTTCATCTAATTCACAAAGTCCAAATAAATTGAATAGAACTCAGTTGTGGCCAGCGTTGTACGATTTATCACAGTCACACCCGTTTTTATGTGACCAGAGTGACATGACCTAATTACGGGAATCTAATTACTCTTTTAGAACGACGAAATGTTATAAAATAATAAATGGGTCTATAATAGGACTTCCTAATCATTCTGCAGTGATAAAAACCGTTGATAAAAAATACTTAGTAAGCACCAGAGCATTTGATAACGAAAGCTGTTACAAATTTTAATTGGAATCTTACAATAAATTTTTAGATAACACAACGTATGGATAATGTACACTCGACAAAGCGGTTATCAACTTTCCACTAATATTTTTTTAGTTGTATATTGGATACATAGTTTATAATGTAATACGTGCTGGAACAAATTCGCCTAGTTGTTTGTTATATGTAACGTGACCATACGTCCCGTTTGGAACGGGACTGTCCCTTTTTATAGTCACGAGTCCCGGTGTCCCCGAAATGAACTCTGGGACGCAAAATTGTCCCGTTTTCTGAACCCCGTGAAAATTTGAGTAGTCGAGCCGGCCGGATGGCCGCCGCATGTGTTAACGAAATTAAAATCATCTCTGAAAAAGCCATTAATAGGTATTGGATGTGGAGCCCATGTAATTCTGAATGCAATAAAATCTGCTGCAGACAGGCTATCCTTAGATTACGAAAGCATTATTGTGAAGATATTTTTTTTTATATTTACACGATTCGAGTTGAAACCCTAAAGGAGTTTTGCGCTGAAACTGAAACGGATTATCAACAAATGCTCGGCTATAGCAAAACCAGATTGGTTTTTAAACCAGAAAGGGTTTTTAAATGTATCTGCCGTTAGAAACTACTCTTTGAGTATTGAAAAATGTTCCCTGTTAATAAAAAACTTTTTTGAAGATCCTACATCCTAATTGTAGCCAACGTCCCGTTTTGAGTCAAAGAATAAATGGTCAAGTTAGTTATATGTTATGTTGTATTAGATTGGACGGTTCGGAGCTTAGATCAATAATATACTAGATCAACACTTCAAAAACGGGCCGAAAAATATGGTCACAAATACGGTTGTGTTCTTATTTCAAATTAGTATGGTTCAATCATAACCAACATCTAAATGTTAAAAATGCCGCAATGTGCGTTCAAAAAAACCACCTTGATTCTGAAAGGAATATCTCTTTTTACCGAAGTTTATATCATTAAGTGTTTTTTATAAAGTAAAAACTGAATTAAATAGTAAATATTAATCAATTACCAAATATTATAATTGTTTTACCAACGTTTGCATCGACAACGCGCCAACTATTGTAACTAACATCGACTTTCTGGAACTTTGTAATTTAGACATTAAAACATGCGTGTCAGAATAAATTTGTTTTGATCTTGTTTTTATTGCTTTTTGTACATAGTTTTGTGAATCCAACTTTAAATATTGCATTTAAGGTTGCAATTGCATATTGGTGTTAAAGAGAAGTTTTGTATGGGATTGTTTATCTAGTATATTATTGATCGATGGTTAAATGTAACACTCTGTGTTACATTTCACTGAGCCGTACACGGTGATGTCATCATTCTCTTGGCATTGTTCTTATTTATTTGTGGTTGGCGCACCATGTCTTCTTCCATAATTCTCTATTACTCGTCATCTGGGTCATCACCCTCTTATGGCAAGACTACGGACATGACGACTACGGCGAAGTACGTAGTGGCCTTTTACGAGTTTTATAAATTTGGCTAGCGACAAAGGTAATGTACGCCCACCCTAACATACGTCACGTAAGGGTGTGACAGTACATGAAAGTATATGACAAGTTAAAGGACCTACTAAGACCTTACAGCCTAACAGTCCCTACGACCCTAAGCGCTATAAGCCCTACAGCCCTAACCTACCATATACCTAGTGTGTGAAAAATAATATAGATAAGTTCAGGATGTCTGCACCATGAGACCTAAAGTTACAGACGGATAGTGGGCAGGAATTCCAGGTTCGGGAAGGGTATACTCACTGCTAGTCCAGCAGACTCACAGGACTGATCGGAGATGGCTAAAGGTGTCTTGGCCACGGCGAGGGGTAATGAGACAAGAATATAAATTCAAATCTGATTTATTGACAATATTGTACAGCTTATATACTGTTTTCTTATACACACTAATTTACATATTTGTCTGTGCCCTATGCGTGTAAGATGCAACCAAACAGTATTTTATCTGGGCCGCGTGTCAGCCGGGCCGAGTGCTGAGTCAATGACCAAAGGTAACTTTGAACAGATAATATGTCACCAGACGGCTTTAATTAAGTTTAAATAAAAATTGAAGTTTACATTAACGCAATCGAGTAAGTATAAAAACTTGTCGACGACACGTCAATATGTTATGCTTGAGACAGTCCAAAAAGTCACCGATACGTAAGTGTTTTTTGCATTGCACCAATTGTTCATGATCACATGTCAGAAACAATTAATAGTTATTTATGCTACAAGTGCGGAAGGTAGGTGATTTCCGATGAGGCATTTTTATTCACGAGCGAGCAAAGCGAGTGAGTAGATAAATCGACACGAGTCGGAAATCATCTTACGTACGTGTATTATGATACCGTGCGAGGAAATAAATAAATATATCTGAACCAAGCAAGAAATTAATAAAATGGCGGGCTTATTTAAAAGAGACTGTGACCTCTGAGTTTGTTTCGGGTTTTCTTCTCAGAGTAGTCAGACAGGAAACGCCGACCTCATCTAGTTTTAAAAAAATATGATCGACATGTAAAAGTGTTTGTACAAACCAACTTACAGAAATAAAATCATTTATTCAAGCGCGCTCAGCATATCCACAGATTAACTAATAGTTCCTCGGGCATATCTACTGCGCTTGTGCAAATAGCTGTCACGTCGTAACGTAAAAAGGCACGAGCAAAATATACGTTCTGCCAAACATATTTAATCACTATTTAAAATTAATTTATTGAACAGCTCGTGGCTAAATAATAACAGCCGCACGGGTCGATCTTCAAGGTTAAGCAACGCTTGACGAGGTCGGTCCGTGGATGGGTGACCATTTCAACATACCGAGATTTCTCCGTGCCTCGGAAAGCACGTTAAGCCGTTGGTCCCGACTGTCATTTGAAGATCTTTGACAGTCGTTACGAGTAGTCAGAAGCTTGAGATCTGACACCAGTCTTGCCAAGAGGTATCGTGTTATCCAGTTACTGGGTTGTGGAGGTCAGATAGGCAGTCGCTCCATGTAAAACACTGGTACTCAGCTGAATCCGGTTAGACTGGAAGCCGACCCCAATATAGTTGCGAAAAGGCTAGGTAGATTGATTGAATTTATTGAACAAAATCTAAATCTAGAGTATTTAAAAACGCCTTTAATGAAGTACTAGATTTATTTTACCTTTTATATGAATGATAATCTGTACTTAACTAATTTTTACAACTTTTCTCAAATAATCAAAACTCTATGCGTCGGGCTGACGTTGGAGTTAAAAATTAAAAAAAATACAGACAAGTAAAAAGCACTAGTGAAAAAAGTGACACTTTCCGCACAGTTTGGCTGCTTGAAAAACGCTCTTTTCGAAGACATGCATTGTAAAATCTTAAACATTCATCTTTTTAAAAGGCACTTAAAGAAGTTTCTTATAAGTAAATCCTATTATAATATTTCTGAATTTCTGAAGGAAAAAAAATTGTTTAAATCAACGTGGTTGTTCCGTTGTTATTATATTATTTTTGAATTATTGACATTTCTGCGTATAATTATAATTTTTTTACTATAATTTATTTTGATATCAAAGTTTTTTTTTTTTGCTTCTGATTTTATGATCTTTGACTACATTTGTTTATTTTTATTGACCACACTGTTATTTTTTAATTGCTGTTTTATAATGGATAGATTATTATTTGACTCTTAATATTTGGATACTTAACCAATTGACATGGCCTGTAGAATTTAACTATTGAAATTAAAGAGATGCTTTTAATTGTTGATTTATTATGATGTTAATTCGAAAATGTGTATGTGTGTATTCTGGCTCTTTTTCTATTATTAATGATAACCATTTAATTGTAACAGTAATCAATTATATTGGACATTGCAAATCATATTTGTACGCCTCGTGGCAAAACATAGAGAGTCTCTTTAATGTTGTAACATCCCACACATAGCTGTGTAACCTATGTTTTACAAATAAAGTTCTGTCTGATAGTTGAAAGTGATCATCCGTGAACTCTGCCGACTGTACCCACCTAATCGTCGCCATAAAAATCTACAAGGAAATCCGATGCTCACATTTTACACAGTAGTTGCGTGCTAGCGATAAGAGCGAGGTTCGATACTAATGTTCACGTATTTATCTATGCCATTAAATAAATCGAGAACATCGTGTTTTGGTGTTAAACTTTGGTTTTTATTGGCCGTAGTTTTATGGCTCTGATAGTTATCTGGATTAAATACTGTCTTGATTGCTGTTTTTTATTGTGAAAATCTTTCTACTTGGTTGTTTGTACGTTAATAGACTTATCAAATATGGTACATACAAATTTCCTTTTCAGGTGTAATTGAAATAACTGAAAAAATCGCTGTAATATTACCAGAACGAAGCCGTTAGTGTTAGTGATAGTAAAAAATATTTTTTTTCCTAGGTTCCCTAGGAAATGGAAATTATTAGGTTAGGTTATGGTGTATAACATTTTGTAAGTCTGTAGACACGGGTAGACCGAGATCTACCAGTGTACAGATTCTTTTGGAATGCATGGGTTTTTCATATTGAGACAAAAACTGAAATCACGGTAAAAGAAACCAGCTATTACATATGTTTTGTCGGTTTTCATTAGAATGAAATACTGAAAAAAAAATCCATGATTTTCCTTAGCAGCAACTATGTGTCCGTCCTTTAAATATAGACATAGTGACCTTCCAGTTTGTTAATGGACAATACACGTCGCTCAAATAAAGTGATTGATGGTTTGCTATTAACAGTCGAAATTTTGTTCCAGATCTCAGAATAATGGAGATGCGTCAAAGAAGAGTAGTGTTTATGGGGTGTAAAGATGCTTACGTCAATGTTGTTAATGTTTTTTTATACTATCATTGTATTTATCTACTCAACGTGCTCTATACAACCCCAGTCGATGGGGTATATTTTTTTTTTCACCCTCCGCTTTGGCTGTATGGGAGCCCCATAAAAAAATTAAAAATAAAATGTTTACAATTTGTATGGCTTTGTATTAACAAGATGCTCATATTGTGAAAATTTTAAGACTTCATCTCCAACCGTTTGTCTGTAAAACCTGTGTGACATACGACGGACAGACGTACAGATGGGCGAATGGTCAGACAGACGAACACGTGAGTGACAACAATGGGGCTCCGTTTGGACCCATCGGGTACAGAACCCTAAAAACTTATGTTTAGAAGAAAACTAAACTAACTCGTAACATCTAACGCCTTATTGTCCGTTTCTAAGACTATAATTATTTTTCTTGTCACTGTATTTAACTTTTCTTTTAGTAAAAGTCTATCTCAAGTCAAAAATACTAAAATAAATTGCCTGTCCATACCAGCAGTAACATATCCCCACATTTCTACGAACGGGGCGTTCTATAATCGTAGTGAACAATAGACCAACATATCGATTCCTCGCGTGCCCATTGTGTGGGTGAAATAACATTGTCAATGCATTCCCTAGGAGATGGGTCAGTATTTTTCGTTTTCTAATAAATTGCAGTGTAAAAATAAACATTAAAGTAATTTTAAAAAACAAGCGTATACATCAAGCTATTGAATGCGAGTCACGTGTAAAATATTATGTCTGTTTAGGAGTTGCAGGATGACAATTGTCTGGTTTTGTTAAAATTGTTTAGGCCTTGTGCCTCGCTGTGTGTCTTCTACCGCCTGTACAATGGTTTGTGCTCAGATGAATTGTTTGACATGATGCCCACAGCTACATTCTATCATCGCACTGCTCGCCACAGGCAGGGAATTCTTCCTCACACATTGCGATCTGAGACGGTGCGCACTGTGCGGTATGAAAGAAAGTTCATCCCACGCACACTTAAGCTGTGGAATGAAGTCCCTGCAGCGGTTTTCCCAAACGCCTACAATATGGGGTTCTTCAGGAAGGGCATTAGAAGGTTTCTTCAGGGTCGGCAGCGAGAGTGTAACGCCCCTGGTGTTGCACACGTCCACAGGCCACGGTAACCACTTCCCATCAGGTGGGCCGTGTGCTTGTCTGCAAACTAAGAGGTATAAAAATATATATATATATATTAAAATACCCGTATTTAAATTATTATTTCATGCTTTTTAAACTAGGTACATATAATATACCTAGTAGCAGACATGCTTCAATCGCCAATCTATCGAAACACGTAATAATGACACGATATCTTGCGGAAAAAAACTAGATTCAAAGAGTAAAATGCGAATAACTTTTGAACGGCTAAGCCGATATTTTATTTAAACATAGTTAAGAACACTCTCGACAAAGAAGTCACTTTTCAAACAAAAAGAAAATAAATCAAAATCGGTTTATCCGTTTAGGCGCTATGATGCCACAGACAGACACACAGATATCCAGATACACAGCAACACACGTCAAACTTATAACACCCCTCTTTTCCGTTGGGGGTTAAAAAAAGCTTAAGGGAAACAAAATCTTGTAGTGAAATAACACTTCGTTAAGTTAATTATAAAAATATCCTCTACGACGAAGTTTGACGATTATTAATCGTTTCTTCTACAATTGTTAAGAACCTATGCTATATTTTCATAACAAGCTATAGCTATCTGACCTACTTAAATATCATTGGCTTTTTTTTTTATTTGTTTTAATTTAATTTCTTCTAAATTTTATAACTGGTGTTTACCTAAAGTAGGTTCATCCTTATTCTTCATGTATAGCCAAAGCTCAAAACCAAACAAAATACAACCAAACTTGAACAAAACAACGCAATTAAATTCTTACAAAATGAAAATATATTTATTTCAACCAAGGTCTTTATTTAAGTGCTTTTGAATTGTCGAACAAAAATGAAACTAGTTGCACATTCTCAAGCGTCAGTAGGTCTCTATGGAGAAGAACCTGCAAGAAACTAAACGGACATTCTTTTCCAGAAGTTTTAATTACAATTATTTGGTTACATCATTATTGTAAGAAAATACATATATGTGAGAATGATGTAAAAAAGACGTGCACGCAAAACAAACAATTTGAAAATACATTAAGTAAACAAAAAACTAATGGCGCCCGTTCACGAACATGAAGCATGGATTGGCACCATTAAGCTCAACCATCACCGAACGCCTTACAAGTGCACAATGTAATTGAGCAATTCCCTCTATTTCCACTGGGAAAACAGTATATAGGCATCTGAAAAGCGATCAATCCATCCAACTAGCGAAAATCTGTTTAGAATTATTTTATACTTTACAATGCTGAATTTTTTAAATCTCCTTTTGGTGTTTCGTTGCATTGCGTTGAATTTCACAGAGAACTTTAACTAAAATTTTTAATTATGCCCCTGAACTTGATTTCTAGAAAATGACCTTTCTTTTGCCCTTTGGTAAGCAACGCAACGCCTTCACGAAACGGTTAAAACTGGATGCTTGTGAATTGTATACTCTTCCAGTGAAATTCCCGTTAAAATCGGTACCTTTCTGAAAAGAGATTGAAGCCTGAACTACCGAAAATCCGTTCGGTATTATTTAATTCAGACAATTTTTTTTATTTTTTTTTCTCCCTGTGGTGTTTCGTTGCGGTCAGACACATTGGATTTCACAGAGAACTTTGATGCGGATTTCGGGTAAAAAAGTGATGTTAGCAGTGGTCGGTATAAGTCTGGTTTAAAATAAATTTTAGTCTTGAAAAAATAGTGTATAAAATATTATTTGGAGGATTTTAAAGGCTGTGCCATGATAAAAAAGGAATCTTAGGTTTGTTCGGTGAACCAGAATTGTCGAAATCCAAGCTTATATGTACTAGTTTATCGTGGACTTTCAAAAGCTATTTCCGTATTTTTATGGAACGTTCGCATTTAAATCTTGGTTTCGCATTCAAATATTATGTCAAAAACATTGCTAACTTCCATTGATGAACATTGATAGTCACCAAGATGAGAGTGTGACTTGAATTTGAATGTTTTTATGTACGAGATTTATATTCAGTAGACTTCAAATATATCATTGTATTTTAATTTAATTTCGCTTATTTAAGCTTAAAACTGCAACAAAGCTATCAACACCGCTGCTCGTATAGTAATCACACATAATTGTCATCCTCGCACTACCAATTTACAACAATATTTAATCTTCTAACACATATTTAAAAAAATTAAAAATAATTTCTAACGACGCCATGCACGTGAAGGCTTCAATTAAAAAAGCCACTTACTTTAAGCAATTAAATGTGAAAACTAGTTCTTTTGTGGTCACGCTAAGCTTTTGTTAGAGTTTCAAACAACAATAAGTATGGTAATATGGTCGTTACTTTTAACCACGCTGAAGTTAAGGGGTAACTGTTCCACGAAGCCAACGGTTAAGTTAGATTATGGCTAAGTAGTTCAAGTGGTTTGAAAAAGAAATGGTGTTATTTATTTCTTATAGTAGGAAAAGTTTCAAGAATCGTCAAGACAATGCGAAAGAAACGTTACAAAATGACAGCAACACAGCAACCTTTTTTATAGTAATTTTTCGGAATTCAGAATATTTTCTAGAAAAAATGTGTTGTCGCATTGTCAAGTCGCATCTGCTGCGAAAATCTTTAAAATCTGGAAAACCTTCAATGCATTTCTCAAAAAATTCAATAGGTAAGTACGGCTGTAAAATATATATATACGTTTTTGTTTTTCTAATGGCTCCAGCATTAAGTGAAACATATTTAACAAAATTCAAGCATGTCAGTCTTAATTATATCTAAACGTTTCGTGAAGGCGTTTTCTATGCTTACAAAGGGCATACGAAAGGCCAATCTTAAGGTCAAATTCTGTGGCATCATTCATAATTAATTTGCTGATTTTGTCGAGCAGAATCAAGATACTAATAGAACTTAATTATAAATTAAAATGTGGCCCTGTGACCTTAGGTGTTATTTTGTACTGAGGGTCAAGGAAGAAAATAATTTTAAAGTCACAAAAATATGAGACCCCTCTTTAAACGCAACAACTCGACAAACCAAAAGATAAAAAAATCACAAAATATAAATATAGCCAGTGTAGAAAAAAGGAGACGATGCAAAAAGTAGGGCACACAGTGAAACAAAAAAAAAAACAAAAACAATTATTTTTATAATACCGCCAGCGGAAACGGAAGACGGCAAAAACTAATTTACTTAGATACACGGCGAAACTAATTTCGTACTGAAAATGTAATCTAGTTTCAACAATTTACTTTTCTTTTTGAAGGAAAGGTTTCAGATTTTTATCATGTTCGAGGCTTGGGATTGCTGCTGTATTTTTTCCTGGTAATTATTCTGAGTTTCTTTTCAGAGTTAGTTTATTTTCATAACATAATTATGGCCTGATTTTTTCATTTGGATTACCATTCGTTTCCTGAAAATGCAATACCCTGGTTGGTTATGCAATCAGCTGGAGTAATTACAGACACAGTAGTAAAACAATTAAAAATAAGCATTTTAAGGTGTGTCCGGCTGAGGGTATCTAAAGTGGGTTTAAATGTATAAATGTTTACTTATTTGTTTCTTTCTGACTTCATTATTTAACATCCCCAAATCGGCCAATCCTCTGCATCCAGTGGACTCTCGTGGTCCTTACAAGTCAAAGGTCTACGTAGTGTTAGGTCATTCAACGCTCCTTCTGCCGCCGCGCTGGTACGTGATCGCCACTCTAAGGCCTCTGCCTTAAATCTTGCGGGCAACGAGGCGGCGTTCGTGGTTGTGTCGTCGAGATATTTGTTTTCACGATCGAAATGTCTGAACATCGGCGACAACATTTTTTGATTCAAATTTTTTCCTAACGCTCGATTTATTGTGGGCAAAAGAAGAAGTGAATTCCTACTATAGGGCAAGGAAAAGATAAAGCGAGTTTTATCGAAATTATGAAGAACAGAGATATGATTATGATACTTTTGACTATATTCTTGAAGCTATCAAGGGCGATTTGTTAATTAAACTGGTTTATTACTCTTCTATTTTTATGGTTCACATCTTTGTTGTTCCATGTCGGTGTCCTCTCAAAAATTGCTGAAAAATTTGCTTTAGCACGTCCGAAGACATTTCGACACGTCACAAAAATAAATTGCACAACACTGCAATTCAGACGCGCGGGCGGTAACCGCTAAGCTGGAGTGCACCGCTCGTTGCCCATCCCCGCGCCGCTGCCGCGCCGCTGTTTCCGAGAGCCGGTCCATTTGATTTTACGCATTAGATCCGGCCGCGCCACCACCGCCACCGTCCCGCTGCCCGCAAGATTAGAGGCAGAGGCCTAAGAGTTTTCGGACCCACCAGCTATCCGTTCTGCGACCAAAACCTCCCACAACCACTTCAGTTTCAAAATTCTTCGGTTAGCTTTATTAGGAAGATAAAGTGCACAAGCACTATATTTTCCCTCCATTGCGATTTGGATGACTTTTAGTTTTATGATAAGCTTGCCTTTCCCCATCACGGCGCCCATTCTACTCTATTGCACATTTTACCGCCTAAACTAGTAACTTTATTAATGGCCAGAGGTGGCAACATCCTCACATGAAAATAAGAAGACTTTATTAATAAAATTTAAATTTACGTGTAGAAAGTTACTCTACTGATACTGGTAATGTACTTGGAATTGGTAGAGTATTACTCTAGTGAATCAACTAGCGTTAATTCTACCCATGTACACCAGGCTTAAGCACGGACTACAGGAAATGTTTGAAATTAATAACATAGAGCACCTCAGGAGACGTAGTATTCAATTCTTGATTTTTCTCTGTATGCAAAGGTTTGTTTGTAGACAGTTACTCTACTGAAACTGGTAGAGTAGGTACTTGGAATTGGTATTACGCTAGTGAGTCAACTATCTTTAACTCTACCCGTGTACACAGGCTTAAGTGCGGCAACCAATCCCTAACATACAACATGGAACTCAGAAAAAGTTTGAAATCGATAACCTGCAGCATCTCAGGTGACGTAGTAATCAATGCTTGATTTTTCTCTGTATGCGAAAGAACGAGTATTTACCCTGCAATGTTACCTTTACTACCGATATTTAATCCGTATTAGTTTCTAAAACCCTTGTTCTACAATACATACATGCATAAACTGGCGCCTTTTTCCATGTACCCCTATAAAGAAACTACCGAACGCCACCGCCACTGCCTGTTCTACACTATACTTAAAGTAATTGGACGATGGTGAGTTGCACTTCCCACTATCCAATTGTCTCATTTACTTCCCATCCTCGCAACACATAAACACAAAATTAGCACTCAATTAAGGGCATGTTAATACCATAAACTAATAAGTATAAAGTCGGCACCAAAAGCCAAAACACGCGAGCCTTGCCCACTGCCCAGTGATTTGACACAACATGTGGGCTTGGCTAGTAATTACACAAATGGATTAATATTACCCACCCTTATTTACGAATTAATTCCGTCCTGTGTGTGTAAGGCTCTGTTATTGTTTTAAGTGTAGTGGGTGTGAAAACTTGTATATTGAGTTGCGGAAATAATGAGGATACAATGAAAAGCGAATAAAAAATATTTTTAATAAAAACTTAACCGACGATATTTCCTTAATTCGTCGGTTAAAATAACCTTTTTAATAAAAAATATAACCGACGAAATAAGGAACTGAAAAGCAAAAAACACAAAACAGTCTAGCATTTTGAGTTGGTACCAAACAAACATTCAAATTAATTACCTAAACCGTTGAATGATTGTAGCTAGGTTGATCTTCTTTGATGGTTTGTTTGGTGCCGCCCCTAATTGGTAGACAGAAGTTTTTTATTTTTTGCTTTTCGAGTCCTTATTTCGTCGGTTACATTTTTGTTAAAAAGGTTATTTTTTCACATTTCAGTTTACTAAATTTCAACAGAATCGGTTCACAATTGAAAATCCTTTTTTTACTTTTATTTTTAAAATTTAAATGTGACCAACTTTGATGAATACTATTTCTGATAAAAAGGTTTTTTTTAAATCGGACCACTCTTCCATTTTGAAGACACCGGTCATCATAACGAACTTCGAAAAATGACACCTTGAGTTTTTTTATTTAAGTTGATTTAAAATTACATATTTTACACCAAGAAAACAATAACCCCTAACCCGCAACAACACCAAGAAAACAACAAGATAATGAACAAGAAAATACGATAAAATTAAGAATATATTAGTTAATATTATTATTAATCTATTTTGGCGCCATACTTCTAAAAAAAGCCAGTGTTCAAATTTTAAAACGGGAATCCTTGTGATTGTTAACGAAAACAGCCTGTACTAAACTTTATGGGCTTTATTAACGAAAATCTGAGTTGTCTATCAAATGATTAGCTGATTCTATATTCAAATTCGCATTAGAATATTTGAATAGAGAATGTGCTTAGCAATCGCTAAATAGTGTCGAGGTTTTTATAAATAAGGATGATAAGTCGCCAAATACACCCTAGGCTGTTAAATCTGCTACGAAATTTGGTGAAAGCTGATATTTTCACCAGTCTATTTATATACAGCTCCAAGATAGAAATAGAAGAACAGGTTCTACTTTACCGGACATATTTTTATTTGATGGTATACTTTAATAAATGCAATGGCAAGGTATCAAACTTGAGCCCAAACTGTTATGAAGGCCATATTTCCGTAGTGCCGTTTTCAGGTAATGCAAATCAGTAATTAACCTTAAAACTATGAGCTAACCCATATTAATTGACAATCCCATTACAATAACAACCAACAAAGGAAATAAATCATATCAAACTCCACGCCCCCTATGCGCCCCTCCGCATTTCATGGCCATTCATTATACAATAGTCTGACCTACATGCATTAAAACCATTTCAAGGACATTCCTTTCCATTTCATTTTCTCTTTACTAGTAATTCCCTTGAGATAGTGGATTATTAATTAATAAGGGGCGCAGCCGCAAGCGAATACTTGTATATTTCAACCACTTATATTTCTAAGGAAAATCATAAATACAGGGACACGTAACTACTGGTAACGCCATCTTCTGTCGAATAGTTTAAATTAAAGTAGTTCCGGAAAATTTCGCTAGACGGCTACACGTAAAATCAGCTTTCTACCATTTTAAACGAGTTTCAGCATCGACTAAACATTAAGAAACACCAAGAATCATTTTTAAATGTATTGCAAATACAAATCTTCAATTTATCGGTGGATTTTTCTTAATTTTGTATGTAATTACGCGTTAGTGGTTCGACCAATGACAGCCGTACGTCAGTTGCCGCCAGTCGCTTGGCGCGTTCAGTTATGTGGGTGGGTGCTACGTCGGCCTAAAACAAAATCAAACATCACGTATTTAATTTATATGGCTTCGATACAATCGACTTTGTGAACGTTGTGAATTTGTTTCCAACTTTCGGATTTGAAAAGGTGAGTTTTTTCTGGGTGTAAATAGTTGGCCTAGATATTATTTTATTGAAGGAATTTGCTTTTTATTCATTTGTGTGTCAAGTTATTTATTATTATTGCTATTGTATATGATGTCTATTAAATCTAGGTTTCTGGTTTTCTTAAAATTTTATGTCATTAATTTTTTAATTGATTTCAGACTATTGTTTCTGTGTATTTTTTGTAAAATTCCTTGTTTTTCTTCTAAAATTCTGTTTATCTTTACTAATTAATATTTTTAGTTTAAATCATAATTAAATTTTTGATCTAATGTACATTGACTATTCTTCAAACATTTTTATTACTTCACACATAAAATACATGCGCAATACAGCGCCATCTAGTGTGTAATAGATTTGTAGTGAAGTTTGGAAAGGTGTGCTGCCATCTAGTATCGAATAGCTTAGTTTTAGTGTTAAACATAAGCTGAGGAATAGTAAACTATTACGTACTTTAAGTTAAAGCCTTAATTATTACATATTCTTTAAATCTTTTGTTTCACCAATTTCTTTTATCTTTATTCACTACCTGATTTATAACTACCATTATTTGTAGGTGTCCTTCACTAGACGTAAAGTAGCCAAAAAATAAAAGGTCCGTTTTGTTAGCTATAAAAATACTTAATAATAATTAAACTTGATGCTTGCGAATGTTCCCTCTCCCAATTAATTTCCCATCCCTTCTAACTTATTCTTCTCCGGACTTGCTTGTGGTGCTGATGAGTTTTATCCGCCACAACAATATCAAATTATAATCCCTAGTGCCGATTATTGCGCCTGTAGATGTGGTGTATGTATTTTAATGTTTTAATAACTTAAATATATTTATGTATTTTTATTTTTTTGTTTGTTTCTGTCCCGTACAATAAAACGTAAAATCAAATAATCATCTGTACCAAAAAGAACTGAGTTTTCGTTTCATAAAATTACCAATCTCAATCACTCTTGTATTCCAATTCACTTTAGACATTGGCAGAATAGTCGACACCGACTTTGCTTGCCATATAAAAATATAGAATAGAATAGATACTCGTTGTTATAGTGTGTAGGTAGCATAGTAATTATCGCGGCGTGTAAAATGAGAAACGTCAACGGACTTCTTAGATTGTGACGACTTTAGTACTTTAAGAGGATCTTTTTAAATAATAAATTCGCCCGCTATTATATACTGACATAACATATGACATAATAATATTATTGGAGTCCAACAGATGCTCCTCTAGCCAACGCTTCTGCCAATACAGACTTGTTTATGAGTTTGGTTAAGGAAACTTATTTTTTTAATGCGAAAGCACATTTACGGCTATCTTTGAAGTCTCATTCATAATAATCTATACAAATAAATAAAATTGAAGTGTCTGTATGTAATATCAAAATAACAACGTTTTATTGAATGCACGTGAAAGTATATACGGTACTAACAACAAATAAGCAATTTTAAGATTTTTGTCTGTCTGTCTATCTGTCTGTCTGTTTGTTCCGGGTAATCTCCAAAACGGCTGGACCGATTTTGTTTGACGGGACTTTCTCTGGTAGATAGCTAATGTAATAACGAGTAACATAGGCTACGTTTGATCACAAGAAAATTCATAGTTGCGGCGGGAAACTAAAAAAATCAAAATATTTTTTTTACGAGTTTGACGCGGTCGAAGTCGCGGGCAACAGCTAGTAATATTATAAAGAGGAAAGATTTTTTTGTTTGTTTGTACCGAATATGCTCCGAAACTACTGAACCGTTTAAAAAAATTCTTTCACAAATAGAAAGCTACGTTATTCCTAAGTAACATAAGCTATTTTTTATCCCGAAAAAAGGTCCTGTGGGGTGGCCCACGGGAGCGAAGCCGCGGGGAACAGCTAGTATAATAATACATCAAAGAAAGTTATTAATAACTAGCCTCGACGCCTCGCAGTTTCACCCGCGTAGTTCCCGTTAAAAAGTAGCCTATGTCTCGCGGGGATAGTGTAGCTTCCCAACGGTGAAATAATTTTTGAAATTCGTCCAGTAGTTTTTAAGTTTATTCGTTACATACTTTATAATATTAGTATAGATTAGTTAGACAAATAAATTATCCCATCCTCATTCGAGCGTAGAAACCATGTATTATTTTGTATGTTTGTCTCAAAGCGTGAGATCGCGCCAAGAAAATGAGTTTTCTGCCCAATGAAGTAGGAACCGTTTAGTTTTTCCTTGAAATATTAAATTTTCGTACGTATTCGTGTTTGGATCGTTCTCTGTGATTATTTATGGGGATTGAAAAATAATTATTGTCTTTGGAATACGAAAGTATGAATATTATTATCTTAAATGAATATAGTAGGTAGTTATTGAATATAGTAGTACTTTAAAAAGTTATTTAGTGCCTGTGCATTATTTAGGATGGGCTCTTCTCGTTTATAGATGCTTGATAACATTTGATAACTTTTTATCTCGTTTTACTTTTTATTTTTAGTTTCTAACGTTTTATTGTCGGGCCTACGTTGTCCTCCCATATCTAAGTAATGCTGTAACATGGAAATATTGTAAAAACAAATCATATTTTTAAAAGAGTAACCATGGAGTTTCTTGGCGGTTCTTCTCCATAGGAAACGACCAACCCGAACCGTGAGCCTTTTGTCGACTTTTTATAAGTGCCCATGTATGCCTATGTAAAATAAAAATAAATGATTTTGATTTTATATTTCGCCAGACGCATCTGTGTTGGATCGTTGAGACATCTAAGGCGTCGTTCTAATACAACACGAATACGCAATCATCGCAAGTTCGCGCGAATTTTAGTCGTACAAATCCGCGACCAAACAGACTAAGGGCTCCCAGACATAACTGCGATGCGATGCGATGTGCGTATATTTAGTACGTGCGAGCTCGCAGATATTTGCGATGCGTTGTGAATTCGCAATTATGTGTGGGAGCCGACGCGACGCGAGCGACCGCGGATCCAGCTACGCAGTTTGCGTGGCATCGGCGCTAAACTGGACGTCAAAAACGCTAAGATTTTACTTTCGGGATTAGCGTGGATAACCTATCTTGCGGCTCTCGATAGCAATGAAAAAAAAGAGGTGGGAAGCAAAGTCCCCGACAATGCGGCGAGGTTATCGCGTGAATTCAATTAGGACACCAATTCGACATCAATATGTTAGATCGCGCGTTCTTACGAGTTCGTGCGAATAGATTTTTAAATGTTTTAATCACGCGACCGCATCGCGCGAATGCCAACACCTATTCGACATTAGGGATCCTACACATAACTGCGAATTCGCAACGCATCGCAAATATCAGCGAGCTCGCACGTACTATATAATATCTACTATAATTTAAATTGCGCCGAGAGGCTATATTGCGTATTTCTAAGAAAATTTCAAGTGTAAATCTGTCGAATAGCATCGCATTGCGTCCATGTGAACGAGTACTTGTAACTTCGCTAAATAAAACATGCTTATTGGTGTGATATAAATTTGATCGCGTCGAGCAATCAGGCAGGTCGCTAAGGCCCTGTTTTTTTTTCCGTAGTTAACTCAACCAATGAGTAATATGCTTTAAAAGAAATAGTTTAAAATTTCCGTAAAAAATAATTTTTCTTCAGTTGTTAGCCTCACAAACGGTCGTACGTGTCATGCGTGGTCAAGCATACACACACACACACATCATCAGCATATTAATGATCCCACTGCTGGGACACAGGCCTCCTCTTTGTGAGAGGGAATGGGCCGTAATCCACCACGCGGGCTCTGTGCGGGTTGGTAGATGTCACATGTCTTCGAATTTTTGGTTCTAGGACATGCCGGTTTCCTCTCGATGTTTTCCTTCACCGTTTTGAGAGCAGTGGTGATGAAATAATTTACACAAAGTAAAGCGCCTGCCTGGGCTCGAACCCACGACCTACAACTTGTAAGTCGCGGCCGATACCACTGGGCCACCACTGCTCTACACACACTGCTCTCTCTCCACTGCTCTGCGTGGTCAAGCGCGAGCCAATAAAATAGAAAAAAAAAATATGTTGGAGAGTTAATTATTTGACAATTTGTCAGACTAACAACTGACGAAAAAACGCGATTTATCGAAATTTTGAAAGGTCGTTCTTTATAATAATAAAAATAAAATGTTTCGAAATAACACTCTTTGTGCGACCGTTGTCAATGAGTTAGTAATAGGTACAAAAAACATTATTATCTTAAGGCCTTTAATTTATTCTATGACTTTTGTTTCAGAGCTTTAAATAAATCCTCAACATGGTAAGTTCAAAAACATCATTTTGAATAAAATTTAAATCTAAGCGATAAATAATAATTTGCATATTGTCGTCCATTTTCAGTACGGGTTTGTGAACTACGCTCTCGAGCTACTTGTCACCAAAACTTTTAACGAAGAGACATGGGAGACTATCAAGTAAGTTGAAAATATGTTTTAATCTGGGACAGACAGTAGTTATCGCAATTGCTATACTACTAATTGCAAAAATTGCAAAGAACCTTTTAGCAACCTTTTTAGTCGATACAACTGCATCAGACTTATAGTTCCTAGCTTAAGTGAGCTCGTAAATATTAGCAACCTGCCTTTGATAGGTTCTTGTACATATATCGAATTACAAAGAAAAAAAATTGAATAGAAATTAAAACATAGGCACAGTTTAACTATACTGTGACACAGGTAAGGTTAGGTTGGCTGTTGGTTTTTAGTCTGTATTACTTAGGCCAAGTTTCTCACCTCTAAATTATCGCAGAATTAATGTGCCAAATTGTCAAGCACGCGTTATCTGCTGAGATTGGTTGAATTAATTTTCAACATCCAATCACAGCAGATAACACCGTGCTTGACAATTTGTCACATTAATTCTACGATAATTTAGAGGTGAGAAACTCGGCCTTAGACCCAATTTCTGGAAGGAAAATGATCGTAATATTAATGTGACCAAACACGTTAACTGCCGAATAAATTCGAGAGCTAATCGTGTCATTTGACGCGCATTTAGTTTGTGTCCAGTCGATAATTTATTTCCTTTAACAGATAATAATTGAACAAACTTCATACATACCGGTTATTTTCTTTGTGACGCCAAAAAAAGATAGAAACTAAACGAAATTAAACACAAGGAAACACGCACACAACACAGTTAGACTCCCATTCGGTCCATCCAGCTTCGTCCAAAAGCACAGAAGCTTTTGAACGAAAGCAAAAGCTAGAATGCATCTAGGATTATGTAGGTGGCTGATTCTTCGGCGTTAAAACAGCCCCTGCAAAGTGGGCTCTCTGTGGCGCCTATGTTAATAAGATTTTTGTTAATGAAGATGTGGCCCATTTTTGTCCCTATGATTATTTTTAGGTTCTTTCTACTTAGGCAGAGAAGTTTTTAAGTTATACCCGCGGTATACAATTGGCAGAGCCATTTTTGACTGTCTATACTCTGTTGCCCGTGACCATCTGTTATTATGGAGTTCTGTTGATTTCTGGCAAATCCACGCACGAAATAGCGAGAATGGCAGGGGGAGAAGTGGGACGGACCTAGCACTAACATCTCGAAGCCCCTCTTCGCATGTTCATCTGCGGCATCATTGCCTAAGGATCCGCTATGCCCCTTGATGGAGGGTAATTCGATTGGATTTCGATATACCCTCCAGGGTGAGGTGGCACTCAAAGATTAGTTTTCTAAAGCTTTGAGCACAGCCAGACTATCAGATAAAAGTCTGATACCGTAGTCCTGGATGCCCAAATGCTTTACGGTTTTTGCGGCTTGTGTTAAGGCGACACATTCACATTGAAAAATCGAACTGTGTGTGCCTAGCGGTATCTGAAAGTTAATGTTGAGGTCAAGGGAGTGTACGCCAGCACCTGAACCGTTTTGGCACGCAACAACATTAAACTATTGTATTTTTACAGAAAAAAGGCAGATGTGGCAATGGAAGGCAGTTTCCTTGTTCGGCAGATCTACGAAGACGAGATCACTTACCACTTGATCACCGCTGCTGTTGAAGTGCTGCGTAAGTTTTTACTGTATAACATTTAATATGTATTATCTGTAACGTGACGCTATTTTAACCGACTTCAATAAAAGGAGGAGGTTCTAAGTTCGTCGGAATCTTTTTTTTAAATGTTTTTCCCTAAAAGAACAAGATTACTGTAGATCGCTAGCAATAGTAGGTGTAAATCTAAATTATCTAAAATCTATTATCTAAAAATCTAAATTTCCTGACGTTATTATGCTTCTTTCATTACAGAAATCCCAGCTGACGCCATTCTAGAGCTGTTCGGAAAAACCTTTTTCGAGTTTTGCCAAGATTCCGGATATGATAAGATTTTGCAAGTTCTGGGAGCTACGCCACGAGATTTCTTGCAGGTAACATTATTTACAATTTTATTTCCATTGAATTATTTCGTTCATATTCGGATATACTTTGTTTTTGGAATGAACAAAGATCAATACAAGTCCAGCTTGAGCAACAAAAAGGTTTAAATTAGCGCCATCTATGAGCGAGATTAAGAACTAATATCTTTACCATTATAACTTCGTTATTCTAATATCATAAATCTTAGCATTTATTAGTGTACTTTAATTTATTATCCTATTGAAAACTCAGTATCTCAAAGGGATAGAGGTATTCGTATCAGTGACTCCTCATCAATAAAAGTTTACGGTCAAATCCACCTGAGGCGCTTTTCTGTATTGTGTTGTGTTGTTGCCGCCTCGTCTCAGCTGTTTTGTGATATCCTGAAAATTCAGTAAACTATTAAAAATAATCAACTTATTTTCAAATTACTAGATTTATTAAGGAATCTTGTAAGTAACCTAGTACGTAAGTAATCTTGTAAGTAAAGTACCTAATTCATGAATAGTCCCATCGGCATAAAATTTTGTTGAATAACATTGTATCTTACTGATAAATTATTCCAAATATTGTGCCCGTTAACGATAAATTTTCACTAACAACATTGATTATGACCAGAAAACCATTTTTGAAAATTCTCCATTCTGTCTGAACTTTTCATACTGTACCTCTTTCTGATCAGCCTTTTTCCAGAAGCTCAAACTAAAACAAGAATTATATTTTTTTCCAGAATTTGGACGGTCTCCACGATCACCTGGGTACCTTGTACCCTGGCATGCGATCGCCTTCTTTCCGATGCACTGAGCGCCCAGAGGATGGAGCTTTGGTGCTTCACTACTATTCCGACAGGCCTGGTTTGGAGCATATCGTCATTGGCATTGTCAAGGTCAGTAAAGTTTGCTTTTTTTTTCTATGTTTGTCTACACCAGATTGTGATGTCACATTGAGTTCCATTGACGATCTCTGTTTTGAAAGCAAAACTACCAATCATAACCATTCACAAGATCTATAAATACTCTCTAATCTAAGTATAAATATATTAATCCTGGAGAGATTCTTGCAGAAAACCGTGCTAAGCGTATCAATATCCTATTCTCTGTTAGTAATTCTCCATTTCTTCAAATCGTGTCCAATGAATTGGTCAGTAACTGAACATTCAAACGTATAAAAGGAAAATTCTTCTTCATTGACATGTATTAAAAACGTCCAAAATCAAGTTGCTACCGTCATACACCATTTCAACAACAACCGATGTCAAAAAGTTGTTAAAATGTACGGTAATTGGAGGTATTTTTGACAGATTGCGACTGCGATGAGAAATACGGAAATACAACCTCAGTTTTAAAAATCAAAAGCGCGTTAATCAAACGATTGACAAAATTTTGATTGTCTGTTGTCCATTACGGACATCAGGCAAATAACAAAAGAAACATAGAAACACTGAATTTAAAACTACATTTTAATAACTGTGTTACAGACTGTAGCCAGCAAGCTCCATGACACTGAAGTAAAGGTAGAAATTCTGAAGACCAAAGAAGAATGCGATCACGTGCAGTTCCTTATTACTGAGACATCTACTTCTGGACGAGTGTGTGCTCCAGAGATGGCTGAAATCGAAACTTTGTCTCTTGGTAAGAATGTTTCAACAAGCTTACAATTTCGACTTCTCTGGATACTCCCGAATTGATTACTGAGACAAGTTGAAATAATTAAACTATTAACAGCATTGCATTTGAAGGCAATTTTTCCCTTCATTACCAATAGACCATACACACATCTGATGTTGATTCTGAAGTTTTAAATTCTGCCAATACACAGAGTGAGAGATCTAAAATTAAGGTATTCATGCATAGATGACATTGCATATCAGATAAACATTAATACAAAAATTGAAGGACACGATGATTTTATCAGAAATATTTGAAAGCCCACTTGCAGGTGGTCAACACAGTAAGCAAGAGTTTAGGGAGCTAGCCTATAATCTCTGATGATTCATGTATCTATGTGACCTTTCTGTTTTATACTCTTATATGTGTTCGGTTAAAACTAAACGTGTTTAAAACATCGTTCTACAAAGACAAAATGATAATAATTATAATTGTTTACAAATTTAGTGATTGGGAGTGCAAGCGGTACATAGTCTTAATTGAGAACTGACTTTAATTTTTCAGACTTTCTTGTTCAAACAGTTTTGATCCACAAATTATCTTAAACTTATTTCCTTTCTAATCCTTATATCAGAGCCCAAAGTGAGTCCAGCAACATTCTGCCGCGTATTCCCCTTCCACCTGATGTTTGATCGAGAACTGAACATCGTGCAGGCTGGCCGCACTGTCTCTCGTCTGATGCCCAGGGTCACCAGGCAGGGGTGCAAGATCACTGATGTGCTGGATACGGTAAGTCATTTGAGGAGAATTTTAAACCTTAAAAATTATTTATGAACCTGAATAAAACAAGCGAAATGATCTGATATTGTCAACTTGCTTCAAATATTTTATTATGTAATTATCCTCGCACTGGTTCGTTATACAGCAATTCATAGTCCAAATTATTGGCGTAACTCAACCTACATATATAATATGAATAAGGCTTGAACAAAATGGCAGCGATGATGTCGGAAGTAGACAAACTAAAGAAATAAACTTCTTTCTTCTAGATATCGCCAGAAAAGAATGAGTATGATAGCCGATAAATATGGATAACTTATATCTTGACTCCTCAATAACTTTTCAGGTGCGTCCTCATTTGGAGATGACATTCGCCAACGTACTGGCTCATATCAACACGGTGTATGTGCTAAAGACTAAACCAGAAGAGATGACTGTCACAGCCCCTGATGAAGATATTGCTTCTCTACGTCTCAAGGTAATGTATTATAATCTATGACGGTAAATACGATAGTAGAAGATAAAGTATTAGAGCTATCATTGTAACAGTAATGGATATGTACAGGATGAATAGCAATAATATTATTCTATAATGACATACGTATTCTATAAATTATGCTAATGCATTGCTTATAGTTTTGGTCCCGAATTAATGAAATTAAGTAGACATATAAAAAAATTCTTTTACCACGAATGAGCGGCCGCGATCTGTTTTTCTCAAATAGCATATGGCCTTAGAGTAAAGAGCAACCTTCCCCCATCTGTTTATTGGATTAAAAACATTTTATATACAATATATGTTTAAAAATACACTGCGAGCGGTTTGTCTGAAAAAATCCTGTCAAGACTATAATTAATTTAAAATTCAAATATGTTTTCGAAAAGTTAAGATAAACCAAGTAACAAGCATCAATGTGGCTCATATTGTCTGAAAGGACTACTTATGTTCTTCATTTTATGTTGGCGAAGCTAGTCAACTGTGCCCCAGTTTTAAAATATTAGGGTAAACATACACTAGCAATATTCGACGATAAACCAAATATCAAACAGCAATGAGACCAAGGTTTTCTGTCAATCTTGAGTGCTTATATTTTGCCATAGCCGCTATGGTTATTATATCCCAATTTTGATATAATAAGGTAAACTCAAACCGGGGTTAGTCGATGAGTTACGATAGACCGCATAACGAACAGCAAACAGGCTTATGTTTTTTGAAAGGCCTTATTTTGTTCTTCTTATTTTATGCCGTATCCCAGTTCCGAAATACTAAGGTAAACGTATACTGATTTTCAATTCCTTTTAGAATTTTCGATTATAGTTTTCAGACAATACCACTAATATAAAATACTTTTCATCCATTAAACAGATAGATGAAGGTCGTCCAATTTCACGTCGAACTTACTGGTCGTAAGACTGCGTAAAAGTGGAGGCAGAATATCAATGTAACTCGCATTAATCCTTACTTTTGTTCGCCGTACCTAAGGTGAAAAATGTGTTAACCAATGGTTGTCTTACTATTATTCTTCCAGGGTCAAATGTTGTACATTCCAGAGACAGACGTGGTTGTGTTTCAATGCTACCCCAGTGTGACTAACTTGGATGATTTGACACGGTAAACAATTTTCTTTATCCTCGCAAACGGACGGATTTTAAACAGTATTTTTTGCATATCTGACAATTAAACACAACACTCTTGTTAAGGATGCGTAGCTGTAAGAGAAAAAGTTTTCCTTCCTGTTATGTAGTATACTTATTTCAACGGTCTTACCAACTCCAATTTTTAGCGCAATTTTTCAATTTTATTTCTAACGGTTTACGTTTTTTTTTTTGTTGGTTAAAAAACAATAATCCTTTATTGCTGGCTTAGATGTTACATATCTAGTTTACAATATTCTTCTCATAAAAGTGCTCCTGCCGGTGTATTAGTGTACCTACTTACTCTAGACTTTTAAGACGACGAGTATTTATTTATTTTTATTCGATACCAAATTATCGTTCCCTCGTATCAGTTCGTCTTTTGACTACGACCTCCTCCAAGGCTCTTCACATGACTCAGTCCTTAGCTATTAGTTTTCATTTTGAACCTGCTACTGATGTGTAGTTTATTCGTATGTCAAAAATCAGTTTAAACCATCACCCCTTCTTTCAGCCGCGGCCTCTGCATCTCCGACATCCCGCTACATGACGCGACTCGCGACCTGGTCTTGATGTCAGAACAGTTTGAGGCAGACTACAAGTTGACACAGAACCTCGAGGTGCTTACTGATAAGCTGCAGCAGACCTTCAGGGAACTGGACTCTGAGAAACATAAGACCGACAGGTATGTGTGCAGATTCAATTGTTTTTAAGTGTGTTTGAGTAGAGAATAGTTTGAGGCAGACCACAAATTGAATCAAAACCTCGAGATGCTCACTGATAAGCTGCAGCAGACCTTCAGGGGGCTGGACTCTGAGAAACAGAAGACTGACAGGTATTTGTGGCGATTCAATTGTTTTTAAGTGTGGTTGAGTTGAGAATAGTTTGTGGCAGACTACAACCTGAACCAGAACCTCGAGGTGCTCACTGATAAGCTGCAGTACTGCTGTCTGCAGTAATATCATTGTAGACAGTAGTACTGTGGTAGACAGTAGGTAAGCAATAAGATTACCTTCGCAGTGTAGTTTTTGTTATAATGGCTTTCCAGAGTTGTGTGAATGCGTACTTGATGCGAATTTTGAGGAATTGGATATTGCATCATTCAAAACTAGTCTACCCCAACCGTCTTTTTAATGTCGTCAATACATCAAATGTCCCATGCCACGTTTGCTGATACATTGTTTTTATTCTAGTAGTAATACGGTTTTTTTTTTTTGTTAATATAAGAGTATCGTTCCGAGGTGAAAACCTTGTCGCATGGCTACTTCGCTTCTCCTTCGTACTCCGCGTCACACTTCTAGCCGCTATGATGGCTCTTTTTTAACCGACTTACCAAAAAGGAGGAGGTTCTATGTTCGACATTATGTTTGTCATATCTCCGTCAATTTTGGACCGATTTTGAAAATTCTTTTTTTGTTTGAATGAGTATGATTCGAAATTGGTCCCATTTTGATTTGGTGAAGATCTGATGAAGAACTTCGAAGATATACAACAGAACTCTTCAATAAATTACGGCAAATCTCTCGGGATTGCTGCAGTCGCATGTCTGTTTATTGTTTATACCATTTCATAACAAAACATCACGCCAGTACGCTCTTAAGGGGTACGCAGATCACTCTTTTCACCGGTTTTGTTAAATTTTCATGATTTTCGGGTAATCTATTCTGGCGTTATAGGTACCTTAACCAACTTGCCTATTAGGTAGGTACAACTAAAAAGTGAAAAATAAAAAGCTTTTATACAAAAAAATACTACCGACTTCCAAATAAAAAAAAACTATTAAGTGAAAAATAACTTTATTTTTGGAAGTCGGTGTCCATAACGCATAAAATGGTACCTACCAAAGACACCGACTTCCAAAAATAGAGTTATTTTTCACTTTATAGTTTTTTTTTATTTGGAAGTCGGTAGTTTTTTTTTGTAAAAAAGCTTTTTTCTGTTACTGCAGTGCATCTCTGGAAATCTCATCCCACGCGTCATCAACACTCCCTACGCGATAACCCGTCTCTCGCTGTCTTAAAGAGGAAAATTAAGGAGCATTTCCTTTCAACGCAATGAATTATATATATATGTATTTGTATTTACAAAAGTATGTAGGTATTTTACGTATTATTATGTGTCTAGATTCATCTTACTATATAGGTTACTATATATATTGTACACTGGATCACTGCCCTCTATTATGATCTCTATCACTCAAAGGTTACTAAGGTTACTAGGTCTATCACTAAAAACTCCATTTGGAGTTAAGCTCGCCTTTGTACATGAATTTTGTTATCAATTTGTTTAAATGTAATGTCTTGTGGTACAATAAAGAAGAAAGTATGCGATAATAAAATTATAACTAAAATATTTTTTCGAATGTGGATGTACTGTATATACCTCTGCCTAATCCTTCAGGGAATACGAGCGTGATGTTATGTAAGTATATCTTTTTTTTTACACTTTCAGACTCCTGTACTCAGTGCTGCCAATCAGCGTGGCCACCGAGCTCCGTCACCAGCGTCCCGTGCCCGCGCGACGCTACGACACTGTCACGCTCCTCTTCAGCGGTATTGTTGGGTTCGCCAACTACTGCGCTCGTCACACCGACCACAAGGGCGCCATGAAGATTGTCAGGATGCTCAACGATCTGTATACCGCCTTCGATGTGCTGACTGACCCGAAGAGGAATCCTAATGTGTATAAGGTACGACACCATCATAATTCTCTTCAGCGGTATCCTGAGTTCGCTTTCGTGTTTCGATTCGAGTTCGTTTTATTTGGAAGTCGGTTGCAAATTTTTGTAAAATGTTTTTTTATTAATATTTAAGTAAGTTATTTCATTAAATAGCTCGTGGCTAAATAATAACAGCCGCATGGGTCAATCTTCAAGTTAAAGCAACACTTGACGAGGTCGGTCCGTGGATGGGTGACCATTTCAATATACCGAGTTTCCTCCGTGCCTAGGAAAGCACTTTAAGCCGTTGGTCCCGGCTGTCATTTGAAGATCTTTGACTATCGTTACGGGTAGCAAGAACCCTGAGATCTGACTCCGGTCTTGCTAAGGGGTATCGTGTTACCCAGTTACTGGGTTGTGGAGGTCAGATAGGCAGCTCCATGTAAAACACCGGTACTCAGCTAAATCTGGTAAGACTGGAAGCAGACCCCAAAATAATTGGGAAAAGGCTAGGTAGATTTATTTATTTGTAAAATATTTTACTATCATGTTCAGGTGGAGACAGTTGGTGACAAATATATGGCTGTGTCAGGTTTGCCCGAGTACGAGGTGGGCCACGCCAAACACATTTCTCTCCTTGCTTTGGAGATGATGGATCTGTCTCAAACAGTCACCGTCGATGGAGAACCTGTTGTAAGTAGCCTTTTCAAAATGATTATTAATTAAAAACAGAAAATATTGATGTATAGAAATCAACATTCACATAAAATATGGGTGTCTGAAATGACGCTCTGCAAAGCCAAATTTCTTTTAATAAAACAATCTGCGTCTTAATAAATAAAATTATAAATAAAATGCCGCGTAAAATCTGAATATTTACTGTGTTGTTTTTGTAAATTTTTTGAACTACTCTCGTTTTCTAAGTGGTAAACTTAAATGAGGACATTTATTTTAAGTTTCATCATGATTTTCAGCCTTTTTATGTTCCCACTGCTGGGACACAGGCCTCCTCTCTGTGAGAGAGGGAATGGGCCTTAATCCACCACTTGGGCCAAGTGCGGGTTGGTGGATATCACATGTCTTCGATTTTTTGGTTCTAGGACATGCCGGTTTCCTCACGATGTTTTCCTTCACCATTTTAGAGCAGTGGTTAGTAAATAATTTACACAAAGTAAAGCGCCTGCCTGGGTTCAAACGAACATGACCCACGAAACGTAAGTCTGGCCCGTTTCCACTGTGCCACCACTGCTCTCTTTAAGTTTATCATTGAGAAAACAAGAGAAATATTGAAGAGACATGAAGTTGATAAAATTAAAGATCATTTAACAAGTTCATGTCTCTTTAATGTTGAAAAATCAGTTTGCCATTTAATTGATTTATACGTATTCTCTATCTAGGGTATCACAATCGGCATCCACACGGGTGAGGTGGTGACCGGGGTGATCGGTCACCGCATGCCTCGGTACTGCCTCTTCGGGAACACGGTCAACTTGACCAGCCGCTGCGAGACCACTGGAGTGCCTGGCACCATCAACGTCAGTGAGGATACTTATGGGTAAATATTTCATATATGTATGGTCCCTTGTTAGGCCATACATTACTTTTAGATGAATGGATGCATGAAATAAAAGAATTGAAGTATTTAAACACAGATGTATTGTCTGGAAGGTTTAAGGATAAAATGAGTTTAATGAACTGATGTGTGAAGAATGAAGTGAGTGACGCGGCCCTTGTTGGCTGTTATGAGGACGCCTGGCTGTCTTGATAGCCCAACGCGAACTAACTTATTATAATGAATTGAAATGAATGCGTGGCGTAAACTGCTGAATTGAAGAATGTGCGGTTGCACCGTACAATATACATTTGTTAGCCAGTCAAATAGACTTATAGGTTACAGTTAAACTCTATTGCATCCTTTTGTTATAATCCCTATAACAAAATGACGTTTTGGGCATTCAACATTTTGATAATTCAACATTACGGTCCGGAAGGACAACGACCTGAAACAAGCACACTTAGATATCTCGATAATCCATTACAGACACGTCTGGTAAAGAATGATGCAGAGCGCCGACTTCAAATTATACTAATTTCATAAAGAACTTAACCATACAATAGACTCTTACGTCTATGAGACGCAGTATTGTAGGTTATAATCGCAAGAACTATAATAAGTATCATAATATCTATTATAGCCATCGGTACATGGTGGACATCCCATCCATAAACATTAACCCTCTTACAAATAAACGCGGAATAAAGTTATACCGAGTATAAACCTATGAAAATGTATGGTTATTCCTTTGTTATACCTGGTATAACTTTATGCCGCGTTTATTTGTAAGAGGGTAAATATTTTGAGTATACTTTCATTGTGCATACAGGTAAGGAGTAGAATGCCGGATTCTGTGTTTCCTGATATTCAAAAAAGTATTGAACAGGGACAACATGAATATTATAAAGAAGAAAAATAAAAAACTCGACAACTATAAACACACACATGAATTTAATCATCACACAGATCCAAATATCGCTGCAGAGTCAACGGAATAGGTAATTTCTGTATCCCGAACGGCAGCTCAAAATTCTGCCAAAGTATTTGCCTGATCGCACATCTAGACAAATGCTTTAACTCCACTGGTTTCAAGCCACATCTTGAAGAAGGCACTAAATGATCTGTCAGAATATCTCCGTATTTTTCCAGCATCAGCTTCCTTTGATAATTGTAGTCATCTGGCAATTCTAGTTCTTTAAACAGTGTCTTGTTTACTGATAAAGAAATCCTTGGAACAGCTCTCATAGCTAGCTTTAGACAAGATACTAACTCATATGGATACTTTCTGTTGTACTCATTGAGTCGATCCAGGATAGATTCTAATGGATTTGTTGAAGCTGTATCTGACGTTATTCTAGCTCCAAATCGTAGTAGTATCATCAGCATCTCTGAAGCCCCCATCTGTATCACAACTCTTACTGGAGAAGCGTGTCCACAGCTTTCCAAAGGCACATCTATAAAACGATAAGCCTTCCCATTTTCTTTGTACTCGAGGTTAGCATTAGTAGCATGGTCTAGGTAGAAGACTAGTGCGTGTACGTTTTCTTCTTTATCCATGAAGTCTGATTTCCAACCGGCTAAGAAGTATGGTGCTGATGTACCAAAGATTGCTCCTGGAAAAATGAAAAAGGCCTAATCAGTTTCTTGTGTGGCAGTTGATAATATATATACATCACTAAGGTCCAGTACGAGTTGGCGGACTCTGTATATAGAGGGTGTTATGGAAAGATGTGATAATATTTCAAAAACTGTTTCTACCTATTTAAATAAACAACTGTCCCCAAGGAAGTCAGAGATATTACTAAAAAAAAAATTGTCTTCTATTTTTTTTATTCAGCAATAGCTAAACACTTTCATAATATCTCAGTATGAATCGATGCAACGACTTGAGATTTTTGAATGTTTGCTCAAAAACACTAAAATTCTTCAACATACCCAAAAATATTCTCTCAAATGTCTTCTCACAAGAGTAAATCTCATCCAACAACGCAGCCATCACCCCGTTATCCTGCAAGCTCCAATCAAACGCCAGCTTCATGGCCACATAAAGCAGATTATGATACTTCCCCATGCGGCACACATCCCCGTTCTCCGACTTGCAGTTGTTGTGGTATCTTAATGCCGACATAACGAAGTTCTTGCATGAGGTATTGTCTGAATGGTTCTGACCTGAAAAGAGGATATATTCGAAAGTCTGGTTTTTAAAGTTGTCAATGTCGCGCACGGTTGGCGCAGTGGTTGAGCGATTGACTGCTGCGCTGCGTGTCGCAGGTTCGATTCCCACACGGAACAAATATTTGTATGACCTACAGATAGTTGTTTCGGCTCTGGGTGTTTGTGTATGTGAGTTTATATGTTTGTAAACGCACCCACGATACAGGAAGAAATTCCTAGTGTGGGGCAACGTTTTTTAAAAAAAGAAAAGAAAGAATAAAGAATGTCGTCAACAAACATCTCTGGATAATTTGCCAATGGATTAATTTGAGGCTTTCTGAAATTGAGGATGGAAATCTTCAATCATAACCAGCATATTACCCGTAATTTCCGGTGTAGAGGACCTTAAAGTGACACCTATAGAGATTGTTTTTAAATCTGCCTTGACTTGTAGCATCATAGTGCAAAAATGTCTTTAAGCCAGTCGTACCAGAAATATTAGGTAGCTAGTTTTTATTCCATCTATGTGGTTTATATTGATAAAGAAACCACTATAGTCTTTATATGTATGTCAAAATTATCATTTAATAAAGTTATAGCAATACTTATCAGTTTTCTAAACATCATGATCATAGAATTACATTGAATTGCGATAAATTAAAGTTACATAAACTGATGGGGAGAAAGCCTTTATTGATAGGTAATAAACTTAGTTTGTTGAAATGTTATTTATGTCTGAATGAATAAATGAATACGAAATCTATAAGAATGAATTTAATAGCACTCTTAATGCCAAAGGCTAGATAGATGAAGACTCAAATAACAACATAAAAATACTAAAAATAAATCAAAAGGTCAAAGTAAATATAAATATTAAAAATATAACCTTTAGCACAACCAGTAATGACAGTATTGAAGTATTCGACGAGTTCCCGCCTTTTGTATCTCTCGTTCAAACAGTCGCGATCCATATTACTGAACACTCCTTCGAAATAATACTCCATGAACGTATCCATAGTTATCACAATAATTTTTTAAACAAACGTTGTATTTAAAAAGTCCAAACGATGGTACATATTTTTGTTATGATTTGAGAGATATCATTTTGACTTTTAATTTTATCTTTTATTTTATTAGAACCAGTATCAAAATTTTGCTTTGTATTATAAAAACTTCTCACTAAAGTATCTTTTGCAAAGGCTGTTTTGCTTTTTAACTGACAAAATTTAAGGAACTGTCCACCATCACAGTTGGCGAAGTAATAGCCATGAAATCAGTTGTCACCCCTCGGTTTTACAAAGAAATCTTACAAGTGCAGTATAATCCTCTTACCTTTATGTTGGGAAGCCTTACTCTGTAGTAGTTTCCTATTTTATAGGTGCGATAGTCGCGTAACATAAGGAAGTCAATATTTTTTTCTGTCTATACTATAAAATGCGTATATTCTCCGAAAGGGTTAGTCATATTTCGCAAGCTGTGTTATAAGAAGTCCCGTAATAAAAGCAAGTTGCCACTGTAACCGAGTAAAAATCGATGCAGTAAGAATCACCTTTTGAAAAATCTATTTACACACTCAACAGAGGCGCTTCGGATCAATAGACGATCAAAGATCTACCTAACTAATAAACTAAACTCTGCTGCAAATGTTACATTTCTACGCTAAAATTAGAAGACAGTCATCATCATCAGCCTAATGTAGTGCAGTGCTGGACATAGGGCTCTCCAATTGCACTCTATTTTCGGCAACTGTCATCAAGTTGCTACCAACCACCCTGCGAAGATCGTCGTTCCACCTAGCCTGAGGGCGTCCTACCTTACGTTTACCAGTTCGCGGTCTCCACTTAAGAACACGTTTACCTCAATGGTCATCGGTTCTATAACTTATATGGCCGGCCCATTGCCATTTCAGCTTGCTTATTCTGTGTGCTATGTCGACAACTTTGTTTCTCTGCCGGATCACTTCGTTTCGGATTCGATCCCTTAGGGAGACTCCGAGCATAGCCTTTTCCATAGCTCGCTGAGTAACTTTGAACTGATGGACCAGCTGTATTGTGAGTGTCTACATCTCGGCACCGTAGGTCATAACAGGTATACTGTGGTCCACATGCTTTGTGGAATACGCAACGAGAAGACCCGACGAAGTTTTCCAAACGCCGCCCAGCCCTGATGTAATCTTCTGTTAGCCTCCTTGTCAAAGTTGTTCTTACCAAATTGCAGAGTATGCCTTAGCTAAACTTACAGTAGGCGGTAGTCGCTCCGTGTAAGTTTCTAGTTTTTACCTGCATTTGGTTAAGTGCAAACCAACATCGTTGGGAAAAGACTAGGCAGGTGATGATAGATGAGAGCATTCTGCCATAAGTAGTACTAAACCCATTATTTTATTATCAGATACCTGAAGAACTGCGAAGAAAACTACGACGAACGATTCGAACTAACATACCGAGGACACGTCTCCATGAAAGGGAAGGCCGAGCCCATGCAAACCTGGTTTTTGACCAAGAAGAAGATCTGAATCAAACGACAAAAGCAAATGATCTACGACCTAAATTATATATCGAAGAATAAACGTTAGAGAGCCTAAAAGTAAAAGTCTTGGTAACTCTTATTGTAGGTAAAATCATTTCGGGGTTTAAGTTAGTACATAAAATTAATCTTGTAGTTCTTCCTAAACGATTAACCATCAATAAAGCGTCGATATGGGATTGACGAAGATCATTGAAATCAATAAAGTCGAATTCATCAACAAAAATGACGATTCGCCAATGCTATATATTTTGTGTACATTTAATATGGTGAATAGCTATAAACTGGGAGTCATCAAGTTGTCAAGGCAAAGGTTACACCGTTTACCATCGTCGAACACAAATCATTACATACCTATAGGTGAGATGGTTCACAGATTAAACGATGTTTCAATATCTGATAAAATTAAAGACAAATGGATGGTGTTACCTCTGTCGGGTGTTGTCTTCTGTACTTATTAGCAAGTAATAATACTGTCTCTACTGTAGTAATTTCTATTAAGTGATCTATTGTGATTAAAGATGAAAGGCCTACTATAAAACTAAAGAGCTTTCTGTTTTGTTGTTCATAGTTCTAAATTCGTAAATTTATTGTGATCTGTTGTTACTTATGAAATTGTAATCTCTCTTGTATACCTTTAACTTCAAAATCAGATATTCTATTCTCTTATTATAGATTACTTATATCTTTTATAGTATTGACTACAAAATATTTTACATTCCTATGGAAGTTCCAGAATCTCAGTAATATACTTCTTCCTTTTATCAAACCTTATGTGGAAGGCTTAAGCCTTCATGTAAACTATTACTGTTTTAGTTCTATTGATAATAACATAGAAACTATATTCTATACTATTTACTGCTGTTGCTTTATATGTTCTGTTGTTTATTGAAATGTTTATTGTAATCTAGTCACTCTGTATTTAGTTGAAGCTTTAATATTTATTGAATGTTTAGTGAAATCGTTTCTTTTCCATAGATACTAACGGTGTTGTAATATGTAATATTATTTCTACTATTGTGATAAATATCCATGTCAAAATTATTAGAAATGAAAAATAAAATAATGCAATTATGTGTTTTATTTAATGAGCATTACCCAATAGCTTTTGTCGTCTGCTATGTCTAATATACAAGAAATAATATAATTACATATATGTCTGTCCAAAGACTTTCCTGTTAAATAAGTATCCTTTAACATTACCAAGTTGTTTTACCCCCACTGATCATTAATTACCTTTTTTTTTCAGTAATTGTAGTGCTAGTAACAGTTGCACTATAATTACTGAAAATAAAAAGAGTTGCGGTTGCAGTACGGTGTCTGGGTGTTGTAAGTACCCATGCCCCCTGGGAAAGTATCCCACTTATGTTTGACGTGCGTTTCTTGAGCCTTACGACTCCGCTGGTGGCACACGTCACCATGCACCCCTGAATGCGTAGGGTTGTACGAGGATGACCCAAAGACCCACGTTTTTAACCGTTAAAGAAATAAGAGGCAGAATTTTTCTTGAAAATTGTTCCGCAGATTTCGGCTTTTCTTCTAGTTGTTGCCTCTTCGGCGGCTGAGCTGCGACTGAATTCACTGGTTTTTTTTTTTTTACGTGGCGTCTCACAGGTCACTCAAAGTGAGTGGTTACTACTTAACCGGGCTTCCCTGTGGAGACTAAGCTATATAGCCTCCAGCCAGGCACAAATTTTTAAACCTAAGCGACAACGCTGAGGGCTACCCCAGTTGGGGTCGAATCTCGGCTCAGGACGTCGCTGGGGGACAGCTATGACTGGATCTAGATTAATGAATTTACTTTCCGTTCGTAAACTACCTAGGTGGAGAAGAACGGATAAGAAACTCCTTTTATCTATATATATAAAAATGAATCCCTATTTCCCTTGGTCACGGCATCACGCGTGAACGGCTGGACCGATTTCGCTTATTCTTTTTTTGTTGTGTTTCTTATTGTTAGGAGAAGGAACTTATGAAAAAAAAATTTGGTACCTTACCTACATAGGTGGGGTAGGTATGTAGGTAGGGTAGGGTAGGTATGTAGGTAGGGTAGGGTAGGTAATGTAGGGTACGTAGGGTAGGGTAGGTAGGTAGGGTAGGGTAGGGTTGATAGTGTAGGGTACGTAGGGTAGGGTAGGGTAGGTAGGTAGGGTAGGGTAGGGTAGATAGTGTAGGGTACGTAGGGTAGGGTAGGTAAGATAGTGTAGATGAATGTTTGGTGTTTTTATGGCAAAACAAAGTTTGCCGGGTCAGCTAGTATCTAATAATTTAGCTAATGCTCAGCTAGACGCGGGCTGGCGGGATTTTATTGAAAGAACACGCGACGGGCCTCGGCGGCGAGGGCGGAACGAATCGGTTTGTTAACTATTGTGTATCTACACCCTATGGCTCAATGGGAGCAGAGTAGAGAGGTCATGGGGGGTTAGAGAGTAAGCCTCAGTTGACAAAATGAAAGAATTTAAGAGATTACGCTCTAATTGCGTAAATACTAATTGAAAGAGAATGGGTCACGCCCTAATTGCGTACCCTTTGCCCGTTTCTGAAAACTAGGCTATCTAGCTCCGTAGTAATTGACGGATACCTATTAAATAGGGCTCGGGATTCAGCCGGGGTTGGTTTAATACCACTAGCTTCGATCTTTTCGATCTCAGCTGCCAGCGATCGTGCCTCATTGGTCATCCAGATCGCATACGCACCGATGTTAATATCAGCGACGCAGCGTCTGGCATGGCATAGGGCTTGTTTTGGGACGGGCTCGCGACGGCGGCGGTGGTGGCAGCCACTTGGCTGCCTTGAGCGGGTATGGGGGCGGCCTGGGCCTGGGGGGCTGGGCTGAAATTTGGTGCTGGGATGGGGTGATCCATCAGACCAGGGATGGTCTTCTGGTTTATCTGGGGAGCCACTTTCTGGTGGTTTAGTTTGCCCCATGGCGACTGCCTCTGAGGGGCTAGCCGGGGGGGTTGGGAGGTGGGAGCTGCGCGCGTTTCGCGTTCGGTTGAGCGCTTGGCCATTTTAGGCGCAAGTTTGGGGGCTCGAGGACACCCCTTGTAGTTAGCCGTATGACCGACATGATGGTGGGTTGCACGTCGGAGGAGTTGGACGGCAGAGCTGGGGACTTGGGGGGAGACGCTGTCACCTTTTTGACCTTATTGGCCTTAGAGTTGGACTTGCCCTTTTTCCTCTTCCTCTTACCCTCATTGACAACTTGAAAGCTGTCAGAGGAAGAGGAGAGGTCGTCTGACGTCTCATAATCGTCAGAGTCCATTGCAGACTCATCCATTACGAGCGCGGGAGGTGTGTTAGAACGCTCGTCCATAGCGGGCGGGGGAGAGGCGGGACTATCGTCCGAGGCGGGCGGGGGCGGGGGGGTACCATAGGGGTCCCATTTAGCCAGAGAGGCCATGATGATTTTAAGCCTCGATCTGTTTACGCTACACGGACTAGGTTCGTCCGACAGAGCGTCGTCGACTAACATTATCAATGCCTCCACTGGATGTGTCATTATCGATAATGTTAGTACGATAGAAGAAAACAATAACAAAAGAGATAAGATAAGATATTGTAAACAATACCTTATCTTATCTATCAGGGACGGATAACGAAAGTCCCCGGGTAGGTGGGCCCGGGGATGTGTGAGCCTACCCTCCCAGTCGGGGTTAGACTGGGAGGTGAGTGCCTAGATGAGCCCTAAGCTGTGCTATATACCTATCACCAATCTTATTGTGTGACAGGGGCCCTGGGGTACTGGACGGCCCACAGAAGGTGGGTACCCGTCGGATGTGTACCTTTGTCTGGCACGAAGGGATAGAAACTCCCAACCGTACCAGGTGAATGCTGAAAACGGAGTCAAGGGTTCACTAGGCTAGACACCAAAGCCAGGTCCCTTGCTCCCGTATCCAACTGACTGCCGTGCTCTGAAGGAGCTTGGCGGGTGCGTTGGGTCTACACCCCCTCGGATTTCAGTTGTCACCGTTAGGTTTCCACCAGAGGACCACTAAGACCGTGGCTTTTACCTAGACGGGGTCAATAACCGTGACTCAATCTGTTAAAGAAACACTGTAGTCGTTCCCTATCCTCAGAAGGACCGGTCCGGACCGTGCGATACGCAGAGGTATCACGGAGAGCGGTGTGCGAACACAAACCGCGGACGCGTCGCGAAGATCGCGACGACACAGAACAGCGGGGTGCGGGCGGCGGGGGGAGCGCAGAGCGAGACTTGCGTTCGCGAACACAGCCGGCGGCGGAATGGTGAATTCACTGGGCCAGTAGCCCGTCTTTTATATGTCCAGTCGTTCCCAAAATGAAGACCGCGCGTTTTGGGACAATTTTTACGTTCATTTTTACTTAGCCGAAATCTTTGGGGCTGTGTAATTTATTCAAATTTCAAAATAATCATTATAAATTTGGGCTTAAAAGATAGGTATTGACCACTTATACTCCTTTTACAATAATAATATCAACTAATTTTTCTATAATTAAAAAGTTTCTAGAACAAAAACATAAAATATTTGGTTTGTTTACATTTTGATTTCAAAGACATGCAAATATCTCGAAAACGCGTGGACTGATTTTCATAATACATACAGATAAATTAGTTTTAGACCAAGACCTTTTATTTCAAATCAAATCAAATTGTTTATTTGTGATACATGGGTTACATACAGGTGTTCATTACATAATTTTATACTAATAATGTTCATGCCATGATCAGCCACTTAGGCATACAAATTATTAAATAACATTATGAAAATACGAGTGTAAAATTCTAATTTCATTTAAATTAATTTATTTATTTATTTCATATTAAATACAAATTATATAATTACTATTAGTCATAAATAACAGACACAACACAATCAACAAAAACAAATATTGACATTAATCTTGTCAAAATATCTTCATAATTAAAAAATCACGTTTTCAAGTTGCTCGCGTAATTATCAACGTGTATGATACCTCTTATCAGTTCTTTAAAAAAAATATATATATTAACTTTTAACGTTCAAATAATAAGTACGTGCTATTGCTCATGCTAATTAGACACAAAACCAAAACAATTACATCACTCTAATTAGTATCTAACAAGCAATAATCATTAATTACTAATTATTCGTCATTTACACTAACATTAACATTAGAAACGCGATATTTACCATGTTTACTGTTTGTTGTGAGTTTCCGATATTTCGGTGCTGTTGCAAGCACCATGATCACGGATAAACTGAACCATGACAGTTTAAAACTTATATTCGTCATTTGCTTACAATTTGTTTAGTTATTCTTACTTATTGGTTGAATTCTTATTAGATGTACTTAACTAACACTATATACAGTTCTTATGTACTTTACATATGTACTTAAGGTACTTTCATGAGTAGGTGATGCCTAAACTTCGTTATTTTACCTAATTAGCTTGCAGATGGTGTCTCGTCGCCGACAAAAAGGTTAAATTATAATTTATTGCAGATAAGTATGAGTACGTGAGTGAGTACCTAGCGTATAGCTCATACAGAGATTTTGTGGGAAATCTGAATGGTTTAAATGTCATCGTCTTCAGCAAAGACCGTTGAGTTCTTTCTAGGCATAAGAGGTACGTTTTGCATGCACCTCCCCAAGCCCCTATGCAGTAACCACTAACTGATTGAGCTAATGCTTGATAGACTATACGGGAGAGATCACTGTCTGCCACATCCCTGAGATATTTAAAGACGCTTGTAAATTTCCTGAATCTTGACGAGACCATGTCGATATGGGGTTATTCTCTCATCCAAGAGAACCCCAAGATATCTTACAATTTTAGTGTTACTCAAAGTTGTACACGAGCACTGTTATGTATGTCGACTTTTCAGTCTTTTCTTACTAGTGCAGGTCCGATATCAATACCGAACAATCAGGCTCTGTAGTCCGGTCGTATTGCATCACTCAACGGTCGTGATAAAAAGTCCGAGACCGGACTAAATAACCGAACTACTGAGAACGACCGAAATTGACAGTGTGAATGGAGAAGGCTCGTCAACCACCACTCATTTGAGAAACTTCCTCTGTCCAGTCCAGGTTAAACCTTCGTCGTTGCAACATGCAAGCGCGTTCTCCTTCCATTGGCCAATTTGAATTTCGGATTCGAACGTTCTAACCGCGTTCGATCGTTTGATTTCTTATCGCGTCCACTTTTTTCATGTACGTTGTGTTCAGTTATCGTGACCTGTGCTTGTGACATTCGAAGATAGTGTACAATAATAAAAGCTGATTTTTCTATGCTAGAATGTCGGATGTTTTCTAACATTTTTTGGTAAGATATTTAAGATATCATTTTGCTATTAATTGTATCATTCATGGTGTATCATCCATGGTGGCCCAGTGGTATCGGCCGCGACTTACAAGTTGTAGATCGTGGGTTCGAACCCAGGCAGGCGCTTTACTTTGTGTAAATTATTTTATCACCACTGCTCTCAAAAACGGTGAAGGAAAACGTGAGGAAACCGGCACGTCCTAGAACCAAAATTTCTAAGACATGTGACATCCACCAACCCGCACTGGGCCCGCGTGGTGGATTACGGTGCATTCCCTCTCACTGAGAGGAGGCCTGTGTCCCAGCAGTGAGAACATTAATAGGCTGATGATGTAATGTGATGTTTTTTTTTTGTTTATGACTCTTATCTTCATTCACACGGTTGTTGCTTGTTTGGGTTCACGATTTCAGTTTTGAAATTGTTATACATACCTACATGTTTGTACATACAAATGTCTGATTAAATATATGGCTGCTAAGATCACTAACGCGGTAAAACGTGATATTTAAACACCTACCAATTGGAATAACCTCATGAGATGGAGCCAGAGGTGCATCACTAGCTAATAAAAAGCTTTGCGGTGTTGCGCATCACTAATTGCGTATGGTTAGCGATGATGTGGTCGACGGTGAAACACACTTTTTAAATATTTCGGCAATGGGTAGCTATGTTAATGCAGCCTCAGTGGCATACATTAGGTCTTCAATACCGCAGGTATATAGGCACTTGGGGCACTCCAGCATGGATATCATGTTCTAGACAGGGACACCTTACTCACATTGGGTATTAGACGAGTCTATAAAAGTCAATTTTGCCATGTTCAGTTTGTGGTAGCCTGCCTGGGTTTGCAAGCGATTGATGTCATTGAATACTTATAGTTGTTGACTTAGCATAATTACGTGTTACGTTAAACAAGTGACTGCGATATCGCAGACTTTAGACAGACGAAAAGGCTTAGTAGGCATTTCAGCCGATGAGTTTCGCCCGATCCGGTCGAAGCAGGAATTTCATTATTATCAATATTTTTGAGTGGTGTTTCGGACTATACCTTTTTTAAAGCAAATTTTGTACAGTCAAAATGAAAAACCTTAGGTAGGGTTACATTATTCAAAAGTCGGTAAATTTTTGGAAAACGATAAGTTTAATATACCATTACAACAATCAATAGTAAACATGATAAATCACAGTAATCAGTCTTATACATCAATTAAAAAGTGTACAAAATGGCATCTGGGATATTCCATATACGGCACCTATCGATATTTTTCGCAGGTGCCATAAGTGGAATAATTTAATATTTAAAAATTTATTTCATATTTGGCACCTTCGGTTCAGTAGGTACTAATGTTGGGACGTTTATTTTTATAGGACGTCAAAATCAAAAATTCGATTTCAATCATTAGGAGTTTAATAACAGTATGATAAAAATATAACTTCCTGTTTTGCTGTATTCTATTCTATTGTATATGGCAAGCAAAACTGATGTCGACTATTCTGCCAATGTCCGAAGTTAAATGGAAGAGCAGGTATATTTTATTAATAATCTAAAAAGAAGGAACTGTAGACACAGACTTAACTGCTTCATTGATACAGTTGATACTTGTTGGGTTAGTACGGGACGGAAACAAACAGAAAAAATATATACATAAATAATATAATTGTTAACATATTACAGATACGTTGCCACATTTAAATAGACGGTAGTTAGAAGTTTTGTGAGACTCATACTCATAATTTTATATTATTGTGGCGGATGAAAATCATCAACGCCACAAGGAGTTCTGGGGAGGAATAAGTCAGAAGGGATGGGAAAATTGGTAAAGGGATCTTAAGTTTAGAAAGACGGCAGTATAGATCAAGTGTGGGGACATTATTTGGACATTCAAAAAATATGTGATCCAAGGTGCCCTCGCCTAATCCGCACTCGTAGAGAGAGGAGTCGCGTATACGGATTTTATGAAGAAAGACAGGAGTGCAGCAAAAACCTAAACGGATTCTGCAAAGGACAGATATAGCGGTTTTGGAGAGGTCTCCATGGCTCTGTGGTTTTAGAAAGGTTTCTAAAACCACAGAACCATGGTTTTGGATTTATGACCGGTTGGACAGCATGGAAAAATTTGCCTTTCCTCCTGCTAGACATATTCCAATGTGCCTGCCATGAATCCTGGAGACTCAATTTGGGAAGGGACAACAATAACTCAGGTACGTGTTATGTGAGATATCAGCCGTTACAGATGAACAGTCTTTAGCCAATACATCAACACTTTCATTACCCTTGATGCCACAGTGACTAGGTATCCAAACTAGCTGAACATCTCTTTGACTACTAGCACAAGCTAGTATTGATTTTTAATTTTTAAGATAAGAGGGGTATGTAATTTACTTTTAAAAGGACTTTGTTCCAAGGCCTGCAAACAACTAAGAGAATCTGTAAAGATAACGGCTTTCTCAATGTTAGTGCGTGACTCTATAAAAAGACAAGCTTCCAATATAGCCACACACTCACCTGTGAATACAGAAGACTCTTTAGGACACTTGAACTGTAATACGATTTTAGAGCTTTGGTAATATACCGCAGCTCCAGTGTTGTTAAGACAATTTAATTTAGAAGCATCAGTGAAGAACAGATGAAAACCATTCCATCTCTCGCCCACCACCGCATTGAAGGCCGAATTAGCTGATGGGGATCTTTTGGATGTACCAATATTATAGATAATTTTGGGGGTAAAAAATAATAGTTCGTAAGCGAAGTCAAAAAGGGGTAATCTAGGATGCTGGAGAACCGGACAATCAAAATTTTGAACAGTCACGAAATTCTTTTATAATTAATGGGATTTCTTTATTTCTCCAATTATTTGAGCTTCTGCATAAGGCGGCTAGCTCATGCAATCTAACTATAAGAGAATGGGACGACCTAGAGATTAACCTAGATAAAAAACGGGTGGCAAGATATTGTCGTCTTAAGGCAAGGGGAGGTTCGGCACATTCAACCTGCAATGCGTTAACGGGGGAGGACATCATGCAGCCAGAGATGATCCGAAAGCACTTGGACTGAACTCTATCTAGCCCCGCCAAAGCATCTTTGTTACAAGGAATCAAGTGTTACGTTCCATAGTCCAGAACGCTACGAACTAAGGCGTTGTTAACTTCATGGTGTGGGGCTGAACAACCAACCAAACAGCCGCTTACACTTTTAAAATTGAGATAATTCTTTCACATTTTAAGCTATTGCATGGCTTTTATCGCGGGCTTTGAGCGCGGCGACCGATTGAGCGCGGCGACCGAATCAAGAAAAAACAATTTTTTTCGTTACGAAAAAATGCCGTAACGAAAATATCCTGACACCCCGAGCTGCTCCGAAACCGGCCGATGGATTCCGAGCGGGTGAGGGGGGAGGGGCAGGAGGGGTTTGTTGCAACAACAGCAACAACTACAACAACAACAACCAATAACTCAACAACAACCAACAACAACAACAACCAATAACTCAACAACAACAACCAACAACAACAACAACCAACATCAACAACAACCACCAATAACTCAACAACAAACACTCAACAATAACAACCAACAACAACAACTCAACAAAAAAACTACAGCAACAACAACTCAACTACAACAACAATCAACAACAACAACTCAACAACTACAACAACACTCAACATCTACAACAACAACTCGACAACAGCAACCAACAACAACTCAACAACAACTACAACAACAACAACTTAACAACTACAACAACAACAACTCAACAACAACCAATAACTCAACAACAACCAACAACAACAACTCAACAACAACAACCAACAACAACAACTCAACAACAACATAAACTTAACAACAACCAACAACAACAACATCCACTCAACAACTACAACCAACAACAACAACAACTCAACATCAACAACTCAACAACAACAACCAACAACAACTCAACAAAAACCACTGAACAACAACAACAAAACCCACTCAACAACTCAACAACAACAACCAACAAAAACAACACCCACTCAACAACAACAACCAATAACAACAACTCAACAACAACAACCAATAACAACAACTCAACAACAACCAACAACGACTACAACAACAACAACTCAACAACAACCAACAACAACTACAACAACAACAAAAACAAAGCATGTTGTTACTGAATAGAATACGGGTCACTTTTGCGTGGCAATTAAAAGTGGCCTTATTGCAGTGGTAATAAGGGTCACTCAGAATTTGGTGCCGCGTTTTCCAGTTTGGAGGTTCGGTTCCGGTCGACAAAGAAGATTTTTAATGAGGGAGTTTATGAGAGGTGTGCTAGTTAATTTAGAATCTAATCAAGAAAAAACAATTTTTTTCGTTACGAAAAAATGCCGTAACGAAAATATCCTGACACCCCGAGCTGCTCCGAAACCGGCCGATGGATTCCGAGCGGATGAGGGGGGAGGGGCAGGAGGGGTTTGTTGCAACAACAGCAACAACTACAACAACAACAACCAATAACTCAACAACAACCAACAACAACAACAACCAATAACTCAACAACAACAACCAACAACAACCAACATCAACAACAACCACCAATAACTCAACAACAAACACTCAACAATAACAACCAACAACAACAACTCAACAAAAAAACTACAACAACTCAACTACAACAACAATCAACAACAACAACTCAACAACTACAACAACACTCAACATCTACAACAACAACTCGACAACAGCAACCAACAACAACAACAACTCAACAACAACTACAACAACAACAACTTAACAACTACAACAATAACAACAACTCAACAACAACTACAACAACAACTTAACAACTACAACAACAACTCAACAACAACCAATAACACAACAACAACCAACAACAACAACTCAACAACAACATCCAACAACAACAACTCAACAACAACATAAACTTAACAACAACCAACAACAACAACATCCACTCAACAACTACAACCAACAACAACAACAACTCAACATCAACAACTCAACAACAACAACCAACAACAACTCAACAAAAACCACTGAACAACAACAACAAAACCCACTCAACAACTCAACAACAACAACCAACAAAAACAACGCCCATTCAACAACAACAACAACAACCAATAACAACAACTCAACAACAACAACCAATAACAACAACCAACAACAACTACAACAACAACAACTCAACAACAACAACAACTACAACAACAACAAAAACAAAGCATGTTGTTACTGAATAGAATACGGGTCACTTTTGCGTGGCAATTAAAAGTGGCCTTATTGCAGTGGTAATAAGGGTCACTCAGAATTTGGTGCCGCGTTTTCCAGTTTGGAGGTTCGGTTCCGGTTGACAAAGAAGTTTTTTAATGAGGGAGTTTATGAGAGGTGTGCTAGTTAATTTAGAATCTAAAAAAATGCCTAAAAACTTAACTTTATCAACTATCGGGATATTATGACCTACAATGCTCATTGATATCTGAGGGAACTGTCTCTTGCGAGAGAAAATCACTGCCGAGCTTTTTGGTGCGAAGAGGGAAAAACCATGACTTAAAAGCCACTGGCTCAGAGAGTCCAGGGAGAGGCATAGAAAAGAAGCCGCATCAATGATGGAGGAATCTGTCACGTATAGAACAATGTCATCGGCGTATTGCAGGATTTGGCAATTATTGTTTAGGCAAGACCCAATATCAGTCGCATACAAATTGTACAGCAGGGGGCTGAGGACAGAGCCTTGAGGGAGTCCCCTCTCAGGCGTAGAGGGTACACCCTCAAGGCTATGTCCTCAGCCCCTTACCCAGCACCCTAATCTATTTTTTATAAGGTGTTCCAGTAGCTTGGCTAGGACTGAAGATAAAGCTATTGGCCTAAGGCCATTCGGATCATCTGCATGTTTGCCAGGTTGATCTGTAGCTTCCACTGATCTGGTAACCAGCCATGACTATAGCAAAAGTTAATTATGTTTAAGAAGTAAATTTTCGCCTTGTCGCCAGAGTGAGAAATAAAAGAATATGGCACACCGTCAATGCCAGGAGCTGAGTTCCGGACATGACGGAGTACCACGTTCAGTTCTTCCAAAGTAAATGGCGTATCAAAGGGGTCCTCCGCTGAATGAGATAAGGGAACATTCACACATTCAGAAAAGAGGGGTACATATGGTGGTGCTATTTTGTCAAATAAAAGTTCAGCTGTTTCCCTAGTTACTGGCGAATTGGTAGAAGGTAAACAACCCCACCTAAACCGTTAAGACGCTTTTCCAGACTGCTGAGATTGTGGTAGAGGGGGACAAAATTGAACCCAGCCAGCACGTTTATTCTTGCGAAGAAGACGTCTGACTCTGGCATTACACTGGAGATATGCAAATAGATTACTGTTACTCATATCAGCATTATAGCGCCTCTCGGATTCATTCCTAGTTTTAACCGCTGAGGTGCATTCTGGATACCACCACGGAGGTAAAGGGATTTTATTTCTGGCACTGATTTTCAGCGGAAAACTTTTTATGCCACACGCTCCTCACATTCCATTGGAGAAATATTTGGCGGGGCGCCATATTTAAAAGATAATAGGAGAGTTATAAGTTGATCGGCAACGTTGGACGGTATTTGAGAGTTACTAGAAGATGAAGAAATAAGTGAAGGTAAAAGTTTAATTAAAAGTTCAATGACTGAGACAGTATTATTGTTGGGGACAATATCATTAAAAGCACAGCCATTAGACTGTGAGGATTGAAGAATGTTTACTATTTGCTGATGAGCAGCTTTATTGTAAGATTGAGAAAGTGGGGCATGGGTCCTAGGTTTGAGAGTGACAGTTTTTCGGTAAGACTGCGATTTAGTGACATTAGCATAGTTGCGGGATGCTGCTGGAATTGTTTTGCTTGCCTCTACATTTGAGATTGATTTCTCAGCCATGACCGTCTTGATGGCTTTCTGCCTACCATGCTCGGGGCAAGACTTGCTATTAGCGAAGTGGTTTTTCGAGCAGAGCACACAGAAAGCCTCGTCCTCAGAAAAGTTGAAACCATCACCGGGGTGATCGTGGCCACATTTACTGCAGCCTGGATTCGACCCACACACATTTGCAACATGCCCAAAACGACAGCACTTACGGCATTAAATAGTGGGGTAGATGTATTGCTCAACAGGGAGGCATGTGTAGCAGCAGAACACTCTTTTGGGTAAGGCCTGCCCGTCAAATGTGAGTACGCAAGTCTCTGTAGGCTTCCACTCTACAATTCCTTCAGTCTGAACCTTCCAGTTGAATCTGCGTACTTTTAAGATTTGTCCAAAGCCTAAGGGCATAGCTAAATATGTTAGAGCATCTTCTTTGTTTAAATCTGAAGGAACCCCTGTTACTACGCCCATCCTGGTTATATTAAAGGTAAGAATTGTAGCTGTATAACCGTGCTTGGATAGTAGAACATTGACTGAAAATGCGTTTACATCCTGTGGGGATGTAAACTCAACACATACTTTATTTCTTCCGACTTTATTAACGCCACCACGAATGATATTGGCTACTTTATTTATTATTAAAAACTTTCCGAAGTTTACGAGATGCAGAGTGGTGCCAGCATTAACCTGGGTTTCTACACGAGAGACATACACAATATAAGGTCCCTTATCCATAACCGAGTATTTTGCATGGCCATGGCTCATAGGTTGTATGTTAGGAGATGTCGACGTAGATATTTCTGCATTACCAGGACGTTTACGCGATGTATGCGAGGCTTCCATTTCGAAAACGCTGCAGACTACATCTGCAAACTGCGGATTCGGCGAGGAAGGAAAAATAGGTAAGGAGGCTAGGATGTCAGGCAGATCAGGATCGGGCGGTTTATTCCTATCCATTTTGAAGGAAACTAATATAGAAGAGGACAATCACAGTAACTACCTGTTAACAAACACAAGGACAACACACTTTTACACAAAAACAAGTCCAAGAGTAGCAAAAAATAAAAAATAAACCACAAGTACTCGGAACTATTCTTTGCCCTAACGGTCGAACGGTTAACAATACGTATGTTTTTGCTCTTTGCTAAAATACTTAAATGGTTTGAATTTGGATTCAATTCGCAAATAAGACTGTCCCAAGTGATTTAATATTCATCTAACAAGTGTTATTTTGTAGAATAGTATCAAGAAGTGTGTAAATAGAACGATTTTTGTTGTGCACCGTTTAAAATTTTAAATCTCGGCTGGTCAAACGGTGAGTGAGTGATAAGACATTTTACGCACAGTGCAAGCTACTGTCGCGGTTACGCGGCGCGCATAAGTGTCATATCTGTGTGCGTTTTTGCTCAGTGACGTATGCGAGCGCTCGAACCAAAGACTAAGTAACGAAGACGGCGCATTATTATCTACCTAATTTACGCTGCCTCTGAGAGGACGGCAATTGATTGTTTTATTTTTTGATTGATCTACTTAATTAACTATGGAGGGTAAAGATGACAAAACACCTACTCGTAATGTGTCTAAAACTAGGGGTAAAAAACGACATGCTACTGGACCTCCATCACCGCCTTCACCTTTGTGTAGTAAAGAGGATATTCGTTGTATTATCCAAGAGATAATTAAAGCAGAATTCAGCGATATGTTGACGGAACTGAATAAAAACTTGATCAGCACAATGAACAATGAACTGGAAAAGGTCAATGCAGAAATTAAGGAGATGGTTAAATCCATGCAATTCATCAACAAGCAATTTGAAGATTTTGAGCGTAATCAGAAAGCATCTAACGAAACAATACACAGATTAGAGTTGGAAAATACGGAACTGAAGACGGATATTGCGAATATTAGTGTGCGTATGAATAACTTAGAGCAACAATCCCGATCAAATAATCTTGAGGTGCAATGTATGCCTGAAATAAAAAACGAGAATGTTTACACTATCGTCAAGCAGCTCGGGAAAGTAGTAAATTGTGATGTTCAAGAAAAAGACATACTGAATTGTACACGAATTGCCAAAACTAACCCAACCAGCACCCGTCCTAAATCCATAGTCGTTCAGTTGGCATCACCAAGGCTGCGCGATCAAATCCTGGCGTCGGTTATTAAATATAATCAAAATAACCGAGATAATAAACTAAACTGTGGACATCTTGGATTTGCCGGTCAGAAATCGCCAGTCTATGTTGTTGAACATCTTTCTCCCACCAACAAAGCTCTCCATGCTGCGACTAGGATCAAGGCTAAAGAAATGAACTACAAATACGTCTGGGTGAGAAACGGCAAAATATTTGCGAGAAAGTCTGACGGTGGAGAATACATACTCATCAAAAACATGAATAGTTTAAGTAAAATCATTTAACTTTTTCTTGTTTGCTAAAATTGCATGCCTTTGTACTTATGTTTTGTTAAAATTCAACAGTTTATCAATATTTTATCAGAATTGTAGGGGTCTGAGAACCAAAACCAACGCTTTTTACTCTAACCTTAGTTGTACGGATTATGATGTAATTATTTTAACTGAAACCTGGCTCAATAATAGTGTACTGAGTAGTGAACTATTTGATGATAGGTATGTTGTCTACAGAAGAGATAGGGAAACAACAGGCTTTCATCCTAATAAAGATGGTGGCGGAGTTCTGATTGCTGTATCAACTAAAATCAATTCAAAACGTATTGATTCATGGCAAAGTAGATCTGAAGATCTGTGGGTCACTATTGATGTTTCGACTACACATAAATCGCGACAGCTGGCCCTCTGTGCAGTTTATCTTCCTCCACCTGTATGTCTTCCCTCAATCGAACATTTTATCGAACACTGTAACAACGTGTTTGAGACAACTGATATTCCCGTTTGTATAGTGGGTGATTTCAATTTGGGCAAAATAGCCTGGGACCCAGGTGCCGTTAATAGTTCACTGCCCAGCACTTGTTTGAGATTATTGGAATTCATGAATGTGTGTAAACTTGCTCAGCACAATTTAGTTAAAAACTGTTCGGAGCGGATATTGGATCTAATCTTATCTACAATACCATCATGCACCGTAAGGGAATCCAGTTGTTCATTGACCGTTGTTGATAAACTGCATCCCCCGCTTGATTTTACATTAACATTATTGAAAGAATCTAATCTCCCATACAATAAGCTTAACCAGAGAAAAAACTTTTACAAGGCTAATTACGAACATATTAGAACCTATATTAATGAACATGACTGGCAGCAAAATTTTGCGGATAGTAATGATGTAGACGTCATGGTAAAAGAATTCTATGAAATATTGAACTCAGCAATCGAAAATTTTGTCCCAAATTGTAAGTCGGCGATCTTCCGCTATCCCCCGTGGTTTAATAGAGAAATTATAAGGACATTAAAAGAGAAAAATAAGTTAAGGTTGCGCTTTAAAAAATATTTAAACCCGTTGGATAAATTGGAGCTCAAGTTGGTTACAAAACGTTGTCAAAACCTAGCTAAAACTTTGTACAACAACTATATGGAAAGCCTAGAATCTGAAATTAAAGAAAATCCCAAACTATTCTGGAACCATCAAGGCTAAGCGTGGTGGGTCTAGTGCTTATCCACTAATAATGACTGACGGACGGACTATTTCATCAAACGGCACAACTGTCTGCGATCTGTTTGGCAACTATTTCGCATCGGTGTACACCCCTGATCATGACACGGAATTTAAGAGTGACTCAAATTTTCTGGACACACTAGAGGTTAATAGCCAGTGCCTTACAATCCCTGAACTAGACAGTGATACTCTCCTAAAAAAACTACGATCTGTTAATATTAGGAAAGGTGCAGGTCCAGACGGAATTCCGCCATTATTTATTTCGGCTTGCGCTACTGCGTTGGTTGCCCCGCTCCTAAAAATATATAGGGTGTCTTTAGCTACTGGAACCTTCCCTGCTGAATGGAAAAAGGCTAAAGTTGTTCCTGTCCACAAGTCGGACAAAAAAGACACCATATCCAACTATAGGCCTATTGCGATTCTTTCCACCTTCGCCAAGATATTTGAGTCTATAGTCTGTCCTCACATTCAACATCATTTCAGACTTTATCTGAGTGATCACCAGCACGGCTTTGTTGCGTCTAGGTCGACTGCCACAAATTTGTTGTCCTTCTCGGAGTCCCTCATAGAATCTGTTGATTCAAACAAACAATTTGATGTGTTGTACACAGATTTCAGTAAGGCCTTCGATAAAATTTCTCACTCCATACTATTACATAAACTAGCTACATATGGTATTACTGGGCCCTTGCTGAAATGGCTGACGTCTTACCTACTGGATCGGGAATTCTATGTTGTGGTGAACGGTTTTCGATCTGCTGGCAATTATCGCATGACTTCCGGGGCTCCGCAGGGTTCACATCTTGCTCCCATATTATTTATTATATTCATCAATGACCTCCCCAGCTGCTTTTACTTCTCTGAGTGCTTTTTGTACGCCGATGACCTAAAGTTTGCCAGAGCAATCGATTCATCTAGTGATATCGCGCTCTTACAAGATGATTTAAATAGGGTAGTCGAATGGTGTAAAAATAACAAAATGGAGTTAAATTTGAAAAAATGTTACCACCTTTCATATTCAAGGAAGGCTCATCCTATACACTCAGAGTACCTGATAGATAACACAAAAATGCAACAAGTCGATAACATCACAGATCTAGGAGTACTTTTTGATAAGAAAATTACTTTTATCCCTCACATCGAGAATATTATTAAAAAGGCCTCTAAAATGTTAGGGTTCGTACAGAGAAACACAAAAGGTTTCAAACTGATTAGCTCTAAGATAATGCTATACAATAATCTTGTGCGAAGCGTCTTGGAGTACTGCAGTGTTGTATGGAGACCGCACTACGCCACGCATAAGTTACTCATAGAGAAGGTACAAAAGCGGTTTCTTTGGCATCTTGCTTTTTCGAAAGGGAAAAGCAAATAGCTGCCCTCCTACAACACCCGTTTGAAATACTTCAAGATGCACTCATTATCAACTCGAAGGGATATCATTGATGCCTTGTTTCTTTATAAACTACTAAGAAATAAAATCGACTGCCCTAATTTACTAAGTCTTATAAAGTTTCGTGCCCCATCCCGATACCCGCGAAACCCCATCACTCCGTTGTGCCCACCTTCACGCAGAACGGTTTTGGGTGCAAACTCTCCGATTCCACGACTATGTAAAATGCTTAATAGTTGCAGTGATCTAATAGATATACACCACGACAAATTAAGCAAATTTTACAAAATAATTAGCGAAGCACTATTCTAGTATTCAATGATGACTGAATATTGATAGGTTTTAGATATTGATTAAGAATGTGATACTATGAATGTGATATTAAGAAAGTGATTTTTTTTTTTTTCAATAATTCTTAATTTAATTATATTACTTGCTTTTATTATTGTAATTTTTGTTTGATTTTGATTGTTTTTTTTAATATATTAATGATGTGCTGTGTGTACTTAATTTAATTTAATTTATCAATCTGTTAATGTTGTTTCAATTGTTTTAATTTTAATTGAATGGTTTTAATTGTATATGTTGTGTATTGTTCTATAATTTAATATTTGGTATTATTTTAATGTAAATTTAATGTTTTTATTTGTATACGTTGTGTTGTTTTAAAATTTTACTTAATGGGCTTATTAACCAAAAATCTTGCTGTACTTTTATTATTATTGAATGCTGTTGTCATGTTTTGTTATATATATAATACGCAATAATAATATGTATAACCACAAAGTGTGCATGTGGTGTTAGCCTATAATTAATTGTTACACTTATAAATGAAGCTACTATGAAACTGTAAACGTTCTGTGTAAACAATTGTTGGTTAACCAAATAAATAAATAAATAAATAAAAATAAACTACACGTGCTTTCCCAGAAACCTGTGGCGAGATTTGTGGGCCTAGAATCATAAGCGGTAGAGACTAATGGAGTACCAGGAGCTCAGAATCTAAAATCTCCCCGTACTCTTTTTACATCTCATGATTCCAGAGCTCTGTAATACTTCCTCATGATTATAATCTCCTGGTACATAAGTTAGTCTTTACCGGTAATGATGCCATCCCCGCAAATATTAAGACTTTTTCATGATTCTGACCTCCTGGTAGTTTGGGTATAAATGCTTAAAATGTTCAACATCTAACTAAAAAAGCAAAAGAGGAAGTTATATTTTTGTCATGTTATTAAACTCTCTACCCATTTTATGTTTCTGACGTTACTTTGCCTCTAAAAAAGGATTCGTCTGAAACACCACTCAAAAATATTAATAATAATGAAATCTGAAATCTCATTATTATTAATATTTTTGAGTTTCGACCAGATCGGGCGAAACTCATCGGCCGAAACGCTTACTAAGCCGACTAAAGTATGTTAGAAGACTTTTGAGGCTCTCGACAAATGAAATAATATCAACATAAGCGTCGCCATAGCGTTAAGAAGATGTTTAAAATATTTGGGAATGCTAAGCACTATCAAACTGTCAAGTGACCCTTAAATTTTGACATTTCAGCTATCGCCATCACTGATTTAATTTTATTTATTTACTTTAATATAACACGGCCAAATGCCAAAAGGAATGATGACAAATAAAACAAAAAAAAATGTGTGTGTGTAAACAAAAAATAACAACGATACAGTGTACGTCACGCCGCCGCCGCTGCACTTAGTACTGACAAGTTACTTCACATGACATGACTCCCGAACTTTGGTGCGCTTTATCTTTGTTATTTATTTGATTAAGCAAAAAATACATGTCCAATATTATTGATGAACTAAATATAATTATCATTTTAACGCCTATCTACCCAGGAAACATTTATATTACATTCGATAAAAGCATATTTAAAAAAAAAGCATGAAAGATATCGATAAAAATACATAGTCACATCAATTTGCAAAAAATAAAAATCAATTTTCTGGTCAGACGGCAATGGTTAGAAAAAATTTTAAAAAAATGTTTCATTGCCGCCTACCCCTCTCATAGATTGAATATCAATAAAGGAAACATATTGAGGTTTCGCGGCGACGGATTTTAAATTTAATTTTTGAGCGATGTCTTTTTATTTGTTTAGAAAGTACGCCTGTAACATTGAAGACTGTTTTATAGGTCATTGGTGAGCAAGCTTTTATTTGATTAAAGTCTTTATTCTAAGGTTAAATGGCAAGAAAAACTTTTAAGAATCCCTTTTAAAATTATTGTGATAATTTTTTTAATAAATTGTTACAAGTTTGCTTGAACGCTTGTATCATATTGGTTTATCGCTAATAGTTCATGCGACGCTTCGCTGAATTTAGCCGGTGTTAAATAATTACCATCGATACAGAGTGTCAATTAACGCTGTACGTAACTAATTTCTCGATTTATGCTTGTACCGAGAGATGTTCAATAATTAAGATCTTACTCTTACTATAGGATACTCGTATTATGTCGCAATCATAAAGTTGTTGTCAGTTTAACATTAAACAATTTAGATTCAGTAGCGATCATTTTGATATGTGAAAGCGATTGTTGGTATCTCATTTACTATTTATTGAGTTGCCAGTTTAGAAAACAATTTAGTAATTTGAACCGGACGTTTATAATAATAATAATTTATTTCTAAGTTCAGACAGAAAGTTAAGTTTAAGTTTTAACGGACGTAAAGAATTTCACCATCCCATATCTTCCCGTGGGAAACTTACAAACTTTATTTTCATTCCCATAATATTATTATGTAGTAAATACATTTATTCATAAATAAATCCTTAGTCGAAGCTAACAAGTGACGTCACAACTCTTTACTCAGCGTAACTTCATTATGTTAATCTCAATCATAGTGATGCGTCGATTTTCTTCATGATAACAATGAGTTTTAATTTAATGTTAGTTTTAATTTAAATGTCTTCCCTTGTTACTACCGCGGCTTGATTTAAATATAATTAACATTTAAATTGTAGGGTGAGATTATATAGTTAAGAATAGTTGTTAAATATTATGTTGCGAATGGTAAAGAATGGTAGACGACTTATAATCATGATTTTACCATCATAATAATAATATTGACAGATGAATTAGCAGATTGGTAATAATGTTTTTGACTATAATTATGTTGATATACATTCACATCATAGATTTTAGAGAAGCATTTTATAAGGGTGAGCTTGTATGGACAAGGTATTTAGTTTCATACTCAACCCAACCATTGTTAGAGAAATAAATAAATAATATTATATTATTGTATAGACCTATCGTGGCGATCATTATTGCCCTGATAACGAATTATCGCATAAATTAGGAATAACACAAAGTACGTGAGCGGCGGCGCGCTGCAGACAGAGAGACCACTACGAACAACGCGTCATTTTGCACACACACTTTGACATTGCGTTTTTTTTAATCTATTGTAGGTTCGCGCTTGACCACCATCTCACCTGATGGTAAGCGATGACGTGGTCGACGATGGAGCACGCTTGCCTAGAAGGTACCTATTCACTCTTGACTTAAAGACCCCTAGATTGTAGCTATCGGGAAACACAGACTCCGGCAGGGAATTCCACTCCTTAGCTGTACGCATAATAAAAGTGTTCTCAAAACGTTGAGTGCGTATCCACCATGTACCGATGGCGCATCGCCGTGCGTCTGGTAGTCCGTTAATGAAACGGGCTGGGTCGAATGAGATCATGCAATTCCTTCGCACACTCCCCGAAATGTAATCGATAAAAAACCGACAAGCTGGCAACTCGGCGACGACGTTCAAGGCTCTGGCGTCTGGTAGTCCGTTAATGAAACGGGCTGGGTCGAATGAGATCATGCAATTCCTTCGCACACTCCCCGAAATGTAATCGATAAAAAACCGACAAGCTGGCAACTCGGCGACGACGTTCAAGGCTCTGGAGCTTTGACTTAACCAGTGCCTCATCACCGATGAGCCTCTTGGCCCGCTTTTCGATCGACTCTAGTGAATCAAGCTGGTATTTCAAATCAAATCAAATCAAATCAAATCCTCAATGTTGCCAAAATTGAAAGTCGATGTCAACGTAACGCCAAGAAGGTCAAGATGGTCAGCTATTGGTACGGTCACATCTCGGAAAGTTGGAGCTGGGTGAAATTGTCTCTTTTTAGCGGAAAAAATACACGCCTGGGTTTTAGCAGCATTAAACCTGACCAGATTGGCATCGCCCCATCCGGAGACAGCCTGCAAGGAAAGGTTCAAGCACTCCACCATGGCTTCCCGGAGAGACTGGATCTGAGGCCCGGTAGCACGAGCACTGGACAAGTATCTCTCAGCAACAGTGCTGTTGTCTGCATACCCAAAGGTGCCGCCGGGTTTTAGCAGATCGTTAATTTATTAATTTATTTATTTATTTATTATAAACTTTATTGTACACCACAAAATAAAAACATAAAGGACAAACATTTTCAAACAAAGTGTACAATGGGCGGTCTTATCGCACAGGGCAATCTCTTACAGACAACCTTTAATTTGTTAATGTGCAGCAAGAATAAAGTTGGTGAGAGTACAGACCCCTGAGGGACCCCGGAATTAATATCCATGTGGTCCGATGCCCAGCCATCGATAACCACTCGAATGGACCGATCTTTCAGGAAGTCAGCAATCCAATCACACAGACCACCGGACAAACCGAATGAAGGAAGCTTACCAATAAGGCTTTCATGCCGGACCCTATCAAAAGCCTTCGAGAAGTCTAGAGAGACGGCAAGCGCTTCCCCGTGCCTCTCGTTGGCCTCACTTCAGATTTGAATGGAATACGCTAGAAGATCCGCAGTAGACCGATTTCGGCGGAAGCCGTATTGGCGGTCACTTAGGATATCGTTTGCTTCTAGGTATGCCAGGAGCTTAAAATTGAGTACGCGTTTCTTACAGAGTATGGAGGTTACAGATATGGGTCTGTAGTTGACTGGGTCAGCTCGACTGCTCTTCTTGGGCACGGGCTGTACGTTGGCCTGTTTCCAAGCATTCGGCACTTTTCCAGCATCATACGAAAGGCGGAATAGGCGTGTCAAGATCGGAGACAGTTCAGGCGCACAGGCTCTAAGAAGAATTGCTGATATTCCGTCAGGGCCGCTAGCCTTATTCACGTCGAGGTTGCGCAGCACCCTACGGACGTCCTTTTGACGGATACGAATGTCCGACATACTCGTCTCGCATCCATCAGGAGAAGGAAAGGGGCCGCGCGTCACCAGGATTCAGACGTGAAGATGCCGCAAAAAGAGAGGCAATTAAATTTGCCTTCTCCTCAGCAGTGTGGGCCAGCGACCCGTCGGGTTTCAGCAGTGGTGGTAGTGAGCGACGGCAGAAGTTTGACTCGACCGACTTAGCCAGAGACCAAAATGCTTTACTACCTGCTGAGTAAGAAGCAAGTTTGGTCCCTATTCGGCAAATGTGGTCGAACCGAGCCCACTACTCGCAACACTATCTTGCAGGACTTGGTAGCTTTGTTTAAGGGCTTCTTCTTTTGACCCACGTCACTAGCCTTATGCGATCGAGCGTCGACCCAAGCCAGGTACGCCCCATGTTTAAGCGCGTCGGCGCTCTTACATTCGGCGCCAAACCATGGCCGGTCTTCGCTAGACATTGATACGTCAGAGAACGGAATGTCCATTCCCTGACGCAACACATTCGTCACGGCGTCCGCGCACGACGATGATTCAGTTGAAGAAAAGCAAGTAGGCTGCCAAGGACAGCATGCGAAGAAAGATCGCATACCATCCCAATCTGCTGACTTGTACCGCCAAACCCGCCGGGTGCCTCTTGGGCTGGGATCGGGCGGGGAAAAGACGGACACAGACTTCACCAGTGGTCGGAACTACCCAAAGGTGAAACTATCGACACAGAGTATCTGTCTGGATCTGTTGTCAGCAGATGATCCAAGCAATTCTCTGTGTGCGAATCAACATCCGGTACCCTTGTTGCCACCTGGACCAGCTGGGTGAGGTTTTGCGCTAGCGAAAGCTTACGCATCTCCCGTCATGGTCAGTGCACTGGTATGGGAAGAGCCAATCCTGATGGTGGGTATTAAAGTCCCCCAGTAACACTAATTGGACGGAAGGGTACCGCTGCTGTGCCGCATCAGCCACCTCACTGAGGTACTCTGTGAGCCTGGATATCTCTTGATCTCCGCTGTGCGAATGGTAGACACATGTGTAGATAATTTTATCTAGACCTGTGTCCACCAGAGCCCACAGCGTTGTGAATCTGGAGTCCTCAAGGTTACGGAGACGCCGATAGCAAGTGTCGTCACGGGCGTACATACAAGTAGGGTATCAGAATGGGGTACACTCCTACGGGCGTGGGTGACTCAGCCCCCAAAAATTTTACAAGGAATATTGGGCAATATTGGACCGAGCTCAGTCGCGGCTGTCACGACTGCTTTGTGCGGGCATTTTTTACGTTATTAATACATATAGTACTGAAACGAGGTTGCATTGGCTGGGTTACCTTTATTAAGTTACAGACCGAATATAATTTAAATTAATTCCTTAAATTCTTTCTTTCATTCATTTTTTAAGTTATAAGGGTCATTTCATTTTTAAGATGATATCTTATCTTATCTTATGGAGGGGCCGAGAAATATCTCGGACACTTCGACCCATTGGGATCTATTGTGGTCCCCTAGATAACTTACTCATCCCCAATCTCGTTGAAAACTGTTTTCATGAGTTTTACAACGAGACTAGGAGATATGAGACTACAGTCTTCTGGTTTTGGATATCCATCCCCTAGTAGACTCATTCGCTTACCAGCCAGTGCATCGCATGTGCACAGAAGGTGCTCCATGCGTTCCGTATGTTCCCCACACAACCTGCACATTGGTGTCGCGGTTAGACCCATCTTCATGAGCATGTCGTTGGTTCCAAAGTGCCCAGTAAAGGCCCCTAGCAGGTAGCGGATTTGCCCCCTGCTCATGTTCCAAATGCATTCCCGGGCTCTGAACGTAGAGCCTAGGAATTTCTTGGAGTGTTGCAGACCGGTATTAGACAGCCAATAAGTTCGTTGTCTGTGATCTGCAAACTCCCTAAATGCGGCTTTTACGAGACACGTCGAAATGCCTACACATGGTTCTGGACCCACAAAGTCATTTGCTGAGCCCTCTCTTGCCAGTTCATCAGCCACTTCGTTACCATGGATTCCTTTGTGTCCAGGGACCCACATCAGTCTTACCCTGTTGTGCTTCCCAAGCCTGTTTAGGGCCTGGATAGCATCCAGAATAAGCCCGGAGTCCACTTTGAAGGATGCCATGGCTTTAATTGCAGCCTGACTGTCACTAAGAATATATATGGATTTACCTCTGGTTCCTCTATCTATATTCTCTTGAGCACAGGTTATTATGGCAAATGTTTCCGCTTGGAATACAGTTGCCATCTTCCCTAAGCTTTTGCTACATTTGTAACCTTTTGCGTATATGCCCGCTCCTGTACCTGATTCCATTTTGGATCCATCAGTGTACCACACCAGACTGTTTTGTTCTGGTGGATCGAGTCCCTTCTTCCAGTCCTCTATTGTAGGGATTTGGACCTTAAAAGACCTTTGAAACACAAATATAGGTTGCATTTTATCGGATAACATGCTTGTTACCCGATCCAGGCCTTCATTCTTATCAAACTTTGTATGGTTAGTCTTTGGCTTGGAGGCATCCCATAGTCCAGCAATAGCAAGACGATGTAATGCCTTCCTTGCCTCGAATTCAACCATCATATGCAGAGGAGGGATATTGAGGTATCTCTCAATCGCTGCCGTAGGTGTTGTCCTGAAAGCACCCGTGATGCCGAGACACACTGTTCTTTGTAACCTGGTGAGTGGCGCTTTGCACGAAGCAAGCTTTGTTCTAGGCCACCACACTATGCTTCCGTATGTGATAATAGGTATTATCATTGTCCGGTACAGCCATCGTATCACTTTGGGCTTTAGCCCCCAAGTTTTACCGTAGGTGGAACGACACATGCCGAACACTCGTAAGGCCTTTGTCGTTATATTTTCCACATGAGTTTTCCACCTGAGTTCTTTATCAAGCGTTACACCCAGATATTTAACTTCGGTGGACCAGGGCAGCTTTATTCCATTGAGGGAGAGCTCTCCTAGGTTTTCTAGTTGTCTCTTCCTCGTGAATGGAATAATGACTGCTTTGCTTGGGTTGATAGAGAGGTGGTTCTTTGTACACCATTCCTCTGTCATCCTCAATGCCTGTTGTAATAATCCAGACACTATGTTCGGGAATTTACCATTGACCATTATTGCTATGTCATCTGCATAGCCTACTGTGTAGAATGGTCCGGTATTGAGTTTGGTGAGTAGCGAGTCTACTACCAAGCACCACAATAATGGTGACAGCACCCCGCCTTGCGGGCAACCTCTTGTTGTTTTTGCACTAAGTCTGTCTCCCATCAGTTCCGATCTGACTATTCTGCTTCTCAGCATATGGTCGATCCAGTTGCACGTGGCATCGTTGATGCCATGTTCCTTTGCAGCAATGCGTATGGACTCAAATGTTGTTTTGTCAAAGGCTCCCTCTATGTCGAGGAAAGCCCCGACACAGATCTCTTGTCCCTCTTGCGCAACCTCAGCTCGACTCGCAACATAGTGCAATGCCGTTTCAGTAGATTTGCCAGGGCTGTAGGCGCACTGTAGTTTATGTAGAGGGAATACTTTCAGTGGTCCCTCTCTTAGATACCTGTCTACCAGTTTCTCCAGAGTTTTTAAGAGAAAGGATGATAGACTGATGGGCCTGTAAGCCTTAGCTTCTTCATAAGTCGGTCTACCCACCTTCGGTATAAAGGTGACTTTGACCTCCCTCCATGCCTTGGGTACGTACCCAAAGGCTATGCAGGCTCTGTAGAGCTTACTTAGATGGGGTATCAAAACAGATGCCCCTTCCTGCAATAGTATTGGGTAGATGCCATCCGGACCAGGGGATTTGAGAGGCTGGAAGCCCGCTATGGCCAGCTTCAGTTTATTTTCATCTACCACTTCCTTTGCCGTGAGCCAGTTACTTTTGGACGTTTGCCTTGTTAGCTCGTCCCTCGCGACTGGTTCCTCTTCATCGCTATTGCGCAGTATACATTCCGGGAAGTGGGTCCTAAACATCACGCCCAGAGTGTCCTGTCCAGTTTCTGTGAGACACCCATTCTCATCCTTTACAGATGATAGTGGGTTTGTCTTAGTTATGGACATTGCTTTGCACAACCTCATTCCACTTGGCAGAGTTTCGATGGAGGTGCAATGCTGTCGCCAATTGGTTCTTTTGGCCTTGCGTACCGCCGTATTATACCTCGTTAGCATGCTATGATAGCCAGAAAAATCCTTCCTGGCTTTTGCATCATTAAAGGCCTGTCCTGTTTCCTGACGTATTTTGACTAGTTCAGGAGTCCACCATGGTACCTTTTTGCAAAAGGCCTTTTTCTCTGGGCAGTTATCTTCCCATGCACCGATGATGCCCGCCTTGATTCTGTCCGCTTCGAATTCTATATCCAGTATGGAATTAAGCTTACCTTTAGGGCTCCCTAGATTTACTCTGAGGTCCCTCCTGTATGAGTCCCAATTTGTATGCCTTGGGTTTCTCCTTCGTCTAGTTTCGGCTTCTCCCGCCGTCCTAAACCTAAAGCATATATAATTATGGTCAGACAGAGAGATTTCGTCCGATACATGCCAATTTTCAATATGAGCGCTGGCCCTGTTTGAAGCCAGTGTCAGGTCAATCACTTCAGTTCTCGCAGAGGTCCTGAAAGTAGGTTTATTGCCTGCGTTAAGGATTTGTAAAGAAGAGCTTACCACAAAGTCCAACAAATCCTCCCCTCGTTTGTTGACATCTGAGCTGCCCCAAACGACGTGGTGTGCATTCGCGTCGCAGCCAAGTATCAGGTCGAGATTTCCTTGGTTGCCGTAGTCAACCAGTCTTCTAATTAGAGGTGTTACTGGTTCCTTTTGTTCATATGGGAGGTAGGCAGAGGCAAGGATAATTCTCCTTTTCTCTGTTCCCGCCCCCACTTGGATCAGAGCTGTTGTGAGATCCCTGTAACAGAAAGTACGTAAGGGCATTGCCTCTATACCGCCCCTGATATAGATACAAGTCCTCGCGTCATTAGTTGGACAGTCATAGAGCACCATGCCTCCTGTCCCACCTAGGCCTTTTATAGTTCCCTTATACAGATAAGGTTCCTGAATCAAGGCAATGTCGTATGTATTAAGCTTCAGTTGCCGAGCCAGAAGGGCAGTAGCGGCTCTGCAATGATGCAAAATAAGTTAATAAGATTTAGATTAAGATGATAAGTTAGAAATGTAATATCTAGGAAAATAATAAACTATTTTAAGTCCATAGACGTAATTGGAAAGGGAAACTTGTCATAATAATATGGTTTAAGTCATCCAGCACACAAATATGTTTCCTCCGACTGCACAACATAATTTTCTTCTTGTTGAAGTACATCTTCTTAGTTCGCTACCGAAGCAGTATGGTTTTTTTTATTTTATTACCTTTTTTTTCACATTATATTTTTGTCGAGCTTGGTGCTTTTCACATTTTTATGTTTTTGGTGGGATCATTATTACACCATTGTTATGTCTTGTTGGGTTCCCTCTATCTGGCAGAGTCTTGATACTCCGAAATTTATTAGGCATAACACACTTGGCATAATCTTCTTTAAACGAATATTCTTAAGGCATATTTTTTTTTATATAATCATTGTTTGGCCGAATGTTTCTATGCCCGAATTTACAATGGCTTACTTTTAAGATGGCAGAAATTTTTATAGCATAATTTCACTTGGCATATTATGAAGATGGTAGAAATTCATTAGGAATAATTTTATTAGGCATTTCTATAAAATAGCATTTTTAACCTTAAATTAAAATTGAAATATTGTCTTAAAAAGTCAATATGTTGTGTTACAAAAGTTCGTGACAGAAACGAATCGCTGCAAAACCGACTCCACGTAGTCTTGTCTGCCCTACATCTAGAGTGTAATTTAAGCCCGCGTAGGCGCGTAGGGGCGAGGCGGCCTGCGAGCTGAGGTGCAGGTGGTTTAATAACTGTTGCCGCCGTGGCTGAGGTGGTGAGCGTTAAAACCATCTGCGACGATAAGCTCGCGTGGGACCGCCGGAGCCCCGCAGCGCCGGAACCGTGACAGAAACCATGCCTGTTGCATGCTGCATGCTCATTTGCATTCTTGCTTGCATGTTGCATGCTTGGTGCATGCTCACTTTCATGCTAGCTTGCATGCTTGCTGCATGCTCACATGCATGCTAGCTTGTATGCTTGCTGCATGTTCACTTGCATGCTAGATTGCATGCTTGCTGCATGCCCACTTGCATGCTTGCTTGGATGTTGTATGCTTGCTGTATGCATGGTGCATGCTTGTTTGAATGCTGCATGCTTGCTGCATGCATGGTGTATGCTTGTTTGAATGCTGCATGCATGGTGTATGCTTGTTTGCATGCTGCATGCTTGCTGCATGCATGGTGTATGCTTGTTTGAATGCTGCATGCGTGGTGTATGCTTGTTTGCATGCTGCATGCTTCATACAGCGAATTATAACAAATATAAAATTGTGTTCAATCAATCTTTTATTATGGTTAAAAATACAAAATTACTCTAACTATGAATTATCTGTAATGTGATAGATAAGTATTTCAATTAATATGGATGTGAAAAATATGCCAAAAGATGATCCTGACTGTGAACTTTCTGCGATATGATGGTTCTGCCTTTTAATGACTATCGATATGAAATTTATGCCTAAAGATGATTCTGACTTACAAAGAACAATGGCGAAATTTTAGCTGACTTAAATTTGAGCGTCTGAAAGTGAGTTATATACGAAAGACATTCTATTAATTGTCTATGTTTTTTAAAGTATAATTAGGCCTGGTCCAAAATAGATTAAAAAAAAACATAATAAATAAAAAGTTATTTGATTTTTTAGTTCATTTCTTTAGCATAGTGTTGCCATTATATATTTTATCTGCTAAGTGACAAGTAGTAACTATATATCATTATTGTATTTATTGCATTAAATGAGTTAACAATACAGTTTATGTCTAAGTGTAGATGTTCCTTGCAGGTAGATAAGAATATTGTAGTGTAGTAGAAATAAATGAATTACTTTCAATTAATGATTGGCAAAAAGACTAGTAACCAAGTCTAAAAAAAATATAGCTTGGTTGTTGACGACAACCTTTTGGATACACGTCAAAGTCACTTAGTTTAAATAAATATACTCTTTCCAAAGAGTATACTACACATTTCATGCTAAAATAACTATGTAAGGGAAATACTAATGCGATATTCCCCTTTTACTTTCACGAAATTGAATAATATTACCTATTAAACACATTATTAAAAGTTACCCAGACATAACCTACAAAAGTTTATGACTGAATATCTATTATTCTCTACATTCTCAAACAAAAATTCTTGCACAAACTAATTCAGAACATCAACCTGAATTAAACCAGATATTTTTCATTTAACGACTTTCGAATTTAATCTCAGCTAAAACAATGTATGGGCACCTGCCATTGTTCTTTATGAGTTTGAATGTATGATAAATGAGTGTATGCGATATGATGTTTATGCTATCCGTTGTTATTCATAATAATATTATGACATAAAAAGTTCTGCTATAAAAGGTAGACCCGTTTTGGCAATCCTTCTTGTATACAACTTTATAATCGTATTCCGAGAGTTTTAAACGCCATCTAGTTATTTTAGAATTAGGATCTTTTGATGACATTAGCCAGGTGAGAGGCCTGTGGTCCGTGTAAATGATAAGCATTCTACCGTAAACATAGGGCTTAAAGTATTTTACTGTCCATACTATGGCGAGTAGCTCCTTTTCTATTATAGAGTAACGCGATTTAGTATCTGATAGTGTCCGGGATGCGAACGCTGCCGGTTTGTCTGATCCTACTATTCCTTGGGATAATACCGCACCTAATGGTAAGTTTGAAGCATCGGTGGTGAGGATGAAGGGCTCATCAAAATTAGGGTACTGTAGTATTAGTGCGTTAGTTAAAATTTGTTTGCACTTATTGAAAGCTTCTAAGAAATCCGGGGAGTGTATGACTTTACTATTTTTCTTAAAGCAAAGGGTCATTGGTTTAGTAAGATTAGCGAAATCTTTCACGATCTTTCTGTAATATCCGTACAAACCTAGGAAAGCTTTTATTTCTTTCTGGGTCTTGGGTAAGAGGAAGTTAAGTTCGGCTGCTATCTTATCTTTGTTTAGTTTTAAACCCTCATCTGTTAATTCGTGTCCTAAGAAGTTAACCTGTTTTTGTAGGAACTGAGATTTATCTAACTGGATCCTTAGATTATGAGTTTTGAATCGATCAAATACTTTTTTTACCCGACTGCCGAAGGAGGGTAATGTGTTTATCAGTCTATGTATGTATGTATGTATGTTTGTTCCTATGTGGCGTTCCAGAGACCAAACGCGTTGACCGATTTTGATGATTCATACGTCAATCGATTCGTCTCAACCTTGCGAGTGACATCTGGTTTTGGTCAGCCAGCTCGCGAATATGTATCCTCCGACTGCACAGCATGATTTTCTTCTTGTTTACGTCTTTTTAGTTCGCTTTTTAAGCAGTCGGGTATTTTGATTTTTTTAATTAACTTTTTTTTAATTTTCCTAGGTGTTGCTGCAATGGCGTAGATATTATTATTACGTCATATAAGTATGTGTAAACATTATCTATGCATCTTATTATAGGATACAAAAGTCTTTGAAATGTACTTAGTCCATTTTTGAGTCCAAAGGGCATTCTAAGGAACTCATAGTATCCTCGTTCAGTGGTGAATGCGGTTTTTCAGTATTGTTAGGGTGCATTTCAACTTGGTGAAAACCGCTAGCAAGATCTAAGCTTGTGAAGTATTGCGCTCGTCCTAATCTAGCTAAAATGTCGTGTATATTTGGTAAGAGGTATTTATCTTCAATGTTTCGGTTATTGAGTCGTCTGTAATTGATTACGAGTCTCCATTTGACGTTGCCTGAGGAATCGGGCTTTTTGGGTACGATATGCACGTGACATGACCAAGTAGATATGCTCTCTCGCACGTTACCTTGTTGAAGGAGCTTATCCACTTGTTTACGAATTTCTTCGCGTTGTTGAGGAGCTTGTCTGTAGCTACGTATAAAACTGGTGTATTATCGCTTAATCTGAGCTCGTGTTTAGCAGCGTGTGTAAAAGTGTGTGGTATATCTTCTGAATAGAACAAGTCCCTATACTGATAACATAACCGGGTAATTTCGCGTTGTTCGGATTTTCTGAAGGCTTTTGTTTAATATACGGCCAATGTTATTTTTTACATGTATGGTATTAATATCATGACTATAATTTTTGTTGGCATTGGAAAATATCTCTAATTCGATTGATGGGTTAAGCGGGATACACTTCTTTTGATCGCTATGATTAATTAACGATGTTTTAAAAGATCCGTTTGTGACTTTAAGTATAGCTGCTGGGGACATTAAATCATCTGACCAAATTAAATCGTCATGAAGGTATTTTCTATCTAAGTTCTTGGTTTTTACTTTGAATATCTTTTCGCATCTAGGTTCGATACTTATCTTTTGGGGTGGAGAACTAAAGTGTATTTGTATTTCCGCTGTAGATGTACGTAACACATTGTTATTCAAATCAATGTTACTCTTTAATTTTTGCAGAAGGTCCATTCCAATAAGACCTTTATATTTAGGGTCGAAATCGAATATTAGGGACTTATGTGTTATATCACTATTAAACGCGGGAGGTAAGAGAAGGTACACTACCTTGTTGTGAACTGAAGAACTGTGTGCCGTATTAAGTTGAAAGGGTTCTGTTTCTACACAGTACTCAAATATGGTGCCTGCAACTACGTTTGTTGCTGTAGTTGAATGACTGGCCCCTGTGCCTAATAGAAACTTACCGTCAAACTCTGGTAGTATTATTTACGGTAAATATTTCTTGGTCTGGAAATTGATTGAAACTAAGTCTGGTTATCTCGGGTGGTGTCCAAGGTAAAATCCTGGTCACAACTTACCTCTTGTTCGTCCATGGTTATATTCGGCTCGAGCGCTATGCCGCTATCGTCTGTGATATTGTTATAGAGCTCCATGTAACTGGATCCTGGTTGATGTTGAGTGCCCATCTGAATTGTAATGTAGAACAACTGCTGTGCGACCTGTGGGTTTTCTGGCTTACCTTCCGCTAAGTAGATTTTTAGCTTGTTGTATGTTGTCTCATCTCTGTATTCCCTAACACACCTTGTTACGAAGACGGGGTGTGTTAAAGTCAAAACTAATATAATAAATAGTTGATAAAGATTTGGAAAGATCTAGATGTTAAGTGGCTCACCTCATTTTTGGTATAAGTACCTGTATGATTGTTTATTACAATGAACCTTGTAATGTGTAATGAAATATTTGCTTAATTGGATCTTTTCCTAGTAAACTATACCCTATAAAATTATTATAGGCACGGTGGATCCGTAAAACAGTTACCGGGCTTACAAGCTAGAGCTCAAGTGCTATGTAGCTAGAGTTATGTATCTAGTGCTATGTAGCTAGAGCTGCATAGCTAGAGCAATGTAGCTAGAACTGGATAGCTAGAGCTATGTAGCATCCAAACCCAATTCCTTACGAAATCGAGCATTTGGCTGGCATAATAACCGGTGCTTTAGAAGACTCATCATGGCAAAAAGATAAACAAGAAAAGGCTGTTGATTTTTATGATATTAAAGGTATTATAGAAAAATATTTGGCGGAAATTGGTGCGACAGATGTGCGCTATGTCGCACCAGACCGTCAAAAGAATATGCATCCAGGTAAAACTGCTGACATTTTCATTGGTGATCAGTTTATCGGTTTTGTTGAACAGATTCATCCAAAAATCACTAAGAAACAAAAATTAGCACCAGTCTTTGGGTTTGAATTGAATATGTTTACTGTACTAAGCAATGTCACTGAGAACATGCATTTTCAACCTATTTCTCGTTTTCCACAGATCAGCCGAGATGCTGCAATTTTGGTTGACCAAGTTATAACAAATACTGAAATCAATGCAATAATTTTTAACATTGTTTGATGTTTACATGGGTGATAATATACTAAAAGGTAAAAAATCTCTTGCCTATACATTGACTTACCAAGACTATGATGGAGCATTGTTAGAAGCCGCTGTAAATTCTGATTTTGAACATATAATGAGTGAATTGCAATATAAATTTAATGCAGAAATACGTTAATTATTTTTCTAAAGTTATTTGAGTTGTCATTATAAATACAATATGTTGTTGCAGACTATAAAGTTATAGGATAATATCATGGCAAAAATAATCGTACACGGCGGTAAGCGCATACGTGGAGAAGTCACAATTGGTGGCGCTAAAAATTCAACAGTAGCATTGATTCCGGCGGCTATTTTAGCTGATACTCCGGTGAAGTTTGATATGGTACCCCAAATTTTAGACGTCAAAAACTTGCAGTTAATTTTGGAGACAATGAATGTGTCTTCTAAGTTTGAAAATGGTGTATTGGATATTGATCCGACTCACATTGAAGAAAGCGATTTGCCTAGTGGCGCAATCAAGTCTTTACGTGCTTCGTATTACTTCATGGGTGCATTATTGGGTCGTTTTGGTCGAGCTTCTGTAACATTTCCTGGTGGTGATAATTTGGGACGACGTCCTATTGATCAACATATTATAGGATTTGAAGCACTTGGCGCTACTGTAACAGAAAGCAATGATATTATTCATATCGATGCAACTAATCATGGTTTAATTGGTGCGCGTATCACGTTAGATACTGTCTCCGTTGGTGCGACAATTAATATCATGCTGGCCGCCGTACGTGCAAAAGGGCAAACGGTTATTGAGAATGCCGCACGTGAACCTGAAATCATTGATATAGCAACTTTTTTTAACAATATGGGTGCTAATATTCGTGGTGCAGGAACAGATACAATTCGTATTGCTGGTGTTCCTTCCTTGAAAGCCCGTAATACACATACCGTGATTCCTGATCGCATTGAGGCTGGGACTTATATGAGTATGGCTGCAGCCTATGGAGATGGGGTAACCATTAAAAATGTTATTCCCGAACATTTGGAGTCATATACGTCAAAGTTGATTGAAATGGGTGTTAACCTTGACATTGGTGAAGATACGGTTCATGTGTATAAGTCAGATGTCTTGAAGCCAGTGGCAATCAAAACAATGCCATATCCCGGCTTTGCTACTGATCTTCAGCAGCCAATCACACCTTTGCTATTTATAGCGCAAGGTAAAAGTACTATTATTGATACAATTTATCCAAAACGAGTTAAGCATATTGCTGAATTACGCCGAATGGGTGGTGATATTACTTCAGCCAAGCCGGGAGAGATTAAGATTAATCAATCACCACGCTTGATCGGTACAGATGTTGAAGCAGCTGAGATTCGTGCGGGAGCAGCACTAGTCATCGCAGCAATTATGGCCGATGGTGAGACGGTGATTAATAATGCAGATCATATTTTACGCGGCTATGATCGCATTCAAGAGAAAATTACTAGTTTAGGTGCTGATGTTGCTATCGAAGGTATTGATCTTATTTATAAACGCAATAGATTATGGAATTAGATGCCATAATCTATTGCGTTTAGGTTTAATATTTGATATACTAGTTTAGCTAATAACTGATATTTAACTATTTTAATAATATAATATAATTTGATAATGTAATTTTAATTAATTTATATCTGTCTTAATAATGATTTAATTTACGTAAGTAATTAGGAATATTGTATTGTATTTTGAATCGTTGTGTGAAAAATATATTGGTTATAAATGTTAATAATGTAACTTGACATTTTATATAATTTCGTATTTAAAGTAAATTTTATGGAATATCAATTTAATCAACGACATATTTAAATCTTATTTTATTTTGACATTATTTTATTTTGGTTTAATTTTTATTTTTATTTATGTAATTCTATTTGATTCTAATTTTATTTTATGTCCTTAGATTTTACTTTATGTTTGTTTAAATTCTTATTTTATTTTATGTGACTTACCTACTATAACAATGATGTGCATGCCTGTAAGTGACTTGCTTACACAGGATCTATTCTGAATGTTGGTTTTCTAATATTTATTTGTAAATGAGTCGTTGGTGTGCCTTGATAAATAAATAAATAAATAGACTCTGGGTCACGAGGCTTAGGGCGCTAAAGAGAAATGAACAATGCAAGCAGAAATCCATCCAGATTATCGTCAAGTTGTTTTCATCGATGCTTCAACAGGTAAGAACTTTTTATCAACTTCAACTGTAACATCAAATGACACAACTGATTTCGAAGGTAAATAATATCTAGCAATTTGTATGGATATCACATCCGGTTCACATCCATTCTACACAAGTAAGCAAAAGTTTACGCAAGCCGATGGTGCGAACAAGTTCAACAAGAAGTTTGCTGGATTTGGTTTCAAGAGCAACGAAGAAAAGTAATTGTTCTTTTAGAAGCGTTTACTTTAGTGAACGCTTTTTATGTATGAGGTTATAATAATCGCACGCTCAAAGTTACCAGTTAAATAACATCTAGAGTTGATTGTTATTGTTGATGACATACGCATTGATGGTATGGGATTTGTCAACGTTACAGCATCGTATCCTCTTTATGTCGCTGATGCATTTCCCGAAGAAAAGATCCGTTTACTTGTAACGCAAGTGGATAAATTTTCAGGCTATAACAAAGTTATTGAAAGGTTGAAAAATTCAGAAAAACGTCAAAATAGTAATCGACAATACTTAATTGATGCCGTACAATATTGTATTGCACCATTAGTCAATTTAAAATATGACGCACAACTTGAGCTAAAACAAAAACAAGTCAAGAGACTATTCGAAAAACAAAATCTCAATGTTCCTGCCAAACAATAGGGATGGCTGATCCAACATATTATCGTAATAAAACCATCGTTCTGGTTAAATGGCAGAACGGTCGTTTAACTAGTGGATTTTATAGACGTAGGACCCATGAATTGATTCCCATGGATGATTATTTTTATTGCAAGTAAGTGACACAAGTCAATATCAAAAAACCACATGTTCGAATATCAATTTGAAATGTTGTTCCAACCAAAAAGTTTCACACTTCCCCTCAAACAACATCCATCATCAGATATCCTCACATCACACCAGACACACTCAAATTCAGATCGCGCACACATTTATTAAATGCCACACGACCTAATGGTTTTGTCAGTACATCTGCTGGGTTATCTTCAGTACACACATAGTCCAGACGCACAACATTCTTAGCAATGCAATCTCTGACATAGTGCGCCCTTATGTCTATATGTTTCGTCCTTCTATGCGCTACAGGATTGTACGCAAGTTTTATAGCACTCTGATTATCTACGAAAATGCAAATAGACCCAAGATATTCACCTCTTATAAATGCATTCAGCTGCCGCAAGTGAACTGCCTCCTTGGTTGCCTCCGAAAGTGCAATATACTCAGCTTCCGTTGACGACAGTGCCACACAAGCTTGTTTCCGGCATTCCCAGTTAATCAACGAGTTGCCACATCTAAAAATAAACCCAGAATAAGATTTCCTATCTTTGACGTTCCCTCCCCAGTCAGCATCTACGAATCCCGTGATATCCTGCACCGGCGACTTGGGAAATATCAAAGATAGATCCTTTGTACCCTTAAGGTATCTCAAGATATGTTTAGCAGCCTTCCAATGACGTTCCTCACAACATGAGTTATATTGCGCCAAAAAATTAACCGCAGCTGCAATATCCGGGCGTGTGTTACAGGCCAAATAGTTCAGCGAGCCTATGAGTGCCTGATAACTACGAGAACCTTGGCAGGATAATAGCTTACCTCCTTCCCCTTCCGCCAAGGTTTTATGGAAATCCATTTCCGTCGGAGTTTTTACTGGTTTGCAGTCGGACATACCATATTCAACCAAAATCTTCGAAATAAGCCTTTCTTGATTCAAATATATTCCCGTATCCAACTTAAACAAAAACATACCCAATACTTGTCTCGCTTCCCCTAAATCCTTTATCTTGAAATGTTTACAAAGATTGTCTAATAAAACTTCCTTCTGCTGTTTGTCTTTGTAAAATAATAAAAAATCGTCAACGTATAGAGCGATATAAAAATTATTATTTTTGTAAAGACAGCTATCAAAGTCACAGCGCTTGAAGTTCAAAGACAATAAGACTTCATTTACTTTTTCATTCCAAGACCGTGAAGCTTGTTTGAGGCCGTATATCGCTTTTTCTAGTAAGCAAACTTTTTCCTTCAAGTTTTCGTCTATGCAACCCTCCGGCTGTCGCATATAAACTTTTTCATGTAAATCACCGTTCAGAAAGGCGGTGTTCACATCGAAGTGACTGATGAACAAATCCTTTTCAACAGCCAACGATAGCAGCAATCTAACTGTCGATCTTCTCACCACCGGTGAAAAAGTTTCGAAGTAGTCGACTCCGTAGGACTGAGTGAAACCCTTCGCCACAAGTCGAGCTTTATAGGTCTTGTTACCATCCACATCAAACTTATACTTGAATATCCACTTGTTTCCCACGACTTTAGCTCCAGATGGCTTGTCGACGAGCTTCCAGACCTTGTTCTCGTACATTGAATCCATCTCTTTCTTTATGGCTTCCTTCCAGTTATCCTTATCTTCCCGACTTAAGGCTTCCTTAACTGTCAAAGGCTCTTGCTCTTCTGTACAGCATGCAAGTCCATGAAGATTTCCTTCTCGGATTCTACTACGTAGAGGATAACGACATTCTCCTTCGTTTTCCACCACATTTTTCGCTCCACTGTCACCCGTTTCTCCCACCTCCACTTCCGCGTCTTCATATTCTTCAGCCTCATCTGAGGAACTCGGCCCTTGAGCAGCTTCTGGACTACCAGGCAACGAACCTGACTGGCTTTCTAATTTTGCAAGTTCCCAGATTACTTCAGCACCTTTGTCGCCGCTACTCACGAGCCGACTAGGATCCTCAGAAACTGCTGCTATATAGTCCTCTAAGAATACTACATCCCTTGCTCTAACAATGACGCGAGGATTATTGGGATTTATGAAACGATATCCCTTGGTTTCTTCACAGTAACCAACAAAGATATGTTCTACCGCTTTAGGGCTCCATTTCTTCCGAGTTTCCTTGGGCACGTGCACAAACGCCTTCGTTCCAAAAACTCTGAAATGATCGAATGACTGAGCCTTCCCTGTCCACAACTCCTCAGGAATCTTACCATTATTGCCACTATGAGGCAGCCTGTTCTTTATATAAACAGCAGTATTACATGCCTCTCCCCACAGTTTCACACTCAGATCCTTTTCCGACAACATAGCTCGAGCCATCTCCACAATAGTGCGGTTTGCTCGCTCCACTACGCCATTCTGTTCTGGAGTGTAGGGAACAGTCAACTGATGTTTTATACCTTTTTGACGTAGAAATCCATCAAACTTCCTGTTCACAAATTCTGTTCCATTGTCCGTGCGTATGCACTTCACCTTTAACCCGGTTTCAACCTCTACACTAGCTAGAAAATCTTTAAAATGATCGAGAACCTGATCTTTTGATTTAAGGAAAAATACAAAAGATTTTCGTGTAAAATCATCTAAAATAACTAGCATATACCGAGATTCACCGTACGTGAGCTCAGACATTGGACCACAGATATCTGCGTGAACCAGTTGCAATCTCTCGACTGCCCTCTCAGCCTCACCAACTGGAAAAGGTAAACGATGTGCCTTCCCCTTAATACAGGCGACACAAGGCTCCATTACGCTCTTTCCAAAATCCATACCCGAAAGCTTACGTAAATCTCGTTCATTTACGTGTCCAAGCCGCCGGTGCCACAACATCAAAGGATTACCTGCTTTCACTGACGTCAACGCAGCCCCATCTACAACCGCCTGACAACCTTCAAGCTTGTAGATTCCTGAGACTTCACTTGCGGTAGCCAGAAGCTTTCCCTTGAAATGGCCTGGAACCAAATGGTGAATTAGTTTGCAACCATCTCTGTCAAAACTCACCTTCCATCCTTTCTCTACTAATTTAGACACTGATAAAAGATTAACATGCAAACCAGGTACATACATGACATCCCTCACGGCAAGCATTCGTCCTTTCAAACTCACCATGATATCACCCTTACCCTTGCATTCAATCTTAACATTGTTCGCACATTTCACATTACTCATACCAACATTTATAACCAAATCTTTAAACCAGTGTTTCTGGAAAGACATATGTGAAGATGCCCCGCTGTCGATGTACCACTCCGTCGGATTAAAGGAGTCCCCGGCACTGAATGAAGACAGGCTCACGATCGCGACGTCACTCTGTTTGGTAATCGAACCCGCTTTCTTTCCTTTAGGACAGTCCGGCTTCTTATGTCCTCTCTTTCCACATTTAAAGCATTTAACTTTGGTCGTGTCTTTATATCCATTTTGACTCTTATTCACAGCCAATGCCGAGTCCGCTGAAGACGATGTAAAGCATCCTTGACGTGAATCCTCCTGTAGTAACTTCTGACGTACGTTCTCTGAAGTCAACTTCATCCCAGAGTGTTCCAGCGCCATTCGCATAGGCCTGTACTCTTCAGGTAGTCCTCTGAGTAACACGACAGCTACAAGATCATCGTCAAATCCGGTGGCAATATCCTTCAACTTTTGAGAAAGAGACATAACTGCAGCTACATATTCATGCATCGACGTGTGTCTCTCTAGCTTCTCATCCAACAACGCGTTCATGAGGGTGATCCTGCGATTTACGCCTTTGTCCTCAAACGCTTTCGCTAAGCTATCCCAAGCATCTTTGGCATGATTTGAATCTTGTACATACGCGTAAAGTGTAGGTTCCACATGTAGACAAATCAAAGCAAGTGCGTCTTGGTCCTTCTCGATGGCGGTGGAGTCATTGGAATTGGGGTACTTTGCCGTATACGTGAACAACTTTTCTCGTATGAGAATCATTTTAATTGCGAATTTCCACGTAGAGTAGTCATCTAGGCCACAGAGGTTCTTGATGGCAAATTTCGTGACTGAGGCCATGACCTTTTGATGAAATAAACTAGATAACTAGGATATGGAACTAAAAACGTTGTTTGCACAGAGAAAATTTTATTGCAAGTAAGTGACACAAGTCAATATCAAAAAACCACATGTTCGAATATCAATTTGAAATGTTGTTCCAACCAAAAAGTTTCACAATTATATTGTTAATGATGCCGAAATCGATAAAGCAATTATTGTTGTGCGAAACATGCTAGAAAAATATAACGAGATAACAAAAGGATATCACGCGTGGTGCAATTCGTTGCATTATGATTCGGCGTTATTACTCACATGACTTAATGGTGGTATTAGTTTCAAATGAAGAACAGCTACCACTTAACGAAATTGTTCATGATATCTACATGCAACTACCAGAATTAAAAAAGTTTGATTTTCAACCATAACCCCAAGAAAGATTATGTGCTGTTAAGTCCAAATAATCGGACATTGTGGGATAATGATGCTATTCATGATACTTTACTCGGGTATGATTTTATTATTGGCCTTATTAATTTTATCAAGTCAATCCTCAAACAACTGAAGTGCTATATGATTTAGCAGCGCAAAAAGCAAAATAAAAATCAACAGATACGATTATTGATGCGTATTCGGGTATCGGAACCATAGGTATTAGCGTCGCCATTCGTCTAAAGAAAGTGCTTGGTGTTGAAGTTGTTCCTGGTGCAGTTGCTGATGAACAATTGAATCTGCAAGCACATAGTATTTCTACTGCTGAATATATCTTGGCAGATGCAACCGCTCAATTTAAAGAGTGGCAGGCACAGGGATTAAAACCGGATGTTGTTTTCGTTGATCCACCACGCCGTGGCCTAACGATCTCTCTAATTAAAGCAACAACTGATATGTCACCAGAACGGATAGTATATATCAGTTGTAATCCGGTTACATTGAGTCGTGATGCAGTTGAATTTATTGAAAATGGTTACCATATTGATGGGTCTGTTTTGCCGGTCGATCAATTTCCACAAACTTCCCACGTTGAAAGCATTACAGTGTTCCGAAAGGATTAAAATGAATTACTCAATACAAAAAGCCAACAACACAACAACAACAACAACAGCAACATACCGAGTTTCCTCCGTGCCTCGGAAAGCACGTTAAGCCGTTGGTCCCGGCTGTCATTTGACAGTTGTTACGGGTAGTCAGAAGCCTGAGATCTGACACCAGCCTTGCCAAGGGGGTATTTTGTTACCCAGTTACTGGGTTGTGGAGGTCAGATAGGCAGTCGCTCCATGTAAAACACTGGTACTCAGCTGAATCCGGTAAGTCTGGAAGCCGACCCCAATATAGTTGGGAAAAGGCTAGGCAGATGATGACTCAATACAAAAAGTTGGTGAAATATTAGAAGCCAGAACGCAGGTAGATTCAAAAGTAGTTACTGGTTTAGCATTTGATTCCCGTAATGTTCAATCAGGTGGCTTATTCGTTGCTCTGGCTGCCGAAAATGATGGTGGCGACATCAAATCACGTCAAATTATGTAATTTCAACAAGTGAAGCATGGACATTGGATTGTATTTATTTTTTTAATGTTGATAAAATAGTTTTTAACTAAGTCAAGATTTAAGATTCTCTATGTTATTCGAATAAATTTTTGCATGTTTATATTTGTTGTTCTATTGGTTTTATTGGGTATCATAATTTTGAACTGGTGTGTAATTTGGTGCATCTAAGTAAGCGCTTAGTACATAGAATATGTTAGGTGATGCAGGGTGTCTCATGGTGATTATTCTCTGCGAAACAAATGGAAGGAATTGCCCAAGAAAAGAAAAACCGGCCAAGTGCGAGTCGGACACGCGCACGAAGGGTTCCGTAGCATTATCGCAAAAAACCTGGAACATAAATGGATTGGTCGAACATCAAAAAGACGTAGAGATACTCTTACACTGCATGACATTGATGTACTAGTTTCTCAAGCACACCTAACATCTAATCATTTATGTACCTTCAAAAACTATAGTATATATTCCACATTTCACCCCGATGGAACTGCAGGGACAGCAGTCATTATAAAAACCGGCCAAGTGCGAGTCGGAGTCGCGCACGAAGGGTTCCGTACCATTATCGCAAAAAACCGCAAAAAAATCACGTTTGTTGTATGGGACCCCACTTAAATATTTATTTTATTCTGTTTTTAGTATTTGTTGTTATAGCGGCAACAGATATACATCATCTGTGAAAATTTCAACTGTCTAGCTATCACGGTTCACGAGATACAGCCAGGTGATAGACGGACAGAAAGACAGACAGACAGACGGATCTTGGAGTCTTAGTAATAGGGTCCCGTTTTTACCCTTTGTGTACGGAACCCTAAAAATCGCATCAAACATGACGTTCTAGAGGAGTTCAAATCCGACCAAATACAGACTACCACAGTAATGGTTCAGGATAAGCAGAGCTCATTAACCCTATCTGCCATATATTGTCCTCCCAAGCACATCCTAAAGGAAGATGGCTTTACAGACTTCTTCAGAACACTTGTTCAAAGATTCATATGTGGTGGAGACTGGAACGCCGAAAACGTTTACTGTGGTTCTCGAATAACACTACCCAGAGGAAGAGAACTGAAAATAAAACCGGTCAAGTCCGAGTCGGACTCACGCACCGAGGGTTCCGTACAAACCTGTAGGTAACCTGTAGGTTCCGTTTTTTCCTTTCGAGGTACGGAATCCTAAAAATATGTGATGTAACTAAAAATTTAAGGTTTTCGGATTTTTTCCTTTATATGTGCTATAAAACATTGCTTCATGGCAAATTTCAAGATTCTAGGTCGACTGGAAGTACCCTTTAGGTTTTGATTCCCTTGCGAGTAGTACGTTGCGAGTTTTAAAATATGCGGCTCAAATTGCTGTTTCTTTTGATTGCGTTGACATAGAACTTTGATTTTGTTACAGCTTAAAGGTATTATAGACTTGAATATTTGATATGAATTTCAATTTAATACTACTACGCGTTCATGAGGAAACTGGTAGTAAGTTTAAAATTATTAAAAATATTTTCATTATAATGTAACTAAAAATTTACGGTATTATACAATTTTTCTTTATCTGTGCTAAAATCCGTTGCTTCTTACCAAATTTCGAGATTCTGAGTTCACGGGAAGTACCCTGTAGGTTTTGATTCCCTTGCGAGTGTCGAAAATTTGCGGCATAAACGGCTGTATCTTTTGATTGCGTTGGCTTAGAAGTTTGATTTTTTCACAGCTTTAAGGGACAGTAGACTTAAGTATTTGATATAAAATTCATTGCTTGATATCTCCACGCGTTGCTGAGAAAAAGGGTCTTGACAGACAGACGGACGGACGGACAACAGAATGATCCTTTAAGGGTTCCGTTTTTTCTTTTCGAGGTACGGAACCCTAAAAAGCATTAAAAAAAAAATAACTACAAGTCGGGTGTACGGGTGAACCGTCATAACCCTCAGGACCCTTTTGGCTAAAAACGAATATTCGCTTTGGAACACCGTGAAGCATAGCAAAAATGCGCCACAAACTTCTCAATATTCCTATGGCCTTCTCAGTACATCTGGGCAATAATAAAAAGTTCCATAGCTAGGTCGCGGGTAAGTAAAAATCACTGTTCTGTTTTGTTCCGATCACTATCACACAGTATGTAGGGTAAGAAGGGTACCGTCCCTTGGCAGCACGTGGCAGATGCGGGGGCCTGTTCAGCGCAGGCTCAGCAGTAGGCCGCAGGGACAGTAGTGGCTAGGAGTGCGCAGGGTAGGCTGCCCCGGCCGCTACGTCCTCGGGTAGCGCACCGGCTCGCGCGGCGGTAGGCCACAGGCAGGCAGGCCAAGAACAGCGTGCGTAGGTAGCGTGAAGCAGAGGGCAAGGGGTCAAGCCTTCAACCCGTTCGGTGAACCCTGGAAACACCATAGGGTGCGCATGTTAGATGCAGTGCAACCAGCAGCAAGCCGCATGCGATGTACCAGCTTCTTTCCCTTTTTAAGCCAATAAGGTACGGTGTGGGAAGCATTGTAGGTGAAAGCTCAACATATCGCAGCGGTTTACAGGTAAAAGAGTGCAAACTATTGATATATATATTACTTGCGTAAGGACTAGGCCATCCGCGCGGCTAAATGGCACCAGCGCGCTGGCCCTAAAATTGCAGTTTAGGGCCAACGCGACTCAGATGACAGTAGTTATGACTGGTCCGTGTGCGGGAGTGAGCGAGTATTTGCTTATCATAATAATGCCTAGTTGTGTGATAAAAGGCTGCAAAAATTACGATACAAAGGTTAAAAAGAAACATGGGATATCGTATCATCGGTAAGTAACCTTCAATTTATTTTGTTATCATTGAGTTATTAAATAAACACATTTTCAAGCGATAAATATATTACTACCGAATTCCACAATGGCGTCCATTGTGTGGCCGCTACTGCACGCGCGAAATGAATAAAGTAACCTTGTACGGACGTAATTTTTATTTGTTTCATTGTCGTCTTAGGAACTTAGTGAAAGTAATTTAGAATTTTTGTATCAAATAGTTTTTATATTCAATAAGGGTAAAACAAAAAGAGTACAAAAATAAAAAGCTTAGATACCATACCTAACTGAAATCGAAAATATTGTTCATAAATATTTTGAAATGTTTTTTTATTTTCTTCTTGCAAACTGAGAAAATTGATGCCGTCAAAAACCTTCTGGTGAAAATGGATAGGAGATGACTTTTAAACTAGCTAGCTTTCGCCCGCGACTACGTCCGCGTGAATTTCGGTTATCGCGGTTGCAAGTGGATTAAAAGTAGCTTATCTATATCCTTTTTTGGGGCTCAAGCTTAGTCTGTACTACATTTAATCGAAATCGAAAATATAATATACTAAAGCTTTTGTAATGATGCTCGTTTGTCTCTCTGAAAATTGGAAAATAAACAGTCGGTTATTTTTTTGTGGACGGTTTTACTAGTGAACTTATAGCAAATACTGTCAATTTTTGCCTCGAAAAATGTAATTCCTTTGGTGTCAATGTTGAAGCTCTCACATTCGATGGATGTTCCACGAACGTAAAAGCTGCGATATTCTGGGTTGCAATATAAGTAGTACAGGTCAATTGAAAACCACGTTTGCCCACTCCGTTACAAAAGTAAATATTGTTGTTTTCTTGAACGCATGTCACACGATAAAATTAGTAAGAAATGTGTTTGAAAAAAAAAGAGATAGTTTTCAATGAGAAGGATCAGCGAATCGAATAGAAATATTAGATTCGGCTCTTAAAACATCAAACAAATCAGCAGCTAAATTTTGCTAATAAGTTAACCTACTACCACTACCACGGACGGTACGGTACGGTTATACTTTTAAAACCAGATAATGAAAGTAAAATTAGCGACATAATTATTAAGCCGAAGTGCCACAAAAGCACTGACACTCTGCAATGAAGTATTACATAGTAGTTATTTTTCAGAAAGCAGTGCTACAGTTGATTTCATTATTTTTTCAATAATATATTCGATATTTTGAGTACTCGCAGATACACTCAATCCGGTTACAAGAGAGCCATTTCTCCAAAAAATAAAGTGAAAATATTATGTTTTATTGAGGAGTTATATACTTACATCAAAGGTCTAAAAATATTGTGCCAGACACTGAGGCCGCTGCCTCGAATTTTGCGGGCAGCGGGGCGGCGGCGGCGGCGGCGCGGGCGCGGCAATATCTAATGCATACAATCAAAAACAGCGGCGCGGGAGCGGCAACGAGCGGTGCGCGCCAGTCAAGCGGTCAATATATATTAGTCTATGCAAGCGGTGACCGCCCGCGCGTCTGCATAGCAGTGTTATGCAATTTATTTTCGTGACGTGTCGAAATGTCCTCGGACGTGCTAGAGCAAATTATTTTAGCAATTTATGAGAGGACACCGATATGGAACAGCAAAGATGTGAACCATAAAAATAGATGTAAATAACCAGTTTAATGAACAAATCGCCCTGATAGTTTCAAGAATATAGTCAAAAGTTTCTAAACTCATTCTGGTGTAGTTGTAGAATTTATCAGGACATAGTCACTGTTCTTCATAATTTCGATAAAACTCGCCTTTTCTTTTCCTTACCCTATAGTAGGGATTCACTTCTTCTTTTGCCCACAATAAATCGAGTGTTAGGAATAAATTTGAATCAAAATAATTTTGTCACCGTTGTTCAGACATTTCGTTCGCGAATAAAAACAAATATCTCGACGACACAACACAACCACGAACACAACACTACGTTGCTATAGTGCCGCGCGATCTGCCCGCTGGCTGGTTTCGAGAACAGGTCTGCGTTGCCCGCGCCGCGCGCAACCTCAGCAACACAAGCGCGCCGCACGGGTACAGACAAGCCTTGCTGAAAGTCGTACCAGTGACACTATCGGGACCAAACGGTAAAGTAGATTAATTTGCTTTGTTGGATGATGGATCGACAATAACACTACTTACTTCGGATGTCACGCAGTGAATAGGCGTAGAAGGCCCAAATGAACCATTTTATAACGAGGCCGTAGCGGGCACGCGCATTGATGTTTCGAATTCGCGTCGAGTCAAGCTATGTTTACAAGGCAAGTACGCAACCGAAGCCATATACATCGAAGCCAGAACCATTGACAGGCTTGAATTATCAAGCCAGTCTATATCAGCAAAGGACATGCTCGGTTTCGATCATCTGAGACCTACAGTCGAGCAGCTTTCATAAGACGCAGGCATACCAACTGTCTTGATAGGCCAGGTCAACTGGGCGCTCTTGCTCGCTTCTGAAGTCAGAGTAGGTACAAAGAGCAACCGGTAGCGTCACGTACATCGCTCGGCTGGGTTTTGCATGGTCAAACTTGTAGCATGACAAAAGTACCTACATGTAGTACCAGACATCAGAGAACGCTGCAATCATGTATATCCAGACGAATCTATTGAAAAGCTCATGGAATAATATTTTAGCCTGGAGTCACTAGGAGTGCAGCCACGTCGTCCGCAAGCAGACCCAGAAATAAGAGTGCTGAAAATATTAAAGGAAACTACGCGCGCTTTTGCCTGGAGGTGGTTACGAAACAGGCTTATTATGGAAGGATGAAGGTAGGTGTTTTCCAGATAACTAATACTCTGCTTTCAGTCTACTACAAAGCACTGAAAATCGCTTGCACGAGGACAAAATCTGAAACAGTAATATTCAGAGCAGATGAAGTAGCGGATTATAAATGGGTATGCAGAACTAGTACCACCAACGTCATCTAGCGGACGCAAATGGTACTTACCACATTTTCCTGTAATTAATCTGTCCAAACCGGGTAAGGTGAGAATCGTGTACGACGCAGCGGCGCGCACACGATTCTCACCACCATGGTGTGTGTCTCAATGATTATATTTTGACGGGCCCGAATCTCCTAAAAGCACTCCTTGGAATGTTAATGCAATTCAGACAAAAACTTGTCGCAGTGTCTGCAGACATAAAAGATATGTTTTTACGCATAACGGTAAGAGAGGCAGATAGAGATGCACTACGTTTTCTATGGCGCGACGATGTTGTTTGGTGCGACCTCTTCCCCGAGTACCGCGATTTACGTTAAAAATTATAATGCACGTGTTCATGAGTCTAACTTCCTCGAAGCGGTGAATTCTATAATCCATAATTATTATATGGACGATTTTTTACAGAGCTTCGACGACGCAGCGGAAGCGAACCGAGTGTCAAAAGCAGTAGACGCTGTACATCGGCGAGGCAGCTTCACACTACACAGATGGGCATCCAACGAGCCGGCCGCTGTCGCAGGTCTGGCGACTGAGCCAGCAGAAGAAGACACTCTGCTCAACAAGGAAGAGAAAGTTCTCGGTCTCATCTTGCGCCACGGCGATGGCACTTTGGGATTCAACATCAGGAAAGTAGACCCTTCTTATTTAAAAAAGCAGATTACGAAACGTGCAATATCTTTGTATGACCCGCTGGGACTAGCCGCGCCGTTTACGACACAAGCGAAGTGCATATTACAAGATTCTTGGTGTTTAAATATCGGTTGGGTCGAGCGCCTACCCAAAAGTTTAGAACGCAAATGGCACGACTGGTTACTTGCTCTGCACATTCTGAAAGGCGTTTGCATTCCACGTTGTTACCCAAGATACAATGACTCGATTAGATTAGAATTGCACGTATTCGTGGACGCGAGCGACCAGGCCTATGCTGCAGCAGTATATTGGCGTTCAGTGAACGACATAGGTCAAGTTAATGTGTCGCTCGCTTCGCGCCCCTTAAAATCACATCTATACCTAGATTTTAATTACAGGCTGCCGTCCTCGGCGGGCGACTGGGGCGCTGCGTGGAAGCAGAACACGATCGTCGCGCCGACCGTCGAGTCTTCTGGTCAGACTCGCGCACCGTGCAAGCGTGGCTGCGCGACGGCTCACGCGCCTTCAAACTGTTCGTCGCGCACAGAGTAGCAGAACTAGAAGAAACCACCCAGCGAAGTGAATGGCGCTAGGTCCCCACTGCTCACAACGTCACCGACGACTCGACTCGCGCCACACCGACTCACTTCACCGCTGGTACATTGGTCCTTCTTTTTTATACAAAGACGAAAACACTTGGGCGCAGGGGGCAGACTCACGACCCTATATCGACACCACAGAGGAGCGTGTCACCGCTAACGCTGCTCATGAACGGTCGAACATAAGAGATGCGCTACCCGACGTCACGCGTTTTTCTTCCTGGCTGCGACTTATCCGGGCCACGGCCCGCGTTCTTCAATTCATCGATCGACATCGAGCTTACACCATAGCCGCTACCCGTAATCGCAACAGTCGCGTTACCGCAGACGATCTGGACTGGACGATGAAACAACGGGAGGCTACGAGATCGCGACCTGGAGCTCAGAGCCCTAGAGATGCAGCCCCGGCGTAGCACCAACGGTTTACATACCTCTTAGTACACAATACACACGTCGAGCGGAGACCTTGTGGACGCGCGCTGTTCAAGAAGAATGTTTCATAAATGAGTTGCGTCATGTCACCGATGGGAGAGCGGTACCAGCCGACAGCCGTTTGAGTCGGCTATCTTTGACAATTGACGTACACAACATAGTGAGAATAGGCTCGCGCATCGCAGCCGCAGCTGACATATTAAGAGAAACACAGTCGCCAGCCGTACTGGATGGCGACCACCATTACAGTCGTTTGTATATAGATTGGATTCACAGAAAATTACACTACAGCACCGCATTGAATGACACACTCGTCGATCGACATCAGTATTGAACACACGGTTAATTCACGACCTTTGACCCATGTATTAGTGAAGACGACGAGGAAGCTTTGACGCCTAACCATTTTCTGCTAACCAAAGCTACTAGCGGGCTTGTTTTGGCAGCGATGGGTGCGCGAAGTGCTACCTACACTTCAAGACTGGCGGGAGGCTCATGGACGTGGCGTCTCAATTAAGGTGGACTATCTGGTTGTTGTAGTGGACTTTAAACTTACCAAGAAACATATGGCCAAAGGGGAGAGTCGAACGCTTGTACCCAGGTGCAGATGATGTCGTAAGAGTCGTCGACGTCAAAACCAAGAGTGGTTTAATGCGTCGTCCTGTTAAACGTCTCGTCGTCATACCCGTAGAATAAGACTGACTGATTCTCATGTTTTGTATTTCATCGATAGCCAGTTGTGTAGACCAAATTCTATGTTATAGTGTGTGTGTGTTGTTGTTATGGTTATTCTTTTTGGCGTCGCTGCAGGATCATGCTGTATGGACTCCTCCATACAGCATGATCCTGCAGCGACGAATTTTAAATTCATTTGATTTAATATATAGCAGAGCAAAGGTACTGAAACAACTAGCGTTAATATCTTAAATTATTTTTAACTATCAGACGAGTAGCTTGTCTGTGTAAAACTTAGTCTGGTACTTATTTACCCCCGGTTTCTCAACGCTCGATTATCGGGCTGTTAACGTGATTGACGAATAATCACAGCAGATAATGTTTGCTTGGCAATTTGCCACATTAATTCTGCGATGGTTTGGCGGTGAGATACCTGGCCTTAGTATTGTATAATTGGAGGTGGATGTATATCCTTGATAAGTAGGTTATTGTGTTGTGTTGGCGTTGCTGCAGGATCATACGGTGTACGCTTTTATAATAAGCTTCCAAGCCACGTTCAAGGGTTAAGTGTTAATAAATTCAAATCATTCATTAAACGTAAGTTGTGCCAGAAAGCGTTTTATAACATTAAAGATTACGTTGAGGACAAAAAGACTTGGGATTGAGCTGCTCCAATTAATTTAGTTTTTTATTTTGCACCGTGAATTTTGATTTAAATTTTTTTTTTTAATTTTTCTTTCTATGACAAGAATATTTGCTTTTTAAAGTATTATATTATTTTAATTATTGTGAATGTGAAGACTATGTGGATCATTCTTTTTTTTTATTTCTATTTTCATTTATCTTAGTTTTTAATCATGGTCTGGTAGTTTGAGTATTTATGCGGCCTACCCGAATGTCCTTTCTTTGGTATAGTTCGTCAATTCGTTGAGCTCCTTAAATTTTGAGTTGAGCTGCACGGTTATTGACAAATGCGTGCACTGACTGGACAGGTCCACTCAATCTGGCTGGTTCTTTCCTCAAAAGACCATTTCAGACATCAGTCTACATGGTCTTCACATGATTTAACCAAGATTTTGTCTGGACTTTAAAAGAGACTGTGACCTCTTGAGTTTGTTTCGCCGACCTCATCTAGTTTTAAAAAATATGATCAACATGTAAAAGTGTTTGTACAAACCAACTTACAGAAATAAAATCATTTATCATTTACTGTTTGGAGAAGTTTTAATTCATTTGAATTAATATATTGCAGAGTAAGGATCCTGCAATGACTACCCTAAACTTATATTTTATATATGTGTTAAATTATTTATTGAATTAAGTAGAAATGTTTACATTGTAGTCTGTGAACTTGTTAAATTAGAGTTCGTTAAATTGTTATCATTTATCTCGCTGTGGTATATACCAGTCACTAGAATTATACGATTATGTACAGTCAAGGGTCAAAAGTGCAGTCATACTCTCCCAAAACTCAAATGGCTAGTTTTTGTAGAAGAAGTTAAATTATCCACAACTGATTTAATATTTTGTATAGAAATTAAAGTATAGATTATTCCTACTAACCGCGAAAAGTTGAAATTCTGCTGCCTACAAAAAATTGCCTTTTCTGTTTTGGTAGAGTGTGACTGCACTTTTGACCCTTATAGTACATTTTATGTACACGGCGGGAGAAATGTGACTGAAATATACCAATAGTGACATCTGTTGACGAGCAGCGGGAAATATTATGTGATCCCCGCTATGTAGGTTGGCAATGCGCATAAATCGTCATTAGGTTGGTAGTGAAACAGAACGCGGATACGTTCTGAGCGCGCGATTGGTTTGTCAATTGACACAAATGACTGACCAATCGCGTCGCATCTGCGTTCTGTTCGCTCTATAAGTTGATTGGTTAGTTCACACAATAGGCGCAAAATTGCCAACTTACATGCTGGCGTAGTTGTCGTTGCTAGAGGGCGCCGCGTTTATGAATGACCGAACACTTTATGAATGGAGAAATAGTAAATATTACTTGCGCTGCCCCCCACCAGAGGGACAGTATGAATGGGTTTTCTGTATTTGTCAATGAATACTAAAGTTGTCGCTCCTCGACGCTAGGGGAAGCACTGTATATCACAAGAAGAATGTTCTAGAAGTTTCCAGAACCGGAAATAGTTAAAATGTGTATCGTCTTCCGCCCACTTTTTCTTTGTTAGTAGCAGTCGGCCACAAAACCTTTCAAGGTTCACACGTTTCGTATTTTGTAACCGCGTATTGTTAAGTTAGTTTATAGTTTGAAGCCCTGTTTGCCTGCCTTGACCAGTACTTTGTTAGAGAAAATCAGTATTAAAGTCGCCTACTGGTCGTTTGGTGCGTTGGTCACTTAAATTGCAGGCCTCTGATATTCGGTTTGAGTACACTCCTGGAAAGGTAAATGCGGTGGCCGACGGACTCAGCCGCCCTGTTTGTACAGATGATACCCGCGAAACCTGTGGAATATGTTCCGTTATTATTGATTTGCCTACGCGAGATCTTACGGAGCTACGTGCAACACAAGAATCTGACCCAGATCTCAATAAAATTATGAAGGAATTAAAAGATACAGACGGTCAACTACCGTCGTTAGACAGAACGCGGTTATCTCATGAAACGTGGTATCCTTTATCGCTATAACCCAGATACAGACTACGAATCACCGCAATTGGTAATACCTGTAAGCATAAGGGAGGTGATTCTAAGAGAATGTCATGATGCTCCAATTGCAGGTCATCCTGGTATAGAGAGAACGTACCAGAAAATAGCACAAAACTATTATTTTTCTGGCATGAGAAGAATAGTAACAGAATACGTAAAATCATGTTCATCATGTCAACGCTATAAAGCGACAAATGAAAAGCCACCTGGTCTGATTCAAACCCCGATTTTAAACCAGCGCAATGAAGTCTTGGCTATCGACCTATTTGGTCCACTGCCAGAGGGCGAAAACGGGGAGAAGTAGATCCTGTTAGTGGAAGATACCGCGACAAGATGGAAAAAATTGTATGCTCACAAAGAAGCAACCTCTGTCGCCTGCGCAAAAGTACTCATAGAAGAGTATTTCCTTCGGTTCGGCCTACCACGTCGCATTATTTCGGACAATGGTGTCCAGTTTGTCTCAGGGGTCATGCAGAAGTGCATGTTTATTCTTGGTATTACACAAGACTTGATACCCTATTACCACCCGGAAGCCAATCCAGCGGAAAGAAAAAACCGGGATACGAAGACACAACTGGCTCAGTTAGTTGGTACGGATCGCCCCTCATGGCCTGTGCAGCTACCAATAGTGCGGTTCAGCATAAACAGCGCGGTCTGCGAAACGACCGGAGTTACACCTGCATACCTGTCGTTTGCAGGTGAGCTGAGGTCACCGTTAGAGGTTTACAATGATCCAAGGGCGGTCTTACAGAAGGATAATTTTGTACCACAGATCACTCCTTACTTAACACGATTGATAAACTCCTTAAGCGAAGTTCGTGATAGAGTAGAAAAACTGCAGGATAGAAGAAAGATGTACGCTGATCGTTCGAGAAGAGTAGGGGAATATTTTAAAGTAAACGACAAAGTTTTATTGACTACCCATCAGCTGAGCGACTCCAACAAGTCAAAGACTGCTAAGTTTTTCTCTAAGAGGGATGGGCCATATGTTGTAAAGAAGAAATTCAGTCCAACAACGTACCTAATTGCATCTGATGGAAATCCTGGTGAGGTATTGGGCAAATTCCACGCTAATCAACTCACCCCTTTTCGAGGTCGAATATATGAGTGAGCTCAGCCACTGGAGCCTAAGAAAAAGCGAGGCCGACCTCGCTTACAACCCATTCCGAATGACAGTAAGGTTGGGTTAGACCAGGATAGAGGTCGTAATCGTGATCTAGAGGGGGAGCATGTAGCGCGGCAACCCCACGACGATAGAGTGAATGATAGTGTTGGCCCCACTGATACGCACATCGAATCGGATGATCGCGGGTACGACAGAACGGTTGACACTACTGACGTGGGCGACCAATTACGGTTTCGGGCGGTACCAGAAAAAGGACAGTCTAAGTCTACCCTCGAAACGTGCACGCGTGTTTCAGGCCGCGCTCGGAAAGCGCCGGCCATCTTATAACTGTAATTGTAACTCTTTGAATAATTCGTTCATGTTTATCTTGTTTTTGTTCCTGTATGTGTATTTGGTGATTAAAGTAGTGTAAATTTAGCAAGGACTTTTACTCAGAGGCCCGAACCCTATGCCCAACGGCTACTACCGTCAATTCAAAATGTTATCTGGCGTTAATCGGATATGTTTCATGATTGTTTGACAAGGTGTGTTCCGTGTACCAATATTAATGCATAATTTTGCTTAGGCTTTAATTTTCGAACACACTTTCTTTTTATCTTTAAACTATATAGCGGCTATAGCGCTCATTTCATGTACATGTCCTACAATTAAATTTATATGTCGAAGTGTGTGTTACTTAGAACAATTTTTGATGTTAGCTGGCGGGTGGTGCAGAGATGCAAGCACCTGCCTTTCGTGTAGTGTTTTTGTTTGTGTGACTTGTGTGTAGTATTGGTATATATTTTATTTATTTATTTTCTTTTATATGATGTTATCAGACAGCGAATTTTTTGACTATACCAACGAATCAACTGCATCTTCTTGCAATGTTAGCTTCTGCTCTCTTACGGACACCCTTGGCGATCTATTGCGTCAGAGGTTCAGCCCAAATCCTGACCGGTTGTTTAATGTTTTGCCACAATAACGCTCAAAGCATTCCTAGCCACCATAGCGAACTGTACGAATCGTTTTCCAACAACAACGTTCACGCCGTCCTGATTTCTGAGACTTGGCTCAAACCTGAACTTCCATCTACCACCTACTCTCTGCCTGGTTTCCTTCTTCTTCGGAATGATCGGATTGGTAGGAGAGGGGGTGGTGTATCAATTTACCTTCGCGGAGATCTCCCTTTTAAAATTCTCGCCACTTCTGCTTGTAATGATTCTGCTGAGTTCCTTTTTCTAGAGGTTTTTGTAAAGGGAGCTAAAGCCGTTTTAGGTTTTGTTTACTGTCCCTTGATTATTTTACCGAATTCGAATCGGTACTTGAATCTTTGGGTTCGGATTATGCATATCACATCATCATGGGCGATTTTAACACCAACCTCCTTTCCCACAACTCCCCTCGGTCCCGTAAATTCCTGCATATTGTCGAATCAGCCAGTCTTCATGTACTGCCTCTCCAACCCACTCATCATAATAAAGTCGGTGAAGATACCTGGCTTGACCTGAACCTCATGTCCAATCCTTCCATAGTTTCCTCGCATGGTCAACATGATGCTCTTAGATTTTCGCATCACGACCTTATTTACCTGTCCTATGTCCTTAAGCCTCCAAAACCCCAAACCCACGTTCCAGTACAGGCGTGCCTTTGCACGTATGGATAGTGAGCTACTTCAAAAAGATGCTTCGAATCTTGACTGGACACTTTTGTAGGAAGCTGCTACAGTGGATGACAAAGTTTGTGTGTTCAACAATGCTGTGACCAAACTATATGACACTCATGCTCCTGTCAGGCGAGTAAAGTTGAAACGTCCACCTACTCCCTGGATGAACAGGGGAATCCGGATTCTAATGCGACGGAGGGACCGTGCATTTAGGTTATTTAAAAGGGATCGGTCAGAGGACAATTGTTCCTTTTTCAAGACGGCTAGGAATCGGTGTAATCAGATGATACGCAACGCTAAACGACGCCACATTCTAAATAACATTTCTTCGTCATCTTCTGCCGATATCTGGAAATTCCTTGGAACCCTAGGTATCGGCAAATCGCGGCATTCAGACTTTCCTAACACAATTTGCCTAGACGATCTTAATCGCTTTTTCTCTACTGTGCCTATGCTAGATAGTCTAACCAAACGTCAAACAATCGACTTCCTTGCTGGTTTGACGCGTCCCAATATTTCCCCCTTTGTCTTCACACCATTCGAACTGGGAGAGATCAAAAAGATAATCCTATCCATTAAATCCAAAGCTGTGGGCTACGATAAAAACAGTCGTTATATGATCGTATCGGCTTTAGATCAACTTCTTCCTGCTATTTCCCACATCATTAACTTTTCTCTTTACTCCGGTGTTTGCCCATCCTTGTGGCGTAAAGCTCATGTCCGAGCGTTGCTCAAGATGCCCAATCCCACTCTTTCTTGTCACTTTCACCCAATTTCGATACTTCCCTTTCTGTCCAAAGTGCTCGAGGCCTGTGTTCATAAACAACTGTCTCACTTCATATACCACAACTACCTCATCAGCCCATTTCAATCCGGTTTCAGGCCCGGGTACAGTACCGTGTCAGCTCTCCTTAAAGTGACTGATGATATAAGGCGGGGAATGGAGGACACTAAAGTTACTACTTTAGTGTTTATCGACTTCTCAAACGCTTTTAATACCACCAATCACGATGTCCTTTTGTCTATCCTTCCTTATCTTATGGTCTCTCACGAGGTACTGGAATGGTTTTCCTCTTATCTTCGGGGGCGCCAGCAGTCAGTTCATGCTGGAGACTCTTCTTCAGATTGGTGACCTTGAAGCTGGCGTCCCTCAAGGCGGTATTTTATCTCCTCTTTTGTTCTCCATTTTCATTAATCTTATAACTACCGAGCTTTAGTGTGCGTATCATCTTTACGCTGACGGTTTACAGCTCTACTGTCAGTCAGGTGTTGACAACTTATCGGATGCGATCGAAGGGCCAAACCGGGATTTAATTACGATTAAAGGCTGGTCTGACAGATTCGGTGTGGCGGTTAATCCTGCAAAGTGTCAGGCTATCATACTTGGGAGTCCCCATAGCTTAAGAAAGCTTGATGGCTTAACTGTTCCACCCATAATCTTTGACAACGTACCAATTCCGTTTAGCTCCGAGGTTAAGGATCTTGGTCTGTTCGTCGACACTTGCCTTGACTGGCGCAAACAGGTAACGAGTGTCAGACGAAAGGTAACCGCAACGTTACGTTCGCTGTATCGATTAAAAAATCTTCTCTCACCTCACATAAAGGCCATGCTTGTACAGTCCCCAATCTTGCCCATAATTGACTATGGAGATGTGTGCTACTATGAGCTGAATGCAGATCTACTCAATAAACTTGACCGTCTTCTAAATAACTGCATTCGATTTGTCTTCAACCTCCGGAAGTACGATCATGTATCCCCACATCGATCCATTTTAAAATGGTTACCCATCCGTCAGCGTAGAGTGCTGAGGGCCTTGACTGCCCTGTTTTATTTTATTGATAAACCCACTTCTCCTTCTTATCTGCCTTCTCACGTTCAATTCCTTTGCTCTGCCCACAGTAAGAATCTTCGCTCCACCGATAATCGTCTTCTACAATGTCCCTCTCACCGCTCTGGGTTTATCCACTCGTCCTTCTTTGTCCAGGCAATCTCCCTTTGGAATGCGCTCCCTCAGAACATCAGGATGGCAACCAGTCGGATTTCTTTCAAATTGAAGGCACGTGAGCACATTCGCAAGAAGTTGGCAAGAATCATCACAAAATGTATTTGTTCGTTTGGGATTCTCTATAACATTGTTTATATGTATGTATGTATCTAAGTATATATTTATTATTCCTTTTTTATATAAATATAATTATACTCTTTTCTCTATTCATCCTATCATTTAGTTACACCTGCCTTGTTTTATCTCTGCACCACCCTAAGGTCGACTGGTAGAAAGTGCCTAAGGCATTAAGTCCGCCTTTGTACTTGTGCATAAAGTTTTTAATAAATAATGTCAATAATGTAGAGATGAGTCACAGAGAAATTCATCAAGCGTGTAATAGCATTTATCTATCAGAAATGACTTCAGTTGGAGCTTAAATTGAGTTAAATTATAAATGGACTTGAACTGTACGGGCAGCTTATTAAATAGCTTAACTGATTGGTATGCTGCAGCATGGCTAACTACTTCCAAACGTGGTTGTATCTCATACTGTAAGCGGCGCGTCACCGCTTACGTACTTTGTGCTGTAAGTCCCTACGCCTTGTAGCTTCCTGCTTAGTTCTTTCCTCAAGTGTTTCGAGATTATGTAACTTTTTCAGAAGATCCGTGAGTAGTACTAAAATATAACGGTCCCTCGTTAGTATATGGAGCTCCTTAAAATATTCCTTACATGATACCCACTGTGGAATTCTGACCATTGTTTTTATGGCCCTTTTATGTATAACAAACGCAGTATTTAAATTGTACTCGTAACTTCCTCCCCATAGAGCGATACTGTATCTGAGTTTTGACTCTACAAACGAATAATACACTACTTTTTAACCGACTTACTAAAAAGGAGGAGGTTCTATGTTCGACTTCATGTATGTTTTAATTGTTTAATATCGATTAAATCTCGAAGGCTTCTTCAGGCTTAGCAAGCTGAGCTAATTGAGTTTTCTATAGCTGTCAGTTCCTTTTTCCAGTTTAAACTTTTGTCAATATAAATTTCTTCAAGCTAAATATATCACGCTGTCTACCAATGTTATTCGATCATTATTATTTATTTATTTATCTCTTTATTTTTATAACAATTACTTGCTGTACTTACAGTTTGCACCAAAGCGTACAGCAAGCCAACACTACACATATAATAACACTTATAAACTAAAAAACTTCATACAAACATTTAACATAGTTTTTTCATTGAGCATAAATATGTCGACGCTAAGTTCCTGAGCAATTAGGCCGTTCAGCAAATTGAGCACCTGGGCTGTAGGAGCACGACGAGCAGTCAGGGTACGCGAGGGTGGAGCCGCAAACAGGCACCGCGGGGCGCATGCTTCGACACCCGCATTCGGTCCGGAGCGAATAGTGAACATCGAGCTAGCGTGGACAAGTTGTCGATCTTAGAGTTCAAAAGTAGGTAGTAGTGCATCAACAACGCACACTTACGTCGCAGTTCCAGCGTGTTGATGCCCACCATTCCCGCGACAAACAGAGACGGATACAAATAGGGATAGTACCCATACATTTTTTTGTACAGGTAACGAGCAAACTTGCGTTGAACCCGTTCTATCATGAGCATTATTCACTTTTATGTCCATTGTCTTTAATTCTCGAAGTTGTTCTAAATGACATAGCATTAGTTTTGATAGCATTCAACTTGAGATTGTTGATGCCAAACCAAGTATGAAAAAGAGTCAGAGCCTTATTTACTTTATTACTGAGGGTATCTAGATCTTTAGCGGCTATAATAGCATTCGTATCATCAGCAAATAAAACAAGTTCAGTATCATTTATTTTTAGCATGAAGTTAATCAAATCATTGTATTGAATCATGAGAGGGCGCTACTGTGCCAAGTACAACATCAACACTGTATATTTTTTGGATTTAAAAATAAAATCAGTGCTTGTTTAGGCACTGAGCACCAGTGCAATAGAATATAACAGACGTATAAACAACTGAATAACAACATATATTGTGGATACGGTGAAATAATAACTTGTCTGCCTATAAATAGTGAATAAGTGAAGCTATCAGCTGTTTGGACAAACGGTCAACACTTACAGAAAATTACTATCTAAACAAATTAAATCCCGTTAGGAAGTGACATTGTGTGAATATTAGTGAACTTTTTGTGGTCCATTTTCAAATATCAGGAGAAAATAACCAAAATCTGTACTAGATGATTCGGCAATTATCAATAAATTAGTTGAAATCAGCGCTATCTGTTGCAACTTGACTGTACTACGTTCTACAGGCAGCAAACGAAACACCGTCGATAGATCACCACACCAAATAATTCAAAAGTAAACCTACAGAGGTCACCACTTGGATGAAAACAAATCAATAGTTTAGAAAAAGGCCACTTGAGGACAATACCAATGCTATAAATAATATTTACACATTTAATTTAAAGACAAACTCACAAATCATGAAGGAAATTGTGAAAGTAGTTCGTAACATTCAAAAAGAGTTGGATGAACAAAAACTCACCACACAAAAAAGCGGGGCTAAAGTTACAGAACAAGTAACACAAAATATAAATAACATTATGGAAGAAAAATTTAGAACTTTAGAAGAAAAATATGACAACCTCCAAATAGAAGTAGAAAATCAAGAGAAACTTCTTTGTTTCTTGGAAAAACAAGCTAGACAAAGAAACATTGTATTTTTCGGAATAAAAGAGAAGGAGACATCATACTTAAACTTGGAAAATATTATGGTTGAATTTATTAAAAAATACTTTGATTTAAACATTGAACGAAGAGACATACAAGAAATAAAGAGAATTGGAAAAAAAGGAGAAAACGTAGACCAATTGTTGTCACTTTTTCTAATCTTGGATTGAAAATCCATATATTTAAACAAAAAATACACTGAAAGACACAACATACTACATAAAAGAAGACTATCCACGTTATATATTAAATAAAAGAAAAGAATTACAAGAGCAAATAAAGATTGAGAGAGAAAAAGGAAACACGGCTATAATAAAATACGATAAACGTATAATACTCGACAAAAACAGGAACACAGCAAATAATAGAAATATCTCAATATCGCCTGAAAATATTCAATTTAAAGAAAAAAAAAAACAAGGTCACAAGGTCAAATAGTGTCACCGAAGGAGTTACAAAACCAAGCTTTTCCCAATTATTGTTGCGGTCGGCTTCCAGTCTTAATGGATTCAGTTGAGTATCAGTGGTTTACATGGAGCGACTGCCTATCTGACCTCCACAACCCAGTAACTGAGTAACACGATATCCCTTGGCAAGACTGCTGTCAGATCTCAGGCTTTTGACTACCCGCAAAGACTGTCAAAGATCTTCAAATGTCAGCCGGGACTAACGGCTTAACGTTCTTTCTGAGGCACGGTGGAAACTCGGTATGCTGAAATGGTCACCCATCCACGGACCGACCTCGTCAAGCGTTGCTTAACCATGGAGATCATGTTGAGCTTCTTGGCAAATAAAAAATGTAAGGAATAAAAATGCATAGCAACTAACCCTCTCCCTCCACACCGATACCACAAATAAACAAACATCAATAAAAAACACAAAAAATCATCCAACGCGGCTGGTCACATTAGAAGAAAAATATGACAACCTCCAAATAAAAGTAGAAAATCAAGAGAAACTTCTTTCACCGTGGAAGATTACGACCAAAACCCTCCAAAGATACAAAACTCATACTCAACCTCAAAAACTTCGAAAAATCACTAACCCGTCAATTAAAAATTATAACAAACAACGTCAGAACCCTTTCATCATAATAATATGACCGACTATTAGAATTGGAAGAATGTTTAAGTAAAATTAACTATAATGTTAAGGGAATTTCGGAAGTTGGACGACAGGGCAACAGAATAGAAGAACACAACACCTTTATACTTTGCTACAAGGGATGTTCACCCGGAAAATATGGGGTGGGATTCATAATAAACAAGTCGTTGAAAAACAATATAGAGAGCTTTATAGGAACAACAGAACGAGTAGCAACTCTCAACATGAATATTGAAGGTAACAAGATATCAATCATACAAGTATACGCACCTATAGAAACAGCAAACGAATACGAAATAGACGAATTTTATAAAACCAATCAATCATTCTAATGGGAGACTTTAATGCAAAAGTTGGAGCCCCCAGAGAAAACGAATATCTGGTTATGAAACAATACGGAAACGGCGAAAGAAATAATAGCGGTCAAAGACTTGTTAACTTCGCGCTAGAACATGAGCTATCAATTATAAATACCTGCTTCAAGAAAAATCAAAACCACAGATGGACTTGGCGATCACCAAACGGTCAGTACAAGAACGAGATTGATTACATTCTTTCAAATCACCCAAAACTGTTCCAAAATATAGAAGTTTTGAACCTAAAATATGCATCAAACCACCATAAAATATCAGGTGTAAAATTATGCTTACCACGCAAAAGAAAAATAGGACCAATTCCATAAATAATAAAACAAGTCAACTCAAAAACAAAGATGAAATAACAAAATACAAAGAACCAACCCGTCAGCCAAGAGAACAAAACGGTGCCCCGCTGAAAATGAAGGTAGTTGAATAAACATTAGAAATAAAAATACATCAGTACTTACCTGTTTTTTTCAATGCCTTACCAATTACTTCCCAAATATTGTCCCTCACAATGTTGTCTTTATAAGATGCGAGTCTTACATCATATAAAGGAGGGTTTTTATTAACACATTCTATCAACTTCTCGTCTTCGTTTGGTAAAAATGCTGCCATTTTGATGTGTTTCCCGTCTGCGTCGCATGACGGCACTGGGGGCCTACTCCCTAAGCTCGAAGTCCGTAGTTTCGGTCTTAGTTACGGGCGTTTTCTACTCCCTAACACCTACGGACGGATGATTCTTACGGGAAAAAAATATCTTGACACTTGTTTTATCGGATCGTTATGTCAAGGGCGCTCTACACTCACGCCGCAAAGGCCCGCGAAGGCTGCGAACCGCGAGTGTGGATGGTTTCGCGGCATTGCGGTCGCGCTTCGCGGCGTTTCCCGTCCGGTGGCGGTTTTTTGGTCCGCGTCAAAGGAAAACCCTTTCGAAATGCGAACAAAGCGCGAACGCGAACGCATCCACACTCGCGCTGTGTTCACATTTGTGTGGGAGACGCAGTAGCAAGCGGACGTTAAAATGAGCACCCAGTGGAGCAATGATCGCGAATTAATGTTCCTGGAGTGCTATCAAGCAGAACCCGTGCTTTGGCAAACCCAACATGAAGGACATAAAAGCAGCAGCAGCAACTTCCACGTCCATTTTAGTGAAATGCGCGAACGTAAATGCGAAAGGTTGTGAGTGTAGAGGGCTATATTTTTTGCGCCCTGTCCATGCGTGGACCTCTCGGTTTCGTGCCACCATACGAAGCCGCGGCGGACATTTGAACGATGTCATATTCCATCAATAATTGGCATAAATGGGCCTTTTAAATAAAAAATAAATTTCGTTAATATCTCACACACATCTTGTTTTATTCAATTTTAACATCGACCCGTCCTTGTTGAAAGATCCTTTAGTTATCCTGCGGTCGACGGAAGCTAAAATTCCAAGCCGTGGCTGGTTTTTTAATGCTCGAAGAAGCTCTACTGGAAGAGCACCAAAACAAACCAAAACACCCTGTTGGCGAGTATTCCCGACGTTGAGTTCATATGGAACTATAGGCTCAATTGAAAATTATTTGAGGACTTGTGTGAGGACCTAATACCTCTTTTGCCTCGACACATAGGTACGTCGAAGTGGTGTTGATCCAACAATGAAGGTTAGGATATATTAAAGATTCTGCATCTTATTGAGCTGTATTACCAATCCGTCCCACCCATTTACTATTGTTATTATTTTATATCAGATCATCGCTGCTCTAAATTTTTATGCCCGGGGGAGTTACCAAGGTGCAGGGCCTTAGCAGTGATGTTCCAATGGCACAACAGACAGTGTCACGCTGTATACGGCATGACACAAATGCACTGAACAGCCCCTCATGTTTTATAAAGTACATAAGGTTTCCACAGAATTTGGCTGGGAGGAACCTCATAAAAAGACAGTAAGTTTAAAAGCTTGTACCTACCTACCATTTTTCTTAAACAAATATCTATAGGTATTTAATCAAATATAGCCTGCCATTTGAACAATCACTACCTATGCTTTGAAGAGTCTTTATACCTATACCTACTTAAAGAGTACATTTAAATAAATTGTATCATTTAAATCTTTACACATTTTATGAAAAATATGGCCTGCCAGGCGTAGTGTTACAGGGGATTCTGGGTACCCACTTCGGGAATTCATGATGACCCCAATAAACAATCCTGTTGAAGACCCCAATAGACAATAACATACAAAAACATGTTCGGTCTAATAAACAGCGTATATTTGCCATTTTAAAAGGCCGATTAAGATGCCTCTTAGCAGCAAGAGAGCTGCATTATGCACCAGTCACAGTTGGTATGTGTCACATTTTATAATAGATATAGCTATGTTTTTCTAATAACGCATTGAACTGGTGAACAGTTGTTTTTTCATCTATTTAAGGGCAAATTTTAATTATTTTTTCAGGTAAAATTGTCATTGCCTGCTGTGTTTTACATAATATGTTTAATCAGGCGGACTTAGAAGCACCTTCCCTCAGCGAGAAGATCTTCAATTTGAGCGCAGTAGACAGGGAGAAGTGTCTACAAAAATATTATCTACCCATCAAGCTCTTCAGCAAGGACAAAGAGCGAGAGACAGATTAGTGCAATTGCTGGAAAGAAATAGATACTTATGCAGTCTCACAAGAAAACTTTACAAGTATAAATGCATTGGGTATGTGTATGACTAGATGTATGAATGTCAGTGAAGCAAAAGGTGTATGTAAAGATCGTAGCAGGTGGCATTCTGTAGTTTCTGTCTACCCCCATGGGAAAATGGCGTGAGTTTATGTATGTATGTATTATTGACTTTTCACAATAAAAGCATTGATTTTTAAAAAAAAAAAAAAAACCATTCAAATCTGAATAAATTTAACAATTACAACACACTGTCACTTAAACAATAACTACAAAAATACAACTACAAGAGGCAAAAGAAACGTTTCATTTCGTAAACAAAGTAGTTTTGAATTTGGTAGTTTACACACTTGATTATTTACCGAAATTAAGTGCTGATAGGAAAACAACCTTTATGGGTATGTGACTTTTCCCTACTTTAAGTACGAAAATCGCCAAAATGTTGAAAGTTAAGAAAAATTATTTATTTGTGACCCGCACAGGAGACACGAGAAATAAGCAAAAAATTAAACAATTATAAAAATACAACCCTATGCGAGACCAAAAATTCGCCTATCTCAGCATGTGCAACGACACCAAAAAAAATTATATTGACACTTCAACCTGGTTTTCTTTTTACTTATCAGTCTTAAATTATTGCTAGGACCTTAATATCTCTTAATTGTCTACTGAGTCTCAAATACCTAATAATCTGAATAAAATTAACACTTAACACACTATAACAATAAAACAGATTTCCTTTTATTTATCAGTCTTATATTATTGCTATGAACTTAGTTTTTCAAGAATAATCAGCTTTACTTCATCTAGCATCTCATTTCTCCTAGTTTTGATTATAAGCCTTAGCACTTCCACCTTCGGCAGGTGTAGCAGCACGGGTGGGTGTGATGGCGGCTGGCTCTCTTACTGGTGGACCCTGTACAACAAAAACTGAATATCATTGACAGATACAACAAAAAATATATGATTGTGTGTCTGTAATTTATTAATATTTATTACCTACTACCATAAATTATAAATTTTGTTAAGTATTACCATTGGAAAAGCTGGTTGGACTCTTGATTGACTAAGTTTGTGGGTCTTCAAAACCCTCTTCAATAATCAATAGGATCTTTAACTCCATTTGGGAGCGGGTTGGTGCTACCAATGGAGCTGTAACACATGCTGACCGTCTGGCAGCTCCAGCAGCTTTCTTGGCCAAATGTTTTAACAGCCCACACCAAAAATTTGGTTATTTTGTTAATTTTAATTGCATGAAAGGTATAATATATACACTATACTCATAAGTACTCCTACAGATAATAACCCAGCCAGTAAATAATCAAAAATGCCTTTGCCAAAGCTGAGTTAGTCATGATTTTCACATATGTAATCGTGATTGTAACCCCTACTGACTGGCCTACAAGTATTTGCAGGATGACTGACTATGATTGTATGCAATTTACTAAGGACAAGACCATAAAATCATATTAATATTGACGAGTAATGTATTAAACTCACCTTTTGCCACTGCTCCACGGAATTAGTGCAACTTTCCATTGAATGAATGAATGAATGAAATTGTTTATTTGCTAAATGTAGGTATACAGATAAGGTAAGGTAGTTGCCCAATTAAGGTAGTTGCACTGGTTTTCCCACAGCCGTTTTGAGCGAACTTATGAAGTCGACGAGGGCAACGTTTATAGAGCAAAAATCGGCCAAAAAATCACGTTTGTTGTAAGGGAGACACATTTTTTTTTTTTTTTTTTTTTGTAATTTATAGGCTCGCCTTTGACCACTATCTCGCCTGATGTTAAGCAATGATGTGGTCTATGGTGAAGCACGCTTGCCTAGAAGAAACCTATTCACTCTTGACTTAAAGACCCCAAGGTTGTAGCTATTAGGGAACAAAGACCCCAGAAGGGAGTTCCACTCCTTAGCTGTGCGCACAATGAAAGTATTAGCAAAACGCTTTATGTGTATGGGAGGGATGTCCACCATGTACCGATGACGCATGGCCGTACGTCTTGTAGTCCGATGATGGAAAGGGCTAGGCGGAATCAAATTGTGCAGTTCCGTCGCACACTCCCCGAAGTGTAACCGATAAAAAACCGACAGGCTGGCAACTCGGCGACGATGTTCGAGACTCTGGAGCTTTGAGGCGACCACTGGCGACCAGTGCATCGTTGCCAATAAGCCTTTTGGCCCGTCTGTCAATCGACTCAAGTGCATCAAGCTGGTATTTGGCAGATCCATCCCAGAGGTGAGAGCAGTACTCCATGCAAGATCGAACTTGCGCTTGATACAACTTAAGCAGCTGTTCCGGCGTGAAGTACCGTCTCACCTTCGCAAGGATCCCTAACTTTTTGGCAGCCAGTTGAGCCTTTGCCTCAATGTATGGGCCAAAATTAAGGGTCGATGTCAACGTTATGCCAAGAAGCTCAAGATGGTCCGTTATCGGTATGGTTACACCTCGGAAAGAAGGAGCCGGGTGAAATTGGCTCTTTTTCGCGGCGAAGAGACACGCCTGTGTTTTTGCGGCATTGAACTTGACCAGATTGGCATTGCCCCATTCGGAGACTGCCTCCAAGGACAAGTTCAAGCGTTCAACCATGGCCTCCCGGAGAGACCGAATCTGAGGCCCAGTAGCCCGCGCGTCGGACACGTATCTCTCAGCAACAGTGCTGTCGTCTGCGTACCCAAAGGTTCCGGGTTTTAGCAGATCATTAATGTGCAGCAAGAATAAATTTGCCGAGAGCACTGACCCCTGAGGGGTCTCTCGTATCTAACTGACCGGACGAGCAGCCGTCGATAACCACTCGGATGGATCGATTCCTCAGGAAGTCCGCAATCCAATCACACAGACCACTAGGCAGACCGAAGGAAGGAAGCTTACCAATAAGGCTTTCGTGCCAGACCCTGTCGAAAGCCTTCGAGATGTCGAGGGAGACGGCTAGCGCTTCCCCGTGTCTCTCGATGGCCTCACTCCAGATGTGAATAGCATACGCTAGAAGATCCCCAGTGGACCGATTTCGGCGGCAGCCGTATTGGCGATCACTGAGGATGTCGTTTGCTTTTAGGTATGCCAGGAGCTTCCCGTTGAGCACACGTTCCATACTCTTACAGAGGATGGACGTTACAGATATGGGTCTGTAGTTGGCAGGGTCAGCTCGACTGCCCTTCTTGGGCACGGGCTGTACGTTGGCTTGCTTCCAAGCCTTCGGCACTTTTCCAGTCTCTATCGATAGGTGATACAGGCGTGTCAAGATCGGAGACAATTCAGGCGCACAGGTTTTAAGTTTTAAGTACAATTGCTGGTATACCGTCGGGGCCACTCGCTTTGTTCACATCAAGGCTACGCAGCACCCTACGGACGTCCTTTTGATGGATGCGAATGTTCGACATACTCGTCACACATCCATCAGAAGAAGGAGGAGGCTGCGCGCCATCAGTATTCAGATGCGAAGATTCCGCAAAAAGGGAGGCAAATAAGTTTGCCTTCTCCTCAGCGGAGTGGGCTAATGACCCGTCAGGTTTCAGCAGTGGTGGTAGTGAGGGGCGACAGAAATTGATTGAATTGATTCGACCGACTTAGCCAGGGACCAAAACGCTTTGCTACCCGCTGGGTATGAAGCAAGTTTGTTCCCGATTCTGCTAATGTGGTCAAACCGTGCTCTTCGCATCACCTTTTTGCAGGACTTGGCAGCCCTGTTGAAGGCTCTCTTCTTCTGACTCACGTCATTTGCCTTGCGCGTTCGAGCGTCGACCCATTCCTGGTAGGCCTTGTGTTTGACCGCGTTGGCGTGGTTACACTCGGCTCCAAACCATGGTCTGTCGACGTTAGACATTGCTTCGTCAGAAAATGGAATATAGTACTCCATCCCCCGACGCAACACATCAGTCACGGCGTCAGCGCATGACGATGGATCGTCCGAAGAGAAGCAAGTGGGCTGCCAAGGATAGCATGCGAAAAAAGATCGAATCCCATCCCAATCTGCTGACATGTACCGCCATACCCGCCGGTAGCCTCTTGGGCTGGGATCGGGCGGGGAGTAGACGGATACAGACTTCACCAGACAGTGGTTGGAACTACCCAAAAGTGAAGATATCGACACTGAGTATCGGTCTGGATCTGTTGTCAGCAGAAGGTCCAAGCAATTGGCTGTGTGCGAATCAACATCTGGCACCCTCGTTGCCCCCTGGACCAGCTGGGTGAGATTTAGCGCTAGCGCAAGCTTGCGCGTCTCTCGTCTAGCATGATCAGTGCACTGGTATGGGAAGAGCCATTCCTGGTGGTGGGCATTAAAGTCCCCCAGTAGCACTAATTGGGCGAAAGGGTACCGCTGCTGTGCTGCATCAGCCACCTCACTGAGATACTCTGTGAGCCTGGTTGTCTCTTGATCTCCGCTGTGCGACCGGTAGACACAGGCGTAGATAATCTTATCCAGCCCTGTGTCCACCAGAGCCCACAGCACTGAGAACCTGGAGTCTTCAAGGTAACGGAGACGCCGATAGCAAGTGTCGTCTCAGGCATACATGCATACACCCGCGCGTGGTTTGAAATTGTGCTCCAGGGTAAACCCTGGGTAGGATAAGTACGACACGTCTGACGGACTTCCTATCTGCGTCTCCGTAAGGAAAAACAGTGCTGGCTTTTCAGTCTCCAGATGATGGTGGACTGAGGTGACATTGGAGTGCAGACCTCTAATATTAGTGAGGTGCACTTTGTGTGGGCAAAAGTGCAAACAGCGGCTGCACCCCCTGTGCAGCCGCTGTTTTACTCCAGTTTTCTTTTTTTTTCTTGCCATTATTTGTAAGAGTGAAAGGAGAGGAGAAGGAAGTGAGATGAGGTTCCACGCTACTAACCTACAGACACGCACTGAAAGGACGCCATCTTAGGGGCACTAGTCCGGAGACTGCGCTGAGACGCCCGAGCCCCCCCGGAGATGTCCATCGGGCCCTCCCATCTGGTCGCCAACCAGCACGATGGTGCATTCCGGGATTTTTCGACAGTTGGCGGGGCAGCCTTTCGTGTGTGGCTGGCACACTACTTGGGCCCCCAACTACCTGCGGTCGGCCAGCGGCGCACCGTGCCTCGGATCCCGCTACCCTCCGCAACTAGTCTCCCGATACGCCCAAAACAGCACGAGTCAGGCTGGTCAGCATGCAATGGAACAACTATCTCGACCCAACTCCTCTAGTTTAAATTAAATTATTATTATTTTTTTAAGTAAATATACAACTAAACATTCTGTGAATATTTCAAGCGTCTACCTGTTACCGTTATTAATATCGAGCAAAAAACGGCAAAAATATCACGTTTGTTATATGGGAGCCCCCCTTAAATATTTATTATATAATGTTTTTAGTATTTGTTGTTATAGCGGCAACAGAAATATATCATCTGTGAAAATTTAAACTGTCTAGCTATCACGGTTCATGAGATACAGCCTGGTGACAGACGGACAGACAGACAGACAGACGGATCGCGAAATCTTAGTAATAGGGTCCCGTTTTTACCCTTTGGGTACGGAACCCTAAAAAAGCAAAGGTATCAAAAGAACAATGCCACTTTCCGGACGTTCGAGTTCATTTCTATATTTATAGACATAAAAAAGTAAATTGTTAAAATTAAATTAAATAAAAATTAAATTAAAAATATTTGATTTTTTGTTTAGTAAGCTTGAAACCACAAACCGGTAAGCGGTCGCCGGATTTGTTTAGTACTCAATCCATACTAAGCAGTGGGTCGCGCGACCCGATCGCGGTCGCGGGTCGCGGTCGCGCTTCGCTGTCGCTAAGAACCGAATCCTACCTTCATTCAGACGATATTCTCATACCCTATGTCTGATCTAGCAAAACAACTTTTTAGGCTGGCAATAATCTCAACCCCGTAATGTTATATTTATTTTTAGTATAAGTAGTTTTTAGTAAAGTGCAAAAGTGCAGTATATTGTTTAAGGTACAATGGGGTTGACGTATTCTTGTAGATAAAAACCCCCAAACTAATAATAAAGAATAATAAAAAAAACATACATCACTAAGGTCCAGTGCGAGTTGGGGAACGTCACGTCTGTACACAGTGTTACGGAAAGTTGTGATCATATTTCAAAAACTGCTTCTGGCCATGTAAATAAACTATTGTCTCCAAGGAAGTACTAGCCAAAATTAAAAAAAAAATTGTGTCTCCCATACAAATTTTGTTCAGTTGACGGCAACTTTGTATGGAAATTCTAAATGTTTTTTTTAGGAATTGCCTTTTTTTTAATCAGCAATAGCTAATAACATTCAAAATATCTTAGTATTATTATCTTAGTATTATTCGATGCAGCCTACTATCTGCAAGATTGTGCAACAATCTTACTCTAGACTCGTGCAATTTTTGTATTTTCGCTAAAAAACACTAAAATTCTTCAACATACCCAAAAATATTCTGTCATATGTCTTCTCACAAGAGTAAATCTCGTTCGGATTAATTGAGGCTTTCTGAAATTGAGGGTGGAAATCTTCAATCATAATTAGCATATTAACCGTACTTTCGGTTTGGAGGACCTTCAAGGCAGATTTAAAAACAATCTCTATAGGAAGATAGAGATTGTTTTTAAATCTGCCTTGACTAGATTTTGCATCATAGTGCAAAAATGTCATTAGGAAGTACCAGATATATTAGGTAGCTAATTTTAATTCCACCTATGTGGCATGTATTGATCCACTAGGGTTCCCTCTATCTGGCAGAATCTTGATACTCCGAAATTTATTAGGCATAACACACTTGGCATAATCTTCTTTAAACGAATAGTCTTAAGGCATATTTTTTTTTATATAATCATTGTTTGGCCTAATGGTTCTATGCCCGAATTTACAATGGCTTACTTTTAAGATGGCAGAATTTTATTTGGCATAATTTCACTTGGCATATTGTGAAGATGGCAGAAATTCATTTGGAATAATTGTATTAGGCATTTCTATAAAATAGCATTTTTAACCTTAAATTAAAATTGAAATATTGTCTTAAAAAGTCAATATGTTGTGTTACAAAAGTTCGTGACAGAAACGAATCGCTGCAAAACCGACTCCACGTAGTCTTGTCTGCCCTACCCCTAAAGTGTAATTTAAGCCAGCACGTAGGGGCTAGGCGGCCTGCGAGCTGAGGAGCAGGTGGTTTAATAACGATCGCCGCCGTGGCTGAAGCTGCGGTGGTGAGCGTTAAAACCATCTGCGACGATAAGCCCCGCAGCGCCGGAGCCGTGACAGAAACCATGCCTGTTGCATGCTGCATGCTCAATTTCATTCTTGCTTGCATGTTGCATGCTTGCTGCATGCTAGCTTGCATGCTTGCTGCATGCTCACTTGCATGCTAGCTTGCATGGCTGCTGCATGCTCACTTACATGCTTGCTTGGATGTTGCATGCTTGCTGCATGCATGGTGTATGCTTGTTTGCATGCTACATGCTTCATACAGCGAATAACAACAAAAAAAAATGTGTTCAATCAATCTTTTATTAAGGTAAAAAATACAAAATTACTCTAACTCTGAATTATCTGTAATGTGATAGATAAGTATTTCAATTAATATGGATATGAAATGTATGCCAAAAGACGATTCTGAATGTGAACTTTCTGCGATATGATGGTTCTGCCTTTTAATGACTATCGGTATGAAATTTATGCCTAAAGATTATTCTGACTTACAAAATTATGAGTTTGATGATGTATGATAAATGAGTGTATGCCAAACGATTTTCTGCGAAATGATGATGCTATCCGTTGTTATGGATAATAATATTATGACATAAAAAGTTCTGCTATAAAAGGTAGACCCGATCCACTATCGTCTTTATATGTATGTCAAAATTATCAATCAATAAAGTTTTAGCAATACTTATCAGTTTTCTAAACATCATGATCATAAAATTACATTGAAACGCAATAAATTAAAGTCAAATAAACTGATGGGGAGAAAGCCTTTATTAATAGCTGGTAATAAACTTAGTTTGGTTAGACCACCATATTTTACTTGAAAAGTTATTTATGACTGAAAACGTTTCACTGTGAATCTTCAAGGCCTTTATTAGAGAATAGTGGTCTTTCTTAGAGAACAGGGTATTTATTCATAGGTGAAAATAAGAACCTATGAATAGAAGACTGTCATCGGTAATATTATTTTCCTGTGACATCTAAGTTCAATATAACTGCGAGGCGAGCATGGCATCTGTGATACGCTTGTCTCACGCATTTTATCACGGTTTTAGCTCCCAAAATGTGATAAAAATGATGTAAATCTGATGTGTTTATAATACTGAATATCATCTGCATTGTGCATTGTAAATGGAAAGTGGTTTTCAATTAATCTATTTACCTGATTATGAAGACAAATATGAATTCTATAAAGGGTGAATTATGTTAACGGTTCAATAAAAAATAAACCCATGTATACAGTCGATTCTATAAACTATACAGAAAGTGCAAACATGAAATCGGATATCAATAATTACTGCAAAATACGAAGTCTATAACAATGAATTTGATAGCGCTCTTGATGCTTCGCACGGTGGTAGGGTACTTTGTAGTACCCGCCTGGCTGGCAACCACCCTCAAGTTGAAAATCTGTCGCCAAGCACCTTCCGGTGTGTTCCGACAGCAGCACTTGAGAGCCAGTTCCCTTCTAGGCTTTGTGTGCTTACCACCATCGGCCACATCATCACTGACCACGGTGAGATTGTGGTCAAACACAGGCCTATACATAGTAAAAAAAAAAAAAAAAAAAAATGCCAAAGTCTAGAAATATGAAGACATAAATAGCAATGTAAAAATACTATAAATAAATCCAAAGGTCAAAGTAACTATAAAATTTAACCCTTTTACAAATAAACGCGGAATAAAGTTATACCAGGTATAACAAAGGTATAACCATACATTTTCATAGGTTTATACTTGGTATAACTTTATACTGCGTTTATTTGTAAGAGGGTCAAAATATAACCCCTAGAGCAAGCAATGACAGTATTGATGTATTCGACGAGATCTCGCCTTTTGTATCGTTCAAACAGTCGAGATCCATATTACTGAAGACTCCCTCGAAACAATATTCCATGAACGTATCCATAGTTATCACAATATTTTATTAAACAAACTTTATATTTATAAATTATAAAACGTCATGTAAAATATTTTTGTTACAATTAGATAGAAGAGATATTTGCTCTGTATTATAAAAACTTCTCACTGACATATCTTTGTTTACAAGCATTCATTTCAATAGCCTTTAGGCTACTTAACTTTTTTACTGACTAAACTTTAGGAATTGTCTACACCACAACATTTGGCGAAGCAATAGCCATGAAATCAGTTGTCAGCCCTCTTTTTACAAAGAAATCTTACAAGTGCAGTATAATCCTCTTACCTTTATGTTGGGAATCCTTCCTCTGTAGTAGTTTCCTATTTTATAGGTGCGATAGTCGCAAAACATAAGGAAGTGCTTCACCGTCGACCGCATCATCGCTTACCATCAGGTGAGACAGTAGTCAAGCGCGAGCCTATTGATAATAAAAAATAGTCATTTTTTTTTTCGGTCTATACTATAAAACGCATATATTCTCCGAAAGAGTAAGTCATATTTCGCAAGCTGTATTATAAAAAGTTCCCTAACAAAGAGCAAGTTGCCACTGTAACCGAGTAAAATTAGAAACTGCAGTAAGAATCACCTTAAGAAAAATCTATTTATTGCGACCTGGATCCGATCCGGGTCTGAACCCAGAATTACACACACAACAGTGGCGCTTCGGATCAATAGACGAATAAAGAACAACTCTGCTGCAAATGTCACATTTCTACGCTAAAACTAGAAGATAGTCATCATCATCATCAGCCTAAAATAGTCCACTGCTCAACAATTGCACTCCATTATCGGCAACTGTCATCAAGTTGCTACCAGCCACCCTGCGAAGATCATCGCTCTAACTAGCTTGAGGGCGTCCTACGTTTACCAGTTCGCGGTCTCCACTCAAGAACAAGTTTACCCTAACGGTCATCGCTTCTATGACCGGCCCATTGCCACTTCAGCTTGCTTATTCTGTGAACTATAAAATTTTTGGTTCTCTGCCGGATCATTTTGTTTTGGATTCGATCCCTTAGAGAGACTCCAAGCATAGCCTTTTTCATAGCTCGCTGAGTAACTTTGAACTGATGGACCAGTCGTATTGTGAGTGTCTACGTCTCGGCACCGTAGATCATAAGAGGTAGACTTAGGTCTACAGGTTTTGTGGAATACGCGACGAGAAGTCCCGGCAAAGTTTTCCAAACGCCGCCCAGCCCTTCTGTAATCTTCTGTTAGCCTCCTTTTCAAAGTTGTTCTTACCAAATTGCAGAGTTTGCCCGAGCTAAACGTATAGTCGAAGGTAGTCGCTCCGAGTAAATTACTGGTTTTCACCTGCATCCGGTTAAGTGCAAACCGACATCGTTGGGAAAAGACTAGGCAGATGAAAAGAGAGAGAAGAAGAAAAGAGAAGAAGAATAGGCAGAAGAGAGAAGGAGACTAGGCAGATGATGATAGATGAGAGCCATAAATAATGCTAAACCCATGCTTTCCTTTTCAGATACCTGAAGAACTGCGAAGAAAACTACGACGAAACATTTGAACTAACATACCGAGGAGACGTCTCCATGAAAGAGAAGGCAGAGCCCATGCAAACCTAGTACCTGACCAAGAAGAAGATCTGAATCAAACGACACACGCAAATGATTTACGACCTAAATTATATATTGAAGAATTAAATTTGAGAGAGCCTGAAAGTAAAAGTCTTGGTAACTCTTATAGTACTAACATAAACCCCTAAATGATTTTACCTACTGGTAAAATCATTTAGGGGTTTATGTTAGTACATAAAACAAATCAGATTAGTTCTTCCTAAACGATTCACCATCAATATGGCGTCGATATTGGATTGACGAAGATCATTGAAATCAATAAAGTCGAATTCATCAACAAAAACGACGATTCACCAATGCTATATATGTTGTTTATATATTTAATATGGTGAATGGCTATAAATTGGGAGTCTTAAAGTTATCAAGGCAAAGGTTACACCGTTTACCATTTTCGAACACAAATCATCACATAATTATAGGTGAGATGGTTCACAAACTAGATTAAACGATGTTTCAATATCTGATGAAATAAAAGACAAATGGATGGTGTTACCTCTGTCGGGTGTTGTCTTCTGTACTTATTAGCAAGTAATAATCCTATCTCTACTTTAATGATTTGTATTGTGATTAAAGTTGAAAGGCATACTATAAAACTGATTTCTGTTTTGTTGTTCATACTTCTAAATTCGTAAATTTATTGTGATCTGTTTACTTATGAAATTGTTACTCTCTCTTGTATACCTTTAAAAATCAGATATTCGATTCTCTTATTGATAGATTACATTTATCTTTTTACAGTATTGATTACACAACATATTACATTCCTATGGAAGTTCCAGAATCTCAGTAATATACTTCTTCCTTTTACCAAACCTTATGTGGAAGGCTTAATATATTATGTATACTATTACAGTTTTTAACCGACTTACCAAAAAGGAGGAGGTTCTATGTTCGACATTATGTTTGTTTTTTTTTTTTTGGTATGTTCACGCATAACTCCCGTCAATTTTGGACCGATTTTGAAAATTCTTTTTTTGTTTGAAAAAATATGTTTTGAAATTGGTCCCATTTTAGTTCGGTGAAGATCTGATGAAGAACTTCGTAGTTATACAACAGAACTCTTCAATAAATTACGGCAATTCTCTCGGGATTGCTGCAATCGCATGTCTGTTTATTGTTTATACAATTTCATAACATAACATCACACCAGTACCTACGCTCTTAAGGGGTACGCAGATCTCTCATTTCACCGGTTATGTTCAAGTTTCATGATATTCGGGTAATCTATTCTGGCGTTATAGGTACCTTGCTAAACAACTTACCTACCTATTATGTAGGTACAACTAAAAAGTGAAAAATAAAAAGCTTTATACAAAAAAAATACTACCGACTTCCAAATAAAAAAACTACAAAGTGAAAAATAACTTTATTTTTTGGAAGTCGGTGTCCATAACGCAAAAAAATGGTACCTACGAAAGACACCGACTTTTGTAAAAAAGCTTTTTTAGTTCTATTGATAATAACATAGAAACTATCTTCTACACTATTTACTACTGTTGCTTTATATTTTCTGTTCTTTATTGAAATGTTTATTGTAATGTAGTCACTCTGTATTTAGTTGAAGCTTTAATATTTATTTAATGTTTTAGTGAAATCGTTTCTATTCCATAGATGGTGTTGTAATATGTAATATTATTTCTACTATTGTGATAAATATCCATATCAAAATTATTAGAAATGAAAAATAAAATAAAGCAATACTTAATGTGTTTTATTTAGTGAAACATTACCCAATAGCTTTTGTCGTCTGCTATGTCTAATATACGAGAAACAACATAATTATGTATAATATGTCTCTCCAAAGACTTTTCTGTTAAAAATAAGTTTTCTTTAACATTACAAGTTGTTTTACCTCCACAGATAATTACCATTATATCTCAGAAAAATTAATGAAAACACAAGTAAAAAAAAGGGTTAAATAATTAATTGCAGATATGTTTAAATAACGCCACGTAAAGCCTGGGTCCCAGCTGCGGTGACATTCCTAGATATCGCGTCAGGTTTTCCCATGGATATCGCGTCAGGCTTACCCATGGATATCGCGTCAGGCTTACCCATGGATATCGCGTCAGGCTTACCCATGGATATCGCGTCAGGCTTACCCATGGATATCGCGTCACATAGGTTACCGAGGTTATGTGGCAGTAGCTGCTTCAAAAATACTGCTGCTGCATACAGCTGCATCGGATCAGATTGGATTGGATGACGTTAAAATTTATAAGTTTTAATCTACATTATTTCTTTTGCTTTCTAGAGTGGCGACCGCGTACCGAGAGACGCAGCGTTAGAAGGGTTCATCCTAGTTCAAATCAAATCAAATCAAATGTATTTATTTCAACTAGGCCATTATGCGGCACTTTTGAACGTTAAAAAAAATTTACATGTTATAAAAAATTGATTCTACCGTGCATTCGGAAAAGTAGGTTGATATGGAGAAGAATGCACAAGAAACTCCAACAACTCCAGTTGGACCGATGACCTGGTTAAAGGTGCAGAAATCTGCTGGATGCGAAACGCACATGATCGATCGATTATGATGACGCTTGGGGTGGCCTATGTCCAGCAGTGGACGTCTTTCGGCTGATATGATATAGTGTAGATGAATATTTATTTTGGAACTTTTTTGCTTAGGTTTTTGCCCCTGATTATATCAAAACAATTTTCAATTATAACCGACATTGGCATGGTATTCTATAACATGAGTGGCACAGTTAAGTTAACGGTCTGGTGTCTGATCGTGTTACGTATTTTTCAGCACGCAACTATTATATTTATTTTTTTTGGGTTCAACGACCGAGATGTAAGCTGGAGGCACTTTTAGTAAATATTATGTGGTACAATATAACTGTTGTTTATTGGTGATTTCCTTAAGTGTGAGTTGGGGACAAGAGGTCATGTGTCACCTCTCACCTTAGTGTTAAACCTTAGTATTATAGAAACTTACTCCTTGTATAGGAGGCGCGAATTGTATAAGAGGAAAAGTAATTAAATAGAATTTATTCCTATTAAAATTACTTTGTAGGGTTCCGTACCCAAAGGGTAAAAACGAGACCCTATTAATAAGACTCTGCGGTCTGTTTGTCTGTCTGTCACCAGGCGGTATCTCAAAAACCGTGATAGCTAGACAGTTGAAATGTTCACAGATAATGTATTATTCTGTATTTAGTATTTGTTGTTACAGCGAAAATAGATTTCGCTATAACAACAAATACTAAAAACAGAATAAAATAAATATTAAAAACGGCAAAAAAATCAAATTACTTATTATTAACAACAAACGTGAATTTTTTGGCGTTTTTTGCGATAATGGTACGGAACCCTTCGTGCACGAGTCCGACTCGCAATTGGCCGGTTTTTCTACATTATTATCGAAACATACGCGTTTAGGCCTCTTTTTTACAATCACTCGCTCCTAAGCCCTATGGACGACCTAACTATTCTAATCTGACAATATTATGTTATAATAACAGTTTATAAATACATCCAGTCAGCTATATTTGGCAAAAGATTTGTTTCTCATGCGCCTTATTTACTCATAGCATGTCACAGCATCTAAAAAAACTTTATAGTTTATTGTCATCTTCATTCTATCGATACACATTCATGGTGGGGCATAGCCCTCCCCCAAGCATAGTTACAATAACCGGTTCTGTGCACCCAGTGGATTCCCGCGACCTTCACTAGGTCACCAGATGCTTTCCTCATATAGCTGCCTCCCACAAGTTTTTGCAGGAGGCATACCCACAAAACCTCTTACATATACGAGCTACGAATTTCTTCAAAAAGGCTAAAACAAAGCGGTTAACAAAATAATATATGCTAAGATATTTTATAGGCTCTGCGTTCTTTCTTAATAAAATGTCATAGTAAAACCTTACATCTGGGCACTTACAAAAATCCATGACTGCAACATTATCTAATTCTACTCAAATAACCCGCCTGGCGTGTTCCATGATTTTTTCTGCAACCACAGCTACGTAATCTGTTCGGCTGATATTTGCGAATGCCTAAAAATAATCATTGATATGGAATGTTGTTCGGTGACCTCCACCATACGTTGGTTGGTTCGAATTTGACGACCAACGAAACAAGTTTTTTGTAATCTTCTTACTTTTAGGGATCCTTTTTTAGGTCCCTTTGTGAAGCTACAAAATAATTTTTAGTTTTTAAACGTTCGATGTTTGGTGGTTTACGTAGACAGCTTTTTCTTTGTTATAATTATTGGCATCAGGTGTTTGATTGAATCCTATTTTCATTTGGTAACATTTGTATATATTCTTTTAACGATTGTTTGTGAATGTGTGAACATTGTAGGCCTTCTAGATTTCTAGATGCTTGTTAACATTCTTCTTACTTTTAGGGATCATTTTTTAGGTCCCTTTGTGAAGCTACAAAATATTTTTTAGTTTTTAAATGTTCGATGGTTTACGTAGACAGATTTTTTTTTGTTATAATTATTGGCATCAGGTGTTTGATTGAATCCTATTTTCATTTGGTAACATTTGTATAGATTCTTTTACCGAGTGTTTGTGAATGTGTGAACATTGTAGGCCTTCTAGATTTCTAGATGCTTGTTAACATTTGTTAACTTTTTATCTCGTTTTACTTTCTCTTTGTATATATAATATATAAACCTATATTTTTTGGTTTTACGACTTATTGTCGGGCCTACGTTGTCCCCCCATATATACATACTAAAGCATGGAAATATTGTAAACCAAAGCATTTTTTTAAAGAGTAACCGTGGAGTTTCTTGCCGGTTTTTCTCCATGGGAAACGACCAACCCGAACCGTGCACCCTTTGTCGACGTTTTATAAGTGCCCATGTAGGCCTATGTGAAATAAAAATATAAAAAAATTGATTTTATCATAAAGCTCTTACATAAATAGGTACATCTATCAATGTTCAAAAATAAGCATACAATCTAGATTTTAACATTTTTGGAAAGTATGTCAAATCTAAACTTCAAAAAATTATGCATACGCAAAAAAAGAAAGCAAAAGTGGATCAATTAATATATCGACCACATTTTCAAGTCTGTTTTAAGAATATATTTCTCCAACATTCTCGAATAACCTAAGCTTAAGTCCGGCAGACCTCAAAACGCGTCAATTTGCTTAACTGTACTTACGATCACAATTCAGAAGCCAATAACTGGTCGTGGTGGACCTGTTATATGTTTGGCCCTTTTCTTGAGTTCACACATTTCGAATTATTGAAATTCTTTTATTATTTTTGTTTTTCATTTTGTCTATTCAAAGAAACTATGAATCCACCGTGTGAAATATGATAATAATATGATTAATAACGGGGTGACTCTGACTATAGTAACTACATATATTTTATTGTTTTTTTACTGCGCTACCACGAGGAAATAGTGCAGTTATGTGGGACTCCAACCCACTAAAACTAAGGTGTCCTCCTGTGCCGCTTATGGCGTGAACACGGGCACGCATTAGCACTCATCCGCGAACCCGCCGCGGCTGTCCGTCACCGGCCCCTTCTCTGGGGAGTACCTCCCATTACCGGCGCACCAGAACACATTGCATGCCGTGACTATCCCAGGGACAAAACCAGCACATGGACGCCAGGTGACCTCGTGTATGGCACTCTTGGTCACTCTGTGACCGGTCAGGTCACTGGCCCCGCCGCCTACTACTTTTCGGCAGCAGGGGATAGGGAGAGCGGTAAACGCTATACCGACACTGCCCCTCCCTTACGGCCCCACCGCGTCCGTCATCAAACGGTGGCGACCAGGTGATGATCCAGTGTTATTTATTGCATTGTTCGTTTTATTTTGTAAAGTGACAATATTGTTTTCTATAGTCTGAAGCTTTACTAACCATTTTATAGTCTCGTATACTCGATTAAATAGAAATTCTTTTGTTTTTTTTTTATTTGTATTTTATCATTATCAAAATTTGAAGATTTTTTTAGATTTTGCGTTACGCACATGACCGCAATGTTTATACAGTCATATCGTTTTTGTTATTTATAATTTCAATACCTATCACACTGGATTCAAACTGCGCAATTTACACCACACCACACCTTAAACAATTATAATAAAACGACATACCTATTTTAATACTTGTTTTATCATCCTTATTATTTAGTTTTAAGAGTACTTTTCTTTGTTCAATATGTCTAGATATTTATGGAAGTTTTCAATCACAGAGAACCATCATCAGATGGGCAGTTGTATCATGGAAAAACTTACGTAGCGTTAGTCTGGAAGCCGTCCCCAGCTTCTTTGAGAAAAGGCTTGGCAGGTTGATAGGGATTGAGCCTCACTGGGATCAAATTCATTTAATAATAAGAATATCTTAGAATAAAATGAAAAAATATAATAGAATGAAAATGTAATGTTATACAGGGCTACAGGCTAAGTAGACCTAGGTCCTTTAAGAAGTTGAAATTTCTATCATTTCTGATTGATTTGAAATGACTATGAAACATCATACCCCTAACTTGTTTTCAAGAAATATCTCGAAAACTTTTCTTTTCCGTTTTTTTTTGCCCTATATTATTTGGAATTTTTGCCTCGAATTTATTTGTGTTTGCGTTTTCGTAGTCAGTAGATAAGTTGCTTTATAATTCTTAACACTAAAATTGCAGTTAACTGAACTGGTTCGTAGTAGACGATTGATAGTTATAAATTAAAATTAATTCGTTAAAAATATTTTTTTGTTGCGGCTTTTTTTTTAACCGACTTCAAAAAAAGGAGGAGGTTCTCAATTCGTCGGAATCTTTTATGTTTTTTTTTTATGTATGATCCCCGATTCAAATCAAATCAAATGTATTGATTTCAACTAGGCCATTATGCGGCACTTTTGAACGTTAAAAAATTTACATTGTATAAAAAATTGATTCTACCGTGCATTCGGAAAAGTAGGTTGATATGGAGAAGAATGCACAAGAAACTCCATACTTACTCTTTAAAAAAAATAAAGGCTTTTTACAATATTATCATAAATAGTACATACATTATTAAATTCTTATACGTAAGAACGATGCACCCAGCACTACTATACTAAATATAAAAACAAGTACTAAGTATAAAGTATTACAAGCACTAACAGGTAAATTCCTTCACTTGATAAATAGGGACATGGTTCTCACATACTTACAAATATTGTAAACATAGGTAAATTACCTAATTCAACAACAACGGAACAGTGTGCGAGTCAATTTTTTAAACAAATAGAGAAGAAAATAAAGCGTTACTATAATCATTATGAATATACCGTACACAAATTAACCATTTTGATATTTTCTACACTAAAGATTGCCCTACGGAGCAGGACCAGCATGTTTCCAAGATTACTGTAAGACTCCTGGACCGATTTGGAAAATTCTTCTTTGGTTTGAAAGGGTATACTTTCCAGTTGGTCCCATAGTCATCAGGTCAGGATCTGATGATGGGATCTTGGAGAAATCGAGGGAACTCCTCAAATATTATAGACATACATATAGCTATTTTTATCAACAATGCAATCATCTGCACTCAGAAAGTAACATTTGGTGAAGTGGAACTGGTGAAGAAGACCACAGATGGCCAATAGAATTCCTTAATGCTAAGTATGTCATGGTTTATAAGATATCTCGAATAGTTTAACGACTATGATGAAGCAAATACTTATAAATACATAGTGTGGATGAAAATGGTACCATCGAACTGATCTGATGATGAAGCCGTCAGGTAGGCACTGGTACTCCGAAATAAAACAATGTATCCTAGTCGTGTATGGGCTTATTGGAATCTTCATGAGATGTACTTTGGCTATAAATGAATTTTATGGCAATTGGAAGTACTTATCAAAACTAAAAAGAGATAAATAAAAACTTTTTAACAAAAAAACAAACCGACTTCCAAAAAAACACTGCAAAATGAAAAATAACTTTCTTTTCCGAAGTCAGTGTCGTAACACGGAAAACAATAGGTGCCAAAGACACCGACTTCGGAAAAGAAAATTATTTTTCGTTTTGCAGTGTTTTTTTGGAAGTCGGTTTGTTTTTTTGTTAAAAAGATTTAAATCTTTTCTTGGCTCGCGCTTGACCACTATCTCACCTGTTGGTAAGCGATGATGCGGTCGACGGTGAAACACGCTTGCCTAGAAATAACCTATTCACTCTTGACTTAGATACTCCTAGATTGTAGCTGCCGGGAAACACAGACCTCGGCAGGGAATTCCACTCCTTAGCTGCACGCATAATAAAAGTGTTTCCAAAACGTTTTGTGCGTATGGGTGGGATGTCCACCATATACCGATGGCGCGTCACCATACGTCTGGTAGTCCGATGACGAAACGGGCTCGGTGGAATTAGATCGTGTAATTCCATCGCACACTCCACGAAATGTAACCGACAAAAAACCGACAAGCTGGCAAATCGGCGACGGTGTTCAAGGTTCTGGAGCTTTGAACTGACCAGTGCTTCATCACCGATGAGCCTCCTGGCCCTCTTTTCGATCGACTCTAGTGCGTCAATGTGGTATTTGGCAGATCCGTCCCAGAGATGAGAACAGTACTCCATGCATGTCCGAACTTGCGCTTGATAAAAATTGTGGAGCTGTGCCGGCGTGAAGTACCTTCTCACATTTGCAAGGATACCCAACTTTTTGGCAGCCAACTGAGCCTTTTGCTCAATGTTAGGGCCAACATTGAGATTCGATGTCAACGTGACGCCAAGAAGATCAAGATGGCCCGTTAATGGCACGGTCACATCTCGGAAAGTTGGAGCCGGTTCAAATTGGCTCTATTAGCGGAAACAAGACACGCCTGGATTTTAGCAGCATTAAACCTGACCAGATTGGCATCGCCCCATTCGGAGCTTGCCTGCAAGGACAGGTTTAAATGCTCCACCATGGCCTCACGGAGAGACCGGCAGGCTTATTACGTATGTTCTGCAAGAGCAAAACGATAGCGATTTTTGCGCAATAATTGCACTTCAATACAAAAGTTTTAGAGTTGTTGGCGGTTTTTTTTTAAATAAGTGCATTTGACAAACAGGGAGCGATTTTCAAATGATTGTGTAGGACCTACCATACCTACACTGCAGGTAATTCCGACTTTTATGACTTAAAGCGTTTGATCGATATCGTTTTGCTCTTGCAAAAGATACGTAATAAGCCTGCGGATCTGCGGCCCGGCAGCCCGTGCGTTGGACAAGTCAAGAAAGAAAAGAAGAAAGTCTATGACAGTTACGCTGCAGATGTGCTTAATAATATTTATGTTTCATTAGCTATCCAAGCAGCAGCAGGAATAACAAACTAAGGTATTATCAGAATTCTTAGAAAAATACTGATGAAAGCCGCCCAGGTAGTAGTAAATAATAATACTTAAGCTTCGAATTTATATATATTTAATTAATTTATTTATATAACTTGGGTCGGAAAACAAAATAAAACAATCTAAATAGGTACAAAATTAAGTTTATTACTATTTTTTACCGCCTCTGTTTAGCACACATACTCTCATTAAATTTGTATCCATCCATTTTTTACTACACCTGTTCTTAAACCCCTTCTTATTTCATTTATTATTCTCTGTCTAGGTTAGACACTAATTACTCTAATAAATGGATCGGAAGACGTAGACCCATACTTGAAGTCCAGACCTGCAGCCTTATTTCGTAAGTGAATACGGCAATGCAAATAATTTGACCGTTATCAATCGACCAATCACACAGACGGAAATCCATATCGCGTCATTCATCTCGCATGTGATTGGTCGATTTTATCGCGGTCAAACCCTTTGCCTTGCTGAATTGACTTGCGCAGTACGGCTGCTGACCCCCATGGATTTTTATGTGTATGGGACCCACAAAGAGTTTGTTTTACAACGAACCTTTTTTTTTTTTTTTTTTTTGCGGGGTGGAAAATCCTCATTGGATGTCCTCCGCCCTGGGGACGGCGGAGGGGTCTGTCAGACTCGTACTGACTAAAAACCACCTACCCAACCACAACCACATTTACACACACACACATTACGAACCTAATCCAACCACATCTGTTGAGATTTTGCAACAGATAAGTATAAACTTTTCTTCAATTCATACAAATTAGCCTTTGTCTTTGTGGCCGCCCATTGTGTCACCCAGTGTAATGTTTTCTGCGTCTATACTTTCTGTAACTTATATGGTGTACATAATAAAGAGTATTCTATTCTATTCTATGCAAATGAATATGTAACTCTTCAAAGAGGTTGATTGGCCAGCTTTGCAGTAGAAAAACAATATATCACGGGAATTTAACGCGATGATTTAGATTATTTATTTACCTATTTAACCCGACGTTTCGATCGTGTTGCAACGATCGTGGTCCCGGGTAGACTGGTGTCTCGGTGTACTGGCTCCGTTTGGGCAGAAAATTCTTCCTCTACCCTCAAATTTCTACACACAACACTGACCGTGTCCTTATTCTGTAAGTTCACCGATTGCACAAAGCGAGGTTGAACGCGAAAGTTTTATAGTTAATATAGCTTTGCAGTACTTACCTAAACCATAGTTCAAATGAACAACACAACCGCAATGGCTTAACTTGGCTAATATGAACCATCACTACGTATTGTTGCAACCTAAATACTAGGTCCTTAAACAGTTCATGGCTATGTTAGGACTAAATGGTACATATGTATTTCTTTATTGAAGAAATAAACATAGCCATGAATGTAACACAAATATTTTTTTCCATATTTGTGTTGACTTTGAATAAATAACAAGCAAGCTTGTGGCTGAACATGGTAGTGTACCATATCAGAGAGGCCTTTTTAGGGATGGAATCTAGTTTTTAAATATAGTTTTTTTGTATAAACAGATACGTTTAGTAACGAGTTGTTAAGTCATTAAATCCCAATTTAATGATATACATTAAAAGAGATATAACCACATTACTTAATTTTTATCATATTTTCAAAATAAAAGTCATTTAAAAGATTCAGAGTGTGGATAGCCCATGGCCGCAGGCCATTAGAAATACGACAATTTTATCCCAAACTTAGGTACCATTCGGATATTTTCCGACTTTTACACGAGCGAAGCCGCAGGTAGAAACTATTATTGTGATAAATAATAACTAAAACATTTTATTTGTTGACAAAACAAATAACATGAAGAATGTAGGTTGTTTTGTAATTTAAGTATATTGTTTTGAAAACAATTATTATATGTTGTCAAATGAAAATAAAAATATTTAACCTTCGAAGAATGTAGCGAAACATAACGTAGAACGTAAATAAATGGCAAGCGTACTACGTATTTAATAATATGGATTGATTTTCCATAAAAAAACTGTAATAACAAATAGGTACCTATTTACAAAGGGCGTTGATTAAATTGGTATTAAAAAACAATGTAACAATAATTGCACAAACACTTAAACCTACATTGTACCTAGATAATATGGAGCGTATTGTTTTGAAAAGGTTTTAGGTAAATGTCCCTTATGTTAACAAACGTAAGGTACATTTTGGCATTATGGGTAAATATTCCTTACATTAATTAAAACTTCTGATATCGACATGCGACACTATTGGGTTTCGTGGCTTAATCATCACCTCGTTGGTCTCGCGGTCGCAAAGTGCGACTGCTGAAATTTTCGCCCAGGGTTCAATTCCCTGGTCAGGCCAAGTGATATTAGGTTTCTCCAATAGGAATTACTTAGCAGCCTGGAGCTTAGAAGTTGGTGGTGAGTCACCCCGTGTTTCGGAAAGCACATTACGTCGTTCGTTGGTCCTACGCCAGATCTTTCTCCAGTAATGTCGGAAACGCAGTGCACCTGTGTTTGCGCACACACTTGTGCACTATATCTACCGAGCCGATGATTAGTACCTACTGATATTGGCCATTGCGGCCCGAATACGGTCTGCAGAACTATTAGAGAGACGTGATCGCTCACAATGGGCCTCATCATAAAGCTTAAAGTCACCCAAAGGGCAATTGAGAGAGCTATGCTTGGAGTTTCCTTGCGTGATCGAATCAGAAAGGTGTCTTCCTTCTCCGCAAGAGAACCAAGGTTACCGAGAATGCCTGAAGAATTGCCAAACTTAGTGGCAGCGGGCGGGGCACATTGCTCGCAGAACAGATGGTCGTTGAGACTGAAAAGTTCTGAAGTGGCGACCGCGAACCGGAAGACATTGCGTTGGAAAGCCTCGAGGTGGAGCGACGATCTGGTCAAAGCTGCGGGAGTCCGGATGCGAGGCGCACGGGACCGATCAGTGTGGCAACGCTTGGGGGAGGCCTATGTCCATCAGTGGACGTATTTTGGCTGAAATGATGATGATGATGACTATTAGATACAGATTATTATTTCAATAAATCTTTGCCATAACTTGATAAATGTTTTTACATAAATTTATTTGTTTGGTGACGACATGCAAAAGTTTTGGGTCGCATGGCTAAATGTAACTGTAGCACGGGTCGATCTTAAAGCAATACTTGCTGAGGTTGGTCCGTGGATTGGCGACTTTATAGCAGACTCGTCACTCCCTCGAAAAGCAAGTTTCGAAGTTGGCCTCGAGAGCCTTTCGTAAATCTTAGATAGTCGTTTCGGGAATTCAGGAGCCCGAAAGTGTGGCATTGTCTTTTTTAATTGTTATTGATAGGATCGCGCTTGACCACTATCTCACCTGATGGTAAGCGATGATGTGATCGACGATGGGGCACGCATGCCTAGAAATAACTTATTCACTCTTGACTTAAAGACTCCCAGGTTGTAGCTATTAGGAAATACCGTAGCAAAAAAAATCTAAATCTATGGGAAATACAGACTCCAGCAGGGAATTCCACTGTTTAGCTGTACGCACAATAAAATGTGAATCCCCCTCTTGGCATACAATTTTTAAGCATCATATTGTTTTGCATAACGTTTTCGCATAACTTTTTTTTGTATAATAATACTGTGCCATAATCATATTTGACGCACGGGACCGGTCAATGTGGCGACGCTTGGGAGAGGCCTATGTCCAGCAGTGGACGTCTTTCGGCTGATATGATGATGATGATGATGGTGATAATCATATTTTGGCATAATGCAAAGGTTATCATAACTGTCATTTGGTCTAATTTTTTTTTGAATAATTTGGAGTTGTGTAAATATTTAAGGCATAATATTAACTCGTCAAAAAACATATGGTTAGATATTTAAACGTCGAAAATTAAAATACCTACGGGTAAAATGTCAATGTCTCAAACATCGAAAATTAAATATCGATTTTCCATATTTCGATTAAAAATGTCGAAAGTCATTCATGGAAAATACTGGTACTCAACTGCATCCAACTGACAGTAGAAGTCGACCCCAATATAGTTGCCAAGTCTAGGCTTACAGATAGATGATGAAATGCCAAGTACAATGTGAAGTTATAACATTATTTTTAATTATAGTTTGCACTAAATCTTTGAAATAACAAACATTAATAAGTCATAAACGTGTAATGCGGGTTTTAACCCCGAATAAAAAGTTAAATAATATTATGAAAAGCAGTTCTTTCACACATTAATTATTTTTAATATTATGAAAATTCCTTATTAAGAAAAATGTAACCATTGTTTATATTTTAGTAAATCCTTAGATGCATTGAAAATGCCACTTTAAAATGGAATTATTAAGGTTTAAATTGAGATAAGTGATGTCTTAATAAGTCGGTTACCTTGACAAAGTTTTAGCTGAGTAGTTGTTTAAAATAAAGACATCAACGCGAATGACTAGAACAAAAATATTATTTTGTATTGCATAAACTTTGAAATTGAGTACTAACACTTTCATTACTCATATTTTAAATAATATGCTAACTTTTATTTTATGTAATACGAGCTGTTGCCCGCGGCTTCGCTCCCGTGGGCCACCCCACAGGACCCGTTTTCGGGATTCAAAAATAGCCTATGTTACTCAGGAATAACGTAGCTTTCTATTGGTGAAAGAATTTTTTTAATCGGTCCAGTAGTTTCGGAGCCTATTCGGTACAAACAAACAAACAAACAAAAAAATCTTTCCTCTTTATAATATTAGTATAGATTTATATTTTTTGTATAATAATATTTTACTTATTTATTTATGTAACACTTGCTCAGAAATACTCATTGTGTAAGCCATCATTTCTTTCAGTTTTTCTACATTATATAAAAAATAAAAATGTACGAAGAAAATTAAAACGAGACATTGCAAAAAAGTGTACTCTTGCGCATGTGAAGGCGACCGAGGTGGCAATGTGTTTTGCTTTAAAACAAATAGGCTTAACTGACGAAACTGCACCTCATAAATTATACCTACTTTACAGGAAGCTAAGGCTCAAAATGGAAGATTGCAGAACCAATTAACTTGACAGTGTGAATGGAGAAGGCTCGTCAACCACCACTCATTTGAGAAACTGCCTCAGTCCGCGTCAAGCCTTCGTCGATGCTACACGCATGCGCGTTCTCCTCCCATTGGCCAATTTGAATTTCGGATTCGAACGTTCTAACCGACCGGCCAATCGCGTTCGATCGTTTGATTTCTTTTCGCGTCCACTTTTTGCATGTACGTTGTGTTCCGTTATCGTGACCTGTGCTTGTGACATTCGAAGACAGTGTACAATAATAAATGCTGATTGTTCTATGCTAGAAGGTCGGATGTTTTCTCAAGTTTTCTGGTAAGATATTTAAGATATCATTTTGCTGTTAATTGTATCATTCATCTATTTTTTGTTTGGATGACTCTTATCTCCATTCACACGGTTGTGTTCACGATTTCGCGATAGCTCAGTTTTGAAATTGTTACGACAATTCACTGTCATGGTTGCAATTTTCACAAAAATTACAAAAATACCCACATTTTTATGTAAACAGGTATTTATTTTAAATTCCAACAATGAATATTTATTTAACGGACTTAAGTTTGTACATACAAATGTCTGATTAAATATATGTCTGCTGAGATCACCAACGCGGTAAAACGTGATATTTAAATACCTACCAATTGCAATGACCTCATGAGACGGAGCCGGAGGTTCACATCACTAGCTAATAAAAAGCTTTGCGGTGTTGCGCATCACTAATTGCGTACATTAACCGGTGTAGAACAACGGTGGAGTTTGATTGATGATCCTTATAGTCCAGTAGGGATACAATTATTTTCCACATAACCTTTAATAATTCAAAAGTTTGTTATTTTCGCTGGGTGGATACCTTATGTGAATTCAACGCTACGTACAAAAATGCTAACAGTTTAGAGTGATGCAATAGGCATAAAGTAGGTATTTCCTATTATTTCGTGTTATAACAATAATATAAAATTTAAATTTAAATAAATTAATGTTTCTTTATTAGTACTATCTAAACTTTATATTAGTGAAAATGCTAACAGATACGTACTGTGGAACAATGGAAAACTGAAAATGGTTCGTAACTCTTTCAATAATAGATTTAAGTTTTCAAATCATTTCCTATATGCGTAGAGGGATTAGTTATACCTTACAACAAAAGTTCTAACAACTAAGTATAATGCTGCACAGGTTATTGTATTTTTACATTGTGATTTGCGAAATATTGAATTTAAGTTTATAAATTTGCGACTACATATTCGAAATAATAAACTCTGCCACCATACTAAAGTTTAAACACTTATGTGCTATGCTAGTTTAATAAATCAAATACTGCGGGGCGCGGTGACACTCCACTCTGAATGTATTGAATGAGGCGCGAAACCATTTCATTACTGTCACATCAGTATTTAAACCTCGTTCATAAAATCTAATTTTATGGAAATTTGTTAAATTTAATGTTGAGGTCGAATACGATTTCTAACTTCTTTGTTCCTATAAAAAGAATAAGAAAGAAATATTCACAGAACACGGAATAGTCGTACCTGCCGTGCTGACAGTATATCGAGATGACAGAATAATAAAATTCTCCGTATCGTGAATCTTTGACAGTCGTTACGGGTCGTCAGAAACCCGAAAGTCTGCGGCCACCCTAACAAAAAGGGTACCGTATTATCCAGTAGGATTACCGTATAATCTGGATTGGCAGGTTATGCAGTCACTTCATATAAAACACTGGTATTCAGATGCGTCTGGTTCGACTGAAAACAGTGGAAGTCAAACCCAACATATTAGGGAAAAGTCCAAGCAAATGCCTTTTCCAAACAGATGTGACTGTAGAAATATCAAACATCTTATAACCGGTGCAACTGTCACAACTAAATTGACTACATCACTGGTCCTAAGACCTAATACAATAAAGGCAGTGTTACCCATTAAGCCTTAGTAGATGACACTGTAAGCATGATATGATGTATGCTTATACAAATCGATGTATTTATGTTTGTAAAATATTACCTACTCATTTTATTTATTCAGAATCAATATAGTAGCAACCCTAGTGAGTCCGGCAAGTTTAGGTGTCAGTTTTGTGATACGCTTACCAAGATTTAGAACATTTTTTTATTTTAAATTTAGATAAATTTTACATGATCGTGTCTATTGCGGCCTATCTATTAGTTTTTAAACTCTGTTATAACGAATAATCGGCACCACGTGACCTTGTGAACCTTACCACACGATTGCTGTGCATCAAAACCTAGTAAATGCCATAAAATAGCATATTCCAGGAAAGCGCAAAAATATTATTTGAATTAGCCTATGGAATGTCATCTTGTGTTAGGTAACTAAACGAAAAAAATAAAAATAAGCGAGTACTAAACAAGGCTTACGGGTGAACTGTACGTAATAACACAAATGATATTCATGGTGTTCTAAATCTATTAAATATTTTACATATCTCTAAACAAGATAATTCAATACCTATTAAGTACCGGACATTTGCTAATTTAAGGGGTTTTTACAATTTGAAGGGACTTTCCTATTGTAAATAATGATAAAATGTATTAATTAAAGCACCAAATCTCAATTCAAATTATAAATTTCCTGGTTAAAATAACACAGTCCATCGCAGCATTTTGAATTCATTAAAATAATATAAATAAGATTATCAGGGTATAAAACCATTATAAAAATATGTCACCTACTGCGTTCTTATATGGGGCAGTCGTACAGTACCAGACATAATTTTAATATTTATTCGATTAGCACGGGGAAGGCTTGTATAACACATGCCAGATTACCTATTTTAGTGATCTTTATTATCGTAGCAATAAGGTTGCATTTATAGGCAAAATAACAGTGAACGATATGTCAGATACTAGACGCCAGTTTGAAATAAGAATTTGCGCGGTAATGTTTTTCTAAAAATCATCAGAAGAGTCCGTTTATGATGTGGGCCTCTGTGGTCTGTATGGTTCGAAGAATTTATACTGATCGTACATACCTTCACCGCGCCCCGCAATACCCAAATTGTATTTGATTTATTAAACTAGCATAGCACATAAGTGTTTAAACTTTTGTATGGTGGCAGAGTTTATTGTTTCGAATATGTAGGCGCAAATTTATAAACTTAAATTCAATATTTCGCAAATCACAATGTAAAAATACAATAACCTGTGCAGCATTATACTTAGTTGTTAGAACTTTTGTTGTAAGGTATAACTAATCCCTCTATGCATATAGGAAATGATTTGAAAACTTAAATCTTTTATTGAAAGAGTTACGAGCCATTTTCAGTTTTCCATTGTTCCACAGTATGTATCTGTTAGCATTTTCACTAATATAAAGTTTAGATAGTACTAATAAAGAAACAGTAAATTATTTAAATTTAAATTTTATATTATTGTTATAACACGAAATAATAGGAAATACCTACTTTATGCCTATTGCATAACTCTAAACTGTTAGCATTTTTGTACATAGCGTTGAATTCACATAAGGTATCCACCCAGCGAAAATAAAAAACTTTTGAATTATCAAAGGGCATATTCTTCTGGCTACTGGACTATTAGGTCAAGGTATAATGTAACTATGTGGTATTGAACTTATTTAAAACAAAACAAATCTCAATTCAAATTCAATGTTTTTCTTCTTTTCGAGGCGTTAACTTTTTAGATAATTTTTATTATATGTGTTTGAAATTCAAATCAAACTATGAATTTTGTTATTACTATATTTTTTTCTTATTTTGGTGGTTACAGACATTTTTTTTTAATTTTTTTTATTGGCTCACGCTTGACCACTATCTCACCTAATGGTAAGCGATGATGTGGTCGACGGTGAAGCACGCTTTTTAAATATTTCGGCAATGGGTAGCTACGTCAATAGCAGCCTCAGTGGCATACATTAGGTCTTCAATACCGTAGCCATATAGGCACTTGGGGCACTCCAGCATGGATATCATGTTCTAGCCAGGGACACCTTACTCACATTGGGTATCAGACGAGTCTATAAAACTAAATTTTGCCAAGTTCAGTTTGTAGAAGCCTACCTGGGTTTGAGAACGATTGATGTCATTGAATACTTATAGCTGCTGACTTAGCATACGTGTGTTTTGAGCAAAACAAAAGACTGCCGCTACACTTTGTACTGACAAGTGACGATGACGTCACAAGACCCCACTCCTGTGCTTTGGTGTGCTTTATCTTTGTATTTTTTTTATTTGCTAAATTATAAATTGGCCAATATTACGAACGGACTAAATAGAATTATATTTTTTCTACCCAGGAAACATTTCTATTACATTAAATGCAAAGCATGTTTTAAAAAAAACATTAAAAATATAAATAATAAAAACAAACAACAATGATAATATCTATAATTACACGGCAGTCATACGCCCAGCTCACAATACTCCAGACGTACAGACAAAATCTTCTTCCATTCGTCCGCGAACACATCACAATCGGACTAAGCGTCCAAGAGAGCGTTGAGCGCGGAGGGTGTACGAGGGATGGGAGACTGGGTTCGGGCGACACTGGCTCCCCGGTACGGCGAACAATCAGTGCCTACTTCTACGTCTATAATTGACCTGGGCAAAAAGGTGGGATAGTTCGTCGTATAGTTCAGGAGCATCAGTTTTCCTGTGAAAGATTTTACACATATTTAAGATTAAATATCTGATAGAATGAAACTTTGTCTAGAGTTTCTGTAGTGAGCTACCGAGTAAAGAAAGTTGTAGAAAATTATTATTATTTTATTGTGCCGTTATTGTTGTTGTTTATTACTTAACAACACGGTTGTAAAAGTTGATGATAGGAAGCGATTTCTTTTTCTCTAGAAATGAGACATACTGGACACCTGTTACTGCATAGTTGGCACAATTTGTTTACTATTTGACATATAATTTAGTATACGAGTAGATATGTACAGTTAAGAGTCACAAGTGCAGTCACACTCAACCAAGACAGCTGCGGCATTTTTTTAGGCAGAAGAATTTCATCTTTTCACGGTTTGTAGATATAATATATCCTAATTTCTTTATAACCAATTTATTTCCCATAAGAACTTATAAATAACATTGCTTCATTGTCGACCACATCATTGCTTATGGTGAGATAGTAGTCAAACGCGAACCTATAATAATAATAAAAACTTTTTCACAAAATATAAACCAACTTTTAAAGCAAAACACAAAAAATCTAAAACAAAATTGTCTTTTATACCTCTTGTTTTTATCGTTTTTCAACACCGACTTCCGAAACGAAAGTTATTTTTGAACTTTTTTGTGTTTTAATTTAGGAATTATTTTTGTAAAAAAGTTTTTTTTTTTTTTTAGTTTTATTGCTCTATCAATAAAAAGTAAGAAAAGTAAGTTACCTAAATGATAAAAAAAACGTAGTCCTCTGTCTTTTCCATTTAATATACGTAATGTACCTACCATCTGTTACAGTAGAAATTAAGAATCTAATTTGCATACACTTTCTGTATCATCGTAATTTATTAACTGATTTATTCACATTGAAGACACACAATTTCTTCGCCTCTTGTTGTAATAAAAGTCAGCTTATGATTATAGTCAAGGAGCTAGCAGCCTCTTTCATCACCCAATCTCGCTATAAATCATATTCGACCATTATTGTCGTATGCCGTTTTGAAACTTCATTGACAATCTCTTTAAAAGCGTATTGACCTTTTTGGATGAAGAAATTATCTTTTTAGCACTAGACATAAAGTTCCAGTTTGATTTTATATCTTGTAGATATAAAGCTAGTCTTCTTTTTTCGTGTGGGGATGTGGCTAGCTCCTGGTGTCAGAGTTAATTAAGCCGCCTCTGGGGATCCTACAGGCCTCTGACTTGGCTATTTCATACTTACATTAACTATTGAGAAAGCTAGCTAATAAGCTATTAAGCTAGTATAACAATTGAGATTAAATTTTAGGTAAATAATCTACCATGAATAGGGTAGTTTACAAAAATGGCTATTTAGTCCGTCACTTAGATAACCTAAAAATATTGTGAATAAAACAATACACGTTTTTTTTCTTTTGCCAAGTAAACAAAAAATTACGATGATACAGTGCGTTGAAATATCGTGTGACGTCACAGTGTGCTACTCTTTATACTGACAAAGTGACGTCACACGCCCCCACTCCTGAACTTTGATGCGCTTTATCTTTGTCAAGTTTTTGAAAATATTACTTCACTGTCTGTCTCTCAAGACTTTTTTTCGTGTTGTTTTTGTTAAAACTTATTTGCTTTGTATTGGAACTGCACGCTATTAGGTCGTATATATTCAATTAAACTCTGATTTAAACTAGATAGTCCACTATATAGTAGTACTAGTCAACTAGGTAGTAGGTACTACATCGTTGATCGCTTCCGATATAAAAAAAACGATGTTAACAAAAATTTAATTCCTCAAACAATGTTTACTTCACGTCAATCATAGGTAAAGTTGAAGGCTTTAACTACATCTTGTAGTTCAGTCAAAAGCAAATCAGTAATTAATAATTTGAATTTACAACGCCTTTATGCTGTAGCAGTAAGGGTGATTTCCTAGTAGATAAAGAACCTGCGACGATCTGCCTTTCCTCATTTTATAAAAGCTGAAAGTTTCTCTATGTATGTACCCAATACAGGTAAGAACGATCACCGAATATGAAGTTTGGATGAAGGTGGCTTTGGGAGATATCTGTCAAAACATGAAACCATACCAGAAACAATCAATCTGAATGTTAAACGGAACTCTTGGGCATAAAAAACATAATTTAACTAGCCAACACCACACCAAAAAATAAAATTTTTGGCTCATATTATATCGAAAACTAATGAGCTACATTTGATGTTGTTTGTTAACTACAGTTACTGATTCAGTTACCATAATTATCTGCTAACATTGTAATTATCTTTCTGCCGACTTATCCTTAAGGCCATCGCTACACGTTGGATATGTTCCAGTGCGTATGCTACTACTAACCCAGATGTAAAGAGGGTAAGCATGTGTATAGGTGTTAGTGTGTAAGCCAAGTTTGTTTTCATTAAGTTGTACTTAAGTGAAGGATTGGGGTAATGAGGTATGATTAATTAGCATTGAGTTTGCTTGCTTTCTTTGAATTGATTAAATCTTTGATCATAATTTTATTGGGACGAGTGACAATGAGCCGCAATGAGCCAGTGTGGTGTAATAGGGAATGTTCCCTCTCACAGTGGGCAGCCCTGGATTGTGAGAGCATTAAGGCTATAGAGGACTGACAAGTCTTTTAGCACATTCATTTTTAAACTAACTTCTGCCTGCGGCTTCACCCACGTGATAAGTGTTTTACTATCCCGAGGGAAAATTATACCAGGATACAAAGTAAGTTTACTTTGGTGCTGTGCTATGTGCTATTCCAGACTATAATATATCTCTGTGTCAAATTTTGTGGTTGAGAAACAAAACACATACGGGCAGAGCCGGAACAACTCTTTGAGTGTCTGTAGGTCATATAAATATTTGGCGAAACAAATTGTTTTTAAGGTGAAAAAGTACCTAAGAAGTTTATATCTTTGGCTCTAGCCAGATTCTAGAGTGAGAGTCTAGTCGAGTCTATCGGTTACTAGGTACCGCCGCTAAAAAGCTTTTAGCGATGAAGATTGTCAAAAACTTTTTTACAAAAATATACAACCGACTTGAAAATAGAAACACCACAAAGTGAAAAATAACTTCAATTTCGAAAGTCGGAGTGCCTGTTATTTTTCACATTTTATTTTTAAGTCAGTTGTATTTTTTTTGTAATATGGAATTTGTCTAAGGCTTCGAAAAAATATAGATATACTGTAAGTGAAGAGAGCTCTAATCTACTCTCTACTCTAATCCCACATATATTTTATCTCAAGAAAATAAAACAAAATTTGATTGAAATTACTAACAAATGAGTTCGTTAGCCCTGTACAAAGTGACAAATTCGAGCAGAAACGACCCTGCGAACACCTATCACTTTGATCTGATCAACATACCGTATCGCTTTCGAAACAAAGGTCACATTTGCACAACCGACTTTAATGTTCTGCTGACATTCTAACAAGTGTAACTTGGCATAATATTTTAATAACCTAGTTGACAAAACAAAAGTTAGTGTTCGGACATCTTCATTTTGTAATGGGCCTTGGTACAAATGTAATGATTTAAATAGGTAATTGATATTTAGAATTTTATATTTATTGTAATTATTAGCTATTGCCCGCGGCATCCGTTCCAGTGGAATCTTGCATTTTAAGACACAGATAATCCTCTGAACCTGATTTTAAAAGAAAATTAATTTTTAAAACATAGTGTAATTAATTTGCAATGGTATTTCTAATTCGGTCAAAAACCACAATCACACCAAAACCACAAAGCATATTTTTATGAAATTAGCAGCACCTCAAAGACCATTTAATTATCTACCCCCGCGGCTTCAATCCCGTGGCCCACCCCACAGGATTCGTTTTCGGGATATACAAACAACCTATGATACTCAGACATAATGTAGCTTTCTACAGGTGAAAGAATTTACAAAATTGATTTAGTAGTTTTTGAGTTCATCCATTACAAACAAACTTACAACCAAATATTTCCTGTTTATAATATTATATAGGTTTACATACATAAACTCACGCCTTTTATCATACTCTGCTACCTCTTTTATTATATTAGTTTAAACATAAACTAACGTAGCTTAGCCTAGTCTGCAACCAGCTTTAGAAAGGCCTTGGTGCAAAGTCTTAAAAATAATTGACATTTAAAGTAACATTTAATTTTCATTCGAAGTATTAATTATGTATGTAAATTCATACCTTTAGTTACATTTAAAACATCTGATATATAATAATTATGTAGAATCATCTAGAGATATTAGTATTATGACCGACAATCATAATATAATATGTCCATGTATTTATGTATGAGTTCTCAAAAGACATTTGTACATACAGGTGATATTTAAAAAGAGTATATTCATTTACATAATATAACTTAACTAATTATGGTAATATTTTTTCTTTTTGTGTTCTTGAATTTTTATGTCATTGTTTTTAGAGTGATACCGTGTCGCTGTATGCTAGTTATACGAAACACTGACAACATTACTGTCAATTGAAGGCATTATTATTATCAAAGGCATGGTTATATATTACGGATTTTGACGAAATTGGCACACAGATAGTTTATAACCTGGATTAAAACATGTTTTTAGTCAGGTAATAGGTTCCTTTGGAATAGTTACACGCGGGCGCTGCCGCGGGTGGCAGCTAGTCCATCATATATACCTATTAATTAGCAGGTCGCAAAGTAACAGAGCAGTGGTGGCCCAGTGGTATCGGCCGCGACTTACAAGTTATAGGTCAAGCCCAGGCAGGCGCTTTACTTTGTGTAAATTATTTCATCACCACTGCTCTCAAAACGGTGAAGGAAAACATCGTGAGGAAACCGGCATGTCCTAGAACCAAAAATTTGAAGACATGTGACATCTACCAACCCGCACTGGGCCCGCGTGGTGGATTACGGCCCATTCCCTCTCACAGAGAGAAGGCCTGTGTCCCAGCAGTGGGCACATTAATAGGCTGATGATGTGAAGAAAGTAACCAGCGGCATTGAGACCTTCGGCAGTCGGGACCTTCTATATGAGCATTAACTCCAACCTGCACGCCTGAAGGTTCGGAAGAACTTCTTGAGATATACGACCTTCTTGAAAGCCGGCGCAACTGACGAGAGAAGTTATGGAAACATACACACCCTACTCCTCCACACTTCATCACTCCAGCAGAGATTCTGCCTCCTGGAAATGAACTGCAATGGCCAATTTAGAAATCTCTAAACTGATTGCGGACCCATGTTGACCGCAGTAAAAATGACCTGGCCAAAAGGAGAACCTGGTCTATCACAGACCCATCCAAAACACAGTACCAGTGTGGGACCCCTTCGCAAGATATGGCCTACCTCCTTGTCTTCCATTCATGCCCGATCACCTGCACCTTACGGGATTTGAACTTCTATTTTTTTTATTTTTTTTTTAAACTTTGCCTCTCACTAGGAATTTCTTCCTGTATCGTAGGTGCGTTTACAAACATATAAACTCACATACACAAACACCCAGAGCCGGAACAACTATCTGTAGGTCATACAAATATTTGTTCCGTGCAGGAATCAAACCCGCGACACTCAGCGCAGCAGTCAATTGCTCAACCACTGCGCCAACCGTGCGCCCAAACTTAGCAAATGACAGAGCAGTCCGAGTAGCTACATACTGTTCGGACAAAATCAGAATGGTTGAGACTATAGTTTGAGTTAATTGACACGAAAGAAAAAGAATGTATGTTGATAGATACCTTGTTCTAAATCATATCAAAATTGAAACATGTATACCTACTTCATTCACCTTACTATAAAATAAATGACCAAAAACGTTCAATTCCCTTTAGTATTGTCCAGTCGTCCGACGAGACGGAATAAAGTTTCTTTTGTGGCCATGACGTAATGTCGTCGACCAAAGGTCTATTGTCACTTGTTTCATTGAAAGGTGTACAAACACTTTCTTTCCTATACATAATACAGGTTGATTCATTGAGATGGGTCAGTAACTGACAGAGTTGATTGAAAGAAGTCTTGATTTTGAAAGAAACCTTGTCTTTATTAAAAGAAAACTGCGATGTGTTTAGGATTTCAGCATATTTGTAATTTGATAAACATTTAAGTTTTTTAAAATCAAAATTATGTATTTATCATCATCATCAATATCATCCTATTAATGTTTGCATTGCTGGGACACAAGCCTCTTCTCCGTAAGAGGGGATGGGCCGTAATCCACCACGCGGGCCTAGTACGGGTTGGTGGATGTATTTATAATTATAGCTTTTTCCAAAAATTTCACTGCCATAGTCTATCCCACCACAATTGTCAATTTTTCCGGGATAAAATGTAGCCTATGTTACTTAGCAATTAGGTAGTTTTAAGAGATTTCCTCCTAAGCCTATGTCAGCGATAGAAAGTTCTAGCTTTACAGTTTAAAAATTACATATGACTAAAAAACGATTGTTAAGATCTTGATGTTTTTGAATTCTAAGAATGGCGATGTTTTCTGAACCCATTTCCCCCCCATTTTCAACCAATAGACTTCCAAACTTACCGCTCTCCATGAATCACCCTGTATCATGTAGGCTATTTGCCTAACTGTAGTCAATTGTAGTATTATCAATGTTTATGTAATGCAGTGTTAATTTATTATGTAAGTGATTTAATTGCTCACTTTGCTGAATCAGAGAAATGTTTTAATTCGGCTCTTACGTTCGTAATGTTTTGTTTTCATTTGTTTTTGTTATGTAGTAGACATTCTTTCTCTTTTGTGTTACTGAGAAGATGAGTAATAGCACAGTAATAGTTTGAAATAAGATTCCGCCCAGCCCGTTTCATCATCGAACTACCAGACGTACGGCGATGCAACATCGGTACATGGTGGACATCCCACCCATACGCACTAAACGATTTGAGAATAATTTTACTATGCGTACAGGTAAGGAGTGGAATTCCCTGCCGGAGTCAGTGTTTCCAGATAGCTAAAATCTAGGGGTCTTTAAGTCAAGAGTGAATAGGTTACTTCTAGGCAGGCGTCGACCACATCATTGCTTACCATCAGGTGACACTATCTCAAGGTCAAGCGCGAGCCTATTTTAAATTAAAAAAATATATATATCTAAGATTTATCAGAGACAACCTTTCAACAACTGGGGAAAGGTAAAAGTTATTAATATAACGACATCATAGCTTACTATCTGCCGAGATAATACTATCAATAACAAAGAAATAACTTAGGTCCAGTTTTTTTATCCTTATTTTACTCACCCTTTTTTTCCAGTTGTTAGGCCCAGTTTTTTTTATCAGTAGTTAACGCAACGACTGGTTAAATATGCTAACCAATGGTTTCAAAATTCGCTAAAACGTGTTTTTGTTAAACATTACCCTCCGTAATGTTTTTCGAGGGCATGGATGTATGTATGTCCATTTCTATGGCATGCTCTACAGCCCAAACGGCTTGACGGATTGTGACATATGAGGCGTCGTTGGATATGCCTATATAATTTTCAAATATGCCTCCCCCCAAAAGGGGAAGACATATTTTTAAATGAAATCTAAATAGATCATTCTAAAAAATTATATATACCGTTACACTTTTATGTTACTATTTTGGCACAAATTCAATGTAAGCGTAACTTTGCTAGAAAAATAAATAAGTAAAACAGTCACATAATTTTTTTGATTGAATTATGACATATAATATATCAAGTAGGTATTAATAATATATTTTACCACTTCTTTGGAGATCTTGTTCATTAATAAAAATTAATGTTCATATATAAAATATTATACAAACGGGTCGGGTCAGTCGGGTTATTTGTTTTTATAATAATATGTTTTTTTTATAGTTTATATCTGGAAGAAGTAATCCGTTGTGAATTAGCTTTTTGCCGCACGAAGAAGTTCACGATAAAGATCGCACGCAAAATAAACTACAGTTCTTTGTACGAATAACAGCATACTCGTCGTTGATTGGTCCTAATTAGCGCAAGTTATTTCACACACGATCGATTCAACAATGAAGTCGTTAAAGTTTGAACAAATGACAGAAGACGTACACCTTCGCTTGCACGAACTCCTTTAAAATAGAATAAATTATCTATAAATGTAGTTAAATGTGAATAATGTTACAAATAAAATAGTTCAGTGAGTGGCTAACATTATTTATTTATTGTTTACCCTCGCACTATAACGTCTTGTAGCAGCAATTACATCAATGGAGCACAAACTTACAAAAACCATAATTCCAGGTTTTCTCACGATTTTTTCCTTCATCATTGTCAGCGATATCCAAGATAAACTTAGAAAATTCATATGAATTGAAAAAGCCAGTGGCACAGTGGCTTTTTCAATTCATATGAATTTACTAGAACGACGACTATATTATATACTAATAGAAGAAAACCAAACGAGCCATTAAGACATTGCAAATAAGATAAGACTAAAATGGGATAATTACTAAAATAGTAATACTATAATATATAATACTTCTAGACAAGCGTGCTTCACCTTCGACCACATCATCGCTTACCATCAGCCGAGATAGTGCCCAAACACGAGCCTATCGTTTGATAAAAAATGAAAATAAAATTACCACACATGCAGGAGCGGTCGATTTGGCGAGGCTTGGGCAGACCTGCGTATAGATGTAGATACGAGTATCTGCTGGAACGATAACTATAATATAATAATAATATATATAATAATATATCGATAACTAAGAACGAGTAATCTAAAATGTGACTAGGAAATAATGAATACGACTGAAAGGAATAGCATTGCAAATATCATTGAAAAGTGGGGCATCACATTTAAATTCATGATATTACGGGCATATTTGGGAATAGAGGACTTAGGCCTCTCACACACATTCTAAAATCCTCACTGAATCCAGACTCGGCATTCATATTATTAATTAAGAAAGCCCGGCAACGCATACAATTTCACTATGCCCCACACACATTCAGATTTTTTCATAATAAGATTTACTCTTGTCGGCATTCAGATTATTAATTCCGACTCTGAATTCAGACAGGAATTTCAGAATGTATGAGTCCAGCCTACTAAAACCTACCTATCTTTTTTTTTATATGTTGGCACGTTGTTTCCAAATACCTACATGTGAATTAAAATAATATAATTGTAATTTTGTGTGTTGTGCTGTGTCTTTTGTGTGCACTGAATAATAAGTCCATCAAAACTAAAAAAAAACCTTTTGGGTGAGGTAAGTCATGGACAAAAGATAATAAGTTTCAAACTAATAAGAATATTAATAGCATGTCGATTTAAATTCATTCTAAATGCCACTTGTACCAGTATATATTATTTTTACATCCGTTTATAAAAGACACTCCTAAAGGAATTTATAATTAGTATTGAAATAAGTAATATTAGTAGAAGATATAAATGGCACGTATCTTGGAAAAACATTTAAGTTCCACCTATTGAAGTACATACTACTTACGTTAAAATAAATTTAACGTATTCTTCAAAAATAGCTATTTATTCGTTCCCTATTTTGAAAAATTACTATTTTGCTCACTCAGTTAAGAATAAATTGATGCGAATGAACAGCGAACCAAATGGGAGTCTAACTGCGGAAAAAGTGGTCATCAATCTATCGGGAGTCGTAGAATTTTGAATAGATTACCTACACCTAATTATATCGAATCTACAGCTGTAGAGAGTTCTGGAAAAGCCAGACAGTCAGTAAAAATTACTATTATAAATTAATTTATTCGAACCAGTCCTCTTCATTAGATACACCTTTAATTAAAGAAGAAACTTGCTGCTGACGCAATACGTTATTTTTCCACTCGATACAAAATGTCCATATATTACCGATGATATTTCAACACATCTGTAATTTAATTTCGGTCATGTATTAAACATGAGTATGTTTATTTCTCTTATATTCGCCATTTTTCACACCGTTCTGGACATGTTTATTTTTTGCGTTGTTGCATGTTAGTGTGTTGTTAGATGTATTACTAGTCATTATGATATTAATTATTGTGTCTCTGTATATTGTTTTAATGGTAAACAATATGTCATTGTTTATGTCTTGCAATAATTTACATCTATACACCAGACATTTTAAAGATATAATGTTTACTAACAAAATAAAACAGCATTTTTGTACGGCTATTTAGAATGTGGTATCTGTTGTACATATATTTAACATTCAAAAAGATAGTACAGGTGATAGATAGTTTGAGAACTTAAAATATCCAAGGTCATAGGACTAGAAGATTAGATTTGAGCAAACCTAAAACTGTCACCCCTGCTGTCAGCTGATTGAGCTGTCAGTGCTGTGTTAGTAAATATTGTACCTTCATATTGATCAGAGTATAGGTAATAATTTAATAGTAGATTTTTCGAGTGTCAAACGTCATTACTTGGGTTTGACCACGTGCCATTTCCGTGGCACAATAGTTACAATGCTTTACTTCCGACTTATAGACAATCGTTATTGCTGACTGTATTTCACTGTCTTTATCTCCTTACCGTTCATAATTTCAATAACATAAATAAAAAAATATAAAACGTGTAGATATAGGTACGGAGTTCTGGTGATTTCTTATACAAGTTCATTATTAGGATGATAGATTGAAAATTATTACTTATTGAAATTGCCACGTTATTCATAATATATTATTTTTTGATTAATCCAAATCTACCTAACGCTAACCTAACCAATAACTGGAATTTGGAAGAAACTCGATAACAAACCCGCTTCCACCATTCGAACGAGTCAATAAAGCAATCTAATACACTTATTTCTTTTATTACTAATCTCCAATCATTTCCGTGTGAGTTTCTCCAAGAAAATGCTCGTGTATCGACTGTGTGAGTGATTAGGTTGCAATGTGTCGATACGATGCGTCGGTACCACAGAGCTACGAGATGCCTCGGCGCGCCCACTGCTAGAGACGATATTGTTGTTGTTGTGTGTTTGTTTCTAGATATGCAAACCAAGTGTGTCAGTGAGTATCACTGTTTACTCAAATTAACGGTTAGTGAGAATTCTGCGTCCAAAGATTGGCAAATGAAGTGTTTGTTGTAAGGCGTTAGGTACTGCATTGTCAACACTGAACATACAAACAAAGCATGTCTGTAAGTGTCACCGTTTACTCATAAAATTGATGAACAGTTTGAGTGTTGCGTCTGGAAAAAGAAGTTTCGTCCTCCGGTGGCGAGATGAGCAAACAAACGACTTTGTTGTAATTGCGGGTTGAACCTAGAAGAGGCTGACACAAGAACGTGGGGATTGGTACAAGATAAGATATTCTCAGCAGTCAGCGAAGTCGGACGGGGGATGAGCTATGGCTATAACACCCAAAGCGCCGATACTAAGCGCACATTGCGCGGCCACGAATAACACAAATATTATAAAGGCAAAAGTTTCCGAGTGTGGTATGTTTCTTTCAATTTCACGCAAAAACTACTGAATGGATCTGGATGAAATTTGGTACAGAGTTAGATTGTGGTCAGGAATAGCACATAGGATACTTTTTATCCTGGGAATATGTTCCCTTGGGCTTATTTTCAACATTCACGCGGCCGAAGCCGCTGGCAGAAGCTAGTTTTGTTAATAAAGGCGTGTCTAGTTGCTCGGCGATTCCTTGTCCTATAGTCGCCAGTTAAGTACATACTCTTGCGCAGTTATGGCAACTGCCCATCACTATGTTAGCAGTTACGATGCCAGATGATGTTGGAGGCGAAAATCGCATCTTTAGTGGATGGTTTATTGCTTGCTTTGATGCTAAGAATGACGGTGGAGAAATAGTGAAAACAACAGTAACAACTATGTTAGAAGTTACAAGGAAAACGATTTACAAAAGTCTATAGTCTGATTTGGATTTTCTTGATTGTTTTTCCGAAAATACACGTACCACAGGGTTCGCGTGGGTAGGCACACTCGCGAGGAGGCTTCTCTCCTGGTGGGTAAATCTTCTTTTTTTGCCTGGGTACTTTAATGTATTTTTTTATACTTATGACGATTATGTTCAGTACATGAAAATAAACTGAATAAATTAAATGTATATTAAGAAAAGAGGCACATTAAGGAGATATTATTCTTTATTTATATAAGTTCTCAACAATGTATAATCATTGTGTGTAACAGAGAAATACACACAACTAATTTACTATACCTACTTAAATTATTCCGTGTCACATAATCGACTTTACGATCACACAATTTCTACATACGAACACATAAAAACACGCAAACATACTTAAATAAAACACGTAATTTGCTTATAGACAGAGTCACGCACAAAACCTAGTCTACATACTGTCTTGTAAAATCAACTCACACGCATTGAAAGTAGTTAACGACACCAATTTGAATAATCATATGAAAAAAGTTTATTTAATTTTCGAAACGGTTTTGCGGGTTCACACACCGGTCGTGTGTACTTTTAATGTACAAGGTGAAACTTAAGTTTGTATGTATGGTGTTTAAAAATGCAGTGGTTATACTGCATTTTTAAATTCATAGGCAGTTATTTTTAGGATTTGGCCGATGATGGCATTTGAGTATAACTTTATAGTAACTATGGATTTTCTTGCACCTCTTCTCCTCAAAGATCTACGCGTTTGAATGTGCAACTAACTGCAAGACCGACCGACTATTGACAATTCAAAAGAGTTTGAGTTCTCGTACTTCCTGACAGCAGCAGTTGAAATGTGATAATATTAAAGTGAATTGCAGTCCATTGTTATACAAATATTTAGTGAGGATTTCCTCACGACGTCTTTGTCTAGCAAGTCCAAGAACCAAACATTCGCAGAATTGTGACATCAACAAATCAGTACTGGACCCACGTGATAGATTACAGCCTTTACCTTCTCACAAAGAGGAGGTCTGTACCCCAGCAGTGGGTGAGACATATTAAACTGATTATGCTAAACTAAAATCTTAACTCCTAAGTTGCATTATGACGAAACAAAATGACGAATATGACTCGTTCTAGAACTTTGTATTGCACATTTTTGATGCGTCATATAACTCAAGATACAACTTGAAGTGTAACTCAACCCCGTTTAAGCAATTCAGCATTCTCTGAACAGTAAGTAACATTTAAGCAACTGCAACCAGAAATAAAATAACTTCAAATCACCAGGGAAAATGACAATTTTTAGCTGACTAATATGTTATACCACAAGAAACAGATTACAAGAAAGTACTTGTCATTACTTTGCTATGATAAAATCTAGGCTAATGGGAGATCAGATCTCATCTAGATTTAAAATTATATCTGCAACATTCTATTTTGTGTTGAGAAAATCATCTCAGATGTCATTAACTGTGATGCGGATTTAGTTGTAAATTTAAAGCTGGATTCAAAATTTCATAAAAGGGAATATGCATGAAATTATTTAATTGCTAAATGAAATACTTATTAACTGTAGTAAACAAATATAAAAGATTTTTATAAATATCTTGATCAGAGACGAATATATAAAGCGTCAAATTTGAGAATTAGTAAGCGTCAAATTTGAGAATTAGAAGAAGTCCGACGTGCCACATGACGCCAGAAGGCACGACGGCCATACAACTGTCATAGAAAACGGCGTTTTCGTAGAGAGGGACAGATCTGTAGTATTTTTATCAATAAAGTGGTCAAATAACAAATATTTTTTACAAATCTTATCAAACTTACACCTTAATTTTAAGTCTTTTTGAAAGAAATGTCCTCTACTTCACTCTACTCAATCGCTATGACAACGAAAAAAGCTTAAGTCTAATATTAAACAAATAACAAGCTTTAATTGTCGATTTGATTGAGTCGAGTGGAGGAAATTTCTTCGGAAATTTTTCCATTGCATAGTTTTAATGCACTATATGCAGAAGAAATTCAACCATTTAGTTGGTGAAGTTGAGATCCGTATAAATACCACCCACACATGGAAAGTAATTTCTTGGTCACTACATGTTGAAATATGATTCCGTTTAGTCATCAGCCGTATTCAGCGGAATCCAGTTTCAAAACTTCTCTTGGAATTCCCAAAGGTCAATAAAATTTACAAAACATAATTACTGCGCCTCATAATTGAAACTCATTACGTTTGCATTACTGTAATTGACAAAAGCAAACCGCATGAGAATCTGATTAACATTCAGAGTTTAAAATAAATAATACGATTGCGGATACAGGCTGCGTGTGCTCACAAACAAAGGCTGAGTTCATCAACACGTTTAGCCGCAATGACAGACTTGCTAATTACTATAATAATAGTACTTTGTATGTAGGAACACATTTAAAAACGTCAAAGTTGAAAATTTAACTAGTATTGAAGAAGATGAGACAGCTATACAAATGACTGTTTTGTAACAAATCTTTTGAGACGATAATATCTCGATATATTTTTTTAAATATGTATAACAAATCCCATCTAAAGTCGATAGTTTACAATACAACCAAGTACAATCTCACGCAATTTATTATGATCTTATGGCAATAATCCGGTGACATTATAAATACTCCATAAGCTTAGAGGTCTTAAATGCGCTATCGAAATACCACGTGGTCAATACCAAACATTTTAGATGTTTGACAATAGTTATCGCCTGGCAGAATGTCATTTTGACCAGCTATAGCCTCAATACTGATGGAGGTATAAGGAATATTTGAGAATAACAGAAATCAGGATAAACCAGTAGTTGAACTTTGCCACGTAGAATTTGCGTGATTTGCATTGGAAATCACGGAGCTGGTCAGGTGGCAAGAGGTCAATGTTGTAAAATAAACTTCATATTACAACCAGAATCTAAAGGTCAAGATTCGATCATCGCATATCGTATGCGATTCATGTTTATGTTGAAATATTGTTTCTACTGAAATTTTATCAAAAGCAAAAATAAATTCTATAAAAGAATTAAATAGGTACGCGAAGCACAATTCTACCACATATCCAAAAAAATATGTATTTTATATGAAAACCTTTCTCCCCAGGCCTTATCCAGAAATTTTGAACAAGTTCTCGGTTACAGCAAACCTTTGTCCTTGATATTGTCCCCTTGTGAGCCCTTTAGCGCAAAACGTGAGTGCGACCACAAACTGGTTCCGAAAAGCAATAACTTTTAGTCTGCCTCCAACGATGCATAAATACGCTTCACCCGAAGATGTCAATGTGATAATTGGATCCCTAACTAATGACTTGAATGTATAATACTGAAAGGTTTGTAAAGGACCATAATACAGGAATCTGTCAAAAGCAGAAATATTTTAAAGATCTACAACTAACAGTTTATGAGAAGAAAGGTATTAAGGCGGATGTCTCTAAAGCCAGGAAGGTTATTAGACTATTGTCTTAAAGCCTTAAAGAGAGAAATCTTTCTCAGCAGTCTACGACTTAGGAAGTTACATTTCCATCCATCGCTTTATACTGTATATACTTATATGTTTTTATGCTTTTCTTTCATCCTTACATTAAAACTGAGCTCATCGGCCAGTAATCACTTAGTATGCAAAGGGTACCTTTTATAGATACGGAAGAGGAACTTGGAAGACTTATTGCATCATAACTAGTATTTAAATCAGTCTAGCAAGACAGAATTATACGTAATTGCAAGAGTCAAGACTGTTAGTGGATTGAAACATGATTTGTGCGTTGACATCGACATAGTAAATCAGAATGAAGTAGACGTTCTGTTAAATGATTTAGAAGAGCAATATGCAAATGAAATGGATGCTATAGTTAGGGCTTTAGTTTTGAACTCATAGTTCGATAGGTTAGTGTGATTTTAATACAAGCTCGTAACACATTAAATAAAAACATGCTAATGATAAGTCTGATCAGATAATTATAATATTCAACCATATTTCGGTACCTCTACCTGTTCCAAAATATATCTGCTTATGAATATTTTCCGAACATAATTTATCATCCTTTTCGCCGAAATCACCTGCCATGTCCAGTCTTCCAGTTTCATTCTCAGTTCTTGGAACGACCGCCTCAAAGTGCAGTGTGGCGAATCATTTAACTCGGCTTGCTTTTATTTTCTTTATTTTCGGATTCCTAACGAAGCCTTATACGGAGTCAGGAGCTCAGGAGTAAGATCGTCCGATACCTTTAATAAATTGTTCATGATTGCGTACGTCGCCTTGAGGTATAATCGCCATCACCTGCCTTCGTGGGGCTATTCATTCACTGTCTTTTGTTGGACTTGCGAAGAATTCTAGGTTGGTTCTTGCTGAGTAATTTATTACGGTCAGTTAGGTTGAAATCAGGCATTCCATACAATAGTCTGTGTTATTGATTCTTTATCCTGCATGATAAATTAAACAGGAGTATTATTATAAGCGTATTTATTTATATTATTATTTTTATATTATTATTTATTATGTTTTTTTTTAACCTATACCTATTGTATTTATTTATTTATTTATACTTCATGCAAAAGGTACAAATGCCTTAGATATTCTCTACCAGTCACTCAAATATAGTGAAGAGATAACATGACAGGTGTATTGTTTATTTTAAAAATAACTATACAAAACTAGTTATTCAAAATGACCTAACAATTTGAATTAGCTATTCTACAACCGCCAAGTTTCACACTACTCTCACTATGCCTAATTTAATTGAAGCCATCAAACAATGAGGCAGTTGCAAAAATTCCTAGCATTTGATCCGGTGAACCAATTCTATTCATGTTTGCAATACTATTACGTCTTGACCATAGCTAATGATCTCTGGCCTTTTTAGTTTTACTTTTAATATTTAATTTGCATGCATTTTATTCTAATCGGACCCGTTATGAAATGCGGAAAACGTTTAAAAATAACAATGGCGTGGTTTATACGGCATTTCACTGGCTTTACAGTTGAGTGGGTGTGCGATTGTTATTTTTTTTCGGTTTTGGCCGCACCCTTTGCCATTGTCGGTGTTTTCCAAAGTTGGCCTGTTGGGCAATGATAGGATGAGAAACTGCCACACCTGTTATTGGAGCTACAAACACATGAATTATTTGTTCCGTTTCTAGGTTTATTGCTTCTAAGAATGTTTTATATGTCCTTTCTAGCCATTTGAATTTCTTTTAGCGTGGGAGTCATTCGTTCATACTATGTGGACAAACTTGACCTACCATACAGGAATTTTACAAAGCTACGTTTTGACATTCAACCATAAGTTTAGTCCTTTCGGATTTTTCATTTTATAACGGAGTGTTTTAAGAATATGCAGATATATATATGTTTTAAGGAGTACGGAGTGTTTTAAGAATATGCAGATGTATATATGCAAGGTTAAGCAACGCTTGACGAGGTCGGTCCTTGGATGGGTGACCATCTCAACATACCGAGTTTCCTTCGTGCCTCGGAAAGCACGTTAAGCCGTTGGTCCCGGCTGTCATTTGAAGATCTTTGACAGTCGTTACGGGTAGTCAGAAGCCTGAGATCTGACACCAGTCTTGCCAAGGGGTATCGTGTTACGTGTTACCCAGTTACTGGGTTGTGGAGGTCAGATAGGCAGTCGCTCCATGTAAAACACTGGTACTCAGCTGAATCCGGTAAGACTGGAAGCCGACCCCAATATAGTTGGGAAAAGGCTAGGCAGATGATGAGATGTATATATGTGTATATGTTTCAACGAATATTGGTAACATAAAATATTTCAAACTAAATAACACATTAATGTGCTTAACAAGCAAAACGATCCGCCTATCATAACTCATTGAAAGTCTAGTTTATCTCACGAAATTATTAACATTGCAGTGTTAGAAAATTGCAATTATTCTGTTATATAATTTCAACAACTGCCGTTTACGCATTATGGTTTCGAGGTAATCATTCATTTTGAAACGAAGCCATTTGCTTGAGCGATTATTTAACCTAGTTTAATTGAAACTTATCTAATAGGTTTGAGAATATCTTTAGAGATGTCTGTATGTGATAATTTATTTTACAGGTAGTGGACATAATATAAAATGGTTTTGCTCTTTTAGAAAAAACGAATGTGATTATGAAATTTCTAAAAAAAACATAAATCTTTTGATTTCAATTTTGCTCATCTCCTAGTAACAGAGAACTCTTCTGTAAGATCATTATTTAAAAAAATAATGAGAATCTCCATCATAATAATCCTGATCACCGGCAAAGTAAAAAGCATTAATAAAAGTCACGCTTCATACGTCCAAAATCCTGTTCTTTTCCTCACATAATTACTTATTGATGTGGAAACCGGTACCGATTCGGTGGCAGGACTTAAGTCCTGTAGGTTGAACGACCGGGAGCAGTCTCATGGCCAGTGGCTATTGGCTCTAACAATGGCGCTAAAGCCATTGTTTGTACGGGATCCGGTGGATAAAAGTTGAATTATAGGTCTAGGATTGGAAAGAAATGGAATGGAGGAATGGAAAGGCTACTGGGTTTTGGTATGAAAAAAGATCGACATTTATTATTTTCTTATTTGAAATTGGAATGCAGGGTAAACAAGTGAGGTAAAGATATGAGTTACTAAAATTAAATCTTTGTTGGAAACAAAAGAATTGCAACAATTCGTAGTTACCATCAATTACATGTTTTCAACTCTTTGACGGGGTAAATTCTTTGAGATTTTTAGAATGTGCATTGCATAATTGAGTATGTAAATATTTAAAAGTATAATTAAGCAGATAAATGGAATTTCCGTTCTTCTACCCAATATTAAATAAATCTGATCATAATAAGCTGACTGCTGAGCTGACTGACTTACTAATACACACCAAACGAATCGTGTTTCCGAATCTTGAACTAAAAACCAGGTCATAATACAGTTAACGGCATAAAAACGATACGGCACCACATCTTCAAAACATGCAAGAGAAATGCCAAGTCATCAATTTCTTTACTTAACCATTAGTAACAATGACCACTCACTTAGTAATATATTCAGCCAAGGTCAGGCCTTTAATATGTCAAATGTAGATAAATGAATGAATGTTAATCAAGATAATATTGGAATAGAAAAGGATATAATTATAAGAAGTAGGGCACTATAGATAAAGAGAAGAAGCGTGGGTAGTCCATGGATGCTGGACCGACGATGTAGTGGAGGTAGTTGGAATCCCTTGGATGTGGGGAGCGCAATTTGTGGCAATCCTTGATAAATATGTACAAGAATGGATGTCTTTTGCTTAAAGGATGTTAAGAGATAGAATGGTAAAATGAACAGTTTAATTTAAGCTTAGCAAAAGTCTGGCCCAACAATAATGAAAATGAATCTCATAATCATTTCACAATCAACAATAAATTAATTTGAAATGTTGAAGATAAAGATTTTAAAAATGATCAACAGAAACTGGCTGTAATAATTTGAAATAAAAAAGAGAGTTCAGATGTAAGCAATGCATATGGAGTTGGGTTTTTTCGACACATTGAAAGTTCAATGCCGTATAACGATCTATCGTGACTGGCGGATCGTCTGACTATGTAGACGTGGTATTCAGGAGGTTAGATTGATCTAAATTCTGTATAAAGTTCTTTGAATTTACTTGCTGCAAAGAGGTACAGAAAATCAATCAAAATTCATACACGTATACAATTTAGTGAAATAAAAAAAAGCCAGGATTAAAAAACAATCCTTTTAAAAAATTTCGGCTTGTGACGTCTTTAAAATCCTAATTAATAGACAAAATTCACAAAATATCAATTAAAGTAGATAATAATCTACTTTTAGATAGAAAGTCAATCAGAACGAAGAGAAACTCAAATGATAAAACAACATATAGCACCGATCTAAACGCGGTTAATCACATCTATCTAAATACTAGAAACTAGAATTCTAGACAAATTCCATTAAATAAGATCAAATCAAACGCTAAATTCTAAAAGAGAAAAACAAGACACAAAAGATACTAGATAAAATATAGACTTAGTTAGTTAGACCATAAAGTTCAAGATTAGTTTTATGAAACAATCAAGGAATTAACCACACCAAAAATAGCAATTGTCACATTACCACTTTTAACTGTCCTTGCCAACACCCTAGCTACTGACAATAACCAGAGCAACAAACAGCTGACTGACGAACAATTTCTTGTCAATGTTACTACAAAAAACTTCCGCTAATTTACATTTTTATTGGTCAGTCCGACCACCAAGCAAGCGTTACGCATCGGCGAACGAAATATTTTTATTATTCATTCTTGAGTGAAAGTGTTTGACAGTCCCATTTGTGCGTGGCTTGTGTACTAAACACAGTTTTTATCACCATAATTTCCTTATTAGCCACGGAAGAATTTTTTGTTAAAGAATTAAGGCGAAAATTGGTCACAATTTTAGCAATATTGACCGTATCCAAGGTTAGTGAACTGGCATTTTGGTTAAGGCAGGAAACAATTACTGTGGCAAGTATTAAGTGGGTATATTCGACTATCGATAATCGAGAGCTATTTTCATAATTGATACTAATTTGTCCACAGTTACAATAATAACTGTAAACTATTTATAAAGCACGGTGTATTTTCATGTTCATGAGTTAGACTCTATGGATTCTCAAAGTATGCTGTCTAAGTAGGTAATGAATATTAAATGGCTGCATACGCAAAACACTGCATAAAAATCACGTTTGTTGTATGGGAGCCCCCCTTAATTTAATTTATTTTAATTTATTAATTATTATTTTTTGAAGTAAATATACAACTAAACATTCTGTGAATATTTCAAGCGTCTATCTGTTGCCGTTATTAATATCGAGCAAAAAACGGCAAAAATATCACGTTTGTTGTATGGGAGCCCCCCTTTAATATTTATTACATACTGTGTTTAGTATTTGTTGTTATAGCGGCAACAGAAATACATCATCTGTGAAAATTTTAGCTGTCTAGCTATCACGGTTCATGAGATACAGCCTGGAGACAGACGGACAGACGGATCGCGAAGTCTTAGTAATAGGGTCCCGTTTTTACCCTTTGGGTACGGAACCCTAAAAACTAAAAAAATTGGAAACGTTTTTTTTCTTTTGTCACGTAAACAAAAAATAACAACGATACAGTGCGTTGAAATATTGTGTAACGTCACGCCGCCGCCACTGCACTTTGTACTGACAATTTACTTCACATGACCCCACTCCCGAACTTTGGTGCGCTTTATCTTTATAATTTCTTATTTATTTGTTTAAGCAAAAAATACATGTCCAATATTATTGATGAACTAAATATAATTATCATTTTAACGCCTATCTACCCAGGAAATATTTATATTACATTCGATAAAAGCATATTTAAAAAAAAAGCATGAAAAATATCGATAAAAATACGTAGTCACATCAATTTGCAAAAAATAAAAATCAACTTTCTGGTCAGACGGCAATGGTTGGAAAATAATTTAAAAATAGTAGTTTATGCAATGGCCATATAATAGGGGTTATTAAAACACGAGCGTAGGTTTATCAAATGAGGCGAAGCCGAATTTGATAATAATATTACGCGAGTGTTTTAATACCTAATTATATGCCGTTGCATACACTACTTTATCTTCACTCACACCATACACACAGTTGAAATAAAAAAAAAGTGGAAAGGGAAAAATATTTGGTATGGCGGGCAATTTAGATTCTCATTGCGCAGCGCGCGCATCCACAGACAATGAAACTTCTTTACTACAGCCCATACGCGCCAGAAAATTAAAAAGTAAAAGTGTGCTATAAAAATTAAAAAGTTATTTTATGATGCAGTTGTTTGAAAATCGAAGGAAAATGTTGAACTGTAATGGTTTTTTTTTTAATTTTACCTATCCACGAATATAAAGTACGTGTTTATACAATATTTTTTGAATTCGTATTTGGAACATTACGTTGTTAGTGTAGATAAAAATTTTTAATTGCCGCCTACCCCTCTCATAGATTGAATATCAATAAAGGAAACATATTGAGGTTTCGCGGCGACGGATTTTAAATTTCATTTTTGAGTGATGTCTTTTTATTTGTTTAGAAAGTACGCCTGTAACATTGAAGACTGTTTTATAGGTCATTGGTGAGCAAGCTTTTATTTGATTAAAGTCTTTATTCTAAGGTTAAATGGCAAGAAAACTTTTAAGAATCCCTTTTAAAATTATTGTGATAATTGTTTTAATAAATTGTTACAAGTTTACTTGAACGCTTGTATCATATTGGTTTATCGCTAATAGTTCATGCGACGCTTCGCTGAATTTAGCAGGATTTAAATAATTACCATCGCTACGGAGTGTCAATTAACGCTGTACGTAACTAATTTCTCGATTTATGCTTGTACCGAGAGATGTTCAATAATTAAGATCTTACGATTATGTGAACAGAATATATATAATAAATATATAATAATATATAAAATAATATATAATAGAATAGAATAGAATAGAATAGAACAGAACAGAACAGAACAGAATAGAATAGAATAAATGGAATGGAATGGAATGGAATAGAATGGAATAGAGTGGAATAGAATGGAATAGAATGGCATAGAATGGAATGGAATGGAATAGAATGAAATAGAATTGAAAAAATAGAATAGAACAGAACAGAATATAATAGAATACATCCATTGGTGGAAATGTTTCACCCCCAAATTCATATAAGATATGTCAAGTTCATTTAATCAAGATATACTGCCAGGTTGCCTTCGAAATATCACCAGTAATAAATACCAAGACGTTTTTGGCCTTTCTTGAAGAGGTAAAAAACACACGTTCAACAGTTGTGTTGTGGAAACTAGCCTAATACATATGATAGGATACTCGTATTATGTCGCAATCATAAAGTTGTTGTCAGTTTAACATTAAACTATTTAGATTCAGTAGCGATCATTTTGATATGTGAAAGCGATTGTTGGTATCTCATTTACTATTTATAGAGTTGTCAGTTTAGAAAACAATTTAGTAATTTGAACCAGACGTTTATAATAATAATAATTTATTTCTAAGTTCAGACAATTTACCGTCCTTACCTTGTTAGTAACAAATCCTTATAAAACTAGTGTTAGTAACGGTACATTCCATATTAAATAAACACATTTATATATGGCCTGATTTAGCTTTAAACGCCTAAATAGAGCAGTGGCAGTCTTTTTGTATATTTATAATTATCACGCTCTGTAGTAAAAATAAAACAAAGTTAGTTTCTAAAGTGAAGATGGACGGCGACAGTTTTGTGTTGCAGTTTTTCCTTGTAAATTAAAAGGTTTTGTTAATTTTCTCTGCTTATTTATTATTTTATAGTAATTTCTGCGTTTATCAACTGCCGTATGACAGTTGGCAAGCAAAAGCCTTCCGTTTCTGATTTTAAGAATTCGAAGTTCAGATCTTGACAAACTCTACTTTAGCATACAAGCTTATCAAATGCATTTGAGTAGTTTAAATTAGTTTTAAGCTTTTTATTCAATTCAGACACTGCGCTTTACAGTGAAATCGTTTTTGGTTTAAAAATTATGAAACAATGCTTTTAATAGATTTATGGCTACCACTACAAACCTTATTTGCATTCCCATAATATTATTATGTAGTAAAAACATTTATTCTTAAATAAATCCTTAGTCGAAGCTAACAAGTGACGTCACAACTCTTTACTCAACGTAACTTCATCATGTTAATCTCAATCATAGTGATGCAGTCGATTTTCTTCATGATAACAATGAGTTTTAATTTAATGTTAGTTTTAATTTAAATGTCTTCCCTTGTTACTACCGCGGCTTGATTTAAATATAATTAACATTTAAATTGTAGGGTGAGATTATATAGTTAAGAATAGTTGTTAAATATTATGTTGCGAATGGTAAAGAATGGTAGACGACTTATAATCTTGATTTTACCATCATAATAATAATATTGACAGATGAATTAGCAGATTGGTAATAATGTTATTGACTTTAATTATGTTGATATACATTCACATCATAGATTTTAGAGAATCATTTTATAAGGGTGAGCTAGTATTTTTTTTTTTTTTTTTTTTTGGTTTTGATATCATCCAATGACTTCTCCCGCTCTGGGTGAAGCGGGAGGGCGTGTCAGACTTTTACTGACTAAAACCCACCCGTGTTCCTTCAGTTGCTTTTGCCAGGGCCACGGTAACTCTCTTTCAAATTTATCCGCGACCCAGACAGGCATCGGCCCGATCGGACCCCGTCACTGTGCTGACATCTCTTTGAGGCGCGCGTGGAACACTACGCGCCGTAAACTCGGGCTTGGTCCTTATCGGACGGCGAGCTACCCATTACTTTCCGTCCGCAAGCCCGCGCCTACGGTGGCCGGGAATCGGCTTGCGACTCCCGACGCCCGGGTCGTCTCCTGCGGTGGTTAGGGGCTTGAGGGCGCCTCCTTTGCGTCTCCCACACGCGTTCCGCCTCCTCCTTTGCGAGCATAACTGCTTCGCAGAAGGAGGAGACAGCTTCCCATGCCCTCTCGCTCCGTACCATGGCCTGCACCAGGGCGGGACGCGAGAGGTCGCCACCGCCGATCGTCTCCATGAGGACACGGCGGTGCTCCGCCCAAGCGGAGCAGATCTCCACCGTATGCTCCACCGTGTCCTCAGGGCGGTCCACACAATGGTGACACCCGGGCGTTTCCTCCCGCCTTATCCTGAACAGGAACCCCCCGAAACAGCCGTGTCCGGTGAGGACCTGCGTCAGGCGGAAGGTGAGGACGCCGTGACGCCTCTCAAGCCACTCCTCAAAGAGGGGCCTTACCGCCGCAATTGTGGCGTGCCCAGCGCTGGGTTGCGACAATCGCCCTCTCCATGTCGCCATGAGATCCTGCCGGAGCTCTGTCCGCTGAGCCGCAATTTGTCGCGGCAACGGAGTTTCGCCCCGGCATTTAGCCACCTCGCGCCACTCCCATATTTGCGCGAGGACTTTAGCTTCCAGATCCCATGGCGGCAATCCGGCAAGGAGGCTCGCCGCCTCACCGGAGACCGTGCGGTATCCGCGGACCAGCCGGATGGCCATGACCCTTTGGGACGTGTTCAACCGGCGGGCTGGTCGCCGCCTCAGGGAACACGCCCATACCGGTGCCCCGTAAAGGGCCATGGGCCGCACGACCCCCGCGTAGAGCCTCCGGCAGGAGGCGTTTGGACCCCCTAGATTGGGCAGCAGCCGCTTGAGGGCAGCCCCCGCCCGCTCCAGTCTGGGAGCCAAACGTCGAAAATGCTCCACGAAATTCCACCGGCTGTCGAGGACAAGTCCCAGGTACTTCATCGTCGACCCGACGCCGATGTGAACCCCTCCTACCGTTATTTGGGATCCCGGCGGTGGTGCGTTCCGAGGACCGTGAAAACACATGGCCTCGGACTTGTGCAGGGCCACCTCGAGTCCCAATTGCCGGATCCTCTCGACGATTGTCGCAACCCCGCGTGTCGCTATTTCAGCCGCCGCCTGGTGCGACCTCCCTTGTGCCAGGACCAGCGTGTCGTCAGCGTAGCAAACCACGCTGACGCCACTAGGGAGATCGGCGCGCAGCACCCAGTCGTACCCGATGTCCCACAGATGCGGCCCCACGACCGATCCCTGTGGGACACCGCACGACATCTCTCGCCGTTTCCACTCTCCCTGGTGACCGGGGTAGATGACGGCCCTGTCCGTCAGATAGGCCTCGACCACGCGACAGAGGTAGGGCGGCATCCGGTGATACTGGAGTGCCTCCCTGATGCAGCTCCATGGCAGGGTGTTGAAGGCATTGGCGATGTCTAGAGACACCGCCAAGACGACTCCGCCCCGGGCCACTGCTTCCCCCGTCGTGAGGGCTCGTACGCGCATGATGGCGTTCACCGTAGAGCGACCCCTGCGGAAACCAAACTGGCTCTCCGCCAGATTTGGCCCCACTCGCACAAGCTGCGCGACGAGGCGGTCTGCAATGACTCTTTCAAAGAGCTATTATGGACAGGGTATTTAGTTTCATACTCAACCCAACCATTGTTAGAGAAATAAATAAATAATATTAATATTATATTATTGTATAGACCTATCGTGGCGATCGAGCGACGATCATTATTGCCCTGATAACGAATTATCGCATAAATTTGTAATAACACAAAGTACGCGGCAAAGTAAGCGGCGGCGCGCTGCAGACAGAGAGACCACTACAAACAACGAGTCATTTTGCACACACACTTTGACATTGCGTTTTTTTTTATCTATTGTAGGTTCGCGCTTGACCACCATCTCACCTGATGGTAAGCGATGACGTGGTCGACGATGGAGCACGCTTGCCTAGAAGGTACCTATTCACTCTTGACTTAAAGACAGGATGTTGCATGCTTGCTGTATGCATGGTGTATGTTTGTTTGAATACTGCATGCTTGCTGCATGCATGGTGTATGCTTGTTTGCTTGCTGCATGCTTGCTGCATGCTTGCTGCATGCTTGCTGCATGCTTGCTGCATGCTTGCTGCATGCATGGTGTATGCTTGTTTGAATGCTGCATGCGTGGTGTATGCTTGTTTGCATGCTGCATGCGTGGTGTATGCTTGTTTGCATGCTGCATGCGTGGTGTATGCTTGTTTGCATGCTGCATGCGTGGTGTATGCTTGTTTGCATGCTGCATGCTTCATACAGCGAATTATAACAAATATAAAATTGTGTTCAATCAATCTTTTATTATGGTTAAAAATACAAAATTACTCTAACTATGAATTATCTGTAATGTGATAGATAAGTATTTCAATTAATATGGATGTGAAATATATGCCAAAAGATGATCCTGACTGTGAACTTTCTGCGATATGATGGTTCTGCCTTTTAATGACTATCGATATGAAATTTATGCCTAAAGATGATTCTGACTTACAAATTTATGAGTTTGAATGTATGATAAATGAGTGTATGCGATATGATGTTTATGCTATCCGTTGTTATTCATAATAATATTATGACATAAAAAGTTCTGCTGTAAAAGGTAGACCCGTTTTGGCGATCCTTCTTGTATACAACTTTATAATCGTATTCCGAGAGTTTTAAACGCCATCTAGTTATTTTAGAATTAGGATCTTTTGATGACATTAGCCAGGTGAGAGGCCTGTGGTCCGTGTAAATGATAAGCATTCTACCGTAAAGATAGGGCCTAAAGTATTTTATTGCCCATACTATGGCGAGTAGCTCCTTTTCTATTATAGAGTAACGCGATTCGGTATCTAATAGTGTCCGGGATGCGAACGCTACCGGTTTGTCTGATCCTACTATTCCTTGGGATAATACCGCACCTAATGCTAAGTTTGAAGCATCGGTGGTGAGGATGAAGGGCTCATCAAAATTAGGGTACTGTAGTATTAGTGCGTTAGTTAAAATTTGTTTGCACTTATTGAAAGCTTCTTAGAAATCCGGGGAGTGTATGACTTTACTATTTTTCTTAAAGCAAAGGGTCATTGGTTTAGTAAGATTAGCGAAATCTTTCACGAACTTTCTGTAATATCCGTACAAACCTAGGAATGCTTTTATTTCCTTCTGGGTCTTGGGTAAGAGGAAGTTAAGTTCGGCTGCTATCTTATCTTTGTTTAGTTTTAAACCCTCATCTGTTAATTCGTGTCCTTAGAAGTTAAACTGTTTTTGTAGGAACTGAGATTTATCTAACTGGATCCTTAGATTATGAGTTTTGAATCGACCAAATACTTTTTTTAATTTTTCTAGGTGTTGCTGCAATGGCGTAGATATTATTATTACGTCATATAAGTATGTGTAAACATTATCTATGCATCTTAATATATGATCCAAAAGTCTTTACAATGTACTTAGTGCATTTTTGAGTCCAAAGGGCATTCTAAGGAACTCATAGTATCCTCGTTCAGTGGTAAATGCGGTTTTTCAGTATTGTTAGGGTGCATTTCAACTTGGTGAAAACCGCTAGCAAGATCTAAGCTTGTTAAGTATTGCGCTCGTCCTAATCTATCTAAAATGTCGTGTATATTTGGTAAGGGGTATTTATCTTCAATGTTTCGGTCATTGAGTCGTCTGTAATCGATTACGAGTCTCCATTTGACGTTGCCTGAAGAATCGGGCTTTTTGGGTACGATATGCACGTGACATGACCAAGTAGATAGTTATGCTCTCTCGCACGATACCTTGTTGAAGGAGCTTATCCACTTGTTTACGAATTTCTTCGCGTTGTTTAGGAGCTTGTCTGTAGCTACGTATAAAACTGGTGTATTATCGCTTAATCTGAGCTCGTGTTTAACAGCGTGTGTAAAAGTGAGTGATATATCTTCTGCATAGAACAAGTCCCTATACTGATAACATAACCGGGTAATTTCACGCTTTTCTTCTTCGTTCATGTGATCTGTACGGATTTTCTGAAGGCTTTTGTTTAATATACGGCCAATGTTATTTTTTACCTGTATGATATTAATATCGTGACTATCATTTTTGTTGGCATTGGAAAATATCTCTAATTCGATTGATGGGTTAAGCGGGATACACTTCTTTTGATCGCTATGATTAATTAGCGATGTTTTAAAAGATCAGTTTGTGACTTTAAGTATAGCTGCTGGGGACATTAAATCATCTGACCAAATTAAATCGTCATGAAGGTATTGTCTATCTAAGTTCTTGGTTTTTACTTTGAATATCTTTTCGCATCTAGGTTCAATACTTATCTTTTGGGGTGGAGAACTAAAGTGTATTTGTATTTCCGCTGTAGATGTACGTAACACATTGTTATTCAAATCAATGTTACTCTTTAATTTTTGCAGAAGGTCCATTCCAATAAGACCTTTATATTTAGGGTCGAAATCGAATATTAGGGACTTATGTGTTATATCACTATTAAACGCGAGAGGTAAGAGAAGGTACACTACCCTTGTTGTGAACTGAAGAACTGTGTGCCGTATTAAGTTGAAAGGGTTCTGTTTCTACACAGTACTCAAATATGGTGCCTGCAACTACGTTTGTTGCTGTAGTTGAATGACTGGCCCCTGTGCCTAATAGAAACTTACCGTCAAACTCTGGTAGTATTATATACGGTAAATATTTCTTGGTCTGGAAATTGATTGAAACTAAGTCTGGTTATCTCGGGTGGTGTCCAAGGTAAAATCCTGGTCACAACTTACCTCTTGTTCGTCCATGGTTATATTCGGCTCGAGCGCTATGCCGCTATCGTCTGTGATATTGTTATAGAGCTCCATGTAACTGGATCCTAGTTGATGTTGAGTGCCCATCTGAATTGTAATGTAGGACAACTGCTGTGCGACCTGTGGGTTTTCTGGCTTACCTTCCGCTAAGTAGTTTTTTAGCTTGTTGTATGTTGTCTCATCTCTGTATTCCCTAACACACCTTGTTACGGAGACGGGGTGTGTTAGAGTCAAAACTAATTTAATAAATAGTTGATAAAGATTTGAAAAGATCTAGATGTTAAGTGGCTCACCTCATTTTTGGTATAAGTACCTGTATGATTGTTTATTACAATGAACCTTGTAATGTGTAATGAAATATTTGCTTAATTGGATCTTTCCCTAGTAAACTATACCCTATAAAATTATTATAGGCACGGTGGATCCGTAAAACAGTTACCGGGCTTACAAGCTAGAGCTCAAGTGCTATGTAGCTAGAGTTATGTATCTAGTGCTATGTAGCTAGAGCTGCATAGCTAGAGCAATGTAGTTAGAACTGGATAGCTAGAGCTATGTAGCAACCAAACCCAATGAGCGTCCTTACGAAATCGAGCATTTGGCTGGCATATAACCGGTGCTTTAGAAGACTCATCATGGCAAAAATATAAACAAGAAAAGGCTGTTGATTTTTATGATATTAAAGGTATTATAGAAAAATATTTGGCGGAAATTGGTGCGACAGATGTGCGCTATGTCGCAACAGACCGTCAAAAGAATATGCATCCAGGTAAAACTGCTGACATTTTCATTGGTGATCAGTTTATCGGTTTTGTTGAACAGATTCATCCAAAAATTACTAAGAATCAAAAATTAGCACCAGTCTTTGGGTTTGAATTGAATATGTTTACTGTACTAAGCAATGTCACTGAGAACATGCATTTTCATCCTATTTCTCGTTTTCCACAGATCAGCCGAGATGCTGCAATTTTGGTTGACCAAGTTATAACAAATACTGAAATCAATGCAATAATTTTGGAAGCTGCAGGTGAACACTTAGTTGACGTAACATTGTTTGATGTTTACATGGGTGATAATTTACTAAAAGGTAAAAAATCTCTTGCCTATACATTGACTTACCAAGACTATAATGGAACATTGTTAGAAGCCGCTGTAAATTCTGATTTTGAACATATAATGAGTGAATTGCAATCTAAATTTAATGCAGAAATACGTTAATTATTTTTCTAATGTTATTTGAGTTGTCATTATAAATACAATATAATCGGTTGCAGACTATAAAGTTATAAGATAATATCATGGCAAAAATAATCGTACACGGCGGTAAGCGCATACGTGGAGAAGTCACAATTAGTGGCGCTAAAAATTCAACAGTAGCATTGATTCCGGCGGCTATTTTAGCTGATACTCCGGTGAAGTTTGATATGGTACCCCAAATTTTAGACGTCAAAAACTTGCAGTTGATTTTGCAGGCAATGAATGTGTCTTCTAAGTTTGAAAATGGTGTATTGGATATTGATCCGACTCACATTGAAGAAAGCGATTTGCCTAGTGGCGCAATCAAGTCTTTGCGTGCTTCGTATTACTTCATGGGTGCATTATTGGGTCGTTTTGGTCGAGCTTCTGTAACATTTCCTGGTGGTGATAATTTGGGACGACGTCCTATTGATCAACATATTATAGGATTTGAAGCACTTGGCGCTACTGTAACAGAAAGCAATGATATTATTCATATCGATGCAACTAATCATGGTTTAATTGGTGCGCGTATCGCGTTAGATACTGTCTCCGTTGGTGCGACAATTAATATCGTGCTGGCCGCCGTACGTGCAAAAGGGCAAACGGTTATTGAGAATGCCGCACGTGAACCTGAAATCATTGACATAGTAACTTTTTTGAACAATATGGGTGCTAATATTCGTGGTGCAGGAACAGATACAATTCGTATTGCTGGTGTTCCTTCCTTGAAAGCCCGTAATACACATACCGTGATTCCTGATCGCATTGAGGCTGGGACTTATATGAGTATGGCTGCAGCCTATGGAGATGGGGTAACCATTAAAAATGTTATTCCTGAACATTTGGAGTCATATACGTCAAAATTGATTGAAATGGGTGTTAACCTTGACATTGGCGAAGATACGGTTCATGTGTATAAGTCAGATGTCTTGAAGCCAGTGGCAATCAAAACAATGCCATATCCCGGCTTTGCTACTGATCTTCAGCAGCCAATCACACCTTTGCTATTTATAGCGCAAGGTAAAAGTACTATTATTGATACAATTTATCCAAAACGAGTTAAGCATATTGCTGAATTACGCCGAATGGGTGGTGATATTACTTCAGCCAAGCCGGGAGAGATTAAGATTAATCAATCACCACGCTTGATCGGTACAGATGTTGAAGCAGCTGAGATTCGTGCGGGAGCAGCACTAGTCATCGCAGCAATTATGGCCGATGGTGAGACGGTGATTAACAATGCAGATCATATTTTACGCGGCTATGATCGCATTGTAGAGAAAATGATTAGTTTAGGTGCTGATGTTGCTATCGAAGGTATTGATATTATTTATAAACGCAATAGATTATGGCATTAGATGCCATAATGATGTTTAGGTTTAATATTTGATATACTAATTTAGCTAATAACTGACTTTGGGTCAAGAGGCTAAGGGCGCTTAAGAGAAATGAACAATGCAAGCAGAAATCCATCCAGATTATCGTCAAACTGTTTTCATCGATGCTTCAACAGGTAAGAAGTTTTTAACAGTTTCAACTGTAACATCAAATGACACAACTGATTTCGAAGGTAAAGAATATTCAGCAATTCGTATGGATCCATTCTACACAGGTAAGCAAAAGTTTACGCAAGCCGATAGTGCGGTCGACAAGTTCAACAAGAAGTTTGCTGGATTTGGTTTCAAGAACAACGAAGACAAGTAATTGTTCTTTTAGAAGCGTTCACTTTAGTGAACACTTTTTATGTATGAGGTTAGAATTATCGCACGCACAAAGTTACCAGTTAAATAACATCAAGAGTTGATTGTTATTGTTGATGACATACGCATTGATGGTATGGGAATTGTCTACGTTACAGCATCGTATCCTCTTTATGTCGCTGATGCACTTCCCGGAGAAAAGATCCGTTTACTTGTAACGCAAGTGGAGAAATTTTCAGTCTATGCCAAAGTTATTGAAAGGTTGAAAAATTCAGAAAAACGTCAATAATTTAATCGACAATATTTAATTGATGCCGTACAATATTGTATTGCACCATTAGTCAATTTAAATTATGACGCACAACTTGAGCTAAAACAAAAACAAGTCAAGAGACTATTCGAAAAACAAAATTTCAATGTTCCTGCCAAACAATAGGGATGGCTGATCCAACATATTATCGTAATAAAACCATCGTTCTGGTTAAATGGCAGAACGGTCGTTTAACTAGTAGATTTTACAGACGTAGGACCCATGAATTGGTTCCCATGGATGATTATTTTGTTAATGATGCCGAAATTGATAAAGTAATTATTGTTGTGCGAAACATCCTAGAAAAATATAACGAGATAACAAAAGGATATCAAGCGTGGTGCAATTCGTTGCATTATGATTCGGCGTTATTACTCACATGACTTAATGGTGGTATTAGTTTCAAATGAAGAACAGCTACCACTTAACGAAATTGTTCATGAAATCTACATGCAACTACCAGAATTAAAAAAGTTTGATTTTCAACCATAACCCCAAGAAAGATTATGTGCTGAAGTCCAAATAATCGGACATTGTGGGATAATGATGCTATTCATGATACTTTTCTCGGGTATGATTTTATTATTGGCCTTATTAATTTTATCAAGTCAATCCTCAAACAACTGAAGTGCTATATGATTTAGCAGCGCAAAAAGCAAAATTAAAATCAACAGATACGATTATTGATGCGTATTCGGGTATCGGAACCATAGGTATTAGCGTCGCCAATCGTGTAAAGAAAGTGCTTGCTGTTGAAGTTGTTCCTGGTGCAGTTGCTGATGCACAATTGAATCTGCAAGCACATAGTATTTCTAATGCTGAATATATCTTGGCAGATGCAACCGCTCAATATAAAGAGTGGCAGGCACAGGGATTAAAACCGGATGTTGTTTTCGTTGATCCACCACCGTGGCCTAACGATCTCTCTAATTAAAGCAACAACTGATATGTCACCAGAACGGATAGTATATATCAGTTGTAATCCGGTCACATTGAGTCGTGATGCATTTGAATTTATAGAAAATGGTTACCATGTTGATGGGTCTGTTTTGCCGGTCGATCAATTTCCACAAACTTCCCACGTTGAAAGCATTACAGTGTTCCGAAAGGATTAAAATGAATTACTCAATACAAAAAGTTGGTGAAATATTAGAAGCCAGAACGCAGGTAGATTAAAAAGTAGTTACTGGTTTAGCATTTGATTGCCGTAATGTTCCATCAGGCGACTTATTCGTTGCTCTGGTTGCCGAAAATGATGGTAGCGACATCAAATCACGTCAAATTATGTCATTTCAACAAGTGAAGCATGGACATTGTATTGTATTTATTTTTTTAATGTGGATAAAATAGGTTTTAACTAAGTCAAGATTTAAGATTCTCTATGTTATTCGAATAAATTTTTGCATGTTTATATTTGTTGTTCTATTGGTTTTATTGGGTATCTTAATTTTGAACTGGTGTGTAATTTGGTGCATCTAAGTAAGCGCTTAGTACATAGAATATATTAGGTGATACAGGGTGTCTCATGGTGATTATTCTCTGCGAAACAAATGGAAGGAATTGCCCAAGAAAAGAAAAACCGGCCAAGTGCGAGTCGGAGTCGCGCACGAAGGGTTCCGTACCATTATCGCAAAAAACCGCAAAAAAAATCACGTTTGTTGTATGGGACCCCACTTAAATATTTATTTTATTCTGTTTTTAGTATTTGTTGTTATAGCGGCAACAGATATACATCATCTGTGAAAATTTCAACTTCACGAGATACTGCCTGGTGATAGACGGACAGACAGACAGACAGACGGATCTTGGAGTCTTAGTAATAGGGTCCCGTTTTTACACTTTGTGTACGGAACCCTAAAAATCACATCAAACATGACGTTCTAGAGGAGTTCAAATCCGACCAAATACGGACTACCACAGTAATGGTTCAGGATAAGCAGAGCTCACTAACACTATCTGCCATATATTGTCCTCCTAAGCACATCCTAAAGGAAGATGGCTTTACAGATATCTTCAGAACACTTGTTCAAAGATTCATATGTGGTGGAGACTGGAACGCCAAAAACGTTTACTGGGGTTCTCGAATAACACTACCCAGAGGAAGAGAACTGAAAATAAAACCGGTCAAGTGCGAGTCGGACTCGCGCACCGAGGGTTCCGTACAAACCTGTAGGTTCCGTTTTTTCCTTTCGAGGTACGGAACCCTAAAAATATGTGATATAACAAAAAAATTAAGGTTTTCGGATTTTTTGCTTTATATGTGCTATAAAACATTGCTTCATGCCAAATTTCAAGATTCTGAGTTCACGGGAAGTACCCTGTAGGTTTTGATTCCCTTGCGATTGTCGAAAATTTGCGGCATAAACGACTGTATCTTTTGATTGCGTTGACATAGAAGTTTGATTTTGTTATAGCTTAAAGGTATTATAGACTTGAGTATTTGATATGAATTTCAATTTAATACGAGTACTTCTACGCGTTCATAAGGAAACTGGTAGTAAGTTTAAAATTATTAAAAATATTGTCATTATGATGTAACTAAAATTTACGGTATTCGCAATTTTTTTCTTTATCTGTGCTAAAAGCCGTTGCTTCTTACCAAATTTCAAGATTCTGAGTTCACGGGAAGTACCCTGTAGGTTTTAATTCCCTTGCGATTGTCGAAAATTTGCGGCATAAACGGCTGTATCTTTTGATTGCGTTGGCTTAGAAGTTTGTTTTTTTTACAGCTTTAAGGGACAGTAGACTTAAGTATTTGATATAAATTTCAGCTTGATATCTCCACGCGTTTCTGAGCAAAAGGGCCTTGACAGACAGACGGACGGACAACAGAGTGATCCTATAAGGGCTCCGTTTTTTCTTTTCGAGGTACGGAACCCTAAAAAGCATTAAAAAAAAAAACTACACGTCGGAAGTATAGGTGAACCGTCATAACCCTCAGGACCCTTTTGACTAAAAACGAATATTCGCTTTGGAACACCGTGAAGCATAGCAAAAATGCGCCACAAACTTCTCAGTATCCTTTACAGCTGGGAAATAATACAAAGTCCATAGCTAGGTCGCGGGTAAGTAAAAATCACTGTTCTGTTCTGTTCCAATCACTATCACACAGTAAGTAGGGTAAGAAGGGTACCGTCCCTTGGCAGCATGTGGCAGATGCGGGGGCCTGTTCAGCACAGGCTCAGCAGTAGGCCGCAGGGACTGTAGCGGCTAGGAGTGCGCAGGGTAGGCTGCGCAGGCCGCTACGTCCTCGGGTAGCGCACCGGCTCGCGCGGCGGTAGGCCGCAGGCAGGCAGGCCAAGAGCAGCGTGCGTAGGTAGCGTGAAGCAGAGGGCAAGGGGTCAAGCCTTCAACCCGTACGGTGAACCCTGGAAACATCATAGAGTGCGCATGTTAGATGCGGTGCAACCAGCAGCAAGCCGCATGCGATGTACCAGCTTCTTTCCCTTTTTAAGCCAAGGAACGGTGTGGGAAGCATTGTAGGTGGAAGCTCAGCGGTTTACAGGTAAAAGAGTGCAAACTATTGACATATATATTACTTGCGTAAGGACTAGGCCAACCGCGCGACAGTTAAAAAATTGCAGTTTAGTGCCAACACGACTCAGATGGCAGTGGTCATGACTGGTCCGTGTGCGGGAGTGAGCGAGTATTTGCTTATCATAATAATGCCTAGTTGTGTGATAAAGGTTAAAAAGAAACATGGGATATCGTATCATCGGTAAGTAACCTTCAATTTATTTTGTTATCATTGAGTTATTAAATAAACACATTTTCAAGCGATAAATATATTACTACCGAATTCCACAATGGCGTCCATTGTGTGGCCGCTACTGCACGCGCGAAATGAATAAAGTAACCTTGTACGGACGTAATTTTTATTTGTTTCATTGTCGTCTTAGGAACTTAGTGAAAGTAATTTAGAATTTACGTATGAAATAGTTTTTATATTCAATAAGGGTAAAACAAAAAGAGTACAAAAATAAGAAGCTTAGATACCATACCTAACTGAAATCGAAAATTTTGTTCATAAATATTTTGAAATGTTTTTTTATTTTCTTCTTGCAAACTGAGAAAATTGATGCCGTCAAAAACCTTCTGGTGAAAATGGATAGGAGATGACTTTTAAACTAGCTAGCTTTCGCCCGCGACTACGTCCGCGTGAATTTCGGTTATCGCGGTTGCAAGTGGATTAAAAGTAGCTTATCTATATCCTTTTTTGGGGCTCAAGCTTAGTCTGTACTACATTTAATCGAAATCGAAAATATAATATACTAAAGCTTTTGTAATGATGCTCGTTTGTCTCTCTGAAAATTGGAAAATAAACAGTCGGTTATTTTTTTGTGGACGGTTTTACTAGTGAACTTATAGCAAATACTGTCAATTTTTGTCTCGAAAAATGTAATTCCTTTGGTGTCAATGTTGAAGCTCTCACATTCGATGGATGTTCCACGAACGTAAAAGCTGCGATATTCTGGGTTGCAATATAAGTAGTACAGGTCAATTGAAAACCACGTTTGCCCACTCCGTTACAAAAGTAAATATTGTTGTTTTCTTGGACGCATGTCACACGATAAAATTAGTAAGAAATGTGTTTGAAAAAAAAAGAGATAGTTTTCAATGAGAAGGATCAGCGAATCGAATAGAAATATTAGATTCGGCTCTTAAAACATCAAACAAATCAGCAGCTAAATTTTGCTAATAAGTTAACCTACAGACTACACTAAAACCACTACACCACTACCACGGACGGTACGGTACGGTTATACTTTTAAAACCAGATAATGAAAGTAAAATTAGCGACATAATTATTAAGCCGAAGTGTCACAAAAGCACTGACACTCTGCAATGAAGTATTACATAGTAGTTATTTTTCAGAAAGCAGTGCTACAGTTGAGTTCATTATTTTTTCAATAATATATTCGATTTTTTGAGTACTCGCAGATACACTCAATCCGATTACAAGAGAGCCATTTCTCCAAAAAATAAAGTGAAAATATTATGTTTTATTGAGGAGTTATATACTTACATCAAAGGTCTAAAAATATTGTGCCAGACACTGAGGCCGCTGCCTCGAATTTTGCGGGCAGCGGGGCGGCGGCGGCGGCGGCGCGGGCGCGGCAATATCTAATGCATACAATCAAAAACAGCGGCGCGGGAGCGGCGCGGGAGCGGCGCGGGAGCGGCAACGAGCGGTGCGCGCCAGTCAAGTGGTGACCGCCCGCGCGTCTGCATAGCAGTGTTTTGCAATTTATTTTCGTGACGTGTCGAAATGTCCACGGACGTGCTAGAGCAAATTATTTCAGCAATTTATGAGAGGACACCGATATGGAACAGCAAAGATGTGAACCATAAAAATAGATGTAAATAACCAGTTTAATGAACAAATCGCCCTGATAGTTTCAAGAATATAGTCAAAAGTTTCTAAACTCATTCTGGTGTAGTTGTAGAATTTATCAGGACATAGTCACTGTTCTTCATAATTTCGATAAATTCGCCTTTTCTTTTCCTTACCCTATAGTAGGGGTTCACTTCTTCTTTTGCCCACAATAAATCGAGTGTTAGGAATAAATTTGAATCAAAATAATTTTGTCACCGTTGTTCAGACATTTCGTTCGCGAATAAAAACAAATATCTCGACGACACAACACAACCACGAACACAACACTACGTTGCTATAGTGCCGCGCGATCTGCCCGCTGGCTGGTTTCGAGAACAGGTCTGCGTTGCCCGCGCCGCGCGCAACCTCAGCAACACAAGCGCGCCGCACGGGTACAGACAAGCCTTGCTGAAAGTCGTACCAGTGACACTATCGGGACCAAACGGTAAAGTAGATTAATTTGCTTTGTTGGATGATGGATCGACAATAACACTACTTACTTCGGATGTCACGCAGTGAATAGGCGTAGAAGGCCCAAATGAACCATTTTATAACGAGGCCGTAGCGGGCACGCGCATTGACGTTTCGAATTCGCGTCGAGTCAAGCTATGTTTACAAGGCAAGTACGCAACCGAAGCCATATACATCGAAGCCAGAACCATTGACAGGCTTGAATTATCAAGCCAGTCTATATCAGCAAAGGACATGCTCGGTTTCGATCATCTGAGACCTACAGTCGAGCAGCTTTCATAAGACGCAGGCATACCAACTGTCTTGATAGGCCAGGTCAACTGGGCGCTCTTGCTCGCTTCTGAAGTCAGAGTAGGTACAAAGAGCAACCGGTAGCGTCACGTACACCGCTCGGCTGGGTTTTACATGGTCAAACTTGTAGCATGACAAAAGTACATGTAGTACCAGACATCAGAGAACGCTGCAATCATGTATATCCAGACGAATCTATTGAAAAGCTCATGGAATAATATTTTAGCCTGGAGTCACTAGGAGTGCAGCCACGTCGTCCGCAAGCAGACCCAGAAATAAGAGTGCTGAAAATATTAAAGGAAACTACGCGCGCTTTTGCCTGGAGGTGGTTACGAAACAGGCTTATTATGGAAGGATGAAGGTAGGTGTTTTCCAGATAACTAATACTCTGCTTTCAGTCTACTACAAAGCACTGAAAATCGCTTGCACGAGGACAAAATTCTGAAACAGTAATATTCAGAGCAGATGAAGTAGCGGATTATAAATGGGTATGCAGAACTAGTACCACCAACGTCATCTAGCGGACGCAAATGGTACTTACCACATTTTCCTGTAATTAATCTGTCCAAACCGGGTAAGGTGAGAATCGTGTACGACGCAGCGGCGCGCACACGATTCTCACCACCATGGTGTGTGTCTCAATGATTATATTTTGACGGGCCCGAATCTCCTACAAGCACTCCTTGGAATGTTAATGCAATTCAGACAAAAACTTGTCGCAGTGTCTGCAGACATAAAAGATATGTTTTTACGCATAACGGTAAGAGAGGCAGATAGAGATGCACTACGTTTTCTATGGCGCGACGATGTTGTTTGGTGCGACCTCTTCCCCGAGTACCGCGATTTACGTTAAAAATTATAATGCACGTGTTCATGAGTCTAACTTCCTCGAAGCGGTGAATTCTATAATCCATAATTATTATATGGACGATTTTTTACAGAGCTTCGACGACGCAGCGGAAGCGAACCGAGTGTCAAAAGCAGTAGACGCTGTACATCGGCGAGGCAGCTTCACACTACACAGATGGGCATCCAACGAGCCGGCCGCTGTCGCAGGTCTGGCGACTGAGCCAGCAGAAGAAGACACTCTGCTCAACAAGGAAGAGAAAGTTCTCGGTCTCATCTTGCGCCACGGCGATGGCACTTTGGGATTCAACATCAGGAAAGTAGACCCTTCTTATTTAAAAAAGCAGATTACGAAACGTGCAATATCTTTGTATGACCCGCTGGGACTAGCCGCGCCGTTTACGACACAAGCGAAGTGCATATTACAAGATTCTTGGTGTTTAAATATCGGTTGGGTCGAGCGCCTACCCAAAAGTTTAGAACGCAAATGGCACGACTGGTTACTTGCTCTGCACATTCTGAAAGGCGTTTGCATTCCACGTTGTTACCCAAGATACAATGACTCGATTAGATTAGAATTGCACGTATTCGTGGACGCGAGCGACCAGGCCTATGCTGCAGCAGTATATTGGCGTTCAGTGAACGACATAGGTCAAGTTAATGTGTCGCTCGCTTCGCGCCCCTTAAAATCACATCTATACCTAGATTTTAATTACAGGCTGCCGTCCTCGGCGGGCGACTGGGGCGCTGCGTGGAAGCAGAACACGATCGTCGCGCCGACCGTCGAGTCTTCTGGTCAGACTCGCGCACCGTGCAAGCGTGGCTGCGCGACGGCTCACGCGCCTTCAAACTGTTCGTCGCGCACAGAGTAGCAGAACTAGAAGAAACCACCCAGCGAAGTGAATGGCGCTAGGTCCCCACTGCTCACAACGTCACCGACGACTCGACTCGCGCCACACCGACTCACTTCACCGCTGGTACATTGGTCCTTCTTTTTTATACAAAGACGAAAACACTTGGGCGCAGGGGGCAGACTCACGACCCTATATCGACACCACAGAGGAGCGTGTCACCGCTAACGCTGCTCATGAACGGTCGAACATAAGAGATGCGCTACCCGACGTCACGCGTTTTTCTTCCTGGCTGCGACTTATCCGGGCCACGGCCCGCGTTCTTCAATTCATCGATCGACATCGAGCTTACACCATAGCCGCTACCCGTAATCGCAACAGTCGCGTTACCGCAGACGATCTGGACTGGACGATGAAACAACGGGAGGCTACGAGATCGCGACCTGGAGCTCAGAGCCCTAGAGATGCAGCCCCGGCGTAGCACCAACGGTTTACATACCTCTTAGTACACAATACACACGTCGAGCGGAGACCTTGTGGACGCGCGCTGTTCAAGAAGAATGTTTCATAAATGAGTTGCGTCATGTCACCGATGGGAGAGCGGTACCAGCCGACAGCCGTTTGAGTCGGCTATCTTTGACAATTGACGTACACAACATAGTGAGAATAGGCTCGCGCATCGCAGCCGCAGCTGACATATTAAGAGAAACATAGTCGCCAGCCGTACTGGATGGCGACCACCATTACAGTCGTTTGTATATAGATTGGATTCACAGAAAATTACACTACAGCACCGCATTGAATGACACACTCGTCGATCGACATCAGTATTGAACACACGGTTAATTCACGACCTTTGACCCATGTATTAGTGAACCCAGACGACGAGGAAGCTTTGACGCCTAACAATTTTCTGCTAACCAAAGCTACTAGCGGGCTTGTTTTGGCAGCGATGGGTGCGCGAAGTGCTACCTACACTTCAAGACTGGCGGGAGGCTCATGGACGTGGCGTCTCAATTAAGGTGGACTATCTGGTTGTTGTAGTGGACTTTAAACTTACCAAGAAACATATGGCCAAAGGGGAGAGTCGAACGCTTGTACCCAGGTGCAGATGATGTCGTAAGAGTCGTCGACGTCAAAACCAAGAGTGGTTTAATGCGTCGTCCTGTTAAACGTCTCGTCGTCATACCCGTAGAATAAGACTGACTGATTCTCATGTTTTGTATTTCATCGATAGCCAGTTGTGTAGACCAAATTCTATGTTATAGTGTGTGTGTTGTTGTTATGGTTATTCTTTTTGGCGTCGCTGCAGGATCATGCTGTATGGACTCCTCCATACAGCATGATCCTGCAGCGACGAATTTTAAATTCATTTGATTTAATATATAGCAGAGCAAAGGTACTGAAACAACTAGCGTTAATATCTTAAATTATTTTTAACTATCAGACGAGTAGCTTGTCTGTGTAAAACTTAGTCTGGTACTTATTTACCCCCGGTTTCTCAACGCTCGATTATCGGGCTGTTAACGTGATTGACGAATAATCACAGCAGATAATGTGTGCTTGGCAATTTGCCACATTAATTCTGCGATGGTTTGGCGGTGAGATACCTGGCCTTAGTATTGTATAATTGGAGGTGGATGTATATCCTTGATAAGTAGGTTATTGTGTTGTGTTGGCGTTGCTGCAGGATCATACGGTGTACGCTTTTATAATAAGCTTCCAAGCCACGTTCAAGGGTTAAGTGTTAATAAATTCAAATCATTCATTAAACGTAAGTTGTGCCAGAAAGCGTTTTATAACATTAAAGATTACGTTGAGGACAAAAAGACTTGGGATTGAGCTGCTCCAATTAATTTAGTTTTTTATTTTGCACCGTGAATTTTGATTTCAATTTTTTTTTTAATTTTTCTTGCTATGACAAGAATATTTGCTTTTTAAAGTATTATATTATTTTAATTATTGTGAATGTGAAGACTATGTGGATCATTCTTTTTTTTAATTTCTATTTTCATTTATCTTAGTTTTTAATCATGGTCTGGCAGTTTGAGTATTTATGCGGCCTACCCGAATGTCCTTTCTTTGGTATAGTTCGTCAATTCGTTGAGCTCCTTAAATTTTGAGTTGAGCTGCACGGTTATTGACAAATGCGTGCACTGACTGGACAGGTCCACTCAATCTGGCTGGTTCTTTCCTCAAAAGACCATTTCAGACATCAGTCTACATGGTCTTCACATGATTTAACCAAGATTTTGTCTGGACTTTAAAAGAGACTGTGACCTCTTGAGTTTGTTTCGCCGACCTCATCTAGTTTTAAAAAATATGATCAACATGTAAAAGTGTTTGTACAAACCAACTTACAGAAATAAAATCATTTATCATTTACTGTTTGGAGAAGTTTTAATTCATTTGAATTAATATATTGCAGAGTAAGGATCCTGCAATGACTACCCTAAACTTATATTTTATATATGTGTTAAATTATTTATTGAATTAAGTAGAAATGTTTACATTGTAGTCTGTGAACTTGTTAAATTAGAGTTCGTTAAATTGTTATCATTTATCTCGCTGTGGTATATACCAGTCACTAGAATTATACGATTATGTACAGTCAAGGGTCAAAAGTGCAGTCATACTCTCCCAAAACTCAAATGGCTAGTTTTTGTAGAAGAAGTTAAATTATCCACAACTGATTTAATATTTTGTATAGAAATTAAAGTATAGATTATTCCTACTAACCGCGAAAAGTTGAAATTCTGCTGCCTACAAAAAATTGCCTTTTCTGTTTTGGTAGAGTGTGACTGCACTTTTGACCCTTATAGTACATTTTATGTACACGGCGGGAGAAATGTGACTGAAATATACCAATAGTGACATCTGTTGACGAGCAGCGGGAAATATTATGTGATCCCCGCTATGTAGGTTGGCAATGCGCATAAATCGTCATTAGGTTGGTAGTGAAACAGAACGCGGATACGTTCTGAGCGCGCGATTGGTTTGTCAATTGACACAAATGACTGACCAATCGCGTCGCATCTGCGTTCTGTTCGCTCTATAAGTTGATTGGTTAGTTCACACAATAGGCGCAAAATTGCCAACTTACATGCTGGCGTAGTTGTCGCCCCTCGTTGCTAGAGGGCGCCGCGTTTATGAATGACCGAACACTTTATGAATGGAGAAATAGTAAATATTACTTGCGCTGCCCCCCACCAGAGGGACAGTATGAATGGGTTTTCTGTATTTGTCAATGAATACTAAAGTTGTCGCTCCTCGACGCTAGGGGAAGCACTGTATATCACAAGTAGAATGTTCTAGAAGTTTCCAGAACCGGAAATAGTTAAAATGTGTATCGTCTTCCGCCCACTTTTTCTTTGTTAGTAGCAGTCGGCCACAAAACCTTTCAAGGTTCACACGTTTCGTATTTTGTAACCGCGTATTGTTAAGTTAGTTTATAGTTTGAAGCCCTGTTTGCCTGCCTTGACCAGTACTTTGTTAGAGAAAATCAGTATTAAAGTCGCCTACTGGTCGTTTGGTGCGTTGGTCACTTAAATTGCAGGCCTCTGATATTCGGTTTGAGTACACTCCTGGAAAGGTAAATGCGGTGGCCGACGGACTCAGCCGCCCTGTTTGTACAGATGATACCCGCGAAACCTGTGGAATATGTTCCGTTATTATTGATTTGCCTACGCGAGATCTTACGGAGCTACGTGCAACACAAGAATCTGACCCAGATCTCAATAAAATTATGAAGGAATTAAAAGATACAGACGGTCAACTACCGTCGTTAGACAGAACGCGGTTATCTCATGAAACGTGGTATCCTTTATCGCTATAACCCAGATACAGACTACGAATCACCGCAATTGGTAATACCTGTAAGCATAAGGGAGGTGATTCTAAGAGAATGTCATGATGCTCCAATTGCAGGTCATCCTGGTATAGAGAGAACGTACCAGAAAATAGCACAAAACTATTATTTTTCTGGCATGAGAAGAATAGTAACAGAATACGTAAAATCATGTTCATCATGTCAACGCTATAAAGCGACAAATGAAAAGCCACCTGGTCTGATTCAAACCCCGATTTTAAACCAGCGCAATGAAGTCTTGGCTATCGACCTATTTGGTCCACTGCCAGAGGGCGAAAACGGGGAGAAGTAGATCCTGTTAGTGGAAGATACCGCGACAAGATGGAAAAAATTGTATGCTCACAAAGAAGCAACCTCTGTCGCCTGCGCAAAAGTACTCATAGAAGAGTATTTCCTTCGGTTCGGCCTACCACGTCGCATTATTTCGGACAATGGTGTCCAGTTTGTCTCAGGGGTCATGCAGAAGTGCATGTTTATTCTTGGTATTACACAAGACTTGATACCCTATTACCACCCGGAAGCCAATCCAGCGGAAAGAAAAAACCGGGATACGAAGACACAACTGGCTCAGTTAGTTGGTACGGATCGCCCCTCATGGCCTGTGCAGCTACCAATAGTGCGGTTCAGCATAAACAGCGCGGTCTGCGAAACGACCGGAGTTACACCTGCATACCTGTCGTTTGCAGGTGAGCTGAGGTCACCGTTAGAGGTTTACAATGATCCAAGGGCGGTCTTACAGAAGGATAATTTTGTACCACAGATCACTCCTTACTTAACACGATTGATAAACTCCTTAAGCGAAGTTCGTGATAGAGTAGAAAAACTGCAGGATAGAAGAAAGATGTACGCTGATCGTTCGAGAAGAGTAGGGGAATATTTTAAAGTAAACGACAAAGTTTTATTGACTACCCATCAGCTCAGCGACTCCAACAAGTCAAAGACTGCTAAGTTTTTCTCTAAGAGGGATGGGCCATATGTTGTAAAGAAGAAATTCAGTCCAACAACGTACCTAATTGCATCTGATGGAAATCCTGGTGAGGTATTGGGCAAATTCCACGCTAATCAACTCACCCCTTTTCGAGGTCGAATATATGAGTGAGCTCAGCCACTGGAGCCTAAGAAAAAGCGAGGCCGACCTCGCTTACAACCCATTCCGAATGACAGTAAGGTTGGGTTAGACCAGGATAGAGGTCGTAATCGTGATCTAGAGGGGGAGCATGTAGCGCGGCAACCCCACGACGATAGAGTGAATGATAGTGTTGGCCCCACTGATACGCACATCGAATCGGATGATCGCGGGTACGACAGAACGGTTGACACTACTGACGTGGGCGACCAATTACGGTTTCGGGCGGTACCAGAAAAAGGACAGTCTAAGTCTACCCTCGAAACGTGCACGCGTGTTTCAGGCCGCGCTCGGAAAGCGCCGGCCATCTTATAACTGTAATTGTAACTCTTTGAATAATTCGTTCATGTTTATCTTGTTTTTGTTCCTGTATGTGTATTTGGTGATTAAAGTAGTGTAAATTTAGCAAGGACTTTTACTCAGAGGCCCGAACCCTATGCCCAACGGCTACTACCGTCAATTCAAAATGTTATCTGGCGTTAATCGGATATGTTTCATGATTGTTTGACAAGGTGTGTTCCGTGTACCAATATTAATGCATAATTTTGCTTAGGCTTTAATTTTCGAACACACTTTCTTTTTATCTTTAAACTATATAGCGGCTATAGCGCTCATTTCATGTACATGTCCTACAATTAAATTTATATGTCGAAGTGTGTGTTACTTAGAACAATTTTTGATGTTAGCTGGCGGGTGGTGCAGAGATGCAAGCACCTGCCTTTCGTGTAGTGTTTTTGTTTGTGTGACTTGTGTGTAGTATTGGTATATATTTTATTTATTTATTTTCTTTTATATGATGTTATCAGACAGCGAATTTTTTGACTATACCAACGAATCAACTGCATCTTCTTGCAATGTTAGCTTCTGCTCTCTTACGGACACCCTTGGCGATCTATTGCGTCAGAGGTTCAGCCCAAATCCTGACCGGTTGTTTAATGTTTTGCCACAATAACGCTCAAAGCATTCCTAGCCACCATAGCGAACTGTACGAATCGTTTTCCAACAACAACGTTCACGCCGTCCTGATTTCTGAGACTTGGCTCAAACCTGAACTTCCATCTACCACCTACATCTCTTCCTGGTTTCCTTCTTCTTCGGAATGATCGGATTGGTAGGAGAGGGGGTGGTGTATCAATTTACCTTCGCGGAGATCTCCCTTTTAAAATTCTCGCCACTTCTGCTTGTAATGATTCTGCTGAGTTCCTTTTTCTAGAGGTTTTTGTAAAGGGAGCTAAAGCCGTTTTAGGTTTTGTTTACTGTCCCTTGATTATTTTACCGAATTCGAATCGGTACTTGAATCTTTGGGTTCGGATTATGCATATCACATCATCATGGGCGATTTTAACACCAACCTCCTTTCCCACAACTCCTCTCGGTCCCGTAAATTCCTGCATATTGTCGAATCAGCCAGTCTTCATGTACTGCCTCTCCAACCCACTCATCATAATAAAGTCGGTGAAGATACCTGGCTTGACCTGAACCTCATGTCCAATCCTTCCATAGTTTCCTCGCATGGTCAACATGATGCTCTTAGATTTTCGCATCACGACCTTATTTACCTGTCCTATGTCCTTAAGCCTCCAAAACCCCAAACCCACGTTCCAGTACAGGCGTGCCTTTGCACGTATGGATAGTGAGCTACTTCAAAAAGATGCTTCGAATCTTGACTGGACACTTTTGTAGGAAGCTGCTACAGTGGATGACAAAGTTTGTGTGTTCAACAATGCTGTGACCAAACTATATGACACTCATGCTCCTGTCAGGCGAGTAAAGTTGAAACGTCCACCTACTCCCTGGATGAACAGGGGAATCCGGATTCTAATGCGACGGAGGGACCGTGCATTTAGGTTATTTAAAAGGGATCGGTCAGAGGACAATTGTTCCTTTTTCAAGACGGCTAGGAATCGGTGTAATCAGATGATACGCAACGCTAAACGACGCCACATTCTAAATAACATTTCTTCGTCATCTTCTGCCGATATCTGGAAATTCCTTGGAACCCTAGGTATCGGCAAATCGCGGCATTCAGACTTTCCTAACACAATTTGCTTAGACGATCTTAATCGCTTTTTCTCTACTGTGCCTATGCTAGATAGTCTAACCAAACGTCAAACAATCGACTTCCTTGCTGGTTTGACGCGTCCCAATATTTCCCCCTTTGTCTTCACACCATTCGAACTGGGAGAGATCAAAAAGATAATCCTATCCATTAAATCCAAAGCTGTGGGCTACGATAAAAACAGTCGTTATATGATCGTATCGGCTTTAGATCAACTTCTTCCTGCTATTTCCCACATCATTAACTTTTCTCTTTACTCCGGTGTTTGCCCATCCTTGTGGCGTAAAGCTCATGTCCGAGCGTTGCCCAAGATGCCCAATCCCACTCTTTCTTGTCACTTTCACCCAATTTCGATACTTCCCTTTCTGTCCAAAGTGCTCGAGGCCTGTGTTCATAAACAACTGTCTCACTTCATATACCACAACTACCTCATCAGCCCATTTCAATCCGGTTTCAGGCCCGGGTACAGTACCGTGTCAGCTCTCCTTAAAGTGACTGATGATATAAGGCGGGGAATGGAGGACACTAAAGTTACTACTTTAGTGTTTATCGACTTCTCAAACGCTTTTAATACCACCAATCACGATGTCCTTTTGTCTATCCTTCCTTATCTTATGGTCTCTCACGAGGTACTGGAATGGTTTTCCTCTTATCTTCGGGGGCGCCAGCAGTCAGTTCATGCTGGAGACTCTTCTTCAGATTGGTGACCTTGAAGCTGGCGTCCCTCAAGGCGGTATTTTATCTCCTCTTTTGTTCTCCATTTTCATTAATCTTATAACTACCGAGCTTTAGTGTGCGTATCATCTTTACGCTGACGGTTTACAGCTCTACTGTCAGTCAGGTGTTGACAACTTATCGGATGCGATCGAAGGGCCAAACCGGGATTTAATTACGATTAAAGGCTGGTCTGACAGATTCGGTGTGGCGGTTAATCCTGCAAAGTGTCAGGCTATCATACTTGGGAGTCCCCATAGCTTAAGAAAGCTTGATGGCTTAACTGTTCCACCCATAATCTTTGACAACGTACCAATTCCGTTTAGCTCCGAGGTTAAGGATCTTGGTCTGTTCGTCGACACTTGCCTTGACTGGCGCAAACAGGTAACGAGTGTCAGACGAAAGGTAACCGCAACGTTACGTTCGCTGTATCGATTAAAAAATCTTCTCTCACCTCACATAAAGGCCATGCTTGTACAGTCCCCAATCTTGCCCATAATTGACTATGGAGATGTGTGCTACTATGAGCTGAATGCAGATCTACTCAATAAACTTGACCGTCTTCTAAATAACTGCATTCGATTTGTCTTCAACCTCCGGAAGTACGATCATGTATCCCCACATCGATCCATTTTAAAATGGTTACCCATCCGTCAGCGTAGAGCGCTGAGGGCCTTGACTGCCCTGTTTTATTTTATTGATAAACCCACTTCTCCTTCTTATCTGCCTTCTCACGTTCAATTCCTTTGCTCTGCCCACAGTAAGAATCTTCGCTCCACCGATAATCGTCTTCTACAATGTCCCTCTCACCGCTCTGGGTTTATCCACTCGTCCTTCTTTGTCCAGGCAATCTCCCTTTGGAATGCGCTCCCTCAGAACATCAGGATGGCAACCAGTCGGATTTCTTTCAAATTGAAGGCACGTGAGCACATTCGCAAGAAGTTGGCAAGAATCATCACAAAATGTATTTGTTCGTTTGGGATTCTCTATAACATTGTTTATATGTATGTATGTATCTAAGTATATATTTATTATTCCTTTTTTATATAAATATAATTATACTCTTTTCTCTATTCATCCTATCATTTAGTTACACCTGCCTTGTTTTATCTCTGCACCACCCTAAGGTCGACTGGTAGAAAGTGCCTAAGGCATTAAGTCCGCCTTTGTACTTGTGCATAAAGTTTTTAATAAATAATGTCAATAATGTAGAGATGAGTCACAGAGAAATTCATCAAGCGTGTAATAGCATTTATCTATCAGAAATGACTTCAGTTGGAGCTTAAATTGAGTTAAATTATAAATGGACTTGAACTGTACGGGCAGCTTATTAAATAGCTTAACTGATTGGTATGCTGCAGCATGGCTAACTACTTCCAAACGTGGTTGTATCTCATACTGTAAGCGGCGCGTCACCGCTTACGTACTTTGTGCTGTAAGTCCCTACGCCTTGTAGCTTCCTGCTTAGTTCTTTCCTCAAGTGTTTCGAGATTATGTAACTTTTTCAGAAGATCCGTGAGTAGTACTAAAATATAACGGTCCCTCGTTAGTATATGGAGCTCCTTAAAATATTCCTTACATGATACCCACTGTGGAATTCTGACCATTGTTTTTATGGCCCTTTTATGTATAACAAACGCAGTATTTAAATTGTACTCGTAACTTCCTCCCCATAGAGCGATACTGTATCTGAGTTTTGACTCTACAAACGAATAATACACTACTTTTTAACCGACTTACTAAAAAGGAGGAGGTTCTATGTTCGACTTCATGTATGTTTTAATTGTTTAATATCGATTAAATCTCGAAGGCTTCTTCAGGCTTAGCAAGCTGAGCTAATTGAGTTTTCTATAGCTGTCAGTTCCTTTTTCCAGTTTAAACTTTTGTCAATATAAATTTCTTCAAGCTAAATATATCACGCTGTCTACCAATGTTATTCGATCATTATTATTTATTTATTTATCTCTTTATTTTTATAACAATTACTTGCTGTACTTACAGTTTGCACCAAAGCGTACAGCAAGCCAACACTACACATATAATAACACTTATAAACTAAAAAACTTCATACAAACATTTAACATAGTTTTTTCATTGAGCATAAATATGTCGACGCTAAGTTCCTGAGCAATTAGGCCGTTCAGCAAATTGAGCACCTGGGCTGTAGGAGCACGACGAGCAGTCAGGGTACGCGAGGGTGGAGCCGCAAACAGGCACCGCGGGGCGCATGCTTCGACACCCGCATTCGGTCCGGAGCGAATAGTGAACATCGAGCTAGCGTGGACAAGTTGTCGATCTTAGAGTTCAAAAGTAGGTAGTAGTGCATCAACAACGCACACTTACGTCGCAGTTCCAGCGTGTTGATGCCCACCATTCCCGCGACAAACAGAGACGGATACAAATAGGGATAGTACCCATACATTTTTTTGTACAGGTAACGAGCAAACTTGCGTTGAACCCGTTCTATCATGAGCATTATTCACTTTTATGTCCATTGTCTTTAATTCTCGAAGTTGTTCTAAATGACATAGCATTAGTTTTGATAGCATTCAACTTGAGATTGTTGATGCCAAACCAAGTATGAAAAAGAGTCAGAGCCTTATTTACTTTATTACTGAGGGTATCTAGATCTTTAGCGGCTATAATAGCATTCGTATCATCAGCAAATAAAACAAGTTCAGTATCATTTATTTTTAGCATGAAGTTAATCAAATCATTGTATTGAATCATGAGAGGGCGCTACTGTGCCAAGTACAACATCAACACTGTATATTTTTTGGATTTAAAAATAAAATCAGTGCTTGTTTAGGCACTGAGCACCAGTGCAATAGAATATAACAGACGTATAAACAACTGAATAACAACATATATTGTGGATACAGTGAAATAATAACTTGTCTGCCTATAAATAGTGAATAAGTGAAGCTATCAGCTGTTTGGACAAACGGTCAACACTTACAGAAAATTACTATCTAAACAAATTAAATCCCGTTAGGAAGTGACATTGTGTGAATATTAGTGAACTTTTTGTGGTCCATTTTCAAATATCAGGAGAAAATAACCAAAATCTGTACTAGATGATTCGGCAATTATCAATAAATTAGTTGAAATCAGCGCTATCTGTTGCAACTTGACTGTACTACGTTCAGTGGCAGCAAGCGAAACACCGTCGATAGATCACCACAACAAATAATTCAAAAGTAAACCTACAGAGGTCACCACTTGGATGAGAACAAATCAATAGTTTAGAAAAAGGCCACTTGAGGACAATACCAATGCTAAATAATATTTACACATTTAATTTAAAGACAAACTCACAAATCAACAATCAACAAAATGCATATTTGTTGTGCCACAGGGCAGTGTTCTTGCTCCATTGTTATTCATTATATATATTAATGACATGCCTAAAACTATTAATAATCCAATGATTTTATTCGCCGACGATAGCACAATACTAATCAAAAGTAAAGATGATGTGACATTTGAAAAAGAAATAAACGACAACTTAAATGATATAATAACTTGGCTAACTGAAAACAACTTAAAAATAAATTTTGGAAAAACAAATTACATTTCATTTGAACAACAAACAAACAATAAAAAACCGGATATTCGTTACGGTGACAAAACAGTCAGTGAAACAGAACACTCAAAATTTTTAGGTATTTGGATAGATAAAAAAAAAACCCTAAGGTCGACTGGTAGAAAATGCCTAAGGCATTAAGTCCGCCTTTGTACTTGTGCATAAAGTTTTAATAAATAAATAAATAAATAAATAAAAATATGAGCTGGAAAACACATGTTGAAAATACATGCAAAAAGCTTAGCCAGTATTCCTATGCTCTCCATAACCTAAGGAAAGTTTCAAATCGTGCAACATTACTAATGCGTATCACGGGTATGTTGCATCTACTTTACGCTACGGACTTGTATTTTAGGGTAACTCGCCAGACAAAGAAATGGCGTTCAAAGCCCAGAAACAATGCATAAGGGCAATTTGTGGCATACAACGCACAGAAAGCTGTAAGCCACATTTTCAAGAGTTACAATTATTAACATTTCCATATCTTTATATATATGAAGTGGCAATCTTTGTCAAAGCGAATCTACATCTTTATACCCATCCAAGAAGCACACGACACAAAAATAAAATATGCGTAACAAGCCATAAAAAAGCAGTATTTAGTAAAAACATTTTGGGCATGGCACCCAAAATATACAATAAGTTGCCAGAAAGTATCAGAGACCTACACAAAATGTATTTTGCAACTAGGAATTCATGCAAACATAATTTGAATTGAAATTATGTTTGCATGAATTCCTAGTTGCAAAATGTTATTATTCAATTAATGATTATTTAAATGAAAAATGACTGATTATTATTATATATTATTGATTATTTGATTTTTATATATTTTTTTTTATTGTTTGATTTGAGTTGTGTATAATAATTTGACATATTTTTAATTCAATGTATTTCATTTTTTATTTGACATTTTTTAATTTGACATATCTATTTTTCTATTGTAACTCCATTTTAAAATGTATTGTACCTAATTATAATTTACACACCTTATTAGGTTATAATACAATGTACCTTTTTTACCTGTAATACCTTTTTAACATGTATTATGCAAATAAATTATTTGATTTGATTTGATTTGATTTGAAATCATGAAGGAAATTGTGAAAGCACTTCGTAACATTCAAAAAGAGTTGGATGAACAAAAACTCACCACACAAAAAAGCGGGGATAAAGTTACAGAACAAGTTACACAAAATATAAATAATATTATGGAAGAAAAATTTAGAACATTAGAAGAAAAATATGACAACCTCCAAATAGAAGTAGAAAATCAAGAGAAACTTCTTTGTTTCTTGGAAAAACAAGCTAGACAAAGAAACACTGTATTTATCGGAATAAAAGAGAAGCAGACATCGTACTTAAACTTGCAAAATATTATGGTTGAATTTATTAAAAAATACTTTGATTTAAACATTGAACGAAGAGACATACCAGAAATAAAGAGAATTGAAAAAAAGGAGAAAACGTAGACCAATTGTTGTCACTTTTTCTAATCTTGGATTGAAAATCCATATATTTAAACAAAAAATACACTAAAAGACACAACATACTACATAAAAGAAGACTATCCACGTTATATCTAATTTGTCTTCTGTTCATAATTTTATTTATTGCCTTTATATTTTAGTATGTATGTATTTATGTATATATTAAATAACATATGTAATAAGTATCTGCATATCTTTTATAATATAATTTTTGTAACACTAGTATTGTCACACCAATAACAGCCCCAAGTCATGTCCAGCAATTACTGTCCATACCTGGTTGCCTGGAAGAGATCGCGGAATGCGATAAGGCCGCCAATTGTATGTGTTTTTAGTTTTAAGTGTCCTTTATAAATGTAACTTATGGTGTACAATAAAGTATATAATAATAAATATCTATACTAATACTAGCTGACCCGGCAAACTTTGTTTTGCCATAAAAACACCAAACATTCATCTACCCTACCTACCCTACCCTAACTACCTACCCTACCCTACCCTACCTACCCTACCCTACCCTACCTACCCTACCCTACCCTACCCTACCTACCCTACCCTACCCTACCCTACCCTACACTACCTACCCTACCTACCCTACCTACCCTACCTACCCTACCTACCCTACCTACCCTACCTACCCTACCTACCCTACCTACCCTACCTACCCTACCTACCCTACCTACCCTACCTACCCTACCTACCCTACCTACCCTACCTACCCTACCTACCCTACCTACCCTACCTACCCTACCTACCCTACCTACCCTACCTACCCTACCTACCCTACCTACCCTACCTACCCTACCTACCCTACCTACCCTACCTACCCTACCTACCCTACCTACCCTACCTACCCTACCTACCCTACCTACCCTACCTACCCTACCTACCCTACCTACCCTACCTACCCTACCTACCCTACCTACCCTACCTACCCTACCTACCCTACCTACCCTACCTACCCTACCTACCCTACCTACCCTACCTACCCTACCTACCCTACCTACCCTACCTACCCTACCTACCCTACCTACCCTACCTACCCTACCTACCCTACCTACCCTACCTACCCTACCTACCCTACCTACCCTACCTACCCTACCTACCCTACCTACCCTACCCTAACTACCTACCCTACCCTACCCTACCTACCCTACCTACCCTACCCTACCCTACCCTACCTACCCTACCTACCCTACCTACCCTACCTACCCTACCCTACCCTACCCACTTAGGGGTATGAAAAATAGATGTTAGCCTATTCTCAGACCTACTCAATATGCTCACAAAATTTCGTCAAAATCGGTCAAGCCGTTTCGGAGGAGTATGGCAACGAAAACTGTGACACGAGAATTTTATATATTAGTTAGATTATAAAGAGGAAAGATTTTTTTGTTTGTTTGTTTATTTGTTTTTTTGTACCGAATAGGCTCCGAAACTACTGGACCGATTTAAAAAATTCTTTCACCAATAGAAAGCTACATTATTCCTGAGTGACATAGGATATTTTTTAATCCCGAAAACGGGTCCTGTGGGGTCGCCCACGGGAGCGAAGCCGCGTGGAACAGCTAGTATTAAATAAAAGAAAAGAATTACAAGAGCAAATAAAGATTGAGAGAGAAAAAGAAAACACGGCCTATTTATAATGTATATGTTAATCGTATTGAAAGCATACAAAGACGATTCTTAAGGTACACTCAATATCTATTGAATACTTATCTCCCTAATTACTTAAGTTGATGTATAAAATGTCACATTCTGCCTCTACACGAGCGATCTTGCTTTTCTTTTTAGAATTATGAACGGATCCTCTGGCGTTCCTGAGCTGGTGGGCAAGGTTGGGCTGCGTGTACCGTGTGCATTTCTGCGGCATTCGCGTCTCCTTCATGTACCTAAAGTTGGAACTACTTACAGACAGAATTCGTACATGATAAGAGTTTGTCGGACGTTTAATGTGGTGTGTCGGGATATTGATCTGGATTTGTTCCATAATAAGATTGAAATCGTAAATAATAGATTGAGTAAGCGTTTCTTTGATATGTAGAATTATTTTTCTGTTTTTATATTTTGTATTTGTTGGGCGTTGAGTCATATCTTTTTATTTTAAACTCTCGCTGATATGTATTTTATGATTTTTTTTTATGTGTAAAAACCTTTAATTGGCCGTTTTTTGCATGTTGTTTCTGCGCACTTATTGTACAAGCTGTAAGTTTTCCTAAGATTAATAAAATAAAAATATAATAAAATACGATAAACGAAAAAGACAGGAACACAGCAAATAAGAGAAATCTCTCAATATTTTATATTAAAGAAAAAAAAAAAACAAGGTTACAAGGTCAAATAGTGTCACCGAAGGAGTTACAAAACCAAGCTTTTCCCAATTATTGTTGCGGTCGGCTTCCAGTCTTAATGGATTCAGCTGAGTATCAGTGTTTTACATGGAGCGACTGCCAATCTGACCTCCACAACCCAGTAACTGGGTAACACGATACCCCTTGGCAAGACTGGTGCCAGATCTCAGACTACCCGTAAAGACTGTCAAAGATCTTCAAATGCCAAAGTCAGTTATAGAACCGCCAGCCGGGACTAACGGCTTAACGTGCTTTCCGAGGCACGGAGGAAACTCGGTATGATGAAATGGTCACCCATCCACGGACCGACCTCGTCAAGCGTTGCTTAACCTTGAAGATCATGTTGAGCTTCTTCGCAAAAAAAAATGTAATGAATAAAAATGCATAGCAACTAACCCCCTCCCTCCACACCGATACCACAAATAAACAAACATCAATAAAAAACACAAAATATCTTCCAACCAGGCTGGTCACATTAGAAGAAAAATATGACAACCTCCAAATAAAAGTAGAAAATCAAGAGAAACTTCTTTCACCGTAGAAGATTACGACCAAAACCCTCCAAAGATACAAAACTCATACTCAACCTCAAAAACTTAATAATCAACAAAATCACACAAAGTTAACCCGTCAATTAAAAATTATAACATACAACGTCAGAACCCTTTCATCATAATAATATGACCGAGTATTAGAACTGGAAGAATGTTTAAGTAAAATTTACTATGATATTAAGGGAATTTCGGAAGTTGGACGACAGGGCAACAGAATAGAAGAACACAAAACCTTTATACTTTGCTACATGGGATCTATATCCGGAAAATATGGGGTGGGATTCATAATAAACAAGTCGTTGAAAAACAATATAGAGAGCTTTATAGGAACAACAGAACGAGTAGCAACTCTCAACATGAATATTGAATGTAACAAGTTATCAATCATACAAGTATATATATACTATAGAAACAGCAAACGAATGCAAAATTAACTAATTTTATAAGACCAAAGAAAAGGCCTTTGAAACAGCACACACACATCATTCTAATGGGAGACTTTAATGCAAAAGTTGGAGCCCCCAGAGAAAACGAATATCTGGTTATGAAACAATACGGAAACGACGAAAGAAACAATAGGAGTCAAAGACTTATTAACTTCGCGCTAGAACATGAGCTATCAATTATAAATACCTGCTTCAAGAAAAAACAAAACCACAGATGGACTTGGCGATCACCAAGCGGTCAGTACAAGAACGAGATTGATTACATTCTTTCAAATCACCCAAAACTGTTCCAAAATATAGAGGTTTTGAACCTAAACTAAGCATCAGACCACCGTTCTATCAGGTGTAAAATTATGCTTACAAAGCAAAAAAAAAATAGGACCAATTTCACAAATAATAATACAAGTCAACTCAAAAACAAAGATGAAATAACAAAATACAAAGAACCAACCCGTCAGCCAAGAGAACAAACCGGTGCAAATCTCCTACGACAAAATTAAAAAGGGCATCCAACAAAGTTTGATCCTTGCTAAACCAAATATAGAAAATAATAAAAAACATATAATATTACAAGAACGCACGCTAAAATTACTAAAAAGAAGACAAGACCTACAAAAAAACTAAGAATAAAACACGCTCATTGAAAAATGAACTGTCCGCACTGTACAAACTGGTTAATAAATATATCAGGAGAAAATATAGACAAGTAACAATAGAGAAAGATCTTCAGCTTTATGGTAGCTTAAAAAGAGCATATAAAGAACTCAGAACAAACCGATCCTGGATAGAAGGACTGAAAACCCTTAATAATCGAACGGATATTGTCAGTACAGCAACTGAATTTTACAAGAAAATCTATAGAGACAAAACACGAATAACCACTAACAGAACTGAAAAAGAAACTGTAGACTTTCACTCTATACAACCAATCCACGAAACTAAAGTAATAAACTCAATAAAGAAATTAAAATTCGAAAAAAGCCCTGGATCTGACAATGTCACAAACGAATCACTAAAATATGCTCATCAAATTTTAGCAGAACCATTGACTGAACTGTTTAATTCTATACATATAATATACTTCTAAGTTCTGAAACGCCCATAGAATGGTCTGAAGTAGATTTCATACTTATATATAAAAGGGGCGACCCAAAAAATATCACCAACTACTACAGACCAATTAGTTTGTTACCAAATATATACAAACTTTTCTCATCGATTATAAATAATAGACTAAGTCCGATAATAGAGACAAAACAACCTGTAGAACAAGCAGGCTTCAAAAAAGGATACTCTACTATCGACCACATCCACACCATCGAGCTAATTATAGAGAAATATCAAGAGCTCCAGTGACCTCTTTACATAACTTTTATTGAATTCCAAAAAGCTTTCGATTTGGTCACACACATAAGTATATGGGAAAGTTTAAAAGAACTAGAGGTGCCAGTTACATACATAAATGTGATTAAAAGTATATATAATAACAACAAAGGAAGAATAAATCTCGAAACCTTAGGCCTCGCCTTCCATATAGAAAGAGGGGTAAGACAAGGGGACCCGCTTATTATCATAGCCATTCTCGAAAACATCATGAAAAAGTTGGATTGGAGTAAAACTCTGTATAAAAGGCGCCTACCTAAGTCATCTGAGGTTCGCCGATGACCTGATACTTCTGTTAGAGACTGTCAATGAGATGCAAACCATGATAGAATCACTACAACAAGCGAGTGCAAAAGTTGGATTGGAAATGAACCTAACGAAGACTAAGATTATGACTAACACACGAATAAGACCTATATATTAGAATACGTGGAAAATGATATCTACCTGGCAAAAAGAATAAGTTTTGAGAAAAAAAGCAACATTATAGAAATAGAGAGAAGGGTCCAACAAACCTGGAATAAATATTGGAGCCTAAAAGAAATATTTCAAAGTAACTTACCAATAACTCTCAAAGCTAAAGTTATGAACTCATGTCTAAATCAAATCAAATCAAATCAAATGATTTTTATTTCACATAGGCCTACATTGACACTTATAAAACGTCGACAAAAGGTGCACGGTTCGGGTTGGTCGTTTCCTGTGGAGAAGAACCGGCAAGAAACTCCACGGTTACTCTTTTAAAAAATTGGTTTGTTTTTACAATATTTCCATGTTACAGTATTAGTGCTTAGATATGGGGGGGACAACGTAGGCCCGACAATAAGGAGTAAGAAATTAAAAAAAATATATATATTAACGAGAGAGTTAACAAATGTTAACAAGCGTCTAGAAATCTAGAAGGCCTACAATGTTTACACATTCACAAAACAATCAGTAAAATAATCTATACAAAGGAAAAAAATAAAAAAATATATAACAAGACTAAATTTAACATGTGGCACAAATTTTGTTATCAGTGCTGTAACTATTCATAGCAAAGGGCTATAAAGATTATTGAAATCATTGCAAAAAGTCTAATTAAAAGAAGGAAAAAAATATAAAATGAGATTGAGAATAGTTAGAGACATCCACATATTTGTGCCGTTTATGAGTTACCAGGGAAGCCGCATGCGCAGAAGGAGCTAAAATTTTTATCTTCAACGTAGTCCTTGATTTAATAATATGCTTTTTTAATAAGGACACGTTTGATGTAGTTTTTGAACTTTCCATCGGTAAATTCTATAACTGACTTTGGCAACTTGTTATAAAAGCGTATACTGTTTATAAGAAAAGACTTGCTAGTTTTCGTTAATCTGAATTTTGGTATTACAATTTCATGCTTACTGCGTGTATTTAAATTATGGAAATCGCTTCTAGTTTTGAAAAGCCCTCGATTTTTGCGGACATACAAAATATATTCCAATATATAAAGAGAAGGTAGAGTCAGTATATCGATCTCTTTAAATTTATCTCAGAGAGACTCTCGTGGACTCATTTTATAGATTGCGCGGATTGCCCTCTTTTGTAAGATGAAAATTGAGTCAACATCTGCTGCTGATCCCCACAGCAGAATGCCATAAGACATAATACTGTGAAAATAAGCATAGTATACTAACCTAGCTGTGGCTACATCGGTTAACTGCCTTATTTTCCTTACTGCATATGCAGCTGAACTTAACCGACCCGAAAGAGTTCTAATGTGCGCGCCCCACTGCAATTTTGAATCGATAGTAATCCCTAAGAATACAGTTTCCTTTATAACTTCAAGATTTTTGCCGTCAAGATTTAAATTTAGGTCACGTTGTGGTACATTTGGTAAAGAGAACTTCAGACATTTTCTTTTTTTCGCATTCAGTAAAAGATTGTTAGCTGCGAACCATTTAGAGAGAACAATTAGACTTTCGTTGACATGTAAGACATCCGTATCTTTCCTATCTATTTTAAAAATTAGCGAAGTATCATCAGCAAATAGAATTATATCCGATAATTTGGCCAACATAAAAGGGAAATCATTAATGTAAACAAGAAAAAGGAAAGGGCCGAGAATTGAACCTTGGGGCACGCCCATCTTGACTAGAGACCCGGAGGACGTCGCCCCATTAACATTTACTTTTTGCTGTTTGATAAATAGGAAAGCACAAGATCAGCAGATTTTCTTCGAATTGCGTAGTGGTGTAATTTACAGATCAGTGTGTTGTGGTCTACTACCAAGCTTAATTTATGGAAGCCAGACCTGCAAATTCTCTACACAAGCTATGAATAAAATCAATATCATGTCAAAGAGACCAAACCGCACTGGGCCCGCGTGGTGGTTAACGGCCCATTCCCTCTCACAGAGAGGAGGCCTGAGTCCCAGCAGTGGGAACATTAATAGGCTGATGATGTGATGTGTGATGTAATGTCAAAGAGGTTTAGAGCGAAGCATGTTAAACATAAAGAAAATTGACAAAATAAGACACAAAGATAAGAGACATCACTAAAGTTACAAACGCTTTGCCTTTGCTCTAAAACTGAAATGGCATTGGGCTGGCCATTATGATATGATGAATATTATGCGTTAATATATCTAACGCTAACCCAAACTTTATTCGCACTATAGTTTCAGTTTTTACTGAAAACTAGTCAAACTGAGCACTCTTACTATTTTTGATGTAAATTAAACACGGAGCCAATGTTTACTTATTGTCAAAAGGCTCCTTTAGACCAACTACACTCAGCAGCCTTACGGGTCCAATATAAAAATGAGTTCAGGATGTTGATGGGGCTGCCCCGTTTCTGCAGTGCATCAAATATGTTCGCGGAATCTCGCATCGATGATTTCCATGCCATCGTCAGGCAGAGATCTGCCTCTTTGCTCTGCATAGTGCGGGCTAGCTCCAACTTCATCCTAAAAACCATAGCCGGGAGGTACGACACTCCGTTATTAGGGGATATTGTTCTGAAATGCATTCCGAACAACAACCTCGTTACTAAATAAGTTTTTTAGATATATTTTTTTTTTAAATTAAGATTGTACTGACATAGGTATAAGTTTTCTCGTTTACTAACCCATATGGATGTTACTTGTCCGAAATAATTATTATTTTATTTTATTTGAAACAGCATACTACACGATCCAATATCATAATAATGCACAGTTATTGAATATACCTGTAAAAACAAAGAAACAGCTTTGACAGAATATTCAACGTATAAGAGAGACTATAGGTGTAGGGTGTAGGTGGTATAGTGTGTAGTGCTATTCTGGGTGCATTGTCCTCACATATATGAACTAATAACTGTATATGTACCTATGTTCCTAAATATTGTAAAAAATATTTTTTTTTTTAAAAGAGTAAGTATGGAGTTTCTTGTGCATTCTTCTCCATAACAAGCTACTTTCCGAATGCACGGTAGAATAATTTTTATGTTCGTTCAAAAGTGCCGCTTGGTGGCCTAGTTGAAATAAAATATCTTTGTCTTATAATAAACATCATATTACTAAACTTAAAGAATGTATAACCGAACTATCGTTTTCAGAGGTATTTAAAGAATCCAATATTAACGCAGCTTACGAAAAGTTCTACAAGCTAATATATCTATTTTATAAATTATGTTTCCCGTTTAGGAGAATAAAATCTTAAACAGGGATCAACTCCTAATGGATATCTAAAGGTATTAGAGCATGCTGCAAAACCAAAAGATCATTATGAAACAAATACTATGCTATCAGGCTGAAAATAAAACAAAATTTAAAAACTACTCTAAACTCCTACGACGTTGCATACATCATGGGTCTATTAAAACAACTAATCATCAATTTATCAGTAATTCTAAAAAAAAATATAGCGGCAACAGTAATACATCATTTGTGAAAATTTGAACTGTCTAGCTATCACGGTTCATGAGATAGCCTGGTGACAGACGGACAGACAGACAGACCGACAGACAGACAGACGGATCGCGGAGTCTTAGTAATAGGGTCCCGTTTTTACCCTTTGGGTACGCAACCCTAACAAATGCAAGGCAGCATGGCAACTGATAAAACATGAGTCCGTCGGTACTAAAAGCAAACAAGTCATAGAAAACGTAAGAAACAAAGGTACTGTAATTAATAGCCCGGATAAAATTGCTGAAGCATCCAATGACTATTGGATTAATCTAACAAACGATACCCATAAAAATACTCGTGTTAGCCTTAAAACATCTGTTAGTGATAGTAATTTCCTAAAACCGTATGGACATGCAGAAATACACAAAATTATGTTATCTTTAAACAACACAAACTCAGTAGGTTACGATGAGTTAACAAAAATTATAAAATGTTGTTCCGGTGAATTAAGTTTTAATACCAGTTTTAACATATTTAGTAAATCTATCTTTCGAATCTTGATGTTTTCCTAGCCTACTTAAACAATCGGTTGTAAAACCTCTCCACAAAAAAGTTAGCAAGGAAGATCTAGATAACTACAGACCAATTACTCTCATTCCGATTATATCAAAAATTTAGAAACTGCTATACATGTCCGCCTTACTCAATTCATCGACATACTATCCTAAGGGAAGAACAGTACGGTTTTCAAAAAGGAAAGTCCACAACATTAGCATGTTTTAACCTAATTCACACAATCATTACTAATTTAGATAAGCGACATAAGACAACAGGCATATTTTTTGACATGTCGAAGGCCTTCGACTTCGAATCACACAAATTGCTTATACCCGTAGACAAAATTGAAAAGTATGGGATACGGGGACCAGCTCTTCAATGGATAGAAAGTTATTTATATAACAGAATGCAGTGTGTAGAAATTGACAAAATTAATAGTAATCTAGAGCTAAAATCTTACAGATCAAACTATAAAAATAACAGGTCTGGTGTGGACAAGGGGGTGTGCTTAGCTCCTTAATGTTTATACTATACATAAATGACCTTCCTGAAGTTACTAATTACCCCTGTTTTCTGTTCGCTGATGATATTTAATTAATAATGACATCGAATAATACTGACATTAATAAATATACAACTGACATAAATAATACAACTGAATCGATAATAACAAAAACTAATTTTATTCAATTTAGTACATATGGACGAGAAAATAAGTCTTTGGACATCAATTATTTTACGAGGCGGACGTGATCGCTTGAGGTAGGTGGGTGGCTTCGGAGGAGTCACGCCGTGCCCTCATCTCAGATGTTGGCAGTGACCTGTCGTTGCCGGCCGTAGTCGAGTCTATGGTCGGCAGCGAGGAGTCCTGGGACGCGGTGGTTTTCTTCTGCAAAAAGGTGGGTATCTGGAGGTTGTAAAGCTCCTGCTCAAAGCGCGTTGACGCCCCTGCACCTATAGTTCAATTTCTTCAAGAATTCTGGAGCCTGGGAGTTGATTGATGACTTTTATGTGTTGGTAGGTAAAGGCTTCATGTGTAGCAAATGAGAGACTTGATTCTTCATTACTACTTGTGGGGGCTGAGTCACCCTCGTCCGTAGGAGAGCACCCCATATGATTCCCTACACGTGGCCCCCGGGTGGTGCAAATCAGGTGACATTAATTGGTGGTAGGTTACGGCCGAAGGCTTGGGACCACCCACCGGGCAAAGACGTACCGCCAAGCGGCCTAGCCGTGTTCCGGTGTGATGCTCGGTGTAGCCAATTAGAGGAGTTGGGTCGAGATAGCTGTTCCACTGCAGGCGGACCAGCCTGACGTGCGCTGTTATGGGCGTGTCGGGATACTGGTCGCGGAGGGTAGCGGGATCCGAGTAGTTGGGGGCCCAAGTAGTGTGCCAGCCACACACGAAAGGCTGCCCCGCCAACTGTCGAAAAATCCCGGAATGCACCATCGTGCTGGTTGGCGACCAGAAGACAGGGGCGTCCCCGCAGTCTCCAGACCAGTCCCCCATTGATAGCGTCCTGTCAGTGCGTGTCTGTGGGTTGCCAGCGTAGAACCTCACCTCACTGCCTTCTCCTCCCCTTTTTCAATCGAAAACTATGCCAAGGAAAAATAAAAGAAAAGCTGTACAGCGGCAGCATTCCCTGTCACTCAAAGTGCACCTCAGCAACATAAGAAGGCTGCACCCTAATCTCGAAGCAGTCCATCACTACCCGGAGACTGATAGACCAGCTCTTCTTTTCCTTTCGGAGACGCAGATCGGATGTCCGTCAGACATGTCATACTTATCATACCCAGGGTTTACCCTGGGGCACAATTTTAAACCACGCGCGGGTGTATGCATGTACACCCGAGACGACATCTGCTATCAGCGTCTCCGAAACCTTGAGGGTTCCAGGTTTTCCGTGCTCTGGGCACTGGTGGACACAGGCCTGGATAAAATTATCTACGCCTGTGTCTACCGATCGCACAGTGGAGATCAGGAGACAACCAGGCTCACGGAACATCTGTGTGAGGCGGCTGATACGGCACAGCAGCGGTACTCTTCTGCCCAATTAGTGATACTGGGGGACTTCAATGCCCACCACCAGAAAGTGCTCTTCCCATACCGGTGCACTGATCATGCTGGGCGAGAGTTGCGCTTGCGTTAAATCTTGCCCAGCTGGTCCAGGGAGCAACAAGGGTGCCGGATGTTGATTCGCAAACTGCTAACCTGTACCTGCTCCCTGTGTGTGTGTTTACCTGCTCCCTATGCGTTTATATCCGTCCGAAAAATTTAACTTGACACTTGTTTTATCGGATCCTTATGTCAGATATTACGACATTAAAATAGTTATCCTGCGGTCGACGAAAGCTAAAATTCCAAGCAGTGGCTGCTTTTTTAATGCTCGAAGAAGCTCTACTGGAAGAGCGGAGGCAACGTCGGCGACATTTACGCCAAAACATCCTGTTGGCGAGTATTCCCGACGTTGAGTTCATATGGAACTATAGGCTCACTTGGGTATTATTCGAGGACTTGTGTGAGGACCTAATACCTCTTTTGCATCGACACATAGGTACGATGAAATGGTGTTGATCCAACAATGAAGGTAAGGATATATTAAGATGCGGGGAGTTACCAAGGTGCAGTGGGCCTTAGCAGTGATGTTCCAATGGCACAACAGACAGTGTCACGCTGTATGCGGCATGACACAAATGCACTGAACAGCCCCTCATGTTTTATAAAGTACATAAGGTTTCCACAGAATTTGGCTGGGAGGAACCTTATAAAAAGACAGTAAGTTTAAAAGCTTGTACCTACCATTTTTCTAAAACAAATATCTAAAGGTATTTAATCAAATATAGCCTGCCATTTGAACAATGACTAACTATGCTTTGAAGAGTGTTTATACCTATACCTACTTAAAGAGTACACTTAAATAAATTGTATCATTTAAATTTTTACACATTTTATGAAAAATATGGCCTGCCAGGCGTAGTGTTACAGGGGATTCTGGGTACCCACTTCGGGAATTCATGATGACCCCAATAAACAATCCTGTCGAAGACCCCAATAGACAATAACATACAAAAACATGCTCGGTCTAATAAACAGCGTATGTTTGCCATTTTAAAAGGCCGATTAAGATGCGTCTTAGCAGCAAGAGAGCTGCATTATGCACCAGTCACAGTTGGTATTTGTCACAATTTATAATAGATATAGCTATGTTTTTCTAATAACGCATTGAACGGGTGAACAGTATTTTTTTCATCTATTTAAGGGCAAATTTTAATTATTTTTTCAGGTAAAATTGTCATTGCCTGCTGTGTTTTACATAATATGTTTAATCAGGCGGACTTAGAAGCACCTTCCCTCAGCGAGAAGATCTTCAATTTGAGCGCAGTAGACAGGGAGAAGTGTCTACAAAAATATTATCTACCCATCAAGCTCTTCAGCAAGGACAAAGAGCGAGAGACAGATTAGTGCAATTGCTGGAAAGAAATAGATACTTATGCAGTCTCACAAGAAAACTTTACAAGTATAAATGCATTGGGTATGTGTATGACTAGATGTATGAATGTCAGTGAAGCAAAAGGTGTATGTAAAGATCGTAGCAGGTGGCATTCTGTAGTTTCTGTCTACCCCCATGGGAAAATGGCGTGAGTTTATGTATGTATGTATTATTGACTTTTCACAATAAAAGCATTGATTTTTAAAAAAAAAAAAAAAACCATTCAAATCTGAATAAATTTAACAATTACAACACACTGTCACTTAAACAATAACTACAAAAATACAACTACAAGAGGCAAAAGAAACGTTTCATTTCGTAAACAAAGTAGTTTTGAATTTGGTAGTTTACACACTTGATTATTTACCGAAATTAAGTGCTGATAGGAAAACAACCTTTATGGGTATGTGACTTTTCCCTACTTTAAGTACGAAAATCGCCAAAATGTTGAAAGTTAAGAAAAATTATTTATTTGTGACCCGCACAGGATACACGAGAAATAAGCAAAAAATTAAACAATTATAAAAATACAACCCTATGCGAGACCAAAAATTCGCCTATCTCAGCATGTGCAACGACACCAAAAAAAATTATATTGACACTTCAACCTGGTTTTCTTTTTACTTATCAGTCTTAAATTATTGCTAGGACCTTAATATCTCTTAATTGTCTACTGAGTCTCAAATACCTAATAATCTGAATAAAATTAACACTTAACACACTATAACAATAAAACAGATTTCCTTTTATTTATCAGTCTTATATTATTGCTATGAACTTAGTTTTTCAAGAATAATCAGCTTTACTTCATCTAGCATCTCATTTCTCCTAGTTTTGATTATAAGCCTTAGCACTTCCACCTTCGGCAGGTGTAGCAGCACGGGTGGGTGTGATGGCGGCTGGCTCTCTTACTGGTGGACCCTGTACAACAAAAACTGAATATCATTGACAGATACAACAAAAAATATATGATTGTGTGTCTGTAATTTATTAATATTTATTACCTACTACCATAAATTATAAATTTTGTTAAGTATTACCATTGGAAAAGCTGGTTGGACTCTTGATTGACTAAGTTTGTGGGTCTTCAAAACCCTCTTCAATAATCAATAGGATCTTTAACTCCATTTGGGAGCGGGTTGGTGCTACCAATGGAGCTGTAACACATGCTGACCGTCTGGCAGCTCCAGCAGCTTTCTTGGCCAAATGTTTTAACAGCCCACACCAAAAATTTGGTTATTTTGTTAATTTTAATTGCATGAAAGGTATAATATATACACTATACTCATAAGTACTCCTACAGATAATAACCCAGCCAGTAAATAATCAAAAATGCCTTTGCCAAAGCTGAGTTAGTCATGATTTTCACATATGTAATCGTGATTGTAACCCCTACTGACTGGCCTACAAGTATTTGCAGGATGACTGACTATGATTGTATGCAATTTACTAAGGACAAGACCATAAAATCATATTAATATTGACGAGTAATGTATTAAACTCACCTTTTGCCACTGCTCCACGGAATTAGTGCAACTTTCCATTGAATGAATGAATGAATGAAATTGTTTATTTGCTAAATGTAGGTATACAGATAAGGTAAGGTAGTTGCCCAATTAAGGTAGTTGCACTGGTTTTCCCACAGCCGTTTTGAGCGAACTTATGAAGTCGACGAGGGCAACGTTTATAGAGCAAAAATCGGCCAAAAAATCACGTTTGTTGTAAGGGAGACACATTTTTTTTTTTTTTTTTTTTTGTAATTTATAGGCTCGCCTTTGACCACTATCTCGCCTGATGTTAAGCAATGATGTGGTCTATGGTGAAGCACGCTTGCCTAGAAGAAACCTATTCACTCTTGACTTAAAGACCCCAAGGTTGTAGCTATTAGGGAACAAAGACCCCAGAAGGGAGTTCCACTCCTTAGCTGTGCGCACAATGAAAGTATTAGCAAAACGCTTTATGTGTATGGGAGGGATGTCCACCATGTACCGATGACGCATGGCCGTACGTCTTGTAGTCCGATGATGGAAAGGGCTAGGCGGAATCAAATTGTGCAGTTCCGTCGCACACTCCCCGAAGTGTAACCGATAAAAAACCGACAGGCTGGCAACTCGGCGACGATGTTCGAGACTCTGGAGCTTTGAGGCGACCACTGGCGACCAGTGCATCGTTGCCAATAAGCCTTTTGGCCCGTCTGTCAATCGACTCAAGTGCATCAAGCTGGTATTTGGCAGATCCATCCCAGAGGTGAGAGCAGTACTCCATGCAAGATCGAACTTGCGCTTGATACAACTTAAGCAGCTGTTCCGGCGTGAAGTACCGTCTCACCTTCGCAAGGATCCCTAACTTTTTGGCAGCCAGTTGAGCCTTTGCCTCAATGTATGGGCCAAAATTAAGGGTCGATGTCAACGTTATGCCAAGAAGCTCAAGATGGTCCGTTATCGGTATGGTTACACCTCGGAAAGAAGGAGCCGGGTGAAATTGGCTCTTTTTCGCGGCGAAGAGACACGCCTGTGTTTTTGCGGCATTGAACTTGACCAGATTGGCATTGCCCCATTCGGAGACTGCCTCCAAGGACAAGTTCAAGCGTTCAACCATGGCCTCCCGGAGAGACCGAATCTGAGGCCCAGTAGCCCGCGCGTCGGACACGTATCTCTCAGCAACAGTGCTGTCGTCTGCGTACCCAAAGGTTCCGGGTTTTAGCAGATCATTAATGTGCAGCAAGAATAAATTTGCCGAGAGCACTGACCCCTGAGGGGTCTCTCGTATCTAACTGACCGGACGAGCAGCCGTCGATAACCACTCGGATGGATCGATTCCTCAGGAAGTCCGCAATCCAATCACACAGACCACTAGGCAGACCGAAGGAAGGAAGCTTACCAATAAGGCTTTCGTGCCAGACCCTGTCGAAAGCCTTCGAGATGTCGAGGGAGACGGCTAGCGCTTCCCCGTGTCTCTCGATGGCCTCACTCCAGATGTGAATAGCATACGCTAGAAGATCCCCAGTGGACCGATTTCGGCGGAAGCCGTATTGGCGATCACTGAGGATGTCGTTTGCTTTTAGGTATGCCAGGAGCTTCCCGTTGAGCACACGTTCCATACTCTTACAGAGGATGGACGTTACAGATATGGGTCTGTAGTTGGCAGGGTCAGCTCGACTGCCCTTCTTGGGCACGGGCTGTACGTTGGCTTGCTTCCAAGCCTTCGGCACTTTTCCAGTCTCTATCGATAGGTGATACAGGCGTGTCAAGATCGGAGACAATTCAGGCGCACAGGTTTTAAGTTTTAAGTACAATTGCTGGTATACCGTCGGGGCCACTCGCTTTGTTCACATCAAGGCTACGCAGCACCCTACGGACGTCCTTTTGATGGATGCGAATGTTCGACATACTCGTCACACATCCATCAGAAGAAGGAGGAGGCTGCGCGCCATCAGTATTCAGATGCGAAGATTCCGCAAAAAGGGAGGCAAATAAGTTTGCCTTCTCCTCAGCGGAGTGGGCTAATGACCCGTCAGGTTTCAGCAGTGGTGGTAGTGAGGGGCGACAGAAATTGATTGAATTGATTCGACCGACTTAGCCAGGGACCAAAACGCTTTGCTACCCGCTGGGTATGAAGCAAGTTTGTTCCCGATTCTGCTAATGTGGTCAAACCGTGCTCTTCGCATCACCTTTTTGCAGGACTTGGCAGCCCTGTTGAAGGCTCTCTTCTTCTGACTCACGTCATTTGCCTTGCGCGTTCGAGCGTCGACCCATTCCTGGTAGGCCTTGTGTTTGACCGCGTTGGCGTGGTTACACTCGGCTCCAAACCATGGTCTGTCGACGTTAGACATTGCTTCGTCAGAAAATGGAATATAGTACTCCATCCCCCGACGCAACACATCAGTCACGGCGTCAGCGCATGACGATGGATCGTCCGAAGAGAAGCAAGTGGGCTGCCAAGGATAGCATGCGAAAAAAGATCGAATCCCATCCCAATCTGCTGACATGTACCGCCATACCCGCCGGTAGCCTCTTGGGCTGGGATCGGGCGGGGAGTAGACGGATACAGACTTCACCAGACAGTGGTTGGAACTACCCAAAGGTGAAGATATCGACACTGAGTATCGGTCTGGATCTGTTGTCAGCAGAAGGTCCAAGCAATTGGCTGTGTGCGAATCAACATCTGGCACCCTCGTTGCCCCCTGGACCAGCTGGGTGAGATTTAGCGCTAGCGCAAGCTTGCGCGTCTCTCGTCTAGCATGATCAGTGCACTGGTATGGGAAGAGCCATTCCTGGTGGTGGGCATTAAAGTCCCCCAGTAGCACTAATTGGGCGAAAGGGTACCGCTGCTGTGCTGCATCAGCCACCTCACTGAGATACTCTGTGAGCCTGGTTGTCTCTTGATCTCCGCTGTGCGACCGGTAGACACAGGCGTAGATAATCTTATCCAGCCCTGTGTCCACCAGAGCCCACAGCACTGAGAACCTGGAGTCTTCAAGGTAACGGAGACGCCGATAGCAAGTGTCGTCTCAGGCATACATGCATACACCCGCGCGTGGTTTGAAATTGTGCTCCAGGGTAAACCCTGGGTAGGATAAGTACGACACGTCTGACGGACTTCCTATCTGCGTCTCCGTAAGGAAAAACAGTGCTGGCTTTTCAGTCTCCAGATGATGGTGGACTGAGGTGACATTGGAGTGCAGACCTCTAATATTAGTGAGGTGCACTTTGTGTGGGCAAAAGTGCAAACAGCGGCTGCACCCCCTGTGCAGCCGCTGTTTTACTCCAGTTTTCTTTTTTTTTCTTGCCATTATTTGTAAGAGTGAAAGGAGAGGAGAAGGAAGTGAGATGAGGTTCCACGCTACTAACCTACAGACACGCACTGAAAGGACGCCATCTTAGGGGCACTAGTCCGGAGACTGCGCTGAGACGCCCGAGCCCCCCCGGAGATGTCCATCGGGCCCTCCCATCTGGTCGCCAACCAGCACGATGGTGCATTCCGGGATTTTTCGACAGTTGGCGGGGCAGCCTTTCGTGTGTGGCTGGCACACTACTTGGGCCCCCAACTACCTGCGGTCGGCCAGCGGCGCACCGTGCCTCGGATCCCGCTACCCTCCGCAACTAGTCTCCCGATACGCCCAAAACAGCACGAGTCAGGCTGGTCAGCATGCAATGGAACAACTATCTCGACCCAACTCCTCTAGTTTAAATTAAATTATTATTATTTTTTTAAGTAAATATACAACTAAACATTCTGTGAATATTTCAAGCGTCTACCTGTTACCGTTATTAATATCGAGCAAAAAACGGCAAAAATATCACGTTTGTTATATGGGAGCCCCCCTTAAATATTTATTATATAATGTTTTTAGTATTTGTTGTTATAGCGGCAACAGAAATATATCATCTGTGAAAATTTAAACTGTCTAGCTATCACGGTTCATGAGATACAGCCTGGTGACAGACGGACAGACAGACAGACAGACGGATCGCGAAATCTTAGTAATAGGGTCCCGTTTTTACCCTTTGGGTACGGAACCCTAAAAAAGCAAAGGTATCAAAAGAACAATGCCACTTTCCGGACGTTCGAGTTCATTTCTATATTTATAGACATAAAAAAGTAAATTGTTAAAATTAAATTAAATAAAAATTAAATTAAAAATATTTGATTTTTTGTTTAGTAAGCTTGAAACCACAAACCGGTAAGCGGTCGCCGGATTTGTTTAGTACTCAATCCATACTAAGCAGTGGGTCGCGCGACCCGATCGCGGTCGCGGGTCGCGGTCGCGCTTCGCTGTCGCTAAGAACCGAATCCTACCTTCATTCAGACGATATTCTCATACCCTATGTCTGATCTAGCAAAACAACTTTTTAGGCTGGCAATAATCTCAACCCCGTAATGTTATATTTATTTTTAGTATAAGTAGTTTTTAGTAAAGTGCAAAAGTGCAGTATATTGTTTAAGGTACAATGGGGTTGACGTATTCTTGTAGATAAAAACCCCCAAACTAATAATAAAGAATAATAAAAAAAACATACATCACTAAGGTCCAGTGCGAGTTGGGGAACGTCACGTCTGTACACAGTGTTACGGAAAGTTGTGATCATATTTCAAAAACTGCTTCTGGCCATGTAAATAAACTATTGTCTCCAAGGAAGTACTAGCCAAAATTCAAAAAAAAATTGTGTCTCCCATACAAATTTTGTTCAGTTGACGGCAACTTTGTATGGAAATTCTAAATGTTTTTTTTAGGAATTGCCTTTTTTTTAATCAGCAATAGCTAATAACATTCAAAATATCTTAGTATTATTATCTTAGTATTATTCGATGCAGCCTACTATCTGCAAGATTGTGCAACAATCTTACTCTAGACTCGTGCAATTTTTGTATTTTCGCTAAAAAACACTAAAATTCTTCAACATACCCAAAAATATTCTGTCATATGTCTTCTCACAAGAGTAAATCTCGTTCGGATTAATTGAGGCTTTCTGAAATTGAGGGTGGAAATCTTCAATCATAATTAGCATATTAACCGTACTTTCGGTTTGGAGGACCTTCAAGGCAGATTTAAAAACAATCTCTATAGGAAGATAGAGATTGTTTTTAAATCTGCCTTGACTAGATCTTGCATCATAGTGCAAAAATGTCATTAGGAAGTACCAGATATATTAGGTAGCTAATTTTAATTCCACCTATGTGGCATGTATTGATCCACTAGGGTTCCCTCTATCTGGCAGAATCTTGATACTCCGAAATTTATTAGGCATAACACACTTGGCATAATCTTCTTTAAACGAATAGTCTTAAGGCATATTTTTTTTTATATAATCATTGTTTGGCCTAATGGTTCTATGCCCGAATTTACAATGGCTTACTTTTAAGATGGCAGAATTTTATTTGGCATAATTTCACTTGGCATATTGTGAAGATGGCAGAAATTCATTTGGAATAATTGTATTAGGCATTTCTATAAAATAGCATTTTTAACCTTAAATTAAAATTGAAATATTGTCTTAAAAAGTCAATATGTTGTGTTACAAAAGTTCGTGACAGAAACGAATCGCTGCAAAACCGACTCCACGTAGTCTTGTCTGCCCTACCCCTAAAGTGTAATTTAAGCCAGCACGTAGGGGCTAGGCGGCCTGCGAGCTGAGGAGCAGGTGGTTTAATAACGATCGCCGCCGTGGCTGAAGCTGCGGTGGTGAGCGTTAAAACCATCTGCGACGATAAGCCCCGCAGCGCCGGAGCCGTGACAGAAACCATGCCTGTTGCATGCTGCATGCTCAATTTCATTCTTGCTTGCATGTTGCATGCTTGCTGCATGCTAGCTTGCATGCTTGCTGCATGCTCACTTGCATGCTAGCTTGCATGGCTGCTGCATGCTCACTTACATGCTTGCTTGGATGTTGCATGCTTGCTGCATGCATGGTGTATGCTTGTTTGCATGCTACATGCTTCATACAGCGAATAACAACAAAAAAAAATGTGTTCAATCAATCTTTTATTAAGGTAAAAAATACAAAATTACTCTAACTCTGAATTATCTGTAATGTGATAGATAAGTATTTCAATTAATATGGATATGAAATGTATGCCAAAAGACGATTCTGAATGTGAACTTTCTGCGATATGATGGTTCTGCCTTTTAATGACTATCGGTATGAAATTTATGCCTAAAGATTATTCTGACTTACAAAATTATGAGTTTGATGATGTATGATAAATGAGTGTATGCCAAACGATTTTCTGCGAAATGATGATGCTATCCGTTGTTATGGATAATAATATTATGACATAAAAAGTTCTGCTATAAAAGGTAGACCCGATCCACTATCGTCTTTATATGTATGTCAAAATTATCAATCAATAAAGTTTTAGCAATACTTATCAGTTTTCTAAACATCATGATCATAAAATTACATTGAAACGCAATAAATTAAAGTCAAATAAACTGATGGGGAGAAAGCCTTTATTAATAGCTGGTAATAAACTTAGTTTGGTTAGACCACCATATTTTACTTGAAAAGTTATTTATGACTGAAAACGTTTCACTGTGAATCTTCAAGGCCTTTATTAGAGAATAGTGGTCTTTCTTAGAGAACAGGGTATTTATTCATAGGTGAAAATAAGAACCTATGAATAGAAGACTGTCATCGGTAATATTATTTTCCTGTGACATCTAAGTTCAATATAACTGCGAGGCGAGCATGGCATCTGTGATACGCTTGTCTCACGCATTTTATCACGGTTTTAGCTCCCAAAATGTGATAAAAATGATGTAAATCTGATGTGTTTATAATACTGAATATCATCTGCATTGTGCATTGTAAATGGAAAGTGGTTTTCAATTAATCTATTTACCTGATTATGAAGACAAATATGAATTCTATAAAGGGTGAATTATGTTAACGGTTCAATAAAAAATAAACCCATGTATACAGTCGATTCTATAAACTATACAGAAAGTGCAAACATGAAATCGGATATCAATAATTACTGCAAAATACGAAGTCTATAACAATGAATTTGATAGCGCTCTTGATGCTTCGCACGGTGGTAGGGTACTTTGTAGTACCCGCCTGGCTGGCAACCACCCTCAAGTTGAAAATCTGTCGCCAAGCACCTTCCGGTGTGTTCCGACAGCAGCACTTGAGAGCCAGTTCCCTTCTAGGCTTTGTGTGCTTACCACCATCGGCCACATCATCACTGACCACGGTGAGATTGTGGTCAAACACAGGCCTATACATAGTAAAAAAAAAAAAAAAAAAAAATGCCAAAGTCTAGAAATATGAAGACATAAATAGCAATGTAAAAATACTATAAATAAATCCAAAGGTCAAAGTAACTATAAAATTTAACCCTTTTACAAATAAACGCGGAATAAAGTTATACCAGGTATAACAAAGGTATAACCATACATTTTCATAGGTTTATACTTGGTATAACTTTATACTGCGTTTATTTGTAAGAGGGTCAAAATATAACCCCTAGAGCAAGCAATGACAGTATTGATGTATTCGACGAGATCTCGCCTTTTGTATCGTTCAAACAGTCGAGATCCATATTACTGAAGACTCCCTCGAAACAATATTCCATGAACGTATCCATAGTTATCACAATATTTTATTAAACAAACTTTATATTTATAAATTATAAAACGTCATGTAAAATATTTTTGTTACAATTAGATAGAAGAGATATTTGCTCTGTATTATAAAAACTTCTCACTGACATATCTTTGTTTACAAGCATTCATTTCAATAGCCTTTAGGCTACTTAACTTTTTTACTGACTAAACTTTAGGAATTGTCTACACCACAACATTTGGCGAAGCAATAGCCATGAAATCAGTTGTCAGCCCTCTTTTTACAAAGAAATCTTACAAGTGCAGTATAATCCTCTTACCTTTATGTTGGGAATCCTTCCTCTGTAGTAGTTTCCTATTTTATAGGTGCGATAGTCGCAAAACATAAGGAAGTGCTTCACCGTCGACCGCATCATCGCTTACCATCAGGTGAGACAGTAGTCAAGCGCGAGCCTATTGATAATAAAAAATAGTCAATTTTTTTTTCGGTCTATACTATAAAACGCATATATTCTCCGAAAGAGTAAGTCATATTTCGCAAGCTGTATTATAAAAAGTTCCCTAACAAAGAGCAAGTTGCCACTGTAACCGAGTAAAATTAGAAACTGCAGTAAGAATCACCTTAAGAAAAATCTATTTATTGCGACCTGGATCCGATCCGGGTCTGAACCCAGAATTACACACACAACAGTGGCGCTTCGGATCAATAGACGAATAAAGAACAACTCTGCTGCAAATGTCACATTTCTACGCTAAAACTAGAAGATAGTCATCATCATCATCAGCCTAAAATAGTCCACTGCTCAACAATTGCACTCCATTATCGGCAACTGTCATCAAGTTGCTACCAGCCACCCTGCGAAGATCATCGCTCTAACTAGCTTGAGGGCGTCCTACGTTTACCAGTTCGCGGTCTCCACTCAAGAACAAGTTTACCCTAACGGTCATCGCTTCTATGACCGGCCCATTGCCACTTCAGCTTGCTTATTCTGTGAACTATAAAATTTTTGGTTCTCTGCCGGATCATTTTGTTTTGGATTCGATCCCTTAGAGAGACTCCAAGCATAGCCTTTTTCATAGCTCGCTGAGTAACTTTGAACTGATGGACCAGTCGTATTGTGAGTGTCTACGTCTCGGCACCGTAGATCATAAGAGGTAGACTTAGGTCTACAGGTTTTGTGGAATACGCGACGAGAAGTCCCGGCAAAGTTTTCCAAACGCCGCCCAGCCCTTCTGTAATCTTCTGTTAGCCTCCTTTTCAAAGTTGTTCTTACCAAATTGCAGAGTTTGCCCGAGCTAAACGTATAGTCGAAGGTAGTCGCTCCGAGTAAATTACTGGTTTTCACCTGCATCCGGTTAAGTGCAAACCGACATCGTTGGGAAAAGACTAGGCAGATGAAAAGAGAGAGAAGAAGAAAAGAGAAGAAGAATAGGCAGAAGAGAGAAGGAGACTAGGCAGATGATGATAGATGAGAGCCATAAATAATGCTAAACCCATGCTTTCCTTTTCAGATACCTGAAGAACTGCGAAGAAAACTACGACGAAACATTTGAACTAACATACCGAGGAGACGTCTCCATGAAAGAGAAGGCAGAGCCCATGCAAACCTAGTACCTGACCAAGAAGAAGATCTGAATCAAACGACACACGCAAATGATTTACGACCTAAATTATATATTGAAGAATTAAATTTGAGAGAGCCTGAAAGTAAAAGTCTTGGTAACTCTTATAGTACTAACATAAACCCCTAAATGATTTTACCTACTGGTAAAATCATTTAGGGGTTTATGTTAGTACATAAAACAAATCAGATTAGTTCTTCCTAAACGATTCACCATCAATATGGCGTCGATATTGGATTGACGAAGATCATTGAAATCAATAAAGTCGAATTCATCAACAAAAACGACGATTCACCAATGCTATATATGTTGTTTATATATTTAATATGGTGAATGGCTATAAATTGGGAGTCTTAAAGTTATCAAGGCAAAGGTTACACCGTTTACCATTTTCGAACACAAATCATCACATAATTATAGGTGAGATGGTTCACAAACTAGATTAAACGATGTTTCAATATCTGATGAAATAAAAGACAAATGGATGGTGTTACCTCTGTCGGGTGTTGTCTTCTGTACTTATTAGCAAGTAATAATCCTATCTCTACTTTAATGATTTGTATTGTGATTAAAGTTGAAAGGCATACTATAAAACTGATTTCTGTTTTGTTGTTCATACTTCTAAATTCGTAAATTTATTGTGATCTGTTTACTTATGAAATTGTTACTCTCTCTTGTATACCTTTAAAAATCAGATATTCGATTCTCTTATTGATAGATTACATTTATCTTTTTACAGTATTGATTACACAACATATTACATTCCTATGGAAGTTCCAGAATCTCAGTAATATACTTCTTCCTTTTACCAAACCTTATGTGGAAGGCTTAATATATTATGTATACTATTACAGTTTTTAACCGACTTACCAAAAAGGAGGAGGTTCTATGTTCGACATTATGTTTGTTTTTTTTTTTTTGGTATGTTCACGCATAACTCCCGTCAATTTTGGACCGATTTTGAAAATTCTTTTTTTGTTTGAAAAAATATGTTTTGAAATTGGTCCCATTTTAGTTCGGTGAAGATCTGATGAAGAACTTCGTAGTTATACAACAGAACTCTTCAATAAATTACGGCAATTCTCTCGGGATTGCTGCAATCGCATGTCTGTTTATTGTTTATACAATTTCATAACATAACATCACACCAGTACCTACGCTCTTAAGGGGTACGCAGATCTCTCATTTCACCGGTTATGTTCAAGTTTCATGATATTCGGGTAATCTATTCTGGCGTTATAGGTACCTTGCTAAACAACTTACCTACCTATTATGTAGGTACAACTAAAAAGTGAAAAATAAAAAGCTTTATACAAAAAAAATACTACCGACTTCCAAATAAAAAAACTACAAAGTGAAAAATAACTTTATTTTTTGGAAGTCGGTGTCCATAACGCAAAAAAATGGTACCTACGAAAGACACCGACTTTTGTAAAAAAGCTTTTTTAGTTCTATTGATAATAACATAGAAACTATCTTCTACACTATTTACTACTGTTGCTTTATATTTTCTGTTCTTTATTGAAATGTTTATTGTAATGTAGTCACTCTGTATTTAGTTGAAGCTTTAATATTTATTTAATGTTTTAGTGAAATCGTTTCTATTCCATAGATGGTGTTGTAATATGTAATATTATTTCTACTATTGTGATAAATATCCATATCAAAATTATTAGAAATGAAAAATAAAATAAAGCAATACTTAATGTGTTTTATTTAGTGAAACATTACCCAATAGCTTTTGTCGTCTGCTATGTCTAATATACGAGAAACAACATAATTATGTATAATATGTCTCTCCAAAGACTTTTCTGTTAAAAATAAGTTTTCTTTAACATTACAAGTTGTTTTACCTCCACAGATAATTACCATTATATCTCAGAAAAATTAATGAAAACACAAGTAAAAAAAAGGGTTAAATAATTAATTGCAGATATGTTTAAATAACGCCACGTAAAGCCTGGGTCCCAGCTGCGGTGACATTCCTAGATATCGCGTCAGGTTTTCCCATGGATATCGCGTCAGGCTTACCCATGGATATCGCGTCAGGCTTACCCATGGATATCGCGTCAGGCTTACCCATGGATATCGCGTCAGGCTTACCCATGGATATCGCGTCACATAGGTTACCGAGGTTATGTGGCAGTAGCTGCTTCAAAAATACTGCTGCTGCATACAGCTGCATCGGATCAGATTGGATTGGATGACGTTAAAATTTATAAGTTTTAATCTACATTATTTCTTTTGCTTTCTAGAGTGGCGACCGCGTACCGAGAGACGCAGCGTTAGAAGGGTTCATCCTAGTTCAAATCAAATCAAATCAAATGTATTTATTTCAACTAGGCCATTATGCGGCACTTTTGAACGTTAAAAAAAATTTACATGTTATAAAAAATTGATTCTACCGTGCATTCGGAAAAGTAGGTTGATATGGAGAAGAATGCACAAGAAACTCCAACAACTCCAGTTGGACCGATGACCTGGTTAAAGGTGCAGAAATCTGCTGGATGCGAAACGCACATGATCGATCGATTATGATGACGCTTGGGGTGGCCTATGTCCAGCAGTGGACGTCTTTCGGCTGATATGATATAGTGTAGATGAATATTTATTTTGGAACTTTTTTGCTTAGGTTTTTGCCCCTGATTATATCAAAACAATTTTCAATTATAACCGACATTGGCATGGTATTCTATAACATGAGTGGCACAGTTAAGTTAACGGTCTGGTGTCTGATCGTGTTACGTATTTTTCAGCACGCAACTATTATATTTATTTTTTTTGGGTTCAACGACCGAGATGTAAGCTGGAGGCACTTTTAGTAAATATTATGTGGTACAATATAACTGTTGTTTATTGGTGATTTCCTTAAGTGTGAGTTGGGGACAAGAGGTCATGTGTCACCTCTCACCTTAGTGTTAAACCTTAGTATTATAGAAACTTACTCCTTGTATAGGAGGCGCGAATTGTATAAGAGGAAAAGTAATTAAATAGAATTTATTCCTATTAAAATTACTTTGTAGGGTTCCGTACCCAAAGGGTAAAAACGAGACCCTATTAATAAGACTCTGCGGTCTGTTTGTCTGTCTGTCACCAGGCGGTATCTCAAAAACCGTGATAGCTAGACAGTTGAAATGTTCACAGATAATGTATTATTCTGTATTTAGTATTTGTTGTTACAGCGAAAATAGATTTCGCTATAACAACAAATACTAAAAACAGAATAAAATAAATATTAAAAACGGCAAAAAAATCAAATTACTTATTATTAACAACAAACGTGAATTTTTTGGCGTTTTTTGCGATAATGGTACGGAACCCTTCGTGCACGAGTCCGACTCGCAATTGGCCGGTTTTTCTACATTATTATCGAAACATACGCGTTTAGGCCTCTTTTTTACAATCACTCGCTCCTAAGCCCTATGGACGACCTAACTATTCTAATCTGACAATATTATGTTATAATAACAGTTTATAAATACATCCAGTCAGCTATATTTGGCAAAAGATTTGTTTCTCATGCGCCTTATTTACTCATAGCATGTCACAGCATCTAAAAAAACTTTATAGTTTATTGTCATCTTCATTCTATCGATACACATTCATGGTGGGGCATAGCCCTCCCCCAAGCATAGTTACAATAACCGGTTCTGTGCACCCAGTGGATTCCCGCGACCTTCACTAGGTCACCAGATGCTTTCCTCATATAGCTGCCTCCCACAAGTTTTTGCAGGAGGCATACCCACAAAACCTCTTACATATACGAGCTACGAATTTCTTCAAAAAGGCTAAAACAAAGCGGTTAACAAAATAATATATGCTAAGATATTTTATAGGCTCTGCGTTCTTTCTTAATAAAATGTCATAGTAAAACCTTACATCTGGGCACTTACAAAAATCCATGACTGCAACATTATCTAATTCTACTCAAATAACCCGCCTGGCGTGTTCCATGATTTTTTCTGCAACCACAGCTACGTAATCTGTTCGGCTGATATTTGCGAATGCCTAAAAATAATCATTGATATGGAATGTTGTTCGGTGACCTCCACCATACGTTGGTTGGTTCGAATTTGACGACCAACGAAACAAGTTTTTTGTAATCTTCTTACTTTTAGGGATCCTTTTTTAGGTCCCTTTGTGAAGCTACAAAATAATTTTTAGTTTTTAAACGTTCGATGTTTGGTGGTTTACGTAGACAGCTTTTTCTTTGTTATAATTATTGGCATCAGGTGTTTGATTGAATCCTATTTTCATTTGGTAACATTTGTATATATTCTTTTAACGATTGTTTGTGAATGTGTGAACATTGTAGGCCTTCTAGATTTCTAGATGCTTGTTAACATTCTTCTTACTTTTAGGGATCATTTTTTAGGTCCCTTTGTGAAGCTACAAAATATTTTTTAGTTTTTAAATGTTCGATGGTTTACGTAGACAGATTTTTTTTTGTTATAATTATTGGCATCAGGTGTTTGATTGAATCCTATTTTCATTTGGTAACATTTGTATAGATTCTTTTACCGAGTGTTTGTGAATGTGTGAACATTGTAGGCCTTCTAGATTTCTAGATGCTTGTTAACATTTGTTAACTTTTTATCTCGTTTTACTTTCTCTTTGTATATATAATATATAAACCTATATTTTTTGGTTTTACGACTTATTGTCGGGCCTACGTTGTCCCCCCATATATACATACTAAAGCATGGAAATATTGTAAACCAAAGCATTTTTTTAAAGAGTAACCGTGGAGTTTCTTGCCGGTTTTTCTCCATGGGAAACGACCAACCCGAACCGTGCACCCTTTGTCGACGTTTTATAAGTGCCCATGTAGGCCTATGTGAAATAAAAATATAAAAAAATTGATTTTATCATAAAGCTCTTACATAAATAGGTACATCTATCAATGTTCAAAAATAAGCATACAATCTAGATTTTAACATTTTTGGAAAGTATGTCAAATCTAAACTTCAAAAAATTATGCATACGCAAAAAAAGAAAGCAAAAGTGGATCAATTAATATATCGACCACATTTTCAAGTCTGTTTTAAGAATATATTTCTCCAACATTCTCGAATAACCTAAGCTTAAGTCCGGCAGACCTCAAAACGCGTCAATTTGCTTAACTGTACTTACGATCACAATTCAGAAGCCAATAACTGGTCGTGGTGGACCTGTTATATGTTTGGCCCTTTTCTTGAGTTCACACATTTCGAATTATTGAAATTCTTTTATTATTTTTGTTTTTCATTTTGTCTATTCAAAGAAACTATGAATCCACCGTGTGAAATATGATAATAATATGATTAATAACGGGGTGACTCTGACTATAGTAACTACATATATTTTATTGTTTTTTTACTGCGCTACCACGAGGAAATAGTGCAGTTATGTGGGACTCCAACCCACTAAAACTAAGGTGTCCTCCTGTGCCGCTTATGGCGTGAACACGGGCACGCATTAGCACTCATCCGCGAACCCGCCGCGGCTGTCCGTCACCGGCCCCTTCTCTGGGGAGTACCTCCCATTACCGGCGCACCAGAACACATTGCATGCCGTGACTATCCCAGGGACAAAACCAGCACATGGACGCCAGGTGACCTCGTGTATGGCACTCTTGGTCACTCTGTGACCGGTCAGGTCACTGGCCCCGCCGCCTACTACTTTTCGGCAGCAGGGGATAGGGAGAGCGGTAAACGCTATACCGACACTGCCCCTCCCTTACGGCCCCACCGCGTCCGTCATCAAACGGTGGCGACCAGGTGATGATCCAGTGTTATTTATTGCATTGTTCGTTTTATTTTGTAAAGTGACAATATTGTTTTCTATAGTCTGAAGCTTTACTAACCATTTTATAGTCTCGTATACTCGATTAAATAGAAATTCTTTTGTTTTTTTTTTATTTGTATTTTATCATTATCAAAATTTGAAGATTTTTTTAGATTTTGCGTTACGCACATGACCGCAATGTTTATACAGTCATATCGTTTTTGTTATTTATAATTTCAATACCTATCACACTGGATTCAAACTGCGCAATTTACACCACACCACACCTTAAACAATTATAATAAAACGACATACCTATTTTAATACTTGTTTTATCATCCTTATTATTTAGTTTTAAGAGTACTTTTCTTTGTTCAATATGTCTAGATATTTATGGAAGTTTTCAATCACAGAGAACCATCATCAGATGGGCAGTTGTATCATGGAAAAACTTACGTAGCGTTAGTCTGGAAGCCGTCCCCAGCTTCTTTGAGAAAAGGCTTGGCAGGTTGATAGGGATTGAGCCTCACTGGGATCAAATTCATTTAATAATAAGAATATCTTAGAATAAAATGAAAAAATATAATAGAATGAAAATGTAATGTTATACAGGGCTACAGGCTAAGTAGACCTAGGTCCTTTAAGAAGTTGAAATTTCTATCATTTCTGATTGATTTGAAATGACTATGAAACATCATACCCCTAACTTGTTTTCAAGAAATATCTCGAAAACTTTTCTTTTCCGTTTTTTTTTGCCCTATATTATTTGGAATTTTTGCCTCGAATTTATTTGTGTTTGCGTTTTCGTAGTCAGTAGATAAGTTGCTTTATAATTCTTAACACTAAAATTGCAGTTAACTGAACTGGTTCGTAGTAGACGATTGATAGTTATAAATTAAAATTAATTCGTTAAAAATATTTTTTTGTTGCGGCTTTTTTTTTAACCGACTTCAAAAAAAGGAGGAGGTTCTCAATTCGTCGGAATCTTTTATGTTTTTTTTTTATGTATGATCCCCGATTCAAATCAAATCAAATGTATTGATTTCAACTAGGCCATTATGCGGCACTTTTGAACGTTAAAAAATTTACATTGTATAAAAAATTGATTCTACCGTGCATTCGGAAAAGTAGGTTGATATGGAGAAGAATGCACAAGAAACTCCATACTTACTCTTTAAAAAAAATAAAGGCTTTTTACAATATTATCATAAATAGTACATACATTATTAAATTCTTATACGTAAGAACGATGCACCCAGCACTACTATACTAAATATAAAAACAAGTACTAAGTATAAAGTATTACAAGCACTAACAGGTAAATTCCTTCACTTGATAAATAGGGACATGGTTCTCACATACTTACAAATATTGTAAACATAGGTAAATTACCTAATTCAACAACAACGGAACAGTGTGCGAGTCAATTTTTTAAACAAATAGAGAAGAAAATAAAGCGTTACTATAATCATTATGAATATACCGTACACAAATTAACCATTTTGATATTTTCTACACTAAAGATTGCCCTACGGAGCAGGACCAGCATGTTTCCAAGATTACTGTAAGACTCCTGGACCGATTTGGAAAATTCTTCTTTGGTTTGAAAGGGTATACTTTCCAGTTGGTCCCATAGTCATCAGGTCAGGATCTGATGATGGGATCTTGGAGAAATCGAGGGAACTCCTCAAATATTATAGACATACATATAGCTATTTTTATCAACAATGCAATCATCTGCACTCAGAAAGTAACATTTGGTGAAGTGGAACTGGTGAAGAAGACCACAGATGGCCAATAGAATTCCTTAATGCTAAGTATGTCATGGTTTATAAGATATCTCGAATAGTTTAACGACTATGATGAAGCAAATACTTATAAATACATAGTGTGGATGAAAATGGTACCATCGAACTGATCTGATGATGAAGCCGTCAGGTAGGCACTGGTACTCCGAAATAAAACAATGTATCCTAGTCGTGTATGGGCTTATTGGAATCTTCATGAGATGTACTTTGGCTATAAATGAATTTTATGGCAATTGGAAGTACTTATCAAAACTAAAAAGAGATAAATAAAAACTTTTTAACAAAAAAACAAACCGACTTCCAAAAAAACACTGCAAAATGAAAAATAACTTTCTTTTCCGAAGTCAGTGTCGTAACACGGAAAACAATAGGTGCCAAAGACACCGACTTCGGAAAAGAAAATTATTTTTCGTTTTGCAGTGTTTTTTTGGAAGTCGGTTTGTTTTTTTGTTAAAAAGATTTAAATCTTTTCTTGGCTCGCGCTTGACCACTATCTCACCTGTTGGTAAGCGATGATGCGGTCGACGGTGAAACACGCTTGCCTAGAAATAACCTATTCACTCTTGACTTAGATACTCCTAGATTGTAGCTGCCGGGAAACACAGACCTCGGCAGGGAATTCCACTCCTTAGCTGCACGCATAATAAAAGTGTTTCCAAAACGTTTTGTGCGTATGGGTGGGATGTCCACCATATACCGATGGCGCGTCACCATACGTCTGGTAGTCCGATGACGAAACGGGCTCGGTGGAATTAGATCGTGTAATTCCATCGCACACTCCACGAAATGTAACCGACAAAAAACCGACAAGCTGGCAAATCGGCGACGGTGTTCAAGGTTCTGGAGCTTTGAACTGACCAGTGCTTCATCACCGATGAGCCTCCTGGCCCTCTTTTCGATCGACTCTAGTGCGTCAATGTGGTATTTGGCAGATCCGTCCCAGAGATGAGAACAGTACTCCATGCATGTCCGAACTTGCGCTTGATAAAAATTGTGGAGCTGTGCCGGCGTGAAGTACCTTCTCACATTTGCAAGGATACCCAACTTTTTGGCAGCCAACTGAGCCTTTTGCTCAATGTTAGGGCCAACATTGAGATTCGATGTCAACGTGACGCCAAGAAGATCAAGATGGCCCGTTAATGGCACGGTCACATCTCGGAAAGTTGGAGCCGGTTCAAATTGGCTCTATTAGCGGAAACAAGACACGCCTGGATTTTAGCAGCATTAAACCTGACCAGATTGGCATCGCCCCATTCGGAGCTTGCCTGCAAGGACAGGTTTAAATGCTCCACCATGGCCTCACGGAGAGACCGGCAGGCTTATTACGTATGTTCTGCAAGAGCAAAACGATAGCGATTTTTGCGCAATAATTGCACTTCAATACAAAAGTTTTAGAGTTGTTGGCGGTTTTTTTTTAAATAAGTGCATTTGACAAACAGGGAGCGATTTTCAAATGATTGTGTAGGACCTACCATACCTACACTGCAGGTAATTCCGACTTTTATGACTTAAAGCGTTTGATCGATATCGTTTTGCTCTTGCAAAAGATACGTAATAAGCCTGCGGATCTGCGGCCCGGCAGCCCGTGCGTTGGACAAGTCAAGAAAGAAAAGAAGAAAGTCTATGACAGTTATGCTGCAGATGTGCTTAATAATATTTATGTTTCATTAGCTATCCAAGCAGCAGCAGGAATAACAAACTAAGGTATTATCAGAATTCTTAGAAAAATACTGATGAAAGCCGCCCAGGTAGTAGTAAATAATAATACTTAAGCTTCGAATTTATATATATTTAATTAATTTATTTATATAACTTGGGTCGGAAAACAAAATAAAACAATCTAAATAGGTACAAAATTAAGTTTATTACTATTTTTTACCGCCTCTGTTTAGCACACATACTCTCATTAAATTTGTATCCATCCATTTTTTACTACACCTGTTCTTAAACCCCTTCTTATTTCATTTATTATTCTCTGTCTAGGTTAGACACTAATTACTCTAATAAATGGATCGGAAGACGTAGACCCATACTTGAAGTCCAGACCTGCAGCCTTATTTCGTAAGTGAATACGGCAATGCAAATAATTTGACCGTTATCAATCGACCAATCACACAGACGGAAATCCATATCGCGTCATTCATCTCGCATGTGATTGGTCGATTTTATCGCGGTCAAACCCTTTGCCTTGCTGAATTGACTTGCGCAGTACGGCTGCTGACCCCCATGGATTTTTATGTGTATGGGACCCACAAAGAGTTTGTTTTACAACGAACCTTTTTTTTTTTTTTTTTTTTGCGGGGTGGAAAATCCTCATTGGATGTCCTCCGCCCTGGGGACGGCGGAGGGGTCTGTCAGACTCGTACTGACTAAAAACCACCTACCCAACCACAACCACATTTACACACACACACATTACGAACCTAATCCAACCACATCTGTTGAGATTTTGCAACAGATAAGTATAAACTTTTCTTCAATTCATACAAATTAGCCTTTGTCTTTGTGGCCGCCCATTGTGTCACCCAGTGTAATGTTTTCTGCGTCTATACTTTCTGTAACTTATATGGTGTACATAATAAAGAGTATTCTATTCTATTCTATGCAAATGAATATGTAACTCTTCAAAGAGGTTGATTGGCCAGCTTTGCAGTAGAAAAACAATATATCACGGGAATTTAACGCGATGATTTAGATTATTTATTTACCTATTTAACCCGACGTTTCGATCGTGTTGCAACGATCGTGGTCCCGGGTAGACTGGTGTCTCGGTGTACTGGCTCCGTTTGGGCAGAAAATTCTTCCTCTACCCTCAAATTTCTACACACAACACTGACCGTGTCCTTATTCTGTAAGTTCACCGATTGCACAAAGCGAGGTTGAACGCGAAAGTTTTATAGTTAATATAGCTTTGCAGTACTTACCTAAACCATAGTTCAAATGAACAACACAACCGCAATGGCTTAACTTGGCTAATATGAACCATCACTACGTATTGTTGCAACCTAAATACTAGGTCCTTAAACAGTTCATGGCTATGTTAGGACTAAATGGTACATATGTATTTCTTTATTGAAGAAATAAACATAGCCATGAATGTAACACAAATATTTTTTTCCATATTTGTGTTGACTTTGAATAAATAACAAGCAAGCTTGTGGCTGAACATGGTAGTGTACCATATCAGAGAGGCCTTTTTAGGGATGGAATCTAGTTTTTAAATATAGTTTTTTTGTATAAACAGATACGTTTAGTAACGAGTTGTTAAGTCATTAAATCCCAATTTAATGATATACATTAAAAGAGATATAACCACATTACTTAATTTTTATCATATTTTCAAAATAAAAGTCATTTAAAAGATTCAGAGTGTGGATAGCCCATGGCCGCAGGCCATTAGAAATACGACAATTTTATCCCAAACTTAGGTACCATTCGGATATTTTCCGACTTTTACACGAGCGAAGCCGCAGGTAGAAACTATTATTGTGATAAATAATAACTAAAACATTTTATTTGTTGACAAAACAAATAACATGAAGAATGTAGGTTGTTTTGTAATTTAAGTATATTGTTTTGAAAACAATTATTATATGTTGTCAAATGAAAATAAAAATATTTAACCTTCGAAGAATATTGCGAAACATAACGTAGAACGTACCAATAGGAATTACTTAGCAGCCTGGAGCTTAGAGGTTGGTGGTGAGTCACCCCGTGTTTCGGAAAGCACATTACGTCGTCCGTTGGTCCTACGCCAGATCTTTCTCCAGTAATGTCGGAAACACAGTGCACCTGTGTTTGCGCACACACTTGTGCACTATATCTACCGAGCCGATGATTAGTACCTACTGATATTGGACACTGCGGCCCGATATCGGTCTGCAGGACTATTAGAGAGACGTGATCACTCACAATGGGCCTCATCATAAAGCTTAAAGTCACCCAAAGGGCAATTGAGAGAGCTATGCTTGGAGTTTCCTTGCGTGATTAAATCAGAAAGATGTTTTCCTTCTCCGCAAGAGAACCAAGGTTACCGAGAATGCCTGAAGAATTGCCAAACTTAGTGGCAGCGGGCGGGGCACATTGCTCGCAGAACAGATGGTCGTTGAGACTGAAAAGTTCTGAAGTGGCGACCGCGAACCGGAAGACATTGCGTTGGAAAGCCTCGAAGTGGAGCGATGATCTGGTCAAAGCTGCGGGAGTCCGGTGGATGCGAGACGCACGGGACCGATCAGTGTGGTCGATTTATCATACTCTTTGCCCTTTGCCGTGCTAAATTCATTACGCAATAAGGTTGCAGGTTGTAGCTATCAGGAAATACAGAGTCCGGCAGGGTATTCCACTCTTTAGCTGTACGCACAATAAAAGAGGAATCCCCCTCTTGGCATACAATTTTTAGGCATAATTTTGTTTGGCATAACGTTTTCGCATAACTTTTATTAGTATAATAATACTGTAGCATAATCATCATCATCATCATATCAGCCGAAAGACGTTCACTGCTGGACATAGGGCAAATGTGGCGACGCTTGGGGGAGGCCCAAGCGTCGCCACATTTGCCGGTCCCGTGCGTCTCGCAACCAGCGGATCCCCGCAACCTTCCTGGTGGAAGGGCTTCCAACGCAACGTCTTCCGGTTCGCGGTTGCCATAATCATACTTTGGCATAATGCAAAGGTTATCATAACTGTCATTTGGTCTAATTTGTTTTGGCATAATTCGGAGTTGCCTAAATATTTAAGGCATAATAAATTTATTCGTCCAAAAATTTATGGATACATATTTAAACGTCGAAAATTAAAATACCTACGGGTAAAATGTCAATGTCTCAAACATCGAAAATTAAATATCGATTGTATCGAAATATTGAAAATTGATAACAATTTTTGATATTTCGATTAAAAATGTCGAAAGTCATTCATGGAAAATACTGGTACTCAACTGCATCCAACTGACAGTATATATAGTAGAAGTCGACCCCAATATAGTTGCCAAGTCTAGGCATACAGATAGATGATGAAATGCCAAGTACTCGTACAATGTGAAGTTATAACATTATTTTTAATTATAGTTTGCACTACATCTTTGAAATAACAAACATTAATAAGTCATAAACTTGTAATGCGGATTTTAACCCCGAATAAAAAGTTAAATAATATTATGAAAAGCAGTTCTTTCACACATTAATTATTTTTAATATTATGAAAATTCCTTATTAAGAAAAATGTAACCATTGTTTATATTTTAGTAAATCCTTAGATGCATTGAAAATGCCACTTTAAAATGGAATTATTAAGGTTTAAATTGAGATAAGTGGTGCCTTAATAAGTCGGTTACCTTGACAACGTTTTAGCTGAGTAGCTGTTTAAAATAAATACATCAACGCGAATGACTAAAACAAAAATATTATTTTGTATTGCATAAACTTTGAAATTGAGTACTAACACTTTCATTACTCATATTTTAAATAATATGCTAATTTTTATTTTATGTAATATTTATATTTTTGTATAATAATATTTTACCTATTTATTTATGTAACACTTGCTCAGAAATACTCATTGTGTAAGCCATCATTTCTTTCAGTTTTTCTACATTATATAAAAAATAAAAATGTACGAAGAAAATTAAAACGAGACATTGCAAAAAAAGTGTACTCTTGCGCATGTGAAGGCGACCGAGGTGGCAATGTGTTTTGCTTTAAAACAAATAGGCTTAACTGACGAAACTGCACCTCAGAAATTATACCTACTTTACAGGAAGCTAAGGCTCAAAATGGAAGATTGCAGAACCAATTAACTTGACAGTGTGAATGGAGAAGGCTCGTCAACCACCACTCATTTGAGAAACTGCCTCAGTCCGCGTCAAGCCTTCGTCGATGCTACACGCATGCGCGTTCTCTTCCCATTGGCCAATTTGAATTTCGGATTCGAACGTTCTAACCGACCGGCCAATCGCGTTCGATCGTTTGATTTCTTTTCGCGTCCATTTTTTGCATGTACGTTGTGTTCCGTTATCGTGACCTGTGCTTGTGACATTCGAAGACAGTGTACAATAATAAATGCTGATTGTTCTATGCTAGAAGGTCGGATGTTTTCTCACGTTTTCTGGTAAGATATTTAAGATATCATTTTGCTGTTAATTGTATCATTCGTCTATTTTTTGTTTGGATGACTCTTATCTTCATTCACACGGTTGTGTTCACAATTTCGCGATAGCTCAGTTTTGAAATTGTTACGACAATTCACTGTCATGGTTGCAAGTTTCACAATAATTACAAAAATACCCACATTTTTATGTAAACAGGTATTTATTTTAAATTCCAACAATGAATATTTATTTAACGGACTTAAGTTTGTACATACAAATGTCTGATTAAATATATGGCTGCTGAGATCACCAACGCGGTAAAACGTGATATTTAAATACCTACCAATTGCAATGACCTCATGAGACGGAGCCGGAGGTTCACATCACTAGCTAATAAAAAGCTTTGCGGTGTTGCGCATCACTAATTGCGTACATTAACCGGTGTAGAACAACGGTGGAGTTTGATTGACAATCCTTAGGTCAAGGTATAATGTAACTATGTGGTATTGAACTTATTTAAAACAAAACAAATCTCAATTCAAATTCAATGTTTTTCTTCTTTTCGAGGCGTTAACTTTTTAGATAATTTTTATTATATGTGTTTGAAATTCAAATCAAACTATGAATTTTGTTATTACTATAATTTTTTCTTATTTTGGTGGTTACAGACATTTTTTTTTATTTTTTTTTATTGGCTCACGCTTGACCACTATCTCACCTAATGGTAAGCGATGATGTGGTCGACGGTGAAGCACGCTTTTTAAATATTTCGGCAATGGTTAGCTACGTTAATAGCAGCCTCAGTGGCATACATTAGGTCTTCAAAACCACAGCCATATAGGCACTTGGGGCACTCCAGCATGGATATCATGTAGAACATGATATCCATGCTGGAGTGCCCCAAGGATACCTTACTCTGGGTATCAGACGAGTCTATAAAACTCAATTTTGCCAAGTTAAGTTTGTTAGGCCTACCTGGGTTTGAAAGCGATTGATGTCATTGAATACTTATAGCTGCTGACTTAGCATACGTGCGCTTTGAGCAAAACAAAAGACTGCCGCTACACTTTGTACTGACAAGTGACGATGACGTCACAAGACCCCACTCCTGTACTTTGGTGCGCTTTATCTTTGTATTTTTTTAATTTATTTGATAAAAAAAAAATACTTGTCCAATATTACGAACGGACTAAATAGAATTATAATTTTTCTACCCAGGAAACATTTCTATTACATTAAATAAAAGCATGTTTTAAAAAAAGCATTAAAAATATAAATAATAAAAACAAACAACAATGATAATATCTATAATTACACGGCAGTCATACGCCCAGCTCACAATACTCCAGACGTACAGACAAAATCTTCTTCCATTCGTCCGCGAACACATCACAATCGGACTAAGCATCCAAGAGAGCGTTGAGCGCGGAGGGTGTACGAGGGATGGGAGACTGGGTTCGGGCGACACTGGCTCCCCGGTACGGCGAACAGTCAGTGCCTACATCTACGTCTATAATTGACCTGGGCAAAAAGATGTGATAGTTCGTCGTGTAGTTCAGGAGCATCAGTTTTTCTGTGAAAGATTTTACACATATTTAAGATTAAATATCTGATAGAATGAAACTTTGTCTAGAGTTTCTGTAGTGAGCTACCGAGTAAAGAAAGTTGTAGAAAATTATTATTATTTTATTGTGCCGTTATTGTTGTTGTTTATTACCTAACAACACGGTTGTAAAAGTTGATGATAGGAAGCGATTTCTGTTTTCTCTAGAAATGAGACATACTGGACACCTGTAACTGCATAGTTGGCACATTTTGTTTACTATTTGACATATCATTTAGTATACGAGTAGATATGTACAGTTAAGAGTCTCAAGTGCAGTCACACTCTACCAAGACAGCTGCGGCATTTTTTTAGGCAGATGAATTTCAACTATTCACGGTTTGTAGGTATAATATATCCTAATTTCTTTATAACATATTAAATCAGTTGTGGATAGGTTTAAAAATATTTATTTCCCATAAGAACTTATAAATAACATTGCTTCATTGTCGACCACATCATTGCTTATGGTGAGATAGTAGTCAAACGCGAACCTATAATAATAATAAAAACTTTTTCTCAAAATATAAACCAACTTTTAAAGCAAAACACAAAAAATCTAAAACAAAATTGTCTTTTAAACCTCTTGTTTTTATCGTTTTTCAACACCGACTTCCGAAACGAAAGTTATTTTTGCACTTTTTTGTGTTTTGATTTAGGAATTATTTTTGTAAAAATGTTTTTTTTTTTTTTAGTTTTATTGCTCTATCAATAAAACGTAAGTAAAGTATGTTATCTAAATGATAAAAAAAAACGTAGTCCTCTGTCTTTTCCATTTAATATACGTAATGTACTACCATCTGTTACAGTAGAAATTAAGAATCTAATTTGCATACACTTTCTGTATCATCGTAATTTATTAACTGTTTTAATCACATTGAAGACACACAATTTCTTCGCCTCTTGTTGTAATAAAAGTCAGCTTATGATTATAGTCTAGGAGCTAGCAGCCTCTTCCATCACGCAATCTCGCTATAAATCATATTCGACCGTTATTATCGTATGCCGTTTTGAAACTACATTGACAATCTCTTTAAAAGCGTATTGACCTTTTTGGATGAAGAAATTATCTTGTTAGCACTAGACATAAAGTTCCAGTTTGATTTAATATCTCGTAGATGAAAGGCTAGTCTTTCTTTTTCGTGTGAGGATGTGGCTAGCTCCTGGTGTCAGAGTTAATTAAGCCACCTTTGGGGATCCTACAGGCCTCTGACTTGGCTATTTCAAACTTACATTAACTATTGAGAAAACTAGCTATTAAGCTATTAAAACAATTGAGATTAAATTTTAGATAAATAATCTACCATTAATAGGGTAGTTGACAAAAATGGCTATTTAGTCCGTCACTTAGATAACCTAAAAATATTGTGAATAAAAATATACACGTTTTTTTCTTTTGCCACGTAAACAAAAAAATACGATGATACAGTGCGTTGAAATATCGTGTGACGTCACGGTGTGCTATACTTTATACTGACAAAGTGACGTCACACGCTCCCACTCCTGAACTTTGATGCGCTTTATCTTTGTCAAGTTTTTGAGAAGATTAGTTCATTGTCTTTCTCTCAAGACCTTTTTGGGTTTCGTAGCCAAAACACGGAACCCTTATGGATTCGTCTTGTCTGTCTGTCTGTCTGTCCGGCCGTATGTCACAGCCACTTTTTTACGAAACTATAAGAACTATGCCGTTGAAACTTGGTAAGTTGATGTATTCTCTGAACCGCATTAAGATTTTCACACAAAAATAGAAAAAAACAATAACTTTTAGGGGTAGAACTGAAAATCAATTTTTTTTTATCATACCCGTACGTGTGGGATATCTATGGATAGGTCTTCAAAAATGATGTTGAGGTTTCTAATATCATTTTTTTCTAAACTGAATAGTTTGCGCGAGAGACACTTCCAAAGTGGTAAAATGTCCCCCCCTGTAACTTCTAAAACAAGAGAATGAATAAACTAAAAAAAATATATGATGTACATTACCATGTAAACTTCCACCGAAAATTGGTTTGAACGAGATCTAGTAAGTACCTAGTTTCTTTTTAATACCGCAATTTAACATGTACGGAACCCTTCGTGCGCGTGTCCGACTCGCACTTGTCGGTTTTTTCGTGTTGTTTTTCTTAAAACATATTTGCTTTTTATTGGAACTGCATGCTATTAGGTCGTATATATTCAACTAAACTCTGATTTGAACTAGATAGTCTACTAGTAGTACTAGTCAACTAGGTAGTAAGTACTACATCGTTGATCGCTTCCGATATCAAAAAAACGATGTTAACAAAAATTTAATTCTCCAAACAATGTTTACTTCACGTCAATCATAGGTAAAGTTGAAGGCTTTAACTACATCTATTAGTTCAGTCAAAAGCAAATCAGTAATAATTAATTTGAATTTATAACGCCTTTATGCTGTAGCAGTAAGGGTGATTTCCTAGTAGAATAAGAACCTGCGACGATCTGCCTTTCCCCATTTTATAAAAGTTTCTCTAACATTTAAGTTCTAATATTCAATGGTTACGAGGAACTTTGACCCCTGAGATACAAGTATCTTTTTACTTAGTTCAGGAGCCAGCTGTTCAACCTGATTCTGACCTCCTTTTGTACAAATGTTTTGTGTATAATTAACCTTGTGTTACTGTTTTTGTACAATAAATTTATTTTATTTGTTTGTTGTTTTTTTGTCTATGTATGTACCTAATACAGGTAAGAACGATCACCGAATATGAAGTTTGGATCAAGGTGGCTTTGGGAGATATCTGTCAAAACATGAAACCATACCAGAAACAATCAATTTGAATGTTAAACGGAACTTTTGGGCATAAAAAACATAATTTAACTAGCCAACACCACACCAAAAAATAAAAATTTTGGCTCATATTATATCGAAAACTAATGAGCTACATTTGATGTTGTCTGTTAACTACAGTTACTGATTCAGTTACCATAGTTATCTGCTAACATTGTAATTATCTTTCTGCCGACTTATCCTTAAGGCCATCGCTACACGTTGGATATGTTCCAGTGCGTATGCTACTACTAACCCAGATGTAAAGAGGGTAAGCAGGTGTATAGGTGTTAGTGTGTAAGCCAAGTTTGTTTTGATTAAGTTGTACTTAAGTGAAGGATTGGGGTAATGAGGTATGATTAATTAGCATTGAGTTTGCTTGCTTTGTTTGAATTGATTAAATCTTTGAACATAATTTTATTGGGACGTGTGACAATGAGCCGCAATGAGCCAGTGTGGTGTAATAGGGAATGTTCCCTCTCACAGTGGGCAGCCCTGGATTGTGAGAGCATTAAGGCTATAGAGGACTGACAAGTCTTTTAGCACATTCATTTTTAAACTAACTTCTGCCTGCGGCTTCGCCCACGTGATAAGTGTTTTATTATCCCGAGGGAAAATTATACCAGGATACAAAGTAAGTTTACTTTGGTGCTGTGCTATGTGCTATTCCAGACTATAATAATAATGCACTTACAAACACATACGGGCAGAGCCGGAACAACTCTTTGAGTGTCTGTAGGTCAAATAAATATTTGGCGAAACAAATTGTTTTTAAGGAGAAAACGTACCTAAGAAGTTATATCATTGGATCTAGCCAGATTCTAAGAGAGTCTGGTCGAGTCTATCGGTTATCGATTGTCAAAAACTTTTTTACAAAAATATACACCCAACTTCCAAATAAAAACACCACAAAGTGTCGGAATATGGTATGTTTGTTATTTTTCACTTTGTATTGTTTTTATTTTTAAGTCTGTTGTATTTTTTTATAATATGGAATTTGTCTAAGGCTTCGAAAAAATATAGATATACTGTAAGTGAAGAGAGCTCTCACTCTAAACCCTCATATATTTTTTCCAAAGATTTTTTTTACAAAATTTGATTAAAATTACTGTCAAATGAATTCGTTAGCCCTGTACAAAGTGACAAATTCGAGCAGAAACGACCCTGCGAACACCTATCACTTTGATCTGATCAACATACCGTATCGCTTTCGAAACAAAGGTCACATTTGCACAACCGACTTTAATGTTCTGCTGACATTCTAACAAGTGTAACTTGGCATAATATTTTAATAACCTAGTTGACAAAACAAAAGTTAGTGTTAGGACATCTTCATTTTGTAATGGGCCTTGGTATAAATGTAATGATTTAAATAGGTAATTGATATTTAGAATTTTATATTTATTGTAATTATTAGCTATTTCCCGCGGCATCCGTTCCAGTGGAATCTTGCATTTTAAGGCACAGATAACCATTTGAACCTGATTTTAAAAGAAAATTGCGTATAAGCTACTGCTAACGGTAATGTAAAAAAAAAATACTAAAAATTTTAAACTTTATTTTTAAAACATAGTGTAATTAATTTGCAAAGTTATGTCTAATTCGAACAAAAACCACAATCGCACCAAAACCAGAAAGCGTATTTTTATGAAATTAGCACCACTTCAAAGACCATTTAATTATCGACCCCCGCGGCTTCAATCCCGTGGCCCACCCCACAGGATTCGTTTTCGGGATATATAAACATCAGCCTATGATACTCAGACATAATGTAGCTTTCTACAGGTGAAAGAATTTTCAAAATTGATTTAGTAGTTTTTGAGTTCAAACCATTACAAACAAACTTACAACCAAAAATTTCCTCTTTATAATATTATATTGGTTTACATACATAAACTCACGCCTTTTATGCAACCTCTTTTATAATATTAGTTTAAACATAAATATACTCTGCTACCTCTATACTCTGCTACCTCTTTTATAATATTAGTTTAAACATAAACTAACGTAGCTTAGCCTAGTCTGCAACCAGCTTTAGAAAGGCCTTGGTGCAAAGTCTTAAAAATAATTGACATTTAAAGTAACATTTAATTTTCATTCGAAGTATTAATTATGTATGTAAATTCATACCTTTAGTTACATTTAAAACATCTGATATATAATAATTATGTAGAATCATCTAGAGATATATAGTATTATGACCGACAATCATAATATAATATGTCCATGTATTTATGTATGAGTTCTCAAAAGACATTTGTACATACAGGTGATATTTAAAAAGAGTATATTCATTTACATAATATAACTTAACTAATTATGGTAATATTTTTTCTTTTTGTGTTCTTGAATTTTTATGTCATTGTTTTTAGAGTGATACCGTGTCGTTGTATGCTAGTTATACGAAACACTGACAACATTACTGTAAATTGAAGGCATTATTATTATCGAAGGCATCGTTATATATTACGCATTTTGAAGAAATTGGCACACAGATAGTTTATAACATGGATTAAAACGTATTTTTAGTCAGGTAATAGGTTCCTTTGGAATAGTTACACGCGGGCGCTGCCGCGGGTGGCAGCTAATCCATCATATATACCTATTAATTAGCAGGTCGCAAAGTAACAGAGCAGTGGTGGCCCAGTGGTATCGGCCGCGACTTACAAGTTATAGGTCGTGGGTTCGAGCCCAGGCAGGCGCTTTACTTTGTGTAAATTATTTCATCACCACTGCTCTCAAAACGGTGAAGGAAAACATCGTGAGGAAACCGGCATGTCCTAGAACCAAAAATTTGAAGACATGTGACATCTACCAACCCGCACTGGGCCCGCGTGGTGGATTACGGCCCATTCCCTCTTACAGAGAGGAGGACTGTGTCCCAGCAGTGGGCACATTAATAGGCTGATGATGTGAAGAAAGTAACCAGCGGCATTGAGACCTTCGGCAGTCGGGACCTTCTATATGAGCATTAACTCCAACCTGCACGCCTGAAGAGTCGGAAGAACTTCTTGAGATATACGACCTTCTTGAAAGCTGGCGCAAGTGACGAGAGATGTGAATTATGGAAACATACACACCCTACTCCTCCACACTTCATCACTCCGGCAGAGATTCTGCCTCCTGGAAACGAACTGCAATGGTCAATCTAGAAATCTCTAAACTGATTGCGGACCCATGTTGGCCGCAGTAAAAATAACCTGGCCAAAGGGAGAACCTGGTCTATCACAGACCCATCCAAAACACAGTGCCAGTGTGGGACCCCTTCGCAAGATATGGCCTACCTCCTTGTCTTCCATTCATGCCCGATCACCTGCACCTTACGGGATATGAAATTCATTTTTTTTTTTTTTATACTTTGTCCCTCACTAGGAATTTCTTCCTGTATCGTGGGTGCGTTTACAAACATATAAACTCACATACACAAACACCCAGAGCGGGAACAACTATCTGTAGGTCATACAAATATTTGTTCCGTGCAGGAATCGAACCCGCAACACTCAGCGCAGCAGTCAATTGCTCAACCACTGCGCCAACCGTGCGCCCAAACTTAGCAAATGACAGAGCAGTCCGAGTAGCTACATACTGTTCGGACAAAATCTGAATGGTTGAGACTATAGTTTGAGTTAATTGACACGAAAGAAAAAGAATGTATATTGATAGATACCTAGTTCTAAATCATATCAAAATTGAAACCTACTTCATTCACCTTACTATAAAATAAATGAACAAAAACGTTCAATTCCCTTTAGTAGTGTCCAGTCGTCCGACGTGACGGAATAAAGTTTCTTTTGTGGCCATGACGTAATGTCGTCGACCAAAGGTCTATTGTCACTTGTTCCATTGAAAGGTGTACAAACACTTTCTTTCCTATACATAATACAGGTTGATTCGTTGAGATGGGTCAGTAACTGACAGAATTGATTGAAACAAGTCTTGATTTTGAAAGAAACCTTGTCTTTATTAAAAGAAAACTGCGATGTGTTTAGGATTTCAGCATATTTGTAATTTGATAAACATTTAAGTTTTTTAAAATCAAAATTATGTATTTATCATCATCATCAATATCATCCTATTAATGTTCGCATTGCTGGGACACAAGCCTCTTCTCTGTGAGAGGGGATGGGCCGTAATCCACCACGCGGGCCCAGTACGGGTTGGTGGATGTATTTATAATTATAACTTTTTCCAAAAATTTCACTGCCATAGTCTATCCCACCACAATTGTGCATTTTTCCGGGATAAAATGTAGCCTATGTTACTTAGCAATTAGGTAGTTTTAAGAGATTTCCTCCTAAGCCTATGTCAGCGATAGAAAGTTCTAGCTTTACAGTTTAAAAATTACATATGACTAAAAAACGATTGTTAAGATCTTGATGTTTTTGAATTCTAAGAATGGCGATGTTTTCTGAACCCATTTCCCCTCCATTTTCAACCATTAGACTTCCAAACTGACCGCTCTCCATGAATCACCCTGTATCATGTAGGCTATTTGCCTAACTGTAGTCAATTGTAGTATTATCAATGTTTATGTAATGCAGTGTTAATTTATTATGTAAGTTATTTAATTGCTCACTTTGCTGAATCAGAGAAATGTTTTAATTCGGCTCTTACGTTCGTAATGTTTTGTTTTCATTTGTTTTTGTTATGTAGTAGACATTATTTCTCTTTTGTGTTACTGAGAAGATGAGTAATAACACATTCTTGTTCATCATTGTAATAGTTTAAAATGAGATTCCGCCCAGCCCGTTTCATCATCGAACTACCAGACGTACGGCGATGCAACATCAGTACATGGTGGACCCACCCATACGCACTAAACGATTTGAGAATATTTTTACTATGCGTACAGGTAAGGAGTGGAATTCCCTGCCGGAGTCTGTGTTTCCCGATAGCTAAAATCTAGGGGTCTTTAAGGCAAGAGTGAATAGGTTACTTCTAGGCAGGCGTCGACCACATCATTGCTTACCATCAGGTGACACTATCTCAAGGTCAAGCGCGAGCCTATTTTAAATAAAAAAAATATATATTTCTAAGATTTATCAGAGACAACCTTTCAAAAGTTATTAATATAACGACATCATAGCTTACTATCAGTCGAGATAATGGTCAAGTGCGAGCCTATCAATAACAAAGAAATAACTTAGGTCCAGTTTTTTTATCCCTATTTTACTAACCCTTTTTTTTCAGTTGTTAGGCCCAGTTTTTTTATCAGTAGTTAACGCAACGACTGGTTAAATATGCTAACCAATGGTTTCAAAATTCGCTAAAACGTGTTTTTGTTAAACATTACCCTCCGTAATGTTTTTCGAGCGCATGGATGTATGTATGTCCATTTCTATGGCATGCTCTACAGCCCAAACGGCTTGACGGATTGTGACATATGAGGCGTCGTTGGATATGCCTATATAATTTTCAAATATGCCTCCCCCCAAAAGGGGAAGATATATTTTTAAATGAAATCTAAATAGATCATTCTAAAAAATTATATATACCGTTACACTTTTATGTTACTATTTTGGCACAAATTCAATATAAGCGTAACTTTGTTAGAAAAATAAATAAGTAAAACAGTCACATAATTTTTTTGATTGAATTATGACATATAATATATCAAGTAGGTATTAATAATATCTTTTACCACTTATTTGGAGATCTTGTTCATTAATAAAACTAAAAGAAAAAACGTCCGTCATAAAACAAAATATTATACAAACGGTCGGTCAGTCGGGTTATTTTTTTTTATAATAATATGTTTTTTTTATAGTTTATATCTGGAAGAAATAATCCGTTGTGAATTAGCTTTTTGCCGCACGAAGAAGTTCACGATAAAGATCGCACGCAAAATAAACTACAGTTCTTTGTACGAATAACAGCATACTCGTCGTTGATTGGTCCTAATTAGCGCAAGTTATTTCACACACGATCGATTCAACAATGAAGTCGTTAAAGTTTGAATAAATGACAGAAGACGTACACCTTCGCTTGCACGAACTCCTTTAAAATAGAATAAATTATCTATAAATGTAGTTAAATGTGAATAATGTTACAAATAAAATAGTTCAGTGAGTGGCTAACACTATTTATTTATTGTTTACCCTCGCACTATAACGTCTTGTAGCAGCAATTACATCAATGGAGCACAAACTTACAAAAACCATAAGTCCAGGTTTTCTCACGATGTTTTCCTTCACCGTTGTCAGCGATATCCAAGATAAACTTAGAAAATTCATATGAATTGAAAAAGCCACTGTGCCACCGTGTCGATTATATTATATACTAATAGAAGAAAATCAAAGGAGCCATTAATACATTGCAAATAAGATAAGACTAAAATGTGATAAATACTAAATAAAATAGTTACTTCTAGGCAAGCGTGCTTCACCTTCGACCACATCATCGCTTACCATCAGCAGAGATAGTGCTCAAACACGAGCCTATCGTTTGATAAAAAATGAAAATAAAATTACCACACATGCAGGAGCGGTCGATTTGGCGAGGCTTGGGCAGACCTGCGTATAGATGTAGATATTTGCTGGAACGATAACTAAGAACGAGTAATCTAAAATGTGACTAGGAAATAATGAATACGACTGAAAGGAATAGCATTGCAAATATCAATGAAAAGTGGGGCATCACGTTTAAATTCATGATATTACGGGCATATTTGGGAATAGAGGACTTAGGCCTCTCACACACATTCTAAAATCCTCACTGAATCCAGACTCGGCATTCATATTATTAATTAAGAAAGCCCGGCAACGCAAACAATTTCACTATGCCCCACACACATTCTGATTTTTTCATAATAAGATTTACTCTTGTCGGCATTCAGATTTTTAATTCCGACTCTGAATTCAGACAGGAATTTCAGAATGTGTGAGTCCAGCCTTACACCTACTAAAACCTACCTAGCTTTTTTTTGTATGTTGGCACCTTGTTACCAAATACCTACATGTGAATTAAAATAATTTAATTGTAATTTTGTGTGTTGTGCTGTGTCTTTTGTGTGCACTGAATAATAAGTCCATCAAAACTAAAAAAAAACCTTTTGGGTGAGGTAAGTCATGGACAAAAGATAATAAGTATTCAAACTAATAAGAATATTAATATCATGTCGATTTAAATTCATTCTAAATGCCACTTGTACCAGTATATATTATTTTTACATCCGTTTATAAAAGACACTCGTAAAGGAGTTTATAATTAGTATTGAAATAAGTAATATTAGTAGAAGATATAAATGGCACGTATCTTGGAAAAACATTTAAGTTCCACCTATTGAAGTAGTATGTAAAATAAATTTAACGTATTCTTCAAAAATAGCTATTAATTCGTTCCCTATTTTGAAAAATTACTATTTTGTTACTATTTTGTTAGTTAAGAATAAATTGATGCGAATGAACGAAACAGCGAACCAAATGGGAGTCTAACTGCGGAAAAAGTGGTCATCAATCTATCGGGAGTCGTAGAATTTTGAATAGATTACCTACACCTAATTATATCGAATCTACAGCTGTAGAGAGTTCTGGAAAAGCCAGACAGTCAGTAAAAATTACTATTATAAATTAATTTATTCGAACCAGTCCTCTTCATTAGATACACCTTTAATTAAAGAAGAAACTTGCTGCTGACGCAATACCTTATTTTTCCACTCGATACAAAATGTCCATATATTACCGATGATATTTCAACACATCTGTAATTTAATTTCGTTCATGTATTAAACATGAGTATGTTTATTTCTCTTATATTCGCCATTTTTCACACCGTTCTGGACATGTTTATTTTTTGCGTTGTTGCATGTTAGTGTGTTGTTAGATGTATTACTAGTCATTATGATATTAATGATTGTGTCTCTGTATATTGTTTTAATGGTAAACAATATGTCATTGTTTATGTCTTGCAATAATTTACATCTATACTCCAGACATTTTAAAGATATAATGTTTACTAACAAAGTAAAACAGCATTTTTGTACGGCTATTTAGAATGTGGTATCTGTTGTACATATATTTAACATTCAAAAAGATAGTACAGGTGATAGATAGTTTGAGAACTTAAAATATCCAAGGTCATAGGACTAGAAGATTATATTTGAGCAAACCTAAAACTGTCACCCCTGCTGTCAGCTGATTGAGCTGTCAGTGCTGTGTTAGTAAATATTGTGCCTTCATATTGATCAGAGTATAGGTAATAATTTAATAGTAGATTTTTCGAGTGTCAAACGTCATTACTTGGGTTTGACCACGTGCCATTTCCGTGGCACAATAGTTACAATCCTTTACTTCTGACTTATTGACAATCGTTATTGCTGACTGTATTTCACTCCCCATCTCCTTACCGTTGATAATTTCAATAACATAAATCAAAAAATATCAAACGTGTAGATAGGTACGGAGTTCTGGTGATTTCTTATACAAGTTCATTATTAGGATGATAGATTGAAAATGATTACTTATTGAAATTGCCACGTTATTCATAATATATATTTTTTTTATTAATCCAAATCTACCTAACACTAACCTAACCAGTAACTGGAATTTTCACCAAGAAACTCGATAACAAACCCGCTTCCACCAATCAAACGAGTCAATAAAGCAATCTAATACACTTATTTCTTTTATTACTAATCTCCAATAATTTCCGTGTGAGTTTCTCCAAGAAAATGCTTGTGTATCGACTGTGTGAGTGATTAGGTTGCAATGTGTCGATACGATGCGTCGGTACCACAGAGCTACGAGATGCCTCGGCGCGCCCACTGCTAGAGACGATATTGTTGTTGTTGTGTGTTTGTTTCTAGATATGCAAACCAAGTGTGTCAGTGAGTATCACTGTTTACTCAAATTAACGATCAGTGAGAATTCTGCGTCCAAAGATTGGCAAATGAAGTGTTTGTCGTAAGGGTTTAGGGACTGCATTGTCAACACTGGTCATACAAACGAAGCCTGTCTTTAAGTGTCACCGTTTACTCATAAAATTGATGAAAAATTTGAATATTGCGTCTGGAAAAAGAAGTTTGGTCGTCTGGTGGCGAGATGAGCAAATGACCTTTTTGTCATTGCGGGTTGAACCAGAAAATGTTGACACAGGAACGTGGGGATTGGTACAAAAAAAAGTTTTCTCAGCAATGAGCGAAGTCGGGCGGGGGATGATGATTATTATGAGAATTCTGGCTATGGCTATGACACCCAAAGCGCCGATACTAAGCGCACATTGCGCGGCCACGAATAACACAAATATTATAAAGGCAAAAGTTTCCGAGTGTGGTATGTTTCTTTCAATTTCACGCAAAAACTACTGAATAGATCTGGATGAAATTTGGCACAAAGTTAGATTGTAGTCAGGAATAGCACATAGGATACTTTTTTTCCTGGGAATATGTTCCCTTGGGATTATTTTCAACATTCACGCGGCCGAAGCCGCTGGCAGAAGCTAGTTTTGTTAATAAAGGCGTGTCTAGTTGCTCGGCGATTCCTTGTCCTATGGTCGCCAGTTAAGTACATACTCTTGCGCAGTTATGGCAGTTACCCATCACTATGTTAGCAGTTACGATGACAGATGATGTTGGGGGCGAAAATCGCATCTTTAGTGGATGGTTTATAGCTTGCTTTGATGCTAAGAATGACGGTGGAGAAATAGTGAAAACTATAGTAACAACTATGTTAGAAGTTACAAGGAAAACGATTTACAAAAGTCTATACCTAGTCTGATTTGGATTTTCTTGATTGTTTTTCCAAAAATACACGTACCACAGGGTTTCCGTGAGTAGGCACACTCGTGAGGAGGCTTGTCTCCTAGTGGGTAAATCTTCTTTTTTGCCTGGGTACTTTAATGTATTTTTTTATACTTATGACGATTATGTTCAGTACATGAAAATAAACTGAATAAATTAAATGTATATTAAGAAAAGAGGCACATTAAATAGATATTAATCTTTATTTGTATAAGTTCTCAACAATGTATAATCATTGTGTGTAACAGAGAAATACACACAACTAATTTACTATACCTACTTAAATTATTCCGCGTCACATAATCGACTTTACGATCACACAATTTCTACATACGAACACATAAAAACACGCAAACATACTTAAATAAAACACATAATTTGCTTAGAGATAGAGTCACGCACAAAACCTAGTCTACATACTGTCCTGTCAAATCAACTCACACGCATTGAAAGTAGTTAACGACACCAATTTGAATAATCCTATGAAAAAAGTTCATTTAATTTTTGAAACGGTTTTGCAGGTTCACACACCGGTCTTGTGTACTTTTAATGTACAAGGTGAAACTTAAGTTTGTATGTATGGTGTTTAAAAATGCAGTGGTTATACTGCATTTTTAAATTCATCAGAATCAGAAATCTTTATTTGTGAGTCATAGGTACAGTGCATGTTAAATGGTACAATTTAAATAACAAGTTTAATGGCATACAAAAATTACACAAAACAATTAAATAAAAAAAATTGACGTTAATATGCATTAAAAAAATAAAAACCGTGATTATGTAACAATAAATAGAAATACAATTAAAATTTAATAATAAAACATGCTTAATACTATAAAATAATAACAAAAAATCAAGTGTATAACAGTAGATGTCAAAGATAAATTAAAGAAAACATTAATTTAGATTGTAATTAGTCAATAACATAGTCTAATACTAAAGTCAAATTAACAAAAAGTTATGTCAGTTTTTGTCTTCCATAAAGTCATTTGTGGAGTAGTAACATTTATTTATAAAAAATTGGAGTTTCTTTTTGAACATTGCGACATGGGCAGTTATTTTTAGGATTTGGTCGATGACGGCATTGGAGTATAACTACGAGTATATAGTAACTGTGGCGTTTCTTGCACCTCTTCTCCTTAAAGATCTACGCGTTCGAATGTGCAACTAGCTTCAAGATTCTTTTGAACACTTTTACACTAACCGACTATTGACAATTCAAAAGATTTTGAGATTTCGTACTGCCTGACAGCAGCTGTTGAAAGGTGATAATACTAAAGTGAATTGCAGTCCATTGTTATACAAATATTTAATAAGGATTTCCTCACGATGTCTTTGTCTAGCAAGTCCAAGAACCAAACATTCGCAGAATTGTGACATCAACAAATCAGTACTGGATCCACGTGATAGATTACAGCCCATACCTTCTCACAGAGAGGAGGTCTGTATCCCAGCAGTGGGTGAGAGATATTAAACTGATTATGCTATACTAAAATCTTAACTTCTAAGTTGCATTATGTAATAAAACAACATGACGAATATGACTCGTTCTAGAACTTTGTATTGCACATTTTCGATGCGTCATATAACTCAAGATACAACTTAAAGTGTAACTCAACCCCGTTTAAGCAATTCAGCATTCTCTGAACAGTAAGTAACATTTAAGCAACTGCAACCAGAAATAAAATAACTTCAAATCACCAGGGAAAATGACAATTTTTTGCTGACTAATATGTTATACCACAAGAAACAGATTACAAGAAAGTACTTGTCATTACTTTGCTATGATAAAATCTAGGCTAATGGGAGATCAGATCTCATCTAGATTTAAAATTATATCTGCAACATTCTATTTTGTGTTGAGAAAATCATCTCAGATGTCATTAACTGTGATGCGGTTTTAGTTGTAAATTTAAAACTGGATTCAAAATTTCATAAAAGGGAATATGCATGAAATTATTTAATTGCTAAATGAAATACTTATTAACTGTAGGAAACAAATATGAAAGAGTTTTTATAAATATCTTGATCAGAGACGAAGATATAAAACATCAAATTTGAGAATTAGTAGGAGAAGTCCAACGTGCCACATGACGCCAGAAGGCACGACGGCCATACAACTGTCATAGAAAACGGCGTTTTCGTAGAGAGGGACAGATCTGTAGTATTTTTATCAATAAAGTGGTCAAATAACAAATAGTTCTTACAAATCTTATCAAACTTACACCTATATTTTAAGTCTTTTTGAAAGAAATGTCCTCTACTTCACTCGACTCAATCGCTATGACAACGAAAAAAGCTCAAGTCTAATATTGAACAAATAACAAGCTTTAATTGTCGATTTGATTGAGTCGAGTGGAGGAAATTTCTTCGGAAAATTTTCCATTGCATAGTTTTAAAGCACTATATGCAGAAGAAATTCAACCATTTAGTTGGTGAAGTTAAGATCCGTATAAATACCACCCACACATGGAAAGTAATTTCTTGGTCACTACATGTTGAAATATGATTCCGTTTAGTCATCAGCCGTATTCAGCGGAATCCAGTTTCAAAACTTCTCTTGGAATTCCCAAAGGTCAATAAATTTTACAAAACATAATTACTGCGCCTCATAATTAAAACTCATTACGTTTGCATTACTGTAATTGACAAAAGCAAACCGCATGAGAATCTGATTAACATTCAGAGTTTAAAATAAATAATACGATTGCGGATACAGGCTGCGTGTGCTCACAAACAAAGGCTGAGTTCATCAACACGTTTAGCCGCAATGACAGACTTGCTAATTACTATAATAATAGTACTTTGTATGTAGGAACACATTTAAAAACGTCAAAGTTGAAAATTGAACTAGTATTGAAGAAGATGAGACAGCTATACAAATGACTGACGCTTTGACAACTGATTGATTTGCTGATGTTGATGTCACCAGATTATTGCAAACACCATAAGTTTGTAACAAATCTTTTGAGACGATAATATCTCGATATATTTTTTTAAATATGTATAACAAATCCCATCTAAAGTCGATAGTTTACAATACAACCAAGTACAATCTCACGCAATTTATTATGATCTTATGGCAATAATCCGGTGACATTATAAATACTCCATAAGCTTAGAGGTCTTAAATGCGCTATCGAAATACCACGTGGTCAATACCAAACATTTTAGATGTTTGACAATAGTTATCGCCTGGCAGAATGTCATTTTGACCAGCTATAGCCTCAATACTGATGGAGGTATAAGGAATATTTGAGAATAACAGAAATCAGGATAAACCAGTAGTTGAACTTTGCCACGTAGAATTTGCGTGATTTGCATTGGAAATCACGGAGCTGGTCAGGTGGCAAGAGGTCAATGTTGTAAAATAAACTTCATATTACAACCAGAATCTAAAGGTCAAGATTCGATCATCGCATATCGTATGCGATTCATGTTTATGTTGAAATATTGTTTCTACTGAAATTTTATCAAAAGCAAAAATAAATTCTATAAAAGAATTAAATAGGTACGCGAAGCACAATTGGTTTGTTGAACCAACTTTTTTTTTGTAATAAATGGAAAGATCACATATAAGTTTTCATACAAAACTATTTTTAGTTTTTTGTTTTTCATTGTAATTACAAAGTAAAATCCAATCGAAAATATTTTTTTGAATCCAGTACCGAAAACACCCCGACAGTTTTCCGAACAAAGCCGAGCCCGTGTGACGTCACAACGTTCATTTCTACTCATTGTGGCACATAGCTTATACAGTGTTTTGACTTATAACCAATTCCATCTTGTTATTATGGTCAATATATTGATGAATATCGAATACATTGATCATAAATATCGAACCTTAAAAGTTATCGTGCTTGCTTCGCATCATTATGTACGAATATTACAAATAACTCCCCATTATTATGTGATTCGCGCAATACCCAACCTAGCAAACTGTACTAAAGTTTTGAGAAATGTTCTATATCTAACTAGATTCCAATTAGAATATGTTAATTATGTTGTTATTTAGTATTAGATTCTGATTAATTTCTTAATTTGATCATTAAAGATTGAGAAAAGTAAATTTTTAAGGGAACTTTCGAGCAAAGTTGACATTTTTGTATAATTACGTAACTTGAAAACATGATTTTTTGTTTATGGAGATATATTCATTATTTTAATTTTAAATGACGGATATAGGCGTAAAACTAATATTTCTGTTTGAATTGTGAAAATCGGTCGACGCATTTAAGAGATATTTGAAAATGTACCGAATTAATATTTTCACGTTTTTGTTCTACAAAGTTTTTTAGTGTTTGTAATTATATTATATAGATATTTGTGTTTAATATTATAAAGGGATATGCAAATAATAAAAAATACCGAAAATTTTAAGGATGTTATGCAAAAAATAAAGGCTCCACAGATTTCGGGTTGTATAATATTTAGTGGTACCTATGAAGTTTTTTGATATCTAAAGTCGAAGTTGCGCGCCAATCGTGTTTGTTAGCTTTTTATTTTACACGAATATCACCTACTCATATGTAACAACAATTACATTATGACAATTATGTTTCTAAATGTAATGTGTACAATAAACAACAATGACAAACTCCGGTCGCGGTCCACTATCACGTAATATTCATTACGACTACTTTACTTAAGCTCAATTTTTCCAAATCGTCCATCAGATGGATATCTTTTCGAAATTTGCCTTTATGAATCCTTTATCACACATGTCAAAATAAAATTTGCTGTTATAAATAATATTTTTGCACTAATTTTCGGATATTTTTAGTCAATTTACGTGACACTGTACCTATGGTGAAATTCCTTGAACGTTATGACGTCACCAACATGGCGACCAATCATGGCCCGTTCGTAGACAGGTAGTTCTTTTTAAAATTTTATCGATTTTCAATTGCTTATAATAAATTGAAAAAAAATATTTAAGAGATTTTTGCAACGACAATATAATTTATGATATGTAAAGTTACAAAATAAATTTTAAAAATCGTATTTTTTTTTAAATTCAACAACCCAATTCTACCATATATAAAAAATATGTATTTTATATGAAAACCTTTCTCCCCAGGCCTTATCCAGAAATTTTGAACAAGTTCTCGGTTACTGCAAACCTTTGTCCTTGATATTGTCCTCCTGTGAGCCCTTTAGCGCAAAACGTGAGTGCGACCACAAACTGGTTCCGAAAAGCAATAACTTTTAGTCTGCCTCCAACGATGCATAAATACGCTTCACCCGAAGATGCCAATGTGATAATTGGATCCCTAACTAATGACTTGAATGTATAATACTGAAAGTTTTGTAAAGGACCATAATACAGGAATCTGTCAAAAGCAGAAATATTTTAAAGATCTACAACTGACAGTTTATGAGAAGAAAGGTATTAAGGCGGATGTCTCTAAAGCCAGGAAGGTTATTAGACTATTGTCTTAAAGCCTTAAAGAGAGAAATCTTTCTCAGCAGTCTACTACTTAGGAAGTTACATTTCCATCCATCGCTTTATACTATAATATGTTTTTATCCTTACATTAGAACTGAGCTCATCGGCCAGTTATCACTTAGTATGCAAAGGGTACATTTTATAGATACGGAAGAGGAACTTGGAAGACTTATTGCATCATAACTAGTATTTAAATCAGTCTAGCAAGACAGAATTATACGTAATTGCAAGAGTCAAGACTGTTAGTGGATTGAAACATGATTTGTGCGTTGACATCGACATAGTAAATCAGAATGAAGTAGACGTTCTGTTAAATGATTTAGAAGAGCAATATGCAAATGAAATGGATGGCCTAGTTAAGGCTTTATTTTTGAACTCGTAGTTCGACAGGTTAGTGTGATTTTAATACAAGCTCGTAACACATTAAATAAAAACATGCTAATGATAAGTCTGATCAGATAATTATAATATTCGACCATATTTCGGTACCTCTACCTGTTCCAAAATACATCTGCTTATGAATATTTTCCGAACATAATTTATCATCCTTTTCGCTGAAATCACCTGCCATGTCCAGTCTTCCAGTTTCATTCTCAGTTCTTGGAACGACCGCCTCAAAGTGCAGTGTGGCGAATCTTTTAACTCGGCTTGCTTTTATTTTCGGATTCCTAACGAAGCCTTATACGGAGTCAGGAGCTCAGGAATAAGATCGTACGATACCTTTAATAAATTGTTCATGATTGCGTACGTCGCCTTGAGGTATAATCGCCATCACCTGCCTTCGTGGGGCTATTCATTCACTGTCTTTTGTTGGACTTGCGAAGAATTCTAGGTTGGTTCTTGCTGAGTAATTTATTACGGTCAGTTAGGTTGAAATCAGGCATTCCATACAATAGTCTGTGTTATTGATTCTTTATCCTGCATGATAAATTAAACAGGAGTATTATTATAAGCGTATTTATTTATATTATTATTTTTATATTATTATTTATTATGTTTTTTTAACCTATACCTATTGTATTTATTTATTTATTTATACTTCATGCAAAAGGTACAAATGCCTTAGATATTCTCTACCAGTCACTCAAATATAGTGAAGAGATAACATGACAGGTGTATTGTTTATTTTAAAAATAACTATACAAAACTAGTTATTCAAAATGATCTAACAATTTGAATTAGCTATTCTACAACCGCCAAGTTTCACACTACTCTCACTATGCCTAATTTAATTGAAGCCATCAAACAATGAGGCAGTTGCAAAAATTCCTAGCATTTGATCCGGTGAACCAATTCTATTCATGTTTGCAATACTATTACGTCTTGACCATAGCTAATGATCTCTGGCCTTTTTAGTTTTACTTTTAATATTTAATTTGCATGCATTTTATTCTAATCGGACCCGTTATGAAATGCGGAAAACGTTTAAGAATAACAATGGCGTGGTTTATACGGCATTTCACTGGCTTTACAGTTGAGTGGGTGTGCGATTGTTATTTTTTTTCGGTTTTGGCCGCACCCTTTGCCATTGTCGATGTTTTCCAAAGTTGGCCTGTTGGGCAATGATAGGATGAGAAACTGCCACACCTGTTATTGGAGCTACAAACACATGAATTATTTGCTCCGTTTCTAGGTTTATTGCTTCTAAGAATGTTTTATATGTCCTTTTTAGCCATTTGAATTTGTTTTAGCGTGGGAGTTATTCGTCAGTAGTATACTATGTGGACAAACTTGACCTACCATACAGGAATTTTACAAAGCTATGTTTTGACAATCAACCACAAGTTTAGGCCTTTCGGATTTTTCATTTTATAACGGTGTGTTTTAAGAATATGCAGATGTATATAAGTTTTAAGGAGTACGAAGTGTTTTAAGAATATGCAGATGTATATATGCAAGGTTAAGCAACGCTTTACGAGGTCGGTCCTTGGATGGCTGACCATTTCAACATACCGAGTTTCCTTCGTGCCTCGGAAAGCACGTTAAGCCGTTGGTCCCGGCTGTCATTTGAAGATCTTTGACAGTCGTTACGGGTAGTCAGAACCCTGAGATCTGACACCAGTCTTGCCAAGGGGTATCGTGTTACGTGTTACCCAGTTACTGGGTTGTATATATGTGTATATGTTTCAACGAATATTGGTAACATAAAATATTTCAAACTAAATAACACATTAATGTGCTTAACAAGCAAAACGATCCGCCTATCATAACTCATTGAAAGTCTAGATTATCTCACGAAATTATTAACATTGCAGTGTTGGAAAATTGCAATTATTCTGTTATATAATTTCAACAACTGCCGTTTACGCATTATGGTTGCGAGGTAATCATTTATTTTGAAACGAAGCCATTTGCTTGAGCGATTATTTAACCCAGTTTAATTGAAACTTATTTAATAGGTTTGAGAATATCTTTAGAGATGTCTGTATGTGATAATTTATTTTATAGGTAGTGGACATAATATTAAATGGTTTTGCTCTTTTAGAAAAAACTAATGTGATTACGATATTTCAAAAAAAACATAAATCTTTTGATTTAAATTTTGCTCATCCCCTAGTAACAGAGAACTCTTCTGTAAGATCATTATTTAAAAAAATAATGAGAATCTCCATCATAATAATCCTGATCACCGGCAAAATAAAAAGCAACAAGTCACGCTTCATACGTCCAAAATCCTGTTCTTTTCCTCACATAATTACTTATTGATGTGGAAACCGGTACCGATTCGGTGGCAGGACTTAAGTCCTGTAGGTTGAACGACCGGGAGCAGTCTCATGGCCAGTGGCTATTGGCTCTAACAATGGCGCTAAAGCCATTGTTTGTACGGGATCCGGTGGATAAAAGTTGAATTATAGGTCTGGGATTGGAAAGAAATGGAATGGAGGAATGGAAAGGCTACTGGGTTTTGGTATGAAGAAAGATCGACATTTATTATTTTCTTATTTGAAATTGGAATGCAGGGTAAACAAGTGAGGTAAACATATGAGTTACTAAAATTAAATCTTTGTTGGTAACAAAAGAATTGCAGCAATTCGTAGTTAGCATCAATTACATGTTTTCAACTCTTTGACGGGGTAAATTCTTTGAGATTTTTAGAATGTGCATTGCATAATTGAGCATGTAAATATTAAAAAAAAAAAAAATGTGTATAGCATAATTAAGCATATAAATGGAATTTCCGTTCTTCTACCCAATATTAAATAAATCTGATCATAATAAGCTGACTGCTGAGCTGACTGACTTACTAATATACACCAAACGAATCGTGTTTCCGAAACTTGAACTAAAAACCCGGTCATAATACAGTTAACGGCATAAAAACGATATGGCACCACATCTTCAAAACATGCAAGAGAAATGCCAAGTCATCAATTTCTTTACTTAACCATTAGTAACAATGACCACTCACTTAGTAATATATTCAGCCAAGGTCAGGCCTTTAATATGTCAAATGTAGATAAATGAATGAATGTTAATCAAGATAATATTGGAATAGAAAAGGATATAATTATAAGAAGTAGGGTACTATAGATAGAGAGAAGAAGCGTGGGTAGTCCATAGATGCTGGACCGACGATCTAGTGGAGGTAGTTGGAATCCCTCGGATGTGGGGAGCGCAATTTGTGGCAATCATTGATAAATATGTGCAAGAATGGATGTCTTTTGCTTAAAGGATGTTAAGAGATAGAATGGTAAAATCAACAGTTTAATTTAAGCTTAGCAAAAGTCTAGCCCAACAATAATGAAAATGAATCTCATAATCATTTCACAATCAACAATAAATTAATTTGAAATGTTGAAGATAAAGATTTTAAAAATGATCAACAGAAACTGGCTGTAATAATTTGAAATAAAAAAGAGAGTTCAGATGTAAGCAATGCATATGGAGTTGGGTTTTTTCGACACATTGAAAGTTCAATGCCGTATAACGATCTATCGTGACTGGCGGATCGTCTGACTATGTAGACGTGGTATTCAGGAGGTTAGATTGATCTAAATTCTGTATAAAGTTCTTTGAATTTACTTGCTGCAAAGAGGTACAGAAAATCAATCAAAATTCATACACGTATACAATTTAGTGAAATAAAAAATTAAAAAAACAGGATTAAAATACAATCCTTTTAAAAAAATTCGGCTTGTGACGTCTTTAAAATCCTAATTAATAGACAAAATTCACAAAATATCAATTAAAGTAGATAATAATCTACTTTTAAATAGAAAGTCAATCAGAACGAAGAGAAACTCAAATGATAAAACAACATATAGCACCGATCTAAACGCGGTTAATCACTTCTATCTAAATACTAGAAACGAGAATTCTAGATAAATTCCATTAAATAAGATCAAATCAAACGCTAAATTCTAAAAGAGAAAAATAAGACACAAAAGATACTAGATAAAATATAGACTTAGTTAGTTAGACCATAAAGTTCAAGATTAGTTTTATGAAACAATCAAGGAATTAACCACACCAAAAATAGCAATTGTCACATTACCACTTTTAACTGTCCTTGCCAACACCCTAGCTACTGACAATAACCAGAGCAACAAACAGCTGACTGACGAACAATTTCTTGTCAATGTTACTACAAAAAACTTCCGCTAATTTACATTTTTATTGGTCAGTCCGACCACCAAGCAAGCGTTACGCATCGGCGAACGAAATATTTTTATTATTCATTCTTGAGTGAAAGTGTTTGACAGTCCCATTTGTTCGTGGCTTGTGTACTAAACACAGTTTTTGTCACCATAATTTCCTTATTAGCCACGGAAGAGTTTTTTGTTAAAGAATTAAGGCGAAAATTGGTCACAATTTTAGCAATATTGACCGTATCCAAGGTTAGTGAACTGGCATTTTGGTTAAGGCAGGAAACAATTACTGTGGCAAGTATTAAGTGGGTATATTCGACTATCGATAATCGAGAGCTATTTTCATAATTGATACTAATTTGTCCACAGTTACAATAATAACTGTAAACTATTTATAAAGCACGGTGTATTTTCATGTTCATGAGTTAGACTCTATGGATTCTCAAACTATGCTGTCTAAGTAGGTAATGAATATTAAATGGATGCATACACTAAGCAAACGAAAGCTACAAATGCTATATTTACTTCGAAGACACAAGGTATATCTGTTGAATTGCTTGTAACAATATACTTTTAGATATAGGCATAAGGTTTTTAAGACGAGTATGATGTACTCGTATCTTGCTCACCAAATAACAGAAAATCCTTCTATGACTCATCAGACTGCACTGAATGGTGTACTTTTGATCTACTTTTTTTCCTTCTGAAACTAAAACGGAAATTAATACATGTTTAGATGAATATCAGTAGAAAGCAATATCTGATTAAAGTTACTCAAACATTTCGCCGAAATCTCATACAATTACAAAACTTAGTTGCAAAAAATGTGAATCGCCAATATTTGGTTTTGATTCATCATTCATTAATTTCGTTGATGTAATGTTACATTTTAATAAAAAGAGTGATTGTTTGCAATGTTGGAAGTTTGAATACATATTTTGTATTTGCATAGCGACCTACAAACACGATGTTTGAAGCCCCTATTAGTGTATCAGTTGTGAAACTTGGGGCTTCCCCCTAAAGACTGTTTAAATTATTTGTTTTAGAGATAATTTTCCTACTTATGTGTTAATGATGTGCAAACACCATTCAATGCTGCACGTCTTCATAGAAAAATCGTGGGCTGGACCATCCTTAGAGTAGTAATGGATTATTGAGGGCTGGAAGGTCCAGACAAAGTGACATCAGCGACAATTACTGTCAAAAATGCAAAATCTTTTGTAATGACCACGTGATATTTTGGTAACATTGGTCAAACTCATAAATTTTTGACTAATTGACAATTATTGTCTCTGATAGAAAGTTAATTTATCTAGACCTCCAGCGTTTTTACCCCAGCGTCTTGGAGTCTTGGTCGAATACTAGTTAAACCTTTGCAACTATAATTTCTTAAATCATATCTCAGTCAAAGTCATCATCAAACTTATCAAGTTCGCTTACTTTAAAAAGTCTCATAATTCAAAAACACAGATGTTTTAAGTTAACAGAAGGCGAGTAAATGACCTCGCTGACCGAATGATTATCTGATCCATTCACTCCATGGTTATTTAATGTCGAATATGGTGCTGTCAGCTTTCTTCTTTATTGGCTCTCTTGCGAATTACTTGTGCAAATTTAGACGGCAATTCTGATGAAATATGAATGATTCAAGTGGTTTTATAATAATTTAAGGAAAAAGTAATTAAGGAGTATGAATTTCTTTTTTGGTTTCTCACGCGTTGTCTATGTTATGATTTATTTATGAGTTAGCTTAATTTCGTTTTAAATTATATAGCATCTCATATTGCTCATATTTGTTTGCACATGATTTCTCCCATTAATTTGGATTGATTGCAGAATCACTAAACTGACTAAGAAACTATCAGTCATTAAAATTACAATTTACACAAAATTTTCTCAATGTTCATTACCGTTTTTATCGATTCTCGTTTATTTATTTTGAAATAACTCGTCCAATTTAAGTTTGCTTCAATATTTGATTGCTCGCTGTGCTATATGCTAGCCGCATTACGTTTTTTGCATTCAAAATATTTTGAAGTAACTAATCACGATTATGATTGGCCTTGCCAGTTCGTGAGCTACAGTGACGGGTGATCAGACAAACTGACGGACTTATTATTAGTTGGACAGTTCTTGTATCTAGATCTACTAATGTAGATTTGTTTATAAGTGAGAGGCCCTTTTGTGATTTGTGTAATAGTTTTTCTGGTCTTACGTCATTTGTCTTTGTTTGAATTCAAAAGGAGTCATTTCACTTTGCCATTCAGAATCCTCTTTATTTGTGTTTGCATATTCTCTATGATAAGACCCATCAACAAAAAACAAATTATCATGTAACACTTACACAAAATCCAACAACAAACTTTAAATCATTTTCAGTTTCGTTTCAAAAATCTGTTTTATATTTAGACCATTCAAAACTTTTACTACAACTGTCAATAATTATCAATAACTTAATATTATGTGAACAGTAACTTACGGTGAATTAAATTAAACATCTTATCTTTTTATTTTCTAGAATGTCCCATTATGTATAAAAATTCCAAAAGCTTACTTTATATGTATTAATAAACTAATTCTTTTTCTTTCTGTTTCAGGTAAGTAAAAACCACAACAAATCAAAAACTTCAATAAAAGGACCAAGTATGTACAAAGGCGAGTTGAAGTTGATATTGCGTTCTCTTGCAGTAAATCTAAAAGCGATTTATAGATAGGCTCGCCTTTTTCGCTTTTCTAGAATGTTCCATTTTATAATTTGAAATACGTTATTGTTACTTTCTATTTTATTCCATTATCAAAATTTCAAAATAAATGTAGATATTTGTATCTGCAATATTTACTTTTGATATGCCGCTTCAACTTCTATTTTGCATCTTTTAGTGACATCATCTCATTAGTGCTTCTAATTAATTTATTTAGGTTTACCTTCCCAATTCCCATAACATCAAAAGAATGTTGAGATGAATAATCAGCTTCTTTACGCCCAAGTGAGTTGTATAACAGATTTCTTGTTTCATACCAAACTTGATTTTTAAGGTGAAAGTCCGACACAGGTGTTACGCGAGACGTATCGAATCGTTTGGGTATAACACGCAATGGATAACTTAATCACATGTAGGTCATTTGACATTTAGATTAATTGATTTTGGTACATGTGTTTAGAAATAGTTGTATTCATAATCTGTTTTTTGTTGGCAAGTATCTGCCTGTCTTGCTTTTTTCCAACGATGTTGGTGCCGGCTTCCAGTCCAACCAGATTTAGCTGAGTATTAGTGTTTTACATAGAGCGCGTGCCTATCTGACTAATCGGAATTATATGCAGTCTTATAAAAGGCAGTGATACTTTTAAGTACCGTTGATGAAAAATAGAATTGCTTTTTGCCCTTGTTCCATGTGAGTTGTTTTTTTCTCATTTTCCCTTGTCAACCGTCACGCTCTCATTCACACTCCCTTTTCTACTAGAAACAATTTTGTTATTTGAAAAATCTACGTAGATTATAATTAGAATCATCTATTTCCAGAACCTATTTTGTATGAACAGCAATCTGTCCATCGTAATATCGCTGTCCCCGGGCAATAAAGCGGTAATATCAAAAATCAAATTTTACAGGAGAAATAAAAGAAGATAATTTATTTATATTTCAGCGTAAAGTAATCCAAAACAGGAGTTCAATGTGTCAAATGAAAGCTATTTTTTTTAACAATTTATCAATAAATATTGATAGCTTGTACAGAATAAAATCTCTCGTGAATACTTTGTATTAAGTGCTTACAGTGTATTGATATAATAAGCTTATTTTCAAAAACGTGGTAAAATATATTACTGTTTCTCATCGTTTACAAATTTAGTGTAAAGATGTTTACTGGTTGTTTGTGTTATGTTTCTTAGAGTAATGCAATAATACATAACTTAGCCATAAGAGAATTTCCCATGCAATAAAGTCGTTATTGCCATTTATTTTAAAGGAATATTAATAAAAAAATCCGAAAAAAATTGGAGTGATAGATTGATACTCAGAGAAGCCAAAAATCAAATAACATTAAAAAGGGCGTAACCGGCGATTACCGCTTTATTGCCCGGGGCCGGCGATATTAACGTTAGTTACTAAAGGCCCCCATTTGTAGTTTTTATAACTTACCGCGTAATTACTAAGTAAATAAACACAATTAACAAAATACTTTCATTATTCTTGTTCTTTCTATCAACCTCGCTCTAATTCATAAGAATAATTGGATTTTGCAGACAGTTTATTTTGCTCAGATTTTTATTACCTACATTCTAAATTAATATTAGTACAACCACGAAACTATCCATAATACTCATAACACATTTTCAAAAATCTTAAAAAACATGTCCGAAGGCATTTATCATCGGCTAAAATGACGAACTTCCACACAAACTTCACAACACTTCAAGCTTCACTTAATTTTCGTCACATAAGGATCTCTGGTATAAAATTTAATGCTTCTAACACGGTATTACAATCCATATTGCTTCTAGGTCTTGTGGTCTAGGCTTTGTCTGTCTGATTCTCTATCTCTCTTTTCCTAGCCATATTCACTTAGTGTAGATTCTCTTCGTCATTATAAGATTTGATTGTATTAAGTTAAAGATAACCACTTTAAAAGGGAAAAAAATCATCTTTAACGCTATTAAAAGTCGATTGGTTCTTCATTATAATTCCATTGGATACAGATGAGCAACTCTCAAAGGTGTTATTAATGTTACCCACCCAACAATGGCTTGTGACCTTATAGATTTTTTTCTGGTTATGGGAATTTTTCTACAACGTTTTATGTCGGCATTCTTTTTATAAGGTTCTAGGTTATAAAGAAAAAAATACGTTGCTTATTAAATCTGCCAATCACTTTTCACAGCTGGATAAAAGGCTAGAGTTCAATTAAATATCCAGCCGTAGACTGGAGAAGAGCACTAGAAGTTGAGCCAATTTGGTAAAACAAATTACTATCGTAGCAGAGTTCATAAAATTGTTGGACCATTTAGCAGAGATTGGTTTCACCCAACTATAATTCTTCAATTTTACCTTAGTCGTAAAGATTTTATAGATATTGAAAACTTATTTCATCGTCCACTCTGAGAATCATCTCAATAGAAATTCACACAAAACTAAGTAGCAAACATCATATAAATACACAAGTATTATCTTACATTATAAAACCACAAAAAAACTCATCAACAACGCAGACCAACTGTCATCCACCTCGTTCCTAAAGAAATACGAGACGCCTTCCGTTTTTTTTTTTAACTCCTAACATTAAGAAATGCTTAGTTGCTATGCTCAAGCGCAGGTAGCCAGTATTTCCGATCTGTTAGTCACACAGGAAGTAAAAACTACGTGTAAAGGGAGCTTCTTTTATTTATAGGCTAGAATTTTTATTGTTTTAAATTCAAATGTCTAATGGCTTGAATTTGAAATTCTCAACGGTCTTTTAGGTGTCAAGTAAGGAAGCTGTTGGCAACGCAATAAATACTTATTTCCATACACATCGATTGCACTATTTAATATTTTTATTGACGTTGACAAACCTAATTCGACTTTGACAAAACCTTAGAAAAAATACGGCCCATGTTTTTAATTTGGTGGCTCTATAATCCAGAATCAACATTTGATCTGGATCACGTATATTAAAAACCACAGAGGCAAATGTATTAATTTAAGGCTACCGTAACCAGCAATGAAGATCTAAAGAAGAAGTCAACTGATAAACATACTCTTTTAGAAGTTCCAATACCCGTTTTTTACTCAGTCCGTCATAAATGTGGACTACCGACGGAAATTAAAATCACAGGTAGACCGACACGCAAGGTACATACAACCTACGATTCCGATCTTAGTTCATCTTATAGTTAGGTATTACAACATCTGTCATCTCTTACATTATCCAAGAGCAATTCAAACCTCGCAAAATGGGTCTCGGCAAAACGGAAACCACATGAAAAATTAGACTGAGTTAATACCTAGGCTCAATACCTGAAATTAATGGACGTTGATTTTACTAAACTTCTAAGTAATAGATTACTTAAGACGTAATAAATATCAATCAAAACTAAAAGCCTTTTTTTCCTCATCTCTAAATATAGGTTCCAAAGTAAGTTTGACTTTTATAATATTGTTACTAATGTATTTGAAGTTGAACCCGGATTGTAAGTTCGTCCGCTGATTCATTCCCAAAAACTTTTGAGCTTATTCATTGTATAAGGGCGTGTCCACATGGCATTGTCGTTTTGAATTTTGTAGAGGACAGGTGCAAGTTGCCCCTTGACTATTTTGTTGTACTCTTGAATTGGATATTATGAAATTTATTTTGATAGACAGTTTGTTATTATTAGGGTAACAAAAACAAAAAAAAACCCATAAAGTTATAATTTCGGTACGTCTGCAATCAATTAAGTAAAATGTAATTATTGGCCTTATGTCTGAGTCTCTAAAGTGACAGACAGGCTAAGATAGAAAAATAATAATTTGCTCATAAGATTTATCTAACGCCGACCCCAAATAATGGTATAAATCTTAACAAATTTGTTAATCGTGTAATATCTCTCTGTCTCTTCTTATATGACTTGCAAAATATATATACTTTAAAGATAGATGCACCAATAAATACACTTATTATAACCACAAATAACCTACTCATATAGATATCATATGGCATTACTGATCCATCTTCAATTGGAACCAACATATCAACAACTGCACTTCCGTCTGACACTACAGAATGACAACTTCTCTCTCACACACACACACAAAGTTACAAACATACTTGCACATAAATATGTCAGTGTATATAAATATATTGATGAAAGCCTGCGCGTGAGTGGCATGTTAACGTTCAGAACCGTCAATGGACGCTTTCGAGGCAGAACCAACTTGTTATGAAGAAGACTGGTTTGATCTATGGCAAGTTTTTTAGAGGATTTTATTGGGTTGTTAATTGATGTGTTTTTCATCTATTCATAGAATTATTTAGGCATAGTTTTGGCTTTAAGGAAAAACATAAAATAAACCTTATATGTGAGGCCTACTATTAATTAAATGTTCTAAAAACAAGTTTTATCAAAAATGGTTGTCGCATCGTTGTGTCACGTCTGTCTGTGGAACCCTTACGGTAATAAGTCCTATTAAGAATCAAACCATGTCCGATATGCTACTTAAATTGGTAATAGTAGCTCTTACACGTGCAAATAATAAAAGTATAAAAAACGGGATATCAAAAAGGTAAATAGAATTTTGAGTTTCATTACGTAAATGCTTCAGTACAAGTTCGGTGTGAAACAAATAAAAAATCCAGCCAGCTGTCTGTCTGTACAGTATATAACCCTTGTTCAAAAAATACTAAAAACATAAACAAATTCGTACCACTACTTCAACGCAATATATTGACATTTCGAAACGGCAAAAAACTCGCGATCCAAAGGTCGTTGGGAGATCGAATGGAATGGAAAAAACCCGCAAAGGATATAAATATTTATAAAACGGTGACAGACTTATGTTTCTATTGTTTTTTATTTATTTACAGGCAAATTCTTGCCCCGATCATGTTTTGTGCGGCTACTCAGATTTTATAACTTTTTAATCATATGGCAATTAATAGAAAAAATATGCCTATTTGTATAATAATTATAACGATAAGCATCTAAATTATTGGTTTATAAGCAGGTTTAACTTTATGTATGTTTTAACGAAAAAAATATCGTTGGACGAAGTGTAGAAAATTAATGGAAACCTTTTTACTATTGTCTTTTATCAAGTGGTAATCGTGACGAATCCATATCCACACAGTACATTTCAAATATGTAATATTGCCTTCGAAAATAACAAAGCACCTTGTGACTCTTGAAGTTGCTGTTCTTATTTCACAAGGGGCATACTTCACTGCAACCCAACTCTTCGTAGTACATCATATAAAATAGCAAAGAAACAAAATTAATTTTATGCACGAACTTGCATAGGCCCCGACGAGATTCGAACTCGTGATCTCCTGTTTACTAGACAGGCGCTTTAACCAACTAAGCCACGGCGCCACATGTTGTGATACTGATACAATCGACCCTGGTTCTAATCAGCACACGAAATATGAACACGATACAAAGAAATGGAAAAAACGAAAGACAAAATGATTGCGAACCGTAGAAAGAATTCTTTGGACATACAAGAGGTGCTACATAAAAATTCGATCGACGATTATCAAAACCTCCAAAGTGGACTTAAATATTTGCTACCGAAATGTAACGTTATCGCTGATATAATGTCATTTTTGTCAAGGCCAAGGATCTTTTCAAAATCGGAACTATCGCCGCCATCTTGTTTTTTTAATTAATTATCACAAATGTTTATTAACAGTTCCCCCTGAAAATGTCATTCTTACGTCAATAGATTTTTTTAGTAGTGGGCCGTGGTGGTTGTGGGTTGGTGCGATATCATTTTTTTTTAAATAAATGTCATTATGTCTTGCAGAGATAGTAGCGATCTTGCAACTCGTGCAGAGCATGTCAAAAACAGCATCTTCAACCACACGTCTCATATAAAAGGTGATACAAAAAACCGTGTATTCAACATCCCATAAAACATGACACCATAATATTTTCTATTACGTGATATCGAACGATCAAAGCATCTATCCCACTACATAGAAAACACAAACATATAAATCAAGATGGAAACTTGTAGAACACTTTATATGGAAACAAGTCACGGCAGTGGTATCTTAATGGGGATTCAGATCAGTTCGAAAGTCTGCCAGACTGGTTTGAAGGTAAACTTGACGTTACTGAGAATATTTTAATTGTTGGGGATATATAAGTAATTAGTGACTTCTTAGTCAAGAGCGGTCTTAGACTCCTAGGTCAGGTTAAGATGAATAAGAGTTGACCTTAAACACATTCTTTGGTAATTTTTAGACTTTGTTTGGAATTATTATGCTCTGCAATTTAAATTTTACGCTCTTTTATGTATTGGCAATTTTTAATCTGCGCTCTAATGAAATCGATAACAGGCTTGATAGATATACAAAAAGATAATTATTGTTGAACATTGTAGCGAATGACTTGATAATCAACTTAAAATGATAATTGTGCCCGATAGAGATACTATCGATACCCAACCTTTGAAAGAGTTTATTCTAATAAATGATAATGTTGATACTATATTGATGAACATGCCACACCATTTGAAAATCCCTTAAAAGGCGCTTTTAAACCATATCTTGTAAGATAGACAACCGAGAACCCGACCTTTGAAAGAGTTTATTCTAATAAATGATAATGTTGATACTATATTGATGAACATTCCATACCAATTGAAAATCCCTTAAAAGGTGCTTTTAAACCATATCTTGTAACATAGACAAACAACGATGAACATGTCCAAAGCTAATGATATCCATTACTATTTGTTACAATCAACAAGGTGTTTACGATCGAACCGCCATGAACCCATCCATTGCTTCTTTAACGCATAGGCAAGTTGTCATAGTTGTTATCAATCGATCAATGGATGTCTAATACGAACTTTGGTCGTCTATCGTATAGGCCCCGGATTAGAAGCGGTACCTAAGGGTATAATCACTACAAAAAGTGATGCTCAGGTAGATTTATTGTATGCCAGAGGTAGATTTTTTTTTACGGGCGCCTATATCACAATATAATTGTCGAGCATTTTGATGTATCAGGCATACATTCTTTTTATTTTTACCATTGTTAAATTCTTAATAGTCGACGTTTTATTCAAACAGCGGCGGTGTCAAAATTTCTTCACCAAAGCAAAGATGAAGCGATTAAGAATTTTTCACACGCAAATTAAATTCCAATAGACAAACCACTAATTCTTTTAACCTTTTCAGGCAAGGCTGCCAGTTACTTACCACTAATCAAGAGATTCAAAAAATGTGGCACCTTCATACATCGATGTACGTAAGCTCAACCTCACGTAAAATATATAACACTTGAACTACGAAAACCGCTTACTATTTTGAAATAAAGATGCTGGTAAAGTCAAATTGCTAACTTGTTCGTGTGGTTGACTGTACCCGTCGCGTGCGCATCACAATGACCTTGACAGCGTGACTTTTGAGACCCAACTAAATGTCGGGATCGGTAATATCAAAGGTTAAAACCATTAGAATATCATAATACTAATAATGTGTTTCGTATTACATATATTGTTATTAAATGTACATCTGAATAATTGTGCGTTTGTGCTTGTATTGAAGATGCTTTTGATATTGACGATTGTAAAATTATTATTATTAGGTTTCATTGCCGGATATTAATAATAATTACTCTATTTCATTCTTGAATAGGAAGGGCTATGTCCGAACATAGCCGACATAACTCCGAAGTTATGGTTACCATACATAGACTGATAAACACATTACCCTCTTTTGCGTTGCGCAGTCGAGTAAAAAGAATAAAAGCTTGCTGATGTTAGAAAATGCAAATAATATTTTAATTATGCATCATTTCATGATTACTAATACTAATCATGAAATTAACAGTCAATTGTATAATTACTATAGTAGGGTTTAAATAATTGCTATGGAAAAAACTTAAGTATTTGCACCTGTCTAAAATCCTTGACCGTTTCTTAATTAAAACGCAACTATGCCATAGTAATTGAGTACAGGTGTGTATTTAGAAACAAAAAATAATCACATTAATAGGTTTGATTAAGAATATTTTTTTGCAATCTTAATTTTTAATTATAATATTAAGATTGGTTTTTATTTTTTATAAAATTGTATTGCATTTTTTTTTTGAAATATCAAATGTTTTCTTTTGCAAAAGGGTAGTTTGAAGTATATGTATAATACTAAATTCCATTATCTGAAAAAAAAATGAAGCGTCACTAATTAAATGCAAGTTAATTGATGCGATTGGCTGTTGAATATTTATTCATCCAATCACAGCAGCTGAAATAGTGTTTGACTATTTCAAAATAATTTTGAGTTAATTTTCAAACAAGGATTTTCTTTTCAACTTACTGTTGCTGACCCACACTGGTAAAAGGCCTCTCCCAAAAAAATATGCAGTATAGGTAAGTACAAGGACTTTCTTTTTAAAACTATACAATGTTAAACATATTAATAAAAGTTTAAGCCTAACAATAACAATAGCTGATAAAGCAATAATAATAACATTAACAATAACTATTACAAAACTGTAATGCAATTTATATTAAACACCCATTTACATGCATTTCGACATGAATGTCAAGTTTCATATTTTAATATCATTGACAGCTAAGTAGGTGTTAAAACCTTGAAATACCTACAAACAAACGTACCTGTTATTATATTGCACTATTACGTGACCGTTATACGGATTAATAATAATAATAAAGTTGTCAATCTAATAATAATATGTAAGTGAAGTATAAGTTGGAGTTTACACGCTACGGGCAAGGTTAAGTGGGCAATTTTATATCTAGGTCAGAATGTTTGTTATGTCAACATTGAGAATGGTGGATGACTCTAAGAAGTATTTTTTTTCGTTTACAATCATATAACTGACTAGAGTTCTAATAGTGTACATTTTGTTAGAGATGTTGCATTTGAAGAAATTCAATTTAAAAAATAATGCAATTGTATAACATTTGGTGGGCTATGTTTGACCTGAAATCTATCCTAGGGGTCCCGAACGACGGTCATCAGTCGCACTAAACCAAAGAGGCAGCCAATTCCAAATTCCTAACTCCTATACACATAGGGAATATGCATGAAAAAAGAATCAAAATTGATCGAAAAACAAAACAGATATAACAATTTAAAGAAATAAATCTGTCCCTCTCTAGGAAAACGCCGTTTTCTATGGCAGCTGTATGGGCTCGTGCCATGTGACGTCATGTGGCACGTCGGACTTCTCTTACTAATTCTCAACTTTGAAGCTTTATAACTTCGTCTCTGATCGAGATATTTAAAAAAATCTTTCATATTTGTTTAATTGTTAATAAGTATTTCATTTAGCAAATAAAAAAAATACATACATATTCCCTAAATACCAGCCTGTTACTGTAGGAGGAGGACAAGTCACATGCATTGATCACGATGCTTGCTCAAAGCGGGTTGGCGATTTCAAACTTATGTTAACTATAAAATTCCAGGTAACCTCATAATGTTTTCCTTCACAGATGTCAGCGATATCTTGCATAAACCCAGAAAGTACACATAAATGGAAAAAGTCACATTGGTAATTGCCTGGCTTTGAAAACACGGCCTTAAGCACAATCACTAAATGCGTTTACCGCTAAACGGCTTTCAAATGTTTCGGGAAATCGTTTGAATATGGCAGAGACAGAATTAAGTTTTAAATGGAAGCGGGCCTTAAAATAAACTGTCATACGGATCTCAATTGATAAACATGTACATAGACTGCCGCCTGTCAACTCGAGTATGTCAAACGAGGGGAATGTGTCATTACGCTGCCAGAGATAGACTTATAAGATAACCTGTTAGTTAGGCTGAAGACATACAGCCAGAAGCTAGCTAGCTGTGTGAGTAGCGTGGCTCGAACTAAGTATAAGACTGTAGACTGTTTACACGGTGCCAATTTACAGTTGATGGCATACCGTAAGTCAAATCAACAACTGCTTCTAAGCGGTGTGGTGTTTAGTTTATGCAAACCATAATTCATTGTAGGTATGCCACAGACACGATACTTGCATCGTGTAAATGGGGCCTATTTACTGATGCAGTGTGATTTGACGAGTTAGTGTTGCCATTGAAACAGAAGAATTGGTTCGCTAGAACACACAAAATAGCTCTAAGGAGAAAATTCAAAAAACTAACCCTGACTTTGTTCTGCTAATTAGAAATTATTAATTGTTTCAAACAAATGTGATCCTTGTTTATAAGCTTTTGAGGATCATTTTCGTAAAAGAACTTGCCTGGAAATAAACACTTTTTCTTATTTGCTTTAAGAAAGGTTCGTATACGTGAAAAACGCGATCAAATAACGATATATGAATCTAGCCCTTATAAGTAGCAAGCGTAGTTCAGCCTGTGTGGTTTCGGCCTTACCTAGATATGACATCTTAGTTAGCATACTAACGTGCCCATGTATTCATCTTAGCATTTAACTGCTGTATATATGTAAATAATGGTTGCTTGAATGCCTGATAGTTTGACCTGGGTACAATCTGAAGAATAAATTGTATTTTAAGAAATAGTGGACTAAACTATTAATGATTTTATATTGCACATTATAATAGATTCAGTCTTAGTTAATTAAAAGATTAAGAAAGTAATTGAAAGCAATATAAATTAATTTTACATTTTCAATAGTTTTGCTCTCAAATATTTTACATATTGTAATCTCGCAATTTATATTTTTCTTGCTATGTTCCTAAATTATTTGTTGTAATTTCGTATCATCTTCCTGCCCTTGTCCGATGTTACTTGGGGTCGGTGCAACACGTTTTCTTTTTACCCGACTGCCGAAGGAGGGTAATGTGTTTATCAGTGTATGTATGTATTTATGTATGTTTGTTCCTATGTGGCGTTCTAGAGACCAAACGCGTTGGCCAATTTTGATGATTCTTATTTCGTCAATCGATTCGTCTGAACTCTGCGAGTGTCACTGGCTACATTAAAATTGTAAAATAGAAAAATGGCGGATTTTTGGCGCCATATTGTTTGGGCCCAAAATTTGTTTTTCTTCCAATCCCATCGTGTGAGGTATCAAAATAAAGGGTTTTACGAGGCAATTTCAAAAATATATAACACTTATATGTTTCTATGAACCAAATTCGAAAAAATACTAAAATGTTATAAATAAAAAAAATTAATTTAAAAAATCAAAAAAGCCCGAATGCTTAAGAAGCGAACTAAAAAGCCGTAAACAAGAAGAAAATCATGCTGTGCAGTCGGAGGATACATCTGGTTTTGGTCAGCCAGCTCGCAAATATATATCCTCCGACTGCACAGCATGATTTTCTTCTTGTTGTAACTTTTTTTTTCCATACCATCCCTCGTCACGCTATCACTGACACCCTTTAATTCATCATTTTAAATTTTATTCTAATTTTTATTTAGGGTTTCTGATTGACTTCAAAATTAGTCTACTTTTTAGAATATGGAACATATTATTATTAAAAAATTATGGTAGAAAAAATATTTACTGAATTGGGTATTCTTTTATAGAAATTTTGAAGAGAAAATACTGCTCTGATTATATTATTAATTTGGTCAAGAGTACACTTTTGAAGGTTAAGAGTATATTCTGGCACGATATACCATACAAAGATTTTAATAAACAGAGTGTTCTAAAAATTACAACCGACTTCCAAATAAAAACACTACAAAGTGAAAAATAACTTTAATTTCGGAAGTAGGTGTTCTTGTTTTTGTTTCTTCATTTTTGACACCCGAATTCTGAAATTGAATATATTTTTCATTTTGTATTGTTTTTATTTGGAAATTAGATATAATTTTTTGTAGACAAGTTTTTATTTTTCACTTTTTGGTTATGGTACCTATCTATAATGCCCACAGTTATGCTAGAATAGATTACCCGAATAACGTGAAACTTGAACAGAACCGGTGAAGCAAGAGTGTAGCAGGGTGAACTGTACACATCTGCGTACCCCTTTAGAGAGTTCCGGCTTGATGTTATGTTATGAAATGGTGTAAACAATAAACAGACTTGCGCTTGAAGTAGTCCCGAGAGATTTGCTGTCATTGATTGAAGAGTTCTGTTGTTTATCTCCGAAATTCTTCATCAGATCTTGATTAAATGGGGCCACATGAAAAGCAACAGCTTTCAAATAAAAAAAGGATCATCAAAATCAATTCACCTTGTAAAAAGTTCTGAGGTAACACAAATAAAAAATACATTCGAATTGAGAACCTCCTTTTCGAAGTCGGTAAAAAAAAGAAAGATTTCCGCAAAACCTTGATATTTTATAGAAATTATAATACAGTAGATTCTAATTTTACTATAGGTTCTATATCATTCGTTTCGCTAAAAAGGTAAGTGCACTAATTACGTACGTATAATAACCTAGCTATTATCATTAATTAAAATTAACTTAAAATTATATTATAAAAGGATTGTCTAGAATCTAATTCAGACATAAATGCAAGAGACTGACGGTATTTAATTGCAAAAAAAACAAGGTTTATAATAATGCAAAGAATTAAAAAAATACTATTCGAAGATGAAGCGCTTATGTAAGTTAAAAATGGGTACTAATTATATACTCAAATGTAAGATAAAACATGGTATACATAGGTTTTATTATAGCATTTGAGATCATACATGTTTTGCTTAAAATCAAAAGCATGCAAACTTCAACGAATAAACCAATTTGAATTAACAAACATTATAATTTCAATAAAATATCTTATTTAAAAAAACTTAATATTATAGAAATTATTTTTATACAGCCATAAGCTTCAGTTCATTAAGCCTAAGTTATAATTAATCATATTTTTCTGTCTTTTCTAGAGATAAAACCCAAAAAGTTACCGAATTTCGATACATGAAAATCTTGCGTTTTTATTTAAATGTCATAAATGCATGGCCAGGAAAAAATATCGGGGAGAAGCATTCGAAATATATAGGTTTGAAGGCTGTTGCACTAATAATGTTCGTACAATTTTATGTGCACTTTTCTACAGTGTATATGTTGCAACATTCTGACGAGAGTTTTTACGAACTGGGACATATGTATATAACTATGCTGATGGGGTTTGTGCATATGGTAAGTATTATGTAATTTAAAAGGAGATGTTTGATTTTGGGCCATCACTATGTACACTACATAGATAAATTGTAAAAATATTGGGTAATTCCATTACAATATGAGCAAATTAATTTGAAGAAGGGCACAGGCGTACAAAAATGATAATTTGAAAAGTTTTTTAATAAGATAACCCTATTTTTAGGGCAGCCATGACAGTTGTTTATGACATGACGTTTGACGACTTTCCAAGTTTTAAGAAGTGAGATCTTTGAGTCTTTCTTTGCTTTGACTTTGAATTAGATATGTTTCGTAGTTTTTAGTGATTGGTTTATTTTTACAACCCAGTTTACTACTACGGACATTGATTGATTGCTTCTTTGTTGCAATTGAATTCGTGTTGTTTTTTTTAACGCAGATATTACGATTGCACGTCAATCAATTGTCATTGTCAAAATAACATTTTTCGCACACTGCTGATCTAATCCACCATGTTTACTTTTATTCTGTGTTGCTCTAATTGACAAAGTTAATTTGAGTGTACATTGAAACGCAGTGAAATTAAGGAAAATTAACAATAAAAAACGGTTACTACATTATATAGCGATTTTTATATAGCGTGTACATAGTGCTAGCCCAGGCTCCATACATTTCTGGAATATCTCCTTTAATAAACTTTTTTAACGATATCATCGCTAAAAACTTTCGTATAAGATTTTTATACCAAAAAATCTATTAAAACTAATAAATACCATTTTATTCATAAATTTTGAATAGGAGATGACATTCAATAATATTATAGTCGAAAGTTTGTTGTGAGTAAGTGTGTTTGTATGTTTGGTTTGATACAGGTGAAACCGCTGGCAGAAGCTAGGGGTCAATAAGTCCAAAATGTAGGACCTACCTAAATAACATAATTATTGTCAATCCCAAATTTATATTTTGGATTTTACTCATTCATTATCGCTGATAAAATATCGCGTTCATCTAGAACCCCAGCAAAAGCGTCGAGTTATCATATAAATTATATGTATTTTGTCTACAGTCGAGAATTTTACTCACCCTACCGCAATCTAAAAAATACAGAAACCTGATCATTGCCTTTCTGACAAAAATGCATTTATTTTTCTTTAAAGATGAATCTAAATATGCAAATAAGGTAAGAATTTATACTTATAATAACTGTTTGATCAGTCAGAGCTTTGTGTCTCCAAAATATTGTATTGGATTAATTATATAACACAAAAGTAATTTTGCATCTTGTACAACTAGCATTGTCACATTCTATATTTTTCTTACAGATGCACAAAAAAGTTCATTTCATCTCCCATCTCTTTACCTTGTGTTTGGTAGTCCAGATGAATGCTGGTTGTACGCTATTTAATGTAATTCCTATGTGGAATAACTACTCTTCAGGGAAGTACAAAGAGAGAGATCTTTATAACAGAACGTATGAACACAGCCTTTATGTTTCTGTACCAGGACTAAGAACTGATACACACTTCGATGCGTATTTGTTTCTTTGCATTTTGAATTGGTACGTTTTCATTTATTTAAATTCTTTAAAAAAAATACGAATGTTTGATCTTTTCAAATGTTTATTTAACTAATTCAGCGTCATTGCTACTGTTTGTATATTAAATTCTATCTCCTGAATTAAAAAGATGATCGTCAAAACAATTTTAATTTTACTTCTTCAGGTCCATGTCATACTTGTGTTCATCATCTTTCTGCATGCTGGACCTGCTTCTATCACTGATGGTTTTTAATATCTGGGGACATTTCAAAATACTTCTCCATGAACTAGAGACTTTCCCATTACCAGCTAAAGTCGTCTTATCAATGTACGATAGAAACGCATTTGTAAATGTGGAAATGTATTCAAAAGAAGAATCGAAGGTTATTTTTGAAAAATTGAAACAGTGTATAGATCATCACAGGTTTATTAAGAAGTAAGTATACTTACGACTTGCACAAGCACAAGTCACAACACAAAAAATAACTTTGTTTTATAATTCTTCTTCTTCTTTGTGTGTGAGCATGTGGCCACCTCTAATATCAGAGTTAATTGAGCCACCTCTGGGAGCTGTGACTTGGATATTTTAAACTTAGATAAACTACTAATATTATAAATGTAAGAGTTTTGATGGATGGGTGGATGTATGTTTGTTACACAATCACGCTAAAACGGCTGAAAGGATCTGGTTGAAACTAGACATAGATTATTGTCTGGAATAGCATATAGGCTACTTTCATCCCAATATAATGTTCCCTTGGGATAAAAAACACTTTTCACGCGGGTGAATCCGCTGGCAGAAACAAGTTAACTATATAAGTCTACCAACTTCTGCCAGCGGCTTCGCCCGCGTGAACGTCGTAAATTATCCGGCGGGCACATATTCCCGGGATAAAAAGTACCCTATATGCTATTCTTGACTATAGTCTATCTCTGTGCCAAATTTCATCCAGATCGGTCCAGACGTCTCGGCGTGATTGAGTAACAAACCATGCATCCATCCAAACTTTCATATTTATAATATTAGTAAGATTTTTTTAATTTTGTGTTAGGTTCGTAAGACAATTCTAATAGAATCAAAACCACTACACTACTAACAAAGAAGTGTAGGCTGTTTACAATACCTGAACACACACACACTCCCACACACCCACACACCCACACACACGCACTACACATACACTACACTACACTACACACACACACACACACACAAACTTCACTACACACACACACTACACTTCTTTGTTTTTATTATTCCTGTTTTCGAAGGGTGCAAACGGAGCCCTAATGCTGTCACTAACGTGTCTGTCTGTCTGTCCATCGTCTGTCACAAAATTTTGTTCCGAAGAATTTTTTAATTTCCCGTTGGCCTATGAACTTGAAATTTGGTGATAATGCTTATTATTACGTATATTTTACTAACAAAGTACCAGTGTATTGATATATCTGATTTTTGCTTTGATACGAAACCTTAAATGTGCGAAGTCTGACACGCACTTGGCTGGTTTTTTTATTATTCTATAATTTGACCTCTTAATATAGTTTATCTTATAATATAGTTTGACCACTATCTCACATGATGGTAAGCGATGATGTGATAGAAATTGAACCACACTTGCCTTAAAAGAGCATTTTATTTAAAAAAATATTTTTATTACAGTTTCACTGATAAAATGTCAGAAGCTTTCGGACCGATGTTATTAATTTATTACGCATTCCATCAACTAAGCGGGTGTTTACTGCTGCTCGAGTGTTCGCAAATGGTCAGGACACTTCTTAATTATTTTTATATCAGTCTGCATGAATCAAAAACTTCTAGAAGAAAGCGATTGTCGTTTGTTTTATAAAGGTGCCTTCGATTTCCCCGAACAATACTTTAATGAAAACAAAATTGACTGCGACCAGACGTGCAAGAATCGCTTAAATATGTTAGGATAGCGCCTCATAAAATGCATCAGTCTTCCTCCGTCAGTGATCTGACTTATCATAATTATTGTTTCAGACAACAGAAGCCTTGATGCGATACTTACCGTTGACAGTAATACTGTTTCAACAGTTGATTCAGCTGTCAGTTATATTTGAGTTGTTAGGGAGTACGGTAAGAAATCATTATAGGTTTAACCCGCTTCAAAAAAGTGGAAGTTCTTGATTCGACTGTATTTTTTTACGTGTGTACCTCAGAACTTTTTAGTAGGTGAAATGATTTTAATGATTTTTTTTTACTTGAGAATAAGTGCTTATGGGCCGATCATTATGTACCCCAACCAAAAAGTCAAAAATATAACTTTTTCCAAACAAAAAAACCGACATCATAAAAAAAACACTACAAAGTGAAAAATAACTTACATTTCGACTTTTGAAACTGAAGTTATTTTTTACTTTGTATTGTTTTTATTTGGAAGTCGGTTGCATTTTGTTTTTGATAAAAAAAAATATATAAAAATCTGAAACTATTTTCAGAGTGAAAAACTGAGGGATGCCGTTTACAGTGTGCCGTGGCAATATATGGACACAAATAATAGAAAAATCGTTTCCATATTCTTGTATAATGTTCAGGAACCTATACATGTGAAGGCTATGGGCGTTGTCAATGTTGGAGTCACTACTATGGCTACGGTAAGGTTTTGGGGATTCTGTACAATGTGACATTCGGTCAGCGAAAACAATTGACAAAACTCTAAATTTTTTGGACCTAACCTTGCAGCAATGAGGGCTAGCGTTTTTGTGCCCACGAGTAGGCTCCACTGGCGAGTAAGGTCGATAAATACAGCTGTTAAATATTGTTATTATGCGCAAGGTAACAAAGATGAATTAAAATCATTTCTAATGCCGTAGAACGATTTATTTAATCGTTCTACGGCATTAGAAATGATTTTAATCAAAACCTAAATCTCTATTAAAGCAGTGGTTGGTAAAACCCGTGCATATCTTAATCTGTCATATTTGGCAAATATTCAGAATAATAAATAAAGTAGGAATTTATAAACGCATTTTGAATCCCTCACTCTACACCAGTGCCCCTTGCGGCAAATTCAAACGCGATTTATTTATCAGGTCATGGTTTACTTAATATTTTCTTAAACTTTTTCAGATTTTGAAAACGTCGCTGTCTTATTTTGCTTTCCTTCGTAGCTTGTAGATAAACGGGAATACTGTTTTCAATACGAAATTGATCAAAAATAATTTTAAGTGACACCAAAATTGTTCTCCTGGCACATTCACTTCTTGTTCCTATTGATTAGTTTATTTACACTATCTGATATTCATTAAAAGACAATTATACTGTTGTATTTTGTTGTTATTTACTTATGTTATCCTGTGTGGTAATTAAAAACTATCTGTGAAACTGGCCCAGAAAATTTCAGTGTTAGGTGTTAGTAAAAGAAAATTAATATAGCCTTTGTTACAAATTATGGCAATGTACAATTATACATCTTTTGGTGGTTATATAAAAAAATACGGAATTAATTTTGAAAGAAATAAACTGGCGTATACTGGCGACATCATTCTAAGAATAACCATTGATTTACTAAACTAATGGAAATAGTAATAATCTTGTAATATACGTTTTTTTTTTCCATTTACAACTTTCTATAAACCATATCCTTGCTAATAAGATGAAGAAAAACATGGAAATAGACTATTGTTGTTGTTCTGTGGAATTAAACTTGTGTCGGGTGTCAATGTTATCTGCATGTCGAGCGGAAGTAACTTTTGCCAGTGTCAATAGTAACTGGAAATTGTAGAACTGGTTTACTTAAATATTCTAATGCAATGATTATTGATTTCAATAATGTTTTTCAAAATAGCCTATTTGTCTATATTCTTAAATTATTATGTTTGATGAAGCTATTTGGTTGCAATCGCAATGATATTTCATCAGTGATAAAGATTATTAAAATATTGGGATTGACTATTGCAACAATTTTTGCTGATATAATGGCACTTTGTCTAGGCCCTCTTAATATTTATTATTATAATACAGACTGGCTATTGACCCTATTATTGACACTATTAAAAACAATAATGTTAAAAAAAAATATGACTACAGACTGCCGAAATATATTTTAGGTAAAAAATGTGCATATCTTTATAAAATAGATGTGAGGCAAGTTAACATAATAATTGAAAAATACGACGAACTGTGGTATGTCGTGCAATTCTGCCAATCTACTATTGAATCAGAGCTGAACCATTTTTTTATAATTGGCTGTAATATTTCCACGATTGAGCCCATTATGTGATGAAATCTTATAGTGTGGCAAATCAAATTAAGAAAAGTTAACGAGGCTTGACAGTTATGGTTTTTCATTTTTTTATAGTTCCATGGTATCGCAGACAGGCACGACGGTACGCAATACGCAATAATGCTACGTTTTTCCATAGAATTTTTGTAAAATTGTTCTACAAAAACGCGTTATTGCATCGTGGATTCGATGTCTGTGCAATTGTGGATGCCTTTTGCATAGTTACATAATTATTTTCATGGATTTGTTATTGAATAAAAAAAACAAGACGTCTCGTGGGTCAGGTGACTTAATGCCTTAGGCATTCTCTACCTGTCAACCAAGAGTGGTGAAGATATAACATTGCAGATGCATTGTGATATATAAAAAAATAATACTAAAATAGGTAAAAATGAACATATATATTGAATATAATATCTATATACATATATTAATGTAGTAATAGAAAAGAAGAAAGTGAAATTACTCTGCTTATTTGTTTTGAATATAAATCTGGTTAATATTGTTATAACATTACCTGTTATTTAGCACATTTAATGCATCTTGAACTCTATACCCGACTACGGTGTGCGATGGTATGCGCGACACTTCAGCCGATCATAGTTAAAATAGGCAATGAGTTTTCAGTACGTGCCTAATGTAACAAATGCCGTATACTTTTTTAGAACACAGAACAGTTGGATGAAGATGTACCTATACCCACATTTCGGCAGTTACTCATATGTTTAAGTCTCATGTTATAAGGGTTGTGCCCGTGTCTCCTGTGCGGTTCACAAATAAATGTTTCTTCTTTCATTATAGCCATCAACCAGATGCAAAGTTCAGACCCCGGTCTGTTAAACACCAACAAACAGAATTTTTACAGCACCATTGTTAAGCATTTTGCTACAAATAATAATTATTACTATTACCGTATAAGACAATTACATACATTTATAATTCTCGCTTATTAAAAACACATATCTACAAAATGATGGTCAGTTTTTTTTGCATATAATTTCCATTTATACTAGTTTTTCTAATGAACTAATGATTACGACATAAGACACACGTAATAATTACAAAAGTATTCCATAATCGCCGGATGCTCTGTCCGTTTGACAGTAAATTGGTCATTTGGGTTGATTTATTTCAAATATTTAAGACGGTATCGTAGCTATGACAATAACGATCAGTAGGTGGAAGTCTGTATTTTGTAATCATTAGATACACGATAAAAACCTTTGGGTTTTAAACCTGCATGCCTAAAATATGCGGCTTTTTTGGTAATTAGTTTCATTTTTTACACGATCCATACGCTGATTATAAGTTATACAAAATACATTTACTTAGCAAACATACTGTTGATCAAAACTCAAAAGTTAACAAGGAAGATATAAACCTAACATCACTCCAATAGAAAACAAATACACCGATATTATACATCACATCAGAAACTTTTACAGCAACCCACCAAACTGCAAATAAGCAATAAAATATAAACTCCTTAATTAATAATCGCAAAACAGCTCAAAACATAGAAAAATATGAAGTCCATAAGTACTGGTTATCTTTTTCCTGATAGCTTTAACCTGGTGTCTTTCAGTCAAAAGTGTATATAGGTTACTTCTAGACAAGCACTCTCCAGCTTCGAATACGTCATTGCTTATTATCAGGTAAAACAGTGGTCAAACCAATCCTTTCAGTTATAAAGAACGATTTTTTCATATAGAGGGTTGTCTAATACAATCTCGTCAATTCATTTTCTTTTACAAGCAATGGATCGTGAAAAATATTCAGTGTTTACGCACATCGATGCCGTGACAATTGGTCATTGTGGATAATGGCCACATACTTCATATATAATATGCTGTATATTATGCAAAATGAGATGAGATGTAGCGTGTCCATTAAAGTGTTGTCAAGAAAGTTTAGTTTGCGCATTAGTATTTTTTTTTTTTTTTTTTTTTACTATGTGTAGGCCTGTGTTTGACCACAATCTCACCGTGGTCAGTGATGATGTGGCCGATGGTGGTAAGCACACAAAACCTAGAAGGGAACTGGCTCTCAAGTGCTGCTGTCGGAACACACCGGAAGGTGCTTGGCGACAGATTTTCAACTTGAGGGTGGCTGCCAGCCAGGCGGGTACTACAAAGTACCCTACCACCGTGCTATGGTTTCCTCACGATGTTTTCCTTCACCGAAAGCTCAAGATCATTGTAGGATTCGAACCCGCGACCTTCGTCTCGGTATCCGACGTCACTACCACTGAGCTATCATCGCCTTAAATTGTATTATCATAAATGGGAATTATAGTTGGTCTGTCTGTCTGTATGTGACTTCTTTATTGCTATACTATTTTAACAGATCATGAGGGAGGGGGCAGAAATCTTGTGAAGAGCTTCAAAAACTTGTCAAGAAGTTGTCGTGTGTTCTTTTTTAAAGTAATCTTGGAAACTTCTAAAACATGTGGTAACAAAGCATGCATCGTTAGAAAACCTATTCTTTCCTTCACTGTCGATGAGTATTATAAGGGCTTTAATATACTCCGTTAAAACAAATTATTACAAAAACAAAAAACTCGACTGCTAAAAAATTATTAAATGAAAAGAGAAATGCAAGTTACTTATAGTTATCGGCACGTAACTTGGCAAGAGTCGTTAGATGCGCAGAAGTAATTTTTTAGGTCTCTTTGGTTACCTAGCGGGGCGCGGGGAGCGTTTAGCACCGTTTCGAGCATTCGATTGGTTAGTCAGTTGACACATGGATCGACTGACCAATCGCGTTGCTTCCACGTTCCGTTCGTACTATACGGTGGTTGGTCAGTTCGCTCACTATGCGCGAACTAACCCCCACTATGCCAAAACCTTGCCAAGTTACATGCCGGGGACTATACTAAGGTAAAATTTAACAATAAATATTATGAGATTCTGTCAGCGGTGTCAAACGATGTTTTTGTAGGTTTTGTTTCTCCCCGCCTGAATGTAGCTTTCATTTGATACCCATATTGCAAAGAAAACGAAAAAAAAAATTGTATTTTTTTTTAGGGGGGAGGGCGCCATATTTAAAAAATATACCTATGTAACTTCCACAATTCAGATGAATCCAACGACACCTCATATGTAATAATCCGTCAAGCCGTTTGGGCTGTAGATCGTGCCATAGAAATAGGCATACATACATATTACGCTCGAAAAACACTACCCATCCGCAGTCGGGTAAAAATTATTGAAATTGATGTTAGCCATGGGATAGGCCGGGCGAAACCAAGTACAATGCCAGTCAAGTATGCACTTGTGATAGTAAAGGAATATTGTAGAAAATACACTTTCACAACTTTATATTACCTACAATATCTGAAAAATGGTTTCTTGAGCAGGGAAACCGCGACGAACCTAATACAATCATATAGAAAGTGCAAGTACAACGGCTAGCTTGTAATGTATGTGTAATGTTTAAAAATTACTATTGTAACCAAATGGACATTTTCACTACATAGCCTTCGGCGAATAATAATATTACGTTTCTTTATTGCCAACGTATGTTGTAAGGTCTAAAGAATATATTATGTGGACACGAGCATTGGTTTTTAAAATATAGGAAGAGAATCAACAGCAATTCAATCTCTCTTTTTAGGGTTCCGTACCCGAAGGGTTCAAACGGATCCCTATTGCTGTCACTTACGTGTCCGTTTGTCCGTCTGTCTGTACATCTGCCGGGCGAGCACGGCCTCTATGATTGGCTTGAGTCAAGCATTTTATCACGGTTTTTGCTCCCAAACTGTGATATAAATGTGTGACTCAAGCCTGTCACAGCAGGCCCTTGCTTGCCCGGCTGTTATCCGTCTGTCTGTCCGTCGTTTGTCACAAAATTTTGTTACGAAGAATTTTTAAACTTTTAATTCACCTATGGACTTGAAATTTGGTGATAATGTATATTATCTATACTAATCTATACTCCTATACTAATATTATAAAGAGGAAAGATTGGTTTGTTTGTTTGTACCGAATAGGCTCCGAAAGTACTGGACCGATTTCAAAAATTCTTTCAACAATAGAAAGCTACATTATTCCTGAGTGACATAGGATTTTTAATCCCGAAAACAAGTCCTGTGGGGTTGTCCACGGGAGCGAAGCCACGGGAAACAGCTTGTTACGTATATTTTACTAACAAATACCAATATATTCTATATTTGGTACGGAACCCTAAATATGCGACGTGCGACACGCACTTGGCCAGTTTTTAGAAAATGTTTTTACAATCTCTGTAATATCTACCTACCTATAATAAATAATATTACCGAACATAACTGTCCCATTGCAAGCACAAGACCTCTTCTTATATAGAGAGCAATTGCAATCATCTACCTGCTCTATTACTAAATTAGATAGATCCAAGATATATCATACATATCGAGTATTAACGAGTCAGCTATCATACTGATAAAAAGAAAATATAAATTAAAATATCATTGTAATGATAACTGTAAGTACGATTTTGATTCTAGGTCTGGCTCGAAAATACACTTTGCAAAACACAAAAATCTTGCTGACGCATAAAACTACAGTTTCCCATTTAAATGCCACACTTTTTCCACCTAAGTTCCACTGCATTCATAACAGAATCAACCGTTGGTACGGAACATAACTCTAGCCTATCAAATTCCACTTGCTTGCCAGTTAGGGTCAATTCACACCGAGACGCGATGCAACGAGGCGGCAGCTGTTTAAGTCGGCGATATAATATAGAACTTTATTCACTATACAAAAATTTCAAATTTCAGTAAGAGAAAAAGGTGCATTTGTCAATTAGGGTAGTCGAACACGCCTCGTCGTCTTGCCCTGCGCCTCGAGATATCTCGCAGCGTGACACAGCGATAATTCACTTATACACGCGGCGTTCTAGGCCTTGAAGCCCGTGATACGCCTCGAGAATAACACACGCCATGCACCTCGCAGCATCGCGCTGCGTTAAGCTTTGGTCTCTTGATCGGAACGCACAACGCTACAATATGCGGTGCGTTCCGATCAAGAGACCGTAGATGCGTATTGCGACGGAACAAAAGACCATTCTTGATGTTTTTTATAGTTATGATTATTTGTCCGGCACCGCATTATACAGCACCGCTGTTGGTTCCGATCAGGAGACATAAGATTAACGTGGCACCGCGCTGCGCAGTACGAAACAGCTGGCCTGGTCAGTATCGTCCAGTCGAGTCGCGTCGCTTCTGAATGTTTAGTGACCCTTACTTCCACCGGCCGGTCGAATCTCGGACAGTTGGCCGACAGTGAAAGTAAGAAGTGCCATATTTTGTCAACAACCGATGTTTAAAGTTACGCAAGAAGAATTTGATTGTCCGTAAGTAGTACTGTTGTTACTGGTAATAAGGTGAACAAAGAAATATTGGCTCGTTATTTCATATTATTTTATTAATAAATAATATTAATATCATCGTGGTGGTCTGGAAGTATAAGAGATACTCAGATACGGTTATGTGATGTTAAGACCTGAGAAGTTCTAAAGTACTATTCAGATCATAGTGATGGAAAATATCGTATGAAAAAGTAGGATTATAAATTCGGAAAATTCTCACACGCGCTGAGCAAGTCGAGTGATCGCAATGTGCGTTTCTACTTTGTATGAATGATCATGCTATTTTAGCCAACATTATAATTTATTAGAAATAATATTAAATTATTGTTTAGTGAGAGGTAGTAACTGTACTGCCATTTACGTATTTTGAAATATTTATCTTTTGTTTTCTAAGCAAAAATGACTTAAATACGTAAATAACTTAGAATAACGTGTGTTTAGTTTATGTCCGTCCGTCACACAAGCATACCTGTTTTACCTCTTTTACCGTTTACTATAGAAAGTTAAAAGCACAGTTCTTAGAAAAGAAATATTAAACTAGTACTAAACCAGGTTAAAACAGTACCAGGTTTGTTTCTTGCTGTAAAATATAAAAACCGGCCAAGTGCGAGTCGGACTCGCACACGAAGGGTTCCGTACCATTATCGCAAAACACTGCATAAAAATCACGTTTGTTGTATGGGAGGCCCCCTTAATTTATTTTATTTTAATTTATTAATTATTATTTTTTGAAGTAAATATACAACTAAGCATTCTGTGAATATTTCAAGCGTCTACCTGTTGCCGTTATTAATATCGAGCAAAAAACGGCAAAAATATCACGTTTGTTGTCACTTTCATATTTACTTTATACTGTTTTTAGTATTTGTTGTTATAGCGGCAATAGAAATACATCATCTATGAAAATTTCAACTGTCTAGCTATCACGGTTCATGAGATACAGCCTGGAGACAGACGGACAGACAGACAGACGGGTCGCGAAGTCTTAGTAATAGGGTCCCGTTTTTACCCTTTGGGTACGGAACCCTAAAAAACATAAACAGTAAAAACTTGAAAAAATCAGTGGCGGGTAAAATTTAATTGAAATAATATTCAAATCAAATAAAATTTTGTTAATAAATGATTACAGACAAAAAATAAATATTCAAAAAATATCATTTGACGTTAACAAAAAAAGTTCAATAAAACTCAGTGAAACGGTGAAAGATAGTGACTAAATTGACAAATTTTCTAGAACCAAAAATTTGAACACTAAATAATGTTAAATATACCAAATCGCGCTGAACCAACAGTATTTGTTATTGTTGATAGGCTCGCGTTTGAACACTATTTCACATGATGGTAAGCGATGATGTGGTTGAAGGTGAAGCCCGCTTGCTTAGAAGTAACCTATTCACTCTTGACTTAAATACTCCCAGGTTGTAGCTAACACGACTGCAGCAGGGCATTCCACGTGTTAGATTACACACTACCTCTCCCAAACAGAAGACTTGTGTCCAAGCAATGCGAACATAGGCTGATTACACGAAAATTATAGAGATTTCCAACAAGATGTTGTAGAAAACAAAATCGCCAATGGGTTATTACTTTTTATTTAATCTTCTAGAACTGGTGCTAACAACCTGTTTATGGTTAAATCATAAAAAACGGAAGTAATTAATTACTTTCACTTTTCTATAATATTAATCAAAGACGATATTTGTTGTATATTTACGTCATAATCTTATATTATAGCATCGATTATGTCATCTCGATTAGGAACTAAATCGATTTAGAATTCATTAATTTATTATTTGGATGATTTATTTTTAATCTTATTAGCGTTTACATTTTTTATAAATTTTTTAAAATTATTTTCTTGGATTTGCAATTTTTTTTTATCGGGCAAAATTCCTTTTGATTTCAGATATTATTATTTAGTATAACTGTGTACCAATATTATAATTATCTTAAACATATTTTTGTCAATCCTATTACTATTATAAAAGTAAAAGATTATGAGTATGGATGCATGGACGGACGTTTGTTAGTCTTTCACGCCAAAACTACTGAACGGATTATGATGATTTTTTACATTAATATGGCGTATTTATATCCAGTGGCATCGGCCGCGACTTACAAGTTGTAGGTCGTGGGTTCGAACCCAGGCAGGCGCTTTACTTTGTGTAAATTATTTCATCACCACTGCTCTCAAAAACGGTGAAGGAAAACATCGTGAGGAAACCGGCATGTCCTAGAACCAAAAATTCGAAGACATGTGACATCCACCAACCCGCACTGGGCCCGCGTGGTGGATTACGGCCCATCCCCTCTCACAGAGAGGAGGCCTGTGTCCCAGCAGTGGGAACATTAATAGGCTGATGATGTGATGTGATGTGATGGCGTATATATTAGAATAACACAGGCCATAATTTTTAAAGATATTGTGGGAAAATACTCATACAACGCGGCGGCGCGAGCTGCGGGTGCCAGCTAGTATTGTTATAAAAACGATTCAAAAGCTGCTTGTCCCCCTAGCCAAGTTACAAAAGTTTCGTATCGAATCTCTTTCTACAATCGTTAACGCCTTCTATCTGTATGGTCTGACCACGTGACTTATCGTTCAGATGTGTCATTCCCATACATTGATTCGTTTTCTACTAGCGTTATCGATTGTAGATTGTCAACTTGGCTACAGGTGCTGGTTAAGCCAGTGGTCACAATTGCTATTGATGAACATGAGTTCCTGGGTTTAATTTCTGGATCGGCAAAATTTTTATTTTTGTCCTGTATATAGCAATAGGCTTGCGCCGTAGTACATGAAACTTCAACATGGATCGCGATTATTTTTTGTAATGTATTTACACCTCTTCCATACTCTTCGGTGAATAGAAACTTAAAAAACAGAACAAAAATAAATAGCAACTTGAAACAAATACCAAGATCATTGCACAAAATTCTTTTCGCTCTTGTAATCATCACGACACATCATCGTTACTTAATAGGAATTTTGTTCGTTGCAATCAAAACAATACAATTTCAATGCTTCACTATTTTTAATGATTTATCATCAGCTGTGATCACTATCCGGAACACTGATCTATTACGTGTCGTGAATTTGATAGAGATTTTGTTTGTCAAAAGAAATAGTAGTGAATGCTAGCGTGACGGTTAACAGAAGAGAAGAGAAGAAAATGGATGAAAAAAAACTTGTTTAGACTTCAAGTGACATCAGACACTGTGGTACATGGGACAAGGGCAGGAAGATGATGACTTTAGTTGATTCGTTTTGGGCAATACCTTACTAAAGTCCCCGTCACGAGAAGCTATAAATTATGTAAACACACATTTTTGTTCCAACACAACACAACATTACACACAGACGCGCTCCATTAACACAAAACATTAGATGATAGCACTTTATATCACAAAAATATTTTTTTTAAATTATATATAGGCTCGCGCTTGACCACTATCTCATCTGATATTAAGTGATGATGTGGTCGACGATGTAGCACGCTTAAATATAACCCAACCAAGTGAAATTCCTCGTTAGTTTCGTATTTTAAGAAATATTATATATTATTATTACTTTGAATTGATTGAATTTGGGATTATTTGTTGTTGATTGAATTGTCGCTACGTAACTTAGTAGAAGTTCTTTATTTACTTATAATTATAGCATCTCGTGACGGGGACTTTATTAATTTACTTTATTTATTTCAACCTTATCACATTACTAAAATATGTTTTGCCAATAAGCTGTTGCTATTAAGCGTAATACTAGTTCACTTATTCTGCGTTAGTGTAAATTAATCTTATTCAATTAATTTAAAACAAAGACACAGGCGACTGTTATAATTCATGACCAAAATGCATGCTAACGTCAAATTAAAATTATGAGTTAAACGAGTGGAAAATTATAATTGTTCTTTGTTTAACTTTTATTAATTAAACGGTGTTATCATATTTATTAGTTTGGATACTCGGATAGCTTGTAAATTTTTACTGTTGTTAAACAACACGAATTCAGTCTTGTTTAAAATAATGTTAATAATAGTCTGTAGGAAATATTTCTTTTTTTATTTTATTCACTGTCTACTTTTACCCCCGGCTTTGTTCGCGGTGGCATTTGATAAAAGGCAGCCTATAAAACGGTATCTAGCTATATTGTAGCAATCTATAAGATAATGAAATAGTAAACGGAATAGAACTCTCGGAGAGGTTACATCCAACAAAAAAGTTTACCTCGTCATTATATAAGTTTATATGAATTAAAAATATAAACTATCGAATCTTTATAATGTGGAACAATAGCCATTGAATCTCATAGCAATAGCCATCAGTCTCTATAACAATACAAAGAAGATACCCAAACAAATTGTTCAAAGCATGGAGAATTCATTAGAAAATGGCACCGATATTTGTACTAAGCGAAAGTATTTTTTTGTTGTTATTGTGTTTGTACAAATGATTCGTATTGTTTTGCAATAACCGTGATAATAATTGAGCTGTCTTTTAATTAGAGCAATAAATCTGAGAATACAGTTTTATTGACATCTGCATTTGCTAAATGGGATCTAATGATACATGGCAGGTAATTTTGTGAAAAATTCTTTTTCTTGACGTTGCACTTAGAAAAGAAAAAAAAGAGCAATCAATAGTTCTGATCCAAATGTTAATTAAGTGATCATTTGTGATTACTTCAGTCCTAAACTAAAATTTCACGAGAGTCTTAGCATTATGCTGAGCGACGACCGTTTTGCGTGGGGGTGACGCATACTTTGAATTATTCTATTTAAGTATTTTTTGTTCTTTTTAAGACAGAAAGAGAGAAAGTATGGAAGAAAGAAATAAATAAAGAAGGAAACAAAATATTTCTTTCTTACTTTCACTCTTTCTTTCTTTCTTACTTTTGCCGTTCTTTCTTTCTTCTTTCATAATAGTTTTCCTACCTTTATTCCAATTTGCTTGGGCTCGGCGCATCATTTTTCCTTCCTTACATCTCTATTTACTTTCATCGTCATCTCAATAGTCATCCTCATTTCAGGTGAATGTCGTCCACTGCTGGACATAAGCCTCCCTTAAGTGTCACCACACTGATCAGTACTGTGCGTTTCGCATCCTCCCCACAACTTAGCCAATAAGACCTTAATCCATTTTGGACTAGGGTGAACGACAATTTACTGATTTGTATGCAATAACATTACTTGACTTCAAAAAATTACAATTCAATTTATCAACCAGTGGTTTGGAGAATTACTCGTATTATTATTCTTACTATATGCCACCCAAAACAAATGACTACACAATATAAAAATCTTTTCAAGACACCGATCTAAAAGCTGGCTAACTCAATAGGGGCTACCGTTTTTGTGCTCACCACGTTTGACGCTACTGACGAGAAAGGTCCTTAAATATAGCTGTTAAACTTTGTTATTACACGCACAGAAGTTTGAAATAAAATCATTTCTAATGCCATAGCCACAGCTTTGCGCAGCCGTTTTCTTTTTCGAAAAAAGTTTAGTAAATTTTTCCGAACATAAACTTATATTAAAGCAATGGTTGGCAATTCACGTATCTATCTTAATCTGCCATATTAAACTCGCGCTAAAAGCCAAACGACTATGAAATTTAATATATCGGAGAACTTAAGCTACACCGGCCTCTAGCGGCGAATTCATGCACGGTAGCCCCCATTCTGATCCCGGATAAAACCATTCCAAATCGATATCAATCGTCTGCAAACCATAATCGATTCTAGACTTGTACATGTAAATCTGTCAGTTGATCTGCTTATCACTTGTCTGGATTTACCGTAGCATTTACTTACGTGAAGACATCTGCGCGTGAGTGGCTTACATAGTGCTTTTCAAAGTGCACTGACTTTTGTTTCTTTCTTTAGACGTTTTAAATGCAAGGTCAAGGTATGCGTTTGTGGGGATTAAACAATGCGTTTGTTGAAGGTTGAGAAGTGAGTGGGTCATTTCTTCTGCTTAGATACTGTAGATTTTTGTTTATTTTCACTGATCCGATTTTGTAAATTATTTTTTTGTTTGCAAGAATATGTTCCCAAATTGGTACCATTTTAATTTGATAAAGATCTGATGAACAACTTCGGAGACATACAACAGAACTCGAAAACCTTGTCAAAAAACGATGAAAAGAAAACAGGAACAGTTACTGCCGAAAAAGAAGTTATTTGTCACTTTGTAGTGTTTTTATTTGGAATTCAGTTATATTTTTTGGTGAAAACGTTTTCCCTAACCAAATTACCTCTTTAATTGAGTTGTAAGATTATCTGTTACTTTCACATAGTCTTCAAATGTATTATTGCAGGTACTTTCTTCCAAGCTAAACACAATACAATAATCACGTCCGCATTCCTTCTGGGTAAGGCTTAAGCCACTCCAAAGGGTAAAGCAATCCTTAGCATAATCGTTGTCATAATCCAATTAGCTGATGACAAGTAGTGTTTCCTATATGATTGGCTCGAGCCAATTTTGTTCAACTTTCTCTAAATACCAATACTTGCGTTTTTATATTATTCGATACAAGCCTTTTTCAGCGGCTTCGCTCCCAAAGTTTATGTAACGGGAAGCATTTTTCTGGTATCAAAAGTATGTATGGCACACAGCTATATTGCAGCTTAAAACTGATTTGTAATTCGATCATCACACTATTTTACTTCTTATCTTACTAATATTATAAACTACCTGTTCCCCGCGGCTTCGCTCCCGTGGACCACCCCACAGTACCTGTTTTAAGGATTATGCACTGTAGTAACATATCCACTGTAGACTTGATCCAGAAATGTAGAAATGCATCGCATGTTGCTCAACTCCAACCAAACCAACCGTATTAACTTTCTTCGTGTACTTTTTATTCGTAATGTCAACAAAGATTACGCAAAAATAGAAGTGTTCACGGTTAATGTGGTGTGACGAACAGTTCTTACCTATTCTTGGTTTGCAATACAATATTTGTAAATGTTTCGATGATTCTTCTGTGAATAATCAATGTTATATGCTCATTGTCGGTGTGAAGATCACTCTCTATTTTTGTTCTAACTTTACTAAAGAATGTTGTAATAGTAGACCATGAAACATCTTAATCTAAGTCTAAATTCACACGATTATCTATTTTTTTATTGAAACTATTTGTAATTTAACTTTTTATCTTGGATAAGAAGTCTTTGATAAGAAGTAAGGTACTGTTCTTGCTAAATATTTTATTACTAGCTTCTGCCAGCGGCTTCTTGATATCTTCAATATACTCCTGTGATAAAAAGCTTACCATGGTCAATTTGTGTGCCAAATTCCATCTAAATGCCACGTAACAAACATACAGACAGTAAGGGACGAAATTCAAATTGCGTCGGCAGGTAGACGATATCACTCGCGTATTTTCTAAGAAAATTTCAAGTGCATATCGGTCGAATTGTACCGCATTGCGTCCATGTGAACCGTGTGAACGTTTTACAATTTCGCTTAGTAAAAATCGCTCGTCAGTGTGATATAAATCGAATGAATATGGATAGTATGTATTTTGAAAGTCCGTTTTGATATAGCCAAACAGATCGGATAAGCTCGTAACGAAGTATAACTTTTATAACCGTCTTAAAATCGAGAAATACCTAATTAGTAGTTTATAAACTAGTTATTTATTTACATGAGAATAAAACCTTTCCGATTGCATAAAATTATCTCCCTTTCCTCAATTAACACCATAATAACACTCAATCCCCTCATTATATAGAAAAGCATTCACCATTGATATGTATTACGAAAGTATAAATATTCACTCTTTCGTTGGAGCTACCATATTAGTAAATTTGATTACGGCTCAATTTCCTGTTACAAAAACAAAATTATCTGCAACATATGATTTGGTAAAATCAACCTTAATGCTTCACTAATAAGGTATAATGATGATGAGGGACATATTATAGAAAAGACAAGTTGTTTTATTGGACTATCACACTTTAGTATAAATTACTCCACATTTGCGAGCGTCTTATGTAAGATATTGCGTCAGATTTATTGAAAAATGTCTTCGACAGAATCCGATGATAGTAAATATTGCGTCGGTAGATTGTTTGTACGTGCGTGCTTCAAGGGTGTGACTTTTGTAGGTTATTGGTATATTTTAATTAGTAGGAAAAACAGTTACACACCGTTCGTGTGTACATAAACAATTTGATAAGTAGCTTATCAATTTAATTGTAAAAAACATGATTAGTTTGTAAAGCAATCCAACCTTTTGCAAACAAGCAACAACAGCCTTTGATTATTTTCTTGTAAAGTCTATTTATTTTCTCCAGTATACTAACATACAAATTCTCCTCTTTACAGATCTAAATAAACAACGCGCAAGAAAAACAGGCCACTTGAGCGGATTATTGACCCAGTCACGATCGGTCACCGGAACCATTATGCCTTATACATCCAACACTATCTGAACGGACCTGACCAGCATTGTGAACGGGAAGCACCGTTAATTATGCCAATTTATTAGCAACCACAATGATGGAAGAAGTAACGTCACGCCCCAGTGTCGAATACATCCCTCCTTTACCCCCAAAGGTGAAGCAAAGAGGATCGACCACTTATACACAAATAACTAGTGATGAATCCACTATGAACACAAACGGGTTCACCGCTACCGACGTCCGGATGGACTCGCTAAGTTCGATGCACTCACTCGTCCTTAATTCTAAGACACCATCTGCAACGGTATTCGTAGCGGCGACCCAGTCAGATCGACCCGCGAGTACGCCTAGCACGGACGCTCTCAACGGTCCACACGTGGTCACTATCAGAATAAACACCGACGCAGACAAACCGAAAGCACCAAAAATATCCAGCGTACACCTCAAGAGCGACGTCGACTTCGAAACCTTCAAGATTAACGACGTGTGCAAGAAAAACAACAGCTTAGTCAGATTAAATGTTGACGAAAACAGACCGAAAATTCTAGAAAACGAAGATCATCTGAAGACCGACAAAGCGCCATATATTTATTGCAATTCCTTCGTGAATTCTATGACAAATATGGTGATGTCAAGCGGTCAGTGCTCACCTAGTGATACCCTGGACTCCGGCACCTGCAGCGACCTTGACGGCACTCCTCCACCTCTACCCAAAAAGAAGACCTCAAAAACTAGTTCAATAAAGAAAGCCGTATCTGTAACGCTAATCAGCTCGAGAAACGGGAGCAGCCAAAGCGAAGTGGATTTTGAAGACAACGACTCGAACATATCATGCGATTCTCTGAATAGTAGCGAGCTGAATGTAAGCGTGCACGCCGATGAAAGTCATAGCGAATATAGTAAAAAAGAAAAGAAACAGAGTGCGGAATCACCCGACGCGCCGGAGACGTTCGCCAAAGCGAACAATAAAGACAGTAGCTTTCTACCGCTGGGTCTGCTGCAAGACATAAGAGACCGTTCAGCGAAACTAAATACGGTCGAAACTGAAAGTGAGGTGAAGCCCGAGCCACACGAGGAAGCGAACCAGAATATTAATGAGGATGCTAATATTTCAAAAGAAAGCGCTCAACTCACATCGTTCCGTCTAGTTTCTCAGTTTAATAGCGAGTGCAACAACACGACGGAGTCGCTACCCGCGAACTTGTGCTCCAAAACGCCACTGATTAGCGAGAGCACTTACGAGGACCGAAAGCAACAGGACAAGATGAAACAAGAGCAAATGTTCTATAGCAGTCATTACTTTGATACGGACAAATTTTACGATTTCCATCTGAACGAAAAACAATTTGATGATGTGAAAAGTGTAAGTGTTGGTGCTAAAAGTGAGTGTGAAGTGTCTGAACTGGAATACTTCGCCGGAGTAAAGGATTATAAAAATGAGATGCCGTCGACGATAAAAAGTTCCAAAGGAACAATAAGGGGCGTGAAGAATCGCGTACGGGCGGGCATCGCGACTTTTTTGCAAATGCAGAACACGACAAAGGTAATTTTTTTGTGATTGTCTTACTTTTTAATTTTAGCTCCGTCGGTTTTTATGTCGCTGCCTCGTTATACACGTACTGATTTTAGAGGTCACAACTAAATGTATTCGAAAGTATTACACGCAAGCACGTAGTCTAGTTTATTAAAATTCTTATTTTTAAATAGCGTTCGTGAAAATGTTCGATATTGGGCCTTCATGGTAGCTTGGTGAGTACAATGGAAGGGTGAAGGAAGAAACTGGATAAACAATTGGCTGGTTTAATTGCCATTAAGAATTATGAACGGACGTTGCCGTGTGTTGATCCAAAGGCTTTTGTACGACAACAATCGGTATTGTAAAGACATAGTGTGTTGTAATTGCTGGAAAACGTGTTGTGATAGCGCATATCTAATTTAAAAACAATCGAGCTTTTTACTTAAATCACTTTGTAGTGTTTTATTTTGGAAGATGGTTTAATGTTTTTGTTAAAAAGATTTTTATGACAATCTTTAACGCTGATAGAATACCACTTTATTAATAATCTTAGAACTCCTTTTATAACGATACAGTAAATTAAGTCTCAAGTCTTAAATGATCTGTAATCAACACATGCGCGAAGAACCAAACAAGGTTATTTTTGCAGAGTCTACACTTAACACGTTCATGCTACAAATCTGTACCAACATATCATTTCAACAGATTTCCACGGCTATAATTGCTCCTCTCATCTTCCGCTTTTCTACCAGTTTTAATTAAAATTGTCGTTTCCTATAGCTAAGGTCTCACGTCTGGTTGTAAGTGTGTCGGAAGTGTGACTTCTAGTTTTCTACGCGATTCTATTGAAGCGGTAGAAAGTTAGGAAAATTGTTTATGACAGTATCTAGAGCTATTGTTAGTAAAGGGAGATTATTACTGGCTGATACATATGTAGATGATATTGCAGAACGAGATTTTGATCGACAGGAAATTCGTGTTCATTTCATTTGATACAGACTTATCACTATATTTTTACCGATTAAAAAAAAATCAATTTATCTATTCAATACGTAGTATGTAATATTGTTGGAATTGCACAATATTCACATATGTTACTCTATGTAGGCTTTTTAACATATGTTCCAAATTTCATAGGTGTATGTATGTTTGTATGTGTATGTATGTTTGTCCACGCATTTCTCCAAAACTAATACTTGGATCCTGATCTTTTTTTTTAATTGGATTAAGTATATCTCAACTTAGGAAATAGTTTAAGTTTCATCAAAATAGGTTCAGTAGTTATATATAGAACATACAACGGAACTCCTTAACGACGAACAGCACATATGTGTAAATTGAGTTACTATGGGTATTTTTACAATCGTCGTAAAAAAAACGAACCGACTTCCAAAACAAAACACTACAAAGCGAAAAATAACTTTCTTTTCCGAAGCCGATGTCGAAAAACGAAAAACAAGAGATACCAAAGACACCGACTACTTCTGAAACGAAAGATTTTTTTGCACTTTTTAGTGTTTTGTTTTTGAATTCGATTTATTTTTTTGTGAAAATATTTTTTTAGTTAACATAAATTGTCTAAATGCTAGGCAAATGGTCTCCCTGCATTTGCTCTTTCCATTGTTTTGCCTTCTGCCGTAAACGATTGTAAGCCGCCATGCCAATTTAGATTTTTCAAGATTTTCACCATCTTAAAGACTTATGATAAGAAAAATCTCTCTTGAATATTTATTTATTTATAAAACTTTATGCACAAGTACAAAGTCGGACTTAATGCCTTAGGCATTTTCTACCAGTCAACCTTAGGGTGGTGCAGAGATAAAATATGGCAGGTGCAACTTAATGAAAAAGCAAATAGAGAAAATAAATATAAATAAAACAATTTAATATATACAAATATATACTTAGATACATACATACATATAAATAATGCTATTGAGAAACAGAATCCAAACAATTAACCATGTGATGATTGACTGCAAACTTCTTGCGAATGTGCTCGCGTGCCTTTAGTTTGAAAGACAACCAACTGGTTGCCATTCTGATGTTCTGAGTGAGCGCATTCCAAAGGAAAGTCGCCTGGACAAAGAAGGAGGAATGGATAAACCCAGAGCGGTGAGAGGGACATTGTAGAAGACGATTATTGGCGGAGCGAAGATTTTTACTCTCAGAGATTTTTAATATCAGACCAAGTTTGCCATCGTGGTGAAAGGATTAGCCAATCGACAGAAGTCGATTGCCCAGGGTGCGCCGGACGTAACGGAAAGATCGGATGGAACGTCGCTCGGGGAAGCTCCTTTCATGCACCCGGTTGGTGTTGCCGTGGCAGAATTCTGGGCCAAACATAAAATTTAGAGACTATTTTTGCTATTGACACGCTAAGAATAAGAATATCAGACCAATGCACAACCTTACTAAAAATAAAATAACAAGCTCAAATATTATTATATTTTCTGCAGTTACAAGAATAAAAAACACTGTGAGCAAAAATAAAAACAATTTCTTGTATGGGTGGGCACTCTGCAAAAAGTTTAATCAATTATTTTCCTTCCACATTCGCTCCGCCTTTTATTAGCAAGACTAATTAGTAATACCGTGAAAATAGTAAAAAATAAAGAAATAAAAACACTCGATAATGTAGGTCTTGTATTGTAGATAACTATCGTTAAAATTATTCAGCCGTAAAGGCAACTAGCATTTTTATTTCTGGTTTCACTACAAAAACTTTTAAACCTAAATCAGAGCAATTTGTGATAAAAATAAAACTCAGCAATCATGTCGTTTCTGCACTTTTATTTAATAATAATAAATCAAATTATAGGGAAGAAGCTACAATAGCCCAAAATAGAGATCAGCGAAAGGAAGAAAGGGGTCCTGTACTCTGCAATGCGACAAAACAGGCTGAAAATTAAAAATCTATTTTTTTTATTAACTGTCTTACCACCGCTTACCTGGAATTTAAACCAAGGTGTGGGTTTAATTCCCAGAAAAACGGTGGTAAAATTATATTTCATCTGATTGATTAAAATTTGAAAATTGAAAATTTTGCTATACTTGTTTTGCAATAACTAAACAAGTACAAGTGTAGCCGCAATAATTTGATAGTGGTTAGCCACGAGTGGCATATTTTATGCAAGTTTATTTACTTTAATTGGAATGTTTTCATCAATAACTAGTGGACTTGTGGCTTTATATACTTACATTTAGTTTAATCTGTTTCGATTTGGTGGCATCCTATGTGATCTCGTTTCAAGTAAGGGGTCAATTCTCTTTTTCAAATAGTTTGGGTGTTCAAAACAGACGATTTGTGTTAAAAATGGTAATTAATTGTTGCGAAGCCACTCCTAAACTCATTGTTTTTCATCCGATATGTTATTTGGGTATCATAGTCAACGCCATCATATTTTTAGCCGAAATATGTCCATTGCTGGGCATATACCTCCCCGAAGCGTCGCCACTCGTACGTTCCGTTATGCAGATATGGTCTTATGAAAATCAGACATCACGTCTGTCTAGATTTAATTGCTCTACTTCCATGTCTACCTCAAAAAAATACCCATCATTATGTAGAACTAATTCATCTTTCTATTCAATATGTTCTATATTGACTTAAATTGCTATAGCCATTTGGACTAATTGTAATTGGAGTCCAACTTTTACCTGCACCGACTCACAGACGCAAATTGCAGCTCGTGGACCTTTCATTCATAGAATGGTGCAAATTATCCGTGACACTTTTGACCTAGATTTGACCTCTATTATCTACAGTTCTAGACTAGACATTATCCAAATGGACAATGTAAGTACTAAGAACTTTTCTTGCACATAACTTGCGCTTAACATTCAATTATTTATTTCGTCAAATTTTTTGTCCTAGATTTTTGACCGGTGTGCATTTGTGCAAGTCGGATGATTAAGTCCATTATGAGCTTCTAGAATAGTAATTAATACTGCATATATATTCAAATAAAGTTTTCAGAAAAGGTCAGTAGTCAGGTATCTAATATATTAGTGTGAGACTACGTGTGCCACTTTCAAATCCGACACTAACTTTTTTATTTGGTACCTATTCTGCACTTGATTTATAAACTAGATTTATAAGCAAGCATAATGAGAGATAAGTAATGGTGTGTACCAGATTTATTAACAGTATAATCAACACTTGTGTGTTATTAATAATTTCACATTAATAATTCGGTTCAGATCCGACCTTTACCAATACAAAATACTGGACCGACATACACACATTCATATCTGGAACTTCCTCATAACACCTTCCGTGTGCTATAGTTTTTAGCCTTGGCTTTATTTACATTCACTGCTCGCTTCATTAAACTAGTTATTAAGTATTTGTTTTTAAACTGTTCAGTAATGAGATGTAATATGTTCAAAGATGATTGTATTCACGATTCATAAGGAGCAATAAAAATTGGATTAGATGTATTATTAGTTGCTAATGTGGCTTCTGCCCTTGCCGATTTAGTTGATTTAATGTGCTCTAATTTGGACTGTTCAATGTTATCTCAAGGAGGTTTTGATTATTACGAACTTAACCCTAAGCTGGTTTGAGTCATTACAGACCTTGCATCGAAGACTCGAGAATTTAAAATTAAATAAAATTCAAGCTTACTTAGACGCCTTACTCCTCTTAAATACTATTAGAAGTGATTTCATCATTAAACTACTTAAGATGTGGAAAAGAATTTCGAAAAATGCAATTTTAAAATATTGCGTCAATAATGATGCATCAAAAATAGGAACTGGATTATCGCAGATGATTGCAATGTAACCGACGTATTTAGTTTACCGCCTACTTCGTTCTTCAGCGACCTAGATATCTATTAACACTTGTCATTTGCGCCACAAGACGAATGAATCTTCAGTCAGGCTAGGTTTTTAATGCATTTCTTATGTTTGTTTTTGCAAACGATTTCATTATTTGAAACCCGAGTAATACCGAATATACTTCTTTCTTAGTATATATTATAATCGTTAGCGACTATTGTTTTTTTCGCTATGAATCTGAGATAGTTGAAGATGTTGCTTTTAATTTATAAAAGTTTATATGCCATAATAGCTAAATTGCTCATTGTTTGACTGTAAATAGTTAAAGATTCAAGATGAAACCTTGCCATTTTAGCACTGTGTTTGATTGACTAATTGATGATCGGCGGTCGTCAACATAAGCGTATAGTGTATAGCTGTTTATTTTTTCATTTCCGTGAGATTTTGTTGGATGCATGGATCGAAATACTTCCGTCGAACAGAATCTCACGGTTCAAAAACCACCACCACCATCATCATCAGATAAATAAGCTTTCTCAATGATTTTTAACAGATTCTCACACATTATTGGTGTTGTATTTGTACCAAAGGGTCAACTACACTAATGACTGGGTTCAATGCATGTTCAGACAATACACCAATCATTATATTCCTTACCAGCCAGCACCAGACAATAGCGCCACTGGTCAATCAAGTTACCACCACCTCAGTATAAAGCCATTTATTAATAAAAAATAAACATCCTGCTTTAATCACACATCTACTAGCAACATTCCTGATAGTGTCTTTGTCCAGCAACCTTGACTTTTCGTGCGGACTTTCGAGTTGAGAACAAAAATTGTAATATTCGTATTTGCATGTTCTGTTGGTCGAATTGCTTCACGTTCTCTCGTGTGTTTCGGTCTGTCGCGTTCTTGATGATACACAAGGTTTATAATACTCCTGTCTATGCTTTGGATTTTAATATTTGCATTTTTTTATTTGTTTTGACTTTGCATTTTTTTTTTAAAGTTGTTAGAAAATCAGTTGTTCAGTTGGGTTGTTGTTTTGTCGTTGGTATTTTATTTTTGGTGTTTTTTGTTTTAAATGGCTAAATATCTATACTAGATTGTTACGACGTAATAGCAGCAAAAATATGGTTCTTGTTTCTAATTAACCTGGCACGTAATTGAAAATCAATCAAATGCTCAAGCAATGGCAACATGAAAAAAAAAGGACAATGACCTCACACAGTGCGTATACAAACTTGTTACTCAATATCAAACACACCTAAGTACCATCAGTCATTTTATAAAAGTCTCAATTATTCTGAACACAAACCCTGGCCAGTCCTCACTTATTTATTACAAACACACAAAAACATACACACTACAAAGTCCATATAAGAAAGTGATATCTAACCACCGAAGCGGCACTCAATCCGCCAGTTCTACAAATAGACCATAGCAGAAACATTGATAGTTTTAATTCAATAATTTTAGCTCGGCATACCTAATTACGATAAACGAGAATGGTTCGTTTTTTACAAGACAGCAAAGTTAAGCGTGTATGTAGCCAGTGTGGAATAAAGAAACAGTAGATCAATACTGAAATAGAAGGCAATGTCAAAAAATAACAAATCAAAATCTTGTGACTATTCAGTCAACAGCAAATTTTATTTTTCCATGGCAAAGTATATTTTTACTATGCTAAAATGTATACCAAATTGTATGCCATCTTTTAGTGACATCATCATCATCATCATTTCAGCCGAAATACGTCCACTGCTGGACATAGGCCTCCCTCAGGCGCCGCCACATTGACCGATTCCGTGCGTCTCACATCGCGTATTCCCGCGACCTTATCCAGAACATCGGTCCATCTTTTAGTGTGATTGGGCTGAAATCTATATTAATTATAAATTCTAATACCGGTAACAACAGTAGAAACAGCAAATAATCACTCATCTCTATTATTTTGTAAAGAGAAATAGCAAATAATACCTCATCCCAATTTCAAAACACAATAAACAAACCTTAACAATGAATTCGTGAATCAATCATTAATAACAATCACTTCATACATTTTAACAATCAAATCATGCACCAATTGATGATTGCTAATAGCACATATGTAAAGACGGTGTCAATTGCATAATTAAAAGAATATTGACACTTGATTACATGAATTTGACGACGATTACTAAACAAATGACAGTCGCGACTCTTACTGTCAGGCATACCAGTTGCAAATCCGGAACGTGCGATATGAGACTTTAAGCCGTTGACGTAAGGCTTAAATTACAATGATAGACAGATATCATGAATAATTTTACTTACTATTGTTGTGTAATAATTTGATTGTGATAGATAACTTATGTCGACTTAACACCGATGTTAAGTCAATATGTGTTGAGAGTTGTAAGTGCCTACGATGAAACCTATCCTTAACAAAATATTTAAGTATGGAAGTGGTGATGTAAAAGGCATTTTTTTTTTTTAGTATTTTATTTTAGAAGTTAACTTTCTTTTTAACCGGATCTAGGAGCGGCCCTAACTCGCAATATCCTGAGACAGAGAATTTCATACGGAGTGTTACGAAATCTTTTACAAGATGAATATTCTCGTATGCTCTTAAACATACTAGGGTGTGTTAGTAAGTTATTTGGACAGGATATCATCTTTCTATTGCAGGCCGTAACTCTCTTTTACTGAAAGGGAATAAACACTGATTGACCACCAGTTTTGCTAAAGACTACCAAAAAAACTAATGTTTCAAGTTCACTTCAAACACAGTCTCTGCTTAGCCTTTACCCAATTGTTGGGATCGGATCAGATGCAGCTGATTAACAATATTTTACAATAAAAACACTAATACTTCGCACAGTTACATAGCGGATTTGTAAACATAATATTACCAAAGTTCATCATCATTATTTCAGCCGAAAGACGTCCCTGCTGGACATAGGCCTCCCTCCAGGCGTCGCCACATTGACCGATCCCGTGCGTCGCATCCAGCGCCTTCCCGCAACCTTAACCAGGTCATCGGTCCGTCTTCCGGTTCGCGGTCGCCATCCCAGAACTTTTCGGCCCCATCGGACATCCGTTCTGCAAGCAATGTGCCCTGCCCACTGCCACTTAAGTTTGGCAATTCTTCGGGCTATGTCGGTAACTTTGGTGCGGATATCATCATTTCTGACGTGATTCAAAGTTACCAAACATTAACTAAAGTTACACTACTGTATAACATTTACTCGGCACCTCACGCGTATAATCTAATTACATACGCGCGCTTCACTGTTTTTACACACAGCATAGGAAGAATTGATTACACGGTGGCGGTGGTGCACGCTTCCTGCGAGTTGGGACCGATCGTGATCGCGGTCGAAACTGGTTGTCGGTGTCGCGAATAATTGATCTATCGATTGCGATTAGATGAATCATTAAGATCTCTAGTTTTGTAGGTATGTGTTGTATGCTGTTGTTGTTGTAGATTATTTTGGCATTTTAAATAGTATTAATAATGAAGTATCCTGTGGCACCTTTACATTATTGGACTTAAAATTTTAATTTTATAAATTATTGTTAGGGGTTTTTTTTTCACTGATAACCAAAAACGTGGAGCTGAGAGCGTCAGCGGAAAGAAATACACAGTACCACAGACCACTAAACTTCTTTGCACCTCTCACTTTTCTTGCAAATCTCTGGAAGAAAATCATCTCATCTCCTTATGAGGGCTTTTTAAGCACGTTTTGTCCAGAATATATATAAAACAGTTTGTTACTTTCGGATAATCTTCAAAAACAGAATACTTTACTTGATCAACATTAATTTTAATAATAATTTTAATAATGATTATTTAATAATAATTAATAATAATAATAATTATTAATTTTAATAATAATTTAATAATGTTAATATTTTTTTTTTTTTTTATTAATTTTATTTGCCTTTTACAGTGATAAATATATACACTAGTGTTTGTAGTGTCCCTTTAGGCAAATGATTATCTGTGTTAGGACACTTCGCTTTGCCAAAGTTTGTTTTTATATTAATTAGGTGGTACTAACAATTTCAAGAATAGTTTACATTACACATTTAACAAGCAGTAGATTTATCTAGTTTCGTATAAAACCCTCTAAAATAAACTTTCATATCAGTAACATCATTATCTATAGATAACTTTCACAGATGATCAGACAAATGAGATTCTACCAATATTCATGATTTACTTTCACCAAATAAATGTATAATGTGGAATATTTCTAACTCTTAGTGGAGGCTTCAAAGTAGGTTTGTGGAATGGACAGGTTTTCAACTGTTTTATGATCAAGACTATTGGATGCTGCGGTTAAGAGATTCTTAGTGAATTAAGGTTGTCGAGAGAAGGCAGATAGACAATATTTTAGGAGTAAAACTTAGAATAAAAAAAATAATGCAATCTGTTTGTTTAGTGAGTTCGTAACCGATGCTGACGCACACACTAGATTAATAAATAAAACAAGTGAAAACGCTGGTCTGATTCCAATAATACATTCGGTTTAATATTTACATATTTTAAAATTATAAATTACTAGCTTCGGCCAGCAGCTTCGCCCGCGTGAATGACGAAAACTATCCGAAGGGAACATATTCCCGGGGTAAAAAGTATCCTATGTGCTATTGCTGACTATAATCTATTCTTGTGCCAAATTTCATCCAGATCTATCCAGCCGTTTGAGCGTGAAGAAGTAACAAACATACACACTCACAGACTTTCGCCTTTATAATATTAAGTGTGAAGTGTGATAGTGTGATTATTATAAATGTTTACTTCCCTCGATCACTCATTTGTACTACATGAGATTGCCGGTCTTAGCAAAGATTATAAGCCTCTACTTTCCACTGTGGGATCATAACCTTCCCTCCTACAACATATTCCGTTCTTCTGCGATTTTGGGCCAGTAATTTGAGTTAGGGTCCTCGCTTATTCTACCATCTCCCAAATACTTGCAACTTTGAAAATGGAAAGGAAGATGCCTTAGTACCTAAAGTGTTTAGCTTTGTCTGTCCTATCCATACTTATTAATACGTTACCGTACTTAGTAACATTTACAGCCTAAAGCTACAATCGCTATAAAAACATAACACCACTATTTGTAACATACATAGTAGACCCTTTCGCTTCTGTGTCACATGTCACGTATCACCTGCGACATAGATGATATCAAATGTCAATAAACAAGTATTCAATTATGAAGAGCGTATTTTACATTCATACACGTTTTTAATAAGGTTACAGTATGTTAAGTTTTGATTTCGAGACTGTTTCTAAAGGTTAATCAGGTGTCCCAATTTGGAATGATTGAACTATCGAATTCTTACATCTTATATAGGCCTTTTATAGCTTCTTAGTCACATATAATAATGCTAGTAATTCTAGATTATTATCGTCCTAATGCAGAGCAAAGACCCTCTTTTTATAGAGGCAGCAATGACATTGATTGCTCAAACGCTTGCTCCTTGCATGTTGCCGATTTCAGACTGAAGCTTCACAACTGCTTGTCGCTTGTCTACGGACTGTATTTCAGTGACTCTGCTCAAGAACTTCACGACCTCATCCCACCGACCCCCTTCTACCATCGGCCATCTAGACCTTGCAGTGGAAAGTTACCAGCCTGATTGCCATTCCACCAATTTGCACCAAGCGCTTCAAAAATAATTCATAATGCGCACAGCGAAAGAGTGGAACTCACTACCTGTGTTTTCCTTCTGATTAAGCTCACTCCATCATCCACTTTGTCCCTGTCACCTCTGATCTAAACTAAAGCCAAGAGCAAACCCATCTCAAATAAAAAAAAGACTTTTTCAGTGTTCGAATTCCTTGTACGCTTCATACTTCATTTGTCTGTCAAATTTATTACCAATTTTGGACTTATTGTTAGAGATGGAATTCAAAGAACAAATTCAGATTGTAGATCGTAGACTCATTTTATAATGGATGTAATATTTGCGTCCAAAACATGGATAGTGTTAATCACACTTGGTTTGGTGTGCTTACAAAGCCATTTAATAAATTATATCTCTATATAATTTAATCTTAAATGAGGTTATAATGAGTTTTGGGAATACTTTTTTATGCGTACAGCCTTCTATAAAGATTCATGCAAAGGAGTGGAATCCTCTGCCGGAGTCTGTATTTTCTGGTGGCTACTACTTGGAGTCAAGAGTGAATAGGCTTCTTCTAGGCAAGCGTGTTTCATCGTCGACTAAATCATCGCTTACTATCAGGTGAGATAGTGGTCAAGCGCAAGCCTATCAATAATTAAAAAAAAAACGAGCCGGGCAGGGCAGTTTGACTTTATTGATGAAGATGTCAACATTTATAAGAAAAGCTTTTCTTCTCTTGAAACATGCCAACCTTGGATAATACAAACATTGGATCAAAATAACATAGATTGGAAGTAACAGTAGATTATAGAATCATGACTTGTCTGTCATTGCGGTTGAGTAACACAGAAAATCAAACAAATAACTTTGTTTTTGATTTATTATTGTAAATGTTTATGGCCACAAACATACATGAGTAATATTTTCCTTTAGCACCGCCACGAATCTTTTAGGTACTTACTATGAAAAGTTTTACTTATTGCATAGCTTTTTCTAACGATTTCGCCCGCGTGATAGTCGAAAATTATCTCACTCAACGTTTAGTAAGATCTTAAAATTAACAGTCATAATTTCTTCTTTCTCAAAAAAAGCTAATAAACTTAAACCTCTGTTTGTTAAGTTTTCACGCTCAAATCGCTGAACCAATTTCGGCATCGAGATAAATTGAACCCCGCAGAAGGACATAGGATATTTTTTATCGCCGACTTTCACGTTGTCAAAACCGCTAACAGACTAGTAATTCAATAAAGGGGCTTACTTACACTTATCATCTGGGTTTTATCCTTATTTTTTTCAAAATTTAAAGTCATTGACACGGATATCGTTCCGTAGTGATTTCTGTGTTTGGTCAAGCAATTGCGCCGGTCATTCAAGTCACCACTAGTCTATTTAGAATTCAGATTAAAATCATAACAGTTGAAATAAACACTACAAAGTGCCATAAAGACGTATTGTTGTAGATTCTAGTGATAATTTGAAGAAAGTGTGCAAACGTATGATGAAACGTTTAAATGCTAAGTTATTGCATAAAACATGTTAACAAAAGAGTTTAAAAGAATTGTGTAAAAGTTGTGTAAGTCATTTTTCTTTTTTTTCTAAGTCTGAGGTTATGTGATCAGGATTACTTTCCTGTCTAGAAATAATAATTTCAAAATTCGAAGTTACTCAAAAGAAAAAATATAGGGTCAATAATTGAAAACCACAGGATAAAAAATTCTAAGACTTGTGACATCTACTAATCCGCAACGGGCCCGCTTGGTGAATTATAGGCCACTTCTTCTTTATGAGAGGAGACCTGAATCCCAACAGTAGGAACATTAAAAAAAAGGCTCATAATGATGATTATTTTTTAAGTCGGTAATAAATACTACTTTCTCTGCAAAATATTTATCGTTAAATGCAGTTTATTATAATTTACCTCAAAACGTTAGACGGAAGACGTCACGTTGGAAGGCCTCTCACCAGGTGGACCGACAACCTGATGAAGGTTGCGGGAATCCGCTGGATGCGAGACGCACGGGAACGATCAATGTGGCGAAGCTTGGGGGTGGCCTATGTCCAGCAGTGGACGTCTTTCGGCTGAAATGATAATGATAATCATCATCATCAGATGATGATGAGGCTAGGCAGATGCCAAGCCTTTTCCCAACAATATTGAGGTCGGCTTCCAGTCTTAACGGATTCTGCCAGTGTTTTACATGGAGCGACTGCCTATCTGACCTCGATAACCCAGTTACTGGCTAACACAGTACCCCTTGGCAAGACTGGTGTCAGATCTCAAGCTTCTGACTACCCGTAACGACTGTCAAAGGTCTTTAAATTTTAACGTGCTTTCCAAGGCACGGAGGAAACTCGGTATGTTGAAAATGGTCACACCACGGACCGACCTCGTCCAGCGTTGCTTAACCTTGATGATCGACCCGTGCGGCTGTTATTATTTAGCCACGAGCTCCTCTGAAATGATAATGATGATGATGATAATTTACCTTATAGAAATATATTAAATTAAGTGTGAAATATTAAACTGTACATAAAATCTATCATTTGTTACATAGAAGAACCAATGCGACTTGTCAAACTCATATGTATTTTCTGAGATTATCTTGGACATCACAGGCAACGGTGATGGAAAACATCGGGAGGAAACCTGGACTTATAGTGAGTGTAAATCGGAAATAGTCAACCCGCATTGTGCAAGCATGGTGATCAAAGCTCGTGCCTTCTCTGAATGAGAAGAGGCCTTTGCTCTGCAGTAGGACAGTTACAGTCTGATATTAATATCGTTTTAAAATCATTTTTAAAAGCCGAGAAAGATAAGCAAATCAAGTATCTTGACTTGGCTCGCGAGGTTGTCGATATGTGGGATGTGGACACAGCGATCATTGTACCGATAGTTGTGTCAGCCAATGGCTTAATAGCTACGAGCCTCGACCAACACCTTAGGAGGCTCTCGTTAGGCGGCTGGGTTAAATTCTGATCCGGAAAGCAGTACTGCTGGACACGGCTCGTATTGTTAGGAGGTTCCTCTCTCTGGAGCCCTGACCCTTGACCCCTGTAACTTGGACCCTGTTTCCAATACCGGTAGGCCTCTATTATTATCGTAATTATTATGAAATCTACATCAATTCTTCTTCGTACAACTGGATAAGTTACTGTTCTGAAAGTATGAAGTGATTATCTAGCTCCTTGTTTTAATAAATTAAATATAAAAGAAAGGAGCACACATAAAATGTAAACTTTCACTTAATACTTTTAAAAAAGTTGTTAATTTGAATAAATACGAGATTATCATCAACATTCATATCTTTTAATAGTACAAAATGAACGAATAAATATTATTTTTACTTTTACCAAACGAAGTTTGCAAATTATAATGTTTTATGTTGCCAAAATTTCTTTACGTTCTCCTAAGATCTGTTCTGCATTTTACCTGTTGTGACTACACGTCATTTATCTCTATATTATAATATTTAAAACTGCGCATTGCCGGCCAGATGTGGCGAATACATTGAGACAAGGACCTTCGGGTTTAAATTATGGTCTGACAGGCAACCTCATAAACTATGAATTTGTATTCATTTTAAAAGGATAAAACAATATTACCTCTAAAAAAAGCCCTTCGGTTAGAAAGCCATGGGAAAGGATGTCGTGAGTGGAGATTCTGTACGAATTCTAAGAAGTTACCAAGTGGCAGCGATAACACTTGCTCTCCGTCCCAAAACTAATAGAAATTGCACAAAAAAATGGTAATAAAATTGACCCTTCGTAGCGCTGCTTGACTGTGGGAAGTGAGCTCTTAGTTTGGGGAGCAGCAGGTAAGGGACGCGGGGAGAGGGTAGGGAGACGAGGCTTAGAGTCGGACGAGGACTCGGGACTTGACTCTAGGCATTGAAAGAGGAAGGACGAAAGGGAAAGAGTGGCTATGGAACCAATAATCAAAAGTCGTGTCGTGGTAGATATCGTGTAACGAATTTAATTATTAAATTAATTATAATTAGTCTAGCCCCGTATTAATATTGTGAGTGAGTGAGTGCCGGTATGTTTGGTAAGTTTTAATCATTATATTACATAGGTAGGAACAAATCACTAATGTACCTTTTGGTTCTGGCGTGGCGAGACATTTTAATTATTTCCTAATCCACACCTTGGCAGATATTTGTCACTAGCATTTGGTCTAGGGAAGCGGTGAAGTCTTCTTTCACACTTTCATACCCTAATTCATCATTTATACACTAAACAATTACTCATTTGATTAAGGGCCTTTATTGAGCGTTAACTGACATTACATACATGGAAGGCGGAACCGCTAATATTCATTTCTATAAAATAGGCTAAATATGGCCGCTCTTAATTGGGCACGTAGGACAACCAAATGTTAGTTGTTAAATATATTGATTCCTATAGAAGGTCTAGCTCAGAACACTTCGCGTAATACTTGCTGTCGCTCAGATCCAGGGAGATGGGGTAGGCTTCATACGGTAGGATTCACTAAGAACCCCAAATTACATCGTCTAATGACGTCTAGGGAACGTGTCTCGTTAAAACCACTCCAAGCCAATTTGTAAAGGCAATACTAAATCGTCACTATTTAGCGAGACACGATATCGGATGGCTGCCGCTCCTAGCGGCCCCGAAAATCCACGCAATGGGCAGATTAAGGAAATGAGAAGCGACGAATAAATCCGCTCCGACGTACAGCAAGTATCTGTCGCAATAAGTTCTGCTACAGACTGAGTCTACGATACGCTTGCATTATTTTTGTATTGTCTTTGTAAAGGGTGTTATGTCGAGGGAGAGCTATTTACCATAGCGCGCGTCCAATAATTCTGGTAGCATGACTCGCTCAAATGGCAGAGGCAATTAGGCACAAAACTGACCACTGTCTTAGGACTGGGCAAGGCATGCTAGAGCATAGGGAGCTTGTACTCTTGGCGCCGCAGCAAATTCTCTCTAGAACCAGCAGTCTAGGCCCGGCAGTACACGTTACGATGTGCCAGCTGCTGAAAGGCGGCCTCACGTCACTTGGATGGGAATCTAGACTATTGTCAAGGAACATTTAACGTAATTCAAACCAATGTATTACTCAAAGCAAGCGTAGCGTTCCTTCCTCTAACTTTCCGTTAGGTATATAATGCACTTTGCGACCCCTTTGTCTAATTAACTTCATACATCACTATTGTTTTACTAATATAGTCCTTATGGCTAACAGACAGAAAAGTGTGCTGGGAAGTTTGTTTCATTATTTCTTCTTACCAGCTATTACACCTAGGAAATAATGGCGGGATGGGCGCTTTTGGGGCTGTCTGTAGGAGAGTTGATCTAATCAATTCCAGTCACTTCTAGAGTTAAAACTCTCTGCCAATTTAGTTACTTGTATTTGTATTAATGCTTGAATGTATAATTACTATCAGCGACCACTATTCGGTCTTTGGTTTAATACTCTATACATTAGTGTAAAGAGTTTCTCACACAAACTTTAGTTAATTATAATAATTTAGTTTATATCCCTTCAGTTACATTTTATCCTTCTAAACCACTTCCAAGTTATAATCTTATAACTGTGAATTCCAAAACAAAACAAACGTATAATTTGGAATTCACGTGTACTCGGTGGAAAGGTGTCCAGGTCAGGAAGTCGAACCTTACAAATTTGTGCGGCTGGATGGGGCACAGATTCTACTTCTTCAGAAGTAGCCGACCTTTTACTCTAAATCTAGGGCAGTTTAGGAAAAACGAAATTTTTATCAGCCTAGGGTCTTTTAGGAACAGTCACACTGTGTTTATTTATTTATCTATGTTCATCCTGCTTTTAAAAAAACATTAAACTATTATAGGAAATTTCTTTTCCTTACAAAAAAAGTGAATAGTTTAAAACATTTTTTTTATTATACAAAGAATTATCCAGATCATTGACCTTCTGATCTTATCGATCGCTTCAAATGATATAAGTGATAAAAAATTATGCGTGAGAAACTTTTTATCTAATCATTGACACCATTTATGAATTTTGTGGTATATTCCTTCTATGTAAAGGTATTTCGGCAAAACAATTCTGTATCAGTGTTGTACTAAAACCCTAAAAGTAATTTAACGTAAAAATATTTTGATGGCAATAAAACTGAGGGGAAATTCCCGTATTCTTAAAACGGTAAAAAAATCCGTCTTGGTTTTTCTTTCTGAGACGAGGTTTTCAAAATTTTTGTTTTTTTTTTTAATGTGGGCCTTTGCCTTCTGTACAATGATAATTCCAGCCTGTAACACCTACTACAGGGCAAAACCCTTTTCTCATCTTCAATCAGTCATGAAAATTATCATAGTCTACTATGGTAAATTAACTCTACATCTCCGCAACAAGAATTCAGCTGAAAAGAGAAAGAAAGAAAGAAAGAAAAAAAGAAAGAAAGAAAGAAAGAAAGAAAGAAATAAAGAAAGAAAGAAAGAAAGAAAGAAAGAAAGAAAAATATTGATTTGTGACCCGCACAGGAGAAATAAGTAAAACAAAAAATGTAACAATAATAAAAAAAAAACCGTGCGAGACCAAAAAGGCTCCTAACCTTTTTGGTCTCGCAGGGGTTTTAATTTTTCTTCTCAGCATGTTCGATATCTAACAAGAAAATAAATTGCTGCGAAAAGTAGTTATTTCTAATAATTTTTCTATCATTACACACCCACGAAGGCGTGATAAGGAAAGTGTCAGGTACTCAGGTGTAATCATAATCACACTTATCAGCCATGTCGGTCAACCGATGTGAACTGGGCCAGTGTGCTTGGGAGATAAGGTCTAGTTATCTTTAGATTATTTGGAGTAGGGTTATGTTGAGAAAAACTTGAACTGATTCAGGGAAATCTAGGTGACAAAGATCAAGCTTTACATATTAAAAGCGTAATTGGCTTCAGAAACTGCTGAAAATCGTATCGTACCGTTACAGATTTTTTTTGCGAAGCCCCTTTTTGAATCGTATATGTCCAAGTTTAGCCGATGTGCGACTACGAGTATAAACCACTACAGAGTTTTATGATGATCTATAAGTGATGTACTTAAAATCCTGTATAGACATACACCAGAACACCCTAGTTTTCTGTCCCCTTCACGTACTCAGCTGATTTTTTAGGTTATTGAATTATCTGGCCAAGAGGTGTCTGACTTCAAGGCTGAAGATACTCACTCAATATTATTAGCACAAAACATAATGAAAACATGATTTTTTTACATCAACACTTCAACACAGAGATAGAATGATGTTTCAATTGGGCCTGTTTATTGTTTAATCAATATCACACTTACAACAAATATTTTTAGCATTGTTTTCCATCCTGTTACGACTAGGTCAATCAGGACACCATTCGTTATTATAATTAAGCCTAGCTCTGCTGGTCATCCCACACAAATGTCAACTAGTCTGGTATAACTGGTTATCAACAAACAATCTGTGGGCGATGGTATCAATCTGTAACTCGTTTGTAAGTCGCCAAAATGACGATAAAGATTGGAATTTGCGAGATACAAAAGAAGGCCTATTGTTGATACTATTAAAGTATAAAGCATCTAGCTATTTGTGCCCAGTTCTGATTTTTCCTTTCTTGATAACATAAATAGTATATTTTTAACACATACGTTGCCTCACAGGAATTTATTCCTGTATCGTGGGTGCGTTTACAAAATATTTAAACTCACACATAGTTCTCACCTATCTTCTTGGCCACCCTGAAGTTGACTTGCCGATGCGTAAGTCACGGATCGGTGCTGTTTTTGTACGAGATTTACTACTGCGCAGCCAACTGCAGGGCAGCCAAGAAGTTTGGCGAGAACTACACAATAGACACCCAGATCCGGAACAACTATCTGCAGGCCACACAAATCGTTATGTGCGGGAATCGAACCCGCGAGGCCGCGATACGCAGCGCAGCAGCCGAACGCTCAACCACTACGCCAACCGTGTCGTTAGTTGTTTGTAGTAGTGCTTCATCATTACCTTCATCCATATACCGACCTCACCCGTTTGTTTGTTCTGTCTCCTGCTTGATATGGAGGGAAGTGGAAATTCATATATTTTTTTCTTCTCCTCCGTTATTCTTTTCTGATTAATTTCGTTGCGGGATCTAAGACCAAATTCATTCTCCGGGACTTCGTCGGGCTTCAAGGCCTCGGCGCTTTTCTGGTGGTCGCCAATGTTGATTCTAGCTTTCAGGAGTTACAGTAGTTTGGGAATAGTTCGGAGTGATTGTCCAAAAGAGAATCCCGATATCACCCACTGTTGGACATAACCCTCTTTTTTTTTTTGCCAAGCCTCGTCCACTTCTTACGCAAAATATGTATAGAAATACATCAATTATTTGTAATGTAACGTTTACAATGACTCAAACAATTTAAAAAAAGAAACGCACTAACCTAAGCTAAATATCAAATTAGAAATACGAATTACATACCCACTCACTCACCAATACACAAAAAAATCGATTAAGAACGTTACTTGAACATTAAGTTTTTTATCTGAATTACCTTATCATGCCAATAACAATCTTTGCTTAGTAAACCAAATCAACTCAAGCTTCCTATTTATTACAAAGATCTTCTTCAAAACATCTTTTCATCTCAGCTTTTCCATTCGATCTTTCTATATCTATAATCAAGTTACCAACATTATAATGATCTCCCATCTCGCTAAACGAGCCTTACTTCTTACTGACAAGCTGTACCCATTTCTCGTACAAAACAGCTACTCTGATAAATAGGCCCATCCCATGGTTACGGTATCCAGGAGCTCCTAGTTGCCACTTGCCACAGGAATGTCGCTTCATGGCGAGAACACCTGTTCTGATAGGGACAAGGACTGGGTGGGACGGATGCGGCATTTATTTGTGAAAAAGTGTTTGCAGATATGGATCGTACAGGCCCTCTTTTTTGTGAAGAGCTAAGGAAAGAGAAATAGAAAAAGAGAAACCGAAAGAGATTGTAAAGTTTAAAAAAAGACTAATTGTTTCTTCAACAGACAGTCCCCTATAACCCACAGACGACAAGAGATACGCATGACTCTCTTGCCAAATTGCTTGGTACACACTTAAAATAGCTGCAAGCTCAAGCTTAAGCAGCCGAACAACGAAACCCCTGTTTTCCACCGTGGGTTATGCACACACAGGTGTATAGTGCAAGATCACATGAACACTTAAGGGTACACTAGTCGAAAATTCTTCCATACAAACGTAGTATGGCTTTTACTCCACTGTTTGACGATGTACGTTCAAAATAAAAAAATGATAACAATTTGTCTCATCATTATCTAGCCCTGTATGGAAGCAAAAAAGTAAAACAACAAAATTACTTGAAAGTTATGAGCTTCGAAAGTTCCATATTTTAACACTAATTTTAAGGCATCTTTGGGCGCAAATAAGTACCATAAGGAGAAGGAAAATTGAAAAACGGCTTCCATACAGGAATAGATTAGTAGTTCAACAATGCAAATAATTTTATTTTGAACAGATACATTCAGTAATTTTTTCATGATATCCAGACTCCCAAAGGTCTGTTTATAAAATTTCGCGCGCTCGTTTTCGTTCTAAATCATCATCCATTTTGCTACAAATTTGCAAAAGTGCTAATTCGTACGCGTACTAGCTTCTTACTGCTCATAACAGCATCTATCTGTTCCGCACGTGTTGTCGGTTGATATAGCACGCATATTAACCCCGCGCACAAAATAGTTCGTGCCGTCGACTAGAGTACCCTTAAAGCACAATTCTATGCATGTCTTTCAAAGCAAAACACATAACTATAAAATAATTAATTACTTATCTTCATCTTATCAAAACAATCTCCATAAACAAATGCTTTAGTTATGTCATTTTTATCAGCTCATATAATAACCCCATCGAAGCCGTAGGCCAACTGTGGGCGAGCCAAGGCAGACCGCATGCCTACAATTCATTATGACATTCGTAAGTCAGCACCATGGCTTAGCAGTCGTAATGAAATGTTATACTGCTGTTAATCCGATTAGGATTCTGTTAGCATAGTATTAAAGCTGCCGTACATGGAGAGATCAATGTGATCCTAACAAGTGAACACGCGCCTGATTGGTCTGACCAGAGATGCGTGGTATATGTTCACAAAACAATCTTATTAGTTTACGTAATAGTATCGTGTAACTAATTTGTTATACGAGTTTTTTTATAACAAACTTCTTCGGTGTTGACGAAAGGAGAGGATTGCCGCCAGCTTCGTGGAGGGCTAGCATGACGAAATGCCTATTGGAGGAAGAACGGCCCGACCCGACAATCCAGTATAGACTATCCTGGCGCCAGAAAATTAGGAGAGCCGATACCAACTAAAGTGGAACAGAGCTAGAAAGAAGAAGAATTGACCTGTTTACTGTTTAGGGAGAGAGTTAAAATAATTCTCTCCTAGTTCAGTTTTACATTTCGATCTCATTAATGTATCCTACTACTAATATAAACGTAAAAATTTGTGAGGGTGAATGGATGGATGTTTGTTACTCTTTCACGCAAAAACTACTGAACGGATTTTGATGAAACTTTACAAGTATATAACTTATACATCAGAATAATACATAGGCAAAAATTTATAAAGATATTGGGAGAAGTACTATTACAACGCGGGCGGTTGCTAGTTAAACATAATTATCTTCTAAATCATCGTGTGTTGTTATCTATTGAAGTTTAAGGTTCTTTGTGTGTGTCAATCAATCACGTTTATTGTTTTTTACAACCGTCAAACTACACATGGCTTTAAAAAAAAAACATAAATTTTTCAAGACTGACATTCATCTTGTTTTATTGGCAGAAGTGACTTTGTAACAATGATTAAGTCGTAAAAATCGTTTGAGAGATCAGTGAGTAATGTCACTGTCTGACACAGACAACAGGTTCTAAATCCTTCAAGAATAACTTATAAAAACAACTATATCTTCATACAAAAACAATAAACAATTGCTTGTCAGATCACAAATATTTGATTTTCAAATATTGGCATAAAACAGAGATAAATCTTCGTGAAATGCCTTCTCAACTATATCCATTCTCTTATCTCTTCCATGTTATAGATCGCATCGATGTGGGTGCGCCGTGACCAGGGTTGTCAAATGCACTTTCTTGTGGTGTGACAAATCTTAATTCTTTATTGTACACAAAAATGGCATAACACTAGAGTGATTTTAAAGTTGATGTACAAAGGCGAGCTTAACTCAAAGAGGAATTTTCTACCAGCAAATCTTAGAGTGATAGAGAGAGTTTACAAAATGAAGAAGACAGGTAGTCCAGTGTACAATTTTAGAATAATATAAAATTAATCTATTAATTGTGTAAAGCCTTTTCTATTTTCGTTTAACTACAATGGCATCCAAAACCAATCTAGGTTGACAATATCTGGTTGATATGATGATAATTAGAATAATACCGTGTTTTTCAGAGTTATGGGTCATTGAATGTAGCAAAACTTCCACGGAGTCAAAGCTGTCGTTGACATAATTATATAAAATTTACCATTCATGAATCCTAAGCTGCTTTATTTTCGGGCCAAGGATGAGCAAGGGCAAGAGATGATCATGAGAAACACCTACCTTGACTGATATTTTATTTTAATTTGATTTTGGATTTTGCATCAAAACTTCTTGAATTTGGATACAAGAAGCTTTGAGCAAAAAAACAACACCTCAATCAATCCTCTTCTCATTTCACTCCACCTATAGGTATAACTAAATATTCTTAATCATCCCAGCTGCCTTGCACAATAAAGCTTAAATTATATAATTGCCTATAAAATCTTTGTCAGCCCTGACAATAAGCGTCCCAAGGCAGGCGGCGTTCTTGTCATAGCTCGGCACCATGACTTACCGACCGGTATTAAGTAATAATTGTTAATTCGCATTCATTTAACGTGGGCTGCAATTAATTCTAAGATTTATTAGTAGATTGCAGTTTGGGAATTAACTGCAAAAGATAAATGTGTTTTTGATATTTTTTAAGTTATTACAACCAGCCGTTTGGGCTGACAATTTTTAAAATTGATAGCGATGCGGACCAATTTTTTGGTTATCTATGTGTGATGCTTACTTTTTAAAATAGTATTTTAGCTTACTTTTCAAAAAATATGTTTAATCGTTAATTTTCATATTTTGGTAGTACACAATCTCGGAAAGCACGTTAAGCCGTTGGTCCCGACTGTCATTTGAAGATCTTTGACAGTCGTTACGGGTAGTCAGAAGCTTGAGATCTGACACCAGTCTTGCCAAGGTGTACCGTGTTACCCAGTTACTGGGTTGTGAAGGTCAGACAGGCAGTCGCTCCATGTAAAACACTGGTACTCAGCTGAATCCGGTTAGACTGGAAGCCGACCCCAATATAGTTGGGAAAAGGCTAGGCAGATTGATACCAAGTACACAATCACACATTTGAAATTACAGTTAAACCTAAAATTTCTTTGTCATTATTGTCATTGGTTTGTTACAAAAAAAAAATGTAAACAGATTTTTAACTTAAAAATTATACGCTTATGATTAGTAGACAGCTAAGATTACAAACAGTGAAAAATACAAAAAATATTTTCTAAATAAAGCACTAAACCGCATAAAACTCAGCTCAGCATATTAAAAACAAAAAAGCGTGAAACCGCACATTCTAATTACTATAACGTCCAAAAGAAAGACTTCCTATTCTAACCCAATTACATGCATTCCGTGCCTAATTAACGCTAAAAACCAACTCATATCTGATTTTCAGCTGCACGCGATTTCTGTCAACGTCACGAAAATAATTAGAAAATAAAAAAAAAGTTTGTAAAACTGACATCTTTCAAATAAGTGACAAATGGCTGCTGTAAAATAAGAGTAATTTTTCGGATGAATTATGTCTGTTTTTATTTTTACACTTGAGTAAGTTGAATCTAGAATCTTGTTTGTATTTACTTGGCGTCATTTTCAAGCTGGAAAAGATAGTAAATGTAGGTTCTAGACTAAGTGATTTACCAAAGTCCAAAATGACAAGTGTCATTGAACTGTCACAAGGCAAATATTTTTTTTTTTTAAATTTAATTCGTTATTTTTTTATATCGTTATTTAATTTAAATTATATCGTAAATTTAATTCGTTTAAAATTAGTTTGAAGTGGGTACGTCTGTACTCTCTTCAAACTATTTTATTCGTGTAGGTATTTTAAAATACCTACACGTATAAAAAGGTATTTTAAAATACTCTCATTAACAGTTTCATTCGCTAACTGATCGAGATGACAATAATTTCATTCATTCATTCGTTCATCAGTCTTATGTCTTATTTATTGACATATTTTTGGTCACGCGAGTTAAATATTTAGTAATAGGCATTTCTCTAACTGTAATCAAGATAATTAATAATTGCCTACTAATTCAAATTATTTCTTATGAGAAATATGCTCTTTTGGTATTTCATGATAGTTTTTGAGATCCCCGACTCACAGATGACCTTAAAATTGAGACTCATTACCTAATTAAAGCACGAAACGTCTAATAGTACTTACGCTATAGATAGTAAATAAAACCTCAGTTGCATCCATGTTAAGGCTAGGTTATATTATTTGGTGGACTATTTAAGGCAGCCTCAACCCGCCATCTTCGTCCAAAATTAAATTTACTTTATAGAGACCATTAAAATTGGGTACGCCCCAATGATTTTGTGACTTCAACTCCTGAATTACAAAAAAGGTAACTCTATTAATTTCCAGCAACAAAACCACCAAACAAAAATCTCTAATTCCACAGCACATTCATACAATTTTATCAATGATCGCGAATCAAGATTGCCCAGCAGAGTGGGAACGCCGACTTCATCTCTGCATGATATCAACAAGTGCCACGAATAACTGCACGCTACAAGAATAAAAATCATTTCTCACTAATTATTACAAAACGGTTTTTTTGTTCGCTCTGACAAGTAAGAATGAATTATACTTGTGAAGTATTGTATGTGTGAATGGTGATTTTGTGATTGGTTGATGATGTTTTGAAGTTCATATATTTATTAATTTAAAAATGAAATACTTTTTAACAAAAAAAAATTTAATTTTCACTTAAACCGACTTTCAAAACAAAACACTATTTAAAGCCAAAAATAACTTTATTTTCGAAAGTCTTTGTCTTTGGTACTTTTTTTTTTTTCGTTGTTGACACTGACTGCCGAAAAGAAATTAAATTTTCACTTTGTGGTGTTTTGTTTTGAAAGTCAGTTTAATGATTTTTGTTAAAAAGTTTTTAATTTTTTCTTTTTAGTTTTAATACTTAATAAATTACCATGAAAAACGCATTGTTAAGGATCAAAATTAAATTGGACCATGTGAGAAGCACCAGCTCTCAAATAAAAATATAATCATCAAAATCGGTTCATAATTGGCAGAGTAATCGCTTAACAAACATATAAAAACATACAGTCGAATTGAGAACTACTTTTTGAAGTCGGTTCAAACAGATGTCGTAAGGACTTGTGATTTGAGTGTGAATAAGGGTGGCACTAAGAGAAGGTGAAAAGTGATATGTCTAGAACGAGGAATGAGGATTGAGTTGACAACTAAGCTGGAAATTTGGAAGATAAAGATATTATGTTGCCCAACCCTGGGATAAGGACGGATAATGATGATGAAACGGAACCATTGGTATTGGAACTGGACCAAGCCCTAGCAAATGCTAGCGGGTCTTTTGACTTATATAAACAGTCTTGCAGAGATTGCCATTCCCAACGCTGGAACCATTATGTTCGCAGACGATACTAGCTGTCATCTTATTTCATGGCTAAACATGGGAGCAGGTGCGGACGCTAACAGAAAGCGGTCTCGCGATTATCACGATGTGGCTAGAGGACAACTTGCTTGGCTTGTTGAATACATCCAAGACTAAATATCTATGTTTTACAAAGACTGCTACCTCTCGCCCGGACGCAAAGTTTACTGTAAAAATTCATGCTTTTCCATGTAAGCGAATCCCGCATGGGAATACCCAATGTACCTGTTATGTTTTGACCAGATTAAATGTCATAAAGTACTTAGGAGTTGCAGTTAATGAGAAATTAAAATGGAATCACCATATTTCGAGTCTTAGTGCCCGACTACGAAAATTTATTTATATATTGAAGCAACTACGAAATGTAGCACCTATAAAGCTTCTGATATCGACCTATAGATCACTAGGCGAATGTGTACTTAACTATTGCATCTGCTTCTGGGGTGGCGCGTCCAAATCAGTAATGATTGAACTGGAACGTGCGCGCTTTTTATTATTATACCTAACTATTCACCTTTGCCCATTCAAACACTGTGAAAAGTCACAAAATGAAACCCACTACACATTAAAATTACACATAGGTACAGTTATGATAAAGCATTAGGTAGAAAACTTACTCGTACAATGGGTCATCATTCACGATGTTAAAGATGAAAAAGTATGACAGAATGGGTCGATAGTACATGTCATTTTTGCCAATAATAATTCCAAGTTTGAGTTGTCCCATCATTTATCATTGTAACACCGCGTTGTAAGTCAACGCGCAGCTTTAGAATCGAAGCTCTGGAGTAGCGACCACGTACCTACTGAAATACTCTAAGTTCGAAGACCTCCCACAAGGTGAAACGTTGAACTGGTGAGGGCGCTGGATGGGAGACGCACAGGACCGTTCGTTGTGGCGGCACTTGGGAGAGGCTTATATGTCCAGACGTCTTTTGGCCGAAGTGATGAAGATCATAAACAATACCTCTTTAACTCCAACATATCAAATGAATACCATCACGAATCACCAATCTAAAACATAACATAATACATGATTGATTGCAGTACATGTTATGTTGAACATTGTCCAACACCGTTACTTGGTACTGTAATATGGAATACCGTTTGTATCGATGACTAAGCTTGGAAGTGCTTATGGTCGAATATTTTTTGTTTGTGTAGTAGGAAAAAAAGTTTGCTACAAATGGCTTGTAAAAAACAAATGACTGTGTTCTAGGCGTGACAACCAGTGACCCAGGATTCGAAATTCAAGTAAAATATTATTAGATCTTTCCATTAGGGCTTTCGGAGGTTGGATTTGTGCCCTTTTGATGGCAGTAAGCTCTTTAGATGGAACTTAAATCTTGTTAACTACTGAAATGTGAGTACATTATACGCTTCTGCTTATCTATTTATTCTCAGTAGGCGCGTTTACGAGACTAAAAATCACGTTGAAGGAAGGTAGCTATTACATAAAAAACATACACACCGTTTTTTCACCATCCAAACGTATAGAAACTTAAAAGTGCCTGTTATTAAATACCAAAACGTGTTAAACAACAAATCAATAGCAGTGGCATCTAACAACCCTGAATTTATGGAAGTGAACGTACAGTAATTCGATAAAAAATCGATCATTAAATCGATAATAATCGACAAATTAGCATGTGCGCAAACCCAATAAAAAGTCGATTATTCATACCAAGGTTGACACTGGAACGGTCATTTCTATTGTTTATAAAGTGATCAATAATTTCAAAATCGTGACAGTTGTGATTGATTTAATAATCGATAAAATGCCCTAATGTGGCATTGTCTTGCATGTATGGCTAACACTAGATGGAAATCGTTTTAAAGATAATTTTACTTTGATTTAAAGGCTATAAATGGATTACAGAAAATCACTTAAAGATAACAGAGCAGTGGTGGCCCAGTGGTAACCACCCCGGCTTGCGTGTCGTAGATCGTGAGTTAGAACCCAGGCAAGCACTTTACTTTGTGTAAATTATTTCATCACCACGGCTCTTAAAACGGTGTAGGAAAACATCGTGAGACCAAACATTCGAAGACATGTGATATCCACCAACCCGCACTGGGCCCGCGTGGTGGAACAAGGCCCATTACCACTCTCACAGAGAGGATGCCTGTGTCCCAGCAGTTGGAACATTATAAGGCTAATGATGGATTAAAGATAAAAATATACGTGCGACTCACATGTCCACTACATCGGTGTCTCGAGCCAACAAAATTGCTTTGTCTCGAAGACTTTAGGAGGGCGCGCCCCAAATTATATCGATGACATTCAGATCCTACTTCGTGCGAATCGCCTACAGAAAAAATTTTTTTTCATTATTAATAATGTCGATTCGCATATTTCGTGCGAATCATCCAATAACCAGGAAAAAGTGGGGTGTTATAAGTTTTACGTAACTTTTATCTGCGTGTTTGTATATATGAGTATCAGTCGATGGCATCATAGCTCCTAAATGGATGCAACGATTTTAATTTAGTTTTTTTTATTTGAAAGATGACTTTCTCGAGAGTATTCTTAATGTTTGATCAAAATTGGTTCAGCTGTTCAAAAGTTATAGGCGTTTTACTCTTTGAATCGGATATTTTCGTAATTTAAAAAACATGAAATACAAATACGTCGGGGTAATTTTTAATTTTAAAATTTTACTTGTTTTTCGATCTACGCCTTAAAGACTTAGCCGTATGTATGTAGGTGTAGGTACGCATTATGTAAGTTAACATCAATTTCAAACACTTCAATCAATTTAAATAATATCACACACATAAAAGATATGTAGTTGATGACTTTGATGACATTGAGAATTCTACATTTCACACGTTTATGGCAGAAACTTCTTAACTTTGCAATAAAAGCCTCCACAATGACCACAAAAAGCTTACTTAGTATGAATACACTTATCAGAAGATTTACATAATTAAAATTCCTTCCAAAAATAGTATGGAAATAACATGAAATAGTAAAATATTGGTAATTCCCTCCATAAAGATTTAATTTATATGTATCTTTATATTTTTATGGTAATATTTGACATAAATAATCTCTATATCAGAAGAAGATACAATAATATTATATTTATACTAGTTTTAAAATATTAGCTAAACGCCTTTTTATCTGTTACTAGGCTCTATGTTTAAAACTAACGAGAAAAACTTGTTGCTCTTGAATATTTTACTATTCATAAAATTCATAATCTACGCCTAATAACGGATAAGATCCAGTATTATTAATAAAATTTATTGAAAGTGGCTTGAGTTTAAAAAGAATCAACCTGTATCCTGTATGTATGCGTAAAAAAGCGTGGGGTGCTTGATGGCAATTGTTATGATATTTGATTGAAAGATTTTGGTAAAATTAGAATCATTTCGAAAATATCTGAAAAAACACCCCACGCTTTATCTATACTATATTATTATAAAGGGATAAAGTTTGTGACTTTGTAGAACCCTACAACCTCCAGTCAGCCTCCCCGATTTTGTAAATTCTTTTACCAATATATTTGATGAAAACCGGTTCAGCCATTCAAGAGTTATGGGCGTTTTACCGTTTGAATCGGGGTATTTTCAAGATGTCGTGTCATAATTACGTGTTTGATAGTTGGTCGATCGAAGCGTAGATAAATTATGTAGTTTAAAAAGCGCATGAAATAAAAATGTGTCGAGGGTTTTTTAAATTTTGCTTGTTCGCTAGTTTGTTGTCGCTGATAAAATGTTGTCAAAAAATAAAATAAAAATTATACTCTCTAGAAATGGCCATTTGTTTAAAATTTTAAGCAATGAATCTTTATCTGAAATACACTACCCAAATGCTTTGGTTTTACAAACAGAAATCTCATTTGTAAATACACCGAGACTCGGAAGGTACCCAGTATCTGTACCCAATATTTGTTCCGTACCGCTATCGAATCCACAAACCATAGTGTGGCTGGCTATCGCTCAGTCACTACGCCAACTGGCACAATTGGCGAAGATCAATTACGCCATTACCTAAGCCACAATCTAAGCATAAAAATCTTGACCAAGGATATCTAATCACTTAATATTTAGCGGTCAAATACTACCATGTCGTCACACTCAAGAATGTTCATCACGCATGCGCCATTCTTGCCAAACGTCAACTTGAAAGCGTGGGAAGGACATACCGCCATTGTATGCAACATTTCTATTGCTTGGATTTATTGAAATCAATTTGTAAAGAGCTTTTTTATATAAGATGTGTAAGAGTTACGCTCTTTGTAATCTGCTTGATCGTGTGTTAATTTTGATACGTATCAATTTCATTTATTATTTTTCTGTTTTGTCTCTCAACAGGGCAATGGCTTCCGTTTCATCTTTCCATGTTTCCCTATCTTTTGCTACATATGGCCAAAGGGGGGACATATAAGCCTACCGCGTCGGCGCTTCCTATTGTTCGCAATGCAATCAGTGGCTACTTTTGCCAAATCAATTTAATTATTCATTATCATTGGAGATAGGGCTAAAGTTCCAGGGCTCCAGAAAAGACGGTAGCGTAGTGATCATGTGCTGCCGTGCACAGCTAATCTCAGGGGAGGCGCTTTTTTAGTCTCTTCAGGGATGTGCCCTAACAGGTATTGCGCAGAGCGAGTCCCGGGGTGATCTTTTAAGTGTTCACGGGATTCTAAGTTCTGATGGGATCACCAGTGGTAAAATCTCATCTTTTCCCCAAAAGTCCAAGCGCCTTTTGAAGGGTTCCCCCGTAAACAAAAAAAATAGGGCCGAAGTTACCTTACAAGGTTTTATTGAAATACGCGTTTCCTAACACCACTATCCAGATATTTGGCGTAACTGTCTATCAAAAGGGCGTTAAACAACATAATATATACTGCTTTAAGTTAGTAAGCACATACTTTGAAATATACGACAAGACGTATTTTATTATTTAAAAACATTAAGAATGCTTTGAGAAAATAGACTGCTGATGTTAATTCAATTGATTGAATATTTGTAGTGCCAATATGATATTCATCATTAAAAAAAAACATTATCATCAATATCAATGTGTATATGAAAGATGATATTCCTGGGACTAAGATCAACGGCCTACTACTAAAAGTCAATCATGAAAACAAATATGAAATCATTATCAACCTTTTAAAAATAATTAAATCGTTACAACGTTGATATTAATTACACAGAAAACATTAAGTAACAATATATTGGATTACGAGTGCTAAGGTGTATATTTCACAAATTAATTATCTTTGGCAACTTAATACCGAGTTTGTCGTTGCATTACTTGCCCTTGTCTTATGATATTGTAATTAGATACAAGCTTAGTCATTTCAGTTCGTTTGTATTGGTAAACACCGGGGGGTGTACGTGGTAAAAGAAGTAGTGTATGCTAATTGGATATCTTTACTATAGGAAATATTAATGATGTTATACCTGCTGTTTTATTAATTACTTACATATCTTTTTATTGGAATTTTACTCCTCTAATATTGCAATTCTAGTTTTGTCGGGCATAAAAGTGTTCCCATCTTGAGAATGGAAAACTACTTCTATGCCAAATCTTATCAATATTTTGTATGCTTGTAGTTTCACCATCTTTCTTTCAAACCAAAATACAGACGTGCATCTTAGCGGATGATTGATGTAGGTAATGGAAACACTACCATAAATTAAACTTTTCACGCAACGCTGAAATTGTAACTAATAATAAATAATTTCTAGACTAAACAAATCAAGATTAGATAATTAAGATAATACATATACTAAGAGATATGCAATCTTTGATAGCAAAGCTGCCTTTTGATGAACAAATCGTCTAGATGCTGCTTGTGATTCTAAAAGAGTTATGAATACAAATGTGGATGGATGGAAAGATAGGCCAAACAATATAGAGTGATTGTAAGAGGAGTCATATGAAAAAAAAGTAATGATAACGTGCCAATTGATAAGACGGAATTGAAAATGAAAACGTGTCATGTCGACCCCAAGTAACATAGGACAAGGGAAAGAAGATGAGATGCTAATTGTGATAGAATAATTATATAACTTAGGAAACATTTACATATAATAAACGTAATCCTTCACCATCGGCAGCTCGCGTGACGATCAACATGAACCATCCATTACCGATAGCCAATGTCTTACTACTGTCTGACATTAGAACGTCTTCGTCGTCGTCATTGTAATCCATTTCCTCGAAGAAAGTTCCGACTGATTGCGGAAAAGGAATAACTGTGATATTAAGCATTGGTTTATGTGTAGTATTTGTGTTACTGCGGATGTTTGCCTATTGATACACGGTTTGTTGATTGACACTCTCGATAATGTCAGCTTTATCGTTCTAAATCAAAATATATGCTTAAAAGCAAAAGCTATGATGCCACAGACATATACACAAACAAACGTCTAACTTATAACACCCCTCTTTTTCCGTTGGGGGTTAAAATGGATATTATTGCCGCAGAAGGAGCTATAATGAACGGTTTACCGAAATATCACAATTCACAAGTTTACAAAAAATATTTACTGCTAATTCTGTTTACCCCAGTTGCATTATAAAGCAACAACATACTTTATTTTTTATCAAAAATCATATCTTAGCACTTTAAGTTTACTTAGAGAGGATACCTATTGCTACTTATGTCTTTAATCATTATCTAAGCCGTTACACGAAATACGAGTAACTAGCTAAAACTATTTATACAACTTAAACCTTCCAATACAAGTCGAATCACAACTCAAAAGCCCTTCTAAACAGCATTAACAGAATTCACCAGCATTCCTCGGCATTCCGAGTCATACAAACTTTCACATACAAATTAATGATATCCACGGTTCCCTAGTTTCCCTGGACCGGTCCGTACCGGTCCGGCAGTCGACTGGTTAGCCTCACAAGGTCGGGTACTAAGATCATAGAAGCGGGAGACATGCCGTGACTTTGAACGGGTTTTTGAAGCGTCAGGTATTTTATGTTGGCGATGATTGGTAATTGGATGTGAGGAATTTTAGCACCTACTTATTAATTAATAGACATGTCTTTGCGTATTTGTAATTTTTTAAGTCGTTTATGATTATTTTTAACTTTAAACTCGAATAAAGTCCAATCATGGGCTACTTGAGAGAATTATTTGTTGTCTTCCCAAGAAGCCTAGGGTCGGATTCTGTTTTTAAATTATTTATATAACACACTGGATTTTTGTTAAAATTTAAATTCATTGCTTTTACCAATCATCCTTCAAAATATTTTTTTTCATTAGAGCAACTGACTTTTTTTAGTTGCTTGATAATGTGCCCTAATAAAACTGTATCCATGCCCACATTTATAGTGTACGTTATAGTTATAATTTGTACAATTTTCGTAATCGTCAATGCCCTTTCGTCTTTATGTTATTGTTCTTTTAGACCACGCTGTATGTCAATTTCAATGGCGATTAAAGTCACCGTATTTCTATGCCGCCTCTACCATGTTTTCGACACTCTTTGATATGGTAACTAAGTCGTGACCAGATAGACTTAGTCAGACGTTTATGTTAGTTCTTAGTGTTGATGGTAAATTCAATCAGGCATATTGTAATGAGGTATGCCAGTATCAGTATGGTGATTTGAGTTACAGGTGTCAGCTGGCATTCTTGGGTTTGGTATATAGGATAGTTACTAGGAATGCGGGTATAATTACACATTTTGCATCTCTCTGCATTTAAACATCTTTTCTTGCTCTTTGGCGGAATTCCAGAGGGTAAAACTTAGCGTATTGTAATCTGTGTAACTTGTTCCGCTATCCAGCATCGTTCAGTTTTTTGAGAGGCATCTGGCAATTTGTGACTACTACTTATCTTTAAAGACATTTGTATGTGTGAATGAATGAATAAATTTTTGATACTGTGTTTGTTAAGATGGGTCGGTTAGACATGACTACTTGTTCATCGTATAGATGGCTTATGCTTTCTTGTTCTATATTCATAAAACTATTGATTTAGTTAATTCTGATGGTAGATCTCGCGGATGATATTTTTTCAAAATTGTCTGGTTACCTTCAAACTGTTTTTGTTAGAACCTGGACTTTGTTATTACAAATTTGAAATCATCAACTTGAAATCTTGTGTCAGCGAGGCGATTAATACTAGTGCATTCTCTGTATGATAACCGGACTTTGGCAAGCTGTGGAACAGTTCAAAGCTAAGACCAATTAAATTTCACATAGTTACATTATTTACGGTAGCTACCAATATGAAAATCTAGATTAAGAATAAATATTCTAGACTACTGCACTTACCAGTAAATTATGGTAATAGTTAACCATTAAAGATATACTTACGCTGTTTACGATTCATTACCCAATTACCTACTTTATGATTTATACACTTTATTATTATTTTCAATACTGTTCAAGTCATTTCTTAATAACTGCCTTTAGATACTGGTCCTACTGATATCTTATTGATAGTAGTAGTAGGGTCACCCGTTTCCGCACTTAGACGCCCATTCGGTCCGTTGTGCGGTTGTGCGGGCTAACATACCCAGCCTAGCTCAGTCCAAATGCATAGAAGCTTCCTGGGGCTTCATAGGCTTCACAGAGTTACCTCACTGTGCCGAGTATTTCGGAAGGAAGTGGAGTTAGCAGCGGGTATACATTTGGAAACCCATTTTTGACTGTCTACAGGCTGTGGCCCGTGAATGTAATCTTATTGATACAAATAAACTCACGGCTTTTTTCCATGGATCAAAAATCGTTCCTTACATACTCCTTTTGCTTCAAGTACCTACATTCATAAATCCAGTTCATTCAACTGATATAATAGGCATTATTTTGCAAGGCAAGCATGCATTAGTTCAATGTGTTACAAAATTATCATATTTAGTAACATGACATTATGTAGGAGTTGGTAAAATGTTAAGGTTAAGTGAAGATTATGTGTAGGTTTGTGAGACAGATGCTGTTGTCGTCAAACTGGACCGAATGACTACTTATAATATTAAGGAAGTGTCGCTGTATGAAAACTTCTTTAGTATCGAAACAAACTGTACAAATGAAATCAGAATAATACTCAGCAGAATAGTAGAAGGCTGACTATAGAGAAAGTTAAACTCTATCAACAATAACGATAACCGAAGTTCACATGTGATTCACATGCAGTCCCAAAATGTCGCATAGTTTTTCGAAAGACAAACTAAGTAGTCTTTGTGTAGAGGCTCTAGACTAGTCAATTTGGCATTACGACCACTGTCTACGCTGTTATCAAAGGCATATCATTTAAGTTTCGACACTGAAAGAAAGAAGTTATTTAAATGCTATTTTGAGATTGCAGTAGTTATTTTTATTTTTCTCAATTGAATGTTACAATGCACCATCGTTGACGTCATCATCGGATGATTGACCAAGTGCAAGCTTAATAAATGCAAATAATTATTTTGTTATCCATTCTCCTACGTTTATATAACCCATACGACATATCCGTAGTCACCTATTGTTCAAATCTGTCCACCCCCTAATACTCCACACTATTATTTCCTAGCTATTACGATCGACAAGCAATAATTTCACATTCAATAACCGTGACGGAGTCAACTTCCTATTCAATAATAATTAATAATTAGTGGTCTTAATACGACATGCAAATTAGTGTTACAGTTCGTTACAGAAAGGTTGAAAAAACGAAGGTTTGAATTTGATTATAGATTTCGTAAGACCTGATTCAGTTGCAATAATAATATTACAGTTTTATTATTGGATACTAATGTATTAGTTCGTAACTGGCCAATTGATTGACCTAGAATCATTTTGAATGAACCACAATTCTTAATTGTGTAATTGAGTTACTTGCTGCCTATTAGTCTAGCTCTGTTCTGTCTCTTGCTTGATAAGGAAGGAGGTGAGAATAAAGCTTTTCTTCGTTGTAGGATCAAAGACAATTGAATCATTCCTCCGGGACACTACGCTTTTCTGTTGGTTGCCATTGTTGATTCTAGTTTATGTCGTGTGTCCTATGTTTATTTCTGCTAAGTTATGCGAGTCCCAGCATTATGCTGAGCGATTACTGTTTTCCGTGGTTGTGACGTGTACTTTGTATTTAAAATATTCCATTTGTTTTTTTAATGGGATGCGTCGTACCTGGCGAAAATAAACTGTTTATCTTTCTATCTTCTTTTTTCTAAGTACCTATATGACTCATTTTGCTCGTATTTATTTCTACATTGCCTCAAGCTTTTATGCTTTACCATTCAACATTTTTCATCTTGTGTACTCTCAGTTTTAAATAATTAAGCTGGACGAGGTCCTTTTGCAAAGAACAAGTCATCGGTCTTTCTCAAAAATTGCGTCAGTTGCCAAGAATCTTCGTTTACTTAATTTCGTCGCAACTATTTTGCAAGCATACACATAAGTCTCGCTCAACTTGCCGCTAAAAGCCTGTGCTTAATCTCACTTAGTGTGCGATTGTAGCTCGCCAGCCGTCGCTCCGTGCGGACGTCTCGCTGCTCGTCGCCCCACCGCGCTCTCCGGCGCCCCCACTCTCCGCCTCGTCGCGCCCCTCTGCGTGACGTCACTGCGGCCGTCGCGTCTCCGCACGCCGCTCCAAAGGTGTCGCTACTAGTAACTTTGGTTACTAGTAGTGGCAGCTATTTTGGCCCTTCCGGGCAAATCCACTCTTTGTGGTCCCTGGCGGGAAACCTAGCGGTGTTAACAAGCCAGTGGGGTGTGCCCCAAGCACCCGCCAAGTCCCTTAAGGACACGGCAGTCATTGGAGTCGGGAGCGGGATCAGTTGGCCTTGGTAGATAGCCTAGTCAACCCCCGCTTCGTCCCACAGCATTCACCTGGCACGGTCGGGTGTGTCTACCCCGACGTGCCAGACTTCTTCGGTACACATTGGTGGGTGGCCCACCTTCGGTGGGTTTACCGGTACCTTAGGGCCCTGTCACCCAATAAGATTGGTGGCAGGTAGACAAGCTTAGGGCTCACCAGATACTCACCTCCCAGTCTAACCCGACTGGGAGGGTAGGATTGCACACATCCCCGGGCCCCTCCACCCGGGGAAGATACCCTCTCCCGGCTTCACCGGATCTATTATTCTCAATTATGTCGCTCGCGGCAGTAATTGAACTCCTTCACGAGATTCTCGAGAAGGAGAAACTCTCCAAAAAATACAGCCATGCTGTAAGTCAGGCTTTAGCCTCTTATGTGCCCGCTTCGGGCCCGACCGGGGCCCCTGGGCCTAGCCAGGCACCTGTGCCGAGCGAAGCCCAGGTCTCGCCCAGGTCGCCCTCCCCGGCAGCCAGGCCCACTTCTAGGACTGGTGAGCCGACTCTACCTAAGCCCCCAGCTCCGGCCGTCGAGCCTAAAGCTACTGTCCGTTCATGGAGAGATCCTCCTTCTCCTAAAACTTCTTCTCAACCGGCCGTCGAGCCTAAGAAAACCCGATCATGGAGAGATCCTCCTTCTCCCATAGCTACTCAAGTTAAAGCTTATAAAAGCTATAAAGAGCGCATAGCCGCCCTCCATAAATCCAGACCCAAGTCCAAGTCCAAGACCATCTGGGCGGACGATGATGACTCCCCCATGGAAGAGGGAGCAACCCTCAGCACTGACGAGGAATGGGAAGCTTTGGCTGACCAAGCTAACTCAGTCGCTGACGACCCATTAGACCCAAATGTCCCCGATAGGTCAGACGACTACGACACCGTCTCCTCCGACGGTGACTCCGTAGTTTGCTCTGGAGGAAAGAGGAAAAAGAGGAGTAGTCCCATAAATGCTACCAAGGCCAAAAAGGCGGTACCAAAAACCTCTCCTCAGTCTGTTCTGCCACCGGCCTCGCCCGTAAGGCAAATCACCCCCACCCCTGACATTGCTTCTTCTCAGCGGTCCAACCGCAGCCCCAGTCCCATGGTAATAGTTACCAACAAGAAGCTCCGTCCCCCTCCACCTGTTTATCTTCAGGATAAAGTCAAGTGGAACGATGTTTCAAACGCTTGTGTTGAGCGGAAAATCAACTACACGAAAGCCACTGCATGCCAACAAGGCATCAGAATCCAACTCCCCTCTCCCACTGATTTCCGGAATCTAACCCGGTACCTCAAAGATAGGAACATCTCGTTCCATACTTACTCCCTCCCTGAGGAAAAGCCCGTCCGTGTAGTCATTAGGCGAATCCCAAAAGAGATCCCTACGGAGGAAATCCGTAAGGACCTTCTTGACCAGAATGTCCCCGTCACTGAAGTCCACCGCTTGCATAAAGCGAGAGGCGGACAACAGTACGATATTGTTTTAGTTGTCTGTAGCCCTACTGAGGGTTACAACCCGATCTTCAATATAAAGACCGTGTGCTCCCTGTCGGGCATTTCGATCGAAAAACCCTACCGCCCCCATCTTGTAGGACAGTGTCACAACTGTCAACTTTATGGCCATTCTCAGGCCCATTGCTATGCAACACCCAGGTGCGTTAAGTGCATGGGTGATCATGGCACTAAGGATTGTCCCCGTCCCAAAGACCGCACACAGTGCACGGAGCCTCCCAGCTGCGTGCTCTGTGGCCAAGTCGGGCACCCGGCTAATTACCGGGGTTGCCCAAAAGCCCCCAAGCTTGCGCCTAAAATGGCCAAGCGATACAATGCGCACATAATGCGCATGGCTCCCTCTTCCCAACCACCCCCCCGTCTAGCCCCTCAGAGGACTTCACCATGGGGTAAGCTGAACCACCAAAGTGTGGCTCCTCAGACTTACTCCCAGCCTATCCCAGCGCTGATGGCTCACCCCATTACAGCTCCAAATCCAATCCCCGACCCAGTGGCCCCAGCTGCCCCCATGCCCGCACAAAACCGGAAGGTGGCTTCCACCACCACCGCGTGGAGTTTCTTGTGCGTTCTTCTCCATAACAAGCTACTTTCCGAATGCACGGTAGAGTCAATTTTTATTACTTGTACATTTTTTATTAACATTTAATTTTTGACGTTCAAAAGTGCCGCTTATTGGCCTAATTGAAATAAATATATTTGACTTTGACTTTGACTTTGACTTTGACTTTGACCGCCGCCATGTGCCCGCCCCCTGTAGCCCCCTCCGGGCACAAGCCATATTTGAGCGTCGCTGAGAATATAATCAGCGCGTATTCCATATGGATGACCCCTCAGGCCCGTGCTCTGGATGCAGAAATCCGGAATGCAGGCCCTCTCACCCCCGCTTCATGCAGTGCCCTCTTCTCGAGGTACGAGTGCATTACCAGGGAACTTGACAGCCTTGTCTACAAGGACGGTCAATGGGTTCGTAAATAGTACGAACACCTAGTCAAACGTAGCATACATACCGATTGGTCCGCCCTCGCCGCCGAGGCCCCGCCGCGAAGTCACAGTCATTATTTATGTAGCCAGCCCGCGAATAGCTGTGCCATAGTTAATTCTAATTAGTTAATTGGAGTTTCTTGTCCGTTCTTCTCCACGTAGGCTTATTCCGAACGGATGGTAGAATCACTTTATTAGATCCAGCCTTAGTTGTCCCCCCAGCGACGCCCTGAGCCGAGGTTCGACCCCAACTGGGGTAGCCCTCAGCGTTGTCGCTTAGGTTTAGTAAATTTTTGCCTAGCTGGAGGCTAATAGTTTAGTCTCCGTAGGAAAGCCCGGTTAAGCAGCTAACCAGTCACTATGACTGAGTTGCGAGACGCCACGTATTAAAAAAAAAAAAAAAAATCACTTAGTGTGCAATGTCCACTTAGGTTGCATGCATCTGACGTAAGTAGCGGCAAAGAATAAGAAAAGAGTAGAGAAGTCAATAAAGTCGAAGAAAGTCGAATATAGGCAAAGGGAAACCCGTACTTTTACGCCGAAAACTCCTACTATAAGCTGTCACACAGTTTTGACTCTCACTTACCTAAGCCAAAACAGACATTTCAAGCAATGCTATCCTGATTCTTGACATTATCGTCCTGGTTATGCGGGTGAACCAATTCCACCTATTACTCCAGTGAATTTTGGGTTAGTGCTGCAAGTCTACTTCCATGTGTTGTCATTTCGAAAGTAGACCTACTAGCTATATCGTGTTTTGTACAATCCGTCCATAGTTTTTGTGATCATTCTGTATTATTGTAGCCATCCAAACTTAAACTGTTATGACTTTGTTGATCATTTCTTACGCTCCCATAACTGAAGTAATTTAGAACGCGTTCACTTCTACACATTTTCAATCTATGGCAGCGGTTAGCGGTTCGTTCTTAATAGCACCAACTATGGTTACCGTAAATAAGGCTAAAAGTTTGGGCACACTTGTCTGTAATCGATGCGATGGACGCACGTGTCGTATCCGATATCGCTTACCGAATTTTTGAGTTTTAACTTGGTTCTTAAACCAATATTTTTGTTGGATGTTGTTGTTTTTCTATCGCAAACAGAGTATTGCAGGAACTGCCTATGTATCAAAGATTACTTGTTCATAGATTTTATGATAATAACAGTACTGTTGCCCATGTCATTCTGGAATGCGAGGTTGCGGCTTCCCAACACGCACAAACCCTCAGAACAGAAAGTTCAAAGTCAAAGTCAAAGTCAAATATATTTATTTCAACTAGGCCAATAAGCGGCACTTTTGAACGACAAACATTAAATTAAAATTAAAAATGTACAAGTAATAAAAATTGACTCTACCGTGCATTCGGCAAGTAGCTTGTTATGGAGAAGAACGCACAAGAAACTCCATACTTACTCTTTTTTAAATGTTTTACAATGTTTACTTATGTACATACATTAATAAATTCATATATGTGAGGACGATGCACCCAAAAATAGCACTACACACTATACTACGTACAGGTATAAAGTAATAAAAGCACTAACAGGTAAATTCATTAATTTGATAAATAGGAACATGGTTCTCACATACTTACAAATATTCCAAACATAGGTAAAATACCTAATTCAACAACAACGGAACCGTGTGTCAGTCAAATTCTGGAAAAATATAAAAAATAACATAAGAATACAATAACTACGAATAGGAATACAAATTAGCAAATTTGATTATGTCCACACCAAAGATTGCCCTACGGAGCGGGTTCACCGATCGAAGTCTGTGCGTGCAGCCTCCACGAAGCATATGTGCTTCAGGGTGGAGCTAAGCAAACTATGTAAGTCAGGATCCTTATCCACAACGGATCTAATGGGAGTATATATGCAAAAATGCTGTCCACACTACTACTAACATTAATAACAGTACCTTTACGATGTTTCTACGTGCATTATGATATCGACAGCCGAGATCTGAGAGCATAGCGGTAATGTTATATAATTACTGTACTGTTTCTAACATCATAATTATAGACTGTGATAAGTAGCGGTAAAAGATCCGGGAAATTCATAAAATGCAGGAAAATATGCTGACGGTATCTATTTATAAGTTACCGATATTAAACTGCTTATCTATATATATATATATATATATATATATATAAAAATCAATCTCTATTTCCCTTGGTCACGGTATCACGCGTGAACGGCTGAACCGATTTCGCTTATTCTTTTTTTGTTGTGTTTGTTATTGTTAGGAGAAGGTTCTTAGGTAAAAAAAAGATGGTAACTTACCTACATAGGTAGGGTAGGTATGTAGGCAGGGTAGGGTAGGGTAGGTAAGATAGGGTAGGTAGGGTAGGTAGGGTAGATGAATGTTGTGTGTTTTTATGGCAAAACAAAGTTTGCCGGGTCAGCTAGTACATAATAATATAATACTTGTACATACGCATTGCCTCTAGTAATATGAGGATTACTATCAAAAGGAAGTCGTCCATTTCGTTAATACTATCGACGAATCTGTAGATCAGATTGCATAAGAACTACCAAGTATCCGGTGATCAATATCGTAACTTACACCATAGAACTGTTATGTAAACGATGACACTGGTAACTGTGACGGTCTCGATCCCGCTACCGGGTCGGAATAGTTGGTATCACGACGTGAAACTTCAAAGATTTTTCGGCCAACCCGCGAACTTATTACGTATCTTGCAAGAGCAAAACGATAGCGATTTTTGTGCAATAAATTGCTCTTCAATACAGAAGGGGTTTTTACAGGAGGGGTTTTAGAGGTTTTTTAAGCATCGCCACATTGACCGGTCCCGTGCGTCTCGCTACCAGCGGATCCCCGCAACCTTCACCAGGTCATCGGTCCACCTGGTGGGAGGCCTTCCAACGCAACGTCTTCCAGTTCGCGTACTCCATTCCAGAACCTTTCTGTCCCATCGGCCATCCGTTCTGCGAGCAATGTGCCCTGCCCACTGCCACTTAAGTTTGGACAATTCTTTGGGCTATGTAACATTGGCCCTAAAAAAAAAAAAAAACTTATTTCTGTAGAAATAAGTGCATTTGAAAAAAAGCGAGCGATTATCAAACGATTGAGTAGGACCTACCACACCTAAACTGAAGGTAATTCCAACTTTTATGACATAAAGCGTTTGATCGCACAAGAATTGCTGATTGCTGTTTCTTACGTAATAAGCCTGCTGATTATAACACGCCAAACTTGACAGATTATCTCTCATCTACTGACCATCACCTTTTGCCCAAGGCTTAGCTCGCGTAAAAAGTATCTTATCATCCCAAGGGAACCCACTACCAGAATAAAAACTACTCTATGTCCTTCCCAGGTTCTCAAACTATCTCCATACCAAATTTCATCTAAATCGATTCAGTGTTTTAAGCATAAAAAGGTAATAGACAGACAGACAAACAGAGTTACTTTTGCATTTAAATTATTAGTTACCTTATATGTCACAATCCTAGAACGGTAGACTGTGCTGAAGCAAAAAACTTTAAACGGACACAATGAAAACCTAAGTAGTAGTTACATCTTCGAGCCATTTTGAATCGAAACATTAGGGTCAAGGAGGTTAACATTGGGGTTGTTTCGTCTGGGGAAGGCATAAATATGTCCAGCTAAGGAAGCCTTTTGTCTGATTTCTGTTTTTGTAGATATATAAAAGTAGTAGATATGTGTTATTAATGTTTTTCTTGTTTTTGGGATATCGCCAAACGATTTTTCAACTTCTCATGACCAGTTGGCAATAAGTGAACACTTAATAAAAGCAACAAAAATTACATAAAAAAATTAAGATGAATTAAATGTTTTGAAATATGATTTCGTGTGAATTCATTTTGCAATTCCGTGCAAGGTTAATAGATGAGGTCAATTGATTCGTCGCGGTTATACGTTATGTGTGAATGTCCACGGTTAACGCTAACCGCTAACCGCATTTAGCGGAGCTTGAGGCAATAACTGTTAACCACCAATTAACTAGCAGAGTGAAGAAAAAACACTGAAGGTAGTGGTTGTTATCGAAGCTTAGAGCTAACTGGAGATAAGTTTGATAGGTGCCATAAAAAATTTGATCATTAAAATTGCGAACTATTTTAATATAAGCTATAAAATACTATCTCAGTTAGTTTAATAGCCTATAAATCTAATACCATGAATCAAAAGATGTTTTTTGAATTGAAAAATCAGCCGATTTATCATTTTGACCCAATTTAAAGTAGCGAGAAATAAAAATGGTGCTTTAACAGATTTTGAATAATGTTTCAAATAGCTTCACATAATTTCATCAGTTAATAATTATTAGACTAAAAGCAAAATTTTCCCCTTAATCTGTATATAACAAATTATTAATCTACATAGTACCTTCAACTTATCTAACGACGACGACATAATATTTTCACAGTATTTAACTTCGTAAAAAATCAGGCTTACCGAACTATTTTTATTAATGATGTCCAACGCAGTTCGAATAATCAAGCATCAGCAATCGCTTTCTAACTTATGAACAAGTCAAGAAGTTTTTATTGATAACCGAACACGATAGTAACAACTATAGTATATGTATGAGTAATATAGTTTTTGTGACTGCTACATTTAAGCATATAAAAAGCATTGGCACATTTACAAAACCCCAACTGCATAACTTGCATAATTCCTACCAAGATAATATGGAAACATTTCTAGTAATTTTCTTCACGTTAACCAGTAAATTATAAATGTTGTAACTTAAGAAATGTTGCAAGCTTGGAAAACCACTAAACTGTAGGGTCTTAGGGCAGGTGACGTAATAAGAACGGCTGGAGAAATGTTGACGTAAGTAGTGGAAAAACTTTGTCAACTTCTATGGTTAATTTAATGAGTTGAGTCGACTTTTGGTTTTAAAGATTACAGTTTATTGTTACTTTCTGAATAGGGATGTTGACAAAAAATATCTATTTAGTCCGTAATAGACCGATAACAGAAACATAAAGGAGGTACTAGTGTATTTTATTTTTAAAGTATGCGTTTGTGATGTAACTGTTTATATCTAAAGGATGGTCATTAAAAATAGTTGGGACTTAAAGAAAACTACACCTTCTTCCATAATAATTATTAAAAAAGGGCACTACAAATCGTCCCATATTATTTTGAGATCTTGTGTGTATAACATTGATTTTAAATTAATTGCTACAATACGGTTCTAAAGACTGACAACGCTACCCTCACATGAACTGGCAGCATTGTAAATTCCAAAAATAAGTCTTCGTAATCACTACTTTTATAACGGTTTTCTATCTGATTTGCAATTTTTTTTATTTTGTCTAATTAAGTATTAAAAGTGTTACCATAGCACGCCAGCCCATAAGAAAGCAATGAGTCCACCAGCGCATAGTAGAACATGTACAATGTTGCCCAATCTAGTACAAAAATAAGGTGGTGGAATTTTACAAGCACATACATACACGTATTTTTCTTTTACCGCGTAAACAAAAAAATACGACAATACAGAGCGTTGAAATATCGTCTGACATCACGGTGTGCCACATTTTATACTGACAAAGTGATGTCACAAGCCCCCTCATCTGAACTTTGATGCGCTGTATCTTTGTCAATTTTATTCATTTGATAAAGCATAAAATACAGGTCCAATATTAATTGATAATCTCGCTGACGGACTAAATAGCATTATCATTTTTCTACACAGGAAACATCCCTATTGTCAATAGTTAGATGAAGAGAATGCTGTGGGCTTGTTCTCTCTTGTGAAGGTAAAAGAGTAGCTTTTGTCATGATAAAAATACGGCAAGAATAATAATTCAGTAAGTGGTAGCGATGCTGATATTTACAGATTAGACTTAAAAGTGCAAAGAACTCTCGGTTTTAAAAGGTGAAGGCCTCTTGTAGTTAGCTGTTCGTTTATAAATAAAGAATATAAGGAAACGACATATTTAATTAAGCATTAAAATTTAAATAATATCACCTGCTACTCGCACACAAATGTCGATCTAAGTCTTCTGTCGTTGCAATCAGCAGAAAGATACAAGCAGGTAGATGTACCGTACTTACCGAAAAAATTAAAAAGCCATTGTGGCTCTCATGGATCCACGTATTAGGCACTCAAGGGGTTAAACCTCCAGATTCCCGCGGAGGGTTTAAATACAAGAATACATTGTCAGTATATGTAATTTTTTTGCATTTTGCAAGACTAGGTCTGCCCAAAAAAAGTCCACTGTTTTTCCTATAAAACCTACTTCAATTCGAAATTCACATTCGAACACATGCTATTGTTGTCATACCGGAAAATAATTCTGTAACAATTCACTCCGCACCAAAAATGGTCATAAACCTCCTTATTTAGGCTCGAAGTAAAGTAATACACGAACGGGGAAGGCCGTGTTAAGGTGAGGTTGCATATGTGTGACTCTGACGTAAGTCTGTAGACTGTATGTCAGCCGGTCTTGCAGTGGTGATATAACTTAGTCTGTGGTCTGTGCAGTTTTCGGTAATACTTGATTTATTTTGATAATATCTTTAATTTGTTAATAAAAGTAATGTTTGAATGATTTTTGTTTTGTTTTGTATTTTTACTGACTAGCTTCTGAAGAGTGTTTTATTATCCCAAGGGAACATTATACCGGGATAAAAGTAGCATATGTGCTATTCCAGACTATAATCCGCCTTTGTGCCAAATTTCATCCAGATCCGTTTAGCCGATCTGATGTGTAACATACATCCAAACTTTCGCATTTATAATATTATTATATATTATATATATAGTATAAAGAAAACTGTAGTGGGATACAAAAGTCTAAGAGAGTTTTTGTTTTGGTCTTCGAACTAAGAACTTGGTTTGGTCCACTATGATTAAAGATACACTATATTCCAAGTAATCTCTTTCTACTCGACTCGGTCTCGAACCATACAATTAACCGTTATTTGTTGTTTGATATTTATTGAGATTAAACAAGGATTTTTTTCATTGTAATAGTGACTCGAGTGAGGGCTCTAAAACTGACTTGGAATTTATATCTCTGTGACTATATCATTAGAAAGATTACATAATACAACAGTGGTCAAAACTCAGACAAACACAATTTAGAAGCTTATCATTATTCAGCTAATTTCAATAAGAGTGGAATAACCAATCGCAAAACGACAGAAGATCCGACAATCAATATATTAAAACGTAATACTACACAAGTCACAACATTTATCCAACTTGGAGACGAGCAGGTGTGATGCAACTTGACAAAAGACGTTTTTAGCAACTGCAGGTGGCAAAACAGGTGGACGGTAATTCCAAAGATTTAGTTTTACAACTGAGTAGTTCATTTTTCTTTTGTTCCTGCCTTCAATATACCATTTCCTTAGGGATTACTATGAAATAAGTAAGCTTACGTCCATTTTTTGTGTTTTGTAAGCCGATTTGTTACGGAAAGGGCAAGTGGTCATAACAGGACTGCTTATTACGTTAGCTAGATAAGATTTATGAATATTATTTTGTCCTGATGTTGCAAATCACACACTGTTTTGGTTACAGAAGACGTAGATTTTAGGATTGTTTTTGTTATTGACAAAATCTCTTGTTGCTATTAGCAGTAAGTGTAGATGACGAAACTGGTGGACAGTGAGCCTTAAAAATAAGTAGTGAGATTGAGGGTTTGGTCTAGTAGAGTTACTCGTAGAAGAAAGTGTTTTTTAGTTGACAACTTCATTTATCTCTAGGAAATACACAGCCAATATGCGATTTGCTAATCAGGAGACAAGTACTAACGAATTGTTACACGTGCAGTTTTTTGTAGGGACTCCATTGGTCAATAATTTTTTAAGCTTTTGTACAAGGATTTTCAGCAAACAAAAAAGGTTGTTAAGCGCCATAAACATGGTTTTAATTTCGTTAAATTTAAATCTTAACGCAGCACATCTAGAAAACCACTGTTCTCAACTAGAAAGAGCGTGAAAACCCGATAAAATATCGCAAATCGCAAAAGGCATATTCAAAGCATCAAATCGATTAGTTCCCCTCATCATGACACGTAACGAACCGTATCACTGAATCTATTGGAGACATGTTCGTACCTTGTTACGTCATCAATTTATACGAGTAGTACTACTCATATGGAACATCTCTCTTATTGGTTGCGTCATTTTAGGTGTAAAAGTACTGGTGGTCAGTTAAATGTATTAAAAAAGAGGTTTTTAGCAGTATTCTTGTTTCCTAAATAACAATACTTTTCAAAGAAAATAATTGCTTTCTAAATGTATATTACTTTTTCTAAAAGTGATCGTAACATAAAACAAATCTGCATTATTGGTTTTGATTCAGATATTTCATGATTTTCCATGTTTTCTATATTATCCTAGACTTAACAGGGAATGAAACCTTCATACCAGGGGTGATTTTTCCTGTCGACGTATGTCTTTCCTGATAGATAATAACCTGGGTTTTTCTAAGTTAGAAGTTAATAGGTTACCGTAAGACAAGCTTGCTCCATCGAAGACGTCATCATCGCTTACCATCAACTGAGATAGTGGTCAAACGCGAGCCATACATATTACAAAAATAACACTTTTATCAACACATTCTAATAGCATCAAACGTTTAAACTTTTGACACCGTCTGTACTTAATAGCCAATAGGAAGTTACGCAAACGGTTTGACCGTTCGTATCGTAAAACATGTGAATTTGTGGTAACACTTGACACCTCGACGATACATTTGCTGTGTATGTCTGTGATTGGTAGGTTGCACAAACTGAGATATAACATTGAGGTGTTTATAGGTTTTTAAATCTTCAGTTTGAAGTAGGTAAGCTGGTGTTAAAATACAGGTGTTAGGTTTGCATAGTCTAGACTTTTCAATCAATCATTGAAGCATGTTCCATTCTGTTGTGGGTCTGAGGCTCATTACTATCTGAACACTTCATCCCATTTCTGTCTATTTCTTGGTAAGTTAAGGTCGGCGCTTCCAGTCTTACCGAAAGCTTTCAACTTGAAACAATACAGTTCAAGAAAAAAATGCTTGGTTATTGATAACTTGACTATGCGATTAGTTAATTACTAGCATAATTATTAGAGCCACAAAAACAAAGCTTTTTTCGTCAATCTTAAAAAGCTATGAAGAGCGCTATCTATCGAGAAAGTGCTGCACTACCAATTCGAATGTAATGTTATGACCACAAAGAAAGTTCTAGTCATAATAGTACACTCGTCATCTCATAGATGGCGCTATTCACAATAGACAAGGGTGCCATCTTTTCACTTTCACTGTCAACATTTATACTTTTTTTAATCAAAATAATAAAACTTTTCTTTCTTTTTTCACAGAGTTACAAAGAAAAAGACGCTGGCAAGGTGGTAGTGTACACGACGACAATGGGCATCGTTCGGGGTACATACCAACGATGCGTTCTCGTGAAGAAAATCCTGAGGAACTTACTAGTGAAGTACGAGGAACGGGATGTCTTCATGAGCACCGAGTATCAAGACGAGATCAGGGACAGGATGAAAAGCGACCAGATCTTGATCCCGCAGCTGTTTCTTGATGGACAGCATATTGGGGTGAGTAAAACATATATTTTGGTAGTTACGTTGCGATCTATGCTTTCATTCATACTTTTAATGAAACTGATTCGAATTGGCCCGTTGGCCTGGTGAAGAATCTGCTGGATGAGTGACGCACAGGACCGGTCGATGTGTCACACACTAGACACACACGCACTGTGTACACTTAGGGTGAGGAATATGTTCAGTAATGGACCTAGGACATTTTTCTGATGCAGTTCAGATTAAAATCTACGTCTTTGCCGTTTCCTCAATGCTACAAAATCGGCCGCATTAACACGTCTCCAATCTAAGCGGGTCTTTGAATGGTTAACACCAAAATACAGACACGATTGCAGCAGTTCCGATTGATTTGCTGTCATTTATTGAAGAGTTCTGTTGTATATCTTCGAAGTTCTTTATCAGATCTTTACCAAATTTAAATGGGACCATTTAAGAATAAACTTCCTTCGAACAAAAAAAGAATTTTGCAAATATGTTTATAAATAACAAAATAAAAAAAACCGGCCAAGTGCGAGTCGGACTCGCACACGAAAGGTTCCGTACCATTATCGCAAAACACTGCATAAAAATCACGTTTGTTGTATGGGAGCCCCCCTTAGTTTATTTTATTTTAATTTATTAATTATTATTTTTTGAAGTAAATATACAACTAAACATTCTGTGAATATTTCAAGCGTCTACCTGTTGCCGTTATTAATATCGAGCAAAAAACGGCAATAATATCACGTTTGTTGTATGGGAGCCCCCCTTTAATATTCATTTTATACTGTTTTTAGTATTTGTTGTTATAGCGGCAATAGAAATACATCATCTGTGAAAATTTCAACTGTCTAGCTATCACGGTTCATGAGATACAGCCTGGAGACAGACGGACAGACAGACAGACGGATCGCGAAGTCTTAGTAATAGGGTCCCGTTTTTACCCTTTGGGTCCGGAACCCTAAAAACGTCCGAATTTGAACCTTCTCTTTTTTGGGAAGTCGGTTAAAAACAAGAAAGTTCTATTTATATTTTAACAATAGATGTTGCTATACTAACCGTCAGTCCTCTCCTGTATTACCAGGAATTAGATCAGTAGTTAGTACTTCTTAGAGAAAATTAAGGCATTTATAGCCCTAATTTTATTTAAAAAGAATAACTATTTCGGGACGTTTCCCGAAATAAGACACTCAACGTCTTAATCAAAATTATAATAATTCTAGAAACGGCTCTAATTTAGCTAAATTTCCAGGACAATAGGCGTTTTTGGGTCATTAGGATAAAGACCCTGTTTGTTACCCCAGATCTACTACTAACGAAATATGAAACTTTAATAAAGTTTCTCAGAAATGTTTTGTCTGGGGAGGACGCTTTCAGGTAGCTATTAACCGGGCTTTTCAGTTTTAGTAAACTTTTCTTTAAGTAGAATATCCGTAAGCTCGTTATAAAAGTTTGTTAGAACAGAACGTTTATGAACAAACGTGTTTTAAAGTGGTTTGGACTTTAATAATTATTATTAGGGAGTGTTATGTTTATTAACTAACTAGCTTCTGCCAGCGGCTTCGCCCGCGTGAAAGTCAAAAATGATCCTGAGGGAACATATTCTCGGGATAAAAAGTATCCTATGTGCTAATTCTGACTATAATCTATCTCTGTGCCAAATTTCATCCAGATCCGTCTGGCCGTTTGAGCGTGAAGAAGTAACAAACATACAAACACACTCACAGACTTTCGGCTTTATAATATTATTAATGTGATAATATAATATAATATTAGTGTGATTAAAAAAACAACTAATAAATATATGTAACATAAACCCTTCTTCAGGTATAAAAAAGAATTTTCAAAATCGGATTACAATTGACGGAGATAGCGGTGAATATACAAATATTACAATCACTCAGTTGAACGTAGAACCTTGTCCTTTTTTGAAGTAGATTAAAAATCGGCACAAGCTGCTAGCTGACTGTTCTATTGAAACACCGTGCTATGATAGCTCGGATCCCACCTAAAAACTAAAAACACACACATAAAAGATGTGGATCTGACCCCTGATGTGATGTATGATTTACCTTTAATCTATACAAATAAATAAAATTGAAGTTTCTGTATGTAATATCAAAATAACAACGTTTTATTGAATGCACGTGAAACAACAAATATACGGTACTAACAACAAATACGCAATTTTTAAGATTTATGTCTGTCTGTCTGTTTGTTCCGGGTAATCTCCAAAACGGCTGGACCGATTTTGACGGGACTTTCACTGGCAGATAGCTGATGTAATAACGAGTAGAGGCTACGTTTGATCACGATAAAATTCATAGTACCGGCGGGAAACTAAAAAAAATATATATTATTTTTACGAGTTTGACGCGGACGAAGTCGCGGGCAACAGCTAGTGGGAAATAGGATCCACTCCCGAATTAAATAATTACTTCTTATAACAATAACAATATCTAAACCGACAAATTTGAAATAACTTTCAAACCACAAACGTTCACCAAGTTGAAGCTCCATTTTGACAGCTTTTCAATACTACCCAAACAACAGCTCTCAAGGATCACTATACATTTCAAGGACTTTCAAGATTTACAATACAATCACAGATTATGATCGACCTTCACAGGATTTACAATAACAGGCCCAATTATAATCCTTGAGATATCTGAAGGTTGTTCAGAATCAGCCTTAATCTTGGCTATACCGATATTATCACAGACATAAATCTGAAACTAGATGACAAGAATTTAAATGGCGTTCAAAACTTAATACCACACTTTTAAAATTGCAATAGTTGATGAAATTTTCTATACATATTAACGTTTTTTATTAAAAAAAACAGTTTTCTGTAGTTTCGCAGAAATTCCTTAGGTTGTTTTCCTTAGGCTTAGGAAGTTAGCGAACTTTGAGCTGTTTCATTTAGCTTTATCGACACCTGATATCAACCAAATTCTATAAAAAAACCTAATTATTTATTTATTTAAACTTCATGTACAATGGTAATACATAGGCGGACTTAATGCAACAAGGCATTCTCTACCAGTCAACCTTTGGGTTAAAAAGAACACAACAGTGGAAGGAGAAAAAAAAAAAAAAATTAACAATAATTAAAGTCGGATATTATTAAGCTTTATAACTAATAAATTACATAAATAATTTCTAAAACAATAGACTAATAAATATCATATTCTAAATGAAACAGAAATTATGCCGTATTGAGCTGTATAAAGGCTACAAAAAAAGCTGGACGAGACAATGTAAATATTTTCTTTCATCGTTAACTAAAGTTCTTAAACTGTGCATGAACAAGCACATTTTTATTTCATGCTTTTTAACTACATAATCACGATACGTTTCGATCGATAATATGTCGAACACGTAATTATGACATTATCTTGCGAAAATACCCTTGATTAATAAAAAAGTAAAACGTCCAAAACTTTTGAACGGCTGAAAAGATTTTCATCAAAGGTGACTTTATCTTTCAAACGAAAAAAACTAAATAAAATCGGTTCATCCATTTAAGAGCTATGATGCAACAGAGAGATACAAAAATACACAAACACACAGGTACACACGTCAAATTTATAACACCCCTCTTTTTCCTTCGGGGGTTAAACATTCCTAATATCGCCGTATTGGTCGAGATAATGGAAAGATTTTCTTTTATCGGTAGGTAAATTTATTCTAAAATTATGTGTGAAAAAATTGGCACGCTTGGTTTTCATACAGATGTTTTCCATCCCACTTGCGATATCTAGTAAGTTTCATGTCTGTGGATATAAGAGTCTGAAATGTTTGATCAATGTAATTTGAGATACTTTGTAGGGAATTACGTAATTGGTTCGTTAGTAGCTGATAGTATTGTACAGCAAAGATTGTCGTACAAAAGCTCGAAGCGACAATCATTATTCAAGGAAATAGTTTTTTCATAAAAACGGTTGTCGCAATGTTGCGTCGCGACACTGCGTGAGTCTTAACAGTCATTGGTATTATTCATTACTTTACTGATGGAAATGCGAAACTTTCTTTTACGAACAATTGTGACTATAGAACCAACCCTGGAATTGCAAATCCCATACACTTTATCGATATATCGAGCTGATTTATTTGGCGTTTACTTTCCATGTCCGAAATAAAAATCGTTGTAATCTATATATATAAAAGAAAGTCGTGTTAGTTACACTATTTATAACTCAAGAATTGGTAGGGAGGTAGCTAAGAACCAGGAGAAGGACATAGGATACTTTTTATCCCGTTTAGGGTAGGGTAGGGTAAGTAGGGTAGGGTAGGGTAGGTAGGGAAGGGTAGGTAGGGAAGGGTAGGTAGGGAAGGGTAGGTAGGGAAGGGTAGGTAGGGAAGGGTAGGTAGGGTAGGGTAGGTATGTAGGTAGGGTAGGGTAGGTAGGGTAGGATAGGTAGGGTAGGGTTGGGTAGTTAGGGTAGGGTACGTAGGGTAGGGTAGGTAGTGTAGGGTTGTTAAGGTAGGGTAGGTAGGGTAGATGAATGTTTGGCGTTTTTATGGCAAAACAAAGTTTGCCGGGTCAGCTAGTAATAACTAAAATGATACTAAGGTAGTTATTTCAAATACCCACAAGAAGTGATTGATATTTATACTTATATTTATATTTTATTTATATTTCTGAAAGGTTCAACGCCCTTAAGAGCGGTGGTTTTCCACTCAAGGCAATTAAGACCATCAAACAATTAAACAAAGTTCAGCTTTCACGTGCCCTTGGTAATTTGCTGGAATACGATTTCAATTAGGTAGTATTTATGAGGGTACCTCGGTGAAGACCAGTTAGCCAGCTGTGTTGATGTACACTGAGCCACGGTAATAATATCTAAACAGTATTGTGACTCGGCCCTGTCCTTGAAATACTTACTTACAGTCGCAAACAAACAAAACAAACATACAACAGGCGGCCTTATCGTGTTCTGCGATCTCTTCCAGGCATCCTTGAATACATTGAGTTAGCCTGGACACGATATGGGGTTTCACTAAGTGCAAATTTTGAAATCGAACAACTAGTTTTACTAAGTACTAAAAACAAACTACAAAAATAGATACATAAATACATACGATTGATTGTTTATTGTTAACAAACCTTTACATTTATCGTCAGTAGAAAAACCGTAAGACGCAAGGATGGTTTTTGTCCATCAGTGGGACAATACAGGCTGAAAATAAAGGATAATTATCGTCAAAAGAATGGATATTCGGTTGTTGCTTCATTTCATTAAGTGGGTACTGGACCTTATCGACTTGGTTTCGGCCCCTCGTACGCTTTCCAAAACTCCTGGACCTAAGGGGGTATATGATGCAGATATTTTATAAATAAATTCGTATTATATGTAGCTGAACTGTGTCATATTTTAAAGACAGATAAGAGATAATTACCGATTTTCTCGGAAATATTTAATGCGAATTGAGGATATTAAATTATTATTTGGCTCTTCCTCATAATTTTGATTAGAACAATGATTTCCTACGGGTTCTTAGGAGAAACTCTTATAACATAGCTCGTAATGGCTATTTCCCAGAAAAGTACCTATCTACCTAAAAAGGTAAATTTATAGAGGGGTTTTTGAGCAATCCAGGTAGTTAAATAATTATTTTGTTTGAGATTCCAACATCAATTAAATGGTAAATATTAAGCATATCTATAGTGCTTACCTTAATGATTTTTATTTATTTACTTTTCTACACTCATATATAATATAATATTATAAAGAGATGCAAGATCAAAATTGATTGTTTAAGTTTATTTGTAAGGGATAAACTCAAAAACTATATAAATAATTTTGAAAATTCTTTCATCAATACAAAGCTACATTATTCCTGAGTAACATATGCTATTTTTGATCCCGAAAACGGGTTTCGTGGGGTGGGTTATGGGGGCGAAGCCCAGATAAATAATCATTATTTAAAATATTTGTTGTTTATGTATATGGTCTATCTACTTATAGTAACACGACAACTTGCCAATAATTTTCTCGTACTTACATAATATTTTACCTTTAAAATAGTGTGTCGCCTATACATTGACATAGTGTGACAAAATATCACCTACTTAAAATTCTATGGTGTTTGTCAACCATGAGCTACTGAACACATCACTCACGGAATATTGCAGTTTTTATATCATGACCCAACCCAATGTATGTCGTATGGTGTTGTCACAACATCGTGCCCTTCGCAGATAGACCCTGTCACTGTTACTATTAACGATAGGCGCTCAAAGCGGCGAATAGTAGGCTGGAACAAACATGTTGCTGAGGCTCACGGGGTGGCTAGGCAGAAATTTTTGTTGTGGGCATCATATGGTAAACCTACCAGTGGGTTAGTTTATGACGAAATGTGTGGGGCTAGAAGAGTCTTCAAGTCAAGGTTAAAGTGGTGTCAAGACCATGAAGACCAAGTTAAAATGGATATTCTAGCCTCACACCACGCTAAGAATGATTTCCGTAGTTTCTGGAAGCACACAAATAAATTGAAGGCCAGGCCGGGCATCCCCGTGAGCGTCGGTGGCATGAGTGAGCCAGAGGACATTGCAAATCTTTTTAAAGAGGCGTTCGTTGTCAAATCTCCTCTGGGCCCTTCGCGGTCGGTGCCCGATGTTATGCCCGGGATGGAAATAGGGGTTAAATTTAAGGCTGCAGAGATTACTCGAACAATTAGAAGTATGTCAAGGGGTAAGTCTCCCGGCCATGACGGCCTTAGCATCGAGCACCTCCGATATGCTGGCCCTCACTTGCCTAGGGTACTAGCTATGCTGTATAGCTTCTGTATGAGTCATAGTTACATGCCTAGTGAGATGATGCGAACAGTGGTTGTACCAGTCGCTAAAAACAAAACTGGTGACCTCGCCAACAGCAGTAACTATAGGCCCATTTCCCTAGCTACTGTGATATCAAAGGTTTTTGACAGCATGCTTAATGCACAATTGAATAAAAGAACAGCCATACATGACAACCAGTTTGGTTTCAGGGCTGGATTGTCAACTGAGAGTGCAGTGTTGTGTCTTAAGCATGCTGTCACGTACTATGCGAAGCGTGAGACATCTGTTTATGCTTGCTTCCTCGACCTATCTAAGGCTTTCGATCTGGTTTCCTATGATGTGTTATGGAGTAAGTTAGAGCGGGTTGATTTACCCCCGGAACTAATAAACATTTTTAAGTTTTGGTATGGAAACCAGATCAACACTGTACGATGGGCTGGGTCGTTGTCTCATCCGTATGGGTTGGAGTGTGGGGTGAGGCAGGGTGGGTTGAGCTCGCCTACGCTCTTCAACCTGTATGTGAACGAACTCATTGCCGAGCTCAGCAGTACCAGAGTTGGATGTTACGTAGACGGCATATGTGTTAACAATATCAGTTACGCGGACGACATGGTGCTGCTGAGTGCGTCAATCTGTGGGTTGAGAAAACTGGTTGCCCAGTGTGAGGCGTATGCTGGGTTACATGGCCTTGCATATAATATTAAGAAGTCGGAGATCATGGTCTTTGAGGCTGGGGGTAAGATTCCTAATAAGGTGCCACCTGTAATACTGTGTGGCACGCCTTTAAAAAGAGTCCATATGTTTAAATATCTAGGTCATATATTAACCCCTAATCTCAAAGATGATGACGACATTGAACGGGAGCGGAGAGCGTTGTCGGTTAGAGCGAACATGCTGGCTCGCAGGTTTGCACGATGCTCACTTTCGGTAAAAATAACGCTCTTTCGAGCTTACTGTACATCCTTTTACACGAGCAGCCTGTGGGCTAGATATACGCAAAGATCGTACAACGCTCTCCGCGTTCAGTACAATAATGCGTTTAGGATGCTGGTGGGGCTGCCTCGCTTCTGTAGTGCGTCGGGGATGTTTGCGGATGCGCATGTAGATTGTTTCTACACAACCATGCGCAAAAGGTGCGCATCCATGGTGCGCAGGGTGTGGGGCAGCTCCAACAGTATCCTAAGTATGATTTCGAGTCGCCTAGACTGTATTTTCGTGGGTCGCTGTTGTGCCATCTCACATGGGTTGTCGCAACGGTGATCCACTGGTATTTGTTGTTTTGTTTTTGTAGTGTCTGTTTGTTAATATCTGTGTTACTAACATAGTTGTAAGTTTTACTAACCGTTGAGTCATGGATACTCGAATAAAGAGAAATTCTATTCTATTCTATTCTATTAAAATATGTGCTCTGACTATTCGGTTACTAAGGTCGAAAATAATTTGTTTGATTACCTGCAAAATTATTGTCAAATAACGATATTTTTTTTTTAAATTATTCCCCAAATTAGTAGATAGAGGTTCTAGACTAGTGGTTATCAACCTTTTTGAACCTGGCACTAGTTTTATTTCTTTCACCAGTAGAAAACTACATTATTCCTGAGTAACATAAGGTATTGTTTTAGCCCGAAACGGGTCCTGTGGGTTGCGCCACGGGAGCGAAGGAACAAGGTAGTCTAAAAATAAATTTAAATTTTAAATTTTTATCTTTTATTTAAAATCAAAAGAAAGAAGAAGAATCAAAATAAATAAGCCTTGTCATAGAAAATACAACATTTCTGACAGAAACTAGAAAAAAATATATTTGAGTTTTGAGAGAGAGAGAACAAAAATTTGTGTTGGAAAGTTTGACATTTTAAACGTTTCGTTGACCATATTTTAGCTCTCTGGACCACTAATGGTCTGCGGACCATAGTTTTGGAACCACTGCTCTAGACAAAGTGTCATTATATATATTCGTTAACAATTTTCGATGTGCCATAGAGTAAAGGACTGAACACGTGGCATTTGGATAAAGCTTATCAGACCGTATTATCACTAATAGAATGTCAATAGTTAAGAAGCTCACGTCCGGAACTGATCATCATGCCATCGAAAAATTTTGCGAAAAAAAGTCACTACATGAAAATGTGACAATTTTGCAGCAAAATTGTCTCATATAGTCGTAACGGTGATGAATATGTTGCGCCCTGCCTTCAAATTAGCGCTATGATATAAAAAATAGACTCTGCCACAATGAGACCGCTCGTAAAGCCGAGCTATCGCATTAGAGTAGGGTTGGTACGCGAATAAAGTGGGGATAGTTTATACAGTAGGAAGAAAAGAAAGAAACATATTAAATTTATTTAGTAAAATCTTAAAGGCATTCAACTTTTCTGGACAAAATAAAATAAAAACTTAAGAGAAAATCAGTCCAGCCAAAGAGGTCCAGTTCAGCAAAATGCCAAGCGAATAGATCACAGTTGCCTGACGCTGGTTAGGATTAAAGGTGTGAATTGCGGCATTCAACAGAGTTGAATCGTTTCTCCAGGGCTCGTAGAGCTTCAACCTAACTTTAATAACTTATTATAAAGAGTTGAAATAAGGGCTATCGTGTTTAAATTTACCGCTAGGGGCGCTAGTGTAGAGTGAGGTCTTCAAAATGTCAAATTTCATAGTTATTTGGGTTTTAGCGCCAGTTTATTAATATTTGCCAAATATCGCAGATTTAGATGGGTAGGTACGGGTTTTGCTAACCACTGGTTTAACAGAGTTTCATGTTTAGGAAAATGAAATTCACTTTTTTACGAAAATTAAGGGGCTGCGCAAAAATGCAACATGCTCGATTTCATATTTATTCTCACTTCTACGACATTAGAAATTATTTTAAATCAAACTTCGCTTCCATGCGCGTTATAACAACGTTTAATAGCTATATTTAAGGATCTTACCCGGTACTGGCACCAACTGGTGGGCACAAAAACGGAAGCCCTCAATGTATTGTATATTTGTTTTGAATGAGAGGGAGAGGAAGACCAAAGAAAAGATGGATGGACTGTGTGAGGAGTGATATGAAAGAAAAGGGAGTCAGTAATAACATGACGGGGGATAGGACGGTATGGAAGAAGCAAACGTGTTGCGCCGACCCCAAGTAACATGGGATAAGGGCAGGAAGATGATGATGATGATGAGTACGCACTTGAATTTCTGATCCTATTAAGAGTTTTATTTTCAAATTGAGAGAAAGCTACATGATGAGTTTGACGTGTGAAAAGTCGTGGGTAAAAGTTATTAGAGAATAACGAGATGCCTTAGGATAAGATAGATGAACCGCCTTTTTCCGCACTTATACTCCCATTTCGTTCGTTGTGCGTGCAGGCCTTCTCTCTGTAAGAGGGAATGGTTCGTAATCCCCTTGCGGGCCCAGTGCAGGTTGGTGTATGTCACAAGTCTTCGAATTTTTGGTTCCAAGACATTCCGGTTTTCTCACGATGTCATCCTTCACCGTTTTGAGAGCAGGTTTGATGAAATAATTTACGCAAAGTAAAGCGCCTGCTTGGGTGACCCACGACATACAAATTGTAAGTCACGGGCCCTTTACCTCTGGGCCACCACTGTTCTTTCTTTAATGAGATGCCTTATTATTCCCGAAAAATAAATCTATTGTTGGTCCAACCCTATGATTAGTAAACTCATAAACGCAGGTAGGTATTCTGGCGTTCATTGCGCGCAGCTACCAACTTTATTGCAACTGTCTGCGCCGCCAGACGTGCACCTTTATGTATATACGACTATGTATACTGTTGTATACTGTTTTACTTAAACTATTATTTATTATTAGCTTCTTGATAAGTGGGTTTTAGGCTTTAAACGTTTAATTATAACATAGAGATGACTGATCTTGTCATTATTTTTCTATCAATTGATATATAATCGTCATCCTAGGCTGAAGAATTGGTATAATAGCAGTATTGTGCACACTTTCCTTTATTGCATTTATTTATTTAGTACTAGCTGTTGCCCGCGACTTCGTCCGCGTCAAACTCGTAAAAAATATATGTTTATTTTTTTAGTTTTCCGCCGGAACTATGAATTTTCTCGTAATCAAACGTAGCCTATGTTACTTGTTATTACATTAGCTATCTACCAATGAAAGTCCCGTCAAAATCGGTCCAGCCGTTTCGGAGATTACCCGGAACAAACAGACAGACAGACAGATAGACAGACAGACAATGTATTTTAGCAAATTATAGATCTCTCTCTCTCTCTCTCTAAATTATAGATCTGCACAAGCCCTACCGAAACGTCAAGTGATCAATCCTGATATAAACCGGCATATCCTAAAACCAAAAATTTTCCTTAACCATTTTAAGCAATGGTGATGAAATAAATTTACACAAAGTGATGCGCCTGCCTGGGTTCGAACCCACGACCTACGACGAGTAAGTCGGGGCCGTTACCTTTGGGCCACGACTGCTCACTACCTTTTACAAACATTTAAAAACCATCAAACATCTTAAAAGTTTAGATATAAAGATTTCATAGCGTGCCAGGTTTTAGTTCGAAAGTTATACTAGATAAATGATCTAAATCGCTAAACTTTCAACTTGTTGAGCAGCCACGCGCTCTCACAAGACAACAAACACGTCATAATCATGAAACAACAAAACTAAAACTGCTTTATAATGTGCATAAATTTGTGTATTCCAAGTTGCTTAGTTTGCTTTTAGCATTAGTGATGCAATAATGAACCAATTATATAATATGCACCAACTCTTTATAAGTTAGATTTGAGGTTTCTATTAAGAAAAAAAAACAAATGTCTTTGCTTGAAACACAGTCTTGTTTCCCATAGCTGGTCAAAAGCGAACTCTCTCATAATACCCAGAAAAAATAATAGAACGTTTTATAAACATTCATTGACAATAATAGGGATGTTCCCTGGGTAGAAAAATGATAATTCTATTTAGTCCGTCAATGAGATTATCAAATCACACGACACGTAATTTAGCTTTATCAAATAAATAAAAAAATACAAAGGTAAAGTGCATCAAAATTGAGGATTGAGGGCTTGTGACGTTACTTTGTCAGTAAAAGTTTAGCACGGCGTGACGTCACACGATATTTCAACGCACTGTTTACGTGACAAAAGAAAAAATCCGTGTCCAATATTTTTAAGTAATCTAGCTGACGGACTAAATAGTACTTTTTTATATCATCCCTATTGATGCTTACGCAAATAATTTTTATTAGGCATTCAGCACGTGTACATATTCTTAAATTGATACCAAAGCTTGTGGGAATTCCCTGGACACATAACGCACAGGACCGGTCGATATAGCGACACTTGGTGGAGGCCTCGGCTTAAATGATAATGTAGTTTCCTATCCATGCAAGAATGTTAGCAATCTGATTAATACTGCCAGTGATTTCTCTTTTGGATACCTCTGCATCTTTTACATACAAATACCTTATTGACGGAACAAGCGCAAAGCGCGAGCGAAGCGTCCCCGTTTCAGCTTGGGAAAAAATTATCTCGTATGTCCGGACGTCCAGATGTCTGGATATCCAGCTGTTCTCCTTTACAGGTCGTATTTCTCTCGAAATTTTGTAAGCAGGTTCGATAATTATATACAATTGTATGTCAATTCTGTTTTTTGTCATTATTTTAAATGGCGGTTTTATATTTAAAATTTTCATAAATCTGAATTGACAAAAAAAACAATAAGACAGACTCCCGAGGTCTACAGCTCACAGAGCGACTTGTGATATATGTTTAAATTACTATTATTTATTCACACAAGAATACTCTACATGGTGGGCATCCCACTCTTATGCACTCTAAACCTTTTGAGAATACTTTCATTGTGTGTACAGCTCAGGAGTGGAATTCCCGCCATTGTCTGTGTTTTCTGGTCTTTAAGTTAAGAGTGAATAGGTTACTTCTAGGTTAGCGTGTTTCGCCGTCGACCACATCATCGCTTACCATCAAGTGAGATAGTGGTCAAACGCGAGCCTGTAAACAATTAAAATAAAATACACCACACAAGTTATTTTACCAATAAACCAACCAACCTCCTGATATGTCCGTTTAACCACTTAAATGCCATGAGGTAGTTTACAATCTAACGAAGAGCACATTTTAATTGAGTCAGATGTATCGTTAAAAGTTGCTATGTTACAATATGTAGTAAACGATTGCCACCTACGTGTGTTTCTCAATATAAAACTGAAAAGAACCAGCCAGTTCTTCAGCCTTAATATTGTTTCTACCAAATTGGTATGTTTTTGTCAACAGGAATAATACTTAGAGAAGAAGAACTAACACGAATTAAGTATGTCGAATCGATGATTAAAACCCCATGGTCTTCCTTCAATATATAACTATTAGGCTACAGTACATCCCAGTGTTGTAAATGTGTCTGCTCTTTTACGATTTTATCATCACCACAATTTGCCCACTGTTGGGCAAAGGCGTCTCTTTCCTCATGCCAATCTCATCCTAGTTGCCTTACACAGCAACAATGCTGTCTGCCCTTGTTGATGCCGTACGATAGGTTTAATTTTATGGTTGCCTTATAAACAAAATCATTTAAACTGGTATGAGTAACTTTCAATGTTATGGTCACTCTGATCTTTCTTATCACATCTCATCACATATAATATATAGAGCAATGGTGGCCCAGTGGTAACGGCCCCGATTTACGTATCGTAGGTTGTGAGTTCTTTCGATTCTTTCTCTTCGTCGGTACACTCTTAGCAGAGTGGTTGTGATCATCATATTGCAGTTAGACTTCGGGTTGCGATAATTTGCTTAACGATGCAACACCATCCCTCTCTATCGGCTGTTATTCGTGCACTCATGCAATGGGCTACCCACTGCAGACTTAATCTGGTCGGTCCATCGCATGGGCGACCTGCCGCGCGCTCTCGTTCCTTCCACTCTACCCTGAACTACAAGCCAGCGATTACCCCTTTTCAAATCATTCAGGGAAATCTAACGTCTTATTTAAGCAAGGCATACCTATAAGCCAGCCTTACCATTAAAGGCCATTGTCAGATATGGACGGGCGGAAGTATTTATCTGCACTGACATAATCTTCCTGCGATTACCTGCGCGATACCGGCTTGGATATAATGACCATCTTCACACAAGGCAATGTATGGAATGGATGGAGATATCTTTCCTATACTACAGTACTACTTTAGGTAGGATCCTATAGAAGGAATTATATCATCATCAGCCATTTAATGTGCCCACTGCTGGGGCACAGACCTCATCTCTGTGGGAGAGTGAATGGGCCTTAATCCACCACGCGGGCCCAGTGTGGGTTGGCGGATATCATATGTCTTCGAATGTTTTGGTTCTAAGACATGTTGGTTTCCTCACGATGTTTTCCTTCACCGATTTATTCGATTAATTTCCGTGCGTTTAAGCGTTTTTGCCATACCAATTATTGGAATCAAATATAACAGCTCACATTGTTAGGACCCATTAATATTAATGCTAATTTTTATACGTGGTGCTAGGCAACTGGGCTTATCCCAGTTGTAAACGACCCTTTGTGCCTATTGGTCTTGTTTGTTTGTTCTGTCTCCTGCTTGATATGGAGGGAAGTGGAAATTTGTATTTGATTTTTTTCCTACTCCTCCACTTTTCTTTTCTGATTAATTTCGTTGCGGTATCCAAGACAGTTAAATTCATTCGCCGGGACTTCGTCGAGCTTCATTGCCTCGGCGCTTTTCTGGTGGTTGCCACTGTTAATTCTGGATTTTAGGAGTTGCAGTGGTTTGGGAATAGTGCGGTGTGTTTGTCACCAAAAAAAGCAACGATTAAATAATTTTTCACAAAGTAATCCTCCTGCTTGGGGTCGAAACAACGACCTACGACACGTAAGTTGGAGCCACCACTGGGCTACCATAGCTCTCCACCTGCAGCCACACTACACTTACGTAAAAAAATACTTAAGTAATAGACCTTAAGACTGAATCACGTGTCTACAAATTACACCTTTACGACCTCACTAAAAAGGACATTCTCCCTAATCAATGGAAAGTCGATCCAATCTTGCTCAGACGTAAAGATAAATACAGTTAACTGTCTCAAATGCCAGCTTAGAGGTATGTGTCAGTTTTATGTTGCTTACCTTATATTGCTGGGAGAGGATTCTGTGATAGAGAGGCAGGTAGATTTTGTTTTTTATCTTCTCTTTCCAAATTTCGTTAAATGTGAGTGTAGACTATACGTCGTTTTTAAACGCACTTCGAACCGAAAAGGGCAATGGTCGATGTTCTGTTACAAGTAAATGCTCTAGTCTATACTCACCTATAAGTTCTGTCATAAGAGCCAACCGTGTTCCATGACGTGTCCGACCCAAAATGTATTAGATAAATTCTGCCAATGTTACCGTTTCTCATACATTGATTCACCTAAAGGATGTGGTACTCTCTGCCAACGTAACCTAATTTCCGTAGCCGTAAGTAAAATTATTAACGAAAAAAATTAAACCGACTTCCAAAGCAAAACTACAAAGCGAAAAATATCTTTCTTTTCGGATTCGGTGTCTTTGGTATCTAATTTTTTTTCGTTTTTAACACCGACTTCCGGCAACGAAAGTGATTTTACGCTTTGTAGTGTTTTGTCCCAACAAATAAGTTTTTCCTGATCACAGTGAACGATTGACCGAACGGCACTAACCTGGTGACGAAAATTACCATCAGTCATGGCAAAATTATGCTGTATGTAGGAAATCAGCTCATTTTTATGCGCACTGCGTATTGTCGAGGGCACTGTTATAAACATCTGTTGCGGCCCAGTGACCTCCAATATTAATCATGTTTATTCATAAATGTCATGTTTTCAATGGAATAACAATGATTCCATCAGTCCAATATTATAATTACTGATATTGAATTGCCTTAAAAGATGAAATGGTACACTAGTCCTTTTTTAGGATTCCGTAGTACACGTAAAGTGGGGATGTATATTTTTCTCGTCTATTCCATGGTGTGTGGTAGCATTAGATAGGCCGTTCAAAAATATTACGGGCTTGTGAAAACCATTTTTCAGGGATCCATTGGTGTAAAATAATGCATTAAATTGTAATTTTTATAGAGTCAAGTGTCTCCCCTCCCTGCCAGCTAAATGGTTGCTTTTAGACATGTGAAAAAATGCACGACCGTAGTATATATAACGAAATTATAAGGAAAACAATCACAGCTGAATAGGCTTCACAAATTTACGAGTAATAGTCGAACAACATAAAAAATGTACTAGGAAATTTAAAAAAATTGTAGGGGATCTGTCTTTCTGCAGCTACTTATTATTCAATCGTGTTTTAATTGCTTCTTACCAAGGAATCTTTTATATATTTTTTTATTTAGCCTACATTGTCCCAAAGCGTGAGGAAACCGGCATGTCCTAGAACCAAAAATTCGAAGACATGTGACATCCACCAACCCGCACTGGGCCCGCGTGGTGGATTACTGCCCATTCCCTCACAGAGAGGAGGCCTGTGTCCCAGCAGTGGGAACATTAATAGGCTGATGATGTGATGTTCCAAAGCTGGGCAAATTTCTCCCGCACATCATTTTTTTTTTGTATTTAGCATCTTTTAAAACTGAACCCTTTGAAGCGGTTTCCATTTGCTTCACTCTACACCGTTGTTCTATAGTTTGGTTCTGCAACGGGTCTGGTATGATTTTTGTAATCAAAGTCAAATGCATGACTAAAGTCCGATCAAAGTCAATTACAGAGCTTTTTCTAATGGCGTTTCTATCAGAAGTGCAAACGCATTCTTTAAATAATTTTTTACCAACTATAAAAAAAAAAAACTTAGTTCTTGGTTCCCTCTTCGTGAACTCACCACAGCACGCGTTATCCAACTTGCGTCCACGTGCATCCTGAGGCCTTGACCCCTCTCATGCGATGCCGGTATCTCGTTTGTTTTGTTTCCCTGATAACTTACTAGGGTAAGAAGAGCTTGAAGAGTAGTTAGTATAGGTTCTTCATATGTAGATACGAGTATAATATGTGGGGTTAGTTCGGCGAAAGTGTTTGAAGTGTTTGAATGATAGATAAGCGATTGAAAATTATAATAGTGATAAGTTGCTACCGTATTTCATCACTGCGAGATGAGGTCAGTTTTATTTGCTTATTGAATAGTTTAAATAGTTAGGTAAACTCATAACGAAGCTAAGAAGGTATTATAATATACCATGATTAATGGCTATAAATTGTCGATTTCTCAGTTATAATGAGGGCCCATCCAAAAGCCCGTCCTTGCCGTGCGCGGGCCGTCCCGCAAAAGAGGTAAACCGGTTTTCGCCAAACATAACTAAGAACACTCCCGATAAAATCACCTTTCAAACAAAAATGAAATAAATCAAAATCGGTTCATCCGTTTAGGAGCTATGATGCCACAGACATTTACACAAACACACAGGTACACACGTCAAACTTAATAACACCCCTCTTTTTCCTTCGGGGTTTAAAAATGATGAAGATAAGTAAGTAAATAAAGCAAATTTTGACTATGCAGATAGTTTTGTAGGTATGTTGAGGAAAACGGTTACACCATGTACAAGAATGGTTTTTGACCTCAAAACGATTCAGGCCAAGTTGTCACTTATGTGATAAAATCTTTTACTTTGTAATAATTTAGTTTGCAACATGGAATACAAAGTAGCTTCACAGATATATCATTAAGCCACCTTTACACTTAAAGTTGTGAAATTCTTATTTTTCTTAATAATTCGTAGGTTTTTAAGGTAATTTACCTTAGGATGAAAGACAATTGATGTAATAATTGCTATACTGATATATGAAAAGGCTAACTCGAAAAACTTCATCCTTTTAAAATAAATAGCTTAAAGGAAATGTAATAACTTAGGCCTACGGAAGACAAAGCGAACATTTTATAATAAAACCAACAGTATATACTGACCTACTAGAACTGGAACTTATGGCAACGAAACCATTAACTCTAGAACTTAGAAAATAAGCCGTAGCTCTAAGTGTTAAGGTGTAAATTACAGTGTGTTTAAATTATAATTTTCCCCAGAAGATTTTCTTGAATGGTCTCATTATGTGCGATGTAAAGAAAGTAGGCAAAAGTTGTACTTACCGTCAAATAGATTAAGATCTTGAATCGGTTTAAACGAGTTTTTTATCGAGTTCAGTTATAGATTAGCGCACTGGTATAATCGTTTTTAGAGTTCCGTACCCAAAGGGTGAAAACGGGACCCTATTACTGAGACTTCACGGTCCGTTTGTCTGTCTGTCACCAGGCTGTATCTCATGAACTGTGATAGCTACACAGTTGAAATTTTCACAGATGATGTATTTCTGTTGCTGTTATAACAACAAATACTAAAAACAGAATAAAATAAATATTTAAGTGGGGCTAAACAAACGTGTTTTTTGCCGTTTTTTTGCGATAATGGTACGGAACCCTTCGTGCGCGAGTCCGACTCGCACTTGGCCGGTTTTTAACATTGTTAAAGGAAGAGCTTAATTTTAATAGAAAATTAAGAACGAAAAAGAAAACGAGGAAAATTCAAAGCTTTGTTATACTGCGAACGCAATGATAGTTTAAAATGTGGAACAGTTTTTACCTGTTTCTTTTTAATCTCCGACGGAAAAGATGGGTGCTATTAAGTTTGACGTTTGTACCTGTTTGTTTGTATTTGTTTATCTGTCTGTGGCAACATAGCTTCTAAATGGATGAACCGCTTTTGATTAAGTTTACTTTTGAGATTGTTCTTAGCTATGTTTGATGAAAATCAGTTTAGCTGTTCAAAAGTTATGGACGTTTTACTGTTTGAGTCGGGGTGTTTTCACAAGATATCGTGTCATAATTACGTATTCAATTGATTTTCGATGGAAGCGTGTCTACTACTATTTAAATTATGTAGAATGAAATAAAAATGTGTCGGGGGTTCTTTAAATTTTACTTGTATCATAGTCCATAAACAACTAATATACGATAGCCACACGCGATTTAAGACAAAAGAAAATTAATAATCCAATCTTTCAGTGACATGCCTTGTTCATCACCTGGTCGTCAACCCACCGATCACATCAATTCATTGGCTCATTACCTTGACAGTAACGCTTGTTGAATATTCCGTAGCCAGTAAAAACTTATGTGATACTGAGTAGAACGTTTATCACTGTTCTCGGAAAACATGAGAAGTTTTTATTGGAAATTTTCCCGAGGGATCTAACAATAGTGTCTTGTTGGTAAAGCTCGATGCATACAGAATATCAGTATCATGATTAATGGACTGTGATGGATTATTTTGCTTATTATATGAATATGAAAAATGCATTGTGGAGAAGATATATAGGTGGGTTAAATCTTATACAATACTAGCTTCTGCCAGCGGCTTCGCCCGTGTGTAAATTGTTTTATCATCCCAAGGGAACATAATACCGGGATAAAGAGAAGCCTATGTGCTATTCCAGACTATAATCTATCTCTGTGCCAAATTTCATCCAGACATGTTCTGCCTTTCTGGCGTGATTGAGTAAAAACCATACATCCATCCAAACTTTCGCATTTATAATATTAATAAGATGCATATCTCAGGGATAAAGAGCAACTAGGAATAATATTCAGGCTTTTTTTTTAACGTCCTGGTACCGTATCGTGTCTTCTTCTCTAAGGTATAAAAAATATCGAAATGGGTTAAGCTGTTTAGGCGTTAAAACATAACAAATAGACAGACATGAGCAACTTTCGCATTTATAATATTAAGCAGTTAGTATGGATAATTTAAGCTTAGATAACGATATTAATGGGTAAATTTAAGTATTTATAAAACATGTAGATTTTTTAATTTCTTCTTCTGTTAAACTTAAAAAAACGCAAAGGATAATTTAGATACGAGTAACATAACGTCATACAGCACACCTACGTAGAATAATTTGTGCATTCATAATACAACTTCACAAAATCGTACACGCGTAAACGTATACCTCTAAATACCATACCTACCTACGTGTCTAGAATATTCCATCTTCTCGTAAATTGTTTGTTCAATACTTTGATCGACTTTTGTTTACGTTGCCTATTGATCGGCTACAATAAACTACTTGAAACAATTATCACGAAGCGCTGTAGTCCGTCTGTGAATAATAATTTCAAGGTTTTGAAATAAAAGGAATTCTAGAAGATTGGCAGTGGTAATTGTAATTTTAATTGTTCTTACTATAACAATAATAAAAGAAACTCCTGGAATTAATTATGATTTCATGGTAATATAAGATGGAAAATTAGGAACCCATAGTTTGAAGTAAAATACGGTAAGGTACGATTTTGACGTCCATGTGCTTATGCCGAGTATTTTAACGTACTCGATCGAGATAACGTAAACTATCTCGTATGTCAATTTCTATACAAAAAAAAGATTACTCCTTATTGACACCATACGGTGCTTATAAGAAAAAAAAATTGAATCATCATAGTCCATAAACAAATAATATACGATAGCCATACGCCTTTTTAACCGACTTACCAAAAAGGATCAATGGAAGGATCTATGTGTAGAATAAAATATTATGTTTTTTTTGTTTTCACGCATATATTTTTTGTTTGAAAAAGTATGTTTCGAAATTGGTACCATTTTCATTTGGTGAAGATCTGATGAAGAACTTCGAAGATATACAACAGAACTCTTCAATAAATTTCAAATTTCTCGAGATTGCTGCAATCGCATGTCTGTTTATTAATTATATACTATTTCATATAACATAACATAACCCTAGTACGCTCTTAAGGGGTACGCAGATCTCTCAATTCACCGGTTATGTTCAAGTTTCATGACATTCGGGTTATCTGTTCTGGCGTTATAGGTACCTTACTAAACACCTGGCATATTAGGTACAACTAAAAATTGAAAAATAAAAAGCTTTTTTGCAAAAAAATACTACCGACTTCCAAATAAAAAAACTACAAAGTGAAAAATAACTTCATTTTTGGAAGTCGGTGTCCATAACGTAAAAAATTGGTACCTGCGAAAGACACCGACTTCCAAAAATAATGTTGTTTTTCACTTTGTAGTTTATTTATTTGGAAGTCGGTAGTATTTTTTATGCAAAAAAGCTTTTTATAAAGTATCGTATCTTCTTCTCCAAGGTAAAAAAATCATTTAAATGGGTTTATGTAAATTTCAATACAAATGAAGAGATTTCTCCTTACTGACTGGTTCCAGCGTGAGACTAAACTCGCACTAAGATCCGTGTCCCTGATTAGAGTTCGGGGTTCAAAATGTTCTGAAATATGACAGGTTATGACTGATAGAGCTCGGATGTAGTGCGTAAGCTTCCCAACAAGAAGTACTACGGCTACTTCGGAACCGAAATTTCACGGATACGAATCGGATGTAGTGCGAAACCGCCATTTTTTTTTCTGGTGGTTAAATAAATCGAGCATTGTTTTATGCTAAAAGGTAAACTGAACATAACATAACATCAAACCTATATTCCCCGACGAGTAAGGCAGAGGTGGAAGCTCACATCTCACCAGTAATATTTAAGGTTGCACTAGTCGATCATACTTCCATACAAACTTAGTCTGGCAATTACTCCACTGTTTGACGATGTACGTTCAAAATAAAAGATGATATCAATTTGTCTCATCATTATCTAGCACTGTATGGAAACAAAAAAAAATGAAAGTTATGAGTGTCGAAAGTTCCATATTTCAACACTATTTTTTACGCACCTCTAAATAAATACCATAAAAATAAGGAAAATTGCAAAACCATACAGGGATAGATTAGTAGTTCAACAATTCAAATAATTTTATTTTGAAAATATACATTTAGTCGTTTTTTCATGATATCCGTACTCCCAAAGGTTTGTTTATAAAATTTCGCGCGCTCGTATTCATCTTAAATCATTCATCCGTTTAGCTACAAATTTGCAAAAGAGTGTGTATTCGTACGCGAACTAGCTTCTTACTGCTCATTGCAGCATCTATCTCTTTCTCACGTGTTGTCGGATGAGATAGCATGCATTTTAACCCCACGCACAAAATAACTCGTGCCGTCGACTAGGACGACCTTAAGTCTACATCGTCGCTTACTATCGAGCCAATTATCGTTAATAAAAAAAGAAAAAAATCCAGACTTCGGGTTGCTATTGAGAAATTCCAGATGGAATATCCTAACAACTCTGTGTCTGACTCGGACAAAGAGTTGTTGTTCTTTAAATCAAAACATATCTACTTATAAACATATTTTAGACAGATTTCTTTTCTCTTTCAAAATTTTTAATATTAAGTTAAAATAATCATCACTGCATATTATAAAACAAAGCCCCGCTGCATCTGTTCGCGATAAACTCAAAAACTATTGGACGGATTTTCATGCAGTTTCCATCAATATTAAGAGTGAGAAATTAGGAAGATTTAATAAAATTAATTTAATTTTTGGAAGATTTTTGTATATAACTTGTCACGAGCGAAGCTGTCGCTTGTAACCTAAGCCTTACATATTTCTAATACGATATTAAAACAATAGAAGTACGTTAATAATGTGAGAAAATATTCTTTTTATATAACCGATCACTATTATCCACCTCCATTACGATGCCAATAACCATAATTACTTGGAATTGTAGAAAAGTTATTGCTAATCGTTTTTACTATTTCCATAATTATGTGATTGTGAAACGTATGTGTTAAGTAATAGTGTGCAAAGACCTCTCTTTTTCTGTATTCTTAATTAAACATCATCTGGCTAAAACGTTTGCCATGTTGATGGGAATACGAAAATCGCTATATGCATGCCTAAAAAATTTGAGGCTCATCAGATTCTTACAATGAGACCACCTCTTGAGAGTATCAATCAATCTGCCTAGCCTTTTCCCAACTATATTGGGGTCGGCTTCCAGTCTAACCGGATTCAGCTGAGTACCAGTGTTTTACATGGAGCGACTGCCTGTCTGACCTCCACAACCCAGTAATTGGGTAACACGGTTCCCCTTGGCAAGACTGGTGTCAGATCTCAAGCTTCTGACTACCCGTAACGACTGTCAAAGATCTTCAAATGACAGCTGGGACCAACGGCTTAACGTGCTTTTCGAGGCACGGAGGAAACTCGGTATGTTGAAATGGTCACCCATCCACGGACCGACCTCGTCAAGCGTTGCTTAACCTTGAAGATCGACCCGTGCGGCTCTTATTATTTAGCCACGAGCTCCTCGACAGTATATCCACCTCTTGAGAGTATATCCTGTGAAATAAAACCAAAACAAAAATCAGTCCACAATTGACGGAGAAAACGGCGATCATACAAAAAAATCAAAACATCCGTCGAACATAGAACCGCCTCATTTTTTTAAGTCTGTTGAAACATGAAAAAAAAAAAACTTTTCAAAACTTTGTTTTTTTTTTTTCATCTAAGATAGGCTCGAGCTTTAACACTATCTCACCTGATGGTAAGTGATGATGTGGTCGAATGTGTAGCATGCTTGTCCAGAAGTAACCTATTCACTCTTGACTTAAAGACCCTGAGGTTGTAGCTATCGGGAGACACAGACTCCGGCAAGGAATTCCTCTCCTTAGCTGTACGCATGATGAAATGATTCCCAAAACGTTTAGTGCGTAGTAGTTTATCTTCGCTGTAGCTTCTCCTAATAATACCTGCAGTTATAAAAAAAAGTTCCAACACGTGCCCCAAACAATATTTCAAAGGTTACAAAATCTAATTCAAAGGCGCAACGGCAAAAACCCAACCAATACGATAGTTGGCAGCAGTCAAAAACCTTTTAACCTGAAAGCCATAACCATTGTAGGCCTCCGTATTACAATCCGTTTTTTTATCTGTATACAACGAGTACATAAAGCGGACAGCGTAGCGTATAATTGTACACATTAACATACAAACTAGAGCTAAGACAACGATTTAAGAATATTATGGATGAGCTTTGATAATGATCATTTAGTTATTGTAGACAAGTAAAATTTAAAAAAAGCCCCTACACATTTTTATTTCATACTACATAATTTATTTAGTAGTAGACACACTTCGATCGACAATCTATATTGAACACGTAGGTATGACACGATATTTTGCGGAAACAGCCCGATTCACACAGTAAAACGCCCATAACTTTTGAACGGCTGAACTGTTTCTCATCAAAATAGGTTCTTAAATGTTATAGAAAGAAACATCTGCTATTGATTTGAAGTGTCTGGGCAATTACAGCTAGTTTTCGTATTAAAATATGCAATGTTACTTTTCGTAATTATCTGTGCGACCACTCTCAGATCTATTAAAACGCCATCAATTGAATGTGGTGCGGTATTGCTACCATATATTTGGAGAATTAATTTCGATGGGTGTATGTGTATGAAACATCTTTATTAAACTTAAATAAAATAAAAGATATCTTGATGTGTTGTCAAGTAGTCTGAACCGTGAGAAGCAGAGGCAAACGGCCAGTACCGAAATAATTATACAACTCAATGTAATCGTTGTAATCGTGTCGAGAACATAATACCCGTACCAATAACTGAAGATACAAAAATCACAGTTTTAAAACAGGACTAGCTGCTTACAAATGTCCTTAGAAAGAACGAAAAAGTGTTTATTTGTCACAAAACAAAATACAATATAAGAACATGCTTATGCTAAACCCTTGACAAATAGTATTAGTAGTACTTAAATTAGGTTAGCAAAGACGAGAAATAAATCAAACAATAATAACATAAAACCTTTCTTACTGTTTCGAGCAAAAGTACCGCATTCAATTACAATAATCGCGTACATCCAAGCAAAAGTGGGATAAAGCTGATAATCCTAGACCGTACAAAGGCCGTCCATCGGAACCTGCATTACGGACGTACCCGCACGATAATGCACGGCTTACCAACGTTTCCTGACTTTACCTGCGTTTATACGTAGCAGTTTTTTTTTAGAAGATGGATTAATTCTTTTTATTAAAATGCCTGCTATTACTTTGCATCCACTGATCAGAAAAAAACGGAATCATACAAAAATGTATATTTATTTTATTTTATATAAAACTTATAATAATGGTCTTCCAGACTAAATTTTGGCCACGGCGGCTGTTGGGACCTTTAGTATCGTGGTAGAGAGGAGTTTAGGTAAATTAAATTTTAACGTTCATGGAGACAGTATATTGGTTGTTTGTTAGGAAATATTGAATACAGTAACACTCCTTATATTAAGTTATATATACACGAGTTAAGGCGTCGATTCCCTTGAGTAGCTGATTTTAAAATGAGAATCACGTCTAAACGAAAATATATGTTACATTAGACCATATTTTTAATAATTTGATCTAAGAAAATTTTGAGTTTTATTCGTATAACATAGTGTAATTAATTTGTAAAGTTATATCTTAAACGGACAAAAACACGACAATCGTACTAAAACCGCTGGGCGTATTTTAATTAAATCGACACCATCTCAAAGACAATTTAATTATCTACATTTTGATCTGAGCTTCTTTTTTTAAAAGGCGTAGAATAATAAGGAAAGTACAAAAAACTACAAAATTTTGGGTCGCGCGGATGTGAAACGGGGGCGCGTTTTGTTCCCTCAAGGTCGTTGGCGTTACTCTTCGTCTTAATGCCACGGCGTGGGGACGACTGCCTGGCCGCAGTGGCCGCTAAACCGTATGCGCGGGGAACATTGTGTTTTGGCTTGTTAGCATTTCTGTTACCTGTAGTTCCTGCAGCGGCCTATTTTAGAGGGGGCTATCCATCGGCACCAGAGATATTATATTCCTCACTCTCATACTCCGATGGGACGAAAATCTGTCAATCTGGCAAAAAGAAAAGCTAAAAAATTTAAATACTCGAATTTCTATAGAAGAAGATAATCTTAATAAGTACGAGCTTAGTCATTATTTAAAAGCTTAGCACACACTCAGACATTGCTAAAGACTTTTTGGGCATGATTTCCAAATTCCCTAAGCGTAACTTCAAAATACATCTATCAATGTCACATATATATTCATATTAGTGTTAATATTTATTAAGTACATTAATAGTTGCTGCATTATATTGTTTGATATTATACTTGCATAGTTTTGTTCAGGTTCTTGGAGAGTATCTGAAATACCTAAATAATGTGAGCAGTGGTGGCCCAGTGGTATCGGCCGCGACTTACAAGTTGTAGGTCGTGGGTTCGAGCCCAGGCAGGCGCTTTACTTTGCGTAAATAATCACATCACCACTGCTCTCAAAACGGAGAAGGAAAACATCGTGAGGAAACCGGCATGTCCTAGAACCAAAAATTCGAAGACATGTGACATCCACCAACACGCACTGGGCCCGCGTGGTGGATTACGGCCCATTCCCTCTCACTGAGAGGAGGCCTGTGTCCCAGCAGTGGGAACATTAATAGGCTGATGATGATGTGATCTGAAATATCGGGCCTGAAGGGCCTTAAATAAGTAATATATAAACGCCCGGTGGACTTCAGCAAAAATAGCCGGTAAGCATACATTGCACTGAAAAGCAATTAAAGATCAGTTCCTCTCAAAGTCACTACCATTCCCTTGACTATTCACTCGGAAATATATCACAAATAATATTTCCGATCTCGGAAACGGGAACGTGTAAGCAGTTCCACAGAGCACCGAGTCGCCTCTTCGGCCAATGCATCCAGCATTGGCCGAAGAGGCGACACTGGCGGCACTGACGGCACTGTCAAAATTTTACATTCAAATCAAACGTTTCATCATCATCATCTTCCTGCCCTTGTCCCATATTACTTGGGGTCTGCGCAGCACTTTTTTCTTCCATAATGTCCTGTCAACCGTCACGCTATCACTGCCTCTCTTTTCTTTCAAATCAGTCTCAGAACCAAGCTTTTCAATAAGTTAATATAAACTAAGCTTTTTCTGACAATGTTGGGGTCGGTTTATGATATATGACAGCCGGACATATGATGACAGCCGGGACCAACGGGTTAACGTGCTTTCCACTTGTGTGGCACAGAGGAGTCTCGATATGTTGTGGTCTCTCATCCAAGGATCAACCTCGGCTAGCTTTGCTAAACCATAAAGGTTACTTACTTAGGTACGAGCTCGTGCTCCTGCAAGTGAGTTAGTAAGTGACAATTCAGACCATGGTTGTGATAGTCGACATGTGTGAAACTTTTTTTAACGGGCACTCTTAAGGTAACTCCGAGCCAGGGACGTGGTCGCAGGGGCACGGCCCTGATATGTGTGGATAGACCTTTATCCTTTTTCTAAATTAAGAGTACCTTTCGCTGCTATCTGGCAGTGAAAGTCCCGTTTTAATCAGTGTAACCGTTTCGGAGATTAGCTAGAACAAACAGACAGACAAAAAAAAATAGAAATATTTTTTTAACTACCGTGTAAACACTAATAGGAATTTGGTAAGCAGCTGTTCATTTGAAATTAAAAACAGACACTTCAATTTAATTTATTTGTATAGATGACGGCACCAGTCGCGGCCAGTGCTGCCATTTCGTACTCTGTGCTATAGTTTCCTATTGTCGTGTGTTTTCAACGCCATCCGTTACCGGCTTTTACCTGTCTCTGCATTGCCATGGAAATCGAGTAGCTACGGGAAGCTAAGCGAAATTTATGAGAAGTTCTTTCTTTTAAAATGAGACCGAGATTGAAAAATATTGTTTTGTATTGAAATATTATAGACGATTGCATTGTATTCTTTATGCAAATGTGTTTGAAATTGATGATGCGTTTTGTTTATTTTGTTATGCTGTACGTTTAAAAGGTTGGTGCGGACGTCCGAGTTTATGGTCTCGTAATTCTTGCATAAGCACGAGTAAAACGAAAATGTTGTATAATGTCTATTTGAAGATCGAGGGTCTTAGACCCTTATTTATAAAAAAAACTCGACGGTGCTTAACAATTGATTAAAAATTTCTGCTATGAAATTGATTATTGCTGAAAGTAGAAAAGGACTTTGGCAACAGCTTTAAGCATCTTATATAACAGTATAACAGTGTACTTGAGTTGTTTATTTTCAACGAAAACTTCGAGTTCGTCTAGTTGATCTAGCAGTTATAAAATAAGATAATCAGCCGACTTCGAAAAGGAGGAGGTTCTCAATTCGATTGTATTTTTTTATGTGTGTTACCGCAGAACTTTTTACTAGATCAACCGATTTTAATGCTTCTTTTTTTTTTTAAAGTTGTTGAGCATGATCCGATGAAGAACTTCGGGGATATACAACATAACTCTTCCATAAATGACGGCAAATCTTTCGAGATTGCTGCACTTGCATGTCTGTTTATTGTTTACACCATTTCATAACACAACATCACGCCGGTACGCTCTAAAGGGGTACGCAGATGTGTACAGTTCACCCTGGTACACTCTAATTTCAACGGTTGTGTTCAAGTTTCATGTTATTCTGGTAATCTATTCTGGTATAATTGTGGGCATTATAGATATATGCACCACAACTAAAAAGTGAAAAAAATCCTTTTTACAAATAAATACAACCGACTGCAAAAAAAAAACACTACACAGTGAAAACTAACTTCATTTTCGACAGTCAGTGTCAAAAAACAAAAACAAGAACACCTACTTTCGAAACTGAGGTTATTTTTCACTTTGTAGAGTTTTTATTTTTTTATCTTACCTTAAAACGTCAAAAAATAACGACAAAGCCAAAGAAAAAACAGACAAAACCACAAAGAAATCATACAACTAAACTGCGAGTACATCTCAGAAATCCGGTTCATTTTTAATTTGCCTCGCCACAATATCCCACGAAGTCCCAACGAATGTCACTGAGGTGGCTTAATGAAGAACTTTTTTAATTAAACTCTCTCTTATTTGATTTCAGGATGCAGACACGGTGGAAAAACTGAACGAGAGTGGAGAACTGAGGAAGATGTTGAAACCTTATAAGGTAAATATGAGATGATACGATATAATTCGATTTATTTTCCTTGATTAGTACGAGTAGTAATTTGTAGTGCGGGGTTGTAAATGTGTGTGTGTGATATTTGTTTTCCGGGTTAATATGAAATTGTTGCTAGGCGGGATCTCCGTGTCTTCTGCTTCTTGAATTAGTCTATCTTTAACTTTTCCTTCAAAGAAGAAATCTGTATTTCTCATGGGTTATCTTCGTCTATCGAGATTGCAGGATTATCTTGGATTCTTACCGATGAGTTTTCTTTCTACAATCTTATGTCTATGAAGCTATTTGCATGAAACAAGATGAGAGAGATGAAGCAGCCTTTTCTGTAGAATTTTGCGTCCCCCCTACAATATAGCTTGTACTTAGAAATTCATGGAGTGTCTTGCTGCTCCGTTAGCAATAGGGTAGTTAACTGAAAATTTGTTTTTTGTTCGTCAAGTAGATTAATAACAAATACTGGACACGTATTTTTTCTTTTAACACATAAACACATAGTGATGACGATACAGTGCGTTGAAAAATCGTGTGACGTCACGGTGTGTACACTTGATACTGACAAAGTGACATCACAAGCCCCCACTCCTAAACTTTGATGCCCTTTATGTTTGTAAATTTTTAATTATTTGGTAAAGCAAAAAATACGGGTCCAATATTATTTGATAATCTTACTAACGAACTTAATAGAATTATCATTTTTCTACCCGGGAAACATCCTTATTCCCGGTTCTTCTCCATTGAACCTTTTCATTTCTAAATTGTGCCGGTTTGTCTTTCTGAGCCATTATCTAAACCTGACGGATACTGTAGCAACCGGAATTCTCAGAATTTAATAAGCTGATCAAACATAGATATTGTTATATCTCATTATTCAGTCTGTAGGGAGACACATTGTCAGCATTTAACGGTTCGTGGAAATCATAATTATCTTCACCTAGTTTGCACAACATGTTTGCAATCTCTGGATGAGGGCTATAATCAGAACAAGACCTTGACTGGAGACTAAAGGACGTTCCTCATGGCGCAACAACATTTAAATTAAAAGTGATTTGTAATATAATTTTAATCGCTCACATGCACGCAATTCGATCACAAATTAATCGAATTGCGTGCATGTGAGCATATGATATAAACCGAAACGCGTCAAGTCATTAAGGAGGTCGATATTGGCGCGAGATGAAACACATAACTACATACGTATGTACAAAGCATATTGACACCTATCTCCACAACACATTTTAATAACAGTAAAAAAAACGCAAACATTCGTCGTTCGAATTTTCGAATGCGTTTTTTATTTGGATAGCAATGTGTACATTAAACTGTGGATTTAGGGGTCAATATGCAATGTATATTTTAAAACTTCGCTTTAACTTTGTCTGAATGTGCTTTAAACATCAAGAACAGAACCTCCACAATATCAAAATTAAAGTTTTTATTTAGTACAGACCCTTATTCTGAACCATTGCCTCCACTAAACTCAAACTCGACTCCGTTTTTGCGTTGACATAGCGACTAAGTTAGTGACATGGAGGGGTGGAAGAAGTTAACTTCAAAAGTACTAAAATAACCGATATTTAAGTCCTTTTGAAGTAAACTTCTTCTGTGTTGATAAAAAAGAAACAATTGACATGGCAACAAATTTTCCTTGGTTTAAATCAAATAATTTTTATAAGCTTTGAATAAAAGAAATTGCTTTGGTTAGCAACATGTTGAAGAAATGAAAATAATATTGACTAGCAACAATCTGTTGTTAGGTTTTATAGTCCAATAAAATCAAATAAGTAATTACAATGGAGCACGGTTGGCGCAGTGGTTGAGCGATTGACTGCTGCGCTGTGTGTCGCGGGTTCGATTCCCGCACGGAATAAATATTTGTTTGACCTACAGCTAGTTGTTCTGGCTCTGGGTGTTGTGTATGTGAGTTTATATGTTTGTAAACGCACCCACGATACAGGAAGAAATTCCTAGTGTGGGGCAACGTTTTTTTAAAAAACAACAAAATAATGAGTTCACGATATTAAACGCTTGCTAGTTTCGCTTGTAGCTTTCTTGTGTTTAAGACGTGGATCCACGCGAGACACAGTGGATTTCCTATGGTTTCGGTAATTACGGGCACACGACCGATTATCTTTAAATGAACGTAATTAAATCTTGTCTGTGCGTCTGATTTTATTTACGAGTACTAATAGTAAAAAGCAATGATATTTAATTTTGACAGTACATGTTTTTGATGGCTATAAATGCAAATCATATCTATAAATGATAGAATATTTTACTTTATTATACATCGAAATAGTTCAAAAACTATTTAACAAAAAAAAAACTATGGGTAGAAAGGTGTCTTATCGCAGACAACTGAAACAAATTAAAATAAATGGGATATGTAATTTTAGAATAATATTAATTTAAAATAATAAAATACTTTTCCCATATAAGTATCAGGAAAAAGCTAATTTTAAAAGGAACCATTTCCAAAATTTTCCGTGACAAAACCCCAAAAATAAATCAATTTATCATCATGATACACAAAGGATATATTCCTTCGTCCATCCAATCCATCAGTGTAGCCACATGGCAACTGTAACGCGTTTACACAAGGGTGAGTACACATGAGACCGCAAGACAAAGTCTACTTTGTACGTAATTCACCGCATGACGACCACTTAATAGATAGTTAACAGAAGGTTGACTTCACAACTCAGCAACTTGGCAAGTGTGGTGTTTTTTGGCTTCTGATAACTCTCTGTCGGCATCAGAGTTACCTACAACCTATGAATCGTTAGCCATCAAAGCAAGCGAAATGAACAGACATCTTTTATGCTAGCAAAAATCTATAAATGGCAGCCGGGAACAACGGCTTAAAGAACTTGCGAAGGGACAGCAAGAGCCATGGTATGTAATGAATGGGCACCAGCTCCTCTAAGAAGGCTGTCACTGTACAACGAGCGAAAACGCTCGCTCACATAGACATACTTCTCGCTCGTACAGCGAGAGAAGGCGTACTCACGACTATTCATTATTCTGTGCTCATGGCTGTCATTTTGTTTCAAGATCTCCGTACGTACGAGTCTATGTGTGCGTGCCTCAGTTTTAGTTTATTGAATAGAGTAAGCCTTCTGTAACCTATATATTGTATGATTGACTAGATTCGAGTTGAGAAGCTTGTATGCGGTTCGGATATCTAGTTTGTTTTGATCAGGTTATAGTTCAGGGGTTTGTAAATGAGACGTACGTAACCTAAGCTTGTCTAGTTTAATTCACTGTTTCAGATTTGGTATTATAATGCCGAAATATGTTAAGTATCGACAACTTCTTTTGAAGAAAACTTCTTCCACTTGCCTCAGTCGCCATGATAATAATACCAGCCTAGTCCTATACCACTGTTGGGCAAAGGCCTCTTTTAATAAACAGAAGGCCCTCAATTTTGGTCAATTCGTTGAGGCAAAAGCTCAGCTGGCTACCAAAAAGTTGGGGATCCTTGCAAAGGTGAGACGTTACTTCTCGCCAGAACATTTGCTGAAGCTGTATCAAGCGCAAGTTCGATCATGCGTGGACTATTGCTCTCATCTCTGGGTCGGATCGGATGCACTTGAATCAATCGAAAAACGGGCTCATCGGTAATGAGATAGTGGTCGAGTCTAGGGTCTCCCAGGGCAGGTCTAGGGGCGCCTTGAACATCGGCGCCGAGTTGCCAGTCTGTCGGCTTTTATCGGTTATATTTCGGGCAGTGTGCGTTGGAATTGCATTAACTAATTCCTCCTAGCCCGTTCCATCATCGGACTACAAAACGTACGGCAATGGGTCATCGATACATCCCACCTATATGCACCAAACGTTTTGGGATTACTTTTATTATGCGTACAGCAAAGAAATGGAATTCCCTGCCGGATTGTGTATTTCCGGACAGCTACAACCTAGGAGTTTTTAAGTCAGGACTAAATAGGTTACTTCTAGGCAAGCGTGCTTAATCGTTGACCAAACCATCGCTTACCATCAGTTGCGATAGTGGTCAAGCGCGAGCCTACCAGTAAATAAATAAAAAAAGGCGCGAGCATTAGTCACCACTCTTGAATAAGACAAACTTATAATTAACTATGAGTCCAGGATTCCTGAAGATGTTTTCTATATCGATGTCTGCGATGTCCAAAATAAACATAGAAAGTACCTAATGAGTTGAAAGAGTCATACTGGTACTTGCTCGGATATAAACCTACAGCCTCATGCAAGAAGTCTTAGCCACTGGACCACCACTTTTGCAAACGCCGTGACGACTGAAAAAATGAGGATGTTGGAATTGAGTCTTATGGAGGTTGACTTTAAATCTGGGTGTAAGAACTCTTATACCAGTGGCTTTTCCTCAACTTAAAATGGACAGTTGTGATTGGTTGTTTTTTTTTTTACACCAACGCGCTCAAGTCCAAGATGCCAGACGCCCCAAACGTTACCAAAATCTAAAACCAAAATGTATCTTTCAACACAAAATCACTACTACTCAATTCCACTGACGGTCGAACCGTGAATAAACTTGCTTTTTTGGACTTTTATTTTCATTATTTACTCCTATTAATGAAACTGTGATCAAATTTCAGTCTTTTGTCAATTTCAGTCACTCAAGGGTTGAGCTGGTTGCCAACCAGCTCCGAGACTATTGCATTTACTAATTACCCGTTGCATACTATTTAATTGACCGTCGGCCTTTCAGAGTACATACCAAAACTACTCAATACCACAGATAATATAATACTAGCATACAGATGCCTTATCCCATACAAAGAAACCGTGCCAACGTAACTAGCGTTTTTCATCTGATTTTACCGATATTTTTTTGTAAATCGATCGCGTTCGGTTCCGTGCCACGCCGATAGATAGATCACCATCTATATCCGTGGACCGAAAGGGAACGGAATAGAACGCGATCGATATACAAAAAATAATCAGAATACTCAGTATAGAACGTCGGCACGGTTTCTTTGTATGGGATGAGACACCACTGTCAATACCTACCACACATTTTGAGTAGAAAGATTCAGTAACTTCTGGGGCGTCTCGGATCTTGCTCTATTGAAAACACATATATGTCAAGCTGAAGAATCATGTGCCAACCTGTAACCAACCACAATTGCCAATATTGAATTTGATTTGAGTGAGAATTATTATATATGTAATTTTCAATGGTGCTATCATTAATGCACATAATTCCCTGAACAACTATATTAGTGGCTGAATACAGCTAATTAGACATAGAAACGTATCAAAGGAGACAATATTCAAAGTCAGAACACACTTCATGGATCGCTACGCAGTGCAACATGTAAAGCAGCAATTTTCATAAATTACGACGTCATATTATTACATTTCACTACGCCTGTGCCGTCCTATGGAGCTTGTTGATTATACAACTCGTGAACAAAAGCATTAATCAGTGTCGTATGACAAAATTCATGAGCCTCTGAATCCTGGGTTGTAAGCCCATTTAGGTTGAACCGGCGAACACTATGCCAATTCAGGAGCTTAATTTATTTTGCTTCATCTGGGATTGGCTACTCATATTTTGTCCAAACAGCATGTAGTGACCTACAGCTGTAGTGGTGTTGCAGGTAGTGGTGCACGAAGGATAGCAAAGAATACAGGGTATGATTTATCGTGCGTCCTCTAGCTATTCGTCTACTAATAGCAATGAATACTGGTAAATTGTAAAAATAAATGTATTTATAAAAGTTTCGCAATTAGGCTGGTAAGTAGGCAGCCTTACTAGCACCTTGATGACTGATAACACACCACACCACACCACAGGATGAAACATTTTCATGTTACTAAGTCAGCACACCAATAGTATTAAAGTGTCATGGAAACTACAAAGAAGAATTAAAAAAATACCTATTCTTTGTTGAACAGCCCCAAAATTTTGCCAAAACAGCCCAAAAAATATATTTTTGTGTTGGATAGTCCATTTATCGAGGAAGGTTATAGGCTATATAACAGCACGCTACGACCAATAGGAGCGGAGCATTAATAAAAAATGTAAAAACGAGCAAAAATATTCCTTTTTGAGAGCTTCCGTTGCGTGCGCTGCGTAAGCGGTTAAAGTTACGCAACATTCATGTATGTAGGGTAGGTAGGTAGCCAGTTGACGGGAGTGAAGCCACGTGGGGCAGCTAGTAGTGAATAAAGATACAAAGCCGGTCTGAATCGACATCTATTGTACGGCTCAACATTTTACACTAGTGATAAATGACAATATGACTTGAGCATTTTATGGTTCGGGTTCCTACGAAGAGCTATACGGAAGGAAAGGATTGACCGCTGTTGCCCGTTTAAAACGACTACACTAGTGTGCAAAATAAATTGCACTAACAAGTGAAATCGATTCCTTCTTCGCTTACAATTACTTCAGTTAGCATCATTATTACTTGTGACAATATTGCGTGACACACTCGTTGTGTAATAGGAAGTGACAAATATATACGTACATTCTGTGGCCTAGTAAACTTGTTGGCTGAAATGAGAGCCATAGTTAAGGTCTTTGTTAAGACATTCTTAAAAAATGTAAGTGCATATATTATGAAGAAATTATACAGAAATTAACTTCTAATTTACTTGAGGTCAAACAATTAGTGAAATTTTAAGAGAATACATTCTCTTAAATTACAGCTTTTAGCAGAGAATACATTCTCTTAAACAAATAATTACAGCTTTTTTTTTAAATTTTTATACAATAAGTTGGTCGATTACAAAAAGAAATCCAAGAAAAGATGATATGAAATGTATGAAATGCGATATACAGTTGATGATATGGATATATAATAACTGTTGACAGCTAAATCCCAGTTGACAGGACTTAAATAAAAATAATTTTAAGGAAAATACCACTAAAGAGTAATCAATCATTATAAACTTCCGACCAATTAACTTACCGATCAACCTGACAAAAAACACTCATTCGCCAAAAACAAGTAACAAAACGGACACGGTCCTTATGCAAGAACATTCACCTACCGCGACCAAGTTTCGAAATATCTCGAACATAATAATATTTGTTTTTACGCCAGTAAACGTAATAAACATGGCGTGAGGCGTTAAATTTCATAAAGGTGAATTGAAGGTCGATTCCAATGAAGGAAACTGGTTCGAATTGACGGCCGGATACGAAGATCGAAGCTGTTGAAATGTCTCGTGTTCGACCTTTCAGAAGCTCTCCGATCTCGGTACATTGTTGTCGTGACCTTTCGTCTTTCAATACAAGACTCAATAATTAAACATGGTCGTTGCCTATGTCAGCACTTGTTAGGGGATTGGTAAACAGATTGACGGCCTATCTTATAAATAAATTTGGTTACATTTCTCCATTAAATAATACGGCTGACTTAAAACCTGTATGACCATATATAAAAACATCAACGGAACAGAAAGGATAAAGGATCATAGCAGGTGGTGTTCTGTAGTTTCTGCCTACCCCCATAGTGAAAAGTTTATGTACGAGTATGTAGACCCAACAAGGAACCGGAGGATACTGCAAATTTCCCTAATTTTTTTCCTGACCTTTAAAATTTGCATGATTGTTGAACAATATTGTATGTTAGAAGTTTTTTGCCTGGACTTGAGAAGAAAAAACTTTGTTACTTTTATGAGACCATCAAAGTTAGCTTCTTAAAAGTTAGAGCTTTAATATGATCGCGGATAACGACGAAGTAATCGATCATACTTTTCATAAATCACATGTCTAAGACTCGCTTGAAAGTAATCAAAATCAAATATTTCTAAAGAAAATACGTCTGCATAACGTATTGCATAACTTAGATTTCCTTAAATGCACTTATGACATCTTATTTACTAAGAAACTGGGTTACTTTTACTCTCATGATAATTTTAAATTCGCATTTATTGAGTTGTGTTGAGAGTTGGGTAACATATATTTTACCAAAATCAATGCGTTTGTTCCGCGCAATATGTATGTTTGTATGCGTTTGTTTGTTCCCAATATAGTTGGGAAAAGGCTAGGCAGATATAATGCGTTTGTTCCGCGTACCGGAAGTCGCGGCATTGGAAGGCCTCCCACTTGGTAGACCGATGACCTGGTTAGGGTTGCGGGAATCCGCTGGATGCGACACTTGGAGAAGGCCTATTTTTTTTTTAGCTGTGGACGTCTGTCGGCTGAAATGACAATGATGAATGTGTTCATCCAAACGCCCTCAATCCGAGCTCAGGAGTAGCTTATAAATACTGAGGTGAAGTGCTTTTGACTAAATCCCCGTTACTCTTAAAACTATATTGGCTCTTCCGATTTAGTTTCGGTTATGGTGACTAAATGGTAGAAATTCCAAGTACCTAAATTATCTGCTGCAATCCAATCTGCAACAAATAATTTGCTAAAGTCCCCGTCAGAAGAAGCTATAAAATTCGTAAATATAGATCGCATCTGACTCATGGAACGTTCCACACGACAGCGCTTTATATCGCTAAAATATAATTCGACCAAGTGAAATTGCTCATTAGTTTCGTATTAAACGTTTGTTACTTTGAGTGTTTGAATTGGGGATTATTTGTTGTTGATTGAATTACCGCTACGTAACTTAGTAGAAGTCTATATTTACAAAATTTATAGGTTCTCGTGACGGGGACTTTAGAAACTTCTTTATCTCACTAACTGATTCTAATTTAAAAATATTTCATATCGAGTGAAAGCAGACTCAACACGAAAGTACAAAAAACTGCTGAATTATGGACCGCGCGCGCGTGAAGCGAGTGCGCGATTTATTCCCTCCAGATCGTTGGCGACATTTGACGTCTTAACCAATGCACGTTTCTTGTACGAAAAGGGGTCTTTTAGATTCAATTTTCGTTACACGGTATCCCTTAATTGGGAATTAATCCGGCCACTAATCACTTTAGTGAATAGACACAGACATAGCTGCGTAGGTATTGCCTTCCTACTGTTTCTTTGAATTACATTCTAATTTGATCACCCGCAAAAGTAAATTTGATTTCAATACCCGGTAGGGGTTGGATAAAAAACCCGTCTAGACGAGAAATAACTTATCGAAGCATATACTTAAATAAACTCTCCGAAGTCTGAGCCAATAATAAAATTACCGTGTTGAACTAGAAATAATTTGTATGCTTAGAAATCACTTCGTCTGGCCAAACACATCGATACGGTATGAAAGGATTACACTTGTCGTTTATATTAGAGATGTAAAATGAGGATTTATTGAAAGGAAATATGATTTTGATTCATATTGCGAAGTCAAGTTTGAATACTGCTGAAACGGTATTGCTAAAGAGGTATAAAATTCTGTCCATCGAATCTTGCATTTTGAGTTAGAGATGTAGAAAAATCAATCATCTTTTGAAACACGTGTAACTTAATTATTTTCTTATACAGGTTAGCTGCGTTAGAGGACTATTATTGTTTACATCTTATTGATGCAATCTCTTGTCAAATGCTTTGCTGTATTATTCTACAGAACAAAACATCTACTGGAAGATTTGATTCCCGTCTTATTGATCAGCACGGTTTTTGAGAAAACACAAATAGTACATTACTGCAGCGGCCAGCAAAAGAGGCATTGATGGACGAACGTGTAAATGCCTAGTTGTGGCCAAGGCTTGTATAGCGCTTTTCTCAAATAATGCGCGGAAATTAAAACTAAGTAGCACCTAGAACTCATTTTGTCAAAATCAATGACGAACAACAATAATTGTTCCCGCGTTAAAGTGTTCTTTTGTTTTTTTTTCAATAAACAGCGTTCTATTTGCAAGCCAGTTCGAAATTTAAATAAAACCTTTGATAAGTTCCTCCTTGGGTGCCATGTTTCGGAGTAAAAGATCGTTCCATTTTTAAATAACACGACAGATATGAGTTTACTATGTAATTTATTTGGCCGCTAGACACGACAGATAAGGACTTTCATACAACTTTTGCCGGCCGCTGCTCTCATGTATTTGGCTAGTACAGCAATTTCGATTTATCTCAAAGAAGGTTGTCAAAATTATGCTCAAATTTCCAAGCATGTTTGAGAAAAGAGTATTTAATAGTATCTGCATTGACTTATAAAGTAAGGACAGGGCAGATCACGAGTTTCTCTGACGCTGCAATTTGTTCATACATAGGTCTAGAAACGACGTCAACTCGTCACATGATCGGTTATCTTCGGGAGCGGTCATGTGGGCGAGGCATTCAAAATGCCGTGATTCTTGTATTGTAAATGCCTATAAGTAAACCTTCGGACGGCGGTATTTTTCTTATTCAAATCTATGAGTGTCTGGCATAATCATTAACTCCACAATTTTCTCAATTCCAGAGCCCAGACGCCTGCAACACCTGCCAAATGTGCGGCGGGTTCCGTCTCCTCCCCTGCAGAATCTGCAACGGTTCCAAGAAGAGCCTTCACAGGAACCACTTCACGGCTGAGTTCGTGGCCCTCAAGTGCATGAACTGTGATGAAGTGGGCCTCGTGAGGTGCGAGGCTTGCTGCTAAGGATAATCGGACAAAAAATTGCTGAAGCATTTTTTGAAGCAAAGTGTTACAAATGCGGACATAATTATTGATGTTTAACATGAATTTTAGGAAGCAAGAATTAATTTAAACAAAATTCCGATATTTTTAATTTTTTTTAGAGTTAATGCAATTTTTTACTTTTACGTAAATTTTGATTTGTATAGCGTCTCTCTTCGTCAATTTAATGTTAGACTTTAGGTTCGAACGCTATCTGAACTTTTAATACAGTAAAACTGTTAATTCTTAATTTATTCTGGAAAACTTATGTTTTCTAAAATACATAAAGAATTAACAGTTTCGAAGTCGAAATAATCGAATCGAGTATATTTTTAACGCCATAGATAACCATGGCGTTAACAAGTAAAATTATCATTTGTTGATATGGCTTATAAAATTTTAGTTTAATATCTAAATAAATCACAATGATATTAAAAGAAAAATATACTCAATTTAATATTTAAATCAACGCCATCTAGCGTTGATGTCGGAGATTATTCTTATTATGCTAATAATAATTGAATGAAATTAGTAATCTGCTTATTATTATATTAAATAATAGCATGTAATAAAGCATTAATGTTATAATAGGAGACGAGCAAACAAAAGTTATTTCGTAACATTTTTTCTATTGTTTTATCCAGTATTGCTCGAATCTCCAACGGGCATTTCTTTTTTTCCTTAAGCTTAGCTTATATCTAGAAAAATAATGTTTGCTAACATTGTAAATGGTTGACAACTTTAAAACTTCATTTATTTTTGTATATATCGAAATAGTAGGTCAACCTTTGTTAGTAAAATATATTCGTAAATATATCTTCACGATTAAATCATGTGAGAGTAATTTAGGGTCTTTAAATTTAAACTTTTGCTACGTAACTTTATACGTTTTCAAATAGTAAATTTAAGCTATTATTTTCTATTAAACTTTCCTAGTAAGGTCTTTATTATCATTACATTCTTGAAGAAACAATTTAAATGTAATTTGCAAACAAGATACGGTACGTTGTGAATTTTTGTTGGTATCTCGATTCAAAGGAAATAATACCGTTGTAATAAGAAAGCATTGCAGAATGTTTCTACAAATTCCATTGAATACTACATAAGAAGAAAGATTTTTCTTTAGAAACATTTTGTTCTTTAGAAGAAATGAAGAATAAAAGCATTTTACTGGGTCTGTTTTTTTGTCTGCGAGTGCAGTTTTATGAATTCTAAACCGTAGCAATTTTTTTGTATTTTCTACTTATTCGGTTCTACAAGTTCTACAATCTACCGAATTTTAGCTAGAATATTGTTATAAATAAAAATTATATTTGTATAAAAATCAAACCGCAGGTACAACTTAAGTCCTACTTACTCCCATTTCAAATAGCGTGAAGAAATAGTATATAAGTAGCTCTAACTGAAAAATACTTCAGAAAATATAAGTTTAGATACAGATATAATAATATGCCATAAATTAGCTGCAATATTTTATCTTTTTATTATACAAATGTTTATAGATTTTTTTTTGTTAAACGTAGGGTAGTATAATATTTTGTATGTAGTAACGTCATTTTAACAAATGAAGCATGAACATTAAATTGTATTTATTTTTAAATGTGGATAAAATATTTTTTAAGTAAGTGAAGGTGATTTTAGATTCTCTATGTTATGAGAATAAATTTTTGCATGTTTATATTTGTTGTTTTATTGGGTACCTTTATTTTGAACTCGTGTGTAAGTTGGTGCACCTAAGTACCTAAGTGTTTAGTCTAATGGTATCATGGACAGACCATGGTGATTATTCTCTGCGAAACAAATGGAAGGAACAGAAGGGACCTCTGCCGAAGAAAAGAAAAAACCAGCCAAGTGCGTGCCGGACTCGCGCACTAAGGGTTTCGTACCATTATCGCAAAAAACGACAAAAAATCACGTTTGTTGTATGGGAGCCCGACTTATATGTTTATTTAATTCTGTTTTTAGTATTTGTTGTTATAGCGGCAACAGAAATACATTATCTGTGAAACATTTCAACTCTCTAGCTATCACGGTTCATGACATACAGCCTGACGACAGACAGACAGACAGACGGATCGCGGAGTCTTAGTAATAGGGATCCGTTTTCACCCTTTGGGTACGGAACCCTAAAAACAGGCTAACAACAAAAATATATAACATACTTTATGAATGATAAAAGAGTTCTATTATATACTGTGATTTTTAATTTCGTAGACTAATCTGACAGCTGCCAATAACCTTATTTTTTACCCGACTGCTGAAGGAGGGTAATGTGTTTATCAGTCTATGTATGTATGTATGTTTGTTCTTATGTGGCGTTCCAGAGAACAAACGCGTAGGCCGATTTGACGATTCTTCCGTCATTCGTCTTAACCCTGCGAGTGTCACTGGCACACATTTAAATTGTAAAATAGAAAAATGGCGGATTTTGGGCGCCATATTGTGGGGGCCCAAATATTTTTTCTTCCTTCTTTTAAGAGGTGTTTTCAAAAATATATAACACTTCTATGTTTAAATGTAACTTACTATAAAAAAGTAACTAAAAGGATATAAAAAAAAACCCGACTGCTTAAAAAGCGAACTAAAAAGACGTAAACAAGAAGAAAATCATGCTGTGCAGTCGGAGAATACATCTGGTTTTGGTCAGCACATCGCGAATATGTATCCTCCGACATGAATCAATAAATTAATATTTTTTTCAAACCTTTTAACATAGCCGTTACTAAGGAGTATGCTTTAGAAAGTAACCGTTGTACGGCACTAAAGCGGTGGAAGGCCCTTAATCCCCAACACAGTTGTGACAGTTAAAATGAGCTCAGTGCACATTGCTAGAGCTGTAATATTGTTAATAACAGCATCACTAGTCACTGCGAGGGCGGTGATTCCGTATTCTGTAGGAATCAAGGATTTTCTAAGAAGACATGCTATTCGAGTGTTTTCGTTTTCTATTGAAGCAATTCATTATAGCTAGATTTTTATTGCAGTTTCGAGATCTTTCTTCCAAAGAATGTGGGATTTGACCACATGATATTTTGTTTAATGATTTCTCATAGAAAAGTACAAATTGAACCATATTCTAGGAATTGTATTTTGGGTTGTCTAAATCGGCCCGCAAGTACGGCATAGTATCCGGGGTTTGGTTCGTAGTTCCAGCAGTTTTACCACTTGTAAATTTCTCAGCCTGGAGTTTGGAAGATCATGGTTTGATGACCCCCGGGCGTCGTAAAACACGTAAAGACTTTGTTCCTTAGCCTGAACTCTCCCCGGTCATGTAGAAATGTGACGGTAATTCCGACACCTCTCGACTGTGGAAAACGAGAGATATTGATGAGTACCGCTTGGACTTTAATATCTCCTGCGTACTGGACTATTCTACATTGATATTGGCCGCATGACCGAAATACGGTCAGAAAGATAACATTAGTAGTATCAAAGTACGTAACTACCAGTACTACTTTTTGTGGAATAGGCACTACCAATATACACCGTTGCCCTTGTCGACGGCACGAACTATTTTACGCGCGGGGTTAAAATGCATACTATCTCATCCGACGACACGTTCAAGAGATAGATGCTGTGATGAGCAATAAGAAGCTAGTTCGCGTACGAATTAGCACTTTTGCAAGTTTGTAGCGAAATGGATGATGATTTAACACGAAAACGAGCGCGCGAAATTTTAAACAGACCTTTGGGAATCTAGGTATCATGAAAAAACGACTAAATGTAAATTTTCAAAAAAAAATTGCTTTTTTAAACTATTAATCTATTCCTGTATGGAGGCCGTTTTTCAATTTTCCTTCTTTCTATGGTATTTATTTTCGCCCAAATATGCGTTAAAAATTAAAGTTGCAATATGGAACTTTCGACGCTCATAACTTTCAAATATATTCATTTTTTACTTTTTAGTTTCCATACAGGGCTATATAATGATGAGACCAGCGTCGGACTGGGAGTCAAAAAACTACCGGGACTTTTTTTAAACAGCGGCCCACTTTAGGCAAAGGCAAAAAATAGGGGTGAATGTAATAATTATCGGAGGCTATGTTTGAGTTAAATTGAATTATTATTTACTTATGAGTAGGTACACACCGATCTGATCTGTTCGCTGAATGCGAGACGCACGGAACCGGTCAATGTGGTGACGCATGGGGTAAACCTATGTCCGGCATTGGACGTCTTGCGGCTGCAATGATGAAGATGACTATCTTGCATACGATGTGATCCTGAGTGTTGACCTACCCGTCGGCGTTAATATCGTTATTTACGCAGATGACACCCTGGTGTTAGCCGGCGGGGACACCTTCGACGAGACCATCCAGCTTTCCGAGCTCGGGGTGGCAAGAGTCGTGGCGTCGATCTGCGAGCTGGGTTTGAAGATAGCGCCTCATAAAACTGAGGCTATGGTTCCATAAACTGTAGAGGAGCAGATAGCCACCCAGCTCGTCAGTGACAAACCCAGGTGGTTCGATATTGGGGCTTTGAAGAGCATTTCGAGCGCCTGCAAGTCACGAAAAGTTTTCATGCAAGCGCGTTGTCGAAGCCGTCCTGCCGCACTTCAAAGGATGGCTGAAAAGAGAGGAGCGCATCTCCTACAGGCTCAGTCAGGTACTGTCCGGGCACGGATTCTTCGGTGAATATCTGAATAGGATAGAGCGTGATAGAGCGAGACACCACGGCAAATCGCCACCACTGCGGAGCCGACCTTGATTCTGCACAGCACACGCTTGAGGGGAGTCCAGTGTGGGCCTCTGAGCGGCAGTTCTTAGTCACCAGGATCGGGCGAGACCTGTCTTTTGCAGCAGTTGTGAGGGCCATGAGTGTAATCTTAATATAATTATCGTGTCAAATAATTAGCGGCTGCCCCTCCCACTTAAAGCGCACCTCGCTAATATCAAAGGTCTGCACTCCAATCTCGTAGCAGTCCACCATCATCTCGAGATTGATAAGCCGGCTCTCTTTTTCCTTTCGGAGACGCAGATCAGATGTCCGTCAGACATATCGTACCTTACATACCCAGGGTTTACCCTGGAGCACAATTTTAAGCCACGCGCTGGTGTATGCATGTACGCCCGAGACGACATCTGTTATCGGCGTCTCCGAAACCTTGAGGACTCTAGGTTTTCTGTGCTGTGGGCTTTGGTGGACACAGGCCAGGATAAAATTGTCTACGCCTGTGTCTACCGTTCGCACGGCGGCTGATACGGCGCAGCAACAGTACGCTTCCCCCAAATTGGTGTTACTGGGGGACTTCAATGCCCACCACCAGGAGTGGCTCTTCCCGTACTAGGGCACTGATCATGCTGGGCGAGGGATGAGAAAGCTTGCGCTTGCTTTAAATCTCACCCAGCTCGACCAGGGGGCAACGAGGGTGCCGGATGTTGATTCGCACACAGCCAATTGCTTGAACCTTTTGCTGGCAACAGATCCAGACCGCTACTCGGTGTCGTTATCTTCACCTTTGTGTAGTTCCGACCATTATCTGGTGAAGTATGTATCCGTCCACTCCCCACCCGATCCCAGCCCTAGAGGCGCTCAGCGGGTTTGGCGGTACAAGTCAGCAGATTGAGATGGGAAGCGTTATTTTTTCGCATCTTATCCTTGGCAGCCTACTTGCTTCACTTCGCCTTTCGTATGAGACTAGAAAAGTGCTGAATGCTTGGAAGAAAGCTAACGTTCAGCCTGTGCCCAAGAAGAGCAGTCGAGCTGACCCGGCCAACTACAAACCCATTCCGATAACGTCCATCCTCTGCAAGAGTATTAACGGAGGAACTGAGTAGGAACGGGTACTCAACTCTAAGCTCCTGGCATACATAGAAGCTAATGACATCCTCAGTGACCACCAATTTGGCTTCCGCCAAAATCGATCAACTGGGGATCTTCTAGCGTAAGCCATTCACATCTGGAGTGAGGCCATCGAGAGGCACGGGGAAGCGCTTGCCGTTGCCCTGGACATCTCGAAGGCTTTTGACAGGGTCTGGCATGAAAGCCTTATTAGTAAGCTTCCTTCATTCGGCCTACCCAGTGGTCTGTGCGATTGGATTGTAGACTTCCTGAGGGACCGGTCCATCCGAGTGGTTATTGATGGCCGCTCGTCTGACCAACTGGATATTAATGCCGGGGTTCCTCAGGGGTCGGTGCTCTCAGCAACATTGTTCTTGCTTCATATAAATGATCTGCTAAAACCTTTGGGTATACGGACGACAGCACTGTTGCTGAGAGATACGTCTCCGACGCGCGCGCTACTGGGCCCCAGATCCAGTCTCTCCGAGTGGCCATGGTTGGGCGCTTGAATCTCCGAATGGGGCGATGCTAATCTAGTCAGGTTCAATGCTGCTAAGACCCAGGCGTGTCTTTTTTCCGCTAAAAGGAGCCATTTCCACCCGGCTGCTTCTTTCCGAGGTGTGACCGTGCCAATAACGGACCGACTTGAGCTTCTTGACATTACGTTGACATCGACCTCAATTTTGGTCCATTCATTGAGGCAAAAGCTCAGCTGTATTTCCCGATAGCTACAACCTGGGAGTCTTTAAGTCAAGAGTGAATAGATTTCTTTTAGGCAAGCGTGCTTCATCGTCGACCACATCATCGCTAACCATCAGGTGAGATAGTGGTCAAATAACAAAAAAAAAATAAAAAAAATTGTTCTACAAAAGCAAGGCACAACGAAACAATAGCTTAGCCTTAAGCAATCCAAACATTAATGCACAATAATTTATGTCCGTGACCCCGACACCAATTGCTTCCATATTTGGTTAATAGCTGTTCCCCTTCCCTTCTCCTCCCTGCCTCGTGGTTGTCCTACTAAATGGAGCGTGACTACTGCAGGACCACCTTCAAAGTCGATTTTCTCGAAACTTGGTACCAATTGGCACCACTTCAAACTAATTGGCACCAATTGAGTAGTAATTATTTACCAAATATGGAAGCGATTGGCGTCGGAGTCCTGCGGTAGTCACGGACAATAATTTAATAATGCTTGGCTGTCAAAAATCTTGACAAATAGTACTGTGTAATAGCAAAACGAATGAATTGAAAATTGTTACCTTAGTAGTTTTCGAGAAAACTACTAAGCACAACAAAATTGTTACCTAAGTAGTTTTCGAGAAAACTACTAAGGTAACAATTTTGTTGTGCGAGTACTAATTGGCACCAATTGAGTAGTAAATATTCACTAAATATGGAAGCGATTGGCGTCGGTGTCCTGCGATAGTCACGGACAATAATTTAATAATGTATGGCTGTCGAAAATCATGACAAATAGTACTGTGTAATAGCAAAACGAATGATCACAAGATCAAAAAAGTTCAATATGAGAACTATCGTGTGTTTTTATAATGATTACTTAGGAATACTGTAAGGATAGAGCCACATAAGCAGAATTATCTTTTGGGACAGTTTTATAGCGATATTCAAAAGTTAAAGTTGCCTACGATCCTTACATACTTCTTTTGCTTCGTTTACGTTCATACATCTAGTCATACACGGACACCGGATGAGTACTGCGCACCTAGTCTTTCGGAAGAACTTCACCAATAAGATCCATATATATCCTTCTATGGAACAACTTAATAAAATACTTCTGCATTTTTGCAGAACCCTTCCTCAAAAAGCAAAAATTCCTAGAAAGTAATAAAATTATTAATAAAATTGCATATTACAAAGTACATAATTGCTTTATAATTAAGCTTTAAGTGCTGCACTAACTACAAATAATTGCTCAATAAAAATTACAGAAAGACAATTAACAAATAACTTTCTTAGAGCTATTTTATATTAAATATCATTGCAATGGCCTAGCTCTTTATAAAAAGTACAAAAAACTACAATGATAAAGTTAAAAAATATTTTTTTTAAAGATGAAGCACTAACGTAAGTACCTATTTAAAAAGTAGAGCATACCTAATAATTACAAAAAGAAGTGAAAGTAAAAAAGTATAAAATTATTTTTTATAGTTTTCGAGGAAATTTCAAAAGCGACTCCAATTTTCAATACATAAAAAAATTGCGATTAAATTTAGATCCATAATAGCCACTGTCTTGAACTGTATACACGTTTTTGAAACATACATAAGCTCTACCTTACCCATGCGGGTAGGCAGAAAACACAGAACACACACCACCTGCACACATAAACACACTCATTTATACGCACACACACATTTGGACACATTACATTATTGCATTATTTTTTACACATTTTGCTTCGTTTACCTTCATAGATCTAGTCATACACGTTTGTCGGTTATTAGTACTATGCAGCAGGCCTTCACCAATAAGATCTTTGTACGTAATTCTGGGGAATAAGGGGGAGAGGGGACATAAGCTCATTCAATTTTAAATGACATAATCACCTGCACGCGCTGCAAAGCGGCAGCTGTCTTCTTCGAAAGAGCTGTGGTGCTCCCTGCTAGATAACAAACGAGGCTATGGCGACTGAGCAATAACGGGATAACTATCCCGTTAACTACCCGTCCGGACAACTGGTTTGGAAGAGGCTGCAGCGGCCATAGGGTCTGAATAACCCTTAAAATGTCTGGTGCAGAAGGCAACGGGAAACCACTGCACTATTTCCCTTGAGAGTCACAATGGATTTAAGGAATAGCGATGTAGATCTGTTGAACGATCCGGCTGACGCCCGGCGCCACCAAACCGGAGATGGTGGTGTTAAATGTGCTACCGGCCATGTGATTATGTCAGATCAGGCAACTCATGGGAACTATGTTACTGATATATCGAAATCAGCTAGACAGCCTCACCGCCTAGGCACCTAGAATGTACGCGGCCTAAACCAACCGGACAAACTCCAGATAGTATAGAATGAAATGAATAGAAAAGGTGTCACTATCCTCGGACTCGGCGAAACACACTGGAGAAATTCTGGTTTCTTTTAGACTGACTTTAAATTTCAAGACCTGAGAATGAGAGCTCAAAAGGTGTTGCCTTTGTGACACCACTTAGCATAGATAAGTATGTCAGCGGTTTTCTCCTGATGACTGTTTAGTCATCAGGAGAAATCCAGGTATACAATCGTCGGATATGTTGTTTGAAAATTGTCTAGCTGATTTCGATATATCAGTAACATGTTTTCCATGAGTTGCCTTATCTGACAGAATCACATGGCTGGTAGCACATTTCACACCACCATCCCCAGTTTGGTGGCACCGAGCGTCAGCCGGATCGCTCAACAGATCTACATCGCTATTTCTTAAATCCTGGGAAATCCTGGGTGGCTTTCGTGGGAAATAGTGCAGTTAAAAAAGTTAATAAAAAAAATCAAAAAATTTGGTTTTGGTCCGCCAGCTCGCGAATATGTATCCTCCGACTGCAAAGCATGATTTTCTTCTTGTTTACGTCTTTTTAGTTTGCTTTCCAAGCAGTCGGGATTTTTGATTTTTTTAATTAACTTTTTATATTTCCAACTTTTTAGTTATTTTTTTTTAGAATTAGGTACATTTAAACATATAAGTGTTACATATTTTTGAAATCGCCTCTTAAAATCCTTTATTTTGTTACCCCACACAATGGGTTTGGAAGAAAAAAAAATATTTTTTCCCCACAAAATGGCGCCCAAAATCCGCATATTTTGTATTTTCCAATTTTTATGTAGCCAGTGACACTCGCAGGATTAAAACGAATCGATTGACGTAAGAATCATCAAAATCGGCCAACGCGTTTGGCCTCTAGAACGCCACATAGGAACAAACATATATACATACATACATACATAGACTGATAAACACATTACCCTCCTTCGGCAGTCGGGTAAAAAAGCTAAAAATTCGATCCCGATATTTTTTGATTATAAAATATGATACCTAAATTACACACGTCCATGTACTTAGGGCGTACTAAGTTTCCATATTAGATTTTGCACGAGCTCTAACGATTTTCATATGAATTCAGCGATAACATGAATCATCAAATTGGCGGGACGGGTACAAATAGTACATAATAATATGTAAGACAAACACTTTAATGTGATACATTTTAAATTGGGGACTTGATCCCGTCATCTTATGACCTACAGTATATGTATGACCTACAGATAGTTATTCCGGCTCTGGGTGTTGTGTATGTGAGTTTATATGTTTGTAAACGCACCCACGATACAGGAAGAAATTCCTAGTGTGAGGCAAGGTTTTTAAAAAATATTAATAAAAATAAAAAATCTTGATGCTTACCACAGTTCACAAATGATGATACATTTAAACTTTTTTTCAGAGGCATCACCGCCCCGTCCGACTATCCATACCTGATAATAATGCGTCACTTGTTATCAGTGATTAGCTCTTGGCCACTTAAGATCCTCGACCCGCTTGACAAAGTGTCTACACAAAGGAGAATGGTCTGGGTGACTATACAAAGGTCCTTCCACGTGGCTCTATGTTTGTTTTGCGCGGTTTGCGGACTTACGTATGTTACAATACATAAGAAATCTATGACTTTCTTCGAGCTTGGTCATGTGTATATATCGCTACTTATGACTCTAGTCATTTTTGTGAGTACTATTTTAGATATCATCTGGGTAGTCAACATTGTAAACTTTAAACTCATACTCAACTCACTCATCATATTGCCTCTAATATAGAGGCATTATGATGAGTGAGTGATTTTTAAATGCATCTATATTTCCTCTTTGAAGAATAGCCAAACTTAAGTGTCAGTGGGCAGGGCACATTGCTCGCAAAAGTGTAAGGCAGACGCTGCATTGGAGGCGCTTCCACACCAGGTGGACAACAGACCTAATTAAGGTTGTGGGAATCCGATGTATGCAAGAGGCACAGCACCGGTCAATATGGCGACACATGGGGGAGGCCTATGTTCATCAGTATATTACATTATATTATATTATATTATATTATATTATATTATATTATATTATATTATATTATATTATATTATATTATATTATATTATATTATATTATATTATATTATATTATATTATATTATATTATATTATATTATATTATATTATATTATATTATATTATATTATATTATATTATATTATATTATATTATATTATATTATATTATATTATATTATATTATATTATATTATATTATATTATATTATATTATATTATATTATATTATATTATATTATATCATATTATATTATTCTATCGACGTTTCAGTCTCTCGGCTGAAATGTCGATGATGACTGATTAAATTGCCTCTTATCGATGCGACCTAAGTAACATTTTCATGTGTTGTTTTTCAGTCTAGAGTTACTACATTATGTTTTAATCCTGAGTACGTAGTTGTTGCCAAAGAATTTTTGGAGAAAATCCATCTGTTTTTCTACAAAGATCGCTCTGAATACTCTATGAAGGTAAGATAATGATCAATCTATAGATACCTATACTTCAAGATATAAAAAAAAAAACTTAAAGTAGTATTTCAGTTAAGGTTTCCGTACCCACAGATTAAAAAACGGAATCCTATCTGGTATTAAGACGTCTGTCTGTGTCTACTTTTAGAGGAGCTCGTGGCTAAATAATAACAGCCGCATGGGTCGATCTTCAAGGTTAAGCAACGCTTGATGAGGTCGGTCCGTGGATACCTGACCATTTCGACATACCGAGTTTCCTCCGTGTCTCGGAAAGCACGTTAAGCCATTGGTCCCGGCTGTCATTTGAAGATCTTTGACAGTCGTTATTGGTAGTCAGAAGCTTGAGATCTGACACCACTCTTGCCAAGAAGTATCGTGTTACCCAGTTACTGGGTTGTGGAAGTCGGATAGGCAGTCGCTCCATGTAAAGCACTGGTACTCATCTGAATCTGGTAAGACTGGAAGCCGACCCCAACATAATTGGGAAAAAGGCTAGGCAGATTGATTGTCTATGTCTATTTTTCTGTAACAGTGCTCTACCTTGAAATTTTCACTAAAAAGGCTATTGTACAGTCTAAAACTGTACATATTTTGCTGACGCGGTGCCGTGCACCATACGTGCGTCATTCCAATAATATTATAAATACACATGAAACACTTTAAATCAATGAGTACGATAACTGCTACGCGGTGACTAACATTAGAGAAAGGAATCGTCAACAGTATTACTTGTAAACACAAAAATACGTAATAAATCTAACGAAAACTGAGTGATCTTTTCTCTTCGTGCTTCAACCTCAACAACAACAACTCTGCAAGTGTACGAACCGTACATTTTTTGGTCCTTCGAGCCGGATGTTTGGTGCCACTGTGCCTCTTTACGGTAGCGAATCGGTTTAGCTGGTCTCCCAGAAGCGGGTCGCCCCAGCTAGATTGAGAAGTCGCATAATATCGTGACAGAGGTGCAAGGGTGCTGAGTTCCACTGACCATTTCAAATCAAGTAAGTCAACGATTTCAAGATTTGAAACGGAGAAGACTACAAGCAACGCAGTAGCCTTCGCAATACAACGCAACGCTCTCCTGCCACAGTCAACGACGTGTCAGCAAGCATCAACATGGATATGCTAGAATTGCAGTCAACGTGCTTCGATAACATCAAAGCAGTATGTGTCAACTATCGCAAGGATTCATCATCACGAAAATCTGTGGAATACCTGAAGAAACGCTTGTCGTCGCTAGAAAACCAATGGCAAGACTTCGAAGGCAGGCATGCCCAACTGTTGCTCGAACTAGAAGATAAGAACATAGCATATTTCAAGGACGACATCTACGAAAAAACTAAAGAAATGTTCTTATCAACCAAAACAGACATAACTAGCAAACTGACGACTTTGAACAAACAAAACGTGAAGTTCGACCTAGGTGGGACTTCAGAAGATGACGACAGCAACATACAACTCTTGCTTAACAAGCAAGAATGCAATTTCAACGCGATTCACCGTGTCATCTCCAAGATTGACTTAATCACTATATCGGAAAGATGGGAACTGGAAGACCACTTCGCAACCTTGAAATCGAAATGGGAACCCATCGATAAACTTCATTGGGAAATAGACTTTCAACTGAAAGGATCCAACGAACATTACTACAAAATGTTCACGGATATTGAACAACAATATGATGAGCTAAAGAGGAAAATCCATGCCAAAATCTGGTCCACCGTCCACTACCAGAAATCGACACCTAAGATCGAAATCCCTGAGTTCTCCGGCAACTACAGTCAGTGGATCTCCTTCAAAGACCTATTTCTGGAAGCTATTCACAAAAACCCTATGATCAACAACGCGCAGAAAATGCAACACTTAAAGACCAAGCTGCGAGGAGAAGCTGAACGCTTAGTGCAGCATCTGACCATTAGCACTGAAAACTATAACTCATGCTGGGATATATTAATTCAGCGCTACGACAATCGTCGCCTCCAGTTTACTTCATTTATGAACAACATGCTAAATCTGCCGATCATACAACATGCAGACTCATACAATTTGAAGAAGATGCATGACGTCATTACCGAATGCCTGAACGGCATCTCTAACATCGGTATTGATACTTCAACTTGGGACCCGATCATTGTGCACATCATGTCACAAAAACTGGACTCCAGTACTTTGAGTGACTACATGAAAGAACTTCAAGATCACAGAGAACTACAGAACCTCCACGACTTCCTGTATTTCCTCGAAACACAGTTCATGGCATACGAAACGATGAAATCAGCTAAAAGGGCGAACCCTACAGCCACAGAAAAATCATCCAACTGGAAAACATTCAACAAGCAAACCCAGATGAAGAAACATAACTATAACTTCAATCAAAATAAAACAAACAACTATCATGCTATTTACGGTAAATGCCCATTCTGCAACGGAAGTCACGTTCTGCGCCAATGTGACAAATTCCTACAAATGGACTTTGGCAAGCGAAATGACACCGTGTCGAAACTGCAGCTGTGCAAAAACTGTTTATTCAGCCACGGAAATGACGAGTGCAAATCCACGAAAATGTGCAAAGAATGTAACTTGAAACACAACACACTATTGCACAATCCGGACAACCAAACCATAACGTCAGCGACTAGAAAAAACAATGTTGAACAACGCCCTTCATCTCAACAACCAACATCTAACCATTTGTCTAAAGACAACATGGAGGTTCTACTGACTACGGTCCAGCTGAGAATAAAATCTGCAGATGGGATTTATGTAACACTACGTGCGTTGCTCGATCAAGGCTCACAGGTGAACTTGATAACAGAAAACGCTGCACAAATATTACGTCTTCCTCGGCGCGGGATCAACGCATCAGTATCGGGAATCGGCTCTGTTTCCAGAGAATGCAGGGGAAAACTGAAACTTACCTGTCAATCGATTCACTCCGATTATAACTTTGAAACTCAAGCACTTATTATGACGAAGCTAACAAACAACCTGCCTATGAAAACGTTCGAGAAAGGTGCATGGAGTCACTTGAAAAACTTGAAACTTGCAGATCCTGACTTCAACGTATCTCGGCAAATCGACCTATTACTAGGAGCCGACGTATACTCCGAAATTATCCTAGGAGGTGTATTGAAAGGCAATAACAGCTCCCCAGTTGCACAACAAACGCAAATTGGGTGGATTTTATGCGGAAAGATGAAACAAACGTTTAACTGCCACGTTACTGTAGTCAACTTAGAGGATTTAACAAAATTTTGGGAGAATGAAGAAATTCAAAAAACTAAAGATATCCCCAAAGATGACCAGTGTGAACAATTTTATAACGAAACTGTAAGAAGATCATTTGACGGAAAGTACATCGTCAAAATGCCTCTAGTTCCAGACTACAAAGAGAAACTAGGCAAGTCTAGAACAATTGCGGTTTCGCAGTTTCTACAGTTGGAAAAACGGCTAGAGAAGAACGAAAAGCTTTCCTCCATGTACAAAAAATTCATGGAAGAGTACGCGGATCTGGGTCACATGAAATTAGCACCTCAGATACCTACTGACGTCTACTTCTTACCGCACCACGGGGTCTTGAGAGAAAACTCGACAACAACAAAGTTGAGGGTCGTATTTAACGCCTCTCAAAAAACTACGACTGGCGTCAGCCTGAACAACGTCATGGAAAAAGGCGCCAACTTACAAAAGGACATTCAGGCCCTTATACTGAAATGGCGAACGTATAAATACGCATTTACGGCTGACATTGAAAAGATGTACCGCTGCATTTGGATTTCAAAAGAACAACAACATCTACAGAGAATTGTATGGCGGGACTCACGAGATCAACATCTTCGCGATTACCAGCTCTGCACAGTAACCTACGGGACCAAATGCGCACCATGGCTAGCTATGCGAACATTGAAGCAACTAGCCATTGACGACGGTCACAAACATCCGGCAGCTGCCAAGACACTCATAGAAGAATGCTACGTAGATGACGTCATTAGCGGCCATAACAACCTCACAGAAGCGAAAAAACTGCAAAACTCCTTGATCCAACTGTTAAAAGGAGGAGGCATGAATTTACGGAAGTGGACAGCCAATGACCGCGCTATACTGGAAGACTTACGCAAGGATCAAATTTCAACTCAAACCATGTTTGATTTTAAAGGGGAAGAATCAAGCAAAACGTTAGGCCTCGGTTGGAATCCAAACAGCGACAACTTCCACTTTAACTGGCCTGTGGAAAACTCCAAACAACTAACAAAGAGATCTTTACTCTCAGCCATATCAAGATTTTACGACCCATTGGGTTGGCTCTCCCCAGTAACGGTCAAGGCCAAACTACTATTCCAGAAAGTCTGGATGAGTAAACTTAGCTGGGATGACATAGTGCCCAGCAACATTGAATCTGAGTGGCTGAACCTAAAAACAGAACTGCCGTTCATTAATAAAATAACGATAAATAGATGGATTGGCGACACACAACAATGTGTCGAATTGCTAGGCTTCTGCGACGCAAGTGTAAAGGCGTACGCTTGCGTTATTTACAGCAAGGCGTTCAACGAACATGGCCAACCCATCGTAACTCTACTTGCTGCTCGAACAAGGGTGGCTCCACTGACTCAGAAAACAACACTACCAAGACTGGAACTGTGTGGTGCTCAGCTACTAGCTGACTTGATGGAGAAAACCAAGGAAACATTCTGTGGATATAACATATCAACACGGGCTTGGTCGGATTCTCAAGTGGTCCTCGCGTGGATTCAAGGCGAAACATCAAGATGGGAAACTTACGTAGCCAACAGAGTTACAAAGATCAAAAACGTCATTCCTGCAGCTCAGTGGCATTATGTCAAATCAGAGCAAAATCCAGCAGACTGCGCCTCAAGAGGTCTTTTGCCAAGCAAACTAGTAAACTTCAACCTGTGGTGGCAAGGCCCAGAGTTCTTAACAAAACAAGATCCGCCGGCAGATATGCCTTGCACTTTCCAAACGAATTTTGGCGGCTTAAACCACGCTAAAATCACGCAAGAAAATATCGATCATAATATAATTATCAATTTATTGAGCAAATGCAGCTCATTGACACAAGCAAACAGGGTCATCGCATGGATATTACGCTTCATTACAAATGTGCGCAATAGGACGAAATCGGAAACTACGTACCTAACAACAAGTGAACTAAGCGCAGCGCGCATTAGTATCATTATTCAAGCGCAGCGATTGCAGTTCAATTCTGAATACAAACAAATCGTTAACAACGAAACAGTATCAAAGAAAAGCGCAATTTGCAAATTGAATCCTTATGTAAACAAAGCGGGCATCATCTGTGTCGGAGGTCGTCTTAAACACTCAAGATTAACTGGGGATATGAAGAATCCAATAATCGTACCACATAAAGGTAGATTTACACAACTTCTTATAGAACAAGCACATTCAGCCACATTACATGGAGGAGCTCGGCTAACGCTGACTTATATTAGACAGCGTTACTGGATCGTTGGCGGCAACCGGGCTGTCAAGAACCAACTTCGAAGATGTGTACGCTGCCATCGCTTCAACAAGACAGATAGCTATCAACTGATGGGTGACCTACCACCGCAAAGGATCACTCCGTGCCGCCCTTTCACGCACACAGGAGTAGACTTTACCGGTCATGTGGATGTTAAACACAACAAGGGTAGAGGCGTAAAAACTTCAAAGGGATACATAGCCATATTTATATGTATGGCGACGAAAGCTGTTCATATTGAACTCGTATCAGACCTTAGCACAGAAACGTTTATGGCGGCCTTCCAAAGACTATGTGCGAGACGCGGCACCCCGAAACACATGTACTCTGACTGTGGTACAAACTTTATCGGCGCTGCAAAGGTGCTTCGTCAGGAATTCGAAGAGTTCAAACAACTACTGAAACCAGATGTTTTCAACGAACTGGCCAAATTGGAGGTGGAGTGGCATTTCAACGCCCCCGCCTGGCCAACTGCTGGCGGTCTGTGGGAAGCTGCCGTCAAGTCTATGAAGCACCATCTGCGACGAGTACTGGGGGACCAAAAACTAACGTACGAAGAGTTCATAACGATTTTAGCAAAAATAGAAGCCTGCATGAATTCAAGACCTCTGTGCCCGCTAACTGAAGATCCAGAAGAGTTCTACAACTGCCTAACGCCTGGACATTTCCTTACAGGAAGCCCAATATTGTCCATGCCACTCTCGGATTACAGTGACGTAAAAAACATTGATTTACGCCGTAGATGGCAGCTTACCGAGCATATGTTTCAACAATATTGGAAAAGCTGGTCAAACGATTACCTTACCACTCTACAAACACGTAGTAAGTGGAACAAGCCTTCTAGAAACGTTAAAGAAGGCGATGTAGTACTGGTGAAAGAAAACAATCTACCGCCGGGAAAATGGGCCCTAGGTCGGATTCTGGAAACACATCCAGGATCTGATGGATATGTTCGAGTAACTACTGTTAAAACTCAAGCAGGAATCATAAAGCGCCCAATAACAAAACTGTCGCCATTACCATTGAACTCTGAAACTGAGGAAACCAAAGAAAACGAAATGAAAAATAAGCCTCCACAGAAATCGAAAAACGAACGGCGGAAGAAGTCAAAGAATCTTATCTCAACGTTACTAATAACAATGTTATCATTGTTTACATTTGTAACGGGATCTTATACCGCCACCGATGGCACGCGCGGAGCGCCGGCGGCGACCGCTCAGATTACAAGTCTGGAACGCGAGCGGCCCATATACTATGACACCGTCGGCAAACTGCAAGTAATGCACGATGAATGGATACTAATGATGTACTACAACCTAACAAACTATTGGGATGGGACTCGTCGTACTCAAACTTACTTCGAGAATATTCACAACTTATGCCAAAAAACGAATCTACAACACTGCAGATCAACCATGGAACAATTAAATCATGAACTAGAACTTCTAAACTACTACAACTCTATACTTATAAATCCCCACAAACACCTGAGCAACAGGAAGAAACGGGGTCTAGTCGACGGAGTCGGCTACATAGCTAACAGTCTGTTTGGGATATTGGACCAACAATTCGCTAAGAAATATCAAAACGATATTCAATCTCTGCAAACCAATGAGAACTACTTACTTGAGTTATTAAAAAATCAAACAACGATTGTGGAGCTTGAGAATCAAGTATTGAAACAAACTGAAGACAATATTCAGCGTCAATTCAACTCCATTGATAACTTTATCAATCAAACCAATAAAAATATAGCATCCATCGAAACGGAAATGGAAATACTTTCGGCTACTACCTACCTCAACTCTGCTTCGTTAACGACGTACCTATTGATCAACAGCTTGAGGACGTTCCAGGAGATGCTGTTTAATACTCTAACTAACGTCTACCAAGGTCATGTAGATGTCCATCTGATAAGTCCGGTGCGTCTGATTCAAAAATTAACGGAAATATCCGGAAGCCTTCCGAAATCTTTATCGCTACCAGTTGAGAACTACAAAGAAAACATTAAAGATATCTACAAGCTGATCAATGTGAAAGCACGAGTTACTGAAAATTACTTTCTTTTCGAAGCACATATTCCACTTGTAGCTAACGAAGATTTCGTAATATACCAAGCGATACCTTTACCGGTTAACAATGCTAAGGAAACTACATATGTGCAGTTATCAAACGAGTACATCGCTGTCAACTTCAAGAAGAACATTTACGTGTCTATGTCCAAAGATGACTTGAAACACTGCATGCAACAAAAATCGCAGAATTTCTTATGCAAGAAAAACCTGCCATCATTTGACCTACACAGCAAAAACGCTCCTTGTGAGGCAAAACTGCTATCGCATCAAAACAATGAACCTTGTGACGTCGAACGCGCGTCATGCAAAGACACTTGGATAGAGTTACAAACTCAAAACAGCTGGCTGGCGATTTGCTGCGAAACGTGTGCATTACGAATCATATGTAGCAACGACGTCACATCACAAACCATTGCATTATCGAGCATAGTGACATTATCTCAGGGATGCGTACTGCAATCCAACGACTTAACCATCTACGCTCAACGCCGATACAGCAGTCATATGAAGATGGATTATGAGTTTACAGCTCCAACATTTGATACATCTATTAACAAGATAGTGAACTTAACATATCGTTATGCTCCAAATATCCTTCAGTCAAAGGCTACGGATCAGGAAATTGTAACAATTGATCAGAAAATTGCAACTCAACGGCAAAATGAAGCTTCACTACCAACACTAACAAGTCACGACATTCATCAATATGCCATAAGTTACTCTTTGCTGGCGATCGCCATCATAGTCGTACTTGTCGTGGTTGGGAGAAATCGTTGTCCACACTATTGCACACACAACGCTAAGAACAAAACTTCGAGTCAACCTGAAGATATTGAACTTCAAGTTTTCCGCAAAACAGAGTGCCAGCAGCATGAAACCGTCGCAGCACAAACAACAAAGGACTTGCGGCGGGAGCCTCAACCTGGGAACAGGAACATCGCCTTTCTATTTGATTGATTAATTACTTAACTAACTTTGTGATGACTTTTCCTTTCTCTTCTCGTTGGTTTCTTCTTTTTGGGTTGCCAAGATGTACAGTCTAAAACTGTACATATTTTGCTGACGCGGTGCCGTGCACCATACGTGCGTCATTCCAATAATATTATAAATACACATGAAACACTTTAAATCAATGAGTACGATAACTGCTACGCGGTGACTAACATTAGAGAAAGGAATCGTCAACAGTATTACTTGTAAACACAAAAATACGTAATAAATCTAACGAAAACTGAGTGATCTTTTCTCTTCGTGCTTCAACCTCAACAACAACAACTCTGCAAGTGTACGAACCGTACAGCTATATATTATAGATGATTTGTTTATGGTTCCAAATTAATAATATTAATTTGGAACCATAAACAATCGAACAACAACAAAGATATTATAATATCTTTGTTGTTGTTCGATTGACACAACTGTTTTCCATTTTGCCGCGGAGTTTGAATTACATCTGTTATTTAGATTAAAAAATTCCGTACACTGCTGACTGCATATCGAATGCATCACCACCGATCGTCGGTCATGAGATTGTATATCCCGCGGAAGTCGTGGCCAAGGCTTTTTAAATGCCAAAAGCCTTCACAACCGCGAGATATGCAATCTCAGGGAATATTTTCTAAACACCGACGCGGGTATGCATCGAGATGTAGTAGCAGTGGACAAGGGACTCATCCCGCTCTCCTTGGCAAATGAGAACTGGCGCAAGCCTGTAGTGCTTGACACTAACGACCGCAAGGAGGTATGGCAGAGTAAGGAGCTTCACGGACGCTTTTCCGGGCCCTACATGGGTCCGATGTAGACCAGTCAGCGTCCGTAGCCTGGCTACGTTTTGGAGAACTCTTTGGGGAAACCGAAGGTATTGTCTGTGCAGTTATCATGACGAATAACTACCGGAGGTTTATTGTGAAGGATGGCACGGTTGACATCTGTCAGGCATGTCACCGCCCGGGTGAATCGATCCGTCACATTATCTCTGGTTGTTCTCGTCTAGCTTACGAAGAGTACTTGCATAGGCACAACCTTGTAGCCAGGATTATCCATCAGCAACTTGCTCTGAAATACGCTCTTGTGGCATCGGAGGTGCCGTAGTACAGGTATGTGCCCGACCCAGTTCTCGAGAATGGCAATATCACATTGTACTGGGATCGGTCCATCATCAGAGGCGTACAATGATTGTTGACATAACTATCCCGCATGACGGGAACCTCGTGAAAGCCGAGAAAGATAAGCAAATCAAGTATCTTGACTTGGCTCGCGAAGTTGTCGACATGTGGGATGTGGACACAGCGATCATTGTACCGATAGTCGTATCAGTTCCTCTCTCTGGAGCCCTGACTGCCGGTAGCTTGGACCCTATTCCCGACACCGGTGGGCCTCTATTTTTTATATTTTTAAATGATTCTTTTTTTGTGTGTTTGTAAAAATATTTAAAAATGTAAAATAATATCTCCACTTCCTTCTTTGACAAATCTTTTACGATTCAAGCAGTTCGATTGTGGAATGTATTATCTATAGAAATAAGACGCGCACAAACACTGCCAACATTTAAGAAAATGGTAAATTACCTTTCACTATAATTTTTTAGTCTTTTCCTTTCCCTGTCATATATTCAATATTTATATGTAGTATTATATGTAGTATATTCAATATTAGATATGTAGTATTGTATGTATGTATTTTATGTTTTTATGTATAAGTAAGTTATATTATTTATGATCTATTGTACACTGACTGCCCTTAATTCTTCTCCTATCGTTCAGTCCATCCAAAGGTTGTCTGTAAGAGATTGCCCTGTGCGATAAGACCGCCCATTGTACACTTTGTTTGAAAATGTTTATCCTTTATGTTTTTATTTTGTGGTGTACAATAAAGTTTATAATAAATAAATAATAAGAAAAAAGATAAATAAACGAAATAATAATAATAATTTTTATTTTCCAATAATTACTTAACAAAGGTTACAGGTACAGTTATATGATACAACATAATTTGGATAAGGTATTAATTATCTCCTGGCTCCCAAACTAGATTTATAGCCTGTGACTTGGGAACCAGAGATTCCATAAGGGTACATAGAAGGTCAAAAATCTGTTTTTACCATCGCATAAGAGTTGCGGAGTACATGCTAGAACGAGTAATTTCCGACCCAACATTCATGAAACGCATTGTTACTGGTGATGAGACGTGGGTTCACGAGTGTGACATGCAAACTAGTCAACAATCTTCTGAGTGGCGCCTTTCAACTGGACCGAAACTGAAAAAACCACGCCAAAGTCGATCAAAAGTTTCTTCTCTTTCTATTATCTTTCACACAGTCCATCCATCGCCTCTTTGATCTTTCTCTTCTCTCAAAACCAGCCAGATTTATACTCTAATCTTTCTTCACGACATTCTCCTTCTTCTTCCATATGTTTCTGTTCCTATCCCACTTTACTATGCCAAATAAACAGTTATGTATTACTTACTTGTCTTTTTTCCAGACCCACAAGCAAGTACATCGGATCTGCCACTGGTTCACTCTACTCCTAGTTAGTCAAATGATAAGTGGTTTATCACTTTTCAACATTATACCTATGTACAATAATTATGCTGCTGGTAACTTCGCAACAGGAGGCTTGAAAGGAAACGCCACATATCAACACGCTCTTTATTTCTCTCACCCTATCAATGTATCGACAAATTTATATGGGTATATTTTTGCTAACTTATTGCATTGGTAAGTAAATTGACTAATTTTATAAGACACGACAAAGGTCTTAGGGCACTTGTTCCACCGCCGACGGGTAAGTTGTAAGCTATTGACTATTTTCTCGCTTAGGAAAGGTACAAAATATATAAAATCCCGTGTCATTAAAAGAGACATATTTAGTAATAGTTGATCGCTGGATGTTCACACTGCCAGCGAGTAATCAAAGTTATACTCGCTCACGGCGGTCATTACTCACGGCGAGAGACCAACCAACGCTATATAAATAATAAATAAACTGCCTTAGTTTAAACGCTCCAACTGCGAATTGCTGTATCTAGCTAAATTTTATAGTTATTTAATAAGAGTTGATGGATTGTCGTGAGTATGTGGAATGAGAGATTTGTGTATCTCTCAACCATCAACTCTTTTTCCTGTTTTCTCTTAATCCCGTGAAAGCATCAAATGGTCGAAAAAACTACGTGAAGCCGTTCATCAACTCGCTGGTCAGATCAAATCAAGGTGATAATAGGACTTAGTGTGACCACTGCCCAGAAAAGAGTCGAAGACAGAGTAGAAGACCTTCACCGTTGAAGAAAATGAATATGAGTTTTTTTTTCAAATTTTAATTAAATTTCTTGTTTCTAAATTTTGAACGTCTAAAATTTAAATTCACAAATTATAATAATTAATTCTACCGTCCATTTGAAAAATCGATCACCAAGGTTAAGCAATGCTTGACGAGGTTGGTCCGCGGATAGGTGACCATTTCAACATACCGAGTTTCCTCCGTGCCTCGGAAAGCACGTTAAGCCGTTGGTCCCGGCTGTCGTTTGAAGATCTTTGACAGTCGTTACGGGTAGTCAGAAGCCTGAGATCTGACACCAGTCTTGCCAAGGGGTTTCATGTTACCCAGTTACTGGGTTGTGGAGGTCAGATAGGCAGTCGCTCCATGTAAAACACTGGTACTCAGCTGAATCCGGTAAGACTGGAAGCCGACCCCAACAATAATTGGGAAAAAGGCTAGGCAGATGCACTATTTCCCCTTTCAGATCGCTCTGTGTCGCTTCCAAATGGAAACTGACTCCGGACGGACCCGGCCGCTCTTTATATAGCACGGAAGATTTTTCTAGTACGTGCCTTACTGTTTTAGATACTTCGAGAATGTTTATTTTGTCTATTTTGACCCTTTCCTGGGCTCTAGGAATGGGTTACAACAATAGACTGATTTCATTGATAAGCTCACGTTTTAAGCAGTACTGTGGTACTTTTAACATTGTCATTCCAACGAACCTTGAACATGCGTTGTTATTAATGCTCCTATGTGTGAAGAAGCCTTGTTTTGGAATAGTAACAGGCTGGTATTATAATTATTAAACTAGCTATCCCCCGTGGCTTTGCTCCCGTCAATTGGCTACCTACCTAACTACCCTAGCCTATTATATTTACCTACCTACCCCACCCGACCTACCTACCCTACCTCAAAAAAGTTGTGTAAAAACTGCCTGTTCGGATGATGAAGGTTTCTATCTATAACTGGCAGCTAAAAACTTTCATAATTCCATACCTAAGCTGTTGTTCTGAGATCATTCTATTACAATAATGATTTCACTATTATGATAGTACTAGCTGTCAGTCGCGGCTTCACTTCCGTCAACTGACTACCTACCTTCCCTACTCTACATACCTACCTACCCTACCTACCCTACCCTACCTACCCTACCCTACCTACCCTACCCTACCTACCCTACCTACCCTACCCTACCTACCCTACCCTACCTACCCTACCTACCCTACCCTACCTACCCTACCCTACCCTACCTACCCTACCCTACCTACCCTACCCTACCTACCCTACCCTACCTACCCTACCCTACCCTACCTACCCTACCCTACCTACCCTACCCTACCTACCCTACCCTACCTACCCTACCCTACCTACCCTACCCTACCTACCCTACCCTACCTACCCTACCCTACCTACCCTACCCTACCTACCCTACCCTACCTACCCTACCCTACCTACCCTACCCTACCTACCCTACCCTACCTACCCTACCCTACCTACCCTACCATATCTACCCTACCGACCTATCCTATCCTACTATTCCACCTATTCTACTTACCTACCAATTATTTTTATCTAAATCGGTGCCAATTTCTATTCCAATAACTAAAGCGCTGTATATAAACAATAAAATAAAATCAGCAGACGCTAAAATAAAAACTATCTGGAAAATAATGAAACAGATAGAAAAAAACAGCGTAATAATAAATTTAATTTAGCGACTGCACTTGGCCACATATACTCAGATGTAGAAGTAGCTCAAGAATATGAAAACTTTTTGATAATATTCCTCTTAAAACCACAGCAGCTTTAAAATCCTCACCCGCGCTCTCTGCTGCCTTACTTAAAAAGAATGTAAACGTGTGCCCTTCGGAGTTCAAGTTTCAACATACAAACCCCCAGGCTATTTTAAAAGCTTTGAAAGTTTTTAAAATTAAATCAACAGAAGATCTTTTGGGACTATCTGTAAAAGTCATTAAATCAATCATTGAAACTATTGCTACTAATTAATTGCTTGCATATTTAACACTAGTGTTGATCATAGAGTTTTGCCCGATCTCATCAAACACAGTAAAGTAGTTCCATTGTTTAAATCCGGAGGTAGCAAAGAAGCCAATTATTATAGGTCAGTGTCAATTCTGTCGGTTATTAGTAAAGTCTTCGAAAAGTTAATGCTCAACCATTTGTTACGTCAATTTAACAAACATTTCATTGTTCATGATCAACAGTACGGTTACCCAAAGGGCGTTGCACAACTGACACTGGCGTCACCCTAATAAATATTTTTTTAACGCCTGGGAAGAAGCACAACACGCCATTGGAACCTTTTGCGACCTCTCGAAGGCGTTGGATTGTGTAAGCAATGTTACACAATTGTTGAAGCTCGAGTATTATGGGACATACAGCCCTTGAGTTACTTAGATCATAATATTTGAAAGCCAGACAAGTTAAGGTTCAGGTTAACAGCGTAAACTCACTCGGTTCTGAAATGATAATGGGCGTTCCTCAAGGCTCGATATTGGGTCCATTACTGTTTTTAGTTTACATTAACGATTTGCCCCAATTACTACAAAATCAACCGAATATGGTGCTATTTGCTGATGACACATTTTTGATATTTATAATAGATTCGCGGTCACAAAATTGATCCATGCCAAACAATTTGGTACTAAATGAAAAAAAAACAAATGTATTAGATTTACATTGCCGAATGTTAGAAGTAGCGAATGCGACATCATACTGAATAGAGAAAAGCTGGATTTCATAAATCAAACAGCTTTTCTAGGCATCACTCTAGACGACATATTACAATGGGGTTACCTCACTTAACATCTCTTGCGGGTTGGCTAAGCTCAGCAGCTTATGCTGTTAGAAAGATAAGACGCGTTTGGTCCATTTTAGTTACTTTCACAGCATTAAGTCATACGGTATTTTGCTGTGGAGTCGGGCGGGTGACATTGAGTATATTATATTTATGTTGTAAAAGAGAGCTTCCTGAGCCATCTATAAGTTAAGTCACCGAGAATCTCCTAGGGAACTATTTAAAAATATTAATATTATGAAAGATTAATAATATACATCTCTTTAGTAAAGTCAGTGATAGACACAATTATAATACTAGAAATAAAGATAAGTTAGATCAAGCATCTTATAGATTAGATAAAGTGCACACATATTTCATGGGATACTGTGTTAAATTCTATAACAAAATACATAGTGACATTTAAAAAAAAAATAAAGAAAATTTAAAAAAATTGTTCTAAGCACACTTTGTTAACAAGCATATTACAAATAAGGTGTCTATATTCAAGATAAGAATGCTTGGAAACATGCTGGCACTGCTTCATGGGACAGTCTATAGTGCAGACACAAACAAACTGGTTAATTTATATTTTCATAATTATAGTATTACTTTTTTTTCTCTTTCTTCTTTTTTTATTTAAGAAATGGTCTCACAAACTGTTCCAATGTATAGTGTACCTATGTTTGCAATATTTGTAAGTAGGTATGTGAGAACCATGTTCCTATTTATCAGACTAATGAATTTACCTGTATGTGCTTGTAATACTATACGTAGTATAGTAGTGATAGTCTGGGTTCATCGTTCTCACGTATATACATTAATGTATGTATGTAAAACGTTTTTTTTAAGAGTAAGTATGGAGTTTCGTGACCTTTCTGCTCCATAAAAAGCTACTTTTCCAAATGGACGGTAGTATCAATTATTATTATGTACCTTTAAATTAATTAAAATAATAATTTTTTTAATGACATATACCACACACCAGCTTTCGAATAAAAAAAGAATCATCAAAATCGGTTTACCCAATAAAAAGTTCTGAGGTAACAAACATAAAAAAAAATAAGAAATGCAGTCGAATTGTAAACCGCCTCCTTTTTGCGAAGTCGGTTAAAAACCAATATGTTCGTTGTAGTATATGGTACTTACGTACCACTAACCAAGCGCACGCAGATAAAGCAGTTCGATAGTGCTTTTTCTTTCGACTAACTTTACAAATATCAATATTTAACGATAACCTAGCCTTGCCCATGAATGTGGCTATCAAATACAAAAAAAAATATATTCCAGAGATAAGCGCGTTCAAACAATCAAACTCTTCCGCTTTATTATATTAGTATAGATTTAACGGCATTTGCTTTCTTGCAGGGCTATATCATACCTCACTGCAAGTTGGTTCTGCATGCTCGATTGCTTTCTGTCTCTTATGGTGTTTCATCTTTGGGGTCATTTTAAGATTTTACTTTACAATCTCGACCACTTCCCGAGGCCTTCGTGTAAGACAAGTTTTATGATAGAAAATAGCACTGCGTACATAACTAGTGAAATGTATTCTCAAAAGGAGCTGGCAGATGTTAGTGTTCAATTAAGTAAACTGATTGAATATCATCGTGATGTTATCAGGTTTGTTGAAAATTATTCATTCTAAATTGCAGGTAGATACAAAGTTAATGATGGCTCGGAACACGAGGTGAGTCGCTGTGTAGTAGAGAATTCATGTGACAGTAGTTGTATTTAATTACGCAGTGAAAAGTGAACTTGGCAGACGCCTTTATGTTTGAATCAATCTGTACTTTGTAAGTGACATCATAGCTTACATAATAAGCCAGCTAAATGCAGCAATAATAAATAATCAATAAATAAATAAACTCCTTGGCAGCCTACTTGCTCTTCTTCGGCCGATCCTTTGTCGTACGCGGACGCCGTGACATATGGGTTGCGTCGGGGAATAGAGTACTTCATTTCGTTCGGCTCGGTTCGACCACATTGACCGAACAGGGATGAAGCTTGCTTTATGCAGCAGGTAGTAAAGGGTTTTGGTCCCTGGGTAAGTCGGTCGAGTCGGATTTCTGCCGTCCCTCACTACCACCACTGCTGAAACCAGATGGGTCACTGGCCCACTCCGCTGAAGAGAAGGCAAATTTATTTGCCTCTCTTTTTGCTGAATCTTCACGTTTGAATCCTGGTGACGCGCGGCCCCCTACTTCTCCCTAGACGAGAACATCGAATTTTCGTATCCAAAAAGGACGTCTGTAGGGTGCTGCGCGACTTGAACAAGGCTAGCGGTCCTGACGGAATACCAGCGAAAGTGGTTTGAACCTGTGCACCTGAACTGTCTCCAATCTTGACACACCTATACCACCTTTCGTATGAGACTGAAAAAGTGCCGAATTCTTGGAAGCAAGCTAACGTACAGCCCGTGCCCAAGAAGTGTAGTCAAGCTGATCGTGCCAACTACAGACCAATCTCTGTAACGTCCATACTCTATAAGGGTATTGAGCGTGTAAGGATTGCATCAGGTGCGAAGGCGTTCAAAGTTGGCTGCGTAACTAAGTTTTTAAATGTCCAAATAAGATTCCATACATACGTTGTGGTGACTTTAATGTGCTGCTGCCAGCCAAGTCGGTAAGAAAATCCTTAAAAATGATAAGAGCAATTTTATACTGCGTATACCAATCTGATCGCATCATCGTATCCGCTGGCTGCGAGACGCACGGGACCGGTCAATGTGGCGACGCTTGGGGGAGGCCTATGTCCAGCAGTGGACGTCTTTCGGCTGATATGATGATGATGATGATACCAATCTTCTCTGACTTGCTCACAAGGAAGAGAATCATTACGGTGTCGAAAGCCTTGGTCAGGTCGAGATAATATATGCCTCACATTTCGATTTTTGGTCTAACTTAAGTGTGACGCGATCTACCAATTGACTAACGTTATCTGCAGAGCTTTTGCCCGACCTAAAGCCAAACTGGGCATCAGAAAGTATCTTATTGTGCTGCAAAAAGTTTGTATGCCTGTTGTTTTAAAACTTTTTTAATATTTTCGACATAGTCGTAAGCACTGAAAGTAGATGCAAAACTGACTATTTGTTCAGAAGAGTTCATGGCGGCTGAAAATTTGTAGTATTTAACTTGCAACTAATTTTTAAAACAGTATCACCAATTGAGCTGAAATTTTGCATTAAATTTTGGTTTGGATAAGCTAAATTACATCATTCTAAATCTAATACGGTGGACTCCCAAAGATTGCGGTTCATTATTATTTTTATGCACCTCCATGATAGTATGATTATCAAATGAAAAGTTTTGCTGCAAGGAACACGAAAAAGCTTGTTTTAATTCATAATTTATCTTTAGTTTTACAGAAAAAATGTCGGAAGTGTTTGGGCCAATGCTGTTTGTATATTACGTGTTCCATCAAACAAGTGGGTGCTTACTACTTCTGGAATGCTCGCAAATGGTCAGTTTCAAGAAGTTTAGTATTTATTTAGCTGAACGCGACCAAGTTTTTCAGTGATATAGTTGTATTTGATTTTAATTAAATCTACTTCTAAGGTCAACCAATAATCTGTCAATAAAATCCATAAAACTTTCATGAGAGATGACTAGATATGCACATAAAGACACTACTTCAAAGTCCCAAACAAGAGCACAAGCGAAAATTTGTGAAAAAACTAGAAATACGGGTTGCGTAATTTATATACACCATTATGATTTTAAAATTTGCATATCAATTTATAGCAAAATGTGGCATTATATTATTATTCTAACATGTTGTGTAGGTACCGCATGTAATGCTAATGAATGGCTCTGACTATATTGTAATATATCCATTTTCAATGTTAATGTGTGAGATATTCTTTGTTCCAGACGACGGCAGCTTTGATGCGTTATCTACCACTTACGATTATCTTGTTTCAACAACTTATACAGCTGTCGATCATTTTCGAACTTATTGGCAGCGTTGTAAGTATAATAACATAACATAACATCACGACTGTATTACCCTAAGTGTTAGCCAGAGTTGCACTTGTAATTCATCCACTTTTCTCCAGTTATGTTTTTAATTCCCATCCGACGGTGAGCCTATTGCCGTCAGTCGGGCAAAAGTCCAGATGCCAAGAACTAAGAATTGTATGAGTAGACTCAAAATACTTTGTTCAGCCTAGGTGTCGAACCCCTCGCCCCAAGCTTTACAATCACCAATCCAATGAGGCAATCTTATTCCATGCTATTATTGTAAATGCGAAACCGTCCCAAACCGCTGAACTGATATCGATAAATTTTGGCAAAAGAATGGATGATGTTGATGATGGCATCTATCCGATTTCGGCCATGGCGACCGCATTCTAGGGTTCCTCAGTGCGGTTGCAAGCTTAGATGTGCTGCTCTGCTATGTGCCTTGCATATCCAACTTTGGCTGATAAACTTAGCTGTTGTGGTCTAGCTTTGAGTTCGTCGCGTTTTTGGTCCAATTTCAACCTTGTTTTCACTCTGGCCGATTTTGTGCCCGTTTCTCTGTGTGGGGTCAATGTCCTCACTTTTCATGAGACGATGAGACTTGTTGCGACCTCAGCTCAGGTGGTGTCTCCAGAATGCGGAAACAGAGACTGGCGACGCGTGTCTTTTATTCGGTACTCCAGGAAGGTAACCGGGCTTCCGTTCGAACGATTGTTGTGATCAGTTTTTGCGCTTCAGGGATCCAATGAAAAGTGGCAAAGAACCGATTGGTCTCTGGAGGAGAACATAAATGTTTAATCCACGGAGTACGGTTTCTTGGGATAAATTCTGACATTCATGCGAGCGAAGCCGCTGGCAGAAGCTAGATTTTTTGATAGTACCAAAAATTAACATATATTTGGTTTCTTTAAGCAAAAATTGGAAGCATCAGTATTTTGGAAAAGGACCAAGTAGTGCCAAAATATCCAGCCCATAGTGAACATATTTTGAGTTATTTAAGTATTAACATTTAAAATTATTTTTCCCATAATAGATAGACATTCTGATTTCGTTACACATGATGGTATCAATGTTTGGAATATTGAATAGGGTTTTAGTAAAATATTGTAGCTATGTTATTAAAAACCTAAGCATTTTCAGTTGCATAGAACATATCTGAAGTTTAAAGGTATTGCTTGTATAATTTAGCAGAAAAGTTCCCGTTACTAATTTGTAACTAAAAAAAACCGATTGGTATTAATTTGCCACAAACATTTTGTTCCAAATGACATGAATCCTTTCTGTACTTTAATTTCCAAAAAGTCCCATGGATGAGGGTTGGTATACATTAGGGATATCTTTTCGTTAGAAACAGAGAGTGAGTCTTTGACACAACAAAATAAGGCTCATTTTAGGTTGTTTGGTACAGATAACTCAATATTGACAAATTTGTGGGTTGGAACATTTTGACACTTCAGAGCACAACGAGCAGAGACAACTAGTGTATTAATTAAAGTTGTTTGTGACATTTCTTTCCAGAGTGACAGATTAAAGGACGCTGTCTATGGATTACCATGGGAGTGCATGGACACGAAGAACAGGAAAACAGTGGCCTTCTTCCTCATGAATGTACAGGAACCAGTACATGTCAAGGCATTAGGACTTGCTGATGTTGGTGTTACTTCTATGGCTACGGTAATCATATTTATTAGTCTTACTACATATCTTTAACCCAGGAGGCTTTAAGTCGGAATGGATAGGTAAGTAGTTCTAGGATAGTGTGCACTATTATCCGGGAACACGGTAGTGTCTCCGCCAAGACGACCCAAAGTAAGCGGGGCACTATCTACTAGTTTTGGACGGATACTATATAAACCAGCAAGATATGATGTAGTTATCGGACTCTTCAAACGTCAATTTTGTTACTGACTCAGTGATGATGATCAAAACCCTAGAGTACTGACTAGCCAAGCCATAATTTTTTACCCAGATGTAGGATTTGTAGGGGTTGTTAGTTCTTGACTTATGAGGCTTGGTTCCACTTGAGATCTGATAACTTTTGACAGTCAAAGCATTATGAGCTTGTAGTCTTGGCAACCAATTTATATGAAATGTTTTTGGTTGGTCATATTTTAGAAATTATGTTAATTAGCAAAACGTGCTCAAGGTTGATTGGAACGCGGGTGGGTTTTAGTCAGTAAAAGTCTGACACGCCCTCCCGCTTCACCTAAAGCGGCAGAAGTCATTGGATGATTTCCCAACAAAAAAAAAAAAGTGGGCCAGGGTTTGAACCCAAAAGCCTAGGAACCCGCTTGTAAAATTATTCCAACCATACAGAATGTTATGAATGTAATTATTTCTTTTCTTTTTCCTTACAGATTTTGAAAACTTCAATATCTTATTTCACCTTTTTAAACAGAATGTGAATGTGGTGCAACTTTTTATAAATTTAAATATTTCATAATTTGTTCGATGCAAATCTTTTGTCTTTTATTATTAGTATATTATATTCATGTAGTGATTATATTCTAATTAATTATATAACCCGTAGCAGCATTTTTATAAACTTAAATATTTCATAATTTTTTCGATGCAAATCTTTTGTCTTTCACTATTATTATATGATATTCATGTAGCTATTAAATAAAATAAATAATAATACACAATAAAATAAAAAGTTTTTATTGTTTCTCATACAATTGTTCTACTGCACAAAATTGAGGCAGCCCCGATAAGTTATAAGGATACTTGTAATGGGGTTACCTCGCAACTTCCCGTGGGTTGCTATCTACAATGTTGAGATATAATTAAACAAAAACAAAATTACTATTATTGAAGCATGTTCAAGTATGTGTAGTAGTGTGTGAGTATGTATGTGTGGAGGGATGGATGAGCGGGGTGTGTGGGAGTGAGTAAATGTGTGTGTGTTAATAAATGATTAACTGATGTATGTTATGATTGGAAACTGGTTCTTCTTTAGCATACTCTGGTAAATAAAAGTTCAATTTCATCGTACGTTTGTGATTTTAACCATTCCGTTAGGGTATTTTTACATTCGTGACACAACATAGGGTAAATATTCAATTTGAGATTTAATTTATTATAAATATAAGTTGATTGAGCACTATACTGACGTCTGGCGAAAATCGTACGGACCCGAGGAGAGTGGGCCACAATGTCTTTACGTCTTTTATCAAGTTTTAATGGATCAAATGAGAGGGTCTTATGCAGATGTATGGTTATGTTCAATATGTATAATTTCCTAACTGTGAGCAGATTACCAATCTTGTAGAGGTTGTCTGTTGAATATCGAAAGGGTTTAAAATACATCACTTTGATGAGAGACCTTTGGGCCCTTTCTAGGTCTAGAAATTTGGTTTTGGTGGCCCCTCCCCAGATCGGTATACAGTAGTATGTGATGACCGATTGTGCCAGAGCAGTGTAGATTTTATTAAGTAACAACGGTGGCATCACATGTCGCAACGTTTTAAAAATCCATATAAGTTTTCTGACCCTAGCCATGGTATTTTCGATATGGGTATGCCAGTACAATCTTTGGTCTACTGTTATACCAAGATATTTGGTGAATCTGACTTGCTGTATGCTTTGACAATTACAGGGATAGTGGGGGTCTGCACACTCATGGATCACGATCCCGAATTCAGCACCTGGCTGTGTCGTTTTAGATACGTTAAGGGTTAAAAGATTAGCATTTAACCACCTTGCTAGTATCGCTAATCCTCGTTCAGCAGTAGCACGCACTGTAGACCAAGAGTCACCGGCGAAAACTACTGCTGTGTCATCTGCATAGGAAAATACTCGTCCGCCACTATTCCCGATATTACACAACTCATTTATATAAATCAGGAACAGCGTCGGGGCGAGCACACTTCCCTGAGGTACCCCAAAACATACAATTTTCTTATCACTAATTAAGTTACCAACCCTAACCTGCTGTTTTCGGTTAGATAGGTAACTACCAAAAAGAGAGAGAGCCGTACCCCTTATGCCGATTGCTTCAAGTCTGTGCAGAAAGATGGGGACAGAAACGGTGTCAAATGCCTTTTTTAGGTCTAAAAAGACTGTAAGGCATTTCATACTTTTGTCTACACAATTTACAATATCACCAGTTAATGCTTTAACAGCGTCTTGTGTAGATAGGCCGCTTCTGAAGCCATATTGCGAGGTAGATAAAATGTTATATTTATTAAGATAACTAATTAGTCTATTATTTAGTAACTTTCCTAGAATTTTTGCGATGCTTGATATAACTGATATAGGGCGATAGTTGTTGACATCATTCCGGTCTCCCCCCTTGTGCACAGGCGTAACCATCGATCGCTTAAAAGCGTCTGGAAATATCCCGGTTCTAAAGCACAGGTTAGCTAGTTGGCTTATTAAAGGGACCAAGAAGTCTCTAGATATTTTCAAAAATTTTGTAGGTATGCCATCCCAGCCAGGTGAGCTTTCACAATCGAGACCCATAAGCAAGCCATCAACTTCCTGAGGGTCAGTATCAAGCAATACGAATGATGTAGTATGCTGTTCACTCCGCAGGTATGAAGAGCTAGGATTAGGGAGATTTGATTTTTTTATTATCTCTTCCGCCAATGTTTGACCAATTGTAACGAAAAACTGATTAATACGGTTTAAAGAATCGAGAGGGTGTGGTGTTATTTTAAGAAGATTGGAATTATCTGATTTAGGTGTTTTAAATTGTGTAATTTCGTTAATTTTTTGCCAGAGCTGTTTTGGTTTGTTTATTGACATAGTTATTTGTTCTCTTTGTGATTTTCTTTTTAGTTTCTTTATTAAGTTTGTACAATAGTTACGAAAACGTCTGAAGGTGATTTGTAGTATTATATTAAAGGGATCTTTCTTAGTTTGTACTTGCATTTTGTTACGGAGATTAATACATCGAAGTACACCAGCAGTCATCCAAGGCTTGACAATCCGCCTACCATTTGAGACTGACTTAGTTGTAGTATTAGCTAGTAGTGTCTTTATTACGTCTATAAATCGCTATGTAGCTATTATATTCTAATTAAATATAACGGATCGTGTGTATTATTTCCTCTGAGTTTAAACCCAGAATTATTTACAACCGCTCTTACTTTTCTATATCAAGTTTGTGCAGTTATCATATGCATAGGCTAAATTCATAAATAAGATTTACCTCTTTAGTACATCGACGCGCTCGTATGCAGTAGCGAATCAACAAAAAACTGTAAGTTGTATAGCAGCGGTTTGCATTTGCTCTGCTTCTACTATATAGCGAGATGAGAATGACAGTTGCGTCCTAGTCGGTACTGTTTCGTAGGTAACTGCAAAATGGGCATTACACAGACGCCAAGATTTCGCTAGCGGTGTTTCGCATCACAAGGCGTCACCACACGATCTGTCTGGGCGGACAGTGTGCAACTGTTTGTATAATGCAGGCCGAAAATATATAAATAATATGTTTGAATATAATACGAAATTATTTGACAAATAATTCATGTCCGTAAGAATTGAGGAGCCACTTTTTGTATCTTAATGAAATTAATATACTATTAGATGACAACACTGAAGACTCCCCACCAACCAGCGCAGCCACGCGTTTAAAAGGCAGGAGCCTTCGTGGACTCGTCCATTTTCTCCATCGGTCGTAGACCTGCCTATAGCATTGCTTCTTCGCTCATTTCGTGTCGATTTATTTTTTACTGTAATTGTTTGTGAATTTGATTAAATTATTTTTTATGTTTTTCAAGTTTTATTTATAAGATCAGAAGTGGGTATGAAGGCCTTATCCGCTGGAATAACATCTCTGATTCTATAAATTTGAAGGTAGTTTTGTTTAGCGTGTTCTATAGCCGTTGTTTTTGTTAAGTTGAGCCGAGACACAATGCCTTCTGACAATAAGAGGAAAGGGAGACGTCGTACACGAACTCCCTCGCCTCTTAAGGGTTTAGACGAGATTTTGAAGAGGCTTCGAGATCTGGAGGAGCGGACGCGTGGGAATCAGCTGCGAGCTGCTTTGGCGAGCCCGGGGTCCTGCCACGCCCTGGTCATGCCGAGCACGCCGCCGCCAGACGTGGAGCCCGCCCCAACACCTGCCCGTGCACCCCCAGCGTCTACAGCCCCAACGCAAGAGTTTCCTGCCACGCCGTTGCCAACAGAGAGCGACGCCAAAAGCGTAGCTGAACGCCTTCTAGATGCCATGATGACACTCCCGGTGAGATCTAACCAATATTTTGTCTCTGATTTTGATCCGAGTGTTCATGATGTCGACACGTGGTGCGATGAAGTAGATAAAGCTCGTTCGCTTAATCGTTGGGAGAATGGTGAATGCCTTGCTCGCGTAGGTCGTTGCCTTAAGGGGGAAGCACGTAACTGGCTTAGCGAGTGGACTAGCACCACACGTACATGGTCTAATTTCAAATTAGAGTTAAAAATGTTGTGCCCACGGTCTGTCGATATCGCGAACATTCTTTACAGTGTTATGTGTACCGAGTCTGACAAGTATTCTACCTATGCTGAATACGCACGTAAATCGTTACTGAAATTACGTATCGTTAAAGGGTTAAGCAGTGAATTGCTAACGGCAATTATTATACGCGGCACTACCGACCCACACGTTCGTACGTCCGCGAGGAATGCTAAGTTAACTCCTGAAAGCATAGTGGATTACTTGTCGAGCTTTGTAAACTGTAGTGTGCCTAATTCTGATAAGAAACCTACTGCTTATGGTACTTCCAATCGTAACGGTAATAGCCAGTTCAAACGTAAACCTTGCGACATTTCTAAGGTACGGTAAGGTACGGGTACGGTGTTATCAATGTAACGAGGTAGGTCATAGACGTGAATGTTGCCTTAAACGACCTAAATCTGATGAAAACAACACGAATAGCTCTTCAACAAAACCCAGTGCAGACAAATGCGGTTTTTGCAAAAAAATTGGTCACACGGAAAGTCGGTGTTTTGCTAAGGAACGTGTTGGAAAATAAGTAATAGTTAAAGTTTTGTCGCGAAAACGAGGGTGAACGTAAAAACACATGACCACATTACCGATGTTTTAAATATAAAAGGTGTTGCGTACTGTCGTACCGGTGATTCGCAATGTATTGTTCACAGTAGTGATTTTGTGAATAATATTGCGCGGGTAGATCCATTATTGCTCTTCGAGAGTATATCGACGCTTGTTACCGGGCAAGATAGGGAACAGTTGATATACGTGTTGAACAAATATTCTGATTACTTTTTATGTGGTACACCTACCTCCACAGTTACGGAAAGTGAAATACAGATTAAGTTGACTAGTGATATGCCGATTTATTACCGACCATACAAATTGTCTTATGACAAGAACATACGCGTTCGTGTTATAATTGCAGATTTGTTAGCGAAATGCATAATCCGGGCATTAATCAAATTACAATTAAAGTTAGACACCCGCTTCCGTTGATTAATGATCATGTAGACATGTTTGGTAATGCTAAATAGTACCCCTGTAATGTCCTTATTACGAATACTGTAAGATGACTTACGGTCTTACCAATGCTCCTGTTATTTATCAGAAAACCATCGCTAAAACCTTGAAATATTTTATTGTATCAGGTAAAGTACTAGCGTACCTACGTAACAATGTTGTTGCTTAGCGATACCAGTGAGAACTATTATTTTACTAGACGCAGTCCTAGAAACTTTAACAAAAGCCGGGTTTTCTATAGTGTAGTTTCCTAACTAGCGAAATAGTATACTTGGGTAGAATTATCAGTCATTGTCAGGTTAGACCGAGCGGCTTGTGTAGGTCTCCAAGACCGAGTACCGTTAAGCAAGTTTGCCATTTCCTAGGCCTGGCTGGCTATTTTCGGCGGTATATTCCAAGTTATCAATTAAGACTGCCTGCTAGGCTGTTTTAACTCGAAAGGGTGTTGTTTTTAAGTGGAGTGATGAACATGAAAAAGTTAGGCAGGCAATTATTTCGTATTTGACTAATGAGCCTCTATTAGCGATAATCGATCCCGATTTACCTACTCAGTTGCATGCTGATGCGAGTACGATAGGTTACGGCGGTATTTTGATGCAAACTGACAAAGACGGGCGTCGTCGCATATTTTCGTAAACTGACGGTAGATGCTGAATCGAAATACTCCGAGACTCTAGCCGTTGTAAAATCATTGCAATATTTTTGTCAATACCTTGTTGGTGAACATTTTACGGTAAAAAGACTGTAACGCGATAAAAATTACAAAACGTAAGAAGGATCTTCAGCAGAGTATATATGCTGGACTTGTGACGTTGCCTTAGAATACTCACGTAGATTATTTGAGTCATAATCCGGTTAGTGTCATAAATGCAGTTCAGAAACCTCTCAATTTGGCACAGAAATAACGGTATGTTAGATTCAAGTTACTATGTAAAACGTAACGATCTTTTGTATTATAAGTAATTTGTTGAGGGCGAGCAAGAGCGTTACCTATTTTATATCCCTAAAGTGTTTGGTTAAAGTTTGTTACGTGTATTCCACGACGAGTATGAACACTTGGGTATAGACAACTATTGATTTGATTCTCAAACACTTTTGGTTTCCGGGTTTGAGACGATTTGTTACTAAATATAAAAATTTTACCTTAAAATAAAATTTGTATTATGTTTCCTAAGACGTCCGAAGTCCATTTATGAGAGAGTACATCGTCTTTTTCCCCGCCAAATCGTTAGGTGATGCTACTTCCGTCACGTGAGTCAACCACAGCGCCGCCTGTGGCCACTCCTGGAACTAACTAAACAGCACACAGCAAGCCGCCATTCCTTTGTCATTGTTCGGCTCATAAAGTTTAATGATGATGGTATACACCAGGAAGAAGTTGTATGGACTTCGGACGTCTTAGGAAACATAATACAAATTTTATTTTAAGGTAAAATTTTTATATTATGTGTTCCGTTTGACGTCCGAAGTCCATTTATGAGAGATCTGTTTGTTATCTCCTGGTGGCTTGCTTAATAAAACGCAACAATGTGATCAATTATTTTAATAATTGTGTAAGATAGTATCATAGAAACAAAATCACAATAAGTAAGTTAGATTCCAATAAACAATCAACCTTGTTTGATTAATTACTCTGTCTGTAAAATTTATAATATCAATTTGTAACTGTAAAGAACTGAGAAAGGGACTTATCTGATCCAGTTCTGTTACTGAGACCGGTATTTATTACCTCTCTGAAGTAATATTTTCTAAAAGTATGTTCATGGCGCCAGTTAGCTTTAGCTAGAATATCATTAATTGGGTACTTTTCTAAGTTGTTAAGAGATGAAACAGCTGATCTACAACTACCAGGAGAAGCGTCTATGCCGGCTTCCAAAAGAACACGTTTTATCCATCCACCGATAATTACGGCACTAGCTGGTTTACGAGGCTCCCTTGTGGTGATAAATAAATTTGTCAGAGAACCTCTGACATTTTTCGAAATATCTATTAATGTTCGTAACCAAAATAGAGCATTTGTATTTTTGTCCGGTGAAGCTAACAACGTCCAGTTTGACTGTTGGTATGTCGCCGAATCAGTTTTTGACCCAAATACCGGATGCAAGGTTATTGAATCCCCATTATCCTTAAAATGTTTTGAATCCAAATGTAAGAGAGTCAAATCGTGAACTCTACGACCCGAGGTCAACAACAATAAAGTGGCAACACGCCTAGAAACATCAAATAAACTTTGCAAATTTACGTTAGTGTTTTTTAAATATTGAATTACTATCCTTGCGTCCCATATTGGCAATTTTGGTGGAATTGATCTAGCTAAAGAAACAGCTTTTAAAATATGTTTAACCAAATGATTTGACGAAATCTTAATATCAGAGAGCGTTTCACAAACTGAAGCTATAGCTGATTTGTGAACAAGAATAGTACGGTAAGCTAGTCGATCCTCCAGAAAAAGTTTTGCTAAATATCGAGCTACATCGGTAGGTTTCGGACAGCGACAATTTAGGTTATTTTGATTACACCACATTACCCATTTGCTCCATATAGGCGTATAAGTCTTGAGTGTTGAAGCTCTCCAACATGTTGACAAAAGTTGCTGTTCTTCCTTAGACCAACTTTGTGTCAGAGAGTCCCACCCGAAATGAGCCAGGCTTCCAGCTTTAGGTTGTGAACTTGAGCTGGGGCACGCCCGGTCATTGTGTCCATCAGTGACGTTTTGAGGTCCCTGATTTTCATGGGACGAGCTAGGGCGCGGTTCTTCAGATCTGGACGCCAAAAGGGTTTCTTCCACCTGGGTGCTACTATTATATACCTTCCTTTTGCAGAGTTGAGGTGGCGTAACACCCGTGGAAGCAAGGCTGGTGGAGGGAATATCCATGCAAGGTCGTAACTCCAGTATCTGCTGAATGCGTCGTGAAAGCAAGCGCTCGAGTCTGACAAGTCTAGAGTAACATAATTGCTCACTACTCGAGCGCCTTGTGAGGCGAACAGGTCTATGGTTGGTGTTCCCCATTTGGCGAATATTTTGATGGTTGCCTCGCTTAGCAGATGCCATTCGGAGCCAGTTCGATTTCGAGACAGACGATCGGCTTCCACGTTGTACTGTCCCGGAAGGTGGTGAGGGACTAGTACAACATTGAGGCCGTCCGTCAGTGCCAGCAACTGTTTCGTCAGATTTAAGAGGTTTTGTGATTTCGTTCCGCCCTGGTTTTTTATGTACGACACAACGGTTCTGTTGTCGCTTTGTAGGATCACGGTAGAATTTTTTAGAGCGTTTGCCTCTAAAGATATTGCGGCTATCACTGCATACATCTCCTTTAAGTTGCAGTGCCACTTCATTTGATGGTGATTCCAAGGCCCTTTTAGCGTCTTGCTGTTCACTACGGCCCCCCATTGAATATCTGAGGCGTCTGTGACCAGGTAATTCACATGTGAGCTTTTGGGATGAATGCAAGATTTCCGGCTGACATTTTCTACCCACCAATGTAGTTCCAGTCGCACCTCGTCTGTGAACAGAGCCGAATGGCTCGAACTTTGTTGAAGACGATTGCTCTGGCGCTGCAACGTACGGCAATGCAACCTTCCCCGGGGGGTGATGAAGGTCGCAAAGTTGAGATACCCTAAGAGGCGTTGCGCCTGCTTGAGGGTCCAACTGCCGGTTGCTAAGCGAGTCAATAGGCACTGACGGATTTTGGAAACTTTGTCTGGCGGCAAACTCTTGGAGTTGGATTGTGTGTCCCAGACAATTCCCAGGAATTCTATACACCTTGTCGGGATCAGTATAGACTTTTCCATATTGATATTCCAACCTAGGGTCGTGAGGAATTCTAATGCTAACTGGACATGATCTATTAAAGTCTCTCTGCTTTGGTGGACTATCAAATAATCGTCTAAATAAAGGACCAGGCGAAGACCTTTGCTGCGTAAGACTTCGGCAGTCCAATTCGTGACTGATGCAAACATTTTTGGCGCCGCGGCCAGGCCAAAAGGTAGACATGTCATTTGTAGTAGTCGACCTTCGTAGCTCAAGCGAAGAAAACAACGGTGTTTTTGAGATATTCGCAAATGATAATAGGCTTGGGTTAGATCGAGCTTGACCATCCAGTCGCCCGCTTGCAAAAAATTGGGCATTTGCTGATGATGGAAAAGGTGAAAACTTTTTGGTTGCAAAAATCGATTTAGTGCTTTGAGGTTGAAAATAACCCGATGTTTTCCACTGCTTTTCGTTAAAATGAAAAGTGGGGATATGAAGGACGGAGTTAAAGGTGCGGGCTCGAGGATCTGATTTTGTATCATGGCTTGGATTTCCAACGACATCGCAGCCGAGCGTGGAGTTTGAAATTTCTCCATGACCTCCAACGTCGGAAAAACAAGCGGAGGTGTCTGAGTGAATGGAATGCGAGCTGCAGAAATTAATTTGAGAATCATTTTGGGTGGCCCGAATTGGGCCCACACTTTTCGGTAATGCATCAGACAACCTCCCGTGAACCTCGAGTCATTTGCGCCCGCTCCTGTTAACCCCACCCTTTCGCCCCCCTCCTTTCTTTTGATCATCAAAATTTCGTCTTTTGTTCTTCCCGTGGTGCGATTTGTTTTGTTGAAAACGAAAGGGTTTTTCACGGGAAGTTGAAGCGACCGGTGACTTAGGTCGTATCGGCGATTTGGAACGAACGAAATTTTTTGAACTAGGCTGAGGCACTGTATCCTTAACCAATTTATCGATCCCGCCTATTTTCTGTATATAAGCCGATAAACTTTGAGGGTTGAACATGTATTCCGCTGAAGGCGGTATTTTTGCAATATCGTCGCGTATATATTTCCCTTTAAAATCTTTAAGGATTGCCTTGCGCCGTAGTTCTATAACCTCTGCGCGTTTTCCGCAGATAATTTGTAAAATGTCTTCAGAAATAGTTTTATACTCAGACTCGTTTCCGAATAACTCTTTTAGTTTATTGTAAATCGTAGTTGATGTAAGCTGTGCATCAGGCTTTGCAGACCAATCAATTATATTTCGCAAGGCTACATTCACAAACTCATTTTGAGCTAGAAAAGCATTTGACAAGGCAGCAAAGCCACGTTCCATCTGACACCATCGAAATGGCGCAGAAGGATCTTCAAAACGCCTCATTTCCTCGTTAACTTTCAGCTCAGAAAACGCCGGAATAGCAACATATTTCTTTTGAACCTCATTGTATCGCACAGAGTTCCAGTCTGAAGAGTCAAATCTTTGCATCGAAGCTAACTTAGCGACACGATCGGGATTAGCTTTAGGTACGGAAGGTTCTCTAATGGATACGTTTAGTTCGGCAATGTCATTTATTTCGACTAACGGTCGTAAGAACGGATCGTCTGACGGTACATTGACTGGCACCAATGCAGGCTCCGCAGTCGAACAAGAAGCAGTCGGCTGCATTGCAGCGTAATTAGCATAAAATAAATTATTAACATGACTCACCAACTGCTGCGACAATATTTCAAACCTTTGCTCCATCTCCCGCGATGACTCGTGTGATCTGGTTCGGCGCCGTCGTTTTGGAGGCGGTTCATCTTCGCTCGAACTTGAGCTCGATGCTGATGACCCTGGCTCCCTGGACGGCCCACGTGCGTTATCACTTTTACGTAACCGAGCGGAATCGCGATCGCTAAAAACGTCCGCGAGATTATCAACGCTCGGTTCGGTAGTTTTATCGTTATTGTTCATTTTTCGTAACGGAAGAATTAATATTTGTAACTTTCTACTTTATTCTCGAAAGTTAAACCGAATTTTACAGATACTAAAACAAATGGGGGTATGTTAAGTTTTCTGTATTTAAACTCTAACGACTCGTGCGCGGTACGAAGAACAACGCAACAATGACAAAGGAATGGCGGCTTGCTGTGTGCTGTTTAGTTAGTTCCAGGAGTGGCCACAGGCGGCGCTGTGGTTGACTCACGTGACGGAAGTAGCATCACCTAACGATTTGGCGGGGAAAAAGACGATGTACTCTCTCATAAATGGACTTCGGACGTCAAACGGAACACATAATACGTAACACACTGTGTCGTATGCATATCGCATAGACAAGTACCTCATGCCCTTACAGCTGATACCTCTTGGCAAAATAAACTAATACCGTTTACTACTTTACATGCTGATGTACTAATACTGGATACGTATACAAAATATTGTTTGTTGTATATCCTGTCAGACTGGATTGTGATGGATGAGTTAAAGCGAGTGATAACTCGAACTATATCTTTGTTTGGCACTTTTAAACGACTCGTGTGCGACCGCAGTCAGATGTTTGGTAACCATAATTTCGTATATTGGTTATTGTTATTAAAAGGTCACAAAGTACTGGCAAGCTAGATTGTGGTATGAGAGACCCTTGTAGGGTTGAGTGTTCTACCTAATGATAGGTATGAACTAAAATTGCTAGCTGGTTCTTATAGCAAAACCAGTCGAGCGGCTGCTGGGTTCATGGTGTTGTGGCGCGGAGAGTGGACTCCTGACACTTGCGCTGGTTTCTTTGAAAGTTAGTTGAGAACTTTCATTGGTTGTTTTTGTTGTATGCACCCAGCATTTGCTTACACTTTTTAAACTATATGTACCAAACAATCACTGGTTGCCTTTGTTTTTTTGTTGTGTGCCGAGGCTCATGTAAATCCTGAGTGCACGTGGTCTTGAGTGGCACAGACTGTGGACTGTACTATTGAGAGTGCAGCCCATGGTGCAGGTATCAAGGTTGATGTCGGTGGGGCCCATGCTGACTATAGACCGAGTGTAAATCCTGAAGTAGGTCTCATGGTTGACCTGCTGTACCCAATGTAATTCCTGATGCGCGCATGGTATTTGGTGTGGGAATATGACCTGAATAAACCCTACTCGGTATGAGAAAAGTCGTTGCGTGCGACTCTGTTTCAAAGTGCAAAATGTTTGTGTTGTTCGGTACATAAAGTCACTGCTATTTGAATTGCAACTCGTTTGCTATCTTGTGTAATAGCTTAAACCATGTGATCTTAACATGTGTGCATTGTGGTTACAGGCTGTGATGAAGTTCAAGCTGAGGACAATGGTGCTGCTGCTGGTCCATCATCGAGAGCTGAGGACGATGGTGTTGCAGTTGCAGCTGGTCCATCATCGAGAGCTGTAGAAGGCTGCGAGGACGCTGCCATGTCAGGAGAAGCCGTATTAGATGACAACACTGAAGACTCCCCACCAACCAGCGCAGCCACGCGTTTAAAAGGCAGGAGCCTTCGTGGACTCGTCCATTTTCTCCATCGGTCGTAGACCTGCCTATAGCATTGCTTCTTCGCTCATTTCGTGTCGATTTATTTTTTACTGTAATTGTTTGTGAATTTGATTAAATTATTTTTTATGTTTTTCAAGTTTTATTTATAAGAATACTTATTTAGTGGTAAGTTTAAAAATTTTGTAGGTTCGATCCTCGATTTTGTAGTATAATACTTCAAAAGTTATATGGACATAAAGGTGGCTCCTCAATCTAAATGTTTGGATTGAGGAGCCACGTCAGAACTAGGAACATCATGGATCAATATTTATCATAATTTGGTATGATTTAGTAGCACTTGAGAGTATTTAGTAGACAAAATCTGCGCGCGGTTGCATTAAAATTAAAAAAAAGTAATCATACATTATAAGTGGCTCCTCAGACCATACATACGACTCGTCATTTTTCAAAGAAGTAGTAGGTCAAATAATGCCCAATTTCTTCGTCATTTAGTAGTAAGTATATTAGATTTGTAGGACAAGAATCAGTAATTAAAAATGAGTGCATTGGGATATATGGCACATTTTAAGTGGCTCCTCAATTGAGATGCTTCGGTAAATAGATTTGCCTCTAATCTACTGATACTTGTGACGAAATTTGGAAAAAAAACATCTTATTTTGTATAAATTTATACTAAATGTACGTATAATCCTGCCATAAAAAAGTAAATATCTACGAAGTTATTAGCAATCCTTTAATTTCCTATCAAATTCTTTTGTAGGGTGTCCATGAATAAACTATTTTTTTTCCGTTTCCTGGCTTTTAAAAACACAAATAGAAATCTTTTTGTGTTTTTTAATTTTATTTCAACTCGTTATTGAAATCCTTGACGGTCCAACAGATTGAATATCATTTATTTTCCTGTCTATTCCATTTACAAATAAGGGTCTCCATTCTCACTAGATATAAAATATTAAAAAAAAATACGGTCACCAATTCTATTTGTAATAAGAAAAAAAAAAGATTAATAAAAGGTTCTAAAGATTTCATGCCAATGCCTTTTTAGGGATCTGTAGCCAACACGGAACCCTTATAGTTTTGCTTTGTGCGTCTGTCCGTCCGTAGTTTAGCTCAGAGACTCTTAGTACTAAAAAGCTATAATTTGGCATGGTTAAACATATTAATCACTCCGACAAAAGGATTTTTTTTCTCGTCTTTTCCTTAAGTGGATCCGTTTACCTAAAGTTAAGCTTTTAATTGCTAATTTTTGTTAGAGTCAAGTGTATGGATATGTGAAAAAAATCATATAGATATATCTTATATCATATATATCATAGAGTACAACGGAATTAAAAGGGAAACTATCACAGCTAAGTAAGCTTTATAACTTTACGAATAATAGTCGACCAACTTATAAAATGAACTTGGAAAAGTAAATATTTTCTAAAGCCATTGAAAAATTACTTAATAAGTTTATGAACCATGTAAAAATATACATTAATAAAATCATAACATCCATAGTATTTTTTTTTCTAATGTTTACGCTCGAATGACGCATTGGAGTGGGTGGATGGTTTGCAGTACCGGCGCGTACGGCGCATACGCGGGGGTGTCTATTTTGTTCTTAGTGCAGTAAGTATTGATATTTTCGATGTTTTGTAATCTAAAGTCAAAGTAGATTCGATTGCCAAGCAAATTCCGCTACCCGACCATAGATAGTGGTATTCTCAGTGGTCGCAATTATAGACTTAATTGCGTTTGCCGTAAAGTTGACATTCGCCTCATAGGTCGAAATATCCCAAGCCACATCAGTGCAGTATAACACATTGCATTTTTAATTACATTATCGATATCGATAGATACCCGAGTTCGTTACCCCAACAGGAAAGTGGCTCCTACAGTGATAAGAGCGAAACGTATAATTAGTGCGTAATCTGTTGTGAATGTGCGCCACATAAAAAATTAGTGCGTGCCGTCGTTTTAGAAAAAAATAGAAAAAAACGTTTCCTGCTGGAGTAAAGCTGTTCCAGCAGGAAAGATCAGAGTGAGAAATATTGTGCATGGGCAGAGAGCTTATAGTTGTGCAAGAATGTGCGCCGAAAACATAATTCGTACGTCATCAGGTTTTCGAGATATTGCATTTCCTGCTGGAGTAACGTTTTACAGAATCGTTTATCTCTAAAGCCATTGTATGTGCGCCTGTAGGATAAACATACGCGAGTAGCTCTTGATATGTGCGTATTTGTGCCGGAATTATATTTAAGGAAATATTTATAATTTGCATATAATCGCGCTTTTTTTAAATCGCGAAATAAATTCGCGGTGATTAAATGAGAAAACGTATAAACTCGCTGAAAACTGTATTCAGTCCATCTTGACGCTTGTATTGACCATAAAAAGTTTCAAAAGTATACATGCTTGCGTTATCGAATAATATTGGCTAAAAGTCAAAACGACGGTGTCATAACTTTGACAGCAAAATACAAGAATCCGGCCCAACCCAAGATAGGTAGGTGTATAGCACAAATAAGAACGTTTAGTCAAAAATATATAGTGAAAATAATCAACTTGGATGTTTCGCATTAAGTAGATTTAAACGAAAAACTAAACATGTAAACAACGGCTGTTATCCGACCAAATTCAAATGACTACAAAAAAGCGACGGATAAATTTTATTTAAAATTATATTATTATTTTACTATTATTTAATTTATATTTTCTAAATATAATTTATGTTTTTGGCATCCAAAGTTTAGGTGATGCAATTTGTATTGCAGAAGAAAAAAACGTTTGTACGGCTTTTAACCACAAAACAATGTGCAAATATACTCTATCAAACCCAGTTTAATTTGAACTAAATGTTTGTACCAAGTTTCGAGTAAACGAGGTACCAGAATCTATAATGATTACAAGTAGATCATATACATTAATAGGCGTTATAGAATTTATACCTGGAATTAGCGACGCTGGCATGGGCCACTATAAATGTCACTACCCAATGAAGGATGAGATGTTTTTTTACGACGACTATGATTCTCACTGTAAAATTCGTAAAAGCACCAACCAACCAATATTTATTAATTCTTTAACTTATGTAGAAATTGATTTAAATACCTAAAACATATCTGTACATACCTACCTATATTTCTATATTGTCGATTTGTTAAAAATTAAATTTCAAAAACTTGTCATCCTGGTTTCATTCATATAACATGGTCACCCTTAATAGCGAATTCTTAAGGATTATCAAAAGTAATTTGTTTTTCAGATACCGAATGTATACAATGTTGATCTCTACTTAAGTATTTAATAGACATTCATACTAAATGTTAGTGTCTCTGGTTTTTGATTCCGTTGTAATCTCAGGTAGGTACTTACAGTAACGTTGTGATCTACAGTAACGTCAGGATTGAGGAGCCAAATAAAATTGGGTTTATTACTAAATTCACTCAGTTTTACTACTTTGTCCATATGCTACAAATTCGAACACACTTACTACTAAATGATGAAGAAATTTCGCATTTATTGAATTACTGCTTCTTTGAAAAATGACGAGTCCTATGTATGGTCTGAGGAGCCACATATAATGTATGGTAACTTTTTTAATTTTAATGCAACCGCATTAAAATTTTTAGAGCGAGCGCAGCATTTTGTCTACTAAATACTCTCAAGTGCTACTAAATCATACCAAATTATGATAAATATTGATCCATGATGTTCCTAGTTCTGACGTGGCTCCTCAATCCAAACATTTAGATTGAGGAGCCACCTTTATGTCCATATAACTTTTGAAGTATTATACTACAAAATCGAGGATCGAACCTACAAAATTTTTAAACTTACTACTAAATAAGTTTATTAATTTCATTAAGATACAAAAAATGGCTCCTCAATCCTTACGGACATAATAATTCCACGAAAGCACTACAAAGTGAAAAATAACTTTAATTATCAAAAATTAAAATAACTTTTCTCTTTCTAAATTATTAAAATTACTTCAATTATCAAAAACACTGCAAAGTGAAAAATAACTTCAATTTCGGAAGTCAGTGTTCCTGTTTTCGTTTCTTCCTTTCTTTGACACCGACTTCCGAAATTGAAGTTATTTTTCACTTTGCAGTGTTTTTGTTTGGAAGTCGGTTGTAAATTTTGTAAAAAAGATTTTTGTTTTTCACTTTTTAGTTGTGGTACATAATGGACCAGTTCTATAAGCTAGGTACCTATAATGCCCAAAGTGAAGCATTCAAATGATAATAATAAATCTGAAGCCAGAATAGATTAACCCAATAACATGAAACTTAAATAAGCAAAACCGGTGGAATGAGAGTATACCAGAGTGAATTGTTCACACCTGCGTACCCCTTTGGAGCGTACCAGTGTGATGTTATGTTATGAAATGGTGTAAACAATAAACAGACATGCGATTGGCTATTCCGAGTGATTTGCCGTCATTTATGAAGAGTTCTGATGTATATCTCCGAAGTTCTTCACCAGACCTTGATAAAAATTAAATGGGACCACATGGCAAGCACCAGCTTTCGAATAAAAAAAGAATTATCTAAATCGGTTCACCCAATAAAAAGTTATGAGGTAAAAAAGATTAAAAAAAAATATACATTCGAATTGATGACCTCCTCTTATTTGCGAAGTCGGTTAACAAAAACAGCACCGTTTCGTGCCTCGCGCATGCGGAATGCCAACTTCAGGACGGCCCAGAAGTTTGGCGAGAGCTAACATTGTGTCTTGCGAAATAGGATAGGATTTCAAGATGACGTCCCAGTCATCGCTTTCAGATTCTGAAGCGGAAGAATAATGTTGTTGTTGGCGTCTGTATTAAATAGAAAGCGTAAAATCTGGGTGCATGAAATAATTAAAAACCGGCCAAGTGCAAGTCGGACTCGCGGACGAAGGATTTCGTACCGTACGTACGTGAAAATTTCAACTGCCTAGCTATGACGGTTCATGAGATACAGCCTGGTGACAGACGAACAGACAGACAGACAGACGGATCGCGGAGTCTTAGTAATAGGGTCCCGTTTTTACCCTTTGGGTACGGAACCCTAAAAACAATAAATTAACTACCAAAATCCCGACGACTCAATGATCATTTGTCGAAACCGTAGACAAACAACATAGCGCCAATCTATGGTCGGCGTCGGCTGCTAAAATGAAAAAAAAAATGTAAATTATGTAAGAAATTTCTGTAAATAAAGTGAAAAGATTGCTAGTATTCGATAAAACTGTGTGGTGTGAATATTACTGTGTGTGGTGTAGTGTTTGCCAGAATGTTTAAAAACTAAGAACAAAGAAACATGACTGTAGATAATATTAACTGCTTGCAAACACCGGGCGCTACGGAGGAATATACGTAAATACAAACATACATACATGGACTGCTAAAATCATATCCCTTCCTTTAGGCTTCGCCGTAGTCGGGTAAAAAGTAGTAAATAAAAAAACTGAACAAAAAACTGTGAAATTTGAGATTTTGAAGACCTCACTCTATACCAGCCGCCCTGAAGTTGGCTTGCCGATGCGCAAGGCACGGCGTGGTGCTGGTTTTGTAAGAGATTTACTACTGCGCAGCCATTGTAGCTATCTTAAGGGTGGCTAAGAAGTTTTGGCGAGTACAGAACAGTGCGTGCCACGAAAGATGAGACTTGACACACCACGTGCATTACCATAACATTCATTCAAAGGTTAAAGCTTAAAACCACATTCACAACTGGTTCTTTAATATCGGCAAAAACTTTTAGTAAAAAGCGATAACAAAATCTATGCTCAATAACAAAAGGGTCATCAAAGCGAAACCTCGAAGTCTGCCTAGCCCAAAGCCGGACCCTCATATTAAAATGCAACTCAGACTGCTTACAATTAAACAAAGGATTTGAATCCTCTTTAGTACAATACTTTATACAAGACTTCCTACTTTTACATGGTTGCAAATCAAAACGAGCACCATTTGTAAATATCTCAATATACTGACGCAGAGCATCGATTAAGACAGGATTATTAAATTCTAAAAAACAATGTAAATGGTAACTTACTCTCTTAGAAATATGAGACTCCTCAAGTGCAACAACGTAAGTTAATAAATCTTCAAAATAATCAAGTAAACACTGACGACAATCACTAGTATACTCAAATAAATCAAACGTCAAAAAAAATAAGTTGCCAGGACGCAAAGACTTCTGCTTCTTAACAGTGCCAGACTGCAACTGAGCACTTACACCACATATATCAACACCATCCACAGGACTTAGAAAAACTGAAGGACCCCCTGCTGTGTTCCCAGCGGACGCGCCGGTAGGGTGTTCTAGACTGGCGGCGCGAGATGCGGCTGACGTCATGATCTAAAAATAGAAAACAATCAGTCACGCGCGCTCGCTACGCTCGCTATTTTAATTGTATACCCTTTTCTATAAGAAAGTCGCCGCTAGGCCCCTCTTACGGGGGGGCCGCTCCTTTTTGACAAAAAGTCGCTTTTTAAATAATTCTTCGCGCCACCCATGCGTTGCGGTGGGTTGCGGTTGCAGGGGCAATATAAATAAAAAAATCATTAAATTTTTAAATTATCAGGATTTAATGTAGTAAAAGTAAAATGAACCTTATAACTAATATTATAACGCAAAGAATACTCATAATAATAATTCGCATCGCTACTAGCAGGTAAATTCAAAGCATCAAAGCCAATATACGCTTTACCAGCATGAGAACCATTAACAATATCAGGAGTACCCATAGCAACAACTAACTCACCAATACGATTCTTAGAATTTAATAAACTAGTTTCAACACGCTTTTTACATCTAGGATAGTACACCCAACGAATAGTTGCATCTTTCTTCAAAGACGTCCTCTTAACATTCTCATAAGAACCAGACAATTCAGGAGTACCAAAAGATCCATGATTACTTACAATATAAGTACAAATATCAAAGGTATCTTGAGCAAACAAAGGATCTACACGTGTTAGTATTGGAAGTACGTGTGACGTCTTTAAACATGAATTTACACGTTTAAGCACAATGGGTTTGCTACAAAATACAAACTGTCACATATAAATTAAGCATCTACCGACAAATGTCGAAGTACCTACCTAAATTATTATCGAATTGTCAAATACCTACAATTGTTAGAGTACCCACCTGAGTAAATATTGTTGTGTGTACAGGAAATAACTCTAAACTTACATATAAGCCATAGTGATGATATTCCTATAAAATATTACGTAATTTATAATGATCATTGTGATTTATCCTGTATTTTATATTGCTATTTTAGTATTATAAGTCTTTTGAGACAATTAATACAAGACTGTCAGTTAGTATCAATATTCTTTCGAATATTGATTAAGAATTACTAAATAGGCGATATTAAATTCCTTAATTGTCTTTATACGTTTTAAAAAGGTTTCATTACTCAAGAATTGATTATTAACCTAATTGTGAGATTATTTATAGAAATGTAGAAAATGGTGGGGACATTTGACAGGTCGACTCGTTACTATAAATAGTGTGTAATTCGTAAGTTGACACACTTCGTTGTGAACTACAAGCCAGTACAGACCAGTTGTTATATTGTGATATTGATATTGTTTTCCTGAATTGTTATATTCTGTGAAAGATGGACTACACCAGCTTCACGTAAGTTATTTGATATTATAACTTGATTATTGCTAATGGTTGTGTTGAAACTCTATTTTCATATTGTGGCCTTTATTCATAATTATGTTGACTTAATTTAAGGGCTAGTTATGTTCTTTGCCATAACCTTGTTGTTTTGGTTATGTAACATTGTGAAATGTTACAAGATTAATAATGGCCATAATAGAATTAGATCTTTATTGTGATAAACGATATTTATATGGTGGTAAAAGATGTCTATGAATACTTTTACAACCATAGTTGCTTCCGTGGAGTTTCTTGCCCTTCTTCTCCACGAGAACTAGGTCTAGCGAACGGGCGGTAAGCTATCTGAGCCTCAATATGAATTAATTGACAAGCCTAATTGAAATAAATACCTAGTCTTGTCTTTCTGTGCTTTTATTCATGAAACCATTCCCTTATACACCACATACACAGGAACTCTGATACACAGTAAATAACCATCTTGACATATATCGATACTTTTATATGGAGTTCCATTATGATTCTAACATCAGAAGTGGGATCCAGCTCTAACTTACACAATAATTCTAATGAATTTCATTTTGTCGTTTTCATAAACAACGTGTCGACGAGTCGCCGACTCCAATCGCACCAAGGCGATGTGCTAGCGATGCCACCCCAGCCGATGGCACTGCGAGCTGCATAGCTTGCGGATCTAGAATCTGTATAACCATTTGAACTGCGGTTCTTCATGCTACCGTAAGAGCAGTTGGTCCATGGATCTGCGAACTATGGTCAGAGCATCAGATTTTGACTATGGACATCTAGCTGACAGCTGCAGCACAAAAACTGCTAAAAGTGGTAAGGCCGTCAGAGGGTTTGTTTTTATTTACTGTTGAATATCTTTGTTATCATAAAGATATAATATTATGTTTGAATAAGCGTAAAAGGATAATTCCTAAGGTTTTAGACAGTTAGTGGTCACTTACATACTTGAGGGGTACAAAGGATTTGCAAATAATCGTTATTAGTTAATGGAGGCAGAATGGTAGTTTTCACCAATATTCTCACATTTACAAGAAACTCTCTGCTCTGTTTTTCTCTTGGCTGTTTCTTGAGTAAAATTAAAAAGGAATCTTATATATGGCAATGGCTCTTGAGCAGTTATTTTCATGATAAGTCTGTTTAAAATAAACAATCCAATTAATTATTTCATACCTTGCATTTCTCGATCTGATAATAAATTTAAGTAATTAGTTTTAGAGCTATTGGAGATTGAGATTTTGATATAAACAAATCGTGATCTAATTCTTATCATTGAGTCATGAATATATATTAAAAAAAACGTTATAGAATAAAACAAATAAATGAAAATAAAATTTTTGAATAATAAAAACCATGTGGGTGTAACTTACTGTTGAATAGTTTGTTTGAAAAGAGACATGACGGGAGAAAGACAGAGGAGTTATAATAATGCCAGGTCGTTCCAACAGCATGGTGCATTAGAAAAATTATTAAGTTGAATAAAATTCTGTCAATACAAGTCCGGACGGTCCTCTGAATCTTTATGATCAAGCAGCGATCTGCAACCTCTGAGTTTGACAGAATTATTGTTTGAATAAGATTCTGTCAAAACAAGTCGAGACGGGCCTCTAAATCTTTATGATCAAGCCGCGATCTGAACCTCTGAGTTTGACGGAGTTAGTTGTTTGAATAAGATTCTGTCAAAACAAGTTGAGACGGGCCTCTGAATCTTTATGATCAAGCAGCGTTCTGCGACCTCTGAGTTTGACGGAGTTGGTTGGTTAAATAAAGAATTTAAATATGTACCCTTTTTTTTTTTTTTTTTTTATAATTTATAGGCTCGCGTTTGACCACTATCTCGCCTGATGTTAAGCGATGATGTGGTCTACGGTGAAACACGCTTGCCTAGAAGAAACCTATTCACTCTTGACTTAAAGACCCCAAGGTTGTAGCTGTCAGGGAACAAAGACCCCGGAAGGGAGTTCCACTCCTTAGCTGTGCGCACAATGAAAGTATTAGCAAAACGCTTTGTGCGTATGGGAGGGATGTCCACCATATACCGATGGCGCATGGCCGTACGTCTTGTAGTCCGATGATGGAAAGGGCTAGGTGGAATCAAATTGTGCAGTTCCGTCGCACACTCCCCGAAGTGTAACCGATAAAAAACCGACAGGCTGGCAACTCGGCGACGATGTTCGAGGCTCTGGAGCTTTGAGGCGACCAGTGCATCGTTGCCAATAAGCCTTTTGGCCCGTCTGTCAATCGACTCAAGTGCATCAAGCTGGTATTTGGCAGATCCATCCCAGAGGTGAGAGCAGTACTCCATGCAAGATCGAACTTGCGCTTGATACAACTTAAGCAGCTGTTCCGGCGTGAAGTATCGTCTCACCTTCGCAAGGATCCCCAACTTTTTGGCAGCCAGTTGAGCCTTTGCCTCAATGTATGGGCCAAAATTAAGTGTCGATGTCAACGTTACGCCAAGAAGCTCAAGATGGTCCGTTAACGGTATGGTTACACCTCGGAAAGAAGGAGCCGGGTGAAATTGGCTCTTTTTCGCGGAGAAGAGACACGCCTGTGTTTTTGCGGCATTGAACTTGACCAGATTGGCATCGCCCCATTCGGAGACTGCCTCCAAGGACAAGTTCAAGCGTTCAACCATGGCCTCCCGGAGAGACCGAATCTGAGGCCCAGTAGCCCGCGCGTCGGACACGTATCTCTCAGCAACAGTGCTGTCGTCTGCGTACCCAAAGGTTCCGGGTTTTAGCAGATCATTAATGTGCAGCAAGAATAATGTTGCCGAGAGCACTGACCCCTGAGGGACTCCAGCGTTGATATCTAACTGACCGGACGAGCAGCCGTCGATAACCACTCGGATGGATCGATTCCTCAGGAAGTCCGCAATCCAATCACACAGACCACTAGGCAGACCGAAGGAAGGAAGCTTACCAATAAGGCTTTCGTGCCAGACCCTGTCGAAAGCCTTCGAGATGTCGAGGGAGACGGCTAGTGCTTCCCCGTGTCTCTCGATGGCCTCACTCCAGATGTGAATGGCATACGCTAGAAGATCCCCAGTGGACCGATTTCGGCGGAAGCCGTATTGGCGGTCACTGAGGATGTCGTTTGCTTCTAGGTATGCCAGGAGCTTCCCGTTGAGCACACGTTCCATACTCTTACAGAGGATGGACGTTACAGATATGGGTCTGTAGTTGGCAGGGTCAGCTCGACTGCCCTTCTTGGGCACGGGCTGTACGTTGGCTTGCTTCCAAGCCTTCGGCACTTTTCCAGTCTCTATCGATAGGCGATACAGGCGTGTCAAGATCGGAGACAATTCAGGCGCACAGGTTTTAAGTACAATTGCTGGTATACCATCGGGGCCACTCGCTTTGTTCACATCAAGGCTACGCAGCACCCTGCGGACGTCCTTCTGATGGATGCGAATGTTCGACATACTCGTCACACATCCATCAGAAGAAGGAGGAGGCTGCGCGCCATCAGAATTCAGATGCGAAGATTCCGCAAAGAGGGAGGCAAACAAGTTTGCCTTCTCCTCAGCGGAGTGGGCTAATGACCCGTCAGGTTTCAGCAGTGGTGGTAGTGAGGGGCGACAGAAATTTGATTCGACCGACTTAGCCAGGGACCAAAACGCTTTGCTACCCGCTGGGTATGAAGCAAGTTTGTTCCCGATTCTGCTAATGTGGTCAAACCGTGCTCTTCGCATCACCTTTTTTTTCATCATCACCCTCTGTTGGATCTGATTTTGGTCGGAAGAAAGTATCTACGTTCGGTACAATTTGAAAGAATATTGTCAGATTGGCCGAGCGATGTATTGTTGGTTAGTGTAATAATATTTAGATTAATGATGTATAGTTATACTTGGTGCAAGTCTATCCAACTAGCAGCGGGTGAAGGGGACTTGACACATCTAGTCAATTGGCAAAATTAAAAAAAAAAAAATACAATTGTACAAAAAGGGTAATATACTTCGAGAACGAAGTACATGTCAGAATGGCCGTGTTAGTATTGGAAGTACGTGTGACGTCTTTAAACATGAATTTACACGTTTAAGCACAATGGGTTTGCTACAAAATACAAACTGTCACATATAAATTAAGCATCTACCGACAAATGTCGAAGTACCTACCTAAATTATTATCGAGTTGTCAAATACCTACAATTGTTAGAGTACCCACCTGAGTAAATATTGTTGTGTGTACAGGAAATAACTCTAAACTTACATATAAGCCATAGTGATGATATTCCTATAAAATATTACGTAATTTATAATGATCATTGTGATGTATCCTGTATTTTATATTGCTATTTTAGTATTATAAGTCTTTTGAGACAATTAATACAAGACTGTCAGTTAGTATCAATATTCTTTCGAATATTGATTAAGAATAGTAATTCAAGAGACAATTAAGGAATTTAATATCGCCTATTTAGTAAAATAGGCGATATTAAATTCCTTAATTGTCTTTATACGTTTTAAAAAGGTTTCATTACTCAAGAATTGATTATTAACCTAATTGTGAGATTATTTATAGAAATGTAGAAAATGGTGGGGACATTTGACAGGTCGACTCGTTACTATAAATAGTGTGTAATTCGTAAGTTGACACACTTCGTTGTGAACTACAAGCCAGTACAGACCAGTTGTTATATTGTGATATTGATATTGTTTTCCTGAATTGTTATATTCTGTGAAAGATGGACTACACCAGCTTCACGTAAGTTATTTGATATTATAACTTGATTATTGCTAATGGTTGTGTTGAAACTCTATTTTCATATTGTGGCCTTTATTCATAATTATGTTGACTTAATTTAAGGGCTAGTTATGTTCTTTGCCATAACCTTGTTGCTTTGGTTATGTAACATCGTGAAATGTTACAAGATTAATAATGGCCATAATAGAATTAGATCTTTATTGTGATAAACGATATTTATATGGTGGTAAAAGATGTCTATGAATACTTTTACAACCATAGTTGCTTCCGTGGAGTTTCTTGCCCTTCTTCTCCACGAGAACTAGGTCTAGCGAACGGGCGGTAAGCTATCTGAGCCTCAATATGAATTAATTGACAAGCCTAATTGAAATAAATACCTAGTCTTGTCTTTCTGTGCTTTTATTCATGAAACCATTCCCTTATACACCACATACACAGGAACTCTGATACACAGTAAATAACCATCTTGACATATATCGATACTTTTATATGGAGTTCCATCATGATTCTAACACACGCATATCATTCATATGCTTATTAACAACTTCAACCTTACCCATATCATAATATCTATTTAATTCTAAATTACTAATGACATATTCAATCTTATTAACTATCATCATACCATACTGATTCTGCAAATACAGACCCACATTCTTATTACCCATAGCAAATAAAGTAAATAAAGGCATCTCCCCATACTTAATATCATAACTTTGAACACCAAAATTCCAAGCCTGCTGCTGAATAGCAGATCCACAATAAACATACTTCATAACACGCCCCGGCACAGACATAACACTTCTAACAGGTGGCCCACGAGGTGCAACATTACGACGAAATCGCCGACGAGGACGCCTCATCTTCCGACGATAAACATATCGTCTCTTGCGAACAAAAGGGCGTCTCCTCTTCCAACTTCGGAACACACGTGCGTATCGCCTCCCAAAACGGTTCCGAAGCACTAACAAACAATAAACGATTCTACGCGTGACAGAGTGTTTTCTATTTTTAGATCATGACGTCAGCCGCATCTCGCGCCGGTCTAGAACACCCTACCGGCGCGTCCGCTGGGAACGCAGCAGGGGGTCCTTCAGTTTTTCTAAGTCCTGTGGATGGTGTTGATACATGTGGCGGCTTTTTTATAGAAAAGGGTATACAATTTAAATAGCGAGCGTAGCGAGCGCGCGTGACAGAGTGTTTTCTATTTTTAGATCATGACATATTCAATCCTGATAATTTTAAATTTTAATGGTTTTTTTATTTATATTGCCCCTGCATAGGTTCGCCCACCGCAACGCATGGGTGGCGTGAAGAATTATTTAAAAAGCGACTTTTTGTCAAAAAGGAGCGGCCCCCCCGTAAGGGGGGGCCTAGCGGCGACTTTCTTAAAGAAAAGGGTATACAATTTAAATAGCGAGCGTAGCGAGCGCGCGTGACAGAGTGTTTTCTATTTTTAGATCATGACGTCAGCCGTATCTCGCGCCGGTCTAGAACACCCTACCGGCGCGTCCGCTGGGAACGCAGCAGGGGATCCTTCAGTTTTTCTAAGTCCTGTGGATGGTGTTGATACATGTGGTGTAAGTGCTCAGTTGCACTCTGGCACTGTTAAGAAGCAGAAGTGTTTGCGTCCTGGCAACTTATTTTTTTGACGTTTGATTTATTTGAGTAGACTTGAGCAGTAGATGATTTATGGGTCTCTTTAGCACTGAGGGCGGGAAGGGATCGGGCGTCATCGGGGTGGCGAACACAGCGCGGGTGGCGCGGTACGACGCTCATCAAGTCTCATCGTTCGTGGCACGCGCAGCACATAATTGTAACTGATAGAGCGAATTTTCCATAAAATCCTTATTGAATTATACAAGATAAATTATTTTAACCACCTATAACATCTAAAATTACATGTCATTAAAGTTTATTAGCTTTGCCACGTGTACTTCTAACCCAAGCTGTTTTTTATTAGCGATTAGTTCGTAATAGCAGTGTACTAAAGTTGGTTAGTGCGAGGTCAAGTTCAAGATTGTCTTACGTTTATGACATTATATAAATAAGACGGTTAAAAATAACACTATAATCATTATCTGCCCAATGAAATATATTTTTGCGAAAAAGACTGGGAAATCGTTTGTAAAACGCCTTGGACGAAGGCATGGGTGCATTGGAAATTACATCATCGACTAACTTTTTTTTCTTCTTTTCTCTTTCTCTGCGGCGGATTGTACGCTTCTATTGATGAAGATACTCTTTTCGAAGGAGTCCAACATTTTTTGGCAATACTGAACAAATTTAAAGGGAATGTGTCGTACTCTTTCATGGAGTCATATCCTTTGACCTGCCGAACTCACGCAAGTAGGCTGCAGGACAGCCATATTTGTCTGTTTGCTACATTTTTTGTATTAATATTGAAGATGGAGTCCTCGCTGCAGCTGCGCAGACCAACAACAAAAGAAACAAAGATCCTTATCTATCTGGATCCAAAGTCCTACTCTACGTACAAAATAAAAGATACTATGTAATGATAACTAATTACATGTAACAATAAGGCGTTCATAAACTTACATACCTACAATATATTACCATCTATCTTTACCACGTGACTTTACTTCCATGGCCTGTCCCGCGCAGGAACCGTAACATTTTTCTAGCATAAAAACTAGTATATGACGTTTAGCCATATATAATTATTAGAAATGTGCCGACTATAACTTTGGCCAACTAGCCGATTAGTTAGTTGTAAGCCGATCACGCTGTCGGTGGTATGATTCGGCAATTTCCGTGACGCTTCGTTTACAGCTGATTCGCGCTTAAGTTGCAACCGCCGCCGCTTTCGAACGTGTCAGAACATATTGTTTTGTTTACTTTGCATTGTTTGCTTACCATTTTTGACTTTTATTTAATCTGATGCTTTCATTTGTAGAATGTTGCTTAAATCTCAGTACTTCCAGAGATAGCTGTTTACAAACAAACTAACAACGAATCAATTTTACCTCTTTAAAATATTAGTAACATTGATATTTAATTAATGTATATTTTGTTCCAAAAGCATCGATAACCTACACTTTACTGTTATTTTTGAGAATGATGACCATTTTGTCAGAGATTTCAGAGATAGGTTTCAAGTTCAACATGACGGATTTTATTTTACAATTACTTTCTGTTTGTTGTTTCTGTCGATAAAATGTTTAAAATCATAATTACCTAATTGTTATATTTTTGAGCGCAAATAAATGTTCTTTTTTTAATTATTTTTTTATCTTAACAACAGATTTTTAACACAGACATAACTAACTAGATAACGCTAGTCCCTCCATCTGTATGAAAACCAAGCCAAACCATTTTTCACACACAATTTAAGAAAATAATTACTAACGGATAAAATTTCCTTTGTTGCGGCCAATTTTTACAGCTCAATACAGTATAATTAGTCATATTTCTAGATTTTGGTTGATGTTCGGTGCCGATAGCTCTAAATGAAACAGCAGTACTCAAGTAAAGAACAATGGCGAAATTTGAGCGTCTGAAAGTGAGTTATATACGAAAGACATTCTATTAACTGTCTATGTTTTTTAAAGTATAATAAGGCCTGGTCCAAAACAGGTTAAAAAAAAAACATAATAAATAAAAAGTTATTAGATTTTTTAGCTCATTTCTTTAGCATAGTGTTGCCATTATATATTTTATCTGCTAAGTTACAAGTAGTAACAATATTAAGTATTAATATCATTATTGTATTTATTGCAGTAAATGAGTTAAAAATACAGTTTATGTCTAATTGTAGATGTTCCTTGCAGGTAGGTCTTTGTTCTGTGTTTGTCTTCCGGGGTCTTTGTGCCCTGATAGCTACAACCTTGGGGTCTTTAAGTCAAGAGTGAATAGGTTTCTTCTAGGCAAGCGTGCTTCACCGTAGATCACATCATCGCTTAACATCAGGCGAGATAGTGGTCAAACGCGAGCCTATAAATTATAAAAAGAAAAAAAAATAGGTAAGAATATTGTAGTGTAGTAGAAATAAATGAATTACTTTCAATTGATGATTGGCAAAAAGACTAGTTCCCAAGTCTTTAAAAAATATAGCTTGGTTGTTGACCACAACCTTTTGATACACGTCAAAGTCACTTAGTTTAAATAAATATACTCCTTCCAAAGAGTATACTACACATTTAATGCTAAAATAACTAGGTAAGGGAAATACTAATGTGATATTCCCCTTTTACTTCCACAAAATTTAATAATATTACCTATTAAACACATTACTAAAAGTTACCCAGACATAACCTACAAAAGTTTATGACTGAATATCTATTATTCTCTACATTCTCGAACAAAAATTCTTGCACAAAATTCAGAACATCACCCTGAGTTAAACCAGATATTTTTCATTTAATGACTTTCGAAATTAATCTCAGCTAAAACAATGTATGGGCACCTGCCAATGATCTTTTGCTCTCTTATTGCTCTCACAGTTTTGACACGCGATTTACTCGTAGCTACTTATTTTTGCTACATGTGGTTTATATCTGTCAAAACTATAGAAACCCTTTTAAAACATTGAAAGGGTTTCTATAGCTTTTAACGAAAAGTAAATGTTAGAAAATAACCTTCATTATACCAACTAAATCAATTATTTAATTAACTGTAGTTTTTCAAACCAAATGTTACATTCAATCATCAAGGCATCGCGTTTTATCCACTTCATTTCGGTACAAACCTGTTTCAAATATTTTGAAAACAAAAAAAAATCTAAACAATTAAAAATCTATTTATAACTAAGGTTAAAACATTTATTAGAAAACCAGGGGGGTGACCATAAGCTCTTAGAGTAAGGTTATATTGAGTGTGTGTAAGGGACAGATGTATATGACTTGTATACATCTGTCACTTACGCGATCTCAAAATAACCTTACTTTAGAGCTTATGGTCACCCCCCAGGTCAATACGTTCTGTCACGACACTGTATATTACGATTTTTTATTACTCGGGAACTAATCAAACAAATATCACAGTTAGGCACTCGTATATTTTAATAAATACTCTTTAATCTTAGAGAAAATAGTATCACCGGTGTACTGACTATATGTAAAATCCACGTGGTTCCACAGAGGGTCTTCCACCTTCAATGACTCTAAAACATTAGGGAGCTTGGACAATAACCACTCCACATCTTTTACGTCCACTATTCCATCGTTTTTACCATAAATGCATACAATAGGCACTGTTGTCGCACTGAGGTTGTATTTCGGAGGCTGTTCGCTTCCGTATTTCACTAGATTTTGCTCCTTGCCGTAGTTAAACTTCTCGAATCTCCTACTTCTCATACTCTGTCCGTATCGAGCCAAATTGTGAAGGGAGGTTCCAGCTGGGAAGTGCCCAAATAACACTCTCGTAGTCTCGTTCGTGATCGACCCTAAGTGCGACGCGTCCACATGGTCGAACATATCTAGATTCATCTCACACAGCCTCTCGGTAATATCTGACAGCTGGCAGAAGAACGCAAAGAACTCCTGAGTGAAGGCACCTTTAGAAAGCACTTCTTGAACGCCGTACATTGACAACGCATCTTCCATTTTTTCAAACATCTGTGTCAGGGTTCTAAAAATTCTTGATTTTGTGTTGATGTGTCTGGTTGCTGGTGCTAGACTGATCATTAGTTGGGCTTTGTCACAGAATCCTGGTTTTTCAGAACACATAACTAAAAACGTCCCGGTTCCTTGGGAAAAACCGACGTAGTTCAGCTTCTCAAATCCTGTATAATCCAGGACATAGTCGATCATTGCTGGCACATCATAGAACCCGATTTCTTCAATGTAGAAGTTCCAGTATGCTGCATCTTTATCAGGGTTTAGATGAACGTGCCCTCTGGAGTAAAAATTCCCTCTGACATTACCCAACCAAAGGTCGAAGCAGGAATCAGAAATGAGATAGGCAAGTCCAGCGTTAGGTCCAGAATCTATCCAGGAATCCGAGCTTTGAAGCAATCCATGCATTAACAACACTGGCGGTGATCTCTTCTTCTTATGACAGTTCCTGGCTTTCACTATCCTGAACATGATAAGTATATATCCATCGTCCGTGATCACTTGATGTTCTTCAGAAATATATCCATATTTTTCGGTTCGTTCCGTAAAATTCATGAGGGAGTCCTTGGAGTATCCCAAGGCGGTTTTTGTCTCTCTTCTGATGTGTAGCTGTGGGGTGTGTATGGCACATCCTACCGTGACAACTACGAAGGTTAAGAGCAGGAAATTCAACGTGTTGACTCGTTTTGAAGTCATGTTGTCAACTGAGCGAGTACCTCCGCGAATCGTCATTATTTATTAGATTCTATATAGAACGTAAATCTGTACCTATGCGTTGTTTGTTTGTGTGTTCGAGATTTTTTTTTTGTCTTTATCTTTTCAAATCAGAAAGCATAGAAAAAGTAAGAGTGGAACAAGTATGCAGGATAGAACAAGCATGTAAGGGAATGGTTTGCAGGCAGGCATATATCTAGGATTCTGGCCAAGCTGTTTACATTTTGTCTGAAGGCCTTTGACTTAGTGGACTACAACAGGCTCTGAGCCAAGCTTAGAGAGGTAAGGGCTCCCACTGAACTCATTAACATCTTGTCCTTTTGGTACAAAATCCAGAAGAATTTCGTTAAGTGGGTAAATGTTTTGTCGGACGAGTATGCACTGGAGTGTGGAGTGACACGGGGAGGCCTGCCCTCTCCAAGACTATATAACTTGTACGTTGATCAGCTGATCGATGGGCTCAGTAACTGCCATGTCGGTTATCATATACTTACTTGGGTTGTATGTGCTATGGGGCGCCTGTTTGGGCTTATAGGGCCACAATAGGGGCGGTACGACGTAAATTACTTCAGTCAGCGTTTAGCTTTATTATTCTTATGCAAAGCATACAAGACGGTTAATACTGAGGCCTATCGGTACTTATTGGTGTACTTCCGGTCGACCTTGAAGTGCAGCGACGTGCTGCAATGTTCTATTTCGCACGAGAGACCATAGATGCGGACTTTTTAACGCGGAGTGACCGTGAGCATTACTAGATTATTTAAATCACATGTTGACGTCTGGGAGGAACTTTTATCCGAATGGCAATGTAGGTGAGATAATTCCATCAAGAGCCGAAACCTCCACCAATTATTTCCACCCGTTTGCGTGCGGCTGGCTAGGACGTGACTGGAGGTAGATTACTGTGTTGCCCAATTTCTCACAGGGCATGGTAACTTTAACAGTAAATTATTTTCCTTCAAGCTCGTTGCCTCGCCTTTATATTAGTGTTCTACATCTGACTGCGAATATGTACAATCTGCACATCATATCTTATGGGTGTGTATTCTTTGGCAGAATGAACGCAATACTATGTTGAATAATGTTCAGGCTGCATCAGCAGCCTAATTGCGTAAGTGAATTCTGCAAAGCAAACAAGTCGATTCCATCAAAGAATTAGAATCATTTCTTTCAACAATTAATTAATAATTAATGCTAATTTTCATCCGTGGTGCTAGGCAACTTGGCTTATCCCAGTTGTAAACGACGCTTTGTGCCTATTGGCCTTGTTTGTTCTGTCTCCTGCTTGATATGGAGGGCAGAGGAAATTTGTATTTTTTCCTACTTCTCCATTATTCTTTTCTGATTAATTTCGTTGCGGGTTCCCAGACAGTTAAATTCATTTTCCGGGACTTCGTCGAGCTTCATTGCCTCGGCGCTTTTCAGGTGTTCGCCACTGTAGATTTTGGTTTTCAGGAGTTGCAATGGCTTGGGAATAGTGCGGTGGGATTGTACCAAATAAAAAAAAATATAATGTTCTATGAATTTATACTTTTATGTTCTTGGATTCTCTTAAAAAAGTATTTTAATTTATAAATTAATTTGTTTTTTAAATATAGAAGTATTTTTACTATTTGGCTAATTATTTTGACTGGTACTGTGAAATCTACAGGACTGATGTGGCGACTAATCTTCTGTATAGGTACAAGAAATTGCCAGATAAAACATCAGTATATTCCCGACGTTGCAAGAGAGCTTTGAAACCCAGATTCCAATAAAAACCTGAACAATATCGATTATTTTAACTGTTAAGTATTTGTACATCATTGTAAAGCCCTCAAATCTTGGAAACCTCACCATATCTCTTGAAAAAATAAAGATATCCAGGACTAGATACATGACTAGACAGAATATGAAACTAAAATGAAGGTGAAATTCTTAGATTCAGAAAAAAAACTCCGATCCCACCTGCTGCATGACAAGGAGCAGAACCTGAAAGAGGAAGAGAATGTACAGACCCAATACAACAAAATAGCCTATGCAATCTCTACAAGCCTGGAAGAAACCCAACACTAATTTTCACAAAAAAATATCACCACGCACAGAAGAGCTCATGGCTAGAAGAAGAGAATTACAGAAGACTGGCGGGTTGCACATGTAGCAAGACTCAAGTCTTGCTTCATATTCAAGAGCATCTATGGATTTTGTGGTTTCTTTTATTTCACTCTTGTAGTCCATCTGGTCTACTATATTCTCATAATATTATTAGGCATAAAGTTTTTGCCATATTGCCATAAGTGCAGTTGGCATAATAATAATGATGCATAATGTTATAAACGCATAATGATTTTTACACATAATGTTCTTTGGAAAAAACAAACATGTTTGCGGCTCAAGGGTGGCCCAAGAACCACCTCCACTGCACCTCCTGCTGAGTCCTTAATATATATTTTTTTAATCTTATCAAAATATCGAAGTAAAGAGTATGGAATATCTAAATATATTATTCGCTGGAGACGACCAGCAAGCCGATGCTGCGGAGGTGAGCGCACGAACTAAAAAGCAAAAAATTAAAATCTCGTACTCCAGCATTTTGTGGCGGCGCCAAATAAACTATCAACGTAGGTCAACCTAGCTACAATCATTCTACGATTTAGTTAATTAATTTGCATGTTTGTTTGGCGCCAACTTAAAATGCTAGAGTAAAAGATTTTTAAATTTTGCTTTTTACTTCGTCATTTCGTCGGTTATTTTTTTTGATAAAAAGTGTTTTTTAACGTAAATATAATGAACTTAAGTAAAGTAAAGTTAACGTAAATATAATCAACATTGTGAATCTTTCGAAATTTAATTACTTGGCATTAAAATCTTAGACATTTTAAGCTTAGGTATAACAATTTTCGACGTTCAATTAAATGTACCCATAAAATTATTATGACGAAAAAATATTATGCCTTAAATATGTATGCAACTCCAAACTATGCCAAAACAAATTAGACCAAATGACAGTTGTGCTAACCTTTGCATTATGCCAAAGTATTATTATGCCACAGTATTATTATGCCACAGTATTATTATGCCACAGTATTATTATGCCACAGTATTATTATGCCACAGTATTATTTTGCCACAGTATTATTATGCCACAGTATTATTATGCTAATAAAAGATATGCGAAAATGTTATGCCGAACTGTATTATGCCTGAAAAAGTTATGCCAAGAGGGGGATTCCCCACCGGATGTACCCGAGAGGAACACATCGAGGGACGAGTGGTTTCGCTGATCGCTGGAATTGGACAAGTTATAACCGGCTATGTTTACTGTCATTACCTCTGGATATGTTTACTGTCATTAACTATTTGTTTCTTGGAATCTTTGGAGGGTTTCAAATCTTCACTTTCTATAAATAATTAACTTACAAGTAACAGGACTCACAGTGTTAGTAACAATTTACTTACAAACTATGTTAGTAAAATAATACAAAAACAGGTCGTGTCAGCTATAAATAATACTAATGACAGTCTAGCCATAAATAATACTAATGAGAAGATATATGTATGGAAAATATCACGTTACAAAGTTGTTACTTTGTAACGTGATATTTAGCTATTTTATATTTTTATATTTATTTATTTAGCTACGCGTTAGGACTTGATAGGACAGTGAAACTTCTAAGTTCTTTCGCGAAAAGTAAGGTTTGGGCTAGGAAAAATTGCTAACTGTCTACATAACAATAAACAAAATGTTCGATATTTGCTCATAAAAACATAGGGTAGTTTTAACTTGGCTTGCGGGTCTGTTCTCCTACCCGCACTTGGAAATCGGTGAATGGATTGGTGGAGTGATGACGCGCGCGCCCGCGCCCGGGTGTGAAGCCTCTCCCAGTTCGATCTGGATCACCATTAGATGTGGTCATTTTACGTGTTATAAACTCAAAACTGAACATTTTTCTGGACATACATAAATTGCCGTGCAATTAATTACGTGCGTTCATCGGGACATTTTTCCCACGCGAGTGCCGAATTGCTGTGGTGTTTCCTGCAGCTGAGATCTGGTGCCATGGCTGGGATATTCAGGTTGGTGGTCAGGCCTTTTTATCTACCCTGTGTATTGAGCAATATCGTCACTTCAATGGGGGGTTTTTAGGTACAGCACTTTCCACCAATAACTTTCGGTCCTTCGATTACAATTTATTTTACCAAGCACCCTTATTCAGACTCCACACAAAATAACATGCAAAACTTGTTTGCTTGTTTAAAGATGGTCACTGGAAATGCGATAAAAAATACTTTTAGTGATTGAAAGGGTTCATTCGTCCACCTATGCTGCCCTCAATAGCATAGTTGCAGTAAGTACGCTCCAGACGGTTTCGAGAAAAACGCGGTCAAAGTTTTGGTGAGAAAATCTTCCATAAATCCTTTGTTTGTAATCGGATCATGATGGTTGATACTTTAAATGAAAGAGGACATCAGCGCCTATCTATTACATATTTCGAAACTAATACTGAGTAATTCAAAGACAACATAAATTCATTATTTTAGTTATACTAAGTATCTCCTAGAGGCTCTCTGATAGGTAACACTTAACATAAACACAGTAAGTGTGTCTTTTACTGTATTTATGCTAATTAACCATATAAATTGGCTGTAGTAATAATAAAATAATTAATTGTTTGTTTTAATTAATGTAGGTATTTGATTAATTTAATTTGATTTGATTTTTATAATCTTGTTGTAGGTATACTGTTATTAACTGTTGCTGTAAATAACCTAGCAATAAAATTTGACAAATCATGATACGTTTAAACTTTGATGCGCTTAAACTTCGTATTTTTTATTGATTTGGTAAAACAAAAATAACGTGTAATTATTTGATTATCTCACTGACGGACTAAATAGAATTATCATCTTTCTACCCAAGAAACTAAAAGTAGCTTTACATTTCAAATAAACTAAAAATCCTTTCTTCGGTATCAAATCATCACTTTTAGATTTATCGAACAACACTTATGGATCTTATAGATACTTAAGCCGTATATAACAAAAGTTATAACCATTTTGGATAAAAAATTAAACTTTATTCTATAACATTGAAACAAAATTAATATATTCAATGAATTAGGAATCAACGCCTCCGAAAACAAGAATGCGATAACTAATCGTCAAATTCGTTGGAAAGATTCAAAGATGCATCGTCAACTGGCAAGTCAAACCAGAATTGCCTTCGGATGGGTAACATCAAGGGAACGAGATCTTTGACCATTCTCTCTTTTTGTGAAGAGGCGATATCCCTTGGTAAACTTCTCTGTTCAGCACAAGGGAATTGTTTGTTTTTTTTTTAATTTTGGCTTGTAAAAAGTTTAAGGTTGGCCCGAATTCCTCATCAGCGTGAGATCTTTTGTAGAACAAATTGTACTCTCCACAGACAACTTTGACCACAGTTAGATTCTCAACGTATTCCCGGTGTTTCATTGCACGCATTTTCTGTTGTTTCTGTCAGAATGAAAGACACAAAATTTTTAAAAGATCACGATTTCCATTAATTTTAGAATATTTAATCCTGGTTCAAACGGCTTCTACAAAGTCAAAAATGTCGCAAAAAAAATCATTTTTTGAAGAGATTGCTCCACTTGGTGGTGGAAGCTGTCAACTGAATTTAGTTTTAGATACTTTATAGTGATAGAGCGTGCTTCAATTACTGTTGACAACATTGACAAGATATTAACTTTAAAACTTTCGCGTTTCATAATGGAAAAACAATATATCACGGGAATTGAACGCGATGATTTAGATTATTTATTTACCTATTTAACCCGACGTTTCGACCGTGTTGCAACGATCGTAGTCCCGAGTAGACTGGTGTCTCGGTGTACTGGCTCCGTTGGGGCAGAACATTCTTACACTACCCTCACATTCCCGTTAAATTCCCGTGATATATTGTTTTAACATTGACAAGAAACGAAAAGAGTTTCCAGTATTTGTTATGTAACGAACAATTATCTGCCCAAATCACCAAATGACTTTTGTGCCGGTGGTGTATTAAAAAAGCTCTAAATGTTGAAACAATGTCATGACCATTTTGGCCTGAAATGGCTTCGTGCCATAAGACAGCGTAACGAGTGTTTTCTTTATTAGATTTAACTAATGGAGCAAAAATTTCGTTGATGCAATAATTCGAGGACAGAATATTGCTAATTTACTGCTCCCATGGCAAGTGTACATCTGACCGTTATCGCTACAACTTGTCTAAACATGAACACAGGATGGCTATATACTCTCAGTATAATAAGTAACCTTATATAAGATCTGATTACGTTACTTAACATAAACGCAATATCAAATCAAACTGTCTTTGTGGTAAGTAATCTGGAACCTACGCTTAGGATCGTTACTAAGCATACATGCAGTATTTGCAGCATACTGCTTTTAAGACTAGATCACTCATTTAGCTAATATTGGGCAACTGCTTAGGATGAAAACAGTATAACTTCTTAATGTCTATTTGCTAGGCTTATATCCATTTTTTAGAGAGTTAATGACTTAACATATTAGTGGTATAGATGTCATACTGTACTCTGGCTGAGAGACTCTGAATAAGAACTTCTGCAGTAAGTATATCCACTGTATTCATGCCTAGTGATGTCAAAAAAATGCTCGACTTACTGCAAATTTCTAATTGTTAAATTTGGTTCAAAAAGCGATTCAAACGAATGGGTAAGATAAAAATGTAGATCTCGTTATCGTGATCACGGCTGTATATCTAACTCATTTTTAACAAAATACCGACTTACTGCAATTATGCTATTGAGGGCAGTATGGAACTGGGACCAGGGCCCAGTTGCACCTTTAAATTGGTTTTAATGGAAAACTGGGCCCAGATTTCTTTTGATTTTTTATACAGATGTTGATCATAATAAGCATTTATACCTTATATATCATCATTTATAGCTACCAGGAGGCCAAAATCATGAAGAAGTCTTAGTATTTGCGGGGCTGGAATCATTACCGGTAAAGACTATCAAAGTACCAGGAGATTATAATCAAAAAGGAAATATTACCGAGGCTGAAATCATGTGCAGTAACTGGGCCCTGATCCCAGTTCCACAGGCGGCCGAATGACACTTAACCCGATAGAAAGTTACACTATTGCTTCGTGTCGCTGGCTATTGACGTCCCGAAAAAAAAAAACTGTTTCTGTGGAAAGGATCCCGGGCGCGAAGTCACGGGAAAAGCTAGACACGAAGAAAATTAAAATAAGAAAATGAATGGCAAATATTCAGTTATTATGAAACTATGCCAAAGAACAATAACAGGTCCCCAACAACGGAGTCGTCGTGTTTCAGCAAGGTGGAGACTTGGTTCAGGGTACAGAAGAGGCGTAGGAAATTAAACTCGTGGTCTGGTTCCAAAATTATAATAAATGTTCAAAAAAACTATATTTTTGTTAAATACATAGACAATATAGAATATCATAGACAAAATCTACACATGATTATTATTGGTTTCTTTACGAATGTGGTGCCATCTAAGCGGGATGGCATGAACTAAGAAGAACGACGCTTGACTTTGGTAGTGTCGTCCGGTAGTCCCAAAGTGGCGCTGCGTTAACAAAAGTATTTTGTTTTAACTTCGCCTAATATTAACCCAGGGCGGAGGACATGCAAAAATGAATCCTAGTTGAAGGGTTGACTTAAGAGCTGAAGGAAACCACTTTAAAGAAAACTTTAACGTTCGAGAACTTCACTTTATCGAAAGCGCCAAAGCTTAATTTAGACATTTCTGGCATCATAAGTTACAACATTAAGCATCGGGATAAACTGCTTGAATGGGATCAGAACCAACTTGGGTTGGGCATTGCTGGTCTTAGCAATCTGGCTTCGTGTCTGATTGATGAAGAAGACTACCAAAAGGTGGAATTCTTGAAAAAGCTGTCAGAAGTCAGCAAGATTTTTCTAGATTTACACTACGAGAACTCACAACATAGAAGAAAGTTGATAACTTCTTCACTGGATAATAAGTTTACCACTAAAATAACTGATATAAAACGAGACACATTTCTTTTCGAAGTTCACCTTGGAGAAAATAATAAGGCAACAAAAACAGCAGAAAAATCAGGTCTTTAAATAAAGCGCAGCAATGATAGTGTTCCTTCCACATCCAGACAACAGGGAAACTTGAGAGGCCAGGCCTCGGTTTCAATCAACAAGGAGTACCAAACTGGGTGGGCAGAAGCCAAGGTCCACATCCAATCAAGGACACTCGACACAGCTAGGTCGGAGGCAGCCAGCTGCGAATAGAGGCCTGTCCGGAAGATGAACTACAGAACTCGCAGGAACCAGTAGAGGTAAAAGTTCATACTGGTAGATTAAGCCACTATGTTAGTTACTGGCAAGCAATAACCAAAGACCCAATAGTCTTAAACTATGTTAAGGCCTTAAAAAATCATTTTGATGAGCTTTCTTGATCGTTTTTGATCGGGCGTTCTTAATTTTATTAAAAACCCCAAGGTTCGTCCCAAGTGACACACAACAAAAATTTTGGAGCTCATATATTTTTTTGTAAAAAAAATATTAAAAGCAATTTTTAAATGGAGGAACTTGATTAAGGTTGTACATTAAACTCCGGTTCCTCCTCACAAATCTATTAAACTCTCCTTTACAACACTTTTTAGGGTTCCGTACCCAAAGGGTAAAAACGGGACCCTATTACTAAGACTTCGCGATCCGTCTGTCTGTCTGTCTGTCTGTCTGTCTGTCTGTCTGTCTGTCTGTCCGTCTGTCTCCAGGCTGTATCTCATGAACCGTGATAGCTAGACAGTTGAAATTTTCATAGATGATGTATTTCTGTTGCCGCTATAACAACAAATACTAAAAACAGTATAAAGTAAATATTAAAGGGGGGCTCCCATACAACAAACGTGATATTTTTGCTGTTTTTTGCTCGATATTAATAACGGCAACAGGTAGACGCTTGAAATATTCACAGAATGTTTAGTTGTATATTTACTTCAAAAAATAATAATTAATAAATTAAAATAAAATAAATTAAGGGGGACTCCCATACAACAAACGTGATTTTTATTCAGTGTTTTGCAATAATGGTACGGAACCCTTCGTGTGCGAGTCGGACTCGCTCTTGGCCGGTTTTTTTTAATCTACCAGTATCAAAACCATGGATCTTTATTCGAAACTGTCAGGCTGTGTGGAGGAACTGTCAAAATCATTTTCCTCAAGAATGGCACAATATGAGGAGGACTTGAAGAATGCCAGTGGTGAAGCTCCACATAAGACGATTGCCAGTCTAGCCAAGGCACTTTACCGAGTTCAAGAGTCTAGTCTGGAAAACCCTTGGTTCACTTAAAGCCCAGATGGAGTTGCTCGTGGTAGGGCTGGACAGGCATGAGATGGTATCCCGTGCAAAAGCCCTATTATAACATGGCTTGACTGAGGACAAAAAGTTTTCTCAGCATTTTGTCGGTACGTATGGAAATGGGACACACCACACCAAAAGACAAAATAGCCTGTCATCGACTCGGAAGCAACACTAGCAAGCCTCGTCCCCTCTTAGTTCGATATGAAAGCCGTATCGTGCGGAGTGAGGTGTGGCGAAACAAAACAAAGCTAAAAGGGTCTGGTCTAACGTTTTCTGAGTTACTCACCAAGCCCCGACACGAGATATTTATGAAAGCTCGGAAGTACTACGGCATACGCAAGTGTTGGACGTCTGAGGGGAGAATTGTCATCCAAGTCTCTGAAAAAACTCGTCGCAAGATTGGGTCTGCATTGGAGTACCGAGAGGTCGTCGCTCAGTTCCCTGTAGCAGAACAGCATACAATGAAGCCCATGCCCGAGAAGAGAACACGCAAGCCAGCGAAGTGATAAAAATAAATAAACTTCAGACGATGCGTTTAAATACCTGCAGCTAAATAGACGGATCTCAAAGTCATTGAAAAGCGACCTCCGCCGCTTTAATACTGAGCGTATTAAAGACGCGATTGAGCGGAATAAGGGCTCCAAGGTCTTTGCAAGAGATCTGTCTATTGGGCAGAGCCAGCTCACGAAACTGAAGACCGATGATGGCAGGATCGTTTCCGCCAAACCGGAGCTTCTGCGGGAGATCGAGAGATTCTATGGGCAGCTGTACACGTCAACCAGTAAACCCGTCGCGAATCTAGCGAATGACCCTAGAGCTAGATTGACCCGACACTATACCGAAGACATTTCGGACGTCAGCCTGTATGAGATTAGGATGGCTCTCAAACAGCTTAAGAACAACAAGGCACCGGGTGACGACGGAATTACGGCCGAACTCCTGAAGGCGGGTGGAAAACCAATCCTTAAGGCCCTTCAGAAGCTGTTTGATTCTGTCATACTCGAAGGGAAAACGCCACAGGCATGGTGCAGGGTTGTGGTGGTACTCTTCTTCAAGAAGGGTGACAATGCCTTACTGAAGAATTATGTGTTTTTATAATGATTACTTGGGAATACTGTAAGGCTAGAGCCACATAAGCAGAATTATCTTTTGGGACGGTTTTATAGCGATATTCTTAATTAAAGTTGCCTACGATCCTTACATACTTCTTTTGCTTCGTTTACGTTCATACATCTAGTCATACACGGACACCGGTTATGAGTACTGCGCACCTAGTCTTTCGGAAGAACTTCACCAATAAGATCCATATATATCCTTCTATGGAACAACTTAATAAAATACTTCTGCATTTTTGCAGAACCCTTCCGCAAAAAGCAGATTCCTAGAAAGTAATAAAATTATTAATAAAATTGCATATTACAAAGTACATAATTGCTTTATAATTAAGCTTTAAGTGCTGCACTAATTACAAATAATTGCTCAATAAAAATTACAGAAAGACAATTAAACGTTCTTAGAGCTATTTTATATTAAATATCATTGCAATGGCCTAGCTCTTTGTGAAAAGTACAAAAAACTACAATGATAAAGTTAAAAAATAAACTTTTAAAAGATGAAGCACTAACGTAAGTACCTATTTAAAAAGTAGAGCATACCTAATAATTACAAAAAGAAGTGAAAGTAAAAAAGTATAAAATTATTTTTTATAGTTTTCGAGGCATTTCAAAAGTGACTCCAATTTCCAATACATAAAAATTCGCGATTAAATTTAGATCCATAATAGTCACTGTCTTGAACTGTATACACGTTTTTGAAACATACATAAGCTCTACCTTAACCATGGGGGTAGGCAGAAAACACAGAATACACACCACCTGCAGACATAAACACACTCATTTATACGCACACACACATTTGGACACATTACATTATTGCATTTTTTTACACATTTTGCTTCGTTTACCTTCATAGATCTAGTCATACACGTTTGTCGGTAGTACTATGCAGCTGGCCTACACCAATAAGATCTCTGTACGTACTTCTGGGGAATAAGGGGGAGAGGGGACATAAGCTCATTCAATTTCGAATGTCATAATCACATGCACGCGCTGCAAAGCGGCGGCTGTCGTCTTCAGAAGAGCTGTGGTGCTCCCAGCTAGATAACGAACGAGGCTATGGCGACCGAGCAATAACGGGATAACTACGAGTATCCCGTTAACTACTCGTTCGGGCAACTGGTTTGAAAGAGGCTGCAGCGGCCTTAGGGTCTGAATAACCCTTAAATTGTCTGTTGCAGAAGGCAACGGGAAACCACTGCACTATTTCCCTCGAGAGTCACAATGGATTTAAGGAATAGCGATGTAGATAAAGTCGACTAAAGTCTAAATTTCAAGACCTGAGAATGAGATCTCAAAAGGTGTTGCCTTTGTGATACCACTTAGCATAGATAAGTATGTCAGCAGTTACAAGCCGATTAACGACCGAATAATTGCCACTAAGGTTAACAAAACTCCCTGTAAGCTGAACATCATACAGGCGCCTACCGCCCCATCTAGCGAGGACGGAATTGAGAACTTTTATAGTGCCTTGGCAAAATCTCGCCAAGAAATACCAAAAAGGGAGATAGCGGTAACAAGCCTTCAGAAAAGCGATTGAACATAAAGTGCCTGAATGTTCTCTAAATGTCCCAAACCTCAATTGGAAGGCTTTTAAAAAAATATTGTGCAAACTGCCAAAGAAAATATGCTTCCTAAACCTACCATGAAGCCATTTATAACCTGTGTGGCGTGTGATGAGTGATCTGGGTGTGGTCTTCTTTCTGTGGCAGCGGGGATTCGGTCAGGTACTGGCCCCGTTGTCCACGTGTTCCCACGTCGGGCACATAATCCCTCACGAACGACGTGGCGTGGTGTCGACATTGAGCCGACCTATCTACCCTACGGATTTCTTACCTCCGACAGGTGGTGTTGTGTTGGGCCGCAAACTGTTGTGTTGGGGCTGTAGAAAGTCGTGTGGGGGCCAGAGACTGTATTGTTGAGGCCGGAGACTGCCTGGCTGGGGATGACTGTCCGCCTAAACCGACTGCTCGGCTAAGGCTGAGGCTGTACGCTCGAGGCAGGGTGTCGCGGAGTGGAGTTGGCTGGCCGCGCGGCGGCCTCTGAGTGACTGGCTTTCTGATTCTTCTGTTTTTATTTTATTTTGTTCTTCCACCCTCAACTTAAAATTGTTGATAATTTTTTAAACAAAGAAAGATTTTACCAGCCAACTGCAACCAGCGACCCTACATATATTTACTTTTTCATTTGTGAAGTGTTTTGGGGGTTTCACAAAATAAACTGATATTGCAGTATTTGGTGCTTTACTGTTCCCGAAAAGAAATCTCGTTACATTGGCCGACTCGATACGACAAGTGGCCGAGTTTAAGCTTCTCCGTGCGATTTATCTGGCTCTGGCACAGTCCATCGTGGGTTACTGTATTACTGCTTGGGGAGGTACTTGTAAAACCTACATGATACGCCTCGAGAGAGCCCAACGATCTCTGTTAAAAGTCATGACCTTCAAGCCGTACCGGTTCCCCATAAGAACCCTATAAGAAAGTTGCCAAGTACTTACAGTGACACAACTATACCTGCTCAATCTCACATTAAAACAGCATGAGAGGACTCCGGTAAATCACGCAAATAAACATAGGAGAACGATCAGTAATGTGTGTATCCCAGTCAAATGTAAGACCGCATCTGCTCGACGGCAACATCTATACCTATCGACTTATTTATATAATAAATTAAACAACATCCTCAACATAAACCCACTAACAAAAAATAAAACTAAGTTAAAACTAAATTCATGGCTTCAAACACTTGATTACCAACAGACGGAAAACTTAATCAAAGAACAATACTCGAGATGATTAATAGTTAGGTAGGCAAACCAAGTCTCATATTATAACCTAAGTCCAGACACCAACCATGATCACACACCACACACCAAACACACACACATAGACACAACACACTCACATTTTCACACCTATGCATAAACACACGCACACACACCAAGCAAGAGCATTGTAACAATGTATTATTTTTAATGATTGTTATTCTTTTTCCGATGCATAAAATGTTGTGAACACAAGTACCATAACGGGTGAGGACACTGACTCCTGTAACACAGGTCTCACCTAGCACAGGAGTCAGGGTTTCAAATGGAAATGTATAACTTTTTTCTTTGTGTCAATAAAAATATTTTATTATTATTTTATAATCTTGGGAACAGCTGACCTAATTCTTCGTAGACGTGAATTAAAGGGAAAGGGTCTGAACTTACAAGAAAACAGAAGGTTATATGACCAACTTAGCGCAGAGATCCAGAGAAGTTGCCGTAAAGATTATGACTAGTACATAAATAACATGTGCTGATGTTGAACATAATTCTGCGAAACACGAGACTAAAGATCTTTTCCGCAGGGTCAAGGAGCTGTCTAAATTTCGTAGTACGAGAACCTGCACGATCGCAGATGAAGCAGGTAACGTACTCGTACACTGAAAAGAATCAGGTTCTGGAACGCTGGAAACAGTATTGCACAAAACTTTATGACATCGGTCAACCTGTCACAAACGGCGCGCAAACAGACTTATCACCACAAGTACCCGAAATTCTGTAGTCAGAGGTCGAACATGCCATTGAATGTCTAAAGGTTAGAAAATCTCCAGGTTAAGATGGAATTCCAGCCGAGTTACTAAAAAACCTGGATTCCAAAGGTGTGAAGCAGATTCTGAGCATCTGCAACTCCATCTGGAAGACCAGAAGATGGCTTGAAGAGTGGACAGAATCTGTGTTTGTTCCGCTTAGACAGGGGGGCATCTTCTCATCTCTGCTCTTCAATGTATATGGAGAGTATATAATCCGGAAAACTCTTGAGGGCAGGAAAAAGGGGTTTGCTGTTGGTTGTAAGCGCATCTCCGATCTGCGATATGCAGACAACACCGTTCTACTTGCTACAACTTTTGACGACAGGAAGGCGATACTGCATAGACTGGAGGTGAATAGCGGCAAATTAGGGCTTGCAATAAAAAGGCAAAAAAACAAGCTTATGGTGATAGATATTGCGGGCAAACTAGCGGGCTCCAATAGCATCCAGGGTATATATATGTATAGTAAAGGCGTCACGCTTGGCAGATTTGTGAATATTTTTTATCATTCCAAAAACATGCGAAATGACACAGCTACTCCTAATTGCATTACTGTCTAAATTGGTGACACAGAGGTGCTCACAGATATCAATCGGATACTATGCCTTCAACACCGCATAGAGAGGATGCACCCCTGTCTAACGCCTTTCTTGATGGAGAACACATTTAAACAGTCGGTGTCTATTTTGACGAAAGAGCGGTTGTTGATGTAGAGGCATCAGACTAGGTCAAAAAGGTGTTTAAGCGTACCCATGTCGCCCAGAACCTCCCACAGCCCATCCCACTGCACACAATCGAAGGCCTTGCTGTAGCCAATTAAACACAACAACACAGAGCTGTTAAATTCCCGGCTTTTTTCAATAATTTGGCAAACGTTCAGGATTTGTTCCCGCGTGCCTTTGCCTTTAACAAACCTGGCTTGTTCTTTTGGAATTTATGGACGTACAGGAGTATCTTGCTTACATGTGGGATAATTGCTAGTGTCCTGTAGTTACTGCAGTCTTTGGTAGAGTCTTTTTTATAAAGCGGAACAAACACGGACTCTGTCCACTCTTCAGGCCATCTCCTGGTCTTCCAGATGGAGTTGCAGATGCTCAGAATCTGCGTCATACCTTAAGTATCCAGGTTGTTTAGTAACTCGGCTGGAATTCCATCTTTACCTGGAGATTTTCTAACCTTGAGACATTCAATGGCATGTTCGACCTCTGACTGCAGAATTTTGGGTTCTTATGGTGATAAGTCTGTTTGCGCACCGTTTGTGCCAGGTGACCGGTGTCATAAAGTTTTGTGCAACACTGTTTCCAGCGTTCCAGAACCTGATCTTTTTCAGTGAGTACGTTACCTGCTTCATCTGCGATCGTGCAGGTTCTCGTACAACGAAATTTAGACAGCACCTTGACCCTGCGGAAAAGATCTCTAGTCTCGTGTTTCGCAGAATTATGTTCAATACCAGCACAGATGTTTATTATTATTTATTATATTCTTTATTGTACACCACAAAAATATTGATGACATATTGTTATTGATGTACTGGTCATAATCTTTACGGCAACTTCTCTGGACCTCTGCGGTGAGTTGTTCATATAACATTCTTTCTTGTAAGGTCAGACCCTTTCCCTTTAATTCACGTCTACGAAGAATTATAAAAGGCTCCATGGTAGGTTTAGATAGCATATTTTCTTTGGCAGTTTGCACAATAATTTTTTGCAAAGCCTTCCAATTGACGTTTGGAACAACACTTAGAGAACATTCAGGCACTTTATGTTCAATCGCTTTTCTGAAGGCTTGCTCAACATGGCGCATGTTCAGTGTGCCTTCTTGCTTGAGGAGTTTTCACAGCCGAATTCGGATTGTGGTGACTAAAGCTTGTGATCTGAGCCACAGTCCGCCTCCGGGTAAGTTGTGGTATTCATGACAGACGATTTCCATTGGCTCTGGATGTATGTAGTCTATCTGGTTTCTAAAACAGCCGCCAGGAGAAATCCAGGTATACAATCGTCGATGTGTAGGTATTCATCAGCCATAGTTTATTCTCGTTAGTGTTAGATATTATTTCCAATTATTGACTAATGTTAGTTAATTGATACGTAATGTACTTTAGATTTTATTGTTTACTTGTATCCTAATTCATATAACTTACATATTAGTTATTGAGGAATTTATAAATAAAAGTTTACATCTTTTCATTAGATATCAGATTTATGTTTATATACATATTTTACATATCTTACATTAAAATCAATATTTTAACTAAGTACCTACATAACTTCTATTTTAGTATATAAACTTATTTGCTATTGTTTACATTTCAGGTCGAAAACACTCACTTCCCAGTACGTCCGAGGAAAAGGAATTAGTGAAGAAGCGAGGCAGTTTTAAGAGTCGCTTAACTACATTCATTAGTTACTTGGACGCAATGAGTGACAAGAAGCCAAGTAGTTGTGATATCACGGAATTTCAACTGCGTATGGGCAAAATTGAGTCGTTGTACGAACAATACGATGAGGTACAGTTGAGGTATGGTTGATGATGTGAAGGCCCAGTTGTTTGAACGTTCTAAATTCGAGACGTTGTACTATAAAGTATTGTCGAGGGCTCAGCAGTTAATGATTGAATGTAATAAAGATAATAATTCGGTTTGTAGGAATAGTAGTCGTGGTAGTGTTTATAAACCTATTAAGTTGCCTACCATACAACTTCCAAAATTTAATGGGTAAATTGCTATATAAATTGGTTAGAGTTTCGTGACACCTTTACTAGTCTCATCCATCATAATGACGAGATTGATGAAATCAACAAATTTCATTATTTGCGTGCTTCTCTGGATGGATCTGCTGCTGTGGTTATTTAGTCGATTGAGTTTTCCGCTAGTAATTACGATGTAGCTTGGAATTTAATATGCGATCGATTTGACAATAAAAGATTATTGGTACAGAATCACGTGTCAGCCTTATTTAATATAGATCCTATCACAAAGGAATCCTCAGCAGCTTTGAAAGTTTTAATACACCAATTAAATAAAAACTTGCGTTCGTTAGAAGCGTTAGGTGAACCAGTCAAACAATGGGATACTTTGTTGATATATTTAGTTACTTGTAAGTTGGACCAGAAGTCTTATCGTGAATGGGAGGAATTTAAAGGTCATACTGACAAGGACAGCAAGATCACTTTTGATGCATTCCTCCACTTCATTCGCACACGCGCTGATTTAGTTTAAACTTTAGAAATATCAAGACACAACGTGCCAGGTATTACTAAATCAGGTGCCTCGAGTAAAATTAAATCAATGGTGACGACACAAAATTCTAATAATGTAAGCACTGAATCCGTCACGAAGCTATGTCCCAATTGCAAAGGTGACCATAGCTTAACTAATTGTTCACAGTTCCTTGCTTCAAGTAATGAAGCTCGGCGTAAATTAGTGCCTAGTTTTAAATTGTGTTACAACTGTTTTCGTTCGGGTCACTTATTATTTTTTATTTTTTTTATCTATTATAGCCCCGCGCTTGACCACTATCTCACCTGATGGTAAGCGATGATGTGGTCTACGATGGAGCACGCGTGCCTAGTAGTAACCACTCTTGACTTAAAGACCCCTAGATTGTAGCTATCGGGAAACACAGACTCCGGCAGGGAATTCCACTCCTTAGCTGTACGCATAATAAAAGTATTCTCAAAACGTTTAGTGCGTATGGGTGGGATGTCCACCATGTACCGATGGCGCATTGCCGTGCGTCTGGTAGTCCGATGATGAAACGGGCTGGGCGGAATTAGATCATGCAATTCCATCGCACACTCCCCGAAATGCAATCGATAAAAAACCGACAAGCTGGCAACACCGCGACGATGTTCAAGACTCCGGAGCTTTGACTTAACCAGTGCCTCATCGTCGATGAGCCTCTTGGCCCGCTTTTCGATCGACTCTAGTGCATCAAGCTGGTATTTGGCAGATCCGTCCCAGAGATGAGAACAGTACTCCATGCATTGTCGAACTTGCGCTTGATACAAGCTGAGCAGCTGTTCTGGCGTGAAGTACCTTCTCACCTTTGCAAGGATCCCCAGATTTTTGGCAGCCTGCTGATCTTTTGCCTCAATGTACGGGCCAAAATTGAGAGTCGATGTCAACGTAACGCCAAGAAGCTCAAGATGGTCAGCTATTGGCACGGTTACATCTCGGAAAGGTGGAGCCGGGTGAAATTAGCTCTTTTTAGCGGAAAAAAGACACGCCTGGGTTTTAGCAACATTAAACTTGACCAGATTGGCATCGCCCCATTCGGAGACTGCCTGCAAGGACAAGTTCAAGCGCTCCACCATGGCCTCCCGAAGAGACTGGATCTGAGGCCCGGTACCACGAGCGTTAGACAAGTATCTCTCAGCAACAGTGCTGTCGTCTGCATACCCAAAGGTGGTTTTAGCAGATCGTTAATGTGCAGCAAGAATAAAGTTGCTGAGAGTACCGACCCCTGAGGGACCCCGGCATTAATATCCAAGTGGTCCGACGTGCAGCCATCGATAACCACTCGAATGGACCGATCTCTCAGGAAGTCAGCAATCCAATCACACAGACCACCGGGCAAACCGAATGAAGGAAGCCCACCAATAAGGCTTTCGTGCCAGACCCTATCGAAAGCCTTTGAGATGTTTAGGGAGACGGCAAGCGCTTCCCCGTGCCTCTCGATGGCCTCACTCCAGATGTGAATGGCATACGCTAGAAGATCCCCAGTAGACCGATTTCGGTGGAAGCCGTATTGGCGGTCACTTAGGATATCGTTTGCTTCTAGGTATGCCAGGAGCTTAATATTGAGTACACGTTCCATACTCTTACAGAGCATGGAGGTTACAGATATGGGTCTGTAGTTGGCCGGGTCAGCTCGACTTCCCTTCTTGGGCACGGGCTGTACGTTAGCCTGCTTCCAAGCATTCGGCACTTTTCCAGCCTCTTAAGAATGGCGGAATAGGCGTCTCAAGATCGGAGACAATTCAGTCGCACAGGTTCTAAGAACAATTGCTGGTATTCCGTCAGGGCCGCTAGCCTTGTTCACGTCGAGGTTGCGCAACACCCTACGGACGTCTTTTTGATGGATACGAATGTCCGACATGGGGCCGTCACTTTTCTAACAATTGTAAAAAACCAGATTGTAAGTTATGTAAGCGCAGGCATAACACTTTAATTCATACTTCGGACACTAACGGTAATCATAGTGATAAGATGTCTGATAACAAAAATACTAAAAAGATGTAAATAAAAAAAGTTAATTAAAAAAATCAAAAAACCCCACTGCTTAAAAAGCAAACTAAAAAGACGTAAACAAGAAGAAAATCATGTTGTGCAGTCGGGCTTTTTGATTTTTTTAATTAACTTTTTTTATTTACATCTTTTTAGTATTTTTTTTTTAGAATTAGGTACATTTAAACATATAAATGTTAAATATTTTTGAAATCGCCTCTTAAAATCCTTTATTTTGATACCCCACACGATGGGTTTGGAAGAATTTTTTTTTTTTTTTTTCCACAAAATGGCGCCCAAAATCCGCAGTTTTTTTCAATTTTAATGTAGCCAGTGAAACTCGCAAGATTAAGACGAATCGATTGACGTAAGAATCATCAAAATCGGCCAACGCGTTTGGTCTCTAGAACGCCACATAGGAACAAACATACATACATACATACATACATACTTACATACATACATACATACATAGACTGATAAACACTCCTTCGGCAGTCGGGTAAAAACAAGTCCGATAGATGGCTCAATCTATGGCATAAATAACGCGACCTCTCGCATAGGCAATACTTGTCGGGTAAAAATGACGTCACTCAACAACAGTTATAATGCTAAGTTGTTTTGTTTTGCCATTAATAACTAACGAAATGCCATGTCGTGAATTAGATTTGTCTAACCTGAATATTCCTACTGATATTTGTTTGGCAGACCCTACTTTTTACAAGCCTTCTGATGTAGATCTTTAAATAGGTGCTGATCTATTCTGGGACCTGTTAGGTACGCGAAGAGTAAAGCTAGAGGTCGGGAAGCCAGTACTATTTGAAAACAGGTTAGGCTGGATCGTTTCTGGATCCATTTTATATAAGGACAGAGTATTATGTAATAGTATGAGTTGTAATTTTACTCATACTAGTAGTTCCTGTAATAATAATGACTTAGGATTAATTCGTGATAACTTGACGCGGTTTTGGAACCTCGAAGAGGTTTCCTCGCAGCATTCTAACTACTTGCCCGAGGAAAAATTGTGCGAGGAACATTTTATTAAAAATACGACTCGTTTACAGAACGGCCGTTTCTGTGTCCGTATTCCAATGAAGCAGAACCCTTCTGTTCTAGGTGACTCATTTCATAGGGCTTCAAAATGATTATATTCCTTGGAACGCAGACTTAAGGCTAAACCTGATTTTAGTAAATTATATCACGAGTTCATGGCAGAATATGAGTTATTAGGTCATATGACCGTAAACAAGGAACTAGATTTAAATGCATATTTCATACCTCATCCGTGATGACACTTACCTGATCCGTGGTATTACGCGAATGTAGTACCACTACCAAACTACGTGTAGTATTTAATGCTAGTTGCCTTACTTCATCAGGAGTATCCTTGAATGATTTACAGATGGTGGGTCCTACAGTTCAGGACGACCTCCTGTCTATACTTCTTAGGTTTCGACAGCATAAGTATGTCTTGTCAGCCGATGTTGAAAAGATGTATAGACAGGTAGTAGTACACCCATCTGATAGGCACTTGCAACAGGTAGTTTCGCGTGACGACACTTGCAGTCCTGTCAAGGTATTTAAACTCAACACCGTCACATACGGTACGGCGAGTGCGCCATTTCTTGCGACGCGCTGCCTTAAGCTACTAGCCATTGAGTGCACCAATGATAAGATTGCCACCATAATCAAACATGATTTTTATGTTGATGTTTTGTTCACGGGTGGTAATGATTTAAATGACGTGATGTTCATTCGTAATGAGGTCACCAATGCACTGGCATCAGCTCGCATGCCGCTTCGCAAGTGGAAGTCGAACGAACCTATTTTAGTCTCAGGGACTTCTCAGTCATCATTAGATTTAAGTATGCGATCTAGTGAGCCCAATAAACTATTAGGGCTTGACTGGTTTGCTGACTCTGACGAAATAGGGTTTTTAATTAAAGCTAAACTGCCTTCAAATGGCAGTACTAAGCGTGACTTGCTTTCAGCAATTGCACGCATTTTTGACCCCTTGGGTCTGATATCTCCTTTTGTAGTGACCATGAAAATGTTGTTGCAAAAATTGTGGTTAGACAATCTTTCATGGGCTGAACCATTGTTTCTGGAACTCAACACAGCTTGGAATGCTATTGTTAAAAATTTCCCGCTTCTAAATACTTTGCGTATCCCACGTTTTGTTATGTCCGATTCGTATCAGACGTTAGAATTACATGTATTCACGGATGCATCTGAGCGCGCGTACGGTGCGTGTGCCTATGTACGTAGTGTTAGCAGTGATGGTGAATGCATAGTCTGCTTATTGATAAGCAAAAGTCGTGTGGCACCGATTAAACCCACCACGATTCCAAGTTTGGAACTGTGTAGTGCCGTGGTGGGAAGTCGCGTGTATGAGAAGGTGGTCAAATCACTTCGATCAAAGTTTGATCGGGTATATTTTTGGACAGACTCGACCATTGTATTGGGATGGTTACAGATGTTGCCTTCTAAACGTCAGCCATTTGTACGCAATCGCGTTGCTGAAATTTTAGATAAGGTAGGAAACTGTACTTTTCGTCATGTCCCAACCTAGAAGAACCCAGCAGACTTAATACCTCGTGGCATGGATATTGATGCTCTGCAATGGTTACATAATTGGTGGTGTGATCCCGATTTCTTAAAGGAAGTTCAGTCTAACTGGCCATCTCCACCTAAAAGTTTAGTATTCGAGACATTACCCGAAACGCGACCTCACGTTTCATTGAGCGCTATTGTAGGAAATAGTTCTTGCACTTTATTTATAGATTTTAAAAGTTTCTCTAAATATTTAAGACTGGTTCGTTCCATAGCATATGTGTTGAGATTTGTTCGTATTTGGAGGAAACTGCCTGTAATTAGTAGGTTTCTATCAGAAGAAGAATTACAGGAAGCATTAAATGTTATTATCTTGAAATGTCAAATCGATTCGTTTCCAGAGTACAAATTACTTGCAAACAAACAAAGTTTACCTTCAAAAAGCGCCCTTCTCAAATTTAATGTTTATTTAGACAGCAATAAAATAATGCGTGTCGGAGGACGCTTAGAGAATTCTGATTTTATGTATAATAAAAAACATCCTATTATTTTACAGTCCACTCATTTATTTACAAGGCTATTGTTTAATTTCGAGCACAAGAGATTGATGCATGCAGGTCCACAGTTATTATTAACGTCAATTAGGTCATCGTATTGGCCTATAGGTGGCCGAAATTTAGCTAAGGCTTGCTATCGTAACTGTGTACGCTGTTGTCGGATGAAGGGTAACGTAGTTACGCCTTTAATGGGGAATTTGCCGCAGCAGCGTCTCCATCCGGGAGGTTACCCTTTCGAAAGTGTTGGCGTAGATTATGCCGGCCCTATTATGTTTGCCAGTCGGCAAGGCCGCGGTTGCAGGCTAGTAAAGGTACACCTTAGCCAACCATAGGGATATTTATTTGCTTCACCACCAAGGCTATTCACTTGGAGCTAGTAGGTGACCTAACTAGTAATAAATATTTACTGGCTTTGTATAGGTTTATTTCGCGAAGGGGAAAACTGACAACGGTACCTCGTTCGTTGGCGCGTACAACGATTTCTCGAAATTTTTAAAAACAAATTGCGATTCCTTGGGTGCAAGTTTGGCTAATGATGGAGTTAAGATGCACTTTATTCCCGCTTATACTCCTCACTTTGGCGGACTCTGGGAAGCGGGTGTTAAGTCGACAAAATGCCATTTAAAACGAGTGTTGGGCAATTGTAACCTCACGTTTGAAGAACTTAACACCACGCTGATCCAAATTGAGGCAATTTTAAACTCTCGTCCATTGACGCCGTTGTCCGCCGATCCCGCTGACCTTACACCTCTGACTCCAGGGTCTTCCTTGTCGGTCGACCGCTTACTTCACTGCCACAGCGAGATCTTCAGGAACACTCCATCCATCATTTAACTCGTTTCCAAAGAATCGAGCAACTCGGTCAACATTGTTGGGTTCGGTGGAGTAAGGAGTACGTATCCGAGTTGCAGCATAAAACCAAGTGGCGTTCCTGCAAAGATGCATTGAAGCTGGACTCCTTGGTAGTGATAAAGAAGGATAACCTGCCCCCCCTTAAGTGTAAGTTAGGTAGAATTGTCACCGTCCATCCAGGATCAGATGGCATCGTTCGTATGGCTGACATCAGGACTACTGCTGGAGTCATAAGGAGAGCCTTCAACAGAATTTGCCCCTTACCCATCTCTACAGATTCTTGTTGAAAGAGAATCTTTCAACGTCCGGGGCCATGTTCGAACGCCTGATCTGCACATCGTAGCAGCGAGTTGCGACGCTGTCCGTCCATAGTTTTTAAGTTTTTTCGAATGTTATAGCCAGTAGCTTTTGTGTCATTGTTCCCAATACACCGCTATTCACAGTAATCCATATTTCACCTGATTTATTTTACCCCAAGTCCTGGTTAGTCCCGCACACTTGGGAAATGCCAGGAGATCGCTTCAGAAATCAAATCGACTACATTGCAGTCGCAAAGCGATGGAGATCCTGCATTAGCAACACCAAGACGTACCCTGGAGCCGACTGCGGCAGTGATCATAAACACTTTTGGTGGCAGAAGTGACCATCAAGCTAAAGATGTGTATCAGAACCACGGTCAAGCAGCAAATCCGACCCTCCCAGCCGACACTCGCACACAACAAATTGTGAGTATAAGGCAAATGATAGAGAAGAGCCGCGAGTTGAATGTTCCAAGGCTCTTGTGTTTTATCGACTACTTTATTGTGTGAACTGGGTTTGCCTATGGAGAATACTTGAAGAAATGGGAGTACCTTCGCACTTGACAGTATTGATCGCAAATATAAACGACAATGGAGAGTCGCTAGTCAGAATCTATAGTGTGGTGTCGGGGCCTTTTATGCCAGGGAAAGGAGTACGCCAGGGCTGTATTCTGTCCCCTCTTCTTTTTAACATCTATGGCGAATACATCATGAGGAGAGCCTTTGAAGAGTAAGAGGGAGGCATAGCGGTAGGTGGCAATAAAACCAGCAATCTCCGATATGCAGATGACACCACATTGTTTGCATCTTCGGAGCGCGAACTTGCTGAGCTATTTGTGAGGATAGAGCGTAAAAGCGAGATGGTCGGACTGTCGAACAACAAGTCCAAGACCAAAGTCATGATCATCGACAGAGCTGGACTAATAGCACGCAAAAGGGAACTTGTAGATCTAGAGTTCGTCAATGAGTTTTTGTACCTAGGCTCCATGATCAGCGATCAGGGGGGCTGCAGCGGGGAAATTCGGAGACGTACGCAGATGGCCAAAGCTGCTATGAGCAAGATGTCGAGGATATGACAAGATAGGAACATCTCTAATAAAACCAAGAAGAGACTCGTCCTCCAAATCTTGGGCAATTCGCTCGGTGGATCGAAGAAAGATTGAGGCTTTCGAGATGTTGTGCTGGAGGAGAATGTTGCGCTTATCATGGACAGCAAAACGCACAAATAAGTCCATTCTGGACCAGTTAAACATCAAAACCAGACTCTCCACGATCTGCTACCAAAGAGTCCTAAATTACTTTGGTCACATCGCCCGGAGACAGCCAGATAACCTGGAAAAACTGGTTGTTGTGGGCAAAGTGGATAGGAAAAGGCCACGCGGACGCTCATATACTCGGTGGTCAGACCGGATCAGGGCGATTACGGGCCTCACGGTGACCACTACCCTGAGAAGAGCTGAAGACAGAGTGCCTTGGAAGCAGCTCGTTAATGACTCCGTGAAAGCTTTCCAAGACGGGCACAACCTTCAGTAATGAAGACAACAAATAGGAAGAGGCTCAGAGCCGTTCTCACGACGTGTTCTTCTGCCCTTCTCATGACATGTCCATACCATCTCAGTCTACTCTCCGACAACTTGTCCTGTATTGGAGCCACCCTTAAAGTGCCTCGGATGTATTCGATGAGGACCCTATCCATTCTCGTTACTCCTCCAGACAAATTCAGCATTTTCATTTCTGCGGTGTGTAGTTTTTTGATGTGGCTGTTTTTCAAGGCCCAGCATTCGGCACCGTACATCATTGCCGGCTTAACCGCCATCTTGTATACTTTGCCTTTTATGCGTATTGGCATTCGGGTGTCGCATAAGACTCCCGCCATACTTCGCCATTTTTGCCAGGCAACATTTACTCTGTGCGCCACGTCTGCATACGTCTCCGTTTTCGAAAATCACTGAGCCGAGATATTTAAATTGGGTTTCTGTCGGTACTGGTGTGTTGTCAAGGTAAAAGACTCCCTTACCTGTGTTGTCTTGGCTTCCACTGAAATGACAAGCGAGATGTTCAGTCTTCGTTCTACTAACCCTGCCAGACCAGCATTTTCTAATGCGTTCACCCAATGGCAGAGAGTAACTTGCATATCTTCCGTATTCCTGGAAACCAGAACGATATCGTCTGCATAGAGGAGATTCCAGGGCAGTGGAGCCTGGATTTCTTTGGTTATAAGATCCATCACGAGGTTAAAAAAAACTGAGACGACTCAGTATCCTTTAATTTAATATTTATATTGATATCACCAACTATAATTATATTTTTTGGGTATTTAAAGTATCGAGATGGGTACTTAGCACGGAACAGAAAAAACAGTGGCAGTGCAAAGTAGGCGTGGCACGCGTGTCACTAATAAGCGCTTGCACGCAAGTCTGATTCCAGTCATGTTCTAACATATCGTCGAGTTGCTAGTCTCGCGACAAATTTATTTTTCCTTAACTATGCCGTTTTGTTCCATTTTGAAGTGCAAAAATGATAGTAGGAAAAATAATCTTAAAAAAGGAGGTGTTTCCTATCATCGGTAACAACAATTTTATTTGTTTTCTAATAAAATCTTAGTATTTTTCAATTTACTAATAATTTAATAAAACGTCTAGTTAAAATCAACCTTAAGCGATTAAGATAAAGTTTATTTTGAATTGAATCTATTCACTATTTCGTTCTCGAAAGTTCTTCGCTACTCAATTAGGGATGTAGCCGGGCGGGTATTGGTTTTAATGATAGATATCGATAAAAGAAAATAGGGACCTATATTGATTATTATATTAAGAGGATCAACATTGCCAAAAAAAAATGAAGTATTCTGTATTGCATGCATAATAATTATTAAAATGATTGTTTGTGCAGCAATTTCTTGAAATCACTAAATGAAAAATCCTTCTGATTTTTAGATTTCCCAATGACGCTAGCGTCAAAGAGAAATGGATAGATGCAACGGGTAGATTTAATTTGATGTCATCCAAATTAAGCACGATATGCTCTGAACATTTTTTTTTTAATTGATTTATTAAGCAGTTTTTGAGTTTAGCGAGACGAACGAACAGTAATACATTTTTACACATTTATAATATTTTATGTTTAAATAATACTAGGCCATTCATCCTACAGTTTTATTGAACTCCAAACAAGTTTTATTTTATCGAATTAAGAAATCGGGTATCTATCGATAATGTAATTCAAAATGTAATATTACTTCCATGGTCGAGTAGCACTAAATATCGACCTATGACACGAATGTCAACCTTACCCGAAACGCAATAAGGTTTATAATTGCAACCACTGAGAATACCGCCATCTATGGTCGGGTAGCGGAAATACTTGGCAATCGATTCCAGTTTGACTTTAGATTACAAAACGTCGAAAATACTTTTTGCACTAACGCAAAATAAATCCTATTTAAAGAGTGTGAAGATTTCTTTCCAGATGTAGGATCTGTGACTTATGCTTGTTTTGACTAAAATTAAAACGACAAATCACACGATCGGTTTATTTGTAGTGCATTATATGATTATCAGTTTTAATAATTTTGCTGCATTGCACTTCCACTATTTTTTCTGTTCCGTGGTACTTAGAGAATTTATAAAACTCTCCGATTTTGCGTTAGCTGGAGATCGATAGATGCATAAAATAATGTTACTAAAAATTTCAAGTTGAAGGCAAGACGCATGCGATAGTTTAATTTCCGAAACTTTAGGTTTTAGATAATTTTTTATGTAAACCACAACGCCAATTTAGGTGGTGTGTGGTAGTGTAGGAGGAATAATTATAAAGATGTGGTATAGGTTTTTCAGAAATCAATCTGCACTCCGTTAAAATAATGACATCAGTTTCAAAATTAAAAGTCGAGAGAGTAACTACAAAGTTGTCAAAATTGCACGAAATGCTTCTTATGTTTTAAGAAATGATAGTAAAGTCAGTTTTTTTTATATTTGCTAGTCTAGTCAACTCCATGCAATCACATCAATTACTACGCGCTTTTTGTGGATCATCAATATCTTTAAGGGTTTTTAATGGTTATTTCAAATACATTTATTTCAACTAGACCAATAAGCGGCACTTTTGAACGTCAAACATTATTAAATCTAAATTAAAAATGTACAAGTAATAAAAATTTACTCTACCGTGCATTCGAAAAGGAGCTTGTTATGGAGAAGAACGCAAAAGAAACTCCATACATACTCTTTTAAAAAAAAATAGGTGTTTTACAATGTTTACTTATGTACAAACATTAATAAATTCATATATGTGAGGACGATGCACCCAAAAATAGCACTACACACTATACTACGTACAGGTAATAAAAGCACTAACAGGTAAATTCATTAATTTGATAAATAGAAACATGGTTCTCACATACTTACAAATATTGCAAACATAGGTAAAATACCTAATTCAACAACAACGGAACAGTGTGTGGGTCAAATTCTGGAAAAATATAAAAAATAACATAAGAATACAATAACTATGAATAGGAATATAAATTAGCAAATTTGATTTTGTCCACACCAAAGATTGCCCTATGGAGCGGGACCAACATGTTGCCAAGCATTCTTATCTTGAAATTTGTAACTTGACATCTGACAACTCATGATTTCTTTCAACGATGAATCAATTATCCGCTGAAACTCCTGCCCTTGTTTTTCACCAAAACCACTCAGCATTTTTCTCACCTCCATCTTGAACTCCGCAAATTCCTTGACAATTGATTCTTGCATAGCTTCACTACTTCGCTTGATTCATTTGAATACATAGTTGGGGGTTGTTTTCAGATCTCCCTGGTTGATGTCCGGTTCCGAGTGCGATTTGTTCATATTTGATTATTAAGATAGAAAATTAAGGTAATCGCGCGCCAATGGCGAAAGCGTAGCAACTTCGTAGCTTGTATCCAGTGACGTATGACAGACGTAGCGCTTAACCAGCCGCAGCACTCGTAGAGATTACAACTCGCCAGGCTTATTACGTATCTTTTGCAAGAGCAAAACGATAGCGATTTTTGCGCAATAATTGCTCTTCCATACAGAAGTTTTAGAGTTTTTGGCGGTTTTTTTTTAAATAAGTTCATTTGACAAACAGCGAGCGATTATTAAACAATTGTGTTGGACCTACCATACGTACACTGCTGGTAATTCCGACTTTTATGACATAAAGCGTTTGATCGCTATTGTTTTGCTCTTGCAAAAGATACGTCATAAGCTTGCGGGGCGCTAGCGAGATAGCAATTATCGCGGCTGCACTCCTCACCGCGTTAAGACCGTGATCAGCGGTGCGAGACTGAGATAGCAATATAGTAAGGATCACCTTATCCTGTCTTCGTGCTCTGCGTTGAACGCACGACGTCAGCGGCGCGGGAGCAGGACGACAATTATGTTGGCTGTCTTTTTCTCTCACGTCGTGTGGGCGGCCGGTTGTGAACCTCCGGAAAGCAGTTGAATGCACGCAACACTCGCGTCTCATGCGCAGAAATATGTACTATTTTGGTTTGGTCGAATCAGACGATGTTTGCGAAGCAAAATGTAACACGTCTATCCTCGTTAATGGTTTCGGCGAAATGGGGAACTTTGTTTAGATATGTGTTTTAGGTTCACATTATCAAATCAGATTACATTAGGTACATTTATCAGAGATGTTATGAATTCAGATTATGAAAGATTCACTAGAATCTTTCATAATAAGAAAACAATAAGAAAATTATCAAAAACACATAGTTTTAGGCTATTCAGGTTTTCATCAGGTATCATGTTTTGAATCTCAGAAATTAAAAGTAAATTTAGTATCTACAATATATATATATATGTAGCAGCACCAACGCCGCCATTACGAACTAATGACATGACGTCACACAAATATTGCATCTCGCAAGCAAAGTTTTCGGCGCGATTTGAACATACAACAGTCCGACAATAACAGACGGGCTGTTGCCCGGATCAGACACAACACCCGTCTGGTCGGAGGATCCTCCCTTTTCAATGGAGGTTTTTGGGACTTTACACCCTGTTCCACTTTCCTCGAAATATATAGAGACGAGCACAAAAGTGATTTCTTAATTTTTTTTTATTGTTTATTCCATTATTGCTCGAATCTCCAATGGGCATTTCTTTATTTCTTAAGCTTAGCATAAATCAAGAAAAAATATGTTTGCTAACATTGTAAATGGTTGGCGAATTTGAAACTTCATTTATTTTTGTATATATTTACGAATATATTCTACTAACAAAGGTTGACCTTGTTAGTAGAATATATTCGTAAATATAGCTTCACGATTAAATTCTGTGAGAGTAATTTAGGACTTATAAATTTGAACTTTATACTTTAATTTATACGTTTTCAAATAGTAAATTAAAGCTATTATTTTTATTAAACCTTGAAATAAAACTATCCTAGTAAGGTCTTTATTATCATTAAACTCATGAAAAAACAATTTAAATTTAACTTGCATACAAGATACGGAACGTCGAGAATTCTTGTATGTATCTCGATTCAAAGGAAATAATATCTTTGTAATAAGGGACCATTGCAGAATATCTGCTAATTACATAAATTAAAAGAATACTTGAAAATTTGTGAAAAATAAAAGCACGCAACATTTCCCATTATTAAATTTACCTTTTATTGTTTCTGATCAAAGAATATAAAGCTAATAGGTACTGCATTATCTGTGATCGATCAAAGATCATCAAAATCCTGTTATTATCGCATACTGAATTCTTTTTGAATTCGTATTTGATTAGAATTTTCTACTAGTTTTTCTTAAGGAGAAGTCACACAGAATCGAGGCAAACAGATCAACGAAACGGCAAAAGCTCTCGGAGCTTTATTCGAGTCACAAAAATATATTTTATTTGCAGTTCTAGTGCAAACGAATACACGATCATATCGTGAATGTAAATATAATATAGCATAAGAATTATCTAGCATGACAGCCATAAAATTCCCACTGCTGAGTCACAGGCCTCCTTATTAGAGTGCCTTAATCCCTAACACAGCTGTGTCAGATAAAACTTGAGCTCAATGCACATTGCTCGGCTTCGAATATTGTTAGTAACGGCATCACTAGTACTATCACTGCCAGGGCGGTGATTCCGTATTCTGTAGGAATCAAGGCTTTTCTAAGAAAAAATGCTATTCGAGTGTTTTCTTATCATTCTATTGAAGTATTTCTCGATTACAGTTTCGAAAAAAAAAACAAAAAAGAAAAAAAAATCTTTCTAATAAGGGATGTTACGAGTATGCGGGGTATTCTAAATGATTTTTTGCTATATTCTTAGTAATTGTATTTTGGGTTGTCTATCTGCCCCGTTAGTCACAAGGTCGGCCCGCAACTACTGCATTGTATCCGGGGTTCGGTTCGTAGTTCCAGCAGTTTTACCACTTTTAATTTCTCAGCGGCAGTCCGGAGTTTGGAAGTTTATGGTTTGATGATCCTCGGCGTCATAAAACACGTAAAGCCTTTGTTCCTAAGCCTGAACTCTCCCCGGTCATGTCGAAATGTGACGGCAATTCCGACACATCTCGACTGTGGAAAAAGATGGCCGCATGACCGAAATTCGTTCAGAAAGATAATATTAGTAGTATCAAACTACGTAAATATTAGTAGTATCAAACTACGTAAATATCAGTACTACTTTCTGTGCGATAGGCACTACCAATAGAGAAGTAATTATTATGTTTAGCAATTATATAATTTGGTGAGCCACAAAAAAACAGCATTTAAATAATTTGGTCGGCATACAAAGATTTTGCAATTGCAAACAATTAAAAAATCAGGCAGCAATCCTTGTTCCGCAAATAATTTTGATAATGGTCAAAAATTAAATTATAAATAGGTGAAATGAGTTTGCATAGTAAACATTCAGTCCGCAAAATAACTACTTGATCAGCAAGATTTCATGATTGATCAGCAGAGAAAACATGTCTATATGCAGTGTATTTGATTGGATGCATATTTAAAACAAAATGAGCAAAATAACTAATTGGATTGCGTTGCGATGCGGAATGTTGCATTGACAATGAAAAATCGATAACCTGATAAAAAAAACCTGGCTAACAGGGTATCAAGAACCTAGTTGACAGAAAGGAGCGAGCGCAGTATAGCGCGAACGACGACATTTTTGCCAGAAAACGAGAGACAATAAAAAATACGATTCATTTTTGCTACTTTTATATGCAGCAAAATTAATTTTTTGGTTACCCTCTGAGTGCTAACTAAAATTTTACTAAACAGGAGCAGCTCAATGCAGCTTATATAACTAATATGCTATACAAAAATAATTTCAGGATGGAATGACATAAATTGCTGATTGATTTTGGAATGTTTGCTGGCCATGAGTTGCTAATCAATTAGCTATTTCTGCTCACAGATTATATTTTTCTGCTCACAAAAATACGAATACTATGCTAACCATTTAAATAACACCCCTACCAATATACACTGTCGTTAATATAATTATCGTGACAAATAAACAATTTTTCATTAATTCTGCATTCATTATCTTTTTTGGTTTTTCTGACATTAACCTAGTATCAATTTATTGTGATTTGTTTAAAATGTTCTTTATATCAATTTAATTAATAAAAACAATTTTATAAAATTTATATTTGTATGCCTCGATAGGCAAAACATGTATGTGCTATATATTAAGTCAACATCTTGCATGCATAAGGTATGTAAACACATGTTATGGCAAATAAATTATCTTTATCTTTATCTGCAAAAAGCAAGGCACAATGAAACACTAGCTTAGCCTTAAGCAATCCAAATATTAAATGCACAATAATTTAATAATGAATGGCTGTCAAAAATCTTGACAAATAGTACTGTGTTATTAGCAAAACGAATGATCACAAGATCAAGAAAGTTCAAGTATGAGAACTATCGTGTGTTTTGATAATTAATACTTAGGAATACTGTAAGGGTAGAGCCACATAAGCAAAATTATCTTGTGGGACAGTTTTATAGCAATATTCTTAATTAAATATAATAAAAAGAAGTGAAAGTAAAAAAGTATATTATAACATTTAGTAACATTTTTTATAGTTTTCGAGGCAATTTCAAAAGCGACTCCAATTTTCAATACATGAAAACTTGGCGATTAAATTTAAAGATCCTACACATAATAGTCACTGTCTTGAACTGGATACACATTTCTGAAACATACATACACTCTACTTTTCCCACAGGGGTAAACAGAAAATACAGAACGCCACCTGCACACATACACACACACATTTACACACACACACACACATATTTCCACACATTTTGCTTCGTTTACCTTCATAGATCTCGTCATACACTTTGTCGGTTATTAGTAGTATGCACCTGGCCTTTGTGAAGAACATCACCAATAAGATCTCTGATGTTCTTCTAGGGCCTAATCGCCTGTTCAGCCTTTCGACACTGCAGAGTATCCGATTGATATCTGTTAACACCTCTGAATAAAATATCTGATGGTATGTCACCAATTTAGACAGAAATGCAATTAGGAGTAGCTGTGTCATTGCGCATGTTTTTGGAATGATATAAAATATTCACAAATCTGCCAAGGGTGACGCCTTTATTCGAGGGTAGTGTGGCCCAAGCCTTATAAAGTAATTTTATATTTTAGTTTCAAAATAAAAGCAAAAAGTTTCTTATATTCATTTCATTATATTGCTGGCAGTCTGACGAAAATGTCTTCTACTGGTCTGCGTGATTTCTACCTCAATGATGAGCCTAAAGAGTAAGTTTCGTAGCAGTAATTTTATTTGAATAACTTGACGGATTTCGAATCATAAAAATTTGATGATTGATTGACATGATTTTTATTATTAAAACAATTACATATTTACAAGATTTTTCGTCTGAGCTTCCGAAGTTTAGTGAGTGTCATCTTCTTTATGTTATTTTTATTTGCCATTTTGTTTTAACAACAGCGGAGCAGAGAAGTTAAAAAAAAACTCGCATGTCCTATCCCAACCAAGTCCCGCTGGACTCTTAATGTACCTACTCATTGGCATGCTGAGATACATTATTGATGTTAATTTATGTATCTCAAAAATATAAGTACTAATTTCACTCCTAAATACAATAACCTATCAGTACACATGCAGTTTTCAAATTAATTTGTGCTGTAATTAGGATATGATACCAAAACGGTTTTTGAAATCGATCCTGTTTCAGATATTTTTTGATCTAGAAAACTGTGACCCAACGTGTTTTGAGATACGAATACCACTAGAACAAAGATTTATCTATAACATGTTTATTTTTCGGGCTTGTTTGCGCTGATTTATCTGTTTAAAACTGATTCTCAAACAGACAAAATCCGTATAAGAGCCCGATAGAAATCTATCTTATATTAAAGCTTACGGTTACGCACTAAATATCCGTGTCCGTGATTTGAGTTCAGAGTTCAAAATGTCGTGAATTATGACAGATTATGATGGTTAGAGTTTGGATGTAGCGCGCACAGACTACTTAGAGATACTACGTATGTAGTGCGTAAGCTTCCCTACAAGAAGTACTACGTCTACTGCGGAATCGAAATTTCGGGTGTGTAACGTTTGAAATAATAACAAAAGTTCTAATGATCATATGACCTAATTTCATTATATATACTTTTGTTTAGTATAACGATCAAATGATATAATGAATTATTTATATAACTTCGTTTAACCTAATTTTATATGGTATAATGAACATTTTAAATAATGCACATTTGAAATAATATTCAATTAGTATAATATTCAGTTACTATAATATTCAAAATCTATAAGCAACGTTAAATATAATTTAGAAACGTCTACTTTGTTTTGTATATTTTTGCAAATACTGATAAGATTTTAAATGCCAGCCAATAGCATTTTCAAAAACAAGCACCACTTAAATTTGCTTTTATGCGGGTGGATGGATATTTTTATTTTTCTTTCTATAATAAGCTAAAATATTTATTGTATGTCTTGACTATTGTGATCTCGATATTTACACCGGCTTGTAGTTAAATAGGTCGAATCTGTTCCAAAACAGAATCGGGGCACCCCGACTTCATGTAATCTTTTGGCTGCTACCCCTAGAGTGTATATAAAAACCGGAGGCGCGAAGGGAGAGCAGCCCCCGCTCGCTGTAACGAAGTGTAGGCTCCCGTGCGAGCAGTAGCGGCTGAGGCTGGGCGCCGGAGGCGACCAGCAAGCCGAAGCTGCGGAGGTGAGCATGGGTACCTATCCTTTGTTACGTAAGTACAAAGGGGCTGCACTTCCCGCAGCGCCGGAGACGATGCAGAAGCAACTTTAGTGTTTTGAGGTTAGTTTACAATATTTTTTTCCTCAAAAACGGTGCTTTACCTTAGAAAATTAGTTAATATGAAAATTAGTCAACTGAGCGTTATATAAAAAGAGCATTATACATATTGAAAATTATATGAAATGAATGTTATGCTAAATGTTATTAGAGCATATGAATGTTATATATAACATTAGATCACATGAAATTAGGTTATTTGTTTTTATAGCCTATGAAAATTATATCATGTGAACGTTTTTTCTAGTGATATTATACTATCTGTTATTATACAATACATTACACACCCCGAAATTTCACGGACACGAATCGGATGTAATGCGTAACGGCTCTTAAGCTGTAATATAGGGTAGATATCTGAAAATTCTTTTTATTCGGTCAGTAACTATTTTTGGTATTTTCACGTAAATAAAAAATGGAGGAAGAATGAAGGATTATTTTATTAGTATTTGTGACATCATATTGTGACATTTTATAATTTTTGCTTAGACATTGAATGTTTTAATTGACTTGAATTGATTTAACATGGATAATTATTTAGAATTTGTGACATATTATTAAACTTTTTATAATTTTATCTTTTTTATTGAATTTTTAATTGACTTTCATTTTTTGTTTCGGATTATCATTATCTATTTGTTAATCTATTATAATCACTACCTAATGCATTTTTTAATTGACTGAATCTATTTTACTATTTAATCTTTATCTCTGACATTTTAATTTTACTATTAAATTATTACGAATAATTGTTAGTGATGTTATTGTTTTTTTTTTTGTTTTTTTTACAATTTTAATGTAATTAGTGGTGTTTTTTAATTTTTACTTATTACAAATTTCGACACAATGTATGTATTGTTATGAAATAAATTACTTATGACTTATGACTACGATACAGTACAATGAAATTAATTCACGGCGTCGTACACTTACGTGACATCGCAAGCCATCACTCCTGAACATTATACGCTTTACCTTTGTTAATTTTTATTGATTTAAAAAAGCTAAAAATTCGTCTCCAATATTTTTTGATAATAAAATATGATACTTAAATTACACACGTTCATGTACTTAGGACGTACTAAGATTCCATGTTAGATTTTGCATCAGCTCTTACAATTTTCATATGAATTCAGCGATAACATAAATCATCAAATTGGCGGGACGGGTACAAATAGTACATAATAATATGTAAGACAAACACTTTAATGTGATACATTTAAAATTGGGGACTTGATCCCGTCATCTTAATGCTTACCACAGTTCACAAATGATGATAAATTTAAACTTTGTTTCAGAGGCATCACCTCCCCGTCCGACTATCCATACCTGATAATGATGCGTCACTTGTTATCAGTGATTAGCTCTTGGCCACACCCGCTTGACAAAGTGTCTACACGAAGAAGAAAGGTCTGGATGATTATACAAAAGTCCTTCCACATGACTGACTGTTTGCTTAGCACGCTTGGCTTAGCCTTGTATGTTATACTACATAAGAAAACGATGACTTTCTTCGAGCTTGGACATTTGTATATATCGCTGCTTATGACTTTTGTTAATTTCGTGAGTACTATTTTAGATATCATCTGGGTAGTCAACATTGTAAACGTAAACTAATCTCTACTATATTTCCTCTATATTTGATTTATAAATGCATCTATATTTCCTCTTTGAAGAATTGAGTGACAGTGGGCATATTGCTCACAAAAAAGTTCGGAAGTCACTGCATTGGGAAGTCTTCCACACCAGTTGGATAAAAGACCTGATTAAGGTTGTGGACATCCGGATGTTGTGGATCTAAGACGCACAGAACCGATTGATGTGGCCTATGTCCAGCAGTGGTCCTCTTTCGGCTGAAATGATGATGATGATTGATTAAGACGACGACTAACGCCGACGACCTTGAGGGAACAAAACGCGCACCCGTTTCGCACCCGCGCGACCCAAAATTTAGTAGGTTTTTGTACTTTCCTTATTTTTCTAAGACATTAAAAAAAAAAGCTTCAGATTAAAATGTAGATAATTAAATTGTCTTTGAGATGGTGTCGATTTCATTATAATACGCCCAGCGGTTTTGGTGCGATTGTCGTGTTTTTGTCTGTTTTAGACATAACTTTACTAATTAATTACACTGTGTTAAACGAATAAAACTCAAAATGTGCTTAGATCAAATTATTAAGAAAATGGTCTAATGTAACATATATTTTTTCCAAAAAATTACGACTAGCCGTTTAGACGTGATTCTCATTTTAAAATCAGCTACTCAAGGGAATCTGCGCCTATCGATGCGAACTAAGTAACATTTTCTTGTTTTGTTTTTCAGTCTAGAATCACTACATTATGTTTAAATCCTGAGTACGTAGTTGTTGGCAGACAATTTTTGGACAAAATCCATCTGTTTTACTACAAAGATCGCTCTGAATACTCAATGAAGGTAAGATGATAATAATCTGTGGATATACTTAAAGATATTGAAAAAGAAAACAGCCTAAAAGTAGTCATTTTAAGGTTTCCGTACCCACAGATTAAAAAAACGGGACCTTATCAGGTAGACGTTTGTGTGTCTATTTGGAATCAGTATATTCGCAAGATTTCTTAAATAAATTATGTTGTCTAGAGAAGTATTTGTGTCGGGGGTTTATTAAATTTTAAATTTTACTTGCAATCATTGCTTGCTTATATCCCAATTTGCTTGGGGTTCCCGTAAACTTTCTTTCTGTACTTCTCGGTTAAACGTCATCACAGTCGTCACTTCCCTTCGTACAATATTGTTATTAATATTATTACACTGTATTTGATGCTATTAGTATTAAGATTGTACACGTACAGTGGTTGGTAATAAACGCTTTCTTTCTTTTCATTCTATTATCTTTCACACAGTCCATCCATCGCTTATTTGATCTTTCTCTCCTCTTATATCCATACAGATGTTTACTCAAATCATTCTTCACGACATGTTCCTTATTCTTCATGTTCCTATCCCATTTTATTATGGCAAATAAACAGTTATGTGTTACTTACATATCTTTTTTTTTTCAGATCCACAAGCAAATTCATCGAATCTCCCACTGGTTCACAATAATCCTAGTTATTCAAATGGTTGGTGGTCTAACACTTTTCAACGTTATGCCTATGTACAATAATTATGCTGCTGGTAACTTCGCAACAGGAGGCTTAAAAGGAAACGCCACATATGAACACGCTCTTTATTTCTCTTACCCTTTCAATGTATCCACAGATTTATATGGGTATATTCTTGCTAACTTAACACATTGGTAAGTAAATTGACTAATTGTAAACAACACAACAAAGGTTTTTAGTTTAAGCGCTCCAACTAGTTGAGTCTAGATAAGTTTCAAACTTATATTAAAATTTGTTGGCGGATTCTAGCGTGTATGTAGAATGAGAGATTTGTGCATCTCACGTTCTCGTGAATCCGTCAAGTCTTTTGCCCGTTTTCTTTTAATCCTGTAAAAGAATCAAGTGGACGAAAAAATAACGTGAAGCCGTTCATCAACTCGCTGGTCTGGTGGTGGAATAGGGCTCAGTTTAACCACTGCCCTGAAAAGAGTCGAAGACAGAGTAGAAGAACTTCAGCGTTTAAGATCACGACAAAGAAGAAGTGAGACTGGAAGCAATTCATTTCAGTCAAAAACCAATATTTTTTATTTGAATTAGGCCACTAAGCGGCATTTTTAATGTCAAAAATTTAAATTTACAAGTTATAATAATAAATTCTACCGTCCACTTGGAAAACTACCTTGTAATGGAGAAGAACGGACAAGATTCTCCATTAAATCTTTAAAAAAAAAAGTGTTTTACAATATTTACTGTAACGTTCGGAAGGGAAGCAGAATAATACAACCGGTATTTCACAAGGTCCTATATTCTTAAGATATCGTATTATAATTACGTGTTTCGGTGGATTGTCAATCGAAACGTGTTTACTATTAAATTACTTTATTTTTAACATTAGTCGTTTGCACAAATATATATATAGGTAGGCACCTACTTATTAATTAATTAATGATATGTAAGTACCCACATAACATTCTTCCACCTTTAATCAGAAGAACTTCCTTTAATCCATGGCAGTACTGTTTCGTTTCGACCAAGTGTCTGACTCAGGTTCGATAGAGGAAGCTGCTGAAATCACTTCCTCTTCAGCAGAATCTTTGCCGTGATCAAGCGCAGATGTAGGCGTTTCTGACTCCACAGGAGCTTAGGATAGCTGCTACCCTGTGCTCGTCAAGCTTGAGAGTATTAGGAATGCGGTGACAATCTCCTCGCATGACCCATCTTCTCATTTAAGCTACTGATTCGTGTGCCTTTTAAAAGTATCTTCTGATGCACTTAGTTTCACAAAATACACAGCTTTTCTATTTTTTTAAATAATAATGCCACGTGACCAATATTGTTTTTGCTGTCTTTACATTTTTACCAAGACTTGGTCACATTGGATAAAAGTTGGTAAATTGTTTAAATTCATGCGAGACAATAGATGAGCCATTATCCTAGCAAATCGTATGTAATAAACGCATAGTTTTTCAATAACCACTCGCGATGTGAAACCCGATGAAACATCAAAACATTCTACTTATTTCGAATATGCATCTACGTTGGTCGTTGGTTATTTATTGTGTATCAGTATTATTTATTTAATATTTATCTTAAAAAAAAAACTTTGCCCCACACTACGAATTTCTTCCTGTATCGTGGGTGCGTTTACAAACATATAAACTCACATACACAACACCCAGAACCGGAACAACTATCTGTAGGTCATACAAATATTTGTTCCGTAAGGGAATCGAACCCACGACGCGCAGCGCAGCAGTCAATCGCTCAACCACTGCGCCAACCGTGCGCCCAATAAAAAGTTATAATGTATGTGGTGTGTAAGGGAAGGGTTTTACGAATAAAAGCACAGAAAGACAAGACTGGGTATTTATTTAAATAAGGCTTGTCAATTAATTCATATTGAGAAGGCTCAGTGAGCTTACTACCTTTCGCTAAACTAGTTCTGGTGGAAAAGATGGGTAACAAACTCCACAGAAGCTCTTTTATAGTATTTATCGATAACTTTTACAACCATGGATGAGGCAAAGTACATAGACTAGCCATTAAATCAATTTAACATATTAGAAAAAAAGCCCATAATATGATATATAGATACAGTTTCAACACAACCATTAGCAATAATAAAGTTATAATATCAAATAACTTACGTTAGCCTTGTGTAGTCGATCTTTTATAAAGTATTATGACTTCTAAATAATAATATCAGGCCTGTATTGGCTTGTAGTTCAGAAAAAAGTAACCCGGCTTATCAATTACACAATATTTTATAATAGCGGGTCTTTCTGTGTCTCAATACGTCCAATATTAGAAAATTGCGCGGTTACCCGCCATTTTCTATATTGCTTTAATTTATCTGAAAATTAGGTGAACAATAAGCAATTGTCATGTAATGAAACCATTTTAAAACGTAACAGGACAATTAAGGAATTTTATATCGCCTCTTAAGTCATTCTTAATCAATATTCAAAAGAATATTGATACTAACAGACTGTATTTTACTAATTGTTTCAAAGACTTAAAATACTAAATTAGCTATATAAAATCCAGGATACATCTTAATGATCATTACAAATTACGTAATAATTAATAGGAATATCACCAATGTGGCTTAAAAATAAGTTTAGAGTTATTTCCTGTACAGACAACAATATTTACTTAGGTAGGTACTCTTTTACATTTGTAGGTAGTTGACAACAGAATAATAATTTAGTTAGGTACTTAGATATTTGTCGGTAGGTACTTAATAAATATGACAGGTATGTATTATGTAGCAAACCATTGTGACTTGAAAAATGAAAATTAACGATTTAATGACGTCACACATACTTCAAATTCTAACACGTGCCTTTTCTTTCACTTTTGTGATTCCTAAGTGTCCTGGGTGTAGCTCGTTTAACACTTTATGTCGCAGACTTTAAGGAATCAGTAATCTGTGACCTCTCATCAGACAACAATTTTCAACTGATAGTTCTAACCGATGGCTATAATAATACTTCATATACGGTTGTACACATCAATCATTTTTTACAAAGAAGAAAAAAGAAGAAGAAAAAAGAAAAAAGAATCAGCAAGCCTGTTGCTTTAGCAAACGACCCAAGAGCTAGATTGACCCGACACTATACCGAAGATATCTCAGACGTCGGCCTGTTTGTGATTGGGATGGCTCTGAAACAGCTTAAAAACAACAAGGCGCCGGGTGATGACGGAATCACGGCCGAACTCCTGAAGGCGGGTTGGAAACCGGTCCTTGTGGTGTCACTCACCTTCGGTTTGCCGACGATATAGTGGTCATGGCTGAGACCATGGAGAGCCTCAGTACAATGCTCTTCGGCGGCGTTCGGGAAGTTGCGCGGTATCTTCTCGTCCAATTTACCAGTGTCTCAAGACGAAAGTCTATGACCAGTGTTTGTTGCTAGTGATCACCTATGAGACCGAGGCGTGGTACTAAGAGCCTTATCAGAAAGCTTAAATCGTTTTTTACCGCATCTTGGATATCTGAAAATAACAAATATCTCTTACCTTCGTAAACAATACGTACATATATCTACACAATTATGAGTACTGCTTAAATATTCTGTTTTATAATTGTATGCATAACGCTGTAACCGATTAGCTGATATCTTTGGTATGCCCGTTTCTGGATAAAAAATTTAAACCAATGGTTTAAGTTCTGTTCTTAAAATGAATGGTTTGGTTCTTCCATATCAATTTTGGTGAAATTTTCTTATCATATATTTATCATTATTATATCTTATTATCTTATCATCATTATTTTCTTATAATTTTCTTAGTAGTTGCTTCTTTTTGGATTTGGCTATAGCATTTTTCTGCTGCATTTAGAGACCAAAAATGTAGGTAAATAGGTTTTTCTACATCACCTTCTCCCTGTGATAACACGGCACATAACCCGCTCGGTGATGCATCAACCTTAACTATTAGCAAAGCTTCTGGATTTAAATGTGCTAAAGTAGTATCAGAAACTAATGCACGTTTTATATTTGAGACTGATTCGTCTTGTCTCTTAGTCTATGACCAAGCCTATTTTTTTTTGTACTTAAAGTTGATGATGCGTTTTTAGTAAAATTTCGGTAATAGTTAACCATGGTTAGAAATTATTTTAAATCTGTTGTAATGGGAGGTACCCGACTTTGGAAAATAGCTTTATTTTTTTCCGGTGATTTATGTAATCCATTACGGTCGATAAGAAAACCTAAATAGGTTACAGATTCCTGAAAGAAGATACATTTCTCTATATTTAAAACTAAGCCAGCTTTCTGTAACCAACGGAAGATTTTATTCAACCTAGTCATCATCTGATCTTTGTCCTCCCCACATACTAAAACATCGTCAAGACATAAAAGAGTACCATATAACCTGCTGTTACCAGCGCTTCCACGTTTCACTGAAAAACGGCCGGCGCTCTAGCTAGATAAAACACTAAGCGAGTATACTTATACAAGCCTTTATGCGTGTTTATGCAAATGAGCATCTGTGACTTTTCATTTAGACACAATTGATTATACGCATGCGGAAGGTCTAATTTACTAAAGTACTTGCCGCCATGTAGTTTTGAAAACGGCTCGACATACCTAGGTAATGTATATTTATCGACCAGTAAATGTTTATTGATAGTCAGGAAGTAGTCGGCACGGGTTTACTGCTTGATTCGTCTCGTTTTAAAACTGGTACTACCGGACTGGCATACTCGAGTTTACTATTATTGTTATTATGTCTATTGATAGTAAATAATAACAACATTACAATATTTCTTACACAAAAAATTAAAAAAAATATATACAGACATATGATATATACTGATTTCTACACGGAGACTCTCATTTTGCGATTCCAAGGAATGAAGGTAGGTTGACCGGGCTTAATCTTGCAACGTCTTCTGGAGATCTGATTGCGAACGATTTAGCTCCCTCTTTCTCACGAACAAGGATGGTTCCATGCTTGACCCATATAAATCGGACATAGTTTGCTTTCGCTGCATCTCGGCACTCAAGAAATGATACTTTGTTTTTCAGAGTGAGATGTTCATGCATATAAATAGAGAACGAAGTTCCCGATAAGCCTAGTTTATCGGTACTTAGTCCCTTACTTAAGGTAAGCGCTTAAAATATTATCACGCAATATACGCGAGTTCAGCTTTACAATAATATTTTTGGGTTTGACATTATCTTAGTGTGCGTGTGGAACAATGTCACTCTGCTTCAGACTACAATTTATGGAGGAACCTATGTTGGTCATAAGGGTAACCAGGTCTCACCTATATGTAGTATAGTAGTATTAGTTCGGGTGCATCGTTCTCGCGTATATAAAACACTTTTTTTTTAAAGAGTATGTATTTAGAGTTTCGTGTCATTGCTGCTCCATAACAATTTACTTTTCCGAGTGGACGGTAGAATTAATTATTATTACTATTAAATATTCGAAGATGAAAAGTGGCCTAAATGAAATTTTGTCTTTGTCTTTGTTTTTCGTATGAAAACCGGTTTGGGGCATATCAAAGTCTATAACAGACATAGGTAGAAACATTTTTTGTGTTTTATTTATTAGGATAAATTATTAGACCCAAAATGCCTTAATGTGGCTTATTTATTACAGATGGATATATTATAGTGTCGTGGACTTTTTATTAGATCTAATAAAAACCACATATCTTTGTTGTAGTACATGATAATCATCATCATCATCATTTCAGCCGAAAGACGTCCACTGCTGGACATAAGCCTCCCCCAGGCGTCGTCGCCACATTAACCGATCCCATGCGTCTCGCATCCAGGGCCTTCCCCTTAACCAGGTCATCGGTCCACCTAGTGGGAGGCCTTCCAACGTATCGTCTTCCGGTTCGCGGTCGCCATTCCAGAACTTTTCGTTTTCTTTCTCCATCGGCCATCCGTTCTGCGAGCAATGTGCCCTGCCAACTGCTACTTAAGTTTCAGGCAAATCTTCGGGCTATGTCGGTAACTTTGGTACTCCTGCGGATAGTCTCATTTCTGACATGATCACGCAAGCAAGAAAAGGCCGAGCATAGCCCTCTCCATTGCCCTTTGGGTGACTTTAAGCTTTCTGATAAGGCCCATAGTGAGCGACCACGTCATGGTGCTTACGTATAATTATCCACTATCCCAAGGCACGTACATAAAGCAGAACTGCTTGTGCTTGTTTTTTCTTCCAACTTACTTAACAAATATCAACATTTAAGGATAACCAAGAACTGTTGCGTAATGCTATATAGTCTATAGCCTTTCTCATGAATGTGGCTATCATATACAAAAAGAGATTTTTCAAATCCGACTGATAGTTCCAGAGATTAGCGCTTTCAAACAAACAAAATAACAATTGAACTCTTCCACTTTATTATTTTAGTATAGATAATCGTTATTTGCTTTCTTGCAGGGCTATATCATACCTCACTGCAAGTTGGTTCTGCATGCTCGATTGCTTTCTGTCTCTTATGGTGTTTCATCTTTGGGGTCATTTCAAGATTTTACTTAACAGTCTCGACAGCTTTCCGAGGCCTTCGTCTAAGACAACTTTCATGATAGAAAATAGCAATGCGTTGATAACTAGTGAAATGTATTCTCAGAAGGAGCTGGAAGATGTTTCTGTTCAATTAGGTAAACTTATTGAATATCATCGTGATGTTATCAGGTAAGTTGAAATTGTTTCCTTCTAAATTGCAGGTCGATTCAAAGTTAATGACGGCTCGGAACACGAGGTGAGTCACTGTGTAGTAGAGCATTCATGTGACAGTAGGTGTATTTAATAGCGCAGTGAAAAGCGTACTTGGCAGACGCCTTTAAGTTCGAATCAACATGTACATTGTAAGTGAAATCATAGCTTACAAAATTAGCCTGCTAAAGGCAGCAATAATACATAACCAATAAATAAATTGTTTGATAGCTTTAAAAAATTACAAAAAATTTAAAACCCTGACCCCTGAGCTAGGTAACAGTACCTGTATTTCAGGAGCCAGTGACCTCTTCCGATACGTTCATCATCATCAGCCTATTAATTTTTCCACTGCTGGGATTCAGGCCTCCTCTCTGTGAGAGGGAATCATGAGAATCGTTCCGTTAAGTTGCATATAATTAATTAGACACTAGTGCAATTAATAAAATATTAAAACACCTCATACAATTAATATTAGAATTACGTCATCATCATCAGCCTATTAATGTTCCCACTGCTGGGACACAAGCCACCTCTCTGTGAGAGGGAATGAGCCGTAATTCACCACGCGGGCCCAGTGCGGGTTGGTGGATGTCACATGTCTTCGAGTTTTTGGTTCTAGAACATGCCGGTTTCCTCACGATGTTTTCCTTCACCATTTTGACAACAGTGGTGATGAAATAATTTACACAAAGTAAAGCGCCTGCCTGGGCTCGAACCCACGACCTACAACTTGTAAGTCGCGGCCGATACCACTGGGCCACCACTGCCCTCTATTATTTTAGAATTATAATTTAAATTATTATTCAATAATTAAATCTTAGATTAAAATCAAAAACTTAATAAAAATCAAGATTAAATTCAACATTTGCAGTTTAATATCCAAGCTTATTAAAAATAATTAATAAGGTTTAATTTTTTACAAAGTAAATTGGAGAAATATTGATTTAAAAGGGTTCAGTGTGAGACAGTTAGATACTTGTATTAGCCAATAGCTTACTTTATGCAGTTCGAACTCAAAACTTCCTTTTCACTTTTACGCGTTTGTATTTAAGTATGGTATGTTATGATTTAGTATTTTTTTTTTGTATTAATCTAAAATGTTTAGTACAGAAAAAAATACAATATAATAACACTTTTTCTAACTTCGTCCCAGGTCCCCATGAAAAACTAATGCCGTATCGTCAGTGTAGGTAAATATGTTTGCATTTGTTAGTGGCAGCTGACACAGGTAATTTATGTAAATCAAGAAGAGACACGGGCCAAGTATGCTGCCTTGTGGAACGCTATAGGTAACCCAGGCTTTGGAGCTAAAATGTACTTAGATTTTTACTCTTTGCATGCGGTCGGTAAGAAAATCCTTAAAAATGTTAAGAGTAATTTTATACCACGTTTACCAATCTTCTCTCAATTGTACACAAGGAAGGGCATCATTGCGGTGTCGAAATCCTTAGTCAGGTTGAGATAATTATTAGGTCCTTACCTATGAAATTGGCGTTTTGTCGTACTGGTTACTTTGATCTCAAATATCTCCTTTTTTGGTTTTTTCTTTGCGCCAGTCAGTTTACATAATGAAAAACTTGAAATATCGCGTTATTTACGAGTACGAGTTCCATCGTAGCACCAGTGCTGCAGAAACGGCTCGAAGGATTAATGATGTTCAGGCGACGTTTTCCAACGTTTTCGTTCTGGAAACGCTCATCGCAATGGCTGAACCCTGGCGAACCAGCTAAATCCTGCCCCAAGCCAAAATTGATTCAAAAAAAGTTACTTGTGAGCGTTTGGTGGACTAGTGCCGGTGTCGTTCACTACAGCTTTCTTAAATCTGGCCAGACGATTACGGCGGATGTCTATTGTCAGCAACGGAAAACCATGATGGAAAAGCTAGCTGCTAAACAGCCGAGGCTGGTCAATCACTCTAGGCCACTGCTGCTGCTTCAGGATAACGCTAGACCACATACTGCACAACAGACGGCTACCAAATTAGAGGAGCTTCAATTGGAATGTCTTAGACATCCACCGTACTCCCCGGACCTTGCTCCAACAGATTACCATTTTTTTCGAAATTTGGATAACTTCTTGCAAGGGAAAATAATCAACTCCGATGGGGCAGTCCAAAGCGCCTATAAAGATTTTATTGATGCCCGTCCGAATGGTTTTTTTAGTAAAGGGATCAATGAACTACCTATGAGATGACTAAAGTGCATAGATAGCAAAGGTTGTTTTTAATATAATATATTTATTTAATCAAAGTATGTACTTTGATTAAACAAATATATTATATAAAAAAACAACTTTATGTTCCTCCCTTACAAAACGCCAATTTCATATGTAATGACCTAATATCACCTTTCTCTTTTTGATCTAGCTTAAGTGTGACACGATCTACCAATTGACTTATAGATATTAGACTATAAAATGCCTTCTTCAGAGCTTTTACCCGACCTAAAGCCAAACTCAGAAAATATCTTATTGTGCTGTAAAAAGTTTGTGGGCTTGTTGTTTGAAACCTTTTCTAATATTTTCGACATAGTCGTAAGCAATGAAAATAGATGCAAAGCAGAATATTTGTTTAGAAGAGGTTTAAATTGAAATTTCATGGCGGCTGAAAATTTGTAGTAATAGTGGAACTCACTCAGACAAAATACTTCAGAAGAAGATTAAATATCCACGCGATAACTTACTTTTATAAACTCTCATTTTAACTTGCAACTAATTTTTAAAACAGTATCACCATCTAATTCAGCTGAAATTAGGCATTCAATTTTGGTTTGAATGATAATTATGCTGGTTAAGCTAAATTACATCATTCTAAATCTAATACGGTGGACTCCCAAAGATTGCGGTTCAATGTTATTTATATGCACCCTCATGATAAAATGTGTATCAAATAAAAAAACTTTTTTACAAAAAAATACGAGCGTACTGGCGTGATGTTATGTTATGAAATGGCATAAACAATAAACAGACATGCGATTGCAGCAATCCCGAGAGATTTGCCGTTATTTATTGAAGAGTTCTGTTGTATATCTTCGAAAATCTTCATCAGATCTTCACCAAATTTAAATGCGACCAATTTCGGAATATACTCTTTCAAACAAAAAAAGAATTTTCTAAATCGGTCCAAAATGACGGAAATATCGGTGACAAAAATAAATAAAAAAATACATAATGTTGAACATAGAACCTCCTCCTTTTTTGGTAAGTCGGTTAATGAAAAGGTTTGCTGCGAGGAATACGAAAAAGTTTTTTTTAATTCATAATTTCTCTTTAGTTTTACAGGCAAAATGTCGGAAGTGTTTGGGCCAATGTTGTTTGTTTATTATTTATTCCATCAAACAAGTGGGTGCTTACTACTTCTGGAATGCTCGCAAATGGTAAGTTTCAATAAGCTTAGTATTTATTTAGCCAAATGCGACCAAGTTTTTCAGTGACATAGTTGTATTTGATTTATATTAAAGCTACTTCTAAGGCCAATCAATAATTTATCAATAAAATCCATAAGAGTTCATGAGAGATGACTAAATATGCACATATAGACACTACTTATAAGTCCCAAACAGAGCACTAGCGAAAATTTGTAAAAACACTAGTAATACGGGTTGCGTAATTTATATACACTATTATTATTTTTATATTTGCATATAATTTATGACAAAATGTGGCATCATATTATTATTATTCTAACAATTTTATAAGTACCGGATTTAATGCAAATAAATGGGTCTGACTGTATTTTAATATATCAATTTTCAAATTTAATGTGTAATATATTCTTTATTCCAGACTACGGAAACCTTGATGCGTTATCTACCACTTACAATTATCTCGTTTCAACAACTTATACAGCTGTCGATCATCTTCGAACTTATTGGCAGCGTTGTAAGTATAATAACTAAGGACCGGATTATATGCAACATAAAAAGCTTGAAAAATGTATAAAAAATGCATAAAATGTGCATGAAAATTTGTAAAATATTCAACATTAAAATTTTAGAAAAAGAAAAAGAGCAACGATTAGAGAATTATTCAATCATAAATTATCAATACCAAAAAACTTTTTAACAATAAATTAAACCGACTTCCAAAAAAACACTGCAAAACGAAAAATAACTTTCTTTTCCGAAGTCGGTGTCTTTGGTACGGTATTGTTTTCCGTGTTTCAACACCCACTTCGGAAAAGAAAGTTATTTTTCGTTTTGCAGTGTTTTTTTGGAAGTTGGTTAAATTTTTTGTTAAAAAGTTTTTTATTTATCTCTTTTTAGTTTTGATAGGTACTTCTAATTGCAATAAACATCATATATAGCCAAAGTACATCTCATGACGATTCCAATAAGCCCATACACGACTAGGATACATTGTTTTATTTCGGAGTACCAGTGCCTACCTGCCGGCTTCATCATCAGATCAGTTCGATGGTACCATTTTCATCAGCACTATTTGCTTCATCATAATCGTTAAACTATTCTAGATATCTTATAACCCATGACATACTTAGCATTAAGGAATTCTATTGGCCATCTGTGGTCTTCTTCTCCAGCTCCACTTCACCAATTATTACTTTCTGAGTGCAGATGATTGCATTGTTGATAAAAATACCAAAATCGCTATATGTATGCCAAAATATTTGAGGAGTTCCCTCGATTTCTCCAAGATCCCATTATCAGATCCTGGCTTGATGACTATGGGACCAACTGGGAAGTATACCCTTTCAAACAAAAGAAGAATTTTTCAAATCGGTCCAGGCGTCTTACAGTAATCGGGGAACACACATAAAAAAAAAAGATTCCGACGAATTGAGAACCTCCTCCTTTTTTTGAAGTCGGTTAAAAATGTTACAACTTTGTAGACGATAGTAATGCAATAAAACGAAAATAATTAAAAAAAAATGCAAACTTAAACAAACAGTAAAGTAGGTAGGTGTTCTAAATGTCTTCAATCAATCAAAATATTTTTATAAGTGATAATAATTTAATTATTAGTGTATATGGGAGAAATTTTGGATACAGAGTTTATTATTACACCTACCGAAAAATATAATAAATATAGAGAAAATATGCATCATCACTATATATCTATACTAATATTATAAAGAGGTAAAGTTTGTGAGTTTGTGGGTTTGTGAGTTTGTGACGTTGTAGGGTTTAATCTCTGGATCTCCTGAACCGATGTTGAAAATTCTTTCACTTTTAGAAAGCTACATTATTCCTGAGTGTCATAGGCTATAATATATTTTCAAAAAATTAGAGATCCTTATGAAAATGCAATAATGTAACCCAAAGTAGCAAAATGTTGCCTGTAAAATTCATTATTTAGCGTGCGCTGAGAAAACTATTGATCAATCTGCCTAGCCTTTTCCCAACTATATTGGGGTCGGCTTCCAGTCTAATCGGATTTAGCTAAGTACCAGTGTTTTACATGGAGCGACTGCCTAACTGACCTCCACTACCCAGTAACTGGGTAGCGCAAAACTATTGATGATACATAAAAACCGGCCAAGTGCGAGTCAGACTCGCACACGAAGGGTTCCCTACCATTATAGCAAAACACTGCATAAAAATCACGTTTGTTGTATGGGAGCCCCCCTTAATTTATTTTATTTTAATTTATTAATTATTATTTTTTGAAGTGAATATACAACTAAACATTCTGTGAATATTTCAAGCGTCTACCTGTTGCCGTTATTAATATCGAGCAAAAAACGGCAAAAATATCACGTTTGTTATATGGGAGCCCCCCTTTTATATTAATTTTATACTGTTTTTAGTATTTGTTGTTATAGCGGCAACAGAAATACATCATCTGTGAAAATTTTAACTGTCTAGCTATCACGGTTCATGAGATACAGCCTGGAGACATACGGACAGACAGACAGACAGACAGACAGACGGATCGCGAAGTCTTAGTAATAGGGTCCCGTTTTTACCCTTTGGGTACGGAACCCTAAAAATTATTAAGTAGGTAGGTAGGGTAGGTTATGTAGGGTAGGCAGGGTAGGCTTGGGTAGGCAGGGTTGGCAGGTTAGGCTGGGTTAGCAGGGTAGGCAGGGTAGCTAGTTGACGGGAGCGAAGCCCCGGGGGCAGCTAGTTAGATATAATATGCAATTTCAAATACAAATACGCAAATGCATGTAATCCGGTCTCTAATAATAAAATAACATCACCACTGTGTTCCCAAAAGGGTTAGCCAGAGTTCATCCATATTTCTCCAGTTACGTTTTTAATTCCCATCCGGCGGCGAGCTTATTGCCGTCAGTCGGGCAAAAGTTCAGACGCCAAGAACTAAGAATTGTATGAGTAGACTCAATAATACATTGTTCAAACTAGGTGTCAAACGCCTCGGCATCAAGCTTTCCATTCACCAATCCAATGAGGCAATCTTATTCTATGCTATTATATATCTGACTGTTTGTTCCGTTTTCACGCCCAAACCGCTGAACTGATTATGCTGATTTTTGGCAAAGGAATGATGATGATGTTGGCATCATTGTCATCTAGCTGATTTCGGCCACGGCGGCCGCATTTTTGGGTTCCTCATTGCGGTTGCGAGCTTAGATGTGATGCTCTGCTATGTGCCTTGCATATCCAACTTTGGCCGAAAAACTCCGAACAAGAGCGGACACGTCAGAACACTATTGACGACATATGGTAGCTGTTGGTGGTCTAGCTTTAAGTTCGACTCGTTTTTGGTCTAATTTTGACCTCGTCTTATCTTCAAAGGCCGGCCGCTGCACACGAAGTCTCCACTCTAGCCGATTTTGTGCCCGTTTCTCTCAAAGTGTGGGGTCAATGTTCCCACTTTTCATGAGACAATGCGACTTGATGCGACGTCAGCTCAGGTGGTGTCTCCAGAATGCGGGAACAGAGACCGGCAATGCATGTCTTTTATTCGGTACTCCAGGAAGGTAAACGGAAGCATTGTGAACAGTTTTTGTGCTTCAAGGATCAAATGAAAAGTGGCAAAGGAAAGATTGTCTTTGGAGAAGAACATGGTCATGGTATGGTCTCTAGGGATAATTACTGATATTCATGCGAGCGAAGCCGCTGGCAGAAGCTAGTTTTTTTATAGTACAAAAAATATAAACATACATTTGGTTTCCTTTGAGCAAAAATTGGAAGCACAATTGGCACAACTTGGAAAGGACCAAGTTGTGCCAAAATATTCCAACCCACAGTGAACATATTTTAAGTTATTTAAGTTTTAACATTTTAAAGTAATTTTTCCATATAGATAGACATTCTGATTTCGTTACACATGAAGAAATATTGATTAGGGTTTGTAATTGTATGCTTTAAAATTTCCAGCCGCTGCTAGTTTTTCAGATATTGATGAAAAATATCGTCTGGATTTTTTCTGCAAAAAACGAGCTGTGTCAAAAAAGAATTAGCAATAATGATCCAACCCAGTTTTATTGAAAGTTTAATATCTACTTCGGTTTTTCTTATTAGGAGTTACTGTGAATAATAAAACTCGGTTTTTACTAAGAAACATATATTTGCGGACCAAAATGAAATGAAAATCTTTCGTATATTACGAAATTTTTCATTTCATTTTGGTCCGCAAATTTAATTTATTTAATTTTTAACTTTAGTTTTACTTACGAACATATTTCTGTTTACTATACACTTCTTAATATCATTGCAGCTTAAAAAAAACTGACTTCATTCTGTTTCTTTACTACTTTTTGTTTGCAATGCTTCATGACGTCCATGTACTCTTGTACGGTACGGTGTAAAGCCTTTATCTTTTTAGGGTTCCGTACCCAAAGGGTAAAAACGGGACCCTATTACTAAGACTTCGCGATCCGTCTGTCTGTCTGTCTGTCTGTCTGTCTGTCTGTGCGTTTGTCGCCAGGCTGTATCTCATGAACCGTGATAGCTAGACAGTTGAAATTTTCACAGATGATGTATTTCTGTTGCCGCTATAACAACAAATACTAAAAACAGTATAAAATAAATATTAAAGGGGGGCTCCCATACAACAAACGTGATATTTTTGCCATTTTTTGCTCGATATTAATAACGGCAATAGGTAGACGCTTGAAATATTCACACAATGTTTAGTTGTATATTTACTTCAAAAAATAATAATTAATAAAATAAAATAAAATAAATTAAGGGGGGCTCCCATACAACAAACGTGATTTTTATGCAGTGTTTTGCGATAATGGTACGGAACCCTTCGTGTGCGAGTCCGACTCGCACTTGGCCGGTTTTTTTTACTTCAATTATTTGCACCTTAGATTAAAGTTTTTGTAGAAAATCTCTTTAAAAGTACCGTACTTCAAAAACTAACGATTACTTATATTCAGCAGTCACTTAAATTCCTCTTCATATATTCTTTAGTGGTGTAATTTGTGAGGTATGTATTAACATATCTCGACATACTTTTACGCCCACCAATACGTAAGACCGAATAAATTATTTGGTCTCCTCTTTTCAAATTGGCTAATATACGTTCGTTTCTTTTTATTTTCCGTAATGCATGAAGTAATGTATACTAACTGAGCTGAGTATGAACCCAATTGCACAAATTTGTTAAATTCTTGTTCCCTAATATCTTTAGAAATTAATTCTGCGCATTTCTTTTTGCAAGAGCATTTGTAGCCCAAAAATTATTTTGCCTTAATTACTTTCTGCTTTCTAGTAGTGTTACATGGTAAGTTGTTATATTTTCGTTGTTTAGTTTCTTCTCTATAGAACTAGTATAAATTCCTTCGCGTTTTCATCACTTTTTTGGCCTTCCTTTTGAAATTTCTATATCATCTACCTCTTTTTCAATCACTTGTTCAGTAGTCCGGTGATCGTTATTCTCTATAAATCTTATTTCGTTTTCTTCTACAATGTGTATAATTTCGTCCATATCTTGTTCTAAATTCCTCTATACATCTATATAAGATGGTCGTTTAGGTGGCGCTTAGTCTAGGGCGGTTAGGGTTGGTTTGGACTATTGAATGAATTTCTGCCTCCACTGCAAACACCTCACTCTATATCTTCAATATCTTCAGTATTAATATTTGAATTCCCGGCGTTATCATTAGAATCATTTATGTATATTTTAATTTATCTCATAGTGTTTCAGACAGATCACTACTGTAAGTTTCATCTTCGTCTATGTAATCGGGACCCTTGATAGAATCGTCATCTTCTATAAAATTGTATCCTTATAATCTATATATTTTTTTTTTAATAAAAAGAAAAGTCCTGACTGACTGACTCATCAACGCCCAGCCCAAATCCTTGGACCTAGAAAGCTGAAATTTTGCACAGAAGTTCCCCTTATAATGATGACAAGGAATAAGGAAGGATTTTCCGAAATTTAACCTCTAAGGGAGTTAAATGGAGGATGAAAGTTTGTATGAAATTCTGTCATTTTTCATTAGAAATGAATGAGATATGGCATTTAGCCTCTAAATAAAAAATACTGCTTTAAGGATCTTTTGAATTTCATACCTTAAAGGGGTAAAAAGGGGTGTTAAAGTCTGTAAGAAAAATAAATTGTTTATCATCAAAATTACTTGAAACTTAGTATTTCTGCTCTTCAATACAATTAAAGAAAAACGTAATTAAGCATGTTTTAAATTCCATCAACTTTAACACCTCTTTTTACCTATTTAAAACGGGAAAAAAGAGGTGTTAAAGTTTGTACGAATGATTACCTACTAGATGTGCTGGGGAAGAATCAGTTTTCATACCTGGAATACCACTGATACCCTCTATGTCTTTGTCGTGTCGGTAGGATTCAGAAATTGAAAGCAAAGTGATATTTGACTATTTGTACCTGCCTGTGGAAAAGTTTCCCACGAGACATTCAGAATGGAAGTTCTAGCTATTAGAATACGACGGCAGTTCAGTTTATGCTCATTTTATATAAATTTACATGTAATTTTTATAATTCGATAAAATAATAAAGTTCAGCAAATTTTGTAGTATACGCGATCAAAGACGGGGGCGGAAAGTTATGTTTAGATAATAATTTGCAATATCCCGCCAGAACTGCAAAAAACGAAACAACCAAAATCGTGTAGTCCACGCAGGCGAAGCTGCGGGCGGAAAGCTAGTACGTTAATAATTTCGTTGTTTCTGGTGACATAGGTAGCAATAGAGATAATTCACTGGTACATTTTTTTTTATCGCTGTGGTTAGGAAAATTGGGGATGATGGTATCATTTCCATGCTTCGCTCAAAACTACATTCCTTATCACAAAAGTCAGAGGACGGCGTGGGCGTTAGAGGAATAACTTCTGAGCATTTGAGATTCCCTTCACCAACAAAGTTAAACATTGGCTTAGACGTAAGTGGGGAAAACGGTGGAGCTTCGATGCTTTTCTCACGATTCTGTTGTCCTTCATGTGGATTAATGAATGAGCTAAGCACAAACGGGGCAACCAGTCACGTTTAGATGCTCTGTGCACCGTAAAGAAGCTCCACAGGGTTAAAAAGCGATTCATGCTTAAGTGGGTAAAGCGGCAATGCTTGACCACACGACAGAGGTAAAACTTTTTCTCGCATACTAATTGCGAACCTGAAGCAAGTAAATAAATATTTAATAAACAGAATTGAAGTCTTAGCAAACGACAAAACATTGAATTTGAGAAATTACTTAATGTTCGTGTTGAATTTTTTATTTTTTTATTCTTTGTAATCTCCCGTTTGACCTTTTATCTCGCCTGATGTTACGTGATGATGTGGAATTTAATTAAATTAATCTATACAGGGTATCCCAGAAATCGACGTCAAGCCGTAAATGGGTGATAGACCAAGTTATAACAGTTCTCAGAAAAATATGAAAAAAAATCTATCTCATGTTTTTAAAAATTTATGGTCACTTTAAAAATTTACTAAAAAAATCAATCCTTGTAATGGTTCTTTAACTCCAATTGCTACAAATCCCATAATTTATCTAATTTTTTTATTATTATGTAATCTTGAATAATGCTTGTGTAGATTTTTGCCTAAAATTCAAAGCCAACTCCTCCTACTTGGAAGAAAATTAAACTTTTTCAAAACCAAATTATTCAAATTTACTATTTCGCCCAACTTTAACTGACTGTACTGAAAAAAAAATGTACTACGCTAGTTTGGCAAGTAACATGAAAAATTGGCGCATTTAATAAGGATTTAAAAATGGTGTAACACTTGCTAGATTACGTTTTCAATAATTGGTCAAATTTTTTTTTGTAAATAGTATCGGTTTTTACCCAAAATGTCCATACTTCCTTAAAATGACTTTAGCTTACCTAAAGCTTTGCTAAACTCCGTTTCTAGTTCGATAGAGACGGAGAGAGTCATTTTACGAAGTGTGAGCGAGACAGAGAGTGACGCCACCTTTATCAGTGACACAACCTTTATCATGAAACGGAGATACAATTTACCGATGAGTGCGAATGAGACAGCAGTAGTTATTGTTCTGTTTTGTAAGCGCAGACGCACACACAATTACAAATCAGTACGTTACGCTGCTTTGTTTACTGCGCATCTCCGTATTCGTTCATGTTGATTCCGTACTTACCACTTTTTGCGTTGTTTTCTGGACTTAATTGCTTGTGATTTGGACTGTTTAATTCCTCTTTCTGACGACCTGTGCTTTACTCTGGACTGTTGCTGATCCTGTGATTGTGTAGTACTACCATGGCTGTGTACACTGCATTGGAATATGCGAACATGCACCTCGTTTATGGGGAATGCAGATGCAATGCCAATGCAGCCGCTAGACTTTATCGTGAGAGGTACCCGAACAATCGTCACCCAGATCATCGAGTTTTTATTAATGTGCACCGTTCACTATCAGAGGGACGATTCCCTAACCAAGTACATGGTGAAGGAAGACATCGTAATCCGTACGAAGACGTCGTACTACTAGCAGTCCAAGAAGACCCAAGTGCTTCTGTACGTGGAATCGAAACAAGCACAGGTGTATCTAAGAGTACCGCCCACCGAATCTTAAAAAAGAACGAGTTCCACCCGTATCATGTACAGCGAGTACAATCATTACTGCCACGGGATTACGCTCCCAGAGTTGCGTTTTGCCAAAGGATGCTAGAAAGGCACAGAGAAGACCCTCGATTCTTAGAGAAGATTTTATGGACCGATGAGTCAACATTTAAAAAAGATGGCTACATGAATTTGCACAATTTGCACGAGTGGCATGTAGAAAATCCAAATTTGATGAGGCAAGATAAGTCACAGTATCGATTTAAAGTAAACATGTGGACCGGGATACTAAATGGCAAAATAATTGGACCTTTTGAGCTGCCAGAGATTTTGAATGGCGCATTTTATTTGGATTTTCTTCAAAATATTTTACCAGATTTATTAGAAGACGTGCCACTGAACGTTTACAGGGAAATGTGGTTCCAGCAAGATGGCTGCCCAGCGCATTATGCCCGTTTAGTAAGAGAACATCTTGATGAAGAATACCCGCTCAGGTGGATAGGGCGCGGTGGGACAATCTTGTGGCCACCCCGTTCGCCTGATTTAAATCCCCTACTTTTTTTTACTGGGGAGCGGTAAAACAGAAAGTGTACTCAAAAACAATAGAGAATTTAGCCGAGCTGCGGGAAAGAATAACGGAAGCCGTTGTCTTTGTAAATAGGGGAAGATTTGCCCGGAAAATAACCAGATCTTTTTTAAGAAGATGTCGTGCTTGCATTGCCGTCGAAGGAAGGCAGTTTGAACATTTATTGTAATAAAAAATAAAAAAATCTGATAATTTGTTTTTTTTTTCTAAGATGAGAAAACTGGTCCTGACTTAAAGTAAAAAGGTTGAGTCACTATCATAACTTTGCTCTTAAAGTACGTAAAATTTCGATTTCTTATCTCGCTCACACTTCGTAAAATGACTCTCTCCGTCTCTATCGAACTAGAAACGGAGTTTAGCAAAGCTTTAGGTAAGCTAAAGTCATTTTAAGGAAGTATGGACATTTTGGGTAAAAACCGATACTATTTACAAAAAAAAATTTGACCAATTATTGAAAACGTAATCTAGCAAGTGTTACACCATTTTTAAATCCTTATTAAATGCGCCAATTTTTCATGTTACTTGCCAAACTAGCGTAGTACATTTTTTTTTCAGTACAGTCAGTTAAAGTTGGGCGAAACAGTAAATTTGAATAATTTGGTTTTGAAAAAGTTTAATTTTCTTCTAAGTAGGAGGAGTTGGCTTTAAATTTTAGGCAAAAATCTACACAAGCATTATTCAAGATTACATAATAATAAAAAAAAATTATAAATTATGGGATTTGTAGCAATTGGAGTTAAAGAACCATTACAGGGATTGATTTTTTTAGTAAATTTTTAAAGTGAACATAATTTTTTAAAAACATGAGATAGATTTTTTTTCGTCTTTTTCTGAGAACTGTTATAACTTGGTCTATCACCCATTTACGGCTTGACGTCGATTTCTGGGACACCCTGTATATATAAAAATGAATCCCTATTTCCCTTGGTCACGGCATCACGCGTGAACGGCTGGACCGATTTCGCTTATTCTATTTTTGCTGTGTTTGTTATTGTTAGGAAAAGGTTCTTATGAAAAAAAAAATTAAGAAAAAAACAATGGTACCTTACCTACATAGGTAGGATAGGTATGTAGGTCGAGTAGGGTAGGGTTGGTAGAGTAGGATAGGGTAGGGTAGGTAGGGTAGGGTTTAATAGGTAGGGTAGGGTAGGTAGGGTAGGTTAGGGTAGGGTAGGTAGGGTAGGTAGGGTAGGTAGGGTAGGTAGGGTAGGTAGGGTAGGTAGGGTAGGTAGGGTAGGTAGGGTAGGTAGGGTAGGTAGGGTAGGTAGGGTAGGTAGGGTAGGTAGGGTAGGTAGGGTAGGTAGGGTAGGTAGGGTAGGTAGGGTAGGTAGGGTAGGTAGGGTAGGTAGGGTAGGTAGGGTAGGTAGGGTAGGTAGGGTAGGTAGGGTAGGTAGGGTAGGTAGGGTAGGTAGGGTAGGTAGGGTAGGTAGGGTAGGTAGGGTAGGTAGGGTAGGTAGGGTAGGTAGGGTAGGGTAGGGTTTAGTTGGTAGGGTAAGGTAGGTAGGGTAGGGTAGGTAGGGTAGGGTAGGTAGGGTAGGGTAAGTAGGGTAGGGTAAGTAGGGTAGGGTAGGTAGGGTAGGGTAGGTAGGGTAGGGTAGGTAGGGTAGGTAGGGTAGGTAGGGTAGGTAGGGTAGGTAGGGTAGGTAGGGTAGGTAGGGTAGGTAGGGTAGGGTAGGTAGGGTAGGGTAGGTAGGTAGGGTAGGGTAGGTAGGGTAGGGTAGGTAGGGTAGGTAGGGTAGGGTAGGTAGGGTAGGGTAGATAGAGTAGAGTAAGTAGGGGTAGATGAATGTTTGGCAAAACAAAGTTTGCCGGGTCAGCTAGTAGTTAATAATTATTTATTTAGTTGATTGTGACATTTCTTCCAGAGTGACAGATTAAAGGATGCTGTCTATGGATTACCGTGGGAGTGCATGGACACGAAGAATAGGAAAACAGTGGCCTTCTTTCTCATGAATGTACAGGAACCAGTACATGTCAAGGCATTGGGACTTGCTGATGTTGGTGTTACTACTATGGCTACGGTAATCATATTTATTAGTCTTACTACATATCTATAAACCAGGAGGCTTTAAGTCGGAATGAGTAGTTAAGTAGTTCTAGGATAGTATGCACTATTATTATCACACACACACTCATAAAACTCCCACCCACACACATACATACACACACACACAAACATACTGGTTATATCTAAGGTACCGAATGAATTATATATTGCTGTAGAAGACCGGAGTCTCCTAATACTCGTACAGGCATTACTTGCTTAAAAGGAGGCTCCAATCACCAACGAATGTAAAACTTTTTGGTTCAGAAATAAAGATTTTGTATTTTTGTATTTGTATTATCTGGGTGGATCGTCTTGGCGTGGACACTAAGTAATCGGGGCAGTAAATATCCACTAGTTTTGGTCTGGATAATACTAGATAACCCAGCAGGATAAGATGTAGTTATGTGACTCTTCATACGTAGGTTTCATTTATCTAGCTTTTACTTTATAAGAGATATCAATACCTGTCATACTTTGATGATTTGGTTACTGACTCAGTGATGAGCCATATTTTTTTACCAAGATGTGGGGTTTGTTGGGGTTGTTGGTACTTGAGTTAAGAGACTTGATTCCAATTGAGATCTGATAACTTTGACATTCAAATCACTATAAGCTTGGCAACCTGTTTTTGGTTGGTCATATTTGACAAATTATGCTAGTTAAGAAAATTAGCCCAAGGTTGACTCTGGGCTTCTAAGAACCTCATAATTTCTTGTTGAAATAAAAGTGGCCCGCGGTTCGAATCTAAAATCCTAGGAACCCGCTTGTACAACAATTCCAACCATACAAAACTGTGTGAATGTAATTATTTATTTTCTTTTTCCTTACAGATTTTGAAAACTTCAATATCTTATTTCACTTTTTTAAAGAGCATGTGAATGTGGTGCGGCATTATATAAATTTATATATTTCATAATTTGTTCGATGCAAATCTTTTGTCGTTTACTATTATTATATTATATTCATGTAGTGATTATATTCTGATTAAATATATAACACGTGGCAGCATTTTATAAACTTAAATATTTCATAATTTATTCGATGCAAATATTTTGTCTTTTACTATTATTTTATGATATTCGTGTAGTTATTATATTCTAATTAAATATATAACACGTAGCCATGAAGTCGGCAAATAATAACGAATCGTGTGTTTTATTTCCTCTGAGTTTAAACTCAGAGTTATTTACCACCGCTCTTACCTTTTTATCACGTTTGTGCACTAATATATATGCGCAGGCTTTATTCATAAATATGATTTACCTCTTAATACACCGACGCGTTTGTATGCGGCAGCGAATCAACAAAAAAACTGTAAGTTGTATGGCAGTGGTTTGCATAATTATGCTCTGCTTCTACTATATAGCGAGATGAGATAGTTGCCTCCTTGTAGGTACTGTTTCGCAGGTAACTGCGAAATGGTCGTTACACATACGGCGACACTAGCAGCTTTCCGCATCGCAAGGCATTACCACACGATCTCTGTTCGGACGCGTGATTTTCGCATAATGGATGCCGAAAATATATAAAACTATGTTTGAACATGAATGGGTTGGAGTTCGAAGCACAGTTTATTTTCTTCAGGTTTCTTTATTTTCTGATATATATAAGTTTTTAAACTATCATGGTCACTAACACTAACATTAACATTAGAAACGGGATATTTACCATGTTTACTGTTTAATGTGAGTTCCCGATATTTCGGTGCTGTTGCAAGCACCATGATCACGGATAAACTGAATATCGGGAACTCACATTAAGCAGTAAACATGGTAAATATCCCGTTTCTAATGATAATGTTAGTGTTTCTGATATATTTAATGAACCCAGATGCTACGCTTTCTATTTAATACAGACGCCAGCAAAAACAGGAAGAATAATCTTCCTCTTCAGAATCTGAAAGCGATGAATGGAACGTCATCCCGAAATCAATGTCTCTATGATGACGACCACACCCACAGTCCACGAAAGCTATAATGACATTTCTTTCCGTAGATGTTTCGCTACCGCAATGGTTTCGCAGAGACTCGCTGCCACATACGAACGCGTCCGTGTGCTAAGGGCGTTAGCATCTACAATAAAGTTCAATTCATCAACGCATGCCATGATGTGGTTCAACTAGACATTAGATAACAGTAATTATTGATGCGAATCGTGACCTCTCCTTGGAAATGTTCTCTTATAAAACAGGCAAACTTAATAAATTAGGTATAAAACGTATATTTGGAAGTATTTTCAGTCGCATACTTGTTGACATCAAAAAATACCCATTGGATCATAATTCATCCTATTGGTCATAATCCATCCCATTGGTCATAACCATGAGAATTCACGAATATCACTGACGAGTAAAGCTCATGTCAAAATAAGTTTTTTCGTTCTTCCCTTTAAAACAATGCCAGCAATGATAAACAACAACCTACATTGTAACATCAAAATATAGCGGTATACTGTGGTGTTCATTCCACATGTCTTAGTTATGTGTTAGTTGTGTGTGTTATGTGTGTGTGTGTTTGTTTTGTGTTTATTATAATTTTTGAAATTGTATTAACTCAAGTTTTCAATTTTTATGTATTCTTTAACACCTGAAAAGCTTAAGAGTTGTTTTAACATCCAAAACTATTATATTATTTTATACTGACATTTTTATTGACATGACATATGTCTATTTTATTTACTTAAACCATAGACATAAGATACCATTCTCTATAGCTAATTTAAGCTCGTTGTACACTATAATTTTCATAATAAGGGCAGCGGCAGACTGCCCCTCTATAAACCGTTTTTATTCATTCGATCAAGGAAGCTCATCAAAATGAATTTTTAAGGCCTTAACATAGTTTAAGACTATTGGGTCTTTAGTTATTGCTTGCCAGTAGCTAACATAGTGGCTTAATCTACCAGTATGAACTTTTGGGGGTATGCAGAACAGGGTGTAAAGTCCCGCAAACCTCCATAGAAAAGGGAGGATCCTCCGACCAGACGGTTGTTGTGTCTGGTCCGGGCAACTGCCCAACGGTTATCGTCGGACTGTTGTATACGTTCAAACCGCGCCGAAAACTTTGCTTGCGCGATGTAGGATTTGTGTGACGTCATGTCATTACTTTGTAAGTGGCGGTGTCGGTGCCGCTACAAACTTTTAACTCTACTGGTTCCTGCGCGTTCTGTAGTTCATCTTCCGGACAGGCCTCTATTCGCAGCTGGCTGCCTCCGACCTTGCTGTGTCGAGTGTCATTGATTGGATGTGGACCTCGGCTTCTGCCCATCCAGTTTGGTACTCCTTGTTGATCGAAACCGAGGCCTGGCCTCTCAAGTCTCCCTGTTGTTTGGATGTGGAAGGAACACTATCATTGCTGCGCTTTATTTGTAGACCTGATTTTTCTTCTGTTTTTGTTGCCTTATTATTTTCTCCAAGGTCAACTTCGAAAAGAAATAATGTGTCTCGTTTTATATCAGTTATTGTAGTGGTAAACTTTTTATCCAGTGAAGAAGTTATCAACTTTCTTTCATGTTGTGAGTTCTCGTAGTGTAAATCTAGAAAAATCTTGCTGACTTCTGACAGCTTTTTCAAGATTTCCACCTTTTGGTAGTCTTCTTTAGATTGCTAAGACCAGCAATGCCCAACCCAAGTTGGTTCTGATCCCATTCGAGCAGTTTATCGCGATGCTTAATGTTGTCACTTATGATGTCAGAAATGTCTAAATTAAGCTTTGGCGCTTTCGATAAAGTAAAGTTCTCGAGAGTTAAAGTTTTCTTTAAAGTGGTTTCCTTCAGGTCTTAAGTCAACCCTTCAACTAGGATTATTTTTTGGATGTCCTCCGCCCTGGGTTAATTTTAGGCGAAGTTAAAACAAAATACTTTTGTTAACGCAGCGCCACCTTGGGACCACCGGACGACACTACCAAAATCAGGTGTCGTTCTTCTTAATTCATGCCATCCCGGTTAGATAGCACCACATTCGTAAAGAAACCAATAATAATCATGTGTAGATTTTGTCTATGATATTCTATATTGTCTATGTATTTAACAAAAATATCGTATTTTTGAACATTTATTATAATTTACTACTGCCTTTCTTTCCGCGAAAGAACTTAGAAGTTTCACTGTCCTATCAGGTCCTATCGCGTAGCTAAATAAATAAATATGAAAAATATAGAAAAATAAAATAGCTAAATATCACGTTACAAAGTAACAACTTTGTAACGTGATATTTTCCTTATATCTTCTCATTAGTATTATTTATGGCTAGACTGTCATTAGTATTATTTATGGCTGACACGACCTGTTTTTGTATCATTTTACTAACATAGTTTGTAAGTAAATTGTTACTAACACTGTGAGTCCTGTTACTTATAAGTAAAGTAGTTATAGAAAGTGAAGATTTGAAACCCTCCAAAGATTCCAAGAAACAAATAGTTAATGACAGTAATAGCCGGTTATAACTTGTCCAATTCCAGCGATCAGCGAAACCGCTCGTCCCTCAATGTGTTCCTCTCGGGTACATCCGGTGGGGAATCCCCAACTTGGCATAACTTTTTCAGGCATAATACAGTTCGGCATAACATTTTCGCATAACTTTTATTAGCATAATAATACCGTGGCATAATAATACTTTGGCATAATGCAAGGGTTAGCACAACTGTCATTAAATTTAGTCTAATTTGTTTTGGCATAGTTTGGAGTTTCATAAATATGTAATTTAATATTTTTTCGTCATAATAATTTTAGGGGTACATTTATTTGAACGTCGAAAATTATCATACCTAAGCTTAAAATGTCTAAGATGTAAATGCCAAGTAATTAAATTACGAAATATTCACAATGCGAATTATATTTACGTTAACTTTACTTTACTTAAGTTCATTATATTTACGTTAAAAAACACTTTTTATCAAAAAAAAATAACCGACGAAATGACGAAGTCAAAAGCAAAATTTTAAAAATCTTTTACTCTAGCATTTTAAGTTGGCGCCAAACAAACATGCAAATTAATTAACTAAGTCGTAGAATGATTGTAGCTAGGTTGATCTACGTTGATAGTTTGTTTTGCGCCGCCACAAAATGCTGGAGTAAAAGATTTTTATTTTTTGCTACATGTGCAGCCCGCCAGTCTTCTGTAATTCTCTTCTTCTAGCCATGAGCTTTTCTGTGCGTGGTAATATTTTTTTATGAAAGTTAGTGTTGGGTTTCTTCCAGGCTTGTCGAGTGTGCCTAGGCTATTTTGTTATATTGGGTCTGTACATTCTCTTCCTCTTTCAGGTTCTGCTCCTCGTCACATCAGTCCTGTAGATTCCACAGTACCAGTCAAAATAATTAGCCAAATAATAAAAATACTTCTATATTTAAAAACAAAGCAATTTACAAATTAAAATACTAACTTTAGTCATAAAAAGCAGACTTGATTCTCCACCTACAGACTAACCTAAGCCGACTTGCTTGTCTTTCTTTTTATTTTTTTATTTGGGACAATCTCACCGTACTATTCCCAAGCCACTGTAACTCCAGAAAACCAAAATCTACAGTGGCAAACACCAGAAAAGCGCCGAGGCAATGAAGCTCGACGAAGTCCCGGAGAGTTAATTTAACTGTCTGGGAACACGCAACGAAATTAGACAGAAAAGAATAATGGAGGAGTAGGAATAAGTACAAATTTCCACTGCCCTCCATATAAAGAAGGAGACAGAACAAACAAGGCCAATAGGCACAAAGCGTCGTTTACAACTGGAATAAGCCTAGTTGCCTAGCACCACGGATGAAAATAGCACTAATACTCGTATTAATGGGTGCTAACATTGTGAGCTGTTATTTTTGATTCCAATAACAGGTATGGAAAAAACGCTTGAACGCACGGAAATTTGTTCTAATTTCCTCAATGTTCGTATAGTAAACAACTCCTGCAGCCTAATTGCGTAAGTGAATTCTGCAAAGCAAACAAGTCGGAACCTTCCCAAAAACGACTTTACGTATTGCATATTACACTCTGAAAAGGAAAGGTTATGCTCCTTTCCATTACCAATATTTTGACGTAGAATTGATTATAAAGAATGAACGAAAGCAGAAAAATCGAGATAAAACTTCACTATTGGTATTATGTAATGAAATTATGTTCTAATGATTTGGAAATAAATCATTCGAGTTTGATGAAACATAACGCAGTAGATGAACTTCAACTCAAAGGAGGATGTTTGTACTCTTTCCAAATTAGTTTCACAATGCCGAAAAAGTTGAAAGAAATGATTCTAATTCTTTGAAGGAATCAACTTGTTTGCTTTGCAGAATTCACTTACGCAATTAGGCTGCTGATGCAGCCTGAACATTATTCAACATAGTATTGCGTTCATTCTGCCAAAGAATACACACCCATAAGATATGATGTGCAGATTGTACATATTCACAGTCAGATGTAGAACACTAACATAAAGGCGAGGCAACGAGCTTGAAGGAAAATAATTTACTTTTAAAGTTTTGCCCTGTGAGAAATTGGGCAACACAGAAATCCACCTCCAGCCACGTCCTGGCCAGCCGCACGCAAACGGATGGAAATAATTGCTGGAGGTGTCGGCTCTTGATAGAATGATCCCACCTACATTGCCATTCGGATAAAAGTTCCTCCCAGACGTCAACATGTGGTTTAAATAATCTAGAGATTTTCCACGGTCACTCCGCGTTAAAAAGTCCGCATTTATGGTCTCTCGTGCGAAATAGAACATTGCAGCACGTCGCTGCACTTCAAGTTCGACCGGAAGTACACCGCCTCAGTACTAACCGTCTTTTATGCTTTGCATAAGAATAACAAAGCTAAACGCTGACTGAAGTAATTTACGTCGTACCGCCCCTATTGTGGCCCTATCAGGCCAAACAGGCGTCCCATAGCACATACAACCCAAGTAAGTATATGACAACCGACATGGCAGTTACTGGGCCCATCGATCAGCTGATCAACGTACAAGTTATATAGTCTTGGAGAGGGCAGGCCTTCCCGTCTCACTCCACACTCCAGTGCATATTCGTCCGACAAAACAATTCCCCACTTTACGAAATTCTTCTGGTTTTTGTACCAAAAAGACAAGATGTTAGTGAGTTCATTGGGAGCCCCTACCTCTTCAAGCTTGGCCCAGAGCCTGTTGTAGTCCACTAAGTCAAAGGCTTTCAGACAAAATGTAAACAGCATGGCCTGAATCCTAAATATATGCCTGCCTGCAAACCAAATGTGCTCAATATTGAGAATGTCTTTTCCTCTAACTATGCTTCTAACAATCATTTCCACGTCTTTACTGGAAAAACATAATAGTTTTAGTTCACTGGTACATACTAACCCCCTACATTTTCCTTGTACCCTTCCAAAAATCCCGAAAGTTCTTACCGGATACATGTTCTGCCAAAATGTCCATTTCAAACTTGTTTTTATGGTTTTGACAGAACTTTGGGCTTGACTTGAAAATTTTGCGTGTTGCATTTCATCAAAATCAAAATTTTCAAGTCAAAGAATCACAATCCAGCCTGCCACATGACACATAATTATCTAATAAAAGCCTGTCTTGTGTGCGTCCCTTACATGCTTGTTCCATAATCCATGGTTCGCAGCTAACAATCTTTTACTGAATGCGAAAAAAACAAAATGTCTGAAGTTTTCCTTACCAAATGTACCACAACGTGACCTAAATTTAAATCTTGACGGCAAAAATCTTGAAGTTATAAAGGAAACTGTATTCTTAGGGATTACTATCGATTCAAAATTGCAGTGGGGCGCGCACATTAGAACTCTTTCGGGTCGGTTAAGTTCAGCTGCATATGCAGTAAGGAAAATAAGGCAGTTAACCGATGTAGCCACAGCTAGGTTAGTATACTATGCTTATTTCCACAGTATTATGTCTTATGGCATTCTGCTGCCCACAGCAGAAAATTGAGTCAACGTCTGCTGCTGATCCCCAGATCAGCAGCAGACGTTGACTCAATTTTCATCTTACAAAAGAGGGCAATCCGCGCAATCTATAAAATGAGTCCACGAGAGTCCCTCAGAGAAAAATTTAAAGAGATCGATATACTGACTCTACCTTCTCTTTATATATTGGAATGTATTTTGTATGTCCGCAAAAAGCGATTTCCATAATTTAAATACACGCAGTAAGCATAAAATTGTAATACCCAAATTCAGATTAACGAAAACTAGCAAGTCTTTTCTTATAAACAGTATACGCTTTTATAACAAGTTGCCAAAGCCAGTTATAGAATTGACCGATGGAAAGTTCAAAAACTACATCAAACGTGTCCTTATTAAAAAAGCATATTACAAAATCTAGGAAGATAAAAATAAAAAAGATAAAAATTTTAGCTCCTTCTGCGCATGCGGCTTCCCTGGTAACTCATAAACGGCACAAATATGTGGATGTCTCTAACTATTCTCAATCTCATTTTTACTTTTTTTCTTTCTTTTAATTAGACTTTTTACAATGATTTCAATAATCTTTATAGCCCTTTGCTATGAATAGTTACAGCACTGATAACAACATTTGTGCCACATGTTAAATTTAGTCTTGTTATATATTTTTATTTATTTTTTCCTTTGTATAGATTCTTTTACTGATTGTTTTGTGAATGTGTGAACATTGTAGGCCTTCTAGATTTCTAGACGCTTGTTAACATTTGTTAACTCTCTTGTTTATACAATTTTTTTTTTTTTTAGTTTCTTACGACTTATTGTCGGGCCTACGTTGTCCCCCCATATCTAAGCACTAATACTGTAACATGGAAATATTGTAAAAACAAACCAATTTTTTTTTAAAAGAGTAACCGTGGAGTTTCTTGCCGGTTCTTCTCCACAGGAAACGACTAACCCGAACCGTGCACCTTTTGTCGACGTTTTATAAGTGCCCATGTAGGCCTATGTGAAATAAAAAACATTTGATTTTGATTTTTTTGATCCTGCATGCTTGTTCCACTCTTACCTTTTCTATGCTTTCTGATTTGAAAAGATAAAGTCGAAAAATAATTCGCGAACACACAAACAAACAACGCATAGGTACAGGTTTACGTTCTATAAAGAATCTAATAAATAATGTCGATTCGCGGAGGTGCTCGCTCAGTTGACAACATGACTTCAAAACGAGTCAACACGTTGAATTTCCTGCTCTTTACCTTCGTAGTTGTCACGGAAGGATGTGCCATACACACCCCACAGCTACACATCAGAAGAGAGACAAAAACCTCCTTGGGATACCCCAAGGACTCCCTCATGAATTTTACGGAACGAACCGAAAAATATGGATATATTTCTGAAGAACATCATGTGATCACGGACGATGGATATATACTTATCATGTTCAGGATAGTGAAAGCCAGGAACTGTCATAAGAAGAAGAGATCACCACCAGTCTTGTTAATGCATGGATTGCTTCAAAGTTCGGATTCCTGGATAGATTCTGGACCTAACGCTGGACTTGCGTATCTCATTTCTGATGCCTGCTACGACCTTTGGTTGGGTAATGTCAGAGGGAATTATTACTCCAGAGGGCACGTTCATCTAAACCCTGATAAAGATGCAGCATACTGGAACTTCTACATTGAAGAAATCGGGTTCTATGATGTGCCAGCAATGATCGACTATGTCCTGGATTATACAGGATTTGAGAAGCTGAACTACGTCGGTTTTTCCCAAGGAACCGGGACGTTTTTAGTTATGTGTTCTGAAAAACCAGGGTTCTGTGACAAAGCCCAACTAATGATCAGTCTAGCACCAGCAACCAGACACATCAACACAAAATCAAGAATTTTTAGAACTCTGACACAGATGTTTGAAAAAATGGAAGATGCGTTGTCAATGTACGGCGTTCAAGAAGTGCTTTCTAAAGGTGCTTTCACTCAGGAGTTCTTTGCGTTCCTCTGCCAGCTGTCAGACATTACCGAGAGGCTATGTGAGATGAATCTAGATATGTTCGACCATGTGGACGCGTCGCACTTAGGGTCGATCACGAACGAGACTACGAGAGTGTTATTTGGGCACTTCCCAGCTGGAACCTCCCTTCACAATTTGGCTCGATACGGACAGAGTATGAGAAGTAGGAGATTCGAGAAGTTTAACTACGGAAAGGAGCAAAATCTAGTGAAATACGGAAGTGAACAGCCTCCGAAATACAACCTCAGTGCGACAACAGTGCCTATTGTATGCATTTATGGTAAAAACGATGGAATAGTGGACGTAAAAGATGTGGAGTGGTTATTGTCCATGCTCCCTAATGTGTTAGAGTCAGTGAAGGTGGAAGACCCTCTGTGGAACCACGTGGATTTTACATATAGTCAGTACACCGGTGATACTATTTTCTCTAAGATTAAAGAGTATTTATTAAAATATACGAGTGCCTAACTGTGATATTTGTTTGATTAGTTCCCGAGTAATTCAAAATCGTAATATATAGTGTCGTGACAGTACGTATTGACCTGGTTTTCTTATAAATGTTTTAACCTTGGTTATAAATAGATTTTTAATTGTTTAGAATTTTTATTTTTGTTTTAAAAACATTTGAAACAGGTTTGTACCGAAGTGAAGTGGATAAAGTGCGATGCCCTGATGAGTGAATGCAACATTTGGTTAATACAAAAACTACAGTTAATTAAATAATTGATTTAGTTAGTATAATGAAGGTTATTTTCTAACATTTACGTATCGTTAAAAGCTATAGAAACCCTTTCAATGTTTTAAAAGGGTTTCTATAGTTTTGACAGATATAAACCTCATGTCGCAAAAATAAGTACCCACGAGTAAATCTCGTGTCAAAAAAAGAACAAAAATGTGAGAGCAATAACAGAGCAAAATTTACTTGAGTACTTTAAGCTGTTTCATTTAGAGCTATCGCCACCGAACATCAACCGAAATCTAGAAATATGACAATTAGTCATATTTCTATTGAGCTGTAAAAACTGTGCATAAAATGGGTTACATTACTCACCGGCACAATAATGAAGAGATTTAAAATCGAATCATTACCTGTGATGAAAAGTGGATCCTGTACAATAATCGGAAATGCTCATCGCAATGGCTGAACCCTGGCGAACCAGCCAAATCCTGCGCCAAGCGAAAATTGACTCAAAAAAAATGTGTGTGTGTACCAGAGTACACAGGTAAGAAGTGAAACTTCTTTACGACATATCATTTTTCTACTATTTGCAACTTCACGAAAATGGGGTAGATAAGCTATTTTATTATTATAGACATGCATACAATTAATGAGTAATTTATATTTATAAATTAATTAATTTCATCATCATCATCATTCATCATCATTTCAGCCGAAAGACGTCCACTGCTGGACATAGGCCTCCCCCAGGCGTCGCCACATTGACCGATTCCGTGCGTCTCGCATCCAGCGCCTTCCCGCAACCTTAACCAGGTCATCGGTCCACCTAGTGGGAGGCCTTCCAACATATCGTCTTCCGGTTCGCGGTCGCCATTCCAGAACTTTTCGGCCCCAACGGCCATCCGTTCTGCGAGCAATGTGCCCTGCCCACTGCCACTTAAGTTTGGCAATTCTTCGGGCTATGTCGGTAACTTTGGTTCTCCTGCGGATATCATCATTTCTGACGTGATCACGCAAGGAAATTCCGAGCATAGCCCTCTCCATTGCCCTTTGGGTGACTTTAAGCTTTCTGATAAGGCCCATTGTGAGCGACCACGTCTCGGTCCCATAGGTGATCACTGGCAACACACACTGGTCATAGACTTTTGTCTTGAGACATTGCGGTAAATTGGACGAGAAGATACCACGCAACTTCCCGAACGCTGCCCAGCCGAGTCGGATTCGACGGTTGACCTCTTTCTCGAAGTTGGATCTACCCAACTGGATCGTTTGTCCCAGGTAGACATAATCATCTACAACTTCAAGTAAACAGTCTCCGATCTTGATAGGAGTGGGTGTTACATGGGCATTCATCATGACCTTGGTTTTGTCCATGTTCATTTTAAGACCCACTCTTTCGGAAGCTCTATTGAGGTCATCGAGCATTGTACTGAGGCTCTCCATGGTCTCAGCCATGACCACTATGTCGTCGGCAAACCGAAGGTGAGTGATGTACTCGCCATTAACGTTGATGCCAAGCGACTTCCAATCCAGAACCTTGAAGACATCCTCCAGCGCAGCAGTGAACAGTTTCGGAGAAATGACGTCTCCCTGTCTCACGCCGCGCTGGAGAAGGATTGGTTTCGAGGTCTGATCCTGAAGACGGACTGACATGGTGGCGTTTTTGTACAAACACTTCAACACCTCAATGTACCGGTAGTCGATCTGGCACCGTTGGAGAGATTGCAGTACTGCCCAAGTCTCGATCGAATCGAAGGCTTTCTCGTAGTCCACAAACGCTAAACAGAGAGGCAGGTTATACTCTTCGGTCTTCTGTATGACCTGCCGCAGCGTATGTATGTGGTCTACGGTGCTAAAGCCTTTTCGGAATCCGGCTTGTTCGGGAGGCTGGAAATCGTCAAACCTGCGCGCGAGACGATTCGTGATGACTCTTGAAAACAACTTGTAGACATGACTAAGAAGTGAGATGGGCCTATAGTTCTTCAGTCGGGCATTGTCGCCCTTCTTGAAGAAGAGTACCACCACACCCCTGCACCATGCCTGTGGCGTTTTGCCCTCGAGTATGACGGCATCAAACAGCTTCTGAAGGGCCTTAAGGACCGGTTTTCCACCCGCCTTCAGGAGTTCAGCCGTGATTCCGTCATCACCCGGCGCCTTGTTGTTTTTAAGCTGTTTCAGAGCCATCCTAATCTCGTACAGGCTGACGTCCGGGATATCTTCGGTATAGTAATTAATTTATAAATATTAAAATCATGCTCATACGTGTTGAATTTATAAAACGAAATATATAATCACTCACTTTTCTTGTAAATTCACTTAAATTTGAATAAGTCTTTTTACTAAACTTTGATAAAAAAAGCAACATGGCGCGTAACCGAAAAACGTGACGATAGAGTCCGTCCAACGAAAGAAGTCCCGTAGACGCGGCGCTAGTTCCTATGCGACTGTACGCTGTCCTCTAACAAATCTTGTTAGTTCCATGTATTTCCGCGGGACTTTTTTCGTTGGACGGACTCTACGTACAAAATTTTCTCCCATACGTCGATAAAGAAGTTTCACTTCAAAAAATTACTTGTGAGCGTTTGATGTACTAGTGCCGGTGTCGCTACAGCTTTCTTAAATCTGACCAGACAATTAGTCATATTTCTATTGAGCTGTAAAAACTGTGAATATAATTTAGCCGCAACAAAAGAAATTTTATGGGTAAGTAATTTTTTTCTTTAATTGTGTGTGAACAATGGGTTGTCTTGGTTTTCATACACATCCATTGTTGGGACTTGCGTTATCTAGTTAGATAGATTTATGTCTGTGTTAAAAATCTGTTGTTAAGATGAAAAAATATTTAGAAACCGGCCAAGTGCGAGTCGGACTCGCACACGAAGGGTTCCGTAACATTATCGCAAAAAACGGCAAAATATCACGTTTGTTGTATGGGAGCCCCGCTTAAATATTTATTTTATTCTGTTTTTAGTATATGTTGTTATAGCGGCAACAGAAATACTTCATCTGTGAAAATTTCAACTGTCTAGCTAGCACGGTTCATGAGATACAGCCTGGTAACAGACGGACAGACAGACAGACAGACAGACGGATCGCGGAGTCTTAGTAATAGGGTCCCGTTTTTACCCTTTGGGTACGGAACCCTAAAAAAGAACATTTATTTGCTCTCAAAAATATAACAATTAGGTAATTATGATTTTAATCATTTTATCGGCTATAACAGAAAGTAATTGTAAAATTGAATACGTCATGTTGAACTTGAACCTATCTCTGAGGTCTCTGACAAAATGGTCATCATTCTCAAAAATAACAATTGCTTTTGGAATAAAATATACAGTCATTAAATATCAATGTTACTAATATTTTAAAGAGGTAAAATTGATTCGTTGTTAGTTTGTTTGTAAACAGCAGTCTCTGGAAGTACTGAGATTTAAGCAACATTCTACCAACAAAAGCATCAGATTAAATAAAATTCAAAAATGGTAAGCAAACAATGCAAAGTAAACAAAACAATATGTTCTGACAAGTTCGCAAGCGGCGGCGGTTGCAACTTAAGGGCACACTAGTCGAAAATTCTTCCATACAAACGTAGTCTGGCTTTTAGTCCACTGTTTGACGATGTAAGTTCAAAATAAAAAAATGATATCAATTTGTTTCATCATTATCTAGTCCTGTATGGAAGCAAAAAGGTAAAAAAAAAAAAAATCCTTTAAAGTTATGAGCTTCGAAAGTTCCATATTTTAACACTCATTTTAACGCATCTTTGGGTGCATAAGAAGAAGGAAAATTCAATAACGGCCTCCATACAGGGATAGATTAGTAGTTCAACAATGCAAACAATTTTTATTTGATCAGATACATTCAGTCGTTTTTTCATGATATCCAGACTCCCAAAGGTCTGTTTATATAATTTCGCGAGCTCGTTTTCGTTCTAAATCATCATCCATTTCGCTACAAATTTGCAAAAGTGTGTATTCGTACGCGTTCTAGCTTCTTACTGCTCATAACAGCAGCTATCTGTTCCGCACGTGTTGTCGGTTGATATAGCACGCATTTTAACCCCGCGCACAAAATAGTTCGTGCCGTCGACTAGTGTACCCTTAAGTGCGAATCAGCTGTAAACGAAGCGTCACGGAAATTGCCGAATCATACCACCGACAGCGTGATCGGCTTACAACCAACTAATCGGCTAGTTGGCCAAAGTTACAGTCGGCACATTTCTAATAATTATATATGGCTAAACGTCATAGACAAGTTTTTATGCCGGAAAAATTTTACGGTTCCTGCGCGGGACAGGCCATGGAAGTGAAGTCGCGTGGTAAAGATAGATGGTAATATATTGTAGGTATGTAAGTTTATGAACGCCATATTGTTACATGTAATGAGTTATCATTACATAGTATCTTTTATTTTGTACGTAGAGTAGGACTTTGGATCCAGATAGATAACGATCTTTGTTTCTTTTGTTGTTGGTCTGCGCAGCTGCAGCGAGGACTCCATTCAATATTAATACAACAAATGTAGCAAACAGACAAATATGGCTGTCCTGCAGCCTACTTGCGTGAGTTCGGCAGGTCAAAGGATATGACTCTATGAAAGAGTACGACACATTCCCTTTAAATTTGTTCAGTATTGCCAAAAAATGTTGGACTCCTTCGAAAAGAGTATCTTCATCAATGGAAGCGTACAATCCGCCGCAGAGAAAGAGAAAAGAAGAAAACAAGTTAGACGATGATGTAATTTCCAATGCACCCACAGACTGGAACCCATGCCTACGTCCAAGGCGTTTTACAAACGATTTCCCAGTCAATAACTAGACTTTTTCGCAAAAATATATTTCATTGCGCAGATAATGATTATAGTGTTATTTTTAACCTTCTTAGTTATATAACGTCATAAACGTCAGACAATCTTGAACTTGACCTCGCATTGACCAACTTTACTACACTGCTATTACGAACTAATCGCTAATAAAAAACAGCTTGGGTTAGAAGTACACGTGGCAAAGCTAATAAACTTTAATGGCATGTGATTTTAGATGTTATAGGTGGTTAAAATAATTTATCTTGTATAATTCAATAAGGATTTTATGGAAAATTTGCTCCATCAGTTACAATTATGTGCTGTGCGTGCCACGAACGATGAGACTTGATGAGCGTCGTACCGCGCCTCCCGCGCTGTGTTCGCCGCCCCGATGACGCCCGATCTCTTCCCGCCCTCAGTGCTAAAGAGACCCATAAATCATCTACTGCTCAAGTCAAAGCACGTGGTGTGTCAAGTCTCATCTTTCGTGGCACGCACTGTTCTGTACTCGCCAAACTTCTTAGCCGCCCTTAAGAAGGCTACAATGGCTGCGCAGTAGTAAATCTCTTACAAAACCAGCACCACGCCGTGTCTTGCGCATCGGCAAGCCAACTTCAGGAAAGCCAAGAAGTTTTAGCGTTTAAATTTGCCGCTAGGGGGCTGGTATAGAGTAAGGTCTTCAAAATGTCAAATTTCACAGTTTTTAGTTCAGTTCTTTTATTTATTACTTTTTACCCGACTATGGCGAAGCCTAAAGGAAGGGATATGACTTTAGCAGTCCATGTATGTATGTTTGTATTTACGTATATTCCTCCGTAGCGCCCGGTCATGTTCCTTTGTTCTTAGTTTTTAAACATTCTGGCAAACACTACACCACACACAGTAATATTCACACCACACAGTTTTATCGAATACTAGCAATCTTTTCACTTTATTTACAGAAATTTCTTACATAATACACAAATATGTTTTTTCATTTTGGCAGCCGACGCCGACCATTGGCGCTATGTTGTTTGTCTACGGTTTCGACAAATGATCATTGAATCGTCGGGATTTTGGTCGTTCATTTATTGTTTTTAGGGTTCCGTACCCAAAGGGTAAAAACGGGACCCTATTACTAAGACTCCGCGATCCTTCTGTCTGTCTGTCCGTCTGTCACCAGGCTATATCTCATGAACCGTGATAGCTAGGCAGTTGAAATTTTCACAGATGGTGTATTTCTGTTGCCGCTATAACAACAAATACTAAAAATAATAAAATAAATATTTAAGTGGGGCTCCCATACAACAAACGTGATTTTTTAGCCCTTTTTTTTTGCGATAATGGTACGGAACCCTTCGTGCGCGAGTCAGACTCGCACTTGGCCGGCTTTTTCTAAAGTCCTTAAATAATGGCCCAAACACAAAACTGTGAATTCATGCGATGCGATATCGCAGCCCAGAAAACAGCTAAGCAACAACAACCAACAAGTTCGTAGATTATTACGATGACTGCATCTCGTATCCTCCGACTGCACAGCATGATTTTCTTCTTGTTTACGTCTTTTTAGTTCGCTTTTTAAGCAGTCGGGTTTTTGATTTTTTAAATTATTTCTTTTTATTTATATCTTTTTAGGTATTTTTTATAATATTTAGGTAAATTTAAACATACAAGCGTTATATATTTTTGAAATCGTCTCTTAAAATCCTTCATTTTGATACCCCACACGATGGGTTTGGAGGGAAAAAAAATCTTGTTTCCCACAATATGGCGCCCAAAATCCATTTTTCTATTTCCCAATTTTAATGCAGTCAGTGACACTCGCAGGGTTAAGACGAATCAATTGACGCATGAATCATCAAAATCGGTCTACGCGTTTGGTCTCTAGAACGCCACATAGGAACAAACATACATACATACAAACATACTTACATACATGCATACATACATACATAGACTGATAAACACATTACCCTCCTTCGGCAGTCGGGTAAATAGTGTTTGCAAGGGCATATAATTAGGCACTAAAACACTCGTGCTACTATTATCACACTCGTGTTTTAATAATTTCTATTATATGACCTTTGCAAAAAAACTATTTTAAACTACTATTAAAAACTATAACCCGACCACGGTTTTCTTTTGTCCCTGGTGGTGCCCGGTGCCCGGAGGCGAATGTATAGCCATGGACGCCGGTACGTATGAAAGCTAACATACATGCCGATACACTTCGCCACCGGTTACCCGGCACCGGCTACCCGGAAACCGGAGCGTGTGAAAAGGGGCTTACCCGGTCCATAATAACGAATCGATTGACACCTTATTCATCAAAATCGGATGAACATTAATGGGTCGGAGTCCTAAACATAGTTTATTTTCTCCAAGTTTCTTTCGTTTTTAGGGTTCCGTAGCCAAAGGGTAAAAACGAGACCCTATTACTAGGACACCACTGTCTGCCTGTCTGTCTGTGCGTCCGTCTGTCTGTCCGTCCGTCCGTCCGTCTTTCCGTCCGTCCGTCCGTCCGTCTGTCTATCAGTCTGCCTGTTTGTCTGTCTGTCTGTCTGTCACCAGGCTGTAACACATGAACCGATAGCTAGACTGTTGAATCGTGATAGCTAGACTGTTGAAATTTTCACAGATGATGTATTTCTGTTGCCGCTATAACAACAAATACTAAGAACAGAATAAAATAAATATTCAAGTGCCCCACCAACAAACGTGATTTTCGTTGCCGTTTTTTACGATATTGGTACGGAATCCTTCGTCCGCGAGTCTGACTCGCACTTGGCCGGTTTTTAATTATTTCATGTTCCCAGATTTTACGCTTTCTATTTAATACAGACGACAGCAACAACATTATTCTTCCGCTTCAGAATCTGAAAGCGATAACTGGGAAGTCATCTTGAAATCCTATCCTATTTCGCAAGACACAATGTTATAGCTCTCGCCAAACTTCTGGGCCGTCCTGAAGTTGGCTTTCCGCATGCGCGAGGCACGAAACGGTGCTGTTTTTGTTAATCGACTTCGCAAAAAAGAGGAGGTCATCAATTCGAATGTATTTTTTTTTTAATCTTTTTTACCTCAGATCTTTTTATTGGGTGAACCGATTTTGATGATTTTTTTTTTATTCGAAAGCTGGTGCTTGCCATGTGATCCCATTTAATTTTTATCAAGATCTGACGAAGAACTTCGGAGATATACATCAGAACTCTTCATAAATGACGGCAAATCACTCGGGATAGCCAATCGCATGTCTGTTTATTGTTTACACCATTTCATAACATAACATCACACTGGTACGCTCCAAAGGGGTACGCAGGTGTGAACAGTTCACCCTGGTATACTCTCATTCCACCGTTTTTGCTTATTTAAGTTTCATGTTATTAACTTTAAAATAACTTTAAATTTTATTCAAATTCAGACAATTTTGGAGTCCATTCTTTTTTAGTACACAACCTTATAATTAATATTAGTAAATGACAAAAACAATTTAATGAATTTATAGTAATTATCTACAGGGATCCAAATATAAATTAAATAAGAAAGACACAATATTTAAATTACAATTAAAGTTGTCAAAAAGTTAAAATGATACAGAATTAAATCTATATATATAAAAGAAGAAACTGACTGACTGATCGATCAACGCACAGCCAAAACCACTAATCCTAGAAGCATGAAATTTGGCAGAAAGGTTCCTCGAGTGACGTAAGTGAGCACTAAGAAAGGATTTTTGGAAATTCCCTCCCTAAGGGGGTAAAAAGGGGGTTGAAAGTTTGTATGTAATTTCTATAGTTTGTAAGTTGGACACGTGAAATTTTAGAGTTACTCTCTTGGTTGATAAAAAGAATGAATGTGTTTATTGGTTTTTGGGAATTCGACCCCTAAGGGGGTAAAAAGGGGGTTGAAAGTTTGTTTGAAATATTTACATTTTGTAAGTTGGAGACGTGAAATTTTAGATTTATGCTCATGGTTGAAAAATGAATTAATGTATTTATTTGAGGCAAACGGTAAATCTGTCAGTCATTGAATTCTGGTTGAAATTAAATATAATTTGGCATCATCCATACGACAAAGAAAAACGCACAGCCAAAACCACTAAGCCTAGAAGCATGAAATTTGGCAGAAAGGTTCCTCGAGTGACGTAAGGGAGCACTATGAAAGGATTTTTGGAAATTCCCCCCCTAAGGGGGTAAAAAGGGGGTTGAAAGTTTGTATGTAATTTCTATAGTTTGTAAGTTGGACACGTGAAATTTTAGATTTACTCTCTTGGTTGATAAAAAGAATGAATGTGTTTATTGGTTTTTGGAAATTCGACCCCTAAGGGGGTAAAAAGGGGGTTGAAAGTTTGTTTGAAATATTTACATTTTGTAAGTTGGAGACGTGAAATTTTAGATTTATGCTCATTGTTGAAAAATGAATTAATGTATTTATTGGTTTTTGGAAATTCCACCCCTAAGGGGAAAAAAGGGGGTTGAAAGTTTGTATGTAATTTCTACAGTTTGTAAGTTGGACACGTGAAATTTTAGATTTATGCTCTTGGTTGATAAAAATAATTCATGTATTTATTAGTTTTTGGAAATTCTACCCCTAAGGGGATAATATAGGGGTTGAAACTATATATGAAATTTCTTCGGTTTGGAAGGTAAAACATCTGAAATTGTAGGTTTAAACTCTTGATTAATAAAAAAAACAATGAGTTAAATCATTACCGGAAATGCCACCCCTAAGGGGGTAAAAAGGGGTTGAAAGTTTATATGAAATATTTACAGTTTGTTAGTTGGAAACATAAAAGTTTAGATTTACACTCTTGATTGATAAAAAGAATTCATGTTTTAATTGGTTTTTGGAAATTCCACTCCCAAGGGGGTAAAAAAGGGGTTGAAAGTTTGTATGTAATTTCTACAGTTTGTAAGTTGGAAACGTAAATCTTTAGATTTACGCTCTTGGTTAATAAAAATAATAAATGTATTTATTGGTATTTAGAAATTCTACCCCTAAAGGGGTATAAAGGGGGTTGAAAGTTTGTATGTAATTTCTACAGTTTGTAAGTAGGACACGTAAAACTTTAGATTTACGCTCTTGGTTGATAAGAAGTATTAATGTATTTATTAGTTTTTGGAAATTCCACCCCTAAGGTGGTACATAGGGGTTGAAACTTTATAAGAAATTTCTTCGGTTTGGAAGGTAAAACATCTGAAATCGTAGGTTTACGCTCTTGATTAATAAAAAAAACAATGAGTTTGTTGATTTCCGGAAATTCTACCTCTAAGGGGGTTTAAGGTAGCAATTTGTTGGGCTTATATATTTGAAACTTGGCATAAATACTAACAGCAAATAGTAAAGGTTGTCATTACACGTTTTTCAAAACTACTCCTAAAATACGATTTAGGGGGTGTTTAAGATTATTGAAGAATTTTACTGTACAAGACTTCTTTTTATGATGTAGGGGAGTAAACGAGAGATATTTGTTTGAATGAAAAGTCTAATTCCTTGGGAAAAATAATAAAGGTAACATTAGTTTTTCGGAACTACCCCAAAATACGATTAAAGGGATGTTACAGTTTGTATGGAAAAAATTATTTCTTGGGTTAATAAACTTGAAACTTGGCACAAATATTAACCTAAGTAAATAATAAAGGATCTCATTATTAGTTTTTTGAAACTACCCCTAAAAATGATTAAGAGGGTGTTGAAGATCTTGGGTTAATAAACTTGAAATTTGGCACAAATACTAAACTTAGTAAATAATTTAGTTTGTTATTAGTTTTTCGGAAATATCCCCAAAATACTATTAAGGTGGTGATCAAGGTTTTTGAAGTTTTTTACTGCACATAGCATCTATTTATGATGTGGGGGAGCACAAAGGAGGGATTTTTGGAAATTTAACCTTTAAAGAGGTTAAAAGGGAGACATTTATTTGTATACAAATCTTATTCCTTGGTCAGAAATAAATTGCTATCATTAGTTTTTAAATATTACCCCCAGAAGATGATTTAGGGGTGTCAACGGTTTTTTGAAGAATCTTACGGTACTAAGACGACCTCTACCTCGATTTGGAACTACCGAACTGGACTGTTTCTTTCGGGCCAAACAAACAAAAACAAAACACAACAAAAAGTCAACAAAAAGTGTAAGGCCAAACAAACGTAGGTAATTTTATGAGTTGTGGGTGACGTTTTAGTGTCGCGTAATTTACGCAGCATTCGTTTTCATACTAAAGTAATTTTAGCTCCACCCGAAATTATGCGACTCAAAAATCGCGACCAGTCTTCGGATTCAGCAGACCCACGGCTCTCGCCAGGACATCAGTTAAAATTGCGCGAGGCCTTGCAATGTTGCATTTTCCAGTAACGACCTCGCCACTCCAGAACCTTTCAGTCCCTTAGGCCATCTGTTCAGCAAACAATCTGGTCTGCTAAATGCAACCAAAGTTTGGTCATTCTTGGGGCTATGTCGGTTACGTCAGTTTTCCTGTCCGTGTTTCCGAGTCGGATTCAATGAATACCTTCTGTAAAGTCACCGATTTTCATGAGAATGGGTGATACATGGGTATTTAAAATTACCTTAGTTTGATCCATATTTATCGTAAGTCTCGTGCGGAAGCTCCACGGTACTGTCTTATTCATAGTATTAGATGGGGAGTGGTGTATTGTGTCTATTTGTGTGTGTTTCGCTATGGATCTTATTGTAAAGCCTTATGACTGAGGCTTTGATCGAATGACCGCTGTGACTGCTATTTACCCACGAGCCCTTTATTTTGCTAAAACTTATCGGACACGTCATTTAAGTTTTGTAAATCCTAACTTAAACAATAGCTTATTTTTAGTCGCCTTCACTAACCGCACATAATAAAGTCATCTGTACCTACTTAGTTGAATAAAATACGAAATCATGCGAACGAAGTCGCGGGCGGAGTGCTAGTTGTCAAATAATTAAATTAAATTTATAAAACTAGAATGACATAAAATTAAAATGTAAGAAATTTAAAAATTAAATGTCAGAAATTTAAAAATTAAAATGTTCAATTATAAAATTTCATAAAACTAAAATTACACAAAACTTTAATGTCCGAAAATTTTAAAAACCAACTATAAAATACAAATAATTAAATACAGGCAAACTAAAGCATAACATTCTGTATGGTTGGAATAATTTTACAAGCGGGTTCCTAGGCTTTTGGGTTCAAACCCTGGGCCACTTTTGGTTCAACAAGAAATTATGAGCTTCTTAGCAGGCAATATTTTTTTTTTTGTTGGGAAATCTTCCAATGACTTATGCCTCTTTAGGTGAAGCGGGAGGGCGTGTCAGACTTTTACTGACTATAACCCACCCGTGTTCCAGTCAACCTTGGGCACGTTTTGCTAATTAACATAATTTCTAAAATATGACCAACCAAAAACATTTCATATAAATTGGTTGCCAAGACTACAAGCTCTTAATGCTTTGACTGTCAAAAGTTATCAGATCTCAAGTGGAACCAAGTCTCATAAGTCAAGAACTAACAACCCCTACAAACCCTACATCTGGGTAAAAAATTATCCGTCCAAAACTAGTAGATAGTGCCCCGCTTACTTTGGCTCGTCTTAGCGGAGACACTACCGTGTTCCCAGATAATAGTGCACACTATCCTAGAACTACTTACCTATCCATTCCGACTTAAAGCCTCCTGGATTAAAGATATGTAGTAAGACTAATAAATATGATTACCGTAGCCATAGAAGTAACACCAACATCAGCAAGTCCTAATGCCTTGACATGTGCTGGTTTCTGTACATTCATGAGGAAGAAGGCTACTGTTTTCCTATTCTTCGTGTCCATGCACTCCCATGGTAATCCATAGACAGCGTCCTTTAATCTGTCACTCTGGAAGAAATGTCACAAACAACTTTAATTAATACACTAGTTGTCTCTGCTCTTTGTGCTCTGAAGACCCAGTTGTGTCAAAATGTTCCAACCCACAAATTTGACAATATCGAGTTATCTGTACCAACCAACCTAAAATGAGCCTTATTTTCTTGTGGCAAAGACTCACTCTCTGTTTCTAACGAAAAGATATCCCTAATGTATACCAACCCTCATCTACGGGACTTTTTGGAAATTAAAGTACAGAAAAGATTCATGTCATTTGGAACAAAATGTTTGTGGCAAATTTTTACCAATCGGTTTTTTTTAGTTACAAATTAGTAACGGGAACTTTTCTGCTAAATTATACAAGCAATACCTTTAAACTTCAGATATGTTCTATGTAACTGAAAATGCTTAGGTTTTTAATAACATAGCTACAATATTTTACTACTATTCAATATTCCAAATATTGATACCATCATGTGTAACGAAATCAGAATGTCTATCCATTATGGGAAAATTAATTTTATTATTAACTCAAAATATGTACACTGTGGGCTGGACATTTTGGCACTACTTGGTCGTTATCCAAAATACTGATGCTTCCAATTTTTGCTCAAAGAATCCAAATATATGTTAAATTTTGGTACTATCAAAAAAACTAGCTTCTGCCAGCGGCTTCGCTCGCATGAATGTCAGAATTTATCCCAAGAAAACGTACTCCGTGGATTAAACATTTATGTTCTTCTCCAGAGACCAATCAGTCCTTTGCCATTTTTCATTGGATCTCTGAAGCGCAAAAACTGATCACAACAATCGTTCGAACGGAAGCCCGGTTACATTCCTGGAGTACCGAATAAAAGACACGCGTCGCCAGTCTTTGTTCCCGCATTCTGGAGACACCACCTGAGCTGAGGTCGCAACAAGTCTCATCGTCTCATGAAAAGTGATGACATTGACCCCGAGAAACGGGCACAAAATCGGCCAGAGTGAAAACAAGGTTGAAATTGGACCAAAAACGCGACGAACTCAAAGCTAGACCACCAACAGCTACCATATATCATGTCGTCAATTGTGTTCTGACGTTTCCGCTCTATGTTGGATATGCAAGGCACAAAGCAGAGCAGCACATCTAAGCTTGCAACCGCAATGAGGAACCCAAGAATGCGGTCGCCGTGGCCGAAATCGGATGGATGCCATCATCAACATCATCCATTCTTTTGCCAAAATTTATCGATATCAGTTCAGCGGTTTGGGACGGTTTTGCATTTACAATAATAGCATGGAATAAGTTTGCCTCATTGGTTTGGTGATTGTAAAGCTTGGGGCGAGGGGTTCAACACCTAGGCTGAACAAAGTATTTTGAGTCTACTCATACAATTCTTAGTTCTTGGCATCTGGACTTTTGCCCGACTGACGGCAATAGGCTCACCATCGGATGGGAATTAAAAACATAACTGGAGAAAAGTGAATGAATTACAAGTGCAACTCTGGCTAACACTTCGGGTAATACAGTCGTGATGTTATGTTATGTTATTATACTTACAACGCTGCCAATAAGTTCGAAAATGATCGACAGCTGTATAAGTTGTTGAAACAAGATAATCGTAAGTGGTAGATAACGCATCAACGCTGCAGTCGTCTGGAACAAAGAATGTCTCACACATTAACATTGAAAATGGATATATTACAATATAGTTAGAGCCATTTATTTGCATTACTTGCGGTACCTACACAACGTGTTAGAATAATAATATAATACCACATTTTGCCATAAATTGATATGCAAATTTAAAAATCGTAATGGTGTATATAAATTACGCAACCCGTATTACTAGTTTTTTCAAAAATTTTCTCTTGTGCTCTTGTTTAGGACTTTTAAGTAGTGTCTTTATGTGCATATCTAGTCATCTCTCATGAACGTTTTATGGATTTTATTGACAAATTATTGGTTGGCCTTAGAAGTAGCTTTAATACAAGGTGTCCAGAAAGGGTATCGGGTATTTGTTTTCGCGCCATATTCGAAACGGGGCGTCTAAAGGGTGCGGGGAGGGGTTCGTGGCGTCCGCCATTTTGTGGAGTTTTAGTCACGATGGAACAGTACTCGGGGACGCATCGCGCATTTTGCGTACGAGCGTATTATCGTAATGGTGATTCAATAGTGACTGCTTTTTTTTTTGCTAATTTTTTTTGCTTTGCTAATTTTTTGGTCCCAGAGTTGCAGGAGTTTGCAGGTTTCAACTCAAGAACGTGGTTCCAGCAAGATGGGGCCACTTGCCATACCTCAAATGACTCAATGGAAGTTGTTAACGAATTATTCCCTAATAAAGTCATTTCGCGAAGGGGTAACATCAACTGGCCTCCCAGAAGCCCCGACCTCAGCCCACTTGATTATTTTGCATGGGGATACCTTAAAAGTAAGGTTTATCAAAACAATCCGACGAATCTAACCCAGTTAAAGCAAAACATCAGGTCAGAAATGGCAGCAATATCAATAGCTATGTGTCAACGTGTTATCGCCAATCTTCGTTTCCGTTTAGAAGAGTGCCAGCAACATAACGGTCATCATTTGGATAACATCATCTTTTCCAAATAATTCTCCAATTCATATGCTAATAATGAACAATAAACTTTTTTATTGGATACAAATAATTTTTGTTTCATTGAACTTACAAATACCCGATACCCTTTCTGGACACCTTGTATAAATCAAATACAACTATGTCACTGAAAAACTTGGTCGCATTTGGCTAAATAAATACTAAGCTTATTGAAACTTACCATTTGCGAGCATTCCAGAAGTAGTAAGCACCCACTTGTTTGATGGAATAAATAATAAACAAACAACATTGGCCCAAACACTTCCGACATTTTGCCTGTAAAACTAAAGAGAAATTATGAATTACAAAAAGCTTTTTCGTATTCCTCGCAGCGCATTTTCATTAAACGACTTACCAAAAAAGGAGGAGGTTCTATGTTCGACATGATGTATGTTTTATTTTTTATTTTTATTTATGTTCACCGATATTTCCGTCAATTGTGGACCGATTTGGAAAATTCTTTTTTTGTTTGAAAGAGTATATTCCGAAATTGGTCCCATTTTAATTTGGTGAAGATCTGATGAAGAACTTCGAAGATATACAACAGAACTCTTCAATAAATAACGGCAAATCTCTCGGGATTGCTGCAATTGCATGTCTGTTTATTGTTTATACCATTTCATAACATAACATCACGCAAGTACGCTCGAAAGGGGTATGCAGATCTCTCATTTCACCGGTTATATTCAAGTTTTATGTTATTCGGGTACTCTTTTCTGTAGTTTTAGGTACTTACTTAACTACTTCCCTATTAGGTTGTTTATGTTTACCTAACAACTAAAAAGTGATACACATACACACATACACACACACATGTGCACACATGTGTGTGTGTGTGTAGGGGAGGAACATAAAGTCGTTTTTTTTAATATAATTTATTTATTTAATCAAAGTACATACTTTGATTAAATAAATATATTATACTAGCTGTTCCCCGCGGCTTCGCTCCCGTGGGCCACCCCACAGTACCCGTTTTCGGGATTAAAGAATAGCTTATGTTACTCAGGAATAACGTAGCTTTCTATTGGTGAAATAATTTTTTAAATCGGTCCAGTAGTTTCGGAGCCTATTCGGTACAAACAAACAAACAAAGAAACAAAAAAATCTTTCCTCTTTATAATATTATTATTAGTATAGATTAAAAAAAAAACCATTGCTATCTATGCACTTTTGTCATCTCATAGGTAGTTCATTGATCCCTTTACTAAAAAAACCATTCGGGCGGGAATCAATAAAATCTTTATAGGCGCTTTGGACTGCCCCATCGGAGTTGATTATTTTCCCTTGCAAGAAGTTATCCAAATTTCGAAAACAATGGTAATCTGTTGTAGCAAGGTCCGGGGAGTACGATGGATGTCTTAGACATTCCAATTGAAGCTCCTTTAATTTGGTAGCCGTCTGATGTGCAGTATGTGGTCTAGCGTTATCCTGAAGCAGCAGTGGCCTAGAGCGATTGACCAGCCTCGGCTGTTTAGCAGCTAGCTTTTCCATCATAGTTTGCAGTTGCTGACAATAGACATCCGCCGTAATCGTCTGGCCAGATTTAAGAAAGCTGTAGTGAACGACACCGGCACTAGTCCACCAAACGTCCACAAGTAAATTTTTTTGAGTCAGTTTTCGCTTGGGGCAGGATTTAGCTGGTTCGCCAGGGTTCAGCCATTGCGATGAGCGTTTCTGATTATTGTACAGGATCCACTTTTCATCACAGGAAATGATTCGATTTAAAATCCCTTCATTATTGTGCCGGTTGAGTAATGTACGTAGCAGTCGACACGCGTTTGTCGGTTTGCTGCACTCAATTCATGAGGTACACACCTTTCAAGCTTTTTCACCTTCCCAATTTGCTTCAAGTGGATTAAAACAGTTTTATCACTAACATCGCAGCTAGGACGTGGTTTACGATGGATCCGCTTCCACAATAGCTTTCAATTCTTCATTATCAACTTTGGTCTCCGGCTGTCCACGGGGCTTGTTCTGCAGGTCGAAATTTCCAGAAAGAAAACGTTGGAACCAAAAACGCACTGTGTTTTCTTTTTCGACACTGTCGCCATACACATCATTAATCCTTCGAGCCGTTTCTGCAGCACTGGTGCCACGATGGAACCCGTACTCGGAAATAACGCGATATTTCAACTTTTCCATTTTTTAAACTGACTGGCGCAAAGAAAAAACCAAAAGAGGAGATATTTGAGATCAAAGTAACCAGTACGACAAAACGCCAATTTCATAGGTAAGGACCTAATATATTATCTCAACCTGACTAAGGATTTCGACACCGCAATGATGCCCTTCCTTGTGTACAATTGAGAGAAGATTGGTATACGCGGTATAAAATTACTCTTAACATTTTAAGGATTTTCTTACAGACCGCACGCAAAGAGTAAAAATCTAAGTACATTTTAGCTACGATGCCTGGGTTACCTATAGCGTTCCACAAGGCAGCATACTTGGCCCGTGTCTCTTCTTGATTTACATAAATTACCTGTGTCAGCTGCCACTAACAAATGGTAACATATTTACCTACTCTGACGATACGGCATTAGTTTTTCATGGGGACCTGAGACGAAGTTGGAAAAAGTGTTATTATATTGTATATTTTTTCTGTACTAAACATTTTAAATTCATACAAAAAAAAACACTAAATCATAACATACCATACTTAAATACAAACGCGTAAAAGTGAAAAGGAAGTTTTGAGTTGGAACTGCATAAAGTAAGCTATTGGCTAATACGAGTATCTAACTGTCTCACACTGAACCCTTTTAAATCAATATTTCTCTAATTAGCTTTGTAAAAAATTAAACCTTATTAATTATTTTAATAAGCTTTTTAACTGCTAATGTTGAATTTGATTTTGATTTTTATTATGTTTTTGATTTTAATCTAAGATTTAATTATTGAATAATTATTTAAATTGTAATTCTAAAATAATAGAGGGCAGTGGTGGCCCAGTGGTATCGGCCGCGACTTACAAGTTGTAGGTCGTGGGTTCGAGCCCAGGCAGGCGCTTTACTTTGTGTAAATTATTTCAACACCACTGCTGTCAAAATGGTGAAGGAAAACATCGTGAGGACTAGGTTACTATACAATAGGTTATGCAGACCACCTCGCAATCCTCGTACCTGGGAAGGTGACTGGAACGATTTGCAACCTTACACAGCAAGCGCTACGCATAGTGGAGCGTTGGTGCAGGGAGTATGATCTATCAGTAAATCCCACTAAGACTGAATTGGTCATGTTCACCCAGAAAAGAGCACTAGGCCCCTTCCGCCTGCCCAAGCTGTTCAATACGGAACTCCAGCTCTCCAACGAGTTCAAGTATTTGGGAGTCATCCTTGACAGTAAGTTGAACTGGAGCAGTCATTTAGACAATAAGATAGACAGGGCCTGCATCACCTTCTGGCAATGCAGGAAAATGATAGGTAAGAAGTGGGGCCTATCCCCCAAAATTATCCTCTGGCTGTACAGCGCGGTCATTCGACCCATGATCACTTATGCCGTGGTTTGGTGGCCTCGCACAAAACTAACTACAGCCGTGAACAAGCTACAGCGAATGCAGAGACTGGCTTGCATGGCGATAACGGGCTGCATGAGGACTACCCCAACCGCTGCGCTCGAAGCCATGCTTGGGCTCCCCCCTCTGCATCTGTTTATACAGCAGGAAGCGACGATGGCAGCTGTACGTCTAAAAACACTGGATCTCTGGGGTAAGAGAGATACACAACACACCGCTCTGCTCGAGGGTCTCTACCATGAGTTCCCCATAACTAGAGCCATTAATGACCGGATACCCAAGCAATTCATTTTCGATAAGAAATATAGAATCCAATTGCACGAGGATAACCGCTGCGAGGGACTACGCCCCGAAGAGCTGCGGATCTTCACAGACGGATCCAAAACAGATACTGGCACGGGTGCAGGAGTCTTCTCAGAGGACCTGAACATCCACTTAGCCACACCACTGGGGATCCATAACACGGTATTCCAGGCCGAATGCTTGGGCATTTCCATGGCGGCCTCAGCTGTCCTAGCTAGGGAGGTAAAGGATTTCCCTATACGTATACTTTCGGACAGCATGGCCGTCCTGCAAGCACTAAACAGCCACACGGTCAATTCCGGGCTGATTTACGAGTGTCACCGTCGACTGAACCAGGTTGGTATGCACAATAAAGTAACCATTCAATGGATCAAGGGACACAGCGATTTCCGAGGGAACGATGCTGCAGATGAGCTCGCCCGAAGGGGCTCTAGTATGGCACCGGTGGGCCCGGAGCCCATTGTGCCGCTACCTTTCGGGTACCTACGCGGTCTGGTAAGGCAACGCACCAGGGACCAACACAGTAAGCTTTGGGTTGACCTTAGCGACTGTAGGCAGGCCAAAGAGGCACTGCCCTCCATCAACGGCCGTTTCACGAAAAAGGCCCTACGACTGACCAAGACACAGTTGCGTGCTGTCACAGCCGTAACGACTGGACACGGGACCTTTAATAAGCACCTTTATGTCATAGGGATCACGGACAGCCCACTATGTAGAGCATGCATGGTGGAGGATGAGACAGCAGCACATCTGCTCCTAAGCTGCCCTGTAATCGCAAGCTACAGGGCCAAATACTTCGGTGACCCAGGTACCCTGCAGGAGATAGTCGGCAACACCAAGGCGCTGCTAGCCTTCCTCGAGGAGCTGGGGTGGATCGAGTAAAGCAATTGAATCCCACCCGTACGCAAAATACGCGCTAGTCGTGGAGTTGCGGAAACAGCCCGTCGAAACAATACAAATAATAACAATACAACATCGTGAGGAAACCGGCATGTCCTAGAACCAAAAACTCGAAGACATGTGACATCCACCAACCCGCACTGGGCCCGCGTGGTGAATTACGGCCCATTCAATCTCACAGTGAGGAGGCTTGTGTCCCAGCAGTGGGAACATTAATAGGCTGATGATGATGACGTAATTCTAATATTAATTGTATGAGGTGTTTTAATATTTTATTAATTGCACTAGTGTCTAATTAATTATATGCGACTTAACGGAACGATTCCCACGATTCTCTCTCACAGAGAGGAGGCCTGAATCCCAGCAGTGGAAAAAATAATAGGCTGATGATGATGAACGTATCGGAAGAGGTCACTGGCTCCTGAAATACAGGTTATGTTACCTAGCTCAGGGACCAGGGTTTTACATTTTTTGTAATTTTTTAAAGCTATCAAATAATTTATTTATTGATTATGTATTATTGATGCCTTCAGCAGGCTAATTTTGTAAGCTATGATTTCACTTACAATGTACATGTTGATTCGAACTTAAAGGCGTCTGCCAAGTCCGCTTTTCACTGCGCTATTAAATACACCTACTGTCACATGAATGCTCTACTACACAGTGACTGACCTCGTGTTCCGAACCGTCATTAACTTTGAATCTAACTGCAATTTAGAAGGAAAAATTTTTAACTTACCTGATAACATCACGATGATATTCAATAAGTTTACCTAATTGAACAGAAACATCTTCCAGCTCCTTCTGAGAATACATTTCACTAGTTATCAACGCATTGCTATTTTCTATCATGAAAGTTGTCTTAGACGAAGGCCTCGGAAAGCTGTCGAGACTGTTAAGTAAAATCTTGAAATGACCCCAAAGATGAAACACCATTAGAGACAGAAAGCAATCGAGCATGCAGAACCAACTTGCAGTGAGGTATGATATAGCCCTGCAAGAAAGCAAATAACGATAATCTATACTAAAATAATAAAGTGGAAGAGTTCAATTGTTTTTTTGTTTGTTTGAAAGCGCTAATCTCTGGAGTCGGATTTGAAAAATCTGTTTTTGTATATGATAGCCACATTCATGAGAAAGACTATAGACTATATAGCATTACGCTACAGTTCTTGGTTATCCTTAAATGTTGATATTTGTTAAGTAAGTTGGAAGAAAAAGCACTATGGAACTGCTTTATGCACGTGCCTTGGGATAGTGGATAATTATACGTAAGCACCATGACGTGGTCGCTCACAATGGGCCTTATCAGAAAGCTCAAAGTCACCCAAAGGGCAACGGAGAGGGCTATGCTCGGCCTTTTCTTGCTTGCGTGATCATGTCAGAAATGAGACTATCCGCAGGAGTACCAAAGTTACCGACATAGCCCGAAGATTTGCCTGAAACTTAAGTGGCAGTTGGCAGGGCATATTGCTCGCAGAACGGATGGCCGATGGGGAAAGAAAACGAAAAGTTCTGGAATGGCGACCGCGAACCGGAAGACGATACGTTGGAAGGCCTCCCACTAGGTGGACCGATGACCTGGTTAAGGGGAAGGCCCTGGATGCGAGACGCACGGGATCGGTTAATGTGGCGACGCCTGGGGGAGGCTTATGTCCAGCAGTGGACGTCTTTCAGCTGAAATGATGATGATTACCATGTACTACAACAAAGATATTGTTTTTTATTAGATCTAATAAAAAGGCCACGATACTATAATATATCCACCTGTAATAAATAAGCCACATTAAGGCATTTTGGGTCAAATATCCTAATAAATAAAATACAAAAAATGTTTCTACCCATGTCTGTTATAGACTTTGAAATCATCCAACTAATGTGCCCCAAACCGGTTTCATTCGAAAGACAAAGACAAACATTTATTTAGGCCATTTTCATCTTCAAAAATTTAAATTTAAGAGTAATAATAATTGATTCTACCGTCCACTCAGAAAAGTAGATTGTTATGGAGCAGCAACGTCACGAAACTCCATAAATACTCTTAAAAAAAAAAGTGTTTTACAGCATTAATTCATATACGCGAGAACGATGCACCCGAACTAACACTACTATACTACATATAGGTGAAGACCTGGTTACCCTTATGACCAACATAGGTTCCTCCATAAATTGTAGTCTGAAGCAGAGTGACATTGTTCCACACGCACACCGAGATAATGTCAAACCCAAAAACATTATTGTAAAGCTGAACTGATACGCGTATATTGCGTGATAATATTTTAAGCGCAGTTTTGCAATACGCGGATGATTTTGTGATATATGTGTGTAATAAGGACATTAAAATATGTGAACGATATGTACAAAATGGTTTAAACTTAGTAGTGGAGTTATTAAACGAACTAGGGTTGGTGTTATCTGCAAATAAGACACAATATTGCCTTTTCAGTAGAGGTCGTAGGAAAAACCTACCCGTTCTGAGGGTAGAAAAGCCTTTAGTTTATGCCGAAAATATAAAGTATTTAGGCATATGGCTAGACAGAAGTCTAAACTGGGGAAAACATATTAACGAAGTGGTCAACAAATGCTCAAAATTTTTAAATATATTAAAGTTATTAGCAGGAAGGTCTTGGGGAGTGCACATGATACATTTGCGAAGATTATACATGTCCTTAATTAGAAGCAGTATTGATTACGCATCGGTTTTATATTATAGTAGTGCTAAAAGCCATATTTGCAAACTTGATAAAATTTAGAATCAAGCCTTGAGAGTAGTAGGCGGATTTATCAAAAGTACTCCAATCCGCGTCATGGAGAGCAAGTTACACATTGCTCCATTATTTATTAGAAGACAATATCTAGCTTATAAGTATTTATTAAAAATCAGTGCTTGGGCAAATAATAGTACTACAAATTTAATTTCTGAAATTAGTGGTCTTACGCACATTAGTTATTGGGTTAATAAAAAAAGCGTTTACTTACACAAACAATCGAGGATGTGAAACAGACTGAAGGTGTTTCTGTAGATATTCTTTCAATGTTTGCTTTCGATATTTGGTTATCAGCTGTTGACTTTCATAAGTGCTTAGTTATAGGTTTGGAATGTATATCACTAGCTAAATCAAGTTATGAGCCTATTACTTTAGTTAATGAAGTCGTGAGGGAATTGAACATTAATTATAGTGGGTGGCAGAAACTGTATTCTGATGGGTCTAAGGGCGCTCATGGATTAGGGGCAGCGTTTTACGATCCAAGTTGTAATTACAGTGTAGGTATTAAAATAATGTCAGATGTATCCATCATGACGTTGGAACTCATTGCAATTTCGAAAGCTTTGTCCTATGCAATAGAGAAAAAATTTGCTAATGTTGTAATATTTACGGATAGCAAAAGTGCCTTGCACCACGTGGCTCGATGCGCCTCTGGCTTCAGAGGCACATCAATAGCTTACGACATTTTAAAATATATTTCCAAGTTTATTGGAAATGGCATAGAGGTGAGGTTGCAATGGGTTTCAGCGCACGTTGGTTTACGAGGTAATGAGGAAGCTGATTGTTCGTCTAAATTAGCTGCGAAGGAAGGAGTCGAGCTAAATTTTGTACCAGACTACGTGGAATACATGCCAAAATTTAAAATGAAATGTTTTAATAACTGGAAACAACATTTTAATCTTAAATCAGTAGAAAAAGGAATATGGTACAAAACAATTTAAAATGAGCTTCCTCAAGCGCTCTGGTTTGAAAATAGTAAGTTAAGTAGAAGTTATGTTAAATTAGCCGTAAGATTACGGTCTGGACACTATCCATCGGCAAAGTTTGCATTCCTCATGAAGAAAGTAAGTTCTCCTAACTGCAACTCATGTAATGTACTTGAGGATGTACACCATTTGTTGATGGATTGCGTCAAAAACCAGGACAAAAGGAGAATTTTAATCAATGAGTTTAATCTAAATATATCAGAGGTAGGTTTAATTCAGTCAATTTTGTCACAACCGAAGTCGGATGTGGCGATAAGATTTTGCGAATTGGTATATCATACTAATTAAGATCCTCCTTTTAATTTTAATTTAAAGCAATTTTTTGTTGTAGTATGTATAAGGCATGATGGGGTTGGCGTATCCATTGGGATAAAAACCCCAAATTAAATCAATAAAGATATAAAAAAAAAACCCACTTGTTTGATGGAACCCGTAATATACAAACAACATTGGTCCAAACACTTCCGACATTTTTTCTGTAAAACTAAAGATAAATTATGAATTAAAACAAGCTTTTTCGTGTTCCTTGCAGCAAAACTTTTCATTTGATAATCATACTATCATGGAGGTGTATAAAAATAATAGTGAACCGCAATCTTTGGGAGTCCACCGTATTAGATTTAGAATTATGTAATTTAGCTTACCGTGCATTATCATCCAAACCATAATTTAATGCAAAATTTCAGCTCAATTGGTGATACTGTTTTAAAAATTAGTTGCAAGTTAAATACTACAAATTTTCAGCCGCCATGAACTCTTCTGAACAAATAGTCAGTTTTGCATCTACCATCAGTGCTTACGACTATGTCGAAAATATTAGAAAAGTTTTAAAACAACAGGCATACATTTTGCAGCACAATAAGATACTTTCTGATGCCCAGTTTGGCTTTAGGTCGGGCAAAAGCTCTGTAGATGACGTTAGTCAATTAGTAGATCACGTCACACTTAAGTTAGACCAAAAAGAGAAATTTGAGGCATATCTGGACCTGGCCAAGGCTTTCGACACCGTAATGATTCTCTTCCTTGTGAGCAAGTCAGAGAAGATTGGTATACTTGGCTGGCACCAGCACATTAAAGTCACCACAATGTATGTAAGGAATCTTATTTGAACATTTAAAAACATAGGTACGCAGCCATCTTCGAACGCCTTCGCACCTGATGCAATCCTTACACGCTCAATACCTTTATAGAGTATGGACGTTACAGAGATGGATCTGTAGTTGGCAGGATCAGCTAGACTACACTTCTTGGACACGGGCTATACGTTAGCTTGCTTCCAAGAATTCGGCACTTTTTCAGTCTCATACAAAAAGCGGTATAGGTGTGTCAAGATTGGAGACAGTTCAGGTGCACAGGTTCAAACCACTTTCGCTGGTATTCCGTCAGAACCGCTAGCCTTGTTTTAGGTTTAGGACGGCGGGAGAAGCCGAAACTAGACGAAGGAGAAACCCAAGGCATACAAATTGGGACTCATACAGGAGGGACCTTAAAGTAAATCTAGGGAGCCCTAAAGGTAAGCTTAATTCCATACTGGATATAGAATTCGAAGCGGACAGAATCAAGGCGGGCACCATCGGCGCATGGGAAGATAACTGCCCAGAGAAAAAGGCCTTTAGCAAAAAGGTACCATGGTGGACTCCTGAACTAGTCAAAATACGTCAGGAAACACGACAGGCCTTTAATGATGCAAAAGCCAGGAAGGATTTTTCTGGCTATCATAGCATGTTAACGAGGTATAACACGGCGGTACGCAAGGCCAAAAGAACTAACTGGCGACAGCATTGCACCTCCATCGAAACTCTGCCAAGTGGAATGAGGTTGTGCAAAGCAATGTCCATGACTAAGACAAACCCACTATCATCTGTAAAGGATGAGAATGGGTGTCTGACGGAAACTGGACAGGACACTCTGGGTGTGATGTTTAGGACCCACTTCCCGGAATGTATACTGCGCAATAGCGATGAAGAGGAACCAGTCACAAGGGATGAGCTCACAAGGCACACGTCCAAAAGTAACTGGCTCACGGCAAAGAAAGTGGTAGATGAAAACAAACTGAAGCTGGCCATAGCGGGCTTCCAGCCTCTCAAATCCCCTGGTCCGGATGGCATCTACCCAATACTATTGCAAGAAGGGGCATCTGTTTTGGTACCCCATTTGAGTAAGCTCTACAGAGCTTGCATAGCCTTTGGGTACGTACCCAAGGCATGGAGGGAGGTCAAAGTCACTTTTATACCGAAGGTGGGCAGACCGACTTATGAAGAAGCTAAAGCTTACAGGCCCATCAGTCTATCATCCTTTCTCTTAAAAGCTCTGGAGAAACTGGTAGACAGGTATCTAAGAGAGGGACCACTGAAAGTATTCCCTCTACATAAACTACAGTGCGCCTACAGCCCGGGCAAATCTACGGAAACGGCATTGCACTTTGTTGCGAGTCGAGCCGAGGCTGCGCTAGAGGGACAAGAGATTTGTGTCGGGGCTTTCCTCGACATAGAGGGAGCCTTCGACAAAACAACATTTGAGTCCATACGCATTGCTGCAAAGGAACATGGCATCAACGATACCACGTGCAACTGGATTGACTATATGCTGAGAAGCAGAATAGTCAGATCGGAACTGATGGGAGACAGACTTAGTGCAAAAACAACAAGAGGTTGCCCGCAAGGCGGGGTGCTGTCACCATTATTGTGGTGCTTGGTAGTAGACTCGCTACTTACCAAACTCAATATCGGACCATTCTACACAGTAGGCTATGCAGATGACATAGCAATAATGGTCAATGGTAAATTCCCGAACATAGTCTCTGGATTATTACAACAGGCATTGAGGATGACAGAGGAATGGTGTACAAAGAACCACCTCTCTATCAACCCAAGCAAAGCAGTCATTGTTCCATTTACGAGGAAGAGACAACTAGAACACCTAGGAGAGCTCTCCCTCAATGGAATAAAGCTGCCCTGGTCCACCGAAGTTAAATATCTGGGCGTAACGCTTGATAAAGAACTCAGGTGGAAAACTCATGTGGAAAATATAACGACAAAGGCCTTACGAGTGTTCGGCATGTGTCGTTCCACCTACGGTAAAACTTGGGGGCTAAAGCCCAAAGTGATACGATGGCTGTACCGGACAATGATAATACCTATTATCACATACGGCAGCCTAGTGTGGTGGCCAAGAACAAAGCTTGCTTCGTGCAAAGCGCCACTCACCAGGTTACAAAGAACAGTGTGTCTCGGCATCACAGGTGCTTTCAGGACAACACCAACGGCAGCGATTGAGAGATACCTCAATATCCCTCCTCTGCATATGATGGTTGAATTCGAGGCAAGGAAGACATTACATCGTCTTGCTGTTGCTGGACTATGGGATGCCTCTAAGCCAAAGACTAACCATACAAAGTTCGATGAGAATGAAGGCCTGGATCGGGTAACAAGCATGTTATCCGATAAAATGCAAACTAAATTTGTGTTTGAAAGGTCTTTTAAGGTCCAAATCCCTACAATAGAGGACTGGAAGAAGGGACTCGATCCACCAGAACAAGACAGTCTGGTGTGGTACACTGATGGATCCAAAATGGAATCAGGTACAGGAGCGGGCATATACGCAAAAGGTTACAAATGTAGCAAAAGCTTAGGGAAGATGGCAACTGTATTCCAAGCGGAAACATTTGCCATAATAACCTGTGCTCAAGAGAATATAGATAGAGGAACCCGAGGTAAATCCATATATATTCTTAGTGACAGTCAGGCTGCAATCAAAGCCATGGCATCCTACAAAGTGGACTCCGGACTCATTCTGGATGCTATCCAGGCCCTAAACAGGCTTGGGAAGCACAACAGGGTGAGACTGATGTGGGTCCCTGGGCACAAAGGAATCCATGGTAACGAAATGGCTGATGAACTGGCAAGAGAGGGCTCAGCAAATGAATTTGTGGGTCCAGAACCATGTGTAGGCATTTCGACGTGTCTCGTAAAAGCCGCATTTAGGGAGTTTGCAGATCACAGACAACAAACTTATTGGCTGTCTAACACCGGTCTGCAACACTCCAAGAAATTCCTAGGCTCTACGTTCAAAGCCCGGGAATGCATTTGGAACATGAGCAGGGGGCAAATCCGCTACCTGCTTGGGGCCTTTACTGGGCACTTTGGAACCAACGACATGCTCATGAAGATGGGTTTAACTACGACTCCCGTGTGCAGGTTGTGTGGGGAACATACGGAACGCATGGAGCACCTTCTGTGCACATGCGATGCACTGGCTGGTAAGCGAATGGGTCTCCTAGGGGTTGGATACCCAAAACCAGAAGACTATAGGCTCATATCTCCTAGTCTCGTTGTAAAACTCATGAAAACGGTTTTCAACGAGATTGGGGGGAGTAAGTTATCTAGGGGACCACAATAGATCCCAATGGGTCGAAGTGTCCGAGATGTTCTCGGCCCCTCCATAAGATAAGATAAGATAAGATAGCCTTGTTCAAGTCGCGCAGCACCCTACGGACGCCCTTTTGATGGATACGAAAGTTCGATGTTCTCGTCTCGCATCCATCAGGAGAAGTAGGGGGCCGCGCGTCACCACGATTCAAACGTGAAGATTCAGCAAAAAGAGAGGCAAATAAATTTGCCTTCTCTTCAGCGGAGTGGGCCAGCGACCCATCTGGTTTCAGCAGTGGTGGTAGTGAGGGACGGCAGAAGTCCGACTCGACCGACTTACCCAGGGGACCAAAACCCTTTACTACCTGCTGAGTATAAAGCAAGTTTCATCCCTGTTCGGTCAATGTGGTCGAACCGAGTCGAACGAAATAAAGTACTCTATTCGCCGACGCAACACATACGTCACGGCGGCGTCCGCGCACGACAAAGGATCGGCCGAAGAAGAGCAAGTAGGCTGCCAAGGAGCTAATAAACAATTTATTTGTTTATTGATTATTTATTATTGCTGCATTTAGCTGGTTTATTATGTAAGCTATGATGTCACTTACAAAGTACAGATTGATTCAAACATAAAGGCGTCTGCCAAGTTCGCTTTTCACTGCGTAATTACGAGTAAATACAACTACTGTCACATGAATCCTCTACTGCACTGCGACTCACCTCGTGTTCCGAGCCATCATTATCTTTGTATCTACCTGCAATTTAGAATGAATAATTTTCAAAATACCTAATAACATCACGATGATATTCAATCAGTTTACTTAATAGAACACTAACATCTGCCAGCTCCTTTTGGGAATACATTTCACTAGTTATGTACGCAGTGCTATTTTCTATCATAAAACTTGTCTTACACGAAGGCCTCGGGAAGTGGTCGAGATTGTAAAGTAAAATCTTGAAATGACCCCAAAGATGAAACACCATAAGAGACAGATAGCAATCGTGCATGCAGAACCAACTTGCAGTGAGGTATGATATAGCCCTGCAAGAAAGCAAATGCCATTAATCTATACTAATATAATAAAGCGGAAGAGTTTGATTGTTTCAACGCGCTTATCTCTGGAATATCAGTCGGATTTCATGTTTTTATTTTTTTATTTGATAGCCACATTCATGGTCAAGGCTTGGTTATCGTTAAATATTGATATTTGTAAAGTTAGTCGAAAGAAAAAGCACTATCGAACTGCTTCATCCGCGTGCGCTGGGTAAGTGGTCCGTAAGTACCATATACTACAACGAACATATTGGTTTTTAACCGACTTCGCAAAAAGGAGGCGGTTTTCAATTCGACTGCATTTTTTATTTTATTTTTATGTTTGTTACCTCAGAACTTGTTATTGGGTAAACCGATTTTGATGATTCTTTTTTTATTCGAAAGCTGGTGGTATACGTCATTAAGCGGCACGAATTTTTTGAACGTCAAAAATTTAAATTTAAAAGTACATAATAATAATTGATACTACCGTCCATTTGGAAAAGTAGGTTTTATGGAGCAGAAAGGTCACGAAACTCCATACTTTTAAAAAAAGCGTTTTACATACATACATTAATGTAAATACGTGAGAACGATGCACCCAGACTATCACTACTATACTACGTATAGTATTACAAGCACATACAGGTAAATTTATTAGTCTGATAAATAGGAACATGGTTCTCACATACCTACTTACAAATATTGCAAACATAGGTACACTAAACATTGGAACAGTTTGTGAGACAATTTCTTAAATAAAAAAAGAAGAAAGAAAAAAAAAGTAATACTATAATTATGAAAATATAAATTAACCAGTTTGTTTGTGTCTACACTATAGACTGTCCTATGTAGCACAATAAACACTTTATTTGTAATATGCTTGTTTACAAAAACAGAAGAAAGAGAAAAAAAGCAATACTATAATTACGAAAATATAAATTAACCAGTTTGTTTGTGTCTACACTATAGACTGAAGCTGTTTGATTTATGAAATCCAGCTTTTCTCTATTCAGTATGATGTCGCATTCGCTACTTCTAACATTCGGCCACGTAAATCTAATATATTTGTTTTTTTTCATTTAGTACCAAATTGTTTGGCATGGATCAATTTTGGACCTGATGAATAGAATTATTCACATCATCAAGATTTTGTGCCCGCGAATCTATTATAAATATCAAAAATATGTCATCAGCAAATAGCACCATCTTCGGTTGATTTTGTAGTAATTGGGGCAAATCGTTAATGTAAACTAAAAACAGTAATGGACCCAATATCGAGCCTTGAGGGACGACCATTGTCATTTCAGAACCGAGTGAGTTTACGCCGTTAACCTGAACCTTAACTTGTCTGGCTTTCAAATATTATAATCTAAGTAACTCAAGGGCTGTATGTCCCATAATACTCGAGCTTCAACAATTGTGTAACATGGCTTACACAATCCAACGCCTTCAAGAGGTCGCAAAAGGTTCCAATGGCGTGTTGTGCTTCTTCACAGGCGTTAAAAAAAAAAAAATAAGCTGCCGCCAGCGTCAGTTGTGCAACGCCCTTTGGGTAACCGTACTGTTGATCATGAAAAATGAAATGTTTGAACATTAACTTTTCGAAGACTTTACTAATAACCGACAGAATTGACACTGGCCTATAATAATTGGCTTCTTTGCTACCTCCGGATTTAAACAATGGAACTACTTTACTGTGTTTGATGAAGTCGGGCAAAACTCTTTGATCAACACTAGTGTTAAATATGCAAGCTAATTGCCCTAATTAGTAGCAATAGTTTCAATGATTGATTTAAAGACTTTTACAAATAGTCCCAAAAGATCTTCTGTTGATTTAATTTTAAGAACTTTAAAATCTTTTAAAATAGCCTGGGGGTTTGTATGTTGAAACTTGAACTCCGAAGGGCACACATTTACATTATTTTTAAATAAGGCAGCAGAGAGGGCGGGTGAGGATTTTAAAGCTGATGTGGTTTTAAGAGGAATATGATCAAAAAAGTTTTCATATTCTTCAGCTACATCTGAGTATATGGGGCCAAATGCAGTCGCTAAATAAAATTTATTATTACGCTGTTTTTTTCTATCTGTTTCATTATTTATTATTTGCCAGCTAGTTTTTATTTCAGCGTCTGCTGATTTTATTTTATTGTTTATATACAGCGCTTTAGCTATTGGAATAGGAATTGGCAACGATTTAGATAAAAATAATTGGTAGGTAAGTAGAATAGGTGGAATAGTAGGGTAGATAAGGTCGGTAGGGTAGATATGATAGGGTAGGTAGGGTAGAGTAGGTAGGGTGGGTAGGTATGTAGAGTAGGGATGGTAGGTAGTCAGTTGACGGGAGCGAAGCCGCGACTGACAGCTAGTACTATCATAATAGTGAAATCATTATTGTTATAGAATGATCTCAGAACAATAGCTTAGGTATGGAATTATGAAAGTTTTTAGTTGCCAGTTATAGATAGAAACCTTCATCATCCGCACAGGCAGTTTTTACACAACTTTTTTGAGGTAGGGTAGGTAGGGTAGGGTAGGTAGGTAAATAGGATAGGCTAGGGTAGTTAGGTAGGTAGCCAATTGACGGGAGCAAAGCCATGGGCGATAGCTAGTTTAATAATTATAATACCAACCTGTTACTATTCCAATACAAGGCCTCTTCACATACAGGAGGCACGAGAATTAATAACAACGCTTGTTCAAGGTTCGTTGGAATGACGATGTTAAAAGTACCACAGTACTGCTTAAAATGTGAGCTTATCAATGAAACCCATTGCTAGTGCCCAGGAAAGGGTCAAAATAGACAAAATAAACATTCTCGAAGTATCTAAAACAGTAAGGAACGTACTAGAAAAATCTTCCGTGCTATATAAAGAGCGGCCGGGTTCGTCGGGAGTCAGTTTCCACTTGGAAGCGACACAGAGCGATCTGAAAGGGAAAATAGTGCATCTGCCTAGCCTTTTTCCAATTATTGTTGGGGTCGGCTTCCAGTCTTACCGGATTCAGCTGAGTACCAGTGTTTTACATGGAGGGACTGTCTATCTGACCTCCACAACCCAGTAACTGGGTAACACGAAACCCCTTGGCAAGACTGGTGTCAGATCTCAGGCTTCTGACTACCCGTAACGACTGTCAAAGATCTTCAAATGACAGCCGGGATCAACGGCTTAACGTGCTTTCCGAGGCACGGAGGAAACTCGATATGTTGAAATGGTCACCCATCCACGGACCAACCTCGTCAAGCATTGCTTAACCTTGGAGATCGACAAGTGCGGCTGTTATTATTTAGCCACGAGCTAAAGGGAAAATAGTGCGAAGTAATAAAATTGTTTAAGAAGTGTTTAGTAATAAAGTGTGATTAGTTCAAGTCCGTAGTCTAATAATTTATGCCTGAACCCCATCTCGTAACAATATTCAAGATAAGACCGCTTGGCAACATGCTGGTCCTGCTCCATAGGGCAATCTTCAGAGTAGACAAATTACTTATATTCCTATTCATAGTTATTGTATTCCTCTTTTTTTGTTTTGAGAAATTGACTCACACACTTTTCCGTTGTTGTTCAATTAGGTATTTTATCTATGTGTGCAATATTTATAAGTATGTGAGAATCATGATCCTATTTATCAAATGAATTTACCTGTTAATACTTTTATATACGTTATACCTTTACATAATAGAATGTAGTGTTATTCTGGTGTGTATGAATTAATGTATGTATATTAATATTGTAGAACACTTATCTTTTAAAAAGTAGGTGTGGAGTTTCTTGTCCGTTCTTCTCCGTAACAAGCTACTTTTCCAAATGGACGGTAGAATTAATTATTATAATTTGTGAATTTAAATTTTAGACGTTCAAAAGTGCCGCTTAGTGGCCTAATTGAAATTTAGAAACATGAAATTTGACTAAAATTGTAAAAAAAAATCTTAGTCATGTTCTTCAACGATGAAGGTCTTCTACTCTGTCTTCGACTCTTTTCTGGTCAGTGGTCACACTTAGTCCTATTATCACCTTGATTTGATCTGACCAGCGAGTTGATGAACGGCTTCACGTAGTTTTTTCGACCACTTGATGCTTTCACGGGATTAAGAGAAAACAGGAAAAAGAGTTGATGGTTGAGAGATACACAAATCTCTCATTCCACATACTCACGACAATCCATCAACTCTTTTTAAATAACTATGAAATTTAGCTAGATACAGCAATTCGCAGTTGGAGCGTTTAAACTAAGGCAGTTTATTTATTATTTATATAGCGTTGGTTGGTCTCTCGCCGTGAGTTCTGACCGCCGTGAGCGAGTATAACTTTGATTACTCGCTGGCAGTGTGAACATCCAGCGATCAACTATTACTAAATGTGTCTCTTTAAATGACACGAGATCTTATATCTTTTGTACCTTTCCTAAGCGAGAAAATAGTCAATAGCTTACTACTTACCCGTCGGCGGTGGAACAAGTGCCTTTGTAGTGTCTTATAAAATTAGTCAATTTACTTACCAATGCAATAAGTTAGCAAAAATATACCCATATAAATTTGTCGATACATTAATAGGGTGAGAGAAATAAAGAGCGTGTTGATATGTGGCGTTTCCTTTCAAGCCTCCTGTTGCGAAGTTACCAGCAGCATAATTATTGTACATAGGTATAATGTTGAAAAGTGATAAACCACTTATCATTTGACTAACTAGGAGTAGAGTGAACCAGTGGGAGATCCGATGTACTTGCTTGTGGGTCTGGAAAAAAGACAAGTAAGTAACACATAACTGTTTATTTGCCATAGTAAAGTGAGATAGGAACAGAAACATATGGAAGAAGAAGGAGAATGTCCTGAAGAAAGATTTGAGTATAAATCTGGATGGTTTTAAGAGAAGAGAAAGATCAAAGAGGCGATGGATGGACTGTGTGAAAGATAATAGAAAGAAAAGAAAGAAAGTATTTTTCACCAAACACTGTACGTAATCTTAATACTAATAGTGTCAAACACATATGTGTAATAATAAACGTCGTTAAACAGAGAAGTATAAAAAGAAAGGTTACGGGCACCCCAAGCAAATAGGGTATAAGCAAGCAATGATTACAAGAAAAATTTAAAATAAAAAGATTTTTTTACAAAAAAATACTACCCACTTCCAAATAAAAACACTATACAGTGAAAATAACTTTCTTATTGGAAGTCGGTGTCTCTGGTAGGTACAATTTTTTTTCGTTATGGACACCGACTTATGACCGAGTATTTTCTTGTAAAAAACCTTTTTATTTTTCACTTTTTTGTTGTACCTAATAGGCAAGTTTTCTAGTAAGGTATCTATAATGCCAGAATAGATTACCCGAATACCATGAAACTTAAACAAAACCGGTGAAATGAGAGAGTACCAAGGTGAACTGTACTCATCTGCGCACCCCTTTAGAGCGTACTGGCGTGATATTATGTTATGAAATGGTGTAATCAATAAACAGACATGCGATTGCAGCAATCCCGAGAGATTTGCCGTTATTTATTGAAGTGTTCTCTAAAATATCTCCGAAGTACTTCGTCAGATCTTCTTTCAAAATCGGTCCACAATTGACGGAGATATCGGTGAACAAACACAAAAAAATAAATAAAAAAAACTTATAGTCGAACATAGAACCTCCTCCTTTTTGGTGAGTCGGTTAATGAGCATAAGTTTTGAACGGCTGAACCGATTAACATCAAATATATTATTCACCTTTCAAGCAAAAAAAATCTGAATCATAATCGGTTCATCCGTTTAGGAGCTATGATGGACATAGATATACAGCAACACATGTCAAACTTATAACATCAAAACTTATAAGAGGCCTATATACTACTCTGTCAAGAAAGTACCGGGAAAAGATCAATAATATCACAAAATTCCTCCAAATTTATTTTTTCACCTTCAAAGTATGCTCCTTCAGAAACGATACACTTACGCCAACGAATAATCTAATCAACAAAACATTTTTTAAACGCTTTTTCCGAAATTAAATTCAGTTCTCGTCGCGAATTCTTCTTTATTTCTCCTACCGAATGAATAAGGGTGCCACGAAGTCGTAATTTGAGTTTAGAAAAAAGAAAGAAGTCGGTTGGAGGCATATCTGGTGATTAAGGTGGTTGTTCGGTTGGCGGTTCGTTTTTGCCGATGGTATTTGTTGAGTTTTTGGTTAAAAATTCGTTCACAATGATGGCCTTGTGTCAAGGCGCATTATCGTGGTGCAAAATCCAACAATTTTCTTTCCATAAATCTGGCCTATTTTCGTCTAATTTGCTCTCTTTAGCGTTTGACCTACCGGCAAGAATTCCGAGTGCACAACACCGCGATAGTCAAAGAAAACAGTCAACACGACTTTGACTTTTGATCGACTTTGGCGTGGTTTTTTCGGTTTCGGTTCAGTTGAAAGGCGCCACTCAGAAGATTGTTGACTAGTTTGCATGTCACACTCGTAAACCCACGTCTTATCACCAGTAACAATGCGTTTCATGAATGTTGGGTCGGAATTGCCATTCTCGAGAACTGGGTCGGGCACATACCTGTACTACGGCACCTCTGATGCCACATGAGCGTATTTCAGAGCAAGTTGCTGATGGATAATCCTGGCTACAAGGTTGTGCCTATGCAAGTACTTTTCGTTAGCTAGACGAGAACAACCAGAGATAATGTGACGGACCGATTCAACCGGGCAGTGACATGCCTGACAGATGTCAACCGTGCCATCCTTCACAATAAATCTCCGGTAGTTATTCGTCATGATAACTTCGTCCATAATTGCACAGACAATACCTTCGGTTTCCCCAAAGAGTTCTCCCAAAAAGTAACCAGGCTACGGACGCTGACTGGTCTACATCGGACCCATGTAGGGCCCGGAAAAAGCGTCCGTGAAGCTCCTTACTCTGCCATACCTCCTTGCGGTCGTTAGTGTCAAGCACTACAGGCTTGCGCCAGTTCTCGTTCGCCAAGGAGAGCGGGATGAGTCCCTTGTCCACTGCTACTACATCTCGAAAAAAGCTTCGGCCACCACTTCCGCGGGATATACAATCTCATGACCGACGATCGGTGGTGATGCATTCGATATGCAGTCAGCAGTGTACGGACCCGCCTATCCAGGGCATTAAGTTCCGTTTGAGTCCATTTGAGTATGCCGGAAGAGTACATCAATACGAAGACCAACCGTTGAAGGCGCGCACCTTGTTTCCGCCCGAAAAAAGGCGGCCAAAGAAGCGTTCTTTCAACGATTGCTTCATGTCAGTAGTGCTGATACCTAACGCTTCCAACAAACCCAAATACTTATAGGTTTCGTTTGGAGAGAGGGATCTTAGGTTTATGGAATCCGCGAGTTGAATTCCTACGGATTCCACAAGCTTTACATGCATGACCGCACATTTGTCCACACCAAACTCCATCCTGATGGCGCTACTAAAAGTTTCAGTTACCTTTAGTAGCTCCATCAGTTGAAGATAACTTGGGGCAAAGAGCTCGGGTCATCCATGTAAAGGAGATGAGATTATAACCTGACCACCTCTCTTCAACCGATATCCTAGCCCTGAATTCTCCAGCAGCATGCTTAGAGGATCCAGGGCTAGACAAAACCAAAATGGACTCAAACTATCGCCCTGGAATATTCCTCGCTCAATCCTTACAGGTTCGCTATGCCTCTGGATATTTCGACATCCTGGATAGCGAAGGACTGTGCTCCATTGCCCCATACACGACATTAAAAAGGTGCGTAGAGTTATATCTATTTTATACAATTCTAGCACCCTCATGAGCCATGTATGAGGCACCGAGTCATAGGCCTTCTTATAATCTATCCAACAGTCAGGCGCCGCCAGGCCCAGTGGTAACGGCCGCGACTTACAAGTTTTACGTCGTGGGTTCGAACCCAGGCAGGCGCTTTACTTTGTATAAATTATTACGTCATCACTGCTCTCAAAAACGATGTAGGAGAAACATCGTGAGGAAACCGGCATGTCTTAGAACCAAAAATTGGAAGAAATGTGACATGCACCAATATGCACCGGGCCCGCGTGTTGGATTACGACCTATTCCCTCTCACAGAAAGGAGGCCTGCACGTACAATGGACCAAATGCGAGTCTAAGTGCGGAAAAGGGGTCCATCTATCGTATCCTACTAGATATGATATAACTAAAAACAGCACTGTATTTTTTAATCTAAATAACAGATGTAATTCAAACTGCGCGGCAAAATGGAAAACAGTTATGCCAATCGAACAACAACAAAGATATTAATTTGGAACCATAAACAAATCATCTATAATATATAGCCTTTTTAGTGAAAATTTCAAGGTAGAGCACTGTTACAGAAAAATAGACACAGACAATCAATCCGCCTAGCCTTTTTCCCAATTATGTTGGGGTCGGCTTCCAGTCTTACCAGATTCAGATGAGTACCAGTGGTTTACATGAAGCGACTGCCTATTCGACCTCCACAACCCAGTAACTGGGTAACACGATACCTCTTGGCAAGACTGGTGTCATATCTCAAGCTTCTGACTACCAATAACGACTGTCAAAGATCTTCAAATGAAAGCCGGGACCAACGGCTTAACGTGCTTTCCGAGGCTCGGAGGAAACTCGGTATGTCGAAATGGTCAGGTATCCACGGACCGACCTCATCAAGCGTTGCTTAACCTTGAAGATCGACCCATGCTGCTGTTATTATTTAGACACGAGCTCCTCTAAAAGTAGACACAGACAGACGTCTTAATACCAGATAGGATTCCGTTTTTTTTAATCTGTGGGTACGGAAACCTTAACTGAAAGACTACTTTTAGGTTGTTTTTTTTTAATATATTGAAGTATAGGTTTCTACAGAATGATCATTATCTTATCTTCATAGAGTATTCAGAGCGATCTTTGTAGAAAAACAGATGGATTTTCTCCAAATATTCTTTGGCAACAACTACGTACTCAGGATTAAAACATAATGTAGTAACTCTAGACTGAAAAACAATACATGAAAATGTTACTTAGGTCGCATCGATAAGAGGCAATTTAATCAGTCATCATCGACATTTTAGCCGAAAGACTGAAATGTCGATAGTATAATATAATATAATATAATATAATATAATATAATATAATATAATATAATATAATATAATATAATATAATATAATATAATATAATATAATATAATATAATATAATATAATATAATATAATATAATATAATATAATATAATATAATATAATATAATATAATATAACGTCACCATATTGACCGGTGCGAGGCACACTCTTGCATACATCGGATTCCCACAACCTTAATCAGGTCTTTTGTCCACCTGGTGTGGAAGCGCCTCCAATGCAGCGTCTGCCGAACACTTTTGCAAGCAATGTGCCCTGCCCACTGCCACTTAAGTTTGGCAATTCTTCAAAGAGGAAATATAGATGCATTTAAAAATCACTCACTCATCATAATGCCTCTATATTAGAGGCAATATGATGAATGAGTTGAGTATGAGTTCAAGTTTACAATGTTGACTACCCAGATGATATCTAAAATAGTACTCACAAACATGACTAGAGTCATAAGTAGCGATATATACACATGGCCAAGCTCGAAGAAAGTCATAGATTTCTTATGTATTGTAACATACGTAAGTCCGCAAACCGCGCAAAACAAACATAGAGCCACGTGGAAGGACCTTTGTATAGTCACCCAGACCATTCTCCTTTGTGTAGACACTTTGTCAAGCGGGTCGAGGATCTTAAGTGGCCAAGAGCTAATCACCGATAACAAGTGACGCATCATTATCAGGTATGGATAGTCGGACGGGGAGGTGATGCTTCTGAAAAAAAGTTTAAATGTATCATCATTTGTGAACTGTGGTAAGCATCAAGATGACGGGATCAAGTCCCCAATTTAAAATGTATCACATTAAAGTGTTTGTCTTACATATTATTATGTACTATTTGTACCCGTCCCGCCAATTTGATGATTCATGTTATCGCTGAATTCATATGAAAATCGATAGAGCTCGTGCAAAATCTAACATGGAATCTTAGTACGTCCTAAGTACATGAACGTGTGTAATTTAAGTATCATATTTTATTATTAAAAAATATTGAAGACGAATTTTTAGCTTTTTTAAATCAATAAAAATTAACAAAGATAAAAATAAAAATAAAATAAAATAATCTTTATTTCGGACAAGTAACATCCATATGCGTATCAAAGTTCAGGAGTGATGGCTTGCGATGTCACGTAAGTGTACGACGTCGTGAATTAATTTCATCGTACTGTATCGTAGTCATAAGTAATTTATTTCATAACAATATATACATTGTGTCGAAATTTGTAATAAGTAAAAAACACCACTAATTACATTACAATTGAAAACAAAAAAATAATAATAACAATAACATCAATAACAATTATTCGTAATAATTTAACAGTAAAATTAAAATGTCAGAGATAAAGATTAAATAGTAAAATAGATTCAGTCAATTAAAAAATGCATTAGGTAGTGATTATAATAGATTAACAAATATATAATGATAATCCGAAACAAAAAATAAAAGTCAATTAAAAATTCAATAAAAAAGATAAAATTATAAAAAGTTCAATAATATGTCACCAATTCTAAATAATTATCCATGTTAAATCAATTCGAGTCAATAAAAAAATTCAATGTCTAAGCAAAATTATAAAATGTCACAATATGTCACAAATACTAATAAAATAATCGTTCATTCTTCCTCCATTTTTTATTTACGTGAAAATACCAAAAATACTTACTGACCGAATAAAAAGAATTTTCAGATATCTACCCTATAATTATAGCTTAAGGGCCGTTACGTATTACATCCGATTCGTGTCCGTGAAATTTCGGGGTGTGTAATGTATGGTATAATAACAGATAGTATAATATCACTAGAAAAAACGTTCACATGATATAATTTTCATAGGCTATAAAAACAAATAACCTAATTTCATGTGATCTAATGTTATATTTCATATAACATTCATATGCTCTAATAACATTTAGCATAACATTCATTTCATATAATTTTCAATATGTATAATGCTCTTTTTATATAACGCTCAGTTGACTAATTTTCATATTAACTAATTTTCTAAGGTAAAGCACCGTTTTTGAGGAAAAAAATATTGTAAACTAACCTCAAAACACTAAAGTTGCTTCTGCATCGTCTCCGGCGCTGCGGGAAGTGCAGCCCCTTTGTACTTACGTAACAAAGGATAGGTACCCATGCTCACCTCCGCAGCTTCGGCTTGCTGGTCGCCTCCGGCGCCCAGCCTCAGCCGCTACTGCTCGCACGGGAGCCTACACTTCGTTACAGCGAGCGGGGGCTGCTCTCCCTTCGCGCCTCCGGTTTTTATATACACTCTAGGGGTAGCAGCCAAAAGATTACATGAAGTCGGGTTGCCCCGATTCTGTTTTGGAACAGATTTGACCTATTTAACTACAAGCCGGTGTAAATATCGAGATCACAATAGTCAAGACATACAATAAATATTTTAGCTTATTATAGAAAGAAAAATAAAAATATCCATCCACTCGCATAAAAGCAAATTTAAGTGGTGCTTGTTTTTTAAAATGCTATTGGCTGGCATTTAAAATCTAATCAGTATTTGCAAAAATATACAAAACAAAGTAGACGTTTCTAAATTATATTTAACGTTACTTATAGATTTTGAATATTATACTAATTGAATATTATTTCAAATGTGCATTATATAAAATGTTCATTATACCATATAAAATTAGGTTAAACGAAGTTATATAAATAATTCATTATATCATTTGATCGTTATAATAAACAAAAGTATATATAATGAAATTAGGTCATATGATCATTAGAACTTTTGTTATTATTTCAAACGTTACACACCCGAAATTTCGATTCCGCAGTAGACGTAGTACTTCTTGTAGGGAAGCTTACGCACTACATACGTAGTATCTCTAAGTAGTCTGTGCGCGCTACATCCAAACTCTAACCATCATAATCTGTCATAATTCACGACATTTTGATCTCTGAACTCAAATCACGGACACGGATGTTTAGTGCGTAACCGTAAGCTTTAATATAGGATAGATTTCTATCGGGCTCTTATACGGATTTTGTCTGTTTGAGAATCCGTTTTAAACAGATAAATCAGCGCAAGCAAGCCCGAAAAAAAACATGTTATAGATAAATCTTTGTTCTAGTGGTATTCGTATCTCAAAACACGTTGGGTCACAGTTTTCTAGTTAAAAAAAAATATCTGAAACAGGGTCGATTTCAAAAATAGTATTGGTATCATATCCTAATTACAGCACATATTAATTTGAAAACTGCATGTGTCCTGATAGGTAATCGTATTTAGGAGTTATATTAGTACTTATATTTTTGAGATACATTAATTAACATCAATAATGTATCTCAGCATGCCAATGAATAGGTACATTAAGAGTCCTGCGGGACTTGGTTGGGATAGGACATGCGTATTTTTTTTAAAAACTCGCTGCTCCGCTGTTGTTAAAACAAAATGGCAAATAAAAATAACATAAAGAAGATGACACTCACTTAACTTCGGAAGCTCAGACGAAAAATCTTGTAAATATGTAATTGTTTTAATACTTACAAATAAAAATCAAATTGTAAATATATTTTTTTTATAATTCGAAATCCGTCAAGTTATTCAAATAAAATTACTGCTACGAAACTTACTCTTTAGGCTCATCATTGAGGTAGAAATCACGCAGACCAGTAGTAGACATTTTCGTCAGACTGCCAGCAATATAATGAAATGAATATAAGGAACTTTTTGCGTTTATTTTGAAACTAAAATATAAAATTACTTTATAAGGCTTGGGCCACACTACCCTCGAATAATGTGGGCAACAGCTACTCCTCATTGCATTTCTGTCTAAATTGGTGACATACCATCAGATATTTTATTCAGAGGTGTTCACAGATATCAATCGGATACTATGCAGTGTCGAAAGGCTGCATAGGCGATTAGGCCCTAGAAGAACATACATATTGGTTATGTTCTTCACAAAGGCCAGGTGTATACTACTAATAACCGACAAACGTATATGACGAGATCTATGAAGGTAAACGAAGCAAAATGTGTGCAAATGTGTGTGTGTGTGTGTGTATGTGTGCAGGTGGCGTTCTGTATTTTCTGTTTACCCCCGTGGAAAAAGAAGATTGTATGTATGTTTCAGAAATGTGTATCCAGTTCAAGACAGTGACTATTATGTGTAGGATCTTTAAATTTAATCGCCAAGTTTTCATGTGTTGAAAATTGGAGTCGCTTTTGAAATTGCCTCGAAAACTATAAAAAATGTTACTAAATGTTATAATATACTTTTTTACTTTCACTTCTTTTTTTATATTTAATTAAGAATATTGCTATAAAAGTGTCCCAAAAGATAATTTTGCTTATGTGGCTCTACCCTTACAGTATTCCTAAGTATTAATTATAAAAACACACGATAGTTCTCATACTTGAACTTTCTTGATCTTGTGATCATTCGTTTTGCTAATAACACAGTACTATTTGTCAAGATTTTTGACAGCCATTCATTATTAAATTATTGTGCATTTAATATTTGGATTGCTTAAGGCTAAGCTAGTGTTTCGTTGTGTCTTGCTTTTTGCAGAATTAATGAAAAATTGTTTATTTCTCACAATAATTATATTAACGACAGTGTATATTGGTAGGGGTGTTATTTAAATGGTTAGCATAGTATTCGTATTTTTGTGAGCAGAAAAATATAATCTGTGAGCAGAAATAGCTAATTAATCAGCAACTCATGGCCAGCAAACAAAAATCAATCAGCAATTTATGTCATTCCATCCTGAAATTATTTTTGTACAGCATATTAATTATATAAGCTGCATTGAGCTGCTCCTGTTTAGTAAAATTTTGGTTAGCACTCAGAGGGTAAGCAAAAACATTTATTTTGCTCCATATAAAAGTAGCAAAAATACTTGTCTATGATTATATGGTTTTCTTTTCTGGCTCCTCGCTGCGCTCGTCGCGCTCGCATTTTTAATTGTCTCTCTTTTTCTGGCAAAAAAGTCGTCGCTCGCGCTATACTGCGCTCGCTCCTTTCTGTCAACTAGGTTCTTGATACCCTGGGAGCCAGGTTTTTTTTATCAGGTTATCGATTTTTCATTGTCAATGCAGCATTCCGCATCGCAACGCAATCCAATTAGTTATTTTGCTCATCTTGTTTTAAATATGCATCCAATCAAATACACTGCATATAGACATGTTTTCTCTGCTGATCAATCATGAAATCTTGCTGATCAAGTAGTTATTTTGCGGACTGAATGTTTACTATGCAAACTCATTTCACCTATTTATAATTTAATTTTTGACCATTATCAAAATTATTTGCGGAACAAGGATTGCTGCCTGATTTTTTTAATTGCAAACAAAATCTTTGTATGCCGACCAAATTATTTAAATGCTGTTTTTTTGTGGCCCATCAAATTTTATAATTGCTAAACATAATAATTACTTCTCTATTGGTAGTACCTATTGCTAAAAAAGTAGTACTGATATTTACGTAGTTACTGATACTACTAATATTATCTTTCTGAACGAATTTCGGTCATGCGGCCATCTTTTTTCACAGTCGAGATGTGTCGGAATTGCCGTCACATTTCGACATGACCGGGGAGAGTTCAGGCTTAGGAATAAAGGCTTTTCATGTTTTATGACGCCGAGGATCATCAAACCATAAACTTCCAAACTCCGGACTGCCGCTGAGAAATTAAAAGTGGTAAAACTGCTGGAACTACGAACCGAACCCCGGATACTATGCAGTAGTTGCGGGCCGACCTTGTGACTAACGGGGCAGTTAGACAACCCAAAATACAATTACTAAGAATATAGCAAAATATTATGTAGAATACCCCGCATAACATCCCTTGTTAGAAAGATCTCGAAACTGTAATCGTGAAATACTTCAATAGAATGATACGAAAACATTCGAAGAGCATTTTTTCTTAGAAAAGCCCTTAGGTGATAGTACTAGTGATGCCGTTACTAACAATATTCGAACCCGAGCAATGTGCATTGTAGCTCAAGTTTTATCTGACACAGCTGTGTTAGGGATTAAGGCACTCTAATAAGTAGACCTGTGACCCAGCAGTAGGAATTTTGTGGCTGTCATGCTAGATAATTCTTTTGCTATATTATATTTACATTCACGATATAATCGTGTATTCGTTTGCACTAGAACTGCATATTAAATATATTTTTGTGACTCAAATAAAGCTCCGAGAGCTTTTGCCGTTTCGTAGATCTGTTTGCCTCGATTCTGTGTGACTTCTCCTTAAGAAAAACTAGTAGAATTTTCTAATCAAATACGAATTCAAAAATTATTCAGTATGCGATAATAACAGGATTTTGATGATCTTTGATCGATCACAGATAATGCAGTACCATTAGCTTATTATAAGCTTTGATCAGAAACAATAAAAGGTAAATTTAATAATGGGACATGTTGCGTGCTTTTATTTTTCACTCATTTGCAAGTATTCTTTTAATTTATGTAATTTGCAGATATTCTGCAATGGTCCCTTGTTTATTTCCTTTGAATCGAGATATATACAAGAATTCTCGACGTAGCGTATCTTGGATGCAAGTTAAATTAAATTGTTTCTTCGTGAGTTTAATGATAATAAAGACCTTACTAGGATAGTTTTATTTCAAGGTTTAATAATAAATAATAGCTTTAATTTACTATTTGAAAACGTATAAAGTAAAGTATAAAGTTTAAATTTATAAGCCCTAAATTACTCTCACAGAATTTAATCGTTAAGCTATATTTACGAATATATTATACTAACAAGGTCAACCTTTGTTAGTAGAATATATTCATAAATATATACAAAAATAAATGAAGTTTAAAAGTCGCCAACCATTTACAATGTTAGCAAACATTATTTTTCTTGATATAAGCTAAGCTTAAGAAATAAAGAAATGCCCATTGGAGATTCGAGCAATACTGGAATAAACAATAAAAAAATTTAAGAAATCACTTTTGTGCTCGTCTCTATATATTTCGAGGAAAGTGGAACAGGGTGTAAAGTCCCAAAAACCTCCATTGAAAAGGGAGGGTCGTCCGACCAGACGGGTGTTGTGTCTGATCCGGGCAACTGCCCGTCTGTTATTGTCGGACTGTTGTATATGTTCAAATCGCGCCGAAAACTTTGCTTGCGAGATGCAATATTTGTGTGACGTCATGTCATTAGTTCGTAAGTGGCGGCGTTGGTGCCGCTACATATATATATATATATATATATATTGTAGTTTACTAAATTTACTTTTAATTTCTGAGATTCAAAACATGATACCTGAAAACCTGAATAGCCTAAAACTATGTGTTTTTGATAATTTTCTTATTGTTTTCTTATTATGAAAGATTCTAGTGAATCTTTCATAATCTGAATTCATAATGTCTCTGATTAATGTACCTAATGTAATCAGATTTCATAATGTGAAAATAAAACACATATCTAAACAAAGTTCCCCATTTCGCCGAAACCATTAACGAGGAGAGACGTGTTACATTTTGCTTCGCAAACATCGTCTGATTCGACCACACCATAATAGTACATATTTCTGCGCATGAGACGCGAGTGTTGCGTGCATTCAACTGCTTTCCGGAGGTTCACCCCCGGCCGCCCACACGACGTGAGAGAAAAAGACAGCCAACATAATTGTCGTCCTGCTCCCGCGCCGCTGACGTCGTGCGTTCAACGCAGAGCACGAAGACAGGATAAGGTGATCCTTACTATCTTAGATAAAGTAGGTATAGATTAAGCACTGGCGTGGCCGCACATGAGACAGCAATAGTTAGTTCTGGTGTTACAACAAGAACAAGAACACTACAACCCAACATCGCACTGACACTTATTATCTATAAATAACCCAAATTCCTTGTCTCAATTAACACATAATACCACGAAATCATAGAAAATCAAACAAAACCGAGTTTGTTTGTCAAACCTGCCATTGTATTAGAGTTTGACAAACGACAGAAACCGGCCACGGTGACAAAGACAAAAAATAATTTTTTGTCCTTATCATTTACATGGAGCTGCCAATTAGCCATCTCGCTCTATCAATCAAGGTCATTTTAAGGCTTAATCTATACCTACTTTATCTAAGCTTACTATATTGCTATTTCAGTCTCGCACCGCTGATCACGGTCTTAACGCGGTGAGGAGTGCAGCCGCGATAATTGCTATCTCGCTAGCACCCCGCAAGCTTATGACGTATCTTTTGCAAGAGCAAAACAATAGCGATCAAACGCTTTATGTCATAAAAGTCGGCATTACCAGCAGTGTACGTATGGTAGGTCCAACACAATTGTTTGCTAATCGCTCGCTGTTTGTCAAATGAACTTATTTAAAAAAAAACCGCCAAAAACTCTAAAACTTCTGTATGGAAGAGCAATTATTGCGAAAAATCGCTATCGTTTTGCTCTAGCAAAAGATACGTAATAAGCCTGCCGAGTTGTAATCTCTACGAGTGCTGCGGCTGGTATAAGCGCTACGTCTGCCATACGTCACCGGATACAAGCTACGAAGTTGCTACGCTTTCGTCATTGGCACGCGATTACCATAATTTTCTATCATAATAATCAAATATGAACAAATCGCACTCGGAACCGGACATCAACCAGGGAGATCTGAAAACAACCCCCAACTATGTATTCAAATGAATCAAGCGAAGTAGAGAAGATATGGAAGAATCAATTGTCAAGGAATTTGCGAAGTTCAAGGTGGAGGTGAGAAAAATGCTGAGTGGTTTTGGTGAAAAACAAGGGCAGGAGTTTCAGCGGATAATTGATTCGTCGTTGAAAGAAATCATGAGTTGTCAGATGTCAAGTTACAAATTTCAAGATAAGAATGCTTGGCAACATGTTGGTCCCGCTCCATAGGGCAATCTTTGGTGTGAACAAAATCAAATTTGCTAATTTATATTCCTATTCATAGTTATTGTATTATTATGTTATTTTTGATATTTTGCCACAAGACAAAACTTCAAGACTAGCGTTGTTCCGTACGTTCGACCTAATTAGTACATATTTTGTCTTATTCATATTAAGCTTGAGATTGTTTGTTCCAAACCAGTGTTCAAAGGCTTTTAATAAGTTATTAATATTGAATTCTAAATTATCTAAGTTATATTAGTGTCATCCGCAAAAATAATGAGACTAGTGTCTGTTATACGTTTTTTTATGTACTCAATTAAATCATTAAGGAATAGAATGAAAAATATTGGGACAGTATTTCAGGGTGTCCCTCAGGGATCTGTTGTGATCCCTGAGGGACACCCTGAAATACTTTCATTAGATCGGAGTTTAATATTTTTTGTTCTTCGTCCACTACCGACTTCATCTCTACAATTGACGTCTATTATGCAAATAAGATCGAAATAGCTTCAGAACGTTCACTCTTATACCATAATGCTCCAACTTGGCCAGCAAAATTTCAAGGTCCACCGTGTCGAAAGCAGAACTAAGATCCAGAAATACACCTGCTACCTTATGTTTGTCATTGAGATTGCAAATAACCTAATCGACTAATGCCTTAACAGGATCAGCGGTCCCCAATGATTTTTGATAGCCAAATTGTTGTCCATTTAAGATGCTTTGCATTCGTAAGTGCTTCTTAAGCCTATCCTTCATAATCTTTTTACCCGACTGCCGAAGGAGGGTAATGTGTTTATCAGTCTATGTATTTAAAAATCTTTAATAGTACAGGCAGCAGGGAAATCGGTCTAAAGTTGCCAGGATCCGTTACGGATCCCATCTTAAAAATTGGAATTACTCGTGCGATTTTAAATTGATCAGGAAACAGGCCTTCCTCAAAACCCTTACTATAAAGTGATGCCAGTGCAGTTGCCAATATATCAATATTATCTTTAATGATAGTTAGAGGAATTTCGTCATAGCCTATAGACGATTTATTGACCATCTTTTTAACTATGTTGAAAATTTCAAGGGGTATAACTGCCTCAATAATCATGTTAGAGTCTACTCTGCTGACACTTTCACTCAGATATATAATTGGCAATTTTTCATTACACTCGTTAAGGCGGAAATTGTTGTCGAACCTTTTTGAAAAAATGTTAGCTACGTCTATTTCATCACTAATAATTGTGTTGTCAATCTTAAGAATAATTTGGTCGTTCTCAAGGTTTTTCGTAGCAATGCGCTGTCGATTAACTATTTTCCAAATCATCCTACTTGAATCTGATGCCATTTCTACTTGTACTCTGACACTGTTCCTTTTTGCACAACTTAACACTTTCCTGTACGTTCTAATATACTTTTTTCGATATTGAACAACCGAATTATAATAATAATATAGCTTTATTTTACATAAGAAAAAGAATTAAATTCAGTGAAGTCCCTGACTCCTGTGCTAGGTGATTAACCTGTGTTACAGGAGCCAGTGCCATCTCCCGGCAACAAATACAGTTTTATCTTATGCAATAATTATCAAAATGAAATTAAAATCAAAATTGTAAAGAGAAAAACAGAAAAAAAAATAAAAGGTTTGTTAGTAATATCTGTAATGGTGAGTGTGTGTGTGCGCGTGTGTGTGTGTGTTGAGTATGTGTGGTGTGTACCTACATCAATTGTATGTACTGAGGAAAAGATTAAAACCTGGTATCACAAGAGCGTTATTAAAATCTGCTCAGTTTCTTCGTATCTGAGAGACATTAGCCATGACCTAAGGTTCTGTTTGACCCTATACGCAGTTAGTTTGTATATAACTAGAGTCTTGTTTATTCGGTTGTAAATATGGGATCTTTGGGCACCATAGTGTCGTCGCGCTAGTGCAGAACGACATTGAACGGACGGACATACAGGAAAGCCTATTCGTCGACTGGTGATGTTACTGTCTAATGGCATCATGGAATGACGACGCAAGGCAGTGCGGAGAATATATAGCTGTCTCACCGTTAGTACCTTGGCATCGGAGTACACCTGGGCGGTGGGGTAGTCTCTTTTACAGCCCGCTGAGCTCGTTCCACCCTAAGCATCACGGTTTTAAAAGTCCCACCCCACACAGGAATGCATAAACTCAGTATAGACTCACACAGGGAACGATATACAAGAGAAGCCGTTTTAATGTCAGCTGAGTGTCTGAGCTCCTTAGACAAGTATATAAGTTTAAATTAATTGTCGCATTGCTTCTTATCCAATGTGTTTAGGAAACGTTTTACTTTGCTAGCTATTCTAATGCCGTTTGTTATGCATTTAGAACACTTACTTCTATTTAATTTAATCCTAACTTTGTACTTTCTAAAGATAGAAGAGTGTAATTCCTTGAATTTACTGATAAATATGTTAATACCTGTGTTCCAATCAACCTCCAGTACTTTCTTGCTAAAGTATTCTATTTTCTCGTTATTATATTTCCTTCTTTAAATCCGACGGTAATTTGTCCGCTTCTTATACACAACCTTTTCTAGATTTAGTGTACAGAATAAACCCGCATGTTCATCTGACAATCCATTTGTGATCAACATTAGTGTAGTCTACGACACTTTCAGGTAAGTTAGTCAAAATATTATCTATACATTAAATTTAATTATACGAAAATTATAGCACGACAATAACGACAAAAAAGAATTGTGTCTCAAGTCTTCTTTAAGGATATTAATATTGAAATCTTCACAAATAATACATAGTTTACTGAGGAAATAAATAAATAAAATAAAAATTCTTTATTGTCGCCAGTTAATACACTTATATATCTAATCTTAAAACTAACATATGCTTCGTATAAGTGTATAACAAAAAAGTTACAGCTACTGATTCCCAAGCTAAGCCTGAGCTTGTATTTTGGGAAACAGTGATTCAGCCGCAGGAAGTATCACATAATAAAATACGAATAAGTTTAGTTACGCCTTTGTACCCGTAGAAATAAGTATTATTGTAAAAGAGGTGTGTAACTTAATTTTTTGGTGTACAATAAAGTATATTCTATTCTATTCTATTTAGTTTGAATGTCGCTGCAATAGGCTTACATCGTGGTAAGTTACAAGTGGTAAGCAAACTCGTTATAAGCGATTTAACGCTTCTAGGTAAACTAGACTTCTGCCTAGGCCCTGTAAATAGATAGTACTCTCATAGTTCTAGTACATAAACGCCACTTGCTTGGGATAATGTGTTTGTATGCACAAACATAAAGGTTTCGAGGGCTTGTACCTGAAGGGTTATAGATTTGCTTTCTGGAGCAATGCCTTCGGGAACTGGCAGGCAGGCGCCAGGATTCTTTCATGGGCCGCAATACCTCTGGCCACCTGGCGATCATGAAGTCTGATCATGAAGAGATGGTTTTTCGGGACCATGTAGATTTTCTTTCTCTCGGCCGCTTCCCGACACCCAAAACACCAGAAGAGTTTGTGGTATACACATCAATGTACCACCACTCGTTTCCTCATTTCTTTGCCTCCCTAACCACACTTCTGTATTGAGCCTAACTCTGGTGGATGCAACCCCCTGAATATGTTGCCTGGTCCCGGGATATTCTAAATTTGTACATTCCAGGGTGAATACTGCTTCGAGGGTTGAAGCTACGCCCACCAGAGTTCTATCATAGGGTAGCCTGTCATGATGGCTATCGACTGATGCTGGGTGGGTGTGGATTCCTCAGGTGACCTAAGTACAATCTAACTTTATGTTAGAAATTAGCACCTTTTTCTTTTCTTACGCACTTCCAGGTGGCTACGCGCCTGAAAGATATAGATACAACTATATAAATACTACATTTCTATAGCCTAGGAAAAGGGATTCAAGACCCTCCATAGGACTCTAGTTGTAAGATGTATAGTTTAGGAGAAAATAGCTTCTAAGTCCAGAAAACTGACAGAATTTCCCTTCATCACACATTCTTTCTGGCAGAACTCCTCGTTCTAGTCCGAGGTCCCTCCTAGTCAGGGACCTAGTTGAAGATCCATTGGATGGGCCATTTCAAGGCGCATCCAACCATATTGGTCATGCTATGTTACCTACTAGAGGAAGGGAGGTGGTTATGTTGATTTATAGCATAAGTTTATAATGAAAAAAAATGTAAATAAAAAACTTGTGCGAGCGTGAAATCAAGGTCCTCGTTACGGTAAAGTTTGGTAGTAGGATAGTGCGCAGGCGCGCTGAGCAATTCGGTAGCCAATTTTATATTAGTCGAATCCACGCAACTTTGTGTCACGAAAACCTTGAAAAAACATCGCAAAACGTTAAGAAGAATAAAGCCTATTATTTCCTGGACATCATATTTTCACCAACGAACATCTGGCAGACCACAAGCAGCTGACAGGGACGATAATTCTTGAAGACAACTGCACTATAGGTGCGAGTGTGTCAACGCGCTTGGTGCAGGAGCCTTACAACCTCCAGAATCCCTATCTACCACGAGCGGTCACGTCCACCCCGTACAAATACATTATTCGTGTTGTTGCTACTTAAGATGCATAATTTCGATTTGTTGTGCACTGGTTTGTCACTCTGAGATATTATGTGTGCAGTCCTATTTGCCGACACTGCTCGTTGTGTTGGAGTGTTTTTATGTTGCATGTTTTTTCCAGTACACGATCTAATTTGCCCTCTTTGGATATCTATAATTTGTTTGTTTGTTCACATTGAGGGGTATTTGAAAAAGCTTTGTTACTTTCGGTGGATCTGTAGTATCATACACTGCAAGTGCAGATGGGGATATCATCGTGTGATTGCTATTAAAATTTGAAGCTGGCGTTGTACCGGTTTTTTGTTTTTGCTTGTTTTTCTGACCAGTTCGTGGTGTACCATTTTTGTTATCCGTGATATTTAAACTTTTGTAGGTGTCTATAACTTTCAGATATTTTTGTGTATCTGCTTTAAGCCGAAAGTTTTCCGAGTTTAGATTCTCAATTTCTTGGTGCGCTATTAATAAATCATCAGATATTTTTTTGATTTTATCATTCAGGTCCGATTGAGTTGAATTTAAGGATGTGTTAGGTAAACCTTCATAGTCGCATCAAAAAGCAGTTCGGCGCTTTTTGATGCGACTGAATCTTTGGTAATGTCATTTTTAATGAACTGGTACGGTGAATTTTGCGGTAAGTAATATTGTTACATTCCTCCATTTTTATTTATGTTTAGTCTGCGAGTAATGGAACGCAATCTCAAAAGGCCGGTATTCAAGTATAGTAAGTCAAGTTTCTGGACGAAGTTTTTGTTTGTCAAATTAGTGAGCTAATTGGAGATTGGTCGAATGAGTCATTTGTTCTTTGTATATGTGGTAAAATTCTGTCTTTAAATTTACAACCGTCAATAATGATGTTAATTTTTGTTGTTGTGGGGAGGCGTGCCGTGTTGTATGGTTTACTGCTGACTTATTGTATAGAAGTAATTAAAGTCTGAACTAAAGTCACTTTCACGCTGACACTGTCTTATCCACGAATAGTAAATGTTTTAAGCTTAGATAACACTGTCACTGTTATAATTACTAATTTCTAGTGAAACTATTGAACTTTATGGAATAATTGTAGAAAAAATACAATAATTCTTTATTAAACTAAACAGAGGTGATTGAAGTTTTACATCTGACAGCTATATATAACCAGCTACCCGAGAGTTGTGACCGGCAAAGAAAAGGCAACCTAACGTTTGCATATTCTATACTTTCGATTGATATAGAATTGGTCTAATAACCAAACCGGTAAAATATTATTAATTAATCATATGGACTGAAATGCAATATATTTCTTGACATATTAAATTAAATATAAAATACGTTTTGTAACGGGATTTTTTCTTGGGAACAATAAAGCACCATATACTGAGAACGATGTTTATTAAATGTAACCCTTGAACACGTCACAAAAAGTAAATAAATTTAAAAGAGTCGCTGGTTGCAGTTGGCTGGTCAACTTTTCTTCGTACCAAAATATTTCCCAACTAATTGAAAGTTGAGGGTGGAAGAACAAAAAAATAAAAAATAATAAAAAACGGAAGGATCAGAAAGCCTGTCTCCTGGACCGTCGCGTAGCCAGCCAACTCCACTCTGCGACGGCCTGCCTCGAGCAGATAGCCTCAGCCAGGCAATCAGCCCCAACCAGACACCTCCTGAAGTTACAGAATAAAAACTTCTTATCACAAAAACTCAAATCAAACACAAAGGGTTTTGATTATATAGAACAGACAGGTCGCTAAAACACTGAAAGTAACATCCTATACACCGGGCTTTACATAGGCGAACACAATGGGTGAGCCGTCCGGCACTCTTCATGATTAAACACACAGAATTTAGGGTTATACAGAGCAGACAACTCGCTACACATGGAAGGTATTATGTTACACACCGGCTTTACATAGGTGAACACAACGGATGAGCCGTCTGGCACTATTACTGACTGATTAAACACACAGATTTTATGGTTATACAGATCAGTCAAATCGTTGGAATACGGGAAATATTATCTTAAACACCGGGCTTTACATAGGCTAACATAATGGATGGCCCTTCTGAGTATATGGAAATCATGCCTAAGGTGTATGTAAATATGTATAATTGTATGGAGCTTGTCCACAAACACCCACAAAGGATAGGCCAGCCCAAATAATATAAATGTATCGGCCGCCCTAAGAAACCGAATACCAACTGACAGAGCCTTTAGGAAGTCAAACACGTACCTTTCGGAGGAAGGAAAACCCGTAGGGTAGATGGGTCGGCCCAATTTCGACCCCACGCCACGTCGTTCTGAAAGAAACCAGCAAGTCAGCACACAGAACTCACAACGAAATACGATGGGGTCAATCCCCTGAGCAAGGCGACCGTGAGGGATTATGAGCCCAGCTTGGGACACAATCACGCCGGGTATCACACCACGACGGTTACATGCAGCTTCCAGGCCGCGTATCCACAACCACGCACGCGGTCACCGGCGATTTTTGGCTTCATGGATTCCGTTCAATCACGACAGGCACAGACAGGAAACGCTCTGCCGCACAAAGGCCGACACCCTCGTGATAATTCCAGCCCACTCGCAATCTCCAGGCTCTGCTCAAGCCGGTCAGCCCAAGAAAAAAACGCCTGCCACGCAGTTCGCCCTTGTCGCCAAGAAAATCTCCCACCGGGTACGCTCTCATACCATCATTCTCGAACCGAAAACCCAAAACACCGAATCCCATAAACTGTTTCCTAAAATTTCCGTTTTCGAAGAATTTACGCGGAACAATTTTCCTTCAAAGAAATACACTATCCCAGACCTACGCCTCACCCTACAACTTTCCAAAACCCGACTTAAAATCAGATTACAATAAAACACTATCAATCCCTGACAGCCCGGATGAGAGTTTTGAACGCACCCCGCTGCCGCGTTTCGTTCAGGAAATCCGATCGTTCTCGAATCTTCTGAACTCAAAGGCTACCATCATTCACATTAGCAATTCCTTGAGGCACGCCAACGGAAGCGGGACAACGTCCTCGCAATCCCAAAACCAAACTCGAATCCTACCCGTGTGCTAGTCTAAAGAAATAATTAAGCTAATCTTAGCGGAGACGGGCGCGTTTCCGAACGAAAACGCCGTACGTCCAAATGACAGCTGCAGTCCGTCAAAACAAACAAAAAATACAGCTTCGGTGCACGGATATCAAGTGATTCTAAGTTATTTTGGTGAAATGAGAGTGTTTATAGGGAACTCACCGTCCCAGGGTGCGGTTCCAAAGTGGTTCCACCACCCAGCGGCAGTTTTAAAGCGAGGGAGCGATATAAAACGGGACGAGGACACGGCGGGAAGGAGGTAATTAATTTTCTTTTGACAAAAATTTTATCTACCACAAAAAAAGTGTTACAGTTTCATCAAATAAACATCTCGGTGAAGGTCGTTTTATGTCGGGATCTTAGACTATTAATAGTGACGTTTTGTGCGGGCAACGTGTTTCGTAATTTCGCTCATAGCCTAATGATAAAAGAGGTGGCCTACTACACTTAAGGTTGCGTGTTCGGGTCCCAGCTATGGATACGTATTTTTTAACCGACTTTCCAAAAAGAAGGAGGTTCTACGTCCGATATTATGTTTTTTTTTTGATTATGTTCACCGATATCACCGTCAATTGTGGACTGATTTCGAACATATTTTTTTTGTTTGAAAGGGTAAGTTCCCAAATTGGTCCCATTTTAATTTGGTGAAGATCTGATGTAGAACTTCGGAGATAAACAATAGAACTCTTCAATAAATGACGGCAAATCTCTCGGGATAGCTGCAATCGCATGTCTGTTTATTGTTTTAAATACGTTTTCATAACATAACATCACGCCAGTGCATTCCAAAGAGGTACGCAGATGTGTACAGTTCACCTTGGTACACCTTCATTTCTCCGGTTATGTTCAAGTTTCATGATATTCGGGTAATCTATTCTGGCATCATAGGTACCTTACTAAAGAACTTGCCTATTAGGTACAACATAAAGGTAAAAAAAAAAACTTTTTTTTTAAATATTACCGACTTCTAAATAAAAACACTACAAAGTATAAAATTACTTTCCATAACGAAAAAAATTGGTAACTTCCATCAACATCCAAAAAGAAAGTTATTTTTCACTTTGTAGTGTTTATATTTGGAAGTCAGTAGTATTTAAAAAAAAAGTTTTTTTAATGTTTTCTTTCGGTGTACTGGAGTGGTACTAGATGGCGCGTAGCAAATCTATCCATACTTTTTTTGTATGAAGTCGATATTCTTCTCCCTAGAGTAAATAGTATTCTGTGCAGCGAACGCTCGATCTAGGTAGGCAGGTAGGGTAAGTAGAGTAATATAGGCAGTTAACGGGAGCGAAGCCGCGGGCACAGCTATTTATATATAAAACCAATCACAAGCGAGTCTGATAAATCGTTACGATTCCTTGTGGGTAATGTTAATAAAAACTTACATGTTTTAATTAGTCTCGGTCTAGTTTTACGTGACTGGGATATTTTACTCATTCATATAATGAGTCCTAAGCTTGATAGTCACAACAAAGTCAAGTGGGCCGAATAACGGGGCACGTTGGATACTAACACACTTAATTTGCAAATTAGGTGTGTTAGTATCCAACGTGCCCCGGTATTCAGCTCAAACAACGTCAAAGCTTATAGATTCTAACAATAAAATAAAATCCCATCAGTCATACATTACTAATAATGTAGACGATAACTGTGACTGATACGTGCCTGCCGGATGATGAGTGACTGATACACGCCTGCCGGCTGATGACGCTATGTTTCTATGTTATTCTGGCGCAGCATCTGATCGGTGCCTGTCAGTCGCACCGAAGGTGAATGGACTTGGGTGGTAGAGCGAGCGTGCGATCCAATACAAGAAATGTGGGCTATCACGATCAGCTCCCATGATGTAGCCCGTGCAGTCCGTCGTTGCCGAACTGGAAATCTCCAAGGCCGGACGGGCTGCATAACTTCTGGATCAAGTAGCTACAAAGATCGCACGCTCGTTTGGCATCTCAGTACCAGGCAGCCTTGGAGTCTGGTTCACTACCCAAGTTCCTTACAACAGGAATAACGCACCTGCTCCACAAGTCTGGTATTTATTTCCCCTTTGTAAAAGGTAGGTAAATGAAAATTGGCAAATTCTATCTAGATCTTGTATTCACAATCGAAAGCGACAAACATCCACTCCTTGGAAGTTGCGTTGCCCCCCGTGAGGGGGCGAGGCGAGCGGTCACGGGTGCAACACCGGTGCTCACACTGTGGGCCCGTCTCTGTGTTGTCCGCTGGACAGCGCGAGTCTAAACTCGCACGCGCTCGCACGAAGGCAGCATCGTGCGAGCGCGAGTTTAGACTCGCGCTCTATGTTTGGCTTGCTGTATGCGACAGTAGGCGCGCTGCGGCGAGCGTTTCTGAACGACTCGCCGCTCATGTACTCTTTTATTCTAGCTTGGCGTGACCTTGTATTTATCTTCTAATCCACACCTTGGCAGATATTTATCACTAGCATTTGGTTTAGGGACACGGTGAAGCCTTTTGTCACACGTTACATGCTAGGGCATCCATCATTTATACACTATACAATTACTCATTTGATTATGGCTAGAGGCCACTCTTAATTGGTGACGTAGGACGACCAAGTACTGATTATTAACACTGTTTCCTATAGAAGGTCTGACTGCGGGACTCCTTGCATGAGCACTTCCTAACAACTGGGGTAGTCATTGAAGTACATCCCAAAATGGGGTTATGGTCGTTTTAATGAATGTTAGAATCGTGTCTCGTTAAATCACACCAGGTCTTCGGGCCATCCACTGATACAAATAAATGTAATATTTAGCGTGTCACGTAAGTGGATGCTCAGTGGAAATGATCCATTGTAGACGTCGCACGGCTACCGATAACACTGAAACATCCTCGAATTTGGGGCAATTAAGGAAGTGAGAAGTGACAATTAAAACCATATCGACGTACAGCAAGGCAATTGCTAGGACTCAGACTGAGTCTATGGTACGCTTGCAATAGTTTTATATTGTTTTTATAAAGAGATGAATAGGTCATAAGAGAGCTATTTATTATAGAACGCGTCCAGTAATTCTGGAAGCATGTCTCGCTTAATGGCAGAGGCTCTTAGGCACAAAACTGTCCGCTGACTTAGGATTGTGGAAGGCATGCTGGAGCATAGAGAATCTGTACTGTGGGAACCGCTGCGAGTCCTCACTAGGACATGGGTTCTTGGCCCAGCAGTACATGTACGACGTTCCTGCTGCTGTAAAGCGGTCTCACGTCACTAGGGTGGGAATCTAGTCTATTGTCAAGGAACTCATTAGAGTATTTCAAAGTACTGAATTTTTCAATGCAAGCGTAGCACTCCTACCACTGACCTGCCGTAAGGTAAACCGTGCAACCTTTTTAGTTTAACCATTTCTGTCTGTTAGCCATAGTCCTTATGGCTGGGAAGTTTGTTTAATTATTTTTTCTTACCAGCTAAAACACTAGGAAATGATGAAGAGTTGGGCGCTTTTGGGGCTATCTGTAGGAGAGTTGATCTTGTCAACGCCAGTTACTTTTTGAGAAAACTCTCTGCAAAATTAGTTACTTATATTTGTATTCATTCTTGAATGTATATTCACTATCTGCGAACACTATTCGGTCTTTGATCTAATACTCTTTACGTTAGTGTAAAGCGTTTCACACACAAGCGTTAGTTAATTAAAACAATTTAGTTTATACCCCTTTCGTTATATTTTATCTTTTTAAAATTAAACCACTTCCAAGTTATAATTTTATAACTGTGAATTTCCAAAACAAAACAAATACATAATTTAGAATTCACTTATAGTCGGTATGGAATTATCCAAGTCAGGAGGCGAAATTCATAGGGCAGTACGGACGGCGGAGCACTGTCCCTCTTCTATCAGAAGAGCCGACGTTAACACTAATTGTAGGGCATTCTAGGAAAAACTTAAAATTTTACCACTTTTACATTTTTTTTTATTATTTTTTTGGTGTATATAGTTGCGACGAGCATGCACCTGCCTAGTTTCTGTTCCATCCTGAGTCATGCTTTCGTTTTCACGTTAAACGGTAGGTAGTGTGGGGGGATAGCTCAAATAATAAGCAAGAATTAATTTTATATGTTATATTGAATTCATAACGTGCCTGCCCTAAGGCCTTTTACAGAAGTCCCAAGCCAAGCTAAACAAAATCATCTTCAATTATTTACCTAGCGGTCTGATTTCAATCACCATCCAAAACTAAATAGTTATCTGTTGGTATTTTTATAACAGGCAAGGAGGTTGCCTCAAAAGAGGTAAGGTGCGAGGGCACCTCACCTCTTTTAAGGCAACCAAAAATATACTACTGTGAGGACAGTAGTATATTTTTTCAATAGTTATAACATAATTTAAGTTCTTAGTACTAATAGTATTGTTTATTTCCTAATAATTAACAAGAAATGAACTGCCTTACTTTTCTTTCTCGGAAATACGACTCACAAAATTTAATCTTGCAGACAGCAGCTTCTTCATAAGTTTGTGTTCGCTTTGTCAGTAGTTTATATTAATTCTTGCTATTTATTACGTTTCTGTTATTTATCAAACGTTAAATATCACGTTTGTTTGACACTCTGGGCATAAATAATTTGTTGGTAAATAAAAGATGTTTGTGTTTTGTATCCTCTGTAATTAAATTTTTGATGGGAAATGTAGAAGAAGAAAAAAGTAAACATTTATTACCAACACTGTAGAATGTTATTAACAATATTGATTCCTTATGGCTAAGTAGGTATGCTATTGTGCTATTGTTATTGTGCTTGCTGTGCAAAAACACTTGCACCTTAAAAGACATTTATGAGGCAAATGACAGCGCTGTTGGCGTGGCTGGATTCGGGGCATTATATGTGGCCTTCAATCCGAATCTCTTCAAAGTTAGAGTGAACAGGCTTCTTCTGGGTAAGCTCACTCCATCGTCGACTCTGTCTCAGTCACCTCTGACCTAGACTAGAGTCAAGAGCATACCCATCAGAAATGAAAAAAAAAAAACAGAAAATATTGAGCAGTGTGCAAGCATAGCTAAAACGCTGATTTACAGCCCGACCCCTTGCTCTCAAGATAAATATAATTAAAAGGATACTTTATAGAAATAAAAAGCTATGTGAGAAGCACAGGACCGATCAATGTGGTGAACTTCCCCAACCCACCACCAGCACTATTTCAGTCTAAAGTCGTCGACAGTAGTTGTGATAGAGAAACGGGCGTAGATTGGCAAAGTCATTTCGAGAAATAAAAAGCCATTATTTATTATTTTACTATGCGAATAATAACAACAATAAAAGTTTGAGAAAGTGCGAATAAACAATATATCGTTCAATATACCGAAAAGCGTTGTCCTAAGTAATACATATTAGTATAACATATTTTTTTTTCTTCTTTCTGATTATACAAATATTTAGCAAAAACAGACCAAAACCATTTTAAGAATAAGTGTTTAGGTAAAATGTTTGCAAGCATAACTTAATGGATAAAATTTCTGAAGTACTGCGCCATATTCACATGCTGCGTAAAAAAGTAAAGTAAGACATCGAAGTTTTCAGAATCTGTAATGAATATTATTCCCGTTTAATACAAAACGCCATTTTACCTACATTATAGTATAGGATTTTTGCGTGAAATATCTTTCTCTTACTCTCATTCTTCTTTTCTATTCCTTCAAGTTAAGTAGGTACATACTTCGATCAGGAAGATGACCCAAAACTATTTTCTCAATCCCCAGGACTCACTCTAAAATTTATATGATCCCATGCTCATCACTGTTGTTCATCTTAACCTCCTCTCTTTCTTTGTCTCTGACACGTGCGTGTTAGGTCGTCAAGATGTATGTCTTAGTTCATTGTTTTCACTTACCGTAGCCATAGAAGTAACACCAACATTAGCAATCCCCAGTGCCTTCACATGTACTGGTTCCTGTACATTCATCAAGAAGAAGGCTACCACTCTCCTGTTCTTTACGTCCATACACTCCCATGGTACGCCATATACAGCGGCTTTTAGTTTTTCACTCTGCAAAGGTAATACTATCATATTAGTGAAATCATTATTCAAATTTAAGTTCAAAAACTTAATTTAGAGCGAAGACTCATATAGGGTCAGTAACAATGTGCATTAAAACTAAGTGTTAGTAAACAACACGATACGGTGACACATGTAACTGACAGCAGTGAAATATATACAGACAGTCCACTCTGTCAGCAATCATTTTCAGAACCTTGTTAGGGCTGTCTATGTCTCGGGCCACCAATTGATGTTGCGCGCTTACGCATTATTGCGTAAAAGCTATAATTATTGTAATCGAATGATCTTAGAACAACAGTTTAGGTAAACAATTATGAAAGCTTTTAGTTGCCAGTTATAGATCAAAACCATCGTATAGATCGTCGCCGAGTTGCCAGCTTGTCGGTTTTTTATCGGTTACATTTCGAGGAGTGTGCGATGGAATTGCATGATCGAATACCACCTAGCCCGTTTTATCATTGGACTTAAATACGTACGGCGATGCGCCATTGGTACATGGTGGACATCCCACCCATACACAAAAATCGAGAATACTTTTATGGTGCGTACAGCTAAGGACTGGAATACCTGCCGGAGTCTGAGTTTCTCAACCGCTACAATCTAGGGGTATTTAAGTCCATCGGGTACGACTGAGTGCTACGCGCCGATCTCCCTAGCAGCGTCAGCGTAATCTGCTACGCTGACGACACGCTGGTCCTGGCGCAGGGGAGGTCGCACCAGGCGGTGGCTGAATTAGCGACACTCGACTCGAGGTGGCCCAGCACATGTCCGAGGCCATGTGCTTTCATGGTCTTCGGAATGCGCCACCGCTCCCAAGTAACGATAGGAGGGGTTCATATCGGCGTTGTGTCGACGCTGAAGTACCTGGGACTCGTCCTCGACAACCGGTGGAATTTCGTGGAGCATTTCCGACGTTTGGCATCCAGACTGGAGCGGGCCGGGGCTGCCCTCAAGCGACTCCTGCACAATCTAGGGGGTCCAAACACCTCCTGCTGGAGGCTCTACGCGGGGGTCGTGCGGTCCATGGCCCTTTACGGCGCACTGGTGTGGGCGCGTTCCCTGAGACGGCGACCAGCTCGCTCGTTGAACCCGTCCGCCATCCAGCTGGTCCGGGGATACCGCATGGTCTCAGGTGAGGCGGCGAGCCTCCTTGGTGGATTGCCGCCATGGGATCTGGTGGCAAAAGTCCTCGCGCAAACTCCGCTGCCACGACAAATCGCGGCTCGACGGACAGAGCTCCGGATGTCATGGCGACATGGAGAGAGCGACTGTCGCAACCCAGTGCTGGGCACGCCACAATTGCCGCGATAAGGCCCCTCTTTGAGAAGTGGCTTGAGAGGCGCCACGGTGTCCTCGCCTTTCACCTGACGCATGTCCTCACCGGACATGGCTGTTTCGGGAGGTTCCTGTTCAGGGTAAGGCGGGAGGAAACGCCCGGGTGTCACCATTGTGTGGATCACCCGGAGGACACGGTGGAGCGTACGGTGGAGATCTGCCCCGCTTTGGCGTAGCACCACCGTGTCCTCGTGGAGGCGATGAGCGCTGGCGACCTCTCGCGTCCAGCCCTGGTTCAGGCCATGGTACGGAGCGAGAGGGCATGGGAAGCTGTCATCTCCTTCTGTGAAGCAGTAATTCTCACGAAGAAGGAGGCGTGAGGGAGACGCAACGGAGACGCCCTCACGCCCCTAGCCACCGCAGTAGACGCGCTGGGCGTCGGGAGTCGCAAGCCGATTCCCGGCCACCGTAGGCGCGGGCTTACGGACGGCGAGTAATGGGTAGCTCGCCGTCCGATAAGGACCAGGTCCGAATCGACGGCGCGTAGTGTTCCACGCACGCCTCAAAGAGATGTCAGCAAATATGACGGGGTCCGCTAGGGTCAGTGGGTCGCGGATAAATTTTAAAAAGAGTTACCGCGGCCCTGGCTCAAGCAACCGAAGGAACACGGGTGGGTTTTAGTCAGTAAAAGTCTGACACGCCCTTCCGTTTTATCCGGGCGAGAGAATCATTGGATGAATAAGAACACAAAAAAAAAGGTTTATTTAAGTCAAGATTGAATAGGTCTTTCTAGGCAAGCGTTCTTAACCGTCGACCACATCATCGCTTACCATCAATTGCAGTTATTGTTGTTGTTGTGATCAATCTGCCTAGCTTTTTCGAAACTTTGTTGAGGTTTCTGGATTCAATGGATGCAGCTGAATACCTTCATTCCAATAGTTGGCTAATACGATACTACTTACTAAATACTATCTGTAACAACTATCAAAGTTCCACAACAGTCTAGAGTTCTTAAGCGCGGAGGAGTTTTAGTATGTAGTGGATGATCAGCCATCAATATACCGACCTTGTCAAGTATTGCTAAACCATGAAGAAATGCCCAAGCGAATGTTATTATTTAGCCTTCTTTGCTAGTCAAACAACAAAACCATAATTTATAAGCCTTTCAAATCAGAAGCAAAGTTTGGGTTTGTAGTTCCGTAAGTACATTATCATTTCTCTCCAATCTTACCTCACTTCCAACCAGTTCAAAGATAACGGACAATTGTATAAGTTGCTGGGTCAATATTATTGTGAGTGGCACATATCGCATCAGAGCTTGCGTCGTCTGAAAAAAGAAATTCAAATGTAATATTACACTATCTTTTTCCCTCGACTTCGGTCCAGTGGCCATAGAAACCAAGAAGTTTTTTTAAGAGTTTGACAAAACGTATCCGTAGTTAGATTTATTGAATAACAATCATCAAAAAAGAAAGACATAAAATATTTAGCAAGTTGCACATTCGCAACCGCCAGTAATTTTCTATGGATAAGAACGTGCTCTCTCTCTGTTAAAGTAACTCCACGGACTCCATTATTTTCCAATAAATACAAGTATTTGGTTACAACATTCTTGTTGGAAAATTATATATTTGAGAAAGTTGTGAAAAAACGTGCACGTAAAAGCACGTGCAGCGTAAACGTGCGAGTAAAACAAACTACTCCAAAATAGAATAAGTAATTAAAAACAGATTAAGGCAGCCAAGTTATGACCATCCCAACTGATGGCGCCCGTTCACGAACATGACGCATGGTTTGGCACCAGTCAGCTCAACCCTCGTGTAGGGAACCGAATAATGATATCAGTGAATTCATTTACGTAATTGGATTAGTACTGCCAGGGATTATCTTTTTGCAAACTATTTTAAAATAGTAGATTATAGGAACCTGGTTCTGATGTGTCAAAACTATCATGGTTCCGCCGTGAGAAACAGATGGAGCTATACAGGATGAATAGCACTATCCCTTTTTCACAGCGAAATCATGATAGCGTTGACACGTTGTAGTATAACAAAAAAAAAAAAAAAAAAAAAAAAAAAAAAAAATAACAGTTCATCAAAAAATAATAAAAAAAAAAAATAAAAAAAAAATAAATAAATAAAAATAAATAACAGTTCTTCACTGAATTTAATCTTTACGGATACTGACCATCTGTGAACATTCCAGGAGTAGCAGGCAGCCGCTTGCCTGGTGGAATATGTAATATATGAACAGCACCGGCCCAAATACATCTGACATATGATCTGTAAAACTGAAAGATTTTTTTTTTAAGTTGTAAGTTGTTGTTTTAGTTGAAGTATCGTCGTTGTGTGTCCACAGAGTTGTATGTTAGAGCAAACGGTTGACATTTGGCATTGACAGGTGCGTTCCGTTTTTAACACAGATATCGTTGTTCCGATTTCGCATGGAAACAGAAGTAATTACCATTTTACTAATTTCTCTTCAAAGGAACTGGCACAATAAATTCTGTATCGCTTCTCATTTGTATAAAATATTGAGGACTAACTTCTGCCAGCTGCTTCGCCCACGTGAATGTCAAAAATTATGCCAAGGGATATATGCCCGGGATAAAAAGTCCTATGTGCTATTGCCAACTTTCATTCAGATCTGTTCAGTAGTTTTTGCTTGAAAGAGTAACAAACATGGAAACACGCTAACACACTCACAAACTTTTGGCCTCCATAATATTAGTATGATGTGTTATGTTTAGCATAGACAGCTAAACGTATGCCACGTTAATAAAAGGAAAAGTAATTATAAATTAAAACTAAGCAGCTAACTAGGCAGCAGGTCGGGCAGGAAGACGTGGTGTGCCCTAGGTAGGCAGATGAGCAGGCAATCGTATAGGTAGGCTATAGAGTAGGCAGCAGGACGGATAGGCAAGCACACAGATATATAGTCAAGGCAGCTGAACTAATAGTCAGGCTAACGGGCAGGTAGGCAGTAGAGTAGGCAGCAGGACGGATAGGCAGGCACACAGATAGATGGTCAAGGCAGCTGAACTAATAGTCAGGCTTACGGGCAGGTAGGCAGTAGCACAGGTGCAGGCACAGGCAGCAAGGAGTGTGGAGGCCGGGCTGTGGCCTCATACGCCGATCAAACGAGCCCTTTAATATGAAGCTTTTATTGTTGTAACGGTATGAGTATTTAACAAAAACCTCTTTTAGGCAAATGTTACAAAACTTACCTTACTATCTCCCGGTGATAAACAATACATTCTACTAGTTTCTTAGAAACTTGCAAGAGTTCCTCTTTCGAATACTTCGCTGCTGATATAAAATTTCCATTTTCTAACAGGAGTTTAGATTCAGACTTTGGTCTTGGGAAATCATCCAGTGTCCTTATGAGTATTTTGAAATGACCCCAAAGATGGAACACCATTAGCGATAGAAAGAGATCGAACATACAGAACCAGGTTGAGCACAGAAATGACAGATACCTGAAAAATACAAAAAAAATATTAAGTTTTTAGAATGTTTCTCGATTTTCAACCTTATTGCAAAGGGCGAAAAGTGGTAGACCAGCCTCCCTAGCCAAGTTACAAACGTTTCGTATCGAATCTCTTTCTTCAATCGTTAACGCCTCGAATTTGTATTCTTCTATTGTATGGTCTGACCACGAGACTTAACGTTCAGATATGTCATTCCCATACATTGATTCGTTTTCTACTAGCGTTATCGATCGTAGATTATCAACTTGGCTACAGGTGCGGGAACTTTAGCTGTAGTACCAGAGCATGACTTTCATTCATTGTTAAGTTACACTCGGAGAAATATTTTCTACAGGAGGACAGTGGAATTTGACATAGAAATGAAATACTGGAATATAAAACGGGGGACAGAAAGAGATATCTCTGTTTTCCTTACAAAACGTGATATGTCTTATATGTAAGATAAAGAGTTGTATGTTTCCTACTTACTTCGAAAAGTTAAGTGTGCTGGTACCCAGTGTCTACATTTAAGCTTAAACGGTTCCTATATATGTTTTTATTACTTTGAAGGCACATTTAGTTGCTAAACTTACCAATGGATAATACAGGCCATGATATAACCTCTTATTTCTGTCGACGTGTTGAATGGATAAATGAAGTAAAGGGAATGTTCAAACGTAGAGTTTTGCAAAGTACCGCTTTTGTATCTTCCTGCTGCATAATTGTTGTACATAGGAATGAGGTTGAAAAGAGACAGTCCGGATAACATCTGACCCACTAGCCATAATGTGAAGAGATGAGATACTAAGTGGACCATTTTGTGAGTCTGGAACAGAAATAATTAATATAAAATATTATGTGCCCTACGTCAAAAAATAATTAGGTCTCCCACAAGGTGATAAAAATAACAGGGACCATCTTGTGAGAATCCTTGTTATTTTTGGACTCTCCTAGGTATTTTCGCACCAACATTTTTAACGACAAAAACGCTACAATTATTATTTAAAACAAAATTATTATTAAAACTACATTACTATTTTTATTTTATAATTATTAATAGGTTACCTTCATCGCATATTCAGAACGATCTTTATAGTAGAAAATATGGATTTTTCTGAGAAATTCTTTGGCCAACTTTCGGTAATTCGAAGAAAAAGTCAACGTTATAACTCTGGACTGAAATATAAACAAAATTACTTGCTTGTGACTTCATTTTTAAGTCAAAAATGTACCAAAACGTAACGTTAGGTGACATTTCAACGCACTGTATTGTCATAATTTTTTGTCAAAAAACTTGTTTAATATTTTTTATTAATCTGTTTGACGAACATAAAATGTTTTTATCTTTTGTATTGGGCAGGAGGATAAACTGGTGAATACCGCGGGCATCCAAAAGAATATGAGAAGCACAGGGCCGGTGGATGTGTCGTCACCATGTCTAGAAGTGGACGTATAGCTATAATAATCAACTAACTACGAACTAGAATTAATATTTGTTTCGGGATATTTACCATGTATATTTTGTATTTCGTTGAGAGCTCGATTTTTCGGCACCGTTACAAGCGCCATGATCATGAGAACTAAAGTCTTTGCGGGTGGGTGATATTTACGAGCTGACATATCTGTCTACCCTCTTCCTCACTCGTTTTTTACGCACGATGCCGCTACTACCAGAACTTTTCTCACTAGTTACTCGACACTGTTCACGACAGACGATGCTCACTGTATCCACTTTTGACACTCGTTCAGTAGTTTTACGACCTTTACATAGTTGAACCACTGGATTCCAGGCTCTCAACAATTGAAAACCGTCGTCCCTATTGAAGTTTCTGCACTTGGTTATTTCAATTGCTTCCCGTACCATTCTAGGTATGTAATGGCGTTCAGTCGAGATAACCTGTGGGTCATGTAAATCGATCCAGTGGTTTGGCCCTGATTCGAGAAGATGTTCTGCTATGGCCGATTTTTGGGGATCGTTGTTTTTCACTGCCCTAATGTGTTCTTTGATTCGGCAAGCAACAGTTCGCCTCGTCTGTCCGATATATGATTGCCCACAACTGCAGATAATCTTATAAACTCCAGGCTTTTCCAAGGGAAAGTTATCTTTAGGCGAACGCAACATTTAGGATACTTTCTTGAAAGGAGTGAAGATAGTTTTTATGCAGTACTTACTAAGAATGTTTGCGACTTTGTCTGTCACTCCCTTCACGTATGGCAAAAATGCTGGTTGTCTCTCGACCTTGTACTTCAATTGTTTATTTGATGATCCCCGATCATGTGGCAAGATCTTTATCCCGTATCCATTCCTCTGTAAGACTTGTTTTACATGCGCTAGTTCGCCAGTAATATGATCCTCGTCGCAAAGATCATAAGCACGTTTAGTGAGTGACGTCACTACAGAATTTAGATGCCGTGGATGATGGTGTGAGTCCCCGTGTAGATACCGGTCAGTATGAGTAGGTTTCCTGTAAACCGAGTGGCTTAGAGAACCGTCCTCGCGTACTTTTATTGTTACGTCCAGAAAGGCGATAGTCCTGTTTTGTTCCATTTCGCAGGTAAAACGAATTTTCTCATGTATGCCGTTCAGGTGTTGAAGGCAGCCTTGAACATCACGCTCGTCCCCTTTAACTATGGCATACACATCATCAACGTATCTTTTCCATAGTCTAAGTGACGTCGATGCAGTTGAGATTGCTAACTCTTCAAAATACTCCATCCATATATTAGCTGTTATGGGTGCCACTGGACTTCCCATGGCTACACCATCAACCTGAAGGTAGTATTCGCCTTGATATATAAAGTAAGACGCAAACAAGCAATGATGAAGTAGAATTCCATACTCAGCAGGGATATTATTTTGCTGCAGTTTCACCTTTATAACCTCCATACAATCCGCCACAGGAACATTGGTAAACAAAGACTCAACGTCAAAACTGACCATAACTTCGTCGTCTTTCACTTTGGTAGACTGCTCTCAACGAAATACAAAATATACATGGTAAATATCATGAAACAAATATTAATTCTAATGATTGTGACCATGTCAGCTTAAAAACTTATAACTACGAACTAACTTAAACGGTGGATTAAAAGTATACATTTTGGACCCCCTCCTTAAAGTATCACTTACCATGTCGACTCCATTCATAAGTATAACAATATACATGTGGCCAAGTTCCAAAAAAGTCAGTTCACTTATGTTTTGAACGACGTAAGCAACGGCTCCAACGGCGCAACCAACGGTCACACCTAAATAATAGAATTTGAAGAACACTGTCTGGTAGTTAGGCTCGTGCTCTCCTATTTCTCTTCGAGGCCAGGAGCTGATGATTACCAGCATGAAACGTAAGACTTTTATGTATAAGTAATCGGATGGGTTGTTGATGCCTCTGTAAAAGAGAAAAATATTAGTATCATTGGCTCACTTATCTTCTTTTTTATGAGCCTGAGATGGTGATTTAATCCTTAGACAGTTTGGTTCCAGAGGGTAGCCATATTTACATTATACCAGTATCTGCGGCGTTCATTGAGTCCTCCAAAGGGCAGGTGTAAAAGTTCTTGTTTTTACAAGTGCATTTTATTGGAAGCATTAAAGCCCAAGACTGAGATAGTAATGTCTCATGAGTAGCATTTTTATTAGTAAGTGATGATGATGCCATCTAGCCGGTTTTGGCGACAGCGATCGCCTTTCTTGGCTCCTTATTCTGGTTACCAGCTTAAATTTGCTGCTCTGCTATGTGTCTGCTATGTAAAACTCAGAGCATAAAGCGCACGTGTCAGAATACCATTGACGACGTGATAAATAGTAGCTGTTGGTGGTCTAACTTTAAGATCGTGTTTTTTTCTAATGCCGACCTCCTCTTATCCTCAAAGGCCTGCACCTGCCGCTGCACACGACGTCTCCACTCGGGCCGATATTGCGCCTGCTTCTCCCAAAGTATGGGTTCAAACCTCTCTTCATACGCCTAACATCCTTCATACAACAACTGTCCCCCAGTCTTCCGTTTCCCTTTCTGGAGTTCAGAATAGAAAATACGTAATGCTAATCTTTGTTCCTGCATCCTGGGGACATGTCCTTATTTGTAAGTTTAAGATCCATATCATCATTGCCTAAAGCCGTAAGTATACCCGTCCCGCTACCTGTTCTTGCCATCTTGCCATCTCATTGGACTATGAAAGTGAATGAGCAGAGTTCACCTGTGTTTAAACATGAACACGGCACATGACCGCAGCACATGATCACAGCGCATGACCACAGCACATGACCAAGGCACATGACCTCGGCACATGACCTCTGCACATCACCGCACAAGACTCCTACGCTGCCTGACGTAATAGGGCGCGATTGCACAACGTCACGTAGACTCTCAAGTAGTATTTTTTAAATTAATAAAGAGCACGACGCAAAAGTCTGTAGGAACGAGACCAAACGCGAAATGATTTTATGTGCCTTTGTTTTGCGGGTATTTATACCCTTTTATGTTTTATCAATATGCAATCGTTTTAGTCACATCATATTTCTATATAGTTTATTTAGTAGTAGTTTATTCCATCTCATAATATTTTTGTATCTATCTACTATATCACATTTCACACTAATATTATTAAGACTTAATGAGTATTCAGGGCCTATGGATGATGGATCGATACTGATGCAGTATAACACCCGGCCGGTTGCTATCAATTTATGGCTTGTCCATTAAGAAGCCCTGATCTCAACCCAATCGAGCACGCCTGGGATGAGCTATCGGGAGGTTGCTCAGAAGCTGCAGACTACCTCCTATCCTCCTCAGGGTCCTAAAACAGGCCCTGTTTGGAAGAATGGCAGAATATTCCCCAGCATCGCCTCCAAAACTTCGTCTTCAGTATGCCAAACTGGCTCGAAACTGTAATCAGAGCCCGAGGAGGCAATACCAGTCATTAAAATGTAATGGCGTAAAACATGTTTGAGTTTTTGCCAGTAAGTTAAAAATGTTTTTTTTTTGGTTTCTATCTTTTTTTATGTTAAAAACGTTACCTAGGTGCAATTAATTATAATTTCGTTTAGGCGAAATTGCAATTTCAAAAGGTTTTACTAAGTTTTGAAGGCCAGTATATATTAAATTTTAATATAATTGCAACGGGCTAGCCCTTTAAGAAAATAACAATAATTTGCCGTGGCCGAAATTCGGTCTGGAGGACTATTCATAATTATTATTAATATTCTATGAGTAGCGCTTTTATTAGTAATTACCTATAACATCAAGATATATCTGTCCAGCGTGTGCAAGTGTTTGTAATGCTCCCGCGGGGTAAAGGCTTAGCCTAGAGCTTGCCCGCCGAGCGCCTTGCGGAGACGCAGCAAACGCTCGAAGTGTCTGTTAAAGAGCAATGGTGGTCCAGTGGTAACGGCCGCGACTTACAAGTTGTAGATCGTGAGTTCAAACCTAAGCAGGCGCTTTACTGTGTGAAAATTATTACATCACCACTGCCCTCAAAACGGTGAAGGAAAACATCGTGAGGAAACCGGCATGTGCCGCGTGATGGATTACAACACATTCCCATTCACAAAATCACAACTCCACATTCACCACTTTTACACATATGAATTGGCTGTATTGTTTATTTTGTCTTATTAAATCACTTCTCCAACTTGTGACACTCTGATGTAACGTTTGATATGTACCACAAGCGTGATACAAGAAGTATCCTGGCACCCATAACACAAGTTAAATTTTTCTTGGGGTGCCAGAATTCAATACAAATACTACTGACATACATTGTTACTCGTTAATATGAATTTGCTATTTTTGCATGATGTTTGTTCGTAAGTGTTTCATTGTATAAATGTTTTAATTCTAATAAACAATTTATTTATTTATTCCCTCTCACAAAGAGAAGGCCTGAGTCCTGGAACTGTGAGCAATAAAAGACTGATGATGAATAATAATATGTTGAGTTACTCACTCGGTTCTTCGCTTTCAGCATGCAGTCTGACCTCAAACGCTTTTCAGGAATATATGCTTTTGTGAATAAAATAAAATGACAAAAAAAACTTACTCCACGGCTTCGTTTTCGAAAAGAAATTTTCGTAAAGTCATTTTTAATGATTCGCTTGCAGTTGTCCGAATCTACATAGGCGAATATTTTATATTGTATAACTTTATGATCACTCTTGGTGAATGTCTTGTTGAATGTGCTTTATCTACTGCATGTTTATGTTTAAGTGCCATTGAAGAAACAATAAACGTTTAATTATCTCTAAAGCTAAGGCCACACCAAGACAACAAATTTTAAAGTAATAAAATGCAGTAAATTCAATGAATAAATTACAGATTTAGCATTTATTTTTCATCTTCTTCTTATTTAACAAATTTGAATTACTTTTTTGCCAGAGACAAGAAGAAGTTTTTTTTTCCATTAGCCCAAGAAATAAAGTCATTTGCTGCGCAAATCTATGACTTAACCAGGCCGCACAGCAGAGCAGCAAGCTACTACTACTACACTAGCTACTATTTTCTTCCCAACATTTGCGGCGAAAATACGCACACCTATATTTTTATTTTATTTTTTACATTTTAGGAAAGCTTACAGACTAATAACATTATAATAACAATAATATATAACTAAATTGCTAATAACAAGCTTCCACAGATAAATAAAAAGAAAAATTATTACCTCCCTATACGAGCTACGAGTACTTCATCAAAGTTAGCTCATTTTATTTTTATTAATTTTAATTTAATAATTTGGACAATAAACGGTACATGCGGGTGCATCTTGTGCAAAAAATGGCTTTGCAAAAAATTTACTTACTGTGCTTGCATTGGTGCAAAATAGATCAATTCACAAGAAATCTCGTTAAAACTGGGACTTGCTCTCGGAAAGTAAGCATTACGCCTATAATTAGTATTTGCAGTAGTGGTCGCTGTTGAAGCCTCATCTGATTAGTGTGCATCGTTAATTTAGAAACAAGTTCGGGACAGCCGACTGAACTATTAGCGATATTAAACAAGTAGCATACGTCATTAATATAACGTCTACGGTCAAGTGGAAGAAAATGGTACCTTCTGCATCGGTGAATATAATCTACATATACTTGCTTTGCCCTCCAATCAAGGTACTTAAGAAATTTTCTCTCTCAATACGAGACTTGTAGATGTCATATTGAGGGTTCCAGACTTGTGATGCATACTCAAGGTGTCTGCGTACGAACGAACAATATAGGAATTTGATCGATAACAATCAATGCTATGACGTCTTCCGATGGAGATTATTTTTTGATGTGGCAATTGGCTACGAAGAAATAGAAGAAAAAGGCGGTATTGGATACATTCTTATAACATCGGTTGCAATAATTTTGGAAATTACAAAACATGCATAAAAAGAATTAATAAATAAGTGATCCCGTCAAAAGTTTCAGTCTTACTAGAAAGGATGCTACAAAGTACTTTCCAAAAAATATTGCAATTAGTTGGCAGAAAGTTATGAAAAAAAAAAACATTCCGAATTCCAAATCGTCTTTAATTTGTGCTTCCGCGCCGCAAATAATGAACGAGTTTAATCTTGTTTACTTGCGGCGCGCATGCTGTCATCACGGTAAAGATTAGATATCTTTACCGTGCTGTCATGCAGCAAATTTCTTCGAGAAGCACATGTTTCTCGTATGTGCGTACAATGTAGATAAATTTATGGGCGCATTAATTGTTGCCTAAAAGCATTTGCTATATGCTTGCTGTATGCTGCTCTGGTGTGCGACCTGGCTATACTGATTTTTGGGGCCTTCAGTTATTTTTTGCGCCGCTGGGATTTTTATGGACTTTTCAGGCAACTAGGGCCATCGAACTGTACCACCGGTGGTACTAGCGTGAAATCTCGTTCTCTAGAGTACCATCATTTATATTAATTAATATTAGTGGTACTAGTGAGACCCGTTGTTCCCAATAGTACTACCGACCTACCTATAGAAATGGCACCTGCACTTTAATAAATAAATTAATAAATATTATAATATCTATATTTAGGTAGGTAATAAAAAACAAACATATAACAAAAATAAAACAACAATGTCCATATGCGAACTAGCGAAGTTTCTCTAAAAAGTGGCCAAAAGAGAATCAATGTTATTGTTTTGCTCGCTTTGGTTTTGAGCTTTCATTTAACTTCTTTAATTTGTTGCTTCGGAAGGTTGTTCTATGAGATTATACTTGAAACAAAACATGCAAGATTTGCATTTTTTTAAATTTGGTTTATTTATGTAAGAATTTAAGTTATGATGCAAACCTTCTGCTGAATGTTTTGGTCGATGTTGACAGCCAACAACGCTTAATTTTTTAAAGGACTTTTCATTTAAATTGTCTCGTAGTATTTTTGAAAATTTCTCACTGCAGATACGTCTTGTTTCATTTCTCATACAACATTATCCCATCCTGCCGAATTTTTTATTATTGAGAGCTGTTGTTTGTTGTTTTTTGCTTTTGATATGTGAATGTTTCGTTGATTATCCGTAGTTTCCTTCATGCCCAAAGATTTTGCTTTACGTCGCAGAGTATTTAAAAAGCGATAGTGACATCTTGAAACTTTTATACCAATTTTAGTTAATGCACTTATGGCTGTCTGTTCAAAATCACTCATGATCACATCAGGCTGCCATTCCGGAATTTTTATTTTGAGTAGTTCGAAAAGTGAATAGTACGCTTTTTCATTTTGATGAGTCAAAAAATTTGAAAACAAACAGTTTCACTAGTACCACTTAATAAATGATGGATAACGAGATTTCACGATAGTACCACTAGTGGTTCAGTCAGTTGGTACTAGTGGGAACAAAAGAACATTACTATAATAAATACAAGCGACCCGTCCCGGTTCTTATGGGTAGACATTTATTTATATTAAATATTATTATAAATAGGTAGTAATGAAAATATTTTTTTAACTGTAAGAAAATGTGAATTTAAAAATTCAAACATTAAATTTTTGTCACGTCCGCTACAGTTATCAGTTATCACTTCCCTCTCCCGCACCTTGGAATCCCCTCCATCGCCCATTGCGCGCCGCGGTGTATATTATTACCCGACTGCAAGGAAACGGTTATATTTTTCGCGCGTATCTTGTATGTATTATTTTATGTATGTAATATTCTTTATTACCTCATATCTTTCAAAGCACTACACGAATATAATAAGACATCTTTACATAAGCTTTGACCGCGAAAGTGTTCTTAAATAAGTGGCTTAAAAAAACAAACATGACGGCTTTTGGGCGCCGTATTGTGTGGCCCACATTTTTTTTTCTCTTAAATCCATCGTGTAGGGTATCAAAATGAAATGTTTTCAGTGTTAATTACAAAATTATATACCACGTATACGTTTAAAAGTATTTAGATAAAAACCAACAGCTAAAAAGTTGATAGTAAAAAAAGTTTATAAAATGAAAAAAAACTAAACGATTTTGTTAACTTTTTTCTGTAGTAATTTGTTTTAATAATTTACATTCTTAAAAGCATGATCTTTTGAATGAAATGTCCGTTCCCAATAATTTAAAAATTATTCTACGGATACTGAAGCAGCCTTTACTATGAAATAATTTATTTGGGTAGGGATAAAAACCAATACCGTGGTCTGATTTTGGTCGCCATTTTTATTTGGCCACGGTAGAATCAATGTTTTCTTAATTGTAAATTTGAATTGTTAAGGTTCAAAAGTGCCGCTTAATGGCCTAGTTGAAATAAATACATTTGACTTATTTTATTAACTTTTTAAATGTAATTAAGTAGTTATAATGACATAACTACAATAGTTGGACATATGGTATCCAGAACTTGTTTGTAGACATTGATATATTCTTTAATATTGTACTACATTTTTTGTTCTATCATCAAAAGTATTCGCAGAGCATGCGATCTAAGGAGTTTTATGTTTAAATTTGTTACTCCTTGGGTTACATAATTCAAGTTTTTGTAGGGATCCCTAATTTTAATCAATTAACAATATAGTTTCCCATTTATAATATTATAATTATACTAATTAATATTATACAATATATTATAGTGTAGATTAATTAAAAGTGAAATGTTAAAATCAAGTTTTTCCGTATATTGAAGTTTCCTGGGCAAGTTCAAGCACTGAAAACCCCTTAAAAATAATATAAGATACCACTATTTTCCAGAGGTTTTGATTCTAAAACATCCTGTGCGTTTTGCGGATGCGATTAATGTTAAGTTTTTTGTAAACGGATTGGACATCCAAAGATCATTTTTTACAAACTTATAAACAAACGATTTTACTATACTTTTATAAGTTAAAATTAAATATTGTGGATAACGTTTCAGCTGTGCAATACCTATAAACGATAAAGGTAAAAATATGAGTCAAAAAATTAGGATAGGGTAAAACCAAGATAGTTGCCCCAGGGGTATAGTTGCCCCGATTGTAATTAAACTAGTTTCGCGGATGAATTGCATGCTATTTTATTAATCTATCGAAAGATTCTCCAACTATCACTAAGTTGACCGTGTCTCATACCTCTGTGCAATTGCCTGGGAAGGCAAAATGCGATCAAAGTTTATGCGAGATAGATGCCCTTTATCTCGGTGGGCATCTATCCTTAACGTAATTTACATGGATTAGGCAGCTATCCCCTATGTGGTATATAATATAGAGGTCCCCAAAAATCGCTAATACTCTGGAAATATTAAAGATAATATTTTTTACTTTTCATAAATTTGTATATAATAAACCAAAGTACCGACCATTATTACAAATTAAGTATTTTGCTTTTTGGACTAAGAGATATAGAGTGTTTTCAAAAAGTGTGGCAACTATCCGGCTTTTATCCTAGATTGCTTTTCGCTTCGTTTATTAACACCAAAGATCATCATCTTCCTGCCCTTATCCCATGTTACTTGGGGTCGGCGCAACACGTTTTCTACATCCATACGGTTCTGTCCCCTGTTACGCTATTATTGACTCTCTTATCTTTCATATCACTCTTCACACAGTCCATCCGTCTTTTCTCTGGCCTTCCCCTTCCTCTCCATTCATCCACATTTATATTCATAACTCTTTTAGTAACACGCGTTTCATCCCTCCTCATCACATGACCATTCCAGGACATTATTAACTCTAAAGATACTCTAGACAAAAGAAATTCTATTAGAGAAAGCGTTGCGATAACAATCGGAATAATGTCAAAAATGTTTGGTATTGTCAAGCGCTACTGAAAAGTCACGTTGACAATTCCATATATTTTGGCGCAGATATTATAATGCTATCATATAGATGACTCATCCCAAAAAAGAAACCGTGCCGACGGAACTAGGGTTTTTCGTCTGATTATACTGATTATTAGTATATCGATCGCTTTCGGTTCCGTTCCACGGCTATCGATGGTGTTAGTAGCGACATGCAAGTAAAAGGGTTTACACGGATCGTGACAATTTTTATCTTGATTTGTTTTAAAAATATGGTTTTTGCACGTTTTTACACGTTTCATTGTACCAAAATGTGTTACAATACAAATTTTAATAATGGAGTGGCATGCTTCTGAAATTTAAAACTGCGCCATCTATTGGAATCAATTTTAAATGATCCGTTCAAATAATCTTAGGAATGTGAATTAAGAGCCCAATATTCCGTAATTTTGTGCTTAGGAGAGTTGATTTAACAACATACAATTTTATGATAAATTCTAGAAAATGTTAATTTTACACAATTCAATAACAAATCGATGCATATCGCGCCATCTAGTAATATTTATTTGAACCAAATATTCTTACCTAGCGCTGGGATCCCGTGATTTCGGCCATCGCTTTCCCTGACATCGAATGACAGTTGTCTAGAGCCTCTGTTCCTTTAAGATTTGTAGTCTCGCCCTTATAATATATCTAAAAACATACCATATTTCTCACAAATTAAGTCTTATTAATTCATCCTTGTCATTGCATGTTCAAAAGAAAACATTAAAATAATAAATCATCGCGTTTTATGATGTTTGCGTTTGATTGAGGCATGTTTATGCCTTAATTGACTCATATTATATGTTTTCCTTTAATGTTTGCAAACATAGCTTTCATTATTTTATCGGTACGTAAGTATATACCTGTATTCTGTAGAAAACAATTTTAATTAAAAATAAAGATAAGTTAGTATCTAAAATTATTATAGACATATTTCCGTGGCCTTTGGCCGTGTTATGTTAAATTAAATAAATAAATTAATAAATAATATTAATATTATAGTCTTATCTCGGACTATACCGATTATTCCGTCAATTATGGGCCGATTTTTGTTTGTAAGGGTATACTTTTAAGGTGGTCCCGTTGTCACCAAGTCAGGATTTGATGAAGAGATCCCATGGCAATCGAAGGAACTCCTCAAATTTTATAGTTATTTTGGTATTGCAACATGCAACATGCATGGCAAGCATTTGCAATCAGAAAGTATCATTTGGTGAAGTGGAACTGATGAAGAAGACCATAGATAGCCACTGTAACTTCTCAATGTTAAGTTTTGGGGAGTTTTTGGTCATCTGGATCCACTCGAAATGGACCTGCCGATTGAAAGTAAATTGAAATAAATTAATGGTTCTAATGAAAATGGTACCATCGAACTGTTCTGGTGATGAAGCCGCAACTTCGTAATAAACCAAAGTCGTTTTAGGCTTGTTGGAATTGGTATGAGAAGGCTATAAATAATTTACATGGTATTAAAGGGTACCAAAACTAAAAACATAAAAATAAAATAAAAAACATTTTAACGAAGAAGTCTAAACCAACTACCAAAAAATACACTACTAAATGAAAAATAACTTCCTATTCGGAAGTCGGTGTCTACCAAAAAAGGAGGAGGTTCTATGTTCGACATTATGTAGGTTTTTTTTTTTTTTTTTATGTATGTTCACCGATATCTCCGTCAATTGTGTACCGATTTTGAAAATTCTTTTTTTGTTTGAAAGATTATATTCCGAAATTGGCCCTTTTTTAATTTGCTGAAGATCTGATAAAGAACTTCGGAGATATACAACAGAACTCTTCTCTGTGTCCATAACTTAAAAATTTGGTACCTACCAAAGACGCCGACTTCCAAAAATAAGGTTATTTTTCACTTTCTAGTTTTCTTATTTGGAAGTCGGTAGTATTTTTTTGTAAAAAAGCTTTTTATGTTGAAAAGTTTTGATTTTAAATGAAGATGGGAAAAACGATAGAGTGAAATAAATCCTACTAATATTATAAAGGTGATAATTAACATAGTTGGATGGATTGATGGATGTTTAATATAACTCAAACACGCCAGAACGATTGAATGGATCTGGATGAAATTTGCCTTAGTGACAGATTTTATAGTCTGGAATACCACATAGACTAATTTTTATCCCAGTAGTATGTTCCTGTGTGATAATTAATTTTCGACTTCCACGCGGGCGAATCCGCTGGCAAAAGCTGGTCAATAGTGAGATTATTTTACTTATTTATTATTTATTTAAAAAAAAAAAAAAAACGTTGGCCCACACTAGGAATTTCTTCCTGTATCGTGGGTGCGTTTACAAACATTAACTTATGAAGAACCGAAATTCGACTGTTGCATTTTAGATCAGTTCTCGTGGATATGCAACATTTCTCCCCAGACAATGATCCACCTTCTATCTTGCGTTGGATGCCATGTTACCCTTGTGGGTCTTACAATTGTGTCAGTGAACAGAGTTCGCATGACTGAATTTCGGGAAAACACATTTCAACTTATTCTGAAGGTAACATTTCTGAAGGTTTTGCTCATGTTGGAACGCATTGACGTAGTCACTGACGAGCTGCTTCCACGTCACTCTGTTTTCAGCTCTTCTCAGGGCAGCGGTCACCGTCAGTCCTGTAATCGCCTTATCTGGTCTGACCAGCGAGTAAGTGAACGTCCGCGCGGTCTCTTTCTAGGTTTACCACTTTTTCTGCCACAACCAATTTCTACAGGCTGTCCGGCTATAGAAAAATCGAGAATATCAGACTTCTCACGAGTCTCTTTCTGGGTTTGCAGCTTTGCCCATCTGTTTCACTACTTATTCATCACCTATTTTATCTGCCATCTTAATGAGAAGAAGTAGACTTCCTACGTAAGATAGGTAAGTATATTCATAACTTAACTATCCTAAGTAGGAAATCGCTTCAGCTAATAATAAAAACACTACAAAGTGAAAATAACTTCAATTTCGGAAGTAGATCTTCCTGTTTTCGTTTCTTCGTTTTTGGACACCGACTGCCAAAATTTAAGTTAGTTTTCACTTTGTAGTGTTTTTATTAGGAAGTCGGTTGAATTTTTTTGTAAAAAAGTATTATACTTTTCACTTTTTAGTGGTACATAATGGACAAGTTCTATAGTAAGATAGCTAATGCCCACAGTGATGCCAGAATAGATTACCCAAGTAACATGTAATTTGATCATAACCGGTGGAATAAGAGTGTAACAGGATTAACTATACACATCTATCTGCGTACGCGTTTAAAGTTAACTGGTATGTTATGAAATGGTGTTAACTATTGTTGTTGTTGTTTGTGTTGTGTCTGTTTATTAACAGAAATGCGATTGCAACAATCAACAAAAGAGATTTGCCGTCATTTATTGAATAGTTCATTTGTATATCTCCGAAGTTCTTCATCAGATCTTTACCAAATTTAAATGGGACCAATTCGAAATAAATTTCATTCGAACAAAAAAGATTTATGCAAATCCGTCTACCGTGTATCGAGTTATGCCCCAACACACATAAAAAAAATATATTGATATATAAACATCCGATTCCATCCGAGCAGTGGTGGCCCATTGGTATCTGCCGCGACTTACAAGCTGTAGGTCGTGGGTTCGAGCCCAGGCAGGCGTTTTACTTTGTGTAAATTATTTCATCACCGCTGCTCTCAAAACGGTGAAGGAAAACGTGAGGAAACCGGCATGTAGAACCAAAAATTCGAAGACATGTGACATCCACCAACCCGCACTGGGCCCGCGTGGTGGATTATGTCCCATTACTTCTAAGAAAGAGGAGGCCTGTGTCCCAGCAGTGGGAACATTAATAGGCTGATGATGATGAAAAATCCGATTAGGGAACCTCCTCCGTATTGGGCAGTCGGTTAAAAATACCCAGTATATTAAACATGTTGCCTCATTGGTCAAGGTCCTGTATTCAATTCCCGAGTCAGGCTAAGTGTTATTGGGTTATTCCATCTGGAATTCCTCAGTAGCAGCCTGGAGTCTGGATTTGTTCCCGAGTGATGACAATATTTCCACCGCCAATTACATGGAAATTACACATCATTGTCGAAATGCGGGTTTCTTCTTTTCCCTTTGGTAAATACTGGCGTGATGTTATGTAAACATCGCTGAACACTGATGGCCGATTTTTGAATTGAGTATTTGAGATTAAGAATGAGTTGAGTATTTGTCAAACTATACTTTAGCCAGTAAACCTGCCAAATTTGTCTCTAAAGTAGTGTTTGACACGTTCTTAACCTCAAATACTCAATTCAGAAATCGGGCCATAATCACAAACAAAGGAGGGAGGGAGGGAGTTAAAACTAAAACAATCAATTTATAAATAAAACAACCACGTACATAATCTAACTAGATGACCTGAATGTATTTATCTACCTAATACATAACACGTGTCAACAAGTAAGAACTAAAAATTTCCAAAACCTTTGACAACTTTTTTTTATTTCATACTTTTTAAACTACATAATTTATCTGGTAGTAAATACGCTTCGATCAACAATCTATCGAAAACGTAATTATGACAAAATATCTTGCGAAAATACCTCTTGTCAAACAGTAAAACGCCCACAAATTTTGAACGCGTGACCCGATTTTCATCAAACACAGCTAACAAGACTTCTGATAATATCACCTTTTAAACAAAATTAAAAACTAAATCAAAATCTGTTGATCCGTTTAGGAGCTACGATGCCACATACATACACATAACAAACACAAAAACACAGGTACATACGTTGAACTTACGTCAAACTTATAACCCTCCCTCTTTTTCCGTCGGGGGTTATTACAAGGGATTAAAAGTGAGAGTAATGTTCTTCTTTTGAGCTGAGCCCCTAGCACAAGTTTCAAACGTATTCGTATCGTCATCGTGACGTTTTCACCAGACGTTAACGTACTCGATGCTGCGTCAAGTTATTTTGGTAGCACGAGTTCAAAAAAACGTCTTGCGACAACTCGGAAGTAGTAATTGAACGATGGTTAATTAAGGCCGAGAATCCAATAGCGTTTGGATTGGTTTGTAGTGAATGGTGCGTTCTGAAAATAAAAGATAAAAACGGGTAACTTTGTCTTAAATAATTTAGAGACCAAAACTGAAAAATTATTTGTTATAAACACATGTTAAAACATATTTAACATTTTATTAATTATTTTTTTAATAAGTCATTAAAAATTTCAGTTTAGTGTAGTTTTAATTTATGATAAATTATTCGGTTTCGAACGGTCCCGTACATGACGTTTGACAGTTGTCACTTAATGTTTGAAGGTATCTTTCAAATTACAAAAATATAAAACCGTTAGCACACTGATGCAAACGCGTGTAGAAGCGAAATTCTTCCGACGAACTTTCCGAACTTAGTGATTGGTAAAAATAGGTATTTTGCACGTCCACACCGAAACGTTAAATACCTTGTTATACTTAATTATTAATTTATTTATTAAAGGCAATAGGGCCCACAGAATAACTTAACCATAATAAATATTATATTAATAGTGTCACTTAATGTTTGAAGGTTTCCTTCAAATTACAAAAATATAACAGTAACAATATAAACTTATCAAAATCAAAATACTTTATTTCAACTAAAACATTTATAGGCATTTTTGAATAGTCAAACAAAAGATGAATCTAGTTGCACATTCGCAAGGGTCAGTAGGTCTCTTTGGAGAAGAACGTGCAAGAAACTCCATGCACACTCTTTTCCAGCAATACAGTACAATTACAAGTATTTGGTTACAGGGAAATTACATAGATATGTGTAACACAATAACAACGAACAACATTTATACACACAAACATTTAACACTTACACACAGGCAACCATCATTGCTTCAATATTCTAGCTGAAATAATGGAGCCACGATTCTATACAACACAGCCAGTCAGCAATCATGCCCAGATAGCTAGACATAATAAATATACCTCCATTATTACTCACCAGGATTGTCCACATAATCATTTACATTTTACGCATAATAATATCATGTATGTTATTAAATTAATATATGAATAAATAGATTGCAATAATGTATCCACCGGTTGGAGGATTTCACCACTTTTTTTTTATTTTAAATGCCGCGCGGTTATATGTACTACCGCATTGCTTCTCGGTGTGAGCAGACCCTAAGGTGTAAACGTCTATTGTTGTTTGTTGTCATTTCAAATAATTATTTAAATTTACCAGTTTTATACGAAAATCTGTTATGTACGACGGTTCAGTGATTTAAGAATTAACGAATCCATAAAGAACTTGCTTCACTCAGTTCATCATCATGGTGAACTTCATAAAGAAGCAAAAAAGTAAGTTTATTTTATAGATTCATACAATTATGCAAAATGCACTTCATCCGCTTAATTCCATGAGGTCTCATGTAGTAAGAAGCGGGACTATTGCCGTGCACAGCACACAGAGTGAGACTCCGGGTTGCTACTAAGAAATTCCTAATGGAAAAGTCCATTATCACTGGACGACCGACAATGTTGTATTTAGTTTCAGAATCTTTGTATTTTGTTCTATATCAACTTCTTTTACCAACAGGAGATGACGAGTAAAATATTCCTGGTACTAGCCAAAAGCCTTTGTCGACACCGCAACAATATAAGCCAGCATTGCCACTAAGAGAAGACAAGCCATTCCGATCGATTGCACCACCGTCTACAAGACTGCAGACGTGTTTTCTTCAAAGCCCACGGCAAGCTATACGTCTCTTTGTGCAATAGTGACATCCAACGAAGGAATCGGGGGAATATTATTAATACGACGTTAAAACTACTTATTCACAACCGTTTAGGTACAAATGCTCTTCATGCTATTTCAAGCGTTCGGAGTAGCTATGAGCTATGGTTGGAATCTTAGAAGCTCTGCCAATTCATTATGATGCAAATTTGAAAGAACATTATGTAATACAAAGTTATGTTAATTAAATCTGTATTTTATTTCATCAATGCATAATATAGATTCCTACCACCTACAACAGCTACATATTCTACTACTTATTCTTAATGCAGCTGTTGCATGATCAGCCCCTAAAGTTTTTTACTGCTACACCTAGCGGTAGGAACGGCAGGCGTTTCCTTACAGAGATATTATACTTGTACCTTGTATATATAGTAAAAAAACCATTTTACGATTTTCGTTTAGAATAGGAAGTACCTATGTGAAGTAAGACAACGTTATGGTTTAAACAAAGATGTATCAATTAATTAAAACTGAAAATAGTAGGTATGCTTAGATGGTTTGACCATTTTGAGAAGATGAATGAAAGGAAACTAACAAAGGGTATTTACAAGGCAGAAGTGATTGAAAACGCCCGTTGGAGACGCCCTAGAAGCCCTATTTGCAAGCAAACTAGGTAGCCAGTACATAGGTAATAACGGGATTCATGCAATACCCAAGTTTCTAGCATCGTAGTTGTTAATTATTTATAATTAGATAGTTTCCAGTTAGAAAATATTACGAGTATTAGTTTATTATATACATACATAAACTCACGTCTTTTTCCCAAGGGGGTAGGCAGAAACTACAGAACGCCACCTGCTACGATCCTTACATACTTCTTTTGCTTCACTCACATTCATACATCTAGTCATACACACACGCCGGTTATAAGTACTGCGCACCTGGCCTTTCTGAAGAACATCACCTATAAGGTCTATGTATCTTTCTAGGGCGTCCCCTCCCGGCGTTTCCATTCACGTCTGCCATGTAAATACCTTTCGTTAGTCGCCTTTCATTCATTCTCTCAACATGACCAAACCATCTTAACATACTCTTTTCAATTTGAGTCACTACATCTTCTTTTAAACCACAACATTGTCTTATTACCTCATTCCTCAATCTATCATTTAAAGTTACACCACACATACTTCGCAAGGAACGCATTTCTACTGCATTAATCCTACTTTCATGTCTTTTTTGCCATACCCAACCTTCACTTTACTTCCATACATAAGTGTAGGCACCAGCACACTGTTGTGAACGCCGAGTCGAGCTTCCGGAGACATCGATTTGCTGGTCACAACCGCATGTATAGCACCATTCACTTTATTCCCTGCATTCACTCTCCTTTCCACATCCTTTTCAATCTTTCCATCCCTTGTGAACATACTTCCCAGATATACAAACTCGTTCACTTGCTCCACACTCTTATCATGTATTTTCACTTCACACTCCGATACATCGTCTTCTCTTTCAAACACCATTACCTTAGTCTTGTTCACATTTATACACATCCCTTTTAACTTAAATGCTTCATTCATCACAGTCACCATGTCTTGCAATTGTTCTGCTGACGATGCAAGTAGAACTTGATCATCTGCATAGAGAAGGCATTTGACAGGCAACTCATTCATCCCCAATCCGCACTCATGTTCTTTCAAACCTATTAGACAACTATCCATGTACAAGTTGAACAGCCACGGTGACGCTACACAGCCCTGTCTAACACCCCTTGAGATGGAAACCCAGTCCGTATACGCCCCATTAATCCTAACACAAGCACTGGAATCCCTATATAGAGATTTCAGTGCCCGTACCAAGTCCACACCGTACCCGGATAGCGTCGACCACAGTTCATCCCTCCACACACTGTCATAGGCTTTCTCCAAGTCAATGAAAGCACAGTAGACTTTTATGTTTATTATATAGTTAATGTGATTCTGAAATAGCCAAGTCAGAGGTCTGAGGGGTTCCCAGAGGCGGCATAACTAACTCTGACACCAGAGGTGATCACATCCTTACAAGAAAAGAAGACGACGAAGTTTTCTAATTATGTTATTTCGCTTTTAAGTAGCAGTCATATTAGAATCCTAACGTTAACGTTTAATGATTGATGAAGATAGTTTTAAAGAAATTTTTTACGAGTTTATAGTGTCGTATAATTACATAACTTGAAAACATGATTTTTGTTTTATGGAGATATTTCAACGATTTTAGTGTCAAATTAAAGGTCTAGATGTAGAACCATTTCATCTGTTTGAATAATATAAATCGGTCCACACGTTTACGAGATATTCGCTTATCCAATGTAATGAAAGTGTACCAAACCGGAATTTTCGATGTTATTGTTCTAAGAACTTTTTAATTGTTTTAAAATGTGTAATTATTATCGCCGTATGTCAATAAGGGGTTTGAAATGATTATATTTTTTTTTAGTTATGGCTCTAAAGATTTCAGCTAAGTAAATATGAACGTAAAAAATGGCCTAAACACGTGCAACAAGATATTTCAAGTTTTTTTTTTTGTCAAAACGTGGTTCTTGTATGTGGGTCTTCCTCGTACCTACCACCCTACATACGCATTCAGGGGTGCGTGGTGGGGTGCATGTTGAAAGCCTCCACGTGGCGCACCCTGGGCAACGTCGGCTCCAATTGTCCACCCGCGTTGGGTGGACAGTTGGTGCTGGCGGCAAATTTTCAACAAACGAGGAAAGGTCACGGTTCCAATCACAGATCATCCTTGATGGTTTGTGATGGGAACCGGGCTAGTGACAGGACGACTAGTCCGTCGCTTGGGTGGGCCTTCTAACGCCTACTCCCCCCTCTGCTTACAGAGGGTAGGTCGAGTGGGCTTAGAGTGAGCACGAAAGAAAGAAGGAGTTAGATTTAGTATAGGGACCTCACCCTTTAAAGGAAAAAATCATCATGGACCAAGACTTTTGTGAAAAAACTCCCCAGGTGGGTCCCGACTGCTCAGCGGTCGGGGAATCCCACCCCGCTTCGGCGGGCTGCCCTCCGTATTCTGGGGTGGGCAACAAACGTCTGCTGTCTATATCTATAGACAAAACCGATAACCACATGCGCGATATAAGGACACCGATTTTTCTTAGCGATACTGACGAAGAAGTGAGGAGTGATGCGGGGTTGGAGACCGACGCCGCGTCTGGCGCAAAGGGCTCACAGAGCTTGGAGCGCGAAGCTGCTGCGAAGAACCTTAGGTTCTTCCGGAAGCGCCCCAAATCGGGGGATGGCTTGGAGTCACTCTCCGATAATGAGCTGGCTTCGGCCCCAAAGATCCCCACCAGTAAGCGGGGTGGGGGCCGAGACAGAGGTGCGGGGAGGGGGCTCACCGCCCAGGAGGCTGCCCAGCGTGCCGAGAGGCTTGCCGCGAAGGGGCGTCACCCCGGATTGACAAGCCGCAGGTCTGTCCATTCAGAATCTTCTGGCGGTGAGCTGGACACCGCTGGTGGCTCAAATTCGGAGCGAGTGGCCAGATTTGCAGAGGTCGTGGAAGCCGCAATCCGGGATGTGGCCTTGAAGAGGAATAAATCCTCTAAAGACAAGGCCGTATCTGCGGCCACGGCCTCCATTATGGCGGCAGCGGAGACCAATCACGTTGGGCCTTCGTCGGATGGTATATCCGAGATGCGGGCGGAGGTGGCCCGCTTGAAGGCCGACATTGTGCTTCTCCAAGAGGAGAACGAGAAGCTCCGAGCGGACTTGGTCGGGCTCCAAGGAGCTGGGCCCCGTGAGATGCTGCAGGGGATGGCGGAGCATGGGCAAGGCCAGCCCGTGCCTACAGAGGACCGGGTTCTGAACCTGGTGCGGCAGGAGCTGGCTGCCTTCCGGAGTCGATTTTCTGCTCTGGAGGCCATCGTCCTGCGCCCCCCGCTAGCAGCGAGCCAGGCGGCCTTGGGCCAGCGGAAGGCGGCCTCGTATGCCGCTGCCGCGGCCAAACCGGGCTTGACGGGACCGGCCCCGGCGAAACCGGGCAACCCAGTACCTAAAAAGGGTGGCGGTGCTGCACAGACGGTGAGGGCCCCAACCCAGGTGGCAAGTCAGCCGTCCCAAGCTCTTCCGCCTCCTGAAACTCCTGCGGCCGACGCCGAATGGCAAGTGGCCGGGCAGAAGAAGAAGGCAGCAAGGGCGGCCAAAAGGAAGGAGAGGCGAAAAAGGCGCAAGGAGCGAAGCGTCGCGGCTAGGCTCCGCGCCCCGAAGTCCGCAGCTGTAGTGATTACACTACAGCCGGAAGCGGAAAAGAAGGGCGTGTCCTACCGCGATGTGCTCGCCAAAGCGAGGGCGGCGGTGAACCTGGAGGAGCTCGGCGTCACCGACGGCATTCGAGTTAGGGTCACCGCGACTGGGGCTCGGATGCTGGAAGTCCCCGGTGCGGCCAGCGGACCGACCGCCGACGCTCTGGCCGAAAGGCTCAGGGCGTCCCTTAATGCGGAAGAGGCCCGAGTGTCTAGGCCCACCAAGTGCGCTGACATGCGTATTCTGGGCCTGGACGATTCGGTGATGGAGAAAGAGGTGGTAGCAGCCGTCGCCAGGACTGGGGGGTGCTCTGCCGAGCAGGTCAGGGCAGGCATCATACGCCCTGACGCCACGGGCATGCGAGCCGTAACGGTGAGCTGTCCCGTCTCGGCAGCCCAAAAAATTGCCGGAGAGGGCCGAAGGCTCTTGGTGGGCTGGGTCTCCGCGCAGGTGAAACTGCTGGAACCCAGACCTCTGAGGTGCTTCCGCTGCCATGTAGGCAACCACGTGGGAGCTCAATGCACCTCGGAGGTGGACCGTAGCGACCATTGCTTCCGCTGTGGACAACCCGGTCACAAGGCTGGTACGTGCAATGCCACGCCGCATTGCGTCATATGTGCGGCAGCTGGCAAGCCAGCCGATCACCGGGCCGGGAGCAAGTCCTGCGCTCCACCCGCCAAGGCCAGGCGCAGGGGCAAGCACTCCACCACCGCCGTCACCGCCGCAGTCGCCACCACTGCCGTCACCGCCGCAGCCGCCGCCACTTGCGCTACCGCTGCCGCTTCCACAGCCGTCGTCGCCGCCGAAACCACCGCGGCGGGACCCTCACCGGGGGTTCGGGAGGGGGCTGAAATGGAGTGCCAATAATGGCCCCATTACGATTCCTCCAGGCGAACATCAACCACTGCGCCGCTGCTCAGGATCTATTGCTCCAGAGCATGGCGCAGTGGTCGATTAACATCGCCGTGGTCGCTGAGCCGTACTTTGCCCCGCCCAGGGACGACTGGGTGGAGGACCTGAGCGGCTCAGTGACCCTAATTTCGTCGGCCGCCGCCGGCACCCCGTCACTCGAGGGTGTCAAGAGAGGACAGGGTTGCGTGGCAGCACGGTTCGGGGAGATTGCCGTGGTGGGGGTATACTTCTCCCCGAACCGAACTCTCGCCGAGTTCCACAACTCCCTTGCGGAATTGAAAATTGTCGTCGTCGGGTACCGCTCCCTCCCTGTGCTCGTCCTCGGGGACTTCAATGCCAAGAATGTGGCTTGGGCTTCCCGGTATACAGACACACGGGGCAGGATGGTTGAGGACTGGGCTCTGGAGACAGGCTTGGTCGTCCTCAACCGGGGTTCTGTCCCCACGTGTGTGCGGATGCAGGGCGAATCGGTGGTGGATATTTCGTTCGCCAGCCCCGCTCTGTCACCGCGTGTCGTCGACTGGCGCGTCATGGAGGAGGTGGAGACGTATTCCGACCACCGGTATATTCGGTTCGACGTCTCCACCCAGAGCCCAAGCGCGCCGGACCGACAGACCCCGAGCGGTCCGCGGTGGGCACTGAAACAGCTGGACCGGGAGCTCCTCCTGGAAGCCTCGATCGTGCAGGCCTGGGTGTCATCACCGGATAGGCCTGCTGACATCAACGACGAGGCGGAGTGGTTCCGGGAGGCCATGTCCGAGATATGTGACGTGGCAATGCCCCGGGTCCAGCCAGGACGTGCCCGGCGCCAGGTGTACTGGTGGTCGCTGGAGCTTACGGCTCTGCGCCAGGTGTGCGTTGCTGCGCGACGCCGGTACACCAGGCACCGCAGGCTCCGTAACCGTCCTCCGGATACGGAAGCCATTGAGGTGGAGCTGTACGAGGGGTACAGAGCGGCGAGGAGCGCCCTCCGAGCGGAGATCAAGCGGGCCAAAGGCTTGGCCCGCGAGGAGTCGCTGGGGACTCTAAACAGGGATCCGTGGGGGCGCCCTTACAAAATGGTGCGGGATAAACTCCGCCCATGGGCGCCCCCGCTGACGCAGAGTCTCCGGCCGCAGTTCGTGGAGGGCGTGGTGAGCACTCTGTTCCCTTCGCAAGGGGAACATACTCCCCCGCCCATGGCTCCACCTCTTGCGGTGCCCGATGCGGACCACACCGACGACGACGACAATGCTCCTGAGGTGACTGAGGTAGAACTGAGAGTGGCGGTACGTAGGCTGAATGCCAAAAATACCGCCCCAGGACCCGACGGCTTACCTGGTAAGGCCTGGGTTCTGGCCTTGGAGGCTCTCGGGCCTCGACTAAGGGGGCTCTTTAGCGCATGCTTGGAGAGGGGCCAGTTCCCACTTCGCTGGAAGACGGGAAAACTGGTCCTCATTAAGAAGCCGGGGCGCCCAGCGGACTCTCCGTCCGCTTACCGGCCCATTGTGCTGCTCGATGAGGTGGGCAAGCTCTTTGAAAGAGTTATTGCAGACCGCCTCGTTGGGCAGCTGGTGCGGGTGGGACCGGATCTGGCGGAGAGCCAATTTGGCTTCCGCAGGGGGCGCTCTACGGTGGACGCCATCATGCGCGTGCGAGCCCTCACGACGGGGGATGCAGTGGCCCGGGGTGGGGTCGTCTTGGCGGTGTCTCTAGATATCGCCAATGCCTTCAACACCCTGCCCTGGAGTTGCATCAGGGAAGCACTCCGGTATCACCGGATGCCGCCCTACCTCTGTCGCGTGGTCGAGGCCTATTTGACGGACAGGGCCGTCATCTACCCCGGTCACCAGGGAGAGTGGAACCGGCGAGAGATGTCGTGCGGTGTCCCACAGGGATCGGTCTTGGGGCCGCATCTGTGGGACATCGGTTACGACTGGGTGCTGCGCGCCGACCTCCCTAGCGGCGTCAGCGTAATTTGCTACGCTGACGACACGCTGGTCCTGGCGCAGGGGAGGTCGCATCAGGCGGCGGCTGAACTAATGACACGCGGGGTTGCGATAGTCGTCGAGAGGATCCGGCAATTGGGACTCGAGGTGGCCCTGCACAAGTCCGAGGCCATGTGTTTTCATGGTCCTCGGAACGCGCCACCGCCGGGTACCCAAATAACGGTAGGAGGGGTTCACATCGGCGTCGGGTTGACGATGAAGTACCTGGGACTCGTCCTCGACAGCCGGTGGAATTTCGTGGAGCATTTCCGACGTTTGGCGCCCAGACTGGAGCGGGCTGGGGCTGCTCTCAAGCGACTCCTGCCCAATCTAGGGGGTCCAAACGCCTCCTGCCGGAGGCTCTACGCGGGGGTCGTGCGGTCCATGGCCCTTTACGGCGCACCGGTGTGGGCGGGTTCCATGAGGCGGAGACCAGCCCGCTCGCTGAACGCGTCCCAAAGGGTCATGGCCATCCGGCTGGTCCGGGGATACCGCACGGTCTCCGGTGAGGCGGCGAGCCTCCTTGCCGGATTGCTGCCATGGGATCTAGAGGCAAAAGTCCTCGCGCACATTTGGGAGTGGCGCGAGGAGGCGAAACGCCGGGGCACAACTCCGCTGCCGCGACAAATCGCGGCTTGGCGGACAGAGCTCCGGCAGGATCTCATGGCGACATGGAGAGAGCGACTGTCGCAACCCAGTGCTGGGCACGCCACAATTGCGGCGATAAGGCCCCTCTTTGAGGAGTGGCTTGAGAGGCGCCACGGCGTCCTCACCTTCCGCCTGACGCAAGTCCTCACCGGACATGGCTGTTTCGGGAGGTTCCTGTTCCGGATAAGGCGGGAGGAAACGCCCGGGTGTCACCATTGTGTGGATCGCCCGGAGGACACGGTGGAGCATACGGTGGAGGTCTGCCCCGCTTGGGCGGAGCACCGCCGTGTCCTCGTGGAGGCGATCAGCGGTGGCGACCTCTCGCGGCCGGCCCTGGTGCAGGCCATGGTACGGAGCGAGAGGGCATGGGAAGCTGTCTCCTCCTTCTGCGAAGCAGTTATGCTCGCAAAGGAGGAGGCGGAACGCGTGAGGGAGACGCAACGGAGACTCCCTCGCGCCCCTAGTCACCGCAGGAGACGCCCTGGGCGTCGGGAGTCGCAAGCCGATTCCCGGCCACCGTAGGCGCGGGCTTGCGGACGGCAAGTAATGGGTAGCTCGCCGTCCGATAAGGACCAGGCCCGAGTCGACGGCGCGTAGTGTTCCACGCGCGCCTCAAAGAGATGTCAGCAAAATTGACGGGGCCCGAGAGGGCCGATGTCTGTCTGGGTCGCGGATAAATTTGAAAGAGTGTTACCGCGGCCCTGGCACAAACAACTGAAGGAACACGGGTGGGTTTTAGTCAGTAAAAGTCTGACACGCCCTCCCGCTTCACCCAGAGCGGGCGAAGTCATTGGATGATTTCCCACCCAAAAAAAAAAAAAAAAAAAAAAAAGGGGTGCGTGGTGGCGTGTGCCACCAGCAGAGTCGCTTGACTCAGAACGTATGGAAAGCACGTCAAACAACAGTGCAATACTGTCCCAGGGCGACCGCGGGTACTTACACCACCCGGGTACCGTCCGCAACAGATCTTGTTGTGATGTTCTTTAGAAAGGCCATCGTGCGTGCATGTCAAAACCCGCGTGCGTGTAGATGTATGAACGTGAATATAATGTAGCAGGTGAAAAGCGTAAGTTTATGTATATATGTTTAGATTAGGAATACATATAGTTTCTCTTTATTTAGGTTTTTATTATCACATTAATAGCTTAGTTAGTTACTTATTCGATTCACTGATACTTATGTACATGTTAGAAATATAATAAATTCAATAAACATCAACAACAAGTAGGGATTTTAAATAATAATAGGCTGAGCCAACAAGGCTTTCCATGTACGAAGGAACGATATGACTTAGGATCCGATTACTTTTGAAGGAGAGTCCTATCACAGTCCCACTCTCTGCATCGATTTCTCGTCTTATAAAGGTTACTCTGGATTCTGGAACATTGGCTGTCAGGTGGCAATTACGATGGAAGGTCTTTATAATGGACCGTTCGTCGCGCTGTGAAGGGATTCTATTTCATTATTGTCCTAGTTTTCTCTCTTTCGTTGTACATCTGTGTCTATTTATCATCGACAGACTAGCTAGACTTGTAAAACGGCTTATGGTTTTTGCTACTTAAAATACTGCAACCATTGCCATAAGACGTGCTAAAGAACATATATATTAATAAGTTTTAGATTTGTATTGTTGTTAATAGGGTACTCAAGAACATTTTAGCTGCCGATAAATGAAAGGGCTTCAGTTGCCTTGAAGCAACTATCAATGTTGTTTATCCCAAATTCTAACCCATATTCTCAAACTAACTTTATATACCGGTATAAACCGGTTACAAAATATATAGGCATACGTGCATACTAGTATTATAATGTATAATATATAACGCATATCGCCGTTTTCTTCGATTCTTGAATCTTCAAATGAGTCATGATAATTATGGAGAACCGCAAGAAAAACGTAGAGTTGCGGCGAATAACGCGCTTGAGACCGTACTCCACTACGGCAGGAAGGCAGTGCGGACGTGCCGCGACGCTCTATGTGTGGTTAGTATCAATAACTTACAGAAATGGTTTATTATAAGAAACTATTACTCTTTGTTTACAAAGAAAATGTAAATTTTGCATACCACGTTTAACATTTTCTCCTAGCCCCTTTATTAAAATAGGAGGTAAGATAATCAATAGAAAGCATGCCTTCCCCTTTTATTCATGATTAAATAGCATATTATTGCAAAAATATCCAAATAAATACGGAAAATTGTTTGACTTTAAACGTCTCACCGAGAAAATGTCAGTGAGATAGTTTTCGACGTGCTTTCGTCACACCTAGCGTAAAATTCGATACTACATGTCAAAATGAAAACTTGTGCTACCGATTCCCATACATTTAGAGCGTTAACGCAACGTAAATACGTGAACTCGATACGAAGGCAATTGTCAAAAACTTGTGCTACCGATTTGTTAGTTCCAAATACGGACACATGGCGCTGATTCATTTTGCATACAAAAATTGTCGGAGGCGATACGTTAACGTAGTCGATCCAATTACGCAGAAACTCGTGCTAGGGGCTCTGTTATATCTAGCGATATCGGCACTGGACATTAACTGAAATCTAGAAAAATGCTTAATTGGGCTTTAAAAACTCAAAAAAATTAAAATGCCGAGACAATAGAAATATTTCCTTTATTTAAGAAAATTTGTTCTTATATTGTGTGTGAAAAAATGGCACGCTTGATTTTTAAACAGATAGATCTAGTTAGATTTACGTCTGTGACTCCATCCAATCCTGTCCTATAATAAGAAAAGTTCTGCGAATTTCCAGGTGCCGATTCCCGGAGAGACCTAGGAACTGCGTAGTTGCCTTGATTAGATTCTAGGTCATGGTTGTAGAGCATAGGTTAGACGCTTGAACAAGCTGGACAGATGAAGCGGCAAATTAATGTTATTTCCACATTCAGGCATGCATATGATTATGCTATTAGAATTGGGGTTGACTCTTGGAGGAATATTTGCATATAAATCGAGAATTTGAAGGACTTCTTGTCTTGTTTGTGTACAGGTTAAGCCATGGTAAAAATATAACCTTACTAGAAAGGGAGTAGTGGAGCTGAATGTACATTTTTTTTTCCGTCTTCAAAAATTTTCATTGGATGTCCTCTGCCTTGAGAGGGGCGGAAAGGTCTGTCAGACTGCTACTGACTAAAAACCACCCCGGTGTTCCATCTCAAACATACGCCAGGGGTTTCGGGAACATACGATACTTCCACAACCCCCGGCTAGTGCCAGCCCGCGTTTGCGCGCCTTGAGCTCGAATGGGAGCTGAATATCCTAAGCTAACATTTAAGTCTTCTCGTGTACGTAGATGATATTATAATACGACCTAGAACTGGACTGATAAATGAACTAAAATATTTTTATGTGTCATCATCATCATCAGCCTATTACATTAATACCACTGTTGGGAAACAGGTCTCCTCTCTGTAAGTTTCAAGAAAGTTTAGAGGTTTTAAAAAACAACTTTTTTTTTTCTAATAATAATCGCCTATTCGTAATTTTTGAGCACATTGTTTCTACTTGCAATACTTAAAAACATAAGCAGTCTCAGAAGTTATGTTTAAACAGTTTTCCAAGCCTTTAGTTCTAATTGTTCAAACTAGATGGCGCTAGCATAGCCTCCGCTGAAACCAAATACTCGGAGACGAAGTTTCTTTAAATGTTTTAATGTTATAGTCATGTTTATTGTTGTATGTTATATAAGAATCAACCTTTGGATGGCTTTTTGAGTATTTTAGAGCAACTAACTGCTTTCCTGGAATAAGGATTTTCAAAGAACTCGGGCACCTTAACTCTGTTTGGTTCCTTTTAAAGGATAAGCCACTTCACTAGTGGTTCTCGTAAAAGAGATTAGGCAGTAGATAAGGTCTACCAGTACCCTTGGCGGTGTACATGTCCCTTCGCGGTAAAAGTCTTCTCATAATTCAAAAAAGCTAAATCCGATTTCGGTTTTGTTAATATTATAATAGGCATTATGTTGTAAAGGCTTCCTTGTGAACTGCCTCGAAGTTCCAAGTGCTATATATATAGCACGGAACCTCATTCTAAGTACTTATATACATATAGTACTAAGAATGAGGTTCCAGGTTCGATGCCCGGAGAAGTGTTAATGGATTTTTCCATCTCCGCGGGGATTCGCTGGATGCGAGACGCGTGGGAATGGTCAATGTGGCGACGCTTGGGCGAGGCCTAGTGGACGTCTCTCGGCTGATGTGATCTAGATTTCATTACTACCTATTTATAAAATAGGGAGGGCTATGTCCAGCAGTGGACGTCTTTCGGCTGGAATGATGATGATGATGAAATGATGATATAAAGTCTTTCCTTGCTCTCGTGGCCATCCTTCATCCTCCGAATCACATGTCCATACCATAATATCAGTAGCCGCAAGGAGCGGAGTGTAAATGTGTGCAGGGCTATAATAGGCCTCTTCACCCGATTAAATGATTTTAGACATAATTTATAAAATGGTGAACCCAACTATACGGACAACTCTGCCTATTCGTTAAGGAAATGCAGGCATGATGTTATTTTATGTTGTAGTATCTGGGCGACTGAGCTCTGCTCGGGTGAAAATAGAGAAAACGACGTTTTCTAAAAATGAAACCTAGATAGATCGATTTATCGCCCCCTAAAGGCCCTGCAAACTAAATTTCATTAATATCGTTGGAGCCGTTTGCTAGATACAGATTATATATATATACAAGAGTTGCTCGTTTAAAGGTATTAGATAGATAGACAAAATTTAAAAAATGAGGTTTTCAATTCGATGCGTATGTCTGAAATATTGTTGGAATTGCAGAATATTCATATATGTTAGTTACTCTGTATGGGGTTTTTTTTTATGTTGTTGTGTTGTGTCTATGTCGAATAAATGTTTTCTATTCTATTCTATTCTATGTTTGACCACGAATTTCTCCGAAACTACTTATCGGATTTTAATCATTATTTATTTATTAGATTAAATATCTCTCAACTTAGGGTAAGTTTCATCAAAATCAGTGCAGCAATTTTCAAGTTATGGAACATACAACCGAACTCCTTAGCGACAAACAGCACGAATGTGCAAATTAATTTATTATGGGTATTTGGTCAATCCTTTATGTACCTTACTATAGACCTTGTTCACTTTTTAGTGATAGGATACTAAAATTAAAAAAGAGAAATAAAAACTTCTGCATAAAAATAAACCGACTTCTAAAAAAAAACACTAAAAAGTGCAAAATAAATTTCATTTCGGAATTCGCTTTTGAAAAACGATAAAAACAAAATGTACCAAAGTCATGTCGTCGAGTTAGTACCTGTTAGTTTGCATAGAAGCACATTACTGTTTTTTTTTTGTAACTTTTGTGACCTAAAGCACTAGAGTAGCTATGTACTCGACAAAAGTTTTATTTTTATTTCTTCTTTTTCAGTTACATTGACTAAAATCAATAAAAAAGTTAATTAAAAAAATCAAAATACCCGTCGGAGGATACATATTCGTGAGCTGGCTGTCCAAAACCAGATGTATCCTCTGACTGCACAGCATGATTTTCTTCTTGTTTACTTCTTTTTAGTTCGCTTTATAAGCAGTCGGGTATTTTGATTTTTTTAATTAACTTTTTTATTTATAACTTTTTAGTTAACATTTTTTTCGAATTAGGTACATTTAAATATATAACTGTTATATATATATTTGAAATCACCGCTTGAAACTCTTTATTTTGATACCCCACACGATGGGTTTGGAAGAAAAAATTAAATTGGCCCCCCACAAAATGGCGCCCGCCATTTTTCTATTTTCCAATTTTAATGTAGCCTATGACACTCGCAAGGTTAAGACGAATCGATTGACGTATGAATCATCAAAATCGGCCAACGCGTTAGGTCTCTGGAACGCCACATAGGAACAAATATACATACATACATACATAGACTGATAAACACAACCATCCTTCGGCAGTCGGGTAAAAAAACCTGTATTGAGGTTTCGTCTTTCTTCCTAATTTCACGGTCTTGGCTTTCATTGCCTAAGCCTACAGTTTCTTTGTAGGGCAATAAACATTGTCTACCCACGCTATGTTGGATCGCAGCTGACCTATTATCCGGGATGAGGTCGCGAAGATGTATTACTTCTTTATTTATTTAGGTACTATATTTCAATGAGGTTTATTGCTTGACAAATCTACTTATATTTCTGTCAACAATATTTAGATTTCAATCTGGCAAACGGTGAAGGAAAACATCGTGAGGAAACCGACTTGTACTAGAACCAAAAATTCGAAGACATGTGACATCCACCAACCCGCACTGGGCCCGCATAGTGGATTACGGCCCATTCCCTCTCACAGAGAGAAGGCCAGTGTCCCAGCAGTGGGAACATTGGCTGATGATGATGAATCTGGTATATCATTTCGTATAGATCCCATACCATTTATCGAGTACTATTGCTCTTTACCTAAAAACACTCGTTTTATTAAATGAACCATTTTGAACTAGCTAAGATAAGATAGCTATACGGTTTGAATAGGTTTTTAAATTAAAATATACTTTATATTTAAAGAATGTTATTTCTTTTTCAAATTCAGCGATTTATTTTCAAAGGTTATAAATATTTATTTATTTAAACATCATGCCCAATAGTTGTACATATTCGAACTTAATGCCACAAGGCATTCTCTAACAGTCAACCTTTAAAAAAATATAATTAAAAACACACACACACGAAAATTAACAAACTTAAACACACACACACAAAAAACAAACACACACACATAACACTTCACTTACAAACTTTTTTGTCAAATATGGCAATGTTACAGACAAAAAAACAAAAAAAAAAACAAAATTAATTCATATACAATTTTGGAAAAAAGACTAAAGTGCTTCCAATAATTATATAGTTTAATTTAATTTAGAATGCCATATAATGCTATAAATGGCATTCATATAAAAACCAGCTGCGTGTCGGACTTGCGCACGAAGGGTTCCGTACCATTATCGCAAAAAACGGCACAAAAATCACGTTTATTCTTTATTATTATTCTTAATTGAACAAAAAACATAAAATAAAAATACAAATACAATGGACAGCTTATGTACAAAGGCGAGCTTAACCCATAATTGGGTTCTCTAACAGCAAACCTCAGTTGTTATTGGAAATTTTCGTATGAGGACAGTGATCCAAGTGCACAACAAAATTCGGAGTAAAAAAAAACACTTTGAATATTTTAAATTCTTACATACAAAATATGTATTTGTAATACAAAATATATTACAAATACATATTTATGCGTCATGTTGATAGGAAATGTTCCTTTATTCTTCTCTTGAAAACCTCCAACGAAACGCTATCCCGTATAGAATGTGGAAGAGTATTCCAGAGGCGAACAGCATGAACAGTAAATGATCCACCGTAACGACTTGAGGAGTGGGGAGGAAAACGAAGGAGAAGAGATGATGAGGAACGGCAAGATTTTCCTCTCGGAACAAGATACTTAAAGTGCTCCCGAAGATACGAAGGAGAGTTAGGATTGTGAAAAACAGAAAAGAGTAAAGATAGAGAGTGGATATCTCGGCGCTGACGTAAAGGCAGCCACTTCAACCGTTTCCGAAATTCCGACACAAGGTCGTACTTTCGAAGGCCGAAAATGAAGCGGATGCACAAATTCTGCAGACGTTCGAGCTTATCAAGGAGTTCCTCAGTCGCATCAAAAAAGCAGACATCAGCATAGTCAAGAAGAGGAAGAAGGAGAGTCTGAGCAAGAGTAACTTTGGTTGGAAAAGGCAGGAACTTCTGGAGACGTTTCAGAGACCGAAACGAGCAAAACACCCTCCTGCTTACTTCTGCAATGTGAATATTCCAAGATAGGTTATTGTCCATGAAAACCCCTAAATTTTTTACTTTTTTTAAAATAGGCTATAGCAACGGCATCATACAAAACAGGTGGGAGAGACTGGTTACTCAACAAATTGACGAGCATAGAGATGATAGTGTGAGTATAAGACCTTAGTGATAGCGTTTATAAAAACCAAGAACAGAAGAGGAGAAAGGACGCCACCCCGAGGAACGCCTGCAGCGAGATCGCACCAGTCAGAGGAAACCTCTGAGCGAACCGATTGCGAGCGACCCCGAAGATACAGTTAAACCACGCAATCACAGAAGGAGATACATTAAGAGCGGATAGGATACCTAAGAGGATGTCAAAATCAACTGAATTAAAAGCACTGCTAAAGTCCAGTAAAATCAATATTGTAAGGAGCCTGTTGTCCATAGCCAGTCGGATGTCGTCAGTAATTTTAACCAAAGCCGATACAGTGCTGTGGCCAGGACGGAAACCAGATTGATAAGGACTTAGCAGGCCATTAGAGGAAAGGTAGTGAGACAGCTGATTATTAACTACACTCTCAAGGACTTTAGATAGGATTGGAAGTATGGAAATAGGACGGAACTGGGAAACTGACGAGGGTTTTGGGACTTTGGGTAAATGTAGAAAATGCGCTTTCTTCCATGCGGAAGGAAAGTTGCATGAAAAGAGAGAGTAGTTTATAGTGTCAAGGATGACGGGAGCAAGTTCATTCAGGATTTAACGACTGATTGATTGAAGTTTGTTACCACTTCAATATTTATTTTATTATTTGTTGTTATAGCGGCAACAGAAATACATCATCTGTGAAAATTTCAACTGTCTAGCTATCACAGTTCATGAGATACAGCCTGGTAACAGACAGACAGAAGACAGACGGATGGACCGCGGAGTCTTAGTAATAGGGTCCCGTTTTTACCTTTTAGGTACGGAACCCTTAAAAAGTTCTAGGAATATCTTCCAGATATAATTTCCGACTGCACAGCATGATTTTTTCTTCTTGTTTAAGTCTTTTTAGTTTGCTTTTTAAGCAGTCGGGTTTTTTGATTTTTTAATTAACTTTTTTTTGATAACTCACACGATGGGTGAAAAAAATTTCCCCACAAAATGGCGCCCAAAAGCCGCCATTTTTGTTTTTTCCAATTTTAATGTAGCCAGTGACACTCGCAGGATTAAGACGAATCGATTATCGTAAGAATCATCAAAATCGGCCAACCCGTTTGGTCTCTAGAACGCCACATAGGAACAAACATACATACATACATACATAGACTGATAAACACATTACCCTCCTTCGGCAGTCGGGTAAAAATACTATAGTTACTATATGCTGGTTACGACCAAGTGTAAATTACCTTTACCTACCCCTTGAATATCAAAAAAGATGAAAAAAAACTTGGTCACACCTCCAAAATATAAAATTAATAAAATTCTGGAAGAGGAACGATTCACGGAAAATAATTCATAAGGTGATTTTTATAGATATCCGCTTTATAATCAAAGCAGTATATCACAAATCAGGACCCATAATAATATTTTAGTTGAGTGATATTAAAAAAAAACCGGCCAAGTGCGAGTCGGACTCGCGCACGAAGGGTTACGTACCATTACTGCAAAAAACGGCAAAAAAATCGCGCTTGTTGTATGGGAGCCCCACTTAAATTAGTATTTGTTGTTATAGCGGCAATAGAAATACATCATCTGTGAAAATTTCACGGGTCGTGAGACAACCTGGTAACAGACAGACGGACCGCGGAGTCTTAGTAATAGGGTCCCGTTTTTACCCATAGGTACGGAACCCTAAAAAAGTTCTAGGAAGGTCAAACGTCCCGGGACAAGCGAAAAATTAATCAAAAGCATAATGTTAGGTAATGGAGAAAAAGTAATGACTTCAGTCAGTCATAAATTGTGAGGAAAAGAACAAAGTTTCACTACGAGTACTATATACAACCTCTAGGTTGATTTTGAGTATAAAAAAAAATTAAAAAAAAAAAAAAAATTGTTTATTCTCAGGCATGTCACCCATATTACAAATTTACAATTAAAATGAATCAGACATCACAATAACACAAAATTAAAATTAATAATAGACATAATAGAATTTTGAATAGCCAGACAACACAACACACAATTAAAAACATTCAAATACAATTAGATATTAAAATGTCATAAATAATTTAACAAAATAAATAATTTAACAAAATAAATAATTTAACAACACAACACATTTAAACAGCTTAGACCGAGAGAGCCAAAACAAAATCAACGCATAATATTGGCAAGTACTTTTATTTTGTCTCCCTCAGTATATGCACATTATGAAACACGGCAGATACAATATTATTTTTACAATTAACTACCCTCGCGTAAAACGACGCCCTGAGTTTCCTCATGAGCGCAAAAAAGTCTGTAACTCTGTTCTCAGCAAACATATCAGTCGCACTACACCGCCAAGGCAAGTTGAGCATGGCCCGAAACGCGTTATTATATTGTACACGAAGAGTGTTGTAAGCACTCTTCGTATAAACAAAAGCCTAACGGAGACATCAACACTAACCAAACAAGACAGTTTAACGCCCCCAACTTTGTTGTAACTAATACTACAACCAACAATCTCCCTTAGGAGCCTGAGACCTCCCTTATTACGCATACCAAGTTACAGAGTAAGCGATATGACGCTAATAAAACCTCTGTATATATATGTCCAAAGACGCGAACAATGTAATTCGCCTGTTGCTTTCACGGGAGACGAGAAATCAATGTCACAGCACACACACACCTTCGCCTGTTGCACAGAACCCTGTAAATACGGGCGACAATACATAAACATGGATGGGACACGCACACTAGTTAAAACTCGAGGAAATCGAACGCACACATACATTTTCAGGGTCTGGTTCACACATACAGAGGAATGAAATACAGGGGAAGCTGCAGCTAGGTCGCGAATGACGTCAGCGCCCGCAAGGTCAATATCACTATTCTATACGCTTCTTACACGTAGAATGTCCCGTCTTCTGTCTCCTTCGCACGGTGGGCTCGTCGTCCCGTCTGGGCCGCGGGCTGCACGCGCTCGTAGGTCGCTGTGTGCGAAAAGCCTTTTAGTTCGAGGCACTCCTTTATACTTTTACGCTTCTGAAAAGGCGTAGTAATTTACCTGCCATCTACGACTTCCTAGCAGTTTCGCGTTAGTTTAAGGCTCTTTAGAATTCATTTTTGATGCTTTGTTTGATGTAATAGTCCCATACCATGTTTCTTAATTGTGTTCGTAGTTGTAACGTAGTCTTGGTTCTGGGAACTTGGTATTTGAGCCACGTAACTGTAGTACGATGTACTCACGTCGTTTGATTGGTATGCCGAGTAATGGGTTAACGATTTTAAACCTTGTAAATATTGTTTTAACGTATACTCTGCAGTATTGTAGAGCTTCTATTTATGCACTTAGAAGACAAAATTAAATTGTAAAATAAACGATATTTTGTAGTGCCACTAAATCTTATTGAAAATTTTATTGAACGTACCTAATTGAAAAAAATACGTGTCTCTCAATCAACTTAAATTTTCTTTTTCCCAATTTGAATTTGAATGCATACTTTCAACAGGTTATTTTTTGCATTTCAAATATAAAATGTCAAAAAATAAAGCAATTCGAAAATAAATTGTTGCCAGCATTAAGGCACATTTAAAAACAAAATAGTTACATTTAAATTGCATACGACATCATATCGATTTACAGAACATGGCAGTCTGCCTGTACAGTCGCGTACGATCATTTAAATATGAATCGGGCTAAAGACACTGATTTAAATGTTCACATAAATGCTTGGACATGCAATTTGTAGAGGATTCCGTTTTGCATTCAAGGACTTGACAGGATCGGATTGCATTGGTATAGGGCTGTCAAAGACCGGAATTGCTCATTCTTCTCGAAAATTTTGGATTTCTTTGTTTTCTTACGTCGTGGCTAGATTTTTAGCTGAAACTAGAAAAAAGCTAGAAAAAATTTAGAGCCGATAAAAAATTGCCCAGGGTTTAAATTCTAGCTGATTAATGGAAATCTAAAATGTTGTATAAGGATACAAGATTTTGAACTATCTACATTCAACCTATAAGAGTGAATTACTTCTAGGCAATCGTGTTTCATCGTCGACCATATCGTCGCTTACCATCAGGTGAGATAGCGGTCCAGCAAGCGCGAGCCTTAAAATAATAAAAAAAAAAAACATAAAAAATAAATAATAACAAAATAACTAATAACTACAAAATATGAGAGAATTTTTAAAACACCAGAATCAAATAACGGCTATTGGGAAATCTCTGTAATTTGTGTTACAGGTCCAAACATTGCGAATATTTTTATTTTGGTTGCGGTGCAAAATTGGACTTCCAATTTTCGCTATACGAGTTTTTTAAAGCTGATATTTTGATGAAAGTTATTTCTACGGATTCTCGGAAAAATAATTTTATGCTAAATGTGAAATAAATACTTGATATTCTCGAAAATTTGAGAAATCGTAATTTGTATTTTTTACAGGGCAAACTTGAATCGATTCTCTTTAGATTTAACTTTAGGTTAAAATAATAAAATTGAAGAGACTAAGTAATAAACAGCGCAGAGGCAAATTTTCAGGCATCTATGGCATCAATAAAATTATATATGGCATCAATGCTTGCAGAGGTTGTTTTGTGGATGGGCGACCATCCATTTGAGAGACTCCTACGTGCCTCTGAAAGCATGTTCAGTTTTTGGTCCTGGCTGTCATTTATCTAGCCCTTTGACAGTCGTGGCGGGTGTAACCCGGCTGCGGTAAATCCTGCTTTATATGGAGAGAAGTAGCAATTTGTATTTTTTCCTACTCCTCCGTTATTCTTTTCTGATTAATTTCGTTGCGGGATCCAAGACAGTTAAATTCATTCTCCGGGACTTCATTGAGCTTCATTGCCTCGGCGCTTTTCTGGTGGTCGCTACTGTTGATTCTAGCTTATATAAGTTTTTAAGCTGACATGGTCACAATCATTAGAATTAATATTTGTTTCGGGATATATACCATGTATATTTTGTATTTTTAGTTAATGTATCTTTAGTTCTCGTGATCATGGCGCTTTTAACGGTGCCGAAATATCGAGCTCTCAACAAAATACAAAAAATACATGGTAAATATCCCGAAACAAATATTAATTCTAATGATTCTAGCTTAGTTTCAAACGTTTCGTATCGAATTTCTTTCTACAATCGTTAACGCCTTCTATTTGTATGGTCTGACCACGTGATTTAACGTTCAGATGTGTCATTCAAATACATGGATTCGTTTTCTACTAGCATTATCGATTGTAGATTGTCACCTTGGCTACAGGTGCCAAGAGTTGCAGTGTTTTGGGAATAGTGCGGTGGGATTGCCCCAAAAAGAATAAAATGCATACTTGTCGTTACGGGTAGTCTGAATCCCGAATTACAAGGAGTATTGTTTTCATATTAAACAGTAACTGAATTATGAATAGGTCGGATAGGAAGTCACTACCTTTGAAAAATACTGGTATTCAGCTGTCTTCTGTTAGACTGCAAACCAACCCCAACATATGTAGTTAGGTAAGGCTATGCTGATGATGATGATTACTTTCGATTGATTTGCATGGGTTCTGCTTCCCCCTGTGAATTTATTACAGCTTGGCAAAGTTGTACGTGACACTCCCATGACCCGCAGGCGCGGGGCACGTAAAGCCGGTATTCTACGGTGCGTGATTCTGCGGACTTTATCACGCACAGCCGACGACCACCATCAGCCACGGACAGCCACGCACCGCGCACCAATGCTTTCCACAATTTGTGTCGGTCTGTGTGGGTCTAGATTCGAATAAATGGCTTCGAGCCATTTTGTCATTTCAAAATGCAACATGAAAGAGAGCCTACCGCTGCAGCAGCGGCTCTTGTGATATTTAGTAATAATAAATATTATATTGTTATTTTGTCAATCTCGGTACCCTCGGGTCCCGGTCCTTTGACAGGTATGCGAGGGGCCCAAGTCAACTCGCGGAGGCCTTGTTAGGCATATGTATCTGGAAATGTGACACCAACCAACGATTATCCCTGTATGCACTACGCAAGTGCACCCAAGGGCATACCCCTATTTGTCGCAGGACTATAATAGTCCTGCGACAAACAGGGCAATAATTGCAATAATATCTTGATCCTTTGGTAGGAGATATTTGGATCACTACTAAATAATCTGAGAGGTGTCTTACCTTTATAAGGATAATTCTTCAAAAGGCCACTGAACTTTAAGGTTAGGATCACGGTTTATAGAATTCTTATCTCACTAAAACCATCCTGGTGGTCACCATCTGTACATGGACCCCCTCTGTGCATCACCGATGCAAATCCCTGGGGAGATATTTTATCGTCTCAGAACAAAATCCCTCATGTTACTGACATTCCCAAGGGACTTATCAACGCTGCAGAACATGAGGCATATGGGATCTCTATCAACATAATTATACAGACCAAACAACAAACAACAACACAGTTTCAGCCACATTTACTACAGGCAAGCTGTCTCATAATTTTGGTGACAACCCGTCCAATTTTACTGAATACTTCACAACTCCGTACCATCATCCTTACTTTCATCAACTTAAAGTTGAAAGTCCTTTGTCAAAGTGTGGTGAAAGGGATCTTTTCTATTTGGTAGACAGGACCGTGCAGGGAATTCAGCAGAGGAGTAATGGATAGATTTGCTTGATGCGGAAGAAACGGAGATGTTCGCATCAATCTTGCACGGATAAAAGTAGGGTTGTGAATGTTTTCCTTTTGTATTTTTCGTGTAGTTACGGATACTGTTTATAATATGAATAGTTATACTATCAGGTTTAGATGAATAACAATAATTTATTAAAAAGTAAGTACGTTTACAAAAATGTACATTAGTATTATTTCTAAAACAATAGTATAAATAGTGCTTATATGAAATTATAACTAAAATATTTTATTACAACTCCAAGATTTTACACAAGAATTTCTGTTTGGTTGGTTTGGTAAATGTGTTATGTAGGTGTTAATCAATGAAAATAAGGATTTCCTATGTTAGGGATGATGAGTCGACAGAAAACGACTATTAAACCTTTGAGTGCCTTAATTACCGAAACAATTAAAAAGCCATTGTGTCTCGCGTGGATCCACGTTTTAGGCACTCAAGAGGTTAAAGAAAGAAATAAACTTATCTATTTGCCACAGAACAAACATGCATAGCTACCTAACTATAAATTTATGAACTTATTTAGAAATTCTTAATAATAGTACCTATAAGTAGAAAAGGAAATTCTTGTTATCACTTTGAGACAAAAGACTTATTTTGTTGCTTACAATGTTGTGAATTCACTCGATTTTTGACACTACAAATCGATTTCAGCTAGCTTTAAATCCCTCATTTATGCAGTTATAAAACTGCATAAAGTATAAACTACTTTTTTAAACTAGATAACTTTGGATGGAGTTTTAACAACTGCCATAAGATAGTGATCCTTTCAATTTTTATCTATACAATATACCAACTATTCTTCAGGTTCACGCTACTATTTTCAAAACAAAACAAAATCAATCTGAGAACTTTTCCATTTATTCCATCACATACTTCCAGACCAGACGAGGTCCTAACAGCACTAAACATCAGAGAGTCTAGATGCAGTGTTGCCAACCTTACAATCTAAAATGTACCAAATCAATCATAAAAAAACTGCAGAAAACAGTAAATAGTAAATTCAGATCAATACATCTACTGTCTAGCAGAAGATAAAAGATTTTCTTTGTATTTTTTTAAAGTAGAAGATGTTAATTAATTTTTAAATCGCTTTTTGCTTTATTATTTGACTTGTAAGTATTATTATAATTTGTCTTATATATGGTTATAAAGAACCGACACAATAAAAAAAAAAAGAATATGTTCAAGACGCAAGCATTTTTGATATTTTACTTCAGGTGCCTAAAGTACAAAAACGGTAGTTATATCAAGTAAAACAATCAAAATCAAAGTATTTTATTTTAATTAAACCATATAGATACTTTTGAATTGTCATGTTGGATACGCAGTTTATGAAAATGAGACGCCAATGCAGGTTGAGTATGGCATGAATACATTTCGGAAAAAAAACTGTTCCTTTTATATAAAATCAGTTACAAAACTAATACATAGAAGGTACTATAAGGGTCAAAATTGCAGTCACACTCGACCAAAACAGAAAAGGCAATCATTTTGTAGGCAGCAGAATTTCAACTTTTCGCGGTTAGTAGGAATAATCTATACATTAATTTCTAAACAAAATATTAAATCAGTTGTGGATAATTTAACTTCTTCTACAAAAACTAGCTATTTCAGTTTTGGGAGAGTATGACTGCACTTTTGACCCTTGACTGTACATATAAAAAGTTACAAAATGTTACATACCCTACATGCTGCATTCTATCTGTGAGAATGATATTCCGCTACAATCAAATTAAAGATGAATCCAGCTGCACATTTGCAAGTGTCAGTAGGTCTCTATTGAGAAGAATGTGGTAGGTACAAGTTTTTGGTTACTTCATTCTTGTTGGAAAAATACATACTTATATGATACAACCAAAACAGAAAAGTGGGATGCCGTAAAAAAAAATCAGTAAATCTACTATTAAAACAATAGGGTTGGCAACACTGGTAGAGTGGTATTAGACTGAATATTGGTAATAGAGTAAGTTCCGTAAAAACCTTTACTTTACGGGCAATTCCCTGCACCTGCTGCGTCTACCACACTAATGTGTCTGCAGTCTGTATCAGCTTTTATATTCCCTTAAAAATATACTAAACAAAGAAAAATATGCCTTAAATCTATAGCCATACGGTTCAAGGATGTTTCAAAAAAGGTTTTATAAAAGTTGCAAACTGTAATAACTTTGAGAAGTATTGTTTTGTTTGTGACCAAAAAGAGTAAATATTTTGCAAAGTATTTGGGTTTGTTTGTTCTTTGATATTGTGTTTAGTTTTTGATTTTATGACTGTTTGAAGATGGTAAAGTTAAGTGGTTGAAAGCTTGATAGTGTGAACCTCATTTTATTTATTTATCTATACTATAAGTACACTATAATATAATACTATTATCTATACTTATATTATAAAGAGGTAAAGTTTGTGAATTTGTGACGTTGTAGGGGGTAATCTCTGGATCTGCTGAACCGATTTTGACATTTTTTTTACCAGTAGATAGCTACATTATTCCTGAGTGTGTATAATATATTTTCAAAAAAATTGTAATCCTTACGAAAATTGCAATAATGTAACCCAAAGTAGCAAAATGTTGCTTGTAAAATGCATTCTTTGGCGTGCGCTGAGAAAACTATTGATGATACATAAAATTATTAGGTAGGTAGGGTAGGCAGGGTAGGCAGGGTAGGCAGGGTAGGCAGGGTATGCAGGGTAGGCAGGGTAGGCTGGGTAGGCAGGGTAGGCAGGGTAGGCAGATGACGGGAGCGAAGCCCCGGGGGTCAGCTAGTAATATTATAAAGAGATAAATTTTGAGAGATTGTGAGGTTGTAGGGGGTATTCTCAGGATCTACTGAACCGATTTAGATGAAATTTGGCATGGGTATAGTTTGAGACCCTGGAAGTACATAGGATATTTTGTATTCCCTGGAGAAGATAAAACACTTTTTACGTGGGCGAAGCCGCGGGCAGAAGCTAGTTTATTATATACTTTATTATATACTTTATTGTACTTCATTGTACATTATGGGTGCAATAAATTTGATTTGATTTGAACTTTGATGCTTTGATTTGATGCACCATAAGTTACATTCATAAAGGAAACTTAAAACTAGAAACACATACAATGGGTGGCCTTATCGCATTCCATGATCTCTTACAGGCAACCAGCACTTGTAGCCAAGTTGAAAATCTACAATCGATAACGCTAGTAGAAAACGAATCAAAGTATGGGAATGACACTTCTGAACGTTAAGTCACGTGGTCAGACCATACAAATAGAAGGCGTTAACGATTCTAGAAAGAGATTCGATACGAAACGTTCGTAACTTGGCTAGGGGGGATCTAAGGACAGTAATTGCTGGAAACGAAGATTTTGTTGCTAAGCATTTGCTTTGGCAAATATTTTAGGTCACTAGTAAAGTAAGTAAATAAATATTTTGCGCTAAAAGTAGTATATATTTTGTGCTTTCTTTTTTTTTTTTTGTAAGCAAATATGAATCATCATCTGCCTAGCCTTTTTCCCAATTATTGTTGGGGTCGGCTTCCAGTCTTACCGGATTCAGCTGAGTACCAGTGTTTTACATGTAGCGACTGCCTATCAGACCTCCCCAACCCAGTAACTGGGTAACACGATACCCCTTGGCAAGACTGGTGTCAGATCTCAAGCTTCTGACTACCCGTAACGACTGTCAAAGATCTTCAAATAACAGCCGGGACCAACGGCTTAACGTGCTTTCCGAGGCACGGAGGAAACTCGGTAGGTTGAAATGGTCACCCATCCACGGTCCGACCTCGTCAAGCGTTGCTTAACCTTGAAGATCGACCGTGCGGCTGTTATTATTTAGCCACGAGCACGAGCACGAGCAAATATGAATGATTTTTAAAAATATCTCGGTCAGAGACGAAGTTATTAAGCGTCAAAGTTGAGACTAGAAAGAGAAGTCCGACGTGCCACATGACGTCAAAAAGCACGAACACAGCGTGCCACAGAAAACGGCGTTTTCGTAGAGAGAAACATATATAAATTATTTCATTAAATTGTTTTATCTCTTTCGTTTTTCGATCGATTCGAATTTTAATTAAGTATTAGTATACAATTTTTTCTTTTTTTAACGATACACTGGTCAAATAACATTTTTTTTTTCATGTATATTCCCTTACTGAAAATATGGGAAATAATCCGCTTGATGCAAGTTTTAGAAACTATAGTAAAATAACATCAAGCATTTAGTCTACAGGGGGTAAAGCAGAGTGTGCTTTCCTAGAAGTAGTACATTTCACTAATTATGTGAAAGTCCAGTGGGATGTGAGCCTATGCCAAATGAGCAAAAATCTTGATACAGGGCTGATATTGGATCGCTACCATCTGATGGTTGACGCGTTGGGGCTGCAGGGGAGGAGGAGTGTCGGTATAACGTTGGCCGCTCTCCCTATCTCCTACGGCTGAAAAATGGTAGGTCAATGATCTGACCCGTCACAAGCGTTCTGCCCGTGTTCCCGCCATAAGTGGCACAGAAGGACACCGTAGAGTTTTAGTGGGTTAGAATCCCACAAAACTACACCGTCTCCCCGTGGTAGTGCAGTATGTATGAGCATTTAACCGAGCAAAAAAAAAAGGCTGGTACTGAGAAATTCCAGATGGAAAACCTCAATAAGACTTTGCGCGACACAGGAATCGAACCCAGGACCAAAGCAAAGCAAAACAGTAGCGCTTGCAATCACTGGACCATCGAGGGAGCAGATGAATAAAAATGTTACTATTAAAAATAAGCCAGATTTGTAAATATATTCTACGTGCCCCTTAGTTATTTTAATCTCAGCACACGTACAACTCATTTTAGTTATTTCATATATTATAAACCAAAAAAGCCATGCAAGTACGAACAAATCTTACAAAAGAAATAGACCATAGGTAATCTTACTACAAGAATCAAACCTCAACTCCATGTTCCTTGATTTAAGTTATGAGTGAATAGGTTTCTTCTAGGCAAGCGTGATTCACCGTCGACCACATCATCACTTACCACATCAGGTGAGATAGTGGTCAAGCGCGAGCCTAAAGAAAAAATCCTACCTATAACACACGTTGTGAATGGATCACTGCAAATCCCGAATAGTGGGGTATTGTTGTTAAAGAGCTAGTTAAGTAGATAAATGCTTAATTTTTGTTTTAGAAAATTTTGTAAAACAATGAAATGACAAGCTGCCAAAGTCAGCTTCAAAAAAAAAAAATGTTTCGATGAATTGTTTAACTTCCTATTAACCTATGAACTTTAAATTACTAACAAATACCAATATATTGAACAATCAGAATTTTCTTTGAAATTTCCTATCTCTTTCTATTAAAAACCAACTTGTTTTTGCGGTTTGGTATATGCGAAGTCCGACACGCATTTTGCCGATTTTTTTTATTTCGTGATAAACCTATTCACATTATTACATTTGGGGGAGGCCTATGATGTAGTGGACGTCTTTCGGCTAACACAATGATGATGAAGCCTGCTCTTGACCTCGATCTCGCCTGATGGAAAAGAAGCGATAAATAATAAATAACACTAGAAATAAGTCTGCTTGGAAATTTTTACTTTCCAGTTGTGCATTCAAGTCACCGCCAGCTAACAAAAAAAACAAAATCGTTAACTCCTGTCTACCAATGTATTCCAATATTTCAAAATGATACGAAAAAAATGTAAAGGCAGTATTGCTAACACGATCAAAACAAACGTATCGTGGTAAGGGGCGTCCTTGACCCTTTCACTTGGCATGAGTATTTATTTAGGTAGGTTACAAGTATAATGAAACTCTTATACCAATTTCTAAACTTTATTTGACAATTAATTTCAGTAATGAGTTAATATCTCATAAACGCGTGGACCGATTTACATGATTTAAACGGATAAAATGGTTCTACGCCTATACCTTTAATTTAAGCCCAAAATTACCAAAATTATTTTCAAGTTACCTACGTAATTATATTTTTTGGTACAACTGTACAAGTCGGATCAATGCCTTTTATTTTTTTGTTATCTGGCGGAGACTCTAGACAATGTCCACGTAACCACCTAACCACTCTCCCAAAACCATAGATTAACCTTCTATAATTTAGGCAGATAGGTACACGTCAGAACAGCTCTAAAGAAAGCAAAACTACATGCAATAGATTTGTTATGAAAACAAACAGTAGATATTTTACTTAAGGGAACACTAGTCGACGGCACGAACTATTTTGTGCGCGGGGTTAAAATGCGTGCTATATTAACCGACAACACGTGCGGAATAGATACATGCTGTTATGAGCAGTAAGAAGCTAGTTCGCGTACGAATACATAATTTTGCAAATTTGTAGCGAATTGGATGATGATTTAGAACGAAAACGAGCGCGCGAAATTTTATAAACAGACCTTTGGGAGTCTGGATATCATGAAAAAACGAATGAATGTATCTGTTCAAAATAAAATTATTTGCATTGTTGAACTACTAATCTATCCCTGTATGGAGGCCTTTTTTCAATTTTCCTTCTTCTTATGGAAGTTATTTGCGCCCAAAGATGCTTAAAATTAGTGTTAAAATATGGAACTTTCGAAGCTCATAACTTTCAAGTAATTTTTTTTTTACTTTTTTGCTTCCATACAGGGCTAGATAAACAATTTGATATTATTTTTTATTTTGAACGTACATCGTCAAACAGTGGGTAAAAGCCAGACTACGTTTGTATGGAAGAATTTTCGACTAGTGTACCCTTAATCTCAGTTTCTCCACCAAACCAATAACCAACAAACAGAAAAATCCTCGAACAAATAATAAAAGAACGCTTATATGCACAAAACACTCAAGAGCATTTAAATAGTGACGTCATCTGGAAAAGCCGTTAAAGCGTGATTTTCTCATTTAAAATGGTCGGCATTTCAATATGGTGGTGAAATCGGTCCATTACAATACAATGGACGCGCGTTCCTACCTGCAAGTGGTTGTTTACAGAGATGGAGCTAGGGGGATTGGGGTGCAAATTTAATAGAAAGGATTTAGTCATATACCTATAATTAAAATTACACCAACAAACATCATCATCAAAGCAAGGTTATAACCATTGTGCGTAAGGAACAGATGTATACAAGGCACACACATACATCTGTAAAATAACCTAGCTATAAGAGATTATGGTAGCCCCCATACTCTCAAAACGGTTAAGGAAAACATCATGAGGAAACCAGCAAAGTACATAGAACCAAAAAATCACAACATATGTCAATTACAACACAATGGACGCCCGTTCCTACCTGCGAGTGGCTATTTACAGGGACGGAGCTCCGGAGGAATCTTCACTGACGCACTATTCTATTGCTAAATATAGTAGGATTATTGCGTAATTGTCATCTCGAGGACATAAGTTTTGGTTATAAAAAATATAGGTACTTATATTAAAACCCGTATAGGAAACAAATCAACGTTACCCCTATTTATAACTAACACAACATCACAATATAAAACACTTTCACGAAAATGGCCCTCTAAATACACCTATTTCGGTCCTGTATTTCCCATAGCTGCAACTGAAACCCTGTAATTTAATTCGCATAACGCTCGCGCCGACCCTATGCTGAAATCAATGCACAACGCGTGCCAGGTGGTCGATATATCACTCCCGTCCGTATAGATACGGCAGACACTTGCAATCATAAACGGTAATTGGAGCCTCGGACGGCGGGAAAAAATTGTTTTGCCGGGCACAGAGATTACAGATTAAAAAGTGTAATCTAGTTTGGAATAGCAGAGATTGGGTTTTGGATATCATAGTCGACTATGACACGCTCCTTCTTATAAGGAGCAGACCAGTATTCTAATAGTGAGAATGTTATCGTAGGGTGATAATCTATATACTTTATAATTTAATATTATAAGGCTGAAGAGTTTGTTTGTTTGAACGCGCTAATCTCAGGAACTACTGGTTGGAATTGAAAAAATATTTTGTGTTGAATAGGCCATTTATCGTGGAAGGTTATTTGCTATATAACATCACGCTACGACCAACAGGAGCTATGTATGCTCCATACATAAAAAATATTGCAAAAACGGGAAAAAATATTCCTTTTTGAGAGCTTCCGTTGCGTGCGCTGCGCTGCGTAAGCGGATAAAGTTACGCAACATTCATGTATGTAGGGTAGGTAGGATAGATGCAGTTGACGGGAGCGAAGCCGCGTGGGACAGCTAGTATTTAGATATGCGGTAACCTTGGCATCATGGGCTTTTTCTATGAGGAAAGCTGAAAATATGTATCGATAAACTAACTCATGATATTTTTAACAAATTAGGCGCTATACTTCTAATTAGAAGAATTACGAATTTCGGTACGACAGTAATTTCTGGCTCAAAAATTGGCCACTTCACGGAATCGATTTAAGTGCCCTTGCAATTTCTTTACGAGAGCTGAAGGGCTAATTTATATGAACCGGTCAAAGACAAAATGTATCATATCTAACATAAAAAAACCGGCCAAGTGAGAGTCGGACTCGCACATGAAGGGTTCCGTACCATTATCGCAAAACACTGCATAAAAATCACGTTTGTTGTATGGGAGCCCCCCTTAATTTATTTTATTTTAATTTATTAATTATTATTTTTTGAAGTAAATATACAACTAAACATTCTGTGAATATTTCAAGCGTCTACCTGTTGCCGTTATAAATATCGAGCAAAAAACGGCAAAAATATCACGTTTGTTGTATGGGAGCCCCCCTTTAATATTTACTTTATACTGTTTTTAGTATTTGTTGTTATAGCGACAACAGAAAAACATCATCTATGAAAATTTCAACTGTCTAGCTATCACGGTACATGAGATACAGCCTGGAGACAGACGGACAGACAGACAGACGGATCGCGAAGTCTTAGTAATAGGGTCCCGTTTTTACCCTTTGGGTACGGAACCCCAAAAACAATAAAATTGCATTTTAAATGATAAATTATAATACACGAGAATTACATCATTCTTTGCACACTGGCATTCTTAATGATCGAATTACTCCTACATAATATCGAATTATGTACAAACATCGAAGCTATAAATAGGACAGATAAGAAAATCTCAGTGTCATGTCAGTGTCCCATTCGTGACGTCGGCATTCCATTACGCCATAGATAGTAACTGATAATTTCGACTTGCTCAGCAAGTGGTAGCGTGGCCGAGCGGTCTAAGGCGCTGGTTTAAGGCACCAGTCTCTTCGGAGGCGTGGGTTCGAATCCCACCGCTGCCAAAACATTTTTGTGCTTTTATTTTGCTTTTTCTATTATTTATTAAGTTTTATTTAATGCTTTTTCCAAATGATCATTATTAGTAAAAAGTAGAACATACAAAAAAAATCCCTATATTTTGATTTATTCTCTGTTCCTTCTTATTGTCTGTTTATTATCAATGTGTGTATATACATAAATATATATTAATAAAAAAGGTTTTTTTTATTTATTTTTTTAAAAGGTTAAAATAAAAAAAAGCGTTACAATAATTGATATATATATATACATTATATCCGTGAGGTACCTACATTACAATACTTTATTATAATCGAGAATATAAATAAACATAGAAACATAACTTTCGGTTCAAACAAAACTTGTTCAAAGGCATAACAATAATTAATTAATTAAATACCTGGTACATTTTAATTAAGTATTATAAAGTACAAAATATGAAATCATTCGCACCAATAACTTCACTTTACCAGCACTGGCAAACAAAGTAAAAAGGTGCAGGTAGGTAATATACTCCCCTACCATATTTTTCACACCTCAATGGTCACAAAAACTGAAATAGATCTACGTACGTCAATCAATTCTGGACCTTATCTCTATAAAAGGTAGATTCAAAATTCATTGCAGTATTTGCACATGTGACGTAGTGCTTGGTTTTTTTTTTTTCAGTCAATATACGGTCTGTCTGTCAATGTTCTAGCCATGTTGCTAGTTTTCATTTTGACGGCACAAGCTAACAGTTATTGGCTTTCCAGAAATTTCCGCGTGAAAACTGAAAGATTTTTTGTTGTTTCAAGTGCAGTATGTCGTGTCGGTTTGAGTTCTATTAGACTAGCACTTGCCAGCAGCTTCACCCGCTTGAAATTCATAAAGTTATCCCAAGGGAACACATACCCGGGATTAAAAATCCTTGTTGAATCGTAATGCAGTACATGGTCTACCCGTATGTTAGGTTTCATTCTAATCTGTCCTGTCGTTGAGACGTAGACGTAGAAAAGGCAACAGAAGAGACAGAGTTACTTTCGTAATTATAAATTAACTAGCTCCTGCCAGCGGATTCGCCCACGTTAATGTCAAAATTTATCCCAAGGGAACTATTCCCGGGATAAAAAGTATCCGATGTGCTATTTCAGACTATAATCTATCTGCGTGCCAAATTCCAGTCAGGTCCTTCCAGCCGTTTGAGCGTGAAGAAGTAACAAACATACAAACACACACTCACTCACAAAGTTTCGCCTTTACAATATTAGTGTCATTAATGGTTAGTAGCTTACCTACAATCCTATAAAGACAGCTAAATAAAACTTGTTGGTCATGGTACTTACTGACTGCCGGTGACTGACTGAAGGTGAGACTTCATACATGCATTTGCACCGTTTACAAATAGTACGAACACGCTTTAAATTATTATAATTTATGTGAAAATCAATGTTCATTACAATATTTAAATGTGGAATAACATTTATTACATAGCTACTGACTTTGTGACACTGTTGACAGTTGAGTATGTGTTGATGAAACACGATTTAAAAAACGAATTACACGCATACACGCATTTGTAGTATACTAGCTTTTTGCCGCGGCTTCGCTCTCGTGGAGCATCTCACAGAAGTATGCATATAAATGTTGATAAAAACGGCTCTAAGCTGCTCGAATGCTCGATGGCATAAAATATTTTTTTTTGTGTAATGACGTCATATTTTTTTTCTCCTTCTTAGCCTGTCGATGTTACTGTAAATCCTGATTTATCTTGATTTGCCGGTAAAGCCTGAGATTTACAAAGTCTGTGAAGTAAAGTCTTACTGGTCAAAGTCCGAAATGATCTATCACATCACACATCGTCAGCCTATCCTCTTTGTGAGAGGGAATGGGCCGTAATCCACCACGCGGGCTCAGTGCGGGTTGGTGGATGTCACATGTCTTTGAATTTTTGGTTTTAGGACATGCCGGTTTCCTCACGATGTTTTCCTTCACCGTTTTGAGAGCAGTGGTGATGAAATAATTTAGACAAAGTAAAGCGCCTGCCTGGGCTCGAACCCACGACCTACAACTTGTAAGTCGCGGCCGATACCACTGGGCCACCACTGCTAAAATGATCTATGGTAATAGCTAATTTCGGCTTTTCATCAGCAATCACACGGTCAATATTAGGATAACACTTTGTTTCATTATTTAAAAAAAAATTAAAAGGTTTAAAAACATTGCCCGTTAAAAGCATTCAAAATTGGTTTTAAAATCATGTTTGTATTTTACTGTAAATGAATGAATAAGTGAAGCTATTCAATTAGTCCTTAATTGTTCTCGTCATTTCGTATCATAGCGTGTCAAAGACAATAATATTTGAACATTTACATGTCAAGATTACTAGTAAAGGCCGTTATTTTCGGGCTTTTACAAGTAAAACTTGGTAAATTTTAGCTACATTGCTCTAGCTACGTAGCCAGAGCAATGTAGCTATAGTAATGTATGAAGCTAGAGAAAAGTAGCTAGAGCTGGTTAGCTGAAGAAATTCAGCTAGATCTGTATAGCTAGAGAAATTAAGCTAGATCTATATAGCTAGAGCAATTCAGCTAGATCTGTATAGCTAGAGCAATGTAGATAGAGCTGGACAATTAGACCTGAATAGCTAGAGATGGAAAGTTAGAGCTGGATAGCTAGAAATGGTCGGCTAGAGCTGAACAGCTAGATCAATGTAACTAGAACAATTTCTCTTTCTGGATAGATATAGCTGGAATTCTAGAGATGGATAGCTAGAGCAATGCAGATGGAGCAATTTAGCTAGAGCTGGATAGGCAGAATCACTTAGCTAGAGAAGGATAGTTAGAGCTGAATAGCTAGTGCTGGATAGCTAGAGCAATGCAAATATAGCAATTTAGCTATAGCAAAATATCTAGAGAAATTTAGCTGGAGAAATGTAGCTAGAGCAATGTAGCTAGAGAAATGTAGCTAGAGCAATGTAGCTAGAGCAATGTAGCTAGAGCAATGTAGCTAGACCAATGTAGCTAGAGCAATGTAGCTAGAGCAATATAGCTAGAGCTGGCCATAGAGACAAACGATATTTTTCTTTTATTTTAACATCCCAATTATATGGATTTCTACTCCTGCAATTACTTTAGCTAGTTTCCCGGATAAATTGCATGCTATTTTATTAATCTATCGAAAAACAATCCAACAACCACTAATTTGACCATGTCTCATTTCTCCGTGCGATTGCATGGAAAGGCAAAATGCGATTTAAGTTTTTGCGAGGATAGATCTCCCGTTTATCGGCGGGACATCTTTTCTTCCATGGATTAGGCAACTATGCTCTATGTTGGATAGATACCCCAAATGATAGAGGTCCGAAAAAATCGCTAACACTCTGGAAATATTTAAGATAATATTTTTATGTACTTTTCATAAATGTGTAGATAAAAACCAAAGAACCGGCCAGTTTTAAATATATAGTATTTTGCGTTTTGTACTGAGAGATGTATAGAGAGCAAGTAGATTGAGTGAGTGAGTGAGTGAGTGTGGTAGTGAATAGAGTAGTTTCAAAAAGTGTGGCAACTATCCGGCTTTTAACCTATAGCATCTGTCCCATGTAAAAGCGGGTGAGTCTATTGCCATCAACCGCGCAAAAGTCTGGACTCCGGGCTGTTACTGAGTGAGAGTGAGTGTGTGAGTGTGGTAGTGAATATAGTGGTTTCAAAAAGTGTGGCAACTATCCGGCTTTTAACCTATAGTATCTGTCCCATATAAAAGGGAGTGAGTCTATTGCTATCAACCGTGCAAAAGTCTGGACTCCGGGCTGTTACTGAGTGAGAATGAGTGAGTGTGGTAGTAATAGAGTGGTTTAAAAAAGTGAGGCAGCTATCCGGCTTTTAACCTATAGCATCTGTCCTATGTAACAGAAAGCGAGTCTATTGCCATCAACCAGGTACAAGTCTAGGCTTCGGCTGAGTGAGAGTGAGTGAGTGTGGTAGTGTATAGAGTGGTTCCAAAAACTATCCGGCTTTTAACCTATAGCATCTGTCTCATGTAACAGGGGGCGAGTCTATTGCCCTCAACCGGGCAGAAGTCTGGACACAGAGCTGTTACTGAGAATTTTTTTTGATAACCCAATAACACCTGGCCTGACCTGTGAATCGAACCCTATTGGCGCCTCCTCATACTCAAAAGGAGCGATCTTGACCACTGCACCAACGACTAACGAGATAGTCCCTTGAAAATAACTAGTGAAATGTGGCTGAACTATACGTGCTTCACTGCCTAAGCATTCGGGAGTGATGTTAAGTATGTGCATAACATCTGTTTTAACCGATTTTAAAAAAAGGAGGTTATCAATTCGACACGCATGTATTTAAATTGTTGTAATTGCACAATATTCACATATGTTACTCTATGTAGCCTTCTAAATATGTGTGCCAAATTTCATAAGTGTATGTTATGTATATATGTTTGTCCGTGCATATCTCAGAAACTAGTATACATATATCGGAGAGATATATATATTGGATCGTGGTCTTACTTCTTTATTTTAGGGAATAATGCAAGTTGCATCAAAATAGGTTCAGCAGTTATCGAGATATGGAACATAGGACCTAACTCCTTAACGACAAACAGTACGAATGTGTAAATTGAGTTATTATGGGTATTTTGTCAATCCTTTAGGTACCTTCCTTTTTATGTAGTGTAAAAATGTAGTGGAAAATGTTGATAAAAGGCGTCCAGTGTGTTCAGTGTTCTGCGATATGACACAGGCATTTGACTGCGTGGACCATAAAATATTACTGGATTAATGGGATGCTTACGGAATCAGGGGAAACGTTTTACAGTTAATGGAGTCATACCTTAGAAACCAGAAATAATATGTTGAATTAAGTCAATGCAATTATGTGACTAGAGAAGAGAAGATATTTACATCCAAACACAAATTAGTCATGTACGGCGTTCCACAAGGGAGTGTCCTAGATCCTCTACTATTCATAATTTATATTAATGATCTACCAAATGTAACAAATAACCCGATGATAGCACCGTAACAATTAAATTTACTGATAATCAAAATTATGAAGCTGAAATAAATAATACAGTTAATTTCATTGTTACCTGGCTAAGTAATAATAATCTAAAATTAAATATTGATAAAACAAAATTAAACATTAATTTTGTTTTATCAATATTTTATATATTTAGTCAGCGTTTAAATATTAATAACAACTTGAATATTCATAACGATAACAAAAAGATAAGTAAAGTGGACGTGAATAAGTTCTTAGGGCTCACAATAGATAAAACATTAAACTGGAAACCACATTTAGAGGAGTTAAGCAAGCGATTGAGTAAATCCGCCTATATACTCTATAAAATCGCTCCTGTTCTAGGTGTAGATGCCAAACTCACGGCGTATCATGGCATAGTTGGTCATCTCCTGAGATTTGGTGTTATTTTCTGGGGGAACTCAACCCTCAAAGAGTTAATATTCAGGTCACAGAAGAGGTGCATTAGAGCCATGTTTGGTTTAAAAACAAGCAACTGATGCAAGCCATTTTTAGTAAAACATAAAATTTTAACCCTCCCATCACTCTATATATTTGAAATTTCAATTTTCATAAAATCTAACCCGCATTTGTTTGAGAAACTATCAGATATGGATAACCGCAACCGGCGCGATAAATATAAGCACAGATTGTGTGTGAGACGATCCAATACAACACCAATGCATAAAAGTGTTTTCTGTATGGCACCACGTATATTTAACCACCTACCACAATCACTCAGAGATATAACTGTGAATAACCTATTTAAGAAAAAACTAAAGGAGTATTTAGCAACCAAATGTTTCTATAGTATTGCTGAGTTTCTAGTGGAGAAAACATAATAATTCTAATGTAGTGGCGAAGTCTGGTTCTGTTAACTATTGTAATTATTTTATTTTGATTTGACATTTTAATTAATAATAATAATATGCATAGTAATGATATTCGCTGAAGGTCATACAGGTCTACGCCCCGACCTCGGCACACCCCGACGACGAGGTAGAGACCATGTATGAGGATATCTCTAGAGCCATGCATGGTTTCAAAACTCACTTCACCGTTGTCATGGGGGACTTCAACGCAAAACTGGGCAAACGAGACGTGGATGAGCTGCAAGTGGGGCAATTTGGAGTTGGACGCCGGAACCACCGGGGTCACCTACTGGCCAGTTTTATGGAGAAGGAGGGCCTTTACATGATGAACTCCTTCTTCAGAAAGCGTGAGCACAGGAAGTGGACCTGGCAAAGCCCCGATGGTGCAACTAAAAACGAGATCGACTTCATCATGTCAACCAAGAAGCAAGTGTTCAATGATGTCTCTGTGATCAATTCGGTGAAAACCGGGAGCAATCACCGCATGGTAAGAGGCACATTGAACATTAATGTTAAACTTGAAAGGTCTCGACTGGTGAAGTCCACGCTCCGCCCAGCACAGATCCAGGTCCAAAACCCCGAGAACTTTCAGCTCGAACTCCAGAATCGTTTCGAGTGCCTAGAAAGCTCCGTGGACGATTACAGCGATGGGTTCGTGGAAGCTGTCCATACGGTCGGGTCTAAGTTTTTCAAGACCCGCCGTACAGATAGGAACAAAAAGCTCTCTGATCCTACTCTCAAGCTAATGAAGGAGAGGCGTGAGATGATCCTGCAGTCTTCAGACGATGCGTTGAAATACCGGCAGCTAAATAGACGGATCTCAAAGTCCTTGAAAAGCGACCTTCGCCGCTTTAATACTGAGCGTATAAAAGACGCGATTGAGCGGAATAAGAGCTCCAAGGTCTTTGCAAGAGATCTGTCTATAGGGCAGAGCCAGCTCACGAAACTGAAGACCGATGATGGCAGGATTGTTTCCGCCAAACCAGAGCTTCTGAGGGAGATCGACAGATTCTATGGGCAGCTGTACACGTCAACCAGTAAACCCGTCGCGAATCTAGCGAATGACCCGAGAGCTAGATTGACCCGACACTATACCGAAGACATTCCGGACGTCAGCCTGTATGAGATTAGGATGGCTCTGAAACAGCTTAAGAACAACAAGGCACCGGGTGACGACGGAATTACGGCCGAACTCCTGAAGGCGGGTGGAAAACCAATCCTTAAGGCCCTTCAGAAGCTGTTTGATTCCGTCATACTCGAAGGGAAAACGCCACAGGCATGGTGCAGGGGTGTGGTGGTACTCTTCTTCAAGAAGGGTGACAATGCCTTACTGAAGAACTATAGGCCCATCACACTTCTTAGCCATGTCTACAAGCTGTTTTCAAGAGTCATCACGAATCGTCTCGCGCGCAGGTTTGACGATTTCCAGCCTCCCGAACAAGCCGGATTCCGTAAAGGCTTCAGCACCGTACACCACATACATACGCTGCGGCAGGTTATACAGAAGACCGAAGAGTACAACCTGCCTCTCTGTTTAGCTTTTGTGGACTACGAGAAAGCCTTCGATTCGATCGAGACTTGGGCTGTACTGCAGTCTCTCCAACGGTGCCAAATTGACTACCGGTACATCGAAGTGTTGAAGTGTTTATACAAAAACGCCACTATGTCAGTTCGACTTCAGGATCAGACCTCGGCACCAGTCCTTCTGCAGCGAGGTGTGAGACAGGGAGACGTCATATCTCCGAAGCTGTTTACCGCTGCACAGGAGGATGTCTTCAAGGTTCTGGACTGGAGAGGGCTAGGCATCAACGTCAATGGCGAGTGCATCACTCACCTTCGGTTTGCTGACGATATAGTGGTTATGGCTGAGACCATGGAGGACCTCAGTACAATGCTCGATGACCTCAGTAGAGCTTCCGAAAGAGTGAGTCTTAGAATGAACATGGACAAAACCAAGGTGATGTTGAATGCCCATGTTACACCCACTCCTATCAAGGTAGGAGACTCTACACTCGAAGTTGTGGGCGACTATGTCTACCTGGGACAAACGATCCATTTGGGTAGGGCCAACTTCGAGAAAGAGGTCAACCGTCGAATCCGACTCGGCTGGGCAGCGTTCGAGAAGTTGCGCGGTATCTTCTCGTCCAACTTAACACAGTGTCTCAAGACGAAAGTCTATGACCAGTGTGTGTTGCCAGTGATGACATATGGCTCTGAGACGTGGTCGCTTACAATGGGCCTCATCAGAAAACTTACAGTCACTCAAAGGGCAATGGAGAGGGCTATGCTCGGCATTTCCTTGCGTGATCGAATCAGAAATGTAGAGATCCGCAAGAGAACCAAGGTTACCGACATAGCCCGAAGAATTGCCAAACTTAAGTGGCAGTGGGCAGGGCACATTGCTCGCAGTACGGATGGCCGATGGGGCAGAAAGGTTCTGGAGTGGCGACCGCGAACCGGAAGACGTTGCGTTGGAAGGCCTCCCACCAGGTGGACCGATGACCTGGTGAAGGTTGCGGGAATCCGCTGGTTGCGAGACGCACGGGACCGGTCAATGTGGCGACGCTTGGGGGAGACCTATGTCCAGCAGTGGACGTCTTTCGGCTGATATAATGATGATGATGATGATAGTAATGATAATATATATATTTTTTTTTTTTTTTTTTTGTTATTGAACTTATCTAATTTAATTAATGTTTAAGTTTAACTACTTTATATTTATATTTAATTTTTTTTTTTTATGCATGATAATTAATAGTTATAATTAATGTTATTGTAACACATATTTGTATGCCGTTAAGGTAAAACATGACTGTGATCCTTTCTGCAATGTACTTAACATCTTGCATGCTTTGTGTGTGCATACTCATGTTTCTGACAAATAAACGATCTTTATCTTATCTTTAAACTTACTATTTTTAGTAATGGTGTGCCCAAACTAAAAACAGAGAATAAAAGCATTTTCACAAAAAGGTAAACCGACTCCAAAAGTAAAACACTAGAAAATGCTAAATAACTTTCGTTTCAGAAGTTGGTGTCGCAAAACGATAACAACAAGTGGTACCAAAGACGAAACGAAAGTTATTTAGCACTTTCTAGTGTTTTGCCTTTGAAGTCTGTTTTTAGGGTTCTGTGCATCGAAAGGAAAAAACGGAACTTTTATAGGATCACTTTGTTATCCATCCGTCTGTCTGTCAAGACCGTTTTTCTCAGGAACGCCTGGTTGTATCAAGAAATGAAATTTATATCAAATACTCAGGTCTACTTTCCCTTAAAGCTGTGAAAAAAACAAACTTCTAAGCCAACGCAATCAAAAGATACAGTCGTTTATGGCGCAAATTTCCGCAAATTTTCGACACTCGCAAGTGAATCAAAACCTACTGGGTACTTCCCGTGAACTCTGAATCTTGAAATTTGGTTCGAAGCAACGTCTAAAGATCGCACAGATAAAGGGAAAATTGCAAAAACAGTAAATTTTTAGTTACTTTATATAATAAAAATATTATTAATAATTTTAAACTTACTACCCCTTTCCTCATGAACGCGTAGAGGTATTAAATTGAAATTCATATCAAATATTCAGGTCTATAATACCTTTAAGCTGAGGTTTGTACGGAACCCCCGGTACACGAACCTGACTCGCACTTGGCCGGTTATAATTTAAAGTTAAATACCTAAATACTAGTTTTTAAGCTGACATGGTCACAATCATTAGAATTAATATTTGTTTCGGGATATTTACCATGTATATTTTGTATTATGTTGAGAGCTCGATATACCTAAATACTAGTCATGCAAGTTAAAGTTCTACCATTCTTTATTTAATGGTAAAATAAACCCATTTCTAACTTAACAACTCATTGCAACGCAATCGTCTGTATCTTTTCACCCCTCTGGCGATCGAATGACCACAATGTCATTGTCAACGGCAAGGAAGTGAATGTCAGCTCCGATATTGTCACGTGGTGCCTGCGTTTGCACAATTGTACCTATTGGTACGTACTTTAAAGGTTAGGGGTAATTGAAGGTATGCCTACCCACTGGCGTTGTAAAAGAAATGGGGTTAGTAAAGTGAGTAATGGAGAATACGGACATTGCATTAGGAATGCCAAAATGTAGTCGTGGATCCGCACTACACAGACTTTCATCTATTTCTACAGAATTTTATCTGTGCAATACAGCAGTACAGACACATGTCAATGTATCAGAATAGTCGAAAGTCTGGCTGTATGTCTGCGTATTTGTCGGAGCTAAATAATTAATTATGAAAATCCAAATCTGAACCAACCAAAGGTCTGCGAAACATATCGTAGAGTTGTCTGCGTGATAATTTTTACTCAGACTGCCAAGTAGAACTTCCAAATCTGTACAGATATCTATACGACAGTTAAAAGACAAAAGTCTGATGCTGTCAGAGAATTCCAAATTTTGTGTGTGCCCATAATCTTATCATGTGATGATATGGCCACCTCTGGTGTTACAGTTAATTAAGACACCTCAAGCCTCTGACTTGGCTATTTCAGAATTACATTAAGTCCAGGTTTCCATAATAAATATGAAGAAGAAGAGTGTAATGCATTTGACCCTTTGCCAAACATTAATGCCATATAGCTCTCGAAGCTAAATCTGAAAGCTCTTAAAACTAGAATAACATCATGCTGCTTGAAGAATGGCTATCATCTCCCTAGATATTTTTTTTATTTTTTATAATACGAGTACTAATCCTGCTCAACAAAGTTCGCGCCTATTCTAAGCAAATTCATTCATTCTATTCCTCTTTCATGCCTCTCGTACTTTAATTCTTCATACTAGTTGTTCTTCTTGCATACTTCTCTTGTGGGTGGGACTCCCACTTTGTTTAAATACCTATACAACTTTATTTATTTCATGTAGTGTCAAAAGACAAAAAGGGCTAAAATATACAAGAATTATAAAAGTTCAAAAAGTACTGTTTACAAATACAAAATATGCAAAAAGTGCTAAGGTACAGAAGTGCTATTTATCACAGGGGAAATCAAAAAAAATAAGCTTTACAAATAGGGAAGAGAAGCACAACAGTGCTTTTCATCATACAGACAATCTGTTGTTGCTAGGTACTACCCCAGTGTACCGCTCTTCATTGCAGTTTTGTGCGTGCTATTGTATGCTTCTTACAAATATTTTTATAATACTGTTGAAGCATAGTGCCGCTTCAACTTCGGTTTCGTGCAATGACGGTGGAAGCCACATTAACATAGTACACCAGGAACTTTTCCCTGTGTTGCTTACTCATGAGCCCATGTAGGCTCTCTGTCGTCAGTCTCCTGTCCAGACCACATTCGAGTTGGTAGCGTCTCCCTTGATATTGACAGCAGTTTCAGAAATAACTTGAATCGAACCTATCCGACATCAACTATTGAATAAATATTAGCATAAATTCAAACAGTTATTAGTTATTCAGAGACCTATTACAGAGCATTATTCACAACCGAATTCAATCAATACAAAACCGAACAATATCCATGACCTTCACGAGGATTTCCATCGCGTCCACAAATATTTGTGTTTCATTCAAGCACATACCTACATCGTGTATTATTCACCAGCAAATCTCAGTTGTCAGGAAAAACTGGTGATATCCAATCACGAACCAGTTAAGGACGAAATATGCGTACAAATACATGTAATTATATTTTGAATGGTGTAAGTTAGGAGCGAGTGTCGGTTGAATGGCTTTTTAATGAATTAAAACTTGTACGCTATAGTGATTATTACACGATCCAATAGTGTCAAATTCTGGAAAGACAAACGGAAGACACACGGCAAACTTAAGGAAATACCTCGTTTTTAACCGACTTCAAAAAAAGGAGGAGGTTCTCAATTCGTCGGAATCTTTTTTTTTATGTATGTTCCCCGATTACTGTAAGACACCTGGACCGATTTGGAAAATTCTTCTTTTGTTTGAAAGGGTATATTTCCTAGTTGGTCCCATAGTCATCAGGTCAGGGTCTGATGATGGGATCTTGGAGAAATCGAGGGAACTCCTCAAATATTATAGGCATACATATAGCGATTTTGGTATTTTTATCAACAATGCAATCATCTGCACTCAGAAAGTAACATTTGGTGAAGTGGAACTGGTGAAGAAGACCACAGATGGTCAATAGAATTCCTTATTGCTAAGTATGTCATTGGTTATATGATATCTCGAATAGTTTAACGACTATGATGAAGCAAATACTTATATATATAAATACATAGTGCTGATGAAAATGGTACCATCGAACTGATCTGATGATGAAGCCGGCAGGTAGGCACTGGTACTCCGAAATCAAACAATGTATCCTAGTCGTGTATGGGCTTATTGAAATCGTCATGAGATGTACTTTGGCCATAAATGAATTTTATGGCAATTGGAAGTACCTATCAAAACTAAAAAGAGATAAATAAAAAACTTTTTAACAAAAAAACAAACCGACTTCCAAAAAAACACTGCAATACGAAAAATAACTCTAAACTCAAACTCTAAAGGTGTCGAAATACGGAAAACAATAGGTACCAAAGACACCGACTTCGGAAAAGAAAGTTATTTTTCGTATTGTAGTGTTTTTTTGGAAGTCGGTTTGTTTTTTTGTTAAAAAGTTTTTTAACAAAATGTACAGACTAAAAATAAAGTCCGATTGATTTTTAATTTTTTTAAACTATTCGATACTTTTTCTCCATCGATTTTGAATGAAATAAATACTCGTATATGCAATAACATTTTTAAACACTTTGGTCAAACTATTTTGGTTAATATCAGCCATTATTCGCAAAGCGGGTCAGATAATGCCCAATGACATTTCAAAAAATCTTAAAATGTACAAAGTATTTTGACGTCTATTTTCACAACACAATGCGCATACTTCTATAACATAATAGAAGAAGATATCTTCTTTAATCTTATAGTTGGCATTTGTAAGTTTGTGCTCCATTGGTGTAATTACTGCAAGGAGGGTAAACAAATAAATATGTCGGAGTTGGTTATTAATTAAAATTGCGGGTAGTCATCAATTTGTAATAATTTGTTTTCTTATTACTAATTTAAGTGATTTTCCTGTCCATTATTGCCTAATAAATCAAATCATAATTTATTAAGTACTCTGTGTACGCACCAATTGATTTTGGCAACTTATTTCGATAATTGTAATCGATGGTAAAGTTCAAAACAATTGTTGACATGTTAATTTGATTATTCTTTGTCTTATCACTATTATTAGCTTACGACAATTATTCTTTTATTACTTGATGATTTTAGAATCGAAGTTTAATTTGATTTAGCACATTTAAGTGTTTTGTATCAAGTAAACACGTGACGTACTTCCGTATGTCATCGGACAGAGTTGTTGTGGAGGGATAGCAAGGTATAAGAGAGCTTGCAACGGTATGCAAGTCAGTCTATCTTCGGATTAGACTCGATAAAGAGCTCCACTGCTCCCGACAAAACTGTCGGTTTATTTGGTACAGCGCTGCTGTATATTCACATAGCTGTATTGGCTTGCTGATGGCGAACGATACACTTTGTATTTGGGTGGCTTAGGCTGCTGTACGAACTATAACCTTAAGGGTTTGTTCGTTTAACTGTATTGTTACCATTTGTATTGTTTTGTTGGTGAAACTGGTACTGTAATTAACAACCTTGTTATTGGTTGTACAGTTCTTGTTTATCCGACAAAAATGGGAACGCCCAAATCCAGACCATATATACCCTTCGGCTCTCATGATCCTACAAATAAATAATGATACAACGATCATCTTTTTCACTAAAATTAAAGTCAATTTGTATTGAAACTGGATAAGCGCTGACTTGTGACCATAATTGCAAATCCCATTACTTTTTTACAAATATGTGTTTGAATAATGCGAGTTAACATAAACGTGTATAAACGAACGTTTATACACGTTTATGTTAACTCGCACGAAGCCTTATGGATAAAAAAAAGTTAATTATAATAAATCAAAAAACCCGACTGCTTAAGAATCGAACGAAAGACGTAAACAAGAAGAAAATCATGCTGTGCAGTCGGAGAATACATCTGGTTTTGGTCAGCCAGCTCGCGAATATGTATCCTCGCGTCTGTATATTACGTCTTTTTAGTTCGCTTTTTAAGCAGTCGGGTTTTTTAATTTATTATAATTAACTTTTTTTATTTACAACTTTTTAGTCATTTTTTTTTAGAATAAGGTTCATTTAAACATATAAGTGTTATATATTTTTGAAAAACCCTTTATTTTGATATCCCAAACGAAGGGTTTGAAAGAAAAAAAAAAATTGCCCCCACAAAATGGCGGCCAAAATACGCCATTTTTTTCTTTTCCAATTTTAATGTAGCCACTGACACTCGCAGGGTTAAGACGAATCGATTGACGTAAGAATCATCAAAATCGGCCAACGTGTTTGGTCTCTAGAACGCCACATAGGAACAAACATACATACATACATAGACTAATAAACACATTACCTTCCTTCGGCAGTCGGGTAAAAACACCTACAACTTTTAAAAATTGATGTCGCTTCCAGCTATACCTTACACTGCCAGTCAGCCAAAATGACCCAATAGGAATTTCAGATTATTATGACGCCGTCCACCCCACGACGTGCGTCATCGCTATGCTACAGGAATAGACATGTGATAATGTCACCCATCAATATGGTTTTATGTTTATATTTTTGTTTACGAGAATTTTGCTTCGACATGGAGTAGGTATTTGCAAGGATTATTTTCTTAGTGTTGGTGTTGTATGGCTTATTTTTGTCCCCATACTGATTTGTTGCCCATCTTTAACACAAAAAAGTTTTTTAGAAGATCTAAACCAATGTTAAAGAATATAACAAAACATTGATCTAATTTTTTTCAATTGTTAGGATGGCTTCTTCAGACAAAATATAAACCATCATCGATTACACGAGTATTTAAAAGGTTAAATTATTTGTTCGTTTGTAACAAGAACTACTGATTTAATTACAGTAATTCTTTCATTGAAAGTAAGCTGAAAAATACACGGATCCTGTGGAAAAACTTACATGAACGAAGCTGAGGGAGAAAGCTAGACTCGCGCACGAAGGGTTCCGCTTCCGTACCATTATCGCAAAAAAACGGCAATAAGTAGACGTTTGTTGTATGGGAGCCCCACTTAACTACCACCACTACTACCACTTAAATATTTATTAGAAAGAAAGAAAGAAAACATTTTTATTTGTGACCCGCACAGGAGACACGAGATAAGAAAAACACAAAAAATAATAAAAAAATAAAAATAAATAAACCCGTGCGAGACCAAAAAGGCTCCTATCTCAGACTATTATTTGTTATAGCGGCAACAAAATCTGTGAAAATATCAACTGTCTAGTTACCACGGTTCAGTAGTAACGCCTGGTGACAGACAGACAGGTAGACGGACAGTGGAGACTTAGTAATAGAGCCCCGTTTTTACCCTTTGGGTATGGAACCCTAGAAAACTACCAGTTAGCCTTTATGTGTACTCTATATTATTTACATACTAGTGACTCGCCCCGGCTTCGTCCATGACAAATTATTTACAAAAACCTCCCTTGTTTCTCACTCTTTCAATTGGTGAAAAGCGCATGAAAATTCGTTCAGTAGTTTTTGAGTTTATCGCAAACAGACGCCGCGGGGGACTTCGTTTTTAGGGTTCCATACCCAAAGGGTAAAAACGGGACCCTATTACTGAGACTTCGCTGTCCGTCTGTTTGTCTGTCTGTCTGTCACCAGGCTGTATCTCATGAACCGTGATAGTTAGACAGTTGAAATTTTCAAAGATGATGTATTCCTGTTGCCGCTATAACAACAAATACTAAAAACAGTATAAAATTAATGTTTAAGGGGGGCTCCCATACAACAAACGTGATTTTTTGGCCGTTTTTTGCTCGATATTAATAACGGCAACAGGTAGACGCTTGAAATATTCACAGAATGTTTAGTTGTATATTCACTTCAAAAAATAATAATTATTAAATTAAAATGAAATAAATTAAGGGGGGCTCCCAGGGGATTTTTTGGCCGTGTTTTGCGATAATGGTACGGAACCCTTAGTGTGCGAGTCTGACTCGCACTTGGTCGGTATTTTATAATATGTAATGATTCAAAACTCACAATAAACTTAGTATAGTCCTCGCCAAACTTCTTGGCCGCCCTGAAGTTGGTTTACCGGTTGCGCGAGGCACCAAACGGTACTGTTTTTGTATGAGATTTACTACTGCGCAGCCATTGTAGCCAACTTCAGGGCGGCCAAGAAGTTTGGCGAGAACTATATCTACCTATAGTAGTACTAATGCCAAACCCGATATTATGCAGCGCAAACCGCGGCTAGTACCTTCACCCGTGTATTGCCGTGTAAGTGTCGGTAATTCCGAAAGGAACGTACTCCAGAGACAATAAATCCTAATTGATATCTTTACCAAAATTCACCACAACACCCAGACATACAAAGATACATACAGACAAACAAACAGATTTATTTTCGCATGATAAATGATTTTATTTCTGTAAGTTGGTTTGCACAAACACTTATACATGTCGATCATATTTTTTAAAACTAGATGATTTCGGACATTCCTGTCTGACTACTCTGAGAAGAAAGGCCGAAACAAACTCAGAGGTCACAGTCTCTTTTAAAGTCCAGACAAAATCTTGGTTAGATCATGTGAAGACTATGTAGACTGGTGTCTGAAATGGTATTTTGAGGCAAGAACCAGCCAGATTGAGTGGACGTGTCCAGTCAGTGCACGCATTTGTCAATAAACCGTGCAGCTCAACTCAGAATTTGAGGAGCTCAATCCGGCATAAACTAGTATTGGATAAATTCATTTCTCTTTACTCTACATTAATTACACTATATCTCCACTAACAGCACTAATTAATCTATATTCTTGCATATTCATAGTGATTCGCATTTGCCGCACATTTATCTTACTTCCGATGAAATATAGTCCGCTTAGTAATGAAATTATTTTCAATATACGTATATGTACGTGTATTTTACCTATGTTAGTATGTTAAATAATAACTGGTTTATATTTATTATTAAAAAATGCACCTGCTATGTTATCTCTTCACCACCCTTGGTTGACTGGTAGAGAATGCCTAAGGCATTAAGTCCGCCTTTGTACCTTTTGTGCATGAAGGCTAAATAAATAATGAAATACATAATAAAACTATAAAATTGTTGGACTAAGTTTGAATGAGAAAACTCAGTGTAATCCACGGCATTTAGAAGTTTTCTTGCTCGGAAAGGTGAACACTAAGGGCTGGCTATATTGCTACGATTTAGGTGGCAGACTTGTAGGTGCGCGGTTTGTATTGACTTTTATTTAGATGACCTTCTTCTCTTCTTCTGCAGTTACGCTACCCACGCTCTCGACTCTTAATCCAAGATAAACCCCCTTCCCCTATTCCCCTTCCTTATTTCCCTTCTGAAGTATTTTTTTTTTATTGTATACTTTATGTAACGGTAATGTGAGATCATAATTTAAGAACTGCTTCATCATCATTATCATCGGCCTTTTAAGGTTCCCACTGCTGGGACTCGGGCCTCCTCTCTGTGAGAAGGAACTGCTTATGCTCATGTAAATTTTCAAATTTCTCCAAGGAAATAGTAGCTAATTCTCAAAAAAAAATTGCCTACATGGTCAGTTGATAACTTTGCATGAAAAATACTTATTTTTTGGGAACTTCTTATATAAGGAATATAAGAAGTTCTCAAAAAATAAGTATTTGCATGAAACATATTTTTAAGATTTATTGTAAATCCTACTATTATAAACGTAAATGTTTGTGAGGATGGATGAATGGATGGTTGTTACACTTTCCCGCAATACCTAATGAACGGATTTTGATGAAACTTTACAGAAATATAGCTTATACATCAGAATGTCACATAGATTACCAATATTAAAAAGAGGAAAGATTTTTTTGTTTCAATCAATCAATCAATCAAATATTTATTTGCTAGAAACACATTGTTCAGAAGGGAAGATCTTAAAGCCTAAAAGTAATTGTATTCTGCCTGCAAGCAAGCGTGCAAATTATTTATAATAGAAATTGTTTGTACCGAATAGGCTCAGAAACTACTGGGCCGATTTAAAAAAAATCTTTCACCTTTGGGAAGCTACATTATTCGCGAGTAACATGGGTTATAATTTATTAAAAAAAATAGAGATCCTTATGAAAATTGCAATAATGTAACCCAAAGTAGCAAAATTTTGCCTATAGAATTAATTTTTTGACTTGCGCTGAAAAAACTTTTGATAATACATAAAAATAATGTACTACATAATTAAAGTACTCATTATTATCTTTAAAAAAGTCTGCAAGAGAATATATCTCACAATATATATATCATAGTTAAGTCACATTAGTAGCTTTTGTGTTCTAAAATTTAATTAGACCGCCGCCGCGCGATTGTTGAAACAAAAGTTGGTTACATTCGTATTGCATTATTAATTCTTATTCAAATAAATAGTTTAACAAATTGGTAGGTAGGTTAGGGTAGGTAGAGTAGGTAGGTAGGTAGGTAGGGTAGGTGGGTAGGTAGGTAGGGTAGGGTAGGATGTGTAGGGTAGGGTAGGTATGTAGGATAAGGTAGGGTAGGTAGGTTGATCGGTAGGGCAAGATAGGTGGGTAGGTAGGTAGGGTAGGTGATAGGTTGGTAGATAGCCGGTTGATGGGAGTGAAGCCGCGGGGACTAGCTAGTAATTTAAAAAGACATCGGGAGAAGTACTAATACAACGCGGGCGGAGCCGCGGGCGTCAGCTAGCTGATAATAATTGCTATTTTTTATCGATTTTGATGATACTAAATTAAAACGGTAGGTATTGTGGATATTTCGTACAAATCATAATTAGGTAACATTTCATAGATGTTTTTCAAAAAATTTACAAAACATAGGCGGATTGGATAAACTTATCGAATACGCCCCCCCCCCTCCCGTATAAAAAAATTACAATTCATCACACATTATTAAAAGCGCATTCATATTGAAGAAGACTACCGGAATACCAACAGGACTAGGATAAACTGGCAAGCAACCAATTGTGGTCAAGGACAGTAGATAGAAAAACACTCAAAGAGTAAATAATAAATACTCACGTTAAAATCACACGTCGATATATTCCTTCAACAATTAGTATATCAGTAATTATTATTATAATTAAATATAGAGTATTTCTTGGGTATACTTCCGTAGTATCGAATCGTTTCTAAATTTACGTCAAAAAATTTGATATCAATTTTTTTTTTTTTTTTTATTCTTTATTATTAAGGGGTTTTTATCCACACGGATACGTCAACCCCATTGTACCTTATACTCTATTTACACAGAAATATACATCTATAATTATACTATACTTATACTATGATTTAGGAAAGGGAATTACTGCCTAGATTTCTGCATTAGGCCACAAATTATGCGTTTGGTCCTTTCTGATTTAGGGTATGCCAAAATATTTTGGATAAGTCCAACATCCCACATGTTTAGTTTAAACTCCTTAGCCAAAGATTCCCTTTCATCTTTATTCTTAGCACATTCCATCAGCAAATGTTGCACATCTTCAATTTTGTTACATTTGTCACAATTAGGCGATGCAGACTTTCGCATTAAGAACGCAAACTTTGCCGATGGAAAGTGGCCAGAACGAAGCCTTAGCGCTAACTTAACATAATTCCTAGTTAAACATTTATCATCGAACCAGGGTTCACGAGGAGGTTCGTTTTGAATGACTTTATACCAAATGCCTTTGTCTTTGGATATTTCATTGAAGTATTTTTTCCATTTGTCGTAACATACACTCTTAAACCTGGCGAAATATTCCCAGTAATCGGACATATATGAGGTAATATTTCCCATCTCAACTGCCAGTTTCGACAGCCGGTCAGCCTCCTCGTTGCCTCGTAACCCTATGTGCGCTGGAACCCATTGCAAGACAAACCTAATGTCGTCTTTGTTGTAGCAATGAATTAGTTTAAGAATATCATAGGCTATCGATGCACCTCTGCAACCAGAGGCGCATCGAGCCACATGTTGTATAGCGCTCTTGCTATCGGTTAATATAACTACTTTATTTAGATTTTGACTAAGTGCATAAAACAACGCTTGATATATTGCAATGAGTTCCAGGGACATTATACATACATTTGCATTAATTTTATACATAGCTTTATAACCTGTACTTTGGAAGAAAAAAGCAGCTCCACAGCCATCTATACTCTTTGATCCATCTGTGAAGATTTTACACCAATCACCATATTTGGAAGCTAATTCAGATACCACTTCGTGTACCAATGCATTGTGATTATAACTATTTTTTGGGTGCGTTACACATTCTAAATCACTTTTAATAGTCTCTTTAATTTGTAAAGCTGATACCCATATGTCTAGAGAGAACATTCTAAGACTATCCGAGGTATTAATTTGCAGATGTCCTAATTCTTTAAACGATGTAGCCAGAAGGGGTTTTCTTTTATTTGTCCAATAGCTATTATTAATTAGGGAGTCTAATTCTGAAATTGTGTCTATGGTTATATTATTAGACCATGCCAATGATTTCAGAATTATCTTATAAGCGAGATATTTTCTCCTCAAAAATAATGGTGGTATGTGCAGTTCACTCTCCATCACATGGATGGGTGAGCTTCTTATGAAACCCCCTACTATTCTAAGTGCTTGGTTTTGTAATTTATCTAGTTTGCTTGTATGTGTTTTTGCACTAGAATCATACAAGTAGCAGGCATAATCAAGACGACTTCTTACTAACGATATGTATATTCTACGTATATGTTTTGTATGTACGCCCCAAGAAGAGCCTGCCAGTACTTTTAATATATTAAGGTATTTTCCACATTTACTAATAATTTCATTTATATGTTTCCTCCAGTGTAAGCTTCTATCCAACCAAACTCCTAAATATTTAACACATTCCACAACTGTTAACGGCTGATCATACACTTTTAATGAAGGCAATATTCGCCTTCGGCCCCTACTAAATATACAATAATTAGATTTGGTTGTTGACAAAGTCAAACCAATCTCACCCAGTAATGTGACTATACAGTTTAAGGCATCCTGTAAATATCGCTCACATTGGTTTATTTGCTTGTCACTAAAATAAATAACAAAATCATCTGCGTATTGCGATACCATAACGGTTTTTATTTGACGACAGATTTGATGCGTAACTAAATTAAATAGTAAAGGCGACAACGGGTCACCTTGTGCCAATCCTCTGTTAGTCAATCTTGTTTCAAAACCTTCACTATTAAACGATTTAATTGATAATTGCCTCTCGTTCATAAATGACCAAAGATAAATACAAACTCGAGATCCAACTTGAACTTCATCCAATACTTTTGTAACAGAATCAATTGAAACGTTGTTGTACGCATTTTCAATGTCCAAAAAACAAGCAACAGTAGGTATGTTTTTCGTGAATCCAACCTGAATATAAGAAACTAGTCGGGATAGTGCATCTAAACATGATTGTGCCTTTCGAAATCCTACTGTGCATGGAGACAGGAGTTTGTTTTTTTCTGCAAACCATTCTAACCGCTTACAAATCATAAGATGAAAGATCTTACACACACACGACATCAGCGAAATAGGCCTTAATTTAATCTCACTATTAACATTGTTTGCAGTTTTGGGTATGGGAATAATTTGAATATTTCGCCATTGGTAAGGAACAATACCGAATTTAAATATATAATTGTATATCTTCAGTAGAAGAAACTTTCCTGAGTCTGGTAAATTGTACAACATTGAATAAGATATAGCATCCTGCCCCGGGGCCGAATCCTTTTTTTTAAGGCAATTTTCAAGTTCTTGACGTGTAAATTCGGATTCTAAAATTTCATTTCGGGATTTAAAGCTCGGAATCAAATTAGGAACATAGTCTGGAGTCAGAGAACGTAGAAGATCAACTTGTTTGTCAATGGGAGGGCACCATCTTTGTTGTTTAAAACCTTTCATCCACTTCATACGGCGCCACATTTCTTGTGTCGATGTAGCTTCGTCTATGGAATCACAAAATGTTTGCCAACCATGGTACCTAGCTTTCTTAATTAATGTTTGAGATTCTAAAGTCTTGGATTCTAGTTTATTTAAATTATCGGGGGTGGGATTTTTACGGAAATTTGATAAGGCCAACCTTCGCTGTGCAACTATTTCAGACAATTTAGGCGACCAGTAATTTTTTTGTTTAAACTTTTCGTTTGGCTTTAAACTGAATTTAAAATAGGGTATATGTTTACTAGCCGCAAATTCAACATAGTTTATAAAAGAGTCATACATTTGTTGCACGTTACCATTAAAAGATCCTTCATTAAACGTTTTAATATTTTCTGAAATCGTTTGACGATATTCACCCCAATTTGCATTTTTAAAATTACGTTTTTTAACCATATGTACATTACAAGATAAGTTAGCTGCCATTTTAATAATCAGGTGATCACTACCCAGATTTTCATTAAACACCTGCCAATCAAATTTTATTGCAACGTCAGAGGAGACAAACGATATATCTGGCGACGTCTGTTGCAAGTTACCATTTACCAACTTAACTCGAGTTGCGATGCCGTTGTTAAGCGATATAAAGCCATTTTCTAGGGATGAATCCATAATTTGCGTACCTCTCACGTCCAATTTAACCGACCAATTAGTGTGATGACCGTTGAAGTCCCCAGCTATTAAAGTTTTACAAGAAAAGTGACCAAAAATATCATTCCAATCGGAAGGTTGAGTCTGAACAGACGAAGGACAATAAAGTGATACAATATATTCTAAGTCTTTGCAATTTAATAATTTAACACACATTATTTCAATACCTACATTATTACTATTAAATGACACTGGGTGAGACTGAATTGACTTGTGCACCAGGATAGCAACACCACCATAACAATCGTATCTATCCTTCCTATAAATATTAAATCCACTAATATTTACGTTAACCTCACAATCAAACCATGTTTCGCTAATTATTGCAATATGTATATTTTCTTGTATTAGCAGATCCGAAAAAGATATTAATTTAGGACGTAGACTCTGTGAATTCCATTGGAATATGTTTACCTTTATTACTTCTTGTTTACTATCCATTATTAAGGCGACTTAAATATCCCAACATATTTTCTCCAAATATAATACTAACCAAGAAATTCTTAAGCTCCTCCCAGATAATTTTTAAAGTAGATAGTATTTTTTCTTCTAATTTAAGGTCAGACTTATATATACCTTTTATTTTTATCCATATCTTCGTCCATTCAAAATTATTTAATAATTGTGCACATTGCTTAGATCCTTCTTTTCCTTTCTGTGCATTGCTTCTATCTTCGTTCGTTTTCTGCTCCTCCGAATCATCACTTTTCTTTCGACCCTTTTGATTTATTTTCTTTTTTGTCTTTAGTTTTGGACTTATAGTATTTTCTTTTGTCCCCATATTTGCATGATTTTCTTCATCTTCTTCTTCATCCTCTTCCATATCCGATATTGGTTGTTGGTGCACTACAGCTCTCGTCAATACATCTCTATACGTTTCTTTACTGTTTTTGACTGTTGCCGTAGGTTGATTGTTATCAACTCGTTGTGAGATATCGTCTGTTTTTAAATCTTCCTTCTCCTCCATAAACAGTTGTTGGGCTCTTCGGTATGTAACTTGTTTTTCACTCATGATAATCCGAATAGCTTTTTCTTTTACAAAAGCGGGACAAGTTTTATTCAAGACAAAATGATTCCCTTTACAGTTTAAACATTTAAAGTCTTTTATGGTACAGTTTTCGTGATTACCTCCACATTTTGGGCACAAAACCTTTTTAGTAGGACAATATTTAATTATATGGCCAAATTGCCAACAACCCGAACACTGCGTTACTGGAAACACGTACGGCTCTACTTTAAAACGGCAGTCGTAGGCATAAATATATTGTGGTAGCACATTACCTTTAAAGCTCACTCGCACTGATTCACAATCGATCCAGTTTCCTTCCGACCGCAAACGTTTTAGTCTTTTTACGGTTAACACTTCGACATTCGCTTTTAAAATATTAATAAGCTCTTCTTCACTTAAATCAAGGTCAATACCTTTCACTATTCCATACGATGTTGACATATCTTGGACTAATTGACATCGTAAGCCCATGTCCTTGAACCTTTTACATTCGATCAATTTTATAGCGTCGTCTTTTCTCTGGAATTGAATGAGAACTTTGTATACGCTTTTATATTTTATCCTAAGAATATCCTTAATGTTCTCGGAACGCAATAATTTGGCCATGGCTATTGGTTTAGGTAAATTCTCCACTGAGGTAACACATACTTCATGATTCGCTATTGTTACAGATGTACTAGTACCTTCCTTATCTTTCTCTTTGTCACTATATACGTTCACCGAATCACTTCTTATTAAACGTTTGGGTTTTCTTCTGATTACAGTAATAAAATCATCATCACTATGGTCATCTTCTCGTTCTTTTCTTTTCTCTGCTATTCTTATTTCACCTTCCTTTATCTCTTTTCCAATCTCCCGATTTACCTCTTCCATATTGCCCATCTCATTTAATTGTTGTTCACATTTCTGTAAAATCTCTGAGTCACTTAAATCTTCACCACTTAAATCCTCGTCCATTGTAACAAAATATGTAACGTGGGTATTCGTAAAAAATGTGTCACTCGATACGAAAGGCACAAACGCGTGCGCACGGCCCGACGTCTCTCGCCACACTGATATCAATTAAGAAATCATGAACGCATATAAACGGTTTACAGAGGGGGCAGTCTGGCGCTGCCTTTATTATGAAAATTATAATGTACAACGAGCTTAAAGAAGGTATAGTCCATGGTATCTTATGTCTATGGCTTAAGAAAATAAAATAGACATAATTATGTCATATCAGATAAAAATGTTAGAGTTGAGAATATGCTATGATTTTTACAAATTAGCAGTAAAATTAAGTTTTGGATGTTAAAACAAATCGTATGCTTTTCAGGTGTTTACATTATCAAATAATACATAAAAATGAGTTGATACAATTTCAAAAGTTATGAAGATGAAGTTTGTAAAGTGTGTTAGAAAACGTAAGTAGACTAAGAGCTGAGAGATAGTACCTTTGTCACTTTTCTAGGGCCTCTAGAGACTCTGAAGTGACATAGGTACTATAATCTAAAATGCCACATTTTAGATTATAGTACCTATGACATAAATCATAAGTGACATAGGTATTATAATCTAAAATGCCACATTTTAGATTATAGTACCTATGTCACTTCAGAGTCTCTAGAGGCCCTAGAAAAGTGACAAAGGTACTATAATCTAAAATATGGCGATAGCGTTTGGAAAGATGTCAAAAATATATGGAATGTCAAGCGCTATCGAAATGTCACGTGATCAATCACTTAAATTTTGACACTTCGACTATTGCCTTCGCTGATTTCGCCACTTGTCTAGAGTCTCTAGAGGCCCTAGATAAGTGACAAAGGTACTATAATCTAAAATGTGGCAATAGCGTTTGGAAAAATGTCAGAAATATATGGGAATGTCAAGCGCTATCGAAATGTCGTGTCAATCCCTTACATTTTGACATTTTGATCATTTTCACTTGTCTAGGGCCTATCTAGAGCCTTTGGAATAGGCTCATACAGGAACGTAGGGATTGCCAAAGCGAGGCCTCAGATGCTCAGATATGGACGAAGTCGGGCTGTTAATGGCCCACGATGATTCAGCAGTAGGTATTAATTTGGCAATATTAGAATACTCCAATCATTCATGGATATGTTTAGAAAGGGGGTGACAATTCAGATGACTGTGAATATGGTCTATCAGCGATAAGACCGCCATCGTAATTTATTATGGTCAATATTATTCTATTGTTGATCAAAATATTAATATCAGCTTTTTTGTTAAATGTATTTAAACTTATTTTTTCTTGTGGTCCCAAAATACTACTTAGAACTAATTATTGTATTAATAGGTGGAATCTATAAATACAATAATTAGTTTTAAGGGACCGGGACCGCGACCCAAGCAGGCATGCTGAGCCTAGCCCAAAATACTGGGGAAAAAGGCAAGAGAATGATGAATGTTAATAAAGATATGTCTTTGAGATGTGCGGCATTTAGAAACATCAATATTTTTTTAAGATAAATTACGAGTGTCCCATTATTCGTTATTTTATTTGAAATGTAATAACAAATGAAGGCCCAGAAAGAGATGTTGTGGTATTCATTCCACAGCTCTTAGTCTACTTACGTTTTCTAACACACTTTACAAACTTCATCTTCATAACTTTTGAAATTGTATCAACTCATTTTTATGTATTATTTGATAATGTAAACACCTGAAAAGCATACAATTTGTTTTAACATCCATAACTTAATTTTACTGCTAATTTGTAAAAATCATAGCATATTCTCAACTCTAACATTTTTATCTGATATGACATAATTATGTCTATTTTATTTTCTTAAGCCATAGACATAAGATACCATGGACTATACCTTCTTTAAGCTCGTTGTACATTATAATTTTCATAATAAAGGCAGCGCCAGACTGCCCCCTCTGTAAACCGTTTATATGCGTTCATGATTTCTTAATTGATATTTGAATTTAAAATTTAGAAGATAATGTCGGAACGAAGAAAAACGGGCGTCACTTTTTTAGTTTGGAATCTGGACGGAACGCAGAAAGTCGGTTGACTACTGAATACTATAGTACCAAGTGTATTTTCTATTTTGAAAACTCTCAAAACTGTGAATTTTGAAGTGCTCCAATTAAATATATTGTGTGTGGTTCCCTAAAGAGTGCATTATTTCCAGGACCATACCCTGAACGGTTATCTCTTGGCATCAAAGGCGTCGCTGTTTGACGTATTGAGTCATAGCCGGCCTCCACACCCCTTGGTGTATCAATTAAGAAATCATGAACGAATAAAAACGGTTTACAGAGGGGCAGTCTGCCGCTGCCCTTATTATGAAAATTATAATGTAGCTAATGTAGAAAGCTTAAAGAAGGTAGTCCATGGTATCTTATGTCTATGGTTTAAGAAAATAAAATAGATATATGTCATGTCAGATAAAAATGAATGAATTTAAAATATTCTATGATTTTTACAAATTAGCAGTAAAAATAAGTTTTTGGATGCTTTTCAGGTGTATACATTATCAAAGAATACATAAAAATGAGAAACAAGAGTTGATACACTTTCAAAAGTTATGAAATTTGTAAAGTATATAATAATATTAATTTCAAACGCGAGCATAAAGCAAAAAAAAATTGGTATCAATATACCGACAATTTATATGTAAGGCAAGGTTATCGAATTGGATATATAGCCTACACCCACGCGTTATTTGCAGACAATAAGGACATTATTGAGCCGAGACAGATGAAGCCTCTTTGATTTTCATATCCTTGACATTTCAGCTCTATTAAATGTCGTAACCTATGGCTGTTACTGAGCCAGGAAAATAATAATGTTCAAATTCTTACATATAAGTGTTAAAAATCATCAGAAATTGACGTTGGTTCTGTCTTTTAAAAATTATACTTTAGTGGCCAATAGGCTTGCCCCAAGGGAATTAAAACATAACTGACTAAGGGCCGATTTCACCATTCACTATATAAACTAAGTTTAGCGCAATCATGTTTAAAGATCGGTGTCGACCTCCTTTTACGTCAAACCGATTCCACCAGCACCATTTTAACCGCGTTTACCATAACCAAGTTTAAATGGGCGAGGCCCCTAAAATGTCGTAACCGCGTTTTATTTTTACATTTTACAACATGTATCAGCAACCTGCTGCGGTTTCAAATGTATTTTAAAGAAGCAATAACGAAACGTGTTTTGATTCGTTCACAGTGTAACAAGCTCAGAAAATGTTCTCCTAAATATAGGTAATATAATATAAAAATAATTTGAACTAAATTGAATAAAGTCAAATCATGTGGTAATTATATTACAATATATTGATTAGTTCATAATTCAATAGAATCTATTTACTAAAAAAATTGTTAACTTGTAATTATGAAACACAACAAACATAATTATGAAACAATGTAGTACATTATGAAACATATTTCTGAGCATTTTTTTACACTGTTGGCAATTTTGTATTCGTTCTCGTTATGATACAAAATTCTAGAGATGTCTTTATAGGGTAATTTTTAGATAATCCTATTATTCAATATTAGCTATCGCATATTATGATACTACTACTACTACTACTACTGGCAATAAACGTTTTGACTTTATTGATCAAATAATTATTAGTGAACCGATTCAATATTAGCTATCTTGGAAGACGAACGAACTGTTGCCTCTTCATCATATCTTTCATCAAAAGCAAGTGCTATCGCTCTTTCCATCTTTATTTTTAAAGAAATAACAAAAATCGTATTAAAAATGAACAAAACATTATTGCTTATTATTGTGACATTCAAAGTGTCAGCGACTAAACGCGATTAAGCGAGCTTAAACGTCAAAAACTGAGCGTTTAGAATTTGAACTAAGTTTTAGCTTAAACTAGTTTAGTTTGTAGCGGTGAGACGCAAAATGAAGCTCTTATCTCGATTAAACGCATAAACTGAGTTTAGTTTGAACTAATCGCGATTAGTTTCATTGGTGAAATTGGGTCTAAGTGTTGCTTTGGGTGTAGTTATTATAGGTATACCGAGCTTTGAGTCAACCAATGCATCGTTGCGATGCACTGGTCACTGGTCAATCAGAGCCTTAAACATCGACGCAAAGTTGTCAGCCTGTCAGTTTCTTAAGGTTATATTTCGGGGAGTGTGCGATGGAACTGCACAAGTTAATTCCGCCTAGCCCCTTCCATCATCGGACTACAAGATGTACGGCAATGGGCCATCGGTACATGATGGTCACCTCACACATATGCTCTAAGCGTTCAGCGAATATTTTCATTGTGCATACAGCTAAGGGGTGGAATTCCCTGCCAGACACTTTGTTTCCTGATAGCTACAATCTTTCTTCTCTTGGATCGTCGAGTCTTTAAGTCAAGAGTTCCAGGCAAGCGTGCTTCACCGACGACCACTTCATCGCTTAACATCAGGCGAGATAGTGGTACGCGAGCCAACCATAAATAAAAATATCCCTCTGCCTAAATCTGATGATCTTAAAGGGATTTCGGGCATGATGTTATGTCTGTACAATCAATGTGCGTTGTCTTTGTCCTACTATGTTGGGATCGGCTTCTAATCTAACCGGATGCATCTGAATATCAGTACTCTACATGGATCGACATCCTATCTGAACACCACAACCCAATAACTGGGTAACAAACAATAAAAATACAAATCGATGTAAAATATTGCGGTGAGCCTATACAATATAACAAAAAATTGGTTTATGTAAATCAAATGACAAAATACGTATAATACGTTTGGTATCTCGATGATGGAACCCTGGGAGGCGATGTAGACACAGTTTTAGATGACCTGCAATTTTTAAAACACCAACTACATTCTATAGGACTGGATCTAAATTTTTCTAAATGTGAGTTATTTTTATCTGACAGTACCGACAGACAAGTGACACTTTCAAAATTCAATAAAATAGCCCCCGAAATCAAAATTATTGAAAAAAGCTCTCTTCGTCTCCTTGGATCCCCAGTCTTCGATGATTCCTTTCCCGATTTTATTGAGGAAAAAATTCAAAATTTCAACAATATTTCGGAAAGATTGCTCCAAATTAACATGCATTCGGCCATCACCATAATCCGCTTTTGTTGTTTTGGCCCCAAATTAACATATTTCCTTCGTGCTTCCCATCTTTGGAAGCACCCTCATCTTTTAGAAAAAATGGACCAACTTATCCGTCATACACTTACTTTAATTTTAAATGTGGCCATGGACGACCGAGCTTAGGCTCAAGCTACTCTTCCCATCCGTATGGGGGGCCTCGGCGTCCGCAAAATTTCTAGTATTAGTTTACCGGCATTTATATCCTCGGTCCACGGTACTGAGAAATTAATCAGGAATATCCTAGCACCCATACTGATTAATTTTGATGTGCCGTGCTTCACCGAGGCTATTGATGCTTGGAGACTCGCTTGCCCGAATTGTAATCTCCCCGACTACCCATCATCCCAGAGACGGTGGGATGAGCCGCTATGCAGAGCAGTTCAGGAGCACCAAATTGCCACTTCTGCCACTCCTGCCGAGCGCGCTCGCCTGCTGGCTGTGGGTGAGCGGGAGTCGGGCCTCTGGCTTCACGCACTACCGTCGTCGAACATAGGCACCTTGTTTGACGACACTAATTTCCGCCTCGCTGCTTCCCTACGTCTTGGCGCTCCCTGCTGTACTCCTCATCGTTGTCACTGTGGCGAAGTTGTCAACAGCCTCGGTCACCACGGTCTATCATGCAGCCGAAGTGCGGGTCGCATAGCGCGTCACGGAAACTTAAACGACATCATCCGACGTGCTCTCGTCACCGTCGGCGTTCCGGCCGCATTGGAACCCCATGGCCTGGCACGTGACGATGGCAAAAGACCGGACGGGATGTCTTTGTTTCCATGGAAGATGGGTAGGCCTTTAGTGTGGGACGCTACTTGTGTCGATACTCTTGCGCCATCCCATCTTCCTAGCTCGTCGTGCTGTGCTGGCGCTGCCGCTGCGGCTGCAGAGAACCTCAAGCGGCGGAAATATAATAACCTCATCGGTAGTTATATTTTCGAGCCTTTTGGGGTTGAAACTCTTGGTCCGTGGGGTCCGAGTGCTCACGCTTTGTTTAAAGATCTTTCCAAACGCTTAGTTGACACTTCGCGTGACCCAAGGGCTGGCTTTTACCTCGGTCAGAGAATAAGCATTGCCATACAACGTGGCAATGCTGCCAGTCTTTTGGGCACATTACCAGTGGACAACGATGTGGAGGAGTTTTTCGACGCCATATTTTAGATTAGGTAAGTGAGTAGTTTTTGGTTTAAGTGTTTATGTTTGTAGTCTTAGTTAATTAAGTATTTTATACATTGTATATACTTGTATCTTTGTAAATAAATTATATCCGTCTAAAAAAAAAAAAAAAAAAAATGACAAAATCAATTTAAATTGCGACAGTATATTAGCTGTACAAATAATTAGTTACGAATTGATTTTAGCTCACAAACATTATTATTTAGCCGCTGAAAAACAACCTTGTATTTAAATATAATTACGAATATATTCAGTTTCACCAGCTGTAATTAGTAACAAAATAAACAGTGTACAGAATAATGTTGCCAACTAATAATTAATATCAGTCCAGTGAAATACTAATATTTTGGTACGTTACACAGACATCGTCATGGACGTCCTCCGCCCCGGACCCCGGGGTGAACGGACAGGTCTGTCAGACTCTTACTGACCAAACCCTCACGGTGTTTTGCAGCTACCTTTGGGTATGGTGCTAAAATGCGATTTTAGCCAAGTATTGGCCCGCATGAATTCATGCGGACCCTTTGCGGCCGCATACGACAGAAATTCCTAGAGAGGCGCGTACGGTAACGGAGCGCAGCCGTCTCAGGCCTTTGACTGTTCAGATAACAGACTCGCCTAACCTGTTGCACTAACCAAGACAGCCTACGAACACGGCCTCTGCTGAAGGCGCCGTGCGCATCGACAAACCACAGGCGTAACGCCTTCTGTATACGTAGTGTTGTAGCTTTCAATAGCTCACCAACACACTTGGAAGTCAATCTCTTTTGCACCGGCGCGGCGCACACAAAATTAGAAAAATCATTGGCAAAGAATATTTTGGCGGCAGTCGGTAGTCGGTAGTGAGTGCAAAATTATAGTTTTTGTTTATTTAATGTAAATTTTATGACTCATATTTGTATTCTTTTAATGTTGGACAAATCGATTTATTTCAATCTTTCTATTTTAATCTTTGTCTACCTATTGCTATTATTTTATTCTGTGTATTGCTGTATTATTGCAAATGATTTGAAACGCGATGTACACGTTGAAGTTTATAATTAGCCATTTTCCTTACTTACGATTTTTTAAATGTTGTTATTAATGTACAAGCTTTTGTTCAAATATATAAATTATAGGTTAATCACCAAAAAATTAAGTGGTGGTCCAGTGGTTACGACCCCGACTTACGAGTGGAAGGTCGTGGTATCGGAGCCGCCTGCCTGGGAACTGGTTTTATTAAGTTTTATTTATTTCATCGCCACTGCTTTCAAAGTCGTGAAAGAAAACATCGTGACGAAAGCAGCGGAATGTCTTAGAGCTGAAAATTCGAAGATATGTGACATTTACCAATCTGCACTGGGCACGTGTGGTTGATTACAGCACACTCCCTCTCTCGGAAGGGATTTCTGTGACCCAGCAGCGGGCACATTAGAGGCTGATTATGTACCAAAAGGTAACCTCAATTATGTTCTGCAGATAAAACGGAAAGTTTTAAAGAAATATTTTAAAATCATAAAGCATTTAATTATTCGGTCAAAAATGTTAATTAATTTTTCCGGCTGTTGCTAAGTGCTAATAATTTTATAATTAAGCCAATGGATTATTTCTGCTTTCTTTTATATTATTTTTCAGTGTAGATATATGCCAGTGCGTTTACAGTTCGGTGCCGTGCCCGGGGTGGGCGAACTGTAAACGCACTGGCAACATTTTTAGACGACGTACTTGTAAGGGAAGATATGAAGAATGAGTAATAAAGTAATAATTATTACTTTACTGTTTTATTTCAACGTTTTTTATTAATTTTTCATAACATTATCCTTACACAATTGTCTTTTTTTAAGCAATTAAAAGAAAAAATTATCTGTCTGGACAAAAAATAGGTTCTGGAGGTTGCCCTATAGCATAGTAGACTTATGTTAAGTTATACCCAATAAGAAACGAAATGCATTTTTTCTTGGTATTGATTACAGAAAAGAGTCGTTTTGTGTCAGTATTTGAATCAAGTTATCTAGACAATCCCACTAGTTATCAAAAGTAAGTTAATTCTGTGAGTAACTGAATTCTGAGAGCCGTCAGAGCCGTATATAAGTTAAGTCACCGAGAATCTCTTAGGGAACTGTTTAAAAATATTAATAATTTGACAGTTTCTTGCCAATTAATTTATGAAAATATCATGTACGTAAGGAAAAATATACATCTCTTTAGTAAAGTCAGTGATAGACACAATTGTAATACGAGAAATGAAGATAAGTTAGATCAACCATCTTATAGAATAGCTAAAGTGCACTCATCTTTCATGGGGTACTGTGTTAAATTCTATAGCAAAATACCTTGTGATAAATTAAAACTAAATGAAAGTAAATTTAACACTTTATTAAACTAAAGTGTTAAATTTACTTTCATTTATTTAGCACACTTTGTAAACAAGCATATTACAAATTAGATGATTATATTCAAGATAAGAATGCTTGGAAACTTGCTAGTCCTGCTCCATAGGGCAATCTTTAGTGTAGACAAAATCAAATTTGTTAATTTATTACCTATTCATAGTTATAGTACTTTTTTTTATTTTTTAAACAACTGACTCACACACTGTTCCGTTGTTGTTGAATTAGGTATTTACCTATGTTTGCAATATTTGTAAGTATGTGAGAACCATGTTCCTATTTATCAAATTAATGAATTTACCTGTTAATGCTTTAAATACTTTATACCTATACGAAGTATAGTATAAAGTTCTATTCGGGGTGCATCGTCCTCACTTATATGAAAATATTAATGTATGTACTTATGTAAATATTGTAAGCCACTTATTTTTTTTAAAGAGTAAGTATTGAGTTTCTTGTCCGTTATCTATACTAATATTATAAAGAGGAAAGATTTTTTTGTTTGTTTGTTTGTGTGTTTGTTTGTACCGAATAGGCTCCGAAACTACTGGACCGATTTGAAAAAATAAACCTCTGCCTAATCTTAAAGGGATTTCGGGCATGACGTTATGTCTGTACAAAAACAAAATGCGTTAATCCTACTATGTTGGGATCGGCTTCTAATCTAACCGGATGCATCTGAATATCAGTTATCTACACGGAGCGACATCCTATCTGTACACCACAACCCAATAACTGGGTAACAAACAATAAAATACAAATCGATGTAAAATATTGCGGTGAGCCTATACAATATAACAAAAAATTGGTTTATGTAAATCAAATGACAAAATCAATTTAAATTGCGAATATATTAGCTGTACAAATAATTAGTTACGAATTGATTTTAGCTCACAAACATTATTATTTAGCCGCTGAAACACAACCTTGTATTAAAATATAATTACGAATATATTCAGTTTCACCAGCTGTAATTAGTAACAAAATAAACAGTGTACAGAATAATGTTGCCAACTAATAATTAACATCAGTCCAGTGAAATACTAATATTTTGGTACGTTACACAGAGCACAGTAATGGTTTTTTACCCGACTGCCGAAGGAGGGTAATGTGTAAAAATAAATATGTATGTATGTATGTATGTATGTATGTATGTATGTATGTATATATGTATGTATGTATGTATGTATGTATGTATGTATGTATGTTTGTTCCTATGTGGCGTTCCAGAGACCAAACGCGTTGACCGATTTTGATGATTCATACGTCAATCGATTCGTCTTAACCTTGCGAGTGTCATAGGCTACATTAAAATTGGAAAATAGAAAAATGGCGGCTTTTGGGCGCCATATTGTGGGGGGCCAATTTTATTTTTTCTTTCAAACCCATCGTGTGGTCTATCAAAATAAAGGGTTTCAAGAGGTGATTTCAAAAATATATAACACTTATATATTTAAATGTACCTAATTCGAAAAAAATGTTAACTAAAAAGTTATAAATAAAAAAGTTAATTAAAAAAATCAAAATACCCGACTGCTTAAAAAGCGAACTAAAAAGACGTAAACAAGAAGAAAATCATGCTGTGCAGTCGGAGGATACATCTGGTTTTGGTCAGCCAGCTCGCGAATATGTATCCTCCGACTGCACAGCATGATTTTCTTCTTGTTTACGTCTTTTTAGTTCGCTTTTTAAGCAGTCGGGTATTTTGATTTTTTTAATTAACTTTTTTTTTCTACTGTGGAATTCGTCATGGACATCCTCCGCCCCGGACCCCGGGATGAACGGACAGGTCTGTCAGACTCTTACTGACCAAACCCTCACGGTGTTTTGCAGCTACCTTTTGGTATGGTGCTAAAATGCGATTTTAGCCAAGTATTGGCCCGCATGAATTCATGCGGACCCTTTGCGGCCGCATACGACAGAAATTCCTAGATAGGCGCGTACGGTAACGGAGCGCAGCCGTCTCGGGCCTTTGACTGTTTAGATAACAGACTCGCCTAACCTGTTGCACTAACCAAGACAGCCTACGAACACGGCCTCTGCTGAAGGCGCCGTGCGCATCGACAAACCACAGGCGTAACGCCTTCTGTATACGTAGTGTTGTAGCTTTCAATAGCTTACCAACACACTTGGAAGTCAATCTCTTTTGCACCGGCGCGGCGCACACAAAATTAGAAAAATCATTGGCAAAGAATATTTTGGCGGCAGTCGGTAGTCGGTAGTGAGTGCAAAATTATAGTTTTTGTTTATTTAATGTAAGTTTTATGACTCATATTTGTATTCTTTTAATGTTGGACGAATTGATTTATTTCAATCTTTCTATTTTAATCTTTGTCTACCTATTGTTATTATTACCCGACTGCCGAAGGAGGGTAATGTGTTTATCAGTCTATGTATGTATGTATGTATGTATGTATGTATGTATGTTTACCCGACTGCCGAAGGAGGGTAATGTGTTTATCAGTCTATGTATGTATGTATGTATGTATGTATGTATGTATGTATGTATGTATGTATGTATGTTTGTTCCTATGTGGCGTTCCAGAGACCAAACGCGTTGACCGATTTTGATGATTCATACGTCAATCGATTCGTCTAAACCTTGCGAGTGTCATAGGCTACATTAAAATTGGAAAATAGAAAAATGGCGGCTTTTGGGCGCCATATTGTGGGGGGGCAATATTATTTTTTCTTCCAAACCCATCGTGTGGGGTATCAAAATAAAGGGTTTCAAGAGGTGATTTCAAAAATATATAACACTTATATATTTAAATGTACCTAAATCGAAAAAAATGTGAACTAAAAAGTTATAAATAAAAAAGTTAATTAAAAAAATCAAAATACCCGACTGCTTAAAAATCGAACTAAAAAGACGTAAACAAGAAGAAAATCATGCTGTGCAGTGGAAGATACATCTGGTTTTGGTCAGCCAGCTCGCGAATATGTATCCTCCGACTGCACAGCATGATTTTCTTCTTGTTTACGTCTTTTTAGTTCGATTTTTAAGCAGTCGGGTATTTTGATTTTTTTAATTAACTTTTTTTTTATTCAGTGTATCGCTGTATTATTGCATTAATTATTTGAAACGCGATGTACTGTACACGTTGAAGTTTATAATTAGCCATTTTCCTTACTTAGGATTTTTTAAATGTTGGTATTAATCTGCAAGCTTTTATTCAAATATATAAATCACCAAAAAATTAAGTGGTTACGACCCCGACTTACGAGTGGAAGGTCGTGGTGTCGAACTCGCCTGCCTGGTAACTGGCTTTATTTAGTTTTATTTATTTCATCGCCACTGCTTTCAAAGTCGTGAAAGAAAACATCGTGATGAAACCGGCGGCATGTGGTAGAACTAAAAATTCGAAGATATGTGACATTTACCAATCTGCACTGGGCACGTGTGGTTGATTACAGCACACTCCCTCTCTCGGAAGGGATTTTTGTGACCCAGCAGCGGGCACATTAGAGGCTGATTATGTACCAAAAGGTAACCTCAATTATGTTCTGCAGATAAAACGGAAAGTTTTAAAGAAATATATTAAAATCATAAAGCATTTAATTATTCGGTCAAAAATGTTAATTAATTTTTCCGGCTGTTGCTAAGTGCTAATAATTTTATAATTAAGCCAATGGATTATTTCTGCTTTCTTTTATATTATTTTTCAGTGTAGATATATGCCAGTGCGTTTACAGTTCGGTGCCGTGCCCGGGGTGGGCGAACTGTAAACGCACTGGCAACATTTTTAGACGACGTACTTGTAAGGGAAGATATGAAGAATGAGTAATAAAGTAATAATTATTACTTTACTGTTTTATTTCAACGTTTTTTATTAATTTTTCATAACATTATCCTTACACAATTGTCTTTTTTAAGCAATTAAAAGAAAAAAATATCTGTCTGGACAAAAAATAGGTTCTGCAGGTTGCCCTAAAGCATAGTAGACTAGTTAAGTTATACCCAATAAGAAACGAAATGCATTTTTTCTTGGTATTAATTACAGAAAAGAGTCGTTTTGTGTCAGTATTTGAATCAAGTTATCTAGACAATCCCACTAGTTATCAAAAGTAAGTTAATTCTGTGAGTAACAAAATTCATATTTATTAAAAAAGAGAGCCATATATAAGTTAAGTCACCGAGAATCTCTTAGGGAACTGTTTAAAAATATGAATAATTTGACAGTTTCTTGCCAATCAATTTATGAAAATATCATGTACGTAAGGAAAAATATACATCTCTTTAGTAAAGTCAGTGATAGACACAATTGTAATACGAGAAATGAAGATAAGTTAGATCAACCATCTTATAGAATAGCTAAAGTGCACTCATCTTTCATGGGGTACTGTGTTAAATTCTATAGCAAAATACCTTGTGATATATTAAAACTAAATGAAAGTAAATTTAACACTTTAGTTTAAAGCACACTTTGTAAACAAGCATATTACAAATTAGATGATTATATTCAAGATAAGAATGCTTGGAAACTTGCTAGTCCTGCTCCACAGGGCAATCTTTAGTGTAGACAAAATCAAATTTGTTAATTTATTACCTATTCAAAGTTATAGTACAATTTTTTTAAGCAACTGCCTCACACACTGTTCCGTTGTTGTTGAATTAGGACCTATGTTTGCAATATTTGTAAGTATGTGAGAACCATGTTCCTATTTATCAAATTAATTTAATTACCTGTTAATACTTTGAATACTTTATACCTATACGAAGTATAATATAAAGTGCTATTCTGGGTGCATCGTCCTCACTTATATGAAAATATTAATGCATGTACTTGTGTAAATATTGTAAGCCACTTATTTTTTTTAAAGAGTAAGTATTGAGTTCTTCACCATAAAAAGCTACATTTCCGGATGGACGGTAGAATCATTTATTATTACTTGTAAATTTTTAATTATTGACGTTCAAAAGTGCCACTTAGTGTTTTTTACTTTTACTTTGAGTATTCTTTTACATTAAATTAAATCATTGACATAAGTTTTGTTGCTGTACAAATAACTTAACGTCGGTACCAAAGCTACAAAGAAAGTGGTTGATCTCCTTTGTTGATCTTCTGTTCCCAACTATTTCCTAGAAGTTATTAATAATTAACTAGCTTCTGCCAGCGCTTCGCCCGAAAGAATGTCGTAAATTATCACGAGGGAACATATTCTCGGGGTTAAAAGTATCCTATGTACTTACTATTCCTGACTACAATCTATCTCTGTGCCAAATTTAATCTAGATCCGTCCAGCCGTTTGAGCCTGAAGAAGTAACAAACATACAAACACACACACACACACTCACAAACTTTCGCCTTTATATAATAATATTAGTGTGATAGATTCCGTTAATAAAATATCAAAATCAAAAATCAAGGTATTTATTTCAAGTAAACTTTAGAAGTACTTTTAAATTGTCAAACAAAAAATTAATAAAAAGATGACTCTAGTTGCAAATTTGCAAGCGTCTGTAGGTCTCAATGGAGAAGAATTTGCAAGAAACTCCCCGGACACTTTTTTCCATCAGTTTTAATTACAAGTTTTTGGTTACATCATTCTTGTTGAAAAAATACATATATGTGAGAAAAATGTAAAAAGACGTGTACGTAAAAGCGTCCAGAGCAACAAATAATTTAAAAAAAAAAAGCACTTTAACAGGCCGAGACTAGCTAAGTTATGACCAATCCCAACTGATGGCGCCCGTTCACGAACATGACGCATAGATCGGCACCACTCAGCTCAACCATCATGAAGGGAACCGAATGAATACTATTAGATTTCCTGTGAACTTCGCCATCTGAGAGGGTTTAGTTGCTAAAATAATCTTCTCACTTTGTTTAAATAGGCTAATGGTGGAAAGCTATTAATTTATTTACTAAGATTAAATATACAGAGTGTAAGAGAAACAACGAAACTCCTGAAAACGGGTCATTGTACTCTTGATTGTGAACAATGACCTCTTTTCAGAAACCTTGTACAGTGCGATAAGTATATTAGAGGAAGTTTGAAAGTGGTGCTAGTGAGCTGAAAGGGAATCTTTTATCTTGGTGCAGACAATATGTGAAGCGTTTATAATATTTATAATGTGATTTTTAATTTCGTGGACTAAACTGACATTTGGGGGGTTGTCACTTTATCGTCCCATAAAAATAGTGTCGTACCCTAACTATCCTGAGTGATCGAAAATGTAACCACATCACAGCAAAAAAAAAATTGTTTTGAAACCAGCGGCCCTTATTTAGTTTCTAGTCATTTACGTCAGACTTCATTTTATCGATCGCATTTATTTTATTGTTGATTTCATATTTAACACAATAAAAGTTCATTTACTATGTGTATGAATACTGTTATATTTAAATATATTACGTTTATATTCATAAAACATTTATTTACACCAATTAGTAAAAATAAATTGAGGAGTCATGTCACATCGATTCGATGAATCACTTATGATTGAGCCTTACCTACAACACTATGCACCGCGCTTGCAACATTTAAAAAAAATAAGGTCATTGGCAGCTGTCAGTTTGGTCCACGAAATTAAAAATCACAGTATAGTAGATGATCAGATAACCTTGTAAGCTAAATTCTGGAATTCGTACCCATTGAATGCCGAAGGTAAGCGTCAGACCAAACCTGGTGGCCACCATACAAATGGTCTACTACGTAATTATTCGTAGTTGGCATCACGTATATAAGGATATAGTAGGATGCCAGAATACGTAATATTGCGTATACGCAGTATTACGTAGATAGGCACAGATAGAAAAATAAATGTTAGTAGTGCCTACCTACGCAATAATACGTATACGCAAAGTATTAGATCTAATGGAAGGCTATTTAGATAAAGGTCACGTAATCTACGCTGACAATTTTTACAATTCACCTGATTTGACGAGACGTCTTACCCAAAGGAAAACATACATATGTGGTACACTTCGAAAGAATCGAAAAAACTTGCCTGTAGACGTTACAAACGCTAAGTTAAAGCGTGGAGAGCTAGCTGCTAAAGTATGCAATGATATTACTGTTTGTAAATGGAAAGATAAACGAGATGTACTGGTAATTTCGAACAAGCATAATCTTCAGTTGGTGAGAGTTAGGAATAAGAATGGTAGAATCTCACTGAAGCCGAACATTGTCGCCGATTATAACTTGGGCATGTCAGGTGTAGACCGAGGCGACCAGATGGTCTCATATTATTCATGCCTCAGAAAAACTCTTAGATGGCACAAGAAGCTAGGGCTACACATCTTTGAAGTGTACATTCAAAATGCACACCGAATACTTCGTCTTCAAGATAGAACTTCTAAAATGCGACTGCTGCAATTTCGTGAAGGTTTTATAAGACATCTGTTAGGAATGAATAATAATGATCCCACCATAGCAACTGGGTCGCATTCGACACAAGCAGGACCATCACAAGAACCCCAATCAATTCTATCCCCGGCTTCAATTAGTCAATTATCTGCTAAAACTCGTGTACCACTAGATAATTTTCATTATTTAGAAAAGCTTCCACCCACGGCTAAAAAAGCCGTTCCGGCTAAACCTTGTCGTGTTTGCACTAAAAATAAAATACGGAAGGAATCATCTTTTGTATGTGCTACTTGTCCTGAAAAGCCGGCTTTGTGTGTAAACAATTGTTTTAAAATTTACCACACAGATCCTAAATTCGCTTAATTTTTTTTTTAATCGTTATATAGAAGTTTATTTTTATGTTTTTTAGTGTTGATTTAGTAAGAAATATAACTTACTTCTTCTTAAAAATAATTACTTAGAAGTATATTGATCTCAAGAGTAGACTGTGTAATTCATGATACCAAAGTGTATTAGATTTAGACCTTTAGAAACAATAAAGTTACTATTTTTGTATATTGTGTTTTATTTGAGGTGCCAAGTAGTATAAAAACGAACGTTGCAGGAGGCCAAACAGTATAGATCACCCTACAACCAACAAAGAACATCTACGTACTAACACGTAGTTGGCCTCTCCTGTTACTCTTACTTACGTAATATTACGTAGTAGGCACTCAATGGGTTAAAATATATGAAAAGTTAAATTAATGTAATAGTAGCTCATCAATCTAAACATCTATACTGAGGAGCCACCTAAAAATACCGAAAGTAGCCAATGGAAAAAATAATCTAGATTCTGTACTTATTGCAAATATTCAAAAACATACAATTCTATAAGTGTGGCTCCTCAATCCATAAAGGTGTAATAAAACGCAGGTGAACAAAAGAGTTATGAATATACATGGATTGATGGAGGGGGATGGGGAATTCTTTGCTTTATGCCATATTAATGAGAGATGCCACCATTAATTGTATCCCAGTTCCGAAATATTAAGATAAACGTACACAGATTTTCAATTAATTTTTTGGGTTCCGTACCTAAAGGGTAAAAACGGGACCCTATTACTGAGACTTCGCGATTCGCGGTCCATCTGTCTGTCTTTCTGTCACCAGGCTGTATCTCATGAACCTCGATAGCTAGACAGTTGAAATTTTCACAGATGATGTATTTCTATTGCCGCTATAACAACAAATACTAAAAACAGAATAAAACAAATATTTAAGTGGGACTCTCATACAACAAACGTGAATTTTTTGCCGTTTTTTGCGATAATGGTACGGAACCCTTCGTGCACGAGTCCGACTCGCACTTGGCCCGTTTTGTTTTTTAATTTATTATAGTCTTGACAGGAATTTTTCAGACAATATTAAATTTCATATAAAATACTTTTCATCCATTAAACAGATAGCTGAAGGTCGCTTCTTACTCGAATCTTAGGCCAGTTGTTGTTACATAGAGCGACTGCTTATGACCTCTACAATCCAGTTGCTTGGTTGTAGAGGTCATAAGCAGTCGCTCTATGTATCATACTGGTATTCAGCAGCTGGACTGAAAGCCGGCTAAAGTCAGCTTCCAGTCTAGTCATAGTTGAAATAGGCTAAGCAAATTGATTGGTACAGGTTCATCATCACTATTTCAGCTGAAAGACGTCCTCTGCTGAACATAGGCCTACCCCAATCACCACATTGACCGGTTCCGTGCGTCTCGCATCCAACGGATCCCACAACCTTCACCAGGTCATCGGTCCACCTAGTGGAAGGCCTCCCTAACGCAATGTCTCCCGGTTCGCGGTCGCCACCCCAGAACTTTTCAGCCCTATCGTACAGATGGCCATCCGTTCTACGTGCAATGTGCCCTGCCGGGTGCCATCAGTTGGGATTGGTCATTGGTCTTAGCTGCCTCAGCCTGTTTTTAATTACCCATGTCTATTGATATTTTTTTAATTATTTGTTTTACTCTAGACGCTTTTACGTGCACGTCTTTTTACATCGTTCTCACCTATATGTATTTTTCCAACAAGAAATGATGTAACCAAATACTTGTAAAACACTTTTTTATTTTAAAAGAATAAGTGTGGAGTTTCTTGTCCATTCTTCTCCATAACAAGCTACATTTCCGAATGGACGGTAGAATCAATTAAATTGTTACTTTTAAATTATTATTTTTTTGACGTTTAAAAGTGCCGCTTAATTGAATAAATAAATTTTGATTTGATTTGATGCCCAGGCAATTCTTTGGGGTATGTCGGTAACCCTGGTTCTCTTGCGGATCTCTACATTTCTGATTCGATCAAGCAAGGAAACTCCGAGCATAGTCCTCTCCATTGCCCTTTGGGTGACTTTAAGCTTTCTTATGATACCAAAAGGTGGTCGCTCACAATGGATTATTCTTATTATATATAAATGATCTACCCCGACACATCCCATATCCTTGTGTGTTATTTGCCGATGACAGTACAATCCTAATAGACTGCCTCAATAAAGAGCTTTACGAAAATGAAATAAATAATTCTCTGAAATTAATAATAAACTGGCTCAACGACAATAATCTAATCATAAACCTCAATAAAACAAATATAATGCATTTTCATCAAAAAATTCTTCCTTTAAACCTAAAAATTAATTATAAAGGACAAACTATTAATAGTGTTAGCGTGGCTAAATTCTTGGGTATATTGATTGACAGTCAATTAACTTGGAAACCGCAGGCTGAAGAAGTTTGCAAAAGATTAAGCACGTCTGCGTATGCTCTCTACAATCTGTCCAAGAAAGTTAACGTTGACACATTAATGGTAGCATATCACGGTTTGGTGGTCTCTGTTCTAAGATTTGGTGTAGTATTCTGGGGTAATTGTTCCGAAAGGGAATCTATATTTAAAGCCCAAAAACGGTGCATAGATCCATTTTTAATCTCAAGATTACAGATAGTTGCATTCCTTTTTTCAAGAATCACAAAATGCTAACATTTCCTAGTTTATACATTCTCGAAGTAGCTATATTCGTTAAAACTAACAAGCATCTATTCCCTACATTTAATGATACAAGGATGCGAACTAATGTCATGAGATCAAAATATCAGAGTCTATTGTGTACTGGTAGATATAACACTGCATTGCTTAAAAAAAACATTATTGGTATGGCTCCTATTATATTTAACAAATTGCCAAATTGTATTAAGGATCAGCCATTTATAAAATTCAAGAAACTCCTATCGACGTTGCTGATAGAGAAATGTTATTACTCTGTTACCGATTTTATAAATGATGAATTGTAATATTTGTTTCACTTTATCTTATTTATTATGTAAATTATTTAGACTTAGCTGATTCATGATCTCATTTTGAATTTAAGTACTAATTAATTTAATTTTAGTTTCTTAATTATCTGTAAGTTAACCACTATATTTTTGTATGCCAACAGGCAGAATGTACTGGGAATATATTTGAAACTAACACCATTATTGTAATACCTGCATTCTATACAAATAAAGAAATTATTATTATTATTATTATTATTAATGGAGGCCCATTGTGAGCAACCACGTTTTGGTTTAGGTTAAACTTGACAAATTGGTTACTTCAAGTTTCTAGGAACTATTCAGTATTCTAATTGGTATTTGCTCGCTTAGTATCAACGACTTTACATAAACTCAAGTAAATTTATTAGTACAGGTAGCAACGTTTAATTGTTTATAGGCAATTGAGTACCTGACCTAACCTGATATTGTAATTAACTGTTGTTCTCGTGTTCACAGTATTTTATTAATAATCTTTGGTGGGCTTGTGAAGTTGGAAATGTTTCGAATATATATTAATTTCTTCTTAATTCTTTATTGTACACTAAAATACATTATATACAGTGTGATTATAAAGTACATGTACAAAGGCAAGCACAATGCTGAGTTCTCTTACAGCAAACCCTAGAGTGACAGAGAAACATGACAATAGAGGGCAGAATCCAATGAACATTATTAAAATAACTTAAGACGAATTAAATAAAACATAAATATACTTATGTACATAGATATATCCTTCTCATCCTTCTCTTGCTATGCTTACAATATTAAGAGAAGAGACTAACATCAATCTACTTAAGGCCATTACTCCGCTTTAAGGTCTATCCACACATATCAGGGGCGTGCCCGGGACGTGTCAGGGCCGTGGCCGTGCTAAGACCGTGCATCCCGAGTCCCGTCAGGGACATTCTGTTCACACACGTCAGGGATGTGACAGGACCGTGGACAGGCCGCGACAAAGAGTAAAATAATAAATATTCCATTTGTGCCGCTCGGTCACCATTTTGTTTTCGAATCAGAGTATAGCTTCAGTGTAGTGTAGTGAAATATAAATTACAACACGCAATATACCTAAGTCATGTCTTTGTTTAATACAGAGGAATTGATTGCAATTGCAATTGCTCTAGATGAAGAGGAAATGGAAGAGGTACAAGACAGACAGAAAGTGGTTAGTAGTAAACTTGTTTGGGTATCAGAGTTGTGGCAGGACAGAGAGCTACTGGGAGAATTTCACACAATATACAGAAAACTAACAAAAAGGCAAATGCTTATCATGATTACTTAAAAATGTCCGAATCATGTTTTCATCTACTGCTACAAAAATTACATAACGACTTACAAAAAAAAAGACACACATTGAAGAAAAGCAATTACACCACTGGAAAGATAAAAAGATTAGTATTAGTAAAATACTAGTATTTGATCAACTAACCTTTATTTGAAAATCTATATAATATATATATATTATATAAAACAAAGTCGTGTTAGTCGGCTGGACCAATTTTTATGATTTTAGTGTTTTTGGTTTTATCTTCGTTTGGAATAGGATAATAATTAATAAAACATCGAAAAAATTAAACCATAAAAACTAAATAAAACTCGTCATTCATATTTTCTTAAGAAAAATCGACTATTTTGAACAAAAACGAAGATATAATTATATTTTTTTCGTCTTATTAATTTCAAAAAATTTTGACCGTATGTACTGACATCACTTGTCATTCACTTTGTTTCTTAAAAAAACTATAGGTACAAGTAAAGAATATTTACGACATCGACAACGTGCCGGGAAAATATCGGCACACCCGTGCACGTCACGGCGTCGGCCCAGACACTGAGGCTCCGTCACTGGCCCGTGCACGTCCCGTGCACTGACGTGTGTGAACGAGTTCATATAAAATGTTCCCAACGATATTTTTTTGAGTCCCTGACGGGGCACGGTCCGTCCACGTCCCTGGCACGGCCCTGATATGTGTGGATACAGCTTAAATGTCTTAAAACGGTTACTTTCAAAAGCATACTCCTTAGTAATGGCAAGGTTAGAAGGTTTGAAATAAATATATATTTATTATTGATTCATGTACATTATTCATGAAACATATTTTGACGTGACAACGTCTTATAAATTGGTTTGCCGGGTGACACTTCAAGAAACTGCGTTACGCTCCGCTCACGTTATGCGCTCACAATGAGAGCGAGTGAGAGGCACGCGTCCCTTCCACTCGGGCATGGTTAGCCCGCCTAAGAGCGAGAGAGACAGACATAATCCTTCTTCCTACTATACGAATGAATATTCACATTAAAATTATTTTACCACTCAAAGTCGTTGTCACGTAAAACTTTCGCCCGTATACCGACTTTACAGGCAACCAATTTTTTTTTCGTATGACTAATACTTTCGCTTTAAACAAGTAAAATTTCAAAAAACCCCGACACATTTTTATTACATGCTACATAAATTATCTAGTAGCAGACGCGCTTCGTCATCTACTGAACACATAATTATGACACGATTTCTTACGAAAACACCCCGAATCAAACAGTAAAACCACCATAACTTATGAACGGCTTAACCAGTTTTCAGCAAACATAGCTAAGAACACTCTCCATAGTCATGTTGGGTTAGATCCTCAGCGCACAGTGATATGATGTTTCCCAGTATGTTTTTTTTTATTATACTGATCACATTGCTCTTCGTGCATCTGTTAATATTTGAATGTTGGTTCCTATGACGTTGACTGTTTTTAGAGGGTAAAAACGGGACCCTATTACTGAGACTTCGCTGTCCGTCTGTCTGTCTGTCTGTCACCAGGCTGTATCTCATTAACCGTGATAACTACACAGTTGAAATTTTCACAGATGATGTATTTCTGTTGCCGCTATAAAAAAAACAGAATAAAATAAATATTTAACTAGGGCTCCCATACAACCAACGTGTCTTTTTTCCGTTTTTTGCGATAATGGTACGGAACCCTTCGTGCGCGAGTCCGACTTTTTTTTGCTATTAAACATAAGAAAACTGGCATAGAGTGAGCCAATTTTACTGTAACGTTAATTATTTAAAGTGGATCCAACTTATCAATCGCGTAGACCAATTATTGAGCTACGATGTCTGATAGCAGTCTTTCAGAAGTGCGCTAACGAGAAGAATTTCTCTATCCAAGCTAACCAAAAGCTCTTCAAGACCCTTCGATAAGCTACGAACTACAAAATAAAAACTATTGGTAACAGTTTCCCAGAACAATTGCTCACAAAGGAGGTCAAACTCTAACGTCAATAGGAATTACGTCAATCATTCAATATTGCCAACGTGCCGATATTAATATTCATGGCTGAAATAATTCAACTCTTTCTAATTGCTTCCCTTCGCCCCTGACATTTCAGTTTATTGGAACAATTAAAAGATTTTTGTTACTACCCACGCTTAAAAAGAGTGTCAGTTTTTCTCTGTATAAAGTTAATCAGTACACTGACCCTTTGCTTATTCTACATAATTAGTTTTTTTTTAACATAACCATGTCTGGTTTCTTGAAAGGTTCAACATCGTCAAATTTCAGCTGAAATAATGTCTTCTGCTGGGCAGAGGCCTTCTGTGCAGCGCGTATCGACCTGAGTCGCCCTAACAGAGGCCCTAGACATGTGTCATTCGATCATCAAAAGCGTGGCGAAAGCAATTGTCAAAAAGGCAAAATTGTATCGAATTGACAAGCGGTATCGAAAAATCATGATTGTGATCAGTCCCATACATTTTGACATTTCGTCTATCGCCTTCGTATCATACGTCGTCGAATGACACTTATCTGGAGCCTCAGGATATCCTTTAACATCTGGCCTTTCTAACGTTGCATCATCATTTCAAAACTTTAAAATCTTGCCTCATGAATAATAATAAAATCTCTCTGAAATTCGTTGATTGAAACTTACTGCTAATCGAATCATAGAATTTTGAAAAGAAAAGACCATCGGGTCACTCCAAAGAAAAACAAAAGCTAAAAATAAACAACGTTTAGTATGCAAAGAATGCATCTCTCGAAGGTCGTCGTAGGCTGAACACTGAGTGTGGTCGAGGGAGGTCACGATCCAAGGCTTTACCTTAACGAGAGCCTCTTCAAGCCATTATGCAAATAAAAAAGTATACGCTTCAAAAAAATTCGGGACACTTTCCAAATTCGTATTTGGAAAAGTTCGGTTTGTTTAGTTGACATGTTTTTCTTTTTAAAGGACTTTGTTTGTTTTTATTTAGTACTGGAATACTCTTAAGACAATTAACTTGGGCAAATCACTTAATTGGTCTTTAATTGGTTGTTTTTGTGTTTTTCCAGGTAGTTTAAAATCATGGATGAATACACAATTAAATGAATGAAAAGCCATGATACGAGTATTATCAACAGTCTGGAATTACTTTTTTTTCATCAATAGACATAACGAACATTGAAGTTTGATTTCAGAGTGCAGGCAATTATTCTTATAAAAGTTTTCAATGATTTAGTTTTTGCATTTCAGATTTTAAGGAATAAGCTGATTTTAAGAATTCCATTCCGCACGGTTCTTTTTTCAAGGTTAACCTTCGGCATACAAGTTAAAAAAGAACTACTCACCCTTTAACGTGGGGTTAAATTAATCCCACAAGGCATTGTCTCTACTTTGTGCGTGCATCAATCGAATCTAGTTTGAATGGATTTTTTATGTTAGTAGTTAAGTAACTAAGCTAACGAATAAAACACAAAAATGTATCAAATTATACTTCAATTATAAAATGAACTCGTAATTACCTAACCGTAATCCTTTCCGTGAAATCAACAACGTGTCGTCATATTTTCATACGGTCACAATAAAATATCAAAAAATAAATATCTTTAAAATTTATTTTTATATATATTTTTTTTTTTTTATTATTATTATTTTTTTATTTTTTTTATTATTTTTTTATTTCTTTCTTTTTCTTTTTTTTTTGTATACCGGGCATGGGGCAGGTAAAAATTTAAAATAATTACCATAGTTTATTTATGTTTTGCAATATAATTTTATATAAATCTTATTTTTGGCATTATACATATATTTTTGACATTTTTTATAACATGCAACAATTAGAAATTTTACTTTTGACTTTGTTTTATACATTTCTGACATTTTAATAATTTATTTTTTGGACCGTTTTAATTATTACTTTTAATGAGTTTTTGATTATTTTAGATTTTAATTATTCAGTGATTTATTTTGGGTTTTTATCTGTTTGTAATTTTTTATGTATCTATGGACTGTAATTATGTCTGAAAAATAAATAATATAATGCGTTATAATTAACATATTTAGCTTATTCGGTATCTAAATCGAATATTCGTTCAGTATAATTACATTAAATTCGCATGTTCCTTACATATCGCGACATTACATTTGAAACAACCGTTCAAAGTCTTCTTGTCTTTGTTTCTTGGACAGAAGGAACATATCTGAGATCTTTTTGGTTACTTTTGAGGTGGTCGTGGAACATTTTCATGCAACATTTCACGTACTTTTTTACGATGTGGGGTTAAAAACACCCCAGAACCACTAGTACGGATCCGACGCTGTGAATCGACGCGGCAATGTTTAAACTCCAGCTACTGAGGAAATCAACGTATTTACTTGCGTTGTAATATACAATAAACGTATTTAAAAGTGTTGGGGTTAAAATAACCCCACCTGGTATGCCGAGGGTTAAGCAACGGTTGCCGAGGTCCATCAATTACAAATCGAGACTCCTCCGTGCATCGGAAAGCACTATAAGTTGTTGGTCCCGGCTATCATTTGAATCAAAATCAAGACCGTAATTACGGTAGTTAGAAGCCATAAAATCTGACACCTGTCTTGCCAAGGAGTATCGTGCTACCCAGTTACTGGGTTGTGGTCAGTCAAACAGTTTTTTTTTTTAATTGGGACAATGCCACCGCCCTATTTCCAAGCCCCTGCAACTCCTGAAAGCCAGCAAAAAAGAATCAACAGTGGTGACCACCAGAAAAGCGCCGAGGCCATGACGCTCGACGAAGTCCCGGAGAATGAAATGAATGAGTCAAATAGTCAGTCATCATCATCATTATCATATCAGCCGAAAGACGTCCACTGCTGGACATAGGCCTCCCCCAAGCGTCGTCACATTGACCGGTCCCGTGCATCCTGCGTTCAGCGGATCCCCGCAACCTTCAGGTCATCGGTCCACCTGGCGTGAGGCCTTCCAACGCAACGTCTTTTGGTTCGCGGTCGCCACTCCAGAACTTTCCTGCCCCATCGGCCATTCGTTCTGAGAGCAATGTGCCTTGCCCACTGCCACTTAAGTCTGGCAATTTTTCGGGCTATGTCGGTAACCCTGGTTCTCTTGTCTACATTTATGATTCGACCACGCAAGGAAACTCCGAGCATAGCCTTCTTCATTGCCCTTTGGGTGACTGTTAGCTTTCTGATGAAGCCCATTGTGAGCGACCACGTCTCAGAGCCATAAGTTCTCACTGGCAACACACACTAGTCATTGGCTTTCGTCTTGAGACACTGTGGTAAGTTGGAACAGTCAGTCGCTCCATGTAAAATACTGGTACTCAGCAGTATCTGGTTAAGCTGAAAGCCGATCCCAAATTTACTGGGCAAAGGCAGGCTATGGATTGATTTCAGATTTCAAGTAATAATTTTCCTGTTACGATTCAAAATCGTAGAATATTTTCACTTCTGCTGTGTAAGCTTACATAATAATTAATACAAACTTAAGCTTATGATAAACGTTTTCACCAACTCCAAACTTGATCTAAAGTTTCAGTTTTAGTTATATTACAAATCAAAACATAACACATATAAGATACACGAATCTATACACCTATTTATTACTGTTTAAAGTATATTCTATGCCACAATAGAGGGAGTAGTTTCTCAACAAACTTCAATTCTGTCTGCCTTTAACTAGAGTGCACTATATGACATTTGGCCGATTTTGAGTTTATTGTGTACCGTAATCAGCAAAAAAATCACTATCGATCTTTCTAAGCAGTATTTTTCTACTATCAATAGAACTATCGAGAAACGCTCCAAATGTCTATGTTTATAAACCTATTATTGATGAAATTACGTCACTGACCTAAAAAAATACCTATTCGAAAGTGCGCAATTAGACCTACTTTTTGGCTGCGATAACTCTCGCATATGATTTTTAGTCGATAGATTTTTTCTTCTCACAAATAGGAGGCCTGTGTCCCAGCAGTGGAATCTTTAGACGGCTGATGATGATAGTGATACAAGGCATACATTTTTATTATATTGCGGTTTTTTGTTTTTCATCTTTAACTCAAAATATGTTTTTTTTCAGATAGTGACACTAGCTATAGGAGTAGGACGGCAGAATTGTAAGTAAGCGAAGGAAACTCTAAACAGTTGACTACAAAAGGTTCTGTTCGCTTTGTCTGTCAACTAAGCTTGTATGCAGCTGCTCTGTAATAAATACTTACCTTTAGTCTATTGAATTAAGTGGCAGTCAGTTTCAAAGTTAGTTTAACTTCTAAACTGATAATAATATGAAGAGATAGAATAGTTATATAGGGGTGAAACGTAAAGGGTGAAAAAGTATTGTAGCTGTTGGCGTTATGCAATTTCTGCCTACCCCCTTGGGTCATTCCCTATGCATATATAATAGTTTGTTTTTATTTAAGGTTATCTCTAGAAGAACAGATCGGATTCCGTAAAAAAAACTAAAGTAAACTAAGCAATCAAAAAAATGCAAGTCAAATAAATAGACAATCATACCGATCTCTCAGGAAGTCTGCAATCCAATTACACAGACCACCGGGCAGACCGAATGAAGGAAGCTTAACAATGAGTAATTCGTGCCAGACCCTATCAAAAGCCTTTGAGATGTCGAGGGAGGCGGCAAGTGCTTCCACGTACCTCTTGATGGCCTCACTCTATATGTGAATGGCCTCCGCTAGAAGATCCATAGTAGACCGATTTCTTGGTCACTAAGAATATCGCTAGATTCTAGGTATGCCATGAGTTTAGTGTTAAGAACAGAGATGGGTCTGTATTTGGCCGGGGTCAACTCGACTGCCTTTCTTGGGCACGGGCTGTACGTTAGCTTGCTTCCAAGCATTTGGGATTTTTCCATTCTTATACGAAAGGCGGAAAGGCGTGTTATGATCGGAGACAGTTCAGGCACACAGGTTCTATGAATGATTGCTGGTATTCCATCAGGGTCCTAGCCTTGTGGTAGGGGGCCACGCGTCACCAGGATCAGACGTGAAGATGCCGCAAAAAGAGAGGCAAATAAATAGATATAGGTGGGTAGGTAGGTGGGTGGGGTAGTATATTTGAAAAAATAGGAATGTGTAGGCTGTTTTAGTCAATAAATCAATCAATCTATCTGGTAAGTTAGATAAGTATACATACACATGAAACATTTTGCTTTTGTTTTTAACTGACTTACCAAAAAAGGAGGAGGTTCTATGTTCAACATTATGTATGTTTTTTTTTTCTTTCTATTTTTTTTATGTATGTTCACCGATATCACCGTCAATTGCAGACCGATTTTCAAAATTCTTTTTTTTGTTTGATAGAGTATATTCCGAAATTGGTCCCATTTTAATTTGTTGAAGATCTGATGAAGAACTTCGGAGATATACATCAGAACTCTTCAATAAATAACGGCAAATCTCTCGGGATTGCTGCAATCGCATGTCTGTTTATTGTTTATACCATTTCATTTCATAACATAACATCACGCCAGTACACTCGAAAGGGGTATGCAGATCTCTCATTTTACCGGTTATATTCAAGTTTCATGTTATTCGGGTAATCTATTCTGTCGTTATAGGTACTTAATTAACTACTTCCCTATTAACTAAAAAGTGAAAAATAAAAAACATTTTTACAAAAAAAATAATACAGACTTCCAAATAAGAAAACTAGAAAGTGAAAAATAACTTTATTTTTGGAAGTCGGTGTCTTTGGTAGGTACCAAATTTTTAAGTTATGGACACCGACTTCCAAAAATAAAGTTATTTTTCACTTTCTAGTTTTCTTATTTGGAAGTCGGTAGTATATTTTTGTAAAAAAGATTTTTATTTTTAAATTACTGCATTCTTAATCACTTATCTCTTAAATCTTAAACTCTTGAAAGCTACAATCATTAGCGGAGACTACAAGATAAGCTCCGAGTATTTATTTCGGATCTAATTAGTCAATTAGTTTTTAGTGAGTTACTGACTAAGCGTTTTCAGTTTTCAATTTGTTTACCTATAACACACAGTGTCTTAACATTTTCTAAACAAACCTTTCACATCGTTCTCATTAAATACCTGTTACTGCTTCAGTTACCTCCATATGTAGGAAAACAAAGTTCCTTAATGAAACGCTCGACTGTGCGGTGCGCAGTTGACCAACTTTCAAGGACTTATCTAAAGCTCAACTTATATTGTGAGCCAGTAATTGTCTGAGGTAAGCCAAGCTTTGCGGTAAATATTGTTGTTTTATTTTCTTGGGATATCGTATTCATAAATATGGAAATGCCTGGTTTCCTCCCACCCCTCCCTAGAAGGATATACTCGGATCTTATTTCTCTAAATTCTGATCTTTTTTCTTTAAAGGCTTAAGCGTACTCGTAACTGACAGGTGTCTATGAATAGATGTATGAATGTTAGGGTTTGGGTCCTTAGTCCAGGAAAATTAGGGGTTTCACCTCGGAATGAGAGGTAGTCGGCTATAAACTTGTGTAAACCTTTATTTTAACACTTGTCTCAAAACCTACTTATCGTAGGGTGTCCGCGTCACAGATATTCCAAGGTCAAAGGCCAAAAAAACTATTTTTTACACATTTATTGCAAATATCTCGTTTCCTATTGGTTTTATGCTATTTGTATGTATCAAATTATTTATAATTATATATTTATTAATAATTTATAAACTTTATACGGCGTGTTTTTAATCAGGACTACAGGTTGACCTCGAATGATAATCTAAATAGCCAACACTGCGCGCGCTCTGCCCTCTATCTTGAAAATGGTTCAAGTTATAAAAATAAAAAAAGTTATTGATATTTTTAATTAACTTTTTTTATTTATAACATTTTAGTAATTTTTTTTCGAATTAGGTATATTTAAACATATAAGTGTTATAAATTTTTGAAATCACCTCTTAAAACCCTTTATTTAGATATCCCACACGATAGGTATGGAAGAAAAAAAAAATTGGACGCCCACAATATGGCACCCAAGAACCGCCATTTTCCTATCTTACAATTTTAATGTAGGCAGTGACACTCGCGGGGTTAAGACGAATCGATTGACGTAAGAACCATCAAAATCGGCCCACGCGTTTGGTCTCTAGAACGCCACATAGCAACAAACATACATACATACATACATACATACATACTTACATAAATACATACATAGACTGATAAACACATTACCCTCCTTCGGCAGTCGGGTAAAAATGTATACATAAAAGTTGTAGACAATTTAATCTTCTACAATATTTACACTACATACAAATAGCATAAAAGCCATAGGAAACGAGATATTTGCAATAAATGTGTAAAACATCGATTTTTTTACCTTTGACCTTGGAATATCTGTAGACGCGGACACCCTACGATACGTAGGTTTTGAGACAAGTTTTAGGGTGTCAAAATAAAGGTTTATACAACATTATAGCCGACTATCTCTCATGCCGAGATTCTTGCCCTAATTTGACTAATTTTCTTGGTCTACCTGGGACGTCTCTTGTCTCGAAGTCTCGGGATTCGAGACAACTAAAACTACGAAAAGTCTAGGGACTTCGACCGTCTCTTTTTTCTCGAGACTTTTGCTTCGAGACTCGAGACGAGACAAGTTTGCTGAAATTGTTGTGTATTCATTTTTATTTTCAAATAATTGAAAGAGTCTAGCGCCATCTGTTAGTTTAAGACGACGATTAACGCCAACGACCTTGAGGGAACAAAACGCGCACCCGTTTTGTTAAACGGGTGCGCGTTTTGTTCCCTCGCGACCCAAAATTTAGTGGCTTGACTTTAAAAAAAGAAGCTTCAGATCAAAATGTAGATAATTAAATTGTCTTTGAGATGGTGTCGCTTTCATTCAAATACGCCCAGCGGTTTTGGTGCGATTGTCGTGTTTTTGTCCGTTTTAGAAATAACTTTACTAATTAATTACACTGTGTTATACGAATATAACTCAAAATGTGCTTAGATCAAATTATTAAAAAAATGGTCTAATGTAATATATATTTTTTCCAAATAATTGCGAATAGCCGTTTAGACGTGATTCTCATTTTAAAATCAGTTACTCAAAGGAATCTGCGCCTTAATGAATAATTACTTGGTCTACTACGTAACTACTGAGTACACAACACAATAAATGCGTTTGCCGCGCCGCCATCATTCCGCCATATTGGTTGTTCTGTGACGTTTGGATTATGATTGTGTCTGTGTCAGTTGAGTTGAGAATTTAATTTATGATGTCAGTGTGGTCTGATGTTTCTTTTACAACGGCGCTTTTGTAAAATCGACGACGCCCATAAATCTCATGTAAGTTTGATATGTCATATTTATAATGGCTGTTTTCAAAGAACACCTTATTCTTTTAATTTGGGCGGGTTAAAAAGATACTGGAATTACTAGATAAAAAAATTAGTATGATTTTTAACCAAGTTTGTTTTATAACTATGAGATTTAACTGCTTAAAAGTAAATCTGTGTGTGATTAAAAGAAATAAACAAAGCAATTATTAAGACTGAAATTAACGTTAAACTACAATACCTACGGCAGCGATTGAGAGATACCTGAATATCCCTCCTCTGCATATGATGGTTAAATTCAAGGTCAGGAAGACATTACATTGTCTTGCTGTTGCTGGACTATGGGATGCCTCTAAGCCAAAGACTAACCATACAAAGTTCGATGGAAATAAAGACCTGGATCGGGTAACAAGCATGATATCCGATAAAATACAAACTTTGTTTGTGTTTGAAAAGTCTTTCTAGATCCAAATCCCAACAATAGAGGACTGGATGAAGGGACTCGATCCACCAGAACAAGAGAGTCTGGTGTGGTACACTGATGGATCCGAAATGGAATCAGGTACAGGAGTGGGCATATACGCAAAAGGTTACAAATTTAGCAAAAGCTTAGAAAAGAAACATAATATGCCATAATAACCTGTGCTCAAGAGGATATAGATAAAAGAACCAGAGGTAAATCCATATATATTCTTAATGTCAGTCAGGCTGCAATCAAAGCCATGGCATCCTATAAAGTGGACCCCAGACTTCCCAAACCCTGAATGTAAAAGAAGCAAAAGAAGTATGTAGGGATCGTAGCAGGTGGCGTTCTGTATTTGCTGCCTACCCACATGAGAAAATACCGCATGGGTTTGAGTTTATATTATTATATGCTTGTGTAATACATACCTGCTGGAGTCTGTGTTTCCTGATAGCTGTAACCTGGTGCTCTTTAACTTTTAATTGTTTCTGTAATTAAGACATCGGTTGAATGTCCTGAAATGTTAAAAGCCTTTGTGTCTTACGTGGATCCACGTTTCAGGCACTCAAGGGGTTAAATCAAAAGTGAATATGTTTCTTCTAAATAAGCTTGCTCCATCGTCGATCACATTTCGATTAAAAATTTGGTGGTACAGTGATCTAACGTGATGCTATAATTAATAATATTAAATTATTATAAATAAAGTTATTACTCGATGAGTGCCTTGCCCTCTAAAAATGCAAAACTAATTAACTACAAAGCAGATTCTAATTTACTAATTAATTCACTATCCACTCTGCAAAGCAAATAATTATTTTCACAAAACTTTGAAACCTAGCTGCCCACTGCTGGCCAAACAAAGTCCCTAATGCATGTCCTTTTCTTTTGTTTGGTTATTTCAGGCTTCGCCCGCAGGTTAATTTGGGGAAAGTGAAATAATTTACCTTTCGTTTTAACCCTTTTGCTATTGTGCGATTGTGTACCTGACCTTAAAGGTCAGTGCGTTGAAGTTTTAAGGAATCGAGGTATATGCTATAAATAGGAACATAAATGGAAGTAATTTCGTGCGTTGATTGGTAAGAGATTACTACCTGATAAGGACTGCTTGTGCTTGGTTGGTCTAATGTATCTATCTAGGTATATAGTGATTCAAGTAATTGCAAGCGCTGCTGCGGAGTATAAGTTCTTGGGTTCTATTTCCTGGTTAAGCAAAGTGTTATTTTATTTGCCATCTGGAATTTCTCAGTCGCAGTCCGGATTCTGGATACAAATCCCTGGTTGAGGACAAACACGCTCACCCTGTAATTACATTGGAGTTAAACAAAATAAAATATTAAATGTGTATTTTAGGCACACCTATCCGATTGTCTGAAACAAACCAACAGCAAACGAATCTTTGAATGGCACCTTGCTCTGGAGAATATATCAATATCCAATTGAATCATTCTCCAGTGGATCAAGGGACATAGTGGATCCTTAGGCAATGATGCCGCGGCTGAAATTGCAAGGAGAGGTGCCGAGATGATATTGCTAGACCCGTACCCACTTTTCTCTTGCCTTTCACACAAATACGTGCGTAGATCCGCCAAAGATCAACCGAACTCCACAATGACACGGGCAACAGACTGTAGACAGTCAGAAACTGCCCTACCGAATGAAAAGCCGTGATTAACCAAAAATCTTCTTAGCCTAAGTTGAAATACGGGCCATACTCCTCTTAATTAACATATTTTTAACATAGGCGCCACAGAAAGCCCACGTCATCCTGAACTGCGAGGCCGTGGCTTCCCAACGTGAAGAAATCCTCGGAACAGTGAGGTCGCTCCGCGAGCCTGTGCAACCCCCAGTAAGCTTCTGTGCTTTTATAAGGAGCTAGGCTGGCTATTTTAGCCAGAAACCCTGCACTAACGGATCAAATGGGTGTCTAAGTGCGGAAATAAAAAAAAACAAAAAACCCGACTGCACAGCATGATTTTCTTCTTGTTTCCGTCTTTTTAGTTTGCTTTCTAAGCAGTCGGGTTTTTGGTTTTTTTAATAAACTTTTTTTATTTACAACTTTTTAGTAATTTTTTTTTTAGAATTAGGTACATTTAAACATATAAGTATTTTATATTTTTGAAATCGCCACTTAAAATCCTTTATTTTGATTCCCCACACGATGGGTTTGTAGGGAAAAAATTTTTTTCCCTACAAAATGGCGCCCAAAATCCGCCATTTTAGTTTTATCCCATTTTAATGTAGCCAGTGACACTCGCAGGATTAAGACGAATTGATTGACATAAGAATCATAAAAAATCGGCCAACGCGTTTGGTCTCTAGAACGCCACATAGGAACAAACATACATACATACGTACATACATAGACTGATAAACACATTACCCTCCTTCGGCAGTCGGGTTTGTTGGGTTGAGGTTTGAATACCTAAACTTCTTTAAGTACTGGCTGAACATAATACTTTATGTTCAGCATTTTATGACAATCAATAACGCTGTCAGAATTTTTTAAATTGTGACTGCTCATGTCTGGTGACATGGCTACAAAGAGATCAATTCGAGTGTTCGACCATACAGCATATGTTTCAATAATCATGTAAAAGCAGAGTCTCTTAGAATAAATACGTCTTCCATAGCCCACCCTGTTTCCTTTCAACAGGTTATGGGCCGTCGAATAAAAGAAAGGAAAATGATTTTCAATTTGATATTTTATTTTTACAGTCGTCAAACATACTACGATGCCTACCTAACAACCAATTGTTGATATAACGAGAAAAAATGGTTTGTCAAATAGAGAAGATTTGTAAGTAATTTTAAAATTATATAGAGATGGAGTCTTTAAATAAACTGAGAAAAAATTCGAATTACAAATATTGGCGACAAATTACCAAATTATTTTTAGAAGCTAAATGCCATGATGGAAAAGATTTAAATGAAGCTAAAGCGAAATATATAATTTTAAATGCAATAGATGAACAATTATTACATTATGTAATAAATTGTAAATCAACTAAAGATATTTTTGATACGTTGGATTTAGTTTATAGATATCATATTAAAGAAGACAATCATCTGAAAATCATAGAATTTTATAGTTATAAACATACAGGAAATATTTTTGACGACATTAGCATTTTACAAAATTTGTGTGCAGAGATAAATAGCACCGAAAATAAAATATCTGAGGAGAATTTAATGCAGAAAATTATCACAATATTACCTGATAACATGAAATTATTTAAACAAATTTGGGAAATAACACCTAAGGAAGATAAAAATATACCAACACTCATTCTGAGACTTCAAAATTTGGATATGCCGGAAACTTCGGCTTGTAATAACGAAGTTTTAAAATCAACAGAGAAACTATGTTATAACTGTGGTAAACCAGGCCACATTGCAAGGTTCTGTAAAAATGAAAAATGTAGTCATTGTAGAAAAACAGGACATGCATCTAACAATTGTTTTACAATCAAAGTTTGTAAAAATTGTAATAAGAAGGGCCACATACAGAAGTTTTGCCGGGACCTGGTATGTAAAAAGTCAAACTTTGTGATTCCAATAAAAGCAGTAATAGATTCAGGTGCATCTTCTCATATGTTTAATAATAAAAACATTATAAATTTTACAGAAAGTATAAATATAGATATAAAGTGTGCGAATGCAGAAAACCTCATAGCCAAAGGAACAGGTACGATAAATACCAATTTCGGTCTAATAGAAGATGTGCTGTATGTCCCAGGAGTGTCAAGGAACCTGATATCAGTCAGTTCAATTACGGACAAGAATGGATCAGTACTCTTCTCTGGAGACGAGGTATTTATATCTAGAAATCAAAAAATATTTTTAAAAGGTTATAAAACCAAAAATGGCCTATATGAGACAGATTTTTCGGCCAATTTTACTAGAGAAGCTTTACTGACTGAAAGTGCCAATATCTGGCATCGTAGGCTAGGTCACGTATCCGACGTGCCGCGTCTAGCAAAGCTGGTCAATGGGATTGAAATTGGGAGGGGACATTTGAACAAAATTTGCGAAATCTGCATTAAATCTAAAATGACTAGAAAACCCTTTGGAAATAACCGAATTAAAGCTAAATTCCCTTTAGAAATTATTCATACAGACATTTGCGGCCCAATTGAAGTTCCCACTTGGGATAACAAAAAATATTTTATTACTTTTTTGGACGATTTCACACATTTCTGTGTTGTTTACTTGATCACCTTCAAAAGTGAAGCTTTTGACAAAATAAAACAATTTGTATTTTTGGCAGAAAATCATTTTAGAAATAAAGTGTACAAAATAAGATGTGATAATGGTGGAGAATTTACAAACAATAATCTTCTTTCGTGGTGTAACTCAAAAGGAATTATATTAGATATGACAATACCCTATACACCTCAATTGAACGGAAAAGCTGAAAGATTAAATAGAACTTTGATGGAAAGAACTAGAGCTTTATTATTTGATGGTCGTGTTCCGAATTATTTATGGGGTGAAGCTTTGTTGACAGCTAGCTTTCTAGTAAATAGGAGTCCTACGGAAGGATTAGACAAAACACCAGCAGAAATGTGGTTTAACATAAAACCAAACCTATCAAACATAAGAAGATTTGGATCTACAACCTATTACAAAATTAATTCCGGCTTACGCAAACTCGATGAGAGATGTAACAAAGGCATTTTGGTTGGCTACATAAGAAATGGCTATAAAATTTGGGTAGAAGAAGAGAGGAAGATTATAAGAGCAAGGGATGTAAGGATAAATGAAGACGAACAAGGCATTTATATTGATCCAGAAGAAAACGTAGTAAGAATAAATGGGCTGTGGGAGACAAATGAAGACGAACAAGAAGTTGAAATAAGAGAGACGCGTGGTAGTGAAGAATGTCGAGCAGAGGAAAATTTAAGAAGCATCAATGTGGATAATAATCGAGAAGGAGAAAATTGTGTCAGATTCTTTGACGAAACAAATGATGTTGCAAGAAATGAAGGTGAAATTAATGAAAACGAAATAAGTGAAGCGGAAAGAATAAATGAAGAAAGAATAAATATTGAAAATAATGATGATAATCTTGGTAGGCGTTTAAGTTTTGATAATAATATACAAAATGATGAAGGAAATGAAGAATTTTTTGATATTGAAGATGTAGAGGAAAATAATACGTGGACTTTTGTAGAAAAGAAAGAAGCAGAAGGTACAAAATTAGTAACGAGCAAGTGGATTTTTACTGTTAAAACAGACGGAAGATATAAGGCAAGATTAGTTGCAAGAGGTTTTCAACAAAAGTACAAGATAGACTATGATGAAACATATAGTCCAGTTGTGAACACAAATTCTTTAAGAATATTGTTTTCAATTGTTGCCAGTAAGAAATTAAAAATGAAGCAGTTTGATGTAAAAACCGCCTTTTTACATGGCGATTTAAAAGAATGTATCTATTTGAAAGTTCCCAAAGGCTACAGTAATAAAGAGGGCAAAGTTTGTAAATTAAATAAAAGCTTATATGGATTGAAACAAGCTCCACTAATGTGGAACATTAAATTTACAGAATTTTTAATTAAAATGGGATTTAATCAGTTGAAATTGGATCAATGTATTTTTGTGATGGAAGGAGAAAGAAGAATCATTCTTGCTATATACGTCGATGATGGATTAGTCATTGGAGAAAGAGAAGAAGATCTTTTACATGTGATAAACATTTTAAGAAAAGCTTTCGAATTGAGGATTTGTGAAGAAGTGTCCAATTACATCGGGTTGGATATAAAACAAGAAGAAAATGGCGTTAAAATTTTTCAGAAAACCTATGTTGAGAAGATTGTGAAGAAATTTAATATGAATGAAGCTAGAGAATGTAAAAGTCCAACTATTTTAATAGAACAACATCCTTCAATTAAAATTGATAATAAAGCTCATGAATTGTACAGAGAGATGATAGGGTCATTGTTATATTTATCTAATAAAACTAGACCAGATATTAGTTTTCATGTGGGTTATTGTTCAAGACATCAAAATTCTCCAAATTTAAATGATCAAAATAATGCAAAAACAATTTTAAGATTTTTGAAAGGTTCAAAAGATAAAGGTATTCACTTTGGTGAAGGTGATAAAGTGCTCAGAGGATATTGTGATTCGGATTTCGCGGGGGATCCAGACACTAGACGCAGTACTTCGGGTTTCGTGATTTGGTTAAACGGTGGACCAGTGGCATGGAGCTCAAGAAAACAGTCTGTAGTAGCATTGTCGAGTACAGAAGCTGAATTTATAGCTGCAGCAGAATGTTGCAAGGAACTTTTGTTTATAAGAGACCTTATAAACGAAATTACAAATGAAAAATTAGACCTTGAGATGAGAGTGGACAACCAATCAGCAATTTGGCTAATGAAGAAAGGTATTATGAATAAAAGGAGTAAACACATAGATGTGAAATATTATTATCTTAAAGATGCAATTGATGCAAATAATATATCGGTTAAATATTGTCCAACGGGATCACAAATAGCTGATATACTCACAAAATGTTTACCACCTGTGAAATTTGAACGCTGTCAGCGAAAACTTGTGTCTTAGTTATTTGTGTGTTAGTGATAAGTGCGGGCTAAAGTGAACTAATAAGTGTTTTCGGTTAATATAATATGGGTTATTATTATCTAGTATGTAAGTTTTTATAGGGTGTGTAATTATTTATGATAACGAAGTTGTATAAAGTTGTGATGTAAACTTAAGGAGTCCTGATATTAGTTCAAGTCAATGAAAGAGTTGTTTGAATTTGTTTTTCAGCAGTATTAAAGAATTAAGGGGGTGCTAAATTATGTTTCATTTAAGGGGGTGCTAAATTATGATTCATTTAAGGGGGGTGTGTATAATTAATAAATGTATCATTATAATCAGTCAACAAGAGTAACTCGAATTAACATAACTTTTGTTAAATTTTACATTTGTTTGGAACCTTAAGTTTTTATATCCAAACTTTATTTTAATAATTTCTTATCTTGTTAGTACTTACAGTTATTTTTTGTTTGTTTATTTTATATTGTTATAGAATATAATATTGATGTTGTGTTGTTTTGATTAATGGTTTAATTAAATATGATGATGAATTTTTATTGATACTGTTTCAGATGAGGTTGAGTAGGAGTTATGGAATTATTAATGAAATGTTTTAGTCAGTTAGTTTATGAGATAGTTAATTATGGATGTTGTTGTTTCGAGTGGTAGCTTAATTAAATATGATGATTAGTTTTTATTGATACTGGTTCAGATGAGGTTGAGTAGGAGTTACAGAATTATGAATGAAATGTTTTAGTCAGTTAGGTTATGAGATAGTTAATTATGGATGTTGTTGTTTCGAGTGGTAGATTAATTAAATATGATGATTAGTTTTTATTGATACTGATGTTAGATTAATGTTGAAATATTTTAAGTGGGATATAGGGTTGTTAAAAATTTTGTTGTTGTTATGTTTTTTAGAATGGGAATTTATATTAATGTTAATGAGTGTATGTTTATAGTATTATTTAGAGATAGTTTGGAGTGTGTTAAATTATTTTAAAGTTTTATTATATGCAAGTTGTTTGTGAAGATGTAAGGGTTTTTAGAGACAGTGTAATTGATTGAGGGGGTGTGTTGGGTTGAGGTTTGAATACCTAAACTTCTTTAAGTACTGGCTGAACATAATACTTTATGTTCAGCATTTTATGACAATCAATAACGCTGTCAGAATTTTTTAAATTGTGACTGCTCATGTCTGGTGACATGGCTACAAAGAGATCAATTCGAGTGTTCGACCATACAGCATATGTTTCAATAATCATGTAAAAGCAGAGTCTCTTAGAATAAATACGTCTTCCATAGCCCACCCTGTTTCCTTTCAACAGGGTTAAAAGGAGTCCCTCTTCTATTCTATTCTAGGCACACCTTGACTCTTTGGTGAATAAAGACGTGAATTTATGTTATCTAAATGACTATTCATTTAAGACACACAAATATCACCTCTAACAATTATTTCTTAGCGAATGTTCGTTCATAATTACTCTTATAAAATTCTTATATTACACTAAACCCCAGCTTCTATCACATCATCTAGTCCATTATAATCATACCTGACATTTAAAAGCAATCAAAGTAACATATTGTTGATGGATGTACTCGCTACTTTTTGCTTTATGCCCGTTTGGTGCTTCAATGGACTTACTGCCGCTTAGTACTTGTGTAAACTCGGGGCGCACCACAGAAATAAATCTAACTAGATGACGCGAATGTACTTCGCGGACCAATTAAATGGAAATATGTTTAAAAATAAATTGAAAAAAATGTTAATTGATAAGGTATTTTATAATCTGCATAAGTTTTTTGATAAAAAATAATATTTGTAAGTACCTAATTTCTAAACACTATTGCATATCCGACATGGGTAGACTGTTGAAACTAAAAATTTAATGTTTATTAATAAGAACTTAATGTACACAGTTATGCAATAAATATATCTTTATCTTTATCATTAAACAAGCGGCTCACAATTGCCGTAAGGTCAGAAATAACATCTAAAAGTTTGCCCAAGAAAATTCCCCAATTTAAGTACAGTGAAAAGTTGATCTTTCAGTGAGGAACACGACGCAAATAGGAGGTTACCTAGTTGTATTGTTACGAGAAACGTATGTGCAAAGTTTCATCTCAATCGCGGTGTTCGTTTTAGCTGAAGTGAGTCGAATTTAGCTTGCGAGTTTTAATTACAGACACTAGCATCCTTATTGTGTAAGTTCAAAGAATAGCGCACGGTATGCTCTTCTTGCAATCATTGCTTCATATGTTAAAAAATCCGTTTACTCGACAGCGTAAAACACGCATCAAATACTGTTGAGTTATCAAAATGAAAGGGACACTCTTTAGTGTGTTACGTGCTGTTAAAACAGATACGCAATTAGGTTGCAGGTCAAGAGAATAAAAAAAAAATTGTTAAAAAGTCTGTTTCTGTATTGGGCTGTGAAAACTCAAAAAATAAGTTGGCTAAGACAATGGAAACATTTTCTTTCATCGGTACGTAAAGTTCTTAAATTGTGTGTGAAAAATTAGCACGCTTGGTTTTCATACAGATGGAGGAACTTGCGATATCTAGTTAGATTTTGTGTCTATGGGGTGCACACAAATTGCTTTGGTTCTGTATAGTTGGAGCTCTAGCTAAGTCTGTAGACTAGAGGTAGTACTTTGAATAGGGCTTAAAGTTGTGTTGTTACTGTGTGAACAGGCACTAATACCGTATGCTATTAAGGGTACACTAGTCGACGGCACGAACTATTTTGTGCGCGGGGTTAAAATGCGTGCTATATCAACCGACAACACGTGCGGTTCAGATAGATGCTGTTATGAGCAGTAAGAAGCTAGTACGCGTACGAATACACACTTTTGCAAATTTGTAGCGAAATGGATTATGATTTAGAACGAAAACGAGCGCGTGAAATTTTATAAACAGACCTTTGGGAGTCTGGATATCATGAAAAAACGACTGAATGTATCTGTTCAAAATATAATTATTTACATTGTTGAACTACTAATCTATCCCTGTATGGAAGCCCTTTTTCAATTTTCCTTCTTCTTATGGGACTTATTTGCGCCCAAAGATGCGTTAAAATGAGTGTTAAAATATGGAACTTTCGAATCTCATAACTTTCAAGTGATTTTTTTTTTACTTTTTGCTTCCATACAAATTATAGATAATAATAAGACAAATTGATATCATTTTTTATTTTGAACGTACATCGTCAAACAGTGGAGTAAAAGCCAGACTACGTTTGTATGGAAGAATTTTCGACTAGTGTACCCTTAAGTCTTTACCTTAAATGTTCAAAATTTTTGGTATTGTTGTTTGGGCTCTAGACAGTGTCATTCGATTATCGAGGAAAGGAATTGGTTACGTAACAGTTCGATAGCGTTAGACATTCCTATACATTTTTCCAATCGCTATCGTCACATTTTCGATGTTAATAATATAATGTCACTTGTCTAGGACCGCAGAGATTCTAGAAAAGTGGCATTCGATGTCAGCAAAGGTGATAGTCAAAGTGTAAGGGATTGATCACGTGATTTTTCGATATTGCTTGTCAATCCCATATAATTTTGCTTTTTTGACGATCGCTATCGCCACGCTTTCGATGATAGATTGTCACTTATCGAAAGCCTAAGGACAGCTCTGTCATTCGCAAATTGGACTGTTCAATAAAATCGTTATTGGTGGTAGAATGTCACTATGTCTAGGTATTTCGAAATTTTCATAGATGAATGGAATATGATGTAGAAAAAATACAAGTTAATATCAACCGAAATATATCATGAACTTGAGTAACAATCAGACCTGACGTTTGTACTTTTGTTTCTTATCAACAATATCGAAACTAATCAAACTACCGTGTAAGTAACTCTCTTAAGGGATTGTGCAGATGACGTCGGTTTAAGGACCCAAACACAAAACTGTGAATTGACGCGATGCGAATTCGCAACGCAGAAAATAGCTAAAGCAGCAACAAGCTCGTAGATTTTTGCGATGCGACGGCGCACCGCGGTTTTGTGTTTGGGCCCTAAGCTATATGTATGTTTGTGTTGAATGGGCATCAGTAGTACCGTGCTGTGATATTGTTAATTAAATGTAGAACATTGAATAGCATAGACGAGTGTCTCTACACTTATTAAAAAAACCTAAGGTTTCTGATCTAGATATTTTTTTCTAGAATTTGGAATGGAATAAGTACTTATACAATACTAAGCGAAACTTGTATGCTTGCATTTTTTTCTTAACCTGTTCTGTCTTACTTCTAGGCAAAGACCTCCACTTCTTCAGCCTTTCACGAGTTCACGCATTGCAGGTTTGCATAATGAACAAAAAGACTGAAATGGATAAAAATAGCATTTTTTTTTAATGCTTGTGAGTTCTTAAAACTCAATATTTAAGCCTAGGCTAAATTCGTCTTCTTTTTTCTTTTCTTTTTTTAGAAATCGTTTCCCCACACTCGGAATTTCTTCCTGTATCGTGGGTGCGTTTACAAACATTTAAACTCACATACACAAGGCACCCAGATCCGGCACAACTATCTGTAGACCATACAAATATTTGTTCCGTGCGGGAATCGAACGTTCATTGGTCGAACCTGTTTCCCCTCGAACCAACTACACATACTGGCAAAATTAGCGGAACAAAATAAAAATGACCGTTATTTTTTTTATTAATAATTTAATTTTAAAAGCTTCTGTTATTAAATTTTTCCTTTCTTATAAATACATCTTTTAAAATAAAAATGAGATCGTATTTAGTACAATTGTTGTGAGTAACGGGAAAACTGGACAGTAATGATTTTTTAAGGTTACTAAGGAAAGTTTAATTTTTTTATTAAGAGATAATTTTATGATAAAAATAATATCACAATCGAGTGTTTCCGTCACTTTCTCTTAATACATTTTTCACCCACCTAGATATGTTGAGAATAATATTTACCGTTGTCTCCTGTGGTAGGCTCTACTATTCACAATATTCCCATACAACGGCGCTTCGCAGCTGACGCACTTTGACAGGTATAGGGATTATCAATTTTGCCCTTCGTTTTAGTAAGTCCCAGAGGAGTTCTATCGGATGCATATCTGGTGATCTCGCCGGCTATACCAAAACTGCGATATTTACATTATTCAGATAGACTGGATTTGTAAAAGTGGTATGCGACCGAGCATTATCATGTAGCAAAACGAAGTGACCCCTGATAAACGGGCAAATGGTTTAAATATTTTATTCTTATAGCGATCTACAATAAGATCTCCTCCATCGATCACCACCAAGTCCGTACGAGCTCGCAAACATATCCTACCTGAATCCAATATTGTTCCTCTACCATATGCCACAGTAGTTAAAAAAAAATACAGATTATGTTGTTCTTGTTCATGATAATTCATTCATTGCTGTCCGTTAATTCGATTTAAATGACTTTCACGCTCATCACAAAAATATATTTTACTCCTTTAGTCCGTGAATCAAAGTCGATGTTCTCTAAGAAAAGTTATTCTGTTTCTAAGTAGGAGTCGAGGAAAACCTCAAGATTTGGACCTTCGGCGGGCACGAACGAATCAGAACCAGCTTCCTTCAACCTCTTTGGTACCGTAAGCTCACTTACTGGGACACCTCGAACTTCCTCCAGCTCATTTCTGGCTGTATGGCTTTTAAACGCGGGTTTTTGCGAACGCCAAACTGAATGAAACGATTATTGTTGTCTTGTCAATTAGAAATTATTATTTTACTATAAAATAAAAGAAAACCAACCGGCAATGGCAAATAAAAGTATTGCGATATTTTTTTCTTGTTCCGCTTATTTTGCCGGTGTGTGTAGTTTATCCAATAATCAAGTTTGGTCCGGCAATTCGATAATGTCATGTATCAGTTGACATTTTGATGCGGCGATCACACAACTGTGAAGCTGCTGCCGCTTATATCTTTGGTTACTAACTCAGCTTACTGACGCTCAAAGCTTGACATTATCAAGCTCTCACACACATGCCACAACTCGATAATATTGCCGCCATTGCGTTTCTGCAAGCTGTAGCTTAAATAGGATAAAAATTCCTGAAATACAGACACAAATTAAAGACTGACGAATTAGAGGTTTGAACCCTATTTAATGTACTAATTAGGTATGTAAAGGGTCTTTCAAATAGAGCGGGTCGATGTTAATAATCTGTGGCGGCCATTTTGTTTTGGCGGCATCTGTCAAATCTGTTTTTTCTTATTCAGTCACTGATGCCAAATCACCATGGCAAGCTACACGGTTGAGCAGCATGTTCAAATGATAAAACTTTATTATCAAAATGAGTGTTCGTTAGTGCGAACGTAGCGCGCATTGCGCCCATTTTACGGCAGACGCGGTGGCCATTCAAAGTCTACTCTCCAACGATTGGTGCCTAAATTTGAGACGACCGGTTCGGTAAACAACCAACCAACACCTTTACGTCAAAGGAACGCCAGATCGGCCGAGAACATCGCCGCTGTACGTGAGAGTGTTCAGGAGACTCCGAGGCAGTCGATTTCTCGCCGTGCTCAAGAACTCGGCCTTTCGCAGACCTCAACTTGGAGAATTTTGCGTCGGGACTTGGGTCTGCATCCGTACAAGATCCAACTGACCCAAAAGCTCAAAGTTAATGACCATAGACAACGCCGTGTGTTCGCTGAATGGGCATCGGAACGGTTGGAAGAGGACCCCGATTTTGGCCGAAAAATAATCTTTAGCGACGAGGCACATTTTTAGATGAATGGTTTTGTTAATAAGCAAAATTGCCGTATATGGGATGACTACAACCCACATGAGGTTCACCAGGTGGCAATGCATCCACAAAAAGTTACTGTTTGTTGCGGATTTTGGTGTGGCGGCGTCATTGGTCCGTACTTCTTCGAAAACGACGTTGGCGAGGCCTGATGGCCTGATGGCTCGTCAACGGCGAGCGCTACAGATCAATGATAAACAATTTCTTTTGGCTTGAATTGAACAATATGGACGTGAACGACATGTGGTTCCAGCAAGATGGCGCTACTTGCCACACAGCGAACGACACAATCGACATTCTGCATGAACGGTTTGAGGGTAGAGTTATCTCTCGCAGAGGTGACGTGAATTGGCCACCAAGATCGTGTGATTTGATTCCGCTAGACTTTTTCTTGTGGGGTTTTCTAAAGTCGCAGGTCTATGCCAATAAACCACATTCGACCGTTGCCCTGAAAGCCAACATAACGCAGGCCATCGCTCGGATTCAGCCGGATCTATGCAGCAGAGTCATAAAAAATTGGTCCTCTCGGATTCGTGCCACCATACGAAGCCGCGGCGGACATTTGAACGATGTCATATTCCATCCATAATGGCATAAATGGGCCTTTTAAATAAAAAATAAATTTCGTTAATATCTCACACACATCTTGTTTTTTTCAATTTTAACATCGACCCGTCCTTGTTGAAAGACCCTTTGTAACAAAATACTTCGGTGACCCAGGTACATTAAAGGAGACTGTCAGCGACATCAAGGCGTTGCTGGCCTTCCTCGAGGAGCTGGGGGGATGGATTTTTTTTTTATCCCATCCGTACGCGAAATACGCGCTTGGGTATGGAGTTGCAGACAGCAGCCAGTTTTAACTAAACTAAACTAGGTATGTATACCTTCTTTATAGAAAGGCTGAGACAAAACCATTGTATATAAAAACTTAAAAAAAAAATTGGTTGTCTGTAAAGTCTGTTTACGGGCGATAGTTTAACGTGACAATGTCATAACAAAACATTGATGAAAGCCGAACGCTCAACCCGATCGTGCCTTTCGCTCGCTCGTGCAGCGCTCTCGATCCGATCGTAACGTTACAATGAGCGTAACGGGACACTTTTTCGTGCATGCAGCCGGCGTTCATCGATTTATTAGACGTTGTCCCGTCAAAGTTACTGACGAATAAAAGAAAAGTTCATGATTTATTTTAATTCAATGTTATTTTAAAGGCTTTTTTCGCTTTTCAGTTTACTTAATTTCAACAGAAGTGGTTCTCAATTGAATATCCAGTGGTAAAATTATCCATAAATCCTTTTTAATCGACTTCAATAAAAGGTGGAGGTTGTCAATACGAATGTATTTTTTTATGTCTGTTACCTCAGAACTTTTTACAAGATGAATGATTTTTTTTTTTGGTATCGGGCCACTCTATAAAAAGTTGTGCGTGGTCATACATCTAGAAAAAAAATACATGTCGAATTGGTAACCTCCTCCTTTTATTTCGTCGGTTAAAATCCGCCCGTCCTTCAAAATATAATTCACAACTGCCGATTTCAAAGCCATGACCTCTGAACTTTTGTTTCTTATCAACAATATCAAAACTAATCAAACTACTGTGGAAGTATGAGTGACTCTCTCGAGGGGTTGTGCAGACGACGTCGGAGCCAACTATATGTATGTTTGTGTTGTGTGTTAATAGAAGTCGTGCTGCGCTGTGAACAATTATTTTCACATTCGAGTCCTGATTTCCTTTGAGTATCAAGAGTGGTCACAACGATTGTGTAAATGTATTAACTGTGTACTAGTTTACGTCCCGTGGCGTCGCCTGTTGCTACGTTATTACTTTTTAGTGGTAAGGTCAGAGGTATATTTTTCTTTGCTTAAATGTCAAAAAACTTGAATTGCAGACAGCAACTAAAGTATAGTGTTTAGTATTCTATGTATACTGTCCACTAAGGGACTTTACTGACGGCGCGACGCAAATTAAATTGCGTCAATAGGCGATAGTGCGCACGTAACTATTTTCTAAGAAAATACAAAATTCAAATCGGTGGAATTGTATCGCATTGCGTCCACGTCAACGTACTTGCAATTTAAATCAGTAAAAAGTTCGGTTATCGGATAAATCAAGTCACATCGAGTCAAAAAACTGAACCTGGTGTCTTTACGCCCGTGTCGCCTATTTCGAAGGAACTGTGCATTTCCGGAATCCATACAAAATGTTGCCTATAAAATTCATTCTTTGGCGTGCGCTGAGAAAACTATTGATGATATATACAAAAATATTAGGTAGGCAGGTAGGGTAGGGTAAGTAGGGTAGGGTAGGTAGGGAAGGTAGTGTTGGGTAGGTAGGGTGGGATAGGTAGGGTAGGGTAGGGTTTGGTAGGTCAGGTAGGGTAGGGTAGGTAGGGTATGGTAGGTAGGGTAGGGTAGGGTAGGTAGGGCAGGTAGGCTGGGTAGGTAGGCTGGGCTGGTAGGTAGGGTTGGGTAAGTAGGGTAGGATAGGTAAAGTACGGTACTTAGGGAAGTAATAGGTGGGTAGAGTAGATATTGTAGGTAGGGTAGGTAGCCAGTTGACGGGAGCGAAGCCGCGGAGGTCAGCTAGTTAAGTAATATGATTATGGCACTCGGCAATAGTATAACAATATAGTTTTCAATAAGTGCAAAGTTCTTAATATCTTAATCAAATCAATTGCTTAGATTTTGATTGTAATGATTTTACGTCGGTTTAGGTTATGGAACCACGACCTTTACGAGGATGGAGACTTTCTGAGCATCAAGTTCAGTGCAATTGAGTGGCCTATGTCCTTTAGATAGGGGCGCTCACATTGATACTTCTATCCACTCATCTAGTGACTCCAGGAAAGATGGTGTCACAGTGATCACGTGCTACCGTGCACAGCGAGACTCAGGGAAGACGCTTTTTAGGGTTCCGTACCCAAAGGGTAAAAACGGGACCCTATTCTCTCCAGTCTGTCTGTCTGTCTGTCTGTCTGTCACCAGGCTGTATCTCATGAACCGTGATAGTTAGACAATTGAAATTTTCACAGATGATGTATTCCTGTTGCCGCTATAACAACAAATACTAAAAACAGTATAAAATTAATATTTAAGGGGGGCTCCCATACAACAAACGTGATATTTTTGCCGTTTTTTGCTCGATATTAATAACGGCAACGCTAGACAAACAGGTAGACGCTTGAAATATTCACAGAATATTTAGTTGTATATTCTCTTCAAAAAATAATAATTATTAAATTAAAATAAATTAAGGGGGGCTCCCATACAACAAACGTGATTTTTTTGCAGTGTTTTGCGATAATGGTACGGAACCCTTCGTGTGCGAGTCCGACTCGCACTTGGCCGGTTTTTCTGTCTCCGCAGGGATGTCTTAACAGACATTGCACAGAGGGGATTTTGGGGTGGTCTTTTTAGAGGTCACGGGGTTCTATGTGCTGACAGTGATCACCGGGATGGTTTTAGTAAGGTAAAAATCTCGCGCACCCTCGGCTTTTCCCCAAAGAGTCCGGGTGCCTTTCGAAGGATAACAAAAAGTAGATAAGAAAAACATCATAACAAAAAGTAAATGTTAAAGACTATTATATAAAATGATATTTGGAATATCGATTTCTAAACACTAATAATCACAACCAAAATCATTAACTACCCGATTCTAACACCAAACATTTGAACCGACACAAACACAGCTCGAACAAGCACTCATAATTACAAACTAAACAAACTGTTACATACGAATAGCTTCAACGCAAAAGCACACGAAAATGAAGACATACACGCAAATTAATGCAAATTAACATCCGGGGAACTCCACACAACTATACGTGTTTAACCTTAGCCTGTGCTCCTAATATTTGCGAGTGAGGAGGTTGTGTGAACCTTTGCTGAATGAATGGGAAAAAGATTTTGACTACACTTTGCGTTCAAATCAAATCAAAATCAAAATCAAAATTCATTTATTTGCATAAATAAGGTACAGAAGGTTGGTAAAATGTACAAAATTGTTCTCTTATCCTGCCTTTAATTTCGGCGTGCAAATATAAAATAAAGTTACAAATAGTTAAAATTGTCATTGATCAAAATCATGCAGTCACCAAACAGATAAGCCCCTTAAAATTGTATTATTGAATTAAATAAATGTCAATATAATATGAAAAAATAATAAAGATAATAATCATAAGTATCAATAATAATAATGTCAATAATAGGAAAGATTCACCACACAATAATAATAACCAAACACAAAATAATAATCATAGTTTCAAGTTATTTATTTCATAACAAAAATTACATTTGTGTCGAAATATTTGCACAGTAGGTACATAAAAAAGAAGCAACATAAACAATTATATAATAACACAAGTAACCTCGTTCCTCACCCATCATTGAAGTTAGAACGTCTATCCAAATCAAAAAAATCAAAAATAAATATATACTAACTTTACAAACATTCATATTCTTATTAATACAGAGCAAAGTCCCTTGCATAAAGCTACAAAAATACATTCAATGTCAAATATTAATTACAAAACAAACAAAAAATTAAAAAAAACACATATAACAAAGTCAGAAGAGATCTAAAAAACTAGTTTTTAGGTCTTTGTCATTACAAAATTCGTCAATGCTATAATAGGCTTTATTGATTAACAAAGTCCTGAGTTTATTTTTAAACATGTTCACATTCTGAATATTCTTTAATTCCGCTGGTAATTTGTTAAACAGATTGACAGACTGCACGCGAGACGAGTGTTTGACAACATTAAGCTTTGCCTGCAGAATAGTAGGAAGGTCTTTTCTGCGAGTATCTACTCTAGTTTTTCTTTCTTCGTCTGTTTCAAACTGGTTTAAGTTTTTGTTTAAATGAGTAAGGAGAACCAAAATATAAAGACACGGTACCGTTAAAATTCTATGTTTAGTAAAATACTCCTTACATGATTCTGTCTGGTTTAAACGAAGCATGGTTCTTAATGCTCGCTTTTGTATAGTAAAGGCTGCCTTAACATTATATTTATAGCTATTTCCCCAAAATTTAATGCTGTATCTAAGTTTAGATTCAACTAGAGCAAAATAGACTGTACGAAGCTGGGCAATAGACAAAAAATCCCTCAGTGATCTGATCGCATAACACGAACTGCTTATTGTATTTGTAATTGAATCTAGTTCTGGCTTCCAACTAAGCAAATAATCTATTTGCACCCCCAAAAATTTTAGGCTTTCTACTGTATCAATTTTCCTGCCCATGGATTCGACGTTTATTAAAGCTTTGTTCCTAACTGTAGATCTAAATATCATACACTTTGTCTTACTTACATTTAATTTGAGGTTATTCATAGAAAACCAACTTTCACAAGCAGCTATTAATACATTTAATTTACACTTTAAGGTCTCCATATTATCAGCAGCTATAACAGCACTCGTATCGTCAGCAAATATTATCAAGTCAGAATCTGGTAAAATGTTTTTAATGTATTTAGTTAGATCGTTAAGAAATATTATAAATAAAAAAGGGCCTAACACCGAACCCTGCGGAACACCTCTAGTTACAGTAAATGATTTGGATTTATGAATTTCGTCCACACCTTCGAGAAATGATTTAATTTCGACGTACTGTTTCCTATTGGTCAAATAAGACCTAAAAAGTTTTAAAACATTTTCTCTTATACCATAATGCTCTAACTTATCCATTAGAATGCAGTGATCTACAGTATCAAACGCAGAACTTAAGTCCAGAAATAAGCCAGCAACTTTAAGTTTATTGTTCAGCTTATTCACTACATTATTAACTAACGAGTCTATAGCATCCAGTGTCCCTTTACTTTTTTGATCCCTTTACTGATTACGGTCTATTATTTTTAGACTACTCAAATGTCTTACAAGCCTAGTTTTGATCACTTTTTCAAAAAGTTTGGATAGAACCGGCAACAATGAAATGGGCCTGTAATTGCTTGGATCTGTTTTAGCACCTTTCTTAAATAGTGGTAGAACTCTGGCTAACTTAAATTGGTCAGGAAAAACGCCCTCATTGACGCAGTTGTTTATTATTTCAGATATTGGGTATGCCAGTATATCTATATTATCTTTGATTACGTTCAGCGGTATTTCATCGTGTCCAAATGACTTTTTACTATCCATACCCTTTACCATTTTAAAAATCTCTATCGGCGTGACGGGGTTAAAAGCCATAGACTTATCAACTCTGCCAGTATTTTCAATTAGATGCTTCTTAGCCAGTTCTGGAATACCAGTGTTTACACATTTACTGTTGTCAAATTTTTCCGCAAAAATGTTAGCAATGTCTATGGGATTACAAATTATTTTATTATTATGTTTAAGTACTATATTATCATTTTCGAAATTATTGTAAATCTTTTTCCGAGTTTTATTGACTATTTTCCAAATTTCTTTGCTAGAGTTAATTGCTTTATTTATTTGATTAGTTACTGCCTTTCTTTTAGCATTCCTAATCACCTTTTTATAAATTCTAAGATACTGTTCACGATAATTTAATAACGATTTGTCACACTTGGCTTTATTTATGGAATTTAGTAATCTCTTCATTTTGCTAGATATCCTTATTCCTTTCGTAAGCCATTTAGATCGGCCAGTTCTTTTTATGTTGATTTTAACTTTACTTTTTTTAAACGTATTAGAATGCAGTTCTTTTATTTTACGTATAAACGTGTTTGTACCTAAATTCCAGTCGTGTTCCAGAAGTTTCTCTCTGAATGCTTTATTATTCTTCTCGTTATATAATCTTCTCTCTATGTATTTAAAACTAACACATAATATAATATATATAAAATAACACATAATAATATAACATTAACACATAATTTAAAAAATAATAATAATAAAGATAATAATCATGTGTCAATAATAATCATGTCAATAATGGGCGATATTCGCCACACAATAATAAAAACCAATGACAAAATAATAACAATCGTAATTTAAAATTACCTTGCAATTTACAAAAAATAAAAAACTTACAATTTATAATCGAAAAACTCATGTACACTATAAAAGCATTTTTCAATTAGAAACCTCGTCAAATTATTTTTAAATCTTGAAAATGGTAGAGTTTTTATGGAATTTGGTATTTTGTTATACAATTTTATGCACATAATGTAGCTGTTGTTACCTGTTAATGTGAGATTCGTCCTCGGTTGAAATAACTTATTAGTATACATAGATCGAGGGGCATAGTAGTTCGTCGCCGGCTGAAAAAGTCTCTTATGTTTGAAAACAAATAAACAGGATTCTTATATATAAATACATGGAAGAGTTAGTATTTTATATTTCCTAAAGAATGGACGACATGACTCTATTTGTTTCAACCCAAATATAGCTCTTAGACACTTTTTCTGCATTACGAATGCTTGATCAATCTCCAACGAACGACCCACAGGATTATACCATACCTTAGAGTGGAGGTTATATAGCCATGGAAAGCCGTTATTGCGGCACTTCTAGATACCTCGCAGCTAATGCGCCTCAAAGGGTATATGAATTTATTTATTTTAGCACAAATGTCATTTATATGATTTTTCCATGAACAAAATTTATCTAAATTTATTCCAAGAAACTTAACAGAGTCAGTTTCTGCTAGGGCAACCCCTTTATAGGATATATTTAGGTCCAGCGGTTTTGATCGATAAGTGTGGAATTGCATAAATTTTGTTTTAAAAATATTAACTTTTAAATTATTAGTCTCTAGCCACTCTATAGTTCTTTGAAGAGCAATATTAATTTCTTGTTCGTACGAACTTTTATCATGTCCTTTGATTATGATTGTAGTATCGTCGGCAAACAGTACACATTTGTGGTTCATAATTTCTGGGAAATCGTTTATGTAGAGCAAAAACATTGGCGGTCCCAAAATACTGCTCTGTGGCACGCCATATCTATTAAATATAAACGCAGATTGGGATGATTCTAACGTTTTAGTTTGGTCATTATAATGCGTTACTTCCACTGATTGTATTCTGTCGGACAAATATGATTCCATCCAGTTATATGCCGTTCCTCTGATTCCATATCTGGAAATCTTTTCCAATAATCGTTCGTTGGTGAAAAAAAAATCCAACGATGTTTGATTGCTGTAGTTTCAATTTGTGCTTATAAGCTGCAGTTTGAAGCTGAAGTTTGTGTATAATGGCGAATCACATTTGCAGGATGCATGGGAATAGATGGACTAGAATTGCCAGGCAGTGGGTACCTGAAGATGGACTTTACGAGGTCGGTCAGACCGAGGCAAGCCTTAAAAACGAAACGATTTGGACTCGCCAGGTGATACGATTGGCTGGCAAGGTGGATGGTCCCAGCAGTGGGACAGGATAAGGTGAAAAAAAATTTGATAACGAGACACTCAAGAGGTAAGTACCTTCAACTCAAGAAGGTATCAACAACTCCAGTCATTGGCGAATATCAAACTGTCTCCAATGATGTCCCATCACATTGAACTATGGCTTTCAAGAAATCTTGCATTCCAATGCTGTCGTATGCTTAAGAAGTTTGTTTAATTATCATGTAATACGCTTTTAGCAGGAAGATTATTAGAAATCTGAACATCGCATGTATATTTATAACCTTATAAAGGTCTATCCACACATATCAGGAGCGTGCCCGGGACGTGACAGGGCCGGGTCACATCGTTCACACACGTCCGTGCACGTGCCCGGGCACGTCCCGTGCACGGACGTGTGTGAACGAGTTCATATAAAATGTTCCCACCGATATTTTTGAGCCCCTGACGGGGCACGGTCTGTCCACGTCCCGGGCACGGCTCTGATATGTGTGGATAGAGCTTTAACGTGTCAACTTATTCTATTATTTTATGGGGCATGCGGTGGTAACCTTTAAGAAATTGTAATACTAATCTTAGACATAAACAAACTTGAAATTATAATGTATCAGTATATACAATTGTTGGTTGGCCAAATAAATAAATAAAACTTAATTATCAACAATACAATTACTGGAGTTCTATAATTAGAACAGCTGATGAATAATCAGCATCTCATATCCGGGATGACTGTGCAACGAGATATTATGTGCATACAGCTACATTTATGTTTGTACGAATATATATTAATATTTAATTATTTTAATTATGTATGTCACACAGCATACAGCTACATTTATGTTTGTACAAATATATATTAATACGTAATTATTTTAATTATATATGTCACGTCGAGGTACCTATAGATTATAGGACCACCATCATCAACTCCAATCCTTAGAGGCAATACCTTCATTCTTCATAGGAACGGGTGAACTTCAATAACACATCACTGGATTGAAAATCGAAAGTATTTATTTCACTTAGTTACAGTGAGTTTTCAGTCGAACTTGAAGCTAAAACCACATGGTGTGGCTTGCTGTGTCACAAATCCCTCTTCGACCCTTAGAGAAGACACAGCAAGAAACTCTAGGACACTCTTTTAAATCTTTTTATAGTTTACAATTTACAAAATCACTTTATGACAATTAGCGTTATATGTTTATTAGGTTTTCAAACATCTAATCAATCAGATTTAGTAAACAGTTATTATTTTACACACACAGTTCGCGCGATGCGCGTTCTAAGTGGGCGGAACCTCCATATTGTTTTTGTTTAGACACTAATTACTTGGATAGTTGAATAAAGCTAGCAAACAATACTAAAATAATTAGTAAAAATAATAAAAAATACAAAGTTGTTCGTAGATTATTATTAAAATAGTCATCTTATCATAAAACTATCCAAGTTTTCGGTGATCTGAATATCTTATTAATTAGGTTTCTCATTATTACATAGCTGTGTAAAATAGTCTTATGACTTTTTAGTATTTAATCATTCACTCAAATTTGTTTAGTTCTCGTATTCAATTATTAAATCTAGTTATTGGTCATAGAAATTATAACATCCTCCATTGTTGACAACTTTGCGTAATAAAAACAACATTAGGTCATAATTAAACACATTTACTTAGTCAAATGTGCAATAGTTAAAATGAGAACAAATCTAAAAGTCCTACAATAAGTGTTCCCGTTTTATTTAAACATCTCGTATTAATTAAACATTGAAACTAGCGTATCAAATGATCTTCATTCTAACAGATCAATAATTGATTCCACAATAAGCCAATAGATGGCGCTGAACCCAAAACCCAACTTAAATAGACATTGAAATATTTCTAATGTTATTAAAAATGATTAATTAGGATAATTAATTAGCAAATTCACGCCTACGCGGCGACATATATAAAAATATATTAAATCAATCTGCATAGCCATTTCCCATCTATGTTAGTGTTGACCTCCATTGTTACCAGGAGCAGCTGATTACTAGTATTTTTACATAAAATTACGGCCTTGTACCAGTGTTGACCAGTGTGTGATTCCAATGATTACACACGGGACCGAAACGTGGTCGCTCACAATATGCCTAATCAGAAGGCTTAAAGTCACCCAAAGGGCAATGAAGAGGACTATGCTCGGAGTTGCCTTGCGTGATCGAATCAGAAATGAAGACATCCGCAAAAGAACCAAGGTCACCGACATAGCCCGAAGAATTGCTAAACGTAAGTGGCAGTGGGCAAGGCACATACGGTTTGAATTTATTTATTTCTAAAGATTACAAATCACTTGTACAGAAATAAATACTAAACATTACTTGAATTATACATTTTTGTTGTCCAGTAGTAGCAAGAGCTTTATATTGTTAACATTACGAATATATGGAGGTAAGTGTTAAAAGTTGCATTGCTTGGAGAACGGATGGCCAAAAGTTCTGAAGTGGTGACGGCAAACCGAAAGACGTTGCGTTAGAAGGCCTCCCACTAGGTGGACCGATGACGCAGCAGCGGACGTCTATAGTCGGCTGAAATGAAGATGATGATGATGACTGCCTTGTACTACAAGGAATAATTTGTTTATTTGATCTGTTAGTGATTTTAAATAGAGTAAGATGAAAAAAAAAGTGAGACAGATCATAACTGAGAGATTTTGCATTGCTGTGTTGCTTCGCAATCTCAGTGTGTTGGTAGCCTTACAAAGGCTGGCAGGCATGAAATTAATAAAATTAATCATACAGTTGTGACAATTTAATTTCGGGTAGTCACTAGTGTTGCAGACATTTAGAGGTTAAAGACGTATATATTTTGACATTGAGACTAGGATAGGATCGTAATTTTTGAATTCATTTTTCCAACTAGTCTAGCGTATTCATAGAATTTTGGTTGTAAAAATAGCAAGATTCGTCGACATTTGCATTGCAGATTAAAATGTTTGTGCACAAATAGCCATCTTTAGTGGAAGGCTTTCTCGTTGCTCTTGATATAATCTTTGACCATTAAATACGGATGCAATTATGCCTGCCTACGCGAGGCTAGTAGTTTAAGCTAGGATAGCTAGATTGTTCAGAAGTATCTTCATTCTTGTATGTGCAGAGTCAGAATAATAAGCCTAGATATTACTTGGTTGCTATCCTACCTTCAAAAGTTAACTTCATATAATCCGGGGGTTTTATACCTAAAAAATTACGTTCCCAGTAAACGTGTCATGCATTTCATTGTTTTGGTAATGGCTGCAATCGGCATGGCAGAAAAACATTTAAATAATTTGGCTAGAAATCAAGGAAATTACAACTTAAGTGCTCTAATATTTTTTCACGACTCGTTTGCTAATACTAGTCAAAAAGGATTTGAGAATAAATCTTACTACAATTATAAATGCAAAATTTTGATGAATGAATGTTTGTTTACCCAATCACGCCAGAATGACTGAAACGGACTGGATAAAATTTGGCTCAGAGACAGATTATAATAGCAGCCTGTAACTGTCCCACTGCAGGGTAAAGGCCTCTTCTCATACAGAGAAGACACGAGCATTGATCACCACGCTTGCTCAATGCGGGTTGGCGATTTCAGACTTAACTATAACTCCAGATTTCCTCACGATGTTTTCCTTCACCGTCGTTGTCTTTGTAGTATAAAATCGTACTTTTTTGTTATTTCCACGCGAACGAAATCGCGGGCAACAGCTCGTAAATCAATAATTACCCAATCAACAAGACAACCAAAAACCAATCAAGCCGACACTGCCAAAGCTTCTCCTTCCTTCATAATCTTTAACAGGTTACACAAAGTTCAATATTCCGAACAAGTTCAACCGGGATGCAAGACGGGCTACAGTTTGACCTACTTACTGCAGAACAAACGTCGGGAAGGCCACGACCTTAGGCTCTATTTATAGATGCGGATGAACGCAGCCTTAGTCAAGGATCACTGGGATACGGGAATAAATGTTTGTGGGTTTTGAAAATTTCTGTTCGTTTATTTTTCATATCAATGTGTGCTATTTTTTGGAAAATTGGAAGTCATTTATGATTTTGCCAGCAAAGCGATTACACCTATTTTGTTTAGCTTAGCGATTAATCGAAAACTAAAGGGAGAACCGAAAAAATCCTCTCCTGGAATCAAGCCTCTACACCCAGTTGTCAAGCTTTTCACATAGACAAAGACAAAAATTATTTATTTCAACTAGGCCATTAAGCGGCACTTTTGAACGTATAATAAAATACAAATATTAAGTTAATAATAATTGATTCTACCATTCATTCGGAAATGTAGCTTGTTATGGAGAAGAATGGACAAGAAACTCCATACTTACTCTTTAAAAAAAAGTGTTTTAGAACATTTACATAAATTCATATACGTAAGAACGTTGCACCCAGCACTACTACGTATAGATATAAAGTATTAAAAGCACTAACAGGTAAATTCCTTCACTTGTTAAATAGGAACATGGTTCTCACATACTTACAAATATTGCACCACTAGATTATCGGTCTTATCTTACTAACTAATAATATATTAGTTTATTTGCTGGACATAATCTATGGAACTGGATGGACTATGGGAATCTGCTAGATGCGAGGCGCACAGGGCCGATCAGTGTGGCAACGCTTGGAGCAGGCCTATGTCCAGTGGACGTTTTTGACTGGAATGATGATGATGATTAATATCTGGAGACACCGATTACAAAGGCACGGTATCACAATTGCCCCAGAAATCGATACGAATAAACTGTATGCCGATCGATTGCTTAGAACGAGCGAAATAACCCTACCCAAGTCACATAGCCCAAATCCACTGTCCTAAACCGAATAATCCATCGGAGCTATAGGCTGACAAAGTAGACATAAAAAATCATTATCCAAAGGATAACACTAGTACCAAAATCAGTCATGGTATCGTTTCTACCGACACGTAGCGATTTCACCAGCCAGCCTGTAGCTCCGATACCCCTTGGATTTAGTGTCTGCAACTTAGGTAGGTAGGTTATTATGCTCGTTATAAGCAATCGATCCACACACAGTTATTTCGTATCGATTTCTGGGGTTTTTGATTCATACATTTTGGACCTTCTCCTTTTTGTTTTAACTGACAGAAGCAAGAAAGCTAGCTACATCATCCCTAAGTGCCAAGCTAGATAAACACTTACAGTGCACTAACGGAGCACACATAACGTCAGAATCTGCTGCATTCCAACATCTTGTGCGCGGCGGAGAGGTGGATATCCAATCTAGGGGTCTTAGTCAAGAGTGAACAGGTTACGTCTAGGCAAGCGTGCTGCACCGTCGACTACATCATCATTTACCATCAATAGAATAGAAGACGGACTCCCTTTTCCGCGCTAAGACTCCCATTTGGTCCGTTGTGCGTGGGGGCTCTGGATAAGTAGCCAGCCTAGCTCCGTCTAAAAGCATAAAATCTTCCTGGGGGCTTCACAGGCTTCGCGGAGCGACCTCACTGTTCCGAGGATTTCTTCACGTTGGGAAGACACGGCCTCGCCGTCCAGGATGACGTGGGCGGCTGATTCCTTGGCGTTAAAGCAGCCCCTGCAAAATGGGCTGCCTGTGGCGCCTATATTAAAAAGATGTTTATTAAGAGGGGTGTAACCCGTAATTGTACCTATGATTATTCTGAGGTTATTTATTTTCTACTTAGGCTAAGATTTATTTTTATTTAACCGCGAGTTTACATTTGGTAAGGCCGTTTTTTACTTTCTACAGTCTGTAGTCCGTGACTATCTGTTATTATGCAGTTCGGTTGATCTTTGGCGGATTCACGCATGAATTTGTGAAAACAACAGTGTAGAAGTGGGATGGGCTTAGCACTATCATCTCGGCACCTCTCCTTGTATGTTTATTCGCGGCATCATTGCCTAAATACCCACTATGTCCCTTGACCCACTGGAGGCTGATTCGATTGGATATCGATATACTCTCCAGTTGTATAGAATAGGAGACCTATCCTCTCAAGGTGGCATTCAAAGATTAGTTTGTTGTTGGTTTGTTCGTTTTTTAGGGCTTTGAGCACAACCAGGCTATTGGAAAGGAATCTAATTCCATAGTTATGAATACCTAAACGCTTTACAGCAGTAGCGGCTTGTCTTAGGGTGAGACATTCACACTGAAAGATTGAACTATGTGTGCCCAGCGGTAAGTGAAAGTTAATGTTTAGGTCAAGGGAATGTACGCCAGGACCTGAACCGTTGTCTGTTTTTGAGCCATATGTGAATATGCGTACTTCATTGGCTCCAGACTGTTCCCTGTCTTTTTCTACAGTTTGTATGATATAGTTTTTGTTGAACATAAGTTTATTTTCACGTGCAACTGGATTGACTATATGCTGAGAAGCAGAATAGTCAGATCGGAACTGATGGGAGACAGAATTAGCGCAAAAACAACAAGAGGTTGTCCGCAAGGCGGAGTGTTGTCACCATTGTTATGGTGCTTGGTAGTAGACTCACTGCTTACCAAACTCAATACCGGAACATTCTACTTAGGCTATGCAGATGACATAGACCTACAGTAGGCTATGCAGATGACATAGCTATAATGGTTAATGGTAAATTCCCGAACATAGTCTCTGGATTATTACAACAGGCATTGAGGATGACAGAGGAATGGTGTACAAAGAACCACCTCTCTACCAACCCAGGCAAAGCAGTCATTATTCCATTCACGAGGAAGAGACAACTAGGAAACCTAGGAGAGCCGTCCCTCAATGGAATAATGCTGCCCTAGTCCACCGAAGTTAAATATCTGGGTGTAACGCTCGATAAAGAACTCAGGTGGAAAACTCATGTGGAAAACATTACGATGTGGCCCTACGAGTGTTCGACATGTGTCGTTCCACCTACGGTAAAACTTGGGGACTAAAGCCCAAAGTGATACGATGGCTGTACCGGACAATGGTAATACCTATTATCACATACGGCAGCATAGTGTGGTGGCCAAGAACAAAGCTTGCCTCGTGCAAAGCGCCACTCACCAGGTTACAAAGAACAGTGTGTCTCGGAATCACGGGTGCTTTCAGGACAACACCTACGGCAGCGATTGAGAGATACCTCAATATCCCTCCTCTGCATATGATAGTAGAATTCAAGGCAAGGAAGACATTACATCGTCTTGCTTGTTGCTGGACTGTGGGATGCCTCTAAGCCAAATACTAACCATACAAAGTTCGATGACAATGAAGGCCTGGATCGGGTAACTAGCATGATATCCGACAAAATGCAAACTGTGTTTCTGTTTGAAAGGTCTTTTAAGGTCCAACTCCCTACAAATTATTTATATATTAGATTAATTTAGCAGAGCCTAATGGAGTTGGCTAATAAGGAAAAACTATTTTTAGCAGGATAAGCAACATGTATTATATTTTACATAGATATAAGAAGTGCAGTGACAGATAATTTAAGTAGCTGTCAAAACAGTAATGGCCAGGGTGTACTTATTAGAATAAAAAGGTTTTAACACCTCCCCGTAATACGGACACCCTGTATAAGGAATAAAATTTACAGAGAATTTACAAAAATTAAACATCATATCAAAGTTTACTGTACACTTAACACTAACACACAAGAATAAAAAACGTACACACCTAACTATTACTCACTATATACATACCAACAAATTTAAAACACTGTACAAAACCTACACTAAAGTAAACCGAATAGATTTGCACATCTAGCATGCTTAATCCTTGGTAAAGGTTTTGTGAGGATATCGGCAATGTTATCATTACTTGGTACATATTTCAGGGTTAGATTGTGATGTGCAAGTGAGTCTCGAATGAAATGGTGTTTAATGTCTATGTGTTTAGTGCGTGCGTGATATGTGTTGTTGTGGGCCAGTTTAATTGAGCTTTGATTGTCTGAATGAATGACGATAGGATGAATGATGGCGAATATTTCTGAAATGAGCGATTTTAGGTATATTGCCTCCTTGCAAGCTTCCCCGAGAGCCATATACTCAGCTCCTGTCGTGGAAAGAGCGACTGTGCGTTGCTTGCGCGCTTCCCATGAGATGGGAGCTCCACTCATTAAGAATATGAATCCTGTGAAGGATCGCCTATCTATAATATTATTCCCATAGTCCGCATCGGCATATCCTGTTGGATAGGACTGACCTGGTTTGTATAACAGTTTGAGGTGTATAGTCTCCTTTAGGTATCGAAGAACTCTCTTAGCGGCTCTCCAGTGCACCTCCCCGTAATGTACGTTGAATTGAGACAAGTACGAGACAGCATGTGCAATGTCTGGTCGTGTACATATGGAAACGTACATTAATGAGCCGATAAGCTCTTGATAGGGGACTTCAATATTTTCCTCTTCTTTGTCAGGTAACGAAAGTTTAAGGCCGGGTTCCAATGGTGTAGTCACGGGAATAGCGTCATTCATGCCAAACTTATGTAACAGTTTTTGTATATACTTGGTCTGATCTAGAGTTATGAAACCTTCTTTTTGGATAACTCTCATTCCGAGACAATCCTTAAGGGGACCTAGATCTTTGAAAGAGAACCTTTTCTTGAGATCATTCTTGAAATTATCATTCAATTTAGCATTATTGCCAAGCAAAAAAAAGTCATCAACAAAAACTGCGACAACGAGGAAGTCATTGCCTTCTCTTTTATAGTAGAGGCAGTGTTCTGTCGTGGCTTGAGTTAGGGACAATGTTTCCATTGCTTCACACACCTTTTTGTTCCATTGGCGTGGAGCTTGTTTAAGGCCATAAATTGATTTCTTGAGAAGACATACTTTGCCCTTTGGATCTGTTGAGAAACCTTCAGGTTGTTCCATATAAATCTCCTCGTCTAAGTCTCCATTTAAAAAGGCAGTCTCCACATCAAGGTGTTCTACTTGCAAGTTGTTTTGGACAGCAACTGCTATTAATAGCCGTACTGAAGACAGTCTAGCAACAGGAAAAAAAGTTTCGCCGTAATCCACACCTGCTACTTGGGTGAATCCTTTTGCTACTAACCTGGCTTTGTATTTAGTTATCTGTCCACTTGTGTCCTTTTTAATTTTAAATACCCATTTACTCTTTGTAGTTTTCCTATCGCAGGGTCGGTCAACTAGGATCCATGTTCCATGCTTCATTAATGAATCATATTCAGCCTTCATTGCTTCGAGCCATTTTTCTTTTTGGGGGTGGTCTGTTATTTCTTTATAAGCCTCCGGTTCGAGGTCTGAAGTCATGAAGAGGCCACACTTAATAATAATAATAATAATTTATTTCATCAAGCCATGCAAAAAATGTTTACAAATAAGAAACACACGAAAAGGCGAAATAAAAATGATGGAACCCTGACTTCCAAACTAGGCAAATGCCTGTATCTTAGAAGTCAGTGTCCCTCCAGGAAAGAAAATTACAGATATTTTTAATAGGGCATGCATGCACTTAGAATTTTTACACAAAAATAGTCAGTCATTGCAGAAAATAGAAACAAAACTAAATCTAAGTAAACCTTAAATTAAAGAAATAAAGTGAAATTAAATTAAAGTATTAAAATTAAATTAAGTTCAAAAATTAATTAATATTTCCAGTAAAGTAGGGTTCCATTTTAATACTGTATGAACAATAAATTATAGAAATATATAACTTAAATTAATTGCATGGATTATTATAATTGTAAAATTATTTACAGTAAAATTAAAACCATAATTAAAATCAAAAACAACAACAAAATTATATAATATTAAAATTCGACCAATAATTTCCACGATAACAATATTAAACTGTGGTCAGGAACAGTGCTCCTATTGGAATCAGCGCGTGTGTGTATGTGTTCATTGCGTGAGTTGTGTAGGTAGTGTGTAGTGTGTAGTTCGTGTGTGTAGAGATGTGGATGTATGTATATATATATGTCTGTCAGTATAAATGTATGTAAGTGTTTTATTTGAGTTTTATTTGTTCAGCCAAGATGTCCTCTGTTTCATCATAATTGAGGCCGAGCAACCATGTCTGCAATGTATTTTTGCAATGAAAGTAACTCAGGCCGAAAATACCAAGGTGTCTGTTGATGGTATTGTATATCTTAGAACTAGCTATAAGGTAGTGACGACTAGCAAAAGTAGTTCTGTGGGATTCCACCGAAAACACCCTATGTTTTACTCTACCTGTTGGAGCTTCAAGCGGACGAACTAGATGTTTACGCAAAAACACATTGAAGGACGTATAACTGTCTAACCGACAGTATTTTACAGTCCTCGTATAACTGGACAGTAGGGTATCTAAACGGCTTGCGTAACATAACCTTTAGAATCGCACGCTGAGCCCTCTCAACTTGGAGAAGACGGGTTTTTGCTGCACCACCCCAAACCGGAAGACAATAAGAGACCATTGACTGGCACAGTGCATAGTAGACTGTTTTCAAAATAAGTGGATCAGCGGCATTACGCAGTTTCCTGAAAACAGCTATCAGCCTTCGCATGCGTGAGGTAAGGTTGTCCAAATGCTCGCGCCAGTCAAGGCGATATCCGATAAGAACACCCAAGTATCTTACAGTAAGAGCCCTGTTTATAGTTAGGCAGGCGCAAACTTCCGAAGAAGAAGCGCATGTGTGGGCTCTTAATATGTAATTATCAGGTGGGGAATGGTTGGACATGATCGAAAACGGTATGTACTGTGTTTTGGCGATGTTGAGGGTTAGGAGGTTAGAGTTCAACCACGCCATAACAACAGTGAGAGTAGATTCAGCGTTTTTGTATGTTTCCGACCAGTTGTCTCCCTGAATAAAAAGGGCCGTGTCATCTGCATATGTATAAATGCTGCAATTGGGAAGGTCCAGCCTACATAGCTCGTTGATGTATATTAGGAATAAGGTTGGCCCAAGGATACTGCCTTGTGGGACACCATACCTAGTCCCAACCTCTCCACTAACATATTTTCCGACTCTAACGGACTGGGTACGCTCTGAGAGGTAATCCTTGAATATTTTTAGTGGGATTTCTCTGACTCCGACATTTTCCATCTTCCTGAGCAAGATGGGAACAGAGACAGTATCGAATGCTTTGGATAGGTCTACAAATATAGTTAGGCACTTTTTTTTCCTATCCAAGGCCCGAACCGTACCACGCAACAAATCCCTCACCGCATCTTCAGTACAAACACCTGATCTGAATCCGTATTGATTCGGGGCTAAAATTGAGTTAGCGGTGAGGTATTTTACCAATCTATTGTTCAAGGCACGCTCAAGGATCTTCGACAACGCCGTTAGCACAGATATGGGCCTGTAATTGCTAATACTGTCTCTGTTCCCTGCTTTGTGGATTGGGTGGACTATGGCTTTTTTAAATGATGTAGGAAAAGTACCAGATCTAATGGCGAGATTGCACACATGAGTTATTACCGGCACCAGGGTCTTGCCAGCAGATCGAATAATTCTGGAAGATATCTGATCCCATCCAGTAGCACAGTCGGGTTTCAATGTGGATATAATGCCGGCAATCTCATCCTCATCGGTTTCCAAAAGCACCATAGAGTTGGATTTTGATGTATTTGGCGTTATTACGGAAGAGACTGGTTGAGTGGGAGGAGTTATTTGAGAAGCAAAATTTTCACCTATGGCAGCAAAGTAATTATTGTCCAGCTCAACTGAAGTTTGGGGAGAGCTAGACAGATGCAGAAGTTCGGTTGGTGGTGGTGTGTGAGGTTTTAGATCTGTCACCTTTTTGACAATGTCCCAAGTACTGACTATATCGTTTAGGAGGATGTCGTTCCCGAATAGGATATCTTCTTTCGATGGTTGGCTCTTCACTGGGTTCAGCTTCGGGAGCGCCTGGAAATACTTCAGGCGTTACAGGATCATGTATGGCTGTCGGCTGATCAGAAGATGAAATTTCAGGTAGTGTCTCTGACTGTGAATGATGCTGTGTTTGTGGAACTAGTTGCACCTCATCTTGAATGGGTACAAGGATTTCTTGCGACTGTGGCGGGGGTAGCATCTCGCTGGAAGAATAATTTTGTGTATCTACCGACGTCTTGTCCTCTATGAAGACAGTATCTCTAGCGACTATTATCACTCGAGGATTTTCGGGGTTTATAAGACGGTATCCTTTGCTTTCTGTAGCATAGCCAACGAAAACACACTTTTGTGTCTTAGAATCCAGTTTAGTACGTTTTTCTTTAGGTACAAGAACGTGAGCTTCGCAACCAAAAACTCTTAAGTGAGATAAGTTGATTTTGTTTCCACTCCACAGTTCTTCTGGTATTTTGTTGTTCAAAGCTTGCGTTGGTATACGGTTCTTGAGATAGATGGCCGTATTTACCGCTTCTCCCCAATACGCCAAGGGTAGTTTTGAGTCTTGGAGCATTGATCGAGCTTTTTCGATTATTGTCCGGTTTACTCGTTCTGTTGAGGTGTGTACGGTATCGTCGTTTGATGCACGATGCCATTTTCCTTAAGAAAGGTACACATATCGTTATTTACATATTCACGACCATTGTCCGAACGTAGGACTTTTATTCTCTCACCAGTTTGATTCTCTACTAAATGTTTAAACTCTACAAACTTTGCAAAAACTTCGGCTTTTGTTTTCAAAAGATATCCAAAAGTTTTGCGACTAAAATCATCGGTAAAAGTCAATAAGTATAACGCTCCGCCCCATGAGTGCGTACTCATAGGTCCACATAAGACCGAATGGATTAACTGTAGGACTTTGCTTGATTTACTTTTAGAGTTTTTAAACGGCTTTTTAGCTAATTTACCTTGTAGGCAGGGAACACACTTTTCAGTATAGCTACCGCTGTAATCTAAACCAATTGATTTATTTCTAAGTATATCCATACTTTTTGCATTTAGATGGCCAAGGCGCCTATGCCACAGCATTGCAGACTCTTTGGTCGGAGAATACAACGCTTGTGAACTACTCAGATCCAACCTGTATATTCCATTATGGTTTGATCCTGTAGCAATGACAGATCCTGTCACTTGACATCCGCCGTTTTGGATGATGCTTGCGCCTTTCGATGTAAACAAAACATCGAAGCCTTTTTTAACTAAATTGCTTACAGATAAAAGATTTGAAGCAAGGCCAGGGATATAAAGAACATCACTAATTTTATTTACACTATCGGAAATATGAATATTCACAGTATCTTTACCATGGCTTAGTAATTGCTCCTTGTTAGCAACTGTAATAGGGGTGACATGGGATGACATGGTTGCATACCAATCTTTCCTCTCTCTACTCATATGGGAAGTTGCGCCAGAGTCAATATACCAGTCTTGAGAACCTGAGGGAGGAATGTTAGAAAAACAGGATGAAAGTATGAATTCGGATGTATAATTTGTAGAAGTGTTAACCGAAACATTTTTCCCTTTCTTTCGTCTAAGCTTTCTACATTGCGATACTACGTGCCCTAGCTTTTTACAATAGGTACAGAACTTTTTCTTCTCGTCCTTCGTTTGTAGCGCTGCGTTGTTAGGTCCTCTGGTGGTAGTTGCTATTGCGGTGCGCACATCCTCTTTGAGAAGTGCTGTCACCACATTTTCCGATGAAATCTTCGTGTTGGAATGTTCAAGAGCCATGACGAGTGGATGAAATTTTTCTGGAAGTCCAGCAAGCATAATAATGCCAAGAAATTCGTCATCTACTGCTGCTCCTATTCCCTGAAGTTCTTGCTGCGTTGATAACGCCTTGTTCACATACTCTTGTATGTTTCCTGTGTAAGTATTTCCTAGGAGACTCTTCATTAAAGCTAATCTCCTTGTAAGCCCGCTGTCTGCGTAAGCCTTCTTTATACAATTAAAGGTATCGTATGCGGTTTTTGCTGACCTGATTATTGGAAACACCAACTCGTCACACGTGAGGCAAATCTTTGCTCGTGCCTTCGCGTCTCTGCGCGTGGCGATGGGATCGGCGGGATCGACCGCTTGAATCACAACGTCCCATAAATCGACGTCCGTCAGATAGCACTCCAAACTAAATGCCCAAGTGTTGAAGTTGTGACCATTTAGCTTACTAATGCTTATTGCATTTGTCATATTGGAAGAATTTGTTACCGCTGTACTGGAATCCGCTCCTGACTGCTGCACCGTGGTGGACGTTGGAGGGACCATAACCACTTATTTATATATTAGATTAATTTAGCAGAGCCTAATGGAGTTGGCTAATAAGGAAAAACTATTTTTAGCAGGATAAGCAACATGTATTATATTTTACATAGATATTAGAAGTGCAGTGACAGATAATTTAAGTAGCTGTCAAAACAGTAATGGCCAGGGTCTACTTATTAGAATAAAAAGGTTTTAACATAGAGGACTGGACGAAGGGACTCGATCCACCAGAACAAGATAGTCTGGTGTGGTACACTGATGGATCCAAAATTGGATCAGGTACAGGAGCGTTCATATAGCAAAAGCTTAGGGAAGATGGCAACTGTATTCCAAGCGGAAACATATGCCATAATAACCTGTGCTCAAGAGAGTATAGATAGAGGAACCAGAGGTAAATCCATATATATTCTTAGTGACAGTCAGGCTGCAATCAAAGCCATGGCATTCTACAAAGTGGACTCCAGACTTATACTGGATGCTGTCCAGACCCTAAACAGGCTTGGGAAGCATAACAGGGTGAGACTGATGTGGGTCCCTGGGCACAAGGGAATCCTTGGTAACGAAATGGCAGATGAACTGGCAAGAGAGGGCTCAGCAAATGATTTTGTGGGTCCAGAACCATGTGTAGGCATTTCGACGTGTCTCGTAAAAGCCACATTTAAAGAGTTTGTAGATCACAGACAACGGACACATTGTCCACTACTGGTCTACAACATTCCAAGAAATTCTTAGGCTCTACGTTCAAAGCCCGGGAATGCATCTGAAATATGAGCCGGGGGCAAATCCGCTACCTGCTGTGGGCCTTTACTGGGCACTTTGGAACCAACGACATGCTCATGAAGATGGGTCTAACTGCGACACCCATGTGCAGGTTGTGTGGGGAACATACGGAACGCATGGAGCACCTTCCGTGCACATGCGATGCACTGGCTGGTAAGCGAATGAGTCTCCTAGGGGTTGGATATCCAAAACCAGAAGACTATAGGCTCAGATCTCCTAGTCTTGTTGTAAAACTCATGAAAAGAGTTTTCAACGAGATTGGGGAGGAGTAAGTTATCTAGGGGACCACAATAGATCCCAATGGGACGAAGTGTCCGAGTTACTTCTCGGCCCCTCTATAAGATATATCAATGAAAACGCCTAGGGTTGTGTTTTTGGCTTTAAGAGCATTACCGTTACGTGAGACTACGATGTGGAGTGCTGATTCGGTTGATCTGCCTACGCAGTAGGCGTGTTGATTAGGGTGTAAAAGAAACAGATCCGGATTTTGATTTCTGCTCTTCTTATCTCCTAGTCTCTCTAGCGTGAGAGACTAAGGGATAAGAAGAAGAACGAGGTGAGGCTTATGGGTCTAAAATATTTGGACAGGGAGTAGTCGCCCCTACCTGGTTTTGGAATGAAGATGATTTTTACTTCGCGCCAATTCAAGGGGATGTAGCGGTACACTAGTCAGGCTTGAAAGATCTAGACGAGTAAATGCGAGCCTATCAACAATAATTTGTACTACATGGCTGAACTTTTGTTAGAAAACCAGGACACAATATGCTGAATATTATATTTCTAAAAACTACAATGTTAGATGCTATTCAGTAAACATACATTGTTGCAACAGATTTAAAATCCATAAAAATAAAATAAAACACGTCAGCAATTTCACAGACAAACCACTAAAACATTGTGATGTTTATGGTTTCATATAATAAAACCGTTATTGCAAGCAACAGTTTATTTTTGAGAGACAAAATAACCGTTTATAAACTTTTGAAAACTTAGTGACGTTGACGGTTATTTGAAATTTTATAGTATTCTAGCGATGATAACTGCCGTCAAAAAAAATACAGATAGAACCCACAATGTTTTAGTGATAGGCAAAGGGCTGCTCCAAATTCCCGCGGTACAATGTTTAATTTTATTCTGTTACTAGCTGTTCCCTGCGGTTTCGCTACCGTGGACCACCCACAGGACCCGTTTTCGGGATAAAAAAATAGCCTATGTCACTCAGGAATAATGTAGTTTTCTATTGGTGAGAATTTTTCAAATCGGTCCAGCAGTTTCGGAGCCTATTTGGTAAAACAAACAAACAAAAAAATATTTTCTCTTTTTAATATTGGTATAGATATTAAACATCAAATAATTCTATATAAAAAATAACTCGACAAGTTGTCGACCTTGATATTAATTTACCATAGAGTAGCTGTTTTCCGCGAGTTCGCTTCCCTGGCTCGTCTCGCAGAACTGTGATTTTAAAAAAATGGATCCTGGATGTCAAATAGCAATTGAGAAGCTTTCTACCAGTTAAAGAATTTTAGGGGCGTTTTCAGTAGTTCGGTTTATTTAGTCCGGTCACCGGACTGCTGAGACTTTTCGTCTCAGCAGTTCGTGTATTTAATACGAGCCTGATAGTCATTGGATACCTATTTTCTTTCAGAAACCTTTTAAAAACAACATGTTTAACAGTATTATCTCTTCACTAGCTGTCTGCTAGCATTTCGTACGTGTCAAACTAAAAAAACTCAAAAGTTTTATGTTTTTTTACGTGGAAATATTTTTTTTTTCTATAAATGTGACTACAGCTGCAGTGCCGTGCATCTGCCAGTGAAAGTTCCGTCAAAATCAGTCGAGCCATTTCGGAGATTACTCGTTCGATTTTTGCTGAGAACAGTTGTGTTACATGCGATCGCGCGCGTACCACAGTGTAAAAGTGCTTACGCATCAAAACAACGCCGGCCAGTCGGATGCACCGCAATGACCTAGTTATTGCGTAATGCTGACGGCTGCAGGCTAATATTATTGTTAAGGCGAAGTTAATACTCGCTTAACTTCTACAATGAGTTCGAAAAAATTATATAGCGTGCACTTATCAACAGAGACTGAACATCTGTTGTACAAGTACCTTTGTGAAGAACAAAGGCAGCGCGATAATCTGCAAAAAGAGTTAAATGACTTAAAAAGTCAGATAGAAAACCTCCAGCAACAGCTGAAACTTCAAGCGGAGAACCCACCAAAATCATCATCTACAACCGCCCCTGAGACTTCTTCCCCGCCTGTTGAATATACAACGGATGAAGAAGAACTCGCTCGAGAAACAGGATGGATACGGCAAAAAAGCAGGAAGAAAAGAAAATTGAACACCTCTCCCGCCCAACCCGCACTGAATGAACAAGGAAGTGAAGATAACAAAGGTAAGGAAAAAGCCATAAAAACTCCTTTGCCACCACCTATTGTAGTAGATGGTATCCAGGATTACCAGAAATTCTTTGATTTTCTTTCTGAGAGCCAACCAGCTGATGCGTTCAGCATCAAAATGATGAACGGCGACACAATCAAAATAAATGCCAAAAACGATGATTCTTACAGAGCAATTACAAAGGCCCTCTCACTCAACAATTGCCTTTGGCACTCGTATGAGCATGGCAAGAGAGACCAATTAGAGTTATGGCAAAAAAATTGCATTTCACATGCATTCCGGAGAGAATTGTTGAAGACTTGCGTGGCAAAGGCTACAAAATTCTAGAAGCAGCCAACAAATTGAGTTGGAAAACTAAAGAGCCACTCAATATGTTCATGCTCACATTCTCAAACGATGAAGAAACTAGCAAAATTTATAAAATTAAAACTGTATTAGGATGTAATGTGGAAATACAACCGTTAAAATCCACAAAACTGGTACCTCAGTGCAAACGATGCCAGGCTTACGGCCATACGCAAAAGTACTGCTCCAAAGAGCCGAGGTGCGTAAAGTGCACAGGCAAACATCTCACGAAGGATTGCAAAAAATCAAAAGAGGAGAAGCCAAAGTGCGTCCACTGTGGAGCGCCACATCCAGCTAACGACAGGGGATGTATTGTAGCCAAAGAAATCCAGCAGATTCGAAACAAAAAATCGAAAGGAAATAATACTGCCACTCAAGAAAATACACGAACTGGAAGAGACGAAGTCCTCAACCAGTACAAACGAAGTCAAAATATAATGCAAACTACAACTAAAAACGTATCTTATGCCCAAGTAGCTACAAGAGGCATAGCCAAGGCGCCTTTAGTTGCTATGAACAGTGACAAAAAGTTGGATGAAATCTTAAAGTTAATGTCATCATTCGACGAAAGATTGAAAAAAATTGAAAATAGCAACAAAGCTGCTACTTCTAAGCCACAAAAATGAATACTACACTAAAAGTTATGGCGTGGAACTCAAACGGGTTACAAAAACATCAGAACGAGTTACAAGTAGTATTAGACATAGAAAAGATTGATGTGTGCCTGATATCAGAAAGTCACTTCACAAAGCAGTCTCACATTAAGTTTAAAGGGTACAAAGTATACCATGCCCTCCACCCTGACAATTCTGCAAGAGGTGGTAGTGCCATTATTGTAAAAGAAAACCTACAGCACTATGAAGAGTTTAAATACGAAGAGAAGGACATCCAAGCAGTGGCGATATGTCTACAAACCAAAAAATATCCTATAACAGTATCTGCCATCTACTGTCCACCACGGTATATGATAAAAAAAGAGTACTATATGAACTTTCTAACTCGCTTTAGAAGTCGATTTATCTTAGGAGGAGACTTCAATGCAAAAAATACGTATTGGGGTTCCAGACTGACAAGTACTAAAGGCAAAGAACTACTAAGTGCCATAAAAGAGCTGAAATGTGATGTTATATCAACTGGAAAGCCCACCTATTGGCCAACAGACCAAAATAAAATTCCGGACTTAATAGATTTTTTTATAACCAAAGATTTATCAACCAGTTATATAAAAGCGGAACAAAGGTATGACATGAATTCAGATCACTCTGCAATCTATCTAGAAATTAGCGAAACCATTTTGTATAAAGAAAACAGGCCCACTCTTGTTAATAAATTTACAGACTGGGCGAGCTTCAAGGCCAGATTGAATGATCAGATAGACCTTAAAGTTCCATTAAAAACACCCGAACATCTAAACATCGAAGTAGAAAAGTTCATAATGCATATCCAGCAAGCAGCGTGGGAAAATACACCTGACTGCAACAAGAGGACGAAGGGAAATACTTACCCACTCAGAATCAAGCATCTCATTATGGAGAAAAGAAAACAGAGGAAAACGTGGCATCAATCTAGGTGCCCTGAAGACAAACGAAAATTGAATAATCTAACTAAAAAGGTAGGAAGACTAATCCAAGACTTTAAAGACGAGTCAACCAAAACCTATCTTCAGAGTCTAAATAACGATCAAAGGACAGACTACTCTCTTTGGAAGGCTACTAAGTACTTAAAAAAGCCGATTACCCAAATCCCACCTATCAAATGTGAAAACGGGCAATGGGCAGTAACTAACGAGCAAAAAGCGAAGAGGTTTGCAGAACACCTAGAAAATATCTTCCAACCGAACGACGGGGAAATCATTGAAGATCACACATTGCTTAATATGGTGACATCAGAAAATGAAGTTACCATAAAACTTGTAACACCGAGAGAAGTCGCGCGAGAAATAAAATACAACATAAGCACACGAAAATCACCAGGGTACGATTTAATAACAGGAGAAGTACTTCATAACCTACCGAGAAAGGGTCTGGTTAAATTAACGACCCTTATCAATGCCGCACTAAGGCTTAAATATGTACCAGACTTATGGAAGGTGGCTGAAGTAATAATGATAGCTAAGCCAGGGAAACCGGCTCACGAATCATCATCATATAGGCCTATTTCCTTGCTACCAATAATGTCCAAGCTATTTGAAAAACTGTTACTCAGACGACTTAAACCTATAATAGATAGCAAGAACATAATACCAGAGCACCAATTTGGTTTTCGAGAAAAACACTCTACTATTGATCAAGTGCATAGGATCACAAATGTAATAGAAAATGCCCTTGAAGACAAGAAAGTATGTTCTACTATATTCCTAGACGTGGCGCAAGCGTTTGACAAAGTATGGCTTGAAGGCCTTATACATAAATTGAAGAGCCTGTTACCGAAGCAATTTGCTGACATATTAGAGTCATATGTTCTAAACAGAGTCTTTAGAATAAGACAAGAAGATGCCTACTCCGAATTGAAACAAATAAAAGCTGGCGTACCGCAAGGAAGTGTGTTAGGTCCGGTCCTGTACCTGTACTATACACTTGTGATATTCCTGAATTTGAGCAAAACACGATTGGGACCTTTGCTGATGATACAGCCATAATGGCTGTAGGATATAGCCACGCAGAAGCAGTACAAAAGGTTCAAATGGCTGTTAATCAAGTTTATGACTGGACCAAAAAATGGAGGATTAAACTAAATGAATCCAAATCTGTTCACATAGATTTTACCAACAAAAAACATCAATATTCTCCAGTTTACATTAATAATAAACAAGTGCCATACGAGAATACAGCCAAATATCTCGGCATGACCCTTGACGCAAAGTTACGCTGGAAAGCCCACGTCAAGATGAAAAAAGAAGAACTCGACTTCCGATATAAAAGAATGTATTGGCTGCTTGGAAGAAACTCCATGCTGTCCGTGCAAAACAAATTATTGCTATATAAACAAGTCCTGATGCCAGTTTGGACTTATGGTATTCAGCTATGGGGCTGCACCAAACAGAGCAATATATCAACTATACAACGAGTCCAGAACAAAGTGCTAAGGGCAATTGTAAATGCACCTTGGTACATACGAAATGATGACCTCCATCGGGACCTAAAAGTTGAGTTCATCGAAAAAGTGATCCAGAAATTTGCAGAAGCTCACGAAAAGAGACTTCATCAGCATGTGAACGTCGAGGCAATCCAGCTTCTCGACCAAACAAACATAGTGAGAAGACTAAAAAGAACAAAACCGTTCGAGTTAGTGTTTAGTGTTAGTGAATAGTGTAACGTACAAATGTGCTACCAAACAAACACAAGAACGAAGTGTATTCGCCTTAATAGAGACAATAAGAAAAGTGCTATTGGACACATTCTTAGTAAAGACAATGTAATAGTTTAAGTTATAATTAAATTACTTATTAGTCTATTTATAAGGCTAGATTGTAATATGATTAGGGTCCATCCTATTGATGAACCCTAAAAAAGGGAAAAAAAAAAAAAAAAAAAAAAAAAAAAATTTGTTTTAATGTTTACCGTATCATCAGCATCATGATCATCAGACTCTTTATGTTACCACTGCTGGGACGCAGGCCTCCTCTCTATGAGAGGGAATAAGACGTAGGTAAACCAGCACGCGGGGCCAGAACGGGTTGGTGGATACCGCGTGATACCATATAGTATGTAGTATCATATGCATTTACTTTTAAAGCTATTATTTCGATATACTAACAGACACTTCAATTTTATATATTTGTAATAGAATATGATTAAAAACCAAGGTCATGGTGAATGCCCATGTAACACCCACTGCTATTAAGATCGGAGACTCTACACTCGAAGTTGTAGATGATTATGTCTACCTGGAACAAACGGGCCAGTTGGGTATGTCCAACTTCGAGAAAGAGTATCTTCTCGTCAAATTTACCGTAGTGTCTCAAGACAAAAGTCTATGACCCGTGTGTGTTGCCAGTGATCACCTAAGGGACCGAGACGTGGTCGTTCAAAATGGGCCTTATCAGAAAGCTTAAAGTACCCAAAGGGCAATGGAGAGGGCTATGCTCGGAATTTCTTTGCGTGATCACGTCAGAAATGATGATGTCCGCAGGAGAACCAACAACAACAGGGCACTTTGCTCGCAGAACGGATGGCCGATGGGGCAGAAAAGTTCTGGAATGTCGACCGCGAACCGGAAGACGATACGTTGGAAGGCCTCCCACTAGGTGGACCGATGGTTTAGTAGAAATCATAGTGACTAGATTTTTGTGCGATGTGTATCCAAACGGCACTTGATGACTTGACGTTTTGCCTTGTTGAGGCTGGTTGTCTTTTTTCTTTTTCAGCCGGGCGGCGGAGGTTAGGTCACCCGCCTGCCAACGTGCTGGTTGGGCCAAAGCCCTAACCAATAATCTGTCTTGCTGAAGTGTTGGTGTGTGTGAATGGCCGGATTTGCTTTGGGACGCGTTAGTGCCGTGGTACCGTGAGGTCCGCGACCTGACTGATTGTTTGTTGCCGAGTGATCTGGGCGTGGGCTTCTTCCTGTGACAGCGGGGATTCGGTCGGGTACTGGTATGGTTTTCATTCCACATGTCTTGGTTTACTTACGTTTTATAATATATTTTACAAATTTCATCTTTATAACTTTGAAATTTTTAAACTCATGTTTCCCATTTTTATGTATTCTTTGTTATTGATGTTTACACCTGAAAATCATACGATTTGTTTTAACATCCAAAACTATTTTATTATTTTATACCCTGACATTTTTATCTGACATGACATTTGCCTGTTTTATTTTCTTAAACCATAGACATCAGATACCATACTCTATAGCTTCTTTAAGCTCGTTGTACATTATAATTTTCATAATAAGGGCAGCGGCAGACTGCGCCTCTGTAAACCATTTTTATTCGTTCATGATTTCTTAATTGATATTTGAATTTAAAATTTAGAAGACATGTCGGAACGAAGAAAAACGGGCGTCACTTTTTAGGGTTCCGCACCCAAAGGGTAAAAACGGGACCCTATTACTAAGACTTCGCGAACCGTCTGTCTGTCTGTCTGTCTGTCTGTCTGTCACCAGGCTGTATCTCATGAACCGTGATAGCTAGACAGTTGAAATTTTCACAGATGATGTAATTCTGTTGCCGCTACAACAACAAATACTAAAAACAGTATAAAATAAATTTTACCATACAACAAACGTGATTTTTTGAACGTTTTTTGCTCGATGTTAATAACGGCAACAGGTAGACGCTTCAAATATTCACAGAATGTTTAGTTGTATATTTACTTCAAAAAATAATAATAATTAAACTAAAATAAAATAAATTAAGGTCTTCAAAAAATCACGTTTGTTGTATGGGAGTCCCATACAACACACGCGATTTTTTGAAGTGTTTTGCGATAATGGTACGGAACCCTTCGTGTGCGAGTCCGACTCGCACTTGGCCGGTTTTTATTTTTGAATCTGGACTGAACGCTGAAAGACGTTTTACTACTTAGTACTACGTGGTGTACTAATGAATCTGAAAATCTCTTTAAAACTATTATATATAAGGCCTGTGAATCTACCAAATCTGTGAAAAGCAATAAATATTATTAATTGAGTGTGGAACTTAAATGTAAACATTTTTACTGGTTCTTTAACATCGACGGTCACCGTTTTATACCAAAAGGGCTTGATTGATCAGCATATTAAGCCACAGCCCGACCTCCATACTCCTAGCTGCCTGTTCCTGCACCTGTGCTACTACTACTGCTACCTGCCTGTTAGCCTGACAATTAATTCAGCTGCCTTGACCTCTAGAACAATCTGTGAGCCTACCTATCTGATTGCCTGCTCATCTGCCTACCTCGGGCATTCCAAGCCTTCCTGCCCGTCCAGCAGCCTAGCTGTGAGATAGCTGCCCACGTCGTACGAAGCCGGACCTTCCTAGCTGCCCACGTCGTGCGAAGCCGGCTCATAGTTTTATACTCAATATCCTTTTAATTAATTTTAATTTTTAGTTACCTTTATTTTTATTAACGTGGGTTACGTATAGCTCATCTCGGCTATACGTAACGCTACAACGGTAAGTCGCCTTGCTAAAGGAATGACTTCGTGGCCGTCCTCTAACCTTTCGTTGTAAATCTGTGCGCTGATTGCTGGTTTCTTTCAAAACATCGAGGCGTGGAGTTGACATCAAGCCAACGCATCTGCCCGACGGGATATTCATACCTCCGACAGGTATGTGTCCGCCTTTCTGAAAAACTATGTTGTTAGGAATTTTGTTCTTCGGGCAGAGACCCGTATGTTTTGTCTGTGGATAGGCTTTGCCTTAGTCATGGTTCTATGTATGTTAGGAATGGTTAGGGATGTGTTGTGTCATGCTGCGATGAGTAAGCAGTGTGGACGTGATGTCCCCGGAGTATACTATTCATGTAGGTTGTACCAATCTCTTTGAAGAGTTGCGGAGGCCCTTTAATTATGTTTTGTATATATAAAGCCATATGTAAGATTTATGTGTAGGATAAGGTTTATTTATAGAGTTTCATGAACACACTGGTTTAGTTTAAGTTTCCTTTCTAAGATGTTTTTGTTTTGTAACTTCAGGTTTATTGTTGGGGCAGGCGACTATAAAGGAAGCCGACTGTTGAGTAGAGGCTGTCCGCTCGAGGCAGGGCCTCGCGGAGTGGATTTGGCTGGCTGCGCTGCGGCCCTCCGAGGGACAGGCCTTTATATATTTTTTTTTTGTTTGGTGAAATGCTCATGCATACTGCACTACCACGGGGAGATAGTGCAGTTATGTGGGACTCTAACCCAATAAAACTCCACGGTGTCCTCCTGTGCCCCTTATGGCGGGAACACGGGCACGCGTTAGCACTCACCGCAAACCCGCCGCGGCTGTCCCTCACCAGACCCTCTTCGGGGGAGTACCCCCATCACCGGCGCCCCAGAACACACTGTCCGCCGTGACCACCCCAGGCACCAATCAGCACATGGGCGCCAGACGACCCCGTGTATGGCACCCTTGGTACCCCTGTGACGGATCAAGATCAATGGCCCCGCCACCTACCATTGTTCGGCCGCAGGGGATAGGGAGAGCGACTAACGCAATACCGACACTCCTCCTCCCCTGCGGCCCCACTGCGTCCGCCATCAGACGGTGGCGACCCCGTCCGGGCCGCTGAAGGTAGGGAGAGCGGCGTACCGCAATACAAAAATCAAAAAGGTTTATATCGAGAAATCACCGCACTCCTCTCCCGCCGTGACATCGTATGGGACCTGGGAATCTTAATTAGACATCGCGGCCCGCCTCAGTTACGATGTCGCCTGTTACCAAGCGGCACCGCAACCTACTAGTTGGCCGCTACGTCGTCGGCTTAATCGGCAAAAGCCCTGACGAGCGGCCCCTCCTCGGGTTCCTCTTCGCTTAACCGTGGGTGACCAAGCCACGGTTACTGAGGCCCCTCGCCTCGACAATGCGGGAACCCACCGGGGGGGTCCGAGGGACAGGCCTATTGTTTTTATTTTTATTCTTCCACCCTCAACATATAAATGATTAATGAAAATTTTAGGGAATCAAGTTTGACCGGCCAAATGCAACCAGCGACCCTACATATATACTTTTTTATTGTGACGTGTTTCGGGGGTACCGCAGAATATACTGATATTCAAGTATTTGGCGCTTTATTATTCTCGAACCGATCTTACGTTACAGTTTGTTTGGAATACGTTTTTATTTTTGACTTTTCGACACTGTGACACTTGTGTAATCAGATATTACTAAAATAATTACACTGATATAAAGCTGCACGATCGTCGAGTCTCTTGGGGACCTTCCTTGTGTCTTCAATAGTGTATATTGTTCAAGTATTTTTAACCGACTTTAAAAAGGAGGCGATTCTCAATTCCGTCTTCCAAAAAGAAAGTTATTTTTCGAACAAAGGTTATTTTACCAAAACGATGTGTACTTAATAAGCAACGCTTGACGAGGTCGGTCCGTGGATGGGTGACCATTTCAACATACCGATTTTCCTCCGTGCCTCGGAAAGCACGTTAAGCCTTTAGTCCCGGCTGTCATTTGAAGATCTTTGACAGTCCTTACGGGTAGTCAGAAGCTTGAGATCTGACACCAGTCTTGCCAAGGAGTACCGTGTTACCCAGTTACTGGGTTGTAGAGGTCAGAGAGGCAGTCGCTCCATGTAAAACACTGGTACTCAGCTGAATCCGGTAAGACTGGAAGCCGACCCCAATATGGTTGGGAAAAAGGCTAGGAAGATTGAGATTGATGTGTACTTAATACAAATAATAATTCCTCACCAATTTAGCTCCATTTAACACACTTTTGTATGTGATAATTGAGTTGCCTGGTCCAGTCCTAATTACTTATCTAAGAATCGTTAGCAGATGTTTCTCAATACCAACGAGTAGGGAGATTTTCTGGGAACAACGTGATTCTGCTGAAAATGTGTTATGAATTTCATGAAATAAGCGCAGAGAGAGAAAACTGAAGTTTTCTAGTGAAACGATATGTTCATGATAAACTGCTTCCTACTACTTTACTTACTGCATATTATAAACACAATTCTTGTTATACCTACGCTCTTTTATGCAAAAACAAATGAATGGATTTGGATGAATTTTACAGTAATAAGTATACACAATAACACAAAGACTATTTGATATATAAAGACACAAGCTTGTGCCCGTGGCTACACCCACGTGAATGCAGGAAATCATCCCAAGGGAACATATTCCCAGGATTAAAATTATTCTATGCCCTATCTGCCTCACATCACACATCATCAGCCTATTAATGTTCCCACTGCTGGGACACAGGCCTCCTCTCTGTGAGAGGGAATGGGCCGTTATCCACCACGCGGGCCCAGTGCGGGTTGGTAGATGTCACATGTCTTCGAATTTTTGGTTCTAGGACATGCCGGTTTCCTCACGATGTTTTCCTTCACCGTTTTGAGAGCAGTGGTGATGAAATAATTTACACAAAGTAAAGCGCCTGCCTGGGCTCGAACCCACGACCTACAACTTGTAAGTCGCGGCCGATACCTCTGGGCCACAACTGCTCTCATCTGCCTACCTCCATACTAAATTTCATCTAAATCGGTTACGCGGTTTTAGCGTGAAAAGATAACAGACAGAGTTACTTTCGCATTAATAATATTAGAATAGAAGTATGGATTGTGTAATTTGGTTGAAATGGGGATAAAGTAGTAAGTATTCTTTTTTTTCTTCGTGTCGCTGGCACAATAGTCGTTCAAATTTGTTTGGCTCAAAACTTCATGGCAGCGAATGGATCACCTTGGTCGCAAACCTCCTCAGTCGCTGCCCTCTATGCCCCAAAACATGCAACAGGGTAGGTTACAGCAACTAATTTGAAACGGACGTCTTAGATGTGAACCAAATTATACAGGAATTGGCTGATATGGTGAATCAACAAGCTCCCCCTGAAAAGTCGTTTGAACTCCAGCCAGGTGACCATAAGAGCAAGGTTATTTTGAGTGCGCGTAAGGGTATAGATGTATATGACTTGTATACATATGTCCCTTTTTCACAGTCGAACCATGATAGTTTTGACACGTCATGGTCCGGGGGCAGGTGTGCGTAAGCTGTTGTTGTTTCTATTGTGTCTGCTTATTAGACTTTCAAAGCATAAAAATAAAAAGATCAAAAGCACGATCTCTGTAATGCAATTTAAAAAAACCGACCAAGTGCGAGTCTGACTCGCGCACAGAGGGTTCCGTATAAGCAGGTACATTCACCAACATAAATAAGTAACATTACTAACGTTCATGAACAATGAAAGCACCGAACATTGTTCTAACGAAGGGACAAAATTAACTTTGCCATTCAAAACTATTGTCCCCATACCCAATATACAATTTTTTTTTTTCCATGTACATTTTATAAGTTCGATGTCGATGGTCGACTATTACTCGTAAACTTGTAAAACCTACTTAGCTGTAATAGTTGTCCCTTTAATTTCATTACATATACTACTACCATAATTTTTTTCACACTTCCAAAAGCAACCATACAGCTGGTAGATGTGGTGTTCATTCCACATGTCTTAGTTTTCTTACGTTTTTAATACACTTTACAAATTTCATCTTCATAACTTTTGAAATTGTATCAACTCATGTTTCTCATTTTTATGTATTCTTTGATAATGTATACACCTGAAAAGCATACGATTTGTTTTAACATCCAAAACGATTATATTATTTTATACTCTGACATTTTTACCTGACATGACATAAATGTCTATTTTATTTTCATAAGTCATAGACATACCATACCATGGACTATACCTTCTTTAAGCTCGTTGTACATTATAATTTTCATAATAAGGTCAGCGGCAGACTGCCCCCTCTGTTAACCTTTTTATTTCGTTCGTCGTGATTTCTTAATTGATATTTGAATTCCATAAGACATGACAGAGAACGAAGAAAAACGGGAGTCACTTATTTAGTATGGAATCTGGACTGAACGCCGAAAGTCGGTTTTCTACTTATTACTACAAGGTGTACTATTGTATCTGAAAACTCTTTAAAAACTATTATATATATGGCCTGTAAATCTATCAAATCTTTGAAGTGCAATAAATATAATTTATTGAATTTGGAACTTAAATGTGAGCATTTTTACTGGTTCATTAACCTCGTCGGTCACCGCTTCATATTTAAAGGGCTCGTTTGATCGGCGTATGAAGCCACAGCCCGGCCTCCAAACCCCTTGCTGCCTGTGCCTGCACTTGTGCTACAGCCTACCTGCCCGTTAGCCTGACTATTCGTTCAGCTGCCTTGACCATCTATCTGTGTGCCTGCCTATCCGTCCTGCTGCCTACTCTACTGCCTACCTATCCGATTGCCTGCTTACCTGCCTATCTAGGGCACACCACGTCTTCCTGCCCGACCTGCTGCACTGATTAGCAGCCCACGTCGAAGCGAGTCGAAGCGAATGCGAAGCCGGACCTTAATTTGTTATATATATCCTTTTTATTAGTTTTAATTTATAATTACTTTTACTTTTATTAACGTGGCTTACGTATAGCTTATCTGAGCTATACGTATACGTAACGCTACATAGGAGGGGACAAACTTGATTCTAACTATTTTATATAGCAATTATTTAAAGCTCAAATTTACGCAAACGGACCCCTGAATCAAAAAATGGTTTTCACACTTTTTCATTTTACCACTTCGTCAGAGTGATTAATATGTTGCATGCCAAATTAAAGCTTTCTAATAGGTACTAAGAATCTCTCTGCGGACAGACGGACGGACAGACAGACATTGTTGAACTTTAAGGGTTCCTCGTTGACTACAGAATCCTAAAAAGACCACAGAGCTGACCACTCAATAATATTCGGTTTTTAATCAAACCTCCAACTGCGTACAAATATACGAACAATGGATCGAATATGTTTTTTAGCTCCACTCTTCAAATGGGTTTCAAAATAAAAGTCTAACTGACGGACCGACGGACCGACGAACCGACCGATGACACCATGAATATCAGTTAAAACTTTGTTATTAGAGTGTTTGGATTGCAATAGGAACAGTAGGATTTTGCAGTTTTTGTTTTCATTGAAATAAGAGCGTGGGAAATCATATATCACAAAAAGTTTTAAAGTGATGCCAAGAGAGATCATTTGAAAGGGAATCGCCAGTATAGTATTGAGAAGTATAAACTGCATGTGGCAAAAAAGTGGTGGATGGGGTGACTCCACTGTTTAAGTTGGTTTCCAGTCTAAACGGATGCGAATACATGGGGGGACGTCATTACGTCATTCGCGAGGTTTTTGCTGAAAATCAGCGCTGTTGACGATAGGTTCGTCTGAAGTCACGGCATTAAGCTGAGCAATGACCTATTCTTGCTTTGTTTTGTTTGTTTTCATTTGGTAATGTCGAAACATATTACGCAAGTAAATTGTCTTTGGCCTCTCACCCACAGATAACTGTGTATTGCTCTCATCAAGTAATAGACAAAATTGTCAAACTTTTATAATTTTTCGTTTTTAAATACGAGGTTTTTGGCTTATTTGTACTTTTAGTGGATGCCACTCTTTATTTTGTATTGTGCGTTTAGTTTGTGCAGAATAAATATTTTTTCTTTCTTTCTTTCTATTACTAGTATTATAATAGAGCGACTACCTGATCTGACTTTCACAACCCAGTAAATGGGTAACATGATATTCCTTGGTAAGACTGGTGACAGATATACTTGATTCTGACCCCTAACAACTGTTACAGATCTGCAAATCACAGCCGGGACCAACGGCTAATCGCGCATTTCGAGGCACGGAGGAGTCTCAGTATGTAACGGATGAGCAAGCGTTGCTTCATAAATCTCGAAGACCGACCCGTGCGGATATTTAGCCACGATCTCCTGTTCCCCTAGCCAAGTTACAAACTTTCGCAGCGAATCTCTTTCTACAATTGTTAACGCCTTCTCTTTGTATGGTCTGACGTGACTTATCGTTCAGATGTGTCATTCCCATACATTGATTCATTTCCTACTAGCGTTATCGATTGTAGATTGTCAACTTGGCTACAGATGGATAGAGGAGAATAGAAAACAATGTGTTACGCTGAACCCAAGTAGCATGGAACAAGGGCCGGAAAATGATGAGTTTTCTTTGGATTGAAGTTCATAGCTCATGATTTTAAGGTGTTATATTTTTAACAGACATTCCAAAAAGGAGGAGGTTCTCAATTCGGAAGTTTATATTTTCTATGTATTTCCGGGCATAACTCCGTCATGATGGATTTGCAAAATTCTTTTGATGTGGTCCAATCAGAAACTGATGATGGGATCTCATGATAATCGAGGGAACTCCTCAAATATTATAGTAGACCAATAGCGATTTTGGAATTTTCAATAACATGGCAAGCATTTGCACTCAGAAATTTTCATTTGGTGATGTGGAACTGGTGAAGAAGACCACAGATGGCCACTGGAGCTCCTAAGTATCAATGTCAAGGGTATAAGATATCTCGAATAGTTAAGCGACTATGATGAAATTAATACATATAAATAAATGGTACTGACCAAAATGGTACTATCGAACTGATCTGATGATAAAGCTGCAAGTTAGGTACTGGAACTTTGTAATAAAACAATGTGTAATAGTCGCGTTGGGCTTATTGGAATTGAAAATTTAAACACCCAATCTGTATATTAATATACTATCATAGTGACATTAATTTTTATGTCATTTCAATATTTTAAAGTTTTGTCTTTTGGGCATTGACGTGCAGTATCCTTCAGAATCACCTCTTGCCCTTTCTGATACTATTCGTTTTTTACATTTAAAAACTAGTAGAGTTAATTAGATTACTTTTTTTGTTTGTTTAAAAGTTTTTAATAATCTCGTTACTGAAACTGAAGACGCAAAAGCATGAACTTTAAAGGTCTTGATTTCCATATTTCATAACGGCAAAGATGGCTTTACGAAAGTGAGTAATCCTTTTTCTTTTGTTATGCAAAAGGGAAGATGTTATAAAATCCTTTTCGCCAATAACGGTGGAGGATCTTAAGGAAACGTCGGCGTCGGTGATGTAAGGTTTCAGTTAAGCTTAGTCGTATGTTGTAAATAAAATTGTTTACGTGTGCGTTATAAGAAGGATTAAAGAAAAACAGGTTTGTTATTATTTGGTCAAATTAATATTCTAATAAGCAACATAAATTATTCCTTAAAATTAAGATAAAAAATGAAGTAAATCTTAAGTAAACCTTCGGGTTCAACAGACCCAGATTTTGATTTGATATGGTTAATAATTAAGTAACACTATATATTGACGATTTCTGGGTGAATTCTCAATCTCCTGAACTTAATTATTTCCTAAAATTCTTTAATGCGAGTAACAATGGGACTCACAGTGTTACTAACAATAAATAAAATTATAACTATGTGTTTTTTTAATTTTTTATTTATATTTTTTATATTTCATTTAAAAGTACAAGATATACATTTAAAAATGCTAGGTATAATTATTTACAAGCTAACACCACATGCATGTATTTGATTTGATTATACATATAAATTATTGCAATTAATGTTAGCGTGTCGATAGCAAATATAAAAAAGATAAATATTGTGTTGTCTGTTTAATTCTGGGCCTAACACAGTATTGCAAATAATTATGGATAATCAATTATAAATAGATTATAAATAGTGTAAGACTAAGCATAAATCGAACCACAAATCAAGAGTAATTAAATAAATTAAAAATATTATATGGATTGGTAATAAAACGTCGATGAATACATTAAATTAAACTAAGATTAAATATTTGGTTTATCATCATCTGCCTAGCCTTTTCCCAACTATATTGGGGTCGGCTTCCAGTCTTACTGGATTCAGCTGAGTACCAGTGTTTTACATGGAGCGACTGCCTATCTGACCTCCACAACCCAGTAGCTGGGTAACACGATACCTCTTGGCAAGACTGGTGTCAGATCTCAGGCTTTTGACTACCCGTAACGACTGTCAAAGATCTTCAAATGACAGCCGGGACCAACGGCTTAACGTGCTTTCCGAGGCACGGAGGAAACTCGGTATGTTAAAATGGTCACCCATCCAAGGACCGACCTCGTCAAGCGTTGCTTAACCTTGAAGATCGACCCGTGCGGCTGTTATTATTAAGCCACGAGCTCCTTTTTTGGTTTATATTAGATAATAATAAAAAAAAAATACTTAACGTTAAATTAGTATATAAATTAATAAATTGTCATTTCAATATGAAATGACAATTTATTAATAACTATTCGCAAAAGTAAGACATAATATATGTCTTACTTTTGCGAATAGTATTTAATAAGTAATTTAGAAAATTTGCCTATATTATTCATCTTTTTATGCCATAGAAATCGTTTCTGGACCCTTTCTAAGAGAAGTTTATGAGTGGCGTAATGCGGTCTCCATACAACACTACAATATTCCAGTATGCTTTGGACAAGGCTATTTATACAGCATTTTTTTAGTGCTGACTTTTTTGAATCCCTTGGTATTGCGTAGTCTAAGTCCTAACATTTTGGAAGCTTTTTAGGGTTCCGTGCCGCGAAAGTAAAAACGGAACCCTTATAGGATCACTTTGTGGTCCGTCCGTCTGTCTGTCAAGATCCTTTTTCTCAGGAACGCGTAAAGGTATCAAGCTGAAATTTATATCAAATACTCAGGTCTACTGTCCCTTAAAGCTTTAAAAAAATCATACTTCTAAGACGCAATCAAAAGATACAGCCATTTATGCCGCAAATTTTCGACACTCGCAAGGGAATCAAAACCTACAGGGTACTTCCCATGAACTCAGAATCTTGAAATTTGGTACGATGCAACGTCTTATAGCACAGATAAAGGGAAAATTGCGATAACCGTAAATTTTTAGTTACATCATATTATCAAAATATTTTTAATAATTTTAAACTTACTACCCCTTTCTACATGAACGCGTAGAGGTATTAAATTGAAATTCATATCAAATACTCAGGTCTATAATAACTTTAAGCTGAGGTTTGAACGGAATCCTCGGTGCGCGAGTCCGACTCGCACTTGGCCGGTTTTTTATTTATTAGTGTTTTCGATATGGGGGATAAAAATAACTTTGTTTTTATAAAGTAGCTGGTATGGATGGGGTGAACCTTTGTAGAAAATGACAAGCGGTAGCTTTTATTGAGGTTTAATTCCATTTTGTTATTCTTGCACCATTAAATTACTCTGTTCAGATCATCCTGCAGACGCTCAATATCATTTGATGATTAGATTTTTCTGGCAAACTTTAAGTCATCCGCGTAAAAAAACAATCTGAAAAGTGAAAGCAGTGGGTAAGATCGTTTATAAAAATGACTAATAATATGGGGGCCAAGTGGGAACCCTGCGGGCACCGGAAGTCATGCAGTAATTGTTGGTATAGCGAAAACCATTTACCACAACATAAAATTCACGGTTATAATTCTTAGCGTAGAATGTTTTAAGCGTAGCTGATGTTATTGAAACTGACATTTATTTATAGTACACCATCTTTTTAGGGTTCCGTACCCAAAGGGTAAAAACGGGACCCTATAACTAAGACTTCGCGATCCGTCTGTCTGTCTGTCTGTCCGTCTGTCACCAGGCTGTATCTCATGAACCGTGATAGCTAGACAGTTGAAATTTTCACAGATGATGTATTTCTGTTGCCGCTATAACAACAAATACTAAAAACAGCATAAAATAAATATTTAAGGGGGGCTCCCATACAACAAACGTGATATTTTTCGTTTTTTGCTCGATATTAATAACGGCAACAGGTAGACGCTTAAAATATTCACAGAATGTTTAGATGTATATTCACTTCAAAAAATAATAATTATTAAATTAAAATAAAATAAATTAAGGGGGGCTCCCATACAACAAACGTGATTTTTTGCAGTGTTTTGCGATAATGGTACGGAACCCTTCGTGTGCGAGTCCAACTCGCACTTGGCCGGTTTTTTGTACATCCATTCCCGCGGCCTCCACCAGATTTATTTATTTATTTACTTTAACATAACACGGCCAAAGGCCAATTACATTAGTTAAAGACATGTTTACAAAAAAGAAAAAAGCATGAAAATAAAAATAATAAAAACAAAAATAAAGAACAATGATAATATCCATAATTACACGGCAGTCATACGCTCATCTCACAATACTCCAGACATACAGACAAAATCTTCTTCCATTCATCCGCGAACACATCACAATCGGGCTTAGCATCCAAGAGAGCGTTGAGCGCGGAGAGAGTACGAGATCAGATCATCAATCGCTACAGTTTGAAGGACATAATATTAAAAACTGCTGCAATATGCTAAAGTTTATTTATATACTCGTATTACTTCGTAAAAAGCTTAATCAATAACATGAATAATAAAACTGCCAATCACTTTATAATTTTGATATTTTCATCAAAAAATATCAAGTGCTAAAAGATTCATCCAAATCCAAAAAATACTTGATTTATTCTATATAATTTATTAGATTACAGACTGTGATAAAAATTGTCTGTATAAAATTACTTTTATTTTTTACTATGTGACTCTCGGAAAAGCGGCTATATTTTTAAGATTGTTCTTAATTTATTATTCTTGTGTAAACTGGGTTTGTGGATGCTGTGACTGAGATAAGGGAACAGAAACTTAATTTCTTAGTTTAATAGAATTTTACAAGGATTTTACGTAAGTTTTTAATATGGAATGTAGGTTTTAATATCACATTTTATTAGATGTGGAGGGACATATCTTACTTTAGAACCTCGTTTTCTACGTTCATACATAATGGTGCACGTAACTTCTAATGATGATGATTACATGATTTTAAGAAAAGAATCAAATTATACCTAAAGGTTTATTGAAAATTGTTTTGAAGAATAAAATTTTCATTATAAATAGTGTTGGGAACTGCTTTTAATCTCCAGGGCAAAAGGCCAACCCCTATTCCTTCTATATCTATCTAAAATAAACAGGAATATTTCATTTGGTTTTATAAAAAAAGTTCTACAGTGAGATGCCTTGTTGGGAAACTTGTTGCACCACTTCTTTGCAGGTAAATCTAAGAAATGGTGAAGAGCAGGCGTTTTAAGGGGCCTATGGAATTTAATGCTAATTCTCAGCTTTATTTGAACAGATAATTTTTGATTTGATTTTGATACTGACACTTTTTTGAGGGGGCAACAATTATGTTTATCAATTTTTATACTCCCAAATATTTTTTCTTTACAGTGGCATGTATCGAAATTTCGTTGTAGACATTTGCTTTACACCAGTCGTGACAACGGTTTGTTTACCCATGATTTCTACACTATTATAACCTTCTATACTATAATAACTCTCTAACTGCACATTAATGATTTCGTCGAGGCATTCGCGACTATGTTATAACAAGGTCCAACCGTCACGTCCACGTAGTATTTCACAATAGTTTACGCATCAAAAAAGAGTTTAGTGCTACTGAACTCTTTTCTGATTCATGTGCCTACATTTCGAAAATGTTAATATTTTCTTTTATAGATTTTGAGTTTTTATCAGTCAGGGTCATCTGTAACTGAAAACGGGACACTTACTCGTCCCAAAACTTTTCTCAGAGTTACCGGGATGGAATTGCAAAAACAGTGACAGTCTCGTTCAAAAGGCAACATATAGAATAAGAATAAGAAGAATAATTTTTATTGTTAAGAAATTACATTCAAATGCGTTGCTTCCTGGAACTCACACTAGGATCAAATGGTCACGTTTATACTGGATAACACGATCCACACATAGTCCGTCGCTCCACATAAAATACTGCTATTTAGCTGCCTCCTGGAAGCCGACCTTGACATAGTTAAAAAAATATTAAAAAGTATGATTCTCGAATGTTTTAGATTTTCTTCAGAACGGCAGAAATCGAATGAAACTTTTCGCTTTACAGCACACTCTCCAAGATAATAATTACCCTCTAACTACCTTAGATAAAGTACCAATAGATTAAGCCTTAAAATGAGTGAGAGAGCTAATTGGCAGCTCCATGTAAATAATAACAAAAGATTATTTTTTGTCTTTGTCACCGAGGCCCGTTTCTGTTGTTTGTCAAACTCTAATATAATGGCAGGTTTGACAAACAAACTCGGTTTTGTTTGATTTTCTGTGATTTCGTGGTATTATGTGTTAATTGAGACAAGGAATTTGGGTTATTTATAGATAATAAGTGTCAGTGCGATGGTGGGTTGTAGTGTTCTTGTTCTTGTTGTAACACCAGAACTAACTATTGCTGTCTCATGTGCGGCCACGCCAGGGCTTAATCTATAGGTACTTTATCTAAGCTAAATACCCATTAACTAGACGTAACTTGGGGAAAAGCTCTAATATGATGACACCATTATTGTATCTTCCCTTCATACAAAGTATACTTACAAGTGGGTCAGGGTTACTTCCTGTTTGCTCCTGAGTTTCAGGTAAACTTGGGTGCGGTGTGCTGCAAACGTTATAATAACCATGCTATATGGTGGGAAGGGAATGTGCCTTAATGTTTATTATAATATCAGTTTGTTCCTTGAAAGATTTTTCCTTATATAAAGTAAATCGAACCCAGGCAGGCGAATAACTTTGTGCAGTTTATTTCATCACCACTACTCTCAAAATGGTGTAGGAAAATATCGTGAGGAAACTGGCAGGCTTATTACGTATCTTTTGCAAGAGCAAAACGATAGCGATTTTTGCGCAATAATTGCTTTTCAATACAAAAGTTTTAGAGATGTTGGCGGTTTTTTATTTTAAATAAGTGCATTTGACAAACAGCGAGCGATTAGCATACGATTTTGTAGGACCTATCTTACTTACACTGCAGGTAATTCCGACTTTTATGACATAAAGCGTTTAATCGCTATCGTTTTGCTCTTGCAAAAGATACGTAATAAGCCTACGGCATGTCCTAGAATAAAAAATTCGAAGACATTCTATAACTACCAAGCCGCACTGGTCCCGTATTGTAGAGTATGACCTATTTATTCACTTTCACAAAAAGGAGATCTTCCCAGCAGTAGGATAGGGTGATTAGTTTATGCTATGCTATGTTTAAGCTGTGTTAGTTAAATTAAATTCGATTTTTAATTCCAAAACCATCTATTTGTAATTACTTAAGTATTCGATTACACTTCCGTGTACCTACTGCAGGTTCAAGGCTTTTCTTCACAGGAGTCCAGAGACGGATTGATAGATACAAGTATTTAAAAAAGTGTAAATGCTGCATTTGCATGAGTAGAATAGAAAAATATTTTTTTTTAGTGGTATTTAATGGAAAAGTTCTATAGTAAGGTACATGTAATGCCCACAGTGATGCTAGAATAGATTACCCGAATAACATGTAACGAACATAACCGGTGGAATGAGAGTGTACCAGGATGAGTCCATCATTAATGTTCCAGGACACATCTGCGTACCCGTTCAGAGCGTTCTGGCGTGATGTTATGATATGAAATGGTATAAACAATAAACAGACATGCCATTTCAGCAAGCCCGAGAGATTTGCCGCCATTTATTGAAGAATAGACTTTTGAATAAAAAAATTGTTTTGCAAATTCGTTTATATATGACGGAGTTATGCACGAACATACACATCACATCACGTCATCAGCCTATTAATGTTCCCACTGCTGGGACACAGACCTCCTCTCTGTGAGAGGGAATGTGCCGTAATCCACTACGCGGGCCCAGTGCGGGTTTGTGGATGTCACATGTCTTCGAATTTTTGGTTCTAAGACATGCCGGTTTCCTCACGATGTTTTCCTTCACCGTTTTAAGAGCAGTGGTGATGAAATAATTTACACAAAGTAAAGCGCCTGCCTTGGCTCGAACCCACGACCTACAACTTGTAAGATTCGGGCAATACCGCTGGGCCACCACCGCTCTCACGAACATACATACATACATATATATATATAATCATCCGAATTGAGAACCTCCTCCTTTTTGGTAAGTGGCTTAACAACATTTATTATACACAGATACAACATAACAGCAACACTATACTACATAAAGTAACAGAGAAGAATAACAAAAAAGTACAATTATTAATTGGGTTGCAGAATTTAAAAAATAATACGATTTTTTTAATGTATTTTGAAACTTTACATATCATAAATTATATTGTCGTTGCAGAAATCCCTTAAATATATAAGCAATTGAAAATCGATAAAATTTTAAAAAGAACCACCTGTCTACAAACGGGCCATGATTGGTCGCCATGTTGGTGACGTCATAACGTTCAAGGAATTTCACGATAATACAGTGTCAACCGCACGTGAATTGTCTAAAAATATCCGAAAATTTGTGCAAAAATATTATTAAACAACAAATTTTATTTAGTGATAAAGGATTCATAAAGGCTAATGTCGATAATATACCCACCTGATGGACGATTTGGAAGTATTGAGAATAAATAAAGTAGTCGTAATGAATATTACGTGTTAGTGGACCGATGTTAGTTATTGTTGTTTACCAGGTACATTTAGAAACATAATTGTCATAACGTAATCGTTATAACATATGGGTAGGTGATATTGGTGTAAAATAAAAAGTAAACAAACACGATTGGAGCGAAACTTCGACTTTGGATATCAAAAAATTTCATTAGATACCACTAAATATGATACACATAAACATAACATTTTCGTGAATTCACATTATTTACATATCCCATAATAATATTAAACACTAATATCTATATTACATATTTACAAACACTAAAAAGTTTGTCGAACAGAAACATGAAAATATTAACTTGGTAGATTTTCCTTACACTAATTCGTCTGTAAATATCTCCTTAATGCGTCAACCGATTTTCATAATTCAAACAGAAATATTAGTTTTACGCTTATATCTGTCATTTAAGAATAAAATAATGAATATATCTCCATAAACAAAAAAACATATTTTCAAGTTATGTAATTATACAAAAATGTCAACTTTGCTCGAAAGTTCTCTTAAAAATTTACTTTTCTCAGTCTTTAATGATCAAAGTAAGAAACTAATACGGATCCAATTCTAAGTTAAAACAAGACAACAACATAATTAACACATTATAATTGGAATCTAGATCAGATTGCTAGGTACTTGGCTATTGCGCGAAGCACATTTAATGGGGATCTTTTTGAAGTGTTCGTACACAATGATACAAAGCAAGCACTATAACTTTTAAGATTCGATATTTATGATCAATATATTCGATATTCGTCAATATATTGACGATAATAACAAGATTGAATTGATTAAAAGTCAAAACACTGTATAAGCTATGTGCCACAATGACTAGAAATGAACGCTGTGATGTCACACGGGCGCTCGGGTTTGTTCGGAAAACTGTCGGGGTGTTTTCGGTACTGGATTCAAAAAAATATTTTCGATTGGATTTTACTTTGTAATTACAATGAATGAAAAAGAACTAAAAATAGTTTTGTATGAAAACTTATATATGATCTTTCCATTTCTTACAAAAAAAAAATTGGTTCAACAAAGCAATTGCCCTGAGCATATACTGAAAGTGTTAACCTCAGCATTTGCTGAGCATCAAACACCAGTATGACATCTAAGTATCATTCGTTCATCACAATACTACCTGAATGGGTGAAAATTTGTTGGAAGTTTGTTATATTTATACGATTCGGTCATGAACATCTATCCTTAACGGTTATTACTGAAAGGATGTTTGGTGTCAGCGAAATAAGTGTAATATTTCACAAAGTGATTTATTGGTTCTCTTGCGGGTTTCGAATTCACGACCTTTCATTTATCAGTCTATTCCAGTTGTTTCTCCATTGCCGCTTATCAATATTTTTCCTTATTTTAGCTTGTTCTAAATTCAATACACTCTTCGCTTGTAACACCGAACAAATTCTTCCTGACCCACATTTTTACAACAGTATCAAGTTAAAAACAAAATGTAAAAACGATAAAACGGGTCTTCCCACCTGACAATATAGGACAAAGTTTAGAGAGTAACACAATAAAGAAATGTTTCCAACTTTTCCAATTCAGGGCAGAAAACGACCTGCGTGGTCTATTTTTGTAATAATGATGTCTTTTGACATTGGATCTAGGGTCTAACGAGTATCGCGGTAAGATAATATACCAACATATTCGATAGTATTTTTATTTGACCTTGAATTGGAACCTTGCTATTCGTACTATAGATCTCAGGGTAAAGATGCATGAAGAAAGAAGAAACAGTATGTATATATATATACTAGCTGACCCGGCAAACTTTGTTTTGCCATAAAAACACCAAACATTCATCTACCTTACCTACCCTAACAACCCTACACTACCTACCCTACCCTAACTACTCTACCCTACCTACCCTACCCTACCCTACCCTACCCTACCCTACCTACCCTACCCTACCTACCCTACCCTACCCTACCCACTTAGGGGTATGAAAAATAGATGTTAGCCGATTCTCAGACATACTCAATATGCTCATAAAATTTCATGAGAATCGGTCAAGCCGTTTCGGAGGAGTACGGGAACGAACATTGTGACACGAGAATTTTATATATAAGATATCACATAACTCATATTCAAATAGCATACCTATAAATTATAAAGGTAGACTCACATATTTCTTTCATTGCCTATATATATTAAGTATGTATGTATTTATGTATCTATTATATAACATATGTATGTATTAGTGTATGTATAATAATATTATTGTATATTTAAAGTAAATGTTCGTAATGTTATGTGTTACACCAATGTCAACCCCATTTCATGTCCAGTCTATCACTGTCCATTCCAGGTTGCCTGGAAGAGATCGCGGTATGCGATAAGGCCGCCCATTGTATGTATTTTAGTTTTAAGTTTCCTTTTCTATGTTTTAACTTGGTGTACCTACAGTAAAGCATATATAAATAAATAAATATAATATACTTTAATCTAATACACCACATCCAACACACCACACTACATTACACCACACACACTACGCTACACTACACACAACACACTACACTACAGCACACACACCACATCACACCACATAACACTCCACGTACAAAAACAAGAACTTGTGTTATTTATTGTTAGTAAATTCATTCATCAATTTAATTTAATTTGATTTTATTTTTAATCTTATTTTACTATTTAATATTAGAAAACTTATTTTTTTTTAATACTCAATTAATGAAAAACAAAATTGAAATTAAATAATCTTAAATTATGGAAATCACAGTACATTATTTTATACTAACTTACAGTTAGTATAAGTTATCACGGCAATGTTATGGAAGATCGGAGTCTCCTAATACAGGCATTGTTTGCTTAAAGGGAGGCTCCAAATAAATCTTAATGTAGAATATGCTAATTGTTATAATAAACGATTTTGGTTTGATTTTTGAGACTGAAAATTCGTAACGATAGTATTAGAAGCAAAGTTTAATTATGTTCATCATCATCATCATTTCAGCCGAAAGACGTCCATACGTCGCTGGATATAGGCCTACCTCAAGCATCGCCACACTGATCGGTCCTGTGCGTTTCACATCCGTAGGACTCCCGCAGCCTTGATAAACTCATCCCTCCACCTAGAGGGACCCCTAAACCGATAAATAATTATGATAATAAATAAAAATAAAAAGAGCCTTTATTCAGACAAAATACTTAAATTTTACATGCACAATTATTATTTCATTTGATTAATTATTTAATATATTTAAAACAAGCTGCCATGGAAAGAAGTATGCTCGGGAAAAGGAGACTGGATAAAATGAAAAACGAAACACTCAGAAGACGTACAAAAATAGAAAACGTTGCACTTAAGGTAAAGAAATTAAAATGGAGATGGACAGGACACACAGTAAGGGGAAGGGAGAAATGGAGTAGAACATGGATGAATTGGTTCCCAAAATACAATAAACGAAAGAGGGGGCGACCGTTCAAAAGGTGGGAGGACGAACTAAAGGATATCGCAGGAAAAATATGGACAAGGACGGCGAGAGATAGAGAGGGGTGGAAGAGGTTGGAGGAGGCCTTTGCCGAAAATGGGCAAACAGATATATGTGTCGATGTCATGTAAAAATCTTAATAATTAAGTCCTTTGGAATTATCTGAATAAAAAGGCTTAAATAAATAAATATTTAAAACAATAGTATTAATATTAATTACAATATTTTCCTTCATAAATTTATTTTGAATTAGTTTTTTTTTTGTCTGTTTGTCTATTATAGACATAGGCCTCCTCCAACTGCCTCCATAGACTCCTGTTTTCAGCTGTTCTGGTCTATGTGCTGCCCGCGAATGCTTTAATGTCATCCACCCATCTCCTAAATGGTTTACCTCTGTTTCTTTTTCTGTGCCTCGGATACCAGTACATTATAGTTTTACACCATTTATCTCGTCCTCTTATAGTATGCCCCGTCCACTTCCATTTAAGTTTCCTTATTACAACTGAAACATCCTTTGTTTGTGTTTGTTTTTTGATTGCTGATGTTCTTATTTTGTCTGATAATCTAATAATTATGATAGTAAAGACAATATTAAGGGCTACGGGTATAATTACCTACATTTAACGCAGAACAAAGGAAAGAAAAAGGAAAGAACGAATACTAGGCAGTCGTAAGTCGTGACTATAATAAATAATAATAATTATTTATTTATTTTCAGACACAGTAGCCCATAATCTTATTACATTCATGCATTACATTGAAAATAAAAATAATAAATAAATATCAATTCAAAATTAAAATAAAATAAAATGTCATTCATCATTTCAGACTTAAAAAATACTGAATACATTAAAAAATTAAATCTATCAAAGCCAAAATTAAATTGTCAGCAACACTGTCATAACGATATTAAAACATGTCATGTCACAAAAGTATAAAAAATTAAATGTCAGGGTAATAAAAATTGATAAAATAAAATAATAAAATTTAAAGCAATTAAAAATGTCTAAAAGAAAAATTATAATAATAAAATACATTTAAGGTTCACCTGCCCCACGCCCGACAACTACTACTATGACAAGAAGGCTCCTATTCAGCATGATGTTGTACCCCGTGGACCCACAGCATGGCGCTGCTGTGCCTTGCCTTTGTTATTGCAGATTTTCATATCGGTTAACAAGGTGACGCCGCGGGGTGAGAAGCAAAGGACCGGTTGATGTGGCAAAGCTGGAGGTCTGTGTCCTGCAATATTAATCATAACAACGCGATATTAATAAGTGCCATCAAGAAGCTTGATGGATAGACCGATTAGCGCACCGCACAATGATAATCGATGTCACCATCCCGCATGACGAGAACCTCGTGAAAGCTGAGAGAGAGAAACAAATCAAGTATCTTGACTTAGCACACGAGGTTGTCGACATGTGGTATGTGGACTCGGCGATCATTGTGCCGATTGTCCTTACGACCAACGGCCTGATAGCCAAGAGCCTCAACGACCACCTGTCGAGGCTGTCATTGGGCGGTTGGATCAAGGGTCTGATACAGAAGGCAGTACTCCTCGATACGGCTCGCATAGTGAGGAGGTTCCTGTCTCTGGAGCCCTAACCACCGGTAGCTTGGACTCTGTTCCCGATACCGGTTGGCCTCTATTTAGATTAGTATATTTTTTGGTTTAGTTAGTGAGTAGTTTTTGGTTTAAGTGTTTATGTTTGTAGTCTTAGTTAATTAAGTATTTTATACACTGTATATAGTTGTATCTATGTAAATACATACAAATAAATAAAATTGAAGTGTCTGTATGTAATATCAAGAAGCTTCATTTATTTACACGGTATTTTTTTATTATTAATGAAGGTCTGTATGTCTGTGTGTTAACACCAATCGTGCCTCACCACTTAAACGGATTTGGATGAAACTTGACATCAGGTAAACCTTGACCTGGATTTTGACAATGGTTATTCCTTTAGTGTCTTTCCGTGGATGATTTAAGATTTTCACGCGGGTCACGCTGCTCGCATAAGCCGATATAATAATAACTTCAATGACCCATTTCCATTATATAATATTACCTTGAAAACGTTTCCTTAGGCCAAACTTAAGACGTCCCTCAGACCTGTCCTTTTGTCTGACCAACAATCTTGCTTCTTCCATAAATAAAGCAAGATGGATGTTTCTTGCATGGAAACGATGGGAGGGTAATTATCCTATACAATTATTAAAAAAATACGGATAGTCAATAAAATAAAATGTTGTTAAAATAAATTAATAAAACTGTACAGATAGTGTCGGATGCCGCCCATATTGCGAAAGAGCAAAGGATGAACTATGCTAGACCGTAGCAGGCGCGAGCCGAGCCCAGTGCGAGGCACGGAATCCAAACTTCACGAACATTTTTACCCGACTGCCGAAGGAGGGTAATGTGTTTATCAGTCTATGTATGTATGTATGTAAGTATGTATGTATGTATGTAAGTATGTATGTATGTATGTATGTATGTATGTAAGTATGTATGTATGTATGTTTGTTCCTATGTGGCGTTCTAGAGAAAAAACGCGTGGGCCGATTTTGATGGTTCTTACGTCAATCGATTCGTCTTAACCCCGCGAGTGTCACTGGCTACATGAAAATTGGAAAATAGGAAAATGGCGGTTTTTGGACGCCATATTGTGGGGGCCCAAATTTTTTTTTTCTTCCAAACCTATCGTGTGGGGTATCAAAATAAAGGATTTTAAGAGGTGATTTCAAAAATATATAACACTTATATGTTTAAATGTACCTAATACGAAAAATAAATTAACTAAAAAGTTATAAATAAAAAAAGTTAATTAAAAAAATCAAAAAACCCGACTGCTTGAAAAGTGAACTAAAAAGACGTAAACAAGGAGAAAATCATGATGTGCAGTCGGAGGATACGTCGTTTTGGTCAGCCAGCTCGCGAAGATGTATTCTCCGACAGCACAGCATGATTTTCTCCTTGTTTACGTCTTTTTAGTTCACTTTTCAAGCAGTCGGGTATTTTGATTTTTTTAATTAACTTTTTTTTATATGATGCGGTTCATGTCTCGTCCGGGACGCGCGGACGCGGTCGTGAAGTTTAGAATCCGTGCCCCGTCCTCGTCCTGGTGTACAATAAAGTATACATAAATAAATAAATGTTTAAACCCACTTACCAAAAAGGAGGTTTTCAATTTGGATATTTATATTAATATATTTATGTGTGTTTATGCATAACTCCGTCATATATAAACGTATCTGCAATTTTTTTTGTTCAAAAGATGTTTATTCCGAAATGGTCCCTTTTGAATTTGGTAAAGATCTGATGAAGAACCTCTGAGATATATAACATAACTCTTCAATAAATGGCGGCAAATCTCTCGGGCTTGCTGCAATCGCATGTCTGTTTATTGTTTACACCATTTCATATCATAACATCACGCCAGTACGCTCTGAACGGGTACGCAGATGTGTCCTGGAACATTGATGATGAACTCATCCTGGTACACTCTCATTTCACCGGTTATGTTCATTACATGTTATTCGGGTAATCTATTCTAGCATCACTGTGGGCATTACATGTACCTTACTATAGAACTTTTCCATTATACACTACAAAGTGAAAAATAAATTTAGTTTTGGAAGTCGCTGTCTATGTAGTGGTTTTTTTGGAAGTCGGTTGTATTTTTTTGTAAAAAAGTATTTTTTTCTATTCTACTCATACAAATGCAACATTTTCACTTTTTTTAAAGTTTTTATCAATCAATCCGTCTCTAGACTCCTGTGAATTAAAGCATTTAACCTGCAGTAGGCACACGGATGTGTAATCGAATACTTAAGTTTTTACAGATAAATGGTTCTTGAAATAAAAAGGAAATTTAATTTAGCATAGCGTAAGCATAGTATAGTATAAACTAATCACACTATCCTACTGCTGGGACACAGACATCCTTTTTAACCCTCGACGGAAAAAGAGGGGTGTTATAGGTTTGACGTGTGTTGCTGTGTATCTGTCTGTGTATCTTTGTATCTGTATATCTGTGTTTCTATGTATCTGTCTGTGTATCTTTGTATCTGTATATCTGTGTTTCTATGTATCTGTGTATCTGTTTATCAATGTATCTGTGTATTTGTGTGACTGTCTGAGGCATCATAGCGCCTGAACAGATGAACCGATTTTGATTTAGTTTTTTTTGTTTGAAAAGTGACTTTGTCGAGAGTTCAAAAGTTATTCGCATTTTACTCTTTGAATCTGGATTTTTTCGCAAGATATCATGTCATTATTACGTGTTTCGATAGATTGTCGATTGAAGCGTGTCTGCTACTAGGTATATTATATGAAGTTTACAAGAAAATTAAATAAAAATTGAAATCGGGGGCTTTTAATTTTTTTAATTTTATCTTGTTGTAAGAGTGAAAAGGCCATATTCTACAATGCGGGGCCAGTGCGGCTTGGTAGATGTATCATGTCTTCGAATTTTAATTTTGGGACATGCCGGTTTCCTCACGATGTTTTCCTACACCATTTTGAGAGTAATGGTGATGAAATAAATTGCACAAAGTTATTCGCCTGCCTGGGTTCGAGGAAAAATCATTCAAGGAACAAACTGCTATTATAATAAACATTAAGGCACATTCCCATACTACCATATAGCATGGCTATTATAACGTTTGCAGCACACCGCACCCAAGTTTACCTGAAACTCAGGAGCAAACAGGGAGTAACCCTGACCCACTTGTAAGTATACTTTGTATGAAGGGAAGATACAATAATGGCGTCATCATAAGTTGTTACCCAAGATAATGGGTAGTTAGAGAGTAATTATTATCTTGGAGAGTGTGCCGTACAGCGAACACTTTCATTCCGTTTCTGACACTGAAGAAAATCTAAAAACATTCGAGAATGATAGTCTATTTAATATTTTTTTTCAACCATGTCGGGGTCGGCTTCCAGGAGGCAGCGATCGTGTTATCCAGTATGAACGTAACCATACGTCCCCTTTTGGACGGGACTGTCCCTGTTTTTACTATTCGCGCGTATGTGTCCCGTTTTCAGTTACAGAAGGGTCATCACTGATAAAAACTTAAATTCTATAAAAGAAAATATTACCATTTTTGAAATGTATGTACGTAATGTAATATGGCACATGAATCAGAAAATAGTTCAGTAGCGTCAAACTATCGTGAAATACTATGTGGGCATGACGGCTGGACCTTGTTATAACTTAACGTAAATTCCTCGACGAAATCATTAAAGTGCAGTTAGAGAGTTATTATAGTAAAGAAAAACAAAAAAAAATACAAAAAACAGAAATGTAACTTTATTGCATTCAACTTTCGTTTATAGAATAGAATTGAATAAAATTTATTTTCCAAACGTAAGTGTTACATTTTACACCACCACTTAAAACTAGGAATTAGTCAAAATAAGTACTAGTAATCATCTGCCTAGCCTTTTCCCAACTATATTGGGGTCGGCTTCCAGTCTAACCGGATTCAGCTGTGTTTTACATGGAACGACTGCCTATCTGACCTCCACAACCCAGTAATTGGGTAACACGGTATCCCTTGGCAAGACTGGTGTCAGATCTCAAGCTTCTGACTACCCGTAACGACTATCAAAGATGACATATATATATATCAGAAATGACAGCCGGGACCAACGGCTTAACGTGCTTTCCGAGACACGGAGGAAACTCGGTTTGTTGAAATGGTCACCCATCCACAGACCGACCTCGTCAAGCGTTGCTTAACCATGATGATCGACCCGTGCGGACGGTAATAAGATTACAAAATTAAGTAGAAGTTTATAACAGTGTAGAAATCATGGGTAACCGTTGTAACGATTGGGGTTAAGCAAATAACTACAACGAAAGTTTTATACATGCCACTGAAAAGTAAAAAAAACATTTGGGAGTATATAAATTGATAAACATAATTGTTACCCCTTCAGAAAAGTGTCAGTACCAAAATCCAAACAAAAATCATCTATTCCAATAAAGCTGAGAATTAGCATTAAATTACAAAGGCCCCCTAAAACGCCTGCTCTTCACCATACCTTAGATTTACCTGCAAAGAAGTAGTGCAACAAGTTCCTCAACAAAGCATCTCTCTGTAGAACTTTTTTTAGGGTTCCGTACCCAAAGGGTAAAAACGGGACCCTATTACTAAGACTTCGCGATCCGTCTGTCTGTCTGTCTGTCTTTCCGTCTGTCACCAGGCTGTATCTCATGAACCGTGATAGCTAGACAGTTGAAATATTCACAGATGATGTATTTCTGTTGCCGCTATAACAACAAATACTAAAAATAGTATAAAATAAATATTTAAGAGGGGCTCCCATACAACAAACGCGATATTTTTTCCGTTTTTTGCTTGATATTAATAACGGCAACATGTAGACGCTTGAAATATTCACAGAATATTTAGTTGTATATTTACTTCATAAAATAATAATAATTAAATTAAAATAAAATAAATTAATGGGGGCTCCCATACAACAAACGTGATTTGTTTGCAGTGTTTTGCGATAATGGTACGGAACCCTTCGTGTGCGAGTCCGACTTGCACTTGGCCGGTTTTTTTAAACCCAAATGAGATATGCCTGTTTATTTTACCTGTCGTTATTCCATAACGACAAATCTGAAGCAAACAGAAACTTCACTGGCTTGCAAACACTAATGAGTGGCTCGCCTTTCAAACAGGATCCTCTTACAACTGGGTTTCTAGGAACCTGAGTGCTTTTCATGTTCGCACAAATTCTTCGCAAAATATTCGTCATACCAATTTCTGTCGCAATTTAAAAAAAAATAAGATCTACTGTTTTTATTTCTTATTCGCAAGAAAAGACCGTCAACAATTGTAAGGTTTGAGGAAAAAATATCGGATTATCTTTCTTCGGGAAAGAAAAAGTGAGTGTTTAAATTACCGTAATTGGGGCACAACCTTGACTTGTGTCTTTGGACGAACAGAAAGAAACATTACAAAAGTTGCGTATCTTATCCTTCTCGTATATAATAATAGCCTTAAATTGTTTTTTTCTTTTTCGTTGAATTTATTGGGCTTTGTCCTGTATAGTACCTTAGGAAGGTGTAAATTGAAACATAACTTTGAAGGGTATTTTCACGTTATAAAAAAAGGATTACAATTTATTAAATTGATATAAATAAAAAACGCTCGTAATTAAAATTTAATTTAATTTAATTAATTATAATAATAATAAACCACAACCGCGAGATATGCAATCTCAGAGAATATTTTCTACACGCCGACTTGGGTATGCATCGAGATGTAGTGGCAGTGGACAAGGGACTCACCCCACTCTCCTTGGCAAATGAGAACTGGCGCAAGCCTGTAGTGCTTGATACTAGCGACCGCAGGGAGGTATGGCAGAGTAAGGAGCTCCACGGACGCTTTTTCCGGGCCCTACATGGGTCCGATGTAGATCAGTCAGCGTCCGTAGCCTGGCTGCGTTTCGGTGACCTCTTTGGGGAAACCGAAGGTTTTGTCTGTGCAATTATGGACGAAGTTATCATGACGAATAACTACCGGAGATTTATTGTGAAGGATGGCACGGTTGACATATGTCGGGCATGTCACCGCCCGGGTGAATCGATCCGCCACATTATCTCTGGTTGTTCTCGGCTAGCTAACGAAGAGTACTTGCATAGGCACAACCTTGTAGCCAGGATTATCCATCAGCAACTCGCTCTGAAATACACTCTTGTGGCATCGGAGGTACCGTACTACAGGTATGTGCCCGACCCAGTTCTCGAAAATGGCAATATCGCATTGTACTGGGATCGGTCCATCATCACTGACAGGACTATTGTAGCCAATAAGCCTGATATTGTGGTGGTGGACCGAATCGAGAGACGTACAATGATTGTTGACATTACCGTCCCGCATGACGGGAACCTCGTGAAAGCCGAGAAAGATAAGCAAATCAAGTATCTTGACTTGGCTCGCGAGGTTATCGACATGTGGGATGTGGACACAGCGATCATTGTACCGATAGTCGTGTCGGCCAATGGCTTAATAGCCACGAGCCTCGACCAACACCTTAGGAGGCTCTCGTTAGGCGGCTGGGTCAAGGGCCTGATCCAGAAAGCAGTACTGCTGGACACGGCTCGCATTGTTAGGAGGTTCCTCTCTCTGGAGCCCTGACCGCCGGTAGCTTGGGCCCTGTTCCCGATACCGGTGGGCCTCTATTTTTTATATTTTTAAATGTTTTTGTTTTTAAATTTATTTTATAAAAATATTTAAAAATGTAGATAATAAGAAAGACAATTGAATAAAGGAGATAATAATAATAAATTTATTTCTCAAAAATCTTAGCAATATTTTACAGAACATAGTTTGGCAGTATTTATTTCTATTAAATGGAAGTAGTCGCTGCAACCGAACTAGGCAATGCCTGTATTTCGGTTTCCAGTGCCTTTTCCCTTCATATTTCACAGTAAATGCCAACAAAGCAAACATGCTTGATTGTACTACTAATATATGTTGAGTGACTTATAACTTACTTTAATGTTACATTATATAATAAGTAAAAGATGTGAGTGAATAGTATTTTATAATATTTTATGAAATATTTTAAAAGTTTTTAGTAATTACCTGCTGGTGAAGCGTTATCCTTACAATAATATTCACTACAATATACTGTTAACATCACACCAACACAATGGATTCACGGACTAACGCTTTGAGTGATCTACAGGAGTTGTTCCACACACGGATGTCCATCTTTGAAGCTGAACTGCAGAAGGCCGTAAAGTAGTTAGTGATAAACTACAGTTAAGCGACTTCACTGTAGCTAACATAAGCCGATGTCACAGAATGGGTCGAGCAGTGGCCAATAAAACCAGGCCTATCCTGTTTAAAGTTCGCAGTCTCGCGGTTCAGGATCTGGTTTTCTAAGTTCAAATTAAGGGCCTCGGGCATTACTATGTCCGAGTTCCTTACAAAGGGGCGGCATGATGTATTCCTGGCTGCTAGGGAGAGAGTTGGCGTCTCCAGGGGCTGCACTAAGGCGAGCAGCGTCTATATTCTTGGTCCGGCGATACGCGACACCGGATTGAGTCTCTCGCTGAATTGGACAAAATTGTGCCGATTCTCATTGACACCGAACCGAGTAAATCTAAAGCAGCGAAGCCGGACTCTGTTCCGACTACTGCTTCTGTGAATACCTTAAGGCTGAAGCGTGCTACTGCTTTGAAGAAGTGATTGCCTTCCTTATGATGTTTTTATGAAGATCCGGGTGATATTTTATTGTTTTTACCTTCACTATTGTTTATAGTAAAACTTCGAATTATTGTCATGTCACATCTTGTCACTGTCAGTTATACTAAACGTCAATTTATATTCCTATCAGTGCGTTCCGTTTTAGGTAACGGTGCACTGACATCTTTATTTGTTTGTTACACTCACCTCTAATATAGTGTATGTTCGAGGTCAGTGTTTTGTTAATTTAATTTTTTAGTTGCTCTATTTCTGTTTTATACTTTATTTTGTTTCGGATTCGATTCTATTTTTGTTGCATGGATTCACCAAATTATTTTATATTTATTTTTTGTATCTTGTCTTATATTATTGAACGCAACTGGCAGGTTAATTTATATTATTAGTATAAATTTTCGAGCGGTTTTATATATTTATATTATTATATTAGTTATATATCCATGTCTATAAATGAAAGCAGCGATAGCACTAGTTTTTTTTCTCTGACTAGTGGTGACGACAGTTTTGTAAGTGTACCTTCTCTTGCAGATAGTCTTACAGCGCAGTTTTCCGATGTTCCTAAGAATTTCAATGTTATACATATCAACGCTCAGTATATTTCGGGTCATTTCCACGATATGCTGGCAAGTTTTGACTGTAAAGATGTACATGCCATTCTTATTTCCGAGTCATGGCTTAAACCCTGTCTCCCTTCTACTAGTTACTCTCTTCCTGGATTCGTCCGGACCGGACGCTTGGTGGTGGTGGTGGTGTTGCCATATACCTTCGCGCATATATTCCTTTCTCTGTTCTCAATGTGTCTGCACAACCACCGCCATCGAATGCTGGTGAGCATCTCTTTCTTGAGGTCGACCTAAATCATTCCAAAGTACTTCTTGGCGTCTATTATTGCCCCTCTTTACGAATCAATTTCTTCTCATCTTTTGAAAAGCTCTTTGAAATGCTTATCCCTTCTTACAGTCTTAGCATAATCATGGGTGACTTTAATACTTGTCTCCTGAAGACGTCGCGCATTCATTATGCTGATGCCAGCTATCTTGACCTCACTGAAGCACAACTTGATAAACTTGACTGTCTTCAAAATTTTTGTATAAGGTTCATATTTGGTTTGCGCAAATATGACCATGTTTAAGAATTCCGTGAGAAACTCAAGTGGTTGCCAATTCGCCTTCGCCGGAATGCTCATATTCTTTCCCTCCTGTATAATATACTATTTTTCCCATCTACCCCTCTCTACCTCAAAAATCGATTTCAGTTTTTATGTGACTCGCACACGAAAGTTCTTAGGTCATCGGATAACATGAAACTTAAAATGCCAATGCATTCCACTATCTTCCTGGACAAATCAATTACTGTCCAGGCCGCTCGTCTATGGAATGCATTGCCTGTAACAATAAAACGCGCGCAATCACTACCGATCATTAAAAGACTGGTGAAGGAGCACTAACTGTCACTGTGATCTTCTTCTTGTTGGAGCTGTATTGTTTTCTTGACTGTATATTTATATGTATGTATGTATTTATGTATCTATTTTAGTATTTTGTATTTAGTGCTTACTATGTTTGTTACTTATTATTTTATTCATACTGGCACCAAGTGCAACCCCATGTCGTGTCCAGGCTATCTCTCTCCATTCTGGGTTGCCTGGAAGAGATAGCAGAACGCGATAAGACCGCCTGTTGTATGTTTGTTTTAATTTTAAGGTTTCCATATGTATTATTGTTTTTTTATCTTGGTGTACAATAAAGTATATCTAAATAAAATAATAAATAAAATATGATGCATTGTTAGTGATAAACACAATTGTAATACTAGAAATAAAGGTGTACACACTTCTTTCATGGGGTACGTTTTTAAATTCTATAACAATTTACCTTGTGATATATTAAAACTAAATGAAAGAAAATTTAAAACTTTCGTTAAAGCACACTGTGTAAACAAGCATATTACAAATTATTAATTAAAACAAACTGGTTAATCTATATATTCATGGTTATTGTATTGTTTTATTTTTTTCTTCTCTTTTTGTTTAAAAAAATTGACTCGCACACTGTTTCGTTGTTTTTGAATTAATTTTCACGTTCACATTTATGAAATAAATGAATTTACCTGTTAGTTCTTGTAATACTTTATACCTATACGTAGTATAATAGTGTTAGTCTGGGTGCATCGTCCTCACTTATATGAATAAATGTATATATGTAAATATTGTAAAACATTTTTTTTAAAGAGTAAGTTTGGCGTTTCTTGTCCGTTTTTCTCCATAACAAGCTAGTTACCTGAATGGACGGTAGAATCAATTATTATTACTTGTAAATTTAAATTTATGACGTTTAAGTGCCTTATTGGACTAATTGAAATAAAGAAATTTGACTTTGATTTTGAAAAATCAATAATATGATATCTAAAAGTCCCCATTCACTATATCAGAGTTACCTCAGAAAACAAGTTATGGCACTGGCGTCACCCACCTGAAGTTCGGCAATTATCCAACAGGAACGTACGGGATAGTAAATTAAAGACAAATTATCACTCTGACTTTCTTTACTAGCAAGTAAAATTTAAAAGTTTAAATATCGTCCGACACATTTTTATTTCATGCTACATAATATATCTAATAGTAGACACGCTTCGATCGACAATCTATTAAACACGTAATTATGACACGATACCTTGCGAAAACACCCTGATTCAAACAATAAAACGCCCATAACTTTCAAACGTCTGAACCGATTTTCAAACATAGCTAAGAAAACTCTCGATATAGTCACCTTTCAAACAAAAAAATAAATAAATTATAATCGGTTCATCCGTTTAGGAGGTATGATGCCACAGACATATATACACAAACACACAGATACACACGTCAAACTTATAACACCCCTCTATTTCCGTCGAGTGTTAATAAGCATCCTATGTCCGAATCCGGGTTGCTGCTAATGCAATTTTTTTTAACATCCGCTGATGCTGATTTTAATTATTTTAAAAAGATTTTATTTAACAATCATTAAAAAAAAAAGTTTATTAAAAAAATCAAAAAACCCGACTGCTTGAAAAGCGAACTAAAAAGACGTAAAGAAGGAGAAAATCATGCTGTGCAGACTGATAACAACATTTGTGCCACATGTTAAATTTAGTCTTGTTATATATTTTTATTTATTTTTTCCTTTGTATAGATTCTTTTACTGATTGTTTTGTGAATGTGTGAACATTGTTGGCCTTCTAGATTTCTAGACGCTTGTTAACATTTGTTAACTCTCTCGTTTATACAATTTTTTTTTAGTTTCTTACGACTTATTGTCGGGCCTACGTTGTCCCCCCATATCTAAGCACTAATACTGTAACGTGGAAATATTGTAAAAACAAACCAATTTTTTTTAAAAGAGTAACCGTGGAGTTTCTTGCCGGTTCTTCTCCACAGGAAACGACTAACCCGAACCGTGCACCTTTTGTCGACATTTTATAAGTGCCCATGTAGGCCTATGTGAAATAAAAAACATTTGATTTGATTTGATTTGTAGTAAGGTCGATGTGCACTTTTATTTATATATATTTATCCGTGTTATAAGTTCAGAAAATTTGTGTAAATATTTTTGGTGTGCCAAAATTTATATGATAATAATTTTATTTGGCTTTTTATTTTCTTATTCTTGAGTTAAATAAAAATTTAGATGGTTGGAGAGGGAGAGGAGGCCAAAAAAAAAATAGAACGACTGTGTGAGTCAGTAATAGCGGGATGGTATGGAAGAAGAAATCTTGTTGCTCCGACCCCAAGTAACATGGGACAAGGGCAGAAGACGGTGAGGGTGAGCGTCCAATGAAATGACAGTCTAACAAGGGTTGGCAAGTAATTCTAAGTGGAGTCCGGATACTGTTGAAAATGATTATCAAGGTCCAGAAAAAAAAGCTCATGATACTTTCTAGTTAAAAATAATGCGAAATTTGTTGATGTTTCGTCTTGAGCTAGTTTTTTATAGTTTCGTTCACGAGTGGAACAGCTAATGCGAAGAGTTTCTTCAAGGTGGGAAACAATTTAATATATATAGATACACTTAGATATATACATACATATAAATAATGGTATTGAGAAACCGAATTCAACAAATTAACTATGTGATGATTCTGCAAACTTCTTGCGAATGTGCTCGCGTGCCTTCAATTTGAAAGACAACCGACTGGTTACCATCCTCATGTTCTGAGGGAGCGCATTCCAAAGGGAAATCGCCTGGACAAAGAAGGAGGAATGGATAAACCCAGAGTCGAGAGAGAGACATTGTAGAAGACGATTATAGGCGGCGCGAAGATTTTTACTGAGGGCAGAGCAAAGGAATTGTACATGTAAAGTCAGATAAGAAGGAGAAGTGGGTTTATCAATGAAAGAATACTGGGTAGTCAAGGCCCTCAGCACTCTACGCTGACGAATCGGTAACCATTTTAAAAGTGTTCGATGTTCAGATACATGATCATACTTACGGAGGTTGAAGACAAATCGAATGCAGTTATTTAGAAGACGGTCAAGTTTATTGAGTAGATCTGCATTCAGGTCATAGTAGCACATATCACCATAGTCAATTATGGAAAAGATAAGGGACTGTATAAGCATGGCCTTTATGTGAGGTGGGAGAAGATTCTTCAGTCGATAAAACAAACGTAAAGTTCCGGTGACCTTTTGGCTGACACTCGTTACCTGCTTGCGCCAGTCGAGGTAAGTGTCGACGAGCAGATCCAAGATCCTTAACCTCGGTGCTAAACGGGATTGCAACGTTGTAAAATATTATGGGCGGAACAGTTAAACCATCGCACCATCACAGCTTTCTCAAACTGTACGGGCTCCCAACTATGATAGCCTGACACTTTGCAGGGTTAACCGCCACTCCGAATCGGTCTGACCAACTTTTAATCGCAATTAAATCACGCTTAAGCCCCTCGAACCAATATAATTGACCAGATCAGAAGCCTTTGAGAGGTCCAAGAAGGCTTATGTGCACAGTTTTTTTAGGGTTCCGTACCCAAAGGGTAAAAACGGGACCCTATTACTAAGACTTCGCGATCCGTCTGTCTGTCTGTCTGTCTGTCTGTCCGTCTGTCTCCAGGCTGTATCTCATGAACCGTAATAGCTAGACAGTTGAAATTTTCACAGATGATGTATTTCTGTTGCCGCTATAACAACAAATACTAAAAATAGTATAAAATAAATATTAAAGGGGGGCTCCCATACAACAAACGTGATATTTTTGCCATTTTTTGCTCGATATTAATAACGGCAACAGGTAGACGCTTGAAATATTCACAGAATGTTTAGTTGTATATTTACTTCAAAAAATAATAATTAATAAATTAAGGGGGGCTCCCATATAACAAACCTGATTTTTATGCAGTGTTTTGCGATAATGGTACGGAACCCTTTGTGTGCGAGTCCGACTCGCACTTGGCCGGTTTTTTACATCTCTCAGTTACTTGTATGGGGAGTGCCACTCCTTATAATATTTTTTCATAATTTCACACCACCTTTGTTAACGGTACAAGGTTTATAATCTAACAGATTTCATCGATATAGTACCAATAGAATCCATGCAAAAGCTGTGTAACAGACGGACACAGTGAAATTCAAGGGTTCCGTTCTCACCATTTGGAACTACGAAACCCTAGAAAGACCGTAGCAACGATATTACTTTCAGATGTAAGTCCAGTCGAGATTCAATTTAAATTCAATATGTTTACCGACTCCGTCGTGAGCCATCGTTTGTCAATGTGACAGGTATTGCGTTACAGACCTGGGGCTGGATTTATAAGGCTTGTTGCTGGGTTGGTATACCTATTCAAATACTTCCAGGCGAAAAGGACGACGTAAAACTTGAATGCCTTGCCTCCTCCTATTTCTCTTATCTTTATCTCTCTGACTCCTATTTCTGAATTAAGAATTTGTAATAAGTAGAGTATTTGGCACGATGTTTCGAACATTGGCTTTAAATTAAGGTTTGACACGTTCTTAAGGTTACACTAGTCGATCATTCAATATATTATTGTTTGAAAGTTATGAGTGTCAAAAGTTCCATATTTCAACACTAATTTTAACGCATCTTTGGGCGGCAATAAATACCATAAGAATAAGGAAAATTGCAAAACGGCCACCATACAGGGATAGATTAGTAGTTCAACAATGCAAATAATATTTTTTTGAAAATATTCATTTAGTCGTTTTTTATGACATCTAGAATCCCAAAGGTCTGTTAATAAAATTTCGCGCGCTCGTTTTCGTCCTAAATCATAATCCATTTCGCTACAAACTTGCAAAAGGACCAATTCGTACGCGAACTATCTTCTTACTGCTCATTACAGCATCTATCTCTTTCGCGCGTGTTATCCGATGAGATAGCAAATATTTTAACTCCGCGCACAAAATAGTTCGTGCCGTCGACTAGGCCTAGGACTCAAGATGCTCAAAACTCATCCTCATATTGTTCATAACATAACATGACGCCTGTAGTCCCCGTATGGTTCAGCAGAGGTGTATCTCCAGTACATCCACTTTTCGCTAGTTGTTCACTGACAACATTTTAATTGTAAATGACTAAATTACAATTTGAAACGCCTAAATAGAAATAAATGTAAATCATGATGAGTTGTAACGGCCTTAATAAACAGCTTTTGAAGATAAACAGAAGTTTCTTTTCCCGGAGCTACTTACAAACATCTAAAGGGAAATAATATTGTGTGTATTTTCTGCAGGCAATATGAGTTCCGATGATTTGTGTGTTCACTTGTACATACCTACTTACTTATCTTATTCGTTCATTAGAAATGCTTCGTTAAATATTGTTGTTCACCTAAAATCAGCAGTTCAAGATACAATTTGATAAAAAACCTTTTTGGTCTCGCACGGGGTTATTATTTATTATTGCTTTTTTTGTGTTTTTGCTTATCTCATGTCTCCTGTGCGGGTCAAAAATATAGATGTTTTCTTTCTTTAAATGAAAAACCAATACTAAAAATGTCAACATTTTATTTCATAAATCAGTATAAGTACTTACACTCACTTACATCTATACAGTTTTACAGTATAAAGACTTAGCAACGTTTACGACAAGTATCCTAATCTCATACAAAAATATTACCTCTCATTCAACCGTCTCTTGTACTGTCATTTCCATTATCTTTGTAATTCAATTTTTAAAAGAAAAATATTTAATATCATACAGATTTTCTCTTAGAGAGTATTTTATGTTGAAAGTTCACTGACATGTTGATCGTAGATACAGACGCCCAGACATAAGACACTTTCTGCGCACTGAAGCCGAAGATTTAGACCCGCTTGGAGTTTAGACCCTCCGTCTTAAAGTTCATAAAGGCACGTTCTGAAAAAACGCGCAATGGTAACAATAGAACCGGAACACGGCAGCAAAGCGTAAAATGCCCCTGGGATCCTTGTTTGAACCTACGATCAAATTCACAATAAGAAAATTATATTTCGAGGAAAACCTCGCATTACAATATTTCTTTGCCCCCCCTAAGGGCAATGTTCCTCCTCCATCAATATACACTTTACATTACATAGATATGTTTCTATCTAAATTAAATCTTTAGAATATATACTTGGATCCACGACATGAGAGTTCGTAACCGCAGCATTAATATCACTTCCTTACAAAATAATTTCATTCTGAATTCATATCATCCAGTTACCGGCTGAACTATTAATCAGAAAAAATCACTCATTTAGGAAATCTGGAACTTCAAGTGACACAATACAATAACAGTAGAAAACAAGCAGCCGTAGAGAGGGTATCTAACATTAATATTAATCTTACAATTAGATATATAGGGTATACATCCATAAATGTTTTCCAGAACAAATAATTTTTCATAAAATAGCAATTTAATTTAATTGAATATATCAAAGTTCATATAAGCTACATTCGATTGAATAAGGATTATCTCGAATTGAAATAAATAACTTTACTTTAATCTCCTTTCAATTTAAAATACGCGCGTCGTACAAAGGGTGCACTGTAATAAATATGTCAATTCTACATAATCTCCCAACGGTTGAGCCGCTTTGTGAACGATATTCTGCTTCGCGTGTTAAAATGCTTATAACAGCTCTATTAATCAATATCAATTGTTTATAATTTAATAAACATTTATAATATGTAATTTTAAACTTATTATTATAATATATACTTTAAATACACTGATATATTTTAGATATATTTTAATTTTAACACGATTTAAAGCTTTCATTTTCATCTTACAATTTCAATGTAACATATATAACAAATTATATATTATAGAATACATAGATCTTGTGCCTTCTGTGAAATTATATTTTTAGTATTTCGCATACATATATATTTATTTTTCCAACTACATTATTGTCCGACAAAAGAATGTTTGAAACATTCGTCCGTTTTCAACAAATCGTAACTCTTTGCAGTATATTATTTATTATAATAGAATCCACGTTTAACATATCAAATTGTTTAGATATGACGACAGGGTTAATACGCTTATCGTAAAAGACAACAACTATACAACATTAATAAGTATATAATATGTATTTACATGATGTGAATAAGTCTTGAATTTGAAGTGTGCGTATTCCAAGGTATAAATAGAAGTAACATTGTATATAACCTTGATAAAATACAGGGTCAGTAAAGTATATAGGAAATGTATGGCAATGATATGAGAGTACATTGGATTATCCAAACTACTTGCTACAAATTATACTTCATCTACAAACAATGAGAACTTCTATTGGATAAATTCATTTTCTTCTACATCAACAGATCTATACTAATTCTTTCTCTACGTTTCAATATCACGTAACATTGATTCTGATTCATTTCTCTACTGTAAATGGACATACAACCGTTTATTATAATCACATTTACTTACTATAAACGCTTTGGCATCGTGAGATAACCTGTTTACATCGTAATAGCCGACGCCATTGTAATTGATGTTAATATCTTCAGTCCTTTATCCTCCATCTCTTCATCTGAAAAAGGGACGATATTTAGCACAAAAGTCGGATTATAAAGTGTTAAAAACATTTTAAATGGCTTTGAAAATTTACTTTGCATAAATTATAAAATATTAGTGAACAATACTTTGTGAACAACGAAGTTTTTGTGGAGTTAAAAGCAGTAACCTAGGGCCAATTACTGGGGCATTGGAGATTGGTTGAAATCGTTATTAATGACTGCACTGTAGATCGGCAAACGGTGTAGATCAAGTTGTAACTTTGATCTGCCAAGATTTTTTGTGTTGTTTGTTGTTTTATGTTTTTTATGTGGCTTACTATCAATAGATAGTAAGCCACATAAAAAACATAAAACAAAAATAATAACATTAGCAATAATAATTTGCTAATATTAGCATTATTGATGGATACAGATACATCCGTATATGTAATATCACGTAAAGATTACGTGTTAAATTGCAATCTTCGCAGGGTGGCTGGTAAAAAGAGAATCGATGCGAACAGCAGGCGATTGGAGAGACTTATGTCTAGCATTAAACTGATGTTGGCTGATGATGATGATGATAAAAAAATATAATAGAAGTGTAGTTCTTAGGGCGGTTACGCACTACCTCCGATCTGTATCCGTGAAATTTCGTTGCCGGAGTAGCCGTAGTACTTCTTGTAGGGAAGCTTACGCATTAAATCGGAAATCTATCCGTCATAATCTGTCATAATTCAAAACATTTTGAACTCGGAAATCAAATCACGGACACGGGTCACGGACACGGCCGTATAGTGCGCAACCGCCCTTATTGGTATGTTACGACAAGTCATTCACAAGCCTGTCGCAATTATAGTTTCCATAAAAAGTGCCTAAGTAACTGGACAGTTACAAAAAAATGTCAACGTAAAAAATAAAATGCTTTATCAAAATGGAAAAAATAATATGTCTTTTTAATATAAAAATCTATCTTTTATATTCCTGTTTTCTTTGTTGACAAGACATTCCTTTTAAGTTGACAATAAATGTAATGGATCATGTTCTTTTGGACCAAAAGATATGCTTACAACGGAGCTAAGACGCAGAATTTAAATTATTTTCTTATTAGGTCTTGCCTTAAGGCTCATGATGTTTTTTTGTATTAAAATTGTGTGTACATTTACTACAGTATACAAATGAATGTTGATAGTTCAAGTACATTTCTTAATTTTATCCAAAATGTAATGTGGGTACAAAACTTTTTCTCTGTCTGATAAGTCTATTTACGGGAAAATATAATCGCAATTTTTTTTCGAAATTTTCTTAACTCCAATCGATTGAAACACACACATATTCGATGTTGAACACGTGTTGCCTTTCCTAACATAACTGTCAATCAAAAAATCAAAATCAAATGTTTTTTATTTCACATAGGCCTACATGGGCACTTATAAAACGTCGACAAAAGGTGCACGGTTCGGGTTAGTCGTTTCCTGTGGAGAAGAACCGGCAAGAAACTCCACGGTTACTCTTTTAAAAAAATTGGTTTGTTTTACAATATTTCCACGTTACAGTATTAGTGCTTAGATATGGGGGAACAACGTATGCCCGACAATAAGTCGTAAGAAACTAAAAAAAAAAAAATTGTATAAACGAGAGAGTTAACAAATGTTAACAAGCGTCTAGAAATCTAGAAGGCCTACAATGTTCACACATTCACAAAACAATCAGTAAAAGAATCTATACAAAGGAAAAAATAAATAAAAATATATAACAAGACTAAATTTAACATGTGGCACAAATGTTGTTATCAGTGCTGTAACTATTAAGTTAACGTTATTTAGTTAAAGTTATTTAACTAACGAACTATAAATAAAATACCCAATAACAAGCTAGAAACTTTGATTGACATCGAATGAAAGTAGACTTTATGATAGATTTAATAAAAGATCTTGAATTCGACGTACATTTTTTACATAAAAATAATTGTACTAATTTATTTGTTAAAATAAAAAAAACTGCCTAAGCTTTCGTAAGTATTTTGCTACGGCCTACGGGCTAAGCCATGAAGTTCCTTAGCGTAGAGCTTCGTAGTACATTCGTTGTGCTACGAGAACTATCTATATATATGTGCTACACATCTTGCTAGAAGAGCTTGCTAGAACATTGCCCAATCGATAGGCGATCCTATCGGCAAAGCAGGACTGCACAAATATTTGTATTGTATACAGATGTTTGTTCGTAGTTTCAGTGTTTGTGCATGAAGTTTGTTTGTCTGGTCTATGTACCTCCAACGATATGTTTCCTAAGGTCAGTTAAGGTTGGTTAATTTTAGATAGTCTTAATAAATAATTATTATCAAATCGGCGAAAGTCTATTAATTCAAAATTAAGTTTTTTAGATAAAGATAATAATTTGTGTCCCGACTCACAAAAACTACGAGTACCCACTTCATGTGTCTGGATGTTAAGAAACTTAAAAAATAATTCCTCATGAAATTTAATTAGTTATTCATTTATTTCAACACCTAAATAATGATATTTGTTAGTTGCCTTAAAAACCAGAAACTAAGACGAAAAGGTCAGCTGAAAGCGATATTTGGAAGACGATATCCAATACCGGCCTAGACAAAGGTAGCATGATGATAATGATGATCTTAACAAACCTAACATGATACTGATAGTTCAACTCGTCTGTGCGCGCGGTGCCATGTGTGAGTGCGCTTGTAGTTATACATTATGCATTTGTGTGGCAGTGACGCGGAAGTCGTCGTCCGAGCAAACAACCACCCACACATGCTTACCCACACATAGTGCCGCGCGCTAAGATGAATTGAACTATATAGTTGTCATTTCGCCAAACTCACCTTCCATTCAAGCAGCTAAGTCCAGAGTTCTGTGCATCATTGCTGGATATCGTGATATTGGCCGGGGGGCTCTTGTTCAGAGGGTACCATTGGGCCACCGGTTTACGAGGGTTGTCCAACATTTGCAGCCAATGATCGCGGCCAATGCCGATCAGGGTGGATCCGATAGCTGAGCAGCCAATCAGCTCGTTTGGGCCAATTCTGAGGACAATTATTTATGATTTACAGAAAGCCTCGGACAACACGTTAAGCCGTTGGTCCCGACTGTCATTTGAAGATCTTTGACAGTCATTACGGGAAGTCAGAAGCCTGAAATCTGACACTAGTCTGGCCAAGGAGTATTGTGTTGCTCAGTTACTGGGTTGTGGAGGTCAGTCAGGTAGTCGCTCCATATAAAATACTGGTACTCAGCTGAACCTGGTTAGACTGGAAGCCGAATGTAGATCGTTAACTGTTTTAAAGCAAAAATTTCCTGGTATAAACACAAACACCTATATTCTTAGATATTTCCTCTACTTGACTTTACAAGGTGACATAAATATCACCGACTTGATAGTTATCGAAGAAATGAGTATTACGATAGGTTCTCATTTAAAAGTCAAGAAGAATCCTCTAGTCAAGGTTGAATCGAGTGAAGGGAATAATTAAAAATACACGAGGGTAAGTTTAAATGCGGCTTTACTGAAAATTACAGTTAGCTAATCGTTAAAATTAAGGTTAATAAATGTAACATTTAAGATATTAAGAGGATTCTGTCTGAAACCAAAATGTGAATTACCAACTTAATTCCCAAACAAATTATTTCAGTAAACGATTCCTGTTACCACTTCAGTACGTATCTACTTAGTACAATCCTACATTAATCTTGAACTGAAAAGTAAATTCCAATCTTGAGGATTTTGATCCAAAATCACCTTTTAATTTGAAATTACTCTGTACATTTCTGATTACGTTCGTAGTCAGGAAACCAGACCGAATTTAAATTCTTTGAAAATCTTCCCTACTGTGATTGGATCGAATGAGGTATACCGAACTAATCAACTTGGATGGACCATCAAAGGTAGAAGGAAGCTTCAATATTAATCCTGGTCGCAACCTTACAATACGTACGACAGCCTTTGAGCATAGAAACAAAGTTACTCTACATACAAACATGTAGATGAATTTAGTACCTGTGTTCTGGTTTTAACAGCTAAATATTGGCTCGGAGGAAAATTGATTTTGTAAGTGCACTTTTTTGATTGTGTGTTGTCAGGCATATCAAAAGCAGGATTATATTGTTAATTTTAGGGAAACTAGCTGTCCACCTGATGGAATATGATCATCGCCTTTAGATATTTGCAATAGCAGTCTTTACACGTGTATTGCCAATTAGTGACAAAACTGAAATAACTCAAGTGCCTGTAATTTACGCTGACACTTAGGTCGGTTGTTCACGAGGTACCGCACGACACGATTTGCTGTCACGATTTTTAACAAACGACACACTGGATACGATCTGTCATCCGTTTGTGTGTTCACTAGACACGATTCTGCAACGACACTGCAGTGCACCTGTATTGTTCTATAAGCGCGTGAGTGACGAAAAACGCGAGAGCCGTGCGGTGTGGTTAGTCGTGTCATCTGTCGTGAAGTCAACAAGCACATACTTGATTTTTACGGCCGCGAATTCGTCACTGCAAAAAAGTGGCGACGACATAGCGGCATCGACGACATAGAAAAAAACCAAGAGTGCAATGAACAAACGGTCCATACAAATATATGGAACTCTGAATCGTGACCACATTTTATTGTATCGTGTGTCGCGTCGTGAACAAACTGCCTTATGCTCTTCAACGGAGACGCAGCAAGACTGCTTGGAGACAGAAATAAGTATGGTGGTTGTACTTCACCGAAATAGCAATAGAAACTAAACATATCATCATGTTACGCCTTTAAGGCAGAAGTGTGCCTGCATTAATCCCGCATATCTTTTGAATATATTAGTGAATTTTAAGCGTCATGTAACAGGGTGTAAGCTTATTGACATCAACCCACCATCAATGCAAACTCCAGGCTGCTACCGTGATACACACAAAAGGAAAAATCAAATAACATTTTTCCTGATCTAGGGATCGAGCCTAGAATCTCATTTTCACCACTAGACCAAAGACCAACAAAACCAAAGTAAGATTAGAACTTGGATGTTCTTACAGGAGTCCATTTAAAACTTGCAAGCAAAACTGTTAATGTGGGAGCTTTACCCTAGACAATATAAAAGGATATAACTGGTATAAGATTGTTAACTTTGAAGATTAAATTGAGAAGACGAAGCTAGCAAGTCTCCAAGTTGCACAAAATAAATTAATAAAAATGATTTTTAACTACCCATATTTAACATCAACGTGTAAAATCTACGAAGAAACCAAAATAATGAATATTAAACAGTTATATATTTACAATACATGTATTTTTATCCATAAAGCACTCAACAAAAGTATACAGACTAACTTATCGTTTATTAAAGTAAAACAAGTAACCCAACGTAGCAGTCGCCGAGCTAGTTTTCTGATTTTACCGAAGATGAGAACTAAGTTTGGCAAAAAAATGTTAACTTTTGAAGGAGCACAATTATATAACAAAATACCCTCATGTATAAAAAGGTTGCACTCATTCAATGCATTCAAAACTCAATTAGCTGCATATTTAATCACAAATAACACCATTTCTTAAAGCTGAATGCATTGGATGGGTGCATCATAATTGCTGCCGTGACGTCTGTGACGAATTTTATATAATTTACTTTAAGCCTTGTTCTCATGTAAGTGACTTTGTGTCTTTTTTGAGAATAAATATCTTTAAACCTATTTGATCAAGTTAAAGGTCCCGAACTTGAAAATTTTCAACGAAATATTGTACTTCTGTAAATGTTTAATATTTTGTTCACAATGAAGAATTCTCTGTTATTGTGAAGTTGAAGTGTTTTGGTATTGTTTGTAAAAAATATTATTGTATTGTGATAAGTTTGCGCAACAAAAGAAACACAATTATTATAAAGTTCATTGATAGCGTAGATTTTAGTGGCTGCCTCGTGTACAGTAATTTATTTTTATTTAACACGTACATTCCTGTCACTGATGCACAACGGGAACAAAGTGAACCAAGGCAAAATGCAAAACCAGAATAAGTTGGCCGTTTACACTAAGTCAGTTACCACTGGCGGTGGCTTAGGTACAGAATACGAAACGTTTATCAAATTCCTTAAACCTTACCTGTCATAATCAATGACCTTGACTAGCAGCGTGATATCATATACGTTCTCCGCCGGCAGATCGAACACCAGCGCCTCGTTGTACACCGGTGACAGCGTGTTCTTCTTGACTGTGGTCTTCTTCTTCTTGATGCGCTTGCCCTGGCAGATGAGGCAGATCTTCACGTACGGATCTGTTTGGAAAAGATAGAGGTTGGTTAGGTCTGGTTTGTGATTTTATTTGTGATAAAAGGCTGACTTCTGAATTAATTATTTGAGGTTAAGCACGTGTCAAACCCTATTTTAGTGCTAAATTTGTCAGACTAAAGTATATATAATAATAGTTTGACAAATACTCAATTCGTTTTTAACCTCAAATACTCAAATCATGATTGGCCCCTAGAAGCTTCACACATTCATACTTATCGCTGTGATTGTGCTCTTAGTTTTTTGTCATACATTTTGTCTATGATGTCGTCATTTATTTTCACTACTTATATATTAAGTATGTATATATTTATGTATTAACATTCATCATTCATCATCATTTCAGCCAAAAGACGTCTACTGCTGGACATAGGCCTCCCCCAGGCGTCGCCACATTGACCGATCCTGTGCGTCTCGCATTCAGCGCCTTCCCACAACCTTAACCAGGTCATCGGTCCATCTAGAGGGAGGCCTTCAAACATATCGTCTTCTGATTCGCGGTCGCTATTCCAGAACTTTTCGGCCCTATCGGCCATCCGTTCTGCGAGCAATGTGCCCTGCCCACTGCCACTTATGTTTGGTAATTCTTCGGGTATTAATATTATATAGCATATATATCAATTTGTGTTTTTATTAAGTATTACTGTTGTACGTTGCGCTGTGGTGGGGTGCTAATCATCTATAAAAGTTTGATACGATACTATCGCTGAGTGCCATCGGCTACTTTTATCCTGAAAAGATGCAAGAATCTTTTGAAGAGATCTTTTGAGAATGCGCATGTCTGTGTGAGTGTGCCGTTTCGAGCGTTTGTAGGTAGTTTCCATACTGTTTGTATATTTATTCTGTGCCAAAAGCTTGTCGTATTAAGGCTAATATAACATTTGTCATCATAATCTTAGCTGAAAGACGTCCACTGCTGGAAATAGGCCTGTCCCAAGTGTCACCACATCGATTGATCCTGTGCATCTCACATCCAGCGGATGTTGCTGTCTTAACCAAGTCATCGGTCCACCCACAGCATTTGTACCTGAATTTAATATTGTCTACGTTTTTTCCATGAGAATGGAGTATATTCAGATAAGTCAGCTCTGTTTAGCCATGTCCTCCACAATACAAACCGAACACAATACCGTTTAAAAGAATATAAAGACTTACTTTGTTCTCCTGAACATGGGATATCATTTAAATTTTCTTTTCAGACTTTTATCGAGAGACCCTCATTCAGAGCCCATTGTTGAATGAATAAAGAATAAAAACACCTCCACGTACTTATGTAGATAAGAGTCCTTAAATTTTAACTTTTTAACTTAGGCTTTCGGCTGGCTGAGCAATAAGGCGGTATATTTTTTTTTTCTTTGCAGATTTTGTTCTACTGACTTGGAGATTCGACCTCGAAATCGCAGCTTCAGTAGGTACCCAAATTAAATGCATTTTTGAACTAGTATGTACCAAACCTAGATAATTAATTAGTAATTATCAATCCCCATACTCCATACGAGTCTAATCATAGACCGGTCAATGTGGCGACGCTTGGGGGCGGCTTATGTCCACCGGTGTACGGCTTTCGGCTGACATAATGATAAATCATCAATCTGCCAAGTACTTGCCCAACTAAATTGGGTTCGTCTTCCAGTCTAATCGGATTCAGCTAGACATAGTTGGTCTACCTCACTTGGTCTTAGTCGTGTGTAAAGTCACTCCCGAACTTACGCACATAGAAACAATGTGCATATGCATCACACACACGACTAAGACCAACCAGCCGTCGTGAGACAGCATTACTGTACCAGTGTGTATCTGAACTCTACAACCCAGCTTCAAATGACAACCGGGACCAAAGTGCTTTCCGAATGCACGGACGAGTCTCATGTCTGGAATGGTCACCCATCTACGGACCAACCTCGGCAAGCGTTGCTTAACTGTGAAGATCAACCAGTGCGGCTGTTATTATTTATCATGAGCTCTGCACTACAGCAATCATAACTATCATAATTGTAAAAGCAAGCTTACTACCTTGTGAAGGTCTGTATTTTTTTAAGTTTGTTAATCAATCACGCGTTAATCTATCACCAGGGCCCGTAACATGAGCTCTTAGAGCAAGGTTATTTACATTGTGCATAATGGACAGATGTATACAAATCAGATATATCTGTCCCTTGCTCGCACTTGTTACGTATGCCTAGGAATCTGCTGACATTGCGGACACAAAGTATTCATAGACTTTGACGACGGTGCAGTTACCTTGAAGCCGATGGACGTAGCTAGGAATTTGCTGACACAGAAACTACGTAGCGTCAATATAGGCAGTTACTGACGATGCAATTACCTTGAAACCGATGCAGTCATGACGTCAAGGAACCAACCAATACTGAACTAATATTAAAGAGCATTCCTTGTAAGAAGAAGTCTAGCTCGCCGCTCGTACCTGACGAATTAAAACACCCTAATCAAAATATAAGACTATAAGGCCACCTTTTAAGCACCTGCTGTATATTGCCTACCATAATGAGAAAAATCCCGGGAAAAGACATTACAGGCCCTTCTTTCCCATTGCGAAAGCGGTCTTGAATACTAAAGACGAGTTAAGCGTACATAATGTATGTTTCGAATTTCTTTGGAATACTAAAAGGGTTAAAGAAAGAATACTGATTTCTTAAAATTGTCAGAGGGTTCGGGGACCTTTTTAACCAAGTTTTTGGTATAGCTATTGCGTTTGAGCATGGAAATAGCGGTCATTGACCTATCGACATGATCGAATTCTACTGATGTTGGCTCTTTCGAACTTGGTCAGTTTCTTCTAAAGCCATTGCTTGATCTTTTTTTGTTTTTTTTTTTATCTGTTATAGGCTTGCGCTTGACCACTATCTCACCTAATGGTAAGCGATGATGTGGTCCACGATGGAGCACGCTTGCCTAGAAGTAACCTATTCACTCTTGATTTAAAGACCCCTAGATTGTAGCTATCGGGAAACACAGACTCCGGCAGGGAATTCCACTCCTTAGCTGTACGCACAATAAAAGTATTCTCAAAACGCTTAGTGCGTATGGGTGGGATGTCCACCATGTACCGATGGCGCATCGCCGTACGTCTGGTAGTCCGATGATGAAACGTCTGTCTATTCCTATCAAAATAATCAACATCAGAAGGTCACCATGTTCTTACAAAATTATTTGAAACCCTAAAAATAGGATCAACCAATTTAGCAAATCCTCTACAGATGTTACGTATCATATATGATCTTATAATTCGTGTAATAAAAGCTTACAGAAGGATAAAATTGGGACTTCGAAAATAACCCATTCTTAGGCACAAATCCGAGGCCTTGACTAAAATTGTATGTAAATTGCTTTAGCCCACACGTTTTCAAGCTGAATGCCAAGGGCCATACAAATCTAGACAAAATTTTAAGCATTACTTACATGTGTTTAAAGGATATAGGTATTATTATGGCATTTTCAGAGGATTAAAAAAATACTATGCCACTCTTTATTTTGTATTGTGCGTTTAGTTTGTGCAGAATAAACAATTTTTCTTTCTTTTTCTTTCTTTCTTTAGGCAACCTTCGTTATGGCTCAACGCAGTTCGATTTATATGATACCGATAAGCTATTTAAGTGAATATGCAAGTAGGATACGTTCACATGGATGCAATACGATGCAAATCGACCGATTTTCACTTGTTTTCAAAGAAAATATGTACGTTGGGAGCAGTGGTGGCCCAGTGGTATCGGCCGCGACTTACAAGTTGTAGGTCGTGGGTTCGAACCCAGGCAGGCGCTTTACTTTGTGTAAATTATTTCATCACCACTGCTCTCAAAAATGGTGAAGGAAAACATCGTGAGGAAACCGGCATGTCCTAGAACCAAAAATTCGAAGACATGTGACATCCACCAACCCGCACTGGGCCCGCGTGGTGGATTATGGCCCATCCCCTCTCACAGAGAGGAGGCCTGTGTCCCAGCAGTGAGAACATTAATAGGCTGATGATGTGATGTGATGTGATGTGCGCGATATAGCCTTTCATCATCAGGACGGTCCCTAGGATAGTATAGATGGATCCTCTCTTCCGCACCTAGACCATCCATCCGTCCATTTTCCATTTGGTCCGTTGAACATGCAGGCCTCTTCTCTGTGAGTGGGAATGGGTTGTAATCCACCACGCGGGCCTAGTGCGGGTTGGTGATTGACACATGTCTTCGAATATTTGGTTCTAAGATATTTCCTCACGAAATTTTTCTTCACCGTTTTGAGAGCAGTGGTGATGAAATTCTTTTATATAGGCGAATCATGGCGGGTCTGTCTCTCACTGCGTCATGCTGACCATGTACCATGCACCACTCTGTCATGAGGGTACCGACGAAGAAGACGTCATTTTAGATGATAATTATGTTGACAGTCTTTACGGGTAGTCAGAAGCTCGAAAGTCTGTCATCAGTCCCGCTAAGGCCCAGTTTTTTGATCCCTAGTTAAACTCAACCAATGGTTAAATATGCTAACCAAAGGTTTCAAATTTCGGTAAAACGCGTTCATTCATCAATTGTTAGTCCAGCATAAAAAATGCTCAGAAAATTAACTCTCCAACTTATGTTATCATTTGATAGGCTATGAATTGACGAAAAAATACATTTTAGCGAAATTGTAAACCATTGGTATGCATATTTAACCATTCGTTGAGTTAACTACGGATAAAAAAATTGGGCCTTAGGGGGGGCACCGTCTTACCCAATCACACAATTCATTTTTTGATAGGCAGTCGCTCGGCTGTCCCATATAAAAATACTGGTATTCAGCGAGAGGCCCCGGTAAGCGGTTGACACTTAAGGACTTTTCGGCCCCAACGATCAAACGTTCTGCGAGCATTGTGCCTTGCCCTCTGCCACTTTATTTTGGCAATTCTTCGGGCCATGTCGGTAACTCTGGCTTCTCTGCGGATATCCTCATTTCTAATTCGATCACTCAAGGAATCTTCGAGCATGGCCCTTTCCATTGCCCTTTGGGTGATTTTAATTACGCCTTCAAATGAGGCCCATTGTGAGTGACTCTTTTTCTCTGTTCTCTAATTTCTCTCACCTCAGTTTAAATAATTGAGTGAATACAAAAAGTCAAAGTTAGAATCTGAATAATGAAGTATGTACCTTACTAATTGAAAAACAATTTAAAACATTAAAACTGAAACAATTTTCACTGACGTGTATTGTATCGCAATGGAAAACATTAAATAAAACGCAGAAACATACTTTTGCACTTAGGTACGTGCATGTATAATGCCGCTATACTTTAGCATCTATAATTTTATAGCATAGTACTGAATTGTATCTATTGTCGCCGGCTAATTGGGAATGGTGTGGTAAATAATAAAAATAATAGCTACACTGCTGTATCACAAGGTTGACGTCGTGGGCTTGCGCGCTTCAATGAACTATAGGTCTGTGCTGGTAGACTCTAATTTGCCGATATACTAAAAGATATACAATCCTCAGCTTTGTGGCGAGCTGGTGGACAGTGAAAACCCCACGGGCCCGATCCCCCGGGAGAATTCTCGATCCTCATCTCCGGCTTGCCTCCATTGGCCAGCCAGAGTGACGTTGCACTGACAGATAACAAAGCTCCCAATTGCCTCTTGCCTTTATTGGCTGCATTGAGTGGAGATTCGCTAAAACAAACGCACGAGGGCAGTATAATTGTGTATTTTAACGGTGGTCAGGCAGGGGCCAATAGTCTTTGCATAGTTTTGGGTAATCAGTACACTCAAACCAATAGCCTAGTATCATTTAATGATTGTCTAGTCAAGGATCAGTAAACTGGTTGTCACATTTCTTGTTATGTGACTGACTGGCGGCAATCAAATCACTTGGCAGCAAATATTTTTTTTTATTTGTATTGTCAATAAGCTCGCGCTTGACCACTATCTTACCTGATTGTTAGCGATGATGTGGTCGACGTTGAAGCACGCTTGGCTAGAAGAAACCGTTTACCATCAGGTGAGATATTGGTCACACGCGAGCCAAATAACAAAAACCGGCCAAGTGCGAGTCGCACTCGCGCACGAAGGGTTCCGTACCATTATCGAAAAAAACGGCAAAAATATCACGTTTGTTGTATGGGAGCCCCACTTAAATATTTATTTTATTCTGTTTTTAGTATTTGTTGTTATAGCGGCAACAGAAATACATCATCTGTGAAATTTTCAACTGTCAAGCTATCACGATTCATGAGATACAGTCTGGTAATAGACGGACAGACAGACCGACAGGCAGACGGACAGACAGACAGACGGATCGTGGAGTCTTAGTAATAGGGTCCCGTTTTTACCCTTTGGGTACGGAACCCAAAAAGAAAATCGGTGAAGCAAAAGAGTTCATGAAAATTTCACAATAGTACGTTTGGTTTTGGATTACACATTTATAATACTGAACATCTTAAGAGCTGATTACCCTCTGGTAAATACACTCTGAATTAATATTCTCGATTGAGAATTTTACTGATTAGTTGCTTACTCGTGCCAAACAATTCATAGATGTTTTAATGGCTAATACTGATAGTACAAATGAAAAATAAAATTATACAATTCCGTTTACGATCCAGGTCACTTAATTACGTTCCAATTTATAAAAAGGGCTACATAGCCGGTATCCACCTTTTGGTAAAAAGGCATAACCCAAGATGCCAAATTAAACAGAGACAAATGTCAGAATTAAGGTCAGTTGGCCACCCACACAAAAATAACTCTTTTCCGGTAACCCTTTGCCAACCAACACGGAAAAAAAATCAAGACAAAACATGTTTACATGAACTTCTAATTAGAAAATCCCACTCATCAAGCCAGAAATAGGTTCGAAGCACGTTTATAGCTAAACTTTTTTTAGTAGTTCATGCTTTATTTTATAGGCTACGGTTTCATTACTACTTTGTCCTACATTTGCTTTAGTAACCAGCTTCGGCAAATGTCGTGAAACTTCGAGGCCATTCGTGAAACTTCGGGGATCTTCGGTAACCTAGTCACGTTAGTCCTTAACAACTTTCTGAAATTGACGTCGATTGTTGATTTTACGAGTATGCCGTCATGTAAGAGTTAATGTTTGTTTTGTATTGTCGAGGTCTTTTTGTATGGATATTTAGTTGTTACATAAAGTACCTATTGATGTTACTGAATGAAGGTATTACTGTGAAGGAGGAGCGGAGGTAAAGGTTTTTCCAGTTAATAGTCTAGTCAACAAGTGCTTTTTAGGTCAAAATTTTTTCGCCTTCTCCGAAAATTATGATTGAGGTGTCATACGATTCGAAATGGCATGTAGATAGTTTTTGAGAAAATGCTATAGGTAATTAAAAAAAAACCTCAATGATTAACAAAGCTTTATAATTTTTCACTTCAGTAAATTGTTAATAACATAATGAAAATTAACAATTTTTTGATTTTTCCATCGGGAATTGCAAAACCTTTGAAAAATAGCTCCACGAAAGGAAAAATATCTCAGATTAATAGTTTAACAATTATCGCACTTGCAAAGTTAATGTTTGTACTACAAAAAATGTTAATTAATTAATAGATAACTTATTGAAAAATAGCGAAAAATTTTTTTTGGCCAAGGATTATTGTTCATTGATCTATCCTGCTGGCGCCTGAATTTTTTAAATTTTTAATTTTCATATTTTATAAGTTGAAATAATATTTATTCATTAAAGGTCCGAAGGAGGCGTGGCTTGTGCAAGCTGGAGTACCCGTTTTCAGGCGTATTTTCAACCCTCTGGAAAAATTATAAATATTGGTCCTACAGTTCCGGGAGTCAGGACTATTTTTTTGGAAATTTTCTCCTCTTTTTGGATCTTTTTTCAAATTTTAATTATCTTGAATAGTTTATGAGATATTGACGAAAAATCAAACCCCCTTTTTTCACTTAATTATTTATAACTATTGCAATTTTTGCGAGTGGTCTTAGCATTTTCTCAAAAACTATCTACATGCCATGATTGAGACACCTCAATCATAATTTTCGGCGAAGACGATTTTTTTTTACCTAAAAAGCACTTGTTGACTAGACTATAAGGGTCTTCCACCGCTTTAGTGCCGTAAAAGGGTTACTTTCTAAAGCATACTCCATAATGACGTAAAAAAAAAGGTGGTTAAAAGGTACGAAAAATAGGAATTTATTAATGTAAATTATTTGTGAAACACGTTTTTTTAGTGTAAATAATAGTTTTGCTTTAAAAAAATAATTAACAACACGATATAATTTCGCTACTTTTGTGTATTCCTTCAAAACGACTTGTATTTAAAAAAATATTTTTACATTGAAAAATTTGTGGCTAGAATTTCTTCATAACTGAAATAGCTTACTGCTATCAATGAATATTTTGCAAACAATACTGTTCAAAAGGACGTTCAATATTGACATTCTGGCTACGAGCGGGCACACGGCCAGTACTGCGTTAACATTGAGGAATATATATGCATTGAGACTATCTTTTAAATCTTTTAAAGACGGTCTCATCATCTCCTTAGTCTTTTTCCAACTGTGTTGACTAAATTCCAGTCTAGCGGGATTCACCTGAATAATAATATTTTATAGGAAGCGACTGCCCATCTGATGTCCGCAATCCAGTTACTGAGAAACGCGATAACCCTTGATGTCTTTAGCGATCTTTAGACTACCAATCTCTGTATGAAAATGGCATAAATACTTGCATATCCATTTTTTAGGGTTCCGTACCCAAATGGTAAAAACGAGACCCTATTATATGTATGTCTGTCTGTGCGCCAGTCACCAGGCTGTATCTCATGAACCATGATAGGCAGAAAGTTGAAATTTTCACAGATGATATATTTCTGTTGCCGCTATAACAACAAATACTAAAAACTGAATAAAATAAATATTAAGGTGGGGCTCCCATACAACAAACGTGTTTTTTGCCGTTTTTTGCGATAACGATACGGAACCCTTCGTGGGCGACTTGCACCATCACTCCATCTCGCACTTGGCCGGGTTTTTTGTCTAGAAAATACTATTTTAACTACAATAGTACATAAGTGTTTTGCTTATGGTGTGTGTATTGTCTAATCAATCATCATTGAACATTTAATTTCAGATTAAATTAAAAAGTTTTTATGTCAATGTTGAAACAAACATCAATAATAATTACAACTGTCTGAACAAAAAAGAGATAAAGAGAGATTATGTGATGGAAAATCGCTATTTAAAAAGAGCTTGTTAAAGGAAAATAATAGTAAACCTTTGTTTGCAATCATTTTATCCTATTGCCTGTAATTGGCTTGCAGAATTTGCATGAAATGATAATCAGGATACCGAGCAGCTTTGTGCTATCAGATTCTAGGTCAACAAGAGAATAATGTTGTATATTTCTTCGAATAATTTGGTATCGGTATCGTAATTATGGTATTAGGTTATTAAGCTTGAAATGCAAATACAAAGTTTACTGGTACCTGAGGCTCGAGATGAGAAGTCGATAGTCGAAATTTCAAAATGTAAGGAATTGATCACGTGATCTTTCGATATCGCTTGTCAATCCTATACAATTTTGCCTTTTTAACCCCCGACGGAAAAAGAGGGGTTTTATAAGTTTGACGTGTGTTGCTGTGTATCTGTGTGTCTGTCTGTGGTATCATAGCACCTAAACGGATGAACCGATTTTGATTTAGTTTTTTTTTGTTTGAAAGGTGACTTTATCGAGAGTGTTCTTAGCTATGTTTGAATAAAATCGGTTTAGCCGTTCAAAATTTATTTGCATTTTACTCTTTGAATTTGGATTTTTTCGCAAGATATCGTGTCATTATTACGTGTTTCGATAGATTGACGATTGAAGCGTGTCTGCAACTAGGTATATTATATGTAGTTTAAAAAGCATGAAATAAAGGGGTTTTTTAAATTTGTAATTTTATCTTGTTGACAATCGTTATAGCCACGCTTTTGATTATAAAATGTTACTTATCTAGGGCCTCTGGACGTGTTCCCGGTAAGACTCGATTGTGAGACCTAATTTATATTAGCAAACGGCGGAATTCCATGGGTTCCGAGAAAATCTTTTTTTTTTTACTTTGATAGGTTCGCGATTGACCACCATTGTAACGTAGGATCGGTTCGGGAACAATAAAGCGCCAAATACTGGCATATCAGTTTATTCTACGAAACCCGGGGGTAACACACAAAAACACGTCGCAATAAAAATGTATATAGATTTGGGGTCGCTGGTTGCAGTTGTCTGGTCATACTTCCTTTCATCAAAATATCAGTAACTATTTTCTAAGTTGAGGTTGGAAGAAAAAAATAAAAACAGTAAGCCTGTCTTTCAGAAGGCCGCAGTGCAGCCAGTTAACTCCCAAGGCCGATCAGTCGGTTTCGCCGGACAGTCAGCCTCAGCCAGGCAGTCACTGACCCCAACACGATAGTCTCTGTCTCTGAGTTGGCCCAATGTCAACTCCACGCCACGTTGTTCGTGAAGGATAATGATCCCGACGTGGGAACACGTGGATAACGGGCCCAATGCCTGACCGAATCCCCGCTGTCACAAGAAGTAGCCCACGCCCAGATCAGACAGCAACACACCACTCAGCATACGGGTCGCCGGTACACGAACCGCTCGGCACACGTGGACCCGGCGACACCGATCACAACACGCGAGCAGCCCTATTTGTCGCCGGGACGCACTCACGCGTCATAGACATTGTTTATTTTGACACCATGGCTGACAAATCCGAACGCAAAACGCCGCTCCGATTCGACATTCGATATTTCAGAACGTTCTAAGCCAAAACTTCTAAATAAAATAAATGCAATCGCCTAATTGACAAACAAACCAAATCAGGCCAATAATCTCCTGTAATCCTAAAACAAAACTTGAACTGAACCCGATCGCTGACTAATTAAAATGATTTTAAATATGCAATGCGTCTAGCTAACGATTTGCGTGTTTCCGAACGCGAACGCTTACACCTCCAATGTCAGCCGTCAGTCTGTCAAACAATTAGAATTAAGGAAACAAATTTACAACTATTTTGAAAGACTAAATATTCTTACGGAAGACCAGAAAGGCTTCCGCAAGAATAAAACAATAAACATGGCTATTTTTGATTTTATAAATAATGTAATGGCTAGCGTAGATAAAAGGACGCGGTTCCATTTACTGCGACATAACCCAGGCTTTCGATTATGTTGACCATGACATTCCCCTACGTAAACTGGAAGCGTATGGAATTCGAGGCAACATACTAAATCTCATAGAGTCGTATCTAAAAAACCGGCCAAGTGCGAGTCGGACTCGCGCACTAAGGGTTCCGTACCATTATCACAAAAAACGGCACAAAAATCACGTTTGTTGTATGGGAGCCCCACTTAAATATTTATTTTATTCCGTTTTTAGTATTTGTTGTTATAGCGGCAACAGATATACATCATCTGTGAAAATTTCAATTGTCTAGCTATCGCGGTTCATGAGATACAGCCTGGTGACAGACAGACAGACGGACCGCGGAGTCTCAGTAATAGGGTCCCGTTTTTACCCTTTGGGTACGGAACCTTAAAAACCGGAAACAATATACAGAAATTTTTAAAGTAAACATTCACACTAAAAAAGAAGAAATGTATTCATCAAAGAAACAAAAAGTTAAATATGGAGTCCCACAAGGAAGTGTATTAGGTCCATTGTTATTTATAATATATATAAATGACCTTCCAAAAGTAATATCCAGTATCACTCTTTGCCGATGACAGCACGGTCACAATAAATTGTAAAAATAAAGACACCTATGATAACGAAATTAAGAATACGTTGAAATCATTGGTTGACTGGTTAAATAACAATAATTTAATAGTCAACCTTGAAAAGACAAAAGTTATGTTCTTCAGCCAACGTTTGGCAACACCAAACATTAATGTTACTCACCAAGGGATAGTAATACAAAAGGTAGACACAGCTAAATTCTTAGGTTTAACCATTGACAAACGTCTTAACTGGAAGGCACATACAGAAGAATTAAATAAAAAAGTTTGTTCTTCTGCCTACGCACTTTATAAACTAAAACCCATCATAAGTGCCACTGCGCTTATTACTGCTTATCACGGAATTGTCGGCTCAATATTAAGGTTTCTTTTGTTTAGTTTCTTTTGTTAAATTTAAATGGGGCTTTGAGGTATACTCTTTCCAATAAAAAATAATTTTTGAAGTCGGACCACTCTACAAAAAGTTATGCGGGGTCATATATAAAAAAAAAATATACATGCCTAAATGAGAACCTGATCCTTTTTGTTCTTCGGTTAAAAATGGATTTGCTATTATTGCCACCAGGCGGCGCTTATTCAGTTTTTAGTAAAAAAAATAGTTTCCGTTCGAGTACATTAAAAAACATGCACTAAGCCCACAGAATTCTGCCCCAAGTTTTCTACACCTGCAATTGAGATGACCTAATGAATATCACCGATGCAGAACTGACCTGAAACTGGCACTTTTTTGACTTTCAAAAGTGCCGCTTGGCCTAATTGAAACAAAGAATTTGACTTTGACATTGACATAACCCAAACTATCTAAGAATTTAAACTATGGACATAAAAAAATTTAGGAAGAACCTACCGACTTCCAACTCCGCCAATGCCGGTCCCAAGCCCGGATGAAAAAGGAGGAGGGTTGGTCAGGAGAAGACAAGACCTACCATAAAATGTCAACGCCGAGCTTCGGGCGGCGGTAAATAACCGGACATCTCCGTGGCATCTTTCGGAGCGGCGCCCAGTGGCCTTGAGGAATTAAATCCCCTCAAAAAAACTGATGTGGAAGGACTCGGGAACCCACCATAATTAATCTCCCAAGAAAACCTAGTTATGGATTCAAATGCGAATAAGGAATGCGATTTGTCATGCGATCCGACTGACGCTCGGCGCCTGCCAGTACCCGGGCTGGTAGGTGTGAAATCTGCTACCGATGATGATGAGGTTACCGATGCGAGGGATCGTGCGACTGCAGATGTGGAGAAGCTTTTAACTAGCAACGAACGGCCCGCTGAGAACATGACGATCCGCACTCAACATAGAGTGGGCACCTGGAACGTGAGAGGACTGCTTGCACATGGGAAGCTGACTATCGTGGAGAGTGAAATGAAGGAACATCAGTTGACTCTCCTTGGCGTCTGCGAGACCCACATGAGAGGACAAGGGCACTTCAAGACCAGCTCTGGTAACACCATGTACTTCTCAGGACCTGAGAATGAGAGCCGAAACGGTGTCGGCTTCATCTTGACACCGCATATCAATAGATTCGTTCTTGGGTACAACCCTGTATCAGACAGGATCATAACGCTGAAGCTGAACACCAAGCCCTTCATTGTTAATGTGATCCAGGTTTATGCCCCCACTAAACAATCTGATGAAAGCACTATCGATGGGTTTTATGCCACTCTAATGGATACACTTAGTTCAATACCAAATCGGGAAATAACTATGATAATCGGTGATTGGAACGCAAAAATCGGTAGTACAACTGCAGACGATCACATCAGTAACGTGGTGGGGAAGCACGGACTAGGGGTCCGAAATGATAGGGGCGAAAGACTCTTGGGGATGTGTATTGATAGAGGACTTAGCGTGATGAACACCTACTTCCAGCACCATCCTCGCCGGCTGTACACCTGGAGATCACCTGGTGATCGCTATAGGAATCAAATCGATTACATAATCATAGATAATCGATGGCGCTCCTCTATCTCTAATGTCAAAACTTTCCCTGGCGCAGAATGCGGCTCTGATCACAACTTGCTAGTTGCCTGGTTTGCCTTGCGTCTCAAGAGGATAAGGAAAACATCACCGCCGAAACCCAGACAGCTGGATCCGTTCTTTCGCCCAAAATTCAGAGCAGCTGTAGAGTCAAGACTTGAATCAATCCCAATCGACTCTCAAGACACTAACGCTCAATGGGAAACTTTGAAATCTACAGTGATTGGCGCTCTAGTAACATGCCAACCTCAACACAGGGAATGCAGATCAAAAATCTGGCTCTCTGATAATACCTGGGAACTAGTCCAGAAGAGAAAAGAGTTAAAGTGTCACGGTCTCCAAAACAACGAGGTTATGAAAGAGTATTCTGGCCTATGTAAAAGGATCAAACGCAGTAGCAGGAACGACAAAAACAACTTCATACTAAACATATGTCGTGAAGTTGAGTCTCATGCGAACAAAATGCAGACTTCTGACCTCTATAAAAAAGTCCGTTTACTCTCAAGGCAATTCAAACCGAAAAGTTGGGTACTTGAAGACAAGGACGGAAAGCCCCTGCACGAGTTAGAAAAAGTGGCCGATAGATGGCGTGAATACTGCGAAGATCTGTACAGTAACCCATCACCTGCGATGAACTCGCCCCTTATCTTTGAAAGACTAGACCGTGAACCTTCCATTCTGAGATCCGAAGTGATTTCTGCTATATCTAACCTGAAAAGCAGGAAGGCCCCCGGCCCTGATGAGATCACAGGAGAAATTTTGCAGGCGCTAGGTGATGCTGGTGTCGATATGTTACACAGAATTTGCAATAGCGTTTGGGACACAGGTAAATGGCCCCTGGACTGGACAAAGTCAATAGTCCTCCCCTTGCACAAAAAGGGATCGACAAGGAAGTGTGGAAACTACCGCACTTTATCACTTATATCACACGCCAGTAAGATTCTCCTCCACATTCTAAACAGCCGAATCCGATACTACCTGGATTGGCAGATCCCACAAGAGCAGGCTGGCTTCGTAAAAGGAAAGGGCACACGGGAGCAGATTCTCAATCTCCGGCAACTCATTGAGAAGGCTTACGAATTTGATGTACCAGTCATGATGTGCTTCATTGATTACAGCAAGGCCTTTGACTGTGTGGACTGGAATCGGCTGTGGCGAGTTTTGCGGGAAATGGCGGTACCTGAACACCTTATTGCTCTGTTACAGGAACTATATAAAAACAGCCAAGGCATGGTGAGGGTGGGTAACACGTCCTCGAAGCCTTTCACATTTGGCAAGGGAGTACGCCAGGGCTGTATTTTGTCACCCATCCTGTTCAACATCTATGGGGAGTACATAATCCGTAAAACCTGTGAGGACTGGAACGGCAGGGGTGTTAACATCAATGGCAATAAAATCACCAATTTGCGCTACGCTGATGACACCATCTTGTTTGCAGCGGACGAAACCGAGATGAGCTCTCTCTTCAACAGGATGGAAAGATACAGTGGTGAGATGGGGCTCTCCATAAACCGGTCCAAAACGAAGATCATGGTGGTGGACCGCACGTCCAAACTAGGGCTCAGTGGTACACTCGACGTCGAAACAGTTAATCACTTTATTTACCTGGGCTCTGTTATAAGTAACAATGGATCGTGTGAAGATGAGATTCGCAGGCGCATTGGAATGGCAAAGAGTGCCATGTCGCAGCTCGAGAGAGTATGGAAGGACCGCAACATTTCGAACAGGACAAAACTGTCACTTGTGAGCTCCCTTGTTTTCTCCATATTCTTGTACGGAGCGGAGACGTGGACTCTAAAAGCCGCTGATCGTAAACGCATCGAGGCTTTTGAAATGTGGTGTTACAGGAAGATGCTGCGTATCTCGTGGACGGCGCACAGGACGAACATCTCGATATTGCAGGACCTCAAAATTGAAAAAAGGCCTAGATTGTCGAATGTGTGCCTCCGCAGGATATTTGACTTCTATGGCCATATTGCCCGTAAACCTGGTGACAACTTACTAAAGGTAATTGTCACTGGCAAAGTCGAGAGCAAACGGCCTAGAGGCAGAAGTCCTATACGCTGGTCAGACCAAATCCGAACCTCGCTGAACATCAAAGCCTCAGAAGCCGTGCATGTTGCTGAGAATAGGAGCAGGTGGAGAAACATCATCAAAGAGAAAGTATTGAAACCATGATGTGGTCACGACCCCCAGCATTGGGGAATCGACGCGAGGAGGAGGACCGACTTCCAAATAAAAACACTATAAAGTGAAAAATTTCTTTCTTTTTCGTTATGGACACCGACTTCCAAAAATTGATGATTTGCCATGATTTATTGAAGAGTTCTGTTGTATATCGGCAAAGCTCTTCATCAGATCTTCACCAAATTAAAAAGAGACCAATTTGGGAACATACTCTTTCAAACAAAAAATAATTTCAAGGCTTTATCTTTTGGGGAAATTCAACTAATAAGGAAATAATTTTTAGGTCACAAAAAAGGTGCATTAGGGCTATGTTCGGCTTAAAAAAAACAGATAGTTGCAGACCGTATTTTATTAAATACAATATTTCAAATCTGCCTTTCTTGCTTATTTTTGAAGTGACTAATTTCGTACAATCCAATCCCATACTATTTAAAAGACTATCAGATGTTTCAATCCGCAATCCACGGGATAACAATAAATTATGGGCAGTAAGATCAACCACGGCACTCATGCGTAAAAGTATTTTCTCTTTAGCACCAGATATTTACAATAAAATCCCTAAACCTATTAGACAAATGCCCACAACTCTATTTAAAATACATCTAAAAAAATACAGATTTTTTAAATGATCGTACTTAGTGCCTATCATTATGACATTTCCTCAATCTCAAAACTGTACCATTTTATAGTTTTAAGGTTTTTCTATAGATTGTTTATAACCGACTGCAAGACAGCAGGTTAAATAATAGTTTTTTGTTAATTATATAAATTCAAACGGTTAATATGACCAAATACAATATTTTGTACGCCCTGAAAGGCAAAACATGTAGATCCTATTTTTTTATTTTTTTTATTTATTTATTTATTAAAGTACAAGTTTATAACATCTTAACTTAAGAACTATGCCCCACAAAACCGTTTTCACGGTTTGTCTGTGAGAACGGAACAAACAGTATTATAAATAAAGTTTATGTGCGGACACTTAATTTTACAATAACTAACAATAATATATTAACTTTTGAAATGTTATTAATGGAATCTTATTATATATCACATGACCCATATCTTATAAAACTACATAATTACTTATTTGCCAACCCAGGGAGGGTTAGCAAATAAGCAATTACTACAAACTGCAAACCACTTTCTTGAGAAGATCATTACAAACGCTTTAAAAGGAACTGCTTAAGTGATCTGGCAAATTTGCCTTTTATTTCTTGACTTCTTATGTCAGCAGGCAACTGGTTGAGAAGGTAGGGTACTCTTTTATCAAGCGTTCGGTCGCCAAAATAATTCCTTATTCTAGGTACATCAAATTTACCTGCCGATACCATTCTCGTTGTATTACCAAATGTTATTTTAAGACCATGCAAATCTATTGTACACTCATGTTTTACAAAAATAAATATCTTATCTTAAGTAAATATAAATTTAAATATAAATTTCGGAGAACGAAAAGAAAGAAGAAAGTTATTTTAGTAAAATGAATGTGTTTATGGGGAGATTATAAACCCAAAGTGCAGTTCCTAAGTGGTACCACAATTCAGCCAAGAGTTCAGAACAAAGAAGCGTCATAAAAAGGAATGAAATATAGTGAAACCCAGCGATGAACTAGGTTACAAATTTTCTTTTGACAAGAATTCTTTCTACCAAAAAAAGGTGTTATACCATCCCATCTGATAGGAAGCGATGATGTGGTCGACGATGGAGCACCAGTTTAATGTATTTGAAATTTTCACTAAAATATTTTTTCCAGCTAATCTAATATTAATACTTTAATGATAAGAATGATAGCTAATACTTTAATAAAGCATTTGATGTAAGTGTAATTTTCAATGCAAAATTTTCATACTTTATTCAGAGTTTTTTTCCTTATTCCAAAATAATACAATAGGTCCAAAAGTCATATTATCTGAAGAACTCCACAAAGACCTACTTTTCAAAGTTAATATCAGACGAACAAAAGTCTCAGCTGGAACCAAAAAGTTTTTCATACTAATTAATTATATTATTCGTTTTCCATTCTCAAGTTTGACTAATCGTTGGCACAGCCGCGTGTGGAAGACACAGAACTAATGACAAATTGGTCCTGAGGTCTTGTAATATTTGTTTTTGGTAGGTAATTATTTTTCGATAAATCAACCTTTTGAATCAGGAAGTAGCTTATGTTGATTCGTAATTATGATAATGTTGTAAACAAATGAATTAATTGAATTTGTTTGTTGTTGCCTGAGAAACAAACGAATAATATTTTTTAAAGAGGAATAACATGCCTTAAATATAAAGTTTATTTGAACTTATAATTCCAAGTCAAATTGTAGTTATCACAGTTCAAAGTGACCAGTTTTAAGAAACGCCAAGTTTATATAATATTATAGAGACCTAATATAATACTTTTACAAGGTGAAGCTACAGGTAGAAGCTAATCCAGAAAGTGATCGAGTCTTCACTTATGCCAATACTTCCAATGCCATACTGTAATCTATACCTACTAGTAATCGCCACCTGCATTTCACTCTATAAAATTTCATTTCACTTCGAGCTCGAGAAATAAAAATTCCCCGTATACCATTTTACCAATTCCTTTAGTTTATTGGAAAGTTCATCAGTGGAACCGTCCCAAATACCGATTCCGATACCGGTACCGATTCTCGAGGGTAGTATTAGTATTCTGTTACCGTCGTTTTCCGATACAACTTTTGAAATTGCCGTCTCTCTCGGTACGTGGTAGGTGAGAGTTGCTCCTGTTTTTATTTTATTGTCGTATGTGTGGAAGTGGGGTAAATGTTTTTATGTAAGAGGATTATCGATTGGCTTAAACATTTGTGGCATTATTGTGGAAATTTGCATGTTTATGTCTGTAACGTTGTCACTGAAAACGACCACAGGTTAATAATAAAACTTTGGCCTCTCAGTTTTATTGTATCTGGGGGCACGGTAGTGTCCCTAACAAATCGAGCATATAAAGGCATAGCCTTGCCATCCTTTTCTCGAAGCCATTCAGGACATTTTCAACCATCTGTAACTGCGTTGTGGATAATTTTTTGTGACTTATATATAAGTTGTTCCCAAATTACAATCAATTTGAACTTTAGTTTAAGAAATATTGCAAATCAAAGTTCCATAATCTCGTCACTCACTCACTCACTCACTGACTCACCGATCATCAAAATTCTAAAGTACTTCTAGTTGACTCACAAGCTTAAAATTTTGAACACAATTAGTGTTTAGCCTATAAAACAAGGAAACATTTAATCAACTTTTGAACCATAATCTGATTTGGTTTTAGATTCGATCTCACAACGTTTTGTGGTAGAAAAACTGCTTTGCGAAACTTGTGTTTTTTACATGTTATGTTTTTGATGGGTATCTTTTATAACAATAATAACAAGCTAATTGAAGAGAAAAATAAGTATAATTAGAAAAATATTTAATTTTAAAATGCAATTTTTTTTGAGAAGTGCATTAGTATTATTTGTTTTTTTTTTTTAAGTTAGTGCATACAAGACATATAAAAACTGAGACATACGGTCTATGATCTGATACATAACATCAGGTCATGAAGTCGCGGCCGATACCTCTGGGCCACCACTGCTATGCAATGCTATCCATTGCAATGTGGAGCAATAATTTTCAACAATATAACTGATTTTTAATTACTAAAATCGAGAAGAGTTTATATGCGACACATGTCTCGGTCTCGCGATGAACTCGCACCTTTTACAAGAGACTTAAATAACTGGCGAAACGTGGGCACTATAAAGGTGCATCTCTGCCTACCCCATCGAAGAATACAGGCGTGATTTTACGTTACGTTTTTGATTGGTATGAAACTCGTGTCCGTTTTACTTCGTGTCGTGTTGTTATCGGCTCTCGTCACCTTAAGTAATTGCTTGTAGGATACTCAAGTACCCAAAGACCACATCTGTTTAGAAACAATAGATCGGACAATTATATTAGTCTTCGCTAACGGAATTAGGCCTTGTCCATTTAGTTATTAATTCAGTTAATCCATTTTAGGACAAACTTAATTATTGGCCAATACTTGGGCGTGCCGTAATCAGATTAGGAGTTTGGAAGTTAATAAGTGTTTGTGTCTGGTGGATATGGATTGTTTTGAATAATAAACACCAACCACCAAGGTCATAATCATTGTAGATAAAAAAGTTAATTCAAAAAATCAAAAACTCGCCTGCTTAAAAAGCGAACTAAAAAGACGTAAACAAGAAGAAAATCATGTTGTGCAGTCGGAGGATACATATTCGCGAGCTGGCGGACTAATACGAGATGTATCCTCCGACTGCATAACATGATTTTCTTCTTGTTTACGTCTTTTTAGTTCGCTTTTTAAGCAGGCGGGTTTTTTGATTTTTTTAATTAACTTTTTTTATTTACAACTTTTTAGTTATTTTTTTTTAAATTGAGTACATTTTTGGGGGTAGGTGGAACAGGGTGTAAAGTCCCACAAACCTCCATAGAAAAGGGAGGATCCTCCGACCAGACGGGTGTTGTGTCTGGTCCGGGCAACTGCCCAACGGTTGATGTCGGACTGTTGTATGTGTTCAAATCGCGCCGAAAACTTTACTTGCGCGATGCAGGATTTGTGTGACGTCATGTCATTAGTTTTTGTAAGTGGCGGCGTCGGTGCCGCTACATCACTCCCCTCCGGAGACCGGAGGTCGATAGCAGTTTGAGTCGTCCGTACATCTTGTGATGCGTGCCTGGCCAGTGGAAGGTTGGTTCCCGTGAGTCGGAACCGGAAGTCGCAGAGTTCGCGGTGAGTCGGAACTGTATGCGGTTGTGCCCCAGTGAGTCGGGGTGATGATATCCCTGTGAGTCGGGATAGTTTTGCTGGCTCCAGTAGTTCGGAGCGGTGATGATGTGTCCCAGTGAGTCGGGACAGTGCTGCTGGCTCCAGTGGATCGGAGCGGTGATGAAAGAAGCTGAGGGTGATGACCAGGTATGTGCGTCCGCTGCATGCTGGTGGTCAGGATACCCCCGTAGATGCCGTGGGTACTGGCTGGCTGTATGACTCGCTGCCGAAAACTTTACTACCAACCCCCCCCAACCCAACCCTTCCAACCCAACCCAACCCAACCCCAACCCTCACCCCACCCAACCCTTTACTACTTTACCAGTTTGGGGGCAGGTGGAACAGGGTGTAAAGTCCCACAAAACTCCATAGAAAAGGGAGGATCCTCCGACCAGACGGGTGTTGTGTCTGGTCCGGGCAACTGCCCAACGGTTGATGTCGGACTGTTGTATGTGTTCAAATCGCGCCGAAAACTTTACTTGCGCGATGCAGGATTTGTGTGACGTCATGTCATTTGTTTTTGTAAGTGGCGGCGTCGGTGCCGCTACACATTTAAACATATAAGTGTTATATATTTTTGAAATCCTTTATTTTGATATTCCACACGATGGGTTTGGAAGATTTTTTTTTTATATTTCCCACAAAATGGCGCCCAAAATCCGCCATTTTTATTTTTCCAATTTTAATGTAGCCAGTGACACTCGCCGGATTAAGACGAATCGATTGACGTAAGAATCATCAAAATCGGCCAACGCGTTTGGTCTCTAGAACGCCACATAGGAACAAACATACATACATACATACATACATAGACTGATAAACACATTACCCTCCTTCGGCAGTCGGGTAAAAACAGTAACTCATCATTAGAATAGCCTTTTTCCAACTATCAATCGGGTATCAGTGTAACCGAATGCAGCTGAAGACTAGTACCTATTTAATCCCCGACGGAAAAAGAGGGGTGTAATAAGTTTGACGTGTGTACCTGTGTATTTGTGTCTGTCTGTGTCATCATAGCTCCTAAACGGATGAACCGATTTTGAAATCTTTTTTTTTTTTTGAAAGGTAACTATCGAGAGTGTTCTTAGCTATATTTGATGAAGATCGGGTCAGCCGTTTAAAAGTTATGGGCGTTTTGCTGTTTCAATCGGGGTGTTTTCTCAAAATATCGTGTCATAATGATGTGTTCAATAGATTGTCAATCGGAACGTTTCTATTAGTACTTGATAAATTATGCAGCATGCAATTAAAATGTGTCACGGGTTTATTAAATTGTACTTGTATACACGGTGTGACTACTTATCTGAACTACACAATTCAACTGGTTAAAATTTCAATAGTTGTTGAACAATGTTGCAGAACACTCAGTGAAGTTCCTGTTTCCCGAAGGTCAGCCCTTCAGCAATAACAGTTATATAGGATATTCCATATTTAACTTTTAAATACTTACATTATAATTGTAATTTGAATTTAAAATGTCTCGAAAATAAAACGGTCGAAATAGTCGTATTATAAGCATTAGGCTTCATATTTCCAATATGATAGTGCCTATTAAGTGCATAGGCTTCTTAATACGGTCTTATTCATTTTCATTCATTCTTTATTGTACACAAAACAGAAAACCAGATACCTACAAATATGATAGGAGAGCTCATGTACAAATGCTAGCTTAACCCATAAATGGAATCTCTAACAGCAAACCTCAGTGCGATAGAGATTTGTCTTATATAAAATTCCGTTTTATTTATCACTGACCTGAAGATCCATTGATATCCATAGCCTTCAGGTTCCTGGCTTTGATGACGGTGACGGTAAGCCGCCCAGCAGTGGGCAAGTAGCACAGGGATAGCATCAGTTCACCTAGGTCCTTTTTCTCCTGTTAACAAAAACAATATTGTTAAGAAGACTGATTTGGTAGAGATTAGAAAGATAACAGATGGTATAATAAGTATATAACTGAATAAGACGCCTGGTATTATTCATATTTGGGACAACCCTATTCGCTAGCACTTCAACTCCCGCAGCCTTATTACGTATCTTTTGCAAGAGCAAAACGATAGCGTAGTTTTAGAGTTGTTGGCGGTTTTTTTTATCTAAGTGCATTTGACAAACAGCGAGCGATTAGCAAACGATTGTGTAGAACCTACCATACCTACACTGCAGGTAATGCCGATTTTTAGGGTTCCGTACCCAAAGGGTAAAAACGGGACCCTATTACTGAGACTTCGCTGTCCGTCTGTCTGTCTGTCTGTCTGTCTGTCTGTCACCAGGCTGTATCTCATGAACCGTGATAGTTAGACAGTTGAAATTTTCACAGATGATGTATTCCTGTTGCCGCTATAACAACAAATACTAAAAACAGTATAAAATTAATATTTAATGGGGGTTCCCATACAACAAACGTGATATTTTTGTCGTTTTTTGCTCGATATTAATAACCGCAACAGGTAGACGCTTGAAATATTCACAGAATATTTAGTTGTATATTCTCTTCAAAAAATAATAATTATTAAATTAAAATAAAATAAATTAAGGGGGGCAAGGGGGGTTCCGTACCATAATGGTACGGAACCCTTCGTGTGCGAGTCCGACTCGCACTTGGCCGGTTTTTATGACATACAGCGTTTGATCGCTATCGTTTTGCTCTTGCAAAAGATACGTAATAAGCTTGCCGAACGACAGATTCGACAGTGGCAACCATTAAAAAACACCGAAGCAATGAAGTTCGACGAGTCCCGGAAAAGCTATTCATATGTCTTGGATTAAGAAAAAGATGATTAAAACGTATGCTTGGTGTCACTAAGCAAGTGTATGGTTGAACATAGGATCTTTTATTGGTATTTTCGTAAAGGTTATTTTTTTTAGCAGCGCAAAGTCTGGAAATGCCTGTGTTTTGGCAATATGCTTGCCTCTTAAAATACTTTAACAAGAATGTGTGTGTGTGTGTGTTACACATGTCTGGAAACCGCCGTCATATAAATAATACAATTATCAAGAAAAGCACGTAAGGAAAAATTTAATGAAGAAATATGACTCGGCAGTTAATTTAATTAGTCGTAGAGGAAACACATAACGGCCTCTACACACGGGCGTGTTCAACGCGGCGATAAAGACTTACGAGTAGTTTCCTATGTCAGCAGTTTTATCACTGTGTATGGCTTCTTGATTAATCAATCACAGGCGGTTTGAATGTCAAATGGTTAGTATGACCGTGACAATGATCTATCATTCAAAAAGAAATCTGCTAACATTTAAGTATACCACGGTTATCGACACTAAACGTTATGTGGAGACGTAGATGATGAGAGCAAAAATATTTTGTTTATAGAACTAAAATATACTAAGAAGTAACAAGAATATGAAAAGCAAAAAATCTAGCTGTCTGTAATTTTACGACATAAAATCAAAAAATCTAAATCAAATAGTTTATTTCAAATAAACCTTAGAGGTACTTTTGAAATGTCAAACAAAAACAAAAGATGACTCTAGTTGCAAATTCGCAAGTGTCAAGTAGGTCTCAATGGAGAAGAATTTGCAAGAAACTCCACGGTCACTCTTTTCCATCAGTTTTGATTACAAGTTTTGGTTACATCAATCTTGTTGAAAAAATACATATATGTGAGAACGACGTAAAAAGACGTGCACGTAAAAGCGTCTAGAGTAACTGTTTGTTACTCTAGACGCTTTTACGTGCACGTCTTCAAAAAATAACATAACAGGCCGAGGCAGCTAAGTTATGACCAATACCAACTGATGGCGCCCGTTCACAAACATGACGTATGGATCGACACCACTCAGGTCAACCATCATGAAGGGAACCGTATGATCCACCACACGTGCCACCATCAGAGAGAAATTAGGGAGAGCATGACACACTCAACTGCCAGGGTACACAGAAGCAACGAACGATACATAGATACAGTGAATGGTAGATTTACAGTCGGAACATAGTACTCACACATATGCATACACATATTAAAAGATTTTGAAAAAAGTGTAGAGCACCAGAATAACACTAAACCAGCAGAGTTCGACGATACCCGGCGAAACTATTATATAACTGTATTGGATCCCGCAACAAAATTAAACATTGGAGAACATCTTAACACGTTCCCTATGCGTGACCCATATGTGAGGCATTTCGTGATTTAGATGAGACGTGAATGCACCACATGTGGGTCACTTCCCTGTACAAAGTTGTAGTCTTGTCAAATGTCACACGTATGAGTTAAAGCATTTCAATTGCTTTACACTTGTGGACTATGAAATTGCAAACAAAAACTTTGAAACACTTGAGGGGTCAATGCCTAATTTTCAGTTGCACAGTCAACGTGTAGACTCCTTCCTACCATGCAATATTAAAGCATTTGCAATTTAGTTTCTCAGTAAGTGAATTATTGTTAATTCTTAATGAGGAATAATAAAGTTCTTAAACCATATTTGTTTCTCAGTATTTTACCGTCGCCATCAATGTGTAAGCCCCATTACAGCTGCTACGCGCTAGCAATATAATAATTAACCTGCCACTACATGTTATATGGTGTTATTTGTTATACAGAAAATATATGCTTTGTTCACAAAGTGAATATTCTACAGGTGGTTTAAGAGTATTTTCTTCGATTAATTAGATTGGTATATAATGGAAATGGAACACGTAATCTTCATATGGCTTGCTCTGATTGTTTGTATTATGTTGACTGTCTGGTCTGTCATAAGGATGATTTTTTGAAGATCCTTCTGAGTCAAGTTCTACAACTAACAAACACGATATAGGATGATATCACTGTGGGTACATCTAAGGAGTGGCATTCCCTGTCGGAGTCTGTGTTTCCTGATAGCTACGGGGGTCTTTAAGTCAAGAGGAAATAGGTTGCTTCTAGGCAAGCGTGCTTCACCGTCGACCACATCATAGCTTACCATTGAAACACGCATGGAAAAAATAACAGGATAAGAGATGGTCTATGTCCAGAAATGGCATAAAACAGGCGAATAACTAGAGAACGAAGTGAGGCCTGTGAAAGTTATGGATTGCATAAACAAACCACATCATCGCTTACCATTAGGTGAGATAGTGGTCAAGCGCGAGCCTATCAATAATGAAAATAAAAAAAAAACATTACCGTGCCGGGACGGAGTTACGCCAAAGTTCGTAAAACAATAATTTCAATACTATAGACTCGTACCTTTTTCTTTGAAACTTTTTAAGTGCCCTGACCTAAAAAGTCAGGTTTTAAGACCTTGAGAACATAAAGAAGATATAATAAACAGAAAGTCTCATTCTCAGTCGTAAAATTTTATAGATGTAATTATTGCTTTTAGCTTTCAGTAGTTGAATTAAAAAGTTTGAAAGCAAACAATTTTAAGCGTGCTGTTTAGTCGTGGTGCCCCAGTGGCTATTTGTAAGACTTCTCGTTCTTGGGTCATGTGTTCACATACCAATGTGATTTTTTCAAATTCATATGTACTTTCTAAGTTTATCTTGGACATCACTGATACATCATCACATCATCAGCCTATTAATGTTCCCACTGCTGGGACACAGGCCTCCTCTCTGTGAGAGGGGATGGGCCGTAATCCACCACGCGGGCCCAGTGCGGGTTGATGAATGTCACATGTCTTTGAATTTTTGGTTCTAGAACATGCCGGTTTCCTCACGATGTTTTCACCGTTTTTGAGAGCAGTGGTGATGAAATAATTTACACAAACTAAAGCGCCTGCCTGGGTTCGAACCCACGATCTACAACTTGTAAGTCGCGGCCGATACCACTGGGCCATCACTGATAACGGTGAAAGAAATCATCGTGAGGAAACCTGGATTTATAGTTACGAATAATACAAGTTTGAAATCGCCAACCCGTCTTGAGCAAGCGTGATGATTAAAGGGCTTATTACACTACATGGTATTCAGGGCTCTGAATACCGGGTCACTAAATCATTCCGAAGCAATAAGGTCGATATTATGAGAACCCTAACTCCGTAACAGTTATTACACTACCCTGATTAGGGTTTAGGGACCTGAATACCGTGTAGTGTAATAAGCCCTTATTGCTCGAGTATATATAGCTTCTGTATGAGAAAAGGCTTCTGCCCACCAGTGGGCCAGTTAAAGGATGGTATTATTATTATTTATAAATCATCTCAAAGCTCGTGGCTAAATAATAACAGCCGCACGGTTCGATCTACAAGGTTAAGCAACGCTTGACGAGATCGGTCAACATAACAGCCAGTAGCCAGTGGTCCCGGCTGTCATTTGAAAATCTTTGACAGTCGTTACGGGTAGTCAGAAGCTTGAGATCTGACACCAGTCTTGCCAAGGGGTGCCGTGTTACCCAGTTACTGGGTTGTGGATGTCAGATAGGCAGTCGCTCCATATAAAACACGGGTACTCAGCTAAAGGCTAGGCAGATTGAGCTATTGATAAATAACCTCAAAGAGATCAGTTTTGTGTGGATAGTTACTATCATTATCATAATTTTAATAGAGGCAGGGTTTCTTATTTCAAAAATTCATTTTCGAAAATCTAAACATATAAAAGAAGAAACTGACTGACTGACTCACTCACTGACCATCAACGCACAGGCCAAACGGCTGAAGCTTCAATCATGAAACTTGGCACGTAGATTCCTTTGGTAGTGTAGGTGAGCACTAAGAAAGGATTTTTGGAAATTCCACCCCTAAGGGCGTGAAATTGGGGATGAAAGTTTGTATGAAAATCCGTCAGTTTTAAAGTCAGGATATTCATATTTTGGGTTTTGGCTGAAGATTAAAAAATAATTTATACGTGTCTCAGCGATTTTGAAGATTCCACCCCCATGAGGGTGAAATCGTCTAGCGACTTGAAATTTTGCAAATAGATACTTTATACTGTGCAGGCATCCACTAAGAAAGAATTTTTGTGAATTCCACCCCTAAGGGGGTGAAATAGGGGATGCAAGTTTGTATGAAAGTCGGCCAGTTTTGAAGTTAGGATCTTCGAATATTGGGTTTGGACTGAAGATTAAAATCTAACGCAAATTAAGGTTTTTTGGGAATTCCATCCTTGGGGGGGGACCGATTATGGGGGATGAAATGTTGTGTACAAAAGTCCTTCTTTTACAAAGGAAATATTATTAAAAATACTTTAAAGTCTGTTGGTAACTGTAAAATGGATCAACGCCTAAATATAGTAATTAAATAGGGACGGGAAAATCTGCTTCGCCATGACAATTAATAAGGCTCAAGGACAAACTTTGAAGTATGCTGGTGTAGATTTGAGGGCAAATTGCTTTTTCCATGGACAGTTCTATGTAGCGTGTTCACGTGTTATCTCATCAAATAGTCTGGTGATATTGGCGTCAACATCCAAAATGGTTTAAAATGTTGTTTATAAGGAAATACTTTAATTTAATTACTTACTTATGCTTATGATTACTTATTATTAGTCATGGATAAACACAGAAATAGTGTAGGCATACGGAACGGGTCAAGGATAGAGCGTATTGATGATAGAGTAGGTAAGTCTGTCCTAAGAAACACTTTATCATTACATTATTTTTTACTTTTCTCTACATACTGTTAAAATATGATAAGGAGAAGCATGTAGTCTACGCGTGCGAAGCCGCGGGCAAAAGCTAGTTTAGAATATAAATAAAATAAAGCAGGTATGTTTCATCTAACTAACGAAGGCGAACCATAAAAAATTCAAGCATAAAATCAATCGAAAACTTTAATATAAAATATCCAAAGAAAACCACAAATTCCAATCTCACTCTGAAAATAAAATCTCTGCTAAAATATTAAATTTTCTTGGCAAAATTAGTATTAAGAAAGACTTCAAATATTTCGATATCAATTTAATATTAAATGAAGTAGTTTGCACGTGACTATACGCAAGACGATACTAATATCTCTGACAGGTGAAACGTGATTCATTGTCTTAAGAAACTAACTGCCGCCTGCGGCTCTGCTCGCGTGGCATTAGTACTTCTCTCATTATATTTTTTAGGGTTCCGTACCCAAAGGGTAAAAACGGGACCCTATTACTAAGACTCCGCGATCCGTCTGTCTGTCTGTCTGTCTGTCACCAGGTTGTATCTCATGAACCGTGATAGCTAGGCAGTTGAAATATTCACAGATGATGTATTTCTGTTGCCGTTATAACAACGAATACTAAAAACAGAATAAAATAAATATGATATTTAAGTGGGGCTCCCATACAACAAACGTAATTTTTTTGCCGTTTTTTGCAATAATGGTACGGAACCTTTCGTGCGCGTGTCCGACTCGCACTTGGCCGGTTTTATTTATAAATTAAAGCCTATGTGTTATTTTCATATTGAAGCTATATTTCTGTAAAGTTTCATCAAAATCCGTTCAGTAATTTTTGCCTGAAAGAGTAACAAACATCCATCCATCTATTCTCACAAACTTTGACGGTTATAATAGTAGTAGGACTATAAGAGGTTAAATTGAAAATCTCTATTGAATATCGGCACACAATAAAATTATTCTTGATAATTTTGCTATTGAATCAACATATCACACAGGGTTTGATATATAATCTAGCTTACATGGTTACATCAAGTTGGTGGTTACGTTAAATAGGTATTTATGGCCGATTAGTGAATTGAGTATTTGGAGTTACGGACGAGTCAAACCATACTAAGGAAAACATCGTGAGGGAACCTGCAGCCTAATTGCGTAAGTGAATTCTGCAAAGGAAACAAGTCAATTCTTTCAAAGAATCAGAATAATTTATTTCAACTTTTTCGGTATTGCGTAACTAATTTGGAAAGCTAGCGTTAGCTTTTCAAATCCTCCTTTGAGTTGAACACATACTACTTAGAGATACTACGGAGTTGAAGATATATGACATTTGCATTACACAATACCAATAGTGAAGTTTTATCTCGATTCTTCCGCTTTCATTCATTTTTTTACAATCAATTCTACGTCAAAATATTGGTAATGAAAGGAGCATAACCTTTCCGTTTCAGAGTGTAATATGCAATACGAAAAGTCGTTTTTGGGAAGGTTCCAACTTGTTTGCTTTGCAGAATTTACTTACGCAATTAGGCTGCTCGACTTATATAGTTAATGTTAGTCTGAAATAGCCAAGACAGAGGCCTGTGGGTTTCCCAGAGGCGGTTTATTTAACTCTTAAATCAGAAATCGGGGGATAGTCGTCTCAAGCAACGGATTTAGTGCCTGACGACTGAATGAATGATTGCGTGGCAGATAACAGGGCAGAATTAAAGGAGAAAACGTGTGCTAAACATCAAGTGAAATGAATGAGATATAAATATAATTGTCGCCCTAGCTGCTAGTAATTAAGTTTGCACAGTCAATTCATTATCATCTGTCTTGCTGTACATACTATATATCAATTATTGTATATGACGGCAACAAGTTTGTAAATAACAGATGAAAATAATTTGAATAGACAGAAATTTATACTGCAGAGAAAGTAAACAAACAGACTACTCAAACTAATGGAACATATACATATACTTTATTGTACGCCAGAAAATACAGGAACAAAATAAAATGTATCTTAACATTCCATTAAAATAACCCCATAAAATTAGGTCAACCGTTTTATATTCACGACACCATACACCTCAAGGCAAGGTGCTGGATAAAAGGTCCCTTGTCCTTTGAAACAGGCAGAAAGGACCAAAGTAAAAGGGCACAAGAAAGCAATGTAAGACGGAGCAATTTGATTAATGAGTTTAGGGTTTTGCCTAACGCTCCGGTCACGGCCTTGTGCTATGCGATTGGCGTCAAGTGACAAGTGTGCGCGACTAATTTCTCCCGTCAGTGATAATCCAACCACCACAAGTGCCCATACACCTGCACTTTGGAATACCATAAGTTTGTCACTGACGCAGCAATCGACGTGGCCATCTACTGGGCCCAAAATGAGGTTTCCATCGACTCGAAATGAAAAAGAAGACACAACTGTGACGGCGACTTCATTGTCAAACCACCCTGAAGCTATAGACAAGTGACTTTGTATCAGAAAAAGCGTCACCATAGTGTTAGAAAAAAAAAAACAAAAATGTATCGGAATGCCAAGCGCTACCGAAATGTCATGTAATCAATCCTTTACATTTCGAATATCGCCGTCGCTGACTTCGAAAAACATTCTCTTGAGCCTCTTCAATAGTGGCCACCGCGCTGTCTGTACATTTGATTGGTTCGCAAGTGAAATCGCTTGTATTTTGTTTCCGGCTCCAGAGTAAAGATTCAATAACATTTCAGTCATGTTACCGTCAAGGCTTCGATCAGTTGCTGATAGTACGTGAATGACTGAGAAGTAACGGTCGTGGCGTAATTGACATATAGGACTCAGTGATCGGCAACTATTTAACCGACTTACCAAAAAAGGAGGAGGTTCTATGTTTGACATTATGTATGTTCACGGATATCTCCGTCAATTGTGGACCAATTTTGAAAATTCTTCAGATCTGATGAAGAACTTCGGAGATATACAACAGAACTCTTCAATAAATAACGGCAAATCTCTCGGGATTGCTGCAATCGAATGTCTGTTTATTGTTTATACCATTTCATAACACAACATCACGCCAGTACGCTCGAAAGGGGTATGCAGATCTCTCATTTCACCGGTTATATTCAAATTTTATGTTATTCGGGTAATCTATTCTGTCGTTATAGGTACTTACTTAACTACTTCCCTATTAGGTAGGTACAACTAAAAAGTGAAAAATAATAAACTTTTTTACTAAAAAATACTACCGACTTCCAAATAAGAAAACTAGAAAGTGAAAAATAACTTTATTTTTGGAAGTCGGCGTCCATAACTTAAAAATTTGGTACCTACCAAAGACACCGACTTCACCGACACTGCAAAACGAAAAATAACTTTCTTTTCCGAAGTCGGTGTCTTTGGTACCTATTGTTTTCCGTGTTTCGACACCGACTTCGGAAAAGAAAGTTATTTTTCGTTTTGCATTGTTTTTTTGGCAGTCGGTTTGTTTTTTTGTTAAAAAGTTTTTTATTTGTATACATTTTGGCATAGAGATCATTTACGTTATCACGAGTGAGTACGTTAAAAAACTCGAAATAAGCACACTGATGTGTGTGTATGATACGTCGAAAAACATTCTTGTCGTCACTCCCCAAGTCACAACGCGGTGTCGTAGTCTACAGAACCTATTTCCACAGTCCCTGTCGCGTCAGCGTGTACCTCGTGTCCCTCGTGACCTAGAGGTAAGACCAAATTTCATTGATAAGCCTAACTGTAAACAACCCACAAATTAAATTAAGTTGAAGAAATATTGCAGCAATGATTAATTGTGGGGTATTGAAATGTCAAATCTGTGATGTTTGATTGAATTCTGCGTGGCAGTGATTCGTGTTTCTGAAAGATTTTGGTGATCGATGATGATGGCTACTTGCAGTTTGGATATTTTCTTGTTGTGTGACAGAACTGGACCGTAATTGATGATCACGAGTTGGTAAAATCATTGATGCACGTAATGGCTATCTACACCACAATGCTATAAATTGTTGTAGGTAAATTTCAAATGTTTTGGCTCTACGAAACTTCTCACCTAATTATAAAAAAAAACTTAATATGTTTGAATGCTACACTCTCGCTAAGTGTTATAGGGTATATTATCCAAGAAAAATTAACGGTTTTGCGGTATAAGCAACAGAACAGAAGCGAAACCGCGGCAAAAGATAGTTAGACATAAACATAATACATCATACACTTTAAAAAAGAAAAGGTGATAAGTTTGTTTGAAGTTGGTTTTTAAGAAAAAACAGTATTAAAAAAAAGAAAAAAAAAAAAGACTTACGAATGCCGAACAAAATTCAAATAATTTACCTTACATCGCAAAAACGGTAAAAACTCGCCCTAATGACGAAACATAAGCAAATTCGTGTAAATATATAAAGTTTATAAAGACAATTAGGCATGAAAAATAATCTCTCATTTTATGAACATCAAAAACATTTTTTTCGGCTAAAGAATTTAATATGTAAGTAGGTAACGAAACTGCCAGGAGAGATTTGAATAATTTAATATGGCCTGACTTTGCCTAACCTCAAGTGTCTCCGTCAATTGCTTAAGATTTTTTGGATTATAACGATCGAATTTCTATTGGAGATAATATAAGTTTTACATAATTTATTAAAGATGACGATAGACGAAAAACTAAGATATGTAAAAGAAATTGAGAGATTTCTTTTAGTGACGATAAATCAAAGGCAAAGCTGACAAATCCCTTCCAATAGCAACCGGCAATTTCTATCCGTTTTAGGATTTATTTGTTAACATAAGTCTTTTCCATAAATGTAGGTACCGTTAAAGTGTCAACAGAAAATTGAGTTTGTTTTTTGGACTGATATTTTACAAGCACTTAGCACATATCCTTAATATTAATAATTCTACTTCCAGGTGCCCAATTTACGAGTATTGCCTTACAAATAAGATAATATTTGTAAAAGTACTTCTTTATAACTGGGTCTGTACTATGACGTGACAAAGCCTTATGATTCAATCAATCAATCTGCCTAGCCTTTTCCCAACTATATTGGGGTCGGCTTCCAGTCTTACCGGATTCAGCTGAGTACCAGTGTTTTACATGAAGCGACTGCCTATCTGACCTCCACAACCCAGTAACTGGGTATCACGGTACCGCTTGACAAGACCGTTGTCAGATTCTGCTTCGGCTTCTGACTAACTGTAACGACTGTCAAAGATCTTCAAATGACAGCCGGGATCAAAGGCTTAACGTGCTTTCCAAGACACGGAGGAAACTCGGTATGTTGAAATGGTCACCCATCCACGGACCGACCTCTTCAAGCGTTGCTTACTTTGCTCATCGACCAGTGCGGCTGTTATTATTTAGCCACGGGCTGCTATGATTAAATTATGAAAAAGGGATAATGGTATTCGTCCTGTATAACTATATATCTATCATACCGGAACAATAATGACTTTAACACGTCATAATAAGGCCCCGGATTACCTTCTTTTCCATAGCCAACTTATTGCACAATCTCTTAAAACACAACATTAAACAGTAAATTTCTCACCTGAGGAGCAGCTAGGATGTTCATGGTGTACTCAATCTCCTGATGAAGGTCGGCAGACTCCAGCAGACCCTTGAGCACCACGTGGCCGATCAGGTCATGGCGGCTGAAGCGATCGAAGTCGTAAACGGAGAACTGGATGTAGCGCTGGCGAAGCTCCTCATAGGGGACGCTAAGGAAAGAAAAAATAATGATTCAACCATAATAATTTTGTATTATTTGAAAGATTTTAATGACATAGGTAAATAACTCACACACCCAACCATACGCAGTAAACGATTTGGGAATGCTTTCATTGTTCGTACAGCTAAGGAGTGGAATTCTCTGCCAAATCGGTGTTTCCTGATAGCATCTGTAGAATCCGGGAGTATTTAGGTCAAAAGCGAAAATGTATCTTCTAATGCAAGTGTGCTACATCGTGGACAACATCATTTTTACCATCAGTTGAGATAGTGTTCAAACGGGAGTCTATCTACACTAATAACATTATAAAGAGGAAAGATTGATTGAGATGATTGTTTGTAATGGATAAATTCAAAAACTACTAAACCGATTTAAAAAAAAAAACATCTTTGGAAAGCTACATTATTCCAGAGTGACATCTTTCGCCCCTCCTTTTTATAATCGTCCTCGACGGAATCATGTTGCGCGTTTACGATAGCAGGCGCCGCGGGATTGAGTGGGGATTGACCAACGTCTTGGAAGATCTGGACTGTGCTGATGATCTATGCCTGCTCAGTCATACACACGCCGACATGCAGTCGAAACTGAACGAGGTGCGCCAGGAGGCGGCAAAAACTGGGCTCAAAATTAACATCTGGAATACCCAGGAGATGCGTACAGGTGTGAGGAATTCTTCACCAATATTAATCGGCACAGAAGTTGTGGAACGCGTCCACAAATTCACGTACCTCGGGGACGTCGTGTCAGAGACTGGAGGAACTGAAGAGGATATCACTTCACGGATCGCCAAAGCGCGAGCTACCTTCGCACAGCTGAGACCTGTGTGGCAATCACAAAAACTGACCCGAAGGGTTAACTCAAAATCTTCGGGTCCAATGTCAAATCCGTGCTGCTTTACGGGTGCGAAACGTGGAAGGTAACAAAGGACAACTCACGCCAAATCCAGGTCTTCGTCGCATCCTCGGAATTTACTGGCCCGAGATCATCTCTAATGTAGAGCTGTTGGAGAGATGCCACGAGACCCCGATCGTTCGCCAGATCAAGCGGCGTAAATGGTGTTGGATTAGTCACACGCTCCGGAGGGATTCTGATCACATTCCTAAACAGGCCTTGGATTGGAATCCTCAAGGAAAAAGGAAGCGAGGCCGTCCCCGTCAAACCTGGCGACGCACCATATTGGCTGAAGCGACGAGTATCGGAATGTCGTGTAGCGAGGTGCTCGCGCTGCACCGGTCTCGATGGAGGACTACTGTGGAAGCCCTCTGCCCCAGCTAGGGGCCATAGGATCTTAAGTCAAGTAAGTTAAGACAAGTCTTAAGATTTTTTATAAATAATAAAATGGCGTTCTTTTTTTAAAACAGCATCTTAAGAGACATCAAACGGACACTTCAGACTTAATGGTGCATTAGTTGGCGGCGGCGTGAACTATTTTGTGGACGAGGTTAAAATGCATGCTATATCAAATATTCTCATCCGACAACATTCAGTGATAAGCAGTAAGAAGTATATAATGCGCATATAATATAATATATAATACACACTTTTGAAAATTTGTAGCGAAAAGGATCATTTAGAACAAAAGCGAGCTCGCTAAATTTTATAAACAGACCTTTGGAAATATGGATATCATGAAAAAACCACTGAATGTATCTGTTCAAAATAAAATTATTTACTTTTTTGAACTACTTATCTATTCCTTTATGGTGACTGTTTTGCAAGATTCCTTCTTCTTAATATAGTACTTATTTCCACCCAAAGATGTGGAAATTTCAACGCTCATAACTTTCAAATATAATTATGTTTTTTTTTACTTTTCTGTTTCCATAAAGGCTAGATAATGATGAGACAAATTTATATAATTTTTTATTTTGAACGTACACCGTCAAACAGTAGAGTAATCGCCATAAAACGTTTGTATAGAAGAATGACCGGCTGGGCACCCTTAAGAGCGAAGTCTCCTATGGGAGAGGTTTATAAAAAGAGTCCTTGGAAAATTGGAAAGATTTAAACCTGAGAATAGTCTTCAATCATTTGAGTGTCACTAAAGTTTATCTTTAAATTGAATTCATGTTCTGTATGAGTTATCTACAATAAATAAATAAAGAGCTCCAAGTTCCAATAATACTCAGAAGTGCACTGTGGGAGAAAATAAAAGTTTTGAATCCATGACGTGATTTATTAGAAACAATATTGAAGAGTCCAAAATAGAGTAAGATGGTAAGATTAATGTTACCGCAAATAAAGATTGATCGCGACCTCTTGATTGATTCGCTGAAGATCTTTTAACTTTGAAACATTTCGAACAAATATACTGAGTTCGTGAAAAAAATTTCGTTTGCATGTATGAGGTAATCTCTGTGAGTCCAAATCCAATTTAAAAAATTCCTTCACTTATTGAAAGATACACTATACCTGAGTGTCGAGTATTTATCCCCGAATAGCGCGCTTTACTAAAAGGTTATGCCGCGCGAGGCCGCGAAAGTGTAAAAAAATATATCTCAAAACGAAAATCCAACAAATTATTGTCGAACGATTTGAAGCTTTATCGTCAGCGAACTAAAAGTTTTATTTCCACAGACAAAACGGAGTTCTTATCAATGTTAATAAGACCAAACTACATTGAAAGGATTCAACTCTGTCATTTGCAACATCCATATTATTATGTAAAAATTTTTACTTGGCATGAACCCAAAATGTTTACTGCAGAAATCTCACTCATTTTGGCCAATCAGAAACTTATGATTGCCTCAGAAATTTACTTTTTTCAGGTAAAGTGCCTCAACTTTTAGAAAAAGTTTCCAAAAGTTTGTCAATTTATTTGTTTTGCATACAAATACGGCATTTTTGTCGCCTGCGAATCCGTAGAGGTTGTTGAACTTGGCTAAGGGTCGGATGTCATTATGAAGAGTTGCTAAAAGATTCTTAAAATCGTTAAGAGTTTTATTGCGGTACCTTTTAAGATTCTTTTAAGACTATACAACATCGTTAAAAAAACCCTTTTGTTAGGTCAGAAGTTATTATCTATGGATCCTTGGGTTTAGAAAAAGGAGAGGAAATCTTTTATGTTGCAGTGACATTATACAAAATACAAAGACATTCATAGAAATTCAAGGGTGACAAAACACCTGTCACCAAAAATTTTATGACACAGTACAATGCAAGTCTCGACCAAATGATATTACATAATCCCAAATATTTAGTTTTAATCTACTTCAAAACGAAGTAACAAGAAAGCTAATATTCCAGGAATTCTGAAGAAACTTTTAAAGTGAAGTACAATTAACGTCAAGATAATAACTAAGGGTAAACTCAATTTGCCGGTAACTTGGCAACTCAGGTGGCACTCAGCAGAACTAATATTTTGAAGAAATATTGCCAAGTTTCTGTCGTCAAGTCCCCAGGGACGGATCGGAGACGGATTAAAGTAGAAATGGAATTTTAAGGAGTTTCGGCTCTCGAGAATTCGAGAAAATTGATATTACATTTTTATGGTAGCGAATTGGTGGGATAGTTTTACTGCTGTGCATTTGCGGTGGTCACTTTTAAGTTGTCTCAGTTCTTTTTAACCGACTTCCTAAAAAGGAGGAGGAGAAAGAAAAAAAAAAAAAAAAGGTTCTCAATTCGAATGTATTTTTTTTTAATGTGTTTTACCTCAGAACTTGTTACTGGGTGAATCGACTGCTGCTTTTCATGTGGTCCCATTTAATTTTCATCAAGAGCTGATAAAGAACTTCGGAGATATACATCAGAACTCTTTAATAAATGACGGCAAATCACTCGGGATAGCTTTCTTTTTATTGTTTACACCATTTCATAACACAACATCACACTGGTACGCCCTAAAGGGGTACGCAAGTGTAAGCAGTTCACCTTGGTATACCAAGGTGAACTGCTTACACTTGCGTACCCTCCCATCTCCTTTTTGGGAAATCGGTTAATAATAAAAAACTTTTTACAAAAAACCAACCGACTTCCAAAAAAAAACACTACAAAGTAAAAAATAACTTCAATTTCGGAAGTCGGTGTCGAAAAAAGAAGAAACTAAAACAAGAACACCGACTTCCGAAATTGAGGTAATTTTTGACTTTGTAGTGTTTTTGTTTGGAAGTCGGTTGTTTTTTTTGTATCATTATTTACTAACTACGGTCTACATTTCTTTTTCAGTTTATCTTTTCGCGGGTCTACTGCTAAAAATTTCTTAAGAAATAAGCAGTACCTTTGTACTCTATTGTCTTCATGTGTTTTCTGTATGTATTAAACTGTGTGTACATTAATTATAAATATTTTTTGATTTTCAAATTCCTTTTTTTCTGGCCTTCTTGATAGAAGACAAGAAATTGTTTCACCAGCCTCTTAGGTACCGGTAGGCACGAAGAATACTACTTCTAGCCTTATCCATAAATAAATGTAATACTTTAATCAAGCAATACTGATTTGGTAAAGTTTCTCGCACCCAAACCTGGATTCCCTTTCAAACCTGTCCATTTATAAACAGAAGTCAGAGTGCTTTGTCTACGAGTAGCTTGAAGCCGCTTATTTATTTAATAGTGATGCCAGCTATTGGCACCGACCTGTAATACGTTAGCTGTGCGGCGGATTTTTAAACAAGCATTTCATTGTTTGTTTATATTTTTTTAATGGTAATCTCTGGAACTATCGAACTTTTCCGGAAGAAGAGACTATATCAGCAAGTGATTGTCAAAAAAACAATTTATCGGATTGAATGCGCTACCGAAAAGTCACGTTGTTAATCTCAAACATTTTGGAATTTTGACAATCGCCGATAATATTATCTAGAGCCTGTTGACTTTAAGGACTAAATAAATTTATGCTGTACTAACCTGAACAGGAAGGTCTCATTGAACACAGGGTTCAGGTTCTTGCGGTGGACCTTGGTCTGAAATTTCTTCTTGCGATCAGGGAGCAGGAACACCTTGATGTAAGGATCACTGCTGCCGGTAACGTCCTTGATGGGCAGGTCGCGGGCTTCGAAGATCTGGATAAAAGAAAATTATGGTTAATATTTTTTTATCCGCTATCATTTTGACAGTGGAGAAAAATGCCGTGGCAAAACCATTACTTAGTCAGCAAGGTGATTAAAAGACGTCCAGAAGCACGTTGGACCAATGATATTTACAAAGCTGGGAAAACCATTTTTTTTTTTTTTTTTTGGTTTTTTTAAAACGTTGCCCCACGCTAGGTATTTCTCCCTGTATCGTGGGTACGTTCACAAACATATTAACTCACATACACAACACCCAGAGCCGGAACAACTATCTGTAGGTCATACAAATATTTGTTCCGTGCGGGAATCGAACCCGCAACACGCAGCGTAGCAGTCAATCGCTCAACCACTGCGCCAACATGCCCCTCATCAACCTGGATGAACATATACCAAACAGAACCGAGAAGTATTTCAGAAATGAAAAGAAGCCTGGTATAACAATGGTTGTTTTCAGTTTGATAATTATGATAATGAAAAACACTATTTCTGTCGCTCGGGATTATAATATACTTGTAAATTAGTAGTGTAAGTAGTTTATTTTAAGTATCTTCTAATATTTGTTTTTAGGGTTCCGTACCCAAAGGGTAAAAACGGGACCCTATTACTAAGACTTCGCGATCCGTCTGTCTGTCTGTCTGTCCGTCTGTCTCCAGGCTGTATCTCATGAACCGTGATAGCTAGACAGTTGAAATTTTCACAGATGATGTATTTCTGTTGCCGCTATAACAACAAATAAATACTAAAAACAATATAAAATAAATATTATAGGGGGGCTCCCATACAACAAACGTGATATTTTTGCCGTTTTTTGCTCGATATTAATAACGGCAAAAGGTAGACGCTTGAAATATTCACAGAGTGTTTAGTTGTATATAATTACTTCAAAAAATAATAATTAATAAATTAAAATTAAATAAATTAAGGGGGGCTCCCATACAACAAACGTGATTTTTATGCAGTGTTTTGCGATAATGGTACGGAACCCTCCGTGCGCGAGTCCGACTCGCTCTTGGCCGGATTTTTTTTGTATCTATTTTACTTACACTACAGACTGTGGTTTCCGTAGGTCTTGTCCTAGCCGACCACTCAAAATCAGCGCCGTGTTGTGGGTTCCCCACGGTACAACATTATGCTGAGTGGAAGCCTTTTTGGGGTTATGTGGAACAGGGTCAAAGTCCCACAAACCTCCATAGAAACGGGAGGATCCTCCATCCAGACGGGTGTTGTGTCTGGTCCGGGCAACTGCCCAACGGTTGATGTCGGACTGTTGTATGTGTTCAAATCGCACCGAAAACTTTGCTTGCGCGATGCAGAATTTGGGTGACGTCATGTCATTAGTTCGTAAGTCGCGGTGTTGGTGCCGCTACACCTTCTTGCCACAACCACGACATACATCTGTTTTTTTTTTCTTTACTCACATAGTTTAAGAACTACTAACACTACCGTAAATTCGAATACATGTGACATCCACCAAATTGCATTGGGCTCGCATGGTGGATTACGGCCGATTCACAGGCACACAATCGTTTAGGGTTTAATATACTATTACTGTTTTTGTTCTTGTAATCTGCTTATGTTTGTATATCGGTTTGTAGAAATTAAATACTTTTTCTGTCTCTACTTTCTTCGTAAGTATCGCCATTCGATAAAACTATTTCCTTATTAGGGGAACCGGCTTTCGCGTTGACTCACCATAATATTGTGTTTACATCAAAACGCACATGTGTGCAAAATTCAATGTCAACTCAATCGGATTACAGAAAGTAGAAAAAGAATCGAACCCAAGATAATATTTTCAGAAGACATACTGCGTATAAAAACTATACTGAGAAGCAAACCAAACTAACCAGACCTTGAACTAAGAGTGAAAATTCATGAAACCCAATCAATTTAGATTTTAATCCCATCTGACATTTTCTACACGTGCTCGTCACCGATTCAATAAATAAATTAATCTTCCTATTTCCCATACAAATGGATGGGTCGTTAAATCTTTTGACCACCAATTAATTTTGAGTGACTAGGGTCACAAACTGGAGACCGATCTTTGACACGTGCCAGGTAGGAAGTTCATAAAAAAAAAATGTAGGTAGTTTTCCACAAAATTTCACTTTTAACAATCCATCCATCACAAGAATAATTCTATAAACTTTTAGAAGGTACTTAGATACTGTATGGGGATAAATATAATGACCACCTAAAATTACTTTGTGACCATAACCTCTATTACCTAAAATTGTACTATGAAACCCAAATTTAGTAAATTGATCACCAAATTTAGTAAATTGATCACCAAATTTTAATAGCAAATTATTGCGCTATTTAATGTTGTAAAATAGGTTAGGTTAGGTTAGAACTGTGACCAACCGCGCGCGAGCCGAGCGAGCAAAGCGAGCGGTGCCGCGGCAGCGGCCGGCGAGCGCTACTTCCAAGTTGCTCCCAGAAATTTTATAATCTTTTTGGTCATTGGTTTAATTTTGGTGATCATTTACTACTTTTGGGTTAACAATGATTTATTTGGAGTCATTTTGCCTAAACAGGATAGCGAGATGTTAAAACTTTGGTTATAATTTTACAATAAGATGCGGGTTTAATTTTGGTGATCATTTACTATTTTTGTCTGTTATATGTTACTATATCTGGTGGTAAGTTAAACATAAGCCATACTGTATTAGCAACTAAATTCGTATCATTATCAGTTCAGCTGAAGAACCACCACTACTGAAAGTTGAGTCTCACGGTCGCCAGTTTCAAATTCGTATGCGGAATAATAATTAATTAAAGCATTTTCAAACAAAGCAGATAATAATTTATAACGATTGAGACAATATATCGCGTATCTTTCCTGTACGAGAGCCTTTGGGCTGTTCAAGGAAACAATAATTATATATGTTATTAATAATTATGTACATAACTCACATGTTCAAATGAGACTCAAATGTTTGAACTGCTTTTTGTTTTACGTATACGATCTTTGATGTTTTATAATAATTGTACAATTTCTTTTTGTAAAATGATTACATAATATAACAACGATGATAATTATATTTCTATTACATTGCAGAGATTTTTGAAATATATTTACACGATACGAGTAAACGTAATTCAGACAGACATGCTTCACAGAAATCACCAAGATTTATCATTTAAAAAGTTCTGAACGTAACAATGCCTATTAATTATTTTCCCTACAACTTAAATATATTTGCAAAACGATAACAGATAAACATAATGCACACATGCTTCACAAAAATCACCAAGCACGAACCTGCTATCCAAACACTCCCGCTAAGAGCATATTATATAGATACCATCAACTTCTCCCATTCAAGTTCGACAGAGTTCAACAACCTGTAAAGGTCGTGACCCATACGCGAGGAAATTCAATTAAGATCCTTCACACGCTGAATTTCCTCATAAAAAATCTTTGACATTTCGGTTTCGGGCGCGTTTACACACGTAAACTTTCTCGACCGTCGAGTGGTAAGTTTTCCTATGTGAGTCACGTAAGGTGACTCGTCAGGCAATTGCCAATGCAATGCTGCCCGTGTTCACACAACAAGAACTCGAATACGATGTATACTGTGATTTTCAATTTCGTAGACTAAACTGACAGCTACTAATGACCTATTTTATTTTTAATGTTGCAAGCGCGGAGCATAGTGTTGTAGGTAAATCGGTCGGTTGTAGGTAAGGCTCAATCATAAGTGATTCGTCGAATCGAAGTGACATGACTCAACAATTTATTTTTACTAATTAGTGTAAACAAATGTGTTATGAATAAAAACGTAATCTATTTAAATATAACAGTATTCATACACATAGTACATGAACTTTTACTGTGTTAAATATGAAATCAAGAATAAAATAAATTCGATCGATAAAATGAAGTCTGACATAAATGAGTAGAAACTAAATAAGGGCCGCTAGTTTCAAAACAAAATATTTTTTTTTGCCGTGAAATAGTTTCATTTTCGATCTACTTCGATTTTCGATTAACTTTCGATCACTCAGGATAGTTAGGGTACGACACTATTTTAATGTAACGATAAAGTGACAACCCCCCAAATGTCAGTTTAGTCTACGAAATTAATTATCACATTATAGTCTTATGTGACTCGTTTTCGATTTTGTGTGATTCGAAATGCCAAATAATTTCAGATACCCATGCACAAACTCACGAATTTTCCCATGGGGGTAGGCAGAAACAAAAGACCCCACACCTGCTACAATTCATACATATTCTTTTTGCTTCGTTTACGATCAAACATCTGTTATGTGATTAGTGTGATTACACACGTACTCTGGTTGTGAGTACTACGTATTTAAAATTAAAGGCTTATCTCGCATTGACATGCAAGTATCGTGCTAATTAAGTATCGTATTTACAAGAGCCATTTCTTACAAATCCTCCTCCTTTTGAAATAATCACATAACCTAGATGAGAAACCGTCCACGTATAAATGAGCTAGACATTTTCCCAAATCCTGGCCTTAATGTCCCTCGGCCTCATTTCAAGAGTTCTGACTAAAGCGATTGATTTGGCAAAATTGCGCCCATTCGGCAAGTTACATCGGGCTGACCCAAAAATTTTGATTAGAAGAAAAATGAGGCCACAGCAGCAGCTGTAGACATAGTTGAGATAAATGATTTAATTTTGATTCTTTTATGACACGGGTCGGGCTGAACTATCTTTGAATTTGTTTGGATGTTTGGAGCCTTTTGAGTTTTTGAGTGATTAGTTTGAGCCTTTTTTGTGGTTAGGTGATAAGATGGATCTTTCATTAAATTTATTATTTATTTAAGCATAGGAGCAGAAAATGGTGAAAATAGTTTTCGGTGATCGTAGTTGGCAATAAAATTCTAATTTGATTCAGTTTGGATAAGCAGAGTGTTCAATAATGCTCAATGAAAATCTCTTAAACAACTTATTTAAAGTAATCGGCATTTTCAAATGAAAATTCTATCAATAATATGAGTACAAAATTAGGAATGGATGAAGAAAACAAAAAAATACGATGGATGTTTGATGCACGTGGATACCGAACGGTAACTTTTGAGGCGGTGACACTCCTGGAATACTTTCCTCCACTGGACATTCTGGCGGATATGGACGCGAGGGTATATGACCGGATTCGCACCATCCGTCAAAGAGGCAGTAGCGTGCCAGGAGTCGCTACAGTTAGGCTGAGGCGGCAGGAACGGCGGCACGCACTCGAGCGGTGGTGCGAACGGCTACAGCAGCCGCAATTCTCGCGCAAGAGCGTGGTCGAAGCCGTCCTGCCACACTTTGAAGCCGGGTTGAAAAGAGGGGAGCGCATCTTCTACAGGCTCACTCAAGTACTGACCGGGCATGGTAGCTTCGGTGAGTACCTGAATAGGATTGGGCGAGAGGCCACGGCTAATTGCCACCATTGTGAAGGCTTGTAAAATTGAGTTTGTGTGAGGAATGCTATTACGAATGAAAACGATACAAAAATACGGTTGACAGGTGAGAATGGAATTAGAAAACGCCCAATGCCTAGGAATCCCAAGTAACAAGGGACAAGCGGAGGTAGATTTTGATGAGAACTAAGGGTAGATAAGTTTATTTTTTTTATTACTGATAGGCTCGCGCTTGACCACTATCTCACTTGATGGTAAGCAATGATTTGGTCGACGGTGTAACACGCTTGCCTAGAAGAAACCTATTCACTCTTGACTTAAAAACCCCGAGGTTGTAGCTATCGGGAAACACAGACTCCGGCAGGGAATTCCACTTCTTATCTGTTCGCATAATCTAAGTATTTCCAAAACATTTAGTGCGTATGGGTGTGATGTCCACCATGTTCTATTTTGAATCAATTTTTACCCGACTGCCGAAGGAGGGTAATGTGTTTATCAGTCTATGTATGTATGTATGTATGTATGTTTGTTCCTATGTGGCGTTCTAGAGACCAAACGCGTGGGCCGATTTTGATGGTTCTTACGTCAATCGATTCGTCTTAACCCCGCAAGTGTCACTGGCTACATGAAAATAGGAAAATGGCTGTTTTTGGGCGTCATATTGTAGGGGCCCAAATTTTTTTTTCTTCCAAACCTATCGTGTGGGGTATCAAAATAAAGGATTTTAAGGGGTGATTTCAAAAATATATAACACTTATATGTTTAAACACCTATTTCGAAAAAAAAATAACTAAAAAGTTATAAATAAAAAATTAATTAAAAAAATCAAAAAACCCGACTGCTTGAAAAGCGAACTAAAAAGACGTAAACAAGGAGAAAATCATGCTGTGCAGTCGGAGGATACGTCTGGTTTTGGTCAGCCGGCTAGCGTAGATGTATCCTCCGACTGCACAGCATGATTTTCTTCTTGTTTACGTCTTTTTAGTTCGCTTTTCAAGCAGTCGGGTCTTTTGATTTTTTTAATTAACTTTTTCTAATTCCATTTTACTGTCTGTTGAAAACTGTGAAAAATATCAGAATTTTATTTCACGCCAGCACTTTTAATAAACGAATATTGCAAAGGACTAGGCCTGTAAAGTGATTAATTTACAATAACAGCTGTGTCGTTCCGCCGATGCCGCGGTTTTCAACCCTAGCGGTCCCGGGGTGAATGGCCTTGTTATGGTCTTGATATTGGCCTCTAACAAGTTAGATAATACTATTTAACTGGTAACAGCTGTACTCTCGTTCGCACGAGTCCGGCTTCCTAATATACAGGATGGGTAAATTTTGTGGTGAAAAGCTATGAAGAAAAAGAAATTGTTACAGGGAGTCGAATATTAAAGTACGTACATACTATACATTTTAACCGGTGCTGCATAAATTGAGGTCCGGAGGGCTATTTTTAACCCCCGACGTAAAAAGAGGCGTGTTATAAGTTTGACGTGTGTTGCTGTGTGTCTATCTGTGGCATCATAGCTCCCAAACGGATGAATCGATTTTGATTTATTGTTTTTTGTTTGAAAGGTGACTTTGTCGAGAGTGTTCTTAGCTATGTTTGATTAAAATCGGTTCAGCCGTTCAAAAGTTACCTGCATTTTACTCTTTGAATCTGGGTTTTTGGCGATGTCATAATTACGTGTTTTGATATTTTGTCGATTGAACCGTTTTTACTACTATGTATATTATATGTAGCTAAAAAGCATGAAATAAAATTTATATTTAGAACTAGCTGACCCAGCAAACTTTATTTTGCCATAAAATCACCAAACATTCATCTACCCTACCTACCCTACCTATCCTACCCTACCCTACCAACACTACCCTACCCTACCTACACTACCCTACCCTACCTACACTACCCTACCCTACCTATCCTACCCTACCAACACTACCCTACCCTACCTACACTACCCTACCCTACCTACACTACCCTACCCTACCTACCCTACCTAAGGTAAGGTACCAACACAACAAAAAATAATTAGCGAAATCGGTCCAGCCGTTCACGCGTGATGCCGTGACCAAGGGAAATAGGGATTGATTTTTATATATATAGATTAAAAAAACCCCCGAAACAAAATCCTCTAAAAAAAACAAAAATAAGTCTCGTACTCGCATCGGGGAACCACTAAGTTAATAAAATAAACCGCTGTAAACGTTGGAGAGCAGTGGTGGCCCAGTGGTATCGGCCGCGACTACAACTTGTATTGTAGGTCGTGGGTTCGAGCCCAGGCAGGCGCTTTACTTTGTGTAAATTATTTCATCACCACTGCTCTCAAAACGATGAAGGAAAACATCGTGAGGAAACCGGCATGTCCTAGAACCAAAAATTCGAAGACATGTGACATCCACCAACCCGCACTGGGCCCGTTTGGTGGATTACGGCCCATTCCCTCTCACAGAGAGGAGGCCTGTGTCCCAGCAGTGGTAACATTAATAGGCTGATGATGTGATGTGATGTGTATGTTTGTTACCCTTTCACACAAAAACTACTGAACAGATCTGGATTAAATTTTGCCACAGAGTTAGATTATAGTCTGGAATAGCACATATAATACTTTGTACCCGGGAATATGTTCTTTCGGGATAATTTTAGACTTTAACGCGGGCGAAGCCACTGGCAGAAGCTATTATAATATGAAAATCTGTTAAGGTATTTGAATTTTCGTTAATCATTCATGCCACAACGGCTATAAGGATTTTAAACACGGCGGCATGGCCTAGATCAAGTCGTAAGATACTTTTGATTATATATAATCATTTATTTCAAGTTTCACAGACTCATTAAATTACACACATTAAAAAATCAAATACACAGTTCATTATAATTGAAATTACGAAGTAAATCAAACAACAAATTATTCAAACAAAGCAATCAATAACCAATAAATTTGTTGCAGTATTGCCAATTTATCTGCGCTCAATGTGTAACCTACAGCAGTGATTAATGTAGGCGCAATCGACCCTTTCCGCGAGCGCGGCCAACATGCTGTTGGAGCTCCACCGAACTCGCCACACCAGCGAGGTGCTGCTCCCGTGGTATAGCTTTATATCACGGGCAAATCCGATGGCAAAAGTCAGTAATTTATGTTTCCGTTCAAAATATAAAAGACAATCCAAGCCAAGCCAATTACTGACAGATACTAATAGGCTTGCCTTCGTTTTACAAATGACTGGTTATCGGAAACGAAATGTTACCTTCAGTAAAGATTGACATTTATTTCTATTGAGAGATCGGTCGTTGCCCTTTTTAGGGTTCCGTACCCAAAGGGTAAAAACGGGACCCTATTACTGAGACTTCGCGGTCCGTTTGTCTGTCTGTCACCAGGCTGTATCTCATGAACCGTGATAGTTAGACAGTTGAAATTTTCACAGATGATGTATTTCTGTTGCCGCTATAACAACAAATACTAAAAACAGAATAAATTAAATATTTAAGTGGGGCTCCCATACAACAAACGTGTTTTTTTTGCCGACTTTTGCGATAATGGTACGGAACCCTTCGTGCGCGAGTCCGACTCGCACTTGGCCGGTTTTTTCTCTATCAAGAGAGAGAGAGCAATCAGTGATTGAAACTTCAGTTAATTTAATAAATACTGTCTGTGTCTGTAAATACGATTGCGGTTGTTGACTTTTATATAAAAATAAACCTTATGATAAGTAAGTGGAAAAGTTCTGTTGTCGGGCCACTTAATTAAAAATAAAAGTTATAGGGACAAAATTAAGTGCCATCAGGCATAAGTGCTTTTTTTCTGTTTATGAGTGATCTTAAATTAGTTACGCACTCATAGATGATTAAGTTACGTTTTGTCTATTTTTGCTCCCAGGTACTGACTACATGGAAAGCCTTATAGCGTGGGTTAGCGACACATAAGTACAGAACTGATATAATACAATAAAAATCGGCCAAGTGCGAGTCGTACTCGCTCAGGAAGGGTTCCGTACCATTATCGCAAAAAACCGCAGAAAAATCACGTTTGTTGTATGGGAGCCCCACTTAAATATTTATTTTATTCTGATTTTAGTATTTGTTGTTATAGCGCCAACAGAAATACATCATCTGTGAAAATTTAAACTGCCTAGCTATCACGGTTCATGAGATACAGCCTGGTAATAGACGGACAGTCAGACAGACAGATGGATCGCGAAGTCTCAGTAATAGGGTCCCGTTTTTACCCTTTGGGTACGGAACCCTAAAAATTATTAAATGTAGGCCGAACAAGGAATATGACAATTGGGGCGAATTCGCCAAAACCAGAAAAGTATTCTTGAAAAAAAAAACAAGCACACAACTACGCCACTAGATTCTTTACTAAAAATTCTAAAAAAAATCCTCAATAGGAGTTTTAACCATAAACCGAAATACAATCTTAATTTTAATGCTTTCTCCGTCTTAGCTGAAGACACATCCAGGCGCTTTAAGGCCTACCACTTCCAATCTCGAGGAACATACTAAGCCCCATAGGCGCGATCGATTGTACTCGTACCAAACCCTGCCAAAGAATAAGACATCTACATAGAAGCAAAAATTATGTATTTTTCCTTATCTGATGGTTATTGAAGTAAACATTTTGTTAGCAGCGTTGAACGATTTATGGTGGGGGCAAAACTTATAGATTTTGTGTCAGCGACATGCTAATGCGATAGCGTCATCGACATGCTAATGTGAAGTGTAAATAACTGTATTTTCTCTTCTTTCAGCTGTCCCCATACCTACACATGTACAGGCTGCATCAGGAGTTGTTTGTTATTCGCGCTATTGCGTTCAAGCGTTTTTGCCATAACTATTGTTGGAAACAAATAAAGCAGCTCACAATGTTAGGATCCATTAATTTTAATGCTAATTTTAATCCGTGGTGCTAGGAAACTGGGCTTATCTCAGTTGTAAGCGACCCTTTGTGCCTCTTGGCCTTGTTTGTTCTGTCTCCTGCTTGAGATGGAGGGAAGTGGAAATTTTTATTTTTTCCTACTCCTTCGTTTTTTGTATGGGGGCCCCACTTAAATATTTATTTTATTCTGTTTTTAGTATTTGTTGTTATAGCGGCAACAGATATACATCATCTGTGAAAATTTAAACTGCCTAGCTATCACGGTTCATGAGATACAGCCTGGTGATAGACGGACAGTCAGACAGACAGATGGATTGCGAAGTCACAGTAATAGGGTCCCGTTTTTACCCTTTGGGTACGGAACCCTAAAAATGATTAAATGTAGGCCGAACAAGGAATATGGCAATTGGGGCGAATACGCCAAAACCAGAAAAGTATTCTTGAAAAAAAAACAAGCACACAACTACGCCACTAGATTCTTTACTAAAAATTCAAAAAATATCCTCAATAGGAGTTTTAACCATAAACCGAAATACAATCTTAATTTTAATGCTCTCTCCGTCTTAGCTGAAGACACGTCCAGGCGCTTTAAGGCCTACTACTTCCAATCTCGAGGAACATACTAAGCCCCATAGGCGCGATCGATTGTACTCGTACCAAGCCCTGCCAAAGAATAAGACATCTACATAGAAGCGAAAATTATGTATTTTTCCTTATCTGATGGTTATTGAAGTAAAAATTTTGTTAGCAGCGTTGAACGATTTATGGTGGGGGCAAAACTTATGGGTTTTGCGTCAGCGACATGCTAATGATAGCGTCATCGACATGCTAATGTGAAGTGTAAATAACTGTATTTTCTCTTCTTTCGGCTGTCCACATACCTACACATGTACAGGCTGCATCAGGAGTTGTTTACTATACGGACCTTGTGGAAACTAGAACAAATTTCCGTGCGTTCAAGCGTTTTTGGCATAATAGGTATATTGGAAACAAATAAAGCAGCTTACAATGTTAGGATCCATTAATTTTAATGCTAATTTTTATCCGTGGTGCTAGGAAACTGGGCTTATCTCAGTTGTAAGCGACCCTTTGTGCCTCTTGGCCTTGTTTGTTCTGTCTCCTGCTTGAGGTGGAAGAAAGTGGATTTTTTTATTTTTTCCTACTCCTTCGTTATTTTATTCTGATTAATTTCGTTGCGGGATCCAAGACAGTTAAATTCATTATCCGGGACTTCACTGAGCTTCATTGCCTCGTCGCTTTTCTGGTGGTCGCCACTGTTGATTCTGGCTTTCAGGAGTTGCAGTGGTTTGGGAATAGTGCAGTGGGTTTGTCCCCATACCTGCTTATTTTCCCCTAACCGCTTATTGCCCCATAACTGCTTATTTTGAATGATGTAGTTGGCTTAAAGTATCGTAAGTTGTCATTCTTTCAGCAATGGCGATTGATAAAAATCCAAAATGTAACGGACAGACCATGTGACATTTCAATAGCGTTTTTACACAAGTGTTATTCGTACAAGGACCTGCCAAAAAATTTTTCATAGTGAAATAATAATTTGTAACGCGTTGGAACCAGCATTATCGCCTCTATACGTTACTCTATGGCCTACTATATGGCTAAAGGTCGCTGCACAGACAAACTAGAGATACGTGCCATGAGATAAGCTGCAGGTAACGATTTATTGTCCAAGTGCTCGTTTTTTCTTGAGCGGTTTATTTCGTGTACAATTTTTCAGCTGTTTTTGAAGATAATATGAACTTCATGACAATATGATATGGCTAGACAGGAAAGGCGACTATTGAGATGGCGGAAAAGCTTCTAAATAAATTCAAATAAAGGCAAAATTAAAGCTTAAATCTATGACAATTTAAGTCATTAATAGAAGTATCTACTACGATGACAATAATATATGGATATTATAGAGTTCTTCTTCTTTCTGCCCTTCCCCATGTTACTTGGGGTCGGCGCAACACGTTTTCTTCTTCCATACCGTCTTGTTCCCCGTCACGCCATCATTGACTCCTTTTTCTTTCATGTCACTCCTCACACAGTCCATCCATATTTTCTTTGGCCTTCTTATCCCTCGCCATCCATCCACATTTATATTCATACATCTTTTAGTAACATGCGTTACATCCCTCCTCTTTACATGACCATACCAGGACAAACGGTTTTCTTTTAACTTTTCTGTCACTGGCGCTACTTTCAAACTTCCTATATACTCATTTCTCACTGAATTCATTCTCGTCACTCCGCACATCCATCTCAACATTCCCATCTCTACTACATGCAATCTCTTTTCATCCATCTTTAACCATAAAGATTTTTATGATTATACTTAGTGCGTTGTTTTTACCCGACTGCCGAAGGAGGGTAATGTGTTTATCAGTCTATGTATGTATGTTTGTTCCTATGTGGCGTTCCAGAGACCAAACGCATTGGCCGATTTTGATGATTCTTACGTCAATCGATTTGTCTTAATCCTGCGAGTGTCACTGGCTACATTAAAATTGGAAAATACGAAAATGGCGGCATTTGGGCGCCATTTTGAGGGGAAAAAAATAATTTATTCTTCCAAATCCATCCATGATACCTGTGGGGTATCAAAATAAAGTATTTTAAGAGGCGATTTCTAAAATATAACACTTATATGTTTAAATGTACTTAATTCTAAAAAAATCTAACTGAAAAGTTGTAAATAAAAAAAGTTTATAAAAAAATCAAAAAACCCGACTGCTTAAAAAGCAAACTAAAAAGACGTAAACAAGAAAAAAATCATGCTGTGCAGTCGGAGGATACATCTGGTTTTGGTCCGCCAGCTCGGGAATATGTATCCTCCGACTGCACAGCATGATTTTCTTCTTGTTTACGTCTTTTTAGTTTGCTTTTTAAGCAGTCGGGTTTTTTGTTTTTTTTTTTTTAATTTAGTAATCGTTACATCAGCGTGGTCTCGATTCCTGAACCAGAGAGCCAAATAGTCCAATATATATGGAATTATAATGATCATAAAATTATGGTCATATTCACAAAATCTACTCGAAAGATTACTTTAAAGCTTCGGTTACTATGTGGTTAGGATTACATACTCGTTTTGAGTTAAAGGGGGTTATCTCTTAATGAGGGTATTTCTTTAGTGCGTATGTTGTTAATTAGTTTTAATTGGCTCATTAAAGCTTCAGTATCTTCGTCTGCGCTTTTATTATTCATTATTATCTAAATAAGCGTAGGTTTCAAGTGAACGCACTTAGTTTATTAATTGTATGTGTATTATTGTGAATGTGAAGACTATGTGGATAATTCTTTTTATTTTTATTTATCTTATTTAGTTTTTAATCACGGTCTGGCAGTTTGAGTATTTATGCGGCCTACCCGAATGACCTTTTTATGTTATTGTTCGTCAATTCGTTGAGCTCCTCAAATTCTGAGTTGAGCTGCACGGTTATTGACAAATGCGTGCACTGACTGGACAGGTCCACTCAATCTGGCTGGTTCTTTCCTCAAAAGACCATTTCAGACATCAGTACTACAAGGTCTTTACATGATCTAACCAAGATTTTGTCTGGACTTTAAAAGAGACTGTGACCTCTGAGTTTGTTTCGGCCTTTCTTCTCAGAGTAGTCAGACAGGAAACGCCGACCTCATCTAGTTTTAAAAAATATGATCGACATGTAAAAGTGTTTGTACAAACCAACTTACAGAAATAAAATCATTTATCATTTATTGTGTTCATCTATCTTTTCCATTTTCGCATAGAAAAATATGAGGCCCAGTTTTGCATTGAAATACAACTGGAACTTTTTGAACGACTGATGCACCCTGGGTAGACAGCCCCGCTACTATATTAAACTGGTAATAAATAATGTCTCATGTTCCAGTAATAACACTCGAAATCCAATCTCTTCAAACTGGTACATTCTAACACTGATTGGTAGCAAAAATTGCTATGATGCATAACATATATTTAACCCGAGGGAGCTCTTTAAAAAGAGACTACTTAAACGTATCGAGAATGTCACTAGTGTGAGAAATAAAATAAACTTTACAGAATTGCCTCTGGTCTCCTTCGTGTTGATGGTATGGTAATATTATTTCTAATGATTCATCATCAACATCATCATCATAACAGCCGAAAGAGGTCCACTACTGGACATTGTTGGAGCAAGAATCGCCACATTGACCGAGCCCGTACGTCTCGTATCCAGCGGATTCCCGCAACCTTCAACAGGTCATCGGTCCACCTAGTGGGAGGCCTTTCAACGCAACTTCTTTCGGTTCGCTTTCTAATAATTAGTTGTATTTAAATCCAAACTTGGTTCTCTGGTAATCCAAACTGGTGCTAATATTTTTTAAAAAATTGATGATATTGAACCGTATATTCTGTTGGCACAATAATTCGTGACTTTCATGGCATCGTTACTGGCTGGGAGCAGTGGTGGCCCGGTGGTATCGGCCACGACTTACAAGTTGTAGGTCGTGGGTTCGAGCCCAGGCAGGCGCTTTACTTTGCGTAAATTAATTCATCACCACTGCTCTCAAAACGGTGAAGGAAAACATCGTGAGGAAACCGGCATGTCCTAGAACCAAAAATTCGAAGACATGTGACATCCACCAACCCGCACTGGGTCCGCGTAGTGGATTACGGCCCATTCCCTCACATAGAGAGGAGGCCTGTGTCCCAGCAGTGGGAACATTAATAGGCTGATGATGTGTGATGTATTACTGGCTGCTGGCTGGAGCTTCTCAGCACCGGTTTTGGAGCACAGAGGGTAAGAAAGGTTGACATATGTAGTCATCAGTCATATTCGCACCTCTTAGCCGTTTCACCGAGATATCACTACTTAACCTGTTGACTTCACGTCTCCAATTTCAAACAATATGCCTATGACTTACCTTGACTACAAGAGCTTCAACTTCCTGGTCATATTTGAGCGCGAAATGCAGCTTGCCACAAAACTCCAGCTCAGCACTATCGGTGGAAGACTGACGGACCAGCTCGTTCTTGTACAGCTCCGGCTGGAAAAAGGGGATTATGTTAGTATTGAAGTAATATGTACCTTATAATCTAAAGAGAGAAATCAAATTTATTCGGCATAAACCAGAGGCACATCTATACTAATATATTTATAAATATTATAAAGAGGTAAAGTTTGTGAGTTTGTGAGGTTGTATTTGATTTTTTGATTTTACTATCTCCGATAAGCTTCAACAATCAAGGAAATAAAACTTGTTAACCTATAAAACCTAAAATTATCCCATTTACTAACCGTTCCAATTCAAGTCAAACATCAATTTCCCAGAACAAACAATCCTTTTAACAACCCCCGTTTATCATCAAATACAAGTAAAGCCAACAATGATACTAAAACTCCCAGCTGGCCAATCAAAAACAATAAAATTACACTTTACAACCAATTTAGCCTCGATCTACACAAAATTTAATATACGGCTGAAACTTGGGCGTTTAAATTTAACGTGGCCAATAAAAAATATTCAATAGAGCGTGGTGTTTCACGGTGGATGTATTTTTATGGGTGGCTTTTAGAAATATGGTACAATAAACGGTGGGCCAATGAATTTGGTAATAAGTGTAATGACGCTATGAAGGTCTATAAGAGGAGAAGTGGAATATATTCTTGTTTTAGATTTATAACACTTCGGATTCCGTGCCCGGCTGATGAATCCTAACTGAATTTGTAAAGAGTTAACATTTTGGAGTGGCATTCCCTGCCGGAGTCTGTGTTTCCCGATAGAGGTCTTTAAATCAAGAGTGAAGGTTACTTGTAGGCAAGCGTGCTACACCGTAGACCACATCATCGCTTACCGTCAGGTGAGATAGAGGTCAAGCGCGAGCCTATCTATAATAAAAACAAAGGAGAATGCTCATTTTGTAAGGGAACTTAGACCCCTTTAAAAAAATGGTTGTGTCTTGATAAATTTGGTTGTATATTGAAGAAAAAAACACGTTTTATTCATAATTGGAAAACATTATTTATTTCTTCACCCGGGTTCACGAGATATAACTATATTACTGTTCTTGAAATGAACCCTTATTACAATGTCATAAGGTGCACACAAATGTCCAAGTGAAGTAACCTGATTTGTTTTTGTCCGTACGTATAACGAAAGTACACGGATGGAAAAAAAACCGCCTAAGTGCGAGTCGGACTCGCGCACCGAGGGTTCCGTACAAACCTCAGCTTAAAGGTATTATAGACCTCTACGCGTTCATGAGGAGGGGTAGTAAGTTTAAAATTATTAAAAATATTTTTATTATATGATGTAACTAAAAATTTACGGTTTTCGCAATTTTTTCTTTATCTCTGCTATAAGACATTGCTACGTACCAAATTACAAGATTTTGAGTTCACGGGAAGAACCCTTGCGACCCGGTTTTGATTCCCTTGCGAGTGTCAAAAACTTGCGGAAATTTGCGGCATAAACGGCTGTATCTTCTGATTGCGTTTCACAGCTTTAACGGACAGTACACTTGAGTATTTGATATAAATTTCAGCTTGATATCTCCACGCGTTCCTGAGAAAAAGGGTCTTGACAGACAGACGGACGGACGGACAACAAAGTGATCCTGTAAGGGTTCTGCTTTTTCCCTTCGAGGTACGGAACCCTAAAAACACTAAAAATAAATCCGATTTATAGGATAATATTGAAATCGCACTCACGATACCTCAGGGCCCTGTGTGTAGACAATCTCCTATTGGGGTATTAGTTTGTAAGAAGTAATTTCTGGAAGTATCTTCTGATCCCATTATGAAAATTCTTTCGCTAATACAAAGCTACACTTTAGAAAACTTTTCATCCTGAACAAATATACGGGTGCTTTGGTAAGGTCACGCGAGTGATACCGAGAATTTTTTTTTGTTGAAACTACGGCTCCACCTACTAAAGAACAATACATATAATTATATTTGGGAAATACACACATAAGTACAGTTGTACTATCTCACGACGGCGGTTTGGTCTTAGTCTTGTGTGTAGATGGACATGCAAATAGTTACTGTGTGCGTAAGCTCAGGAGCACTCAGTATCGCCTGAGCGCACAGAAAGAATGTGCATGTACATCTACACACAGGACTAAGACCAACCCGCCGCTGTCGTGAGATAGAACAGCTTTACCACCTAAATTCCTCATCCACTGAAGGAAGATACATAAAACTTTTTGGCACATACCAAAAGCATTCCTAATTTCACACCTAACTGAACAAATTAGAACATCTGTCTGTAGTAACTCATTGCCATACATTTTCACTGACAGCTGTATTCGTAAAGTGCCTAATTTAGCCATTAACATAATTTCAACGAGTCTTTTCTCTTATGAAAGACAAATGTATAAAGACTAAGTGGTTATTCGTATCTAAATCTTTCTCATTTATAAACTTAGCAAGTCTTTGAGATTATTTAGCGAAATTGTTTTCAAAATGTCTTCATTAGGAAAATCTCTGGACGTTTACGGAAAAAGAAAGATGCTTGAATTCTGGGTACACGGCAGTGTATCAGCCAAGTTTGCAAAGCAAAAAGGCGACACATCAGGGTTTTATTCTTTCTTCTTCTTTGAGCCAATGTTTCCGTATTCAATTTTTAATTTATATGTTGTGTCGAATTTTGGCTGATCAGAGTACCCCCATCTGACCAGGTTATTATATCTACAGCGGCCCAATTGGCTTCGTAGCCTATTTAGAGATTTCCTGGTTGGCCATGGTAGCTTATGCTCCGCTGGAGGCTTTTTGGTAAGTTTTGTTACACGAAGCAGTTTGGGCCACTTTCGTTCCCTCGATAACTTATATTAAAACACTTGCAATTTTGCCTATCTAGTAAGATCCGTTTCTAGTTACTAAATCCCAGAATTCAATAAAAACCTCAACTCACGAGATAATGCCATCCGAAAATCACTATTATTATCAACGACGCGCTCACACACTGGCTCACTCATTAAAAGTTTAAACTACATCGGATAATTTGAAAATTGGTGTAGAGGTCATTTATTGGAAAAAATTCAAAGAACATGACAAAATTTCCTTTCGAAAGAATTTAAGAGTCAAGTTAGATTCCACGTCTTTTAAAAGCGAAGCCGTTAAAGAAGTACTTATATTGCAAGATTTTTTTAGTACTTATGAACTTGACCTTTTTTCACATTTATGTTTTTGTTGTGTTATTTATTTTTTCCTTAATGTGGACGAATTTTTTGACGCCCAATGAGCCTTTTTATACTTTTTTTTAAATAAATATGTTATGTTTATAATTTTATTTAAGTGGAAATAAATTTACGTTTTCCTTGATTTACTCATAAAGTATTTCTTGTTAAATAACTATGGCACTATGGTATATAGAATACTGTACATTACGTTACGTATAAATATAATTATTAATTAACCGCTAATATTCATAAAAGAAATTAGAACTGTAATTAAAATACGTTCCCAATTTTAACAGCTTTCTGAAAATACAGCGAATTGCTTCAATTTTATAATTATGTAGTGAATTAATTATCTTATAAAGAGGATTGAAGATCATAATAGCAGCATGTAGAACTGGTTTTAATATTACAATTGGGAGTTTTGGACCAAAGATACATGATGGATGGAGGTACTAATATTAAACGATAATTTTTTATCGTTTAATATTAGTACCTCCATCGATCTGCCCTCGTACCCTGACGTGTCAAAACTATCATAGTTCGACTGTAAAAAAAGGACAGATGTATACAAGTCATATACATCTCTTCCTCACGCATACTCAAAATAACCTTACTCTAAGAGCTTATAGTCACTATAGGCTTCCAGTCTTACCATATGCAGCTGAATATCAGTATTTACATAGAACGGGTACCTATCTGACCCCACATCTCAGTAGCTGGGTAACACGGTATCCCTTGGGCAGACTGGTGCCAGATTTTCTAGTTTTTGACTATCCGTAACGACAAATATCTATTTAATATTCACTAGAAGACAACGCACAGCCGAAACCTTTACATCTAAAAGCACGAAATTTAACATAAGACTTTCTTATAATAAATAAAGAAGATCCCCTAAAGGGGCAACAGATTAATCCTCTTAAGGATGAAAATATTTATATCAAATATCCGTAATATTTGCCAATAACCCTACGCGCATTGTTACCAATGAACGCGTGTTTTCAGCATAAATCATAACAATTATTGGTACAAACTAATATCGTATACAACTAGGAACAAGTCGGAACTAACGATCAAACTAAACTGTTTGGCTATGCAAATAGCAGAACTGTTGTTAGTTTATAGGACAAACAAATAGTTCAGTTGAGTCTACACAGAATGAATTGTTTAATACTGCTACAGGCATCTATATTTCACTGAAACTTTTCCGTCGACTTTGAATAAATTTTTGATTCGACCAAAATCGAAAAAAGTAATATGTAGTGATTTTCAAATAAGAAAACGCAATATTTCAACACAGTTCACTCTCCACCAGTCCTAGGAGAAGCAGTGAAAGCAAAGCTAACAAAACTCGTCAACCAAAGTACGTACCGCAAAATGCTACCTATCAACGCATCAAATACCCAGCAACGCTATAGGAGTGAATGGGTTTCTTCTAGGCAAGCGTGCTTCATTCACTTACATAATATATTATTAATAAAAAAATAAAAAAACAATTTTACAATCAACTCTCTACCAGCAGTCAATCACGACACCAATCATTTTCAAAACAAACGAACCTTTAACGCTTCAAAAAGCTGTTATCGATTTCCTTCATTAAAATGAAACAAGACTATCATACCCTTCAGGTGACAACTCGATTTCCACTCTCTCATTATAGATAACGCTTCGAGCGAGAACAGAACACCATAGAGCAAGGAATAGCCACGCTGGGAGTGACTAGAGACGGCATTACTATATTTAATTCAATTTTTCATATTCGTAACCCGTAGAAGTAGTTCAAAGCACTAGAGAAGCTCGCGGCTACATAATAAAAACCGCTCGATTCGATCTACGAGGTTAAGCAACCCTTGCCGAGGTTGATCCGTGGATGGATGACCATCCAGTTTATACTGTGACTCCTCTGGTGCCCCGGAAAGCACGTTAAGCGATTGGTCCCGACTGTTACTTGTACATCTTTGACACTGGCCGGAGAAGAGGCCTGTGTCCCAGCAGTGGAAACATTAAGGGCTAATGATGATGATTTCAAAATTATCAGAGGTCATCAGTTTCCATAAAAATTGACACTGACTGATGATTTTCACTCGGTGGCTTTCAGCACAGTATATTCTACCAATCCTAGGAGAAGCAGTGGAAGCAAAGCCAACAAAACCCGTCAACCAAAGTACGCACCGCAAACTGCTACCTAGCAACGCATCAAATACTTCACTCGGTGGCTGGTAGCAGCTGGATGAGAGTTGCCGAGGACAGCTGTAGGCTCATGATGATGATGACACGCTCAATTTATACGGTTTTTTTTACAATGCATCTTCTAGCAGTGGTTACCTCGCCACGGTGCTCTCTGGTGAACACTATTCAATAATGTAGCCCCAGATTGAAAGGGATCTGCTTGTAATGAGTTCCATTTCAATGGGGTAGCGAGACAACGCATATTATATGCTTGCTTGGTTGGTTATGGCATAATTACTGTATGCAATACTATATGTAAATATAGGTCTGTAATTGATTATTCAATGCATACCTATATATACATAAGTACATAAAATCACGGTTGTGTTCCCGAAAGGGTAAGTGCTCGTTCACACAGAGGTCCGTTTTACAGGTCCACTTTATCGTATACGTTTTTATTCGGCGCTGACGTATGTAAATGTATGAGCGAGTTCACACACATGACAGTTTCCAGATCTAGTAAAAAATACCGATCCGACAAAATATACAGCAGTCTGTTTTACAGGTCGACACAGTACTTACGCCTATGTTGAAAATGATTTTTGATAAGGTGTCTGAAACCTTATAATAAAAAAACAACCTCCAGAATTGCAATACCTCCACGTTGTTCATCCAGAACTAAAATACGCTAAATAACGCTACTAAAATTTTGGTAGCGTTTGTCAATCCCATTTGTTATGGTCGTACTACTAATCGTTTTTACTGATATACCAATACCAAGAAGGCATCAAAACCGTTCCGAAAGTAAAAATTACAAGACGATACTAAAACAAAAACGCTCCCAATTACTATGTTACAAAAGCTACGTAATAAACAATGAACTACTTCATCACAAAGGTTTCTCTCTAGTCAACAAAATAAAAGAAAAAACTGAAACGATTTCAGGAAAGAAATAAAAGTCGGAAAGACTTCATTATTACTTTGGAGTCTTACTTTTCCTGATGCCGCCGGCTTTTCTACTGCTGCTACGTAATAACAATTATTTTTTGACTAGTATGATAAGGAGAGTACACACTGACGATTAATGTGAGTAAGTAAGTTTTTATTTATTTTTCAGTATGTGCACATTGAGATCTTACATTAAACATTGTTTCACACATTCTACCATTGCTAGTGTAGAAATATTAAATAATATGCTAGGTATATGCAAATCAAAACTAGGTACATTATAAGAATATTACATAAAGTTATAATATTTTGTATTAAGTTTATCAATTTATAATTTTAATGACAAACACATTTATTTATAATGTCAAAATTTATAGTTAAATCAAAAATATAAATCTTCTTGTCGAAAATATAAATCATAATGTCAAAAAATAAATCATCATGTCAATATATAAATCATAACGTCAAAATAAAAATTACGATGTCAAAGAATTCTTATTAATGCAAAATACTAACGTCATTAGTACAAAGTACGTGTAATGTAACAGATAAAGTTTCAGCTTTACATCTGTCAATACATAGAGTTGAGCATTACATTACAGTATGAAGACTTGAATTGTTGCAATACTGTTTTCAAGACAAATTAAGATCATAAAAGTACCAGGAGCTTACGATTTTTAAGCGGTTTGTAATAAGATGTTCAACGTCAAGCGGTTACAAATGCACAATATCATCACAGTAACCACCCCACACAATCTATTTATCTTTTTTAGTCTTTCTCAACTCTTACAAGCACTCACATTCATCCATTGTCATTTACCATTTTTTTTATTTTTTTTTATTGTTCTTTGTGTACAAGTACAAAGGCGGTTTAATGCCTTAATAGGCATTTTCTACCAGTCGACCTTAGGGTGGTGTAGAGATAAAACTAGACAGGTGCAACTAAATGATAGGATAAATAGACAACAAAAATATAATGATATAAAAAAATTATAGATAGGTATTATGTTATTTATTTATATACACTTTATTGTACACCATAATAAAGAAGAAAAAATAAACTTAATACAAAAAAATACAATGGGCGGCCTTATCGCATTGCGCGATCTCTTCCAAGCAACCTGGAATGGACAGAGATTACCTGGACATGACATGGGGTTGTCAGTGGTGCGACAATACCAACAATGAACATAATATAGATACAATAATATTTACAAGAAACAAAACATGTTAGTATATATTATAAATATATACTTAGATCCATGCATACATATAACCAATTTTATTGAGAAACCGAAACCAACAAATCAATTCTGTGCTGATTCTGCAAACTTCTTGTGAATGTACTCATGTGCCTTAAATTTGAAAAAGAACCGACTGGTTGCTGTCCTGATACCTAGACCTTAAATTTGAAAAAGGGAGATCGCCTGGACAAAGAAGGACGAGTGGATGAACCCAGAGCGGTGAGAGGTACATTGAAGAAGATGATTATTAGTGTAACGAAGATTTGTACTGTGGGCAGAGAGAGCAAAGGAATTGAACATGAGAAGTCAGATAAGAAAGAGAAGTGCGTTTATCAATAAAAGAAAACATATACAATACTCTCCGATGAGTATTCCCCTTTACGTCAGCCAGCCTACATTGCGGAAATCATGTGGAAATGACACGTCTGCTCATGACATGCCGGTGACAATCTACACGGGAACAATGGAGTTAATTTAGTACCTGTTTATGTCCAAGCAGTGCGCCTGACGCGTTGGGTAATACAGTGTACCTGACGGTTTTGACAACCCTACCACAAGGGCAATGTCAATGTCAGTGTTCTGCAGCGAGTATTATTTTTGAAATTGGAACAATAATTTTGAAGATATTGTAAATAGATTTTACAATGCATGTTCTCGAAAAGAGCTCTTTCCAAGCATCCAAACTGTGCGAAATGTCACTTTTTTTCACTAGTGATTTTTACTTTCCTTTTATTTTACTAAAAACTGAAGTATTTAATGAATATTTAAAATAAAAGTATATACAGTGTATAAAATACTTAAATAACTAAAACTACAATCCTATACACTTTAACCAAAAACTACTCACTAACTAAAACAAAAAATATACTTAATTAAAATATGGCGTCGAAAAACTCCTCCACATCGTTCCCCACTGGTAATGTACCCAAAAGGCTGGCAGCATTGCCACGTTGTATGGCAATGCTTATTCTCTGACCAAGGTAAAAGCCAGCCCTTGGGTCACGCGAAGTGTCAACTAGGCGTTTGGACAGATCTTTAAACAAAGCGTGAGCACTCGGACCCCACGGACCAAGAGTTTCAACCCCAAACGGCTCGAAAATATAACTACCGATTAGGTTATTATATTTCCGCCGCTTGAGGTTCTCTGCAGCCGCAGCGACAGCGCCAGCACAGCACGATGAACTCGGAAGATGGGATGGCGCAAGAGTATCAACACAAGTAGCGTCCCACACTAAAGGCCTACCCATCTTCCATGGAAACAAAGACATCCCGTCCGGTCTTTTGCCATCGTCGCGTGCCAGGCCATGGGGTTCTAAAACGGCCGGAACGCCGACGGTGACGAGAGCACGTCGGATGATGTCGTTTAAGTTTCCGTGCCGAGCGAAGCGACCCGCACTTCGGCTGCATGAAAGTCCGTGGTGACCGAGGCTGTTGACAACTTCGCCGCAGTGGCAACGATGTGGAGAACAGCAGGGAGCGCCAAGACGTAGGGAAGCAGCGAGGCGGAAAGTAGTGTCGTCAAACAAGGTGCCTATGTTCGACGACGGTAGTGCGTGAAGCCAGAGGCCCGACTCCCACTCACCCACAGCCAGCAGGCGAGCACGCTCGGCAGGAGTGGCAGAAGTGGCAATTAGGTGCTCCAGAACTGCTCTGCAGAGCGGCTCATCCCACCGTCTCTGGGAAGATGGGTAGTCGGGGGGATTACAGTTCGGACAAGCGAGTCTCCAAGCACCAATAGCCTCGGTGAAGCACGGCACATCAAAATTAATCAGTATGGGAGCTAGGATATTCCTGATTAATTTCTCAGTACCGTGGACCGAGGATATAAAAGCCGGTAAACTAATACTTGAAATTTTGCGGACGCCGAGGCCTCCCATACGGATGGGAAGAGTAGCTTGAGCCCAAGCTCGGTCGTCCATGGCCACATTTAAAATTAAAGTTAATGTATGACGGATAATTTGGTCCATTTTTTCTAAAAGAGGAAGGTGCTTCCATAGATGGGAAGCACGAAGGAAATATGATAATTTTGGGCCAAAACAACAAAAGCGAATTATGGTGATGGCCGAATGCATGTTAATTTGGAGCAATCTTTCCGAAATGTTGTTGAAATTTTGTATTTTTTCCTCAATAAAATCGGGAAAGGAATCATCGAAGATTGGGGACCCAAGGAGACGAAGAGAGCTTTTTTCAATAATTTTGATTTCGGGGGCTATTTCATGGAATTTTGAAAGTGTCACATGTCTGTCGATACTGTCAGATAAAAATAACTCACATTTGGAAAAATTTAGATCCAGTCCTATAGAATGTAGTTGGTTTTTTAATAATTGCAAGTCATCTAAAACTGTGTCTACATCGCCTCCTAGGGTTCCATCATCGAGATACCAAACGTTAAATTTTGAATTTAGCTGTCGAATAATTGGGTGAATAGCCAGACTGAAGATCACTGGCCCGAGAGGGTCACCTTGTTGACAGCCAACAGCGGATTCCAGAAGGTGTTCCCGATAAAGTAATTTAGATGGATGCCTATAACATTGCCAGAGAAAACTAAAAATTTGAGGTATTTCTTTTTTAGCTTCTGCCAGCAAGGTGTCCCTATTAAGTGAATTAAAAGCATTTTTAATATCAACCTTCAGGATGACCTCTCCTTTGCCAGAATTTAGGTAGGTCGATAATGCATGTACGGCAGCCTCACAGCCCCCTTTGGAACCGTAACCAAGCTGCAGGGGCTGAAATTTTTCCGAAACTACCTCACCATAAAATTTACAGCAAATCTTGGCTGCCATACGCCGGTAAGTAGTTCCTACGGCAATGGGACGAATCCCGCCATCCTTCTTGCGCAGGGCACATAAATTGGCCCCATACAACATGTCGATGACGGACTCGTTTATCTTACCGGAGAGCATAAGGTTCATCAGAGCCGTAAGCTCCTTCAAAAGCAACTCACCAGCTTCCCCAGCGCCTGAACACATTAGGTCCTTTAAGTGCTGAGGACTCAGGCCGTCGAGGCCGCCAGCAGAGCCACTCCGGAAGGAACACACGGCTCTGATCACCTCTCGACCTGTAATGGTGAGGGTATTAATATCAGGATCGGGGGGGTCGGGAAAAGAAAGACCATCCACTGGGGCAGGGTGTTTGCTCTCCAGAGCTGCAACAGTATCTGGAGAACACGGTGCCACCACATCACTACTAAAAAGAATCCTGGCTGCTCCGCTAATGTCACCTTCCCCTAATTTCGATTCGAACCTACCTACCTTTTATTTTTATTTTTAACTTCAACGTCGGCCCGACGCAACGCATAGAGCTTTTTTTATTTGAGAAAAGTTTCAAAAATTACACAGAACAGATACAGTACATATTATCATTCATATAAAAGGTAAAATAAAACTAATACTTCATTAAAGGCGTTTTTAATTACTCTAGATTTAGATTTTGATCAATAAATTATTAATTTTAAATATTCATTAAATATGTTTGGCAGAATGTATATTTTACTCGTGCCTTTTTGCGTTTTTTTTTTTATTTCAATATTCTACCGCGGACATGTGGCACTCCGCGATCTTTTTTATAGTGGTTTTATTTTGTTTGTTTCTTATTTTTTCATTAACGTTACTGTCTGACTCCTACGTCGGACATTGATCTTGAAAAGGGTTGCCGCTTCGAGTACCTGGAGGTCTAGGGCGAGTTGTCCTGACAGGATAAGTGCCGATGTCAGAGACACCGTGCGGTATGCTTTGCAGATCTTCTGCGCGAAGCCCCTCTGCAGTGAGTCAAACTTTTTCCTTGTCATCAGTTTCTCAGCTGCGGGGGCCCACGCACTCGCTGCATACATCACGATGGGCTCTATCACCGACACGTATATCGTCCTGATTATCTCTCCGTTCAGACCCCAAGTCACCCTCGCCGCACATGCCAACTGCTTGTAGATGTCCGCGGCCTTTCTACAGGTCGCAGACACGTGCGCATTGAAGGTGAGCTTGGAGTCTATCGTGAGACCTAACAGCTTCACTTCCTCAACCAGGTTTAGCTGCGTGCCCGACATATGAAGTACCGGAGCGTCGTACTTTCGCTTCCTCGTTAACACCATCGCATTGGTCTTGTGCGCGGCGAAACGTAGCTTATTTTGGACGCCCCATTCCGATACTTTGGTTAGCGTGCTGTTGGCTGATTGCTGCAGAGGACCGGCTGTGAAGTCAGAGAAAACTAGGACAACGTCGTCCGCGAAGGCTTGGCAGTATACCCCCATACTAGCCATTTTTTGTAGGAGTGAATCTAGGATAAGGTTCCAAAACGTCGGTCCGGCTATTGAGCCCTGGACGCATCCTTTCGTGGTTCCCTTCTCGCTAGTCGCTCTGGCGTAGTTGACCCTGATGTTCCGGTCTTCCAGGTATGAGGCGACGAGAGCATAGATATTTGCTGGACAATTCTTGGCTACCATCTGCTTCTTGAGTGCGGGCCACCACGCGTTGTCAAAGGCCCCCTCTATGTCCAGTGATATCAAAAGCACGATCTTTTTTGCTTTGATTTCGGCTCGTAAGTGGCCCACTAGAGCATAGAGGGCGTCCTCGGTTCCGCGCTGTGGCATGAAGCCGTATTGGTTTGTGTGTAGTGTTGGGAGGAAATGCCACTGTAGTCGGCCTACTAGAAATTTCTCGACGATTTTTCCTAGGACCGAGAGCAGACCTATAGGCCTGTACGACTTAGGGCTGGTGTAGTCGTCCTTTCCTGGCTTGCGGAGAATGCACACGTGGGCGATCTTCCACTGCTTCGGGAAGTGTGACAGTGACAGAAACTTGATTGCTATCGCTAAGAACACCTCCCTATCGCAGTTTATTGCCGCTGTGCAGATGTCTGCTGTTAATCCGTCGGGACCGGGGGCTTTTTTCGGATTTTGGTTCTGGGGAACCATTTCCAGCTCCGCGGTCGTGAAGGGCGGATCGTCTGCAGACAGACCTTGGGGGTTCTTCTCCTCCGCTAGCCTCCTTAGCGCAGTGTGGTAGGGCTGTTCGGCATCCGTTGAGTCGTCGGGGTAGAAGGTTTTTTGCCAGAAGATCCGCAGATTGCTCTGGACTAAGCGTCTCGCCTGCGGCGTTTCTCAGGAGCGCGTCGTCCTTTCTTCTGGCTGTCTTCCTTATTAGCCTGTAGATGCCGTCCAACATGCTCTCTCGGTCCTGCTTCGTGCAGAACTCCTTCCAGTTGGCTGTGGCTGCTTCCGTTGCTGCTGTCGTGTAAGTTTGTTTGCCCAGCACGTACTCTTGGATGGTGAAGTGTCTCCGGCTTGCGGCTGCGTTTCGGTTCCTTCTCTTCTTCGTCATGGTGTCTTTTTTCAGACGGTCTAGAGAAGGGGTCCACCATGGGGGCTTGGCGTTGTGTTTGGGCGACCTAAGTTTTGGAATCGCTTCCTCGCATGAGCGGTGGATGTTCTGAGTATAGTTTGAAATAATTGTCTCCAGATCCTCTGGGTTCGATGCGTTCGAGACTCTGACTTGAGTGATGCCACTGTCTGCTAGGCTGGTCTTGAAGTGGGTGTTGAAGTCGGACCACTTGGCCTTCTTGGTGTTGTAGATGCGCGTCGAAATTGGCCTTAAGGGTTCTAGGGCCTTTTCTAGGCGCATCGAGAAGGTTATAGCGTTGTGGTCTGAAGTTGTTAGACTTCTTTCTACCCGCCATTCTTCGACTTTGCCCAGCAGCGACGAACTGCAAGCTGTCACGTCGACGATGCTTGTGCACCACCTGTCATTTCTGTATGTCTCGAACGTTGGTGTTTGGCCCGTATTTAGGATGTGGAGATCCCGCTCATTGAGGAAAGAACTGTACGCCACCCGCGATGGTTTTCGGAAACACTTCCCCACCAATGGCTCCAGGCATTTACGTCTCCTCCCACCACGATGTTGTTTGTATTCAATTTGTGTGTCTTGTATTGTGTTTCGGATAGGTAAGGTTCGATGTCCTGGTCACCCTCAAAATAGACCGACAGTACTCCAAAGCTGAGCTGACCCACCTTTAGCAAGACAGCAGCAATGTTCTCGGTCACAAGCTGGGGGTCGTGGACGACCTCCAGGTTGTTACCGAAAACAACAATCGCTGCCTTGTCTGGCTTTTGGCGGTTGAGGCTGCACTGGATGACTTGTGTGCCAGGGTTTTGTTTCATCACACCTGTTCTTCCTATGTAGGGCTCTTGAACAAGTGCTACTGAAATTCCTCTTGCCTGGGCCGCCATGTAGAGTTCTTCTGTGGCCAGCTTGGAGCCTTCTTGCGTTACGACGTGACAGCTATTTGCACATGCGCAGTATATATGCCCGAGGAACTTTTAGTTAATCTGTGCTTATGCTGAGCGCGCTCGAATAAGCCCGCCATTTTATTAATTTTTGCTTAGAACAGATATATTTTTTTATTTCCTCGTACAATGCATAGTAAAATGTTGTATTATATTCGTGTCGATTTATCCACTCACTCGTTTCGCTCGCTCGTGAATAAAAATGCCACTCATCGGAAATCACCTACCTTCCGCACTTGAAGCATAAATAAGTATTAACTGTGTTTTTAGGGTTCCGTAGCCAAATGGCAAAAAACGGAACTGTCTGTCCGTCTGTATGTGACAGCCACTTTTTTCCGAAACTATAAGAACTATGCTGTTGAAACTTGGTAAGTAGATGTATTCTGTGAACCGCATTAAGATTTTCACACTAAAATAGAAAAATTACTATACAGGATGTCCCAGAAATCGACGTCAAGCCGTAAATGGGTGATAGACCAAGTTATAACAGTTCTCAGAAAAATACGAAAAAAAATCTATCTCATGTTTTTAAAAATTTATGGTCACTTTAAAAATTTACAAAAAAAATCAATCCCTGTAATGGTTCTTTAACTCCAATTGCTACAAATCCCATAATTTATCTAATTTTTTTATTATTATGTAATCTTGAATAATGCTTGTGTAGATTTTTGCCTAAAATTCAAAGCCAACTCCTCCTACTTGGAAGAAAATTAAACTTTTTCAAAACCAAATTATTCAAATTTACTATTTCGCCCAACTTTAACTGACTGTACTGAAAAAAAAATGTACTACGCTAGTTTGGCAAGTAACATGAAAAATTGGCGCATTTAATAAGGATTCAAAAATGGTGTAACACTTGCTAGATTACGTTTTCAATAATTGGCCAAGTATTTTTTTGTAAATAGTCTCAGTTTTTACACAAAATGTCCATACTTCCTTAAAATAACTTTAGCTTACCTAAAGCTTTGCTAAACTCCGTTTCTAGTTCGATAGAGACGGAGAGAGTCATTTTACGAAGTGTGAGCGAGACAGAGAGTGACGCCACCTTTATCAGTGACACAACCTTTATCATGAAACGGAGATACAATTTACCGATGAGTGCGAATGAGACAGCAGTAGTTATTGTTCTGTTTTGTAAGCGCAGACGCACACACAATTACAAATCAGTACGTTACGCTGCTTTGTTTACTGCGCATCTCCGTATTCGTTCATGTTGATTCCGTACTTACCACTTTTTGCGTTGTTTTCTGGACTTAATTGCTTGTGATTTGGACTGTTTAATTCCTCTTTCTGACGACCTGTGCTTTACTCTGGACTGTTGCTGATCCTGTGATTGTGTAGTACTACCATGGCTGTGTACACTGCATTGGAATATGCGAACATGCACCTCGTTTATGGGGAATGCAGATGCAATGCCAATGCAGCCGCTAGACTTTATCGTGAGAGGTACCCGAACAATCGTCACCCAGATCATCGAGTTTTTATTAATGTGCACCGTTCACTATCAGAGGGACGATTCCCTAACCAAGTACATGGTGAAGGAAGACATCGTAATCCGTACGAAGACGTCGTACTACAAGCAGTCCAAGAAGACCCAAGTGCTTCTGTACGTGGAATCGAAACAAGCACAGGTGTATCTAAGAGTACCGCCCACCGAATCTTAAAAAAGAACGAGTTCCACCCGTATCATGTACAGCGAGTACAATCATTACTGCCACGGGATTACGCTCCCAGAGTTGCGTTTTGCCAAAGGATGCTAGAAAGGCACAGAGAAGACCCTCGATTCTTAGAGAAGATTTTATGGACCGATGAGTCAAAATTTAAAAAAGATGGCTACATGAATTTGCACAATTTGCACGAGTGGCATGTAGAAAATCCAAATTTGATGAGGCAAGATAAGTCACAGTATCGATTTAAAGTAAACATGTGGACCGGGATACTAAATGGCAAAATAATTGGACCTTTTGAGCTGCCAGAGATTTTGAATGGCGCAGTTTATTTGGATTTTCTTCAAAATACTTTACCAGATTTATTAGAAGACGTGCCACTGAACGTTTACAGGGAAATGTGGTTCCAGCAAGATGGCTGCCCAGCGCATTATGCCCGTTTAGTAAAAGAACATCTTGATGAAGAATACCCGCTCAGGTGGATAGGGCGCGGTGGGACAATCTTGTGGCCACCCCGTTCGCCTGATTTAAATCCCCTAGATTTTTTTTACTGGGGAGCGGTAAAAGAGAAAGTGTACTCAAAAACAATAGAGAATTTAGCCGAGCTGCGGGAAAGAATAACGGAAGCCGTTGTCTTTGTAAATAGGGGAAGATTTGCCCGGAAAATAACCAGATCTTTTTTAAGAAGATGTCGTGCTTGCATTGCCGTCGAAGGAAGGCAGTTTGAACATTTATTGTAATAAAAAAAAAAAAAACTGATAATTTGTTTTTTTTTTCTAAGATGAGAAAACTGGTCCTGACTTAAAGTAAAAAGGTTGAGTCACTATCATAACTTTGCTCTTAAATTACGTAAAATTTCGATTTCTTACCTCGCTCACACTTCGTAAAATGACTCTCTCCGTCTCTATCGAACTAGAAACGGAGTTTAGCAAAGCTTTAGGTAAGCTAAAGTCATTTTAAGGAAGTATGGACATTTTGGGTAAAAACCGATACTATTTACAAAAAAAAAATTGACTAATTATTGAAAACGTAATCTAGCAAGTGTTACACCATTTTTGAATTCTTATTAAATGCGCCAATTTTTCATGTTACTTGCCAAACTAGCGTAGTACATTTTTTTTTCAGTACAGTCAGTTAAAGTTGGGCGAAACAGTAAATTTGAATAATTTGGTTTTGAAAAAGTTTAATTTTCTTCTAAGTAGGAGGAGTTGGCTTTAAATTTTAGGCAAAAATCTACACAAGCATTATTCAAGATTACATAATAATAAAAAAAAATGATAAATTATGGGATTTGTAGCAATTGGAGTTAAAGAACCATTACAGGGATTGATTTTTTTAGTAAATTTTTAAAGTGAACATAATTTTTTTTAAACATGAGATAGATTTTTTTTCGTATTTTTCTGAGAACTGTTATAACTTGGTCTATCACCCATTTACGGCTTGACGTCGATTTCTGGGACACCCTGTATATGGTGGGTCCCCATACTTAGAACTGAAACTCATTTTTTTTCATCTATCCCATACGTGTGGGGTATCTCACTCAGCTGAGTAACAGTATTATACATGGATCGACTGCCTATCTGACCTCCACAACCCAGTAACTGGGTACCACGGTACCTTGGCAAGACTGGAACTAACATATGTTATTGAGTCAAGTACTTCAATAAAGTCAAATTAATTTTGTGTGCAATTAAGTACAATCAAAATCTTGAAAACTATGATAATATTTCATTTCAGGAAATGTTATATAGTAAGGCATTAATCAGGATTTAATGAGTAAATAAACAGATAATAATATTACGCTATCAACAATACTAAGTTACGTACTTACATAATATAAGGTTTACCGAAGCAATATGTATGTATTACATAAACGTAATGTGTTAAATTTCGTCTAAACACGATAACTTATGTAATTTCACATCAAAGCTTGTACATGAGTGATGGAAACAGATTCATTTCGGGAATGTATTTCAGAGCAAAATATTACTGTTTTTAGACTACTAACTTAATTTTAAATAAAATACTAGCGATCTGCCCTGGCTTTGCACGGGTAGTAGAGCACATGTTTTAGACCTATAAAAAAGAAATAGCCCACCATAAATTCTTTAATTATCGTATTATATTCTTTTTTTTTTTTAATTATCGTCATATTTCAACCTTTTTATACAAAACTTTAACAAATTACTTAAACCTTCCTAATTAATCATTCTGTCTATTGGTGAAAACTGCATGAAAATCCGTTCAGTAGTTTTTGAGTTTATCGCAAAAAGACAGACAGACAGACAGGCACGGCAGGGGACTTTGTTTTTAACCGACTTAAAAAATAGGTGGATCTCAGTTTGACTCGTATGTTTGTATTTTTGTCCGCGATTTTCTCGCGTTTGGCTTAACCGATTTTGATGCGATTTTAAAGTATTTGAAAAAGTATTTGTTACATTCTAGAGAAGGTTTTGGTATAGAATAAATGGATACCCCGTGATTTCGCCGCATGGATCATTTATGTATGTATCTTTCTCTACGCATTTCTCCGAAACTAGTAATGGGATCGTGATCATTATGTTATTATTGACTTAAGTATCTCTCAACGGTCATAGTGTAAGTTTAATCAAAATCGGTTAGGCAGTTTTCAAGACATAGAGTATACAACCGAACTCTTTATCGATAAACAGCACGAATGTATAAAATGAGTTATTATGGGTATTTTTTAAATCCTTTAGGTACCTTACTATGGAACTAGCTCAATTTGTAGTGATGGTGAACCAAAAATAAGAGAGAAATAAAAACATTATCGCAAAAAAATTAACCGACTTCAAAATCAAAACACTAAAAAGTGAAAACGATAAAAACATGAGGTACGAAAGACACCGACTTTCGAAAAGAAAGTTTATTTTGTTTTTGAAGTCGGTTAATTTTCTTGCGTATAAGTTTTATAATATTATGTAGTGATAAGTGTTTGCCACGGTTTCACCGCCGTGGCTGTGGCAGGAACCGTAAATTTATTTTTTAGGATAAACAGTGTGCTCTTTACTTTCAGCAATAGTTTAGTTTTCTACCAGAGAATAGTACATTGTGATACAAGGGTGGAATAATCTAGACACCCGTTTATCACACGACATTTTTCAATACAGTTGTGGGAAATAGTAAAAACAAATCAAAGAATTAGATTTGTTTATTCACAAAAAATAAAATTTTCGCGCGTTTTTGCTACTGGAAATTTTTTTTACAACGAAAACAGCCTGCACAGCCTATTCGATTTTTGGCAAATGTTGATGTGAAAATAATTAAATTGAATCTGGTAATTAAATATATTAAACAACCATTTAAAAGACTTTTGAGAGTTCAATGCTAAAACGTACGGAATCATTCCATTTTTCTCGTTTAAAATCTATCCCATTTTATTCTATGTATGAAAACTCTTAGCTACTAAACTTTTTAAATTGACTTCTTTGATTATAAAAATCTAATTCTTTGATTTGTTTTTACTATTTCCCACAACTGTATTGAAAAATATCGTGTGATACACGGGCGTGTAGATTATTGCAAACTCGTGTCATTAAAAACCCTCGCCTTCGGCTCGGGCTTGTTAATGACAGCTCGTTTGCAAAACCTACTTTCCACCCTTGTATCACAATGTACTATTATAATCCTACTTCTATAATAAACGCGAAAGTTTTTGAGGATGGATGGATGGATGTTTGTTACTCTTTCACGCCAAAACTACTGTACCGATTTTGAAGAAACTTTACAGAAATATAGCTTATACATCAGAATAACACATAGGCTATAACTTATAAATATGTTAGGCGAAGTACTAATACTACGCAGGCGGAACCGCGGGCGGCAGTTAGTTCTTAATAGCTAAGTTTTGGTTTTGTAATTACAGGCTTTCGTTTTTCAAGAGACTTTTCAACTTATTTCTATGAATATTTAATCCAATAAACTTCAATCGACTTTTATGATAAACTACTAAATAAATACATAAAATAAAGAAAGAAAATGTAAAGTGATCACGATTTTTAAAAACCGCTTAACGTGAACTAGGCTAGAAAATTTACATAAGAATCTAGAATATCTAGATTTAGGCAGGTACTTGCCGTTGGGCACTTAACTTAGGCTTAGCACGCACTGTTGTATTTAACCACAGAATACCACAGAATCCACCGCACCGCGGCGCGGATTAAATTCGCGCAAACATTTTGAGCTCTATGAACAATCATCGGGCGGTAATTTATCCGCAGTGCATGATAAACGGCAACTATATCTATGAATGAATGATGTTATGCCCTCCTTGTCTTATCCTTGACACATTCTGTGTTTTTTAAAAGGTAAGCAATAGAGCAGGATTTATTTTTCTCCCTTTTCTTTTTTTTTTTTAGCGGCCTTATAAGGTGCGTCAGCGGTTTCTCCTTATTTTGTAGCGATTCTCATAAAGTCGATTAGCTCCTAAAAGGTTAATTCAGTACGCGAATATAAATACGCACGAATAAAATCCGTGCGGCTAAAATTCGCAATGCGTGCTACTCTCAGCCTTAATATTATAAGAGCTAAAATTATTGCTTTTGAAAGTTACTCTGATCCGACTAAGGAAATTCATTGATTTTTAGAAAGTTACGGTATCGGTGAGTGTTATGGGTTACTTATTACAAGTTCTTTTTATTAACTTGCAATGAATATATGTATTTTTGGATCAAATCTTGCAATTGAATTTTAAAGCACTTATCCTCAATTGATTGAGATGAAATTTATACATGTTTGGCTTGGATGACATTGCACGATAAGTTAAAAAGAAGGTATATATTTTTTTTTTTGATAAAATTTATATAATTTTTTTTTTTTTTTCTTATTATTTTAAATTTTTAAATATTTCAAAAAAGAAACAAAATAAAAAATAGAGGCCCACCGGTATTGGGAACAGGGTCCAAGCTACCAGTGGTCAGGGCTCCAGACAGAGGCCTCTTAAAAACACGAGTCGTGTTCAGAAATACTGCTTTCTGAATCAGGACCTTGACCCAGCCGCCTAACGAGAGCCTCCTAAGGTGTTGGTCGAGGCTCGTTGCTATTAAGCTATTGGCTGACACGACTATCGGTACAATGATCGCTGTGTCTACATCCCACATGTCTAAAACCTCGCGAGCCAAGTCAAGATACTTGATTTGCTTATCTTTCTCGGCGTTCACGAGGTTCCCATCATGCGGGATATTTATATCAACACATTATTATTATTACAAGATTTATATTACTTTGCTTACGTATGTGTGTCCGGCAACTAGTAATAAATTTTTCAAGCAATTCCTGGCATCGATAAAGCTGAAACATGGCGTACTTGTATGACTTTGGAAATATTCTAATAATATGGTACTATGGAGCCGGAAGATGATGATAGCAACTCCTAAACCAGAAAAGATATGATGATCGTGTTTAGGCTCATTCGATATGTATTAAGAAGCGATATTATATGTCATCATGACTTAAAGATTGTTTTAAAAAGTTATTTTTTTTTATAAAACGGCGTAACGGCGTGTTTTTATGGATGTAATTAAATTTGATTAATACTATAAATTTAATAGTGATTATTGTGTAGTTAACTAAGGACCAACACAATTGATTTTGCTTGTTTTTAATATTTTTTTGCAAACATTCAGACACAGTGTAAAATTGTTAATGAATAAATGAAATTAAATGAATGAAATGAACTAAATTAATGATATGAATGAAATGAGTGGAAAGAGTGAAATGAATAAAATGAACGAAATGAATGAAATTTATGAATTGAATTACTATCCCGCAAAGAACAAAGTTCTTGTAGAGCAAAGCCGCAGTAATAAACAAGCGTGCTTAACTGCTCAGAAACACAATGTGCCCTTCATTGTGTGTTCATTTATGTTCTGTCATACATTCCTTATTTTTTATTCTTTTTAAACTCAGCTTCCAATTTCAAAAGACTCCCAACTCGCCAAAAATATTATTTTTAATTATAGGCTTGGAACACACAAGCCTGTCCCGCTTCTGTTTTCTACCAAAGAGTTTTGTTACACAAAAAGTGGCCAGTAGTACTATAATCACGAGCAAAAGATATAAGAGAAAACAGCGAAAAATGCTCAACAAAGACAAAAGGGGCGATAATTAAGAAACCAGAATCATGTGCACAAGCCTTTATTCGAGGTATAGTGTCTTTTATCAAAGAGACTGTAATGACAGTGGACTTTAAAAGTAATAATGAAGACCGAAACAAATTTGTATTTTTTGACGCCTCGACTAATTAACCCCCGACGGAAAAAGAAGTTGGCTGGTAAGAAGTTTGACGTGTGTTGCTGTGTATCTGTGTATCTGTCTGTGGCATCATAGCGCATACACGGATGAACCGATTTTGATTTTTTTTGTTTGAAAGGTGACTTTGTCGAGAGTGTTCTTAGCTACGTTTGGTGAAAATCGGTGCAGCCGTGCAAAAGTTATGGGCGTTTTACTGTTTGAATCGGGGTGTTTTATCAAGATATCGTGCCATAATTACGTGTTCAATAGATTGCCGATCGAAGCGTATCTACTATGTACTAGATAAATTATGTAGTATGAAATAAAATTTTGCTTTGGGTTTTTTTTAATTTTGAAATTTTATTTGTTTTAGAGTTTTATTAAGAACACTAATTGTGTGCGCGTGTTAGATGGGGTTTTTAATCGCGAAAAATTACGAACTTCCATACAAACGTCCATCCCCTCATAGACCCTTTAGGGAATAAATTTTGAAAAATATATCCTTAGTACCTTTTTTCTGTGTATTCTATCGGTGAGTGAACGAATTAGTGAATTTATTAAAGATTTTTATTACGAATATGGTTTTATATGATACTCCTATATATTACTTAAAAGTTCACTAATGGATTGACAATCAAAGTTTAATCCACTGAAGCTAGAAAATATGCTTTTAAGTCAGTCTTTTTCAGAAACTTCTTTCATAAAATGAGAAGATTACATGGGAACGAAATTGCAAATGAAAATAACCGGATTCCAAACTCCAGGAAACGACAACGTACAGGCCCAGAAAGAGAAAACGGTATGAACTGGACATTTTTTTTTACCCGGCTGCAAAGAAACGGTTACGTTTTTCGCGCGTAAGGTACGCGTATGTTTGTAATATTCTTTATTACCTCATATCTTTGAAACTGTTAGACGGATTTATATAATTAAGAGAGATCTTAGAAAAGTGACGTCAAAAAAAAACATGGCGGATTTTACACGCCACATTGCGGGGTGTCCCATTCTTTTTCCTTCCATCGAGTGAGGTATCAAAATGAAGGTTTTTAAGATGTGGTTACACAAATATATACCACTTATATGTTTAAAAGTTAATCGAAAAAACTAATTATAACTAACAAGTAAACAAATAAGTGATTTAAAAATCAAAAACATCATCACTTACCATCAGGTGAGATAGTGGTCAAGAGCCTATGAATAATAAAAAAACCCCGACTGTTTATGAAGCGATCTAAAAATGTAAACAAGAAGAAAATCATGAAGTGCTGTCGAAGGATCAGGTGGTAAGCCAGCTCGCAAATAGGTGTAAATAATACAAGAATAAATCAAAATGACAGAAGACTGTGACAAAAGTGAAAATAAGGTCTTTGTCCTGCAGTACAGGCTCAAAAAAAAGTTCAAGGTAGAACGAGTCAACACACTATATTATTTAAAGTTCATTTTTCTTTTGTTTTTTTTCCAAAGATTCACGACCTCAAGTTGTTTGTTAAAGCGAGTATATTGACCCTTAAAAGTTTTAACAACCTCTTAAGTTATTGCTAGATGAACTTGAAAAAAATGAAAATAAGAGATGGCAGAGTCGTGTACAGTATTTTGTTGAAGCGCGAACTAAATGTTCAGTCATGATGACAAATTCTTCTGGGATATATATAACACGTTCTGATTTTAAATGGTAATATCATAGTCTGACTTTGATTTTTAGTACGTATAGAAGAAGTATTAAGTTATTTAAACTAATCTATACATACAAATAAATAAAATTGAAGTGTGCATGTGTAAAGTGAATATGTAATATCAAAATAACAACGTTTTATTGAATGCACGTGAAAGTATATAAGGTACTTTTTTTTTTTTTTTTTTTTTTTATTTATGATGGGTTTGCTCTTGACTCTAGTCTAGGTTGGTGACAGAGACAGAGTCGACGATGGAGTGAGCTTACCCAGAAGAAGCCTGTTCACTCTAACTTTGAAGAGATTCGGGTTGTATGCGTTCGGAAACACAGACGCAGGCAATGAGTTCCACTCTTTTGCTGTGCGCATTATGAAGGATGTTTGGAAGCGCTTGGTGCGAATTGGTGGAATGGCAACGAGGTGAGGATGATAACTTGCAGTGCGTCTAGATGTCCGGTGGGATGAGGTCGTGGAGTTCATGAGCACACTCGCCGAAGTACAGTCTATAGAAGACCGACAAGCAGGCAACCTTACGGCGATGAGCCAAGCTTTGAAGCTTCGCATCCACTAGTTTGACGTCGCCAATTAGTCTCTTAGCTCGGCGTTCCACTGAGTCAAGCGCGGCAAGTTGATATTTAGCTGAGCCATCCCAGCATAGCGAGGTAATTTAAAAATAATTGAGATTTCCGTTCTTCAGTATGTACATCCCGAGGTTTTCAGACACAGATAAAATAGAATAGATAGAAAAAAATTATTAAAATTATATTGATAAGGAATAGATTTAATTTGTATATATTTGTTGTAGCATTACACCGCAGACTAAACCATTTTTAAAAAAGAGAGAGAAAAAATAAAACAACTTTTTAACATGCAAAATAAAAATGAAAGATATCGAAGACATGTGACATCCACCAATCCGTACTGGGCCCGCGTGGTGGATTGCGGCCCATTCCCTCTCACAGAGAGAAGGCCTGTGTCCCAGCAGTGGGAACATTAATAGGCTGATGATGATGATGATGAAACAAAATAAACCGACTTCCAAAATAAACATTACAAAGCAAAAAATAACTTTGTTTTCGTAAATCGGTGTCTTTGGTTACTATTGTTTTTCGTTTTTGACACCGACTTCGAAAAACAAAGTTATTTTCCGCTTTGTAGTGTTTATTTTGGAAGTTGGTTTATTTTAAGTAAGTTCTTTTTAGGGTTCCGTACCCAAAGGGTAAAAACGGGACCCTATTACTGAGACTGCGCGGTCCGTCTGTCTGTCTGTCTGTTTATCAGTCACCAGGCTGTATCTCATGAACCGTGATAGTTAGACAGTAGAAATTTTCACAGATGATGTATTTCTGTTGCCGCTATAACAACAAATACTAAAAACAGAATAAAATAAATATTTAAGTGTAGCTCCGATACAACAAACGTGATTTTTTTGCCGTTTTTAGCGATAATGGTACGGAACCCTTCGTGCGCGAGTCCGACTCGCACTTGGCCGGTTTTTTTTTTGTTGTTAACAAGTTTTTTTTTATGTTAAGTTCTTTCAATATATCCAAAAGTTGTCTGACTGTTAGCGATAAGCCCGCCTTTGTACCCATAGTATTAAGTTCTTGTAAAGAGATGTGTAACTTTTTGGTGTACAATAATAGTAGTTTATGCAATGGTCATATAATAGGGGTTATTAAAACACGAGTGTAGGTTTATCAAATGAGGCGAAGCCGAATTTGATAATAATACTACGCGAGTGTTTTAATACCTAATTATATGCTATTGCATACACTACTTTATCTTCACTCATACAGTTGCAATAAATCAAAATTGGAAACGGAAAAATATTTGGTATGGCGGACAATTTAGATTCTCATTGCTCATGACTGCACAGCGCGCGCCTCCTTAGACAATGACAGTACTTCAATGAGCCCATAAGCGCCAATAAATTAAAAAGTAAAAGTGTGCTATAAAAATTAAAAAGTTATTTTATGATGCAGTTGTTTAAAAATTGAAGGAAAATGTTGAACTATAATGGTTTTTTTTTAATTTTACCTATCCACGAATATAAAGTACGTGTTTATGCAATATTTTTCGAATTCGTATTTAGAACATTACGTTGTGAGTGTAGATAAAATATATTCTATTCTAATACCACCCCGTTACCGTCCCACTGCAGGGCAAAGGATCTTCTCATACAGAGAACGCATGAGCATTAATCACCTGGCCGCTAACTCAGAGTGGGTTGGTCATTTCAATCTTTTGTCAACTTTATTTATAATATATGTGACATAAGTTACTTTATAGTTAACATTATTTCTGGACTTATGTCTCAGGGTCTCCTAACAATGTTTTCTTTCACCGTTGTCAGCAATAGTTGTTTGCTATACTATCAATTTTTATCTGTTAACTTTTTTCTCTTGGACTAGATTTAAAAAAACTTTTTTGCAAAAAAATACTACCGACTTCCAAATAAAAAACTACAAAGTGAAAAATAACTTTATTTTTGGAAGTTGGTGTCCTTAACGCAAAAAATTGGTACCTACCTAATAGGCAAGTTATTTAGTAAGGTACCTATAACGCAAGAATAGATTACCCGAATCATGAAACTTGAAAATAACCGGTAAAATGAGAGATCTGCGTACCCCTTAAGAGCGTACTAGCGTGATGTTATGTTATGAAATGGTATAAACAATGAACAGACATGCGATTGCAGCAATCCCGAGAGGTTTGCCATTATTTATTTAAGAGTTCTGTTGTATATCTTCGAAGTCCTTAATCAGATCTTCACCAAATTAAAATGGGACCAATTTGGGAACATACTCTTTCAAACAAAACAAGAATTTTTTAAATCGGTCCCCAAATGACGGAGATATCGTTGAACATACATAAAAAAAAAAACAAAAAATACATTCATGAAGTCGAACATAGAACCTCTTCCTTTTTGGTAAGTCGGTTAATAAAGACTTATTTATCTATCTATTCCGAAAACCCTAAAACAAAAACTATCTACATAATTATTAGAACTAGCAAGAAACGCTTGAGTAGGCACTAGACACAGTCCGGTCCGTTTACTCAACGCTAGTTAGAAAGCCGAGCCCTCCAATTTAGTTCGTTAGTTCTAAGGATCAGACAACTGAAGTATCAGATAACTTAACTGAACTGCCAACAGCGCCAATTCTTGTTAACGTCTTGTAAGGTGTTATATTTTCGAACTTAAGATTGAACGCAGATAGTAATTTTTTGCTGGTGACGGATTATTTTTGTCCCATGTTACTTGGGTTCGGCGCAACACGTTTTCTACTTCCATTCCGTCCTGTCAACTGTCACGCTATCACTAACTACCTTTTCTTTCACATCACTCATCATCCTTACACAATCCATCCATCTACAACTACCTTGTATGTTATAAACTTTACAAAAAAAACCGACCAAGTGCGAGTCTTCTTCTTTTCGAGTCGATGGGAAATTCTTTATAAATTTTGGGCCCAGAAGGTGGCCACGTCGATTGCGGCGTCAGTGGTGAGCATAAGGTCTTCCAAAGTGCAGGTGTATGGGCACTTGGGACACTCCAGCATGTGTGCCATATTTTGCAAAGGGGCACCCCGCACTCACACTGGGTATCAGACGGGTCTATAAAACCCCACTTTGCCAAATTGTGTTTGCAGCGGCCTACTTGGGTGCGCAAACGATTGAGTGCTTTCCATATATGCCACTGCAGTTCACGTCCAGGTGGCAGGTGTTCCTGGGGTTTTAGAAGTCGGGTGGTGGTAGGTGAACTTCTCTCCACAACCTGCCCCTCACTATAGGCGGTGGGTCTTGGATGGCCCGTGTGCATCTAATAAAACTCTTCCGACTCTTAAGTCTACCCGGGGTTGTAGTGTGATCGTAGAGAGGGTGTCGAGAATCGGATTCCTGGTATTTTTTTTAAAGCCGCATGCGAAATTCCTTCGTACTATTGGAGGTGCAATGCGAGCCAACGGGTATAGTTTGTTGAGCGGAGTCGGTTTGAGCCAACCCGATATTATTCGGCACGTCTCGTTTAGGGCGATGTCAATTTTCTTAGCATGTTTGAGTCGGACTCGCGCACCGAGAGTTCCGTACAAACCTCAGCTTAATGGTATTATAGACCTGAGTATTTGATATGAATTTCAATTTAATACCTCTACGCGTTCATGAGGAAAATTATTAAAAATATTTTTATTATATGATGTAACTAAAAATTTACGGATTTCGCAATTTTTCCTTTATCTGTACTATAAGTCGTTGCTTCGTACCAAATTTAAAGATTCTGAGTTCAGGGGAAGTACCCTGTAGGTTTTGTTTCCCTTGCGAGTGTCGAAAATTTGCGGAATAAACGCTGTATCTTTTGATTGCGTTGGCTTAAAAGTTTTATTTTTTCACGGCTTTAAAGGACAGTAGACCTGAGTATTTGATATAAATTTGAGCTTGATACCTCCACGCGTTCCTGAGAAAAAGGGTCTTGACAGACTGACGGACGGACGGACCACAAAGTGATCCTATAAGGGTTCCGTTTTTTCCTTTCGATGTACGAAAAACCCGAAAAATACGTAGGTGTAAATTGGATTGGATCGGCGAAAATCGATCATACTAAGTTCGATGTCAATAGGACCGATTGTTGGAGGGATGCCCAGACAACTATTTACCTAATAGCCAAATTTTTTAATAATGAATTTGTATTTGACAGTAGTCTTTCAAACTTCATTGTAGCCTAAAAACCTCAAAAGCTTTGGTATTAAAGTAAAGAGAAGCGAGGTAGGATTTAACGCATTCTTAAGTCCCCTATTCGAAAACTGCCCATAAGTTAGAGTCAACCTACTTCATTTGATCAGTCACCCGATGTTACAAATGAAACTCACTCATACCTATATAAGTCAACTCTGTCTCCCTCGATAACAATACGTACCTATTACGGCTTCCAAAAAACCGGGAAAGACTCTGTTACTGACTCACATTTTTAGGGTTCCATACCCAAAGGGTATAAACGGGACCCTCTTACTAAGACTTCGCGATCCGTCTGTCTGTGATAGTGAACCGTGATAGATAGACAGTTGAAATTTTCACAGATGATGTATTTCTATTGCCGTTATAACAACAAATACTAAAAACAGAATACAATAAATATTGAAGTGGGGCTCCCATACAACAAACGTGATTTTTTGCCGTTTTTTGCGATAATGGCACCCCTTTGTGCGCGAGACCGACTCGAACTTGGCCGGTTTTTATATCATCATCTAACCTAGTTATAAAGCTATACCCCAGTTATAAAACAAATGAACTACCTACTCCATGTTTACGATAGAAATATGCATAGTGATTACATATGCATAACTTATAAACTCCATCGTTCTTGTGCGGAGGTAGTTAATTTTAATTTATTCTCGCGGGTAGGTGGCACTCGATGTGTCAACGTCGTCCTTGATACCGGTTTCATCTATCAAGTTTGTTTTGTAAGGATATTTTTAAGTAATATATTACTCTCTTCTCCTCTCGTCTGAGCTTGGGATAGGCGATGAAGTAGATTATCTAATGCGTTTTTCATACTTTACAAAATTAATCATTGCTGACCTATCAAGCAAACATCCAAAGTTATCACAGAAAGAATATTTTATTTTATTAGAATTTATCAACACGTCATTGCTAAGCAAGCAAGTGTTTGGCCCGGTTTCCACCGCGAAAGAGTAAAGTCAAGCTCTTCAAGGACATTGTTCAGATTATTATGTTTCTTTTCAGTGATTCACACACAGCATTTTCCGTTGGATTGATTGACTAACTCAATCAATCCAGCATAAACAATTGTTCTTACCTTAATAAGTCCAATCGAAGAGTCGGCTCGCTCCAGGCTGCAGATGCTGAACTGGATCGAGGGCAGGTCAAGTCGGTGGGACAGTTGTCGCTGGAATGTTTGGTGACGCGTCGGGACTATCGGGAGAGTTGTCTGACGGAGGACCTGGGGACAAAGTACTGTGTTAATAGCAGAAATGAGTCCATTATATATTTTTTTGTTTTGGTTCTCGCAATTATATATTTCTTACTTTATTCGCTTTACGGCGTGATTTGGTTAGTGTGTTCAGTCAGCAGTTAATAGCTAACGCGCGAGTTCTGTGGAAATTATTTCACCAATAGAAAGCTACGTTATTCCTGAGCGAAATAGGCTATTTTGTTATCCTGAAAACGGGTCCTGTGGGGCGGCCCACGGAAGCGAAGCCGCGGGGAACAGCTATTATTATAAATAATCAGACCTTTTCGTTATACCCTGTAAATACACTATAATCTAAACCTTACAGTATTTAATCAACGATATATTTTATTAAATTAACATCTTAATATTCTCCATTACATGATTTTAATATATATTAATATTCTTATTGGCTATACTGATATTACCCCAAAACTCCTCATACTCAAATAAACTGCTAACTCTGTTAGGATAATATCTCGGGATGACCTTCAATTTAAACTATTTGTTTGGCCTCTCTACATTCCCAATAGACCTATAGGTCGTTACGGTAATTCAATCAAGTTCGATACGGTTTTACGATTACGCTATTGATTTAAGTTAGTATTTAATTTGAAATCCAATCACGAAACACATTTAAATAGGCGGTTAATTAAGTGAAAATTCGGTGAATTTACATTCTTATGTTTACAGAGAATCTAAATATTTGGCTAAGTTCACATAACAGCAGTCTAGCAGTCTTCGCTACTAATTTTTCTTCAATCAGTGCGTTTGTTCATCACACACCACGCAGATCAACTGAACTATACTTCATTTGAAATAACATTAGACATGTTTACAACTCTTTTCACGGTCCGTTCAACCGATTTTGAGTTCTATCCCGTAAACATAAGGACGACAAAAAAAGCAGAAACCTGTTACCAAAACCAACTGTTTACTACAGCTACCATTTGTCGTATCACCAACGCAATAGAAGTCAAAATCGGTTGAACAGGCTGTAAAATGGACTTATTTAAATGTCTAATGTTATCGCAAATGGAGTTTAGTCGAATATACAGGTTTACCACGTGGTACATTACACAGCGCGCGGGCCGGAGCGCGCCGCGCTGTGCCATGCGGTAATGTAGACGATAACACTATTTAGGTTTTATGTTGAACCGCACTGCCATCTGTTAGCATCTGGCATGCAAGTTTAATAAACATTGCGGGGCGCGATCGAGCGATTGATCACATTATACTTCAATAGCCCGCAATGTAATGCAATGTGCATACGAGCCGGTTGCAGGTGGAAACGTGGCCTTAGGATCTAAGGTTTCTCTGTTATTGATCTGCCAAAGATTTAGTACAAGAGAAATAGCAATACATTTCAGTACAGATTCCAAGATCCTTTCCAAGAAGGACGGTGTTCGTGAAAAATAATTATATGCTGAAAGTTTAGCCGACCGAAATGATAATTTAGTTAATAGGTAATTTAGTTCATTATTTACGTAGAAAGACTTTTTACGCGCCTAAATTTATGTATCTACGCAAAAGGAAAGGTTTTTGTGAAGCATTTGACTGATATAATGATAAAAATATACCTTTTTAGTGAGATAACGCACTCATCCCTATCCATATATAGCGTAGGGCCTGCGAGTGTGGGAGCCGCGCCACGGGCCAGTCGATCAACGGTAGGGCTCGGGAGTCCGCATATATAATTATTAATATTGTGACGTTCGCGTCTTCGTTCGCCTTAGGGCTAAATCTGTACCTGTGAAAATCTAAATAATTGTAAGTTGTACGTGCCTACAATTGTGTTTTACTTAATAAAGCTAAGTTTTAGAGGTGTAGTGTGTTTTCTTGATAACTACTCCGAACAAGGAACGTTATAGTCTGTTATTCTTTTCAAAGAAAACTTGTATAAAATAACTTCGCCTACGATGCTTCTGGAGCATGTTTCTACAAAAAAAACTGGCCAAGTGGGAGTCGGACTCTCGCACGAAGGTCTCCGTACCATTATCGCAAAAAACGACAAAAACAAAACACGTTTGTTGTATGAGAGCCCCACTTAAATATTTATTTTATTCTGTTTTTAGTATTTGTTGTTATAGCGGCAAAAGAAATACAACGTTTGTGAAAATTTCAACTGTCTAGCTATCACGGTTCATGAGATACAGCCTGGTGACAACCGCCAGACAGACAGACAGACGGATCGTGGAGTCTTAGTAATAGGGTCCCATTTTTACCCTTTGGGTACGGAACCCTAAAAAAGAACTAGAATCTGACACCAAAAATTGCAAACTATCCATCTCCTTTTATAATAGATACAAAGTTTGTAAAAGCAAATCGGACCAAGTAAATAAGTATCAAAAGCTCAAAGCCAAAAGAAAAAGCAAGAGCTAACTTTAAACGAGTGTTTACATCGCAAGCCCGAGCTTTGGCTAAACCGAGTTTAACTGTAAATACCACTTAAAACGAAGTGCTAACCGACGATTAACTATTTTGCAAGGTAAACAACACAGAGATAAAGTTTTGCTTAATGTGTTCGCATTTAAGTTTTATTTAATGTATAGCTGAGTTTATTGGTATTGTTTTTCGATGTGGAATTCGGTTCGGTTTATAATTAATTCTGATTTTACAATAATATTGCAATTGCAAACATTGATGCTGATTTATATAACTTCTATAGGCTCGCGAAAGGAAAAAGAACTTTATAGCAAACTAGCGACCCGCCCTGACTTTACACGGGTTGTAGAGCATAAAAACTTCTAAGATATTCATTTAAATTATATGATGTAAAGTAATGTAATAACGTGCATGAAATGCTTTAGGTAACTAAGGTATTAGGTAGGTAAGCTAGGCTAGGCTAGGTGACCGGTGGGTTCCCGCATTGTCGAGGCGGGGGGGCTCAGTAACCGTGGCTTGGTCACCCACGGTGAAGCGAAGAGGAACCCGAGGAGGGGCCGCTCGTCAGGGCTTTTGCCGATAAGCCGACGACGTAGCGGCCAACATGTAGGTTGCGGTGCTGCCTGGGCAACATCGCAACTGAGGCGGGCCGTGATGTCGTATGGGGTCTCCCAAACCCATACGATATCACGGCTGAGGGTTGGAGGCCGCGGCGGGAGAGGAGTGCCGGTATTGCGGTGCGCCGCTCTCCCTACCTTCCGCGGCCTGGACGGGGTCGCCACCGTCTGATGGCGGACGCGGTGGGGCCGCAGGGGAAGAGGAGTGTCGGTATAGGATTGGCCGCTCTCCCTATCCCCTGCGGCCGAAACATGGTGGCGGGGCCATTGACCTTGACCCGTCACAAGGGGACCAAGGGTGCCATACACGGGGTCGTCTGGCACCCATGTACTGGTTTGGTCCCTGGGGTGGTCACGGCACACAGTGTGTTCTGGTGCGTCGGTGATGGGGGGTAATCCCCAGAGGAGGGTCCGGTGACGGACAGATTCAAATTCAAATTCAAATTCAAATATTTATTGCTCAACACAGTACATTTTTCATACATTTCCAGATGTCAAGCGAATGCGCAGTCCACTGTGTCGCACCAATACAGGCATGCAAAATTATCATTAAAATTATACAATTTCACATACTCCAATTAATACCATATGCAATGTTATATATTCAAAATTATTACCCAACAAAATCTCATAAATTCAAACGAATACCTTACAAAATCTCACAAACTAATACCCTACAAAATCTCACAAATTAATACCCTATCTATTCAATGTCGCAAATTCAAATTAATACTTTATACAATGTCATGTCAAAATAATACTCTATCAAATGTCATACATTTAAGTTAATACGCTATGTGACAACGTCACAAATTCAAAACCAATAAGTCATACAATGTCACAAATTCAAAACTAAGAAGTTATACAATGTCATAAATACAAAACTAATAAGTTATACAATGTCATAAATACAAAACTAATAAGTTATATCATGTCATAAAAATCAAATACATAAGTAAGCAATGTCAGAGTTTATAATGTCATAATAATTTTGTCTAATGAATACTACAGAAAGAAAATAATTTATAAAATAATTAAATATAACAAATCGGACCCAAGTATTCACCTTAACAATATGTAATAATATTATACACACAAATTTCTATCTGACATGTACTCATTCATTGTGTAGTATGTCTTTTTCATCAGAAAATTATTGAGTTCTTTTTTAAATTTACTTATATCGTTTATATTTAATAAAGAGTTAGGTAGTTTGTTGTAAATCTGTGGTGCCATTCCGAGAAAGTTTTTATGGAATACCGCTTTTTTGTGCTGTATACTGCTTATCTTATTTTTATGTCGCGTGCTATGCAATGTTTGAAATAAGTGCAAGTTTGTTTTTACAAATAGAGCCACCTCGTATATGTACAGGCAAGATACTGTCAAGATACGAAAATATGGAAAGAACGGTTTACAACTTTCCGTGCTGTGAATACCGCATATTGCCCTAACACACCTTTTTTGCGCTCTAAACACCGTCTCCATGTTTGTGGAGTTACCCCAATATATAATACCGTATCGCAGCGTAGACGTAACATATGCATGATACGCCGTAACCAAAACTTTTTGATCTACCTCCTTTGCGAGATTCCGTAAAGCATATGAATGCTGACTCAGGCGTTTACATACACTGTCAGTGTGGGTTTTCCATGACATGTCCCTATCCAGTTCCAGACCCAAAAATTTTGTTGTAGTCGTTTCTGAAATTACTTTGTCATCATATTTTATGTCAGGTTTTTTATGATTTGTCCTTTGCTCGAATGTCATTATTTTAGTTTTGTCAATATTTATTTTTAAATTATTCCCGGCCATCCATTCTATTAAAACTTCGAGACAGTGATTTATCTCTCCCTCAAGTGTCGTCCCATCATTATTGTCACTAAAAACAACCGTGCTATCATCAGCAAACAAAACCATCGGGTGATGTGTTTCTTTGGGCATGTCATTAATGTAAACAATAAATAATAAAGAGCCTACAATACTTCCTTGGGGTACACCGTAGTTATTAGGCCTCTGACTAGAAATATAAGTACGCTCGGTTTTTGATGGAATACAGACCTGTGTTTGCTGTCTTCTGTTGGACAAGTACGATTTCAAAAGCTTCAAAGCATTGCCCCTAACTCCATACCTTTCCAACTTATTTAAGAGTAATGTTCGATCCACAAAATCAAATGCCTTGCTCATGTCCATGAATAAAGCAGCTATTGGATTTCTATTATCGATGTTAGTTATAATTTTTTCAAAGAGATTGAAAATTGCCATGTTTATGTTTTTTTTTCATCTAAAACCGTATTGTTCATCAGCAAAAAGATTGTTTCGTTCAAAAAATAAGTATAATGAATTGTAAATAACTTTTTCTATAATTTTGGAGAATATGGGTAGTAAGGCAATAGGTCGGTAATTGGCTGGATCAAGTTTGCTACCTTTCTTATGAAGTGGCTTTATAACAGCTAATTTTAATCTATCTGGAAACACACCTGATTCTAAGCACAGATTTATTATGTGACTCAGTACTGGTGCTATAATGGTTGAAACAGATTTAATGACATTTGTTGTAATGTCATCATAACCAGAGCTATTAGTATTATTTAATGAATTTATTAATTTTATAATGTCAGGGGGAACTGTGGGTAATAAAAATAATGAGTCAGGATGCATGTCAAATTTAAATTTTTGATTAATTATATTAATGTCAGATATTGATTCAATTTTGTCAATAAAATAGTCATTAAAAGTGTTGGCGATACTTTTTGGGTCAGTTATATCTACGTCATTTACTCTAAGTCTTGATAATCCTTCGACCGGCTTATTATATTTGCACTTATTTATTATTTGCCATGTAGCTTTACACTTATTAGACGCATTATTAATGTAGTTATTTATTACGAATTATGGTTTTTAAGCGTTTTTTATATGTTTTGAAAATTGTTTTAGTTTTGTGGTTGGGGTCTTTTCGAAATTGCCACAACATTTCGCGTTTGCGTTTACAGCATAGTTTTGGCCGCCACAGCCGCGGCGGGTTCGCGGTGAGTGCTAACGCGTACCCGTGTTCCCGCCATAATCGGCACAGGAGGACACCGTGGAGTTTTAGTGGGTTAGAGTCCCACATAACTGCGCTATCTCCCCGTGGTAGCGCAGTATGCATGAGCATTTCTCCACGCAAAAAAAAAAAAAAAAGGTGGCTAGGTATTTAAGTTTATAAGGATTAATACTGTATCAGCCTAAATAGCTTTCCAATTACCGCATCGTACGTGACCATTTTTTTGAAAGATGTTTTTAGAAAAATGGGTGTAATAAGCTATCTTTGAAATATAGACGCATGTTATCACGGACTTTTCTGTAGCACTATAAAAAAGGAACAATTTCATCATACATTGTTTTGTTATATCTTAAAGGGGTTAGGCAGCGTTTTCGATGAAAGCTCCCAGGCGGCTCGACTTTTGCCGACATTTTCAACAATTATCGTTATAGTTCGATTTATTCCGGTCGGATAACCAGAAACTTTTAAACAATTTTTTAGCATATATTTAACCATTGGTTGAGTTAACAACGGATAAAATATGGGCTTTAAACACACGAAAGGTTAAACCTACCAGAGAATATTATGACAAAACTATGTATATACTAAAAACAAGCACTAACAAACAAAAGTCCGGTCTCCATTATCAGATCAGTTAAATGAACATGAAATCGTATTGTTCTCAAACCTACACGAGCGAACATTTCTTAACAATAGATAAGATTACAGGAAACTGGTGATCGATTATCACAACACTCGAGAAGTTCCTTTGAAAGATGTGAAAATCTAAATATGCTGGTTGTGTGAGCTATATTGTCCGAAGACAGAGGTGTAAAAGAACCTACCTACACTTATTATACACCAACTTTAAGTTTACTATGATTAAGTCTCATATAAAAGATAGTTACCCTTTTGCCACTAACTGAGCACAAATCGTGACAAAAATCTGTTGGAAATACACAGTAACACTTTTTCCGAACGTATACAGCAAACCCAGTGACGACCTACAAGAGCTTGCTGACCGGTAAAAATAAGTACTTATAAAAATCTCTGAATTGTTTATTAGCAGATTCTAAATTCTAAAATTGTATAGAGAATTAAAATTAAGAGTATGCTAAACAATAGCTCAAAGATTCTTAAAACGAAGGTACCATACATATTTATTTGTATTTTAGAAAGAAATATGTATTCCTCATGTTTTCCCATGCACTAAATCTTGGCCCACTCCAAGTGTGGACTTTCAACGACCTTTAAGAGATCATGTTTACGCTCCATCGGTGTCATATATAGCACTTATCCTTCTGTGGTATACCAAGAAGCTGCGCAAGTTGCTTTCCTTATTTACTTCATCTTTAAGACGGCGTTAAGGCGAGGTCTATTACCTCAGCATAAGTACAGCTCATGGTCGTATCATGTGATTTTAAATCAATGTTAATGAAGTAAATGTTACCTCTGGGAACTAAGTTATATTTTGCTTTTATTGTATACTCTAACAAAGAACTAATTTAACCCTTTTTGTTATCTGAGTCCTAATTTTAACCTAATTTACAAACGTTTCAATAATCGCCCAATTCTGTGATTCTGTGTATCCGATTTTTTTTTTACGAAATATCTGTTGTCATTCTGTTTTTTAACACAAAATCTATCTCATCAATCATCATCATCTCAATAAATCAGGGAGCTTTTCTTTGACAAATACTAAACTTACAAATTAAAGGCAAAGTAAAAACGCTAGAAACATAAAGATATCTCCGATTTAAAATAATCTTTCTTTTAGTTTTAGATTTTATTATTGGCAATTGCGAATATGTCATTGTATCCTCCGATTGCACAGCATGATTTTCTTCTTGTTTACGTCTTTTTAGTTCGCTTCTTAACACTTTGGCTGCCAGACAATAGGCACAACAGAAAATCGATTTTTTACACTTTAATTTTGTTAAACCAATATTATTGAAAAGAAAAATCCACAATTTGAATCTAAAATAGTAATTAAATCATAGTATCTTAAGTATTTCAGCTCCTTCTAAATTAAACTGTATAACCACGAATTTCTACGTTTTCCTACAAATTCATTATCAAGGGCTAAGATACTTTGGTGCCTTTTTAATTTTGTAAATTAAAGAGATATCGCGTCGGAACCAAATAGCCGACGGCAAGCAGCCAGATACGAATATCAAAGGAAAAGATAAAATAGGGATAATACTAATTTGGATATCATAGCTGGTTCTGGGAAAGATAATATAGTAAGATATAGAGATATAGATATAGATAAGATAATAATAATTCATGACTCACCATCAGCAAATTTTTCTACAGACATTATAATTAGGTCGAATTTTGCATAAATCGTAACAAACTTGCTATCGATTTACTTATTTTAATAAGACAGTGACAATTAGTTTACCCATCTTTCTGTCATTTCAATACACGCCACCATTTTAATATCTACTTGACGTTTTATTATTTAGCATTTATCTTTTAATTTAAAAATAAGCTCCTGTTCTCGAGATAGTTCGAAAATGATTTTGGAGTGTGTTTTTTATTTATTTAACCAAACCTAACCAAGTATTTTTTTCCTGAGAAATTTATGTACTTTTTTATTCTTTTACTGTTCTTTTTTTTACAATCTTTTACGTAACTTGCAATATATGTATGTACTAGCTTCTGCCACCGGCTTCGCCCGCGTGAAATTCGAAAATTATCCCGGGTAAAAAGTATCATATCTGCTATTCCTGACTATAATCTATCTATGTGTCAGATTTCATTCAGATCCATGCAGCCGTTTGAGCGTGAAGAAGTAACAAACATACAAACACACACACACAAACTTTCGCCTTTATAATTTATATTATGTATGTATATATATATATATATAATATAATATATAATATAATAATAACTGTGATGTTCGGGTCCTCAACCGATTAAGATGAAATTTTGCATCCCACACGTTTAGTTTGGATGACAATGCATGGCTAGATAAGTGACGTCATTCTAAATCCAATATGGCGGACGGCCCAAGATGGCGGACTAGTAATGTAAATTTGTGCTTTGCCATGATATGGGTATTAAATAAAATAAATAAATATAAAACTGAGGTCTGCGTTCAACCCTTCAAGAAATGAGGTAACTTACTGCCCCCCTAAACAATAAGACTTAACGGGGTAGTGTCTCAACTAATATCAAACTATACACTAGGCAAATTCTAGCTTTAGTGAAAAAAACAATATGCCAATCTCGTATAGCACTAGCACTCGGCATTATGTTATGGATAGTTCGGTGGTGCAAGTTTTTTATCAACCGTCTAAATTTGTCCCAGCAACACATTTTATAGCGTTCTTTCTCATTAATTGAATTAACCGAAAATATGAGACAACAGAGTAGCACCACTTTTTTAGACATCCTTAATGCATTACGAATTTGGTAATATAGATTTAAATAATATTATACCATCCGATATAAACGAGACAAGAGCGTTACCTAAGTAGCTAGAAATATTCGTTGAGTCAAAGTCATTTACAATGTAGATGTGTCCAAATGTCTGATGAATGGTGCTATTGGATATTATATTACTGAAATTTTATGGCCCTGCTTCCGGAGAGCACAAATGTATACAACTATCATAATGGATGGAGGATGGAAGATCCGTATAGACTTTGGTAAAGATGGTATTCACCTTATTCAACCAAAATCTGTGCAATTTCTGGCAAAATATAGTCTTGGTACTGCTGGAAGAAGGATGTTGCCAATTATATTATGCTGGGCTTGCACTGTACATAAAATGCAGGGTAGTACTATCGACCATGCAGTTGTATATTTAGGAATAAAGCTCTTCGCTAATGGCCAAGCATACGTAGCCTTGAGTAGAGTCAAATCGCTTGAAGGTCTCCTTATTGAAGAGCTAGATTGTAATAAATTAACTGACAAACGGCCATGCAATAATGACGCAATTAATGAAATGAACAGACTTGGAAACACATCCAACGATAAATAAAATCAATTTTAGTAACAAGCTTTTATTTAAATGCTTTAAAAAGAAGAAAATAAACTAAAAATCAAATCAAATTCATCAATTTGTTACAATAGCCATTATTCTTAGCGTCAAGCATTTTTATGTCAGACTGGTGAGTTCGATACAGGTTATATTGCTCAGAACTCTGTAAATTGAATTACCAAATGGCTCATAGAAATCAAGTCTATAATTTTCCCAATGCTGGAACATAGGCGAGGAGGCCTCTGTAACAAAAAGTGGGCTATAAACCGCCATAAGGGCCCAGTGCGGTTTGGTACATTTCACATATCTTAAAATTTTTGGTTTTAAGACGTTTTCCGCACGATGTTTTCCTTCACCGTTTCGTGAGATCAAATCCTAATAATATTACATGAGAAAACAGCCTTATGCCAAGAATCGTAGGTAAAACAAGTACAATATAATTATGATAATGTTTATCTTGGTATAGCTCAGAGCGGTTTATGAAATGAGGGGGCGAATATTGTTCAAGGTATTTTATTTATATAAAATTCTGTATATTGTACTGTTGCTATGTCGAGGTTTTACGTCGTCCGTTTGTTTGATGATGCCAGTTTAGTTTTGGAATTTGGTAGGCGTAGCTCTTTTTAAGTCAATATTTACAAGTGTTGGAAGTTTCAATTGGAATTGTTTTTGTGGTTTGGAATTGTTTTCGTTTTTATTACTGAATTTCAATAATGGTTATAAGGTTCAGTATCTATGTGCATTTTAAAGGCATATGTACTTTTCAAGTTTATCTTGGATATCGCTGACCACCGTTGGTAAAGGAAAACATCATGAGAAAACCTGGATAGTTAACATAATTTTGAAATCGCTACCGGTCTTGAGTAAACGTGGTGATCTATGCCCGTGCCTTCCCTTTATGAGAAGAAGCCTTTGATCTGCAGTGGAATTACAGGCCGATATTATTATTGTATTGAGTATAAGGTTCAATATTGGGACATACCTACATGATCCATATACTAATACTGACAGGACATTACTTATTTATTGCTTTGTATGAATAATTTGTTGTTTTAATTATTTCTTCATTTGTATTTATATTATAATGAAATTTGTATTTGATTATTTAATGTGACTATGGGTGTATGAATGTTTAAATTTAATGAGTCTTTGTAACTTGAAAATAAATGATTGTTATTATTATATTATATAGAACACCATTTCTCATGGGTACCCCCAGAAACTATACAAATAAGTCCACGTGAGTGATCTTATTTTTAATAAACTAGAGGAGTATGCAAGGGTCGTAAAAAATCTGATCGTGTCCTAAAATACAACCGCAGAACAAAACACTTGATTGAGAAATAAAATAAATATTTCGGCAAGAGGACAGATAGCTGGCTTTTCAATCTAAACTTAATTCAATTATTTATTTGTCAGAAAAAGACAATCTCTGGAAGAACTTGACCGATAACGATGTTTTTAACTGATATAAAGCTACCGATGAGTGTTCTAGAGTGTTTACGCCTAAATGATCGGTTCCTGTGAGATTGGTCCACGTCAGTGAAGGTCATAGAAAAAGCTGATATCAACTAAAAACAAAATACATTCACACAAATTTTTAACAAATTTAAAAAAAGGAAGAGGTTCTCAACTTGCCTGTATTTTTTCAATGTTTGTTACGTTAGATCTTTTTACTAGGAGAACCGATTTTGATGATTCCTTTTTATTTGAAAAATGGTGCTTCTCATGAGATCCCTTTTTAAATTCGATTATGATCTTATGACGTTTTTTGAGTTATCCTAAATTATGCGATTTTTCATGGTGGTATACTCGTAAGGTACCAAGGCTAAAAAGAGTTTTTTTTGTTAATATATATTAAACCAACTTCCAAAACAAAACGAAAAATACAGGTACCAAAGACACCGATTTCCGAAAAGATTTATTTTTTCGCTTTGTAGTGTTTTGTTTCGGAAGTCGGTTTATTTATTTTTTTAATAAAAACCTTGATCCATAATGTCAATTTTCTCTTTGATGCTATTGCGGAGCTTATATTTATCAGTTCACAGAGTGATAAGAATGATAAATATGCATCCTAAAGCTGGTCTATTTGAGAATTATCTTTGGAAAATTTTGAAGAAAATGCATCTTACATATAAATCGTTCCCTTTCAATTTGCAGCAACGCTTGAGTCTTCACTTGAGTGCGATTAGATTTATGTTATGCGATTTTATTTTTATGTTAAATTTCACAAACACGTATTTTTCTTTCTTTTCTTTTTATAATGTGTGTGTGTGTCAGTGGGCTGACAAGCATGCAGGTACTGGCTTCCGACCATAACAAAATGGAAAGTATACAGAAGAACCACCATCACATCACATCACACATCATCAGCCTATTAATGTTCCCACTGCTGGGACACAGGCCTCCTCTCTGTGAGAGGGAATGGGCCGTAATCCACCACGCGGGCCCAGTGCGGGTTGGTGGATGTCACATGTCTTCGAGTTTTTGGTTCTAGGATTTGCCGGTTTTCTCACGATGTTTTCTTTCACCGTTTTGAGAGCAGAGGTGATGAAATAATTTACACAACTTAAAGCGCCTGCCTGGGCTCGAACCCACGACCTACAACGTGTAAGTCGCGGCCGATACCACTGGGCCACCACTGCTCTAACTCCCACCATCTCTCAAATAATTAACAGCACGATAAAATGCTTATTTTGCGCACTCCCCCAAAAACGACTTGGATGTTTTTAAATATTTTTACACAGATAACTTGATGGTTAGAATTTCTTCTTAACCTACATAGGATGTGTAAATCATAAAATATATAGCAAACAAAACTGTCCAAAAAAAGATCCAATATTGATATTCAGGCACCGAGCGGGCGCACGGCCAATACCGCGCTAACATTGGAGATTATGTTCGCCCTAAGTTGTGCATGAACTCCATCCAATCGGCTTAAAATGTAATCAATTTCTATTCATTCTAAGTCCATAGGGTTCCGTATTTCTGCAACTACTTAAAGTTGCCTTTTTCTTGTGTACCGTAATAAACATGGATAAAATGTACTTATGTATGTTTATTGTGAGAGTTTGCCTCTATAAAAAGAAATGGAATGAGATCATTGACCTTGTTGGGTTATAGGAAAAAGTTTGGGTCAGCTGAGCAATGGTTAGTTAGACTAGAAACATAAGAGAGAGTTGGATACCTACAATAATTAAGTACGAAAACATTATATTAATAGACAGCTGAGCAAAAAGTATTTTCAAGTAAAAAATAGTATGGTAGATTTTATAAAAACATTTATTATAAAATCTACCATAAAAAAAAACTTTTAATTAATAGCTATAAGTTATTTTACATTCAAATTCTTTAAAAACCGAATTGCCACATTTTCAGGAGTCAATGAACGCACAAGATTTAGAGGCTAAAGAGTTAAAATCACGAACTATTGAGGCTTTGGTCAACTGAACCCACTCGAAACCGACTCGCGGGATCACTCAACTCAATCACATTTTCAATAGGTAGACTGGACCCACTGCCCAATTTCATTATTAGTACAGTCACGAAGTAACGCCGAATCTTTTAGTTTTATTTTTATGACTTAAAATCTATGCATATCGTCAGTGGAAAGGCTAAACTGCCAAAATAAATGTCTTAACTGCCAAAATGATAATTCTCAGGAGAAAATTTTAAAGATTTTTTTCCGAAAAAAAATTATAGTTAATTATCTATCAACGTAAATCATATTTTTCCTTATGATGGTAAAAATCGTGTCCAAGTCTTTGGCAACGAGAAAATGAAAAATTACATAAGATTTGGTAAGCGATTCTTTATTGATGGCACTTTCAATTTTGCTCAACAATATATTACCAGCTTTTCACAGTGCATGCAGATATAGGTAATAATAATGACTATTTTAATGACGTTCCGATCCTATTTACCTTTTTACCTGACAAGAAGATGTCCGCTTACGAACTTTTATTTGACCTTATAACAAGGCAAATACCTGAATGGGCGCCAAGTAACGTGTCAATGGAATTGAAGTTCCAGCTATTCAAGCGCTGAAAAATTCTTTACCAGATGTATAAATAACGGGCTGTTTCTTTCACTTTTGTAGAAGACTGGCGTGAAACAAAAGAGCTGGGTATGTCAAAAACACAAACGGATAAGAAGCATGTAAAACTTTGTGCTGCTTTGTCTCATCTTCCACCAGAATCAATTGATGAAGGATGGCTTTATATCATTTAACAACTACTTTGTCAAGACCTGGTTGGAAGACTCAACACAAGCAAATACTTGACACACTTATCAAGAATAGCACAAAACCAATAATACTGTAGAAGTATGGAACAATCACATTAAAAATACGTCAAAATTAAGCCAAATATTGCTCAATTTCTAGAAGGAGTGAGTAAAGGTCTATCCACACATATCAGGGGCTCAAAAAAATATCGGTGGGAACATTTTATATGACATCGTTCACACATTTCCGTGCACGGAGGGGTTTTTAAGTTTAAATATTGGGCCAGTTAACCAATAAAAATACAGAAAATAAATTATGTGGTCAAGAGGACTCGCGGGTCCAGTAGCGAGCGGGTCCAGCTGACCAAAGGCTCGAACTATGCGTGAAACTTAAACAATCCAAAGTTAGTAAATGCTTCATGACATTTAAGCGCTGTCCACACATTTCCGAGTTCCCGTCCCTGACGGAACATTTACATACGATTTGTATGTACGATCCGGATCCGCCTGATACGGAGATGTGTGACTTGTTCGTACAAATCGTATGTAACCGATTTCTGCCGTGTTCCGTCAGGAACGGGCACCCGGAAGTGTGTGGACAGCGCTTTAAAGAAGTTGGCTAAATCAATCTTCGAGGTTAAGCAACGCTTGCCGAGGTTGGTCTGTGGATGGGTGAGCATCTATCACATATCAGAATTCCTTCGTGCCTCGAAAACCATGTGATTACCCATTACATACCTCCTCCTCCTCTCTACATCTAAAAGCACTTTAAACCGGCTGCCATATTTTGCAGATCTATGACAGTCATGACAGGTAATCAGAATCCAGACAATCTGCCAACAGTCTTGCCAAGAGCGAGCAGTAGTGGCTGCGTCTCACAAGTTGTATGTCGTTGGTTCGAAACCGGGCAGGCGTTTTTTTTTTTTTTTTTTTTTTTTTTTTTTCTTTATTTTAAGGGCTTTATCGCTGAGCGATAACGTCGCCCTGAACAGGCGTTTTACTTTGTGTATATTGTTTCATTACCACTGCTCTCAAAACGGTGAAGGAAAACATCATGAGGGAACTCTCAGAACCAAAAATTCGAAGACATCTGACTTTCACCAACCTGCACTGAGACCGCGTGTTGAATTACAGCCCATTCCCTCGCTGAAAAAGGAGGCCTGTACGCAGAACGGACCAAATGGGAGTCTATCCCCTGTCCATCTACCCTAACCTATCCAGTCTTGCCAAGGGCTATATTATTACCCAGTTATTTGGCTGTGAAGTTTAAACTGGAATCCGCCTCCAACATAGCTGAGAATGGTGTAGGCAGAATCATTGAAAGTAAAAATCACAAAATTGCACAAAGCAGAGACTCCAAAGTTATAGGTAAATGCTCCTTGACATTTAGGTGTATAGAAATAGACATATAATTAATTAATCAACGTCCAATAAGTCTTATAATTGTCCTAGACAGCAAGTGAAGCGTGAAAATATGGGCGGGATAGTACTAGGTGATATTAGATCAAATACTTAGCTAGTTAATTGACCTAAACAGCTGAGATAACGACATATAGAGAAGTATCACAGAAGAAAACAGTGTGCTTATTCCCAGTTTTTTAACGGACTCGATCGTGATAACGTAAACGATCTCTTATGTCAATTGTAAACAAATAATTCAAAAAACTCGACTGCCTAAGAAGCGAAATAAACAGAAGTAAACAAGAAGAAAATCATGCTGTGCAGTCGGAGGATACATTTCACGAGCTGGCTGACTAAAACCGTCGGACTTTTTGATTTTATTACCTTGTTTTATTTGCTACTGTTTAGTTATAATTTATTTTTTCGATTTTCTTTTAAATTTATAAGTGATATTTTTGTAATCACCACTAAAACCCCGTTTATTTTGTCACCCCACTCGATGGGTCTGGAAGAAAAAAAATTTGGGACCCCCCACAATATGGCGCCATTTCATTTTTTTTGTTCTAACTCCTATCTGACATTTGGGTTTTTAAGACGAATATATCGATACCTCTGTCGAAATCCAACCAGCTGTTTGGTAGATACCAGGTAACAAAGAAATTTACAAACAAGATACGCGCGAAAAACATAACCCTTCCTTGACAGTCGGGTGCAAAGGAGGTCTCTCCTTATTGTCACCAGACGGCGCTTATCCTGTTTCAATACAAATTTACGTTTACGTTAACGCGAATAAGCCCTAAGCCCATGTTGCGCTGACCCCAAACGAATTGGTACAGAAGGAAAATGATGATTGATAAAAGCAATGCTTTCGTTTCATTTTCAGTTAGTTAATAAATATATACTTATTTTTTTCATTTTACTAATATAGTTCTGGAACGAAACCATCAAATAAAATGTACTGTTACATAAATGTACGGTAATGGTACATGGTGGACATCCCTCCCATACGCACAAAGCGTTTTGCTAATACTTTCATTGTGCGCACAGCTAAGGAGTGGAACTCCCTTCCGGGGTCTTTGTTCCCTGATAGCTACAACCTTGGGGTCTTTACGTCAAGAGTGAATAGGTTTCTTCTAGGCAAGCGTGCTTCACCGTAGACCACATCATCGCTTAACATCAGGCGAGATAGTGGTCAAACGCGAGCCAATATATTAAAAAAAAAATAAAAAAATTGCAAGTCATGTGATTCGATTGCCTGCATGAATTCAAAAAAATCAAACACAGCAACTAACGAACGTTTGTCAATTTTTCACTGTGATTGTAGCCCTATTATTTTGGTTTCCAATCATTAAGCTAACGCGAATAAGCCCTAAGCCCATGTTGCGCTGACCCCAAACGAATTGGTACAGAAGGAAAATGATGATTGATAAAAGCAATGCTTTCGTTTCATTTTCAGTTAGTTAATAAATATATACTTATTTTTTTCATTTTACTAATATAGTTCTGGAACGAAACCATCAAATAAAATGTACTGTTACATAAATGTACGGTAATGGTACATGGTGGACATCCCTCCCATACGCACAAAGCGTTTTGCTAATACTTTCATTGTGCGCACAGCTAAGGAGTGGAACTCCCTTCCGGGGTCTTTGTTCCCTGATAGCTACAACCTTGGGGTCTTTACGTCAAGAGTGAATAGGTTTCTTCTAGGCAAGCGTGCTTCACCGTAGACCACATCATCGCTTAACATCAGGCGAGATAGTGGTCAAACGCGAGCCAATATATTAAAAAAAAAATAAAAAAATTGCAAGTCATGTGATTCGATTGCCTGCATGAATTCAAAAAAATCAAACACAGCAACTAACGAACGTTTGTCAATTTTTCACTGTGATTGTAGCCCTATTATTTTGGTTTCCAATCATTAAGAATTTAATTTCAATGACAGAAGAATAAGGTGAATAAATAAATAAGGTGAATAAAATAAAGGTGAAACAAAGCCTCATCAAAATTGTAAACGTTGAGGTTGATGTTGCTTTACGAAAAAATAAATAAAACAACCCATTTCTAAAGAACGTATTTCCACATATTTCAAAAGAATTTGAAATTCCCTCAGAAACCAATCAATTATAAATCTTCCCAACCGTCTTGAAGGTCGATTTCGATCGCATTCGAACCCTTATTTGTTTAGGGGTCAAAATGACCTCAACCCCATGGGCGAGGGGCAACGAACTATCAAGGGATGTTTACAGGGTTGTTTGCACTGGTTTACACTTCAATAGGAAATTCCTTGTGATAAATTGTAAGAAAGCCTTTGATGTTTCTACGTTTATTTCTTGTGAATTGAATTGAGTGATGCCTGAGTTTTGTAAGGTTAATCTATTTTGAAGTACTTGGTTTGGGTTATTTACAATTTATGGGTTACGATCAATTAGGAAAAGTTATCAACCTGGCTGGGGTTGATAACATCTTTCAAAAACGAAACCTCTTATTTTTTAATCCATTTCAGTATAAAGGCTGCTAGGCTAAATTGGGATTGGTAATATTTTTAGAATGCATAAGGACAGATGGACCAGAGTCGTTACGCGGTGGGAGCCAGGGGACAGGCGTCGACGCCGAGGAAGGTCTAGGAAACGCTGGCGTGATGACTTAAAGGGGGTTCTGACGGATTGGTCGGAAAAAAACAACACTTTGGGAACAGTGGAAGGCTTTGAAGGAGAGCGTTGTCCAATAATGGGGCAACTTGGGTTGACCGCTTTAAATATTTTATATAAAAATGAGTCACTAATATAGTAATAATTAAAAAATCATCTACTTAATAGCGATTTAACGCAGCAGTCGAGACTAGAAACATAAACAAATTCGTAGACACATATTTGCTACTTGTGTAGAATTTGTCTAGCTAAACAGGTGGGTAGTCCAAGGTCAGCTTAATCCTCTGAAAGAAGGCCAAACAAAACAAATGTTTTTCTTACTCTGACGAACTACATAAATACATTAATTAAGCGTAACAGACTGGGAGCTAGCTCCAAGTATTTGTTTAAAATTTTCAGTAATAACTATGTAATTACTTACAGTCTTAGTACTGCATTGGTCTAGAGATGATTGCTTATTGTGATGTCCTGGTTTTGATATTCATCAGCCGAAAGATGTCCACTGCTGGACATAGGACGCCACCTCGATGGGTCCTGTGCGTTTCGTATCCAGCGGATTCTCATAACCTTAAAGAAGCCATGGGTCCATCTAGAGGGAGGGGTTCCAAGTACAACGCAGCGCTTTCCGGTACGCGGTAGCCACTCCAGAACTTTTCAGCTATATCGACCGCTCGTTCTGCAAGCAATGTGCCCTGATGCGGTTCTCCTGCAGATTTCAGTGGCAGTGTGCAACCACCCGTTGTGGTAATAATTAATGATGTTGCCTCAGTAGCAGTCCAAAACGGTCGCTACCCATCACTTTGGACTTAAACACAACTGGCAAACTATAATATCTGATGAATTATCTACCATTGACGACCCTTTCAGGGAATAAAAACGTAAAGCTGTGTTAAAAACTATAACTCCACACAAATAATGTAGAACAGTTATTAGGAAACTAGCACAAAAGACTTAACACCCCCGTCATGTCAGTCTGCCTTGAAGAAGCCGACTGACAAGCGGGCTTGACGTAAACTAAGAACATCACTACAATACCTAAGAACGTTGTTATGCTTAGTTTATATTTGCTAAGAACATGTAAGAGAAATATGTACAATATTTCACTAGTAGAAATATATTTTGATGCAATAATGTTCACATCTTGCCTTTGAAAATCAATCATTTATCACCACACGTATAAAGATTGTTGGTATTTATTTATTCAGGCACAGAAACAAAGCTTAGAAATTTAGAAAGCTTTTATTGATCTACATTTTAGTATAAGTCATAAAGACTAAGTTCACAATATAAGATTTTGGGACAAACCCACCGCACTATTTCCAAACCACTGCAACTCCTGAAAGCCAGAATCAACAGGAGCGACTACCAAAAAAGCGTCGAGGCAATGAAGCTCGACGAAGTCCCGGGGTATGACTTTAACTGTCTTGGATTCCGCTACGAAATTACTCAGAAAAGAATAACGCAGGAGTAAGAAAAAAAAAACATAATTTCCACTTCCCTCCATATCATGCAGGAGACAGAACAAACAAGACACAATATAAGACTTCAAATAAGTAATGATTTGAATCAACCGGAGTGTACTTTCTTTACTCTATGCAATACATACAACACCTACCTAACAAAACACGTGTTCCACGAAGATTTGGACAGATGTGTAGAGTACCTACACCCTGAGTTTTAAATCCCATTTCAGGCGTATGTATTGCCCAATGTTAACGCGGTACTGGCCCGCTCGGTGCCAGAATATTAATATTGGACCTCCTTTTGGACAGTTTTATTTGCAAAATATGTTTTGATTTACATATACTATATAGCAGCCATTATTAGAAAAAGATGTGCCTCTCTGATGACGCGTGTTCGCGGCAGTACCAACACTATTCTCAGTGTGTTCGCAGATCGGTGGGATTCACCGATGATGCAGAGGTGGATGCAGCTCCACGCTGAAGTGTAGGTATATGTTTTTAATTTTATATCTGTACCTACTAACACTAGTTTTTAAGTAAATTGTTACTAATCCTATGGACTTTGTCTGAAATAAAAGATATATAATTTAATTTAATAGGTTCAGTAGTTAATTTTTAAACATCCAAGTTGTTTAGGAGGAGTATGCAAAAGGAGCGGAATAATATCGTGTTGTTAATAATCTTTTTAAAGCAAAAGTATTAGTCATAAGAAAAAACCATGTTTCACAAAGAATGTACATGATGAATCAATATTTTCTTTATTTTTTCAAACCTTAGTTTTAACCTAGTCGTTACTAATGAGTATGCTTTAGAAAGTAACCGTTTTACGGCACTAAAACGGAGCAAAGGCCTATTGCCATCAACCGGGCACGAATCCGAACTCGTGAGTCGTACTTTGCTCTAACCGGGCTTTGAACCCAGGATCTCGAACCGTGATGGTCCAGAAGGAGGCCGCCGAGCGGGATCGTGAGAAGGCTGATCCCGCTTGGAGAAGAAGGCGTCGTGACGGCAACCGCCACGACGCGTAAATACACAGTAATAACTCGTGCGACCACTAAGCTCAACGAGGCGAATTTTTTTCTGATTTTAATCATTTAAAATACCGTTTAGTAGAAATAATTACCAAGACCCAGAAACTACCAATTGTCCCCATTACAGAAGCCTTATAGTACCAAATATCATCAAAGTACATTACATTACATTTACGAGTCGGAAACCTTATTTTCTCTTGACGTGTGTACCTAAAAACCGATCAATATGTCTCGTCAAGCCACCCCGACCTTTGAGAGTAAATCGTAAGTTTTGGAGGAGTTTGAGTTTACTTACACACCCTTTGTTACCATGTGACGAAAGTGAAGAAGTTATACATCGTTATCTCTCACAAGTTTGTTTAGCAGTTTTGTAGTTTCAGTTATGTAACTTTATTGGCGTATTGGAAATCTGATGTTTTCAATAGTATTATGTAAGAGGTGACTTTGAAGATTCCAGACAATTTGTCTATTGAGTATAGTTTGGTATTTAAAGATTCTTGGGCAATACTTCGGAGTACACCTAAAAGGCAGCGTTCGGGAAGTTGCGCGGTATCTTCTCGTCCAACTTATCACAGTGTCTCAAGACGAAAGTCTATGACCAGTTTGTGTGCTAGTGATAAGCTATGGCTCTGAGACGTGGTCGCTCACTATGAGCCTCATCAGAAAGCTTACAGTCACCCAAACGGCAATGGAAAGAGCTATGCTCGGAGTTTCCTTGTGTGAAACCAGGGGTACCGACAAAGCCCGAATAAATTAAATTAAACAGTTCACATTGCTCGCAGAACGGATGGCCGATAGGGCAGAAATGTTCTGGAGTCGCGACCGTGAACCGGAAAACGTTGCGTTGGAAGGCCTACCACCAGGTGAACCGATGACTTGGTGAAGGTTGCGGGGATCCACTGGATGCGAGACGCACGGGACTGGTCAATGTGGCAACGCTTGGGGGAACCCTATGTCCTGCAGTGGAGATCTTTCGGCTGATATGATGATGATGATGACACCTATAGGTAGATCAGCTAGGTGGGATCTTGCTACTTCCCCCTACCCTTCGAGGACATGGGACCTCCATAAACATGTGTACCGCATGTCAGATGAGCTGTAGGCTAAAATAACTACTTACAAGGAAATTGTTTGTCCTGGTATGGTCATGTGATGAAGAGGTATGAAATGCATGTTACTAAAATAGTTATGAATATAAATGAAGATGGATGGAGAGGGCGAGAAAGACCACAGAAAAGACAGATGGACTGTGTGAGGAGTGATATGAAAGAAAAGGGAGTTAGTGACAGCGTGACAGGGGACAGGACGGTATGGAAGAAGAAGACGTGTTGCGCCTACCCCAAGTAACATGGAATAAGAGCAGGGAGATGATGGATTCTATCAATTGAATTATAAGCAACATCGTGGCAGACCAAGACGAAGATAGAAGACTGAAATTGACATCTGCTAATAACTTATTTGCAATGGCAGAGTACAGACATTTGTAGAAAAGAAAGATTAAGTCTTTTGCCAAGCATTTGGACTTAACAGGCCAGTATCTTCTTTTGGCAACTTTTTCAATACCAGTATTTTGTAAAACTAAAAGACAGTCCATTCCACCGGAATGACTCCGGAAGGGAGTGCCACTCCCTTCCGGAGTCTTTGTTCCCTGATAGCTACAACCTTGTGTAACACTTTTTTTTGTGGTAGATAAAAGTTTTGTCAAAAGAAAATTAGTTACCTCTTTCCGCCGTATTTGTATTGCTCATTCGCCTTAAAACTGCCGCTGGGTGGTGGAACCACTTTGGAGCCGCACCCTGGGACGTCGAGTTCCCTATAAACACTCTCATTTCACCAAAATAACTTAGAATCACTTGATATCCGTGCACCGAAGCTGTATTCTTTGTTTGTTTTGACGGACTGCAGCTGTCATTTGGACGTACTGCGTTTTCGTTCGGAAACGCGCCCGTCTCCGCTAAGATTGGCTTAATTATTTCTTTGGACTAGCACACGGGTAGGATTCGAGTTTGGTTTTGGGATTGTGAGGACGTTGTCCCGCTTCCGTTGGCGTGCCTCAAGGAATTGCTTATGTGAATGATGGTAGCCTTTGAGTTCAGAAGATTCGAGAACGATCGGATTTCCTGAACGAAACGCGGGAGCAGGGGTGCGTTCAAAATTCTCATCCGGGCTGTCAGGGATTGATAGTGTTTTATTGTAGTCTGATTTTAAGTCGGGTTTTGGAAAGTTGTAGGGTGAGGCGTAGGTCTGGGATAGTGTATTTCTTTGAAGGAAAATTGTTCCGCGTAAATTCTTCGAAAACGGAAATTTTAGGAAACAGTTTATGGGATTCGGTGTTTTAGGTTTTCGGTTCGAGAATGATGGTATGAGAGCGCACCCGGTGAGAGAGTTTTTCTTGGCGAAAGGCGAACTGCGTAGAGGCGTTCTTTTCTTGGGCTGACCGGCTTGAGCAGAGCCTGGAGATTGCGAGTGGGCTGGAATTATCGCGTGGGCGTCGGCCTCTGTGCGGCAGAGCGTTTACTGTATGTGCCTGACGTGATTGATCAGAATACGTGAAGCCGAAAATCGCCGGTGACCGCGTGCGTGATTGTGGATACGCGGCCTGGAAGCCGCATGTAACCGTCGTGGTGTGATACCCGGCGTGATAGTGTTCCCAAGCTGGGCTCATAATCCCTCACGGTAAGTTGCCTTGCTCAGGGGATTGACCCCATCGTATTTCGTTGTGAGTTCTGTGTGCTGACTTGCTGGTTTCTTTCAGAACAACGTGGCGTGGGGTCGAAATTGGGCCGACCTATCTACCCTACGGGTTTTCTTCCTCCGAAAGGTACGTGTTTGACTTCCTAAAGGCTCTGTCAGTTGGTATTCGGTTTCTTAGGGCGGCCGTTACATTTATATTATTTGGGCTGGCCTGTCCTTTGTGGGTATTTGTTGACAGGCTCCATACAATTATACATATTTACATACACCATAGGCATGATTTCCATATACTCAGAAGGGCCATCCATTATGTTAGCCTATGTAAAGCCCGGTATTTAAGATAATAATTCCCGTATTCCAACGATTTGTCTGATCTGTATAACAATAAAATCTGTGTGTTTAATCATGAAGAGTGCGGGACAGCTCATCCATTGTGTTCACTTATGTAAAGCCTGTGTGTGAGATAATACCTTCCATGTGTAGCGAGTTGTCTGCTCCGTATAACCCTAAATTCTGTGTGTTTAATCATGAAGAGTGCCGGACGGCTCACCCATTGTGTTCGCCTATGTAAAGCCCGGTGTATAGGATGTTACTTTCAGTGTTTTAGCGACCTGTCTGTTCTATATACTCAAAACCCTTTGTGTTTAATTTGAGTTTTTGTGCTAAGAAGTTTTTATTCTGTAACTTCAGGAGGTGTCTGGTTGGGGCTGATTGCCTGGCTGAGGCTATCTGCTCGAGGCAGGCTGTCGCGGTGTGGAGTTGGCTGGCTACGCGACGGTTCAGGAGACGGGCTTTTTGGCCCTTCCGTTTTATTATTATTTTTATTTTTTGTTCTTCCACCCTCAACTATAAATTAGTTGGGAAATATTTTGGTACGAGGAAAAGTTGACCAGCCAACTGCAACCAGCGACCCTTTTTAAATTTATTTACTTTGGTAACGTGTTCAAGGGTTACATTTAATAAACATCGTTCTCAGTATATGGTGCTTTATTGTTCCCAAGAAAATATCCCGTTACACTTGGGGTCTTTAAAGAGTGAATAGGTTTCTTCTAGGTAAGCGTGCTTCACCGTAGACCGCATCATCGCTTAACATCAGGCGAGATAGTGGTCAAACGCAAGACTACAGATAAAAAAAAGAAATACTCCTTATGTTATGGGAATAGGACGGAATATGTTTTAACAGCTTTTTCAAATTCATATGTACTTTCTAAGTTTATCTTGGACATCGCTGACAAAGGTAAAAAAAAAAACTTGGGGAAACCTGGACTTTTAGTTTATATAAGTCTGAAATCGCCAACCCGCATTGCGGAAGAGTAGTGACCAATGCTCGTGCCTTCTCTGTATGAGAAGAGGCATTTACCCTGCAGTGGTACAGTTACAAGCTGGTATTATTATTTTATTTATTACGCGTTTCGTTTCACACAACCTATGATCTAAAATAATTACCAAATCAGTTCTCTGGTCGAGTCCTCGACCATGACAAACCCAAGCAAAAATAAAAAACGATTGAACCCATACCAGCCCAGGGCAAAAACGTGCCAAAAATCATAATATCATCAAAGGGAACGCCAGATAAATGATAAGAAAAAGGCTGCCATCATTTTCATAAACATAACTCAGAGAAAGAAGGTCATTGCTCCCAGGGGAGAAATGTGTGAAACAGTACACTCAACGAATACCATATTTTCTGTATTAAAATTCAGGGTACGTAGAATTTCCTGTCTACCGGACGTGAACTGATCCGGAATATATGTTCCAATGTCATAAATAATGAAGTTTGAGTCAGACGTGGAACAAGGGCATTATATATACGTGTGTGTGATGCCGTTTTGTTTTTGTAAGGAAACCCGTTTTATTCATTGATTGACTGTATTTAATCACAGATAAGATATGATAGTGAACGTTAAGAGTATATTATTATGATAGATTTCAATCGTCAGAAACCTATTATTCTGATTTGGATAAAACATAACACGCATGACCCGAATTAGGAAATGGGATAATCTGGGTCACTCCCGTGGGATAATTTGCGACTAGCTATCACGCAGGCGAAGCAGTTGACAAAAACTAGTAGAAAATATATCAACCTATATGCCATACTTGTTCTTTAGAATAAACCGTTGAGAATTGAGCGTATTTAAATGATGGGTGCAAACAATAACCTGACGTTAATTCCCTGATTAGATATTAGAACATCTAAACTCTGTTCAGCCTGTTTATGCCTGTGTAAAAGACAGTTAACGCAAATTAACTTCATAGTAATTAAACTTAAAATATTGCAATTTCAAAGCAACAGGGCATTTTTAAAGTAACCAAACTTATTTATCTCAATTTTAAGAGGTCGTTGCCTCCAAAACGTCTAAGTCTAAGTAAACACGATAAAAGTTTTTAAAATCAACACTTTTTCATTATAATCGAGGGTCTCGTTATTTTCTGTCTCAAAGGGATTTCAGTTAAAATTATTTGCTTAGAGAAACAATAAAGTTTGGATACATGTATACATTACAACTACAACCTACCAATTGACAGGAGTTTTATGTAACACTAGCTTTCCGCCCGCAGCTTCGCCTGCGTGGACTACACGATTTTGGCTGTTTCGTTTTTGCAGTTCTGGTGGGATATTGCAAATTATTATCCAAACATAGCTTTCCGCCCGCGTCTTTGTTCGCGTAGACTAAAAAATTTGCTCAACTTTATGACTACATGTAAATTGATATAAAATGAGCATAAACTGAACTGCCGTCGTGTTCTAATAGCTAGAGTCATGGAATTCCATTCTGGAGGTCTCGTGGGACCGATTTCCTCGGGCAGGTACAAATAGTGAAATACCACTTTGCTTTCAATTTCTGAATCTTACCGAAACGACAAAGGCATAGTCAGAGGATATCAGTGGTATTCGAGGTATGAAAACTGAATCACCCCAGCACATCCAGTAGGTAATCATTCATATAAACTTTAACACCTCTTTTTACTCGTTTAAAGGGTGAAATTCAAAAAAAATGCTTAAGTAAGTTTTTCTTTAATTGTATTGAAGAGCAGAAATAAGTTTACTAAGTTTCAAGTAATTTTGATGATAAACAATTTATTTTACCCCTTGAAGGGATGAAATTAAAAAAATCCTTAAAATTGTATTTTTTTTTATATTTAGAGGCTAAATGCAATATTACATTCATATCAAATAAAAAATGAAGGAATTTCCTACATACTTTCATCCCCTATTTAACTCCCTTAGGGGTTGAATTTCGAAAGATCCTTCCTTATTCCTTCTCTACATTATAAAGGGAACCTCTGTGCAAAATTTCAGTTTCTAGGTCCAAGGATTTGGGCTGGGCGTTGATGTTTCAGTCAGTCAGTCAGTCAGTCAGGACTTTTCTTTTTACCCGACTGCCGAAGGAGGGTAATGTGTTTATCAGTCTATGTATGTATGTATGTATGTATGTATGTATGTATGTATGTATATATGTATGTATGTATGTATGTATGTATGTATGTTTGTTCCTATGTGGCGTTCCAGAGACCAAACGCGTTGACCGACTTTGATGATTCTTACGTCAATCGATTCGTCTTAATCCTGCGAGTGTCACTGGCTACATTAAAATTAAAAAAAACAAAAATGGCGGATTTTGGGCGCCATTTTGTGAGGAAAAAAATTTTATTTTTTTCCCAAACCCATCGTGTGGGGTATCAAAATAAAGGGTTTTAAAAGGCGATTTCAAAAATATATAACACTTATATGTTTAAATGTACCTAATTCTAAAAAAAAAAATAACTAAAAAGTTGTAAATAAAAAAAGTTAATTAAAAAAATCAAAAAACCCGACTGCTTAAAAGCAAACTAAAAAGACGTAAACAAGAAGAAAATCATGCTGTGCAGTTGGAGGATACATCTGGTTTTGGTTCGCCAGCTCGCGAATATGTATCCTCCGACTGCACAGCATGATTTTCTTCTTGTTTACGTCTTTTTAGTTTGCTTTTAAGCAGTCGGGTTTTTTGATTTTTTTAATTAACTTTTTTTTTATTAATATAGATTTAGAGTTTAAATGCACAGAATTTCATACAAACTTTCATCCCCTATTTAACTCCCTTAGAAGTTGAATTTCAAAAAATCCTTCCTGATTCCTTGTCTACATTATAAAGGGAACCTCTGTGCAAAATTTCAGCTTTCTAGGTCCAAGGATTTGGGCTAGGCGTTTGTCCTGACTGACTGACTGACTGACTCATAAACGCCTAGCCCAAATCCTTGGACCTAGAAAGCTGAAATTTGAAAAATGAGTCAGTCAGTCGGTCAGTCAGGACTTTTCTTTTTATTAATATATATATATATATATATTAATAAGACTCATACTTTCAAAAAGCAATAATGTAACTAAAGGGTCCCTTACGCAAAAAGGGTAAATGGCTCCGCTTTCAACAATTTCTACAGCAATATGTTAGAGAAGGATGAGTATTCACTTCAGGGAATAATATTTCAATTTTAGGTAACTACGGGTGAAGTTCCATTGAATTGGATAACGAAATCTAAGGTAAAACGAGCCTTATTTCTTTATGTAACGATATACTCGTATTTATGAAAACTATACTGGAGGGATTACCGTTTATTTCGTAGTTACCGACACCGAGAAAATTCTGTTGGATTGATTAAGAGGTACGTGCAGGTTCCAGATTATTTTCTAGATCTCAATGATGAGTTATAGCAGAAAAAATATGTTAGGATATCAATCTTTCCAAAATGAGAATTATAGACTTAAAAACTTTCTAAACTTATTATTTTCGAGCTGATCACTTCCGTAGCCGTTAACTTCTTAGATAGTTTGGATCTATTATCTAAAGTAATGGTATAAAGAGATCATTGTTTATTGTATTCTGTGGTAGTAGTTACTAATCCTGTTCAGATTTTTCAATTATCTAGTCATCAACGTAATTTCCGCCGAAAGACGTCCACTGCTTAACATAGGCCTCGCCCAAGCGTTGCTACACTGATCGATCCTGTGCGTTTCGCACCCACAGGAAGACGAAGCGTTGGCAGGCGTCCCTCTAGGTTGAGCGACGAGACCCTAGACAAGTGACATTCCATCATCGAAAGCGTGGCGATAGCGATTGACAAAAAGGCAAAATTGCATGGGATTGACAAGCGATATCGAAAAATCACGTGATTAAGCCCTAACATTTTGTCATTTCGACTATTACTTTCGCTTAAAATGGCTTTAATGCAATGCCACTTGTATAGAGCATCGGGTCAATGATCTAGTATTTAAGCAAAAATCTAGTATTTTGGAGGTAGTTCGAAAATCAAAATCAAATGTTTTTTATTTCACAAAGGCCTACATGGGCACTTATAAAACGTCGACAAAAGGTGCACGGTTCGGGTTGGTCGTTTTCTATGGAGAAGACCAGCAAGAAACTCCACGGTTACTCTTTTTTTAAAAATTGGTTTGTTTTTACAATATTTCCATGTTACAGCATTAGTGCTTAGATATGGGGGGGGACAACGTAGGCCCAACAATAAAAAGTAAGAAAATTTTTAATAAAATTGTATAAACGATATAAAGAGTTAATAAATGTTAATAAGCTTCTAGAAATCTAGAAAGCCTACAATACAATCGGTAAAAGAATCTACACAAAAACAAAAAAATCAAATAAATATAACACTTAGACTAAATTTAACATGTGGCACAAATGTTGTTATCAGTGCTGTAACTATTCTTAGCAAAGGGCTATAAAGATTATTGAAATCATTGTAAAAAGTCTAATTAAAAGAAGGGAAAAAAAGAAAAAATGAGTTTGAGAATAGTTAGAGTCATCCACATATTTAGTTAGATTTCTTGAAACCTTTATTTACTAATTGATCCATTAGCCATTAACAGAATTTGTCTCATACATCTTCAGGATCATCGTATTACCTATCAAAGACAATTGCCCATTATTTACCCAGTGCGATCTCCCCACATGTTTACCAAGAACCAAGAATCGCATTGAAAGGTTTTTTCTGTCTACGTGATTTATCGTACGAAGAAGGCTGTTTGTTTTGTCGCCGCCTTTTAAGTGTGAATTGTTTTGATTTGAGAGAGGGGTAGAAGAATGTTTACAGTAGGCCGTAGGTTGGTAACCAGTATAAAATGACCTCGCAATCGATTGAAAGTCAGGACTACGCTGAGCCAGCTCAAGGTCGAAGATTTTTAGGATTAAGGTTTCAGATTTTTAATCGACCACAAACTCCATATTAAAATAATGTATCCTAGTCGTTTGTTTGGGCTTAGTGGGATCCAAATGATATGCACTCTGGCTATAAATAATATTCATGGTAATATAAGGTACCAAAACTAAAAAGAGAAAAATAAAGAGAAAAGACATTTAAAAAAAAAAAATAACCGACTTCTGAAGCAAAACTACATAACGAAAAATAACTTTGTTTTCCAAAGTCGATGTAGAAAAATGAAAAACAATAGGTATGTACGTAAATTAGAAGTATTTCAAAAAACGGAAAAAAGAACTCAAATATATTTCAGGCAAACGTAAAATCACTTTTGGCGTACCACAGGGCAGCGTATTGGGTCCGCCGTTATTTTTGGCGTACATAAATGACTTTCCAAAACACGTCGCTTTTCCTATGGTTATTTTTGCTGATGATACCACGATAATTATAAGAAATTATAAAAATAGAAACTATGAATGTGACATCAAAGACTGCCCTTATGCACAAAAGCATTCTCTGCATGGCTCCGAAAATATTCAATAAAATAACAAATGACATTAAAGATTTAAACTTGACACAATTTAAACGGAGACTAATTATTTTTTTATTGAAAAATGCTACGTACGCTAATGATAATTATTTATTTATGCTTGTCAATTAAAACACTTGACTTATTAATTGTATTCTGTATATTTATTATAATAATTAATTGTATTCTGAATGTTTGTTATAAAAATAGATTGTATTGTAATTATTGAAATTTTGTTAATTTATATGAAATATCGATTTTTAAATTCTTATATTGTTAAATAGTGTAACGGGTAGTTTTTGAGTCACCGTATCCGTATCACCAAAAAACAAATTAATAAATACTTTGACTTTGTACCAAAAAAAAACTTCGGAAAACAAAGTAGTTTTTTTTAATAATATATTTAGGCTTTTGCTTAATAAGTTTCTCTACTGATCCCTAAAACTTGACATGTAGTAGTTATTGGCAGTTGATAATTGTATTTGTGTTCGGTAAAAGTTAACACTAGAAATAATGGGTTTCGAACAACTACTCGTGCGTAAGGCTATTTATTGTCTCTTAGATTTTAAAATTTAAATTCAGTATCTACTACGAGTAACACGACAAGGAGCTCGTGGCTAAATAATAACAGTCGCACTGGTCGATCATGAAGGTTAAGCAACGCTTGACGAGGTCGGTCCGTGGATGAGTGACCATTTCAACATACCGAGTTTCCTCCGCGCTCGGAAAGCACGTTAAGCCGTTGGTCCCGGCTGTCATTTGAAGATCTTTGAGAGTCGTTACGGGTAGTCAGAAGCTTGAGATCTGACACCAGTCTTGCCAAGCGGTACCGTGTTACCCAGTTACTGGGTTGTGGAAGTCAGATAGGCAGTCACTTCATGTAAAATACTGGTACCCTATAAAAGACTGGAAGCCGACCCCAATATAGTTGGGGAAAGGCTAGGTAGATTGATCTACAAACACGACTAGCAGAAATTAACCAACATTTATTATTGAATTCGAAAAGCTCTGAATCTATCGTTATGATGCTTGAGAAGATTTTACATACAAATATACATAAATTAACGCCTTATTCCCACAAAAACCACAGAAATGAAGGTTTGTTCAGATGAAAAGCAGCATCATCTATCATACCTATCCTATTAAATCTTCATGCCGTCAAAATATCAGAAATGAAATCAAGGCCACGCCAAGCTTGTCTAATATTTGATCTACCAAAAAAAAAAAAGACGCAGTTTGCTTAGAACAAATAATATTATACTTATTTGCTGAAAACCCAAAGGAAGTTTTCATGTTGATTTGTTGACCTAGAAAACAAAAATTCTTTTGTTTTTGTTCATTTTTTCATTAGGTCCGTTGGCCTATTTGTGAGGTTATTGAGGCTATTGTTAATGTACTCCTCATTTTCCTTTACTGAAAAAAGGTTCTTGACTTTTTAACCGTCTTCATAAAAAAGGAGGAGGTTCTCAATTCGTCGGTTTTTTTTTTTTATTCACGCATTTCTCAAAGACACATGGACCGATTTGGAAAATTGTTCCTTGCTTTTAAAGGACATATTTTCGTACTTCCATGGTCATAAGAACAGGATCTGGTGATGGAATTCTGGAAAAATCTCCTCAAATATTATAGGCATACATACAGCGATTTTGCGATTTTGGTGTTTTCATCAACAATGCAATCATTTGCACTCAGAAAGTATCATTTGGCAAAGTGGAACTGATGAAGAAGACCACAGATGGCCACTGGAACGCCTTAATGCTAAGTATGTCACCGGTATAAGATATCTCGAATAGTTAACTGACTATGATGAAGCAAATACTCATAAATAAATGGTACAGATGAAAATGTATTAACGGACTGAACTGATGATGAAGCCGGAAGGTAGGCACTGGAACTCCGAATTAAAACAATGTATCCTAGTCGTGTTTGAGCTTATTGGAGTTGTCATGAGATGTGCTTTGGCTATAAATGAATTTCATGGTAATTGGAGCTTACCAAATAAAAAAGCCTACCAAAACTAAAAAGATATAAATAAAGAATTATTTAGCAAACAAATTAAACCAACATCTACACAACAGGTCTTTAAGGTCGCTTTATATTGTTTAGTTAGAAAAAAAAAACAAACTGACTCCCAAAACAAAACACTACAAAGTGAAAAAAATTACTTTCTTTTCCGAGACCGACTCTCGAAATACGGAAAAAAATAGGTACCAAAGACACCGAATTCGGAAAAAAAAGTTATTTTATCGCTTTGTAGAGTTTTGTCTTGGGAGTCAGTTTGTTTTTTTTTCTAACTAAACAATATAAAGCGACCTTAAAGATCTGTTGTGCAGATGATTTGTTAACAAAATTATATTGCTAAGAGAATTTTCCGTATTTTCGCCGTAATCTTTCTTGCAGTGAGGGAGTCACTGACTTATTAAGCTTGGCTGGGGGCTTTAAAAATATGAACAGCAGCATCGACAATCTGGCTGCTAATAATGGATCTGGCTGTCAATATTGTGATCGACCGGGTATCTTGTAAGCGACAATATTCTCGCCACTTTTTACACTCAACAACTTTGTCTGAGGTTTCGAGAGCAACAAGCATAATAAAGCCAGAATATTTTTTAACCAAATAAAAAACAAATGTAGCTTCTGCTAGCGGCTTCGCCTGCGTGGAAATCGAGAATTATCTCAAGGGAACACACTCTCGGGATAAAAGTATCCTATCCTAATCCAAGACGTGATCTATCGTGTGCCAAGTTTTAACTAAAAGTGTACCGTAAAGAAAAACAGACAGACAGACAGGAGTTACTTTCGCATTTATAATATTACTTGGTATGGACTAGCCAGGACTTAATTATACAAATGTTCTAGTTTCCTAACCTTACGCCCACACGAGCGTTACAGTGACCTACATCGTTTAGCAACCAGAGTTGCGTAAGTTCTAAGTTAAGAACTGTCTCGGTCACAACTTAATATCAAGATCAACATAGGAAGGTTTGTTATTTGTTTACCTAAGTCGGTAACTTGGATCGTAGGAGTATGTGCTTAGACATTGAAAGTTTGGGGAACGATATTTTAATAATGTTTCGTAAACCGTTGAAAATAGTTAAAGTTACTTGTATCTATAATTTTCAGGTAAATAAGATATACAACCTGCCAATTAAACAGTTATGATTTTATTTATTGATTATGTATAAATGTGTTTATTTATCTAAAATTTTAATGACCTGTTTACCTAATTGACACATTTTAAATTGATTTATTTTTAATGTAATCTATTGACATGTCATCTTAATTGTATTATATTATTTATTGTTGCTTGCTTATGTTAATTTTGTACGGCAGATATTGGCAAAACATAGTGCAAAGTATTTTAACAATATACCAACTGTAACCATACCTATGTTTTTACAAAATAAATGATTGATTGATTGATTGCATACGCAAGCAATTCAAAGTAAAATTCATTGTTAGTATTATATTATCTGTGACATTGCCTTGATAAGCGATATCAAAAATTCTGGCTTTATTAAAGAATGCTGATGCATGCAAAACTTTCTTCTCAACTACTGCTTAAATCTGCATTGTTTTTGACGGCATATTCGTGTCACACTTGTCACATATATCTTGCAAAAATATAACTATAATAAATATACAAATCTTACCTTCTTAGCAGGATCCTTATGCTCCTGCACATACTCCTGCTTCAAAGGCTCAGTCTGCAGGTCAGGTAGGGAGTGGCTGATGCGGATGGCAGCCTGGCGGGAGAGGGAATCGCAGTTGCTTTCTTCGGAGTCCCTCCGTGCCCTGCACCAAAGTGATCTGTTAAGAGAGGAGGTGAATTATGATGACAGTGATCAAGAAAAAAGGTTTGGGTAACAAAATAGAGAGTGATAAAGAGATAAAATAGGTAGGAATTTGATGACTAGCAAGCAGATAGTTCAAAATTATGTTGCAAGAGAATAAAGTGGACTTCAAGACGTAAAAGTATCTGTGCAGGTTAGGACTCAATTAATAGTTAACAACATTTTATGCTACTGAGTATGTAATGAGTTATGGTTTTATCGGATCAGGATTGGCTATGACCTCGACTTTCGTGCTTGAGGTCGTAGGTTCAAATCCAGGCAAGTACCAAAATGACTTTTTCAAATTCATGAAAACATCATTCGTCATTATCATGTACTTTCTAAGTTTATCTTGAATATCACGGGCAACGGTGTAGGAAAACAAACGTTAATAATTAAAGTTAATATAAGTCTGAAATAGCTAAATCAGATGCTTGTGGGGTTCCCAGAGGCGGCTTAACTAACTCTGACACCAGAGGAGCTCACATCCTCACACGAAGAGAAGAATATCGGACTACAGACTAACACAAAATTAAATTCTCTCAGCGATATCGACTGTCAACCTATGGTTGCTCGCTCGGAAACACACGAGACATTTCATTAGTATGTCAATTACATATGCTTTACTTTCTGACCATCTGTACATTCATTATAGCTGAAAGATTGACTTAAACGGGTTTGAAAAAAGATAACAAATCTTAATTTAACAGAGATACACGTGTCATCGTGAAAATTTCTTTACGAGCTTCAGTCAAGCGTCTTACAAAACTAAATACTCAACAAGTCCCGTCTTAAATACATTGTCAAAGAAACTTTTCTGGAAATTTACATCGCAAATGTTTAAAACTTCATTTCATTGCAGACTGTCTGCTAAACAGGCATTCAATAGTAACATGCTGCCGTCCTATAAGCTAGAGTGCCGGTATCTGACAAAATCATATTTTGAGTTATAGACGAAATGCAAAAAACCCTATAATAAAAAATATATGAGAATAATAAAAAATCGATGACGTTTATCAAATATAAATCATATGCGAAAGTGTGCGGTGTCAAAAATAGGGGCTATGCGCACTTCGTCCCATTCGCACTTTGTCCCATTCGCACTTCGTCCCGCGTTCGCAGTAGGTCCCATTCGCGGTTAGTCCCATTCGCAGTTGGTTCCAGTCGCAGTTAGTCCTATTCGCAGTTCGTCCCATGCAAGGAGTCTGTAAGGAAAGTGGTAGATTTATGGACCAAACTGGGTTGGATTTATAAAAAATCAACAAGATCTGATCTAATTGCGCACTTTCGAATAGGCACATTGTTAGTTTAAAAAAATGACAATGACATAATATTATCAAAATTAGGATTGTAAACAAAGCAATTTGGGGCGTTTTTTTTTTAAGAACCTATTGGTCGTAGAAGAATACATCATATTACTAAAATCGGTAAATTGTCAGATAGTGGCACTCTAGCACGGCAGCATGTTACTTCCGACGTCTGAAGCCTGTTTTAAATATTTTAGTTTAGAGGCGAGGAAAGTAAGTGCTAAACGAAATATGTGAGAAAATATGGAAGACTAAAAATATGGATATTGTGAATGGCGTTTGACAGGTTTAGGAAGTGAAAGCTTCGAGCATCTACTTATCGGTACCTACAGGTCTTTACTAATATTATAAAGAGAAAAGATTTGTATGTTTGTATGTAACGAATAAACTTAAAAACTACTGGACCGATTTCAAAAATTATTTCACCGTTGGGTAGCTACACTATCCCCGGCTGACATAGACTACTTTTTATCCCTGTATTCCCACGGGAACGGGAAATACACGGGTGAAACCGCGAGGCGTCCGCTAGTATAGAATAAAGTGGTTATGAAAATATATTTAATGTCTAGAATCTCGCTTCCTTATATCCCATTATTCCTCGCATCTACCCCCCAACCCAACGACCCTTTGTGCCTAGTGGCCTTGTTTGTTCTTTCTCCTGCTTGATATGGAGGGAAGTGGAAATTTATGTTTTTTCCTACTCCTCCGTTTTCCTTTTCTGATTAATTTCGTTGCAGGATCCAAGACAGTTAAATTCATTCTCCGGGACTTAATCGAGCTTCATTGCCTCGGCGCTTTTCTGGTGGTCGCCACTGTTGATTCTGGCTTTCAGGAGTTGCAGTGGTTTGGGAATAGTGCGGTGGGATTGTATTCCTCACATCTGTGACCTGTGTATTCAACTATTACGTAAGTCGCCTTCATACTTATATTTACGTACTTGTCTAATATTACCTGCTGCAACTTTCTCTTACATCCTAACTGTATTCTAACTCTGCAGCAAGGAATACTACTGCTGTTTCCTAGAGTTTCTGCTGCATTACTATGCAACAGATTCCAAATGTACATAGTTCAGAAACTTAATGCAAATCACTTGCCCAATATCCAACTCCATAACAGCACACTGGGTGTTCATATAACCAAAAAGTAGGTTAACTACTAATACCACTTCATCAACCACCAGTTTAAGAACATCAAGGTCTCTTGTAAATCAGCAGCCATTGCAGTTAGCAGCAGAGCTGCCGCGTAGAAATAGGCTCACAGCGGCTATTGCTGACTTCCAAATCAGTGTAACAAGCATACATGTGGTTGTGGAACCGCTGCCGATAGGTTTCTACTGCACACAGTTAATACTCCTAAATCTATACGTTCGTACGCTCTTTCAACCTACCTTCCAACGATCCACCTCCAAGTAGCAGCACATTGGTAGCCAACAGCAGCCAAGAGAACAGCAGCCATCGCAGCAAGCAGCAGTGCTGCTGCGTAGTCCACAGAGTTGCCGCGCACTGTCGCGGGGCTTTCTAAGCTTTCAGCTGGCCAAACTCCTGGGAACAAAGGGAGAATGCCACTTTAGTACTGATCAGAATGCAATTTAAACCGTGGTGTCTCAACACGAAAGCCTTTGACTTTCTAGGGAGTTGGACCACTTCTTCTTCTCAGCTAAAACACTAGGAAGTGTTGACAGACAGAGTGCGTTTTTCGGACTGTCATTATTTATTTATTTATTATAATGGCACTCCAACGAAATGTTCACAATAACATTGACAGTAAATTTATCACAATTGACTACATACTATAGCGAACTTTCCACTTATAGGTGTGCAAAAATGTCAAAACTAGAATTAAAAAATTGATAGTAAAAATAAAACAAAAATTACAAAAAATCATGTCAAATAGAAAATGTTAAAACAAGAATCAATAATAAAACAAAAATTACGAAAAATCAATAAATAATCGCTAATAATAATAATATAAAAACATAGAATTAATCAACAATAATTAGAATCAAAAGGATAGGATTCAAAACACAAGTGGTGATGGAATAAAACAAAACAAAAAAAATAATTAATATTTAATTATAAAACGTTAACGTAAAAGTGATGGCCCATAACCTAAAGTTTAACAAATGACTTTTGATTTTTGACCACTGCATGTTGCCAGTGATGATATTTAGCCTTGAAACCACACTCGCGTATAATAGATCCCATCAGAAGACTAAACGTCAACCAAAGGACATTGAAAAGACTTGAATAAGGTGGGCTGATCAGGAGCAAATTATGTAGCATAATAATTTCATAGCGTACTATTTTTAATATTATCTAGAATGTATATAGTGCAAAGTGTTTGGTACATATGAACACCTTATTAAACACTGTCAATTTGACCTTATACACAGAGCGTGTTTGTAAATACCAAAACTCTCTTAACCGACGTTAATCCTTCAGGTATTCGAATCTGGAGTGTGTTAGACCGAGGCTTATATTTGTATACGAACAATGCTTTATAAATTGTAGCGCTAATTGCTATTGCATTGTTATGTTTTAATTGTTAATTAATTCGACCTTATTACTAACAAAACATTATTTTGTAAAAAAAATTGTATATTAGTTACAAAGAAACCAAAATGATGACAAAAAGATTTTTTTTTTGTATTCTACTAAGCTAAACAGAAACCAATATTTTAAAAGAGGTAAAGTAATTTTTTTACATGTTTGCAAAAATGTTATCTTTTGAAGTAAAATTCGATTGCAAAAACTCACTGATAAAAAGCGACGTCCTACTGCCGAGTGCCATTGACTATTTTATATTAAAAGACGCAGCCGAAGTCACAGCAAGAAGCTACCTACTTTAATGTTAATCTATATTCACATCACATCATCAGCCTATTAAGGTTCCCATTGCTGGGACACAGGCCCCCTCTCTGTGAGAGGGAATGGGGCGTAATCCACCACGCGGGCCTATTGCGGGTTGGTGGATGTCACATGTCTTCGAATTTTCGGTTCTATGACATGCCGGTTTCCTCACGATGTTTTCCTTCACCGTTTTGAGAGCAGTGGTGATGAAATAATTTACACAAAGTAAAGCGCCTGCCTGGGCTCGAACCCACGACCTACAACTTGTAAGTCGCGGCCGATACCACTGGACCACCACTGCTCTATATTGAATCTATATTCATTATCACAATATTTAAAGAAATATAGAGAAAAACAAACAAACAGCGTAAATAAATCACAAAAGCACACAACAAAACTTTAAGGTTCGTCTGCAAACACTGATCTTCCCCAAAAAACGACGTATCATTAGCACTTCACAACTTACGTGGGTAACATTGTACATGAAGAGCCTGACACGGCGTTACTTGGCGTCTTAATAATTTATTTACAATTACATTATGACATTCGATATATGGGCCATTCTACTTTTCGACGGACAAAATCGTGTCTTTGTGTGCAAGTTAAAATTTTGCCATCTTCAACTCATATATACATAAATGCAAGTCATTTCCCATGGGGGTAGGTAGAAACTATAGAAGTCCACCCGCTAACGAAACATCCATCCATTCATCTTAAAATTTCTACAATATAAAAAACCAGTTATGTCAGTGTTCTACATCTGACTGCGAATATGTAGAATCTGCACATCATATCTTATGGGAGTGTATTCTTTGGCAGAATGAACGCAATTTTATGTTGAATAATGTACAGGCTGCATCAGGAGTCGTTTACTATACGGACCTTGTGGAAACTAGAACAAATTTCCGTGCGTTCAAGCTTTTTCGCCATTCCTATTATTGGAAACAAATATAGCAGCTCACAATGTTAGGACCCATTAATATTCATGCTTATTTTTAATCCGTGGTGTTAGGCAACTGGGCTTATCCCAGTTGTAAACGACCATTACTGCCTATTGGCCTTGTTTGTTCTGTCTTCTACTTGATAGGGAGGGAAGTGGCAATTTTTATTTTTTCCTACTCCTCCGTTATTCTTTTCTGATTAATTTCGTTGCGGGATCCAAGACAGTTAAATTCATTCTCCAGGACTTCGTCGAGCTTCATTGCCTCGGCGCTTCTCTGGTGGTCGCCACTGTTGATTCTGGCTTTCAGGAGTTGCAGTGGTTTGGGAATACTGCGGTGTGATTGCCCCAATTAAAAAAGAACCTATTGAGTGTGTTAGAATTTGAAGTATGTGTGTCATAAAATCGTTAATTTTAATTTTTCAAGTCGCAATGATTTGCTCCATAATAAATACCTGTCATATTTATTAAGCACCTACCTTAATTATTATTGTGGTATCAACTACCTTCAAATATAAAAGAGTGCCCACTACAACTACTACAATAATAATTGGTGTAAGATCGACTACACAAGGCTAACGTAAGTTATTTGATATTATAACTTTATTATTGCTTATGGGTGTGTTGAAACTGTATCTATATCATATTATGGCCTTTATTTCTAATATGTTACATTGATTTAAGGGCTAGTCTATGTCCTTTGCCTTATCCTTGTTATTTTGATTCTATAATATTGTAAATATGTTGTTGTGTCATGTTTATGTGGTTGTAAAAGATATCGATAAATACTATAAAAGAGCTTCCGTGGGTTTTGTTACCCTTCTTCCCCACGAGAACTAGCTCTAGCGATCGGGCGGTAAGCTCAATGAGCCTTCTAAATATGAATAAATTGACAAGCCTTATTTAAATAAATACCTAGTCTTGTCTTTCAGTGTTTTTATTCATAAAACCCTTTCCTTACACACCACACACTTTGGAACTCTGATACACAGTAAATAACCAACAACCATCTTGACATTCAAAGCTTGCTATCTTGGTATATATCAATACTTTTATATAGAGTTCCATTCATGATTCTAACAAATGCATAAAACTTTAAGTTATTTATTTAAGGAATCAATTTTCATATAAATAACGAGCTTAAGCTCGTAATGTATTGATCATGTGATTTTTCGATATCGCTTGTCAATCCCATACAATTTAGCCTTTTTACCCGAAGGAGGGTAATGTGTTTATTGACAATCGCTATCGCCACGCTTTCGATGATAGAACGTCACTTGTCTAGGGCCTCAGATCATCGCTTACCAATTACCATCAGGTGAGATGATGGTCAAACGTGAGCATATTTTATATGAACTCGTTCACACATGATATGGCTTCAATGCCAGGGCCCGGCCCTGTCACGTCCCGGGCACGGGCCTGGTATGTGTAGATAGACCTTTACTTCATGTTTACTTTACCTAAGTTTCCACGGTGAGATTTGTTTTTTACTAAAAGGAGAATGACCCACTTCCATATACCGTCAAATATCGATTACAGTTTACGGTTCAAGGGCTTGTTGATATTCAGTTAACGAGAATCGATGCTTTATTTTTCATGAAAATTGAGTTTTCTCGGTAAGGGAAAATGCAGCGAGTATTACCTACGTATTTCAGTGGAAAATACGTTCGTGTTTTTTTGATTCAATACTGAGTCAAAAGCAGAGTTGTCATTTGTTTATTCACCAATTTATAGTGTGATCATACATCTTTTTACCTATCCGCCAAAAATTGTGGAGTATTTAATTTATTCCTTTTGATAATGTTTTTTTTTGCTGGCAACCATTAGGTTTGTTGCTGTTTAAACTAGCCATTTTGACTAGCTTGATTTTATATCCAACAGGGGTTGTATTGGAACGTATTAACACTATCATGATTCCGTTGCGTATAAGGGATGGAACTGTAAGTAAATGTAACTTCGTCTGTCCCTCCCACGCTGCAGTCTCAATGGCATTAAACGACACAGGTTTTTTTTTTGTTACCTATTTTTTGATATTTTTTTAATTGTTTGTTTTACTCTAGACGCTTTTACTTGCTCGTCTTTGTACATCGTTCTCACATATATGTATTTTTCCAACAAGAAATTATGTAACCAAATACTTGTAAAACACTTTTTATTTTAAAAGAGTAAGTGTGGAGTTTCTTGTCCATTCTTCTCCATAACAAGCTACATTTCTGAATGGACGGTAGAATCAATTATTGTTACTTTTAAATTATTATTTTTTTGACGTTCAAAAGTGCCGCTTAATGGCTTAATTGAATAAAGAAATTTTGATTTTGAGCCGACCCATGTTTTTTATTATATACTAGCTGTTGCCCGCGACTTCGTCCGCGTCAAACTCGTAAAAAATATATTTTTATTTTTTTGTTTCAGCCGGAACTATGAATTTACTCGTGATCAAACGTAGCCTATGTTACTCGTTATTACATCAGCTATCTACCAATGAAAGTCCCGTCAAAATTGGTCCAGACAATTCGGAGATTACCCGGAACAAACAGACAGATAGACATACAGACAAAAATCTTAAAAATTGCTTATTTGTTGTTAGTACCGTATATACTTTCACGTGCATTCAATAAAACTTTGTTATTTTGATATTACATACAGACACTTCAATTTTATTTATTTGTATAGATTATTGATAGGTTCTCATATAACCATCATTACCTGATAATAAGCGACGAAGCGGTCTACGCTTGCCTAGAAGTAACCTTTTTACTCTTGGCATAAAGACCTACCGGTTATAGAGATCAGAGAGAGAGGGCGATTTTGAAACTGGAAGGCGTCCATATTGTCCCAATGCCGAGACGTATGCAATTGAGACCTCGACTGCGAACCTGCCACTCAGACATCCAATCAGTGCCAATCCTTGCCTACCTATTCGGGGGCATTAGAAGGACATCGCAACTGCCAGCCTGCTCGCATTTCAACCTGGCATTTAGTACTTTAATTATGTTTGTATCCTACAACTGTGTTACGTAGCAAAATATGGTGTTATTAAAAGCTTTTATTTAACTTTCTAAAAGGACCTTCGTTTAAACTTGTAGAAGTTTAAAAGACGTTTTCAATAAAGGATAAGTAGATTTGACTTCATAAATTTTTGCACATCGCTAGCTAATTCAAGAATATTTTTGAAAATCTTGCTATACGACCCCAAACTATGTTGGGTTTCGCTTTCATTAGCCGGATGCCGATGAATAAGAGCAAAACACAATACTGTGAGGACACACCTATTTAGACGCAACCTTCCTGTCTATTATAAGACTGGCAACAGATAACTATTTAGTTTTGGAAGGTGATTGAAATCAGAACGAAGAAAATAATTTAAGATGTTTTTGTTTAGCTTGGGACTTCGGTACAAGTCGCCTTAAGGCAGGCACGTTGTCGATTGAATATAAAATATCAAAGTAATTTATGCATATTATTTAGAGTTCTCTGAGCTACAACCCTTCACAATACCTACCAATATTCTGTTTCCAAGACACTGTTACCATGCAACATAAATAAGACAATGTACAAAATTCAGTTATAATTGGTCTAAAATACAAAATAAACCTTATCTTAAAGATATTAGATACGTAATAGACCTCATTATTTGTGAAATAGGGCGCAAAATCCCAGACACAACAAAATTATGCTTTGACACAAAATATCATAAAACCTGTAGATTTTAACGACGCATACGACCTTCTCTGTGTATTACAAAACCATTCGGTGTAAAGCAGGTATACAAGCTTATGTCATAGGGCATGATCTAGTATATACTACAAGATTAATTTGCACCTGATAGATAAATCTTGTTGACTTCCAGAGATGGGCGAACCATTTATATCGTACTGTTTATCTATTACACTTTTTGATACCTATATAACCATAAACAACCAGCCAAGTGCAAGTCGGACTCGCGCACGAAGGGTTCCGTTCCGCAAAAATAGGCAAAAAAATCACGTTTGTTGTATGGGATCCAACTTAAATATTAATTTTATTCTGTATTTGTTGTTATAGCGGCAACAGAAATACATCAGCTGTAAAAAATTTAACTGCCTAGCTATCACGGTTTATTAGATACAGCCTGGTGACAGACGGACAGACAGACAGACGGACCGCGGAGTCTTTGTAATAGGGTCCCGTTTTTACCATTTGGGTACGGAACCCTAAAGAGTATACTAAATGCAATTTACCATCTTTACTTTAGAAAAAGTTAAGCGATCTTCCTGATAGGTTGACGTGATTCGATTATATCACACCGATAAGAAATTTTTACTTAGTAAAATTGCAAGCACGTTCACATGGACGTAATGCCATGCAATTCAACCGATTTGCACAGAAATTTGCTTAGAAAATACTTCCGCGATATCACCCAACGCGTCTTCAGGCAGGTCTCTTAAAGGAATGTTAGACACACACTATTTTCTCCATTATATCTGATCTTATACGAGTAACTGATCAAAGTCGTCAAATAACTCATATGTATATATGTGTCTCAAATGAATAGTAATTTTATTTATTCGGTTCTTTCCCCGGGTATTTTATTCGAATCCCAGGCTATAATATGAATCTTATATCGGGGATCAAAATGTCGCTTCTCTAGATTGACTAAAGCCAGTGACTTATTATATTATTCTGGGGCTAATAAATATACAGGACCAATGTCTTTTGCTACTTATAAAGGTGTCTTCGCAACTAGGCTTAAGATTCACACAGACAGGTATGGCGACAAAACGATAATGATGCAATAATGCGTTTTCATAGAAATTATTCTGAACTCGCTCTACAGATGGAACAATTTCTGTGAAAAAGCATCGTCGCAACTATTTGTGGGTGACTTTAGCTGACGCTGGGTGTGCACTGTGTTATAGTCGTTTTTGCAACGTTGAAAACGCGTTTTCGCAGCGTCAGAGCTATGTTTTCGTAGCGTTAGAGTCAAGTATTTGCAGCGTTGGAGTCCCATTTTCGCAGTGTATACGTTCGTACAATATAAAGGATGCCTAAATATTTGTTAATCTTTAACAAGATTCAAAAGATTGTTTACAACAAAGGACGAATTCAAGTGGAAAGTAACAACTAACAGATTTATTGAAACTTAATTTTAATGGTGCAATGACGTGAAAAATGTTTTAGTTGTGTTTGTCAAAAACAGATTGGTTTTGTGTTCATCAAAAACTGATTTCAATTTAAATAGATTAACTATAATCCATTAATTTGTAACTGTTTACATTTCGTCAGATATTGGAGCAAAAATAAATGTTGAGTTTCATTGGAATGTCAGACCAAATGAAAGACCAAAGTTTTTCATCGTTTATTCCAGCGGACATCGACGGCATCTGCTAAGATCTTAGCAGATTCCATGATAACGTAAATGACTAACGATGATTTTTAAAATCATGACTTATTAAAAAATATGTAATAAGAAGTACTTAACTTATTTACTGAAGAAAAGGTTCAATAAGTAAAAACTGATAATACCTTAAAACAATGCCTTTAAAACCTATAGACTACAAAACAACTAATTAAAATATCCGAAAACAAGAAAAAAGCCAACGCCTGAAAAGTGTCGCAAAGGAAAAACAGGCAAATTAGAGCTCATATTGAAACAAAATTATTTGGTAACTAAAATAATTTTAGAGAGTTTTAAAAAAATTACAGAATATGTTGTAGTAATTAAAATCTCTTACAATTTACGAACAAAGTATTTGTTACTTGTTTGGGACTGGTCCATAAAATTATAAAGTTGAATCAACTTTCTTAATTAAGTTAAAAGTAGGTACTGACCTAACAAAAACACGTTCGTTATTCCCTCTCAAACAATATTTTGCGGTCAGCAACAAGGCAAATTAACAAAGAAAATGCTATTATAATTTATTTGATACAATTTTTCTCCTTGTCTCTCAGAAATTAATTCACTTACCATTACAAATTAGGTATTTATAGTATAGAAAACAAGATATAAAATTGTCTGAAATTCGGGTGCCCTAGATTTTTTAGCGTTGTTACCCACAGGGTAAAAACGGGACCCTATTACAGAGACTCCGCGGTCCGTCTGTCTGTCTGTCTGTTTGTCACCAAGCTGTATCTCATGAACCGTGATAGCTAGACTGTTGAAATTTTCACAGATGATGTATTTCTGTTGCCGCTATAACAACATATACTAAAAACAGAATAAAATAAATATTTAAGTGGGGCTCCCATACAACAAACGTGATATATTGCCGTTTTTTTTGCGATTATGGTACGGAACCCTTCGTGCGCGAGTCCGACTCGCACTTGGCCGGTTTTTTTTAAATGCTCTACAGATTGAATAACATAACGTCTGCATTCCCGACAATTTAGCTAAAGGCGCGTCGCTAGATATAATAGTACCAGTTCTAGTTAACATTTCGTTGAAAAAACGCTAATAAGATCATCCATTTCCATATTCACAAATGATGAAGTATCAAACATAGTAAGTATCTCTCGCAAAACAAAAAACAACCGACAGTCTTTTGTTTTCATATTACTGAAGTTTTATTTTATTTTAATATATAAATATAGTCTTTGATTCATCAATCTTCTTTGTATCATTACTTTACCAGAATATGTTGAAATCTGTATACCTTATAAAACTGATCTTAGAGAAAATTTATTATTTTCATGAAGACGATATTATGAATTTATTTATCAAGGTCTTTATTTTTAATACTTATATTATAATAATATAAGCCAAAGAGATAATAATTATCTAGTTTAACAGATATCTGAAGAAGTGAGTGGATGGTACTCGTAGGTATCTTTGGAAGACACATCATTCACATATAAAATATTTTTGAGTACGTCTGTGAAGTCAGAAAAGTTAATTCCAAACCTCTTTTGATAATACCAAATAAACAGAAACTTCACATAATGGTATGTTGAAAGTAACTGTTAAATTACAACAGTGTAAAATGTAAAATTTGAAAAGCCCCCGACACAAATACCTCTTTAAACAACTTAAATTATTTAAATGGAAAACATTATATCACGGGAATTTAAGTTTATTTAAGTTTTGAAGTTATAATTTATCAATAAGTAAATACGCTTCAATCGAAAATTCATCGAAATACGTAATTATAACAAATACGTAAATATAATGCACATGACTTTTGAAAGGCTTAATCGGTTCATCCGTTTAGGAGCTATGATGCCACATACAGATATACAAATATTAGAATTAACATTTGTTTCGGGATATTTAGCATGTATATTTTGATTTTGGTTAATTCTAATGATTATGACCATGTCAGCTTAAAAACCAAGATATACAAATACACAAAGACAGATACACACGTCAAACTTTTATTGTGTATTTATGACATGCAAGTGACATTGATCTTTAGGTGAAAAACAATAATTTCCTTCCATAAACATTACTGTGTTAGTTATGTCATATGTTCTGTGTGTTATATTATCTATGACATTACTTAGAAAAATGAAATAATCTATATATTTAAAAATGAATCCCTATTTCCCTTGGTCACGGCATCACGCGTGAACGGCTGGACCGATTTCGCTAATTCTTTTTTGTTATGTTTTTTATTGTTAGGAGAAGGTTCTTATGTAGGGTAGGGTAGGGTAGGGTATGTAGGGTAGGTAGGGTAGGGTAGGTAGGGTAGGGTAGATGAATGTTTGGTGTTTTTATGGCAAAAGAAAGTTTGCCGTGTCAGCTAGTGAAACATAAAACTAGAAAACTCTACAATAGACTCCACCAAGCATAAAAAACAAAATTTCCAAAAAACATGTCAACACTTATTTTTGTCCCGTTCTCTTCCTACCGATCACATAAATGTCACTCAAGAACCAAGGTATTGTTATGACAGCAATACGAACATTATATTATTTACCTGGAACGTTTTCAAGGTGTGAATGATAAGCGCGAGGGCTTGCAAATATTGTATCGTCTGTCAGGGTCATGTCACCCTTATGTGATGTTTGATGTGGAAACCGGCTCAAGGTTGTATACGATGTAAGTATTTCTACGAAATACTCCCTTTGGAAATGTCACTGTCAACAAGAAGACAATAAAGTTCATGGTAATGGCATATTTAATCTGCATTTATTATTATCTTATTTTGTCGAGTCATTCTAGCCGTAACTTAGGCGGGCCGCATACGTACGTTTACCGCATTCGATTTCGGAATACGGAATACAGATTCGGAATTCCGTGAACCTAGCGCAGACGTTATTTTTTTCTTGTTTGGCTGGCATTCGATACGTACGTACGGAAAGTGTTCCGTTCGAAAAAAAACGGACGTGTGCGTATTTTATTAGCCTACGGTGCATTCGGGATTCCGAATACGGAAAATGAATTCGGAAATCGAATGCGGAAAACGTACGTATGCGGCCCGCCTCAGAAGTATTATTTGACATACCAGTACATGACATACTTGTAAAACTAGAATCTTCTGTTTTAACCATCCGACAGTATCCACGATTGTTACTGTTATTAATATTTACCACCTGTATGTACATTATGGATGCAATACATTTTGATTTGATTTAACATTGAGATATATTTAAAATTTTAATTACATTGTTAAACCAAGACATTGCCAAAAACATCTAAGCAAGTGCCAACTTGATCTTAAAAACAATAGATAATGAACTCCTGTAATATGCGAGATACATTGTTCTGCACACATCATCAGCCTATTAAGTTCCCACTGCTGGAACACAGGCCTCATCTCTGTGAGAGGGAATGGGCCGTAATCCACCACGCGGGCCAAGTGCGGGTTGGTGGATGTCACATGTCTTCGAAGTTTTGGTTCTAGGACATGCCGGTTTCCTCACGATGTTTTTCCTTCACCGTTTTGAGAGCAGTGGTGATGAAATAATTTACACAAAGTAAAGCGCCTGCCTGGGCTCGAACCCACGACCTACAACTTGTAAGTCACGGCCGATACCACTGGGCCACCACTGCTCTCATTGTTCTACAGTCCTTGGATACCATAGAAGTAAAACGTTGCATGTACGATCCAAGGTACTGACACAAACATGTACATTAGGTTGAAAGGGTTGCTGCGCTGATATTGCAGTGGGTTAAACGTGTATTAAAAGTTCAGGATCTTCTTCTTCTTTTTGTGCAAGGATGTGGCTACCTCTGGTGACCCCACAGACCTCTGACTTGACTATTTCTGACTTACATTAACTATATAAGTCCAGGTTTCCTCACGATGTTTTCCTTCACCGTTGCCTTGCCCAGTGATTAAGACCTCGCCTCTCGTGTTTGAGGTCGTGGGTTCAAATCCAGGCAAGTACCAATGTGACTTTTTCAAATTCATATGTCTTCAACTTTCTAAGTTTATATTGGACATCACAACGGTGAAGGAAAAGTAGAATATAGTAAAGAAGAGAGTGTGTCTTGTGATCTTGCTGTCAATAGGGATCGAACCAAAACTGATTTGTTGTGGGCTACCACAACTAATCAGTTCCCCCCTATTAATCCCTATTTCAAGCAAAGATTTTATTTGGTTTTACTATTATAATACAAACACTCACGCCTCTTTCCCATAGAGGAAGGCAAAATCTACAGCACGTCACCAGCTACGATCCTAACATACTCCTATTTCCATTAAACGAAAATTTCAGTAGCTATACACAGCAGCGTCTTGATTTAAATGGTTAAATTAACTAACATTTGCGAATGTTGTTTAAATGAGAATTGAGAGAAAATGTTCTGCAAAATTGAAGACAAACACTAGTTTCTTCTTTAAACTATTACACTGATAAAATGTCACCTGCAGACATAATATTAATAATAGCAGCCTGTAATTACCCCACTGCAGGGCTACGGCCTCTTCTTAAGCATGAGCATTAAGCATGAGCAGAAAGTACATATGAGTTTATAAAAAAAACACATTGGCACTTGCCCGGATTTCTACAACCTCCCTGATAGCTACAACCTGGGATTCGTTAAGTCAAGAGTGAATATTTTTCTTCTAGGTAAGCGTGCTTTATCGTCGACCAAATCATTGCTTACCATCAGGTTGGATAGTGGTGAAGTGCAAGCCAATAAAAAAACTAAAAACGAACCTACGACCACAAGCAGGTCCTAGCCACTGGACCACTACGACATTGTATTGCTCGTGTTATATCACTGTGTTGCCATACTGCAGACCACAGGTATTAAACCACGGAATCCGGCTTGATATAGCAACACAATGGTTGTTATCCGCATTGTGAATGCCTTGATTATGTTGGGAGACTAGTTGCTGACCGCGAGTCCATCCAGTAGGAAACATAAATAAGTTAATTGTAAAAAAAGTTGTTTGGTTCATGTAAGTCAATATAGAAGAAAATACCGCGAGGAACTAAATAGTTTTACATCACCAACTGCAGCGACTAAGAATGTTGGTCAAGCAAAGCCTGCCCTGAATGATAAAAGATTTGTTTCCAAAAGGTTGTCATTTAAGTTTGTTTAATTAAAACATGGAACGAAGCAGATGTGTAAGATTACTAAAGCAAAATTTAATATCGCAAAACTAATACCATGTTTTATACCACAAAGAGTTATAAATTCACTAAACTACCAGTAAAATCATAATTGTATGCAGTAACCGCAAACAACAATGAATTTATATTTAAATAATGCTTGATATGTTTTTTATAAAGTACATGCTGATACAACTTTAAAATGCAGTAAATATAAATTTTGTGGTACAGAGGATACCACAAATTTATGTTAATAAGCCACATTTTTTAAATAACGTGAAAATTGTTTAAAGAGTTTTTCGACCCTAAAATTTTTGTAACTTTCATTTATATTTTTTCTTGTGCCTGAAGGGGAAGAAAAAAACTTTGCGCACCGAGCTCCAAGTAACATGGAACAAACAAGGATAGGAAGATGAGTAGTGTTTTATGCTAAAGGGAATATCTTATGTCGTGATCAAAATAATAGCCAGTTAGAAAGATTAATGTCGAGCTATGTTTCGGGCATACTTACATTTTCACAAAATATCTAGAAACAAAACACAATCTTCTCAGAAACCACAACGAAATTAACTTCAAAATATATCATGAACTAGTCTAATTGGACGGTAAACCGGACTCCGAGTGATCAGAACTTTATTACCGCGCATAACAAGCGGGCAAACGGAACTATCGCTAACCCTGAGTGACGGATACTAAAAGTTTGAATTGTGATATTGTTGTATTGTTAGTCGGAAGTTTGTAGCGATACTGAAGTGGTTTTGAAATCCTGTATTTTTTACCTTTTTTTCCATGAAACCTACGTCTTCGAAAATTTTGTAAAATTTGGAATATAGTGTATTCCACATTTTACTTAATTTTCCTTAAATATCCTGAGGTCGCCGTGGAGCTAAGACGTGGAAAACTTTAAAAATAAGTAAAGTTCTCTTTAAATATGATAGGCAATGCACCTGTAGTACTTTTGGTAATGCAGATATCTATTGATGATCATCATTAGGTGAGCCATATCCTTCTTAGCCGTGCTATGGCATAACCCGGGACCGCGGTCCCGGTCCCGAAAGACCCACGAGCCCACGACCCAAAAAATCTTGTGCGGCCGGGGAACCCGCCTGTCAGCAACAAAGATACTCACGTTTTTAGGGTTCCGTACCCAAAGGGTAAAAACGGGACCCTATTACTGAGACTTCGCTGTCCGTCTGTCTGTCTGTCTGTCTGTCTGTCACCAGGCTGTATCTCATGAACCGTGATAGTTAGACAGTTGAAATACACAGATGATGTATTCCTGTTGCCGCTATAACAACAAATACTAAAAACAGTATAAATTTAATATTTAAGGGGGGCTCCCATACAACAAACGTGATATTTTTGCCGTTTTTTGCTCGATATTAATAACGGCAACAGGTAGTCGCTTTAAATGTTCACAGAATATTTAGTTGTATATTCTCTTCAAAAATAATAATTATTAAATTAAAATAAAATAAATTAAGGGGGGCTCACATACAACAAACGTGATTTTTTTTGCAGTGTTTTGCGATAATGGAACGGAACCCTTCGTGTGCGAGTCCGACTCGCACTTGGCCGGTTTTTTTCTTTAACCATTGCACAAACCTCCAACACAACAAACCAACACATGATGTGAACAAGTATGGCGGCCAGTGATTGACGATAATATCCGAACTAAGCCGGACGGACCCGAACGTCTCGAGAGGGCACATAGCGGTTTTTGTTACGTGACGATTTCTACCAGGCAACTCCAACCGCAAGCCGCGTTATGTAACATTAAAAAAATTCGTTCCATTAACTCTTCTGTATGATAATTACGCTATGGATGTGTTACGGTTGACAATTACTAAATTAACTCTCAAATCTACAAAGGTACCACAGTTTAAAAGGCTATACAGTTACTAATATATTCGAACCAGGTAGGTATGGAACCCGAAACCGCATTATTGGAGTAGGGATAACTAATTCAAGATCAAGGGCGTTGCGAGAGTGGACTCGAAGCTTTCGAATCGATCCTGGGAGGACACTTAGTACGTTCTGATTAAATGCTGTAATGCCGACGAAGCTTCTTACAAGGCTTTATCAGACCATCGCAAGTAACGATCGATAATTCTAAATATATGTACAGCTTGGCAAAAAAGAGTCTGACGCGGTGACAGTTGAAACTAAAAATCGATGATTGCTTTGCTTGTCCAACGGTTAGTACATTCTGCGTCAACAGTGCGTGTATCCTTGTCGTTTTTCATAGATTTGTAAGAATTATCATATTTTGTTGCATAAATAACTATTTAAAATGAATAAAACTATTCGTAGGTGTGGCAGAGCAGTGATTTACCGCGACTTTTTGCGGTGTTTGGCCGAATCTCAAGCGGGACAAATGTCCGATATCGTGAATGTTCATCAAAGAACTGCCGGTATGACAGGTATTAATGTACCCTAAATAACTCATTGTTCCTTAAATAAGTTTATATATATGTTTTCAATGCATAGTTTTATTGATAATCAGATTTAAGTAACTTTTAGTCTTGTTTTTAGAAATTGAAAAAACTGGCCAACTGCGAGTCGGACTCGCGCACGAAGGGTTCCGTACCATTATCACAAAAAACGGCAAAAATGTTTGTTGTATGGGAGCCCCACTTAAATATTTATTCTATTCTGTTTTTAGTATTTGTTGTTATAGCAGCAACAGAAATAAATCATATGTGAAAATTTCAACTGTCTAGCTATCACGGTTCATGAGATACAGCCTGGTGACAGACGGACAGACAGACAGACAGACGGACAGACAGACGGATCGTGGAGTCTTAGTAATAGGGTCCCGTTTTTAACCTTTGGGTACGGAACCCTAAAAATTGAGGTTATGTTTTGTTGTTTGACAAGTCTCGTATACGCTAACTTCCATGATTGATACTTGAAGATAGTGAACATGGAATCAATAATAAAATACTATTTTTGTTTTAGGTTCTGTCAACACAGTAAGACAATTTTTTGAGGAAGGTGAAAAAAATAATAGTGTTTTCAACACCGGGAAAACATCGCAAAGGTCGCCCGAAGATAGATTTAGATTTTTTTATTTAAATAAAACTGCAAACAAAATGTGTTTTTTCATTATCGCTGTAACCAAACCATTATCGTCAATTCCTAACAATCCCACTGTTAGACTGCCCTTGGTGGCATGATTATCTGCCTGTGGGTACGTACTGCACTGCCTGTGTTCAAAAGTGCCGCTTATTGGCCTAATTGAAATAAATATATTTGACTTTGACTTTGACTTTGTGGGTGCAAAGCTTCAGCGCCCACTATTAACATTGTTAATACTGGACATTGAAGTCTACCATGGTGTTTGCTTAGCGTCCGAGGGACTAAACCGTGTACTTGGGATTTACAAAAATAACAAGTATCAAAAATTGTTGAGTCATTGTATTTCGGGTTACCACAGGTGCGATATTGGCGACCTCATTTATTCCACACTCTTTTATGCCAAGCTGTAGATACCGAGGGTGCCCACCGTGTAGTTTAATCCGATAAGCGTTCAACTTACTCACTGAAGAAACTGTGGCTCCTCAAATACCCGCCTCCAACTGACTATGTTGAGCTTGCAGAAAAGCTCCCAGCGGGCCATAAACAGCCATGGCCCATCTGGCAATCCCTAAACCGGTTACGAAGCCAAGTGGGCCGCTGCAGGCATAACTTAGTCAGATGGGAGTACTTCAATCAGCCACAATGTGACTGCGTTACCACCCCACAGACGATGCCCCATCTCCTGTCCTGCTCCTTATGTAAAAACACCTGCACCATGCAAGACCTTTGCGATGCCAGCGCTAGGGCTGTCGACGTGGCTGAATACTGGTCGAAGAAAATTTAATGAAGGAATCATCGACACGAAGAAGAAGAAGAAGACTGAAGAAACGAGATGGCTGGTATCTAAGAGGTCGGTCATACTAACTAGATAATCTAACGATGATAAAATGACGATCTATCAGCGTAAAGCAAATCGAGCATAAACTCAAAATGTAAGATTGACAAGCGCTATCATACACCATCTTAAAGGAGTATATTTTTTGACAGAATAAACGCAATATTGTGTAAGATAATGTACAGGCTGCTTCCAGAGTTATTAACTATACGGACCATAAAGAAATTATTAAAAAAATCCGTGCGTTCAAGCATTTTTGCCATAACTATAATTGGAATCAAATATTACAATATTAGGACCCATTAATATTAATGATAATTTTTATCCGTGGTGCTAGGCAACTGGGCTTAACCAGTTGTAAACGACCCTTTGTGCCTATTGGCCTGTTTATTCCATCTCTTGCTTGATATACAGGGAAGTGAAAACTATGTTTTTCTTCCTACTCATCCGATATCCTTTTCTGATTAATTTCGTTGCGGTATCCAAGACAGTTAAATTCATTCAACGGGACTTCGTCGAGCTTCATTGACCAGCGCCACTTTTGATTCTGGCTTTCAGGAGTTGCAGTGGTTTGGGAATAGTGCGATGGGAATGTCCCATAAAAAAAAATTCACGTGGCCAATCTCAAACATTATGTACTTATTGATAATTCAAATGTCACTTTCTTCTGTCTTTGAGCTTCTCGTATGAAAAATGTACAGGTTACTAACCTGTACATTTTTCAATGAGAATCAAACCTGACCTAACACAAGGTTGATACCCTACAATGAAAGCACAGTGACCGAGTGATCGTTTGTCAACATTATTGTTATTTACTTACGTGGGTGTCTGTGTATCTGTCTGACTGATAATACTGTCTGGTTGACAGTAGATGTAAACACTGATTAGATAGCTTGTCTGCCGATGTAAGCACGTGCTGTTTACCGCGCGTCATACCGCAGTATTATTGATGTGGTTGCCAAAAAGCCAGCGGAATTTTGTCACTTATTCCACAGATGTGTTACTAGGACAGGAGGAGAAATGTCTATGCCTTACAGATACAGTTCTTCAGCCTTCCCCTGAGTTTGCCATGGGATAAAAAATAAAATAGGTTTTTAAAGCAGAGAAATCATTTCATTCTATTGACATACGCTACTGAAATGTCACGGGCTAATCAATACATGTAATAAATCTGTACAAAAGTAGTTTTTGTACATCGAAAATATTTCGAAAAAAAATGCCAGGGTGTTAAAGGATAACCACCCATTTCCAGCACTTTTGGAATTTTTGTCAGTTTATTGGTTTGTCTGTTTATTTATGCACGCATCACGTAAAATGTACGAAACCAATGTAGATAACTTTTATACATAAAAATTGTGCGTGACTTCAAGTATTACTAAGTTCATCACAATCAAGGTTCTAAGGTCATCGCAATCGCAAAAGTTAGATGAATTTAAAGTGCTCAAGAAGTGAAATATCACAACACAAGCAATTCAGGCAATCGGACAGTTCCATATAATATACTAATAACTCCATATCCGATAGATGGCGTTGTGCATTTGACGTCATTTTCTGAATGTTGGTGTTAAGATTCGCCGCGAAAGAATGACGTAAAAAAAAACTGGTAGGAAGGTAAGTAGGGTAGGCAGTTTTCAGCTTTGTCCGCGGCTCGGGAGCGAAGGCGTGGACAAAGCTAGTACAAAATATTTTACACTTTATGGCAATCTATCTTTATAAATGTTTAATTATCGGTGATAAATGTCAAATTGACTAAGATCTCTCGTCATATATTTCCTCTGCTTCTAAAATTTATATTTAACCTGCTTGGCAAACTTAAAGTTTCAGTATCCAAAGGTCAGGGGAAGTCGTCGTAAAGTTAACTTTCGTATAGTAATCTCAGAGTAATAATAAACTTACCTATTACTAGGCAAGTTTACTACTAAACATAGCCCTCACAATCACCACAACAATTTACGGTCACAAGTTAAATTGCCATTACAACTCCTGAGAGAACACAGATCGACGATCACAGTGGGTCATTATTGCTTTGTTCTTATTGAAATAGTTTAGAGCAAACTTATATGTATTGGCGAGGGCTGAAAGATTAAGAACAAAGGTGACACGTTAGAAATTCGGTAAGTCTGGACCAAATTAAGTTATCTATAAAAACTGTTCAACAAAACGAAACGGTAAGGACTGCTGAGCAGGTGATCTGAAGTCGGGGGGTTCGATTCCCAGCAGCCTAATTGCGTAAGTGAATTATGCAAAGCATACAAGTTGGAACCTTCCCAAAAACGACTTATCGTATTGCATATTACACTCTGAAACGGAAAGGTTATGCTTCTTTCATTAACAATATTTTGACGTAGAATTGATTGTAAAAGAATGAATGAAAGCGGCAGAATCGAGATAAAACTTCACTATTGGTATTGTGTAATGCAAATGTCATATATCTTCAACACCGTAGTATCTCTAAGTAGTCTGTGTTCAACTCAAAGGAGGATTTGGAAAGCTAACGCTAGCTTTCCAAATTAGTTTCGCAATACCGAAAAAGTTGAAAGAAATGAATCTGATTCTTTGAAAGAATCGACTTGCTTCCTTTGCAGAATTCACTTACGCAATTAGGCTGCTGGTCGATCAATGTTTTCTTCCATCTATATTTTTTTGAGAGCAGTAGTGGCCCAGTGGTAACGGCCCCGACTTACGTTACGTAGGGCATTTTGCAAGCAGGCGCTTTACTTTGTATCAATTATTTCATCACCACTGCTCTAAACACGGTGAAGGAAAACATCGTGAAGATCGGCCTGTCCTAGAACCAATATTCAAATACGTGTGGCATCCACGAACCCGCACTGGGCCCGCGTGGTGGATTAACGCCCATTCCCTCTTTCACAGAGAAGAGGCCTGTGTCCCAGCAGTGGCAACATTAAAAGCCTGATGATGATGATATTTTTTTTAGTAGCAGCACGAAATCTAGATCTACACCCGTGTAGCGGCATCAACGCCGCCACCTACGTACTAATGACATAACGTAACAAATCCTGCATCGCGCTAGCTAAGTATTCGTACAGTCCGACATTAACCGTCGGTCAGTTGCCCGGACCAGACACAACACCCGCCTGGTCGGAGGATCCTCCCTTTTCATCGGAGGTTTGCGGGACTTAACACCCTGTTTTGCATTCCTCCACACTGGTGACCCTCTAGTATGAACGTCAGCGCAGCCTTCGTGCAGAGCTACTTCATCGTGACGTCATCATCACTTCCTCAAGCTTTCGAACAACCCTTATCCAGATGAAAGACGCGAGAGAACAGTGGCCCAGTCTTAACGGCCCCGACTTACGTGTCGTGATTTCGCACCTACACAGGCGCTATACCTTGTATACATTATTTCATCACCACTGCTCGTATAACGGTGAGGGAAACATCGTGAGGAAACTGGCATATCCTAGAACCAATAAAATCGAAGACGTGTGACATCCACCAACCCGCACTGGGCCCGGGTGGCGGATTAAGGCCCATTACCTCTCTCACAGTTCGGTCGGCCCGTGGATGGGAGACCATTTCAACATACCGAGTTTCCTCATCACCTCGGAAAGCACGTTAAGCCGTTGGTCCCGGCTATCATTTGAAGATCTGTCAGTCGTTACGGGTAGTCAGAAGCCTGAGATCTGACACCAGTCTTACCAAGGGGTATCGTGTTACCCAGTTACTGGGTTGTGGAGGTCAGATAGGCAGTCGCTCCATGTAAAACACTAGTACTCAGCTGATCCGGTAAGACTGGAAGCCGACTCCTACAATAATTGGCCAAAAAGCTAGGCAGATGGTGACCTCTCTCACAGAGACGAGGCCTGTGTTCCAGCAGTGGGAACATTATAAGGCTGCCGATAGTGATAGATAGATGACGCGTCTGGTCGGAGAATCCTTCCTTTTCAACGGAGGTTGGGACTTTACACCACGTTCCACATGCCTCCAAACCCAGTTGATGTCTATTACACGGGGCTTAAAATAGGCGAAATGGAGTAAACCACTGCCTAGCCCTTCAGGGAATATATGCGTGGTGTTTTATATTATGTGCTCTGTAGATACAAAAAATATGCTTAATAAATTGTCTCACTTCTTGACATTGAATATTCATTTCAAATATGTTGATCTAAGCATATTTAAACAGATCTCCGTTTCAAGATCAAATCTGCGCTAAAAGGTATGATATAAAATTATAATACTTCAATCTTCGAATAACTTATCGAATAAACTGAGTCTTGTACAAACAAAATGAATATTATTACACTTTCAAAGTGTGAATACGATAATACTGTTTGCGAAGACACTTATGGCGTAAAGGTTAGACACACTGAGCGGAGAAAAATCATTATATTTTTTAGTGTAGAAATTTTAAAAAATGTTGCTGCTTTTTAGCACGTGTTTTTTGAATTGATACAAACTGTACTTTAATGCCATTTTCGTGCTGAAGTATGTAGGAAAGGGATGTTTATTGGGTAGAAAATGGTAATTCTATTTAGGCAGTCAGTGAGATTATCAAATAATAATACACCCGTATTTTTTGCTTTATCAAATTAATAACAATTGACAAAGATAAAGCGCATTAAAGTTTAAGAGTGGGGACTTGTGACGTCACTTTGGCAGTACAAAGTGTAACACACCGTGACGTCACGTAATTTCAACGCACTGTTTCGTCGTAATTTTTTGTTTACTTGGCAAAAGCAAATATACGTGTACAATATTTTTTGCGTATCTAACTGACAGACAAATATAATTTTTTTGTTAACTACCCTATTTGACAAGTTATATACTTCAAATTCTTAGCACACCAACCGGGGATAATTCGGTTTCATTTTACTAGTCGATCTGCCGTACCCTAGCGTTAGATCAAAATCTTTGGCATAATTCTTGTCTCTCTCTTCTCGAAACTAGTTATACAAGTATAGCAGTTTTACAAGAATAGCTCTTGTAAAAGTCTTTAGTGAAAAAATTAGCCATTCAGCGAGGCAGCGAACCCGAGAGTCCGCCGGACGTACTTAAGTATCATTGTGGAGGCTCTTTTATACCTCGACTTTTATTCAAAGTTCACTCTTCATGAATTCAAAAATGTCATAAAATTTCGAAGGATAAGTCCATCCGTGATGGGATGTTTATTGGTATCATCAGGTGAGATAGTGGTCAAGCGCGAGCCTACACATATTTTTTTTTTGCTCAACCTATATTGTCCCACTGCTGGGCAAAGGTCTCCCCTATAGCTTTCCACTCTTCTCTATTACTTGCCATCTCCTGCCAATCTCCCGTAAACGCCTATAAATAATTTAAAAAAAAAACTTTCTTATTTATTAAACAAGACAAGGCTCTGATAAAGTAATATATATTGTGTGAAAATTCAGAGAAAAACCGGCCAAGTGCGAGTCGGACTCGCGCACGAAGGGTTCCGTACCATTATCGCAAAAAACGGCAAAAAATACATGTTTGTTGTATGGGAGCCCTACTTAATTTATTTTATTTTAATTTATTAATTATAATTTTTCGAAGTAAATATACAACTAAACATTCTGTGAATATTTCAAGCGTCTACCTGTTGCCGTTATTAATATCGAGCAAAAAACGGCAAAAAAAAAACTATTTTATTCTGTTTTTAGTATTTGTTGTTATAGCGGCAATAGAAATACATCATCTCTGAAAATGTCAACTGTGTAGCTATCACGGTTCATGAGATACAGCCTGGTGACAGACAGACAGACAGACGGACCGCGAAGTCTCAGTAATAGGGTCCCGTTTTTACCCTTTGGGTACGGAACCCTAAAAAGTAATAAAGATACATTCTATCTCTGATGACACCTGTCAAATATTCAAAAATGCATGGTATTGACACTGATATGTGCTACTGATACGTCTTCAATTCCAAATATTTCAGACTACAGACAATCGTTATCGCTGGTAGAATCCCTCGTCATTAAGAGCCTAAAAACATATTTATTATATAGGTAGGTAAGCTATATTTTTTTTTTTATAACTTTGCTGCACATTAGAAATTTCTCCTGTATCGTGGGTGCGTTAAAAAACTTATAAACTCACATGCACCCAGAGCGGGAATGAATATCTGTAAATCATACAAATATTTGTGCCGTGCGGGAATCGAACCCGCGACACGCAGCGCAGCAGTCAATTGCTCAACCACTGCGACAACCGTGCGCCCTAATTTATATATGTAGGTAACATAATAATCCTTAAGCTAAGCCTTGAATCGTCGTAAAATACAAAGACAGCAAGTTCACCGTCACTAGGGTTGTCAACCATACTTTATAATAACGCGTCCTACTTTACTATCAAAAAACAAAACTTAAAACTTATTACTTACTTACTTACTTAACTTTATTATTTTAAAACTTTCAAATATAATAATTCAAAGACAGTACTTCATCAAATAATTGTAATACTTTGTTATCGGCTTTACAGAACATCTCCATTTTTTCTGACCCTCACGATCCAGACTGTTTCATAGCTCAATAACAAATAAACAACCAACAAACAACCACAACAATCAATCAATCGTCATAGATTTCGTAAGACGGAAAATCAAATTTATTTTTCAACCCATTTTTCTTCATACTTTGCATGAAAATAAAGTATGCGAAAGTTATTTATTTTCAATCTTTACTATGTGTGATGCGTAAAACAAAATATGTCATTTGTTTGTTTTTATTGGAACAATCCTCATAAAAGTAAGTAATAATCCTTTTAAATTGATTAAAATGACGAGTCATTATATTAGTAATATAAAAATAAATAAAAAATTAGAGCCTTTCAAAGACTTCAAAAAATTGTAACCGTGTGAAAAAAATCTGTTAGGGAATAACAACATGATTTTTTTTTCTTGCATATTCTTTTGTTCTTATCTAAATAATTGGTCATGTTATTTTTCTGGCAACCCTAACATTTTTGCACGAAAGCTTTCGCAAAAAATCTGTAAACAAAATAAATTGTAAACAGATCCCGTTGGTAAATAAACTAGCCGTCTAGACATTTACAATATGTATAATTCACAGCTTGGAGCGACCGTTTATGTAAAACTTTTTACGCTTTAGTGACAAACCGTTTGTTCTTTGAAAGTTATATTGCAATTGGATTATTGTGGTACACTTAAAGTAAATGTTGGGTACATACAAAGGAGAGAAGTGCTATAGCAGTTTCATTTTCACCATAACAATAGCGGTAGATAATGGTACTTTCCTTAGTTTCTCTCATATAGACCCGTACACTAAAGGAATTTTCATATAAACAAAATGGAACATATGCGTTTTTGAAACAAAAAAACAATTATAGCTGTTAATGCTAAAAAAAGTTTAAAAAAAATTAACACGCTGTTGCATCACCACCGGGATTCGTTTTGCATTGTTTATGAAAAACAATATTATTTTTATAATTTCGTATTTCTATCCTTAGTGATGGTTCTTTGTTATCTGTGGGCAAGTCAGCCTTTCACAACTATTAAGACGACTACTAACGCCAACGACCTGGAGAGAACAAAACGCGCACTCGTTTCATACCCGCGCGACCCAAAATTTTGTAAATTTTTGTACTTTCTTTATTATTCTATGACTTAAAAAAAAGCCTCAGATCAAAATGTAGATAATTAAATTGTCTTTAAGATGGTGTTGATTTATTTAAAATACGCTCAGCGGTTTTGGTGCGATTGTCGTGTTTTTGTCCGTTTTAGACATAACTTTACAAATTAAGTACACTATGTTATACAAATAAAACTCAAAATTTTCTTGGATCAAATTATTAAGAAAATGGTCTAATGTAACATATATTTTTCCCATAAAATTCCAACAACATAAATTTCATGTAGGGTTCCCATACAAAACTTTCGAGATAACGGCGTTTTAGTCGCGCGCGGGCATTTCGCGCCATCGCGCCCGGCCGACCCGTCACAGATCTGTAAAACTCGCGCGTGACAGCTGTCACGCACGACTGGATAAAGTATAAATAAATAAATAAATAACTAAATTTTAAATAACAAAAATACAAATACATAATAAAATAAGTAATTAATTTATAAAGCAAATATAAAACGACCCAAATAATAAATCAAAACAAACGTCCGAATAACTTATTCTCCTTCACTACTTTTATTTTCAGTCGGTTTAAAACTAAAAATTGCCCCATCCATCATTTGACTACCTTTTAGTGTAGAGAGCGCCAGTACATTGGTTTAATGCATTTTTCTCCGAAACTCATTACTCGTTTAAAAGCTACATTGTTACGGTTTTTAGCTGTTAAGTAACGTGAATAACGATTCAGTAAACAGCAGTTATAATAGCCGTTTTAAATAACGTTCCTAGTTTAGTTTTTCCAGGGGAGTTTTTAATAGGTTGTTTTGAGCTTTGGATTAAATGCGTTGTTAGGTTTATATTGTAAATAAATTAAGGAAAAAATTGGTAGATGGAGTGAGTTATTCCAACTAGCTTACAATTTTAGAGGCGTTGTATGTGTATCATACATTATTGATTTATTTAATACTCTAAGCACACAAATGTACAGAGGCGAACTTAATGCCTTAGGTAATGATGTACTTCCAACGGAAACTTAAGAGCTAATTTCAATGGAATAAAACTTAAATTTTTTCCACGTCAAGATTGTGTATTTTTTTGAGATAAAAGCCTGTAGAAATCTGCAGGGATCGTTTTTTGATTAAAAATAATTTTCATGAATGAAGTTAATTTTTATTTATCATTCAAATAATATATACAACTGAATATTTCTAATCTTACAACTAATAACAAAACAAACTTACATACAAAGGGGAGAGGGAAAAGGGCTCATTGCGCATCAAAAACTTCGTCCACATCGATGTCAATGGGCAACGTGCCCAGAACGCTGACAGCATTGCCACGTTGAATGGCAATGCTGATTCTCTGGCTGAATTCTCTGGTCACGCGAACAGTCGTCTAATTGTTTACTTATGTCTCGAAACACTCGATGAGCACTCGGACCCCATGGACCTAATGTCTCAAACCCAAACGGCTCAAACATATAACTGCCAATAAGGTTGTTATATTTGCGCCGTTTGAGGTTTTCGCACCAGCAGCAGCTGCCCCAGCACAGCCCGCCGTGCTAAGAAGATGGGATGGCGCAAGGGTATCGATACATGTTGCATCCCACACCAAAGGCCAACCCACCTTCCAAGGCATTATGGTCATCCCATCCGGTCTCTTCCCATCGTCGCGTGCCAAGCCATTGGGTTCTAAAACAGCTGACACCCCGGCGATGACAAGAGCTCTACGTATGATGTCATTAATGCTGGCGTGCCGTGCTATCCGACCAGCGCCCCTATCCTGCGCCGCAGGATAGGCCATGGTGTCCGAGGCGGTCAACTGCCTCACCAAGATTTTAAGATTAATTATTTTGTTAAGATTTTCATGAATGATACTTGATAGTAATAATTTAATTTCAATCAATACTACAAATTTACTAGCAATCTAATGATTGCTACAGGGTTGTCTGGAAATATCTGGCCGCTATTTTGGAGTTAGCTATCAAACCTAAATTTATTTAATTAAGGTTACTAAGAAATTAATTTTTGATAGCTAACCCAATAAAAGCTTTCCAAGTGAATCCAACATCATTTAAAAGAAACTGGTGTAGTGGTGTAGAAATTAGGAAAAAAATAAGATTGCCAGTTCTCAGTTAGCCGCAAGCTGCATGTTATCCTGCAAAACCTGGCAAAACATAAAGGGCGGCTAACTGAGGGCTAGTTGATGTGACATACGTATCCACGATACAGGAGAAGTGTAGGGCGGAGTTAAAAAAAATAGTTGCGGCAAGACGCGATAAATTTTCAACCTTTAAATTTTTATTTAAGCTAATTTCGGTAATATCAATCTGCCTAGCCTTTTCCCCACTATATTGGGGTCGGCTTCCAGTCTTACCGGATTCAGCTGAGTACTAGTGTTACATGGAGCGACTGCCTATCTGACCTCCACAACCCAGTAACTGGGTAACACGGGTACCGTGTTGGTCTTACACCAGTACTTGGCAGGACTGGTGTTAGATCAAAAGGTTCTGACTACCCGTAACGACTGTCAAAGATCATCAAATGACTGCCGGGACCAACGGCTTAACGTGCTTTCCGAGGCACGAAGGAAACTCGGTATGTTGAAATGGTCACCCATCCACGGACCGACCTCGTCAAGCGTTGCTTAACCTTGATGATCGACCAGTGCGGCTTTTATTATGTAGCCACGATCTCCTCCAAAAAAGCTTTTAAATGTTAAATCGATTCGAATCGAACGGTAAAGTTTTTACAGATTACAAAATAAACTGTTATCTCAAGTACAAACAATATTTTCAGTAATTCAACAGAACTTATTTAAAATACCTGCAAGTACCAAATAATTTGAGAAACTTCTGTCGTTACGTTAAGAAGTTTCTAGGAGCATTTATCTTCGGTTTTCAGTGTAATTTTCGTAATATATTTTGAGTATGAATAATTTATAATATGATGATTAGACGGGATACTTTTGTAAACATGTTTTTGATGTTGTTTAATTAATTTGTTATGTTATAATTCATAAGACATTAGATTTAACATTTTGTGTTGCTCCATTCTTTTACCACTAATCAACAACGAATTTTAATAAACTATGTAAGTAACTGTTATTATTATTTATTGTATTTAAACTTCATAATTAATATATAATTTTCCCAAAAAGGGTTCTCTTTTACAAATCCTAATAATCTGAAATCAATACACGTTGATAAAGCAAGCAATTCGCAGCAATTCTTCAAAGAATTGCTTAGAATTGCTTTTTAGGGTTCCGTACCCAAAGGGTAAAAACGGGACCCTATTACTGAGACTTCGCGGTCCGTCTGTCTGTCTGTCTGTCACCAGGCTGTATCTCATGAACCGTGATAGTTAGACAGTTAAAATTTTCACAGATGATGTATTTCTGTTGCCGGTATACCAACAAATACTAAAAACAGAATAAAATAAATATTTAAGTACAAAAAACGTGTTTTTTTTTTTGCTGTTTTTGCGATAATGGTACGGAACCATTCGTGCGCGAGTCCGACTCGCACTTATTTCATACGACAATTTCACAACCTTCTTTTATGTAACTAATAAAATCAAAATTAAAACTATTAAATTAGTGGCAGTCACTGATCAAATGACAACCCAAACTGTGTCCACATTTGATTGTGGTTTAATTGCGACAACTAGTCATTTAATTACTGTTTTATATGTTTTTACCACAGGATTGAACCCTCAAACTATTAAGCGATGCCATTACGGGCGGACAGGGAAAATACACATGGAAAATTAGTTTATTTTGTTATTTATTAATCAAACAGCTGAACGGATAAAACTTAGCACAAAGTTTGACTATGACCTGGATTAAGACATTGGACACTTTTTATATCGCCTTCTGAATCTACTTACTACTTGGACGATAATTCATATCGGTTTCTGAATTTACCTACTACATGGACCATAATTTATATCACCTTTAAATGTATTTGTGGGTGAAGGAACACAGTGGTATCGATATTTCCTTCATTGAAAAAGGATGATTCAATCACCCATAATTTACTCATAACTGGCATGTTTCATATAGTGTACAGAACTACAAAATATTATCTAGAAACAGGTTATTAACTCTGCATTTTAGTTTAAAGTCAAAACCAGATATGTTAAGGAGCTCTGTAACTGTAACCGAAACTACCGGATAACCGAAATAATAATATATCCGTAACCGTAACCGATTCCGATATAAATGTTTCGGATAATTTCGGTTAGAGATGGAGTCTAAATGAGACACGTTATGACAGGTTTTGCTGCCCAGCCGAGCCTAAATACTAGCCGCGCGCGTCACTTGATGATTTTTTATTTAGAAAAAAACATATATCCGTAACTGGTACTATCCGAAACAGACGGATAATCCTAATAATTGTATATACGTATTAGATCCGAAATATCATATCGTAACATCCCTGGTCAAAACCTAAGATGGATGTTGTAGCGACCTACATGAAGCGGCCTACATGGTCGAAAATTATTTTATATTTTTTTTAATATTCCCTTTGTTTTAAAAAAATACGTATGTCAATTTTTCTCTTTTTGGCTTAAACAAAATTAATTATTAATATAAAAAAAATTACACACACACGTCACACACACACACTCCACACACACATACCACACTCACACACCACATTCACACACACAAACCACACTCATCATATCTTCATCATATCAGCCGAAAGACGTCCACTGCTGGACATAGGCCTCCCCCAAGCGTCGCCACATTGACCGGTCCCGTGCGTCTCGCAACCAGCGGATTCCCGCAACCTTCACCAGGTCATCGGTCCACCTGGTGAGAGGCCTTCCAACGCAACGTCTTCCGGTTCGCGGTCGCCACTCCAGAACCTTTCTTCCCCATCGGCCATCCGTTCTGCGAGCAATGTGCCCTGCCCACTGCCACTTAAGTTTGGCAATTCTTCGGGCTATGTCGGTAACCTTGGTTCTCTTGCGGATCTCTACATTTCTGATTCGATCACGCAAGGAAATTCCGAGCATAGCCCTCTCCATTGCCCTTTGAGTGACTGTAAGTTTTCTGATGAGGCCCATTGTAAGCGACCACGTCTCAGATCCATATGTCATCACTGGCAACACACACTGGTCATAGACTTTCGTCTTGAGACACTGTGGTAAGTTGGACGAGAAGATACCGCGCAACTTCCCGAACGCTGCCCAGCCGAGTCGGATTCGACGGTTGACCTCTTTCTCGAAGTTGGCCCTACCCAACTGGATCGTTTGTCCCAGGTAGACATAGTCGCCCACAACTTCGAGTGTAGAGTCTCCTACCTTGATAGGAGTGGGTGTAACACGGGCATTCAACATCACCTTGGTTTTGTCCATGTTCATTCTAAGACCCACTCTTTCGGAAGCACTACTGAGGTCATCGAGCATTTTACTGAGGTCCTCCATGGTCTCAGCCATAACCACTATATCGTCAGCAAACCGAAGGTGAGTGATGTACTCGCCATTGACGTTGATGCCTAGCCCTCTCCAGTCCAGAACCTTGAAGACATCCTCCAGTGCAGCGGTAAACAGCTTCGGAGATATGACGTCTCCCTGTCTCACACCTCGCTGCAGAAGGACTGGTTCCGAGGTCTGATCCTGAAGTCGAACTGACATGGTGGCGTTTTTGTATAAACACTTCAACACTTCGATGTACCGGTAGTCAATTTGGCACCGTTGGAGAGACTGCAGTACAGCCCAAGTCTCGATCGAATCGAAGGCTTTCTCGTAGTCCACAAACGCTAAACAGAGAGGCAGGTTGTACTCTTCGGTCTTCTGTATAACCTGCCGCAGCGTATGTATGTGGTCTACGGTGCTGAAGCCTTTACGGAATCCGGCTTGTTCGGGAGGCTGGAAATCGTCAAACCTGCGCGCGAGACGATTCGTGATGACTCTTGAAAACAGCTTGTAGACATGGCTAAGAAGTGTGATGGGCCTATAGTTCTTCAGTAAGGCATTGTCACCCTTCTTGAAGAAGAGTACCACCACACCCCTGCACCATGCCTGTGGCGTTTTCCCTTCGTGTATGACGGAATCAAACAGCTTCTGAAGGGCCTTAAGGATTGGTTTTCCACCCGCCTTCAGGAGTTCGGCCGTAATTCCGTCATCACCCGGTGCCTTGTTGTTCTTAAGCTGTTTCAGAGCCATCCTAATCTCATACAGGCTGACGTCCGGAATGTCTTCGGTATAGTGTCGGGTCAATCTAGCTCTAGGGTCTTTCGCTAGATTCGCGACGGGTTTACTGGTTGACGTGTACAGCTGCCCATAGAATCTCTCGATCTCCCTCAGAAGCTCTGGTTTGGCGGAAACGATCCTGCCATCATCGGTCTTCAGTTTCGTGAGCTGGCTCTGCCCTATAGACAGATCTCTTGCAAAGACCTTGGAGCCCTTATTCCGTTCAATTGCGTCTTTTATACGCTCAGTATTAAAGCGGCGGAGGTCGCTTTTCAAGGACTTTGAGATCCGTCTATTTAGCTGCCGGTATTTCACCGCATCGTCTGAAGACTGCAGGATCATCTCACGCCTCTCATCTCTCATCTCTCTCATCATATCTTAATAGAGTTTAATTTTAAGCCAAAGGTATGTCCGGCTGGGCCAAACAAAAAAACAGAAACCTTGATACCAAAATACTTGTAGATCTAGAATAGCCTGTTACCGTTCATTAAATTAAAATGAGCAAAACCCATTACAACCAAATCAGATACTTCGAGCAAATCTTATTCAATTCACAATTAATCAGTCGAAGATTCCCGAAGGAAATTTAGCGTAAATTAAAACCAATGAGCGCGCCTACACGTAAAACTTTACAGCTATATTCAAGGATTACTCCAACCCCCGTTAATCGTACCTTCACCCCCAGATAAAGAGGTATAGAGGTATGAATTTCCCCGCAAAACGTGTAAATTCATCCCCAGAGTTAGTGCTCTGTTGAATATGCATAAGTTTATACCCATAGTTTGTGTGAAAGGGTTATTTTTGCTTTGAATATTGTCTCTTGTAACTTTTAAGCGTATCATCTAAATCCTTTTAAGTTTTAGTGTTAGTGTGGTAATGTCTTGTTGGATTTGTAAGGGTTAAGTAGTGTTGATATAGTATTACAACTATTTGCTAATTTATATTGGGGTATCCTAGTACCTGAAAATGTAAAATAGGTCTGTTACAGACTAAATAAAAAAACAAAAAATAAACCTGATAACATGTCAAGAACACAAGATTCTATTAGAATTAGGTTTAAAGATATTTATTTTCCATAATAATTTATAAATAATAGAGATTACAATAAAGAAAACATAGCTAAATTCAATCACTGTATGCAAAATATTTCTTTCTCAGAGATATACGATACAGACGATCCTAATATAGCCTATAATGCATTTATCAACACTTTAAAGTTGTTTTATGACTTGTGTTTCCCGCTTATTCGAGTAAAAATTAACTTAGTAAAAAAACGTAATTGGGTGTCAAAGGGTATTAAATTGTGTAGTAAAAAGAAAAGGAACCTTCTATGGCAACTGAGATTAAACCCGAGCCGTGACAATAAAATAAAGTTGGTCAACTATTCTAAATTATATAAAAAAATAATAAATCTGACACAAAAGGCACAAAACAACTACCGAATAGAAAAAGCTGCAAACAAGGCAAAAACTACGTGGCAATTAATAAACCGAAAGAAATTCAATACTCCCAACCAGCAAATTGATAAAATTAAAGTTAATAATAATAATATATTAGATCCTAAAGACATTTCTGAAACGTTTAACAACTACTTTGTTGACAAAATACAGCCCATAATTAATGACTGTAGCCAGCCTAACCCACAACGTAAGATATACACAAGATGTAAATCAATGTTCATGGCACCAAGTTTACCAGATGATATATTTAAAATTATAATGTCACTAAAAAACACAAATAGCGTTGGTTACGATGGCATCTCCACAAATATTATTAAATCAGTGGCTAAGGAACTATGTGTACATTTAAGTTATATACTTAATCTCAGTATAGGTGCTGGCGTGTACCCAGATGCTTTGAAAATTGCCATTGTTAAACCATTATTTAAAAAGGAAAATAGAGAGCTAGTGGAAAATTATAGGCCAGTCTCATTGATTTCTGTTATTTCAAAAATATTTGAAAAATATCTACACAAAGAGCTATTTAAATACCTTGACAAATATAATATTCTGTGTGAGCAACAAAAGGGATTTAGACCAAGAAAAACAATAAATATGGCGATTTACGATTTTATTCATAATATCATAAATAATGTCGATAAACGAAACCCAGTCTGCGCAATTTTTTGCGATATGACGCAGGCGTTTGATTATGTCCACCATACTACACTATTAAAAAAACTAGAAGCTTATGGCATAAGGGGTAATGTTTTAGAACTGTTTCAATCCTATTTACAAAATAGACGGCAAATAACAGAAATCAACAGGATAAATTTAATTAATAAACATGACGAGATATTTAGATCAGAAGAGCGAAATGTTAGTTATGGGGTACCACAGGGTAGTGTGCTGGGTCCCTTGTTATTTATAATTTATATTAATGACTTACCAGAATGGATTGAACAACCATTGACTTTATTTGCAGATGACAGTACCGTGACAATACCTTCGAGAAGCGTTGATACATACCAAAGTGACATTAATAATTCGTTAAAAACTATTATAAAATGGCTAGAGGAAAACAACTTAAGAATCAATTTAAGTAAAACAAAAATAATTCAATTTAACCAACGCATGACAGATATGGACAATCTTAATGTGAAATATAATGATAATAAAATTAGCGAGGTAGTTAGTACAAAATTTCTAGGGCTTGAAATAGATAAAAAACTTAGCTGGAAACAGCACATTGAGTTACTTTGCAAGAAACTAAGTACATCTGCATATGCTCTATATACCCTATCGTATATTGTAAATCTGGATGCATGCCTTACTGCGTACTATGGTATAGTTGAATGCCATCTGCGATACGGAGTTATCTTTTGGGGCAACTCAACAGAAAAAGAAACGGCATTTAAGGCACAAAAAAGATGCATACGATCTATTTTTAAATTGAAAAGTACTGATAGCTGCGTGCCATATTTTAAACAATATAAACTTTTAACCCTACCATGTTTGTACATTTTAGAAATGGCAGTATTTGTTAAATTAAACCCAGAGCGCTTCGCACGAATGGCTGATGTATTTCCACGGAATAGACGTGACAATACTAGTCTGTGTATCCCCAGTGCTAGAACAACTCTGATGCGCAAGGGTGTCTGCTGCATGGCACCGGTGATATATAATAAAATACCAAGTTGTTGGAAGGAATATAATTTGACATTATTCAAAAAAAGACTTCGGAATTTTTTAGTAGATAGGGTTTATTATAGTATTGCAGATTTTTTATTGGAGAAAGAAATTGTATGACTATTTTATATATTGTATTTAAGTAATTATTAGAAATTGCGACATTAATGATATTATTGACTGATGAAATAGAATTATTTTATTTATTGAATGAATTGAATGGTTGAACATTGATATTATTATTAGTAAATGATGAACCAAATTTATATTATTTAATGGAATTATAGTATTAAATTTTAAACTCTGTACTTTTGCATGCCTTGTAATTGGCAAAATATGGCTGTTTCTGTATTTATTTATTGTGTACCACCATGACTTGTACCCATATTTGCAAAATAAAATATCTTTATCTTTATCTTATCTTTATAATAGTTCACTTATAATTAGGGTAACTTAATCTAAATAATCTATCTATATATATATATTAATAAAAAGAAAAGTCCTGACTGTCTGACTGACTAACTCATCAACGCCCAGCCCAAATCCTTGGACCTAGAAAGCTGAAATTTTGCAGTTTCCCTTTATAATGTAGACAAGGAATAAGGAAGGATTTTTCGAAATTCAATCCCTAAGGTAATTAAATAGAGGATAAAAGTTTGTATGAAACTCTTTCATTTGTCATTTGAAATAAATGAGATATGGCATTTAGTCTCTAAATAAAAAATACTGATTTAAGGAGTTTTTGAATTTCATCCCTTAAAGAGGTAAAAAATTAAAATAAATGACCGGACATTATCTTTGACAACCTTGCCTACAAAATATTATAATTGTACATAAAATTAGACGGCTACCACATGTAATAACTTTGTGTTAACTTTTATACCTTGAAAGTGATTTCGGTTGAAAAATATATACTCGTAAAAGCTGCTAGTCATAACCTTGGTGATATTTATGACTATTGCTTACAGGGCCTGACTTGAAATAAATGCGCTTTCCTTTATAAAAAGTAATAATTCTACCAGGGTGTTGCTTTATCATTCGCCCGCCTTTATGCATATTTATTTGATATCGATCGAGCATTTTTTTGTGGTATATATGGACTTGTGCGACGAGCAGTGGTCGCCCAGTGGTATCGGCCGCGACTTACAAGTTGTAGGTCGTGGGTTCGAGCCCAGGCAGGCGATTTACTTTGTGTAAATTATTTCATCACCACTGCTCTCAAAACGGTGAAGGAAAACATCGTGAGGAAACCGGCATGTCCTAGAACCAAAAATTCGAAGACATGTGACATCCACCAACCCGCACTGGGCCCGCGTGGTGGATACGGGCCCATTCCCTCACACAGAGAGGAGGCCTGTGTCCCAGCAATGGGAACATTAATAGGCTGATGATGTGATGTGTGATCTGATGGAGTTGTATGGCAGAAAAATCGCGAAAGAACGGAGGAAGTAAAGAGGCGACTATTCAGATCACCCATCGTGTCAATAGTTATCCCTTTCCTAGCCGAGGAAAAGCTTGCTTTTCATAGTGATAAATAAACAACCTGTGTCCTTATTACCCGGCTGCAAGGAAAGTGTTATGTTTTTCGCGCGTATCTTGTACGTATGTATGTTTGTATATAAGTAATATTCTTTATTACCTCATATCTTTAAAATTCCTAAACGGATTTTTGTAATTAAGACATCGTTAAATAGGTCTTGACCGCCCAAGAAAGAGTTCTTAGATAAATGACGTAAAAAAAAGAAATGTGGCGAACTTTGGGCGCTATATTGTGGGCCTCCAATTATATGTTTAAAAGCCAACCGAAAAAAAAATCTAAATAAAAAAGTTAATATATATCAAAAAACCCGACTGCTTAAGACTGCACAGCATGATTTTCTTCTTGTTTTCTTCTTTTTAGTTCGCTTAAGCAGTCGGGTTTTTTGTTTTTTTTTATCCTTACGGAGGTATTTATAAAAAGTCAATCAATTTAATTTATTCAGACTACACTTCTGACTTATATTATCTTATTACTAAAACCTTTACTCTGAACTCTAGCAACTGAATTTAGCATCACCCGTCAAAAAATATCAGAAACCAATATCTATAAACATAAAAACATCATCTACTAATACACAGGCTACATTTTACGGCATCAAAAGATCTAGCCCGGATCGAAATTTAAAATTTCTACAAAATATGGCGGCCATAAAAATCAGCCCGCAGCTAGGTATCCGTCGACCCTGTAAAGTCATAAACGTAAACCTCTCTCATTTGTCAAACCGCGCCTGTATAAAAAATGCTCTCAAATTATGTGACAAATTACAAAAGTTACATTAGCTTTTGTTATTTTTTTGCAGGTAAAAATAACGAAATTTGGCTAGGAACAAATCTGAGCGAAAAACTAAATGGAACTGCCTGCTGAAGTATGTTTACTGACAGCTGTAGAATCTGGGTGTCTTTATGTCAAAAGTTAACAGAAGCCTTAGGACAAGTGACATGCTATAATCGAAAGTGTGTTAATAGCAATTGTCAAAACGGCAAAGTTGTATGTTGACAAGCGATATCGAAAAATCACGTGACATCGAATGCAGCTTGTCTAAAGCCCTGGATAATTATATAAACGTGCTCTATCGTTGACCACGTCATCGCTTAACATCAAATGAAATAGTAGTTAAACGTAAGACTATTTCAATTAATAATGATGTTAAAAATAATGTGCGCAATCCCGTTTCATCATAGTACTCGAAACTTAAACTAGCCAAAAAAGTAATATCATCTAGGTAGCAATAAACGACATAGCATGTCTGATTTTGCCTCGTTGTGCTTTCCTTCGCTCAGATTGGTCCTTAACTGTAGTCTCCAGTTTCGTAGTGTACAACGCACAAAGGAAAGCTTACTTACATAAGTTTTGCTTAAGTGCGGTTTCCATACAGTATTAAAGGTATGTAATGTAAGGTGTAATTAATTTTCTACGTGAACGTCTCGTGTAGTAAATTAATTACACTAGTACCAGTTTACCAGCATGATCTATGCTTTTTGATTTTAACTAACCTACTTAAAAGTACCCTTAATTCAACACAAAATCATATGCTCAAAAGACTAGTCATTAATATCAGTACCAGTCTTACGTATAAGTAGGAAATCTATGATCTGCCGAATTATCACGAACGTCGGGCCACTGAGTTTGTGATACTGAAGATTGACAATGATGCTTAGAGCACAAAATAGAAAGTATACCACAAAATAGAAGGGCCACTACCGCCGTTTCGAAAATTGACAGCTAAACTTGATAGATTCGCTAAGGTTGCTACTATATTGGTTCCGAATTTTAACAAGAATAGATTGTATAAGTTACAAACATAAATACAACGATTCGTCTGAACATACATCATATTATGCTTACATGCCTTATAGGGTAGACAGAGCATCAAATATCCATTAAATATCACGACGCCACATACGACGAAGATTAATTCAAAGTATATTCGGCCTGTAACAATTAATAAAGGTAACCCAGCCAATGCAACCTCGTTACAGTACTTTATGTATGAATGACGTGACAAACGCCCGTACAAAGCACTCGTGACAGCCGCGACTGAGCTCGGTCCAATATTGCCCAATATTCCCTGTAAAATCGCAATGTCAATGTGTGCGTCCAAAATGACACTTTTTTCTTAGTGGCCTCTCTGTCTGCGGCGCGCCACCGCTTACGTACTTTGTGCTTAGAGGCACATACTTTTCATTAAATATTCGGTAGTGTTTTAAATTGAATTTGGAACTGTCAAATTAATGATCTCACTCTTTGCGTACCTATATATGTTTTTGTGAACACATCACATCATCAGCCTATTAATGTTCCCACTGCTGGGACACAGGCCTCCTTTCTGTGATAGGGAATGGACTGTTATCCACCACGCGGGCCCAGTGAGTTGGGTTTTTGTGAACATTGTGCTGAAATTATTTCAGACTACCATTCCGTAAAACAAATAAAAACTACCGAAATATGCAACATGGAAGTTGATTTTCAGCCAAACACTGCATTAGTTTGACCCGAAATATTTGACTTGGCTAGAGACTGCACACTTTTTATAATATGAAGTTTTTACGAACTATGTCTCTGCTATAAAAGGGAATATAAAATTTAAATAAACCAAAGCACATTTCGAATATCAATACAATGTTTAATGCAATTTCAATTGTTTTTACAAAGCGGGAATACATTATCTTTTTCATTATATCCCTTGCAATGTCGTTGACATTGGAGGGGATATAATAAAAGCTTTGAGTGGAAAATATAAGAATGTATTGCACGCTTTCTGAATTAAATGTATATTGTTTCTTAATTGAATGTCACAATGAAATATCTGTGAGGTATTTTGTAATGAAGAGACTGCAAAAGGGTTAACAACCTGGGCCTCAAACCTTTTATTTTCTTGCTATGACAAGCATATTTACTTTTTAAAGTATTATATTATTTTATTTTAATTATTGTGAATGTGAAGACTATGTGGATCATTCTTTTTTTTATTTTTATTTATCTTATTTAGTTTTTAATCATGGTCTGGCAGTTTGAGTATTTATGCGGCCTATCCGAATGTCCTTTCTTTGGTATTGTTCGTCAATTCGTTGAGCTCCTTAAATTTTGAGTTGAACTGCACGGTTATTGACAAATGCGTGCACTCACTGGACAGGTCCACTCAATCTGGCTGGTCCGTTCCTCAAAAGATCATTTCAGACATCAGTCTACATGGTCTTCACATGATCTAACCAAGATTTTGTCTGGACTTTAAAAGAGACTGTGACCTCTGAGTTTGTTTCGGCCTTTCTTCTCAGAGTAGTCAGACAAGAAACGCCGACCTCGTCTAGTTTTAAAAAATATGATCGACATGTAAAAGTGTTAGTACAAACCAACTTCTAGAAATAAAATCATTTATCATAAACAAAATCAAATTGCAGACCATTTGAAGTGCAGAGCAGGGCAATCTTACACTGTACATGGTTGTTATAATACCTTAATGTAATATATTGAGTGCATGGTAACTCTTCTGATCTAAACTAAAATGATACAGAGGTCAAGAAGACTTTTTCTGTTGGAGATTTTTTCTAAGTACTGATTTAATTACGTAAGTTGTTTCATTAATAGAAACTTGCACTATCGACGAGTATCATATATGCTTCTTTTTAGGGTTCCTTACCCATAGGGTAAAAACGGGACCCTATTACTGAGACTCCGCGGTCCGTCTGTCTGTCTGTCTGTCACCAGGCTGTATCTCATGAACCGTGATAGCTAGACAGTTGAAATTTTCACAGATGATGTATTTCTGTTGCCGCTATAACAACAAATACTAAAAACAGAATAAAATAAATATTTAAGTGGGGCTCCCATACAAAAATGTGATTTTTGTGCGCTTTTTTTGCGATAATGGTACGGAACCCTTCGTGCGCGAGTCCAACTCGCACTTGGCCGGTTTTTTTTAACCCACACCGAAACTAAAGGGTGTTACAAGTATAACGTGTGTATCTGTTTATGTGGCGTCGTACCTTCCAGACAGACGAAAAGTTTTTTTTTTTTTTTTAAACTTTGCCCCACACTAGGAATTTCTTCCTGTATCGTGGATGCGTTTACAAACATATAAACTCACATACACAAACACCCAGAGCCGAAACAATTATCTGTAGGTCATACAAATATTTGTTTTATGCGGGAATCGAACCCGCGACACGCAGCGCAGCAGTCAATCGCTCAACCACTGCGCCAACCGTGCGCCCATTTGCACATTTTGCGCACAATTTAGAACTGCACGATTCTTGCGACGACGCAACGGAAGCAAAACCCACAGGAAACAGCTAGTAGCAAAGATTTCATGCGAATGGCAAACCAGGCAGGTATGGGAGGATTGATGATAATGACACGATCAAATAAATGTTCAGTAATTGAAACAATGGTGGTGGTATCAATCAACGCTGCTACCATTTGCTTCTTTTGCTTTTATTTGAAAGATTTAGCTGTGTCTTTATTTATTTATTTATATATACTTTATTGTACACCATGATAAAACAATACAAAAAAAACATAAAAATTAAAACAAAAATACAACAGGCGGCCTTATCGCGCTCCGCGATCTCTTCCAGGCAACCTTGAATGGATAGAGATAGCCTGGACACGACGTGGGGTTGCACTTGGTGCAAATTTGAAATCATAAAGAGTTAATACAATTAGGTAATAAAAAAATACTACTAAAATAGATACCTACATAAATACATACATACAAAATAATCTAAATATACAAACAAGAAAACAATACAGCTTAAACAAGCACAAGATCACAGAGACAGGTAATGATCCTTTATAAGTTTTTTAAAGACAGGCAACGACTGAGCACGTTTAATTGAGTCAGGCAATGCATTCCACAAACGAGCAGCCTGGACAGTAAATGATTTATCTAAGAATGTAGTGGAATGCATAGGCATTTTAAGTCGCAAGTTTTCTGATGACCTAAGAGATTTCGTGTGGGAATCGCAGATAAACTGAAAACGATCCTTGAGGTAAAGAGGGGTGGAAGGAGTAAAAAGCACATTGTACAAAAGAGAAAGAATATGAGCATTCCGGCGAAGGCGAATTGGCAACCACTTGAGCTTTACACGGAATTGGTTTGTTGAACCAACTTTTTTTTTGTAATAAATGGAAAGATCATATATAAGTTTTCATACAAAACTATTTTTAGTTTTTTTTTTTCATTGTAATTACAAAGTAAAATCCAATCGAAAATATTTTTTTGAATCCAGTACCGAAAACACCCCGAAAGTTTTCCGAACAAAGCCGAGTCCGTGTGACGTCACAACGTTCATTTCTACTCATTGTGGCACATAGCTTATACAGTGTTTTGACTTATAACCAATTACATCTTGTTATTATTGTCAATATATTGATGAATATCGAATACATTGATCATAAATATCGAACCTTAAAAGTTATCGTGCTTGCTTCGCATCATTATGTACGAATATTACAAATAACTCCCCATTATTTATTATGTGATTCGCGCAATACCCAACCTAGCAAACTGTACTAAAGTTTTGAGAAATGTTCTATGTCTAACTAGATTCCAATTAGAATATGTTAATTATGTTGTTATCTTGTTCTAATTTAGTATTAGATTCTGATTAATTTCTTAATTTGATCATTAAAGATTGAGAAAAGTAAATTTTTAAAGGAACTTTCGAGCAAAGTTGACATTTTTGTATAATTACGTAACTTGAAAACATGATTTTTTGTTTATGGAGATATATTCATTATTTTAATTTTAAATGACGGATATAGGCGTAAAACTAATATTTCTGTTTGAATTGTGAAAATCGGTTGACGCATTTAAGAGATATTTGAAAATGTACCGAATTAATATTTTCACGTTTTTGTTCTACAAAGTTTTTTAGTGTTTGTAATTATATTATATAGATATTTGTGTTTAATATTATAAAGGGATATGCAAATAATTAAAAATACCGAAAATTTTAAGGATGTTATGCAAAAAATAAATAAAAATAAAGGCTCCACAGATTTCGGGTTGTATAATATTTAGTGGTACCTATGAAGTTTTTTGATATCTAAAGTCGAAGTTGCGCGCCAATCGTGTTTGTTAGCTTTTTATTTTACACGAATATCACCTACCCATATGTAACAACAATTACATTATGACAATTATGTTTCTAAATGTAATGTGTACAATGGACAACAATGACAAACACCGGTCGCGGTCTACCATCGCGTAATATTCATTACGACTACTTTACTTATGCTCAATTTTTCCAAACCGTCCATCAGATGGATATCTTTTCGAAATTTGCCTTTATGAATCCTTTATCAAACATGTCTAAATAAAATTTGCTGTTCTAAATAATATTTTTGCACTAATTTTCGGATATTTTTAGTCAATTTACGTGACACTGTACTATGGTGAAATTCCTTGAACGTTATGACGTCACCAACATGGCGACCAATCATGGCCCGTTCGTAGACAGGTGGTTCTTTTTAAAATTTTATCGATTTTCAATTGCTTATAATAAATTGAAAAAAAATATTTAAGAGATTTTTGCAACGACAATATAATTTATGATATGTAAAGTTTCAAAATAAATTTTAAAAATCGTATTTTTTTTTAAATTCAACAACCCAATTCGGAAACATGGTCATATTTGCGCAAACCAAATATGAACCTTACACAAACATTTTGAAGTCGCTCAAGTTTATCGAGTTGTTCTTGAGTAAGGTCAAGATAGCAGGCATCAGCATAATCAAGGATGGGAAGAAGAAGACATTGTGCAAGCGCAATCTTGGTGGCAGTCGGAAGAAAATTCCGCAGCCTCCTCAAAGTTGCAGCAGATGCAAACAACTTGCGGCTAACTTCCTGCAGTTGCAGGTGTCTTTTTGTGCCATGACTTAAAAATGCGACGCGGTTTTTTTATATCATGGAGAAGTGCTCATGCATACTGCGCTACCACGGGTAAATAGCGCAGTTGTGTGGGACTCCAACCCACTAAAACTCCACGGTGTCCTACTGTGCAGCTTGTGGCGGGAACACGGGTACGCGTTAGCGCTCACCGCGAAACCGCCTTTTATGTACCTAACCCAATTTCGGTCAGAGTGGACAATTTCAGCAAAGATTACCAGACCAGAGATAGATTAGAAGCAGGAAAAACGGCTTAACGTGCTTTCAGTCACATCGCCAATTTACACAACACTGGCGAGCCTGTTGCCATATACCGGGCACAGTACTAGATTCCGGGCTGCCATTTTGTAATGCCTTAAGGAAAAACCTATTAACACTTGTGTGTTGAACCCAAGAAATCTATACAAATAAATAAAATTGAAGTGTCTTTATGTAATTTAAAAATAACAACGTTTTATTGAATGCACGTGAAAGTATATACGGTACTAACAACAAATAAGCAATTTTTAAGATTTTTTTCTGTCTGTCTATCTGTCTGTTTGTTCCGGGTAATCTCCGAAATGGCTGGACCGATTTTGACGGGACTTTCACTGGACTTATAGCTGGCGTAATAACGAGTAACATAGGCTACGTTTGATCACGAAAAAAATCATAGTTCCGGCGGGAAACTAAAAAAATAAAAATATGTTATTTACGAGTTTGACGCGGACGAAGTCGCAGGTCACAGCTAGTAGCAAATAAAATGTTAGCAACTCACCAAACGATGTTACAAGCGGTGTTTACTAGCACAAGCTTAGTATTAAGTCCCATAATGGGTGCCAAACCAATCTCTTAAAACCCTGGAAATGTATTGAAGTAGATAAAGTTTTCACAGAAAATCCTTGAACATACACAGTTGTCTTTACAAACACAAGTAGGTATTTAATTTTCTTAATGTGTTTTGGTTGATACAAGAAAAGTTTTTAGCAAAACGTCGCTATATATCAAAGTAAAGACGACGATATATCATGGTATATTTCTGATATAATACACCTTAAATGATATAGGCTTTCTTGGAATGAGAGATCGGCTTATCTATATCTATACTTAATCTATACTAATATTATAAAGAGGAAAGATTTTTTTGTTTGTTTGTTTGTTTGTACCGAATAGGCTCTGAAACTACTGGACCGATTTAAAAAATTCTTTCACAAAAAGAAAGCTGAATTATTCCTGAGTGACATAGGCTAATTTTTTATCCCGAAAACGGGTCCTGTGGGGTGGTCCACGGGAGCGAAGCCGCGGGGAAAACAGCTAGTAATATTATAAAGAGGAAAGATTTTTAAGCTGTTGCATAGCTTTTGTTGCGGGCTTTGAGCGCGGCGACCGAATCAAGAAATTCCGTAACGAAAATAATCCTGACACCCCGAGCTGCTCCGAAATCGACCTTATGCCCCTAAGAATACGGGTCACTTTTGCGTGGCAATTCAAAGTGGCCTTATGTCAGTGGTAATAAGGATCACTCAGAATTTGGTGCCGCGTTTTCCAGTTCGGAGGTTCGGTTCCGCTTGACAAAGAAGTTTTTATTCTTGCTGACTATGATAATGTATAATTATGCTCGAATTAAAATTCAATGAGAGGGGTCCGGAGGACCTCCTGAAGGCTCGGCACATATACTAGTTTACTACTACTAGAGTATTAGTAGTAGTAGTAGTTTTTTAGTATTAGTATTTACTAGTATACTAGTTACTAGTATATGTAGGTCGGCCTCAAAATCGGGCTATCTCGCTCCGTTTCCGAGATATTTGTGTTTTTGTAATTTGGAGGTTGAATTTCGCGTGGCAAAAGAAGATTTTACAACTGATGGATGAACATTTTTTAATTGAGATTTAGCATAAATAAAAAATAAATAAATAATTATAATTGCATAAGTTGATAAAAAATGCTATGCAATAGCTTTACCGCGGCAGTCCCCGAGTGCCACACGTCTATTTTTGTTTATTTTTTGTTTGTACCGAATAGGCTCCGAAACTACTGGACCAATTTCAAAAATTCTTTCACCAATAGAAAGCTACATTATTCCTGAGTGAAATAGGCTATTTTTTATCCCAAAAACGGGTCCTGTGGGGTGGTCCACGAGAGCGAAGTCGCGGGTATCAGCTAGTACTGAATAAGTATCGTTTGATAATAAGGGCGGTTATGCACTACACGTCGGTGTCCGTGAAATTTCGGTTCTGAAGTAGCCGTAGCACTTCTTGTAGGGAACCTTACGCACTACATCCAAACTCTATCCGTCATAATTTGACATAATTCAGAACAGTTTACTCTTTATTTTGTATTGTGCGTTTAGTTTCTGCAGAATATACAATTTTTCTTTTCTGTTTTTTTTTTCTTCTTTTAAATCACGGATTTGATAAAATTTAATATATAATTTTAATGAACCAGTCCTTTAATTTTGGCGTATTGAATTATTTGTTTGTTATATAAAATACATTTTTGCACGCCACGTCAGGCAAAACATGTACGGACTTTTTACCTACATTTGATTTGTATGTAAAAGCATGATTGACAAACAAGGCTTACTACAATTTAAATGAATATCTTGATGAAATTTATTAATGATTTAGCAATGAGCAGTTGCGCCATATAAAATATTAATATTTAGCAACATCCAATAACACTGGAATGTGACCCGACCCCAAAATATTGGGGAAAAGCCTCTACAGATGCTTGGCAATATGTCGTCTTATGTAGGCTAGTTACTAGTAACATATGGAGAGGATAAGAATAATAGCTTTACGGATGAATACAGCCTTCTTGGTCACGATAAAAAAATATCGGATACTTCTTCTCGATAGAGGGAAAATAAAATATCATTTGGTTTACTTTTTCGTGAAGATGAACAGAAGTGGCCAGTGCTTATAGTCTGGTTTTTGTTTTTTATTCGTTTTTTGGACGTTTACCGGGAACCTTTTAGATTGAGAGTTTTTGGCTTAGTCGTAAATACTATGTTGCTTGTAGATACAATGTTATGAATAGGAGTAAAATTATTTCCTTGTTAGAGATCATTCCTAGCAGAACTCATTCGATTACAAACATTTCAAATTTGCTGATACAAATTATAAGTATATATAAATAGGTACATTTTATCCCGCAAAAAACGCAGTCCTTGTACGATAGGCCACTTGAGTTTTAATTTGCTTATAGAAACACCTCTTTTATTTAAAAAAAACTCTAATCATATTCTCTATAGTTACTTCATTTATTTTTTATATCGATCAAATACTTTAAAATTGCAATCCGTCACGCGCGTTGCTTTTTCTCAAATAGTTATTTATTTACAAAAAATATCTGCAGTACCGTTTCGTAAATTTTTAATGTAACAGAATTGGAAAACAGATTGCAATTTAAACTTGTTATTTATTTATTGTTTGTATACTGGAGAACATTATTTTATAAATAATGTAAATTTTACATTAAATTATGTAGTAACTTTGATTCATAGTTTGTGATTGATCAGCAACTGTCATATCTGCCTGCCCTTGACCCTTGTAACTTCTAAGTCGGGTCGGCGCAACACGTTTTTTACTTCCATACCGTACTGTCAACTGCCATCACTGACTACCTTTTCTTTCATATCACTTCTCACACTATCCATCTTTTCTTCGGCCGTTCCCTCCCTCTCCATCCATTCATATTTATGTAAACGCATGTTACTAAAAGAGTTATGAATATAAATATTCATAAATCTTTGAAAAAAACGCATGTTACTAAAAGATTTATGAATATTTATATTCATAACTCTTTTAGTAACATGCGTTTCATCCCTTCTCATCACATGACCATACCAGGACCAACGATTTCCTTTCAATTTTTCTGTCCCTGGCGCCACTTTCAAACTTCCTCTAATATACTCATTTCTCACTTTATCCATTCTCGTTACTCCGCACGTCCATCTCAACATTCTCATCTCTGCTACATACAATCTCTTTTCATCCATATTTTTCACAGCCTAACATTCTGATCCATACAGTACGACAGGTCTAATCACGGACTTATAAATTTTCCCCTATAACTTGAGGGACATCCGTGGGTCGCAAGTTGTTCCAGTAACCTGTCGCGATTTCATCCGTCCCGAATTGATCCGGTGCATTACGCCTCGGTCTACCTCACCATCCCCTTGAACAAGCGACCCTAGGTAGTATAAGTCTGAAAAAGCCAAGTCAGAGGCCTGTGTGGTTCCTGGAGGCGGCTTAATTAACTCTGACACCAGAGGTACCCACATCTTCACACGAAAAGAAGAAGGAGCGACCCTAGGTACCGGAACTCGGAGCAGATCGGTATGAGTGTTCCGGCGAGAACTTGATCAGCAACTGCATTGGCAATATAATTCTTGGCAAACTATAAAATAATTCCCGCGACTTTTACTATCACATGTGCATTTATCAGGGATAGAAAGCTGCCTCTATGGAATACCTATAAATATCTAGGAAGAAGGTGACTGCTGATATGGCGACAAATTGACAGTTTGAAGTCACATACATGGTGTGCCGTCCCCAAATAAAATGGGATGACAGAATTTTTGAAACTGTATTATAACTTGAGAGATAATCTTCAGTAAACAAACAAACCGAGTCACAATGCAAGTTTAAAGTTAAAATAAAACTCAACTTCAAAATTAAGTCTTTCTCCCTTTAATGGTGTATATTTTGTTTAATCAAGACATTTAGAAGGATCTCTTACATTTATCTCGTTCGTTAAAGTGTACCTATATCAACAGGTTTTTATCGCAGTCTCCAAGCAACAGGTATAATTCAAAGATAAACATGTTTGAACAAGTTGAGATTATCTTTTGTTTTATGTGCTTTCTTTTCTAGCTACATGAATTTGATAGAGGGTTGATTTCTGAATTGAGTACTGGAGGTTAAGGACGAGTTGAATATATGTCAAACTATACTTTAGCCTGACAACCTGTCAAAATTTGGCACTAAAATAAGGTTTGACATGTTCTTAACCTGAAATACTCAATTTAGAAATTGGCCCTCAAATATAAAACTGTTTGGTAGTTACAGATAATGTAATCTATGGAAAGACGGGAGATATTGTATAAGTTTGACGTGTATACCTGTGAGCAGTGGTGGCCCAGTGGTATCGGCCGTGACTTACAAGTTGTAGGTAGTGGGTTCGAGCCCATCAGGCAGGCGCTTTACTTTGTGTAAATTATTTCATCACCACTGCTATCAAAACGGTGAAGGAAAACATCGTGATGAAACCGGCGTGTCCTAGAACCAAAAATTCGAAGACATGTGACATCCACCAACCCGCACTGGGCCCGCGTGGTGGATAACGGCCCATTCCCTCTCACAGAGAGGAGGCCTGTGTCCCAGCAGTGGGAACATTAATAGGCTGATGATGTGATGTATGATGTATACCTGTGTGTTTGTGTATTTGTGTATCTGCCTGTGGCATCATAGCTCCTAAACGGATGAACCGATTTTGATTTCGTTTTATTTTTGTTTGAAAGTTGACTTAATCGAGAGTGTTCACATAGCTAATGTTTGATGCAAATCGGTTCAGATTTTCAAAAGTTATGATCGTTTTACCGTATGAATTTGAGTATTTTTGCAAGATATTGTGTCATAATTACGTGTTCAATAGATTGTCGATCGAAGCGTGTCTACTACTAGATAAATTATCTAGCATAACATAAAAATGTGTCGGAGGATTATTTAAATTTTGAAATTTTACTTGTTTATCTTAGAAAAAAAATCCTGTATAATAAATAGTCCACGGGTGTGAAACCGCAAGAAAAAGCTAGTTAGAGACAAGCAACATAATAACCAACATCGCCACACCCAAACATGTCTCAAACATTGGCCCAACATACTATCCACTGGCCACCTTGAACTCTATCATTGGCTCGTAAAATGCCAACACTTACTATCCTACAGATATAAAATATTATATTATATAGGTACTAGGAATGAGTACATGACTTATCCCCGTTGCTATGTCATAAAACTAATGGAAATATTTGTATATAGATGTGTCGTGTAAGCATGGCAATAGCGGTTATAGCTCTAGTATCCCTTCGTAATAACAGTCAATCTGCTTTGAATTGTTTAATTATGTGTCTTGTGTTTGTGTATCTGTATATAAGTCTGTGGCATCATAGTTCCTTAGTGTTCTTAGCTGTTTGATGGAAATCGGTAAAGCCGTTCAAAAGTTATACGCATTTTACTTTTTGAATCGGGGTATTTTCGCAAGATATCGTGCTATAATTATGTTTCGATGGATTGTAGATCGAAGCGTGCCAGATAAATTATGTAGTTTCAAGAGGATTTTTTTTTTTTTAAAACTTTGCCCCACACTAGGAATTTCTTCCTGTATCGTGGGTGCGTTTACAAACATATAAACTCACATACACAAACATCCAGAGCCGGAACAATTATTAGTGCGGGAATCGAACCCGCGACACGCAGCGCAGCAGTCAATTGCTCAACCACTGCGCCAACCGTGTGTCTGGGTTTTCAATTTTAACAAGTTACAAGCTTTTATTTAACTTGCAATGTCTGTATGTATATAAGTGCCTTCGGGTCAAATCTTGCAACTGAATTTTAAAGCAGTTATCCCCCACCAATTAAAATGAAATTTTGCATACACGTTTAGTTTGGATGACAATACATGATTAGCTAAGTGACGTCATTCTAAACCCAAAATGGCAAACGGCACAAGATGGCGGACTAGTTATTTTTTGTGCACTGTCATGATATGGGTGTCAAATAAAAGGGTTTGCTTAGAAGGATACAAAACTAACTTGTTTGAGAAAAATAATTTTTAATGAATATTTTTTTTATATTTTACTTGTCATGGAGTCGATCGATCTTCAAGGTTAAGCAACGCTTGACGAGGTCGGTCCGTGGATGGGTGACCATTTCAACATACCGAGTTTCCTCCGTGCCTCGGAAAGCACGTTAAGCCGTTGGTCCCGGCTGTCATTTGAAGATCTTTGACAGTCGTTACGGGTAGTCAGAAGCCTGAGATCTGACACCAGTCTTGCCAAGGGGTATCGTGTTACCCAGTTACTGGGTTGTGGAGGTCTGATAGGCAGTCGCTCCATGTAAAACACTGGTACTCAGCTGAATCCGGTAAGACTGGAAGCCGACCCCAACAATAATTGGGAAAAAGGCTAGGCAGATGACTTGTCATGGAGTCAATCTGCTAAGCTTTTCCCAACAATTTTGGGATCAATTTCCAGTCTTACCGGTTGCAGCTGAATACCAGTATTTTACATGATTCGCCTGCCTACATGATCTCCTTAACCCCAGTGAATGGGTAACATAATACTGATGGGTAAACTGAACATTATACTATGTTTTCCATTAAATTTTGTGGATCTCGACAGACGTCAACTTAGGAATTTTTTTTGTCAATTTTTTGGACTTCAAAAAGGAGAAAATAAAAAGAGAATTATCAAAATATGTTTTTTTTATGTTTGTTACGCGATTACCGATTACGCCGCCAATTATGAACCGGTTTTAATGATTCTCTTTTTATTTGAATGTTGGTGCTTCTCATGTAGTCCCGTTTTAATATCTGACGAGTAGTTTTGAAGTTATCCTTAATAAAGCGTATTTTCATATAAGGTACCAAACCTAAAAAGAGAATAAAAAAAAAACTTTAACAATAAAAAAAAAAATTACAAAAAATGTAAAGCATCTTCAAAATGAAAAATAACTTTCTTAACGGGAAAAAATAGGTACCATACAAAAATCACCCTATTTTTGTTTGGTATCAACTTTTTTCGTTTTTGAGCATCAATAAATATTGATAGGTCAATAACCGCTATTGGTGTGCTATAACGAAACCACTAAACCTTCAAAATTATTTTGTTTATTAATATAAATATTATTTTAAAGTTAAATGGTTCTGTACCGTTGTTGTTTGGCGGCTTCTAAAGGCTTTCAAATAATTGTTAGTTTGTTACTTGTTTCTATTTATGATGAAAAATGGATTTCGTAACTTTTGGGTGTGCTAGTTTGTGGCAGAGTCTTAATTGGATGTCGGGAGCAAAGTCTGTGACATGGGAGTTTGTAATAGAGTTGAAATTCTAAAAGCAAAGATTAAATAATATTTTAGTTCTAATAAATTATTATTTCAGCAAGAGTAATTCAGTAACAATTTTGTGCCTTTTAAAAAAAAAAATTCTTTGTTTAGGTACCTATAGATATCCATACCATTGTTTTAATCACAACTCCTTGCAGTACAAACTTTAATTTATATCTTTTGCATACTCATGTTTTACAAATAAACTATATTTTTAGAGTTTAGCGGTAGGCTTTTTTTTTTTCTTATTGACGTCTCATAGTTCAGTCAAAATGACCAGCAACTACTTAACCGGGCTAGCCTGTGGAGACTTATCTATATAGCCTCCAGCCTAGGCAAAAAAAATCTAAACCTAAGCGACAAGGCTGAGGGCTACCCCTATTTTTTTTTTTTTTTTTTTTTGCGTGGTGAAATGCTCATGCATACTGCGCTACCACGGGGAGATAGCGCTGTTATGTGGGACTCTAACCCACTAAAACTCCACGGTGTCCTCCTGTGCCGCTTATGGCGGGAACACGGGTACGCGTTAGCACTCACCGCGAACCCGCCGCGGCTGTCCGTCACCGGACCCTCCTCTGGGGATTACCCCCCATCACCGGCGCACCAGAACACACTGTGCGCCGTGACCACCCCAGGGACCAAACCAGTACATGGGTGCCAGACGACCCCGTGTATGCCACCCTTGGTCCCCTTGTGACGGGTCAAGGTCAATGGCCCCGCCACCTACCATTTTTCGGCCGCAGGGGATAGGGAGAGCGGCCAACGCTATACCGACACTCCTCTTCCCCTGCGGCCCCACCGCGTCCGCCATCAGACGGTGGCGACCCCGTCCAGGCCGCGGAAGGTAGGGAGAGCGGCGCACCGCAATACCGGCACTCCTCTCCCGCCGCGGCCTCCAACCCTCAGCCGCGATATCGTATGGGTTTGGGAGACCCCATACGACATCACGGCCCGCCTCAGTTGCGATGTTGCCCAGGCAGCACCGCAACCTACTTGTTGGCCGCTACGTCGTCGGCTTATCGGCAAAAGCCCTGACGAGCGGCCCCTCCTCGGGTTCCTCTTCGCTTCACCGTGGGTGACCAAGCCACGGTTACTGAGCTCCCCCGCCTCGACAATGCGTGAATCCACCGGGGGGGGAGGGCTACCCCTAATGGTCGAACCTCGGCTCAGAGCGTCGCTGGGGGGACAAGCAAAAGCTGGATCTTGATAAGTGAATTTACCATCCGTTCGGAAACTACCTACGTAGAGAAGAACGGACAAGAAACTCCATTATATATCTAATAATTTAACTATTGCTCAGCTTCGCGGGTTGGCGGGATTTTAATTTAAAGGATACGCGACGGGCCTCGGCGGCGAGGACGGACGAATCGGTTTGTATTCTACGTTTGTTCCTACTCCCTAGGCTCACTATTCAAATCCGATCCAATCAATTTGTATAGTCTATTCCCAAATATGTAGGTATCGGATTCCATTCTTACCGAATGCGGCTGAGTACCAGTATCTTACATGAAACGGCTGTCTCTCTGACATTCACTGTCCGACTTCGGAATTCACTGATACAAAGTCACACTGTCGTTTATTGTCACAGGCTACTTGCTATCCCGGGTAAACACAGCTCCTGAGGTATAGACTGGAACGAAGCCGCGCGATAAAGCTAGTTTAATATAGCATTGAGAGCAGTGATGGCCTGGTAACGGCCGTGACTTACAAGTTGTAGGTCGTGGGCTCGAACCCACGCAGGCATTTTACACAAAGTAAAGCACTTTGTGTAAATTATTACATCACCACTGCTCTCAAAAATGGTGCAGGAAAACATCGTGAGGAAACCGGCATGTTTTCATCATCATCATCACCATTTCAGTCAAAAGACATCCACTGCTGGACATAGGCCTCCCTCAGGCGTCGTCATATTGACCGATCCCGTGCGTCTCGCATCCAGCGCCTTCCCGCAACCTTAACCAGGTCATCGGTCCACCTAGTGGGAGGCCTTCCAACATATACGTCTTCCGGTTCGCGGTCACCATTCCAGAACTTTTCGGCCTCATCGGCCATCCGTTCTGCGAGTAACGTGCCCTGCCCACTGCCACTTAAGTTTGGCAATTCTTCGGGCTATGTCGGTAACTTTGGTTCTCCTGCGGATATCATCATTTCTGACGTGATCACGCAAGGAAATGCCGAGCATAGCCCTCTCCATTGCTCTTTGGGTGACTTTAAGCTTTCTGATAAGGCCCATTGTGAGCGACCACGTCTTGGTCCCATAGATGATCACTGGCAACACACACTGGTGACTTTTGTCTTGAGACATTGCGGTAAATTGGACGAGAAGATACCACACAACTTCTCGAACGCCGCCCAGCCGAGTCGGATTCGACGGTTGACCTCTTTCTCGAAGTTGGACCAATACAATAATCATCAATAACCATCATCATCTACAACTTTGAGTATAGAGCCTCCGATCTTGATAGGAGTGGGTGTTACATGGGCATTCATCATGACCTTGGTTTTCTCCATGTTCATTTTAAGAACCACTCTTTCGGAAGCTCTACTGAGGTCATCGAGCATTTCTTATCGGCATGTCATAGAACCAAAAATTCGAAGACATTTTGTGACATCCACCAACATGCACTGGGCCCGCGTGGTGGATTACGGTCCATTCCCTCTCACGGACTAATTGCGAGTTTCAGTGCGGAAAAGGGGTCCACCTATCCTATCCTAGCCACCCCCCACAAACTTACCACGTCAAACAGAAAGATTTTTACATTTCAGACCCTTTCAAGCCCATGTCATCACATTTAGAGATGACATAAAGCAAATAAAAAAGAAAGTACATTTAGGAAAGAATTCATATTCCCCGTTTCCATTCACTTCATTCTAATAAAGGATGAGAAAGGTAAAATGTAGAGCATTTGGGTAAATAAATATGTCTGACATTTTACTTTATATCGTTAAGTATGGTGTCTCGGGTTTTGGAGGCAGGGGCATTTTGTGTTCTTTTAGTGTGAAAAAATCGGCGAAAATTGATTAATTTAAATATGTATGTGTAGGGCCGACTATGTAATTTTCAGGAAAAGCCATTATTGCATGGGTTCTTTCGGGCTAGATGTGAAACAAACCAACTTCTTTGCTTGTATGTAGGCTCACAATGTAACTGATCACGTTATGTATTGGCGAATAACTTAAACGACATTCCACTATGACACGTAGTTTGATCTACACGAACAATCGGTAACTCTCACTGTATTTCTCCTTAGGTTTTCATCACGAATTCACAACTCAAACCAAACCCCTCATATTCTCTCTCGATCCTTGTGTCATCACCTCTTGTTCGCGCCATAAACCAATGTCAAGTGTTAACGTCAAGTTGACATCTGTCAAAGTCATTTGAAACCATAGCGCTCTTCAGAACGATATCTTAGAAATGCCGACATATGTTATAGGCTATTTATATATTTCTGTACAGTGCATTTTTTTTTGTATTGTTTATTGTGTGTATTGTTTACATTGTTTATGCTGTTTTTTTGTATAGTTCATTGTATGTTTTGTAATTGTGCCTATTTTTAATTTAATTTAATATACCTACGCTTAAATATGTATTTTAGTTATATATATGTATGTATTATGTTTATGCATTGTGTGCTGTACACGTATCTGTGTAGTCTATTTAGTTAGTAAGAATTGAAATATTCAAGTGTTTTGCCAGCGTTCTGAGCACTTTTCCCATTGACAGCGAATCACAGTATAGCATAGTATAGTATAGTATAGTATAGTATAGTATAGTATAGTATAGTATAGTATAGTATAGTATAGTATAGTATAGTATAGTATAGTATAGTATAGTATAGTATAGTATAGTATAGTATAGTATAGTATAGTATAGTATAGTATAGTATTACTAAGAAAGTAGATAATTTTCAATGGAAAAATTATATTAATTTCTTGTTCAGATTTGAACGCACAACCTTTGAAAAGTATGAGAGGCGAGGACTAAAGATGAAGCAAGTCAATTTTTTTTTCTAATGTATAAACAACACGGTTTTTTTTGCAATCCTAACGGCAGTCTAGCAATGGGTATGGTATTCAAGCTAACTATGAAGATATTTCTCAACAATATTTCCACGTGTTTAATTCCTCACGCTGCAATGACGGGAGAAGATGCAATAAAATATTATCAAGGAATTTCAGACTTATATTAAATTCCTACCTTCGACGAGTATGATGCATACTTGCATAGGTACGATACGCCGTACGGTACCGCGTATATAATGCATATGATACGCCGTGCCTTATTGCGTATCTATCATACGATATAACGATAAACACGTTATTGCGTTTAGAACGTGTGTGATACTGATAATACGTGTTATCATTTACGTGTCGACAAAGGTGGATACGTGTCGTACAAGAATATTTAGAAATAGGTTTATATTAAGAAACAGGTTTGAAATACGTATGCAAGGATTTGGATTGTTAACGAGATTCGAAGAAAATATTCAAAAATCTATCTTATTTTTGTGTATTGGATCCATCCTAAAAATCAAATTCCAGAGTCTGTATTTTAGATACAGCTGACAGGACTGGGATATAATTTGACAACCATGTAGTTTTTACCCGACTGAGGGGTGTAATGTTTTTCGAGCGTATGTATGTGTGTCCATTTCTATAGCACGTTCTACTGCCCAAACAGCTTGACGGATTATGACATATGAGGTGTCATTGGATTCGTCTCAATTGTAGGAGTGACATAAGCCCCCTAAGAAAAGGGAGTGATACATTTATTTTTCCGTTATCATAACAATAGGGGTATCAAATGAAACCACCCATTAAAAATATATTTTTTTATATCGTTACACATTTTTGTTATTATTTTGGCACAAATTCAAGATGAGCGTAACTTTGATAACAAAAAAATAATTGACATACATTTTTTATTAACTAAAACCATATTATTAAGTATTCATAATCTCTTACCACATAACTTATTTGGAGAACTAGTTCATTAATGGAACTAAAAAGTCTGAAATATAAATATTATAATGAAAATAAAAAAACGCTACTAAAAAATAATTAACTGAAAGCAGCAGTCGGGTTTTTTTTTATAATAATTTGTTTTTTATTTCTGTAGTCCAATTTCTGTGGGAAAATTTTCGACAATTACGCAGGCAGATATGTCTAAAAATTCAGCTAGAAGCAATCGGCATAAAGAATATTGCTCATGCCTTCTCTAAAGGAGAAGAGGCCTTTGATCTACAATGGAATAATACCTAACAGTCTTCTTTTCGACAATACTCAACCAATGTTACGACAGAAAACGATTTATGTAAATTAGCTTGAAACAAAACACGAAAACCATTCTCATTAATCAACCATAACCCACAAAAATAATTACTATACTTCATGCAAAACTGACCTTGGCATTAAAATACTGTCTGTTTACACAAAACAGACTAAACCATTCACAGCCCATTTAACGTACACTCCAGTGTACAAAACATTATGTTTTCATGCTCGTAGTTTTATAGTAACATTCACACTTAAATTATTATAAAATGCTTTTAAGTTTTGTATGTCAAGGATGTTTGTCCGATGTTGGTCTGTTAATAGATGATGATTCAAGTTTTTAAGGACAATTAAGCATGTTGTGGTTTCACTCTGAAATGTCACCACGGACACAATACGTGTATATAAGCCAACTGATCCCTTCTGTTCGAAATTCAAACTGAGAATAAATGTGGATGACTATGAGAGTAAACGAAGACCAAAGAACCGATGCATGGATTGCGTGGAAGATGATACGGCTAAGGAGGACTAAACTTCTGAGATGTACTATTGCACTACTAGTTGAACTACTGATGTACGGCTACTTCTGTATCATCATCATCATCATTTCAGCCGAAAGACGTCCACTGCTGGACACAGGCCTCCCCCAGGCGTTGCCACATTGACCGATCCCGTGCGGCTCGCATCCAGCACCTTCCCGCAACCTTATTAACCAGCAGCCTAATTGCGTAAGTGAATTCTGCACAGCAAACAAGTTAGAACCTTCCCAAAAGCGACTTTTCGTATTGCATATTACACTCTGAAACGGAAAGGTTATGCTCCTTTCATTACCAATATTTTGACGTAGAATTGATTGTAAACGATTGAATGAAAGTGGAAGAATCGAGATAAAACTTCACTATTGGTATTGTGTAATGCAAATGTCATATATCTTCAACTCCGTAGTATCTCTAAGTAGTCTGTGTTTAACTCAAAGGAGGATTTGGAAAGCTAACGCTAGCTTTCCAAATTAGTTTCACAATACCGATAAAATTGAAAGAAATGATTCTGATTCTTAGAAAGAATCGACTTGTTTCCTTTGCAGAATTCACTTACGCAATAAGGCTGCAGGTCATCGCTCCACCTAGTGGGAGGCCTTCCAATGTATTGTCTTCAGGTTCGCGGTCGCCATTCAAGAATTCAACTTCTGTATGCAAGAAGATAATAGGGTTGATGACAAAAAATTCTATTTGGTCCGTCAGTTAGATTACCTAAAATATTGGACACGTATTTTTTCTTTTGCCACGTAAACTTTATACTGACAAATGACGTCACAAGCCCCACTTCTGAACTTTGATGCGCTTTATCTTTGTCAATTTTTATTTATTTGATAAACCAAAAAATACGTGTCTAATATTATTTGATAATCTCACAGACGGACTAAATAGAATTATCATTTTGCTATCCAGGAAACATCTTAGTTATTGCACCGACGGCAAATAAATAGAGAAAATTGCATCAGAGTGATAAACTAGAAAGACAGTGAGGATACTTTAATTGACCATGATTTTATAGCTGCATGATTAATAGAAAAGTAAACCAAGAAAGTAAAACCCATATTGTACTACTTCAAACAAGACGTAACTAAAGTAGCCCAAACTTGCCTGAACTATACGCCGGCTTCCTATTCACTAACTCAAGGTTGTAAAGCGTCCTAACTACCCACCATTCAGCATATAATTAAATAACAAAGGTCCTACATTTTGGGTCACTCTGAAAAAGATTAATGTTTGCCCACAAATTAAAGGATTTTAAACCCTATTAGCGTGTTCATTAATTTGTTTATCCCTTCATCAATTTTCGGGCTTAAAAAGGCTAAGCGTTTGACAGATTAGGACATTAGTATTCATTGTGTATTGGGATGCCTCTTTAGATAAGCTGAGTGAGAAATGTCCGTCCGTTTCTGGGGTAAAGTTCTTTGGACTTAAGACTAAATTATATTAAGTACTGTTGAAGTCAAAACATATACTCGTAATTTATAAAATAAATCCCTTTTTACCCGACTGCCGAAGGAGGGTAATGTGTTTATCAGTCTATGTATGTGTGTATGTATGTATGTTTGTTCCTATGTGGCGTTCTAGAGACCTAACGCGTTGGCCGATAATGATGGTTCTTACGTCAATTGATTCGTCTTAACGCTGCGAGTTTCACTGGCTTCATTAAAATTGGAAAATAGAAAAATGGCGGCTTTTGGGCGCCATATTGTGGAGGACCAAATTATTTTTTTCTTTTAATCCCATCGTGTGGGGTATGAAAGTAATGGATTTTAAGAGGTGATTTCAAAAATATATAACACTTATATGTTTAAATGTAATAATAACTAAAAAGTTATAAATAAAAAAGTTAATTAAAAAAATCAAAAAACCCGACTGCTTAAAATGCGAACTAAAAAGACGTAAACAAGAAGAAAATCATGCTGTGCAGTCGGAGGATACATCTTGTTTTGTTCAGCCAGCTCGCGAATATGTATCCTCCGACTGCACAGCATGATTTTCTTCTTGTTTACGTCTTTTTAGTTCGCATTTTAAGCAGTCGGGTTTTTTGTTTTTTTTTAATTAACTTGTTTTAAACTTATAATTCAAAGAGTTCAATAGTTTCGTGTGTTTGTAAAATATGTTTGCTTGTTTCTAAAAGATTATTTTTGGAATTACCGAGCACATAATTTTTTTTTTCACTGATCGAGCTCTACCATCGGCTACCTATCGGTGCCACAGTAATTTTTTTAATCCCTGAGAAAATGCACAGTTCCTGTGGCAAAAGCCAAGGGAGCAAAGCCGAAAAGGTAGTAAATTATAATCTTACGTATAATTATATATATATAATGGGCGCACGGTTGGCGCAGTGGTTGAGCGATTGACTGCTGCGCTGCGTGTCGCGGGTTCGATTCCCGCACGGAACAAATATTTGTATGATCTACAGATAGTTGTTTCGGCTCTGGGTGTTGTGTATGTGAGTTTATATGTTTGTAAACGCACCCACGATACAGGAAGAAATTCCTAGTGTGGGGCAACATTTTTTTTATAAAAGAAAAAAAAAATATTATACTTACATAAGCTCATGCCATTTTCCAATGGGTGTAGGCAGGAACTACAGAATGGCATGGTAATAAAGCAAACAAGCAACTGATACTCTACTACTACTCTACTACTGATACAACAGATAATCCATCTCTCGTCAATCTAGTTGTAGAAATACGAATTGTTTCGACGTAACAACACACGTAAACTTCGTAGGCTGTCACTGCTACGGCGTCTACGCTCTCGTAGCGCGTAGCAGATACGCTACGAATCGCGTAGCAATATTCTTCACATCACATCACATCATCAGCCTATTAATGTTCCCACTGCTGGGACACAGGCCTCCTCTCTGTGAGAGGGAATGGGCCATAATCCACCACGCGGGCCCAGTGCGGGTTGGTGGATGTCACATGTCTTCGAATTTTTGGTTCTAGGACATGCCGGTTTCCTCACGATGTTTTCCTTCACCGTTTTGAGAGCAGTGGTGATGAAATAATTTACACAAAGTAAAGCGCCTGCCTGGGCTCGAACCCACGACCTACAACTTGTAAGTCGCGGCCGATACCACTGGGCCACCACTGCTCTTAGCAATATTATTATTTGGCGGCATATTCACAGCAGAATGCTAAAGATACATTATTTCTTGCACTTGGTCAGTGGCTACTTTACACAGTCATTTTGATTTTTTAATAGTCAGTTTTAAATAAACTTAAATCTAACAGTGTTTACAATATCTTCAATCATAAAACCAGTTTTAAACTAAGTCATAAGGGTCCTATTATGCAAAATCTCTATCAGAGCGGATCAACAGTAGTTCCCCTATTAACAACTAATAATGGTTTTACTAAAACCGATCAAGTTATCAACGACCGATCAAGAAGGGACCGGCTGATTGGTCCCCAGGCATTGTCGTAAAAACCCTTTAGGCTTGTACCATTTGATCATCAGTAATTTACTTTGTTCCGATAAGGGTTGTCAGGCATAAGATTGAAGTCGGACACTGATTTTCAGATTATGGAAGACAGATACATTAAAAGGCATTGAAACTAAAGGAGCTCAGATTTTCCTTGATCGAATCAGAAATGTAGAGATCCGCAAGAGAACCAGGGTTACCGACATAGCCCGAAGAATTAAACATCACAAACTTAAGTGGCAGTGGGCAGGCACATTGCTCGCAGAACGGATGGCCGATGGCGCTGAAAGGTTCTGGAGTGGCGACCGCGAATCGTCAGACGTTGCGTTGGAAGATGACCTGGTGAAGGTTGGGGCAATCCGCTGGTTGCGAGACGCACGGGACCGGTCAAAGTAGCGACACTTGGGCGCGACTGATGATGATGGACCTAAAGGGCCTTGTTATCCATCTCCATTTTGACTTTTGTTGATGATACTTAGGCAACAGGATGACAATTAGGCTGAATTCATACGGCATTAAACTGCTCGGTTTTTTTTTGTGCTAGGTTCAAACGGCACCATCTCGCTGTTGATACAGTAAATAACGTGCAGCACAATGCCATGACCTTAAACAGAAGCAGCCTATAATGTTCCCACTGCTAGGACACAGGAAAAGAACAAAAAAAATCGTAATACCGTGCCACAAAGTGTCTACTGTTTTATTTTGAAGCAAAAACCGCTATATGAGAACTTTACATCCAAATATCTTAATGTTGGTATTATACTCAACTAGCTGACCCGGCAAACTTTGTTTTGCCATAAAAACACCAAACATTCATCTACCCTACCTACCCTACACTACCTACCCTACACTACCTACCCTACACTACCTACCCTACACTACCTATCCTACACTACCTACCCTACCCTACCGACCCTACCTACCCTACCTACCCTACCCTACCTACCCTACCCTACCTACCCTACCCTACCTACCCTACCCTACCTACCCTACCCTACCTACCCTACCCTACCTACCCTACCCTACCTACCCTACCCTACCTACCCTACCCTACCTACCCTACCCTACCTACCCTACCCTACCTACCCTACCCTACCTACCCTACCCTACCTACCCTACCCAACCCTACCCTACCTACCCTACCCTACCCTACCTACCCTACCCTACCTACCCTACCCTACCTACCCTACCCTACCCTACCTACCCTACCTACCCTACACTACCTGCCCTACCCTACACTACCTACCCTACCCTACCTACATACCTACCCTACCTACCCTACCCTACTTACCCTACCCTACCCTAAACGGGATAAAAAGTATCCTATGTCCTTCTCCTGGCTCTAAACTACCTCCCTGCCAATTTTCAGCTAAATCGGTTCAGCCGTTCTTGAGTTATAAGTGAAGTAACTAACACGACTTTCTTTTATATATATATATAGATTTATAAACTCAATTTATTTTAGTATTATATAACTGCACAGCACATAATATGTGAGTACTATGTACCAACTGTAAATCTACCATTTACTGTACCTATATGTCGTTTGTTGACTATACTAGTGTGCCCTGGCAGTTAATAGTGTGTCATGCTCTCTCAAATGTCTCTCTGATGGTGGCACATGTGTTGGATCATTCGGTTCCCTTCACAATGGTTGATCTGAGTGGTGCCGATCTATGTGTGATGTTCGTGAACGGGCGCCGTCAGTTGGGATTGGTCATAACTTAGCTGCCTCGGCCTGTTTTTAATTACCTATGTATTGATATTTTTTTAATTGTTTGTTTTAATCTAGACGCTTTTACGTGCACGTTTTTTTAGATCGTTCTCACATATATGTATTTTTTCCAACCAGAAATGATGTAACCAAATACTTGTAAAACACTTTTTATTTTAAAAGAGTAAGTGTGGAGTTTCTTGTCCATTCTTCTCCATAACAAGCTACATTTCCGAATGGACGGTAGAATCAATTATTGTTACTTTTAAATTATAATTTTTTTGACGTGCAAAAGTGCCGCTTAATGGCTTAATTGAATAAAAAAAAATTGATTTGATTTGAAAGTTTTTTATACCTTGGGGTATTTAAGTCAAGAGTGAATAGGTTACTTTTAGGCAAGCGTACTTCACCGTTAACCACATCATCACTTACCATCAGGCGACATAGTAGTCATACGCGAGACTATAGTTAAGAAAAATATCTCTATCATTAGGTAAATAATTTTTCCCCAGAATGCCACTTTTAGTTAAAATTACCCAGAAGTCTGGCTTAGCCGACTAGTATGTTCGGCTTTTCGGCTTTCTGGCTTTGACAACCCTAGTCCGGACCAGAGTGAAACTAATGGGATATTTTAATACGTATTCAAATTGACGCTTTTGGTAGGATTCCGGACTTTGTGGTGGCTTTCAAGTGGGTTGTTATTCGAAGGTTGTAATGGTATTAGTATTGCTGTTTGTTCGTTAACAGGAATTTTGGAAATTGTGAGCGAAATTATAACAAACACGGAACATCTGTGAAATTTTTGGTTTGAATGGCGATGGCCGTTTTGCGCGCATGTGACGCATGTTTCCCCTATTTGTACCTAAGTTTTTTTTTTGTTTTTAATTTCCATTATCTATACTTATCTATACTAATATTATAAAGAGGAAAGATTTTTTTGTTTGTTTGTATGTTTGTTTGTTTGTACCGAATAGGCTCCGAAACTACTGGACCGATTTGAAAAATTCTTTCACCAATAGGAAGCTACATTATTCCTGAGTGACATAGGCTATTTTTTTATCCCGAAAACGGGTCCTGTGGGGTGGCCCACGGGAGGGAAGCCGCGAGCAACAGCTAGTATTATTATAAAGAGGAAATATTTTTTTGTTTGTTTGTTTGTACCGAATAGGCTCCAAAACTACTGCACCGATAAAAAAAAATATTTCACCAATAGAAAGCTACATTATTCCTGAGTGACATAGGCTATTTAGTAATCCCGATAACGGGTCCACGGAGCGAAGCCGCGGGGAACAGCTAGCAAAAAAACAGAACAGCTGGCAAAAATAAAATATTTTCTTTCAATATTGTGATAGCTGTTTTTTTTTTGTTAAAGTTAAATCTATAACATCGGTTGAGTTACAAATTCCTAAAAACAAGATTTTCGTGTGCCTGAACTTTGTGTTAACTGCCCTTGTGTCACATCTAAAACCTTTCCTTATTTCCTTATAACCTTATCATGCCAATTCATTAGAAAAATAAACAACCAACTTCGCTCTTTCGTTTTACTTATTTTAAAGAGGAAACAAGACTCATAACGAAAAAAAGACATGATAAAAATGCTCAAATTACCATAATTATGACAAACCGCCTCTTTCCATTAAGTTTGAAAGCAAGTACTCTTCACATTGTACTTCTACGGGTACATTAAAAGCCGAATTACGGAACTCTTCAGCAACATTTTAATGTTTTCAGTACATTTTTATACGAAGAAAAATAATACCCGCTTTCACGCACAAGGAAATATATGGAAATATACTAATCTTAGTGAAAGGAACATTTCTTTCGAGTGGATGTTTTGTATCTTTTCATAAATGTATATTTTGAGCCATATTTTTGTCGGTTTCGTCAGCCATGTGGAAATTGATATTTCTCAAGGAGAAGTATTTTATATATTTTTGGAACGTAAATATACTTTGGTCTTTTGCAGCCACGCTCGAGCCCTACTCCCGACTGCCGAAGGAGGGTAATGTGTTTTCAGTCTATGTATGTACGTTTGTTCCTAAATGGCGTTCCAGAGACCAAACGCGATGGCCAATTTTGATGATTCTTACGTCAATCGATTCGTCTTAACCTTGCAAGTGTCACTGGCTACATTAAAATTGGAAAATAGAAAAATGTCGGCAAATTTTTTTTTTCTTCCGAACCCATCGTGTGGGGTATCAAAATAAAGGGTTTTAAGCGGTGATTTTAAAAATATAACACTTATATGTTTAAATGTACCTATTTCGAGAAAAAAATAACTAAAAAATTATAAATAAAAAAGTTAATCAAAAAATTCAAAAAAACCCGACTGCTTAAAAAGCGAACTAAAAAGAAGTAAACAAAAAGAAAATCATGTTGTGCAGTCGGAGAATACATCTGGTTTTGGTCAGCCAGCTCGCGAATATGTATCCTCCGACTGTACAGCATGATTTTCTTCTTGTTTACGTCTTTTTAGTTCGCTTTTGGTTTATTTTTTATTCGGTGACGACTGCGAACCGGAAGACGTTGTGTTGGAAGGCCTCCCACCAGGTGGACCAATGACCTGGTGTAGGTTGCGGGACCGGCCAATGTGGCGACGCTTGGGGGAGGCCTATGTCCAGCAGTGGACGTCTTTCGGCTGATATGATGACGATGAGTTCGCTTTTTAAGCAGTCGGGTTTTTAGAATTTTTTTATTAACTTTTTTATTTCTGTTATGTTTAACCTTGAAAAGAAATTTGTAAAGGTTTTTTGGGATGTATGAATTATAGTTTGGCAAATTCGTACGTGACACTTCCATAGTCCGCACAGGTGGCAGGGAACGTTACTACCCAATGACTTGACGGCGTGTTACGCGACGACGCACCGGTCAGGAGACCTCCGTCCCGCGCGCACATTCTACCCCCCGCTGCCTTACGTCCCCCGCGCCCGCTAACCATGTGAGCGTCACGTACGAATTTGTCAAGCTCTACTGAATCTGTAGAGGTGAAGGGATAAAGAAATATTACCTTTTAATTTTTAAGTTAGTATACTACCAGCGGCCGTTGATCCCATAGTCAGCGATATCCATCGCGTCTGCGGAGTTTCGATAGTAATTAATTTAAACTGATCCTAGGCTCTAGTCTGTGTCATTATATCAGCGATAGCGAATGTCGCAATGTCAAAAGTAAGTAAGGATTGATCACGACATTTCGATGGCGCTTGGCAATCCCATTTTAGTTTATTGATATTAAAATTAAACTCTAATACGATATAGTATGTATTAATAATTTAGTAGTAAAACCAGTAAAACCCAGAAAAGAAAAATGACACATGCCATATTTAAATCAAAAGATTTTTTTTTAATTAAAAAATGGACCATGTAGGCCGTTCCGTGTTTACATTTTACTAATTACTATCAAGACGCTTTTGAAGATAGAATGTCACTTGTTTGGAACTTCAGATCATTCATAAAATGCATATTTAACAGTCATTTTTAATCACAAAAATCGAATCGGGTTACACCAGGATAGGGGCAACCCAGGGCTATCGTCGCTTCCTCGTGGAGGTGATCGGCGGTGGCGATCTCTCGCGTCCAGCCCTGGTTCTGCGAAGCAGTAATGCTCGCAAAGGAGGAGCCACGGCAGGAGATGCCCCGGGCGTCGGGAGTCGCAAGCCGATTCCCGGGCACCGTAGGCGCGGGTTTGCCGATGGCAAGTAATGGGTAGCTCGCCGTCCGATAAGGACCAGGCCCGAGTTTACGGCGCGTAGTGTTCCACCCGCGCCTCAAAGAGATGTCAGCAAAAGTGACGGAGCCCGCAAGGGCCGATGCCTGTCTGGGTCGCGGATATATTTGAAGAGAGAGACTAAGAGAGAGAAAGAGAGTTACCGTGGCCCTGGCACAACCAACTGAAGGAACACGGGCGGGTTTTAGTCAATAAAAGTCTGACACGCCCTCCCGCTTCACCCAGAGCGGAAGAAGTCATTGGAAGATTGCCCAAATATCAAACCAAAAAAATAGAGGTATCGTTGCCCAATTGTAATTACTCTAGTTTCACAGATGAATCGCATACTATTGTACAAATCTATCGAAAGATTCTCCAACCACCACTAAGTTGACCGTATCTCATGACTTTGTGAGATAGCATGGGAAGGCAAAATGAGTGTTTTTATTTTTTTATTTGTTATGGGTTTGCTCTTGACTCTAGTCTAGGTCAGAGGTGACAGAGACAGAGTCGACGATGGAGTGAGCTTACCCAGAAGAAGCCTGCTCACTCTAACTTTGAAGAGATTCGGGTTGAAAGCGTTCGGAAACACGGACGCAGGTAGTGAGAAAAGATTAAAGATTTTGCGGGGTATATGTCCTGTTTCTCGGTGGCCCCACTTTCCATCTATCCTGAACGTAATTTACATGAATTTGGTAACTATCCCCTATGTGAGATTGATGTACCAAAATATAGAGGTCCGAAAGAATCGCTATACTCTAAAAATTTTATTTATTTAAAAAAAGATTAAAGACAATGTATTTTTTGTTTCATAAATTTGTAGATGAAAAACCAAAGTTATGCCAGTTTTACATATAAGTTATTTTCCTTTTTTTATGTACAAAGAAATATAGAGTGATTTCAAAAAATCAAAAATCCCGACTGCTTAGAAAGCAAACTAAAAAGACGTAAACAAGAAGAAAATCATGCTGTGCAGTCGGAGGATACATATTCGCGAGCTGGCGGACCAAAACCAGATGAATCCTCCGACTGCACAGCATGATTTTCTTCTTGTTTACGTCTTTTTAGTTTGCTTTCTAAGCAGTCGGGTTTTTTGATTTTTTTAATTAACTTTTTTTATTTACAACATTTTAGTTCTTTTTTTTTGGAATTAGGTACATTTAAAGATTCAAATGTTATATATTTTTGAAATCGCCTCTTAAAATCCTTTATTTTGATACCCCACACGATGGGTTTGGAAGAAAAAAAAAATTTTTATTCCCCACAAAATGGCGCCCAAAATCCGCCATTTTTGTTTTTTCCAATTTTAATGTAGCCAGTGACACTCGCAGGATCAAGACGAATCGATTGACGTAAGAATCATCAAAATCGGCCAACGCGTTTGATCTCTAGAACGCCACATAGGAACAAACATACATACATACATACATACATACATACATACATACATATATACATACATACATAGACTGATAAACACATTACCCTCCTTCGGCAGTCGGGTAAAAAAGTGTGGCAACTATCCGGCTTTTACGCTAATCAATATTATTATGATTTAAAACCTTAACCCTTCAAAGGTGTTCTACCAAAACTGTAGCCTTAATCAAAAACCGAACTTTACGACCACGTACCTAATCAGCGAGCAAAGCCTATTGTATGATCCTATAGCAAAATATTCATAAACTTTTTATACTCATTTTATTACGTTCATGCATTATTGTGTACTCATTTTTACCAATTCAAAGGCTTTAGGGTTCATAACCCTTGATTAGATTGATTATTTCGTGTTTAGATCTCGGGTATAAAATAAAGTAAATAGAATGTGTTGGTATTATTTTACGCGGCTTACGTCGTAAATTTCTTGTATTAAAAGGGTGTTGAGTTTCTACATATAGGTTAATGACCTCTCTAGAGAGAAACAAGAGTAAAAAGGCTTAGACTTGAGAGTAAATACCATTGACTTATTAATGACATATATTCTCAAGTCTAGCTACCATGCAATTTTCTGATAACCTCGGGGGTATTTATCAACAAGTAAAATTTTTAAATTTAAAAAAACCCCTTTGTATTTTTATTTCATGTTACATAATTTATCCAGTACATAGTAGATACATTTCGATCGGCAATCTATTGAACACGTAATTATGACACGATATCTTGCTAAAACACCCCGATTCAAACAGTGAAACGCCCATAACTTTTGAAGGGCTGAACCGATTTTATTCAAACATAGCTAAGAACACTCTCGACAAAATCACCTTTCAAACAAAAAACATTAAATCAAAATCGGTTCACCCGTTTGGACGCTATAATGCCACAGACAGACACACATATACACAGCAACATACGTCAAACTTATAACAACCCTCTTTTTTCGTCGGGGGTTAAAAATGAAACTGAATAGGTTACCTTTAGGCAACTTCGTCGACCACATCATCGTTTACCATCAGGTGAGATAGTGGTCAAATGCAAGACAATCTATACTACAGATACCATATATTTTTTAATATTATAGCTAGGTATATCTTTATCAGTTATAACACCACTGAGCGCTGGGTTTCCAAGAAAAGTGTTTAGATAACAACACCAGAACAGAAGCTTAGTCGAAGCTAATGATCTGTTAAACACAACAAAGGCTGTATTCCCGGAAGATACAACGTTTGACCCAAATACGAGCTATAAATTATTAGTTCATAGGAACAGGTTTCAAATAAATAACAAACTTAATCGGGCATGATTTCAATCGCGTTACGAAAACGTGAAGCCGGTTTAGGTATACGCTGAGCCCTTTAGGCAATTTCTTGAATTTTTATTTGTCTTTAATGTATTTAAAGACTGCTGCCACCTGCGGATCCGCCTGCATCGAGTAAATACTTTCCCATATCTTAAAAAATTATAGCCTATGTATTATTCTGATATAGATATCAGCTATATTACTGGAAAGTTTCATCAAAATCCGTTTAGTAGTTTTTTCACGAAAGAGTATTAAACATCTAGCCATCCATACAGAATTTCCTGATTATAATGGTAGTCCTATGTAATGTGGTTTTCAATTCGAAGTTTCTTCCGTTCTCATGATGTTTCTGTATAACTTATTTTCTTAAACCTAACTAAACTGAATCTATCATTCTTGTTTTATCTCTATAAATAAGGCATGTAAAATACCTAAATAAAATGTATTGTTTTTATTTAATAACCAAATAATCATCCATTCAGCATCTAAACATCTTAAAATTCACTTTTGTTAACTCCGTCAATACAAAACAGAATACTCATTCGCCATTGGTCGTTATTAGAATGCCGATCGCTTGTAAAATTCCAAGGCATTCATCACTGTCAAACGAAAGCAAAGGTTTTGTATACGGAACCTTTCATGGGCCCTAATGGGAAACGCGCCAACCTGTTGAAGAAGGCACTATTATTGTACCATGGGTTATTATTTGGCGAAGAATGGTGTACGGAATATTCTTTAGGAAGGTAGTATTCAATAAAGCTGATTATCGCTCCACAGTTATTGGCTACTTTGAATAGGCTATTTTTTAAGTCTGCTTTTTTATCTTGTAATTTTGAGCTTATATCATGTCAAAAGATTTGGTAATCAGCAAGGTAACGTTTATCTTGTCCACTAATATCGTAAATGTGACAGTCTGAAGGCTGTTTGGATGTTTGTTAATTTATTTTTTATTTATTTCTTACCACAAATTTACAGACAAAAATTTTTTAAAGAGTCTACTAGATACAATTATACAATTAATTTGTGGAAGACTGGTGCCTAAACTAAGTTTTTTACAAAACCTGTATGTTAGGTCACCAGGCCCCCTGAAACAAAGTTTTACATAACAATTGTCAACTGGAGACGAACTGAATCACATTAAAATATATTGAAATAATCTTATGCATTATAACATTGCAAATTTCGCTCATAAAAATTCAATTTACAAAAACAAAAATAAGAATAAAGATAGTGAAATAAAATAGTTTATTAAGGATACATGCAAGGTAGGAGGTGTGTATGGCGTGTGCGGGGTGAGTGTGTGTGATGTTGAGTGAGTGTGTGTGGAGTGGGAAAATTGTGTGTAACTATGTTGTATGGGAACATTTTGTTAGGAGATGGTTTTGAAAAGATCTTCAATTTCAATTTAATCAGTCATCCATGCCTCAACGACTGAATAAATTAAGGCTCCGCGCAAACAAGCCACCGACCACCAGTGGATGTCGCGCGCCACGTGCTTTAGTACTGTGCAAACGAAGGAGTTCGGTGGCAGCTACAATTTGTTACTCTCCTGTTGTGTGAATGGGAGTGTAAGCTATGAGTGGTCGCCAGCGGTGGCGTGTCGCGGCCACTCAGTCGCATGTGTATTAATGTGTGTTAATTTAGTCTTGTTATACATTTATTTTTATTATTTTTTTTACCTTTGTATCTTAGATGATTTTACCGATTGTTTTGTAAATGTGTGAACATTGTAGGCCTTCTAGATTCCTAGATGCTTGATAACATTTGATAACTTTATATCTCGTTTTACTTTTTATTTTTAGTTTCTAAAGTTTTATTGTCGGGCCTACGTTGTCCTCCCATATTTAAGTAATGCTGTAACATGGAAATATTGTAAAAACAAACCATATTTTTAAAAGAGTAACCATGGAGTTTCTTGCCGGTTCTTCTCCATAGGAAACGACCAACCCGAACCGTGCGCCTTTTGTCGACGTTTTATAAGTGGGCACTTATAAAACGTCGACTGATATGTAGGCCTATGTAAAATAAAAATAAATGATTTTGATTTTGTGGTTAACACTCGCTACGCATGTGCGGCGAGTCTATACAAATTGTATAAAAAATCTTATAAACTGTTTGTCGCTTACCACCAGTAGCCGCCACTGGTGGCTCGTTTACGCGGAGCCTTATATGAAAGGAACACAGGTTGACCATGGCCTGAATAAAGTATATTTTTTATGCCGATAGTACTTACCCTTGGAATACAGTAAAGTATAGAAGTATAGCAGCAGTAGTGTAGCAGTAGTATATAGTTAGTATTTGTAAGTTTGTGCTCCATTGGTGTAATTGCTGCAAGGCGTTCCAGAGCTAAAATTTCGATTATGGGCCGTTGATTTTTGGCGCGGGGAGGGTGGAGGGGGGAGGGGAGGAGGTTTGGCTACTCCCCAGTACCATCCCCACTACTCGGATCCCCATGGTTATGGAGATATCCATGGTTAAAGTTTTCAGGTTAGAATAAAAAATCCATAAATGTCCATCGATTCAAGGAGCGCGGAGGGGGGGAGAGAAAGGGGGGTTGAGGAACTACCTCACTGTACCATCCTCACCCCACGGAGCCCCATGGTTATGGAGATATCCATGGTTAAAGTTTAAGATTACTATTTAAGCAACAAAGAAGACGGAGCCCCGCTGAGCGGGGCTCCTATTTCTGTGTGCAGGGTCTAAAGTAACTTAACATGAAGGAGATGACGGGAGTCTGCTTCAAACCTAACCTATCCGTGTCGGGGTGCCCTAAGCTCCCGAGCTCGCTTAGCTCGCTCTTGGACTAATTCTCATTTTTTTACCTCACGAAAAACATACAAAAAATCATAAAATTTCCGAGTCTTGAAAATTTGTAAAAAGCTTTCTATTTATGAGTACTACCTACAAAAAAAAATTAACTTCCAAATCAACGGCCCATACTGGAAATTTTAGCCTCAAACTGCATCACAGCTAAATTGTTTACAACAAACTTCGTTACAGTTACCCAAGCAACAAAAGCAAATTACCATGAATATGAAGTATCAATATCCTACAACTATATGCGAACAGCCTTTGAGATCCCTATAAAGGCTTTATTACCAATTCCATTTTCCGCTTGAACGCACGTTTGCGACGCCATGACACCCCAGTGACGGCGGGCGTGACCTTGTAGATGAGTCAAAAAGTATGTTGAAAGAGCCTTTTTTTTAGGAAGAGTTTCGTTTATTTATATTAACGTCACTTTTTTGAGGAAAATTAAATTTAAATTGACAAAGTACAAAGTCGGGACGAAGTCTTATTACCTGTTTTAATTTTTATTTGAAATGCACACATTGCGACGCCATGACATCTCAGTGGCAGTGGCGGTATTGACTAACGCAGCCAATTTTTTTGGTTGTAGGCAGATTGAAGTTTATTTATTTTGACGTTACGCTTTCTAGGATTAACTTCTGACTGACTTTTTTGGCCAAAAGGTTGAGCTTTGTTAGTAAAAAGGAACATTTGTTTCTGAGTGCAGCTTAAAATAAACCTGTATCCTTTCGATCTTAAAGGCAGTAACAAATACAGACTACACCAAAATATTGTTAATACCATAAGTCCATGACATTTCACCATTGCCACCAAAAATTCAAATCTAAAAATAGCTTCCATAACATAAAAACGTGTCACTGCAAAGGTTGTCTAACAGCGATGACCTTGTAAAGGCGTCGGCTGTAAAATAAAGTTTATAATCTTTTATGTAGCAGTCACGCGACGCATTTCAAACATAACCTGTAGCGTTCCATTTTCAACAGGTTTTGAATTTACAATTTGTTTTTTCTTTTGTTTTTATTTTTTTAATGAGGTTTGCTAAGGTCGTTAGTATGTGCGTGTATGGTAATGTATGTTATGTTGAAAATATCGTGATAACGTTATTAAAATATATTTATTAATAAGTGAAACAAGTCCCGTGATATAAATTGAATTTGAAATATTAAAAATAAACCAGCCAAGTGCGAATTGGACTCGCGCACGAAGGGTTCCGTACCGTTAAGGCAAAAAACGGCAATAAAATCACGTTTGTTGTATGGGAAAATAAATAAATAAAATATAATATAATATCCACTTAAATATTTATTTTATTCTGTTTTTAGTATTTGTTGTTATAGCGGCAACAGAAATGCATTATCTGTGATAATTTCAACTGTCTGGCTATCACGGTTCATGAGATACAGCCTGGTGACAGATAGACAGACAGACAGACAGACGGATCGCGGAGTCTTAGTAATAGGGTCCCGTTTTCACCCTTTGGGTACGGAACCCTAAAAAAGAAATACGATTTTGAAGCTTTTACATGGCGTAACTGGTTATATTTTAAAATTATTTATCCCTATGTAAATAAACAACTTTCTCAAGTTAGTCATACGCAATTATGGGATCAATTTTTGTTCGTCTAAAAATCAATACAAGTATAATTTTATTAAACTCACTGTCAATCATAACAACACAAACCTCAACTTCTAATAAACTTATCTTTATATTTCTCACAAAACAAAAACGAAACAAACTCAGACAGCGGGCGTTCTCTTAATCGAAACGACGTGGTTTGGTAAGCAATGTTCCGATTATACCCTCCTCAGTAATTCTATCACGTAAAAGACTTTGGCAAGATATTCTGTGGGACGTATGTGGGATATTCGGTATTAGGATCCTTTTCCTGTAGAGATGTGCGAGGTAGGTACGCAGTAAGCGAATAAAATCCACCAATGGTATCTGTACGTTTTCGTAACCTGACTTGGCGCAGTTTTGCTGCAAAAGGGTTGACGGAGCTAGGTATCAGTTCATTCGAAAAGGATGATGTCCGAGAGATGTGAGCAAGGAATGTGTCCGAGAAACGCGAGCGAAGAATTTGTGTGAGGGATGTGAGCGAGTAATGTGTGGAAGAGATGAGAGCGAGGAATGTGTCCGAGAAACGCGAGCGAGTACCGTGTGCGAGAGATGTGAGCGAGAAATGCGTCCGAGAAATGCGAGCGAGTAACGTGTGCGAGGGATGTGAGCTAGGAATGTGTCTGAGAAACGCTTGCGAAGAATTTATGTGAGGGATGTGAGCGAGTAATGTGTGCAAGAGATGAGAACGAGGAATGTGTCCAAGAAAAGCGAGCGACAAAAGTCCGTGAGGAAGTCCGCTACGCATACTCGCACCATGCAGCTACACACAGTTCAAGCTCCGCTACACATCCTTGTGCCGCCTAACAACCTCGCTAATTTCTAGCGGAGAAGCACCCTTAAACATTAAGCGTAAAGAAGTTTATATGGATGTTCGAAGCAAGCGTGCCAGGATTATCTACAGCTGACTGGTTAATAAGCTGGATAAAATGTTTTGATTGTAGCTAAGTATAGACGGTGAAACAGGTTGGTATATAGGCAAAATATGCCATTAAACTTATATAATTGTACTTGGAACTACGTCTAGCAAATGCTGAGTTGGTATACTTTTTGGTATGGGAACTCTCAGCGCAATTTTACTGTTTTTTTTTCAATTCTTAAATTTTAGTACATTGTATTTGTTGCTGTTGTTACGATTAAATGTATTGTATTCAATTTTTTTTACAAAATGGCACACATATGGATAAAACGGTAAACTAATTATATAACTTACGTACGTAATTTTGTATTTACTAACATAATTTAAATCCGCCTATCTAATAATACTATCAGGATTTCTAGTTTAAGTTCCTAATTTATATAAATGTCTATTATATGGCAAATCATTATTTTTCTATATATTTACTTGAAGATACAGTTAAAAATAATTTGAGTTTGTTGTCACTAATATCGATTTCAGATTCTCTATAGGAAGCTATATAATTTTAACATAGTAATATGTTCCACAGTTCAGATATTGAAGAACACTACCTTTTGTTAATATCGCATATCAAAAGCAACCATTTACCTTCAGTCACGGGATGATATTACAACAGCATGAACCTGCAATATCTCCCCATTCCACGCAAAATTGTTGTTCATGACCCGAAACTAGGTCACCAGTCCCCGGGAGTGACCTTGACCTATTAAGGCACGTGTCATTGATCATTGTTCTTTTTTATTCTGCCATAAAATATTAATACACATTTATTAAAGTAATAAGGAAAATGTGTCAAAAATTTACCTTATAATAATAATAATATACCTTGCCTTAGCGAGTATCATTCAATGAAAAAATATTTTTCTTATACAATTGTTTTTTTGAGGATAAGAGGAAACCTCTTACAGGAAAATTGACAGGGCAAGGACTAGAACAAATAACCTACACTAATTTAAATAATAATTATCAATGTGGTGAAGCAGTCGACCTCGGACACCATGGCCTATCCTGCAGTAGGAGCGCTGGTCGGATAGCACGGCATGCCGTGCTCATCAAGTTTTTCGAGATGTTAGCTTACGGTTAGTCGACTCCTCACGTGACCAGAGGGCTGGGATTTTCTTCGGCCAGAACTTCAGTATTTTCATACAACGTGGCAATGCTGCCAGCGTTCTGGACACTTTTCAGCACATTGTCAGCGATGTGGACGACTTTTTTGACGCCCAATGAGCCCTGCCCTTTTTATACGCGTTCGGAGTTTTTCAATTAAGTGTATAAAAGGTAATGTGGACGACTTTTTTGACGCCCAATGAGCCATGTCCTTTTGTACGCGTTCGGAGTTTATGATTTAAGTGTATAAAAGGTAATGTGGACGATTTTTTTGACGCCCAATGAGCCATGTCCTTTTTATACGCGTTCGGAGTTTTTCATTTAAGTGTATAAAAGGTAATGTGGACGACTTTTTTGACGCCCAATGAGCCATGTCCTTTTGTACGCGTTCGGAGTTTTTGATTTAAGTGTATAAAAGGTAAAGTGGACGATTTTTTTGACGCCCAATGAGCCATGTCCTTTTTATACGCGTTCGGAGTTTTTATTTAAGTGTATAAAATGTAATGTGGACGACTTTTTTGACGCCCAATGAGCCATATCCTTTTTATACGCGTTCGAAGTTTTTGATTTAAGTGTATAAAAGGTAGTTATTGTTAATTAATTATTTTATACTATGTAAATTTGTATCTATGCAAATAAATAACCTATTATTAAACCTTTTTCCTTAACTTAACAATTTTGCGAAATTTGAACTTGAATTGTTATCCTAATGGCTTGAGAAGATTATCATGATTTATAAAAAATAAATGAGACTGTATAAGGAAAACGCAAATAAAATAATAACAACAGAAACAAAACAACTTGTTAATATTTATTGTATGTTATTTTTTATAATTATTTTCGTAAAAAATGGAGGGGCAAGGATGAAGAAACCTAACAGTAACCAGTAGTATGTAAAATAGTATATTATGCAACTAGTGAATAAAAGACGGATTTAAAGCGAGGGCCATAGTTAGAATCCTGAGCAACGCGAGTGATTCATGGTCCTCGATATAAATCCGTTTTATTCAAGAGTTGCATACTATATTTTATACCATGACTACGAGAAGAAGAAAGGTTTGAAAAGCACAAGGAATAATAATAAATAAATTGTGAAGGTAATCTTCACAATTTACCTCAAACCTCAGGATTTCACATTTTTTTGTAAATTGAAGCAGAGCTAGTAACACCATCTGTGTTTCATGGGCCAGTGATCACCTCCAATACGTTACATAATTATAATTAATTAAACACCAATGCAATTAAAATTAGAATTACAATCCCAAAAGTATTCACTAAACATCCTAGACTAAAATCAAAATCATTATTAAAATCCGAGTGAGTTGAGTCCGATTGCCAGGAGCTCGTGGCGCAGTTGTTGAGGCTGTTTGTTCCTGTGGTGCCCAAACAACAGCTTAAACCACGAAGCTACCGGCTTTTGGTCATACCATCGGCACGTACGGTGTCCCGAGCTAACTCGCCTCTAGTTCGTGCGCTCACAATGCTAAATGCCCTTCTGAAATCAGCATCGGAGTGTGACCTGTTTGCTGGGAGATAGGTATATGTGTGTCGTGAGTGTTTAAGTTTTTGTTATTTTTCCATTTTTGTATTTTTTTCGTCTATGTATTTTTTTTGTTATATCGTGTTTTTTTAATTAATTTTTATTTGTATATAGATATATTTAATTATGTCTAATTCTTTTATGTTTCGTTTAAGTGTCATTTTTGCAAATTGTATAACGCCTTAGGAGTGACCTGAAAAGTTATACATGTATACTTAAATAAATAAATAAATCACTGAATAGTCATGTGCACACAGGTAAAATACGTGAATTCAGTGGAAAATACCAAGGAAAGCCACGGACAAAACCTAGTATAGGAAAAACTCAAATTGTGTTCACATAATCGTTTTCATACGCTACGACCGATACAAAATCCATATACGTATAGATCTATCCTATAAAATATATAGTAGATAATCCTACCGATAGCTGTATCAACATGAGGCATCAACCCCCAGTACAAAGTTGATCATGACCGTTAACCGGGTCACCTGGCTGGGCTGGGTGTAGCGATCGTGACCTAGTGGGGGGGTTGTCAATGGAGACAGATATCGGATTTCAGCTGGCAATGAAAACTGGCGAGGTTCCTGCACTTTAAGCTTATTGACAATGTCATTGCCAATTAGCGCGCTTTGGGCGCACGGTTGGCGCAGTGGTTGAGCGATTCCCGCACGGAACAAATATTTGTATGAACTACAGATAGTTGTTCCGGCTCTGGGTGTTGTGTATGTGAGTTTATATGTTTTGTAAACACACCCGCGATACAGGGAGAAATTCCTAGTGTGGGGCAAAGTTAAAAAACAAAATTGCAGGCGCGGTGCACGATGATCAGTAACTAACTATGCAAGAAACTTCCGGTTTCAGATTCATCTAGCTTAGCAATTTGGTACACTACATAAATACGAAAAACTTTTTTCCGTTAGTCACAAATACGAATTTCAAAATACCAATTTTCATAATTCCGAATGGTTCAAAATTCCGAATATAACAACTCCGACTTATTTTAATAATTCCTAAATTTCAATATTCCAAACGTTTATAATTACTATTCTCAAAATACCGAGTTTTAATAGATCGAACAACAAAAAGTCCAACTTAATGATAATTCGAAATATCAAAAATATGAATTCCGATTATTAAAATACCGATTAATCTCCTATTTTTGTATGCTGGGTCTAAAGTAACCTTACATTTATCATTTTATTTTTGACATTGGTTTTAATATAGAATAGGCGCAAGTACGATTAGTATTTATGCAACAGAGTCGACAGACAGTCCTTTTTACAAAAGAAATAAACGACTACATAAACAAATTAAATATTAATAATTTATTTATTAACTTAATTTCGGAAAACAGTGTTTTTGATATTACTTGTAAACGTTTTTTGATACTGTCTTCCGAATTTATAGTTAGCTTGCAATAGTTGATCATGACCGATAATCGGGTTATCTGGGTGGATTGAATGTAGCGATCGTGACCTAATTCGCGACGGTTATCGATTTTTAGCTGCCCGTGAAAACTACTAGGAAATGGTCAGGGTTAGATACTGGTCGTGAAAACTATTGCAAAATGGTCAAGGTTGCTGCAAAATGAGGCTGGTTTTAGATGATATATTTTGAAATTGTGGATCATGCTTTATAGCGGATTGAATGTAGCGATCGTGACCTATTTCGCAACGGTTATCGGTTTTTAGCTGCCCGTGAAAACTACTAGGAAATGGTCAGGGTTAGTTACTGGTCGTGAAAACTATTGGAAAATGGTCAAGGTTGCTGCAAAATGAGGCTGGTTTTAGATGATATATTTTGAAAGTGTGTATCATGCTTTATAGCCTTTGAGCAATAAGTATCGACTTCTAGCTGGTCGTGCAAACTACTGGGAAACTTTCATGTTACTACACTTAATGGCTTGGTGATAAGTACTATTTTTGAAGCTACGGTGCAAGATTACAAACTTTGTTAGCCACTTAGAATATTATTTATTTATTTATGTACACACAAAACACTTAACAGAGAAATAATAATTCAGATAGAAGAGCACAAAGGTACTGCTTATTTCAATAGAAATTTCTTCCAACAGACCTGCGACAGGAAAGATGGATGATATACGAAGATATAGTGTGTAGAAGGGAATAAGGAAACTTAAAATAGACTAACAACTGTATAACTTATAATTTATTAATTATTTTTGTCTCAAAAAGTAATAAATGAAGTGTCCACAGAAAGCTGCGTGGCGTCATTGCAGTGTAAATGATACTTTTTCAGAGAGAAATCGTTCAATCTGTAAAGCAATATCTATGGAAACTCATCTTCATATTTTTGTCGCATTGTTGCGTTGCGCGCAACGGCTAAATATGTTAATGATCAATAAAATGATCAAAAAAATATTGTAATGATAATGACCATAACATATTATTATTTACGAAAACATACCACCTTAAAAGAAGTCACGATTGGACAGCGATGATAAAAAAGGTTTCCATGTCCAGGAATTATAAATGCCTGTCATAAAAAGTAGGCGTGTTTCATGATGCCGCTATGTTGGTCGTGACCGAATACGGGTCGCAAGAACGGGTCGCATGACCGAAAACGGGTCGCTTGCCCGCCCGGGCACGGTTGATCTTGACCTACTCCTTTTTAATGCTATTATTCGGTTCGTTGAAGGATGTTTCCACAGAACCTTGCTTTTGTATGGGAACAGAGATCAATAACGTTGTTATCGAGAGTCTTTGAATAAAACATTGTCATAAAAAAGGTAAATTTATGAGGTTGATTAATTTTATGTGTTTAAAATATGCAGTAGAGCAGTGGTGCCCCAGTGGTATCGGCCGCGACTTACAAGTTGTGGGTCGTGGGTTCGAGCCCAGGCAGGCGCTTTACTTTGTGTAAATTATTTCATCACCACTGCTCTCAAAATGGTGAAGGAAAACATCGTGAGGAAACCGGCATGTCCTAGAACCAAAAATTCGAAGACATGTGACATCTACCAACCCGCACTGGGCCCGCGTGGTGGATTACGGCCCATTCCCTCACAGAGAGGAGGCCTGTGTCCCAGCAGTGAGAACATTAATAGGCTGATTATGTGATGTCTGATGATGTGATGTATAAAATATGATATTTTTGTATCGGTATCAGATGTTTGATGTTGTTTTGTACGAGTAGGCATGTCCTAGAACCAAAAATTCGAAGATATGTGACCTCCACCAACCCGCACTGGGCCCGCGTGGTGGATTACGGCCCATCCCCTCTCACAGAAAGGAGGCCTGTGTCCCAGCAGTGGGAACATTAATAGGCTGATGATGTGTGATCAGATGTTGTAGGTTAATTATTACTTCAAATTTTAATAGATTTCCATTATAGTTTGTAGATTTCAATTTTCTGAATAAGTAGGTGCTTACCGAAATGGAAACAATTCAAATGAGACAGCGTTATACGTAACAGTACTAAATTAAAAACTAAATTATATTTTGCCGCTTCAAGGATAACTGACAAGGTAACTACGGTTGGAAAAATAAAGTCTTCGCGTTTTTAATTTAGGTATTAAGAGAACCTAGACGACATTCGCATCAGACTGATTTCATATTATAAAAATAAAACCTTTTGAGTATACATAAAGTGTCTTCACAACGGTATTTTCACGATTCAGCATAATGTATAGGAATAAAAAATAACGTAACTCAGGCCTTATGTTGGGTACTGAAAAGATGAGTCAATCAACAAGTTTGCAAGCAAGAGTTGACGACCTTAGGAGTGCCGAACGTAACTCTCTCATAGTTAGCTATAGCATACCTAGCCTACATCCGATAGAAATGAAATAAAACCATTACACGATCCTAAAATAATTCAAGAAGTCCGAAGTAAAAACTTAATGTACAAAACCGATAAAAAAGCAATACAAACGAACAATGAAAAAAGTTCTAAATTCAAATTCTTAAAAAAAACAAAAAGCTCAAATTGAGAGAAATGAAAGAAATTCCATTTTCAAATTGATTTTCGGTATAAATTTTTTAAACGTTCTAAACATAAACTCGTTTAAAATGTTTATTTAGAGTTAAACTTTTTATTCACATACCAGTTTTCGTAGAAATGTGTTTAAAATTAATATGCTGAAAGTATTTGATAACGTTTAGCAATGTCGTTCAACCACGAATTATGGCATGTCCATTGCAATTTATTAGAAGGATTATATGACGATTAACTTACAATAAATCTAGCTTAATCGGCAATTTGCTTGAGATAATATTGTAGCGATTAACTTTGCAGACGGTTAACCTGCTCACACATAAATTATTATGTTACCAAAACATTGTTGAACCATTTAGTTACGAAAACATTTACTAAATGAAGTACCTATTAAAAACGGTATAATATAGTACTTAAACATTTTGAAGGATCAATGAAGCAAAATGATTACTTAAGGATTGTAGTAGGTGGCAATCTGTAGTTTCTGCCTACCCCCATGGGAAAAGGGCTTGAGTCACAGAAATATATCTAACTAGATACCGCAAGTCCCTCCATCTGTATGAAAACCAAGCGTGTCACTTTTTCACACACGACTTAAAAAACAAATTTACTTACCAATGAAAGAAAACATTTCCAATGCCTCAGCCTACTTTTTCTGTACAGTCTTAACAGCTCAATCTATATATATATATTTTTTTTTATTTCTTTTATTTTTGATAGGTTCGCGCTTGACCACTATCTCACCTGATGGTAAGTGGTATTATTATATAAATAAATAAAAAATCCTGACTGACTGACTGACTCCTCAACGCCCAGCCCAAGTCCTTGGACCTAGAAAACTGAAATTTTGCAACAGAGTTTCCCTTTTTAATGTATACAAGGAATAAGGAAGGATTTTTCGAAAGTCAACCCCTAGAGGAGGAAAGTTCCTATGAAACTCTGTAATTTTTAATTCGAAATGAATGATTTATGGCCTTTAAATATAAATAAAAAATACGCCTTTAAGCATTTTGTAAGAAAAGTAAATTGTTTATCATCAAAATTACTTGAAACTTAGTATTTCTGCTCTTCAATGCAATTAAAGAAACATGTTTTAAGGGTTTTTTGAATTTCAGCCCTTACGTAGTTTACGCGAACAAAGACGCGGGCGGAAAGCTGTTTAATGTCCTGCCAGAACTGCAAACAACGAAACAGACAAAATCGTGTAGTCCACGCAGGCGAAAGCTAGTATGGCATAAAAAGGCTTTTTTCTAGATTTCGGTGGATTTCCGATGCCAATAATTCTAAATGAAAAGCTCAAATTACGATCATTTATCGTTATTTTTCTCCGTTTTTCGGCACGTGAAGTACATACAATCGCGTCATCTAGTTAGTTTTATATCTGTGGCGTGTAGGTACTGACCAATAACAACAATAACTGGCTATCCAAAATGAATAATCAATAATTTATCATTACGTTCATTAATAACACATAAAGCCGGCATTATGTATGAAGCGCAGTGTTCATTAACGAACTGCGAGATGTGGGCTAGGTACACATCATTAATCAAAGCCGGTGTGCACGTGCCGTTAATACCCCTACAGTGTGTAATCCCACCTGTTGTTAGGTTTATATACTTTCGTATGAAAGTCTGTATGTTCAGATATTTGTTTTAATCAACTGACTCGTTGGTCTTGCGGTCACAAGTACCGTGATGTCCCGGGTTCGAACCCAGCTCGGGCAAAATGTTATTGGGTTTTTCATTAGGAATTTTACAGCGGAAATCCGGCGTATGGAAGTGTAACAGCATCATCAACACGGCTAATGTGATTTGTTGCACCAATGAAAACTTAAAACCTTGAAATAACTGGACAGTTATTAAAAAAAAAACTTTTTGGGAAAATCCCACCACACTATTCCCAAACTACTGCAACTCGTGAAAGCCAGAATCAACAGTGGCGACCACCAGAAAAGCGCCGAGGCGATGAAGCTCGGCGAAATCCCGACGAATGAAATTAATCAGCACAGTAGAACGGAGGAGTAGGAAAAAATAAAAATTTCCACTTCCCTCCATATCAAGCAGGAGAGAGAACAAACAAGGCCAATAGGCACAAAGGATCGTTTACAACTGGGATAAGCCCAGTTGCCTAGCACTGCGAATAAAAATTAGCATTAATGTCCTAACCAGTTCCCATGACTGCCTATTTTTTTACTAGATACCTATTAGAATATATCATCATCATCATCTCAGCCAAAAGAAATCCACTGTTGGACATAGGCCTCCCCCGAGCGTCGCCACACTGATCGGTTCTGTGCGTTTTGCATCCACCGGATTCCCACAGCCAGAACATTCTATCATCGAAAGCGTAGCGATAGCGATTGTCAAAAAGACAAAATTGTATGGGATTGACAAGCGATATCGAAAAATCACGTGATCAATCCCTTACATTTTGACATTTCGACTATCTAGAGTCTCAGGTCAAAGCTCTCTCAGGTCTATGTCTTCCGGTATGCGGTCGCCACTCCAGAACTTTTTGGCCCCATCGACCATCCCTTCTGCGAGCAATGTGCCCTGCCCACTGCCACTTAAGTTTGGCAATTCTTCAGGTCTAAGTCGGTAACCCTAGTTCTCTTGTGGATGCCTTTATTTCTGATTCGATCACGCAAAAAAACTTCGAGCATAGCCCTCTCCATTGCTTTCTTCTTTAAGAAGTTATGTCACTAACGAAATGCTTAATTTTCAGAAGCTTAAAGAAAATTATAAAACGAATAAATAAAATTATCAAAAATGTCTTTTGCACTTCGAGTATTCACTCAAGAGTTATTAAATTTTGAAAATGATTAATTACATTGAAATTACAGTGCTCGAACAAAAATATTGAATACCGACGTCAATCATTGGATTTATGAACCGATGGAAAATCTTGAAACAAAATTATGAATGTAATTTTTGCTGCAGCACTCGCAAATTATCAATCAACGTCTTCCAATACAAAGAAGTTTTTAAAATCATTGTTCTTTTGTTAAACATAAATATGAATACTGAGGCCTAGTGACATTCAAGAAACAAGTCAACGACAGCGGTGCGATAGCGAATGTTTAAATGTCATAAATGTGATTGCCAAGCGCTATCGAAATTGTTACGTGCTCAATGGCATTTTGACAATCAATGGCAATAATAAATAATAATGATAATAATAAAATTGTTTATTTGTATGCATTTACATAAAAATAAATAGCCTTCAAAATAAAAAAAATGTTGTACAAAGAGACAAAAACAAGGTCGAACTGCTGCCTCCTAAACTAGACCAGGGGCCTGTGTTTTAGGAGGCATTTTTTTCCAGAAATAATCATACAATAGACATAGACAATCATGCCAGTACCTACACAATTATTATTTCATAATTATAATTCCCTGACTATATATTGTTTTATCTCATTATTATTTATATTTGTATTGTTGACATTTTTTTATTTGTATTTTATTAATGTAATGATTTGCATGCCGTAAGGCAAAATGTAGCTGATCTTTTTTGTTATGTTATTTATTTTATACTGTACCTACATTTAGAGCAAATAAAATTCTGATTCTGAAAATATCAGATACGATTAACTATACAAGTTATGTGTATTGAATATTAATTAGAACAATAAATTTAATACCACATAGGATATTAAATTTAATAAGATATAGAACATTAAATTGAATACTACATTGAACATTAAACTGAATAAAACATGGCAATGGATCAATGGCATTCAGACGTACGGCGATGCGTCATCGATACATGGTGGAAATCCTACCCATACGCACTAAATGTTTTTGGAATACTTTTATTCTTCTTCTTTTCGTGTGAGGATTTGGCCACCTCTGGTGTCAGAGTTAATAAAGCCGCCTCTGGGAACCCCCACAGGCCTCTAGCTTGGCTATTTTAGATTTACATTAACCATATAAATCCAGGTTTCCTCACGATGTTTTCCTTCACCGTTGCCTGTTATGTCCAAAATAAAGTCTGTAAAGTCCTTAAAAAGAACGAAATATTCATTTGTAAAAGGCACATTGACATATTGGTGTTTTTTTTTTTGATGTACAATAAAGGATTAAGAATTGGTACTTGCCCGTATTTTAACTACTTACATAAGTAAAGTAGTAGTGTTTTTAAGTTTATCTTGGACATCACAGGCAACGGTGAAGGAAAACATCGTGAGGAAACCTGGACTTATATACTTAATGTAAGTCTGAAATAGCCAAGTCAGAGGCCTGTGGGGTTCCCAGAGGTGGCTTAAAAAACTCTGACACCAGGGGTAGCCACACCTCACACGAAAAGAAGAAAACTTACATACTTTTATTATGCGTACAGCTAAGAAGTGGAATTCCCTGCCGGTGTTTGTGTTTCCCGATAGCTAGAATCTAGGGGTCTTTAAGTCGGGTTGCGGATAAATTTGAAAAAGAGATACCGCGGCCCTGGCAAAAGCAACTGAAGGAACACGGGTGGGTGTTAGTCAGTAAAAGTCTAACCTGCCCTCTCACTTCACCCAGAACGGAAAAAATCATCGGATGAAATGCAAAACCAAAAAAAAAAGACAACAGTCTATACGTCAAGGATGAATAGGTTTTTTCTAGGCAAGTGTGCTTCACCTTCGACCACATCATCTCTTACCATCCGGGTGAGGTAGTGGTCAAGCGCGAGCCTTATACAAAAAAAAAACGCCGTCGCTGCTTCGTCAAGAAGCTCTGGTGTTACAGAAAATAAAAATAAAAATGTTTTAAACTTGACAAAAAAAAATTGATCCATGATTATTTTTTTCTTATATATTATATTTTTTGATTTTATTAATTCTTGCTTTAAGTAAAAACTGATAATATCTAGTTAGTGAGAAAATAAATTGGAGCTTATATTTTTATTACATTCTAACTTCTATAGTAATCCTGTGGTCGTTATTAGTTTTTCTTAGAGATTTTTCTAATGATTCTCAATTTTGCATATTTGTATTTATGAATTTTGATTTGACAAATCTAATAATTTCAACAAACCGAGTTTCCTCCGTGCCTCGGCAAGCACGTTAAGCCGTTGGTCCCGGCTGTCATTTGAAGATCTTTGACAGTCGTAACGGGTAGTCAGAAGCTTGAGATCTGACACCAGTCTTGCCAAGAGGTACCGAGTTACCCAGTTACTGGGTTGTGGAGGTCAGATAGGCAGTCGCTCCACGTAAAACACAGGTACGCTGAATCCGGTTAGACTGGAAGCCGACCCCAAAATAGTTGGGAAAAGGCTAGGCAGATGATGATGATTTGACAAATCTAAATCATACTCGTATAAGATCGGAAGATAAAATCTTTTAACTGTACAGCAGTTCTAAATACAATTTTATTATTATGAAAATAAATTATTTAATTACCTACTTATACAAAGGTGCTACAAAAGTGGAAACTTAAACAGGGTCCTGGAGGGGAAGTGCCTACCCAAAATATTGAGGAACCAAAACATTAGCTTTTAATTTTAAAAATTACCTAAAACTACATACAAACATTTATTTAAAGTCGCTTGCCTGAACCATTAATCGAAAAAAATAAATCAGAATCAAATGTTTTATTGATACTTATTTCCTTCATCAAAAACCAAACATGTTCCTAAGTTAACGCTATCAAAACCCACAAGTCACGGTAAATAATATGCTACCACTTCTGCCCATTTCGATATTGCCCACCTGCGTAACTTTACAAGAACTTTGCATTACCATATTTCATAAAACAAGAGCACATAACTGGAGCGTTCACCTCCATCCTCCGAAAACACAGAAAAAACAAAAGAAAGCTGCGATATCAAGACGATATTAATTTATGTACCTTCGCTGGTTGGTTTCTACCCTGGCTTTTTAAGTTTTCAGGCTTCCGTACCCGAAGGGTTCAAACGGACCCCTATTGCTGGCTCTCAAGTGTCCGTATGTCTGTCATAAAATTTTGTTCCGAAGAATTTTTTGACTTCCCTTTGACCTATGTACTTGAAATTTGGTGATAAGGTTTATTTTACTATTTAAGGTTTACGTATTTTTTACTAACAAATACCAATATCTTGATGAATTAGATTTTTCTTTGAAATTCCAAAATTTTCTTAACGCTTTATAGTTATCGGCACGTAACTTGGCAAGATTTTGGCGTAGTAGATTGCGCGAACTTACCAACCACAATATATAGTGAACGGAGAGACGACTCGACGCGATTGGCCAGTTGATCCTTGTGTCAACTGATCAACCAATTGTGCACTCGGACTGGTGCTAAATGTACCCCGCGTCCCGCTTGGTAACCAGAGAGACCTAAAAAACGACTTGTCTCAGCGCATCTAACGATTCTTGCCAAGGTACGTGCCGACAACTATACACAAAACATCCTCCTGATCGGTATTACTACTGAATATTTCCAGTTACGTTTAAGTATCATATTATTAATTAGGAGCAAACCCATTGCCATCCACCGATCACCAAACCAGAATCCGGGCTACTACTGAGAATTTCCAATACGCACTAAACGTTTTGAGAACACTTCCACTGGAATTCCCTGCCGGAGTCTGTATTTCCCGATAGTTACAATCTAGGGGTCTTTAAGTCAAGAGTGAATAGGTTACTACTAGGCAAGCGTGCTTCACCGTCGACCACATCATCGCTTACCATCAGGTGAGATAGTGATCAAGCGCGAGCCTATTTTAAATAAATAAATAACTGCACAATTAAAAACACCCGTTCCCAGGAATTAAACCTAAGACGAGATACTCAGAAGAAGCACTTGGACCACTATTGTATTTACAATATACTTGCTCCATTACATAGAACTTGATCTAGTATTGACAACAGCTTAACTTGCTTTTCGAGGCACGCTATGTTTATTCCTGGTCGGTCATCCCATCTTCAGATGACCTCAGCAAGCGTTGCTTAACCTTGACGATCGACCCGTATGGCAGTTATTATTTAGCCACAATCTTCTCCCTCCCTTGTAATATTATATTAAAATCTATACCAAAATAAAAACAAGAACGAAACGTACCCAAGTAAAATCCTGAACAAAGAACATAATACCTCAATCACAAAACAGCCCCCGATCGGTATTACTACAGAATATTGGCAGTCATTAAATATTGGCCGTTCTCATTAGCATACCAGGTAATCCCCTTGTGGGGAAATGAAGCTTGGAATATTTCCATTTTACTGGGAACAGCTTATAACGTAACAAGCTCGGACAGGTGGGGGGGATTAGTTACGTAGGAACGTTATGTGCTCGGGGATTTTCAGTTCCCGGCTGAATATTAGCACAAAGAAACCCCGCCGTTTCAAAAATTGACAGCTAAACTTGACAGATTCACTAAGGTTGCTACTATATTGATTCCGAATTTAAAAAATAATAGGTTGTCTTAGTTACAAACAAAAATACAACGATTCGTCTAAACATACATCCTATCATGCTTACATGCCTTAGACAGAGCATCAAATATCCATTAAATATCACGACGCCAGATACGACGAAGATTTGAGGGTAACAAGACGTAACAATAGTGTTATAATGATCTCACTAAAAACATCATAATGTGAAAAACAAGATCGACAAAAATAAAAAACCGGCCAAGTGCGAGTCGAACTCGCGCACGAAGGGTTCCGTACCATTATCGCAAAAAGCGGCAAAAATATCACGTTTGTTGTATGGGAGCCCTACTTAAATATTTATTTTATTCTGTTTTTAGTATTTGTTGTTATAGCGGCAACAGAAATACATCATCTGTGAAAATTTCAACTGTCTAACTATCACGGTTCATGAGATATAGCCTGGTGACAGACAGACAGACGGACCGCGGAGTCTTAGTAATAGGGTCCCGTTTTTACTCTTTGGGTACGGAACCCTAAAAATTAAGTCTGATCCTATCCATTGTGTAGTGAATTGATCAAATCACTTCCACGTGCGAAGAATTAAAAGAATCCAATAAAACAAGTACATAACTAAATAATAAGCTTATTGCTTTTACCCGGTTGAAAAATAAGCGTACATTTTAATATTCGTTATTTTGTACGACGTTTGGAATAAAATGTGAAATTGTATTTTGAACAGGAAAATAAAGGTTTATTTCGTCGAAAACTTATTTATTCAGTTCAGAATTTATTTATTATGTTGAAACTAACTGATTATATTTTCCGAACATTATACACGTGCCGCATAAATATACACCAATCTCGTCAGGAAATAACAAGCCAACAGCGGAAACGATTCACTTCGCACTTCATTCGCTTTGTACACTAAGGCTGCTAGTGCGTTAATATTCTGGCTGGTGCTACTGCCGACAGGACCTTTTCATGTATTTTGTCGGACCTAGGCTCGAAAACTTGTCGTGCTTGCTGCAGTCAAGACAAATATGAACATGTAAACGATAAGAGTGTTTTCGTGCAATAGTGCATAGGGTAATATGGTAGGGTGCACTAGCCAACTATTTTATAAATTTTCAATTGTTTGTGATATACCGATAAAATACTTTAGGAAATAACATCGTAACAGCGGAAACGATACACTTTGCACTTCATTCACTATGCGCCAATATGACTCCGCGCGCACATCCGGATATACCCGTCCCCCAGGGTCTCCCCAACCCCGCTCCCGTGTGATCTTGACCCGGAACTAGGTCACAATCGTGTCCCGCGCAGGTTTGGGGTAGATGCAGTATCAATAGATATAGGTGATGCCTACCACAATATTGACTTATTTTACCAGGTGTAACAAAAATATGGTTTTGAGTGATTATAGTCTCCCACAGCCAGGTGCGACGCGACAATATAACAGCGATGTTACAACGCTTTGTCATAGAAATTGTTTTACAATTATTATAAATATACATTGTCGAATTGTCGCGTCGCACTTGCCTGTGGGAGCATTAATGCACTTTGTCAAGGCGAGGTTATACAGCGGCAGTTATAAAATATATTTATTTTATTTACTAATGAAAACGAGGAGAATGAGGAGCTCTTGGCTAAATAATAACAGCCGCATGGGTCGATCTTCATGGTTAAGCAACGCTTGACGAGGTCGGTCCGTGGATGGGTGACCATTTCAACATACCGAGTTTCCTCCGTGCCTCGGAAAGCACGTTAAGCCGTTGGTCCCGGCTGTCATTTGAATATCTTTGACAGTCATTACGGGTAGTCAGAAGCCTGAGATCTGACACCAGTCTTGCCAAGGGGTATCGTGTTACCCAGTTACTGGGTTGTGGAGGTCTGATAGGCAGTCGCTCCATGTAAAACACTGGTACTCAGCTGAATCTGGTAAGACTGGAAGCCGACCCCGACAATAATTGGGAAAAAGGTTAGGCAGATGATTTACTAATGAAAATACTTCAGGAAATTACAAACCTAACAGCGGAATGATTCACTTTGCAATTCATTCACTTTACGCAGCAAAATGGCATCGCGCGCACATCCCCCTACCATGTGATCTTGACCCGGGACTGGGTCAATATCATGTCCCGCGCAGTTTTGACCAAGGATCAGTATCAATGGAAATAATGATAGGCAACGTATAATATAATGGACAAATTTTAACAGATATTTAAAAAAAAAATTGAATAACTTAAAAATTTTCCTACAGACAGTGGCGACGCGACAATGCGACAACATGTTGACATAGAAAACGCTCTCGTAAAGCAATTTTATAATAATAAAGTGGCTAAATTTCAAGAAATGACCATCCTAACATCGGAATGGATTCTCTTTGTAGTTCATTCAGTATGCGCCAATATGGCGTCGCGCGCAGCCCCCTCCCCTCTCCCGTGTGATCTTGAACCGGGACTAGGTCACGTTTATATCCCGCGTAGCTTTCAGGTAGAACAGTATCAATGGCAGTATCATCATCCTACCTTTTTATTTTTGGGTGGGAAATCATCCAATGACTTCTCCCGCTCTGGGTGAAGCGGCCAAGCGGGAGGGCGTGTCAGACTTTTACTGACTAAAAGCCACCCGTGTTCCTTCAGTTGCTTGAGCCAGACCCGTGGTAACTCTTTTTCAAGGCATCGGCCCTAGCGAACCCCGTCAATTTTGCTGACATCTCTTTGAGGCCCTCGTGGAACACTACGCGACGTGGACTCGAGCCTGGTCCTTATCGGACGGCGAGCAATCCATTACTCGCGATCCGCAAGCCCGTGCCGGCGTAATCGGCTTGCGACTCCCGACGCCCAGGGCGTCTCCTGGGGTGGCTTGGGGAGTCTCCGTATCACCATCATCCTACCTACGTTATTAATAATAATCAGCAACATTGAGAGGTATAAAAAAATATGTTTTGAATGGCTAAAGTCCCAAAGAAAGCTGCATCGCAAGTCTGTGAGCAAAATGCGAATACGCATTGTCATAGAAGTTGTTCTCAAATCTGTAGAACAACGTTAGAACCATTTCTATGAATACGCATGTCTGTGTGAGCCTTAATGGATCTTGCATTAAGACACACTGGGCTCCTTTGTCCACTAATCCACTGTATTGCCCTTCAATACTAGACAAGACCTTCCGTCGCACTTTACAGATCCTGACATCATTAATAAAAACTTTTTGATTGTTCCCGGTAACCCCATGGCAAGCCCATCGCTTATTAGGTTAGTAGGCTATTACGATAATCATAAACATGTTAAAGCTATTTTCACAATTACTCCAGTGGAACAGAACGAAATCTCACGTACTATCTCGAGTCTCAAAAGTAACGCCGAAGGTTATGACAATATTACCCTGGATATGATTAACATGACTCTGCCGCACACATTAAAGGTTGTTACTGACATAATAAACCGCTCGATAGTGACGTCATCGTTTCCAGACCAATGGAAGATAGCTTCTATTAGGCCTTTACCAAAAAATTCAAATCCATCTACGTTGAAAGATTTACGACCTATTAGCATATTGCCATGTCTATCCAAAGTGTTGGAGAAAATTGTCAGCCGCCAACTTACGCTTTTTCTTGAACAAAATAATATTATTCCTGATTTGCAATCTGGGTTCTGAAAACAACGCAGTACGTCTACTGCTCTGTTGGACGTTACTGACAATATCCTATCTTTGCTAGTTTTGCTAGATTTTTCGAAGGCATTCGACGCAATTAATATCCCATTATTATTATCAAAGCTAAACTATTACGGTTTCGACTCCAAGGCTATTGAATGGTTCCGCAGCTACCTCAGTAATAGGGAACAACTAGTTGACCTGTGCTTAAGCGATGGTACTACTCTTAGATCTGCACCTATTCTCATAGACAGAGGAGTCCCGCAGGGCTCTATCTTGGGTCCAATTATATTTATTTTATACTGTGCGGACATAATTAGATGCCTCCAGAGATGTAAATACCACATATACGCCGACGATGTACAACTTTACATTTCTTTTAAAGCAGACGAGTATGATAGCGCTATAAAGGACCTTAACGAAGATCTCTACATACATACATATACATATATACATACATAGACTGATAAACACATTACCCTCCTTCGGCAGTCGGGTAAAAAACCGGACTATTTATATAATAAACTAGGTTGGATAACAAGTAGACGAGAATGTGGGAAAAGGCAATGCTCGCAGCAACTCTCGACGCAATCGCATAATACAGCAGCGTTCAGAGGCAGTTTTCGTTATGCGGCTTCCAAAGTTTGGAATAACATTCCACCACCGATCAGAACAAACAACACAATAGGCACATTTAGAAGACGTTTACGGCAGTATCTGGTGGAAGCTCAACGTAAACTGGATATGGCCGCACTGAATGCCTCAATAATATGACGTATTAGCCTACCTACCCTTATCTCATTTCCTGTCACACTCACCTTATTTGTCAATATGTGGTGTATCTGTTACTTTTATATTGTAATTTACACATCTTTTTTATCTTTTATATAAGTACTTTTTTACATACATATTATGTCACTATAAAACTGCTTTACGTCCGTCACATCACAGTCACAGGTCCAGTTGAAAACCAGCGTCGGGCACTAGTTGCGCGACATTTTGCTGAACTGGTCCTATTTGGCGCAGTCGTGGCAAACGTTGAACGTTGTAGCGTGTTCATATTTATATTGTTTTTCTCTTTTTTACTGTTGTTACCGTGTTAGTTTTAAGTTTTCTTTTTGTTTTTCTTTTTTTTTATATTGTGTGCTCAAGTGGCTTGTGGCAAATAAATGCATTTTCTTTCTTTCTTTCTTTCTTTGCATACGTCAAGGCTAGATTACAATCAAGTTATTTGTTTATATAATAATAAAACACTTCAGGAAATGACCATCCTAACAGCTAGAAATGATTCACTTTGCAATTCATTGAATATAGCGTCGCGAACACCTCCCTCCCCCTCTCCCGCCTCCACCGCGTTGTCTTGACCCGTCACTAGGATACGATCATTTATCCCGCGCAGCTTTCAGGTAGAAACAGTATGAATGGAATTATTGATACACTAGCTGCCACAGTTCATGAGATACAGCCTGGTGACAGACGGACAGACAGACAGACAGACAGACAGGCGGACAGACAGACAGACAGACGGATCGCGCAGTCTTAGTAATAGGGTCCCGTTTTTACCCTCTGGGTACGGAACCCTAAAAAGCTTATCTATATAAAAAATGTGTGTGTGTACCAGAGTACACAGGTAAGAAGTGAAACTTCTTTACGACATATCATTTTTCTACTATTTGCAACTTCACGAAAACGGGGTAGATAAGGCTTAAGCCTTAAGAAAAACAATTTTTTCCGTATTAAATTAAAGCTATTTTATTATTATAGACATGCATACAATTAATGAGTAATTTATATTTATAAATTAATTAATTTTGAATATTAAAATCATGCTCATACGTGTTGAATTTATAAAACGAAATATATAATCACACACTTTTCTTGTAAATTCACTTAAATTTGAATAAGTCTTTTTACTAAACTTTGATAAAAAAGCAACATGGCGCGTAACCGAAAAACGTGACGATAGAGTCCGTCCAACGAAAGAAGTCCCGTAGACGCGGCGCTAGTTTCTATGCGACTGTACACTGTCCTCTAACAAATCTTGTTAGTTCCATGTATTTCCGCGGGGCTTTTTTCGTTGGACGGACTCTACGTACAAAATTTTCTCCCATACGTCGATAAAGAAGTTTCACTTCAAAAATATATTTTAATGAATAAATTATTAACATATTGTATCGCGACGCTTTAGTTGATAGAATGTCTAGATCCTCGGAAACAACATCCCAACAGCGGAAACGATTCCCTTTGGTGTCGCGCGCACATCCCTCTGCCCCCCACCGCGTGATCTTGACCCGGCAGTAGGTCACGATCATATCCCGCGCAGCCTGCGACCTTGTTTCGGTTTCCTGGTACATCGATACTGCGTGGATTCCATTGGACCTTGAAAACTTATTTGTGGGCCGGGGATTCTATATTTAGCTATAATTGTACAGGAGATATTAGATGGATTTAGCTGGTTTATCTGTTTGTTTTCTGAATTAATTAATTTTATGTTGGTTTTATTCGTATTTTACTTAAAGCCAATTTTAACTTTTTGTTACTTAATTTTTTTTACGTATTAAGGTCTTTTCTTTTCAATCAAAGCAGAAATCCAGAGTCGTCACACTGTAGAAGCGAGAAAACGGGTGTCGTCACTGCCGGCTTACGAAACGCTGCGCAGCGACTTAGAAGCGTTTACGAGAAATTGGCTGGATAAGATAAAACACCGGGAAGAGTGTCTCTCTGATGGTGGCACATAATGTTGGATCATTCGGTTCCCTTCATGATGGTTGAGCTGAGTTGTGCCAATCCACGCGTCTTGTTCGTGAGCGGGCGCCATAAGTTTGGATTGGTAATAACTTAGCTGTCTGGGCCTGTTATTAATTACTTACTTATTGTCTTTTTGAATTGTTGGTTTTACTCTAGACGCTTTACGTGCACATCTTTTTACATCGTTCTCACATATATGTAATTTTTCAACAAGAATACTTGTAATTAAAATTTATGGAAAAGAGTGTCCGTGGCGTTTCTTGCACATTCTTCTTCATAGAGGCCTACTGAAGCATGCGAATGTGCTTTTAGATTCATTTTTGTTTGACAATCCAAAAGTACATTTTAATGATTTAGTTGATATAAAATATTTTGATTTTGAGTGAAAGGTTTTAGGGGTGAACATTGCATAAAATATAAGGTTTTTACAATGCCAAAAGATGTATTTACAAGAGATTTGTCGCACCTGAAGAGAACCTTCGCAAACAGTTGAGACGCGACATTGTGAAAACGCGTTCTCACAAAAATGTGTCTTCTGGGAGTCTAATAAGAACGAAAGGAAACCTCTTGAATATGTTTAAAAAACGAAAACAAACGTCACACAATGGAAAAATATTAGGCTTGTGATAATCATGACAAGTAACATTTCCATTTTCATCATAAAACTATTCAAAGCGATTTATAACTCATCGTTACTCGTGGAATCCTGAAAATTCTCATAACTTCAGAATTTCAGATCACTTCGAGAGTGAACGCTATCCATCACGCTAACTATGCCACAGTGAATGATGAATGAATTGCTCATTCATTCACCACATACAACATTGTTTTTGCAAAAGCAAATATTATTACGATCCTAAACTAGTTTATAGTTAGGTTTTTCAAATCTTTATTGTTCATATTATAGTTTACTAGCTAGCTACCTACCCTGGCTTCGCTCGGATTTATATACATTTTGTGGTTTAAGATCTTCTTCTTCATGATTCTGATTTTCTGGTAGTTCGAGAGTCTTTACCACACATAAACCTCGGATATACTCATTATATTTCTGTTCCCCTGGTAGTTTGGGAGTCACCACTATTGACGTCAGCCTTGGTTTTTTTTGTTTCAGGATTCTGGTCTCCTGGTCAGTTGTGGCAAATCTAACTGAGCTCTCAGACGGTCGGTACGGTTAGAGTAAATAAAAATGACCATACAAACTTTCATCCCCTATTTCATCCATTAGTAATTTAGTTCAAATGTATTAAAAGCGCAATAAGTAATTTTCAATTTCTTAAAACCCGGGTTTTAGTAGTCATGTATATGATGCCGGGATTTTAGAGGAGGTATTATCTACTCTATGTTACTTAGTTTGTCGAACTTTAGGTAAATAAACTCCACCTATTCCGATCTCTGGCTAAATACTAAGTAGCAGGCTGGAGTCTGAATTTGTGGCCGATTGATAGCAACAAGCTCACCTCCGGTAAAATGTGGGTGCAATAAAAGATTTACCTCTACCTAACTTTAAAATACAGGCGTTATCACTGGTGTCTTACTGGTAGCATCATCTCTTGTAATATGTCATGAACTAATGACCGAATACTTTGACGGGGCATTTGACATTTCACGGGCGAACTCCTTCCTTAATTCCCTTTCCCATATAATTATGTACGCCTGTAATAAAGAGTTACCAGAGCGAACCGAAACTTCATTGTGGACGGTTTTCGTATTCTCACCGCCAGCATTTCATGCCAAATGGCTGGAAACTGATGCATCCAATTGGATGATTGCAGAGAATTTTATAAACTGTGTGTTTGTTTTTAACCCCCTCAACGGATATAAAAGTGTCGCGTGTGGAACGTATCACTCAGGAATAATGTAGCTTTCTATTGGTGAAAGAATTTTTCAAATCGGTCCAGTAGTTTCGGAGCCTATTCGGTACAAACAAACAAAAAAATCTTTCCTCTTTATAATATTAGTATAGATTAAAACCACTCTGTGTATGTGTTCTTCAAGAGTTAATATAAAAGTTGTATGTAATATAAAGTAAATTGAGGTTCTTCATGGGAGTTTTGACAACATAAATCCAAGTTTGTAGTCTTCGGAGATTTAACAATAAAAGTTACTTTTCAATACATAAACAAACACGAGGAAGGAAGTTATCACACTCTTTTATTTTCCAGAAAACGTAAAGAGAACAAAAATCTGTTTTTCTTTCGGCGTGTTTTATTTATGGGCCTCGAAAAAGTGAAACTGTTGCAATAACTGATTTAAAAACTTTAGTTTTATTTATTTAATTTTATGCTAAAATGTTGTACAAAAGTATCCTTTTAAAGAAAGAAAGAAAGAAAGAAAGAAAGAAAACATTTTTATTTGTGACCCGCACAGGAGACACACACACACACACACACACACACACACACACACGCACATTAGCAATAGACTTTTTAATAAGTGCAAATTAATTTGACTTTCTGAAACTGAAACCCTTCAATGGATCTTCGAATTAGATAAAAGATAAAAAAATACAGGCTCCCAAAATACAGGCTCAGGCCTAGTTTGGGAGTTAGCATCATCATGTTACGTGTTACTATTGTGACAATTTTTTTTTAAATTAACAGCCAATTGCCGCGTGTATTAAAGATCATCTGAGAACGGTTTGACTGTTTTGTTAATATTTTCTCCATAAAATCCTTGTCCTGAATATTACGAGCACAAGGTTTGTATGAAAGAAAAACAGCCAATTCGGTCCAAACGTTCTCAAGTCTTTGGAAAAACCACTGAAATTAAATTTCACCCGTGCAAAACCGTTCTTACAAAAACCGACCTATAAAATCATCCCCTTTTAACGAAAGCACTATTAAAACAAACCACTCAACGTCACAATAAAATAATGAAAACCAAAAGGGTTGTTGGTTAAACTTTAGTAAGTACAATCGACGACAGAGGACTTAATATAATAATAACGGAGACCCTTGTAAACCCCTGCCGTCGAAAGTTTGGACAACTCGCTAATAATGCTCGAATAGTCTTTGTTATGATTCTATTAGGAGACCATTTTATTTTTAGGGTTCCGTTCCTCAAAAGGAAAAAAAGAAACCGTTATATGATCTCTTCGTTGTCTGTCTGTCTGTCCGAGTGTCAATACCTTTTTCTCTGGACCGCCTAGTGGTATCGAGTTGAAATTAATATCATATACAAATATGAAAAAATCTAACTTCTAAATCAACGCGATCAAAAGATACGTGCCTTTTTGCCGCATATTTTTTTACTCGCATGGGAATCAAACCTTATAGGGGACTTACCGTTGACCTAGAATCATGAAATTAGGTAAGAAGCAATGTCTAATACCACAAGTGAAGTAAATAATCCTTTAACCGTCAATTTGTAGTTTATTATTAACTTATTTGCTGTTGAAAAACTGACTGCGACCTAAACAGATGTATTGGGACAACAGCAATGATTTCGAAAGGAAGGATACGCCCATCTGAACATTTTATAGAAACCTTCTTATGACAAGCAAATACTCGCTCATTCCCGCCACAGATAACTATATACTAGTCAGAGACACGCACACGGACCACTGTCAACTGAGTCGCATTGGTCCTAAACTGCAATTTTAGGACCAGCGCGCTGGTGCCATTTAGTCGCGCGGTTGGCCTGGTCTTTACGCAAGTAATATATATGTCAATGGACAATAGTTGTCTAATGGAAAGTGCCCTCAATCCAGTTTATATTTTCGTTAGAGCAATGTTTGGTGGTTTCATTGTTTGTGAAAAATGAAAGCCTAGGTAATGTTACCTTATTATTTTGGTGAATGAAACTGTATCTACATAACCCTCCGTGCGACTCCGGCTCGCACTTGGCCGGTTTTTAGGGTTCCGTACCCAAAGGGTAAAAACGGGACCCTATTACTAAGACTCCGCGATCCGTCTGTCTGTCTGTCTCATGAACCGTGAAAGCTAGACAGCTGAAATTTTCACAGATGATGTATTTCAGTTGCCGCTATAACAACAAATACTGAAAACAGAATAAATATTTAAGTGGGGCTCCCATATAACAAACGTGATCTTTTTGCGGTTTTTTTGCGATAATGGTACGGAACCCTTCGTGCGCGAGTCCGACTCGCACTTGGCCGATTTATTGTTTTTTTTAAGCGAAAGATAGTGAAATACCATACCTATACCTACCCTGACTAACTATACCTATTGGTAAATAGGTCTATCGGAAGTGATGGTGGCACAAGTACGTTCCACATATGCCTATTATGTCAAATACATAAACCTGGTAATTCCTACATACCAAGTTTCATATGATCCTGGAAAACTTAATAGATCTTACAAATAGTGATAGAGGTAATACTTTGTTAGGCACTTGTCCCAACGCCGATTATTATTATTATTATTTATTTATAAGTACATAAAGAACAACAACACATTACATGGCATATGGAAACAGTAAGTTGTACTGATTATACCTATCGACTATTTTCTCGGTGGAGAAACAAACAACAAAAGATATAGATCCCGTGTCAATAAAAGAGACACATATAGTAATAGTTGATCGCTGGCTGTTCACACTGCCGGCCAGTACTTTCTCACCACTTGTTTGTCCTTACGACAAGAGTTATCAAATATAATACTCGCTCTGCGATGCTCGCTTGACGGTCAGAACTCGCGTACGGATTTGCGCAGGACTAGCAGCCCGAGCGAGTGGTGCGCGTAATCACCCGTCGCACAAAAACACTCTTTTATAGCCGAGCGATAAAACTATCGGAACTACACACTTGCATCTCACCAACTCGTATCTAGTTTCTAGCTCTACTCGCTTCTCGCTGATCGTTGACGGTGGTTCAAGTGCCATATACTATGTCTGGCCAGAGACAGAAAGTTTTTCATTGTAGACTAGTGAATGATGAGAAGACCATTAACCCTTCACAGAGGCAAAGCTTATAAACATTACATAGCATCACGCCTTTACGCCCCAAAAGATCCGGAAAATGTGTGTTGTACATTCATCAATAACATCCTTAGCCTGACTTTGCCGAATGCTGAGTGTAAGCTAATTTTTTCATCATTCATTCATATATGAGGTACTCCTAAATGGCTAACAAGCTATGGCAAGACCATGTTATGCCCGCGAACATTGATTTATTTCGAACAAGTTTCTTCCTTTAATAATTTTGTTTTCCTTAACTTTACAAAACCGAAGCTAAGCAAAAACGGGCACCAACCTTGATAGTGCAAGGACAGGAGGATATTGTTTGAACCTTTACCGCTAAAACAAGACAAATGTAACTCAATAGCCAGAGGCAAACCTCAGCATTAAAATACAACTCCCTTTGTTGCACTAAATGAATCAAATGAACCAAAGAAACCTTTTGATGCAATCTTTTTTCTTTTTTTTAATTAGTTAATGTGCTGTATCTCTTTGGTCTTATCCTTCGGGACCGAATCCAGGTTCTTTCTTTGTGCATAAAATACTGGTGTAACGGTGGATAATTAAGTTAGAAGCAGTTTTTACTCTGTAACTTTATAAAGTTTAAAGATATATACGGTTAGTTTTAACTTTGCAAGCGATATGATAAAAGTGTGAACCGTTTTTATGATCGAACTTTTGTGGGTGGGAATTCATTTGAAGATCTGGACTTAGATATAGATTAATTAAATAATTTTCCGTGTAATCGACTATGGTGACGTGGGTTATTTTGACTAAGCTTGATAGGCTCCTCAGCCAATGTATTCGGTTCATATTTAACATGAGGTAATATGACTGTTAAAAGGAGAAGAGGCAGGCCTTTTAAAAGGTGGAGAGACGAAATTGTCAAAACTGCTGGAAACCTTTGGGCTAGGATAGCTAGACTTCGCGACAAATGGAAGCATTTGGAGGAGGCTTTTACCGCCTCAGGCGGTCCTTACACTGAAATAGAGACAGACAACGGCAATACTAACACACAATACTAACAAATACTAAGTTAAGTTTTTATTTACATTTTACTAACATTCTAACATAATTTAAACCGATGTTGTATAAACATGATGGAACTTTAAACCTAGTAAGGAATTAATAAAAGCTTTTTTTATTTTTATTTTTTTATTTTTTATTTTATTTATTTTAATATGACCATGTTTCGAGCTACAGGTCTGAGCTCAAATGGATGCCCATTCGCCAGAGAAGTTTCCGCGCTCTAACTAAACTTTTCTCCCTACTCAACTCTTCCACCCTACCATTCTAATCTTATGTCTCATTTTCAATGTTTAGGTTATTTGCTCGCTAGAAATCTATAATCTATGTCCTTTTCATACTACTGATTTTGTTCACTCTTCCTTTCATATTCAGTCTATTCTTCTCTGGAACGCGCTTTCTCACGAAATCAGGACGGCCACCAGTCAGTATGTTTTCCAGCGGAAATTGTGGTTTTATTTTCAACGGGGGCAAGAGTCATCTCGATAACTTCTTTTCATTACTTTATTAATATATATATTTATATAGGTATGTATATTCTTTGTTTTACTCTTTTGCTTGTCACAGTTTAAATAATGCATCTGCCATGTTATCTCTTCACCACTCTTGGTTGACTGGTAGAGAATGCCTAAGGCATTAAGCCCGTCATTGTACCTTTATGCATGAAGTTTAAATTAATAATTTATTATTATTATTATTAAGCAAGACACACTAGCAGCTAGCGATGCGTGTGTAATTTAATTATTTTCCCAATATAGATAAGCCACATACTCGATTGATTTAACAAATGTTTGAGTGAACACATTAAACATTTGGTGTACACCACGCGCTCTAGATCTAATTTAATATTGTAAGTAATATTTTTTTGGTAAATTTTGGAAACGGTAATCTTTGTAGTTCTGAACTGATTACTGATTTATTCTTATAGTACACTTACACTGTCGCCGTGTTTCATTTTTTACTGTTGCAACCTGAAAATTTGCACAGTTTCTGTGGGATAACCCAGTAAAAGCAAACCCGAGTCGCCGTCGCCGATTTGCCAGCTTACCGGTTTTTTATCGATTACATTTCGGGGAGTGTGCGATGGAATTGCATGATCTAATTCCGCCCAGCCCGTCGGACTACCAGACGTACGGCGATGCGCCATAGGTACATGGTGGACATCCCACCCATACGCGATAAACGTTTTGAGAATACTTTTATTATGCGTACAGCTAAGGAGTGGAACTCCCTGCCGGAGTCTGTGTTTCCCGATAGCTACAATATAGGGATCTTTAAGTCAAGAGTGAATAGGTTACTTCTAGGCAAGCGCGATCCATCGTCGACCACATCATCGCTTACCATCAGGTGAGATGGTAGTCAAGCGCGAGATTATATCAAATAAAAAAAAATAAAAAAACCCCTTTCCCTTCCAGGAAAAACCTAGTATGTTTATAAAATACTTACCTTCTCATTCCGTTAATACATAGTATTATGTGCCATTGACACAGAACCAGAAAATGCGATACAAGAAAGAAAATCCTAAACATCAGAACATAAATTCAAATGCCGCAATATGATGATGATTTAAACGACGACGCCCACGCCCTCTAGGGGAAATGTCACGCACCGAGAAAATTGTTCAACAAAGAGGAAAGTAAAATCTACAAAAGGAAAACGTAAGATGCGGTCCTTAAAGTCTTCAACATAAAGACTTACTCGCACACAGGGTTCTTGAGATCAAAGGTATGTGCTTATAGTACGCAATGCTTACTATTTTTCCACACAGTTTCAGTTGCCAACGTCATGTATGTTTGTCCCGAAGGATAGGCAGTAATGGTCCTGTGGTTACGGCCTTGACTTATGAGTTTGAAAGTAGGTCATGGGCTCGAACTAATGTAGGTGCTTTTCTTAGTGTTTTTTCTTAACCATTTCTCTCATACATGCGGTTGTGACCAGCAAATCGATGTCTCTGGAAGCTCGACTCGCCGTTCACTACAGTGTGCTAGTGCCTACACTTATGTATGGAAGTGAAAGTTGGGTATGGCAAAAAAGACATGAAAGTAGGATTAATGCAGTAGAAATGCGTTCCTTGCGAAGTATGTGTGGTGTAACTTTAAATGATAGATTGAGGAATGAGGTAATAAGACAACGTTGTGGTTTAAAAGAAGATGTAGTGACTAAAATTGATAAGAGTATGTTAAGATGGTTTGGTCATGTTGAGAGAATGAATGAAAGGCGACTAACGAAAGGTATTTACATGGCAGACGTAAATGGAAACGCCGGGAGGGGACGCCCTAGAAAGACATACATAAACGTTATAGGTGATGTTCTTCAGCCGCAGTACTCATAACCGGCGTGTGTGTATGACTAGATGTATGAATGTGAGTGAAGCAAAAGAAGTATGTAAGGATCGTAGCAGGTGGCGTTCTGTAGTTTCTGCCTACCCCCATGGGAAAAAGGCGTGAGTTTACATACATATGTATGTTCTCTCAAAGCTGCGAAAGAAAATATCGTGAGGAGGTATTTGTGTGGCAAGACGTATGACATCTACCAAACCAGGTCGTTCGCGTGGTGTATAACAGCCCATTATTTCTGATATAGAGGTGGCCTGTGCTACAACTGTATGAATACGTTATTGGGTTGATTATAATGTGAGCCTATAGCCAATATAGAAGAAAGAAAGAAAAAGTGTTTATTTGTCACAAAACGACATACAATATAGGAACATACTTAAGCTAAACCCTTAAAATAGTATTAGTAGTACTTAAATGAAGTTAGTGAAAACGAGAAATATTTTTATTTATTTTTTTTATTTTAATATAAACATTGCCCCACACTAGGAGTTTCTTCCTGTATCGTGGGTGCGTTTACAAACATATAAACTCACATACACAAACACCCAGAGCCGGAACAATTATCTGTAGGTCATACAAATTTTTGATCCGCGCGGGAATCGAACCCGCGACACGCAGCGCAGCAGTCAATTGCTCAACCACTGCGCCAACCGTGCGCCAAATAAACAAACAATAATAACATATACTACCCACATTTTGATTTTAATAAAAAAAGAAATAGTGTGAAAAATATGTAGGCAGATGCATGTCGTGATTGTGACAATAACGCTTCCACTCAGCATAATGCTGTACCGTGGGGGACCCACAGCACGGCGCTGATTTTCAGTGGTCGCCTAGGCCGTGACGTACGGAAACCAAATCTGTTGTGTATGTTAAAATAGATACAAGGAACATAAAATAAATACAGTAAAAAATAAATAAAAATAAACTTCCAAAATTCTAATGTGACCAAAACCAAAAGCATAATTATCTAGAATTCCTGACGTAAACATAAAAAGTAATAGGTAATAAATATATGTCCACAAAAGCTGTACGACGACAGTCTATATAATTAGATCAAGCGTAAGATGATAGTTCTGTCACTTGTGATGATGGAAAACCGGGATGATGATAAACCGCCGTGTTGAGTGTGGTAAAATCACTTTATTTTACTTTACTTCGCTACTTTATGAAATTATCGCGCGTATGCAAACGCTGATTTTGCTTAACCTTACTTAGAGTGAGGCCAAACGAACGTAATTTTGTGAATTGCGTAAAATACGTCGCTGCATTCGGCTTCATACTAAACTCCTGTTTGTGTCACACGGCGCAGGCGTTGCAAAATGAGTTGTCTGCTGACTCACTGACATTATTTGCACAATCGAATTGTACTCGAGGTTAGGGAGGGAAAAGAGGCAAGCGTTAGCGCCCTGTACAAAACGTAGAATAGCAACTGAAATTACGTCCGTTCGTTTTTCAGCCCAACCGAATTTCAGTTGAATGTAAATTCCGCGACTGATTTTACGTGACTCACAAAATTACGTTCGTTTGTACGTATATTTAATGTTACGAAATGTGCGGGTTCACCGTACAGCTACTAATGATAAATTCTTACAAAGAAACCGATTGCATATCGCTTGACCTTGAAGATTTAAACCAGAAGCTCTAGAAAAATTCTCACTGTATTTAACTTTATCCTTTTGTTTTTTTATGGTATGCGTCGTGTCTGGCGCAGATATAAATTTTTCTTTGTATCTTTAATTCTATAAGCGACAGCGACGGTTGAAATGACAAAACATACGTTTAAGGGTTGATCACGTGACATTTAAATAGCGCTTGACAATCCGAAAAAAATTTGACATTTGTCACTTGTCCAGAGGCTCTAGACAAGTGGCATTCGATGTCAGCGATGACGATTGTCAAAATGTGTGGGATTTTTCGATATCGCTTGTCAAACCCATACAATTTCGCCTTTTTGACTATCGCTTTCTTTCCGCTTTCGATGATAGAATACCACTTGTCTGGGGCCTCAGAGTCTCAGGACCTCTCTCTCACAGATCAGAACAAACTCTCGAACACTAGACCAATTAGACGGTCTACAAAACTTACTATTTTACTATATAGTAACATCATCATCTGCCTAGCCTTTTTCGTAATTATTGTTGGGGTCGGCTTCCAGTCTTACTGGATTCAGCTGAGTACCAGTGTTTTACATGGAGCGACTGCCTCTCTGACCTCCACAACCCAGTAACTGGGTAACACGATACCCCTTGGCAAGACTTGTGTCAGATCTCAGGCTTCTGACTACCCGTAACGACTGTCAAAGATCTTCAAATGACAGCCGGGACCAACGGCTTAACGTGCTTTCCGAGGCACGAAGGAAACTCGGTATGCTGAAATGGTCATCAATCCAAGCGTTGCTTAACCTTGAAGATCGACCCGTGCGGCTGTTATTATTTAGCCACGAGCTCCTCATTTTACTATATAGTAACAAGAGTACTATTAATAGTACACTCAATTACGTGTGTAAAGTTAAACATTATGTAGTCGACTGTACCGACAAGGCAGCCACGCCTACGTTTCGGGGATGTCTCAGTACAGTGTTGTATGTTTGTGTGCGTTTGGTATTGTGTGTGCATCGATGTGGGTGTGAGCTGTAGTAGACGTAGTAAAATCTATCGGTGTTAGTAGTGGGTAGATAAAATGCTAGACTTAGAAAGTCTATCTAGATATATTTCACTATAAAAACGTTTATGGGTAAAATGTATAAAGTTGAGAGCTTTCAGAGATGCTTCATCTATTCAACTCAATGGTTAGCTTTTGGATAAATTGGGCTTTGCAGGTGGTCAAGCCAATTTGATTGCCAGTAGCGTACATTAGGTGGTCCAAAGAGCAGAAAGAAAGAAAAGAAAAGAAAAAGAAAGACAAATTGTTTATTCTGCACAAACTAAACGCACAATACAAAATAAAGAGTGGCATTCACTAAAGGTACAAATTAGCCAAAAGCCTCGTATTTAAAACAAATAATTATAAAAGTTTGTCAATTTTGTCTATTGCTTGATGAGAGCAATAAACAGTTATCTGTGGGTGAGAAGCCAAAGACAATTTACTTGCATAATATGTTTCGACATTACCAAATGAAAACAAACAAAACAATCACAAATTAAACGAAATGCCGATTACTGAGTGGAAAATTATCCCTCTTTGAAACAACAAGAACAAATAGGCTGTGCGTCGCATCTGTGCAAGAATAGGTCATTGCTCAGCTTAATGCCTTAGTGACTTCAGACCAACCTATCGTCAACAGCGCAGCAGGTGCATTGGCACTTGGGGCACTCCAGAATGTGGGCTATGTTCTGAAAAGTACACTGGGTATCAGATGGGTGCATAAAATCCTATTTTGCCAAGCTGTATTTGCAGCGACCTACCTTCTTTTAGGTTCTTTTGTTTCAACATCACGCCTGTATTTCTGTGAAGGTTTAGGCAGAGGTGGAGCTATAAAGTTACTTTATCTACACTCACAACGTAATGTTCCAAATATGAATTCAAAAAATATTGTATAAACACGTACTTTATATTCGTGGATAGGTAAAATTAAAAAAAAAAACCATTACAGTGCAACATTTCCCTTCGATTTTTAAACAACTGCATCATAAAATAACTTTTCAATTTTTATAGCACACTTTTACTTTTTAATTTATTGACGCTTATGGGCTCATTGAAGAACTGTCATTGTCTAAGGAGGCGCGTGCTGCGCAGTCATGTGCAATGAGAATCTAAATTGCCCGCCATACCAAATATATTCTCCGTTTCCACTATTGTTTTATTGCAGCTTCACTCGTATGCAATGGCTTATAATTAGGTATTAAAACACTCGCGTAATATTATTATCGCATTCGGCTTCGCCTCATGTGATAAACCTACGCTCGTGTTTTAATAACCTCTATTATACGTCCATTGCATAAACTACTATTATAAAATTTAAATCCTGACGATAAGCTATTTTAGTATGATTCCAATATCGTCGTAGTTATCAGAAATCGACCCATACCCTACAAGCCCAGTATACTGACTACCGTACTCATATTTCCCAATTTTCCCAATCAAGTGACTGGCATGTGTTTATTAACCAAAGGCCATACATTTTTCAATACTGTATCGATACATATTCGCCTCGGTCAGGTATTTGTAAAGGGATGTCCGCTTCGACGAAATCATGCAATTAATATTGGAAGCATACCAGACGGGCTAAGCTGCGATTAACACCCGAATTATTGAGTTAAATGGAAGCCAGAAAAATATTGGCTTACTAGCTTCTGCTAGCGGCTTCGCCCGCGCGGAATTCCAAAATTATCCTTAGGGAACATACTCTTGGCATAAAAAGTATCATATGTGCTATTCTAAACCATAATCTACCTCTGTGCTCAATTTCATCCAGATCCGTTTGGCGGTTCTGACGTGATTGAGTAACAAACATCCGTCCATCCAACTTTTTTTTTTTTTTTTCTATATGCTCGCGCTTGACCACTATCTCACCAGATGGTAAGCGGTCATGCGGTCGACGGTGATGCACGCTTGCCTAGAAAAAACCCATTCACTCTTGACTTAAAGACTAACTATCAAAAGTTTCGCATTAATAATATTAGTAAGATATGATATTGGTGGCTTATTATAGCCAATTTGCAATAATTTGTAATTGCAATTATATGCCCAGTTTAAACCACCATTTTATAAGGAAAACCCCGAAAATCAAATAAACTAGTGCGATCGTAGCAGTGCTTGCTACGCCGTAGCACAGAACCCGCTACGCCGTAGCACAGAACCCGCTACGCCGTAGCTCAATTCGTGTAGGCCGTAGAAGGCTCAGACGAATGTATTTACTTACTTACAAAAAGTATGTGAGTATTTAGGTATACTTAAATACATAATATTAATATTTACTTAAAGCATGTTATTATTCAAAACCCTATTCCCACGGCACAACAATTTGATTACTCCCTACTAATTGCCATCGACCAATATTTTTTAATAAACACACCGCTATTCTTCAGAAAACCTCCCCTTCATCGTAATTACCGTTGAAGAGGCGAACAGCTGTAGTTCATTATGCAGTTATTGGACGCTCGACTCAATATGGCCTCGGATAAGATGAGGAAGACTCGATAACTCGATAACTCGGTCACGGAGAAGAAAAGGGAAGCTAAGGTCGACCATTTTAATTAGCTGGGAGGTTGTTAAATGCAGTTAATCTTGAACATTTTGTAACACTGTTTTTATACATAAATTTTGGAACACGACTCTATTATACATGGCCAGATTTACGACTTTACAACATATTTCATATGTTGTTAAAATCCATACCGGAATCGCTTTATTGTTCGAACAACTACAATAGGGATATTGAAAAAAATATTTTCTTTTTTCTGAAAAAAATATTGGACATGTATTATTTTCTTTTGCCACGTAAACTAAAAATTACGACGATACAGTGCGTTGAAATATTTGACGTCACGATGTGCCACACTTTATACTGACAAAGTGACGTCACAAGCCCCCACTCCTAAACTTTGATGTGCTTTATCTTTGTAATTTTTTATTTATATGATAAAGCTAAAAAAAACGTATATAATATTATTTGATAATCTCACTGACGGACTAAATAGAATTATTATTTTTCTACCCAGGAAACATCCCTATTATTTATGTATTTTTGGGTAAATTATGCAAAAATACTTTGTGATTTTCAGAGCTAGGTCATTATCATCGGCCTAGCCTTTGTAGAACTATATTGGAAGCAGCTTTAATTCTAACCGGAGGCAGTTGAATACAAGAGTCCGATATATTAAGAACACAGAAATCAATTTAACAAAATATCAGTCTCCCGCAAACTGAACAAGAACGTTGCTACTTAGTTCTAAACAGATTGAGTGTTGTTAACTGATTAAACATAAACAAAAACAAAACAAATAAACAAACGCCTACCTTACTCAATATAATAGATTGCCCGAACAGACCTAGCAACTATTCATCCAATTATTTATTCAGTAGCAAAGATCCCATCCATCATGACGAGTATAATGCGCCTAAAATCACCTGGTATCCGTCCTTCGGGCCGGATAATCGGGCTGAGTTTACCCGGATATCGGGCAGTTTTCCTCTTATCAAGGACGCGGAATTATTAAGCTTGTTTTTTTTTAATTTAATGACTAACGATTTTTTGAAGGACGTGTATTGGTGTTTTTACCCTGTTGCAGTATTGTTTTGATTGGTCCTTAAGGAAAAATCGAAACCGGGAAGCTTTTCTTGATACCAAGAAGATGGAAATTTCAGTATTTTTCAAAAAAAAAATATGGTCGTCTTTGTGTTTACCTTCATTATTTAGATTGTTTTTGTTTGGTTCTTAAGGATACACTAGTCGACAGCACGAACTATTTTGTGCGCGGGGTTAAAATGCGTGCTATATCAACCGACAACACGTGCGGAATAGATAGATGCTGTTATGCTTTTGCAAGTTTGTAGCAAAATAGATGATGATTTAGAACGAAAACGAGCGCGCGAAATTTTATAAACAGACCTTTGGGTGTCTGGATATCATGAAAAAACGACTGAATGTATCTGTTCAAAATAAAATTATTTGCATTGTTGAACTACTAATCTATCCCTGTATGGAAGCCGTTTTTCAATTTTCCTTCTTCTTATCTTCTTACTTATTTGCGCCCAAAGATGCGTTAAAATTAGTGTTAAAATATGGAACTTTCGAAGCTCATAACTTTCAAGTATTTTTTTTTTACTTTTTTGCTTCCATACAGGGCTAGATAAAGATGAGACAAATTGATATCATTTTTTATTTTGAACGTACATCGTCAAACAGTGGAGTAAAAGCCAGACTACGTTTGTATGGAAGAATATTCGACTAGTGTACCCTTAAGAGGAAATCGTGTGTTCTGCTTTTGGTGTACAATTTTTAATCTTTTTAATAGCAAAAAAGCTATACGTCGGCAAACTTTCGAATTAACTTCACACTAAAATCCTCGTTCCCATTATGCCCTGACGAGATTTTTACACCTTTTATCAAATCCTGAACAAAAAACAGTGGTACCAATTAATTTATTTAACCGACCCTTCTGAACAATAAAATTATTTAGGCAGTAACTAGAGGTGTTAATGACAGTTTCATTATTTATGTTAATTGGTTTACAATGTAGTCGAATGGAGATTTAATAATTGTAATTAAAGCCTCAGTAAATGTTTTGTCACATATTTTTGGAATCGTACAAGGTGAAATGAAATTGGGGTGACTATTTCCTTTGCAAGTCCCATCAATCACATCACATCACATCATCAGCCTATTAATGTTCCCACTGCTGGGACACAGGCCTCCTCTCTTTGAGAGAGAATGGGCCGCAATCCACCACGCGGGCCCAGTTTGGTTGGTGGAAGTCACATGTCTTCGAATGTTTGGTTCTAGGACATGCCGGTTACCTCACGATGTTTTCCTTCACCGCTTTGAGAGCAGTGGTGATGAAATAATTCACACAAAGTAAAGCGGGCTGCCTGGGCTCAAACCCACGACCTACAACTTGTAAGTCGCGGCCGATACCACTGGTCTGCGACCGCATTTCCTCTTAATTAGATGATCGGTCCACCTAGAGGGAGGCCTTCCAACGCTGTGCCTTTCGTTACGCGGTCTTCACTCCAGAACTTTTCGGCCCCATCGACGATCAAGCGAGCAATGCGCCCTGTCCACTGCCATTTAACTGTCTAATATACCACAGTGTCTCAAGACGAAAGTCTACGAGCAATGTGCCAGTGTTGAGATATGGAAACTGCTAATCTATATTCATTTGAGTAAAGTTTGTTGGAATGTTCAATCAATTAAATTGCCTAAGTGAAATGAAAAATAGCAAAAAAATCAAAATGTTACTCAAATTCGTTTACGTAAGACACACGTACGTACTTAATTTTCAGTGGCCACCTTTTCATGTTAGTATTCAAAACTCGTTTGTTAATCTACAGACGATCCCTTGAGAATTTAAAACACTGAACGGATATTACGTTCACTTTTACAGCAACGTGGAGGAGTACTTCATCGCTTAAGTGTTCTGGGATTATAATTAACTTTTTCCATATTGTTTTATTTTTATATATCAAACTGAAACTAAATCATATATGTATTTGTGTAACTGATGTATATATTTTATTTACTTTTACTGTAATAAAATAATGTGTAAAACATTTCTCTGGTTGTCTTACAGAATATTTTAGTGCAAGAGAAAAGATTCGAAAAATAATAATTCGTGAACATATTTTTTTTTTCAAGTAAGAGGCAGATTAATGAACCAAACAGAGGCATCACAGATGCTACTACAGAGAAGTTAAATGTACCTACCATGTGCCTGTAATTACATCGGCTCTAATTCATTTCAAACCGGCACTCAGCAACGCTTGACTCTAAAGGGCTTGGCTCGGTATAATAGCAGTGCTTCTCAATACGATCTTCTTGACAAAGAGCTCAACTAAATGTGTCAGAAAATACATAGACCAGTTGGCATGCTTTTTGAGCTAGCATATTCAGGGCGAGCAGGTGCGGCTTATCTAGAGAAGACTTAAGAATGCATCTGAAAATTCTTCTGAAAATCTCATGAAGAAATTGTGGGATTTCCCTATATCTGACAACTTTAAAAACTTAGATTTGAACGATCATATAGACATATTTTCGGAGTTGAGATAACAATAAAGCGCACATACTCGGCTATTAACTTTTCGCTCTGAATACGCTTGCTCAAACACCCTGCCAGCTTCCCCTTTTATGCAGAAGAAATTGAATTTGGAGCCGACAACTGAACGTCAACTAGAGGATTATTGACACTATAATAACACTATAGTAACAACACTACTACTCAACTTACTCAGTCTTATCCGCATAAAGATCAAAGAACGATTTAATTAAAACCAACTTTAAAACAATTAACTGAAATATGGTGTCACTTGTAAAAGACAAATGTCAATGAACATATCATTATAAAATCATTTCTTTTAGATAAAAAAAAATATTGTTAGAAAACGCCTTCTCAGAAATTTAAAAAACTGGCCAAGTGCGAGTCGGACTCGCGAACGAAGGGTTCCGTACCACTATCGCAAAACACGGCAAAAAAAAAAATCGTTTGTTGTATGGGAGCCCCACTTAAATATTTATTATATTCTGTTTTTAGTTATAGCGGCAACAGAAATACATCCTCTGTGAAAATTTGAGATAAAGCCTGGTGACAGACGGACATACCGACATACGGATCGTGGAGTCTTAGTAATAGGGTCCCGCTTTTACCCTTTGGGTACGGAACCCTAAATAATATCCATTTTTAGAAGCTAATTTAGAAAGTTTCAGATTATAATTGGCAGTTGTCAATCTGATTATTAAAAACGTGTCTGTATGTTGGGAAATTTGTCTGTCAAACAGCCGACCGATTCTGTAGACATATCACCGTGATGACGTAGGAGAAGAGACCTCGAAATGAGCTGTCATTCCAACCGACAACGACAAGTCATCACGGTGAAATTTTAACAGAATAGCACTACAGGCCTCAACGGCTGAACGAATTTTAAAATAAATTTATTCATTAAAAAATTTTTTTTGAAACAAGCTTTGTTCGTATTCTTCTCAGCAAACCCTTTCATTAGATACTCATATCATGGAAGTGCACAAAAATAACTAGTCCGCCATATTGGGCCGTCCGCCATATTGGTTTTAGAATGACGTCACTTAGCTAACCATGCATTGTCATCCAAACTAAACGTGTATGCAAAATTTCATCTTAATCGGTGGAGGATAACTGCTTTAAAATTCAGTTGCAAGATTTGACCCGAACACACTTACATACATACATTGCAAGTTAAATAAAAGCTTGTAAAAAGCAAAGCGTTTTGCTAATACTTTCATTGTGCGCACAGCTAAGGAGTGGAATTTCCTGCCGGAGTCTTTGTCACCTAATAGCTACAACCTTGGGGTATTTAAGTCAAGAGTGAATAGGTTACTTCTAGGCAAGCGTGTTTCACCGTAGATCACATCATCGCTTACTATCAGGCGAGATAGTGGTTAAACGGAAGCATACCGTTAAATAAAAAAAATAAAAAGTTGCCACAAACCTTGACCTAACATAGAACTAGGATTATTATTTTATCCTGATGATAAATCTCGAAGATCACGCGGGCTAAACCGCTGTCAGAACTTAGTTGGTTTATGAAACAGGGTTATTATTACGATAATTATCATATAACATAACATAATTTCAATATTACATGGATCACTTAGGCCTTTTCATTTTGTCCATTCAGTAAATAGTAAAATATAAAGAATTTTTTTTACCGAATCAATTCAATTTGGCCACACAAATGTAAAACTATTTAGTTGAACCGTGTATAATTATTGTGATAAAGCTAATGTAAATTAAATAAAATTTACTAAAGCTATTTTTATTTTATTAAAAAACCTAAACATATTTTGTTTCTGTCATTTACCAAAACACACACCGAATTTCAACACACTCTGTTTCATGTTTGTTTCAGTTAAGTGTTATAGATATTAATCTAATTGGCGTGAATGTTTCATGAAAAATGGGCACAGTTTGGTCAACAAAAGGGCTTGAAAATACTTAAAATAATAGCAATTTGTAGGAACACACAGCACTTTACACAACACTTTATTTAGCCCAACATCGGTATACAAATGTACAGGATGGATTTTTAAATGGAGAACACGAATTTTTTTTTAAGTACCTTGTGTTTTTAGTAGTGTTAAGATTGTAAAATAGAATTTTTGGTCCTTAATTTAAACAGGATCGACAGGTATCGTAAAGTTTTTTCTGTAAATTTGCTCATTTTCTTGCTAACACAACTTTTTTTTTCTAAATCTTTGAATGCAGTTAGCGATTATTCAAAAAGTTAAGATGCTCTAGAAACAAGTGACGTTCTATCATTATCTTATGCTAGTTTAGTTAGAAAGAAATTCTGGCCAGAAATTTTACTGAGTAAAAATATTTTTAAAGATCCAAGTCGTTTTGGAAGTGTATTCAAAAGTAAATAAAAATATCGTGTTGTTAATTATTTTTTTAAGCAAATCTTTTAGTTACAATAAAAACCATGTTTCACAAATAATGTACATGAATCAATAATACTTTTTTTTCAAACCTTATAACCTAGCCGTTACTAAGAAGTATGGTCAAGAAAGTAACCGTTTAACGGCACTAAAGCGGTGGAACGCCCTTAAGAGGGCCTATCCCGATCAGTCTATCGTCAAGCGTGAGCCTAACAATAATAAGAAAAATCTTTGCTTGTTTTATCCAGCGCAATGTTTTAAAAAGAGGCAAAGCGAAACGAGATACTGAAAAATAGTGTTCGAAAATTTCATTAAACTTCTTCCAGGAAGTAACGAGTTTTTGCATAAAGAAATACATAATTGTCATTTAAAATCTCTATTCAATTTAGAAGGTTTCTAACAAGATGTTTTCGCTTGAGCATAATATGAACGGCCAAATTTCAGGTAAAACAGCAGTATTTTGGAGGTTTTATTGAGTTTGTTTCATCAAAACTAATTTTTTTGCTTATAGTCACCTGGATATAATGCACAAGATATCTATTAGTTCAAAAAATTCAAAGATATATGTGTTACAACAGCATCATGATACGAGCGTTTGTACGAAAAATATGACGGATTGGCCGCTCTTAAGGAAGGTTTTCTAAGAATGTTTCAATCTAGCTACAACGGTTATGATACCTACCCTTATTGCCTGCAAAAAATTATTCTGTATAACCCGTGTTTTACATTTAACCGAACTAAAGTAAAATGTGTATTTTAACCAACCGAGGCCCAACCCCTCAGAGGGTAGAATAACACCTCAACAGTTTTCAGTTTCAGGGAGTAATCAAGTTGTTACTAATTAACCTTTCTTTGCATAAGTCTGTGAATTTTCGAAATTAGATTATATAAGTAAAATTGGTTTGAATGACGTAATTATTTTTTGGTATATATGTCGTGGTGGCCCAGTGGCTAAAAGCTCGTATCTCATTCTTGAGGTCGTGGGTTCAAACCGGGCTACCAATGTGACTTTTTCAATTCATTTATACTTTCTAAGTTTATCTTGGACATTGCTGACATCGTCGGCGAGGGAAAATAACGTGAGGAACCTGAACTTATCACATTAATATTATAAATTCGAAAGTTTGTGTGTGTGTGTTTGTATGTTTGTTACTTCTTCACGCTCAAAAGGCTGGAAGGATCTGGATGAAATTTGGCACAGAGATAGATTATAGTTCGAATAGCACATAGGATACTTTTTATCCCGGGAATAGGTTCCCTCGGGCTAATTTTCAACAGTCACGCGGGCGAAGTCGCTGGCAGAAGTTAGTAGTTAATATAAGTCCGAAATCTCCAGCTCACATTGAGCAAGCGTGCCTCCAATGAGAAGAGGCCTCTGCCCTGCAGTGGGACAGTGCCTGTATAAGTTGTTCTATCTCACGATAGCGGGCTACGTGACTTTTATAACGTCAAAATAAGAGTCATTTTGCTACGATTCAACCGCCTTCGTGCTATAGAACAATTTTTTTCCTGTGGGCTCGTCTTTGACCACCATCCCGCCCGATGGCAAGCGATAATGTAGTCGACGGTAAAGCACGCTTGACTAGAAGTAACCCATTTACTCTTGACTTAAAGACCCCAAGGTTGTAGCTATCAGGAGACAAAGAATCCGGCAGGTAATTCCACTCCTTAGCAGTGCGCACAATGAAAGTATTCGCAAAACGCTTAGTACGTATGGTCTACCATGTATCGGTGGCGCATTGCCGTAAGTCTTATATTGTAATGTGACTGTTGTTATACGGGGACCAAACAAAACAGGGTGTTAGTTATTTGCAGTAAAAAGTATGTTGGTATCACCTAAGATTCATCAAATAGCACTGTATTTTAAGAGATAATAGGATTTTTTTGCGATTTTATCGTGTCCGTAATAAATAAGCAATTACAGTAAAATGATAATAGTACATTATGGTACAAGTGTGTAATGTTGGTGATTACCGCTGAGGCGCCATTGAGACCCGAGTTGTTAGGTGAGGGCCTTACGAGAGCCGAGGACGGTAATCATCAATACACACGTGTATCATACGACGTTTATCAACACACTTGAGAAGAAAATAATACAAACAATCATTTTCAACAGTGAAAACGATTTGTGAAGATTTTTCGCAATGGCGGGAAAATGTATCAGTTTTCCTATGCGCTTGCATCTAACAATGGCGATCGGCCATAGACTATAAGAATGAGGTTTCTTTTTTTTTGGCTTTTCGCGGATAGCGTTTTAGCCACGTACAAAATGGGGAATTTCAAGTTTTCTTTATTACAGAGAAAACAAAAGTTATATTTGAGTGAAAGTTTTATTTATTAAACACGTACAAGTTGAAATTAACTATTTAAATACGAAGTTGCGTGAAATGAGCAAGCAATAGGTACATTAATTTATTTGTACTATTGAGCACGATCTTTTTTGTATCTAAACTTTTTTAAGAACATAAGAACAGAGCAACTCAACCTATTAAATTTAAAAAAAATATTCAATATTCACAGTTTGATTACAGGTGTCATTATGTGCCTAAATGCGGTGAAATTAGAGCCACTTTATGAGCAAGCGTGTTGAAAAAAAAATTACTTCAGAACCTACTTCAAATATACCCAACTGTTTCGTTTGATCCACTATTTTTTACCCACCCTATCTATAGCAAACAAACTTCAGACCAAATTTAAGACACGACTCTTCTTTTCTTAGGTCCATATTCTAAGTCAGTTTAAAGGACATTTACTTGACTCGGTAGCCCATATAAAGTTACTTCTATCAGCTAACAATTGTCAAAAATTCCTAAATATATCTATCTATATATTAGCCACTCAGAAGATACAACGTTTACTAACAAACGAAAACAGTTGATTTTTAGGGTTATCACCATTAAATTGTTATTTTCTTACTAAATTACAATGATTTTATTAATGAATCCCATCAGATAGTCATGATTGTCATTTCTATGAGAAATCTATACAATAAAATGTACAAATCGTCAATAAATAATCAAAGACTAAATAAATATTAGAATCACTAGAGAACATTTAATTTTCTTTCACTGTCAACCCTAACGAATTTCAAACTTGACGTTCAGGATGGCAAACAATTGGTAGCTTTTGACAACGATTCGAAATTTAGAAGAGGATTAACCATACATTTTGCATAGTAACTGAGGATTATTTTAATTAAGTTTTATTGCGCTATTTTATTGAATAGGGTGTACCGTTCTACTTCACGCTACATGTTGCTTATTAGCTACCTGGCCGAACAACAAATTATTTTTGAAGTTATAAAAGAAATTCGATATAATGTTTCGTTTGTCGGACATCGATTTAACTGAGTTGATGAAAGATAGATTGAGAACATAAAATATCCCAGGATATAGTAATAGAAGACTATATTAGAGCGAACCTAAAAATAAAAATGTTTTACAAAATCAAATAAAAATTAAAATTTCTAAGCGGCACTTTTGAACGTCAAAAATTAAAAGTCAAAAACTAATTCTATCGTCCATTCAGAAAAGTAGCTTGTTATGGAGAAGGACGGACAAACAACACACATACTCTTTTAAAAAAAGTGGTTTTACAAGTATTTGGTTATATCATTCTTGTTGAAAAAAATACATATATGTGAAAATAGAGAATTTAACCCCTACTGTCAGCTGATTGAGCTGTCAAGAACTGACAGTGATTTGTTATTAGTCATTTCACCTTGATCTTGGCCAGAATTATAGAACCCAGAATTATAGACCCCTATACCAATATAGAAAGAAGATACATTATACATTAGCAAATAGCTTCAACCAAAACTGTTTCACAAACTTATTCAGAGCAAATAACGCATGTTTGCCAACCGTGTAGTCCCTAAAAGAGAGCTAAAAATAAACCCTCCTCTCTATTCCAGTGGCTACATCGCATGAGTTGGTACTTTTAGCAGTTTTACCTTTATATTATAACTTATTTTGGTCGGTCTTGATGTGTGTATTTCCTCAAAAAAGAGGAGTGTTTATTTATTTATTCAACATTTATAAAAAAAAATACAGGTTAGGTCAGCTTAGGTGAGCCTCCTTGCCGGATTACCGCCATGGGATCTGGAGGCAAAAGTCCTCGCGCACATTTGGGAATGGCGCGAGGAGGCGAAACGCCGGGGCGCCTCAAAGAGATGTCAGCAGAACTGACGGGGTCCGCGAGGGCCCCGTATGCCTGTGTGGGTCGTGCAACTGAAGGAACACGGGTGGGTTTTAGTCAGTAAAAGTCTGACACGCCCTCCCGCCTCACCCAGAGCGGGAGAAGTCATTGGATGATATACATACTTATTCGTAATCCTGGTTGACCGTTAATGGGTCTGGGAATTAGCACAAGTTACACAGAGGACAATCCGCTAAGTGACAACTTCTTGAATGCCGCTAAAAAGCAAATAAATGTCTAAACACAGAGAGAAGTTTAACGTGTGTTTCTATCTATGTGTCCGTCTGCGGTATCGTAGCTCCCCAACGGATGAACCGGTTTTGATTTTGGTACAAGGAAGATGTATGATGGGCAAACAAGGTCCGAGAGCAAGAAAGCATTTATTGCCAGAAATATGCATATTAATTTGGTCTAAATAAAAATAACAGTCATAGTTCTATGCCTCTTCTTTAACATATATTAGCAAAAAGTATAGAAAATTGGGAAAATAATCAAAAACAAATGCATCAATTTCGATTGAATGCATCAGACCAACTATTTCATGGATTAGCATATCGTACCTTACGATCCCTATAATGAAATGGGTCCCTTAGGATAGCAGTTATACTGTAATAGCTAATCAATAACATAATTCATACTAATCAGCGTATAATGTTCCCAATGGAGTTCAGTTGTAACATAATATCCAGTCAAAGTGCGGGCTATTTTGCTGTCTAAAATAATTCGTAACAACAAAATAACCCTTTACCAAAAGCAAAATGCTTCAAACGAAGAATAACAAAAATGAGTGTAAATCGATAGGCTTATATTGAGTACCGTGTACATTGCACACAGCTAAGCTCAATAACTGAGCTACTGAGAGTCTCACTTAGCTTCGCTATCAACAGTAAACGAACTCGCTACCATTACTGAGATTGAGAATAAAATCTGAGGGCGGTCTTTTTATTGCTAGAATATAGTACATGTGAAATGGTATTAAACGTATATACGCGTATGTAGTCCGTAATAGCTTACTGTGCCCTACCTTACGTTACGTAACAATATGACGTAAACGAAATTAATTGCTGTTACTGTGCTTATGTGTAAATTAATTTGTATTGATAATATTTAACTTATTAAATATCAGTTATTAGACCTTAAAGTGAATATTATTAGGTATTCGCTTTCTTTGTATAAAATAAATAAAAAACAAATAAAAAAATTGGGGGGTGGGTGTGAAACTTTAATTAAAAAATGTGGGTCTGCAAACCCTACATAATTTATTTAGTTTAAGCTATTGTTACTAATCAGGAACTGTCAACATATAAATTATTAATGTTATATGTTAAAAGAGGCGATTTAGCCTACTTAACATTATTTGATGTATGCTAGTTTACAATTAGAATAAGATCTTTTTTTTGTTAACTTTTTATACCTTTATGTCAATAAAGACCTTTAAAAATCAATCAATCAATATGACGTAGTATAGGTAGCAAAACCTGGCCAGAGAATACCCGAGTATGTACAGTTAAGTGTCAAAAGTGCTATCACACTCTACCAAAACTACAGCGGCAATTTTTTTAGGCAGAATAATTTCAACTTTTTACGGGTGTTGGTAATTCAACCCAATACTTTGGGCGGCCAGAGCGCGCTGTCTACGCTGCACACACATCTGCGTGACTCACACGGCGACGGGGTGTGAGTGCGAAGCGCGGCGGCGACGCGGCGCGGCTCGGCGGTTACTCCCTACCATGGACTTCACCGCACCAGTCGACACCTCTCTTCTTAAATCTTATTTAATTGTACGGGACTAATGTAATTCAAATATATAGACTTTAAAACCAACCGCCTTTTTATACAGTCCACGCATCATTTCATCCACGAGCTAACATTGATCCGGTTCGAAGGACCAATGTTAGCGCCCGAAGTGTTGGGTTGAATTCGCAACAACGGATCGGTCGGTCTATAGTTCAATTTCTATACAACATATTAAACCAGTTGTGAATAATTTAACTTCTCCTACAAAAACTAGCCATTTGAATTTTGGGAGAGTAAGGCATTTTTGACCCTGGCTGTAACTTTACGAGTTAAAAAATCAAAATGGGATGGCGTTGACCCAGATAATACAGTGTGGTTTATTATTAAAAATATAAGATTAGTTATAAATCACTGGCAATTTATCAGGGTGTTTTTTATACTGGCAATCATATACTTTGGCAAAAAATCAGCTGTTCTGTACATTCATCTTCGAGTTACTCGTCAAAATGCAGGAGTATTTACATAGTAGACATTTCAAAATCATGGATACTTCCGCACCCTGAAAGCTTGCTAACGAATTAAAATCCAAGTAAATCTAAGAACTCACTATAAAAAAATATCTTCCAGCCTATTTGCCGTTGATGCGATTAGTGTCAATTTGAGATAAAAATATTTTGCTTCATGTGATACTTAAAAAGCTTATAAAAACATCTTAGAGCGATAGACCGTAAAGGACAGTTGAAGAAAATTTTATATTTTCTCACGACAGATTTTCTTTTAACATCTTTCAATGTCATCGAATTACTTTGCTAAAAAAATATAGTCAAACTCGAGAACTCATCTGAAGATCTTGATAAACTAGAGTTGAGTAAAATACGACTTGAATGTTATATCTTTTGCCATAATATCAAAGGGAAAAGACTAGTGACAAATAAAAGAAAAAGATTAAAGTGATTCGTTGTGGGAAAACCAAAGTCTTTGAAAGAGTAACTCCTTCTTGCAAATACTCAGTTAAGGGAATGAACTCAACCTCATCACAGTAAGAGGTTTCAACTTAGACGATTCAACGATCTTACTAATGAATTAAGAACTTCTACTTAAATCAAGCAAAAGTATCTCTTAATCAAAGGCCTTTTAAAAAGGAATGGTGAAAGAGAATTAACTTGCACTACATTTTTTGTCCCAGATATGTATATTATTTAAATTATAGTTAGTAGAATTTCTCTTACAGAAATGTTTTAAAATCATTTTGGTATTTTTTTAATTCACAGTAATTTACGTTCACAAAGCAGCGTTTGGGAAGTTGCGCGGTGTCTTCTCGTCCAACTTACCACAGTGTCTCAAGACGAAAGTCTATGACCAGTGTGTGTTGCCAGTGACGACATATGGCTCTGAGACGTGGTCGCTTACAATGGGCCTCATCAGAAAGCTTACAGTCACTCAAAGGGCAATGGAGAGGGCTATGCTCGGAGTTTCCTTGCGTGATCGAATCAGAAATGTAGAGATCCGCAAGAGAACCAGGGTTACCGACATAGCCCGAAGAATTGCCAAACTTAAGTGGCAGTGGACAGGGCACATTGCTCGCAGAACGGATGGCCGATGGGACAGAAAGGTTCTGGAGTGGCGAACGCGAACCAGAAGACGTTGCGGTGAAAGGCTTCCACCAGGTGGACCGATGACCTGGTGAGGGTTGCGGGGACCCGCTGGTTGCGGGGACCCGCTGGTTGCGAGACGCACGGGACCGGTCAATGTGGCGACGCTTGGGGGAGGCCTATGTCCAGCAGTGGACGTCTTTCGGCTGATATGATGATGAATTTACGTTACTGTAAAAGCCCGAAATACGGTAAAACAGGTAAATCCTAAGATTTACTAAGTCTTACCGGTAAAAGTCCGAAATGGTCTATGATAATTGCTTTTTTCGGGCGTTTATCTTCAGAATCCCTTAGGATTGCCCGCAAATACTCAAAACACTTGTAATGTCTGTCATTTCATTTTCGAACATGAATTAAAAAAAATACCAACATGATTTTAAAATATTATTATTTCTGTTAGAAAAATTCGAAAATGTTTTAAAATCACGTTATTGTTTTACTGTACAAGAACGAATAGGTTTAGTGAAGCTAATCAATCAGTCCTTAATTGTTCTCATCATTTCGTATAAATACGAAAATTGACCGTGTGATTTGCTAGTAAAAGCCCGAAATTAGCGATTATCATAGATCAATTCAGACTTTTCTCAGTAAGACCTGATAAATTTTTGGATTTTACCGGTAAATACTAAGTTTTATATATGTATGATACTGAGGTATGTATGATACTGTAACAGCCCGAACTACAGTATTACGTATTTAAAATCATTATTTGTCTGAAGAATATTTATTATTTTTGATGTTTGTACACTGACAGCCCTATCTTTCTCTTTTTTCAGTCCATTTAATATTTGTCGGTAAGAGATTATCCTGTGCGATAAGACCACCCATTGTACATTTGTTTTTTATAAATGTTTTAGCGCTATATACATTTATTAAGTGGTGCACAATAAGTAAAAACGAATGAGTATTATCCTCTTTTTTATAATTAACGCTTCCATAAATCTCTCTCTATACGTAGGTATACCATTTATTAAAATTGATCCGCGTGCTCTAAACGATTTCTTTTTCAAACTTGCTTTTATAAATATTTTTTTAGGTCATTTTAAAAATACTATTAGGATTTATACTTATGATGAGCCATTTTTAAATCATTGCCAAATGGGGTGATGCCAATCTGGTCATTTTCTATGCTGCTAAGACCCAGGCGTGTCTTTTTTCCGCTAAAAAGAGCCAATTCCACCCGGCTCCATCTTTCCGTGGTGTAACCGTGCCGTTAACGGACCGTCTCGAAATTCTCGGCGTTACGTTGACATTGACCCTCAACATCGGTCCATTCATTGAGGCGAAAGCTCAGTTAGCTGCAAAAAAGTTGGGGATTCTTGCTAAGGTGAGACGGTACTTCACGCCTGAACAGTTGCTCAACTTGTATAAAGCGCAAGTTCGGTCATGCATGGAGTACTGCTCTCACCTCTGGGATGGATCTGCCAAATACCAGCTTGATGCACTTAAGTCGATTGACAGACGGGCCAAAAGGCTTATTGGTAACGATGCACTGGTCGCCTCAAAGCTCCAGAGTCTCGAACATCGACGCCGAGCTGCACAATTTGATTCCACCTAGCCCTTTCCATCATCGGACTACAAGACGTACGGCCATGCGCCATCGGTACATGGTGGACATCCCTCCCAAACGCATAAAGCGTTTTGCTAATACTTTCATTGTGCGCACAGCTAAGGAGTGGAACTCCCTACCGGGGTCTTTATTCCCTGATAGCTACAACCTTGGGGTCTTTAAGTCAAGAGTGAATAGGTTTCTTCTAGGCAAGCGTGCTTCACCGTAGACCACATCATCGCTTAATATCAGGCGAGATAGTGGTCAAACGCGAGCATAAGACAATAAAAAAAATACCATGTTAGCAATGTAATATTTAAATAAAAATTGGGATTAGTCAAAAACGTATTTCTTTTTCTCTGAAGGATTTCGCAGAGATGCACGTTATGGTACACCCATATATCAACCAGTTCTGCTTAAGCCCCTTGTAATAGAGGACGACCCTATTGCAATCAACCGTACACTATCTAGACTTCAGGATAAAACGGATGTAAAACAATATAACACTTTTCCTGAACCAAGAATCGAAAACAAGATGTCATGCCCGTCAATAGCTCTTATGACAACTATGAAAGACCACTTAATTTAGAAAATTTAAATGAAAATTATTCGTTTTATTTAAGTAACCGCTATTTCTAACCAAGATACCAGCATTCAACCAATTCCACAAGATTAATTCCTGTATTAATCAGTAGTTAATTGCGTATAATTTAGCGAAACCAGTTATCAAAGCCTGTGATTCGCAAATTCTATTCAAATACTCAGAATTTAAGACGATACAGCCTGGATAATTTATCTTGCAAACTATCGGTGGCTCCGATAGCTCTTTCTATGCTATGCTATTGTGCTAAAGAATATTAAACTTAAATATAAAGATGATGAGTACGGATTATTTAAATACTGTAATATTGTGTCAGCCTTTGATGAATTCAGGTCGGCAATTATTTTGGACAAATTCAATCATATTAGCTCCTTAACTTTAAACAATACGCAAAAACAGTTACCTGATCTCAAATAAACTACTAACAACTGTAAACGTATATTCCACGAGAACGTGGGAATATCCATTACCTGATTCCTCTAAATAAAATTACTAAAACTGTGCAGTCAAATATTGTCATTAGCATATATAAAAAATTAAATTTACCTTAAAAAAAAATTGTATTACTGGTGACATCAAATCTTAAGTTTTTAGTGGGTATAAGTTTTTGTTCACCTATTTTAGTAAAGTGTGGTGCGAGTTTGCTTCCTCCACTTTGTCACATAAACCTTTCAAGCTCTTAGACAAGTGTTATGCTGTACAATAAGTGTAAATTGAAAATAATGTATTGAAAAAAAACAAAAGCAAAAAATAACTTTTAGTCTAGCATTTTAAGTTGGCGCCAAACAATCAAACATGGTAGGTTGATCGTCGTTAATTTTTTGTTTGGCACCACAACAAAATACTAGAGTATAATTATTTTTTTTGCTTTTCATTTCCTTATTTCATTGGCCCTAAAAAAATCCGGATAAAGTTTAATCAAATAATTTATCTCAATACGGCTATTAAACGATGAAATATCAAATATAAAGTAAAAAAAATCTACTGCCATAACAATATCAAAGCACTAAAAAGTTGGTCAATCATGGTGGTTCTTGGAAACGCAAACCTCAAAAGTGTGTCATAAATGTAGAAATAGGCCAATTTTCAAAAGACTTTAAACACCGAATACAGTTACAGGTACAACTACAGGTATCAACAGCACGAACCATTTAAAACTTCGTTAAAGTTTCCAATAATGCTTAATTATTGATAAATTATTAACATTTTCCGAGAATCATCACTGAATTTCTCATTAAATATTTTGTTAAGCGGCTTTACTTTTCCGCTAAAAATTAGCAATACCAGTTATTGCTAAAGGATGATGCAATTATGTGCCTTCATACTACAAAATGAAAACATTAAAAGTTAAACTGATTTTTATTTTTCCAGATAATTGGTAGGTGAAAATATACAGAAGTTAAAATAATAATTATGTCCCTTGCATGTTGCACAAGTTTTTCGAAGTTGCAAATTTGGATTTACACTACCGCAACTCCCATACAACATACCAAAAATGCAGAACTACATCAAGCTTTGCGATTTTAGCCTATTTTAGTGTCGATTTCTACTAGGCTAAAAACCAACGCAATTGCAATCTTCCTACAACACCCAACAAAAAACAAATACATACGCCTCTATTAATCACCTAATTGCAAAAACTGGATAATTATAAACATTTGCTTCAAAAGTCTTTTTATTATAGGGATTCGCGCGTTTTTTTATGGTTGGCGTCTCGCAGTTCATCCTAAGTTTGGCTACTGCTTAACCTTACCCTACCCTAACTACCTAGCCTACCCTACCCTACCTACCCTACCTACCCTACCCTACCTACCCTACCCTACCTACCCTACCCTACCTACCCTACCCTACCTACCCTACCCTACCTACCCTACCCTACCTACCCTACCCTACCTACCCTACCCTACCTACCCTACCCTACCTACCCTACCCTACCTAACCTACCCTACCTACCCTACCCTACCTACCCTACCCTACCTACCCTACCCTACCTACCCTACCCTACCTACCCTACCCTACCTACCCTACCCTACCCTACCTACCCTACCCTACCTACCTTACCCTACCTACCCTACCCTACCTACCCTACCCTACCTACCCTACCCTACCTACCCTACCCTACCTACCCTACCCTACCTACCCTACCCTACCTACCCTACCCTACCTACCCTACCCTACCTACCCTACCCTACCTACCCTACCTACCCTACCTACCCTACCTACCCTACCCTACCTACCCTACCCTACCTACCCTACCCTACCCTACCTACCCTACCCTACCTACCCTACCTACCCTACCTACCCTGCCCTACCTACCCTACCCTACCTACCCTACCCTACCTGCCCTACCCTATATACCCTACCCTACCCTACCTACCCTACCCTACCTACCCTACCCAACCTACCCTACCCTACCTACCCTACCCTACCTACCCTACCCTACCTACCCTACCCTACCTACCCTACCTACCCTACCCTACCTACCCTACCCTACCTACCCTACCCTACCTACCCTACCCTACCTACCCTACCCTACCTACCCTACCTACCCTACCTACCCTACCCTACCCTACCCTACCTACCCTACCCTACCTACCCTACCCTACCTGCCCTACCCTATATGGTACCCTACCCTACCTACCCTACCCTACCTACCCTACCCAACCTACCCTACCCTACCTACCCTACCCTACCTACCCTACCCTACCTACCCTACCCTACCTACCCTACCCTACCTACCCTACCCTACCTACCCTACCCTACCTACCCTACCCTACCTACCCTACCCTACCCTACCTACCCTACCCTACCTACCCTACCCTACCTACCCTACCTACCCTACCCTACCTACCCTACCCTACCTACCCTACCCTACCTACCCTACCCTACCTACCCTACCCTACCTACCCTACCCTACCTACCCTACCCTACCTACCCTACCCTACCTACCCTACCCTACCTACCCTACCCTACCTACCCTACCCTACCTACCCTACCCTACCTACCCTACCCTACCTACCCTACCCTACCCTACCTACCCTACCCTACCTACCCTACCCTACCTACCCTACCCTACCTACCCTACCCTACCTACCCTACCCTACCTACCCTACCCTACCTACCCTACCCTACCTACCCTACCCTACCTACCCTACCCTACCTACCCTACCCTACCTACCCTACCCTACCTACCCTACCCTACCTACCCTACCCTACCTACCCTACCCTACCTACCCTACCTACCCTACCTACCCTACCCTACCTACCCTACCCTACCTACCCTACCCTACCTACCCTACCCTACCTACCCTACCCTACCTACCCTACCCTACCTACCCTACCCTACCTACCCTACCCTACCTACCCTACCCTACCTACCCTACCCTACCTACCCTACCCTACCTACCCTACCCTACCTACCCTACCCTACCTACCCTACCCTACCTACCCTACCCTACCTACCCTACCCTACCTACCCTACCCTACCCTACCTACCCTACCCTACCTACCCTACCCTAGAACCAAAATGCCGCCATCTTTCAAGATCTCAAAGATGAGCAGGCCAAAATAGAAATTATATACAGAAAGCGAGCCAGGAACCCGCTAATGTGTCACGTAGTGATGAGGGTCGCCACAGAGGTTTGGCGACGCATGCTCGAGGTTGGGTCGGTGCACGTGGAGTTCCAGCGGGTGAGGGTCGAGGATCAATCCCCGCTGGTCCAATGCTCGCTCTGCCTCGGGTATGGGCATAGCCGACGCCTTTGCACAGAATCTGTGCCAAAGTGCGGCCACTGTGGCGGTCCCCACATGAGGACGGAGTGCGCGGACTGGGCCGCTGGCCTACCTCCAAAGTGTTGCAATTGCACGCGCGCGAGGATTGACAGCGCCAACCACCACGCTTTCAGCTCGGAGTGTCAAGTTAGAAAAAGGTGGGATGCAATAGCCCGTTCTGTTATAGCGTACTGCTAAGGGCGCCCCGGAGACTTCTGCCCAACAAAACGCAAGACCATACCGTGTGGCCCAAGCAAACCTACAACGAAAGGACCTGGCAACGACCGAACTCTTTTTAGAGGCCAGTAAGAGGAAAATCGCATGGGCACTTATCCAGGAGCCGTACGTGGGAGGGGCTCGAGGTATGAAGAACTACTGAGGTTCGCGAATCTACCAGTGCGAGGTTGATGGTAGTGGGAGGGTAAAGGCGGCAATTGCCGTCTTTGATGATGACCTGGATGTCATTCCCTACCCGAAACTCACCACAAACAACATCGTTGTGGTGGGGATCCGGACCAAAGCTTGGGAGATCGCAGTAGTATCTTACTACTTCGAGCCAGACCAACCTATAGGGCCATACCTGGACCAATTGACCCAGATCAAATCGGAAGTGGCCACCGGTAGATTGCTTATAGGCGGCGACGCGAACGCCAAGAGTCCTTGGTGGGGTAGCATCATCGAAGACTCCAAGGGCGAGGAAATGTCCGGAACCCTGGAAGACTTAGAGCTTCAGGTACTGAACACTGGTGACGCTCCCACATTTGACACAGTCAGAGGTGGTCGAGTGTATAAAAGCCATTTGGACGTCACGGCATGCTCGCTCGACCTTTTTGACCTGGTGGACGGCTGGCGGGTCGATACAGGAGCAACATCCTCGGACCATAACACTATATTCTTCAACATTAACGTAAAAAGGGAAAAAGGGATGAATATAACTAGAACAACAAGAAAATTTAATACAAGAAAAGCGGACTGGGAATCATTTAGAGTAAAATTGGGGGAAACTAAAATTGAAAGTAACGTAAATTTAAATAGCATACAAGAAATAAATAGTAAACAAGACTTAGAGGAAATAGTAGTAAAATATAGTAAAATCATAGAACAAGCATGCGAAGATGCCATTCCTAAAACAAATAGAAAAATTAAAATTAATTGTCCGTGGTGGTCCGAGGAGCTCACTGTTAAGAAGAAGGAGTTTACCAGACTGAAGAACCGCATCCGCAATGCCGCGCCGGTCCGGCGAGCGATGGTCGTAGACGAGTACCTGAAGGCCAAAGAAGAGTACGAGATGCTAGCGAAGAGCGCCCAATTCGCAAGTTGGAAGGAGTTCTGCCGGAAACAGGATCGGGAAGGGGTCTGGGAGGGAATCTTTAGGGTGATTGGTAGGACCGCCAGAAGACAGGAGGAACTGACCCTTCGCAACGATGGTGTATTTCTCAACCCAAGTGAATCGGCCGCTCTACTCGCAGATACGTTCTACCCCGAAGACAGAGTAGACCAGGACAACGCTGACCACAGGCGAATTAGAGAAGCAGCCAGTCGAGTAAATGAGTGGGCTCATGATGAATATCATGACCCACCATTTACCTCGCTAGAGCTGAAGACCGCCGTGGCAGGTTTCAATCCCAAAAAGGCACCAGGAGGGGATGGACTGACGTCTGATATCTGCAGTCGAGCGATCCACCAGGACCTGGAGGCGTTCCTTGCCCTTTACAATAAGTGCCTTGAATTGGCACACTTCCCAAACATCTGGAAGGAGGCCACAGTCGTGGTCCTCAGAAAGCTGGGCAAGGACGATTACCTAAACCCCAAGGCATACAGACCAATAGGTCTACTGCCGGTTTTGGGGAAGGTCCTGGAGAGGATGGTAGTAGCGCGTTTAAAATGGCAGCTTGTACCGCGGTTTAGTACTCGCCAGTTTGGATTTATGCCCCAGAGAAGCACTGAGGACGCCCTCTATACGCTAGTGAAGCACGTACAGGACAAGTTGAGGCTGAAGAAGCTAATTGTCCTGGTGTCACTGGATATAGAGGGGGCCTTTGATAGTGCTTGGTGGCCAGCCATCAAGGTCAGACTGGCTGAGGAAAAGTGCCCGGTGAACATAAGAAGGCTGCTAGACAGCTACCTCGACAGTAGGAAAGTCAAAGTTCGTTACGCTGGGGAGGAATGCACGCGAGTGACTAGCAAGGGCTGTGTTCAAGGGTCAATAGGTGGTCCCATCCTGTGGAATCTCATTCTAGACCCACTATTGCAGGAATTGGAGCGGCGCGGAATCTTCGCACAGGCGTTCGCCGATGATATCGTCTTGGTTCTGGATGGGGACTCAGCCACCGAAGTTTCAACATCTGCCAATGCAGCCCTCGCCCATGTTCAGAGTTGGGGCGTCAGAAACAAGCTGAGGTTCGCACCACACAAAACCTGTGCGATGGTCGTAACCAACAAGCGCAAGTATGATACCCCAAGGTTGAGCATGGCCGGGGTCGGCATTAGTATGGTTAAGAAGATAAAGTTGTTGGGTCTAACCATAGACGAGAAGCTCACCTTCAACGAGCACACCGCGAACGTCTGCAGGAGGGCAGTTAACATTTATAAGCAACAGTCCCGCGCCGCTAAAGTGAGTTGGGGATTGGACGCACAGATCATACACACAATCTACACTGCTATGATTGAGCCCATAATAACGTACGCGGCCGCAGCTTGGGCTCCCGCTACGAAGAAGCTGGGAATACGGAAGAAGCTAGGCTCGGTCCAACGAGGATTCGTCCAGAAGATCTGTAAATCTTACCGTACTGTCTCCCTGAACTCGGCACTGGTACTGTCCGGAATACTACCTCTAGATCTGCGCATACAGGAGGTAGCCGCCCTGTATGAAGCGAGGAGAGGGCCATCCCGGTATGTGCCAGGAGATAGGGAGATTGAGGGTGTGGTAAGGTTTGCAGAGGCTCCTCATCCAGCTACGCAAATGCCCCTGGAGTTCATGTGCCTGGCAGACCAACATTTGCTAGACAGCAACAACGTGCAGGCGGTGCGAATTTTCACCGACGGCAGCAAGATTGAGGGGAAGGTCGGAGCCGCATTATCCATATGGGATAATGAAGGCGAAGTCCGGAAGCTCAAACTTAGCTTAGCCGCGTACTGCACTGTCTACCAGGCGGAACTCCTGGCCATCTGCAAAGCGACGGACGTGATCCTTACGCGGCAAGAGACGAGCTATGGTTTGTACAGCGACTCAATGTCAGCATTGCAGACGCTTGCAAGCCATGGCTCTCTCCATCCCCTGGCGGTTCGTGCGCGCGCAAATTTGGCTCAAGCCCTGGGCCAGAGCAAAGCTGTGTCTTTGTTCTGGATCAAGGCCCACGCGGGCCTGCCGGGGAATGAGTGAGCGGACGAGTTAGCGAAGGAGGCAGCATTGTCGTTACGGAGGAAGCCGGACTACGACCAGTGTCCGGTTTCATTTATCAAGCGACAGATCCGTTTGGAATCGCTTGATGAATGGAATCGAAGATATGTGTCGGGCGAGACGGCCTCTGTGACGAAAATGTTTCTTCCGGATGCAATAGCGGCTTTCCATATTATAAAACAGGTGCGGCCCACAGGCGTACTCACGCAAGTTTTGACGGGGCACGGCGGGTTCTCTGAATACTTGAATCGCTTCAAGTGTAAGGAGAGCCCATCGTGCGTCTGCGATCCAGGCGTGGCTGGGACTGTCCAGCACATACTTGTAGATTGCCCGTTATTTATCAGGGAACGCTACCAACTCGAATGTGAGCTGGACAGGAGACTGACGAAGGAGAGCCTGCATGGGCTCATGAGTAAGCAACACAGGGAAAAGTTCCTGGTGTACTGTGTTAATGTGGCCTCCACCGTCATTGCACGAAACCGAAGTTGAAGCAGCACTATGTTTCACTAGTATTATAAGAATATTTGTAAGAAGCATAGAATAGCATGCACAAAACTGCAATGACGAACCCTGCACTGGGGTAGTACCTAAGAAAACAGATTGTCTGTATGGTGAAAAGCACTGTTGTGCTTCTCATCTCTAAATGTAAGGCATTATTTATATTGTGATATTCCCTGTGATAAACAGCACTTCTGTACCTTACCTGTGATCTGCAGCACTTTTTGCATATTTTACTGTGATCAACAGCACTTTTTTGTATTCTTGTATATGTAGCACTTTTTCTTTTAACCTTACACTAAATAAATAAAGTTGCCTGTAAGTATTTAAACAAAGTGGGAGTCCCACCCACTGTATACAAGAAGACGTATGCAAGAAGAACCATGGTATGAAGAATGAAAGTACGAGAGGCATGAAAGAGGAATGGAATGAAAGAATTTGCACAGAATAGGCGCCAACTTTTGTTGAGCGGGATTAGGATTATAAAAAAAAAAAAAAAAAAAAAAAAAAAAAAAAAAAAAAAAAAAAAAAAAAAAATACCCTACCCTACCTACCCTACCCTACCTACCCTACCCTACCTACCCTACCCTACCTACCCTACCCTACCTACCCTACCTACCCTACCCTACCTACCCTACCCTACCCTACCTACCCTACCCTACCTACCCTACCCTACCTACCCTACCCTACCTACCCTACCCTACCTACCCTACCTACCCTACCCTACCTACCCTACCCTACCTACCCTACCCTACCCTACCTACTTACCCTACCCTACCCACTTAGGGGTATGAAAAACAGATGTTAGCCGATTCTCAGACCTACTCAATATGCTCACAAAATTTAATGAGAATCGGTTAAGCCGTTTCGGAGGAGTACGGGAACGAACATTGTGACACGAGAATTTTATATATAAGATGAAGTGATAGTGATAGACACAATGAAACAGCAATAATTAAACACTAAAAGAGATAGTAAAAAACCGGCCAAGTGCGAGTCGGACCATTATCGCAAAAAAATCACGTTTGTTGTATGGGAGCCCTACTTTTTTTTTTTTTTTTTTGCGTGGAGAAATGCTCATGCATACTGCGCTACCACGGGGAGATAGCGCAGTTATGTGGGACTCTAACCCACTAAAACTCCACGGTGTCCTCCTGTGCCGCTTATGGCGGGAACACGGGTACGCGTTAGCACTCACCGCGAACCCGCCGCAGCCCTACTTAAATATTTATTTTATTCTGTTTTTAGTATTTGTTGTTATAGCGGCAACATAAATATATCATCTGTGAAAATTTCAACTGTGTAGCTATCACGGTTCATGAAATACAGCCTGGTGACAGACAGACAGACAGACAGACGGACCGTGAAGTCTCAGTAATAGGGTCCCGTTTTTACCCTTTGGGTACGGAACCCTAAAAAGTGAGTGGAGCATCTCGTTATTAAAACTAATATTCCTGCATAGTAACTTCAACAAAAATCAAAGACAACGAAAATCCCACACGTGGAAAAGCTCACAGCTGTCAGATTAGACCAAAACAAATAGGAAAAAGCATAGACTACTGGCCAGCAGTACGCCTCGTGGCTAATAAAGAACAAAAAAAAAAGAAAATCCATTTCACGAAATGAAGCCGGCTTTTTTTGTGAAAACTGGACTATATTTCTGGGTTTTAATTATCAAAGTGGAATAATAGATGGAGTCGTAATTAAATAGCCAATTTTGAATTATATCCGCTTGCACTGGTACGGACATGTGATGAGGAGAGAGTATGACCTTATGACCAAAAGAGTAATGAACATAGAAGATGGAAAAAGAGTGGTATTCCCTGCTGGAGTCTGTATTTCCTGATAGCTCCAACCTGGGAATCATCAAGTCAAGAGTGAATAGGTTTCTTCTAGGCTAGCGTGCATCATCGTCGACCACATTATCGCTGACAGGTGAGATAGTGGTCAAGCACGATCCTATCAATAAATAATAAATATAAAAAACCGGCCAAGTGCGAGTCGGACTCGCACACGAAGGGTTCCGTACCATTATCGCAAAACACTGCATAAAAATCACGTTTGTTGTATGGGAGCCCCCCTTTAATATTTACTTTATACTGTTTTTAGTATTTGTTGTTATAGTGGCAACAGAAATAAATCATCTGTGAAAATTTCAAATGTCTAGCTATCAAGGTTCATGAGATACAGCCTGGAGACAGACGGACAGACAGACAGACAGACGGATCGCGAAGTCTTAGTAATAGGGTCCCGTTTTTACCCTTTGGGTACGGAACCCTAAAAAAGAGTTTATGGTTGACCACCAATGCCCTGGCTTCAAACAATAAAGAATGATAACGAGCAACTCAACAGAAGAGACAACCTGCAACCGTACGGTGTAGCGCAGAAGTATTATGAGAGCTGACCCCAAATAAACTGTAATATTAGCCAGGAAAAAGAAGAGATTTTATCACCCGCAACGTATGTGCCTACGAGGCTATGGTGATTGTCCACAAGACACAATAGCGCCATAGACACACTAGCCCCGGATGACCATAATTTACAGTCTTTACCACAAGACAGAAACAAATTACAACCGCCAAGGTATATATACTAAGGTCTTATATTCCATATCAGTTTTAAGGACCTTCACTCGACACAGACACCTTGACAACGGAGTAATACCTTCGGCTTACGTCAATAAATAGGAAGCTATAACTTAATTTGATGATTCGAGGAGAAATCGAGTTGGAGGACATGACTTGGAAAATGGTCCTTTTAAAAAACATCATTCACTCTTATTACCTGAGTCGCTATGGCCACTGGAAAAACTCTCGATTAATGTCAATAAATATATATGATGTATATATAATCTAGGATATAATCGATATAATAATTTAATTAATACGATTAACTCGAATAGCCTATATCACTTATGCACCAGTAACCTCTTACACTAAACAAACGATTTAATTACTGAACCCAATTAAGTAGCATTAGATACAAATGACCGTACTCAACTCCAATAAGTTATTATACCTACAGCTTATGATCAATTCAGCCAGCTAAATATGTAAGTTACCGGAGTATATATAGGCACATATAGCATAATATCAAAAAAAAAGTTAATTAAAAAAATCAAAAACCCGACAGCTTCAAAAACCGAACTAAAAAGATGTAAACAAGAAGAAAATCATGCTATGCAGTCGGAGGATACATCTGGTTTAGGTCAGCCAGCTCGCGAACATGTATCCTCCGACTGCACAGCATGATTTTCTTCTTGTTTACATCTTTTTAGTTCGGTTTTTGAAGCTGTCGGGTTTTTGATTTTTTAATTAGTTTTTTTTTTTATAACTTTTTTTAGAATCATATTCATTTAAACATATAAGTGTTATATATTTTTGAAATCGCCTTCTAATACCCTTTATTTTGATACCCCACATGATGGGTTTGGAAGAAAAAAAAATTTTGGATCCCACAATATGGCGCCCAAAAGCCGCCATTTTTTTATTTTCCAATTTTAATGTCACCAGTGACACTCGCAGGGTTAAAACGAATCGATTGACGTACGAACCATCAAAATCGGCCAACGCGTTTGGTCTCTAGAACGCCACATAGGAACAAACATACATACATACATAGACTGATAAACACATTACCCTCCTTCGGCAGTCGGGTAAAAATGTAACATCACTTTTATATTGCCGGGGTAGGCAAAAATGTCTCATTTATAGGACGAACAATTCCAAATCTGTTTTGGTATCGAGAATTCCCTAGGACTAATGGAAAACCCTAATCGCACTTATGTATAACACTAAACACTTTCTCATTCGAAACTCTCGATTCGAAAACCAAACCCAGGAACCCATACTGCATTCGCCCTTGAGACTACTAAACCAAGGAGACTCTCATCACTTAAGTAAAATAATCATATAATACGACTCTACCAGTAACGACACTTAAAAACGACGAGCTAACCGTAAATTTAACCTTGCTATTAACCTTGCTGACTGGATAATCTTTTTATCATGGCTTGAGATTATCTCCTATAACTCCATTGTCAGGAAAGAAGAATTAAATTCCTGTTTTATTTTATTCATAAAATATAAATACAATTACAGTATGACCTACGAAAAGTACTGTGAAAACAAAAACAAAATTACAAACTACAACTTGAAATGAGGGTCGACTATTAATGCACATCTGCCAAACCCTTTGGGGCATAAAGGCGTGATGTTATGAAATTCAAGTACCTTTTTAGAATTAATCCAATACCAACATTCACGTGCTGAGTACAAAATAAGCTTTTAAATATTTCACTGTAAACATTCAAAAATATTTTCATGTAGAGTGCGTTGCAGACCGTACCCAATCCATTTTTATTTTGTTTTTGTAACTTTTTCACGAGTTATCTCTATCAACGATGGAATACAGCTTAATCTTTTTACGTCCACAAAAATTCCATTATTTTCTCCAATCCAAACTCTAATGTTATCTTAAAAAGTTTCATCAAAACTTCACTTGTTAAATATTTTTTCTAACATAAAATTAACTTACAAAAATACAAAGTTATATTTTTTAATGAACGCGTGAAATGTTTTTTTTTAATACTGAAAAGATTTTGTATAACCTTTGTATAATTAAGTAAAATTGTATATTTTCTAGTCAGCCCTTTCGTATCCCGTGCCATTTGGTGACCTTGTAACAGGCGCAACAGGCAATGTTGGCACGATAAGACATGAGATATGTCACAGCCCCAACTGTGAATGTTCTAGCAAATTCCTTATGAAATATTCGACATAAATTGTGACACATATCACAGAAGTTCTGCATATATGTATGCCACTAGTTGCAGAGCAAAAAAAGACTTGAACCTAGTAGTTTTCTATGGTAAAGTTTTTATTGTTTAAATTAAACAGTTAAAATTGCTTTTTACTAATTTAAACGGCCGATAAACTTGGTGAAGGTGTAACAATATAGTTTTAACTTTGCCTCATACAAAACATAGTGCACACTTCTTAGAAAGCAGGGTATTTCAAAAACGCTAACAATTATAAACTCAATTCTATCACGACCAAAATCTAAATGACGAATTAATTTAGAATTACAATTATCGTATAAAATTAGACATTAAATTATTTTGACATAGATTGCATTTTTTGACATTTTAATAATTCCTCATTTAGGTCTGACATAATTGGAGTATTACGTATTAAATAATATGTAATTGTTGAATTTATTTTCTAATTTAATACCATAATTATGCATGATTTTCAATTATTTTTTTGTAGAATTTAATTTGTAAACCTCATAGATTTGCACACCATATGTGTACGCCTCCTGGCATAACATAGCGCTCTGTTCATCAAACATAAGATATGTATTTATTTACCTATGTTAACAAACAAATAAATGACTAAAATTACTAAATGACCTTGACTTGTAAGAATCGCTTACCAGTAATATACTATGATTCTATCCTATTCTATATTTTTATATGGCAAGCAAAGCCGATGTCGAGTATTCTGCCAATGTGAAAGTTTGGAAGAACTATGATTAAGCCAAACGGAAAACTCATGTGACCCATCCTTTTCAAATAGTGCAAACTTTTTATTCCAAATTAATAATGTCGTATTCGAAAATGGAAAATGAATGGATGTCAAAAGACAATAGACTTTTATTATGCCCATGTTCATTGGGCAGAAAGGTCCGGAGTCCCGGACTACGGATATTAAAGTCACCATTCTAATTAGTTTCACTTTTGTTATTTTAGTTCAAGGCGGATATTAATTTTGTTACCCTAGCTGTTTTGTTTTACACTGTTTTGTTTTTGGGTTCATAAAGTTCTAACTTGATACTTTTAATTAGCATAACTTGTTTTTTAAAACATAGAAACATAATTCGACACAACGAAGATTCATATATTTTTTAAGGCGATGAATAGATAATTCTATTCATTGCCTTAAAAGTAATAATAATAAAAAATAGTAAAGTAGTAGTAGGAATTTTTAAGGCGATGAATAGATAATTCTATTCATTGCCTTATGTTTCTCTTGTCCTAGAGTTCATCAAAAGGACGGACTCTAATCTTATTACAATCTAGCCTTGTTCAATTATAACCTAAACTCTAATTATAACTAAGAATGTGACCAACAGCAATATTCTTATTGTCTCTATGTAGGCGAATACACTTCTACCACGTTCTTGTTTATAAGAATTGTTTTTTTAAATGTTTTTAATAAAATCTCTTCGCTGAATGTATATTTTTTTAAGAACACGATTTTGACAGGTTTAAAAAAAATTCTGTCCAGAAGATGTTTGGACAAAAATATATAAAACTTTACTATTTTATTTAACCATATTAGTTTTTCTACTTTAATTAAATTGAAAATAAAAATAAACTAACCTTTATTATCCTTGAAATGTCCACCAAAAAGTAAAAAGTGCCACAAAATATTCTTTACGGCCCGTAACACATTTACTGCCTACACTTCAGAGGGTTATAAATATTTCACTGCCAGACTAACCCAGCGGTTTTTATCAAGCAACTGGCAGAGATGTGCTCAATAGTGTCATACGGATAAACCTACACAATAATAGTTTGATAGTGGGATCCGGTGATAAAATATTGCAATATTTTTTGTTATCTATCCGCGAGTCGCGTTATTTTAATAGTTTTTTTTATCTAAACAGCAGGGTTATTTCAATGTCAATGTTGTACATTTTTTTATATGTCTAAATCGTTTTTTTTTAATTTATTTATTTTCACTATCACACTCACATTAATCCGTATTTTTTCGTCAATAAAAATATAATCTTTTTAAAATAGATTTTCAGAAAATTTTATTGAAGATACGATACGAGATAAGTACGAGATAAATTTCTTAACCGCAGAAAAATCGGAACAACTCAATTTTATAGACAAAAAAATATTTTTTTACCTTAGTAACATTTAAGAAATCACACCAATTATCCGTTAGATATTTTTTGTGAAACGTAGAAAAATTTGTATCACTTCATTTCTATTTAGTTTATATTCAAATTAAATAAATCACACATCTTTACACCGTAAAAATATTTATTTTCTTATAGTAAAGTAAAATAAAAAAACCGCATAAATTTTTCTTTCAAAGAATCACATTTAAAAAAATCCCTATCGCAAAAAACATATTTGGACCCGAAAAATTTCCCCACATTTTTTTTTATTTTTAATATTAGCACTAACCTTCAGCGGCTCTCACTTCCCTGGAATCGTCCACAATCAACAGGTGGGGTCGGAGCGGTCGCTCGAGCCCGGGCTCGGCGGGTGAAACGGTCGTGACGACTTGGGGAACGCCCATCGCGTTCGACGGTCGGAGCGCGAATGTGCCTCGGTCCTCGGAAACCATCGGGGGGCACGTTACGCAGGTGTGGGCTGCAGCTGAGGGCTGCGCTTTGTAAGTACGGTTCGATTGTACTTGACAGATATGGGATCGGACTGTTTGTTTTTTCTAGTGTCGGCTCGGGAGAAGTGGGGAAAACTCGTGCCACGGTGAAAATTTTGCTAGTTAGCTTGATAAGGAAGCCTTCTGGCCAGAATGTCGCTGGCATATATCTTAGTAATGATAATCTTGGGAATTATTTTAATGCATTTATTGAACTTATTATGCTGTATATTAATCAGTTTTGAAATCAACATTTTCAGTATAGACTTCAATTCAATATAACGGCGACGTCAGTTGGAGAAATGTTTGGTTCTCAATTTCAAGGTCAAAGGGCATTTCTGCGATTGTAACAGTATCCGGGGTCCACTTTACACGCGTAAACTGAATATTACACCACTTTTACGTCTTCAGACATCACTTCACTTTCAGTTTTTCATAAACTTCAGTATTTATAAATTTTTCCTTTGAATGTTTTTTCAGAAGTTTGTAAAAAAGGAATCAGTAAAAAAAGTCTTATCATGCAATTAGGACAGAATAATAAATTTGCTTTCTACAGATAAAATCACAACTACGCCGTATTCTCGAAAGGGGTAAACAGAGATGTTTTTTTTTTTAATTGAGTATGTTTTTGACCTTGATCTCATCTGAAGAAAATTAAAGCGATGGGTGAGGTCTACGTTGGAACTAGCAAGCCCAGAAGATACTTGTTCATATTTTCTTTAAAGGCTGTTGTGTATATGATAGGTAGGGAACACAGACGAAGAGATACTAGCGAAGGGAATCAATACTTTGGTTATGTTATGCTACGCTTTGGTTTTACAAGCTTCTATTTATCTTGCAATGTATGTATGTAAGTAAGTGTGTTCGGGTCAAATCTTGCAACTGAATTTTAAAGCAGTTATCCTCCACCGATTAAGATAAAATTTTGCATTCACGTTTAGTTTGGATGACAATGCATGGTTAGCTAAGTGACGTCATTCAACATTCAATATGGCGGACGGTTCAAGATGGCGTACTAGTTATTTTTTGTGCACTGCCAAGATATGGGTATCAAATGAAAAGGTTTGCTGAGATGAATACGAAAAAAGCTTGTTTTAAAAAATATTTTTGAATTAATTAATTTTATTTATAATTTGTCATTTCAAGTATTTTGAGTGAGTTGAGGACAATTTCAATTTAAGTAATGGGCAGTTTTAATTAAATTTATTGGAATGCATCAATGTTATTTTGGTTTTATCTGTTTTTAATCTTATATTAACTTAATGTAAAATTAACGATGTCTAAAAATAAATGAATTTATTATTATGCTTTCGTATGGTACATAGTGCACCCACATTTCTCTTGCCTAATTCGCTCTTGACATTCAGTAATTAAAATTTTCTTTGATACTATAATTACTTTTCAAATGACAAGCAAATAATTTGCATGCTTTAAACATAGAAACGATTTTAAAGTCAGCCGTTTTTATTTGATTACTATACAATTAAAAATAAAAGGCTTAATACAATACAAAGCCCTATAAAATATTTACGAGGTACTTTAAGTTTTGACAAATGATTTGAGTTACATGAGGCTCTTTACTGTTCTTTAATTATTAAATAGGAGTAATAAACCTGACTTGAACTCAAACTACAGAATTACGAGAAGAATCAACAACCTCGAATTAACAATATTTAAGATTAAAAAATAAACTTCTGTCTGTCTGTCTTTCCGTCTGTCACCAGGCTATATCTCATGAACTGTCATAGCTAGACAATTGAAATTTTCACAGATGATGTATTTCTGCCCAGGCAGGCGCTTTACTTTGTGTAAATTATTTCATCACTACTGCTCTCAAAACGGTGAAAGAAAACATCATGAGGAAACCGACATGTCCTAGTACCAAAAATTCGAAGACATGTGACATCCACCAACCCGCACTGGGCCCGCGTGGTGGATTACGGCCCATTCCCTCTCACAGAGAGGAGGCCTGTGCCCCAGCAGTGGGAACATTAATATGCTGATGATGTGATGTGATGTGTGTATTTCTGTTGCCGCTATAACATCAAATACTAGAAACAGAATAAAATAAATATTTAAATGAGGCTCCCATACAAAAAACGTGATTTTTTTGTTTTTTTGCTATAATGGTACGGAATCCTTCGTGTGTGAGTCCGACTCGCACTTGGCCGTTTTTAATTTAAATATACTATAGGCTCGCGCTTGACCACTATTTCACCTGAAGGTAAGCGATGATGTGATCGACGGTGAAATACGCTTGCCTAGAAATATCCTATTCACTCTTGACTTAAAGACCCCTAGATTGTAGCTGTCGGGAAACAGACACTGGCAGGGAATTCCACTCTTTAGCTGTACGCATAATAAAATTGTACCCAAAACGTTTTATGCGTATGCGTGGGATGTCCACCATGTATCGAAGGCGCATCGCCGTACGTCTGGTAGTCCGATGATAAAACTGGCTATGTGGAATCAGATCGTGCAATTCCATAGCATACTCCCCAAAATGTAACCGATAAAAAACCGACAAGCAGGCAACTCGGCGACGATGTTCAAGACTCTGGAGCTTTGACTTGACCAGTGCCTAATCGCCGATGAGCTTCTTGGCCCGCTTTTCGATAGACTCTAGTGCATCAAGCTGGTATTTGGCAAATCCGTCTCAGACATAAGAACAGTACTCCATGCAATTGTAGGTCTTCAAGTCACGAGTAAAATAGGTTACTTCTAGGCGAGCGTGCTCCATCGTCGACCATATCATCGCTTACCATCAGAAGGGATAGCGGTCAAATGCAAGCCGATCAAAAATATTTTTACTATTTCTGATTCGTACTTTGGATTGTACTCGTACTCGAAGAATTTTATTTGTATTGGCTTTCATCTTTATGAGTTCCTAAAGACTAACTAAAAAAGACGAGAAATCATTGCCCTTAGCAAATAGAAATACCTAGATCACGGCGGTTATTTTGTTCATAACATAATTTAAATGTTTTATTAGGGTTCCGTACCCAAAGGGTAAAAACGGTAGTAATAGGGTCTACTAAGACTCTACGATCCGTCTGTCTGCCTGTCTGTCAGTCCATTCTGTCACCAGGCTGTATCTCATGAACCATGATAGCTAGAAAGTTTAAATTTTCACAGATAATGTATATCTGTTGCCGTTATAACAACAAATACTAAAAACAGAATAAAACTGGCCAAGTGCGAGTCGGACTGGCGCACGCATGGTTCCGTACCATTATCGAAAAAAACGGCAAAAAATATCATGTTTATTGGAGCACCAATTAAATATTTATTTAAGCGATAATGGTACGGAACCCTACGTGCGCGAGTCCGACTCGCACTTGGACAGTTTGTTTTTGTTTATATCATAAGTCTTATTTAAACTACTGGTGAAGGTCTTGGAAATCTACTGGATGAGGAAGCACATGACAGGTCGTTGTGCCGACGCTTGGAGGTGGTCTTTGTCCTACAGTGGATAGTAGTCTTACAGCTGAAACGATGATCAACAAACACATACATATGTAAACTCACGTATTTATCCCACGCGTGTAGGTAGAAATGAAAGAACGCGATCTGCTACAATCCTTACACATTCCTTTTGCTTCGTTTAATTTCATTCATCTAGTCATAAACGCACGCCGGTCTTGTATTGCGCACCTGGCTTCTGTAGACTTATTTTTTCAAGAAAAGCCATCAACCTCAGATTGCACCTAAAATAACATGCTTGACTTATCCCGCTTCTACGTCTGGCCTACGACATACGCCTTTATTTTACTACATAATTGAATACATGAGCAGCCCTCAAACACAGGTTTCAAAGACCGCAAGCCTATGTTGACATAGTCCCTACACGTGTTAAGACATCTATCTCGATATACGATCTTATCTAACTCAACATACAACCTTATCTATCTGAAAATACGTCCTCATGCGTCGATCCTTGTGAGAGTGCATGGTATTAGTAAGTTTAATTAAGCCATAATGTACCTTGGAATAATATTTTGAGTGCACTTTGAAAGTTAGTTTATAAAGGAGTAAGGGTGATGTATAATGTGCAAAGGATTTTGAGTTCAAATAAATGCTTATCTTGTCCTTTTTAAACATCGTGAGGAAACCTGGACTTTTAGTTGATATTACGCTTAAAAACGAAAAACCTATCTTGAGCAAGCGTGGTGATATTTAATGCTCGCGTTTTCTCTGAACATTAACATTTTTTCTGCTACTGCTAAACTATAATTTTGATCACATAACATCACATCTTGACTTAATGTCCTATAACCCCTAGATGGGGCAGAGGGCGTCCACAGATGTCCTCCATCGCGATCGGTCTTGAGCTTCAAGCTTCACCTCGCTCCATGTCATTCCGATGCTCGCCGCTTCTGCCAACACGGTGCGACGCCAGGTTTGACGGGGACGGACACGCATTCTTTTCCCTTGGGATTCCCGTCCAAAGCTTGCTTGGGTATGTGATCACATCACATCATCAGCCTATTAACGTTCCCACTGCTAGGACACGGTCTCCTCTCTGTGAGAGGAAATGGTCCGTAATCCACCATGCGGGCCCAGTGCGGGTTAGTGGATGTCACACGTCTTCGAATTTTTGGTCCTATGACATGCCGGTTTCCTCAAGATGTTTTGCTTAACCGTTTTGAGAGCAGTGGCCATGAAATAATTTACACAAAGTAAAGCGCCTGCCTGAGCTCGAATCCACGACCTACAACTTGTTAGTCGCGGCCGATACTACTGGGCTACCACTGCACCAATTTTCATTTTGATCACTCATAAGTAAAAAATTTCTAAATTTCTAATTTTTTTTTTTCTTTTTTTTTTTAGCCAAACTAAAAAGAGACTACACTATTTCAAGACCTATTTTCTTTATGCTAATGTCGCACTGACTGATTTAGTTTAAACTTAAGATAATTTTAAAGTTCTTGGTAAGATAAAATTAAATTATGTTTAGCTTAGAACTAACTCTATCTTCACAGACTTTATGTACCCTAAAGATATCTCAAATAGTAATACTGTTCCCAGAAATAATTCCTGTAACAAGCGTAGGTATTAAAAGCCAAACCTCAAAGCTATCGATCGAGTTGTTTCCAAGGTCAGCGAAAACATACATACCAACACTACAAAGAAATGACATACGATCTAAGGTTATGTTTGTTTGCACCAAACTTATAATGAAAGTAAACTACAATAAAAAAATATCTATTTTATGTTGTAGTTGTTGTTACTTTGGGCCACAGGGCTCCCTTTCAAATAAAATTTGATCAAAATATTTTATTTCAACTAAACCATTTAAAGGTACTTTTGAATCATGAAACAAAAGATAAATGTAGTTGCACATTCGCAAGCGTCAGTAGGTATCTATGGAGAAGTTACCACGATCCTGACTTAAGCAACTGAAGGAACAAGGGTGGATTTTAGTCAGTTAAAGTCTGACACACCCTCCTGCTTCACCCGGAGTGGAAGAAGTCATTGGATGATTAACACACCAAAAAAAAAGGTCTCTATACAGAAGAACGTGTAAGAAACTCCAAGGACACTCTTTTCCATCAATTTTTACCCGACTGCCGAAGGAGGGTAATGTGTTTATCAATCTATGTATGTATGTAAGTATGTATGTATGTTTGTTCCTATGTGGCGTTCTAGAGACCAAACGCGTGGGCCGATTTTTATAGTTCTTACGTCAATCGATTCGTCTTAACCCCGCGAGTGTCACTGGCTACATGAAAATTGGAAAATAGGAAAATGGCGGTTTTTGGGCGCCTTATTGTGGGGGCCCAAATTTTTTTTCTTCCTTACCTATCGTGTGGGATATCAAAATAAAGGATTAAGATTGATTAAGATTAAGAGGTGATTTCAAAAATATATAACACTTATATGTTTAAATGTACCTAATACGAAAAAAAAAATAACTAAAAAGTTATAAATAAAAAAAGTTAATAAAAAAAATCAAAAATCCCGACTGCTTGAAAAGCAAACTAAAAAGACGTAAACAAGGAGAAAATCATGCTGTGCAGTCGAAGGATACGTCTGGTTTTGGTCAGCCAGCTCGCGAAGATGTATCCTCCGACAGCACAGCATGATTTTCTCCTTGTTTACGACTTTTTCGTTTGCTTTTCAAGCAGTCGGGTTTTTATTTACAAGTATTTTTACATCATTCTTGCCCATTACCGTCGATAGGTGTCATGTTCGTCCCGCCGTATGCGCCTGGGTCTGCAGCGATCTCACCATCCATTTGCCGGGACCAATATTGTGGTAGATTTACCCCATTACTCGTCCGTCATGGGGCAAACGTGGTCAGTTCCATTTTAGCTTGGCAGATTGATTGAAATCAGCAATTTGTGTTTTGCTATGTGTTATTTGATTTTTATACAAAGAGAAAAATAAAGAATTCAGATAAATAATAAATGGGACTAATGATGCAAACAAAAAAAATACACAAATCATTTGATTCCTTATTGTTTGGGTTGAAAAGGTAAAAAAAATCAAAGACCGATTTTTTATTATTGTTTGTGCTTTTACACGTGTTCCAAACATAAGCTGCTTATTAAAAATTATCAATTTCTCGAAACTCTGAAATCTGTTTCTACATAATAATAATAATGGTAAATTGTGTAAGATGTAAACAGGAAGATTCCGTACCAATTATCTTAATTAACAAAACATTTATAAGAGCAACTCAGGATAATACAGATTTTGGCTATGTCATGTATTTTTTAAGAGCATTATTTCTTTGCGTATATCGTGAGTCGCTGATGTCGCCGAAACAGAAATCAGGAAGTCAGAGTTATTTCTACTAAACAGATTTATTGATTTATTCACCCTTCAGCCACAAAGGTACAAAGACGGACTTAATGCCTTAGGCATTCTCTACCACTATACCAAGAGTGGCGATGAGAAGAATGCCAGGCGCAGATTAACAGGCACTTTGGAAACGTCAAACAGTTGGTTGGTTATAAAAAAAAAATAAGCTTTAATTACAAAACGTAGATCTCTGAAGAAACAAGAATCTACAAAAAATAAATCGACTACCAACAAAACACTACAAAGCGAAAAATAACTTTCTTTTCGGAAGTCGTTGTATTTGGTACCTACTTTTTCGACTTGACACCGACTTCCAACAAGAAAAAATTTTTTTTTGCCTTTTATGGAAGTCGGTTTAATATTTTTGTTAGAAAGTTTTTTTTCTCTTTACATATATCTTATATTACCATGCAAATACGCATTATTAAGGAAACTCAAAAACTACTCGTCAGATCTTGATCAAAATTATGGAACGGGACCACATGAGAAGCTTTCAAACAAAAAAGAATCATCAAAATCCGTTAACCTAGTAAAAAAGGTTAACGGAAAAAATACAGTCGAATTGAGAACCTCGTCCTTTTTGAAGTCGGTTAAAAAGAAAAGGACGTCCTCAAGCTTGGTGGAGCGACAATCTTTGGCTAGTTAGATAACTGGAAAGGCCGTATTCTTCTGCTAGAGTATGATCAAAAATGAAGCAAGAAAACCAAGGTTACCGACATAGCTCGAAGAATTGCCAAACTTAAGTGGCAGTGGGCAGGGCACATTGCTCGCAGACCGCATCCGTTCTGCGAGCAATGTGCCCTGCCCACCATCATCACATGGCCATCGCCATTGGGGCCGAAAAGTTTTGAAGTGGCGAACGCGAACTGGAAGACGTTGCGTTGGAAGGCCTCCCACTAGGTGGAGCGGCGAGAGAGACCACTACCTGGTCAAGGCTGCGGGAGTCCGTTGGATGCGAGACGCACAGAACCGTTCAGTGTCGCGACGCTTGGGGGAGGCCTATGTCCAGCAGTGGACGTCTTTTGGCTGAAATGTTGATGATGATAGTATAATCAACTTATAATATACCCACTGAGGAGCAAAACGCTTCCTGTCTTGCGGGACCATTACTGGTCAATAGATTTCACAATTTCCTTACTATGGGTTCTTTCACGGTTTTGAATTTAGTTATGTAGATATAAAGTAACATAAAGTTCCAGCCTGGGCTCATATCCAAGACCACTTTTGCTTTAAGCATTAAAATTTTGATGGAATCAAGCACCTTCACACTATTTCCATCCCTTACAATTTTTTCTAGCTAGCTAAGATTCCGCCAATAGTTCCTAACTTCCAGACATAGTTATCATAAAATGTGTCACATATACACAAATTAATACTTACTTTTATGACGTACATCAGTGTCGACTCGCCCTAACAACCCTGAAGCGCACTTCCACGTTACTTAAGCCCAAGCCAGGCAATGTTATAAAACTTAAGTGACTGGTTTACTTAGTAGTCAGGTTTACTAACTCGAGTGTATTACTTAGCTTGATTGACATTTTAATAACGAATATTGGCAATTAAGAGGTTGCAGTTAATTTTTGTTTCTTTTACAGGCATTTTTAGGTGAGTAGGAATAAAAAAGTCACGGTTTAAAGAATAGGATAGTATAGATAGATAGATATTATACAGATTTTCAATTAGGAAGTTTTTTTTTTATGTATGTTCGGGCATAACTCCGTCATATAAACGGCTTTGCAAAATTATTTTTTTGTTAGAAAGAAATTTATTTTGAAATGGCCCCATTTAAATTTGGTAAAGATCTGGTGCAGTGCTTCGGCGATATACAACAGTACTCTTTAAGTAATGACGGCAAATCTCTCGTGATTACTGCAATCGCATGTTTGTTTATTGTTTACATCATTTTATAACATACTATTACGCCAGCATGCTCAAAACGGGTACGCGTAAGTGTACAGTTCACCCTGGTACACTCTCATTCCACCGGTTATGTTCAAGTTTCATGTTATTCGGGTTATCTATTCTGGCATCTCTGTGGAAATTATGTCCATCATTATGTCCATAGACCTTATGCTCGCCACTGACGCCGCAATCGGCGTGGCCATCTACTGGGCCCAAAATTTATAAAGAGTTTCCCATCGACTCGAAAAGAAGAAGATGTCCATGTCGTTGTTTGTCTCCATTATGTTCAAAGTGAAAAATAAAACAGGTTTTTTCCACAAAAAAAAAATACATCCGACTTCCAAATAAAAACATTACAAAGTGAAAAATAACTTCAATTTCGGAAGTCGGTTGTATTTTTTTGTAAAAAAGTTTTTTCGTTATCATGTTATCCAGTTAATAGGTTTTGGGTGCCAGATAGACAAATTAAGGTAATTTTTTTGCTATTCAGAGGTATTTGTGTCGGTGGTTTTTTAATTTGTAATTTTTTTTTTTTATGATTTTCAAACTACATGTACGCACCTAGTAGTAGACACACTTCATTCGACAATCTATCGACGTACGTAATAATGACACGATATCTTGCGAAAAAGCCAGATTCAAACAATAAAATACGGATAACTTTTGAACGGATGAAGCGATTTTATTCAAACATAGCTAAGAACACTTTCGACAAAGTCACATTTAAACAAAAATAATAATAATCAAAATCGGTTCAGCTATGATGAACAGACTGAGAGAGCTAGAGCAGTGGTGGCCCAGTGGTATCGGCCGCGACTTACAAGTTGTAGGTCGTGGGTTCGAGCCCAGGCAGGCGCTTTACTTTGTGTAAATTATTTCATCACCACTGCTCGCAAACCGGTGAAGGAAAACATCGTGAGGAAACCGGCATGTCCTAGAACCAAAAATTCGAAGACATGTGACATCCACCAACCCGCACTGGGCCCGCGTGGTGGATTACGGCCCATTCCCTCTCACATAGAGGAGGCCTGTGTCCCAGCAGTGGGAACATTAATAGACTGATGATGTGATGTGATGAACAGACAGACCCACAGAGACACAGATACACAGCAACACACGTCAAACGTATAACTCCCCTCTTTTGCCGTCGGGGGTTAAATACTAGTATTCAACTGTATTCGTTTAAACTGGATGCAGCCCCAACGTTATTGAGCAAATGATAGGCTGATTGATTGGTCCTATCCATAAGAAATCAAACTAATAACGCTCAAAAAGAGATTTCTCAAAAGCCTGTTTTCACAGATCACCCCCAACCAATCATAATTGTATCAACATGCAATTTTAAAAAACAACTAGAAATAATCGGCCAAATCACGAAATACAAATCATGACGTGCCCAGGCAGATCTCGATTGGCCCAAACAATCAGCATGATTGCTTTGCCAACGTTGTAGACATTGTAACGTAACGATTAGCTCTAAATGAGCTAAACGTAACTTACGTTTTTAAATTAAATAAAAAGATAAGGGTTCAAAAACTAAAGGCCGACTTAGTACGATGTGCCGCCCACGCATCACGTCTGACTATGGAATCAAATGCGGCCATTAATGCAGGCGCCCGCCTACTCCAAGCTGGCGAAGTCGCAACCACAGATCGGCAGGCTTATTACGTATCTTTTGCAAGAGCAAAACGATAGCGATTTTTGCGCAATAATTTCTCTTCTATACAGAAGTTTTAGAGAAGTTGGCGATTTCTTTTTTAAATAAGTTCATTTGACAAACAGCGAGCAATTAGCAAACGATTGTGTAGGACATACCATACCTATACTGTAGGTAATTCCGACTTTTATGTCATAAAGCGTTTGATCGCTACCGTTTTGCTCTTGCAAAAGATACGTAATAAGCCTGCAGGGCAGCAACGTTAAGCGCGACTGGACAGCTGGTGGAGAGCTACCGCGCGAAATGGGCCGTAGTGTAAAGCGTGCGCAACCTGCGCGAGCTGCTGGAGGGTGCGCGCGGCCACAGCGCGCACGCTGCCGCGCCGCTGTGGATCTGTCTGCTGCAGCTCATGCACCATGCTCTGGCACATCATGCTATAATAACAGTAAAAAATTCACTTACGAGTCCAATGGCTATTTATTCATTGTTTTCAGAGATTTAAAACACTCATTCACAAACTGAATTCATTACAGTTTTGTTAGTACTTTGTGGATAAGAATATACTTTAAAGTTCAAGGCTGATATGTGTCCACCAAATTCCGCAAGCAAAACCAAATTAAAAAAAACGAATCCCGTTTTTCCTAGTTCTGTGTCATCACTTCAAAACATATATCAAGTAATGATGGCCCGAACGAATAAAGACGGTTTACACTGGAGAAAGCCCTTATTGCGAAAGTTACAGTGTGTACACAGCTTTATAATAGATCTAGAAAAAGATAAAGTGTACTTGTCCATGGTGACTTGAATCTATGGTTTAGAAAAATAAATTTACAAGATTTATTTTTTTATTTAGAGAGAAAATCATTAGTATAAAATAAGTTTTGGATGCTAAAACAATCGGCGATAACTAAAAGTATGCTTTTCAGGATATAAACTGTTATATATCTAAAAGTATGCTTTTCAGGATATAATCTGTTATATCCTGAAAAGCATACTTTTAGTTATCGCCGATTGTTTTAGCATCCAAAACTTATTTTATACTAATGATTTTCTCTCTTTGTAAAAATCTTAAAAAACTCACTTTTCATATATTCTTTAACACTGGTTAAAGAATATATGAAAAGTGAGTTACATGAGTTGATACGATTTCAATAACAAAATATAACAAATATAATATAGGACAAAAGTGCGGTTTGTATAGTAATAAAAAACGTAAATAGACTAAAATATGTGGATCTGAACAGCAGAATACCACAACATTCCGAAGCAAACATTAGAACAAAAACATACAATTGGATTGACAATCCAAATTGCAATCCAATTGGATTTAAAATTTACATTAATAAATAATCGACGGTAGAATCATTTTTTTAATACAAGTAAATTTAAAATTTTTTAATGTTCAAAAGTGCCGTATAAAGGCCTAGTTGAAATAAATACATTTGACTTTGACAACAGAAGTCGGCTTACAAATCAACTTTGTCTACCTACAACATCTCGTAGCCCGTAGCGCTACGCCGTAGCCCTGTAGCAGCGTAGCTCAAAGCTCTTTGAGACGGTCGGTTTGCTTAAGGCGCTTTCGCGAATATAAAAAAATGTTTAGAAATGTTGTAGGTAGTTGAAAATATATTCTGTGCGTATTTTTTGATAGTTCTGTCGCTAGCTTGTTCAAAAAATCATTCCAAATAATATTGATTACTCGGATTCGATTGCTTGCTCTTCAAATTACAATCAAATAAAAAAAAAAATTCAAGAATTGAACGCCACACTAATACTATTACATATAAACACATTTATTTTTTATTCTCCTGTTGCATATGGAAACGCTGCCACGGGCAAAATTTAGTCTTATAACACGACGCCTTACGCCATCTACTGGATTGTGTGTACACTACACTACCCAAGTAGAACGAAACACAAACATGATCAATCATAGATAAGACGATAACAGTAACAGTACTAATAGACTACTAGCGACATCTAGTATTCGAAATGTGAAGCGCCCGTGACGTCAACGAAGATTACAACCACATACAAGCATGAGATGATGAAGACACACACTTACCTGTCAAACCGCCTATATAAACCCGCACCACGGAGGAACCAGCAGACGCTAAAGGCACAGTGGTCGATAGCCCCGCAGTCACCACTGTTGTCATAAGCTTGACCTGAGCGGAGGCCCCGTCGCCCTCAGGAATAGCCTTAGCTAGGAGGTTAAGGGATAGGATAGCCCCTTAGTCCATCCCTAGAACCACCAATAGGTTTAACCTTAGTCTAACTTTATTTACTAAAGTCTGTAAAGTGTTTTAAGTAAAGTAATAAACCCCTACTTGTAATCCAACGTTGGTTTTCTTCCACCGCCACCATTACAGTCTTAAATTCATATCATTTTCCAGCTTGAACGCCCTAAATTCTGGCCGAAATGTATGAGACTTGCTCAACACGTTACGCAGCGCCTTAACAAGATAGTTATTTTATCGAGAAGGTTGTGTTCTGTTTACGCATGTAAATTGATGCTATCATGCCATCATTTACATTTAGGGGTAAACAGATTGGGTAATCATTAGTGCTTTGCTTTTAATTTCGACCTCGCCTTGTTCCACGAAAGAGGTTTTATTTTTGTGTGTTACCATTGGGCTGGTGCTTATTACGTTTTGGCAATTGGCAAATTATTGCCAGTTATGTTAAGATTATTTTTTGCCGGAATATATCTATATAAGCCTGATATCGTCGACCAGCCTTGAGCAAGCAAGGTGTTTAAAGCTCGTGCCTTCTCTGTATGAGAAGAGGCTTTTGCCCAGCAGCGTGAGAGTAAAAGTCTGGTATAATGAATATTTATTTATATACTAGCTTTTACCCGCGGCTTCGCTCGCGTAAAACGTAGAAAAGGAAACACAGAGTAGTAGTACAAAAATAGTGTATTTTGCTTTACATCAGGTGAGATGGTGGTCAAGCGCGAACCTATAGCAAATAAAAAAAAAAAAAAAAAACGTAAAATGCAGTAGGTACTAATTTGATTTTTGATTCTTATAAATATTGTTTAGGTCGTCAAAAGTGTGGAAATGGGTTCTGAGCACAGAATTGTAATTTTTAATAACTTACTTTAACACAGTCGTGTAAACAATATTTTTAGTTTTACCATCTTTTGCAAAAAAATATTGCTTTTAAGTTGAGTGGTTCTTCTGGCTCACCAAGCGTTGGAACTGAAACTTTTTCACCAGAGCAACACATACCCGGTGTCTCATCATTCCACTTGAGTGCTTCACAATATCTAAATTCCCTCATGTTCCCTATGAGAACTAATCGATGGTTAGTGTAATCAATCAATGGGTCATAATCAGACGCAGCGTTGTGGAACTACTCCCATGTATTTATTGCAAACGTACGTCTCCTTGCAGACTGCCGTTGAGCTCGTAAAATACGCTGTATTTGGGGTTGTTCTGGCGTCTCAGCAGCTATCGATGACGCGTGACGTTCGGCATCTAAAATCCGACGGGCCTGTGTTTGCTCAAAAGTCTCACCAGCCCTTTAAGTTGCGTGACGCTCAGCATCTGCCAGTTGGTGAGCCTGAGTCTGGTTGAAAGTCGCAGCAGCCCTTTCAGTTGCGTGACGCTCACCATCTGCGAGTTAGCGAGCCTGAGTCTGGTCGAAAGTCTCAGCAGATCTTTGAGTCTCGTGACGCTCAGCATCTGCGAGTTGGCGAGCCCGAGTCTGGTTGGAACTCTCAGCAGCTATTTGAGCTGAGTGACGCTTAGCATCTGCGTGTTGGCGAACCTGTATCTGGTCTAAAGTCTCAGCAGCTCTTTGGGTTGTGTGACGCTCAGGATCTTAAATGAGACGGACTGAGTCTGCTCCTCTGTTTCTTGGCTTCTAGCTACTCTTGCTGTTCGAGCTCTACTAGAGCTACGGCTCAGATGATATTTACGCTTGCGAGGTATATCCACAGCATAAAAATATCCCCCTTATAAAAATAAGCAGTAGAATACTAAATTTGAAACATTGCACAAATACTAAAATAAATTAATATTAAAGGTTGTCATTATTAGTTTTTCGAAACTGGGGGTAGTTTCGAAAAAAACGATTTAGAGGGTGTTAAAGTTTAAAAAAAAAGTCTTATTACTTGGGTTAATAAACTTGAAACTTGGCATAAATACCAAACTAAGTAAGCAACAAAAGGTTGCAATTATTAGTTTTTCAAAAATACCCCCAAAAGACGATTTGTTTTTGTTTTGAAGAATCTTACTTCTTGGGTTAATAAACTTGAAACTTGACACAAATTTCAACCTAAGTAAACAATAAAGGTTGTCATTTTAAGTTTTTCGAAACTACCCCCAAAATTTAATTTTGGAGGTGTTAAAGTTTTTTTAATGAATTTTATTAATAAGCTAATTAATAAACTTGAAAGTTGATACAACGAATATCATATAATATAATAAAGAATAAAGGTTGATATTATTGGATTTTCAAAACTTCCTCCAAACTCCTACGATTTAACAGGTGATAGTTTTGTTGAAGAATTTTATGTCTTGCTTTAATAAACTAAATGTTGACATAAATACCAACCTAGGTAAATAATAAAAGATAGTCATTATCATTTTTTGAAACTACCCTCAAAATACGATTAAGCGGGTGTTAAATTTTGCTATGAATCTTACTGGACAAGGTTTCGGCTTTTAATCGTTCGCTTTTCGGTTTTTTGATTTTTTAATTTACTTTATTTTTAATTGAAATGATAGGTCAGTGGGTATTACTGGGATTAGACGTATGAACACGCTTTCCCCTTTTCTCATACCTGTTAATATATTGACACCTATTATATTTTGCACATCTTTTGTAACATTAAGCCTCATACCATTAGATAATCTAAATAAATATGTAGATCTCAATCATTTGTTATCAAAATCATGCCTCCAAAGTTTCAACCAAATCGGAAACCGCAATAAAGTTTCATACAACGTTCAGCTTTCCCATTTGACTTACTTTATTGACTTAATTTCCTATAACCCCTAGATGGCCCACAGATGTCCTCCATCGCGATCGGTCTTGAGCTTCACGCTTCACCTCGCTCCATGTCTTTCCGATGCTCGATGGGTACGGCCACGCTTTCTTTTCCCTTGGGGATTCCAGTCCAAAGCTTGCTTGGGTATGTGATCGGGACCCCTCCGGAGCGTGTGGCCAATCCATCTCCACTTGCGTCGCTTGATCTGGCGGTCGATCGGGCTCTCGTGGCATTTTTCCAACAGCTCTACATTGGCAATGGTCTCGGGCCAGTAAATTCCGAGAATGCGACGAAGACAGCGGTTGACGAAGACTTGTATTTGGCGTGAGATGTCTTTTGTGACCTTACACGTTTCGCACCCGTAGAGCAGCACGGATTTGATATTGGACCCGATGATTTTGAGTTTAATCCTTCGGGTCAGTTGCCGCGATTGCCAAACAGGTCTCAGCTGCGCGAAGGTTGCTCGGGCTTTGGCGATTCGTGAAGCGATGTCCTCTTCACTACCCCCAGTCTCTGACACGACACTCCCGAGGTATGTAAATTTGTGGACGCGTTCCACTGCCTCTGTGCCAATTAGCAACGGTGAATGGTTCTTCACACCAGTTCTCATTTCCTGGGTCTTCCGGATATTTATTTTGAGCCCCGTTTTTTGCCGCTTCCTGACGTAGATCGTTTAGCTTTGCTTGCATATCGGCGTGGGTATGACTCAGCAGGCATAGGTCATCGGCGTAATCCAAGACGTTGGATAATCCCCACTCTATGCCGCGGCGCCTGTTATCGTGGATGCGAAGCATAATTCCATCAAGAACGACTAGGAAGAGGAGCGGCGACAGGAGGCAGCCTTGGCGGACACCTGCGTGCACTGTTACGTCATCCGATATGACGCCGTTATGAGTAACCTTACAGGTATATTTCTTGTAAATACTCTGCAACAGACGGACTATTTTCGGCGGCACTCCAATGTCCAGTAGGCGGGACCAGATACTAGACCACTTCAGCGTATCAAAGGCCTTTTCAAAGTCTACAAAGGTTAGATAAACCTCCCTCTGCCATTCTGATGCCTGTTCCAGTATGATACGGAGAGTGTTGATCTGGTCCGTACAGGAGCGGCTCGTGCGGAAACCAGCCTGCTCCTTGCGTGGAAGAGGATCCACGGCCTTCGACCGTGATCTTGCAAAAAACTTTAAGAGGGAATCGAGAGCAACGTTATACCTCTCCAGTTATCGCACTGGCTAAGATCACCTTTCTTAGGAACAGTTATAAAAAGGCATTTGTTCCATTCGTCTGGGAGTGTTAATTTTGAGGAGCTGGGATGGTGGGGAACTGACTTGCAGCGCGTCAGGCGTCGATGTAGCTGACAAACGGAAGACCTCTTCAAAGTGTTCACGCCAGCGAAGTAGCTGTCCTTCAGACGTCACAATAAGCTGACCATCTTTGGATTTCAGTGGCTTCTTCCTCGACTTGCTGTTACCTGCCAAGGTTTTGGTAGCATTGTACAACACCTTCAAGTTGCCGGCGTTTGCAGCTTGTTGAGCACGATCAGCAATACCATCAGCCCACCGTCTCCTATCTTTGCGGGTACTGCGATAGATTTCCTTGCGATTCTGACGGTATTGCGTGTTAAGGTCTGCTCGTATGGCGTCGTTATGGTCTCAAGCAGTTTCAGATGAAGATTCCTTCTATCTTTGATCAGGTTCCACGTGCGTTCTGACATCCAGTCCTCCCGAGAATGTGTCGATTTGTGCCCTAGAACGACGGAGCTGGTCTCTGTATAGGCCACTTTGATGCGGTTCCACTCCTCGTCTAATTGCTTGCCCATTTACCCCCTTTAAATTAGAATGTACGGGTTGTAAGTCCGTACATGTAATTTGTCGTGAAGGTTTGTAAGTTAAGTTAGTGAAGAGAAACGCGTTCCACTAAGATGCAGTTAAGTTTATTGAGAGTAAGTTACAGTACTTGAGCGGAGGCGATTATTTCTCTCAGTTGTTGATAGTCACACACTTGTATGTTTACTACGATTGAATTAGTCAATAAGGTTATTTTTATAACGCGCAATCGTGACGCGCATCGCTGGTCTAAAGTAGGTTACAGCGTAAGCAGAAAAATGTACGGCGATGAGACCGTACATATTGGCAACCCCTAAAGAAGTTAAGATGAGTAAAGAGAGAGAAAGAACCGCCTGTACAAAGTTAAGGCTTAATGTTAAAGTAAGTATACAATTAATCAAAAGTAAAGGCAATGTTGTCTCGATGTCCTTGAGGTTGAGTGTGGCAGACGTGGTCGCGCGCCTGCTGGTTTTCGTCTCTGGCAGTCTGCTGTCGAGGTCCCATTGGCTGAAGTTCGATGTCTTCATGTTTTGGCTTCGTATTTGTTGTCCTCGGAAGTCGTTTCCTGAGCCGTACGCAGTATTTTCTTGTGACGATCCCCAGACACGTGATGACAGCAATTGTAAGTAAAAGGTAACTAATTGCATATTGGTGAATATCATGCTGTGTGATGGTGGATGGTAGTTGTGGCTCGTTCTCTTGTTGGAACCGTAGTTTCTTGTCGATTACTGTGAAGTCGTTTTTCTTGAGGGTGAAGAGTTCGTCTTGAGAGCCGTGTAGTGTTATGTTGACAATGTTATTAATCGACGAGTTCAAGTTCGGTACATGCATGTCGTAGTTTACGTTTAGGTTGCTGTTGTACTGATTGTGTGAAGTGATGGTGAGCTCTTTTGACTGCAGAACACATCCTTGACTCAAAGTTACAATAGCCGCTGATGTGATAGTTTGCGAAGTTACGTCGTTATCACAAACAGTACGTAATTCGCATCTTCCGCAACAAACAACCAGCCAGCTGTTTGATTCTTGCAATTTGATCCATGCCTCGTCGCATGACACACTGACGACGTTGCATGGCGACGTAGTTACACGATGACCCAGTAGTTTTGCTTCGCAAGGTGCATTCTTGTTCTGTAAGTTGAACACTGGTATGTTTGCGTTGCAAATAAAGTTATCTTTTTGTCTTTTGGTACATTGCTTGAAGTCTTGTGGTATTTCGCTATTTTAAACCACATATTTTAGTTATTTCACTGAGTGAGCTAGTGTTCTCACCTAATTCACACTTAGGTCTCTTAATACTTACTTCATATTATTCCATGCCAATACATTTTACATCATATACTTATACTTCGCATCCTTTATACGTTTACATTATTATTCTGCGAATCGGTCTAAAACGATTCGTTTTCTTATAAAATAATCATATTTTTCAATGTTATGACACCTACGTCAGGTTGTCAAGCTGTCAATACTTTTCCTTTTTAATTTTCTGTCATAGAGCTTCTTACTAGCTTAGTCTATGAAGATTACTTTTGATTTATATAATTTAAATTCTTTTTATCAATATGGTTAGCTCAAATATTGTATTTTATAAATTGAAAATTAATTTACACGCTCTCAGAATTCATCGAAAAGGTTTTGGATTGAATATTACTGGCTGTTTTGAATACTGGCAGGTTGCACTTTTTTTATGACAACAAGATGTCACTAACTTAAATTCTGGTTCTGATTCTGTCAAGCGGTGGATATAAAAGACGGAAAGGCCGAGGGCTTGGCAGTCTTGAATTGAGTCTTGAATTGAGTCTTGAATCTGGACTGAACGCTAGTAGTCCATTTTTCTGTTTGATACTATGAAGTTTACAATTGTATTTAAAATTTCTCTTTACAACTATTATATATAAGGCCTGTGAATCTACCAATTCTATTTTAATACAATAAATATAATTTATTGAGTGTGTTACTGGTTCTTTAACTTCGACGGTCACCGCTTCATATCAAAAGGGCTTGATTGATCAGCATATTAAGCCACAGCCTGACCTCCACACTCCTATCTGCCTGTTCCTGCACCAGTGCTACTGCTACTGCTACCTGCCTGTTATCCTGACAATTGGTTCAAGCCTTGACCATCTGCGTGCTCATCTGCCTACCTCGGGCATTCCACGCCTTCGTGTCCGTCCAGCTGCCTAGCCTGCCCGTCCAGCTGCCCAGCCTTCCTGCCTCCTAAGAAATTTCTGCCCACGTCGTGCGAAGCCGGCCCATAGTTTTATACTCAATATCCTTTTAATTAATTTTAATTTATAGTTACCTTTACTTTTATTAACGTGGCTTACGTATAGTTCATCAGAACTATACGTAACGCTACAGTTTGGCGCCCAACGTAAAATCAGCGTTATCTTTTTCAAAATTCTAAAAAAACTACCACTAGTACTTTCTTTTGGACTCTTATTTGGCTTAGTCTACTCATATTCATTTATTTATTTATTTACCTTATTCACTTTTTCTCTTCTTCTTCTTTCTTCTACTCAACACATATTCATACCTACTTACACTACACCCCACACACATCCCTTTTACCCTCTGGTAATTGGCACCCATTCTTCACTTGGAAGTGTTTTTAAAACCATTCGTGGTCACTCACAAGCTGGGGTTTGGTTTACTCTACGACGTACTGTAGGAGAATATCCTATAGTCGTTACCATAACGTTTCATAACACATAACTCTCTAATACTTCACTACCCTACACTCACCTCTTAAAGTCCTCTTAAACTTGAGTTTTCTGTAACTCTTGACCTCAACTCTACTCTCTTGAGTCGCCTTTAGCACTCATTAACCCTCACCCTACCTACTTACACTACACCCCACACACATCCCTTTTACCCTCTGGTAATTGGCACCCATTCTTCACTTGGAAGTGTTTTTAAAACCATTCGTGGTCACTCACAAGCTGGGGTTTGGTTTACTCTACGACGTACTGTAGGAGAATATCCTATAGTCGTTACCATAACGTTCCATAACACATAACTCTCTAATACTTCACTACCCTACACTCACCTCTTAAAGTCCTCTTAAACTTGAGTTTTCTGTAACTCTTGACCTCAACTCTACTCTCTTGAGTCGCCTTTTGCACTCATTAACCCTCACCCTCACCCTCATTTGGCTATAATGCATTATTATTTTTTTTTGAGCGGTAGCAACTCATTAAATAAGCCCCTAATGCATTATCTTTTCTTAGAGGTATTCTTAAAACCCTCTTAACCTTAAACTCAAGTTACTCTTGAGCTCTCTTAAACTCAAGTTACTCTTGAGCTCTCTTAAACTCAAGTTACTCTTGAGCTCTCTTAAACTCAAGTTACTCTTGAGCTCTCTTAAACTCAAGTTACTCTTGAGCTCTCTTAAACTCAAGTTACTCTTGAGCTCTCTTAAACTCAAGTTACTCTTGAGCTCTCTTAAACTCGAGTGTCTCTTAAACTTGGGGTTTTTCTTAAACTTTAAACTTTCGAGCGGATAAGCAACTCGTTAAATAAGCCCTAATGCTCTTGAGCGGATAAGCAACTCGTTAAATAAGCCCTAATGCTCTCTTCTAAATTGGGTTTTCAAACAGGTGCGGGTTACGACACCTAATTAAAAAAAAAAAGCCTTCGTAATTACAATTACAAATATTTCTTTGTTGGAGTATGCGTCATTGAATGTGAACCATATCCCCTACGTGTGAATGAATGAGAGTGTTTGACGAAAGTATGAAAGATGTTGTGTGTTGGAGCAAGGACTTATTTTAACCTTCAAAATTTTCAATGGAGTTGAAAATTTTCCGGGGTTGTTGGGGAAATGTGGTATTTCGCTATTTTAAACCACATATTTTAGTTATTTCACTGAGTGAGCTAGTGTTCTCACCTAATTCACACTTAGGTCTCTTAATACTTACTTCATATTATTCCATGCCAATACATTTTACATCATATACTTATACTTCGCATCCTTTATACGTTTACATTATTATTCTGCGAATCGGTCTAAAACGATTCGTTTTCTTATAAAATAATCATATTTTTCAATGTTATGACACCTACGTCAGGTTGTCAAGCTGTCAATACTTTTCCTTTTTAATTTTCTGTCATAGAGCTTCTTACTAGCTTAGTCTATGAAGATTACTTTTGATTTATATAATTTAAATTCTTTTTATCAATATGGTTAGCTCAAATATTGTATTTTATAAATTGAAAATTAATTTACACGCTCTCAGAATTCATCGAAAAGGTTTTGGATTGAATATTACTGGCTGTTTTGAATACTGGCAGGTTGCACTTTTTTTATGACAACAAGATGTCACTAACTTAAATTCTGGTTCTGATTCTGTCAAGCGGTGGATATAAAAGACGGAAAGGCCGAGGGCTTGGCAGTCTTGAATTGAGTCTTGAATTGAGTCTTGAATCTGGACTGAACGCTAGTAGTCCATTTTTCTGTTTGATACTATGAAGTTTACAATTGTATTTAAAATTTCTCTTTACAACTATTATATATAAGGCCTGTGAATCTACCAATTCTATTTTAATACAATAAATATAATTTATTGAGTGTGTTACTGGTTCTTTAACTTCGACGGTCACCGCTTCATATCAAAAGGGCTTGATTGATCAGCATATTAAGCCACAGCCTGACCTCCACACTCCTATCTGCCTGTTCCTGCACCAGTGCTACTGCTACTGCTACCTGCCTGTTATCCTGACAATTGGTTCAAGCCTTGACCATCTGCGTGCTCATCTGCCTACCTCGGGCATTCCACGCCTTCGTGTCCGTCCAGCTGCCTAGCCTGCCCGTCCAGCTGCCCAGCCTTCCTGCCTCCTAAGAAATTTCTGCCCACGTCGTGCGAAGCCGGCCCATAGTTTTATACTCAATATCCTTTTAATTAATTTTAATTTATAGTTACCTTTACTTTTATTAACGTGGCTTACGTATAGTTCATCAGAACTATACGTAACGCTACAGTCTTCATCCTTTAATGAGATGTAAGACTTCTTTTCAAAGTTCACGGCGATGTACTCTGACGATAACTGCATCAATTTGAATTTTTCCTCAGTTTTAAAGGGTATAGCGATAGCCCGGTAGTAGTTGAAGTCCTCATCCGAGATCAACGGAATGTGAACTTCGAACATAAAGTAGTTTTTTGTTATTCGTGCTTTCACGTAGAGCAGTTTGTAAAGTTCCTTGATATCTTGTTTGATGTTGGTCGTCGGTAGTGTCAGAGTTCTCGGCAGTTTGCCGGCTATGTCTTCCATTTGTTTGACTAGGCTGACTGGTGATATCAAGTGCACGTCCATGTGTCCACTGTAGACATTCGTGAGGGTGTTTAGGAGCATTGTTTGAATTTCTTTAAGATTTCGTAATAGTAATGATGCTGTGAGCGAAGCGGAGTTGAAGTAGCTTGTAGCCATCATTATTTGTATTTCTGTTTCAATGTTGCCCAAATTCGACTTAGTTTCATTCATGAAGCGTTCTATCATTTTGCATTGTAATTTAATGTTTTCATCGTTTTTCTTCAAAACATCGTTTTGTAGTTGCATAATTGACGTTTGGTTTTTTGCGAGTTCGCGTAAATAGTTTTCGTTGCGTTGAATGGCATCAATATCTTGGTGATATTTGTCAGCAAATCTCTGGTCTAAGACGCCGAATAAGCTGTTTGCTACCATGCCTACTCCGTCGATTAAGCCGCGTTTCTTGCGTGTTGATAAATGCTTGTGCGGAGCCAGCAGGATCGTATTGTAGAAGTTGAGTAGTTCCATCTCGTGTGAAAGTTGATCTGTCGTAGCTTGGCAATAGCTTTGATGGATTTTCTGGCATAAGCTATTTACACCGTTGACGTAGTTTTCAATGTTTTGAACGCCTTGCCAGTAGTTAGTTAGATTGTAGTACGTAAGCAAAGTCCATTCGTCGTGAATGAGTTCAATTTTGCCTATGGTGTCATAATAAATCGGCCGCTCGGGTTCCAGGTTTGTAATCTGAATTCCTGACCTTTGTTGCGTACCATATGATCCATTCACGAATATCAACATTGTGAAAATACACATCAAAATGTTTGTAAGACATTTTTTCGTTGACTGTTTTGTTGTGGTAGGTCTTTTAGTTTTGTCAGCGTTTTGTAAGTCCGTCTGACATTCTTCACTATCTCTGTTGCAAGTAGTTTCGATGGGTAGAGCAGATAGTTTCACAATTGGTCGTTTGATGACACCGGTTTGTGTTTTCAGGGTTGTCACTCGAACGTATCCGTCGGCTCCAGGGTGTAATTTCAGCACCCGTCCCATGGCCCATTTTCCTGGCGGCAAATTGTTGTCCCGGACTAGTACGATGTCCCCTTCGTTGAGGTTTTTCTTAGGATTGTTCCATTTGCTGCGCCTTTGAAGTTGTGTTAGATAGTCGTTTGACCAATTCTTCCAAAATTGTTGGTACATGTGTTCAGTTAGCTGCCATCGTCGGCGTAGATCTATGTTATGTTTTTCATTGTAGTCTGCTCGTGGTAGAGACATTGTTGGTCCCCCCGTTAGAAAGTGACCTGGTGTCAGATAGTTATAGAATTCTTCGGGGTCCTCAGTAAGCTGGCAAAGTGGCCTGGAGTTCATGCATGCTTCTATGTTCGCAAGCAAGGTAGTAAACTCCTCGTACGTCAGTTTTTGGTCTCCTAGCACCCGACGAAGGTGATACTTCATCGACTTGACCGCTGCTTCCCATAGTCCACCAGCGGTTGGCCAAGCGGGTGCATTGAAGTGCCATTGTACTCCCATGTCAGCAATACTATTGAAGAAGTCTGGCGATAAGATTTGCTTGAAGTCTTCAAACTCTTTCTGAAGCAATCTTGATGCGCCGATAAAGTTCGTACCACAGTCCGAGTAGACATGACCTGGTGTACCGCGCCTGGAGCACATTCTCTGGAAGGCTGCTATGAATGTTTCGGTGCTTAAGTCCGATGCGAGTTCGATGTGTACAGCCTTAGTTACCATGCACACGAATATGCATATGTAACCCTTTGAGGTCCGCACTCCCTTTCCTTTGTTAAGTTTGACTTCCACGTGTCCTGTGAAGTCAACTCCTGTGTGGGTGAACGGTCGCGATGGTGTCACACGTTGTGGTGGTAGTTCTCCCATGAGTTGGTTTAACTCCGATGGGTTGTAGCGGTGGCAACGCACACAGCGCCGTAGTTCAGCTTTTACCGCTCTGTTGCCGCCAACGATCCAGTACCGTTGTCGGATGTGCGCTAAAGTTAATCTGGCTCCTCCGTGTAAAGTCGTAAGATGAGCTTGATGAATCACCAACTCAGTAAGTCGTCCACTCTTAGGTAGGATGATTGGGTTCTTCATCTCGAAAGGTAGAACAGAGTGGTTCAGTCGACCACCGACTCGGATGATGCCTTTGTTGTCCAGATATGGCTTAAGTTTGAAAATGTAACTTTTAGTAGAAATAGTTTTAGTAGTTTGAAGTTGTTTGTATTCTTGCGCAAGTTCCGTTTGTTGCACATATTTTATTATTTGTTCTTTTGCACTGCTTAATTCGCACAAAGTAAGGCATCCGGTGTCACGTTTGGCCTTGTTTCTTGTATTTGCAATGAATCGTTGTATCCATGCTGCAATTCTGTTCACTTTGGTCAATGAACTGCAATTAGTTAATAAATTATGAATACAATTATTGTTTTCTTTGTTCGTCGAGTTTGATTTTGCTTGGCAAACGCTGCCTATGTTCGTAGTAAATGTGCATGTTACGTTTTCTTCACGACTTTGTTCTTGGAAGCTAGGCAGAAATGTAGGACCTTCCCACCACAGACTGAAAGTTTGTAGCTTGGTGGGTAGCATGCCTCTTGATGCGCAGTCTGCAGGGTTATCTTGTGACTTCACATAACGCCATTGCTCGGCTGGTATGATTTGTCTTATTTTTTCAACCCGGTTAGCGACGTATTTTTCCCTTTTGGATGTGTCCCCCTGTATCCAAGCCAGGACCACTTGGGAATCGCACCAAACGCTTGTAGTTATGTCGAAGCCATTCAGGGCGTCTCTGATTTTTTCGATGAGTTGCGATAGTAAGAGTGCGCCACAAAGTTCAAGTTTCGGTAATGTGATCGTTTGTGATAGCGGCGCCACTCTTGTTTTAGCAGCGAGTAATGTTATTGTTGACTTGTTTGTTTCTTCTCTGACGCAGCTGTATACCACGCAAGAGTAAGCCTTTTCACTGGCGTCACAGAATCCAAATAGTTCTATCTTCTTGTTTGTTGTACGGACCCAGCGCTTGATTACCATAAGTTTTACATTGGGTATGTCAGCTCTTAGTTTCAGCCACTTTTCTGCTATTTGTGACGGTAACTGATCATCCCAGTCAAGTTTGTTGATCCAGACTTCTTGAAATAGTAGTTTTGCCGCAATAGTTATGGGTGATAGCCAACCCAGCGGATCGTAAAGTTGCGAAATTTCAGAAAGCAGCCGCCTTTTAGTTATCTCGGATCGACCTTTTTCTTCAAATTTCCAGTTAAACACAAATGTGTCGGCGTGCGGATTCCAACCTAGTCCTAAGGTTTTCATTGATTCCTCTTGCTTAAAGTCAAAAGTAGTTCTGCGTGAAATCTGTTCATCGCTTAAGTTTACTAGTAGTGCTGGATCATTGCTGGACCACTTGCGTAAGTTCATCCCGGCTCCTTTTAACATGTCGATAAGAGATGTCTGGAGTTCCTGGGCCGCTTCTAGTGAGTTGTGGCCGCTTATGACGTCATCGACGTAAGTTTCGTTCAACAGTATTTTAGCAGCCGTGGGGTATTTGCAGCCGTCATCGTATGCAAGTTGCTTGATGGTTCTCATGGCTAGCCACGGTGCGCACTTAGTGCCATAAGTGACAGTGCAAAGTTGGTACTCCTGCAGCTTCTCTGACTGTGTAGTTCGCCAGATAATTTTCTGCAAATGTTGTTGTTCCTCAGACAGCCAGATACATCGGTACATTTTCTCGATGTCAGCTGTAAAGGCGTATTTGTAAGTTCTCCATTTTATGATAAGTTCTTGGATATCTTTTTGTAGGTTGGGGCCTTTTTCTTGTAAGGCGTTCAAGCTGTATCCTGTGTTAGTTTTCTGAGATGCGTTGAAGACAACCCTGAGTTTCGTGGTTGTAGATTCTTCTCGAAGTACTCCGTGATGTGGTAAGTAGCATTCCGTCGTTGACGATTGTATAGGTTTTGTTAGTTTCATGTGACCTAGCTCCAGGTATTCCTTAAGGAACCCTTTGTATAGCAATGCAAGACGGCTATTTCTTTGAAACCGTTTTTCTAGTTGCAGCAATTGTGATACTGCTATCGTTTTCGATGATCCAAGTTTATGTTCGTAATCTGAACATAGAGGCATCTTCACAATGTATCTTCCGTCTAAACCACGGCGAGTAGTTTCCTTGTAGTAAGTTTCACATTGATCTTCTTGAGATTGATCAGTGTTTGCTTTTGTTACGTCTTCACACTCCCAAAATTTCGTTATTTCGGACAAGTCGAGTAGGGTGACGTGACAGTTAAACGTTTCTAGTTTTCCACACAAAATCCATCCCAGCTGTGTCTGTTGAGCAACTGGTGATTTTGGTGCGCCCTTTAGTATTCCGTCTTGGATTATTTCTGCGTATACGTCAGCTCCAAGCAGTATGTCAACAGCCCTTGAAATGTTGTAGTCAGGGTCTGCTAGTTTTAAGTTTTGCAAGTGTGACCACTCAGGTCGTTCAAATGTGTAGTTTGGTAGTTTGTTGATTAATTTCTTCATAATCAACGCCTCAGTGTCGAAAGTATATTCGGAGTGGATTGATTTGCATGTTAGCTTCAGGCGCCCTTTACAGTCGCCCGATACAGTACCAACTCCCGATATCTTTGCAGTCATTTTGCTTCTCGGCAGCCTCAGCAGTTGTGCTGCGTTTTCAGTTATCAAATTAACTTGTGAGCCCTGGTCTACGAGCGCACGAAGAGCGATGTAAGTGCCATCTAACGATTTGACCTTGATCTGGACGGTTGTAAGTAAAACCTCCATCTCGTTGGTTGATAGGTGGTTTGAACTTGGTTCAGTTTCCTTTGGTCGTTGACCTGAACGCTGATTTTCATAGCTCGGTGAAGGTGTATTTTTGTTGTAGTTGTTGTAATGTAAGAGCGTATGATGTTTCATATTGCATTCCTTACACGTTTTTGTAGAGTTGCAAGTCTGGTTTTCGTGTTTGAACAAACAGTTTTTGCATATCCGCAATTTTGCAACTGTGTTGTTACGTTGCTTAGTATCCATGTCCACAAATTGCTGACATTTCATTAGAACATGATTGTTTTTACAAAGAGGGCATTGCCCATACGAAGTGTGGTAAGTTTTCGGATGCCATTTTTTCTGATCGTAGTTTTTTCGAAACGTATGTTTTTCGTTTCCAGTTGATTTTCCTGAATTTTGTACCTCTTTCTTCGAAGTTTTCATGGTTTCAAACGCTGTAAACTGGTTTTCTAAGAACATTAGAAATTCATGAAGTGTTGGTACCTCTCTGTTGTCGTTTAAGTCTTTTATATATTCTTAGTAGCTTCTTCAAGTTGTAAGCGTCAGGCTTCTGTATGACAGGCAACTGCAACACTATGCTAATAGTGTTCATATAGGCTGAGAACTGTAGTCGACGGTTATCGTACCGTTGATTCAATATTTCCCAGCATGAAGCGTAGTTGTTGGCGCTGATGCCCAGGTGTTGCACCAGCCTTTCTGCTTCGCCTTTCAGTTTGGTCTTCAGATGCTGCATTTTTTGTGCGTTATTCAGCGACGGGTTTTTGTGTATGGTCTCCAGGAATAGATCTTTAAACGATGTCCACTTGCTGTAGTGTCCTGAAAACTCTGGTATCTCGATTTTCGGTGCTGAACGTTCGTGATGAGCGTTAGACCATATTTTGCCTTTCAGGCGTTTTCTTGTTTCGTCGTATTTGGATTCCATGCTGTAGAACATGTCATAGTATGTCTGATTCGATCCTTTTAGTAGGGCTTCCAGTTCCCAGTGAGTGTTGTCAAGAGCATCCCATTTCGACTTCAAGATTGACAAGTGATCATCAAGTTCCCATTTTTCAGCTAGGCCTTCATAGTCAATTTTAGCCATAGCACGATCCATCGCCTTGAAGTTACATTCTTGCTTAGTCAGTAGCGTCTTTGTCTTCTCGTCAAGCTCTCCCCCTGAGGACTCCGTAAGGTCGAATTTGACGCTTTCTCCTGCAACTTGTTGTAACATACTCGTAATGTCGGCTCTAGTCGTTTCATACATAGTTTTTGTCTTGCCGTAGACCTCTTCCACAAAGTAGTTTATGTTTTTATCTTCAATTTCCTGCAAAAGCAATGTGTGCCTTGCATTGAAATCCATCCATTGAGCTTCTAATGAAGACAGTCGCTTGTTCAAGTAATCAGTTGTTTTTCTTGTCTTGCTATCCTTTTTGTAGTTGTTGCATAATGTTTTTATGTTTTCGAGACACGTAGACTGGAGTTGTAGCTTATTCATCTTGATTTGTTAGACAAATAGCTTCCTTATAGTTTACAAGATAACTTTCCTTACGTGTTTGAAGATTCTCCCAGTATTTGAAGTCTCTTCTAGTTATAGTTGAAGGCGCTTCCAGTAGTCGAAGGCTCTTCCAGTAGTTGAAGTTAGTTTCAGTAGTTGACGACTCTTCTTGCAATCGAAGACTCGTCCAGTAGTTGAAGTCAGTTCTGCAGGTGACGGCTCTTCTAGTAGTCGAAGACTCACCCAGTATCTGCAGCTGGTTCCGGTACTCAATGTGCCTGTACTCGAGCTAAGTATATGCGCCTTCTCAATCCAACTGGGGCGACCCTCTTCCGGGAGACCAGCTGAACCGATTCGCTACCGTACAAGAGACACAAACACACTAAGATACGCGAAGGCTCGAAGGACCATAAATGTACGGGTTGTAAGTCCGTACATGTAATTTGTCGTGAAGGTTTGTAAGTTAAGTTAGTGAAGAGAAACGCGTTCCACTAAGATGCAGTTAAGTTTATTGAGAGTAAGTTACAGTACTTGAGCGGAGGCGATTATTTCTCTCAGTTGTTGATAGTCACACACTTGTATGTTTACTACGATTGAATTAGTCAATAAGGTTATTTTTATAACGCGCAATCGTGATGCGCATCGCTGGTCTAAAGTAGGTTACAGCGTAAGCAGAAAAATGTACGGCGATGAGACCGTACATAGAATTTACAAAAATCCTTTCTTAACTAACGTTTACTATCTTTATACTACCGCCTGCCAAAATTCTGCTCCATGAAGTAAATTTGTACATCTTATCTTTACAAACCCAACCCCTTTTAGGGGTAATTAAAAAAGGTAATTAAAAAAACAATACACATTAATTATTTGTTACGGAAGTATTTCCGAAAAAAATTAAGTGAATCGATTCCCGTATTAGATTAGATAGATTCATACAATTTAGGGTTAGGGTTAGTTACACCTCCCATTTCTCCCCTTTCGATTTTTAAGCACAAAGAAGTAGCCTATGTCCTTTTCAGGGTCTCAAAGTATCGCCATACCAAATTTCATCTAAATCCGTTCATAATAAGAAAAAGTTGCATGATATGAAGTTACATATATAGTTTACCCCCCCCCTACCTCCCCCTTCGTGTTGTATGCAAGTAGCCTATCATATGTCCTTCCCAAGGTCTTAAACTATCTCCATACCAAATTCCATCTAAATCGGTTCATAATAGAAAAAGTTGCATAATAAGAAGTTACATACAAAATTAACCGTCCCCCCATTCCTCCCCTTTCGTGTTTTATGCAAGTAGCCTATCATCCTTTTCAGGGTCTCAAAGTATCGCCATACCAAATTTCATCTAAATCCATTCATAATAAGAAAAAGTTGCATGATATGAAGTTACATATATAGTTTACCCCCCCCCCCCCCCCTACCTCCCCCTTCGTGTTTTATGCAAGTAGCCTATCATATGTCCTTCCCAAGGTCTTAAACTATCTCCATACCAAATTCCATCTAAATCGGTTCATAATAGAAAAAGTTGCATAATAAGAAGTTACATACAAAATTAACCGTCCCCCCATTCCTCCCCTTTCGTGTTTTATGCAAGTAGCCTATCATCCTTCCCAAGGTCTCAAACTATCTCCATACCAAATTTCATCTAAATCGGTTCTGCGGTTTAATAAGAAGTTTTATCTAAAACTACCCCACCCCCCCATTTCTGCCTCTTTATGTTTTATGAAAAAAAAAAGTAGCCTATGTCCTTGCCCGGGTCTCAAACTATCTCCATACCAACACTTGCATCTAATTCGGTTCAGCGGTTTGAACGTGAAAAGGTAACAAACAGACAGACAGACAGAGTTACTTTCGCATTTATAATATTAGTATGGATTCTCTTTGGTCCGCGCGCTCTGTCGTTTGTCTATGGTTTCGAAAAATGATCACTGAGCACTCTTATTGAATTGAGAGTCAGGTGTAAAAGGAACTTAGGCTCTAGGTACATAGACATTCTAACAGCGAGAACAATTGAACGCTACCGAAATGTCACGTGATCTAAAAGCCGTTCCACAAGGCGCGTTGCATCAGCGTTGTGTCGACGTAGCGCTGTTGCTGCATCGTTTTGCATATTAATAACCGTAGCTTACACACGGTGCGCTGCGTCGACGCAACGCACACACGACTGACTCTAGCCCCTGAGACGATGCGGGAGGGGTGAACTCACTGCAACGCCGGAGCGGCAGCGCCGCTGTCGACAGAACATTACGACTGCGTTGTAGCAACGCTGCTCGCAGCGCCTGTGTGGCCGGTAATGCGTCAAAATATTTGCGACGCAACGCAACGCGCTGTGTGGACTGGCTCTTACTCTTACTTTTCGATAGTTACTAGGTATCGCTGGTAGAATTTCACTTTGTCTAGAATTCCTGCCCCCTTAGCAAAGTTACAAACGTTTCGTATGGAATCTCTTTCTACAATCTTTGACGCTTTCTATTTGTATAGTCTGACCACGTGACTAACTAACTAACTATCAGACGTGTCATTCCCATACATTGTTTCGTTTTCTATTAGCGTTATCGATGGTAGATTATCAACTTGGCTACAGGTGCTGTACAGAATACAACACTGGACGAATTCACTCATTATACAGATGGAATAAAACCTACTGGCGGTTCGAAACAGTCCGGGCGTCACTGCGCAGCAGCAAATTCATGTGCCAGCTGGAGTGAAGCGTGAACTGCGCAGTGAAAAGTAAACATTGCAGACGTCATTAAGTTTGAAACGACGTATACTGAATAGTCCTCCAGACCGATTATCAGCCACGGCGGCCAGTCTCAGAGGAGACAAGCGTGCGCAAACACAGGTGCGCTCTCTGTTTCCTTACTCTTAAGCTACAGTCACACACAGCGAATACTCACTGCAATTAAGCACTCGCTGTGTTTGACAGGTTATTCGCTGCAAATAGATTAATTCGCCATGACTTGTATTCGCTGCCATTAGAATTGAGCATGTTCAATTTAACTCACTGCAAATGCAACTCGCTGCGAGAATTCGCTGCGTGTGACAGGGTACTCGCTGCGAGTAGCCATTCCGCTAAGCGCGCCGCTCCAGACTACACGCCCGTGCTTCTGTCGAAATTTTCGAGTAGAACTCGCTGTGTGTGGCAGGCAGCGAATTGTCGTTGCGGGTATTATTCGCAGATAATATATTCGCAGCGAGTATTCGCTGTGACTGGAGCTTTATAGTCCGACGGGACAGCTATCCGACACGAACGGAGAACAGATCAAGCGTAGGACCAATGGCTTAGCGCACTTTCTGAGGCACGAAGGTTCGAGCAATTTCTAATAATAATAAGCAGCAATAATACCTAATATGTAAGGGGTAAATGCACCCTTTGTCAGCCAATGGCTTAATAGCTACGAGCCTCGACCAACACCTTAGGAGGCTCTCGTTAGGCGGCTGTGTCAAGGGCCTGATCAAGAAAGCAGTACTGCTGGACACGGCTCGTAATGTTAGGAGGCTACTCTCTCTGCAACCCTGACCACCGGTAGCTTGGATCCTGTTCCCGATACCGGTGGGCCTCTTTTTTTTATATTTTTAAATGTTTTTTTTTTGTAATTTATTTTATAAAGATATTTAAAAATATAGATAATAAGAATAGAAATGAATAAAGGACATAATAATAATATTATTTCCAATAATAATACTCTTCACGTAACCAGAGGGCTGGCCTTTTCTTCGGCCAGAGAATCAGCAGTACCATCCAACGTGGCAATGCTGCCAGCGTTCTGGGCACGTTTCCCGTTGACATCGATGTGGACGAATTTTTTGGGGCACAATGAGCCCTTTTCCCTCTCCCCTTTGTATTTGTATATAGGTTTTTTTTAAGATTATTCAATTGTATATATTTTAATATATTTGTTACTTTAATAAAGGAATAAATTTCGAATGGAAAAATCCAATGACACTTTCTCCGACCTGGGCATCTAATCCGGGACCTCACGCTTTTCAGTTGCACTTACGACCGCGAGATTAACAGAACCATCATCAAACTAATACAATTAAACTTACACTTACAAAGACAATGTTGAATTTAATTTTCATTTCTAAAACTCAAATACTGTCTTGCCAATTTATTAATTACAATCTTGGAACGGCCACAGAATATCAAGTTTAATAACATTAATTAACATTGGATCTTACTTTGTGCTATCGGGTAGAGCGTAGTTGCAGGGTTTTTATCAGATTAATTTTGGACTTTATTAGAACTTGTTGAAAAAGAAAATGCAGGTACGTTTCCTTTCTTTTTTCGCGTCCTGCCCTGGTTCAGGCCATGGCACGCCAAACGAGAGGGAGACGCAACGGATACGCCTTCACGCCCCTAGCCACCGCAGGAGACGAGCTGGTTGTCGGGAGTCGCAAGCCGATTCCCGGCCACCGTAGGCGCGGGCTTGCGGACGGTGAGTAATGGGTAGCTCGCCGTCTGATAAGGACCAGGCCCAAGTTGACGGCGGTCTCAAAGAGATGTCAGCAAAAACTGACGGGGTCCGTTAGGGCCGATGCCTGTCTGGGTCGCGGATAATGCCTGGTGGAGTCGCAGGAGTTGACCGAAACATACGAGTCATACTCCTCCGTCTCTACAGGTCCAGCTGCCATCGCCTGTCTAATTTGTGTTTGGATTCTAAGGTCCACCGTAGCAGGCCTAGGCCCAGCCGCACACGGTCTGACTCCCTCTCTAATAGGTGTCGACGAAGGGGGAGAGCCCTCTAAATCCAGGGCATCTAAATAAGCGGGAGAAGTGCCAGCTTCCGGAAAGTCAGGCGACTGGGAATCAAAGTCAGGATCCGGGGTCGGTTCTGTGCTAGCAATTGGGGGCCCATCCCGAATTGAGGGGTCCGAAGTCGCATCTGAAATCGCGACTACTGTTCGGGTAGTTACCTCACGCATGTCCGAGCCCGTTTCAGGCACAGCCGCTCTGACAGCGGCCCTTGGCCTCACGCGCTGTGAAACCGGAGGGTTTCGTGGTCGCGGGCCCCGACCCAGGCTTGGTAGGCAGACTCTTTTCGGGTCTTAGCGTGGGCGCATTCTGCATTATACCAAGGTTGGGATTTGTGACCGAGCGGAATGTCGGAGAATGGAATGAAATACTCCATTCCCTGCCGAATCACATCCGCAACCGTGTCTGCACAGTTCGAGGGGTCACCCGAGGAGAAGCAGACGTGCCGCCAAGGATAAGACGGAAAAAAGTGCCGCATTTCGTCCCAGTCTGCTGACTCGTATCGCCATACTCACCTCGTGCCTCTACGACTCTCATCTGGATGAGAGCAAGTCAACACGGATTTCACCAGACAGTGGTCAGCGAGGTTGAGACCGACACTGAAAGTCTGTCCGGATCAGTTGTCAGCAGAAGGTCTAAGCAATTGGGTGTATGGCCGTCAACCGGTACCCACGTTGCCATATTCACCAGCTGGGTTAGATCTAGCGATAGAGAAAATTTGCGCGCCTCTAACCCGGCATGGTCAGTTTTCTGGAAAGGGTACACAACCACTCCTTATGATGGGTTTTTTTTTTTTCGGCGTTGGAACCGGTCAACAAGGCGTCGCCGCGCAGTCTCAGTTACTATTGTTACTAAGCGAATGAACTGTCTACACGACAAATCCCGTACTGCGTGCTGTACGAAACATTAAGCGGTCCAGGGATGTCACTGCTTCGCACACCCCCAAAGGGTGTTATAACACGTATTAAACGTGCCACGGAGCAGCCGGCTACTAAAAGTGAACAGATACTCGTAAAATCAGCGAAAAATAATAAGACCACGGTTGGCGGCGGCCCGCAAACGGCTAGAGTATGAAGTAGCTCAACTTTAAGCATAAATCGACCTCGATTTAGCACAAAAACGTGCACAAATTCAGAAAGCCTTGCTTCCGAAAAAACTAGAAGTCGATATAGCAGATTTACAAGAAAATTACGGCTCAGTTTCGAAAAGTTCTCGAATAGTCGAGTCGTGGCTCAACAAGCAAGGTGGCGTCGCATCCATCGCTAAAAGCGATTGCGCAGAAAATGTCTGACCACTAAATTCGATGCCGATATTTAATAAAACCTGGGAACCATATAGAACAGCAACAGGACTTTGTCAGCGAGCGCCCGCCGCGTGACGATAGCATCAACCAGTTGACGGAGGCGTTGCACCAAGTACTTACTAGAAGTAACGTTCGTGACAACAACAGAGAACTCTTTGCGCACCTAGCAACTTCAAAAGATTTACCGCTGTTCGATGGTGACCCTCTGCAGTGGCTGCAGTTCAAGGAGTCATAATTATAAAGAGTCGTCACAATTGTGCAGTTATAGCGATGAAGAAAACATTTGGCGGTTACGAAATCGCCTACGTGGTGACGCAAAAGAAGCCGTGTCATCGCTCCTCATCGGCAGCACATCACCGCAAGCTACAATTGACACCTATGAATGCCTATGGTCTGCCGAATTCATAGGTGTCAACCTATGAATTCGGCAGACCCGAGTGTATAATTAATAAAATAACAACTCAACTCAAGAAAATTAACCCACTCCCGATTGCATACCACACGGAGATCGTGAATTTCTCCATGAAAGTAGAAAACTACGTCACGGCTGTTAAAGCTACTAATTTGCAGGAACACCTCTACAAAGTCCAGAAACGACGTCTATAATACTTTCAAAGTTACCGCCCGTCCTTATCAATAAATGGGCTGAGTATACATACGAGAGACAGGATAGTTCTATACCTAAACTAGTAATACTATCGGAGTTTTTCTATAGAGAAGCTTGTATCGTCGCTATCTCAGTTGTGAGTTACATACATAATCAGAACGACGTAAGGAATAAATACGACAATAATAATATAAAAACTCATTCGGTGTTAGCTACTTCTTCCGACAATAATAAATTCTGCAAGTTTTGTCGAACCTCTCCGGAGTACGCTTTGGACAAGTGCGGCAAGTTCAAACGCGATTTGTGAAAAATAAGGAACAGACTAATGAGATGAAGTATTTGGGTCCAATGAGGGAGAGGCCGTAGTTCACCTGGGTGTACCATGGGCAATTATTTTTGCTCATAGCTCACCTGGGTGGATCACGGGAAATGTTTTTTTCCCGTAGAACACTGATTATTTATGCAACATTCAACATTCATTAATTTTTTTTTGGCTTAATTCCGTTCTAAACTTATATAATTGTAGCCCAGTCGCGAAGCGGGAAGCGGTCAACCACCGCGGTAGTAATTTACTGGCGGTTAAAAATACGTGCGCATGTAAAAATGGCTAGCCGCGCGGTAAGCCGTCCCCGCGGTTAACCGCTAGTGCGTAAGGGGACTAAGACTTTACATTGCAAACATTAAATATAAAATTAATTACAATTATTACATTTAATGATATATTAGTAATAACTAATATAAGGCAGTTCATCAGTTCAGTTCTTTGTATAGTGCATAACAAAATCTTAAACAAAATAGACTGTTTAATATGGCATTTTCTCTTTGATGTTTCTAAAGTACTGGCCATTTGACATAAAATATTTAAAGCTGTCAATATATTTTCTTTGAAATGTAATAATACAAACAATTTATATATAATTAATAAATAATTCATCTAAATCACACTGCAGCGATGTCTGCTGAGCAAGAACTTAACTTTATTAGGAGAAAAGGAGGCACAGTTATTTTGTGTGCACACCATCAATATTATAAAAAAACAATTTAAAAATGGCTCTGAAATGTGGAGATGCTCATCTTATAAAAAGTTAAAGTGTACAGGAAATATAATTTTAGTAAAAGTTAGTAAAAATTTTCTATATATTTCGGAGTACAGTATAGACGATTGTTGACGGCGGTTCACTGTAGAGGATCATAAATTTGATTACTTAGTGCCTTTTCACACGCGCCGGTTGCCGGGTAGCCGGTGCCGGGTACCCGGCGGCGAATGTATAGCCATGTGCATGTGTACGTGTGAAAGCTAACGCTTACCTATAAACTTCGCCGCCGGGTACCCGATAGCGGCTATCCGGCAACCGGGGCGTGTGAAAAGATACTTTCTGTGGCCCGTGTCACCGAGGTGAAATATTTATATTATATTTGAATAATATAAATACATTTTCAGGACAAACGCATAATTAAGACAAAAGATCATACGTGCTCGCCTGATTCATCCATAAACGATGTCGCAAAAGAAATCACTCTCTTAAAAGATAAAGTAAAGGAATCTACTCGACCTGTACCCGAGTTATATGAGAGAACTATTAACAGAATCAAAAATAAAGGCCTAGATATTGTAAAGACGGTACCAACTATGTCAAGCATTCAACATTGTCTATACGATATAAGAAATAAGGCGTTGTGCGTTAACAAAACGACTTTTACAAATTTGGAAGAAGTGGAAGTGCCTTCGAAGTTTAAAAGCTTTGTACTAGCCGACTATTACTACGAAGGTTCAAGCATTATTATATTTTGCACACCATACGCCAGAAAAAAATTGTAGTGTTTTGTTGTGAGTTTATGGGTGACGGAACCTTCAAATGCTGTCCAAAACCCTTTTATCAACTTTATTCCATTCACGGAGATACTCGTACTGGCAGTTCTATTGAAACCACAAACGTTACGCCCCTAATATTTGCATTGTTACCTAACAAATCACAAGCCACGTACACCATATTATTTAATTTGATTAAATCTGCATTAATACATTTCAAACCTATAAAATACCATTCTGATTTCGAAAAAGGAGCAATTAATGCCAACCAAGAGGTTTACCCGGGAATAGAAATACGCGGCTGTTATTATCACTGGCATAAAGCTTTATGGCGTCAACGCAAATTTTTTTAACTAAAATCAAAAGGCCAAACGAGGATAATCGGTCTCACTACAGTTCTTCCACTTTTACCAGCTGAAGCTATGTTGGATGGCTATGAGTATATAAAAAAGGAAGGCTGCGAATTGAATATGGAGATATTTTTCAAATACATTGACAGTTTCTCGAAAAAAAGTATTTTAGCGAAATTTTATTAGTTTTTGGGGAAAGGAATAGAACAAATAACGTACTAGAGGGGTATTATTAAAAACTGAATAAAAAAATAAATACAAACACGACTATTCTACTCAGTCTATTAAATGTTCTGTTCGAAATGAAAAATCTAAGTTCAAAAAGACGAAAAATGGACATCGAAAATGATGACTACATTACTGGTATTCAGATGCAACTCGTATCCGGGGAAATTATTGTAGGAGAGGCTTTGGAAAAACTTCGCTAATATGGCACAACACATGCAAATTTTATTTTATTTCAATGTTGGAAAGCCCAAGTAAAGAAGATAACAGATGAACACAACCTCCGATATAAAAGAATGTATTGGCTGCTGGGAAGAAACTCCATGCTGTCCATGCAAAACAAATTGTTGCTGTACAAACAATTCTTTATGCAAGTTTGAACTTATGGTATTCAGCTATGGGGCTGCACCAAATAAAGCAATTTATTTATTATACTATTCTAGAACAAAGTGCTAAAGGAAATTGTAAAAGCACCTTGGTACATACTTATTTATTTTATTCATGCAATAAGGCATGCCAACAACATATTTACAAATTCATTGCCGAGTCAGTGACATACAAGATGGTCTTGTGCAAACATGTCAGTTACAGGCGTGCACATCATTCAGTCTTTAATTACAATTTTTATGTTCGCGAATATGAAATTAATTGAGTAATATGTCTTTTAATTGAAATGAACTACAATAATTGCACTTAAATTAATGTAGAATTGAATCAAATTGTTGTAGAATAAAAATTAAAATAAATTACAATTACATAACACATTAATTACTAGTAAGGTCAAATATAAAAATTACAATTAGATCACAATAAAATACTAGTGAGTCAAGGACAAAATCAAATTAAGTTACAATTGTTTCACAAATAAAATACCATCAAGTCACAGTTAAAATTAAATTAAATAACATCACAAAAAAAACTAGTGTGTCAAGGTTAAAATCTAATAAAATGATGTCAAACTTAGTTGATAATCTTAATATTTTGAGTACACAAAAACATACGAAATGATGACTCAGAAAAAGTGATCCAGAAATTTGCAGATGATCACGAAAAGAGACTTCATCAGCATGTGAACGTCGAGGCAATCCAGCTTCTCAGCCACACAAACATAGTGAGAAGACTAAAAAGACCAAAACCGTTCGAGGTAGTGTTTGATTTTAGTTAATGTGAATATTGAACGTACAAAAATGCTACCAAATAAACACAAGAACGAAGTGTATTCGCTTTAATAGAACAATGAGAAAATTTGATATTGGACACCTTCTTAGTAAAGATAATGTCTTATTTTAGGTTATAATTAAATTACTTACTAGTCTATTTATAAGACTAGATTGTAATAAGATTAGGTTCCATCCTATTGATCAACACGATGAAAAGGAAAAAAAAACAAATAACCCGACTGCTTAAAAGCAAATTAAAAAGACATAAAACAAGATGTCATGCTGTGCAATCGAAGGATACATATTCGCGAGCTGAATGAACAAAAGCATATGTATCCTTCAACGTCACACGATATTTCAACGCATAATTGCATCGTCACCACTTTATTTTTACGTGTCTATAGAAAAAATACTATTGTTATTAAATAAATAAAAGCAAGCCTATATAATTGAGTTATTTTTTTTATGTCTAACATATAGCTACAGCTATATAGATTGCAAAAAAATATCACGCTGGCTTTAACATTTAATATCTCCTATTATTCTTTCGTAATACCACGACAGAAACATTTGGACATTCTGGTGAACTATAGGCAAAAATAATTTCCCATAGTCCACCTAGGTGAACCAGGCGGCTGGATCATGGGCAACACACGATTTGCACGCCATGTTATGACAGGATATTTGCTGAAATAAATCTAAACATATAGAAGAAGAAGGTGACTGACTGACTGACTGAACGACTCACTCACTGACCATCAACGCACAGCCCAAACGGCTGAAGCTTCAATCATGAAACTTGGCATGTAGGTTCCTTTGGTAGTGTAGGTGAGCACTAAGAAAGGATTTTTGAAAAATTCCACTCCTAAGGGCGTGAAATAGGGGATGAAAGTTTGTATGAAAAGCCGTCAGTTTTAAAGTCAGGATCCTCATATTTTGGGTTTAGGCTGAAGATTAAAAAATAATTTACACGTGTCTTAGCGATTTTCAAGATTCCACCCCCATGAGGGTGAAAAGGGGGATGAAGTCATGGGTATAATGAAATCGTCTAGAGACTTGATATTTTGCACATAGATACTTTATATTGTGCAGGCAGTCACAAAGAAAGGATTTTTGTGAATGAAATAGGGAATGAAAGTTTGTATGAAAGTCGGTCAGTTTTGAAGTTAGGATCTTCGAAATTTGGGTTTGGGCTGAAGGCAAAAAGGTCATTTGGGAATTCCGTCTTTGGGGGGGGGGGCGGATCGTGGGGGATAAAATGTTGTGAACAAAAGTCCTTCTTTTACAAAGTAAAAATTATAAAAAATTCTTTGAATACTTTAAAGTCTGTTGGTAACTATAAAATGGCTAAACGCATAAAAATAGGAATTAAATAGGGACGGAAAAAACCTGCTTCGCCATGACAATTAATAAGGCTCACGGACAGACTCTGGAGTATGCTGGTGTAGATTTGAGGGCGAATTGCTTTTGCCATGGACAGTTCTATGTAGCGAGTTCACGTGTTAGCTCATCAAATAATCTGGTGATATTGGCGTCGACATCCAAAATGGTTAAAAATTTTGTTTATAAGGAAATACTTTAATTAAATTACTCACTTATGCTTATGATTACTTAATATTAGTCATGGATAAACACAAAAATAATGAAGGAATAGGGACTGGACATGGATAGAGTGTCTTGATGATAAAGTAGGCAAGTATATGTCTGTCCTAATAATCACTTTCGCATTACATTATTTTTTACTTTTTCTCTACATACTGTTAAAATATGGTAAGGAGAAGCATGTAGTTTACGCGTGCGAAGCCGCGAGCAAAAGCTAGTTTACTATAAAACCTTATGTATAATCTAGCAAATAAATATTTTTAATGTTATTTGATTTGCAAAATCAATATTCCTAGCCAGGAATCGAACCCGTTGATTTTGGAAAAAAAACACGCTGTATTATTACACCATCCGATAGTATCGCTAATAAGGATAAAATTCTGGGCAGTAATGTTTACAAAGTACTTGTTTGTGTCGGCAATCTAAGAAGACTCGTATCATGCAACTGTTGATATGAAAAAATCTTTGGATAATATTCTAAGCGGTATCAAAATTATTGCAATGCTGAATATAGCACAATTATTTAGTTGTCGAATTCGACTATTTGTTGACAATAATGGTCATCATTTCATGGCTTAATGTCGAATAGGGAGATACTTACATCGTCGTCGAGTTGCCAGCTTGTCGGTTTTTTATCGGTTGCATTTCAGAGAGTGTGCGATGGAAGTGCATGATCTAATTCCGCCTAGCCCGTTTCATCATCGGACTACAAGACGTACGGCGATGCGCCATCGGGACATGGTGGATATCCTACCCATACGCACTAAACGTTTTGGAAATACTTTCATTATGAGGAAAGGAAAAGAAAGAAATAAGGAGGAAATAAGGAGTGGAATTCCCTGCCGGAGTCTGTGTTTCCAGATAGCTACAACCTCGGGGTCTATAAGTCAAGAGTGAATAGGTTACTTCTAGGCAAGCGTGTTACACCGTCGACCACATTATCGCTTACCATCAAAATCAAAATCAAGGTATTTATTTCAAGTAAACTTTAGAAGTACTTTTGAATTGTCAAACAAAAAATTAATAAAAAGATGACTCTAGTTGCAAATTCGCAAGCGTCTGTAAGTCTCAATGGAGAAGAATCTGCAAGAAACTCGCCGGACACTCTTTTCCATCAGTTTTAATTACAAGTTTTTGGTTACATCATTCTTGTTGAAAAAATACATATATGTGAGAACGATGTAAAAAGACGTGTACGTAAAAGCGTCTAGAGTAACAAATAATAAAAAAAGCACTAACAGGCCGAGACAGCTAAGTTATTACCAATCCCAACTGATGGCGCCCGTTCACGAACATGACGCATGGATCGGCACCACTCAGCTCAACCATCATGAAGGGAACCGAATGATCTAACACATGTGCTACCATCAGAGAGAAATTAGAAAGAGCATGACACACTCAACTGCCAGGGCACACAGAAGTCAATGAACGACACATAGGTACAGTGAATGGTAGATTTATCTACAGTCGGAACATAGTACTCACACATGTGTTGTGCAATTATATAATACTAAAAGAAATTGAGTTTATACAATACAAAAATTTCATACAGTCTTCAGCAGGTCAAACAATACTTCGATACTTTTCTCACTAATTGTTCTTGCGCCCTAGTGGCTGCGGAGCAGGACCAGCATTGAGGTGAGATAGTGGTCAAACGCAAGCCTACCTATAATAAAAAAAACTTAAGTTTCCCGTATGTCCTATAAAAAATACCAAAAAAAATTAGTTTGTAGGCACAATTAAGTGCATTCTTATGGTGGCCATACACCATTCTTCCTATCGTCCAATCGGCATGACACTGCAGGCATGATCCAATCTGCGGTTCGACTATATACACCACCCACGATCAGTTTAAATTGCCCAATCGGCAGCGACGTTCAGTTGAAGCCATGGCGTCACCGGTAACAGACGACGATGGTACAGCTTTAGCCGTTTTGGGCACTTTACTCGTGAAAATGAAACAAAAAAAGAAAAGATCGATCAGCGTGGTGCAAACAGTGGTAATAAAAAGAAAACAGTTTACTCATACAAATTTATTTAAATAATTGAGGATTACGCCAAAAGATTATTGTAATTATTTACGAATTTATGAAGAAACTTTCATGAAATTTCTAACGCTAGTTACTCGTCTAATTGAAAACAAAACACTGTTATGAGAAACGCTATCTCGGCACACGAGAGGTTAATCTGACTGGACTGACAATCGCCGACCGCCATACACGGTCCAATCGGCATGATTCGACATACGAACAAACAAACAAAAAAATATTTCCTCTTTATAATATTATTAGCAGTGGTGGCCCAATGGTATCGGCCGCGACTTACAAGTTGTAGGTCGTGGGTTCGAGCCCAGGCAGACGCTTTACTTTGTGTAAATTATTTCATCACCACTGCTCTAAAAACGGTGAAGGAAAACATCGTGAGGAAACCGGCATGTCCTAGAACCAACAATTCGAAGACATGTGACATCCACCAAACCGCACTGGGCCCGCGTGGTGGGTAACGGCCCATTCCCTCTCACAGAGAGGAGGCCTGTGTCCCAGCAGTGGGAACATTAATAGGCTGATGATGTGATGTGATGTGATGTGATATTATTATATAACTATAGACAAAGTACTAATAAATAATGAGATTTTTAATAAAAACAAAATATCACTAAATAAAATAAATTATTTTGAATAAAATTGTCGACGAAACTCTATCTGTAAGACAACTAAGTAACAAGTACGTAGGCTTTAAAGAAATTTAACGCAATCCAAGAAAAGAAAGAAAAAATATTTATTTGTGACCCGCACAGAAGTCACGAGAAATAAGCAAAAACAAAAAATAAAACCAACGTAGTATCTGTAAGTGTTAATTATTTCTAATTATATTCCAATTAGAGTGTTCTAATTATGTTATTTCGTTTCTAACTAGCACGTAGAGTCGTATTAGAATCATGAATAAAATAAGAATCATAATAGAAAAAACCGGCCAAGTGCGAATCGGACTCGCGTACGATGGGTTCCGTACCATTATCGCAAAAAACGGCAAAAATATCACGTTTGTTGTATGGGAGCCCCACTTAAATATTTATTTTATTCTGTTTTTAGTATTTTTTGTTATAGCGGCAACAGAAATACATCATCTGTGAAAATTTCAACTGTCTAGGTATCACGGCTCATAAGATACAGCCTGGTGACAGACAGAAAGACAGACAGACGGACCGCGGAGTCTTAGTAATAGGGTCCCGTATTGACCCTTTGGGTACGGAACCCTAAAAAACAACGTTAGCATTACTTAAAAATAGTTTATAAAGAAATTTAGTTCATAGTTATTCGTATAATTTCGTAACTGAAAATGTTTTTTTTGTTTATGGAGGTATTCTAAAGACTTTGGTTTCAAATGAAAGGTAGAACTATTATATCCGTTTGTATGATGTAAACCGGTTAACGCGTTTACAAGATAATCGCTTATCATCATCGTCGTCATTTCAGCCGAAAGACGTCCACTGCTGGACATAGGCCTACACCAGGCGTCGCCACTTAACCAGTCCCGTGCGTCTCGCATCCAGCGGATTCCCACAACCTTAACCAGGTCATCGGTCCACCTAGTGGGAGGCCTTCCAACGCATCGTTTTCCGTTTCGCAGTCGCCATTCCAGAACTTTTCGGCCCCATCGGCCATCCGTTATCAGCATAATGAAAATGTAACAAACTAGATTTTTTGATGTTATTGTTCTACGAATTTTTAATTTTTTCAAAATATGTAAATACTAGCACTTCGCCCGCGACTTCGTTCGCGTGATTCGTTTTTTATCCTACAGAAGACTTTTTAATAAAAAAAAATCATACAAACTTTTATCCCCTGTTTCACCCCCTTAGGGGTTGAATTTTGAAAAATCCTTCCTTAGTGGATGCTTTCGTCATAAGAGGAATACGTGTTCGAAATTTTAAGTTTCTAGCCCTAAGGGTTTGGCCTGTGCGTTGATACATCAGTCAATCACTTTTGCCTTTTATATATTTACTAGCTGTTGCCCGCGGCTTCGCACGCGTAGACTACATGCTTCTCCTTATCATATTTTAACATTATGTAGAGAAAAAGTAAAAAATAATGTAATGCGAAATTGTTTCTTAGGACAGACTTATACTTACCTACTTTATCATCAATACGCTCTATCCTTGTCCCGTAAACACAGAAATAGTGAAGGGATAGGGTCCTTTCACTATTTCTGTGTTTATTCATGACTAATAATAAGTAATCATACGCATAAGTAATTAATAAGTAAGTATTCCCTTATAAACAACATTTTAAACCATTTTGCATGTTCATGCCAATATCACCAGACTATTTGATGAGCTAACACGTGAACACGCTACATAGAACTGTCCATGGCAAAAGCAATTCTCCCTCAAATCTACACCAGCATACGTCAGAGTTTGTCCTTGAGCCTTATTAACACGTTCAGACTGGCACCTCATGAGTAGGTACTTGGTATCATACGGCGCAAATCTTCATTTGGCCACCGGTGGTACATCACCGCCCCATGAACCAAAAGTCTTGCCCGGACGGGGTGCGCCACCGGTAGACACGGACAGGAATTATGCTTTCTCTCTCTTGTTTTGGATTATAATAATGCGAATAAGGGGGTAGATATTTCTGATCAGAAGGCGTCGTACTATACCAGCCTTAGAAAACCCTAAAGTGGTACCGCAAGCTGATCATTGAGATTGTCTGTGGCACAATGTTAGTAAATGCTTGGGTTATTCACCAAAAATTTGAAAAAGGAAAATAAAAAAAGTATTTTAGAATTTCGGGAACAAATTATAGAAGAGATGATTAGCAAGCCCAGCACTGATAATCAACCCGATGACGCTGCAGCGGAGGGTGGGCTCCATGCACAAAGAAAGCCAAAACAGAAGTTCAGAGATACCCGAAAGAGATGTAGACCTTATTACGACCATTTTACAACAATCGAATCTGCGGTGAAAAACCAATGGATGGTTTGGATTGTTTCAATATGATTCATACAAAATAATTTTCATTTAATAACATCCATGATAGCATTTCATTTTATGCTTATTTCAATTTTGATCCAATTTCGCTCATTCTTTTTTTGTTGTGTTTGTTATTGTTAGGAGAAGGATATTACGAAAAAAAAATAAAGAAAAAAAAAATTGGTACCTTACCTACACTGGTAGACTTTCATACAAACTTTCATCCCCTATTTCACACCCTTAAGGTGGAATTCACAAAAATCCCTTCTTAGTGGATACCTGCACAGTATAAAGTATCTATGTGCAAAATTTCAAGTCTAGACGATTTCATTATTCCCATGACTGTATCCCCCTTCTCCCCCCTAATGGGATCTTCAAAATCGCTGAGACACGTGTAAATTATTTTTTAACCTTCAGCCTAAACCCAAAATATGAAGACCCTGACTTTAAAACTGACCGACTTTCATACAAACTTTCATCCCCTATTTCACCCCCTTAGGGGTGGAATTCACAAAAATCCTTTCTTAGTGGATGCCTGCACAGTATAAAGTATCTATATGCAAAATTTCAAGTCTCTAGACGATTTAATTATTCCCATAACTGCATTCCCCTTTTCACCTTCATGGGGGTGGAATCTTCAAAATCGTTGTGACACGTGTAAGTTATTTTTTAATCTTCAGCCTAAAGCTAAAATATGAAGATCCTGACTTTAAAACTGACGGATTTTCATACAAACTTTCATCCCTTATTTCACGCCCTTAGGGGTGGAATTTCCAAAAATCCTTTCTTAGTGCTCACCTACACTACCAAAGAAACCTACGTGCCAAGTTTCATGATTGAAGCTTCAGCCGTATGGCCTGTGCGTTGATGGTAAGTGAGTGAGTGAGTCAGTCACTTTCTTGTTTTATATATTTAGATATAATATATATATATAATAAGATTATTGTTGTATTTTATCAATGTATATGTATAGACACCCCTTGATAACTATTCAACAAAATTAACAAAAACATGTATTGTGATGGTTCCCTGTGTAAAAGATTAATAAATAAGGTTAAAAAGATTTCGGCTAAATAAAAATGAACGCAAAAAATTGTCCGAAACGCGCGGGCGTCATTTTCTGAACAAAGGGCCATATAAAAGGGGTACCACTGGCTGGTACAATTACGGACGATATCCCCACAACACCAGAGGCGAAACTCGCGCTGTATGCCGACGACGCTGCCTACATCTCAACATCAATTAACTCCAAGCATGCAGCACGCTCTCGACCTCATTCCCGAGTGGCGGCTATCAGAAAATGTGGGTAAGACGCAGGCTCTTGTTACAGGACTCGGGCCTTACCACCACGGCTGAAACTACAAGGAGCCAACATCGAGAGGACGCCCCAGCAGAACCTTGCGCTGCGGCGCGTTATGAATGCCCCTCGCTACGTGAGGAGCGACGTCATACAGCGGAACACCGGGATTGAGAGCCTGGATGAATTTGTAGGGCGCCTCGCGAAGCCTATGTTCGACGCTTCTGCCTAGCCTCACATCAAAAACGTAGCCCCGTGGCACGCGCGCACGCCTTACAAGAGACGCCTCTCCAGGGATCTGCTCGCAGACAATGCAACCCCATCCTCCTCCCGGACTTGATAAGTAGTTAGCTCCGTGACCGCTCGCCTAACCCCCTCAATTCAGTCTCAGCTCAGCTACCGAAGAGGCAACATCTCTAGTAGGAAAGCCGAAATCTGCGGAACAAGATTTTACAAGAAGAGCCCGTTTCTCATGTCGGTCAAAACGTGTTATTTATTTATGCTATTTATGGTTCTTGTATGTGGGTCGTCCTCGTACTACTGTACATACGCATTCAGGGGTGTGTGGTGACGTGTGCCAAAAACAGAGTTGCCAGAGTCAGTACGTAGGGAACGTACGTCAAACCCAAGTGGGATACTGTCCCAGGGCGACCGTGGGTGCTTACACCACCCGGGTACCGACTGCAATAGTTGACGATTTTATAGGTTGGAGCCATCCGGCTCGAAGGACCAACCTATAAAATCGTCACAATTATTACGATTCTGACCTTCACCAAGTATATTATGAATCTTAAAGGCCTGCATTACCTCAATAATGTCCACGTGTGTCCTCATCACATCTCTGGATATATATCCAGAGATGTGATATATATCCATTTTTAGGGTTCCGAAGTCAACAAGGAACCCTTATAGTTTCGCTCTGTCCGTCTGTCCGTCCGCAGCTTAGCTCAGATAATCTAAGTACTAGAAAGCTATAATTTGGCATGGATATACATATTAATAATTACAACAAAGTGGTAACATAAAATCATGAAAAATAATTTTTTTTCGGGTACCTCCCATAGACGTAAAGTGGGGATGTATTTTTTTTTCTCATCTATCCCATGGTGTGAGATATCGTTGGATAGGCCATTCAAAAATATTATGGGTTTGTTAAAACCATTTTTCGATTCAGAGATTCGTTTGCGTAAAATTAAGCTTTAAGTTGCAAATTTATGTTAGAGTTAAGTGTCCCCCCCTGCCAGCGAAATGGTTGCTCTTGGCTATGTGAAAAAAATTCACGACAGTAGTAAATATAACGAAATTAAAAGGAAAATTATCACGGATAACAAGGCTTTACAAGTGTACGAGTAATAGTCGACCAACTTATAAAATGTACTTGGAACAGTAAAAATTTTGTACAACGGCCATTGAAAAATTACTTAAATAAAGTTGATAGCTGTGTAAAACAGAGTAAATATAATGCTTACGAACCATGTTAAAATATACAAAAATGAAACCATAACATGCTTTACAATTTTACGAGTAATAGTCGACCAACTTATAAAATGTACTTGGCACAGTAAAATTTTTGTACAAATGCCATTGAAAAATTACTCAAATAACGTTGTTAGCTGTGTAAAACTGATAGTAAATATATGCTTATGAACCATGCAAATATATACAAAAATTAAATCATAACATCCTTAATAATAATAATTTCTAAATGAATAATGTTTAAGCTTGAATAACGCATTGGAGTCGCCGGAGTCGTTGGCAGTACCAGTCCGTAGTCCATACAGCGCATGCGCGCGGTGGAGTCTATTTTGTATTAGTGTAGAAGTATTTTCGACGTTATGTAATTAAAACGTAAAAGTAAAGTCAAATTAGATTCAATTTCCAAGCAAATTACTTATTTTCTTTTGTCGATATCAATATTCGACCCGACTTCATCACTAATTGAGTGACGTAAAACTTTCCAGAATGAAATAGTGAATACCGCAGATTAGAGAATTCTCCTCGAATCTGCGGTATTAGAGGAGATTAGAGGTGAATACATACGATTTTTTTCTAATTTCGAAAGAGAAATAAAGAAGGAGCGTGCACGCAAGGATCAAGGAACGAACTATACCATTCCCCGTGGCTATAACTTAAATAGATAATATTTTTCTAACTTCAGTTGCGAAGTTGGATTTTATAACTCCTTCTTCAGTTACCAGTTAGTCCTTATTTAATTTAAGTCAAGAGTGACCACATTATCGCATACCATCAGGCGTGATATTAGTCAAACGCGAGAATATAGATTAAAAAAAAACATCATCCTATGTGGGCCCGTTTTTAGACTTTGTGAGCCGCTGAAACCATTCTAATGTTCATGTAACAACAACAAAACCCTCTTTTTAGTCCGCATTATTATGCAACTTCGGAACCCTATTACTGCCATGGCCCGACACGCACTTGGCCGGTTTTATTTATTTTACCATCATTATCGGCTAGCGATGGTCACGGTTTTCCGATAACAGGCCCAATGAGCCAAAAGTCGCAAATATAACTTGACCTCCCTCTTACCTCTCTTTGTTAATTTACATTAGATAGAATTGTGTCGCGTGTTAATTTATATTAAATCAAAGTATTCGGTGGCTATTTCTACGAAGGACTGAAACTTCAAGATAGCCTCATTGAGATAATATGTACTACGTACAGTACAATATTACCTCAATGGATAGCCTTCGATTTATCTGTCACTGCGTCCATAGACAATTTTGAACAAGCCTCGCATTTTGCATCCACGGACAATGGCAATGGGTGTAAAATGTTAGATTGTCTGATCCCAATTGTAATTATATTGTTGAATTGTGTTTACTTTCATAATTGTTTAAGTTTAGTAGCAAATTTCAACAAAATTGGTTTTGTATTGTGACACGAGAACAACTGCCGATAAAGCGACGTTTTACAGCTAATAATAATACCAGGTTGATATTAGAAACTGATTCTAGCAGAGTCAATTGATACGATAAAAGCCTAGCCATCTTTGCATTGTATAAAGTACTCAGTTTTAGCCGCTTTTGTTTAAATTGGATATTGACCCTATCTTGTTTCGAAAAAGCTGAAATAATGCAATACTCTCGCTATTTAAGAATAAAAGCTTATGCCTTTGCAAAGATATATGCAGACTTCAACTCTTATTGGCAAGTTGTAAATCTAAGATATTTTGGTTTTAACTAATCATGACTAAATTTAAATTGTGCAACATAGCATAAGGAAGCACGCAAGGAAGACTTCTTGAAGGAATACGGTGTTTTCTGTATAAAAAAAAAATGTGTGTTCCGTCCGTTTAAAAATAAATATTGGACAAGTATTTTTTTCTTTATCAAATCAATTAAAGTTCACAATGTTAAAGCACATCAAAGTTTAGGAATGGAGGCTTGTGTGGTCATTTCTAGTTAAAAAAATTAACAAGGCGTGAGTGACATCACACGAAATTTCAACGCACTGTATCGTTATATTTTCTGTTAAAGTGGCGAAAGATAAAATACGCGTCCAATATTTTTGGTGATCTAACTGACGGACCAGAGAATGGGCAACAGCGTTCTCTGTGCACTTCAAGAATAAACTGCGATCGCCAACCCGCCTGCCAAGCGTTTCGATTACGGCAAATCCCCCCAAACCATGAATAGCACAATTAAAAAACGGCCCCGAGTGCCCGGCAGCCCGCCTACCCTTGACTACGGTAGCTTGAGGCGATGGCGTGGCAAGGGGTACAAAGAATCCCCGGAGTAGACCCGCCTACCCCAATAAACACCGACGCGGACGACTGGACCTGGCAACGTATAACACGCGAACACTCCGGACCGACGAGAAGATAGCCGAATTCGAGGGAGAATTGAGCAGGTTACGATGGAATATTATAGAGTTATCTGAAGTCCGAAGAGAGGGGGACGACAGGTACATTGAGGTGTTGAAGTGTTTGTACAAAAACGTCACTATGTCAATCCATCTTCAGGATCAGACATCGAAACCAATCCTTCTCCAGCGTGGCATGAGACAGGGAGACGTCATTTCTCCGAAACTGTTTACTGCTGCGCTGGAGGATGTATTCAAGGTTCTGGACTGGAGGGGCCTGGGCATCAACGTTAATGGCGAGTACATCTCTCACCTTCGGTTTGCCAACGACAAAGTGGTCATGGCTGAGACCATAGAGAGCCTCAGTATAATGCTCGATGACCTCAGTAAAGCTGCCGAAAGAGTGGGTCTGAAAATGAACATGGACAAAACCAAGGTGATGTTGAATGCCCGTGTTACACCCACTCCTATCAAGGTTGGAGACTCTACACTCGAAGTTGTGTACGACTATGTCTACCTGGGTCAAACGATCCAGTTGGGTAGGGCCAACTTCGAGAAAGAGGTCAATCGTCGAATCCGACTCGGCTGGGCAGCGTTCGGGAAGTTGCGCGGTGTCTTCTCGTCCAACTTACCACAGTGTCTCAAGACAAAAGTCTATGACCAGTGTGTGTTGCCAGTGATGACATATGGCTCTGAGACGTGGTCGATTACAATGGGCATCATCAGAAAGCTTAGAGTCACTCAAAGGGCAATGGAGAGGACTATGTTCGGCATTTCCTTGCGTGATCGAATCAGAAATGTAGAGATCCGTAAGAGTACCAGGGTTACCGACATAGCCCGAAGAATTACCAAACATAAGCATGGCAGTGGGCTCGCAGAACGGATGGCCGATTGGGCAGAAAGGTTCTGGAGTGGCGACCGCGAACCGGAAGACGTTGCTTGGAAGACCTCCCACCAGGTGGACCGATGACCTGGTGAAGGTTGCGGGCATCCGCTGGTTGAGAGACGCACGGGACCGGTCAATGTGGCGACACTTGGGGAAGGCCTATGTCCAGCAGTGGACGTCTTTCGGCTGATATGATGATGATAATGAACTGACGGACCAAATAGAACTTACCAGGAAACTAGCATTGTGTGCCCTTTTTTACCAGACTGCAAAAAAACACCATTGGCGGGAGAGCGGTATCAAAGGCAAAGAAATTCATCTGTATTACATTCCGGGTGCTTCTGACTGCATGTTTTAATTAAAATTGATGAAGGAGTTTCATTTTTCCGTTTTATCATAAGTTTCAATCGAGTTATTTTCCGTTTCGTTTTCATTTTATAACGGAAAAGTGCCTTTTGTCTTAGAAACAAGAATACATGCAATGCACTAGGAGACTGTTAATTCATTGGCTGTTTTTCTGGGTACATAATACTCAACAATATAAAAAACTTTCAACTGAAAATGAAAAAAACAATCATATGAAAAAATACTGCTGTTTTTTTAACTCGAGAAAATGTAGGGAATAGCTTATTTATTTTCGAAAATCCAGGGTTGTATACTGGAAGTTGGTAATATTCATACTTCCAACTGTGGAGATGTTGTCAACGAATTTCATCCCCTACAATATTGCCAAAGTAAATGAAAATTAAAAGTAAATCTGTATAAGTACCACCTATTTGGCGAATCTTTGGCGACCCAAACCTCAAAGCCCAAAGACCAACTTACAAAGGCCCTTATCCCGTGATAAGATTGTCCAAAACACGTCCCTGATATTTACGCGGCTCGGCTGTGGAATTACATTGTATTTCCATTAGTAATTCAGGTATTTGTTTTAAGCCGGCTAATTGCGAACAGATTTATTGGCCAGAGACCAATGTTACCGTGTTTGTCAATAGCAGGCAATTTATTTACGATTCCCCCAGGGTACCTGATTGGTGTTGGTCGAACGACTTCTACTTCTGTTTAAAATATAGAGCAGTGGTGGCCCAGTGGCAAATGCCCCGACTTACGTGTCGTATTTCGTGGGTGTAAACCCAGCCAGGCACTTTTACTTAGTGTAAATTATTTTGCTTGTTATCAGGCAGCGTCTGTCGACTGTAGTTCAAGCTCGAGTACTTCAGTTCTTTGGACACGTGTCCCGACGAGGCAACGACTCTATCGAGCGGCTTGTAGTCCAGGGTAGAGTGGAAGGAACGAGAGCGCTCGGCAGGTCGCCCATGCGATGAACTGACCAGATTAAGTCTGCAGTGGGTCGCCCATTGAATGAGTGCAAACGAATAACAGCCGATAGAGACGGATAGCGTCGCATCGTTATACAAATTATGGCAACCCGAAGTCTCACTGCAACATGATGACCACGACCGCTCTGCCAAGAGTTTACCGACGAAGAAGAAATTATTTCACCATCACTGTGCACTGCTCTAATGGTAAAGGAAACAGGCATGTCCAAGAACCAAAAAATCGAAGGTATGTGACATCCACCAACCCACACAAGGCCCACGTGGTGGATTAAAGCCCATTCCCTTTCACAGAAAGGAAGCCAGCAGTGGAAACGCTAAAAGGATAAAAATGCGTTAAAATATTAAAGGCAGCAGGTTAGGCTTAGTTAGATTCACATACAAAAATATTAAGGTCATGATGATTCTGTTTTACGACCTTTGTCAATGCTCAAATGAGATTTTAATCTGTTTTTACCAGATTAAACGGATTAAGTAGATTTCCACACGTGTTGGGGTTGCTATCAATCTTGTTCATATAATGTCTTAATAGTCTCTCCCCGTGTGTAGGTAGAAGCCATTAAAGAAATGTGTGGGAATACACAGGAGTACAAATTGCCTTATCTCTCTTCCTGGGGTGGTTACTGCCATCACCTCGACCGCTGTTTCTCCGGGACTCGTCAAGGTTCATAGCCTTGGCGCTTTTCTGGTGGTCACCTAATATTTTTCTGATTTTCAGATTCTCTGACAGGTCATACTGGCAAGAAAAGGGCATCGATCACTACTCATGCACAGTATGCTCGTAACTCTACGTCTGACGATTTTAATCCAAGTAATAAGTCTTTGTTTTGAAGTCGTGAATAATAGTAGGTATCTCAAATAGACTTAAAAATAACATAACTATAACTTTAAATTAATACGTTCTCAGTTCGGTCGTCTTTGAACCTGCGACTAAATGAACAGAAAAGTAATTAATATCAAATTTTAAGACAACTTAAGACGCTATGAATTAGAAGTGAAACTTAACAAAAGCATCGGGATTTCTGTCTATCCCTTTTAAAATAAAAGTGACGTCTCAAGTTCGTCAACCTTTTCTTAGTTTGCCTAGCTTTGTCTGAACTATACTAGGAGTGGTTCCCAATCTGACCGGGTACAGCTGAAAACAGTATTTTACATGGAGGGACTGTCTTCTCAAGCTAGCTAGGTTTTCTTCTTTCCGAGTCGATTCGGTTACATTTTATTTCGACTACTGTTGCTGAGAGATACTTGTCCAACGCAAGGGCTACTGGGTCTCAAATACGGTCTCTCCGGGAGGCCATAGTTGAGCGCTTGAACCTATCCTTGAAGGCTGTCTCCGAATGGGACAATGTCAATCTGGTCAGTTTCTTCAATGCTGCAAATCGTCAGTTGAGGTCAGTTGACATCGACCCTCCATTTCGGCCCATTCATTGAGGCGAAGGCTCTGTTGGCTGCAAACAAGTTGGAAATCCTTGCAGGTGAGACAGTACCTCGCGTCTGAACAGTTGCTCAACTTGCATAAAGCGCAAGTTCGCACATGCATGGAGTACTGCTCTCACCTCTGGCACGAATCTGCTAAATACTGGCATGATGCACTTGAGTTGATTGACAGACGGGACAAGAGGCTAATTGGCAACGATGCACTGGTCGCATCAAAGCGCCAGAGCCTCGAACATCGACGCCGAGTTGCCAGCCTGTCGATTTTTTATCGGTTACATTTCAGGAAGTTACACAACTTGATTCCACCTAGCCATTTCCATCATCGGACTACAAGACGCACGGCAATGCGCCATCGGTACATAGAGGACATCCCACCCATACGCTCAAAGCATTTTGCGAATAATTTCATTGTGCGTACAGCTAAGGAGTGGAATTCCCAGCCGGAGTAGCTACAACCTTGGGTTCTTCGAATCAAGAGTAAATAGGTTTCTTCTAGGCAAGCGTGCTTCACGTCAACCATAACATCGCTTACCATCAGGCGAGATAGTGGATAAACGCGAGCCTATCGTAAAATAAATAGCGATAGTCGTAAAAAAGACCAAAATGTGGCCACCTTGGATAGCTCTGTCGTTGACCTCATTCAGGTCGTGGAAGCTGCAGGTGGTTGTGCATGCAGGGACAGAAAAGGAGATGGTGCATATCCTGTGAAGGGACTACACACTGGCACCCTGTTAGGATGGGTCGACGATACCCAATTTTACCAGCCACTAGGTATTTAATAATTATATAAGACTGGTTGTTTTTCAGGGCTCTTTCCTGATTACTACAAAGACTGTAAAAAATCTACAAATGACAGCTGAGACCAACGGCTTTCCAAGGCACGGAGTTGGATCACCTCTCGTTCTGCAAAATTACATTCACATTTTAACCCCAAAACTTAAGAAAGTTAAAAAAAAGTAATTCAGTGATATTAAAGTTCCACAACGTGGGCGGTAATGTCAATAATTTGGGATTATTTAAGGTTGTTTTATTTAAAAAGTTAAGTTTGCACAGGCTTTACCTAAGCCGTATGTACCAAAGCTAGCGATTCTGAGGATTCGGGTAAATTTATTTACATAGTAAACCATAAGTAAAACCAAATTAACGATGTGTCGTTGACGTAGGGATTGACCGATTGGCTGCTCCGCTGCGTGTCACGTATTCAATTCCCACAAGGAACGAATATTTGTATGGTAGCCTGTCGATCTTCAAGGTTAAGCATCACTTTCCGAACTTGGTCCGTGAATCTTTACAGAACAAGATTTCTCCGTGCCTTGGAAAGCATGTAAAGCGATTGGTGCCGGCTTTCAATTGTAGATCTCTGACAGTCGTTACGCATATTCAGAAGCCTGGAAATCTGAGACCAGTCTTGCCAAATGGTATCGTGTTACCCAGTTACTGAGTTGTGGAGGTCAGGTATACATTCTTCAATACTGGTACTCAGCTGCATCCGGTTAGACTGGAAACCGACCCCAATGATCATCAGCCTGCCTTTATCCCATGTTACTTGGGGTCGGCGCAACACGTTATCTTCTTCCATACCGTCCTGTCCCCCGTTACGCCGTCACTGACTCCCTTTTCTTTCATATCTCTTTTCATCCATCTTCCATCCATCTTTTCTTTGGCCGTCCCCTTCCTCTCCATCCACATTTATATTCATAAAACTTATAGTAACATGCATTTCATCCCTCCCCTTTACATGACCATATCCGGTTTCCTTTCAACTTTTCTGTCACTTGCGCCACTTTCAAACGTCCTCTAATAGTTGGGAAAACGCTGGGCAGATTATTTAAATCGAAAACGGTCAATTCGACAATTCTTAAGCACATCAATGAATTCATTCAATAAGACATGAATGGATGAAGGTGATAATATGTCGCATTTTTGGCTTTTAGCTGTACTATGCATGAATGATGGTGTTAAGTACATACAAATAATTTTAAACCTTATAACAACCACGTTTGTGGCTATTTCAGAAATTCATTACTTGATGAAGTTGTAATTTATACTATTTTATACCATTCCCCCACTAAAAACTTATTTTATACCATTCCCCCTCTAAAAAGCTTATTTTATTCACTGAAAACAGAGAATAAAAATAAATTTTAATCACTGTTTTGGTGTTTGAATTTGGAACGCACCAATACATTCGACCTCCATCTCAATGCTATATAACATCCTTGCGCAAAAATTACTCGATACAAACTTCTTGTGCAGAGAATACTCGACTTTCAAACTCCTTCTTGGATTTTCATTTTGAGTTTGTTTATATTTAGGATTTTAATAATGATTTTGATTTTAGTCTAGGATATTTATTGAATACTTATTTGCTTATAGCTCAGGGGTCAGGGTTTCACATTTGTTGTAAATTTTGAAGGTAATAAATCATTTATTTATTAATATTCCTTGCGCTTTTCGCTTAAGTCTTTCTTTTTCTCGTAGTCATGGTATAAAATATAGTATGCAACTCTTGAATAAAACGGATTTATATCGAGGGCCATAAATAACTCGCGTCGCTCATGATTCTAACACTTGAATCACACGCTATGCTCGTGATTCAATTAGCATAAATACAGTTCTGATTCAGTCATTAGAATCCTTTACTTGCTCGTGATTCATCTATGGCCCTCGCTTTAAATCCGTCCTTTATTCGCTAATTGCATAATATACTATTATTACCAGTCCATTCTTGGAGATGAATAATCATCTTTTTGTTTCTAATTTCTTCAGGAACTTGTCTCTTTCAAACTTAATTTTGTTCAGTTTTTCTTAAAATAAAGTAACAAAATACATGTTATTTTTTAATTTCTCTCCTATTTTAAAAATATTAATCGGTTGGCGCCGCCATACACCCATTGCGTCAATACACTTTAACCGTTTTGAAATATCTTAAAATGTTTATGCGAAACTATATTTTCTCTAAATTAGAATTTTGCGACGTACTCGTATTATCACCTTCATCCATTCATGTCTTATGATTGTACGCAATTTCAAAAGTATACTTATGTTAAGGTTGAGGCCGAGTCAGCGACCAATTGGAAACAACTCCCAAGAGATACAAACAATTCCAGTTACTTACATCTTTAATTAAATACTCAATCAGAAAAGACTTAATTTGTAATCCTATTGAAAATATTTTCACTGAACATGCTATTATTATTTTGAAGAAAAATATTTCAAAGAATTTGTTGTGAAAAGGATTTTTTGTGAGAGTGAATTACAAATAAGAAAATGGTCGAAATTAATTTTTCGTAGACCGTTTTAATAAATTATATTAAACTAGCTTCTGCCCGTGAAAATTCAATGGAATTCGAAAATTATTGCACGGTAGGTAATATAATATGAAAAGAGGTCATTGCCCTGCAATGGGACAGTGTAACAGGTTGGTATTTAATTTCGTTTCATCGGGATAAAAGTATTTTATGTTCTAATTCATCCTTAACTTGTATGGCTGTTTAAATGTTTGTAATAAGTGAATGACATTTTTTTTTACTCATAGAAGAGACAATCCGTGAGTGGCATTTCATCCCGGCAAAAATGCACATTTCTTGTGGAATAGGCCACGTAAGCGAAGCCAAGTAAAACAACTAGTCAAGACAATAATAAGACAGCTATAAGTTCTAGTGAAAAATGATGGCATTGTGATCACGTGCCGTAAACAGCAAGGCTTAGAGGAATCGCTTTTTAAGACTACCTAGCAGAAATGGGCTGAGGCCTCATTAGTGCGTTACGTTGTCGCAAGCGCAGCACATCACCCTTCCCCTGCTTCGTCTCTCATCCGACGATCTGTTGAAACGTCGCGTGCGAAAACGCAACTCATAATGTGGCATTTCCCTAAAAATATATGTAAAACGACGCAGCGTTGACGCTGTTCACGGGACCACTGCCATGTGCTGATGGTGATTACCAGGGTGGTTTTAGGTGAATAAAAAGCCCACAGTCCCTGGAAAAATACCCCAAAATTCCAGACATCTTTTGGAGTTTCCCCCCGATAACAAAAAAGGTACACTTTGCCTTGAATTCAAGGTCTATAGTTCGTAAAAACATTGGAACGCGTGCTATAAACTTCAATTAAAAACTTTGGAATTTTCCCTCATTCTGTTCAACATAAATATTGCAGGAGTTATTTATTCGATTGCTACAAACCTTGATCGTATGAAACATTTTAATTAGCTGTTCTGAAATATTTTATGAACTCTGCTTATTTGTGTTTGTTTTGTTGCTTATTAGCAGAGAAATATCATAGTTTTAATTACAAAATATTAATCATGGGTGACGTGATCGTTCCCTAACATTTTTTGCAGTTCTACCATAGCCAGTACATGGAATGATACTTTATCTGGAGACTATGGTCAGAGGCTCCAAAGTGTCATTCTTTGAGTACCAGCGATGGCCATGGACGTAAAAGTAACGTTATCTGTAATGTTACGATTAGCTCTATGAGCTAAAGGTATCGTAACGTTTTAAAGTTAAATAAAAATATAAGGGTTTGTAACGCGCTAAACGTAAGTTTTAAAACTAAAAAAAATATTATATGGGTAAAAACTAAGAGTCGGCTTCGTACGACGTGGATTCTCGGGGAAGTTACGGGCCCCGTCCGAACGTATTCCGAAATTTCGGAGTGAAAAGCAGCGTTAAGATTAATTTTTCGGACGGGTAAAAACACATCGGGCGTAGTTACAACTGTCAAATTGTGTTGTAATTCGAATCATCCATCCGTGGGTGACACGGAGTAGGAAACGCCCGTAACGATAGCCAAAACTACGCACTTTCAGCTTAGGAAGTAGACCCCCTGAAACAATAGAATTACTATAGCTCGAGTGTAGCATCCGATGGGTACATGACGCGTAGGACTGGTGGATGTGGCGAGTTGGCGACGTTTGGTCCAGGCCTATGTCCAACTATGGCCGTATTTCCGTTGAGATGATGATGAGGGTTGCCAAACGAAAGGCTTGACGTTGCACAATCTCTCCAACTTGTGCTAGGTTTTTTTTGTTCCAATTTCACTAAAAGTGACATTATTCAGAAGACTATTACACATAAGATAACTATGATAGTTAACAAAGCATCAATAGTGCAAAATAAAATAAGGTAACATGCCAAAACACCTAGGGTAAAGTTACAAACAACAGCAACTGATAGCCACAATCTAGGAGTCTTCAAGTCAAGAGTGAATAGGTTACTTCTAGGTAAGCGTGCTTTACCGTCGACCAATCATCGCTTATCATCAGGTGAGATAGTGGTCAAGCGCGAGCTTATTCTAAATAAATAAAAAATAGTCGTTTTAATACTAACCTTCCTCCTCCTTGCGTCAATTGTCCAATACTGGAGGTCGTGGCCACATCAAGGTTTCAAAACCTTCTCCTTGATTATATTTCTCCACTTGCTCTTACTTTCAGCAATATGCACGGCTTCTGAGCCTTTCATGTACAAGTATGAAAAATGTTGTTGTGTGTCAATTCAATGGTACCTATATGGGTTTATTTGAAATAAGCGATTTGATTTTGAATGGTTTCGATTCAATGTGGGTCCTGGCAAATATCAGGCGACACCGCGGCAGTCCCAGGCAAAGATGTTGGGATGAACTTGATGCCTATTGACAGGTTTGGTCCACAATTGCTCCAAACCAGGAGCATTGGAGGGCAGAAAGGGAGACCTTTGTCCTGCAGTGTGACAGAAATGGCGGAAAAAAAATGGTTTCGATCTCTTGTTGCCTTTTGAATCCTCACCATCCCTGCTGGCTGTTCGAGTATAATCTCTGTCGCAAAGCAATAAGGTGATGCGGAACTCCCATTGCCCGTAACACTCCCCATAATCGATTCCAGACCAAAAAGACAAAGGCTTTGCTATAATCTATGAAGCACATCATGACTGGCACATCAAACTCGACTGCCCGCCATCAAACTTCTCAATGAGTTGCCGGATATTGAGTAATATTAAGACACGAATAGGTATATAATAAGTTAAAGTTCTGGCCTTGGCCTTGGCCAAAAATTCCGGTTAAACCTTTCACATTTACCATAGCTATAATAAAATGTAAAAGGATAGAATTAAGTTACAAAATCTAATTAAAATAGACAACACTTACCACAACCAAACTGAAATCATGAACGAGGAACGAAATATACTAATACTAGGAAACGATCACACATTTAAATACTTTTCTAAGAAGTAAAGATGCTATAAACGTATGCTAGTAGACTAATTAAATGAAAGTTAACATTTTGTGCGAGCACAAAGCTTTTTCATGTGTTTGCAGAAACCACACCAAAAATCAACATTTGTGCTGAAATAATTAAAATTTAATTAAGCGGTAGCACCCACTGTTTGGCCTTGAAGATGAGGGTAGGATCACATCGAGCCGAAGGGCCTGTTGATTGACATCAATGAGGTATAATTTAAATTAGCACGAATTTCTGAGTGCTTATTTGCACTTTAGAAGATTAAAATGTTCTTGTTTCTTATGATGTTGGCTTTGTTAGCTCATTGCCCTGATTATGTAGAATGTTGAATTATTAAGCAATATGAACAAAATATATAATATGTCATTGTCGATTGTGCACCTGAGATCGGTAGCATCTAATTTATAGTAAACCTAAAGTAAACTTAGCAAATCCTGATGATGACACGAGGATCAAATGTGGCTAGCGTAAAGATGAAATATTTTAGTGAATAAATAATAATAAATAATAAATAATAAAATGTTTTATTCGTTAACAAAAAGTTAGTTTAACAATATTGAGGTTGACTTCTCCTTTTAAGTGTAAAAACACCTGTGCCAGGAGAGGCCGCTCTCCCATAACTTGATTACATTTATGACTCATAATTACCTATATTAAATCTATTTGATTGTGTTAATAGAACAATTTACCGATGTATGTGAGTGCGCATGCAATGGTGCGCACGTGTGTGTGGAAGTGTGAGTGCGAGTTAAAGTGTGTGTGTGTGTGTGTGTGTGTGTGCAAGTGTTAGTGCGAGCTAGGGTGTGCGTGTGTGTGCAAGTGTGAGTGTGAGTTAGGGTGTACGCGAGTGTGCAAGTGTGAGTAAGGATGTGCGCGTGTGTGTGAATGTGTAAAAGCAAATATATAACGAGATATATATTTATTTATTTAATGTTTTATAAATACATTCATTGTTTACATATATATATATATACACACACAAGCGTACACATTACATACAAAACATTACTACTTAATAATATGAACAATCATATTTTCTGTATCTACATAATTAAGAGTTTTTATCCACTCTGTCACCATCTGTTTACCTACCAAGGTAGTTTTTGTATATATTTTAAGAGTTTTATTAATATAGTTATTTAAATGCGAGGACTGATTTGAATATTGGTGTCTAGCGAAGTATGTTCTACATGCACGTGTTTTAGCTACTATGTCATTTCGTCTTTTTTCAATAGTGTGGGATCAACTGTAAGCGACTTATGTTTTTTTAGAGTGGCATGTAGGATATACAATTTACGAATAGTCAATATATCGGCTATTGAGTAAAGAGTAGCTGTTGGAAATCTAAGTTTTTTTAAAAAACATAACTTTCAGAAGTATCCTTTGAGCACGTTCCACCTCCAGGAATTTAACTTTTGATGCACCCCCCCACACCGGAATACAGTAGATCATGATTGACTGTGCCAAAGCAACATAGACCTTTTTTAGTAGTTCAACGCTAGCAGAATGTCTGAGGATTTTAAAGATCCAGATCAACTGCCGGATTCTACTAGCGATTAGATCAATCTGAGAGTGCCAAGACAATCTGCCGTCAATCATAATTCCCAAGTATTTTGTAGTATCTACCTTGTTTATTATGGGGCAATTGCAGTTGTTGCTAATACCAGGGCAGTTATGTATTCTAAGACTATACCCGGGGCGAGGTTGAGTTCTACTGTCGATTGTAAAACACATATAGTTAGTCTTTGAAGTATTCAAGGTAAGCAAATTTTTCCTCAGCCACAGGGCAGTGGTAGCCAGGGCAGATTCAGCATCCCTTTTTATAGAGTCCCAAGAATTTCCCGTTATTACCATGGCAGTATCGTCAGCATATGAAAAAACCTTAGTGTTATTAGATTTCATATTGCAGTGGTCATTTATGTATATAAGAAATAGTGTTGGCCCCAGGACGGAACCCTGGGGTACCCCGAAAGTCAGTTCAGCCTCGGCACTGACAAATTGCCCCACCTTAACCCTCTGTTTTCTCCCTCTCAGGTAATCCTGAAACAGATCCAAAGGGATGCCTCTTATTCCAATATTCTCCAGTTTTTGCAAAAGAGAAGTGTGTGAAGTGCAGTTTTTGAATCAATGGTTCAGTAGGAGCTGTAAGTATTATTTTGATTTGTCTAAATATCCAAGCATGTGAAACATGTGCGTTGTAAAACTTATCATGATTTTTTCACAGTCGGCAGGAGCCGACCAGCTGACCTGGGAATCCGCTCGATGCGAGGAGCGCATAGACTGGTGATGTGGCGAAGCTTGGGGTAGACCTATATCCACTATGGCCAGCAGTGGATTTCTCTCGGCTGAAAAGAAGTTGATGATGGAACTATTCAAATGTTACATTGCAACTATATAGTTAAAACCAAAAAGCCAAAAAAACAAAAAATACCAAAAAGTTAAGATTCTTTCATAAAACGACACATTTTTTTCAGTAAATCTACTAAATAAATATATTAACGTGTGGAATTCGTTCGGTGTAAATGAGACCAGCAGCACAGTACTTATAACCAGCGTTCTGTATGAACGTAAATGATGCAAAAGAGGTATTCCTAGAGTGGGCAAAGTTTAAAAAAAAAACAGGTGGCATTCTGCCTTCCCCCATGGGAAAAGAATTTTCAGAGTCATCAAGAGGTCCTTTTTTTGGGAAACACATAAGCCAACTCTTTGTAAGCACAACATTTGATACGAAAAAATCATGAAAATCAGGTTTGAAAGCTTTTTGAAATATCACTATAAAGCAAATCAATCAAATCTATATTATTTTATAATAACAGTATTTTATGAAAACCTTACAAAATTCCAGTTTATTTCCACTGAACTTAAGCCAGCTTTTCCACCACTTAATCTCAATACATATTTATAGCAGACACAAAGTTATGACGTGTCAAGGATAAACAGTGTGAAAATTGAAATACGAGATCCCAATATAAACAACACTCCGATTTTTGCATAATCCGTTCGCCGTAGGGACCCACACGTTACGTCGCAGTGGGTGGAGACCCTTAGCCAAGTATTATATGTACATGAGGAAAATGTGTGTAAGGTAATATTACCTAAATATCAAACATCTTGACATTAACTAAACTAGATATCTTATTCACACAAAGACTCTCAATCACAGAATCATACAAATAATATTTCAATATTTGAATGTTGCAAGTGGGAGGAAACATGATACGAATACTAGTATCTAGTAGAAGCTCTTACGAAATCATTCGGTTGGGAGTATACAACCTACCTAGGATCTATCTATATTATTTTAGGATATATTATTTTTGTAACCAACGCTAGTTCCATTGCTGATTTCGAAGTAGCTTGTGAAGGCAGAGGCAAATTGGCCCAGTTCAATTTTTTTTCGTGAACATCTGACAAATGGCAGGTCTCTTAGCCTCGCCATGACCAGGTTAAAAAGCCCCTAGGAAATTTTGCCCATTGTACTGTATAAAGACGAAATCTGCCTAGTATTTCCTGTCCAGAGCAAGTCGACTAAAAAACTCCTTAACCGAGACCATGTACGGCTTCTGCTTACTATTGTGTCTGTAATTATGCCAGATGAGTTCTAGGCAGTGAGCAGAATTGTGAACATGACAATTTTTTTTTGCCGGGCTGGAACCACTGAGAATCAGCCATGCTTGACATGTTCAATAGCACACATCCATACATTTAATACTTTTCGGAAATCGCTGATAGAATAACAGTTTCTGACACTATTTTTTGAAAATCTGGATAACAACAAAGATACCTGAAATAAAAACCTGTTACAAAATGAGAAATTGGCTCATGCTTTGAATTATTTTCACGTCGAAAAAGAAATTGCCATTTACACGCAGTTATGGCAGATACAGTACATATATAATACATTAAATTAATGTTCCGTTTGACGAGGGTTCATAATGTCATGATTTTGATCGATTTTACCACCCGTAAGTGCCTTTTATGTTTTAACTTGAATCAGTTTTATTCGTCAGCTCGTAAGTTATAAACGGTAGTCAAGTTGCACTGAAATCACCATACTTGGCATAGGAAATGGTTATTTTATAGCGACATCTATGATTCTACGTTTAGTAGAGAGTAGCGTCATGGATATCGCTATAAAATCACTAAATAACAAAATCCTGCCTCACACAAACAGAGAGTTTATGGCGCAATTTGAACATTATTATGTTATGGACCAAGTGATTAAAACGGCATTATTTATAATGCCCGGACAGTTTGAAAAATGCCTAATATGAGTAGGCAATATGATAAAAACTAGTGAAATAATTAAATTGACCGGTCTTTCTAAATAATGCCCATCACTTATTGAGCCAAATAACAAAAAGATGTTTCGTTTAATTATTTAATGTTGACATTGGTTTTAATATAGAATAGGTAATTACGATTCCTATTCAAGCAACAATGTCGACGGCGGCGGCGCCCCGCTTCGGGCTCCTATTTCCGTCTGCAGGGTCTAAAGTAACCTAACATGAAGGAGATGACTTTCCTCGCTCACTTCAGCTCCCGTCATCTCCTTCGAACCTAAACTATCCTTGTCAGGTGCCCTAAGCTCCCAAGCTCGCTTCGCTTGCTCTTGGACTATTTCATTGACCATAATTATCGAATTGCCCAACCGTTACGTAGCAATATTCATAATGACCAGATAATTTGATAAATATAGATGCTATCTTTGCTAAATCAGTTATCATTGCCCGATTTGACTTGACTTGATTCATATACAAAGTGCCCTGATGAATCACTTGGTCCATAACATATACAACAGTCCGAAATCCGACAACAACCGTCTGGCAGTTACCAGACCAGACACAACACCCGTCTGGTCGAAGGATCCTGCCTTTTTAATGGTCGCGGGATTTTACACCCTGTTCCGCATACCTCCAAAATTGCAGTTTGTAACTTTGTTAAGAGACTGAGAGTTAAGAGACTGACAGAGGGACACTCTTTCCTTTTCACTTTGAAGCTTGAACCTTTACAATGAACTTGTTTGTTTCTCCAACTCTCACAGAATAGTCATCTAGGAAACACCAGTCTCATCTAACTTACAATTTCAAAAAAAGATTGACGGTTATTTTTAATTTAATTTGAAAAATAAATAATATCATAGGATAGGATAGATGGACCCCTTTTCTGCACTTAGACTCCCATTTGGTCCATTGCGTGTGTAATCCATCACGCGGGTCCAGTGCGGGTTAGTGGATGTCACATGTCTTCGAATTTCACCGTTTTTGAGAGCAGTGCTGATGAAATAATTTACACCTACCTGAGTTCGAACCCACGACCTACAAATTGTAAGCCGCGGCCGTTACCACTGGGCCACCACTGCACTACAAAAACTACACTTTAATTATGTATACAAAGTTTTCTTAAGATACTGTATTTTTTTTTACGTGTGGAAACCTTCAAAAGGCGCCTGTAATTTTGGGGAAAAGACCAGGGCTGTGGGATTTTTACCTCACTATAACCACCCCGGTGATCACCATCAGCACGTAGAAGGGACCCCGTGACCTCTTAAAAGACCACCCCGGAACCCCCTCTGTGAAACGCCTCTAAGGGCACGTCCCTGGGGAGATTAATAATACACCTCCCCTGAGCCGCGCTGTGCACGTCAGCACGTGCACTGTGCCACCGTCTTTCCTGGAGTCACTTGGTGGGCGAACAGAATCCCCAATCTGACCGCCCATGACCCCGGAGCCCCGCCTGTCTATGGAGCAGGCGGGGTTTCGGCGTTTTAGGCATCGAGGCGGTTGGCTCAACGACGCCTTCTTCTCCGAGTTTCTTAAGCCTAAACAAAATATTCACTATATTTGAAACAGTTCTGAGACAGGACGAAAGAAAGACAGAATATAAAACAAAATCAAAAATATCAATTTCATTCATGGCTTCTTGAACTTCAATAAGATATTTAAGTTCAAATTGTATTCAAAACTTATCGAAACTCAATTGTGAGGGTTTCAAGTAGTAAAAGACAAGTCATAAAAGCTGACATTCAAATGAAACACTGTTTAAATTAAATTAAGTTTTCATAACTCGGTTATGAAATGAAATACTGGATTTTGAATGCAGAATGCAAACCTTCTTAATGCTATAAAGAAAAAGTATTTGTTATAGCTATGCGTAATATATGTAAATGTTGCCTTTAAATCTATTGGCAATAGGAGAAAGGGCTAAAAATTCTCAAATATAACAAAAAGCCCAGCCCGATTTCTAATCGACATTAAAATTGTAAAGCTTGATGTAGTTCTGGATTTTTAGTATGTTGTATGGCCCAGTTAAGGTAGCGCTGCGCAGCAAGTGCTCGCGCACAACGCAAAATCTGCGTAATTTTAGTTTCTTTTTTCACTTTTTGCTGTAAAAGTCATAAGTATGCGCTTTTAGACAAACAAGATTCCGTACTTTTTTAAAGTTTATTAAATTTGCAACAATTTAAGACCAACCGCAGATCTATAAACCTTACAGGGACCTGGCTATGGTCCTTCGCAAATGCCAAGATTTCCATGCATGCCGTACCTGTCATCAAGTGCAAAAGTTGCTGGGGGTAGAGGAGGACCCCACCGAGTGGGGTTGGGAAATGAGCTCCTGCGACCTCATTCCACTAGCAACTAACAACGAGCCAGCCCCAATAAACGAATTTTCTTGGCCCAGGCAGGCGCTTTACTTTGTGTAAATTATTTCATCACCATTGCTCTCAAAACGGTGAAGGAAAATATCGTGAGGAAAACGGCATGTCCTAGAAGCAAACATTCGAAGACATGTCACATACACCAACCCGCACTGGGCCCGCGTGGTATATTACGGCCCATCCCCTCTCACAGAGAGGACGCCTGTGTCCCAGCAGTGGTAACATTAAAAGGCTGATGAAGATGATTAATAAACGAATTTTCTTTGTCTTTAAAAGTCACCCTGTAGTAGCCGTAATGTGTGACGTAATACTCGTATCATGGATAAGGCACCGGGCACTGCGTATGAAGGTATTTTACGGTTTTTACGACATAATGTATGAATGAGCCTGCGACGCAGGTGACGCGGTCCGATGGACTAAACGACGTCCCACGCAACACGCAAGGCTACAATGTATGCAGACAGCTGTTGTATTATTTTATATTATTGTGATTCATAATATCTAAAACAATACCTATGTATTTCGTAAAGGGTGTAATGTTTCTGTCGTGTCCCGTTCTCCAAAGGCGAATGCCAGCATACACCTTATATTGTATACATCAAAAGTATCTAGGGATCAAACACATTTTTAACTATAAAAAAATATCCAATTAATATTTACCAAATTTAGTCTTCCAGACTGGCTTCTTACTTTAACTCCAATGTTTAACAACTCATCCCTAAATTTTGCAAAAATTAAGAAAAATTAAAAATTTTACAAATTGTAGGCTATCAACCTAAGTTAATGTCGTCAATTAAATGGCCAAAATGAGATGATTTTATTTTAATCATAAAAATAATAATAATCTGTTTTGTCATGAATCACACAATGACAACGATTTGGCATGCTTAAAATCAGTTCATCAAAATCACTTTGAGAAATGGCCGCTCACGTTCTTTCTGACAAGTCAAAAAAGTATGCACGGCATCCATACTCGGCAGAGCTCTTCTTTGGAGCATATCCCATGCGTGCTCAATTGGATTAAGATCTGAAGATTAAGCAGGCCACGGCAGAACAGTGATACCAGCATCGGCAAGAGCGCGTGTTTGCTTTGTTGTGCATTAGTCAAAACGAATCACCCAACCGGACTCGCAAAGGGGTGATCAAGTCTAAAACAGTCCTGTCCGCATAAATCTGAGCATCGAAGTTGCCCCTGATCCAAAAGAGATCGGTTCTTCCACCGGTCCAAATATCGGCCCAAACCATTATCGTTCCCCCTCCATATGAATGAACTTCCTGACAAAATTTCAAACGTTCTTGACATCCAGAGGTCCTCCATACTCGAGTAAGTCTTGTATCCGGCCTCATACCGAAACGAGATTAATCGGAAAAGCAAACACAACTCCAGTCTTCTTCCTCCCAATTTCTGTGTTCGCGAGCTTATTATAACCGGGCCCTACGATTGCGGGGTGCTATAGGTGCAACTCTCAGCAGCCTTCGGGAGCGCAGATCCACTTCACGTAAACGATTTCGTATGGTTTGGTCGCTTATTAGCATCCTGAAGAGCTGTGGAGCCTCGTAACCAACATAATGGCGGTCATGGTACGATTCCGACGATCAGTATTTTGAATGTACCGGTCCTGTCTGCGAGTGGTTATGCGAGATCGTCCTCCATGTCGCTCGGCCACGCTGCCTGTGATACAATAACGTGTCCAGAGGCGGCTTATGACGCTCTGTGTATTGTCAACAACGACAGCCACAGTACGTTGCCTGGAACCAGCTTGAAACGTTCTTTTCAGTTCCGATGTAATGGTTTTGTAAAAACGCTATTACACACTTTTATAGGATCCTGATTGACAGTTGATTTTCTGATTTTATCAAAATTTAAAGAAAATTCTTTATTCAAAAAGTTCACTAAAAATAATCAATAATGAAACAAAAAGATTTAAATAATAAGCATATAAAAAAAAATAAGTTCAATTGCGGCGATACTCTAAAATGTACTTAATCCCTAGACACTTTTGATGTCTGTATTTAGGTAACGGTGGTACTGCTAAACACCTTAAAATTAAAAAGTTATTTAAATAAGCCTTTAAATGACTCATTTTCCAATACGCGAAGTTTTAATTTTCCATAATCAAAAAAATAAGGGTTGGCATTGAAATACTCATGTTTTTTCTCTGGATATAAGGAATGTTTTTTTTTTTTGGAGGAATGTTATTGACTTTTATCAAATGCTTGCTTTTTCCCGGGATTTTACTCCTCTAACCCCTAATCGTGCTTTTTTTTTGGGATAAAAGTTATCCCAAAAAAAAAGCACGATTATACAATATCACGGAGTCCTCCGTGATATTGTAGTTTTCTTTCAATAGAAGAATGATCGTAAAGAGATCAATACTTCCAAATATCCCACAAACAAACAATCTTAACCTCATTATCTGGGGGCACGGTAGTGTGCCCGTCAAGACAAGCCAAGCGAAGCGCAAGGGCCGTATCTTTACTCGAAGCGCTTCGTAATTTTTTTGAACCCTCATAACTTGGGTTTGAATTATACCAGATAAACGAAATTCTCGGGATATGATGTCAACAGAGCCCCTAGCACGAGTTTCTGCGTAATTGGATCGACTACGTTAACGTATCGCCTCCGACAATTTTTGTATGCAAAATGAATCAGCGCCATGTGTCCGTATTTGGAACTAACAAATCGGTAGCACAAGTTTTTGACAATTGCCTTCGTATCGAGTTCACGTATTTACGTTGCGTTAACGCTCTAAATGTATGGGAATCGGTAGCACAAGTTTTCATTTTGACATGTAGTATCGAATTTTACGCTAGGTGTGACGAAAGCACGTCGAAAACTATCTCACTGACATTTTCTCGGTGAGACATTTCACGTCAAACAATTTTCCGTATTTATTTGGGTATTTTTGCAATAATATGCTATTTAATCATGAATAAAAGGGGAAGGCATGCTTTCTATTGATTATCTTACCTCCTATTTTAATAAAGAGGCTAGGAGAAAATGTTAAACGTGGTATGCAAAATTTACATTTTCTTTGTAAACAAACAGTAATAGTTTCTTATAATAAACCATTTCTGTAAGTTATTGATACTAACCACACATAGAGCGTCGCGGCACGTCCGCACTGCCTTCCTGCCGTAGTGGAGTACGGTCTCAAGCGCGTTATTCGCCGCAACTCTACGTTTTTCTTGCGGTTCTCCATAATTATCATGACTCATTTGAAGATTCAAGAATCGAAGAAAACGGCGATATGCTTTATATATTATACATTATAATACTAGTATACACGTATGCCTATATATTTTATAACCGGTTTATACCGGTATATAAAGTTAGTTTGAGAATATGGGTTAGAATTTGGGATAAACAACATTGATAGTTGCTTCAAGGCAACTGAAGCCCTTTCATTTATCGGCAGCTAAAATGTTCTTGAGTACCCTATTAACAACAATACAAATCTAAAACTTATTAATATATATGTTCTTTAGCACGTCTTATGGCAATGGTTGCAGTATTTTAAGTAGCAAAAACCGTAAGCCGTTTTACAAGTCTAGCTAGTCTGTCGATGATAAATAGACACAGATGTACAACGAAAGAGAGAAAACTAGGACAAAAATGAAATAGAATACATTATAACGGTCCATTATAAAGACCTTCCATCGTAATTGCCACAGCCAATGTTCCAGAATCCAGAGTAACCTTTATAAGACGAGAAATCGATGCAGAGAGTGGGACTGTGATAGGACTCTCCTTCAAAACTAATCGGATCCTAAGTCATATCGTTCCTTCGTACATGGAAAGCCTTGTTGGCTCAGCCTATTATTATTTAAAATTCCTACTTGTTGTTGATGTTTATTGAATTTATTATATTTCTAACATGTACATAAGTATCCGTGAATCGAATAAGTAACTAACTAAGCTATTAATGTGATAATAAAAACCTAAATAAAGAGAAACTATATGTATTCCTAATCTAAACATATATACATAAACTTACGCTTTTCACCTGCTACATTATATTCACGTTCATACATCTACCTACACGCACGCGGGTTATGACATGCACGCACGCTGGCCTTTCTAAAGAACATCTCAACAAGATCTGTTGCGGACGGTACCCGGGTGGTGTAAGTACCCGCGTGGTGTAAGTACCCGCGGTCGCCCTGGGACAGTATTGCACTGTTGTTTGACGTGCTTTCCATACGTTCTGAGTCAAGCGACTCTGCTGGTGGCACACGCCACCACGCACCCCTGAATGCGTATGTAGGGTGGTAGGTACGAGGAAGACCCACTTACAAGATCCACGTTATGACAAAAAAAAAAATCTTGAAATATCTTGTTGCACGTGTTTAGGCCATTTTTTACGTTCATATTTACTTAGCTGAAATCTTAAGAGCCATAACTAAAAAACAAAATATAATCATTTCAAACCCCTTATTGACATACGGCGATAATAATTACACATTTTAAAACAATTAAAAAGTTCGTAGAACAATAACATCGAAAATTCCGGTTTGGTACACTTTCATAACATTGGATAAGCGAATATCTCGTAAACGTGTGGACCGATTTATATTATTCAAACAGATGAAATGGTTCTACATCTAACCTTTACTTTGACACTAAAATCGTTGAAATATCTCCATAAAACAAAAATCATGTTTTCAAGTTACGTAATTATACGACACTATAAACTCGTAAAAAATTTCTTTAAAACTATCTTCATCAATCATTAAACGTTAACGCTAGGATTCTAATATGACCTACTTAAAAGCGAAATAACATAATTAGAACACTTCGTCTTCTTCTTTTCTTGTAAGGATGTGATCACCTCTGGTGTTAGAGTTAGTTATGCCGCCTCTGGGAACCCCTCAGACCTCTTACTTGGCTATTTCAGAATCACATTAACTATATAATAAACATAAAAGTCTACTGTGCTTTCATTGACTTGGAGAAGGCCTATGACAGTGTGTGGAGGGATGAACTGTGGTCGACGCTATCCGGGTACGGTGTGGACTTGGTACGGGCACTGAAATCTCTATATAGGGATTCCAGTGCTTGTGTTAGGATTAATGGGGCGTATACGGACTGGGTTTCCATCTCAAGGGGTGTTAGACAGGGCTGTGTAACGTCACCGTGGCTGTTCAACTTGTACATGGATAGTTGTCTAATAGGTTTGAAAGAACATGAGTGCGGATTGGGGATGAATGAGTTGCCTGTCAAATGCCTTCTCTATGCAGATGATCAAGTTCTACTTGCATCGTCAGCAGAACAGTTGTAAGACATGATGACTGTGATGAATGAAGCATTTAAGTTAAAAGGGATGTGTATAAATGTGAACAAGACTAAGGTAATGGTGTTTGAAAGAGAAGACGATGTATCGGAGTGTGAAGTGAAAATAAATGATAAGAGTGTGGAGCAAGTGAACGAGTTTGTATATCTGGGAAGTATGTTCACAAGGGACGGAAAGATTAAAAAGGATGTGGAAAGGAGAGTGAATGCAGGGAATAAAGTGAATGGTGCTATACATGCGGTTGTGACCAGCAAATCGATGTCTCCGGAAGCTCGACTCGCCGTTCACAACAGTGTGCTGGTGCCTACACTTATGTATGGAAGTGAAGGTTGGGTATGGCAAAAAAGACATGAAAGTAGGATTAATGCAGTAGAAATGCGTTCCTTGCGAAGTATGTGTGGTGTAACTTTAAATGATAGATTGAGGAATGAGGTAATAAGACAATGTTGTGGTTTAAAAGAAGATGTAGTGACTCAAATTGAAAAGAGTATGGTAAGATGGTGGATGGTGGTCATGTTGAGAGAATGAATGAAAGGCGACTAACGAAAGGTATTTACATGGCAGACGTGAATGGAAACGCCGGGAGGGGACGCCCTAGAAAGATACATAGACCTTATAGGTGATGTTCTTCAGACAGGCCAGGTACGCAGTACTTATAACCGGCGTGTGTGTATGACTAGATGTATGAATGTGAGTGAAGCAAAAGAAGTATGTAAGGATCGTAGCAGGTGGCGTTCTGTAGTTTCTGCCTACCCCCATGGGAAAAAGGCGCGAGTTTATGTATGTATGTATGTATATAATAAACTAATACTCGTAATATTTTCTAACTGGAAACTATCTAATTATAAATAATTAACAATTACGATGCTAGAAACTTGGGTATTGCATGAATCCCGTTATTACCTATGTACTGGCTACCTAGTTAGCTTGCAGATAGGGCTTCTAGGGCGTCTCCAACGGGCGTTTTCAATCACTTCTGCCTTGTAAATACCCTTTGTTAGTTTCCTTTCATTCATCTTCTCAAAATGGTCAAACCATCTAAGCATACCTACTATTTTCAGTTTTAATTAATTAATACATCTTTGTTTAAACCATAACGTTGTCTTACTTTACATAGGTACTTCCTATCCTAAACGAAAATCGTAAAATGGTTTTTTTACTATATGTACAAGGTACGAGTATAATATCTCTGTAAGGAAACTCCTGCGGTTCCTACCGCTAGGTGTAGCAATAAAAAACTTTAGGGGCTGATCATGCAACAGCTGCATTAAGAATAAGTAGTAGAATATGTAGCTGTTGTAGGTGGTAGGAATCTATATTATGCATTGATGAAATAAAATACAGATTTAATTAACATAACTTTGTATTACATAATGTTCTTTCAAATTTGCATCATAATGAATTGGCAGAGCTTCTAAGATTCCAACCATAGCTCATAGCTACTCCGAACGCTTGAAATAGCATGAAGAGCATTTGTACCTAAACGGTTGTGAATAAGTAGTTTTAACGTCGTATTAATAATATTCCCCCGATTCCTTCGTTGGATGTCACTATTGCACAAAGAGACGTATAGCTTGCCGTGGGCTTTGAAGAAAAAACGTCTGCAGTCTTGTAGACGGTGGTGCAATCGATCGGAATGGCTTGTCTTCTCTTAGTGGCAATGCTGGCTTATATTGTTGCGGTGTCGACAAAGGCTTTTGGCTAGTACCAGGAATATTTTACTCGTCATCTCCTGTTGGTAAAAGAAGTTGATATAGAACAAAATACAAAGATTCTGAAACTAAATACAATGTTGTATTATCAAAAGTCCATTATCACTGGACGACCGACAATGTTGTCGGTCGTCCAGTGATAATGGACTTTTCCATTAGGAATTTCTTAGTAGCAACCCGGAGTCTCACTCTGTGTGCTGTGCACGGCAAAAGTCCCGCTTCTTACTACATGAGACCTCATGGAATTAAGCGGATGAAGCGCATTTTGCATAATTGTATGAATCTATAAAATGAACTTACTTTTTTGCTTCTTTATGAAGTTCACCATGATGATGAACTGAGTGAAGAAAGTTCTTTATGGATTCGTTAATTCTTAAATCACTGAACCGTCGTACATAACAGATTTTCGTATAAAACTGGTAAATTAAAATAATTATTTGAAATGACGACAAACAACAATAGACGTTTACACCTTAGGGTCTGCTCACACCGAGAAGCAATGCGGTAGTACATATAACCGCGCGGCATTAAAAAAAAAAAAATGATGAAATCCTCCAACCGGTTGATACATTATTGCAATCTATTTATTCATATATTAATTTAATAACATACATGATATTATTATGCGTAAAATGTAAATGATTATGTGGACAATCCTGGTGAGTAATAATGGAGGTATATTTATTATGTCTAGCTATCTGGGCATGATTGCTGACTGGCTGTGTTGTATAGAATCGTTGCTCCAGTATTTCAGCTGAAGCAATGTTGGTTGCCTGTGTGTAAGTGTTAAATGTTTGTGTGTATAAATGTTGTTTGTTGTTATTGTGTTACACATATCTATGTAATTTCCCTGTAACCAAATACTTGTAATTGTACTGTATTGATGGAAAAGAGTGTGCATGGAGTTTCTTGCACGTTCTTCTCCAAAGAGACCTACTGACCCTTGCGAATGTGCAACTAGATTCATCTTTTGTTTGACTATTCAAAAATGCCTATAAATGTTTTAGTTGAAATAAAGTATTTAGATTTTGATAAGTTTATATTGTTACTGTTATATTTTTGTAATTTGAAGGAAACCTTCAAACATTAAGTGACACTATTAATATAATATTTATTTAGGTTAAGTTATTCTGTGGGCCCTGTTGCTTTTAATAAATGAATTAATAATTAAGTATAGTAAGGTATTTAACGTTTCGGTGTGGACGTGCAAAATATATATTTTTACGAATCACTGAGTTCGGAAAGTTTGTTGTAAGAATTTCGCTTCTACACGCGTTTGCATCAGTGTGCTAACGGTTTTATATTTTTGTAATTTGAAGGAAACCGTCAAACATTATGTGACAATTGTCAAACGTCATGTACGGGACCGTTCAAAACCGAACCATTTATCATAAATTAAAACTCCAATAAACTGAAATTTCCAATGACATAATAAAAAAAAGAATTAATAAAAATGTTAAATATGTTTTAACATGTGTCTAGAACAATATTTTTTTCAGTTTTAGTCTCTAAATTATTTAAGACAAAGTTACCCATTTTTGTCTTTTTTTTTCAGAACGCACCATTCACTACAAACCAATCCAAACGCTATTGGATTCTCGCCCTTAATTAACCATCGTTCAATTACTACTTCCGAGTTGTCGCAAGACGTTTTTTTGAACTCGTGCTACCAAAATAACTTGACGCAGCATCGAGTACGTTAACGTCTGGTGAAAACGTCACGATGACGATTCGAATACGCTAGAAACTTGTGCTAGGGGCTCAGTAGACTTATTAAACATATAAAGTTTTAATTGCATATCTCGTATACAATAGATTTTGTTGATACCTAAAAAAACCCGATTTCATCGTTGACTCACTCACTCACTGATGATCATCAAAATTCTTAGGGTACTTCCTGAAGACCTTGAAAGCTGAAATTTGGTATGTAAGCTAGACTAAATGGATGTAAGGTAAAAAATGTATTCACTGTTCATTACTTTTTTGTTATACAATCGTTTTTGTAGTAACGAAGCGACGAGGAGTTGCGCTTAAGAAATAAGTGAAATCTATAAGTGGCGACTTCTAGTAACGAAGCATGTGACGGTAGCGAAACGGCCAAGGCACATATTTTGACCAAGATGTAGAGATTGTGAAGTTAGGGCTTGTAGAGTTAGGACGTGTAGAGTTTAAACTTGGCTCTATGTGAGATCTGATATCTTTTTGACAGTGCGAGCCATATGCTCTCGTCTTGGCAATATTTTACATGAAAATGTTTTTTGTGGGATAATATTACTTCACAAAAAGACATTACCACTATTTCATGGAGTACTGGGGGGTGACCATAAGCTCTAGTGTAAGGTTATTTTGAGATCGAGTAAGTGACAGATGTATACAAGTCGTATACATCTGTCCCTTAAACACACTCAAAATAAACTTACTCTATGAGCTTATGGTCACCCCCCTGTTAAATAATCAAAAACCTTATTGTATACTCCAACATTCACAATTAATCCAGCAGATGGCGCTACCGATTTCACACATGCCTACACTAAAATCTAATAAGCCTAATAATTACACCTCTAGCCCACGTTCATACAAGTTCGCACAAAGTAAAGGTTTCATCAGAAATCTTCGGTCAACGCCTCGTTTATTAAAAATTAAATCACTCATTCGTAGATTGTAGCCCACAGGTTGCACTTTGAGAGTCAACAAACTTTCTTATCTGTCTTTTTGTCATTTATTTTATCTTGGCAATGAACTTTTGTGTGACCGATATTGATACAGTGATATGATATGATATGATAAAACAACATGGGATATTTTGAGCATGAGACAATGAACGAGTATCGCTAAAAATCGGTAACTTTTCAGCCGACTGTTACTGGCTTCGATCACCACGTGCCAGTTGTGAAACTACCCTAGAATAATATTACATATTCGGTTCCCTGGGCAAATATTGTTGACAACAAAATAGTAACCAAATCAAATGTCGTCAGACAGTTTTTGAAACCAAAAATGTCGCAAAATCGAAGCGCGGCTTTCGCATTACATGACTAGTTTTAGATTTGTGAGAATTTATTTGTAATTTATTTCCTGTTTTATGGACGAATTGTCAGCTACTTTGGCTATGATATGTTCTATTCTATTTATATCTTGCACTGATATTTATACTCATTTAATGCATTCCATATTGTTTTATAGATGGTACATGCGGACTTAAGCACATACATGTACCCTGTTAGGGCACAGCAACAAGTAATTTGCATAAATGTCTGATTAAAAATTATTATTATTAAGTTATTTTTTTCTATTAATAATTGCAAAGGCAAATTATGTTAAACTTAATCACAAAAGTGTCTGACTGTTGTGCGACATTGACATCAAAAATACTAAGTCAAAGTACATAAAATTATTTGTACTTTAAAACCCTTTGGATCCTCAAAAATCTATGTAAGAAAATCGCTTCACACGATTTGTTTAGTGTTAAACAGAGTGAGATACATTCTAAAAAGCCCGACTCGTGGTAATGGAGCGGTAATGCCGGCTCTTTATCTTTTTGTTCGCACGTTAACACTTCTTTTTTCGAAAGAATAAAAAAGGAATGTAATCCATTTAATATTCTACCATTTTCTCTGTAAAATGCGTTTTATTCTGCACTATCTATCTGTGTAATCCTTAAACGACTGATGAAGTTTAATTTAAGAAACCTTTTATATAACCTGAGGAAAGAAACGGGCATTATTAAATCTGGGTTATATGGAGTAACAATCCCCGAGTGTGATTAAAAAAAAAAGAAACTTGTTAAGAAATTTCCGTTTCACAGCACTGATCTAGGACTAAAAAATCAAAAGACGTTAAACAAAAAGTTTAATGAACTCTCAAGATTATTTCTAATTTATTCAAACAAAACTTAGTTAACGCCTACACTCTTCATAAGATATTGCTCACACTTGAAAGTAAACAATACTTATTGTCTTTTCAGTTTTATGTTTTGTAAAACAGGTTTACAAAGTTTGCAAAATGTTCTGCACATTATTATCAATTTTATACTGCGATTGTGGGCGGTATTTTTGTTTTGATGGAGCGAAAGTCTTTCGAAAATACAGTTTTGACTCCACGCCCATTAAGACTACAGATAGAATTTTGACATGAAAGGCAACATTCTATCAACAAAAGCGTAGTGATAATGATTGGTAAAAGCATTAAAAAAGTTGAAACGACCAAATAACGAACAGAAAAGCAAAATATAAAAAAACATCAGTTTTAGTCCAGCATTTTGAATTGGCGCCAAACAAGTTGATTGTAGTTAGATTGATCTTCGTTGATTGATTGGTGCCGCCACAAAATGCTAGACTGAAAGTTTTCTACTTTATTTTTTGCGTTTCAGTTTAATTAATTTCAACAGTATCGATTCACAATTGAAAATTCTGTGGCAAAATTATCAATAAAATTTCGGAGTGGATTTTATTTTTCAAATTTAAATGGGATCACTGTATATGGAATTTTTTAAATCGAACCACTCTATAGAAAGTTATGCGTGGTCACACATTATGTATACCTGACCTACCGAATTGAAAACCTCCTCCTATTTTTCGTCAGTTAAAAATGTCATAAATGAAAGGAATTACGAAGCGCTATCGAAATATCACGTCATCAATCCCATACAATATAGAAAAAAAGAAAGAAAAAGTGTTTATTCGCCACAAACACGACATAAAAATAATTAGGTTTTTCCTTTAATAAACCCTTAAAGGTAGTATAAATAAGTAAGTAAAATTATGTTAGTTAAGAAAAGTAAGATTAAAATAAAATACCAAATTTGAGTACAGTACAAGGATGATGAGTAAGTACAAGCAGATGCATGTCGTGACTGTGACAAGAAGGCTTCCACTCAGCATAATGCTGTGCCGTGGGAGACCCACAGTATGGCGCTGATTTTCGGCAATCGCCTTCACTGATACAATGAAACGTCTAGTCTTAGGTCCAAGCAATACAAGTAATATAAAATTCCTATCTCTAGTCTAATAGACACAATGGTTCTTTGTGTCTCTGAAGTTTGCTGCAAGACCCTGCGCTGTGTCACTGTTTAAGAAGATAGCATTGTAAAACTGCCTCTTTCACTCGCTTACGTTTGTCGCATCGTCCTATCTCGCTTACTGTATGCAGTATACTCGATAAAAAACTGTTACTTGCGCAATGGTTCGCAGAGCCAACTTCAGAGATACAAAGATCCGTTGTGACTACTATAAGCAAATCTACAGATCCCTTTTATTTGTACCTACATTGTGTGTATCTATGTGTGCCAAATAAACTAGTTTTCTTAATTTTTCTTTCTCTCTTTAGATACACACAGCCTAAAGGCATACTATTTTACTCCGTGCTAAAAGCGCCGCCTCCACACTAACTTAGCCATAACATTTATCACAGGCTGGTTCACCTGACCACCTCCGCTGAGTTCAAACACTTGCGATCTATTAATGTACGAATGCAGTCTTCAAGCTGAGGGTGTTGACTTGCTCAACTTTGTTGGAAAGACTTTTTGAAAAATTTTGAAGAAGAGTGTGAGAAAAATAATGGTGACTGTTGAAAAAACTCTTAACTTAAAAACTTTGAATCTATACAAAACATATAAATTTTGTAGTGTCATGAATTAAACAGTTCCAAAGCGAAGATCTCTATGGATAATAACGTGCAAAAATCTACATGGGCACTCCACCCCATACATTTCATTTATTCACTGCCAACATGTTTGATAACCACGTCTCTTTTTAATTAAGGTTCCGTACCCGAAGGATCCAAACGGAAACCAATCACGAATCCGTCTGTCCATCGCCTGTCACAAAATTTTGTTCTAAGATATTTTTTATTTTCCGATTGACCTATGAACTTGAAATTTGGTGATAATGTATATTATGTATATTTTAATAACAAATACCAATATTCAACATTTGTTACGGAACCACAAATGTGCGACCTCCGACACGCACTTGGCCAGTTTTTAACCGACTTTCCAAAACGGAGGTTGTTCTATGTTCGACAAAAAGTAAAATAAAAATTTTCGTTATATCTTATAATACACGCGAATGCATATAAAATAATAGTGATGACCACGCTGGTCCTTACACGTGGAACCGTCTTTGCATTGTCAGCCTTTACGGCACAACGCTACTTTTCTAGAGCTGGATAGGCAGTGTGAATTTGAACTTCGTCGCGGATACGTACTTTTATTGTATTTACTCAAAATTAATTAAAATTCTATTCCAGTGTTAAAGTAATTGTTTTTTTTTTTAATTATTTTAGGAACCATCCCGTAACAGTGGTATCAGAAGTGGGATACTCAGCAATCGTTTGCTGGTATCCCTTATACGATCCGCGGAGTGCGTCTTGACAAACTCTTTCAAAATAAGTCTTACAAACTGTATTTGGTGTGCAAATCACCAAATCTGCGAATTCCGAGGAACTGCGACAGTAAGTCTTACCACGTAAGCCTGCCACCCTCTGGCCTATTGCCATCACGTGGTGCCACGTGTTCGGCCCGCGTGACTTCACAATGTGATCGAACCTGTTCGTGCTTCTTACCTGACGGAGGTGTCAGGTCTTGCTGCCACCATCCTGCTCAACTAGGCACTTGCCTGGTTTCACCTGGTGGCGTCGCCGTCGGCTCCGCTGGTATACACTTTGTCTCTGCGACACGTGTCCGCTGTTGCTCACTTTGCCGCTGCCGACGAAGTCCTGCTGCTGCCCTGGTTCCTGTTGAGCTGCGAGTGCAAAATACCTGCTCTACTCAAATTCTGCGATGTCCACACTCCTTCTCGCGGTGCTGCTGTGAGTCGAACATTTGATAATTTGTTATTGCTAAACCTTGTCCCAAATAATATTTATATTATTCGTTTTCCTTAGAAATCCTTATTTTATCGAATATATTTACTTTTTTTTGATCGTTAGTCAACTTATGACCAAAATGAGTAAAAGTGAAATCTTGCTAAGCGAACAATATTCTATTAAAATTCTTCGCAATTTTCTTCGACATATTTAACTAATTGCCCAAATTCACTAAATCTAGCATCAGAATAAATTGCTCCTAAAATATATCTTATCCAAATTGCTAGGCAAAGCTCAAACAGCTTGCTCAAACAAAATTTTTGAAGACTGATTCGTTACAGTCATTCCTTCGCCAAAATTTCGCCGAAAGGAAACATAATAGCCATTTATACTTCAAGTTGCAATCTTGTAGGCAACAACAAAATGAGTCAGTGTCACAATTCTCTTTGCGTTTAGAAACCTGTATCACCGACATGCAGACCGAAATTCACATTTCCGAAACTACTAAGAAAGATTTGTCAGGTAGAATCGCAATGACGGTAGACCTAGTTCTCCATACTTTTATTTTTGGCTTAAAACCTGATCTTAGTAATATGGTGCGGTGTAGAAACCCTAAAACTCTGAATGATGCTATTAACATCGCGATCGAAGAAGAAAAAATACAAAATTTCTCTTAAAAAATCTCTACGAAAATCGCTAAAACTTGTTAGTTATGTAATAAACGAGTGCCTGAAGAAAATCCGATCTCGGTCACAACCTCTAATTTCGCCTTACTCTCAATCTCAAACCCCTTCTAACTTTAGATATCAACAAAATCCTCAGCCTAGTCAATCAACAGACGTAGTCTGTAGATATTGCAACAAACCGAAGGCCACCCAAAATCTCGTGTTGCCATGCGACAGGGTAGCCAGTCCCAAACCGAAAGCACACACATCTCAAATACATATCAACATATTCCGTCAGGAACCTCTGTCTCGTTGAGTCCTAGTGTCCTACAAACCAGGAATCCATCACTCCAATTCATGAAATTAAATCTCACAAAATTTCTCTACCTCACGTATTTCTCAATACAGGTTTTTCAAATAAACCGCTATGCTTTCTTATTGACACTGGAGCTAGTGTTAAGAATTGTTAAACTTCAAAATTTTAATTCTACACCACCCTTATTTAGTGATAAAATCAAACTCAAAGGTCTAAGTGAAGACGACTCCTACTACGAAACTTTAGGGTCTTTCACCATCGATTTCGAATATATTCTCCCTCCAAATTCTAAACTCTGTTTTAGACACACTTTCCACGCCGTCAGTGATAAAGTACGGCTTAATTACTATGGTATTTTAGGTAATGATTTCCTACAAAAACTTGGGTGCGACGTTAAGTATTCTCAAAACTCATTGCTCATTGATGGTCAACTCATACCGCTGAATTTTAGCAAGCCTGTCTATACCATTCCGCCTCGCTCCGAGGTGGTAGTTGAATGTTCTGTGTCTAATTCCTTAGAAGAGTTAAAATCCATGAAAGAAGGTCTAGTTCTCGATCATACGAGTATACCGAAGGAGTCTACTTAGCAAATTGTATTGTTTCAGTCAAACCTAATAATCGCATTAATATCTCAATACTGAATACCACTGAGTCCAAAGTAGTATTTAAAGATTATTGTGTACATTTGATTCCCTTCGAAAACGTAACGCTGCCCTCAATCGTGTAATCAAGAAATCTTCAATTTATTAATAATCTCGATGATGTGTCCTTACATAGATCACAACAAGTACTAGACCTCATCCGAACAGAACATCTAAATCCTGAGGAAACAAAGATCTTCTTAGAATGTTGCTTTAATTACACAGACATCTATTATCTTGAGGGCGAGCCCTTAACTTGCACTAATGCTATTGAGCATTCGATCAGTACTGGTGATGCTGCCCCAATTCACGTAAAATCTTATCGCTTCCCCGAGTGTCACAAAAGTGAAGTCGAAAGTCAAATAAAGAAAGTGCTCGATCAGAACATTATTCGTCCTTCAAAATCACCATGGAGCGCCCTTATTTGGGTAGTGAGTAAGCAAAAGTAAAGAATAGTCATAGATTATAGGAAACTCAAAGATGTGACTGTTACCGAAGTTTAACCTATTCCTTTAATTACGGATATTCTAGACCAACTAGGTCATTCGAAATATTTTACTACACTTGACCTTGTAAGCAGTTTCCACCAATTAAATTTAAATCCGAAGGACGCGCCTAAAACTGGGTTTACGGTAGTAGGAAACGAAATTTCTGGGCACTACGAATTTACAAGAATGCCTTTTGGACTAAAAAATGCCCCTGCTACATTCCAAAAACTTATGAATACTGTCATATCTGGTCTTCAAAGTCTTCACTGCTATATTTATTTAGATGATTGTATTATTTATAGCCAAAATCTTCAATCTCACATAGAAAAGCTAAAATTTGTCTTCCGACAGATTCCGTCAATTTATTCTAAAACTATAACCCGCAAAATGCGTGTTCTGACGACATGAAGTTGTGTATCTAGGACATATAATCACCGACAAAGGTGTCTGTCCTAATCCAGATAAAAATCAAGGCCGTCACTCAGTTTCCAGCTCCTAAATGTGAGATTTTATTCGGGGGGCTGTTATATCTTATAACACGTACGCGAATACATATAAAATAATAGTGATGACCTCGCTGGTCCCTACACGTGAAACCGTCTTAGCAGTGTCAGCGTTTACGACACATCGCTACTTTTCTAGAGCTACATAGGCAGTGTGGATTTGAACGTCGTCGTCGCGGATACGTACTTTTATTGTATTTACTCAAAATCAATTAGAATACTATTCCAGCGTTTTTCTATTTTTTTATACCGTTTTAAGAACCATCCCGAAACAGAACTTATTCTTCTTCTCCCTGCCCTTATACCATGTTAGTTGGGGTCGGCGCAACACATTTTATCTACCTATTAATAATACCAGCCTGTTACTGTCCCACTGCTGTGCTGCCGCCTCTTACACCCTTTTCTGGATTGACTTCCCTGTTTGTTTGAAGGAGGCACTGATGGAAGCACTGCCCCAAAGTTACAAACGCTTCGTATCGAATCTGTTTCTACAATCGTTAACGCCATCTATTTGTATGGTCTCATACATTGATTCGTTTTCTACTAGTGCTATCGATTGTAGATTGCCAACTTGGGTACAGGTGCTGATCCCATTTCGAATATTTTTTACACTGGTAGAAAGCCACACTCACTTTTTATGAGGGAAAAATATATAACAAAAATATTAAACTGACTTCGAAAATAAAACACTACATAACGAAAAATATCTTTCTTTTCGGCAATCGGTGTCTTTGTTACCAATTTTTTTTAGAGTTCCGTACCCAAAGGGTAAAAACGGGACCCTATTACTAAGACTGCGGTCCGTCTGTCTGTCTGTCTGTCCGTCTGTCACCAGGCTGTATCTCATGAACCGTGATAGCAAGACAGTTGAAATTTTCACAGATGATGTATTTCTGTTATAACAACAAATACTAAAAACAGAATAAAATAAATATTTGAGAGGCCGCCAAAAAACACGTTTGTTGTATGGGAGCCCCATACAACAAACGTGTTTTTTGGCGTTTTTTGGCGATAATGGTACGGAACCCTTCGTGCGCGAGTCCGACTCGCACTTGGCCGGCTTTGTCGTTATTGACACCGACTTCCGAAAATTGGTGGTAAATGCTTGTGCCTTTTGTTTCCGAAACGGCCTTCATCTTGCATTGGGACACTTAACAGCTGGTATTATTAATAGACAAATAATAATATACAACATTAATATAACATCGATGGATAGCACTCGTTAAAGACGCCATTGATCGACCTCCAGCGGTTAGTAAACTTCAGATTGTTGGCCAAACTCAATTAATGCCCAATAATGAGGACGGGGTTTTCATAATAGTGTTATTTTTATTATCCAGACACTTACGTTATGGATTTATTTCGGGTTTTATTGGGTCTCATGGGATATCTTGACGTAAGCGAGGGATTTACTAGACGTACTTAATTGAAAGCCTTTTGGTGCCTTCGAAAGCACGTTACGCTATTGGCTCCGGCTAGATCTTTGACAGTCGTTACGGGTAGCCATAAGCCAGAAAATCTCAGATTTGCCGAGGGGTATTATGTTATTTATTAACTGGGTTGTAGACTTTAGATAGGCAGTCCAGCCATGTGAATTACTGCTATACAGGTGCATGTTTGCAGTTGGGGATCCTTGCAAAGGTGAGACGGTACTTCAGGCCAGAACAGCTGCTCAACTTGTATCAAGCGCAATTTCGATCATGCATGGAGTACTGTTCTCATCTCTGGGACGGATCTGCCAAATACTAGCTTGATGCACTAGAGTCGGTCGCAAAGCGGGCCAAGAGGCTCATTGCCAATGAGGCACTGGTCAAGTCAAAGCTCCAAAGCCTTCAACATCGTCGTCACGTTGCCAGCTTGTCGATTTCGGAGTGTGTGCGATGGAATTGCATGATCTATTTTCGCCTAGCCCGTTTCATCATCGGGCTACGAGACGTACGGCGATGCGCCATCAGTACATGGTGGACATCCCACCCATACGCACTAAACGTTTTTGGAATACTTTCATTATGCGTACAGCTGGTATTCCCTGCCGGAGACTGTTTCCCGATAGCTACAATCTAGGAGTCTTTAAGTCAAGAGTGATTAGGTTTCTTCTAGGCATGCGTGATTCACTGTCTACCACATCATCGCTTAATATCAGGTGAGATAGAGGTTAAGCGCGAGCCGATAGTCAATAAAAAAAACTGATTAGACCGCCGGCCGACCCCAAGTTAAGGGCTTATTACACTACACGATATTCAGGGCCCTAATTTAGGGTAGTGTAATAACTGTCAGGAAGTTAGGGTTCTCAAAATATAGACCTTATTGACTCGGAATGGTGAAGTGACCATGATCCATATTTGCATTAACTGTTTATAAAGACAGGCAATAAATAGTGTTAGTAACTTTTAGTGTGATAATAATTTTAATATTTATTCTTTCAACTACGTGGTAATGTTATCAATAATCACTACAAAACCGTACACAAAAAACGTATTATTTGCTTGGAACCAAAACAGTGCAGAAATGTTATATTATGAAATATAATTGTTGCACAGTTTTTCATTAATGTACTGTTTTTTATTTGGATATAAATTTACCACAGAGGTTTAATGTCTCCCATTAAGTTTAATATAAAATGTATGCATTAAATCAAAAGATACTGACTGAAAAAAAACCGGCTGAATAAAATCGATTTGATGAAAAAATAAACAAATGGCGCGCATTTTTTCCATTGTAAAACTTTGAAACATACTTCATGTTTAGCAAGAAAAGTAAAAATAAATGGAAATAGACAGCGATAGCGATATGAATTCAACTCAAGAAAGTATAAATAGAGCTGCAAATTAATTTTTTAATAATCTTTTGCCGCAGTATAAATATTTTTCATTACTTTGAGTTTTTATTTTGAGTAGGTATATTTTATCACGGTAGGTAGATTGATAGTTGAAAAAAAGTAGATTACGCACCTCGCGAAAGTGAGTAATTAATGCACTCGTCTTAATTTAGTGCCCTCGAATGCGCTCGGGCACCAACATAACACTCATGATAAATGCTCGCATGAATAACTTACTTTGCGCTCGATGCAACAATCTACTATTATCATGCTTTTTTGTAGTTTAACCAACGACCAATCCCGAAGACTTGGCAAGCTTGAATGGCTGATGGTAGGGCACATTTCTTGTGGACGGTTGATAGGGCCGATAAGTTCTGGAGTGACGACCGCGTACCGGAAGACGCTGCATTTTAAAGCCTCACACTGGATAAAATGATGATCTGGTTAAGGCTGCAGGTATCCTATGGATGCCAGACGCAAAGGAACGGTCGATATGGTGACACTTGTTAAGCAGTGAACGTCTAACGGCTGAAATCATTGACATACATTCTACCGATGGAAAAAAACATTCATAAAAACCATTCGTTCAAATGCTGGTGAGTTAGAACTAAAGTTTGCTGCAGCGCTGAACATTATTTATGTTGTCTAATCATACTTTTAAAACATGCAGCGGGGCGAGCACGGCCTACTGTAACAGCCTTGAGTCACACATTTTTATCACAGTTTGGGAGCAAAAACCGCGATAAAATGAGTGACTCGCCTATTACAGAAGCCGTGCTCGCCCGACAGCACTAAGTCGCTTATAGAGTTTAGTTTACTCGCAATCAAAACGTCGTCATGGCACTACAAGTTTCGTTCAACATAGTGGTAAGGTGTCCGGATTGCAGTAAAGTTCAGTCGAACAGAGTGAGTATTCGGATTGATAAATCTAGTGCGTATAGTACATATATATCGATGGCTGATATGATGATGATGATGATCATGATGACGATGAAAGAGGTCAACCGTCAAATCCGACTCGGCTGGGCGGCGTTCGGGAAGTTGCGTGGTATCTTCTCGTCCAATTTACCGCAATGTCTCAAGACAAAAGTCTATGACCAGTGTGTGTTGCCAGTGATCACCTATGGGACCGAGACATGGTCGCTCACAATGGGCAGTATCAGAAAGCTTAAAGTCACCCAAAGGGCAATGGAGAAGGCTATGCTCGGAATATCCTTGCGTGATCACGTCAGAAATGATGATATCCGCAGGAGAACCAAAGTTACCGACATAGCCCGAAGAACTGCCAAACTTAAGTGACAGTGGGCAGGGCACATTGCCCGCAGAACGGATGGCCGTTGGGGCCGAAAACTTCGGGAATGGCGACCGCGAACCGAAAGACGATATGTTGGAAGGCCTCCCACTAGGTGGACCGATGACCTGGTTAAGGTTGCGGGAAGGCGCTGGATGCGAGACGCACAGGATCGGTCAATGTGGCGACGCCTGGGGGAGGCCTGTGTCCAGCAGTGGACGTCTTTCGGCTGAAATGATGATGATTATGATGACCATGATGTTTTGAGTCACCTAACGCCTTCTCTAACAAACAATAAAATCCACCGGGTGAGCTCAAATGTATTATTTAATACGTTGTCATGGCAACCTCAGGCAAGAATCCCAGCATGACGCGACAAATGTGAATCATTTATCTAGCTAAACGACGCCACATTTATATTCAGGCTCACCATTGCATTGTTTCAGCGACGGCAGGAGGTATCTACATAATCTTTCCCATACATTTATAAAGCAGCATAAATATAAATCGTATATTACAATGATTTGATTTATGTAACGACTAGCTTCTGCCTGCGGGTTCACCCGCATAAAGTATTACCCCAAATAAACATTATACCGGGATAAAAAGTATCCAATGTGTTAATCCAGGTTATGAATTATCTGTGTGCGAAATTTCATCGAAATCCGTTCAACCGTTATTGCGTGATTGAACCACAAGGATAGGATATATCCCCTTTTCCGCACTTAGACTCCCATTCCCCATATCATCTCCCATTTGGCGTGCAGGGCCTACTCTCTTTGAGAGTGAATGGGCCGAAATCCACCACGTGGGACCAGTGCGGTAAGCTGGTCTTCGAAATTTTGGTTCTAAGACCGGTTCCCTCACGATGTTTTCCTTAACCGTTTTGAGAACAGTGAAATAATTTACACAAAGTAAGGCACCTGCCTGGGTCCGAACCCACGACTTACAACTTGTAAGTCGCGGCCGTTACCACTACTCTATTGAATCATAACCTTTCACAATTTTATTATTAATATTGATTAGCAGAAAGTAGGATTATAGCGGGTTACTAGCGCTAAGCCTTAGCTTGATATTTTATTCTAGTTCTTTAAACATACATAAAACCACACCTGTCGTTCTTGAAAGATTTCTCAGAGGTGCACGCGATGAGGAGGAGCCTCTTCATCAGTTGCCAGTTAACATCAACTACTCAAGATAATGACCTTGTTTTCGGGCAATGCATGCCAGAATTCAACGCAGGCAGGTGGTGCAAAGTCTGGGCTTGATGTCCAGTTGACGAAGGAAAGACTCCTTTGTGCGGAATACAGTCCACGGGATTTGAAGCTTCCTTGGCCAACACCACATCACGAAAGCGTCGATGAGATCACGGTCGACCTTCCTTAGCGTCCATGTTTCCGAGCCATTCAGAGGTGCTATTTACCTATATTGTGTTTCTGACCATATGGTGTAAGCTGCGTATACCTGTAATAGGCATACATACCAGCACCTTTATTTTTCTTTTTAACTACAAAATGTTTTGTATGTAATGCTGTTGGTGTACCATATAATAAGTAATAACCCATTTATCGCGAGGTATGATTAAGTACCAAGCAATAGGACGCGAGACAATTGACATCAATCAGGCACAAATTCAAACTCCGTGATACTACAGAGAAATTTCGAATGGGATAAAATTACACTTTGCTGCACCTTGAAATCCTGGGATCTCATGGCCAACCAAGCTACTGCGTTTGGGAACACTAGTTCAACGAGACAATAAAATCTTAGTAAAATAAACCATTGTAGCTGGATAGAAATTTGCAAAAACTTCGGCTCATTCTGACTTACAAGATAAACGCCTACGACTGGTAATAAATCACCCAGTGTCTACGGTACCTACCTAATCAATTATTATTTTCAAGGATTGCCTTCTTTTCGATTCTCTGAGTTTGTTTTGGGGTTTCTTCTTGAGAGTTGTCAGCTAGGACACTCACTAGGACTTTGTCAAATACCGACCTCATCTAGCTTAAATTTACAAAAAAAATTACGTCCGATGTTGGTTGGGTTTGTTTTTTGTCATGTGTATCGTTTTCTTGATTTTCGAGGTCGCTAAAAACGATATATCCAAGATGGTGCTGACGAAATGTATGCCAGTTTTTCGTCATAGGTGTCGTTTTCGTGTTTTCTGGGGTCGCCTATAATAAATATGGGGCTAAAACAAAAATCCATGACAGCGCCGTTATTAACGACCCCTAAAACATTGAAAAAGACACCCATGACGAAAAGTTCGCAAATGTTCTTCGGCACCCATCTTAGATTTTGATTTTGAGTGTGTGTTTGAGCCGTGTCCATATAGTGATGCAATTCGATAGCATGTTGCAAACCCGACCTTAATAATAATTACAAATATGATTAAAATAGGACAAATTAAAAAAAAAACAGTGTCCATCAAATCACAGTTTCGTTTTACTGAACTGCACAGTCAGTAAAAAAAACCGTTTAAAAAATAACTTCTAAAATATTAAAAAAGTGCCTTAATTCTTCGGTCAACTTACCTACTTCGTCATAGGTCGTCTAGGCTTTATCTAGAATATCTAACAGGTCATCCGTTTTACAATTACAACGGATTTTTTAATCATTGCTTAATTCAACCTATTTATTGGTATCATCAATTTTAAGAATATATTATTGTTTAAGACGTTATTATTGCTTTGAGGATAATAATAATAATAATAAATTTTATTTAAAAAGGCATTACATCCCAATTTTTTAAACTAAAAAGTTACATATCATACGTTATAGATATCATTAAAAAAAATCATTAAAATAACACTACATAGAATAATACTTTCATTTTAAAATTACATTCAACAGATAAAAAAAAAAAAAAAAAATTGATAAAAAAAATAATGGTTAGTGGTTTTTAATTATTTAAAAATAACTCTTTTTTTTCTTCAAGCAAACTGCAATCGTTGTTTGTTTCCACCATCAAACTTAATTAGTCGTAAAACAAATCCCTTATAGTATCTATAATTAGCGAACACGTATTCTATCAAAGAAATCATGACCAAAACTGTATAGAACTTTACTTGGATTGTCCTCTGCGCACACGCTGACAAACTGACAAGTAATTACCAATTAGTGCGAATTAGCATTGCAGTTGCATCAGTTAGGGCCCTGAACGCGTTCCGGCTTTTCTTCACAGCCACAACGCATTGCGGCTGAATATTATGAATCAAAATCAGCATATTATGAATGCCACAACACGAATCCTCGTTGTGGCCTGTTTATATTTACTCATAATCCAATAAGAGCTGTTGTCACTCATTGAGCGTTTTCTATTAGTTTTCGATCTTTGAGCCTAACATATACAAAAATAAATAAATGCAGAACAGAGAAAACAATAAATCTACGAATGGAAAGTATAGATCAGAAAATACAGATCTTCACTATTGATGCTGATTTCACTACAAAATACCTACCGAAGAAATAATAATAATGACATTTATGGTACAGATACGTACACCAACAAGCATTATGAATGCGTATAAGGCACACTATTAAACTACCCACAATCTGCCAGTCCTTGACACCAGTTTACGACCTTCCCTAAACCCGGTTAGATTAGCTGCTTATGATTATTTTATAGAGGTAATAAGTGCTGAACGAAAGAAGGTTAATATCATGCTCAATAGTCACTTAGCTATAAAGGCACAGAAATAGAGATTAGATATGTGTAGGTATTTGGCACAAGCAAAACTGTAGACCACATCATCGCTTACCATCAGGAACGATAATGGTCAAGCGCGACTCTTTTGAAGCTATTATGCTCATGGTGTTTTGAGCCAAAATCGTTTTGATTTTCATTACATTCACTATATTGGGACTCGTGGCTCAATAAATAAAACCGCTTAATTCTATCCTTCCGATAAAGCAACAATTAGTAGATCTTTGACAATCATTACGGATAGTCAAAAACCCATGTGACCAAATCTTGTTCGTCGTCGTTTTACCCAATAACCAGTACTCACATTTAGAAAAGTTGTTTGTTGCGCTCGGCAGCAAAGTAATTCTGTGTCTCGTACCTTTGAAATACTTCGCTTGCTCAGGTTTCAATACAGGTACTTGCGGTAAAAACAACTTTACAGCCTTGCATAACAAATAATTATTTCAATAGAATTGAAAAAAAAAAATTTTACGTATACAGAAATCACTGTCTAATTCTATTCCATAAATACATATGTCGGATCTTGTTATGATTTGTTTATTTAAAATGATACACAAGTACCTTTGTTTGGTACTGGGTGTCTAGTGTTGGGATTCTAGTGTTTCGTATGGTGTCGATATGGTTCATTGGAGAGCGACAGTGATCGTTCGGACATGGTCGTGACACATACTGGCCTAGGAACTGCTCAGTGTTTCCTTTTAAGTCCAGAGTAGTACTTAGTACCATAGTGATAGTAATTGACTCTGTAACTAATTAAAACTGTGTAGAAGTTACAGAAGATATTTCTCTAGTTTACCCGTATCCCAAATTCTGCGCCCACGACTATAATCTAACACCAATATGTCACTAAGTAGGTCAAATCATGATGTAACCACAAAGTTAAGTATGTAGTAGCAACAAGAATCATTCGAAGGAAAACTGTGTCCAATGGCCTGAATTCGAGTCCAAAATCCAACCTAACAGAAAATTTTAATAACGAAGTGGACAGTCCATTTTTGCTGAAGACAGAAATAGACAACGTTCCCAGTGTTGCCAGTGGCTCGTTCAAATCATATTGCTAGTCTAGTGACTTCGTGGCGGCCATTGTGTTGTCATCTGGAAGGCAGAATACCCTCGTTTTAATGTTTTCCAATACCGACTATTGACAATGGTCAGGGAAATGCATAGAGAGGGGATTGATACTAAAAACTTTGTAAACTTCAGAGGCCATAGAAATAAAATTCTTGAAAATACAATTTAAATATGATATAAAAATATGAATTGTAAATAAAATTGTTTTCTCCAATACTACGTTGACATTGTTTACGTACTGATAAAGCATGAGCAAGACCTTCAATAATTCAATTTCGTATACTCAAATATTTACATGGTTTAACTAGATCAACGTTATACAATTGGTCTGTAATCAAATTCGATGCACGACGAAATAAGTGAATCATCGAACTATAATAATGCACGCATGTGTGCATTATAATTACAATATTTTTCCATAAAAGCGGTCAAAGTTTGTCTTGGAAACGTTTATGTACAGTCATGTAGTAGGCCCACACCGCCAAATTATTTGATTATTCGCCGATTTGTTTGTACCTATTTAAGATAAAATCCTTAATAACAAAAGCATAAACCAATCAACAACGTTCCCACTTCTAAGACACAGGCCTACGCCCTGTGAGAGTGTTCTCTATTGCAGGTTGGTGGATGTCTTAATATTTTAGATTATATGAAATGCTCGTTTCCTTACGAAGGTTTTCCTAGACATACCCAATATGTTTGTTTTCCTTTTTATTCTGTTTCCTTAACTAAAAACTATCCAGATACATATTTTTTTGTGACGGCAACCGCAGCTCCATTCCATTAGCTGTTCCATTCTCACCTCACTGGCCATCTGTTCATTTCTCTCATTCCGTTGGCGCACAGTTCTAAAAAAACAACGAGAAAGAGCTCCGGCAACTATTATCTTTATATAAAAGATTCGTTTATATCTACTAACTAAAATACCTACCTGCTAGTGTAGTTTATTTTTCATCATTGTTTCAAGTTAGTAGAATGTTATGTTATAGAGAACTAGTTTCTGCAAGTGGCTTCGCCTGTTTTATATTCGATAATTTTTCGAACGAATATAACTCCCGGTATAAAAAGTGCCATTATATGTCGTTCTCCATGGTCTAGTCTATCTCGACACCAAAATTCATCAAAATGGGTTCAGCGCTTTAGGCGTGATAACGTGATTTACTTTTGCATTTACAATACACTCCTTTGCAAAAAAGCGAGCACCTAATTTACGTTCCAAGGCCAATTTCAGTAAATTCAAGCTATCATGCCAGGATACTTTAAATAACATGCAAAATTAATTCGTAAAATTAATAAAACCTCTTTCCTGTAAAATTATTTAAGATAGAGTAATAAATCTAGAGTGCCCTTTTTACAAAAGGGTTTAATTATAATATAGATATGGATGGAATATTTATTTGATTACTGTAATTTGTTGAATAAAGAAATGAAAGAAAGAACGAAAGCGTGGTTAGTGGTTTCAGAAGAACATACACTGACCTTATTGGTAAAGCCCCTCGTAAAGGTCAGGCAAAACCCGTGATCGACGCACGTGTACTATCTATTGACCGATACTGACGTAGAATGTGAATGTAAAAGATGTATAGAAGTATTGTAACACGTGACGATATGCAGGTATAGTTTTTGCCAACCTCCACGGCAAAAAAACCTTTTTAACCTAAAATATGTATATTCTATTCTATAAAACCGACTTCCAAAGCAAAACACTACAAAGCGGAAGTCGGTGTCTTTGGTAATTATTGCTTTTTGTTTTCCTATCAAACTGCGCCATATCTATGCCTATAATATTTGAGGAGTTCTCTCGATTTCCATGAGATCACATGGTATACGCTTTCAAGCACTAAAATAATTGTCAAAATCGGTTCACAATCGACAGCAAAATCAGTGAACACACACAAAAAAAAACATACAGGCGAACATATAAACTCCTCCTTTTTGGGACGTCGATTAAAAAGGTGTAAGTTATTTTTGCCACTCAACGTTATTGATAGTGCCTACTTCGTTGATCGAGTGGTCGCAAACACTACTGCTCAGCGTGAGGTTGGATTCGTTTCTCAGGACGGGAAAAGTGTTCTTGTATTTTTCATCTGGTATTTCTCTGTAGCACCCTTTATTTTCTTTTTTGCGTGGAGAAATACTCATGCATACTGCACTACCACGGGGAGATAGTGCAGTTATGTGAGACTCTAACCCACTAAAACTCCACGGTGACCTCCTGTGCCGCTTATGGCGGGAACACGGGCACGCGTTAGCAGTCACCGCGAACCCGCCTCGGCTGGGCGTCACCGGACCCTCCTCGGAGAAGTACCCCCCATCACAGGCGCACCAGAACACACTGTACGCCGTAACCACCCCAGGGACCAAATCAGCACATGGGTGCCAGACGAACTCGTGTATGGCGCCCTTGGTCCCCTGTGACGGGTCAAGGTCAATGGCCCCGCCACCTACCATTCTGCTGCCGCAGGGGGTAGGGAGAGCGGCTAACGCTATACCGACACTCCTCCTCCCCTGCGGCCACACCGCGTCCGCCATCAGACGGTGGCGGCCCCGTCTATGCCGCGGAAGGTAGGGAGAGCGGCGCACCGCAATACCGGCACTCCTCTCCCGCCGCTGCTTCCAACCCTCAGCCGCGATATCTTATGGGACATGGGACGCTTCATAAGACATCGCGGCCCGCCTCAGTTGCGATGTCGCCTGTTACCAAGCGGCACCGCAACTTACTAGTTGGTCGCTACGTCGTCGGCTTAATTGGCAAAAGCCCTAACGAGCGGCCCCTCTTCGCTTCGGGTTCCTCTTCGCTTCACCGTGGGTGACCAAGCCACGGTTACTGAGCCCCCGAGAACTCACCGGGGGGGCTCTGTAGCAGCCCGGTGACTGGTTTTGTGCCAAGTTAATGTCAATAGATTCGCTTCGTATTACTTGGGGATTAAACATAACTGGCAACACGTGGCTGTACTATACGTAACTCTTTGAGGAATTCAGGTTTGTTATTTTATACTATGTCAACGATAGTGTAGCGTGTGTATGTGTGTGTGTAAGGATTTTCGTAATCGGAACTGTTCTTCCTTTTACGCAGATATTGTTGTTGTTGTTGTTTCGACGGGCTGTTTCCGCAACTCCACGACTAGCGCGTATTTTGCGTACGCAGATATTAAACAATTAATTATTTGCGAGTATAATGTATTCAGAAGTCAAAGTACATAAAGTTGAAACCAGTAAAGAATATATTTTCAATTGTTATGGTTTGATTTACATTTTAACAATTTTGAATTATATAATAAATCAACAGAAAGATGGAAACCATAAATATTTTATTTAACTCTGCTACTTAAACAAAAAAAGAAAAGAAAAAAACAAAGATTATGAATTTATAATAACAATAATAAAAAAACAAGTCGTTTCGAGTCATAATGCTAGTTCATAATTGTTTTCAGAAAGTCGAAAAGACTGACTTGTAAGACCGCTTTTGCACGCTTAGAAAAATCACTGGGTCTACGCAAATACTCGTGTCGTTTGTACACACCTACTGTGTACACTGCCACGGTGCTGAACAAGAGAAAATCATGTCTGCGCTAGACAAGATTCGTGCCTAAGTCCGACAATAATCTTGTAAAGTACATAATCATATTCATGTAATTCGTCCGACAAAACGAAGGCTCGTTGAATTTTGTAAGCGTGTACAAGCGGCCTAAAAGTGGAAAATTCTTATAGCAAACATAGGATAATATAAAGGTTATTTTTGAGATGAAAGAAGAGCAGTGGCCGGCGCGTGCGACGAGTCCGGGAGAGCTTCGCTCAGATGAAGGTCCAGCACTCCATGATCTTGACGGTGAAGTCTTGGCGCGTGGTGAGTGGCTCGTTGCCGTACGTCTTGCAGCGCTGCGTGCGGCCCTGAAACAGGTCACCGTCCAGCCACAAACCGAACTTGCCCTCGCCGCCACCGATGGATATGTTATCCTTGCTGCCGAGAATAAAATACATGTTTTCTCCGGTCCAGTTCCAATGCTTGAATGGTGTAGTGGCTTTTTCCTTAGCGTCCTTATCCTCGATGGCAGAGTGCGAATGGAACGAGAACAGCAAAGACTCGCCCGTGCCGTAGAAGTGCTTGGAAGGACGCAGCGCGCACGATGTTAAAGCTCCAAATACGTTGTCATCCGTGTCTTGTATGACGAGCAGCACGGGACTCTCTACACTCTGCATCTTGCGGTACATGTACGCTAGAGAGAACCCGTGCTGGCTCGTGCTGTACGCTAGCTGCCACTTATAACACTGCATTCTCGCTGGTAGCACAGAGCATAACTTCTCTATGTGTTCCATGGTGAATATCTCCGTAGTGCCGATGAGATCGGGCAGCGAGGACTCCTCTTCGATGGAGGCGCCTGAAGAGTACAGCGCGGGGTAACGCTCATCGCCTATGTACCACACCACCATTTTTTTAATGTGGAAGCTCCTTACTATTCCAGATGTTCGCGAAACGGTCGAAGTCGGTTAACACAACCAAAATAATCAATATGATTTAGTGTTTGATTTTGACACTTTGAATTGTCACTGTAATAGTTTCTACAGTACTGGCCTGTAGGCTTCTAAACTAGGACTATTCTAAATCCCGAGTGAGTTAACTTATATATGGCGTATAATAATTAATTATGCGTCGCCATTAAGTAATGTGTTGTTGTCTTCCATCATCAGTAAATACACAAACAATGACGTAATGAGGAGGCTGGTCTTGAAGTCGGTTAATTTGCTTGTATGATACCTAATTATTAAGAAAGATAATTACCAACCAATATATTACCAGGTCGGATAATTTGTTTGTTTATTAATTAATTATTAAATAATAAGTATTAAGTTAGATTTGCTTTACTAAAACAAGCAATTTTAACTGAGAGATACTAAATGTAATATCACTTGTCAATACAAATATTTAATGAGCCCAAACACAATGGTGCTATCTTATTTGGTCGAAGAGTTGCTATGTCTACCTTCCGGCTCCATCATGAGACTAGCTCCATAGTACCATATTATTTCAATATATCCAAAGTTACATAAGTAAGCCAAGTTTCAGCTTAATCGGATACCAGGAAGTGCTTGAATAATGGATTACTAGTTGCCGGACACATACTTTCGGATAATATAAATCTTGTAATAATAATAAAAAGCGTGGGATGATTTGTATCATATTTACATACTAACTCTACATTCAGAAATCGTGGGATTATTTGTGTCATATTTTTATACTAACTCTACATTCAGAAATTAAACCAATATAAAAGGTATTTATAGCAACTTATATCAAGCACGCGACGCTTTTTTAATAATTAGCTAACAAACAAGCCGAATTACCGACTTGGTTGTAGGACATAATAGGTTAACATTATTGTGTTCTTCTAGAGTAAAACCAAGTCGGTTAGTCCAAGCTGTTATAAAATAATATTACTTTGAATTACGTCTTATAAAGCCTAGAGGATGTACCTCAAACAACTATACGTGTTAAATCTCGTTTTATCAACTCAACTTTCGCAGGTTTCTAGAAATACGTATCAAGCTTTGCATCTATTATTCGATTCTTTCGTAACTGATACTCGCAAATAACTGATGAATAATAAATTTTTGCATACACAATGCGTGTTAATTAAAGCTTTCTATGAACAGCTCGTTAGACTAAAATATGAACAACAATATATCACGGGAATTTAACACGATGAATTAGATTATTTATTTACCTATTTAACCCGACGTTTCGACCGTGTTAACACCGTGAACACTGGAACCGCGTTAAATTCCCGTGATATATTGTTTTCCATTATGAAACGCGAAAGTTTTAAAGTTAATATAAACTATGTACAATCGAAACCTTTAAACATAAGTAATTACCCATATCTGATTATTTCCCATTTTCGTATTTCATTTGTTAATTGTCTTAAAAAGGTATTATTTATTTATTTATTACAAATACTTTATAAATTATAAGTCAACAATTTCATTATTATACCAAATATTAAAACAATAACAACATAAAAATTAAACTATCAATAATTTTATTGATATTAACATTATTTTCCTAATTCAATAATTTAACTATTTCTTTTTAAATCCTGGTTTCCTGATTCTCTCTACTATTATTTTATTACAGGTAGGCACTGCAGTGTGTAGAGGGAACAAAAATCAAAATTATAATAAAACTAGCTGACCATGCAAACTTTGTTTTGCCCAAAAATTCATCTACCCTACCTACTCTACCCTACCTAACCTACCTACCCTATCCTACCCTACCCTACCTACCCTACCCTACCCTACCTACCCTACCCTACCCTACCTACCCTATCCTACCTACCCTACCCTACCTACCCTACCCTACCTACCCTACCCTACCCTACCTACCCTACCCTACCTACCCTAATCTACCTACCCTATCCTACCAACCCTACCCTACACTGCCGACCCTATCCTACCTACCCTACCCTACCTACCCTACCCTACCCTACCTACCCTACCCTACCCTACCTACCCTATCCTACCTACCCTACCCTACCTACCCTACCCTACCTACCCTACCCTACCCTACCTACCCTACCCTACCTACCCTAATCTACCTACCCTATCCTACCAACCCTACCCTACACTGCCGACCCTATCCTACCTACCCTACCCTACCTACCCAACCCTACCTACATACCTACCCTACCTATGCAGGTAAGGACAACTTTTTTTTTCTTAAGCACCTTCTCCTAACAATACAAACACAACAAAAAAAGAATAAGCGAAATCGGTCCAGCCGTTCACGCGTGATGCCGTGACCAAGGGAAATAGGGATTCATTTTTATATATATAGATGTAAAGTGTTTTTATTTATGAAACTCTTATGAAGACAAAATACGCAGAAGCTACATTCAAACCAAACACTTGTAATGCACACAGTATTGAATAGCTCTTCGCACTCGGTCAGCCATTAGAGTGCTTTTCTACCAGAGAAGTGCGAGGTAGATAGCTACAGTATTTCCTCCAATGGGGCTCAGTTCGTTTTTTCTAGTCTGCTTTAGCTCAGCCCTGGTTGAAAAGGGCTAACGGAGTTAGGCATGTTTAGACGTGAAAAAACAAGATGTATGTGAGGGATACCAAAAATTCGACATAGTGTGGGGACCACCGTCCATACAAACTGATTGTAAATATAGTTATAGATAAGATAATTATGTTAAAGCTCTTAGATCACTTTGTAACATTGTACATACGAGAGTATATGTCGCCGCGTAGGCGTGAATTTGCCAATTCATTATCCTAATTAAGCATTTTAATTGTAAATTAACACAAACTTTAATCAAAACAAAACGTTAATCCACGTTAATCCTGTCATCTCTGAGATAACACTAGAACTATTTCAATATCTATTTAAGTTGGGTTTTGGGTTCAGCGCCATCTATTGGCTTTGTATGGAATCAGTTATTGATCTGTTTGAATGAAGATCATTTGATAAGCTACTTTCAATGCTTAAGGGTACACTAGTCGAAAATTCTTCCATACAAACGTAGTCTGGGTTTTACTCTACTGTTTGACGATGTACGTTCAAAATAAAAAAATATATCAATTTGTTTCATCATTATCTAGCCCTGTATGGAAGCAAAAAAGTAAAAACAAAATTTATTCGAAAGTTATGAGCTTCGAAAGTTCCATATTTTAACACTAATTTTAACGCATCTTTGGGCGCAAATAAGTACCATAAGAAGAAGGAAAATTGAAAAACGGACTCCATACAGGGATAGATTAGTAGTTCAACAATGCAAATAATTTTATTTTGAACAGTCGTTTTTTCATGATATCCAGACTCCCAAAGGCCTGTTTATAAAATTTCGCGCGCTCGTTTTCGTTCTAAATCATCCATTCATCATCAATTTCGCTACAAATTGGCAAAAGTGTGTATTCGTACGCGTACTAGCTTCTTACTGCTCATAACAGCATCTATCTGTTCCGCACGTGTTGTCGGTTGATATAGCACGCATTTTAACACCGCGCACAAAATAGTTCGTGCCGTCGACTAGTGTAACCTTAATTAGGTTTCCGTACCCAAACGATAAAAACGGGACCCTATTACTAAGACTTCGCGATCCGTCTGTCTGTCCTGTCCGTCTGTCACCAGGCTGTATCTCATGATCCGTGATAGCTAGACAGTTGAAATTTTCACAGATGATGTATTTCTGTTGCCGCTATAACAACAAATACTAAAAACAGTATAAAATAAATATATAAGGGGGGCTCCCATACAACAAACGTGATATTTTTGCCGTTTTTTGCTCGATATTAATAACGGCAACAGGTAGACGCTTGAAATATTCACAGAATGTTTAGTTGTATATACACTTCAAAAAATAATAATTATTAAATTAAAATAAATTAAGGGGGGCTCCCATACAACAAACGAGATTTTTTTGCAGTGTTTTGCGATAATGGTACGGAACCCTTCGTGTGCGAGTCCGACTCGCACTTGGCCGGTTTTTTTATATCAATTTTCTACCGCGGACATGTGGCAGTCCGCGCTCTTTTTTATATGTTTATATTTTGTTTGTTTTTTTTTCATAAAAATTACAATTGGTTGACTCCAACCTCGGACATTATTTTTAGGCTAACTTAACTAACTGAAGTCTATGTGAGTTCATCCCTCACTAAACACTATGTATATATATTACACACTGGCATTACAATTTTATATTTCTATTTACTACTTATCTTTATGTTATTAACTATTTTGTTACTTATTTCTATTTATACACTGCTTATGTTATTTACTATTTTGTTTACTTATATCTATTGGTACACTTTCGGGAAAGATGCATGGCAGTGCGAGCAGACCAGTCCCGGCCGACGGTTCCGGTTATAAAACCCCGTCTTTAGGACGTTAAGGTGAGTATGACTGACTCGCTCCACCATGCAGCTTTACATATATATAATTTTTTAATATGGCTTTACAGGGTTTAGGCAGGGTAATGGTTTGGGTATGTGTTTGGATTGGCGTTTTTGGATGGGACTTGTTAGGTGATCTTTTGGTAATGTCTGCTGACCAGGGACTTCGCTAGCGTGAGCAAGGCCTCTATGACGACTACGTCTCGATGCTGCATGGCCGTCTTAAGATTGTAGTTGACGACCATTTTAGTCGGCGGCGCATCCATCGCCCTCTTAGCATTGCGGCCTGCGGCGTCATAGGCATCGTCGGTGTAATAGACGCAACTGTATGTCTGGACACCGCCACTACCACGTGGGAGATGCTGTCGTGGACCTGAAGCCTCCTGGTCTTGGTGTTGATGATGATGACGCTGTCGTAGGTCGACCCCTGAGCCTCGTGTATGGTTAGCAGGCGCGACCCTTCGCCGGACCCAAATCCCTGGCTCGCAAGAGAAGCTTTCTCCCCCTGCGTATGAACCAGGAACAGGGTATTTTGGGCAGTGCTCGGTATTTGCGCCCCTGTGTAACCATTCACCATCAGTGAGTGGACCCGCTACAGCAACGACTTGGAGGAGTATATACCGGGGTATATCTCACTCAGTGCAAACGTCACGTTTATTGGATTGCGGTGTGTGCAGAGAAACTCCCGGGTGATGCCAGGCACCAGGTCTAGACGGGTATACCTAAGCTCGATAAGGTTCTCTCTATCTTAAAATGGAAGCTGGTTAACGTCTCCGACGAGGACAAGCTCGCTTGCTCCAGACAACTTTACTGCCATGACTATGGCCCCAAAGTGGTTCATAATAGCCTCGACTACCGTAAGACGGTAGCATTTCACTTGGCTCTTGAAACCGTTTGCTAGGATTGAGGCCATAGTGCGCACCTTGGTCTTTGCTCGGTCTCCTAAGCGCCGCGCAAGAGGTTTTCCCTAAGATCTTTGGCAGCTTCTGTTGTTGTGGTGGCTATCACGTCCCTGTCCTCGTCGAAGTGCTTTACCAGCCATGTTGTCTTACCGCAACCCGGAACTCCGTTAACTCACCTGATATTGGGTACCGCCCAACTTTCCTGCAATGCCGGGATACCTGAGGTCCCCGAAATGGACTGTGCCATTTCCAGGATCTTATCATCTGGCATGATTTTGGTACATTTGGCGGTAACCACTATCGGGTCGTCATTTGGCACACTGAACTTGAGTTTGCCTGAGTGCTCCGTCTCCTCCTTGTCCAGGGCCACAAAACCACTCCTCGCGCTGTAAGCTGCCATATACGAGCCCGTCATTTCCCCTTTGATGACTTGGGATGTGACGTTGTCGTACACCGCTGCCCCTGCTTCCTCGAGCGGTATCCTTAACAGACCCTCTGTGTCTCTCGGGAAGGTCTGCAGGATCTTCCTGCATGTCGTAAGATTGACCTCTCTGGTCGCTCTTACGATTGCTACGTACTCGAGGAAAGCGCTTTTTACGTGGTCCGTGGTACCCGACTTTACTGCGAGGGTCGGCGGGCTGACTTGCCCTTTGTCGGCTCGTGTTGGCTTAGGCTTTTGCTGGGTTGGTTTCTTTGGTGTTTTTCTAAAGAACCTCTCCAGTGCTATCTCCTGCTTGTGAGATGGTGATGCTTGGCTGGTGCTTGGGAGCAGTGCACTGAGGAAAGTGCCAAACGCTTTCAGGCGACTGCACTCCACAATTTTATGGCTCGGAGCGCAGTCTGCGCAGGATTTTGAATGGCTTAGGCTTCCAGTGGAAAAAAGCCGAAAACAACAGAAATTTTTAATAGAAAAATCAAATATTAGATTGTTAAGGATAAATTTTCTTAAAACTCTTATTAAATATAGGGATGAAGGAAGAACTATTATTTATACAGAAGAGTCGCATGTTGATTCATCTCATTCAGGTAAGTAACAATTATTATCATACTTTATCCTCGCATATTTTTGTCTCGTGAAATTTTCTGGTCGTTAAGAGAGATATACTTATGAAAATTAATAATTATATCTCTTATTACAGATTCTAAAACGTGGTCAATTGCATCATTAAAGGGGCTTAAAAAACCCATTTTGAAAGGGCAACGGGTTGGGCTGAAGCTGGATTTGTTCCAAATGCACTGCTCTTATTTAAAGCTGAAACAAAGTCCGGGGACTTTCATGATAACATGAATTACGATCAAAATACCAAGTGGCTTTGCAGCCAACTTATACCGAACTTGACGCCAAATGCGGTGTTAGTAATTGTTGAGGACAGCGTCATCTACCAACAACGTGAAGAACTACCCAGCAATTGCCTAGCTCAGAGCGCACGAGCTACCACAACATCGAGGTGCGCCTGCGCCATTGTCCAGCTGCAGAGTTCGAGTTCCTGATTGTCTATCCCGATACACAAGGACACACCTCAACAGTAATAGATAAAGCATCGTACCATAACAAGCAGTACGATCCTTCACCTACCTCAAATACCAAGAAAGCGGACATGCAGGGATGGTTGGCGGAGAAGGGCATAGCATACGAGGAAAGTATGCTCAAACCTGAGTTATACAAGATAATTAAATTGAATAAAGAACAATACAAAAAATATAGTGTTAACCAGATACTTGCAGAACACAACCATAGTGTTCTGCGATTGCCGCCCTACCATCCGGATTTAAATCCTATAGAAATGGCATGGGCGGCAATCAAAGGTTATGTAGCCAGCAAAAACACTACATGGAATACGAAAAGTGTAATGGACTTGGTAAAGGAGAAGGTCTCGTTGATGGGTACCGTTGAATGGTCGAAATTATGCGAGAAAGTTAAAAAATATGAGGCTAACTACATCCAAAGCGACCATATAATTGATTCAATCACTGAACGTTTTATAATTTACGCCAATGACGACAGCGACTCCTCCAGCGACGAGAGTGACGATAATTTTGTCGAGCCAACTCCTTCTACCAGCTTAGGTGCTACTTTTAATTTGATATCAGGGGTAGCAGTTTTATTAAATGATAGTGACGACGAGGACACATAATTGGTGGGTAGACGTGAAAAGTAAACATTCGTTTTTGGCTCCCTTATATTATTTAAAAATAGTTATTAATTCATTTTAACAAAATATATGTGCTAAATACCTGAAAAACCCACCATCGCTTCATTTTTTCCTTTTCACTCACTCGCTTTCACAACCACAACTTCTAAGGCAGGCTAGCGCATAGCATGGAGGAGCTGGAGAAGCTTTATAGCTCTCGCATGCAGCAGTATGAGGAGAAACTGCAGAGAGCTACAGCTGGAACGGACACCACACACGCAGACCTTGCATCTTTATCAAAAGATTTTACAGAATTTAAGGATTTTGTCTGCAAAACGTTATCACACTTCAAGACACAGATTGAAGTCATCTCAATGAGCCTGGACAGTCATGAGACACCAATGAGAAGAAAGGTTTTGCTGTTCCACGGTATCCCCGAGCGACCTGGTGAGAAGTTGTGCGACACAATCCTCCACATCATCTCAAAGCAACTGAACATTGAAGACTACAAGTTAGAGTTCCTCAATTTGTGCCACAGACTGGGGGCCTCTCAGAGTAAAGCTAGACCCGTGCATGGATGGAGCATCGCCGGTTTGTCTGGGGCAGCAAAACCGCACATAAGGCCAGCGGGCTCGCGTGGTGGATTACGGCCCACCCCCTCTCACAGAGAGGAGGCCTGTGACCCAGCAGTGGGAACATTAATAGGCTGATGATGTGATGTGTGATGTTTTTTCCCACTCCAGCCAGTGCTGGTTCATCTAATGATCCTGAGCCTACTGCTTTATCTCGCCTGCTGCTGCAGCTGCATTGTCTAAGACCGCAACTTTTACTGCGAAAGTTGTGAGGAAGACCGTCGCTGAGTTTGCGGTTTATTATTACCCCGTGAATATTTTAATTCCACAACTTTGTCATAACAGTAATGACGGTACATTTTTGGACTTGTGTTTATCTACCTTTTTTTTTTTGTGTAGGATATCCTCCAATGACTTCTCCCGCTCTGGGTGAAGCGGGAGGGCGTGTCAGACTTTTACTGACTAAAACCCACCCGTGTTCCTTCAGTTGCTTGTGCCAGGGCCGCGGTAACTCTCTTTCAAATTTATCCGCGACCCAGACAGGCTTCGGCCCTATCGGACCCCGTCACTTTGCTGACATCTCTTTGAGGCGAACTCCTGCCATTAAGGATGCGATGGCAAGTAGAGATCGAGCCAAAAGAAAGTCAAAGCGCCGTCCCTCCGAGCGCAATCTGAGTTCGTATCGTGAGATGCGTAATCGCTGTAGTCTTATGTATAGAGATGCAAAGAGACGCTACTTCCATAATTCTCTTGACAACCGGAACTCCTCTGAAGTCTGGAAGTTTCTGAAAACTGTCGGCATTGGTAAGTCCCCTGCTGTTGTTAGTAATATCGCTGACGTGGGTGCTCTAAACAAACATTTCTTACTTCCACCCGTTACTTTGGATCCTCACGTCAAATCAGCTACGTTAAGTAAGCTCTCCGCCTTGCCAGTGCAGCGGTGTTCGTTTTTCAACTTCAGTCCCGTTAGTGAAAATGATGTCAAGAAATCGATCTGTGCTGTCTCCTCCTCTGCAGTTGGCAATGACGATTTATGCTCAAGAATGATTACTCCTATCCTTTCCACAATACTTCCCGTTTTAACCCACATTTTAACCACTCCTTGTTTTCATGCTGTTCCCGATGCTTGGAAACTAGCCCATGTTATTCCGTTACCCAAAATCCCTTACCCGGTCACACTGTCCGATTTCAGACCCATTTCCATCCTTTCTTATCTTTCTAAAGTTCTTGAGAACATTGTTAATCATCAACTGTCTCTGTTTCTATCTAGTAATGATCTTCTTAGTCCTTTTCAATCTGGTTTCCGACCGGGTCACAGTACTGTCACTGCTCTTTTAAAAGTGACTGATGACATCCGCTAGGCTATGGATCACAAATCTCTCATGTCACTTGTGCTTCTTGATTTCAGCAGTGCCTTCAACTCTGTTGACTTCGATATCCTTCTTGGGATCCTTAAATCTTTCAATTTCTTGCACTATTCATTGATTCGACTCCTATCTCAGAGACCGCTCGCAGCGGGTACGCCTTGACGAGTGTTCTTTGGATTGGTGCTCTCTTACTGCGGGTGTGCCCCAGGATGGCGTTCTCTCTCCTCTTCTCTTTTCTATTTTTATTAACTCTGTTACTAGAATCGTCTCCTGTAACTTCCATCTCTACGCTGACGTCCTGCATCTTTACCATAATTTTCTTTGCTCTGATGCAGAAGCTGCTGTGTCTGCCATAAACCGTGACCTGGAGTTGATTGGGGAGTGGTAGCGGTCCTTTGGGTTAAATCAACCCTAAGAAGTCTCAGGCCATGGTTATCGGCGGTAAGCAAATGCGGAGCAGGCTTCATTTTGCGTCGCTGTCTTCTCTCTCGTTGAATGGAGTTCAGATTGGATACACCAAGACAGCTAAAAACCTGGGGATAATCATGGACTCCTATTTGTCATGGACAGCCCATGTCGGTGAAGTCAGTCGCAAAGTGCACTATTTGTTCCACTCGCTGAAATGCCTCCAGAGCTTTTTGCCCTTGAAAACCAAAATTTCCTTAGCTTAAACTCTCATTCAGCCCATCATCGACTATGCTGACGCTTGTTATTTGGATGCCACCGAGGAGCTTTTAGATAATCTTGAGCGTTTGCAAAATTTATGTATTCGTTTTGTTTTCAACATCAAAAAATATGATCATGTTTCAGAATTTCGCAAGTTACTGAAGTGGCTCCCTAATCGACTTCGCAGGAACTCTCGGATATTGTGTCTATTATTTAACATCCTTCATAACCCTAAGACGCCTTCTTACCTCCGAGAACGCTTCTCCTACTCCCGTCCTTTCGATGCACTTTGCAGGAAGCATCTTAAAAATCTCCTTAATATCCCTTGCCACACTACCCACTTCTACTCCTACTCCTTCACTGTGAACGCCGTGCGCTTGTGGAACTCTCTTCCGCCTGACATAAGGGACTGCCAAACTCTTACAGTTTTTAAAAGAGGAGTGAAAAGACACTACCTTTTCATTCCATCATAGTTGCATATATTTCTATATTATTATCTTTTTTACATATATTAGTATGTAGGTAATTATTGTTATGATATTTATTTTATATGTATGTGACAGTATATTTTATGTGTATCTAATAATTTTTGTATATGTCACGTCGAGGTACCTACAGATTATAGGACCACCATCATCAACTCCAATCCTTAGAGGCAATACCTTCATTCTTCATAGGAACGGGTGAACTTCAATAACACACATCACTGGATTGAAACTCGAAAGTACTTATGTAGGGTGCAAATGCAAATACACCTTTAACATTAACTATTGTCAATGCAATGCAAATGTCAATGTAATGTAAAATGTCAATGAGTGCCAACGGGCTGGAATCAAGAAATAAAAATGCAAGTTGTCCGACCCAAACCACGTCTAATTGAACACTAAAATTAATATTGAAACAATGCATCATCACTGCTCTGCTCGCTGCTGCTGCTGCGTGATTATCATAATATCTAATGTAGGTCGCACGTGTAAGTGCAAAGGTGTGAGCCTACTTATTGCACAACTCTTACTTAGTAAACAATTTTAAACTCATGTACGTGCACCGTACATATTGCCACCACAAGACTGCTAACAGCTACTGAACTAAAAATTAATCAAATAAAATTAAGACAAGAACGACTGTAGAAACTAATGCAGAGCACTGATGTAGTAGGTACTAGGTATAATATGTAATGTAAAATATTTGTATGACTAATGTAGATATTATGTAACTGTACACTTAAAATCCATAAATATAATTGTCAAGCTCCCTAATCACACACGTCACTATGTTTTTCAGTGTCAAATTTCACTTCACTTAAGGCGCGATCAACACTTATCACTTCGTTCACTTTTGACACCCGTTTGTTGATTTTGCTACACCCGCTCTCGATGTCATCTTCTTCTTCTCGTCCTCTTCTGCTTATCGCATCTCGCGAACCCTCCCCCTGTCTTTTGGTGCTCGTCTTTCTCCAAAAGTACACGTACGATGTTACAGACAGAGCAATACTAATCGTTATTACGACATAGATTGCGGTGTAGTGGTGAATGTCATGGGGGGATAACGTTTCCAGGTTTGATTGCTCTTTAATCGAGCGCAGTTGTGTGTCAATCTTCTGGAACATTTCTTCATGCGTTTCGATAGGCAATGACGAGTTGCGGATCGACGTATTGATGATGTTGTTGATGGGAGAGATCGTGGGTATGATCATGGCGAATGGTTCGTTGACTATGACGTCACTTTTATGTTCTATGTATGCGTGCAACATGAATGAGTCACCCTGCAAGTTACATCCTCGTTTAAGTGTAATCAGACCCGAGTGATGTAACGACTCCGATGTCATTTGAGCACCGCAAACTAATTGCACTTCGCACGTGCCACAACAATAGTAAAACCATGTGTTTTGCTGGTGTAGTTTTACCCACTTGTCAGCGCATTCCCTTGTTTCCGTGTGACAGTACACACTGTGTTCTTCATTGTCTCGGATCAGCTGTACATCGCAAATTGACTTGCGTCGGTCACCGGTGCGATAGATAGGGTGGTTTAATTTGCACATCAATGTTTTGTCCTGGATCTTTTGGCATTCTTGAACGTCAGATTGCTCGAGAGGTATGAATGAGTATTGGTTGGCGTTAAATGCTATTAGTTCCGAATTTGGGATGACGTACATCACCCGATTTATGCCAATACGTTGAGGTATGCTTATAAGTTTATTCAGCTCGTATAGAGCATCATTCAGAATGGGTATTTTTACTTCCATCAGTAAATATTGCTGTGTAATGCGTGCATGTATTCTGAACATTCTGTAGATGTCTCGTACATCATTCTGGACTTCTGGCAGCGTGGCATCGCGGGGTAGTTGTCTAGCTACTCTATCTAATTCGGTTTGCATTTGAGTTGGTGATAGTAAGTGTACGTCCATATGACCCTGGTACATGTTTGTCAGCGTATTGATGAGGGTTTGTTGGATTTCCTTTAGATTTTGGGCCATTTTTTCTGCAGCTAGTGCCGATGTAATGATGTAGAATGCATTAGCGGTGTCATGTTTATTCGTTTCTGTTTTATTTTCCAGATTGGTAAGGTGGTCATTCATCAAGGTAAACTGCTTTACCATTGTCGCTTCGTTGCGTTGTACGATGTTATGCTCGGTTTCCAAAATACTTGTCTGATTTTTGAGAAGGTGTAATAAGTGGTTGTCATTGTGTTGAATGGAATTGATGTCGTGTTCGTACTTTTCTGCGAAATGCTGATCTAGTACTCCAAATAGTGAGTTGGCAACATATCCCACTCCGTCGATTAATCCTCTTTTGAACCTGTGTTGAATTAATCGTTGGGACTTCAGCAGATTATTGTAATAGTCCAGTTCGTTCATGCTCTGTTCGAGTTGGTTGATTAAAATGTGGAATTGCATCATCCAGTCCTCGCAACGATATCCTTTTATATGAGACACGAATTTTTGCAGAGTGTCAACGTTTCGCCAGTAGTTTGTCATGTTGTAGTAGAATACTAATTTCCATTCATCTCGTATTTCTTGTAAGTCTGCAATCTTGTCAAAGTAAATCGTTTGATTTTTTGTCAGTGGGGTAAGCTTCATGTCTTGTTGAACAGTGGGCGTTATAAATGCCATGGTCAGCATCAATGTGTAGCATATCAAGCTGTGCCAGGTAAGCTTTTTCGGTCGGCTCCGTCTGTTTTTTGTAGATGTGATGGTATCGCCAGGTCTTTCTTCTTCAACCTCAACTAGTGGTACGAGTTTTGTGATCGGCCGTTTAACTTCTCCTTTTGCAGTTTGTAATGTGACAACTCTCGTGTGGCCGTCTTTTCCTGTATGTAGCTCTGCTACACGACCCAGAGCCCATTTGCCTGCCGGTAATCTTTCATCCTTGATGCAAACAATATCATTTTCTCGAGGATCGGTAGTTTGTCGTTTCCATTTTAGCCTTGTTTGGAGTTGTTGAAGGTATTCTTGCGACCATCTTTTCCAGAAATCCTTACTGAGCTGCTGTACAATTTGCCATCTCTTGCCTAAATTATACGTATTGTCAATGTCCGGTTCTGGAATAGTCATTAGCGATGTGCCGGTTAGAAAATGTCCAGGCGTTAAGCAGTTGATTTCTTCGGCGTTCTCTGTTACGGTGCAAAGTGGTCGTGAATTCAGGCAAGCTTCAATCTGGCATAGTAGAGTGGTAAATTCTTCGTACGTCAGGCGCTGATCTCCAATGACCCGTTTTAGATGATACTTCATGCTCTTCACGGCAGCTTCCCATAGTCCGCCTGCGCTTGGCCATACTGGGGCATTGAAGTGCCATTTGATTCCCATCTCTGATATTTTTCCCAAGAAAAGGTTGTCAATGGTGTCTACAATGCATTTATATTGTTGCAGTAAAATCCGGTTAGCACCCACAAAATTCGTGCCGTTATCGCTGTACATGTCACGTGGCGTACCTCGACGGGCGCAGAAGCGCTTGAAGGCTGATAAAAATGCTATACTGGACAGCTCTGACACAAGTTCCAGATGTATAGCCTTTGTTGCCAGACAAACAAATACGGCAACGTACGCCAGCAATGTTTTGACGCCTCGGCCTTTATTTGCCTTGATCTCAATGTGGCCAGTAAAGTCAACCCCTGTATGTGTAAAAGGGCGAGAAACTGTCACTCTCGGCTCTGGTAGATCTGCCATAATCTGGTTTGAGGTTTTTGCATGAAATCGGCGACATGGTACGCATTTGTGTAACACCTTCTTAACGGCGCGATATCCTCCTACTATCCATACTCTTTGGCGTAGATGTGTTAGGGTTAGCTTCGGAGCTCCGTGTAATGTTGTACTGTGTGCTTGCCAAATTAATAACTCTGTCAATTTGTGGTCATGTGGTAGCAGAATTGGATGTTTCGTGTCTTCATTTAGGTTCGAGTTATGCAACCTTCCCCCTACTCGCAAAATGTCATGTTTGTCGAGGAATGGGTTCAAATTCAAAAGGTTGCTTTTGTTGCTTAAACCCTTATTTTCCTTCAGTCTCATAATCTCGTCTTTGAAGGTATGTAATTGAATCTGTTTTAGTATAAGATTTTCAGCGTTTTGTAGTTCTGTTGATGTTAAATATGCAGTTGTATTTGTGTTGGATTTCGAACAGTTGTTCATGAATCGTTTTATCCACGCTGTGACCCTTGTAATGTGAGCCATGTCGCTGTGTCGATCTAATAACTCAATTACAATTGAGGACGGCTCGAATTTCACAACATACGCTTTCATTTGTTTTTGTTTTGATTCGCATGTTGTCGGTATGATTTCAACTTTATCAGCTGTTTTGTCATTGTAATTTTTCACCCATTCTGGTCCTTGCCACCACAAAGGATGTTGCAATAGCTTGTTGTGTGGGTCGCTGCACTCTCTGCATCTTTTTTGTGACGCACAATAGCCCTTGCTATGCACATACAGACAGTTTCTGCAAATATTGTTTGATTTTATGAATTCTAGTTTCGCCGAGCTTGCCATGTCAGTGAATTTCGAACACTGGAACAATGCATGATTGGTGTTGCATAATGCACAAATGATCTTATTAAATTGACCAGCGTTGTATGCATGGAAGTTTCGAGAGTTTGCTGGTTTGGGGGTTTTGCTGAATGGATGAAATGCGTTGGATTGTGGTTTTGCAGGAGGCTTGCTACTGTTTTCTGGCTTCTTTCTATGCAAAGGTTCTAATGCCATGAATTTGTTCTCAATAAAATCCATAAACTGGTTGAACGTAGGTATCTCTCGCGGATCCGCCCTAGACTGCATGTATTCCGCGTACGTTTCGGAGTCTAGTTTCTCGCATAACACGTAGACTAGAATAGGATCCCATGAACCTGTATCTACCCCCAAATTGTGTATCGCATTTATGGTTTCATTGCTCGTGTCATATAACCGCTTAAGGTCGAATGCAGATTGTTTTTGCAGATGTGGCTGACGCATGAAACTCTGGAAATTCTTAGTGAACAACATAAACTTGTTGTTGTACCTATGGTTCAAGATTTCCCAACACGTGTCGTAATTTTCGGGTGAGATGTGTAGATGCTGGACGAGTTTCTCCGCTTCGCCGCGCAATCTCCCTTTTAAGTGCTGCATTTTTTGTGCTTTTGCAATTGCAGGGTTATTGTGTATTGCTTCTACGAACAGATCCATGAAAGTAGGCCATAACGAATAGTTCCCGTTGAAAATGGGAATGTCTATTTTGGGCACGGATTGTTGTTGGTGCACGGAGGCGTTCAGTTTTACGTTCAGCGCCCGCTTTGTTTTTACAAATGCCCGTTCGTGGCGACAAAACTCGTCATAGTACTCATTAGGCGCCCCGTCTAACAAACCATCGATTCGCAGATGCATATTGTCAATCGCTGACCACCGAGACCCTAACGTCTTCAAAGCGTCTTCTATCTCCCATCTTTCGATGACCTCTTCAATGATCTTACTCGTCACTAACCTGTCGAACGCACGGAAGTTCGCGTTCTGCAGCTGCTGTAGCTCGAGTAGCTTGTCCTCTGCTCCCGAGGAGCTCCCGAACAAGGTCCTGTCAAACTCCACGTGTACCTTGCTAGATCCGGGTCCACTCTGCACCTTGGTCCCGCATGCTGTAAGCTCCTGCCGCACACCGTGGTACCAATCCCTTAATACTTCGTGAATATTGTTGGTGAAGTACTCATGCGTTTTGTCTTCTACCGCACTCAGCTCCTGATGTTTCTCTTTACATTCCGCCCAAAGCTGATCTAACCGCTCAAGCCTTTGCTGAATGTACTCGGGGGTCTTCCTGCTCGCTGAATCCTTCTTGAAGTTGGTATGGACCCTCTTCATCTCCTCCAGGATCTCAGCCTGACGCGCGATTAAACCCTCCATTGTTAACGAAGTAAGCAAAAAATGAACGATCTTACTTGAAACTCAGGAACTCTCCCTTTACGCTGATGTAACGCGTCGCTCTGGAACCTGGATCGCTGCGACTGCTTCTGCACGGCAACACACGACCAAGACACAAGTCACACGCGACGTTTTACTGACCGACAAATCGGACTGTACGGTACTTGCAATAATTTCGAAGGACCAAAAAACAATGTAGGGTGCAAATGCAAATACACCTTTAACATTAACTATTGTCAATGCAATGCAAATGTCAATGTAATGTAAAATGTCAATGAGTGCCAACGGGCTGGAATCAAGAAATAAAAATGCAAGTTGTCCGACCCAAACCACGTCTAATTGAACACTAAAATTAATATTGAAACAATGCATCATCACTGCTCTGCTCGCTGCTGCTGCTGCGTGATTATCATAATATCTAATGTAGGTCGCACGTGTAAGTGCAAAGGTGTGAGCCTACTTATTGCACAACTCTTACTTAGTAAACAATTTTAAACTCATGTACGTGCACCGTACAACTTATTTGACTTAGTTACAGGCACTTTGAGTTTTCAGTCGAACTTGAAGTTTATGACAATTAGCGTTACATGTTTATTAGGTTTTCAAACATCTAATCAATCAGATTTAGTAAACAGTTATTATCTTACACACACAGTACGCGCGATGCGTGTTCTAAGTGGGCGGAACTCCTATATTGTTTTTGTTTAGACACTAATTACTTGGATAGTTGAATAAAGCTAGCAAACAATACTAAAATGCTGCTCAGTTAATTATTTTAACATTAAACAACCCCAATACTCACAAATACAAAGTTATTCGTAGATTATTATTAAAATAGTCATCTCATTATAAAACTATCCAAGTTTCCGGTGATCTGAATATCTTACTAATTAGGTTTCCCATTATTACATAGCTGTGTAAAATAGTCTTATGACTTTTTAGTATTTAATCATTTACTCAAATTTGTTTAGTTCTCGTATTAAATTATTAAATGTAGTTATTGGTCATAGAAATTATTACGTCCGCCATTATTTTTATTACCCAAAGTTGTCACTTTGGGTAATAAAAATAACATTAGGTCATAATCAAAAACATTCACTTCGTCAAATGTGCAACAGTTAAAATGATAACAAATCTAAAGGTCCTACAATAAGTGTTCCCGTTTTATTTAAACATCTCGTATTAATAAAACATTGAAACTGGCGTATCAAATGATCTTCATTCAAACAGATCAATAACTGATTCCGAAAAAGTTTGCTAACATTAACAGCTGTTCAAAGTAAACAAACTTTGTGTGCCACACTGGAGCATTCCGTGAATTCATTCAAGTAATAAGAATGGCGGTGAAGTGCGGTGAATGCGGTAAATTCGTGTCAGCGGTTGACACTGCTAGGTGTTAAAAGTGCAGCGTCTCGTATCACCGAGTGTGTGTCGCCCTACCTACGAGCGGCCCCATAGTCTCTGCCTGGCATTGCCCCGAGTGCAGGAAAAATGTCCGTAGGGACAATAAGGCCGAAACGCCGGTACGAGGTTGTGTGGCCGACGTACAGAGCGAAGAGTCGACGCCTGCGACGACGCAACTGTCAGCTGCCGCATCGGCGACGCTTCTGTCAACTGTTGCACCGTTGACGCCCCAGTCATTCGCTGCACCGTCGTTGCCTGTGATCACTGAGTTCCCGTCGGATGTAGGCTCCGCTCTGAGATTGGTAGTGGAGGAGATTTGCACCTTGCGCTTTGAAGTCTCAGAGCTTCGGCAAGATGTAGCGGAGCTGAACGCATCTACCGACTCGTGTCATGCGCGCATGGATGGGATCGAGTCCAGACTGGAAATGCTTGAAAAGCGTCATGATGCCGGATACGATCCGACAGCAAATTTAAATGCGGTGGAGATTGTGGTCTTACAGCTCAAGAGGGACCTCAATGACAGGGATCAGGAGCTGATGGCAAACGAACTGGTAATAGGGAACATGCCTGCGTCGCAAGCTAAAAACCCAGAACACCTGTTCCAGCTAATTGCCACAAAGCTGGTAGTTACTTTGGAGGACCTCGACATCGTGAGCGCAGAGCGAGTCGGCGGCAGACACGTTAAGGCTACCCTCCGGGAAACCCGTACGCTTCTTTGTAAATGAGACGCTGACCAGATCAAATCAGCAGTTGTTTCGTCAGACAAGGGCAGCTGCGGGGATTCATGGATGGCGGTTCGTATGGACGATGCGCGGTCGCGTCCTGGTCCGACAAAAGCCTGGCGAAGCCACTCACAGAATTGCATCTGAGGAAGATATTAATCAGCTTATTGGACCTCTTACGGACACTAACAAATAAATCTTTGTTTGTTGCTGCAGATTTTTTTGTATTTGTTCATAGTTTTACTAACTGTAATAGTTTAGTATGCATGGTGTCTGTGTGTCGTATCTGTAGTGATCTGGGGAGCTGCGAATATCGAAGTGAGTACTGCTGTCAAACGAGGAACATAGTTATATTATCTACACATATTATTGTTTACACACAAACAGCAACATTATTTACAAACAATACATATATTTTATTATTTACATTTCATTATTTACTACTAGAACTAAAACTTATATAAAGGGTCTTTCAACAAGGACGGGTCGATGTTAAAATTGAATAAAACAAGATGTGTGTGAGATATTAACGAAATTTATTTTTTATTTAAATGGCCCATTTATGCCAATTATGGATGGAATATGACATCGTTCAAATGTCCGCCGCGGCTTCGTATGGTGGCACGAATCTGAGAGGTCCAATTTTTAATGACTCAGCTGCTATAATAGTCGACCAACTTATAAAATGAACTTGGAAAAGTAAATATTTTGTACAAAAGCCATTGAAAAATTACTTAATAAGTTTATGAACCATGTAAAAATATACAAACATCCTTAGTATTTTTTTTTTCTAATTTTATAATGTTTACGCTCGAATGACGCATTTGAGTGGGTGGATGGTTGGCAGTACCGGCCCGTACGGCGCATACGCGGGGATGGCTATTTTGTTCTAGGTGCAGTAAGTATTGATATTTTCGACGTTTTGTAATCTAAAGTCAAAGTGGATTCAATTGCCAAGCAAACTCCGCTACCCGACCATAGATAGTGGTATTCTCAGTGGTCACAATTATAGACTTAATTACGTTTGCCGTAAAGTTGACATTCGCCTCCTAGGTCGATATTTACCAAGGCCACATCAGTGCAGTATTACACATTGCATTTTTAATTACATTATCGATAGATACCCGAGTACGTTACCCCAACAGGAAAGTGGCTCCTAGAGTGATATAAGTGTAACGTATAATTAGTGCGTAATGTGCGCCACATAACAAATTAGTGCGTGCCGTCGTTTTAGAAAAAAATATAAAAAATGTTTCCTGCTGGAGTAACGCTGTTCCAGCAGGAAAATTCTAAACGAATGATCGAAGTGAGAAATATCGTATATAGGCAGAGAGCTTATAGTTGTGCAAGAATGTGCGACGAAAACATAATTCGTGCGTCATCAGGTTTTCGAGATATTGCATTGCCTGCTGGTGTAACGTTTTACAGAATCGTTTATCTCTAAAACCATTGTATGTGCGCTTGTAGAATAAACATACGCGAGTAGCTCTTGATATGTGCGTATTTGTGCCGGAATTATATTTAAGAAAATATTTATAATTTGCATATAATAGCGCTTTTTTTAAATCGCGAAAAAAATATGCGCGGTGCCTAAATGAGAAAACATATAAACTCGCTGAAAACTGTATTCAGTCCATCTTGACGCTTTTATTGACCATAAAAAGTTTCAAAATTATACATGATTGCGTTATCGAATAATATTGGCTAAAAGTCAAAACAACGGTGTCATAACTTTGACGGTAAAATACAAGAAATCGGCCCAACCCAAGATAGGTAGGTGTAAAGCTCAAATAAGAACGTTTAGTCAAAAATATATAGTAAAAATAATCAACTTGGATGTTTCGCAGGTAGATGTAAACGAAAAACTAAACATGTAAACAACGGATGTTATCCGATTAAATTCGAATGACTATAAAATGTAATTTAAAATTATATTATTATTTTACTATTATTTAATCTATATTTTCTAAATATAATTTCTGTTTTTGGCATCCAAAGTTTAGAAGATGCAATTTGTATTGCAGAAGGAAAAAACGTTTGTACGGCTTTTAACCACAAAACAATGTGCAAATATACTGTATCAAACACAGTTTAATATGAACTAAATGTTTGTACCAAGTTTCGAGTAAACGAGGTACCAGAATCTATAATGATTACAAGTAGATCATACACATTAATAGGCGTTATAGAATTTATACCTGGAATTAGCGACGCTGGCTACCCAATAAAGGATGAGATGTTTTGTTACGACGACTATGATTCTCACTGTAAAATTCGTAAAAGCACCGACCAACCACTATTAATTCATTATTTAACTTATGTAGAAATTGATTTAAATACCTAAAACATATGAAGATTTGTTAAAAATTAAATTTCAAAAACTTGTCATCCTGGTTTCATTCATATAACATGGTCACCCTTAATAGCGAATTATTGAGGAATATCGAAAAGTAATTTGTTTTTCAGATACCGAATATATACAATGTTGATCTCTACTTAAGTATTTAATAGACATTCATTCTAAATGTTAGTGTCTCTGGTTTTTGATTCCGTTGTAATCTCAGGTAGGTACAGTAACGTTGTGATCTCGGGTAGGTATAGTAACGTCAGGATTGAGGAGCCTAATAAAATGCGTTTATTTACTAAATTCACTCAGTTTTACTACTTTGTCCATATGCTACAAATTCGGATACACTTACTACTAAATGATGAAGAAATTTCGCATTTATTGAATTACTGCTTCTTTGAAAAATGATGAGACCTATGTATGGTCTGAGAAGCCACATATAATGTATGGCAACATTTTTAATTTTAATGCAACCGAGCTCAGATTTTGTCAACTAAATACTCTCAAGTGCTACAAAATCATACCAAATTATGATAAATATTAGTCCATGATGTTCCTAGTACTGAAGTGGCTCCTCAATCCAAACATTTAGATTGAGGAGCCACCTTTATGTCCATATAACTTTTGAAGTATTATACTACAAAATCGAGGATCGATTCTACAAAATTTTTAAACTTACTACTAAATAAGTATATTAATTTCATTAAGATACAAAAAGTGGCTCCTCAATCCTTACGGACATTGTTACAGCACTAATGCGGCAAAGGAAGGTATACTTTGACAGGCACATTAATAGTCAGATAAAAAACCCCAAAAAGCTTTGGAAAAATCTTAAATCAGATGTTTTCGCAGAACATAGTGAAGGTACGCTTCCCGAACAATTTAATGACCCAGACGAGATAAACAAGGCATTTCTCAATGTACCAGGGCAGTGCATACTTCCCACATCGCAGTTATCTTATTTTGATGCGAATAGGTTTGGTGAAACTCAATTTGAAATACGAAATGTTACTGAGGAGGAAATTTTGAAAATTATCAAGAGCTTGGGGACAAACGCTAAAGGGATTGATTGAGTCAGTCTGGATATGGTAATGTTAACATTACCGACCACCCTTCAGGCTATTACTACAATCATAAATAAGTCAATAGATACCCACACTTTCCCTGAATTGTGGAAGTGCGCTATTGTTCGACCTTTACCCAAAATTAGCAACCCTACTACTTATAAAGATCTGCGTCCTGAAAAAAAACAACAACAACTATTTAAAAGACTTTTGAGAATTCAATGCTAACGTACGGACTCATTAATTTTTCCTCGTATAAAATCTATCTCATTTTATTCTATGTATGAAAACTCCTTGCTACTAAACTTTTTTAAATTGACTTATACATTTAGAACTCAGCTGCAAAAATAATGATCGAGCTCGTAAACAAAAGTCACAGTACATATGTATATTAAAGATAGTCACTACAGTGTGTAGAGAGAACAAAAGTCATTCAAAATTATTATAAAATGTAAACGGTTTTTTTTTAATGAGCTGTAAGAGTGCTTTTATACCAGATATGTGCGAGATAGATAGGCCGTATGCGAGGAAAGAATCTACCAATGGGGAACAAGGAAACCTTATAGTTTTGCCATGTCCATCTGTCATACGCATCTCGCTCAGAGACTTTAAGTACTAGAATGAATGAATTTGGCATGGATATACATATTAATCACGCCGACAAAGTGGTAAAAAAAAAGAAAAAATAAATGTTTGGAGTACCACCTGTACACGTAATATGGGTTGTTTTTTTCTCGTCTATCCCATGTTGTAGGGTATCGATGGATAGGCCATTCAAAAGTTACGGTTCTGTTGAAACCATTTTTCGATTCATGGACCCGTTTGCATAAAATTAAGCTTTAAATTGCTAATTTTGTTAGTGTCAAGCTGGCAGGGGAATCCTTGCCAGCTAAATAGTTGCTTTTGAATTTGGAAAAAAATCGCGGCAGTAAAACAGAAACCTATGCACTATGCTAATGTTGAATACAGGCCTACGGATCACAAGCCAAGAGGCAACACTGGGGCCCATGAGCAATGCTGCGAATCTTGGATCCTACAAGGTCTATATCCGCGAAACCGCGATACGCGGCAACAGTTTTTTGGGATACCGATTCCCGTATAGCTGGAATGTGATAGCCCTACAATTCTACAAGCATAAACAACTTACATTTACAACTCATATTTGTCCCCGTGGTGGTCTCCTGGTCTCGTTCAATCCCGTGTCCGGTCGGGGGTTATAGGGAGAAAATATATATAATAATAAAAAGGACAACCGATGAAGTCTGGACCGGAATTCCGGCAGACAACACGTTCCCAACAAAAATACTTCTGCTGCGCGTGAAATATATATACAAACAAATGCACGGGCAAGTCACAGTACAACTCGCGGATCGCGAACGTAATTTCGACTAACGATTGGTTGGTTACAAACCAATTTCTACAAAATCAAAACAAGACCAACACACACAAGTAGGCTTTACAACTTTACGAGTAATAGTCGACCAACTTATAAAATGCCTTAGTGACGTCACAAGTCCCCATTCCTGAACTTTGATGCGCTTTAACTTTGTACATTTTCATTGATTTTGTAAAGTAAAAAATACGTGTCCAATATTATTTGATAATCTCACTGACGGACTTCATAGAATTATCAATTTTCTACCCAGGTAACATCCCTATTGTAGAAGGTAAGGTAGTGTTTCTACCTATTTAGCGGCTGGTGAACCTTGAACATTGACAAGTGCCACTGTCAGTTTTATGTTTACCATATGTAATGGTAAACATAAAACTGACAGTGGAAGCTGATACTAGCTTGAGTCACCTGAAACTTATCTATAGCTACCTATATATCTGTTTGGTAGAGTTGTCGCAAGCAGAACCGCTGAGTGTGAGGTTGCATTCGATTATCAGGCCGGACAATGTGTTCTTGTATATGGCATTTGTCTGTAGCAGCCTGGAGTATAGATTTGTGCCCGGTTAATGGCAATAGGCTCGCCCCCTATCACATGAGATTTAAACATAACTGGTAACATGTGGATGTACTATACGTAACAATTTGGGAAATTCAGGCTTGTTTTTTTATTTATTGTCAATGATAGTGTAGCGCGTGTGTGTGTGTGTTTGTAGTGGGTGTGTGTAATCAATGAAAGGATTTTCGTAATCGGAATTGTTATTCCTTTTACGCAGATATTAAACAAATAATTATTTGCGAGTATAATTTATTCAGAAGTCAAAGTACATAAAGCTGAAACCAGTAAAGAATATATTTTCAATTGTTATGGTTTGATTTACATTTTAACAACTTAGAATTACATAATAAATCATCACTGATAAAGTAATATAGCTACAGCAACAGAAAAATAGAAACCACAAATAGTTTTATTATATCTGCTACACAAACAAAAAAAGATTTATAACAATAATAAAAGAAATTTTTACGTCGTTTTGAGTCATAATGCTAGTAAAAAATTGTTTTCAGACTCATTGGTACTAAAGTCGAAAAGACTGACTTGTTAGGCCGCTTTTACACGCTTAGAAAAATCACTGGGCCTCCACACGAATTCGTGTCGTTTGCTGCCACGATGCTGAACAAGAGAAAATCATGTCTGCGCTAGACGAGATTCGTGCCTAAGTCCAACAATATTCTTGTAGTGTACAAAAAAATATTCATGTAATCTATCAGAATTCGTCCGACAAAACGTAGGTTCGGTGAATTTTCTTAACGTGTCCAAGCGGGCTAAATGTAGCAAATCCTTATAGCAAACATAAGACAATCTAAAGGTTTTTTTTGAGTTGAAAGTAGAGCAGTGGCCGGCGCGTGTGACGAGTCCGGGGCAGTCGAGTTTCTCAGGTGAAGGTCCAGCACTCCATGACCTTGACGGTGAAGTCTTTGCGCGTGGTGAGTGGCTCGTTGCCGTACGTCTTGCAGCGCTGCGTGCGGCCCAGAAACAGGTCACCATCCAGCCGCAAACCGAACTTGCCGGCGCCGCCACCGAAGGATATGTTATCCTTGCTGCCAAGAATAAAATACATGTTGGCTCCGGTCCAGTTCCAATGCTTGAATGGTGCTGATTGATCTTCTGTTTCATCCTTAGTGGCGTTATCCTTAGCGTCCTTATCCTCCATGGCAGCGTACGACTGGAACGAAAACAGCAAAGACTCGCCCGTGCCGTAGAAGTTCTTGGAGGGACGCAGCGCACACGATGTTAAAGCTCCAAACACGTTGTCATCCGTGTCTTGTATGACGAGTAGCACGGGACTCTCTACACGCTGCATCTTGCGGTACATGTACGCTAGAGAGAACCCGTGCTGGCTTGTACTAAATGCCAGCTGCCACATAAAACACTGCGTCTTCGCTGGCAGCACAGAGCATAAGTTCTCTATATGTTCCATGCTTAATATCTCTGAGGTGCCGATGAGATCGGGCAGCGAGGACTCCTCTTCGATGGACGCGCCTGAAGAGTACAGCGCGGGGTAACGCTCATCCCCTATGTACCACACCACCATTTTTTTAATGTGGAAGCTCCTTACTATTCCAGATGTTCGCGAAACGGTCGAAGTCGGTTAGCACAACCAAAATAATCAATATGATTTAGTAACTGATTTTTACAATTTGAATTGTCACTGTAATAGTTTCTACAGTACTGGTCTGTAGGCTTCTACTACTAGGACTATTCTAAATCCCGAGTGAGTTATCTTATATATGGCGTATAATAATTAAGTATGCGTCGCCATTAAGTAATGTGTTGTTGTCTTCCATCATCAGTAAATACACAAACAATGACTTAATGAGGAGGCTCGTCTCGTAGTCGGTTAATTTGCTTGTTTGTTACCTAATTATTAAGAAAAGATAATTACCACCCACTATATAACCAGGTCGATTAATTTGTATGCTTATTACCTAATTATTAAATAATAAGTATTAAGTACCATTTGTTTTTTTTAAAGAAGCTATTTTAACTGAAAGGGTACTAAATGTAATAACACTTGTCAATACACATCCAATGAGCCCAAACACAATAGTGCTATCTTATTTGGTCGAGGAGTTGCTATCCACCTTCCGGCTCAATCATGAAAATAGCTCCAGAGTACCATATTATTTCAATGTATCCAAAGTAACATAAGTACGTCAAGTTTCAGCTTAATCAGATGCCAGGAAGTGCTTTAAAAATGGATTATAAATATGAAGCTTGTAATAATAATAAAAAGCGTGGGGTGATTTGTATCATATTTTCATACTAACTCTACATTCAGAAATAATAAAATATTTTTAACAACTAATTAACTAAGCACCCGACGCTTTTTTAATAATTAGCTAACAAATAAACAAATTAACCTGCTTGGTTGTAGGTCATAATAGGTAATGACATTGTTGTGTTCTTCTAGTGTAAAACCACAATAGTACATTGTGATACAAGGGTGGAAAGTAGGTTATTGCAAGCGAGCTGTCATTCACAAGCCCGAGCCGAAGGTGAGGGTTTTTAATGACACGAGTTTGCAATAACCTACACACCCGAGTATCACACGACGTTTTTCAATACAGTCGTGGGAAATAGTAAAAACAAATCAAATAATTACATTTGTTTTTTCAATAAAATAAAATTATCGTAAGTCGCCATATATCTTTCTCGAGATTTTGGGGGCAAAATTTCATCTTGCGCAATTTCGCCTCAGATAAAATATCGGGTGGAGTAAATTCCATTTCATCACTTGTACTTGAACTCATATTAACAAAAAAAAAACAATTTATCACCAAAAATTAAAATTTTCAGAAAATGGCGCGTCTTTGCAACTGGACATATTTTTTTACAACGAAAACAGCAGAAAGTAATTAAATTAAAACTGGTAACTATAGTACATTATGGTACGAGTGCGTAATGTTGGTGATTACCGCTGAGGCGCCATTGAGACCCGAGCCGTCAGTTGAGGGTCTTACGAGAGCCGAGGACGGTAATCATCAATACACACGTGTATTATACGTTTTTCAACACACTTGTGAATGAAATAATACAAAAAAATCAGCATATTTTGTATATAATAGATATTTTTCCTTGAACTTTCCATAATGTTAAGGGCTTCACATCTTATAACGGGCGGTGTACAACACAAATCATTATCTTCATAACTATTAATAACTATAATTTCAACAATAAAACGAGTTGTGAAATTTTTTTCGCAATGGCGGGCAAAATTTACCAGTTTTCCTATGCGCGCACATCTAACAATGGCGATCGGCCATAGACTAACTAGGAATGAGGTTTCTTTTTTTTTGGCTTTTCGCGGATAGCGTTTTAGCCAAGTTCAAAATGGGGAATTTCAAGTTTTCTTTATTACCGAGAAAACTAAAAATAAAAGTTTTATTTATTAAATACGTGCAAGTTGAAATAATCTATTTAAATACGAAGTTAGTTAACTATTGAGCACGATCTTTTTGTATCGAAACTTTTTTAAGAACAAAGCAACTCAACCAATAAATTAAAAAAAACTCTATTTCACTTGTGAATAATGGCAATGAAAAGGTCACAGTTTGATTATAGGTGCCTAATTATGTGCCTAATTGCGGTGCAATTAGAACCACTTTATGAGCAAGTGTGTTGAAAAATATATTAAACAACTATTTAAAAGACTTTTGAGAATTCAATGCTAAGACGTACGGACTCATTAATTTTTCCTCGTATAAAATCTATCTCATTTTATTCTATGTATGAAAACTCCTTGCTACTAAACTTTTTTAAATTGACTTATACATTTAAAACTCAGCTGCAAAAATAATGATCGAGCTCGTAAACAAAAGTCACAGTACATATGTATATTAAAGATAGGCACTACAGTGTGTAGAGGGAACAAAAGACATTCAAAATTATTATAAAATGTAAACAGTTTTTTTTTAATGAGCTGTAAGAGTGCTTTTATACCAGATATGTGCGAGATAGACAGGCCGTATGCGAGGAAAGAATCTACCAATGGGGAACAAGGAATCCTTTTAGTTTTGCCATGTCCATCTGTCATACGCATCTCGCTCAGAGACTTTAAGTACTAGAATGCGAATGAATTTGGCATGGATATACATATTAATCACGCCGACAAAGTGGTAAAAAAAAGAAAAAATAAATGTTTGGAGTACCACCTGTACACGTAATATGGGTTGTTTTTTTCTCGTCTATCCCATGGTGTAGGGTATCGATGGATAGGCCATTCAAAAGTTACGGTTCTGTTGAAACCATTTTTCGATTCATGGACCCGTTTGCATAAAATTAAGCTTTAAATTGCTAATTTTGTTAGTGTCAAGCTGGCAGGGGGATCCTTGCCAGCTAAATAGTTGCTTTTGAATTTGGAAAAAAATCGCGGCTGTAAAACAGAAAACTATGTACTATGCTAATGTTGAATACAGGCCTACGGATCACAAGCCAAGAGGCAACACTGGGGCCCATGAGCAATGCTGCGGATCTTGGATCCTACAAGGTCTATATCCGCGAAACCGCGATACGCGGCAGCGGTAACTAGGGGTTTGTTTTTTGGGATACCGATTCCCGTATAGCTGGAAAGTGATAGCCCTACAATTCTACAAGCATAAACAACTTACATTTACAACTCATATTTATCCCCGTGGTGGTCTCCTGGTCTCGTTCAATCCCGTGTCCGGTCGGGGGTTATAGGGATAAAATATTATATATAATAATAAGGGACAACCGATGTGGTCTGGACCGGGATTCCGGCAGACAACACGTTCCCAACAAAAATACTTCGCTGCGCGTGAAACAAATGCACGGGCGAGTCACAGTACAACTCGCGGATCGCGAACGTAATTTCGAATAACGATTGGTTGGTTACAAACCAATTTCTACAAAATCAAAACAAGACCAACACACACAAGCAGGCTTTACAACTTTACGAGTAATAGTCGACCAACTTATAAAATGCCTTAGTGACGTCACAAGCCCCCATTCCTGAACTTTGATGCGCTTTAACTTTGTAAATTTTCATTGATTTTGTAAAGTAAAAAATACGTGGCCAATATTATTTGATAATCTCACTGACGGACTTCATAGAATTATCAATTTTCTACCCAGGAAACATCCCTATTGTAGAAGGTAAGGTAGTGTTTCTACCTATTTAGCGGCTGGTGAACCTTGAACATTGACAAGTGCCACTGTCAGTTTTCATTTATAGAGTGGAAGCTGATACTAGCTTAAGTCACCTGAAACTTATCTATAGCTACCTATATATCTGTTTGGTAGAGTTGTCGCAGGCAGAACCGCTGAGTGTGAGGTTGGATTCGATTATCAGGCCGGACAATGTGTTCTTGTATATGGCATTTGTCTGTAGCACCCTGGAGTATAGATTTGTGCCCGGTTAATGGCAATAGGCACGCCCCCTATCACATGAGATTTAAACATAACTGGTAACATGTGGATGTACTATACGTAACAATTTGGGAAATTCAAGCTTGTTTTTTTAATTTGTTTTATTATTTTAATGTCAATGATAGTGTAGCGCGTGTGTGTGTGTGTTTGTAGTGGGTGTGTGTAATCAATGAAAGAATTTTCGTAATCGGAATTGTTATTCCTTTTACGCAGATATTAAAAAAATAATTATTTGCGAGTATAATTTATTCAGAAGTCAAAGTACATAAAGCTGAAACCAGTAAAGAATATATTTTCAATTGTTATGGTTTGATTTACATTTTAACAACTTAGAATTACATAATAAATCATCACTGATAAAGTAATATAGCTACAGCAACGGAAAAATAGAAACCACAAATAGTTTTATTATATCTGCTACTCAAACAAAAAAAGATTAATAACAATAATAAAAGAAATTTTTACGTCGTTTTGAGTCATAATGCTAGTAAAAAATTGTTTTCAGACTCATTGGTACTAAAGTCGAAAAGACTGACTTGTTAGGCCGCTTTTACACGCTTAGAAAAATCACTGGGTCTCCACAAGAATTCGTGTCGTTTGCTGCCACGATGCTGAACAAGAGAAAATCATGTCTGCGCTAGACGAGATTCGTGCCTAAGTCCGACAATATTCTTGTAGTGTACATAAAAATATTTATGTAATCTATCAGAATTCGTCCGACAAAACGTAGGTTCGGTGAATTTTCTTAAAGTGTCCAAGCGGGCTAAAAGTAGCAAATCCTTATAGCAAACATAAGACAATCTAAAGGTTATTTTTGAGTTGAAAGTAGAGCAGTGGCCGGCGCGTGTGACGAGTCCGGGGGAGTCGAGTTTCTCAGGTGAAGGTCCAGCACTCCATGACCTTGACGGTGAAGTCTTCGCGCGTGGTGAGCGGCTCGTTGCCGTACGTCTTGCAGCGCTGCGTGCGGCCCAGAAACAGGTCACCATCCAGCCGCAAACCGAACTTGCCGGCGCCGCCACCGAAGGATATGTTATCCTTGCTGCCAAGAATAAAATACATGTTGGCTCCGGTCCAGTTCCAATGCTTGAATGGTGCTGATTGATCTTCTATTTCATCCTTAGTGGCGTTATCCTTAGCGTCCTTATCCTCCATGGCAGCGTACGACTGGAACGAAAACAGCAAAGACTCGCCCGTGCCGTAGAAGTTCTTGGAGGGACGCAGCGCACACGATGTTAAAGCTCCAAACACGTTGTCATCCGTGTCTTGTATGACGAGTAGCACGGGACTCTCTACACGCTGCATCTTGCGGTACATGTACGCTAGAGAGAACCCGTGCTGGCTTGTACTAAATGCCAGCTGCCACTTAAAACACTGCGTCTTCGCTGGCAGCACAGAGCATAACTTCTCTATATGTTCCATGCTTAATATCTCTGAGGTGCCGATGAGATCGGGCAGCGAGGACTCCTCTTCGATGGACGCGCCTGAAGAGTACAGCGCGGGGTAACGCTCATCGCCTATGTACCACACCACCATTTTTTTAATGTGGAAGCTCCTTACTATTCCAGATGTTCGCGAAACGGTCGAAGTCGGTTAGCACAACCAAAATAATCAATATGATTTAGTAACTGATTTTTACACTTTGAATTGTCACTGTAATAGTTTCTACAGTACTGGCCTGTAGGCTTCTAAACTAGGACTATTCTAAATCCCGAGTGAGTTAACTTATATATGGCGTATAATAATTAAGTATGCGTCGCCATTAAGTAATGTGTTGTTGTCTTCCATCATCAGTAAATACACAAACAATGACTTAATGAGGAGGCTCGTCCCGTAGTCGGTTAATTTGCTTGTTTGTTACCTAATTATTAAGAAAAGATAATTACCACCCACTATATAACCAGGTCGATTAATTTGTATGCTTATTATCTAATTATTAAATAATAAGTGTTAAGTACCATTTGCTTTTTTTAAAGAAGCTATTTTAACTGAAAGGTACACAATGGTGCTATCTTATTTAGTCGAGGAGTTGCTATATCCACCTTCCGGCTCAATCATGAAAATAGCTCCATAGTACCATATTATTTCAATGTATCCAAAGTAACATAAGTACGTCAAGTTTCAGCTTAATCAGATGCCAGGAAGTGCTTTAAAAATGGATTATAAATATGAAGCTTGAAATAATAATTAAAAGCGTGGGGTGATTTGTATCATATTTTCATACTAACTCTACATTCAGAAATAATAAAATATTTTTAACAACTAATTAACTAAGCACCCGACGCTTTTTTAATAATTAGCTAACAAATAAACAAATTAACCTGCTTGGTTGTAGGTCATAATAGGTAATGACATTGTTGTGTTCTTCTAGTGTAAAACCACAATAGTACACTGTGAGACAAGGGTGGAAAGTAGGTTATTGCAAGCGAGCTGTCATTCACAAGCCCGAGCCGAAGGTGAGGGTTTTTAATGACACGAGTTTGCAATAACCTACACACCCGAGTATCACACGACGTTTTTCAATACAGTCGTGGGAAATAGTAAAAACAAATCAAATAATTACATTTGTTTTTCCATAAAATAAAATTATCGTAAGTCGCCATATATCTTTCTCGAGATTTTGGGGGCAAAATTTCATCTTGCGCAATTTCGCCTCAGATAAAATATCGGGTGGAGTAAATTCCATTTCATCACTTGTACTTGAACTCATATTAACAAAAAAAAAAAACAATTTATCACACAAAAATTGAAATTTTCAGAAAATGGCGCGTCTTTGCAACTGGACATATTTTTTTACAACGAAAACAGCAGAAAGTAATTAAATTAAAACTGGTAATTATAGTACATTTTGGTACAAGTGCGTAATGTTGGTGATTACCGCTGAGGCGCCATTGAGACCCGAGCCGTCAGTTGAGGGTCTTACGAGAGCCGAGGACGGTAATCATCAATACACACGTGTATCATACGACGTTTTTCAACACACTTGTGAATGAAATAATACTAAAATACAGTTTATTTTGTAGATAATAGATATTTTTCCTTGAACTTTCCATAATGTTAAGGGCTTCACATCTTATATCGGGCGGTGTACAACACAAATCATTATCTTCATAACTATTAATAACTGTAATTTCAACAGTAAAACGAGTTGTGAAATTTTTTTCGCAATGGCGGGCAAAATTTATCAGTTTTCCTATGCGCGCACATCTAACTATGGCGATCGGCCATAGACTAACTAGGAATGAGGTTTCTTTTTTTTTGGCTTTTCGCGGATAGCGTTTTAGCCACGTTCAAAATGGGGAATTTCAAGTTTTCTTTATTACCGAGAAAACTAAAGTTAAAAGTTTTATTTATTAAATACTTACAAGTTGAAATAATCTATTTAAATACGAAGTTGCATGAAATGAGCAATCAATAGGTAGGTACATTAATTTATTTGTACTATTGAGCACGATCTTTTTGTATCGAAACTTTTTTAAGAACAAAGCAACTCAACCAATAAATTAAAAAAAAACTCTATTTCACTTGTGAATAATGGCAATGAAAAGGTCACAGTTTGATTATAGGTGCCTAATTATGTGCCTAATTGCGGTGAAATTAGGACCACTTTATGAGCAAGTGTGTTGAAAAATATATTAAACAACTATTTAAAAGACTTTTGAGAATTTAATGCTAAGACGTACGGACTCATTAATTTTTCCTCGTATAAAATCTATCTCATTTTATTCTATGTATGAAAACTCCTTGCTACTATACTTTTTTAAATTGACTTATACATTTAAAACTCAGCTGCAAAATAATGATCGAGCTCGTAAACAAAAGTCACAGTACATATGTATATTAAAGATAGGCACTACAGTGTGTAGAGGGAACAAAAGTCATTCAAAATTATTATAAAAAGTAAAAGTTTTTTTTTTATGAGCTGTAAGAGTGCTTTTATACCAGATATGTGCGAGATAGATAGGCGGTATGCGAGGAAAGAATCTACCAATGGGGAACAAGGAATCCTTATAGTTTTGGCATGTTCATCTGTCATACGCATGTCAACTCAGAGACTTTAAGTACTAGAATGTGAATGAATTTGGCATGGATATACATATTAATCACGCCGACAAAGTGGTAAAAAAAAAGAAAAAAAAATGTTTGGAGTACCACCTGTACACGTAATATGGGTTGTTTTTTTTCTCGTCTATCCCATGTTGTAGGGTATCGATGGATAGGCCATTCAAAAGTTACGTTTCTGTTGAAACCATTTTTCGATTCATGGACCCGTTTGCATAAAATTTAGCTTTAAATTGCTAATTTTGTTAGTGTCAAGCTGGCAGGGGGATCCTTGCCAGCTAAATAGTTACTTTTGAATTTGGAAAAAAATCGCGGCAGTAAAACAGAAAACTATGCACTATGCTAATGTTGAATACAGGCCTACGGATCACAAGCCAAGAGGCAACACTGGGGCCCATGAGCAATGCTGCGAATCTTGGATCCTACAAGGTCTATATCCTCGAAACCGCGATACGCGGCAGCGGTAACTAGGGGTTTGTTTTTTGGGATACCGACTCCCGTATAGCTGGAAAGTGATAGCCCTACAATTCTACAAGCATAAACAACTTACATTTACAACTCATATTTGTCCCCGTGGTGGTCTCCTGGTCTCGTTCAATCCCGTGTCCGGTCGGGGGTTATAGGGATAAAATATATATAATAATAAGGGACAACCGATGTGGTCTGGACCGGAATTCCGGCAGACAACACGTTCCCAACAAAAATACTTCGCTGCGCGTGAAATATATACACAAACAAATGCACGGACGAGTCACAGTACAACTCGCGGATCGCGAACGTAATTTCGAATAACGATTGGTTGGTTCATTCTCGTTTGTATCGCCGTTGGGGTACGACGTGTTTAGATATTCAAAATAAGAAGATTTCCGATTTTAAGCTTTACTTCGACAGTTTTAAAGTTAAATTCTGTTTGGTGCCAGAATCTACGTACGACATTTAAATATCTAGTCGTTTTGAGTCATCGTGTAGTATATGCGAGGAACTCGGATAAAATGCCACGCTCACCACAACCAGTGAAGTTTTCATCGCAACCAGATCTTTCCTCTGAAATGGAATCCCAGGATCAAGGAATTACTAGAAATGTAAACATGAGAAAAAACATAAGGAAGAAAAACCCTGATGAACTACAAATGGCAGACTTAAAAGAAGACCTCTTACAGTCATTCAAAGAAATGATGATTGCTGAGATTGCTGTTATTAAAAATCAAAATAGCATGATACTGGAGTCTAATGCCGAATTAAAAAGTCAACTGGAATTAAATGCTGCCTACTATAAGGAAATTTGCAACAAAGTACAAATAATTGAAACTAAGCATGAAGCAGCTGTGGAACGCATTAATCAATTGGAGACTCAGCTAAACGTATTACAAAAACAATTTCTGAAAAATACGGTTGAAGTTAGAAATATCCCGCATGATGACAAAGAAGATGTACGTAGTATTGTCACTAATATTTATAAAACCCAAGGTTTTATAAATATTAGTGACAATACTACGTACATCTTCGGATACCCCAAATGAATGAAAATGCAACTGTATTTAGAAGGGGCAGAAAAAATGGACCAATTATTATCGAGTACCAGGACAGCAAAAGCAAAGAAACACTAATTAAAGCTGCTAAAAAATACAACTCTGATAACAAAGAAAAACCGCTTAGCACCGATATCCTGGGATTTACAGGAGCGTCTTCACGAATATATGTTTCCCAGTCTCTAACCTCCATGTCGAAGCAGCTTTTAGCAGCGGCTAGAGAGCTGGTGAAGAATGGATCGTTTAAGTACTGCTGGGCTTCAAGAGGAAATATCTTGCTGCGTAAGCAGGAAGGATAGCCTGTCATCGTCATCAAATCACTAAGTCAAATTATGAATCTCACCTCGGAATGACTATCTATCGAAAAAGAACATTTAAAGTTATGGTATTTTTTTCTAATTTGTCTTTTTTCTAGTTTGGTTACTTTATATTACTATGTTCAATTCTCTATCTGTTTTTTTAGTCTTAACTCGTGTAACAACATGACAAGCATGCTGGGTAGTCTTTTATGTTACAAATGTTATATCTTGTATGTATTATATTTGCGTATTATATCATTCTATTATGTTTATTACAAGTCCAACACAGAAGATAAAGTAATACTAATTGCAGAAACTCTGATCATCAGCCAAAAACATTATATTATTGCAAATATAAATACTAAAAGTTTTTGCAATGGATAACATAGATGAGGTAGTCACCGAAATTGATAGAAATATCAACGTCGGTGACTCGTTTTTGGTTGAGCATCCAGAGGTGTTTTCGGAATACAAACTTGAAGTTGAGTTTTGTTTGAGAATTATTGTACAAAATATACGAAGCATACATAAAAATTTTGAAGACTTTAAGGTATTTCTTGCAAGGAGTAACATAAATTATGTCATTATAATACTTACGGAATGTTGGCTACAAGGTTCAAGTATGATACCGAGTCTGGACCAGTATACAGCATTTCACACCAATAAGCATATAAACCAGAACAGTGGTGTAGTCGTTTATATAAGAAGCCATTTAACGGGTGTCACAGTTTATGAGCCAAACTTTGTGGACGCTGATTGCTTGATAGTAAAAATAGACAACAGTCATGCCTTTATCTGCATGTACAGATCGCCGTCTTTTGCATCGCTTGCCAATTTTCTCGGTTCTTTGGAGGAAAATTTGCTAGATATAAAACACGTGCCTCATGTTTACTTAACTGGAGACATCAATATTGATATCAGTGTTAGTAGTACTGACCAAAGATCTGATGACTACTTGAATCTTCTAGCAACTCACGGTCTTTTACCGAGTCACCAGCTTCCGACGCGTATTAATAAGTGTATTGATCATTGTTTTGTCAAGTCAAAGCGCAAAATAATAACTGTTGTCTGTGAATCGTCGGTTACTGATCATAGTAGTATTTACATTAGTATACCTTTAACTGAGCAATATAATAATAAACAAAAAAAGACTTTACAAAAACTAAATTATGAAAAGGCAATTAAACTGATGAAAGAGTTGGACTGGGCCAATATTACAACTTTAAAAGATCCCAATAAAGCCGCTGAAGTACTTATTGAGAACATATCTGAAGTAATTCAAAAATGCAGCCACACGATTGCCGTCCCCAATAGACGCCAAACTTTCCAACCGTGGGTAACGCCGGGTCTATTGCGTTGCATTAGATTTAGGGATACGTTGCATAGAAGGTGTCTAAAGTCACCAAATGATGGCGATCTGCAAGTTACCTACAAACGCTACAGAAATCACTGCAACAACATTCTCCACGTTTTAAAAAATGATCATGATAAATCAGATTTAAATAATAACAGGAAAGACATAAAAGGAACATGGAAAGTTATAAAACGTGTATGTAATTTAAGTGTATCGAATAAGTCGAAAGTACCGATTGAATTATTAAAATTAAAGTCAACACCGCAAGAATCTGTGGACTTCATAAATAATTTTTTCTTTAATATGGGCTCTAAATTGTCAAACGGTATTCTACAAAAGTTACATCTTACGGAGAATGATCTTGTGCACAAAGTGAATTCTACAAATAGTCCGATGAACTCATTTATGTTATGGGAGACTGATGAAGCAGAGGTACATAAAACTATTTTGTCACTGAAAAATACGAAGTCTACTGGATGGGATGGAATATCCGCTGATTTTATAAAAAAAACTTCTAAATTTGTCATTACACCCTTAACACATATATTCAATTTATGTTTTTCTACCGGGAAGTTTCCAGACATACTAAAGGACTCAATAGTTGTACCTGTATTTAAATCGGGGGAAAGAGATAGTATTAGTAATTATCGTCCAATATCACTTTTGCCTACTTTGGCTAAACTTCTCGAAAAAATTATAAATAACCGGCTAATTAGTTATCTAGATAGGAATGATGTTCTTTCTAAAAACCAATTTGGATTTAAGAAAAATAAATCGACCACAGATGCAGTTGATAACTTTGTTACAACTGCTGCTGACAATCTTGACTCCAAGAAAAAGTGCCTTGGTGTCTTTCTAGATCTAGCCAAGGCATTCGATACTGTCTCAATTCCCCTACTCATAAGTAAATTGGAGGCCATAGGTATTCGAGGAATACCACTAAATCTTTTCCAGGACTACCTGACAAACAGGTCACAGACTGTGAAAATTGGTAATATCTGTAGCTCTAAGAAACCTGTTAATTTCGGTGTTCCTCAGGGATCAGTCCTTGGACCCACATTGTTTCTTATTTATGTAAATAATCTTTGTAATATTGAAATAGCCGACGCTAAGGTGACTACTTTCGCTGATGATACAGTCATCTTATTCCAACAAGCTACATGGGACGACGTCAAGTTGTCAGCCGAGCAAGGGCTTCAAAAGATAATTAAATGGCTTGATTACAACCTACTTACCTTGAATCTTTTGAAAACAAAATATATAACTTTCAGTATAAAAAATAACTTACAACCTCCCTCAAATTTCACCTTGAAAGCTCATTCTTCTAATTGTGTTAATGCTATTAATTGCGATTGTTCATTGTTATCTTCAACTGATAGTATTAAATATCTTGGCATCGAAATCGACAAAAATTTAAATTGGAAACAGCATATTGGTAATTTGAAATCTCGAATACGTAAACTGATACCAATTTTCAAAAAAATTAGAAATTTAAAAGATAAAACCACTAACAGAACAGTTTATTTTGCGCTGTGTCGATCAATACTTTCTTACGGTATCTCTGCTTGGGGTGGTGCTAGGAAAAGTATTATCATAAAAATAGAAAGGGTACACCGATGTATTCTGAAAGTTATTAATTTCGAGGGATTTAGGTATCCAACGACTGCACTGTACAAAGAATTTGAAGTCCTAAACGTTCGTCAACTCTATATACAGAATATAGTTCTAAAACAACATAACCGTGAAAGGCCAACTAATAAATCTACCAGAAGATCACATGAGGTGTACGTTGTCCCAGCATGTAAAACAACATTTGCACAGAGTTTCTCCTTTTTCCTGGCTCCTTTATTGTACAATCGTGTTAGTAAAATGAAACCCTTAAAAGATATGACTAGTTATGTTTGTAGAAAAGCACTGTATGAGTTTCTGGGTAAATTGGATTACGAACGGACTGAAAAATTGTTAAAGATATATATATATATAGGATATACGCTATTTTATTTATTTTATACCCCTATATTATGTTAAAATATGAAAATTTATCATTTTAATTACTTCCATGTTTTAATGAATTATAAAATATTTATGAAACATAATAAAACAAATTTATGTGCTTTTTGTATTTATGACAAAAAATATTTATGTATCTATTTACATTAGTACGTTTATTACTTAACTATATATATTCTAGTATCCACATTTAAAACTAATATCGTATTTATTTTATTACACATCATGCTTGTCTAGTTATTTTACATATACTACTTGTTTACGTTAAACTCGTAACTCGTCATCGACGTCTATTTCTCATTGTAAGAAAGAAACTATTAGCAAAATGGTGTTTTATGTTCATTACGATACGATTGAAAATTAATCATCGAACGAGAATCTTACCTTGCCGTAACACAGTTTTAACTAGCGCGGAAGGTAAAGAACTTTTTTTATGTATACCGTCAATGGACATTTATTATTTTAAGCAAGTTTATTTGCATAGTTGCATTGTCAATTTGTTTACTTAATGATTGTTATCTAAGTTTTGATTTTACTGTGTATTTGTGCAAGTGTATAATATAAACTTAGTGAGTGTTCATTAAAAACTATGTAAGGTTACAAACCAATTTCTACAAAATCAAAACAAGACCAACACACACAAGTAGGCTTTACAACTTTACGAGTAATAGTCGACCAACTTATAAAATGCTTTAGTGACGTCACAAGCCCCCATTCCTGAACTTTGATGCGCTTTAACTTTGTAAATTTTCATTGATTTTGTAAAGTAAAAAATACGTGTCCAATATTATTTGATAATCTCACTGACGGACTTCATAGAATTATCAATTTTCTACCCAGGAAACATCCCTATTGTAGAAGGTGTTTCTACCTATTCAGCGGCTGGTGAACCTTGAACATTGACAAGTGCCACTGTCAGTTTTATGTTTACCATTACATTTATAGAGTGGAAGCTGATACTAGCTTAAGTCACCTGAAACTTATCTATAGCTACCTATATATCTGTTTGGTAGAGTTGTCGCAAGCAGAACCGCTGAGTGTGAGGTTGGATTCGATTATCAGGCCGGACAATGTGTTCTTGTATATGGCATTTGTCTGTAGCACCCTGGAGTATAGATTTGTGCCCGGTTAATGGCAATAGGCACGCCCCCTATCACATGAGATTTAAACATAACTGGTAACATGTGGATGTACTATACGTAACAATTTGGGAAATTAATGTCAATGATAGTGTAGCGTGTGTGTGTGTGTGTGTTTGTAGTGGGTGTGTGTAATCAATGAAAGGATTTTCGTAATCGGAATTGTTATTCCTTTTACGCAGATATTAAACAAATAATTATTTGCGAGTATAATTTATTCAGAAGTCAAAGTACATAAAGCTGAAACCAGTAAAGAATATATTTTCAATTGTTATGGTTTGATTTACATTTTAACAACTTAGAATTACATAATAAATCATCACTGATAAAGTAATATAGCTACAGCAACAGAAAAATAGAAACCACAAATAGTTTTATTATATCTGCTACTCAAACAAAAAAAGATTAATAACAATAATAAAAGAAATTTTTACGTCGTTTTGAGTCATAATGCTAGTAAAAAATTGTTTTCAGACTCATTGGTACTAAAGTCGAAAAGACTGACTTGTTAGGCCGCTTTTACACGCTTAGAAAAATCACTGGGTCTCCACAAGAATTCGTGTCGTTTGCTGCCACGATGCTGAACAAAAGAAAATCATGTCTGCGCTAGACGAGATTTGTGCCTAAGTCGGACAATATTCTTGTAGTGTACATAAAAACATTCATGTAATCTATCAGAATTCGTCCGACAAAACGTAGGTTCCGTGAATTTTCTTAACGTGTCCAAGCGGGCTAAAAGTAGCAAATCCTTATAGCAAACATAAGACAATCTAAAGGTTATTTTTGAGTTGAATGTAGAGCAGTGGCCGGCGCGTGTGACGAGTACGGGAAAGTCGAGTTTCTCAGGTGAAGGTCCAGCACTCCATGACTTTGACGGTGAAGTCTTCGCGCGTGGTGAGCGGCTCGTTGCCGTACGTCTTGCAGCGCTGCGTGCGGCCCAGAAACAGGTCACCATCCAGCCGCAAACCGAACTTGCCGGCGCCGCCACCGATGGATATGTTATCCTTGCTGCCAAGAATAAAATACATGTTGGCTCCGGTCCAGTTCCAATGCTTGAATGGTGCTGATTGATCTTCTGTTTCATCCTTAGTGGCTTTATCCTTAGCGTCCTTATCGAACGAAAACAGCAAAGACTCGCCCGTGCCGTAGAAGTTCTTGGAGGGACGCAGCGCACACGATGTTAAAGCTCCAAACACGTTGTCATCCGTGTCTTGTATGACGAGTAGCACGGGACTCTCTACACGCTGCATCTTGCGGTACATGTACGCTAGAGAGAACCCGTGCTGGCTTGTACTAAATGCCAGCTGCCACTTAAAACACTGCGTCTTCGCTGGCAGCACAGAGCATAACTTCTCTATATGTTCCATGCTTAATATCTCTGAGGTGCCGATGAGATCGGGCAGCGAGGACTCCTCTTCGATGGACGCGCCTGAAGAGTACAGCGCGGGGTAACGCTCATCGCCTATGTACCACACCACCATTTTATTAATGTGGAAGCTCCTTACTATTCCAGATGTTCGCGAAACGGTCGAAGTCGGTTAGCACAACCAAAATAATCAATATGATTTAGTAACTGATTTTTACACTTTGAATTGTCACTGTAATAGTTTCTACAGTACTGGCCTGTAGGTTTCTAAACTAGGACTATTCTAAATCCCGAGTGAGTTAACCTATATATGGCGTATAATAATTAAGTATGCGTCGCCATTAAGTAATGTGTTGTTGTCTTCCATCATCAGTAAATACACAAACAATGACTTAATGAGGAGGCTCGTCTCGTAGTCGGTTAATTTGCTTGTTTGTTACCTAATTATTAAGAAAAGATAATTACCACCCACTATATAACCAGGTCGATTAATTTGTATGCTTATTACCTAATTATTAAATAATAAGTATTAAGTACCATTTGCTTTTTTTAAAGTAGCTATTTTAACTGAAAGGTACTAAATGTAATATCACTTCTCAATACACATCCAATGAGCCCAAACACAATGGTGCTATCTTATTTGGTCGAGGAGTTGCTATCCACCTTCCGGCTCAATCATGAAAATAGCTCCATAGTACCATATTATTTCAATGTATCCAAAGTAACATAAGTACGTCAAGTTTCAGCTTAATCAGATGCCAGGAATTGCTTTAAAAATGGATTATAAATATGAAGCTTGTAATAATAATAAAAAGCGTGGGGTGATTTGTATCATATTGTCATACTAACTTTACATTCAGAAATAATAAAATATTTTTAACAACTAATTAACTAAGCATCCGATGCTTTTTTAATAATTAGCTAACAAATAAACAAATTAACCTGCTTGGTTGTAGGTCATAATAGGTAATATTGATTGCGCAATTTCGCCTCAGATAAAATATCGGGTGGAGTAAATTCCATTTCATCACTTGTACTTGAACTCATATTAACAAAAAAAAAACAATTAATCACACAAAAATTAAAACTTTCAGAAAATGGCGCGTCTTTGCAACTGGACATATTTTTTTACAACGAAAACAGCAGAAAGTAATTAAATTATAACTGGTAATTATATAGTACATTATGGTACAAGTGCGTAATGTTGGTGATTACCGCTGAGGCGCCATTGAGACCCGAGCCGTCAGTTGAGTACGTATATCATACGACGTTTTTCAACACACTTGTGAATGAAATAAATACTAAAAAATCTGTTTATTTTGTAGTTAATAGATATTTTTCCTTGAACTTTCCATAATGTTAAGGGCTTCACATCTTATATCGGGCGGTGTACAACACAAATCATTATCTTCATAACTATTAATAACTGTAATTTCAACAGTAAAACGAGTTGTGAATTTTTTTTCGCAATGGCGGACAAAATTTCTCAGTTTTCCTATGCGCGCACATCTAACAATGGCGATCGGCCATAGACTAACGAGGAATGAGGTTTCTTTTTTTTTGGCTTTTCGCGGATAGCGTTTTAGCCACGTTCAAAATGGGGAATTTCAAGTTTTCTTTATTACCGAGAAAACTAAAGTTAAAAGTTTTATTTATTAAATACGTGCAAGTTGAAATAATCTATTTAAATACGAAGTTGCATGAAATGAGCAATCAATAGGTAGGTACATTAATTTATTTGTACTATTGAGCACGATCTTTTTGTATCGAAACTTTTTTAAGAACAAAGCAACTCAACCAATAAATTAAAAAAAAACTCTATTTCACTTGTGAATAATGGCAATGAAAAGGTCAAAGTTTGATTATAGGTGCCTAATTATGTGCCTAATTGCGGTGAAATTAGGACCACTTTATGAGCAAGTGTGTTGAAAAATATATTAAACAACTATTTAAAAGACTTTTGAGAATTTAATGCTAAGACGTACGGACTCATTAATTTTTCCTCGTATAAAATCTATCTCATTTTATTCTATGTATGAAAACTCCTTGCTACTATACTTTTTTAAATTGACTTATACATTTAAAACTCAGCTGCAAAAATAATGATCGAGCTCGTAAACAAAAGTCACAGTACATATGTATATTAAAGATAGGCACTACAGTGTATAGAGGGAACAAAAGTCATTCAAAATTATTATAAAAAGTAAAAGTTTTTTTTTTATGAGCTGTAAGAGTGCTTTTATACCAGATATGTGCGAGATAGATAGGCGGTATGCGAGGAAAGAATCTACCAATGGGGAACAAGGAATCCTTATAGTTTTGCCATGTCCATCTGTCATACGCATGTCAACTCAGAGACTTTAAGTACTAGAATGTGAATGAATTTGGCATGGATATACATATTAATCACGCCGACAAAGTGGTAAAAAAAAAGAAATGTTTCGAGTACCACCTGTACACGTAATATGGGTTGATTTTTTTCTCGTCTATCCCATGTTGTAGGGTATCGATTTTTTTTTTTATTTTTTTTTTTTTTAAAAACTTTGCCCCACACTAGGAATTTCTTCCTGTATCGTGGGTGCGTTTACAAACATATAAACTCACATACACAACACCCAGAGCCGGAACAACTATCTGTAGGTCATACAAATATTTGTTCGGTGCGGGAATCGAACCCGCGACACGCAGCGCAGCAGTCAATCGCTCAACCACTGCGCCAACCGTGCGCCCGATGGATAGGCAATTCATAAGTTACGGTTCTGTTGAAACCATTTTTCGATACATGGACCCGTTTGCATAAAATTAAGCTTTAAACTGCTAATTTTGTTAGTGTCAAGCTGGCAGGGGGATCCTTGCCAGCTAAATAGTTGCTTTTGAATTTGGAAAAAAATCGCGGCAGTAAAACAGAAAACTATGCACTATGCTAATGTTGAATACAGGCCTACGGATCACAAGCCAAGAGGCAACACTGGGGCCCATGAGCAATGCTGCGAATCTTGGATCCTACAAGGTCTATATCAGGGGTTTGTTTTTTGGGATACCGATTCCCGTATAGCTGGAAAGTGATAGCCCTACAATTCTAGGAATTCCGGCAGACAACACGTTCCTAACAAAAATACTTCGCTGCGCATGAAATATATACACAAACAAATGCACGGGCGAGTCACAGTACAAGTCGCGGATCGCGAACGTAATTTCGAATAACGATTGGTTGGTTACAAACCAATTTCTACAAAATCAAAACAAGACCAACACACACAAGTAGGCTTTACAACTTTACGAGTAATAGTCGACCAACTTATAAAATGCCTTAGTGACGTCACAAGCCCCCCATTCCTGAACTTTGATGCGCTTTAACTTTGTAATATTTCATTGATTTTGTAAAGTAAAAAATACGTGTTCAATATTATTTGATAATCTCACTGACGGACTTCATAGAATTATCAATTTTCTACCCAGGAAACACTTATAGAGTGGAAGCTGATACTAGCTTAAGTCACCTGACACTTATCTATAGCTACCTATATATCTGTTTGATAGAGTTGTCGCAAGCAGAACCGCTGAGTGTGAGGTTGGATTCGATTATCAGGCCGGACAATGTGTTCTTGTATATGGCATTTGTCTGTAGCAGCCTGGAGTATAGATTTGTGCCCGGTTAATGGCAATAGGCTCGCCCCCTATCACATGAGATTTAAACATAACTGGTAACATGTGGATGTACTATACGTAACAATTTGGAAAATTCAGGCTTGTTTTTTTATTTAATGTCAATGATAGTCTAGCGCGTGTGTGTGTGTGTTTGTAGTGCGTGTGTGTAATCAATGAAAGGATTTTCGTAATCGGAATTGTTATTCCTTTTACGCAGATATTAAACAAATAATTATTTGCGAGTATAATTTATTCAGAAGTCAAAGTACATAAAGCTGAAACCAGTAAAGAATATATTTTCAATTGTTATGGTTTGATTTACATTTTAACAACTTAGAATTGCATAATAAATCATCACTGATTAAGTAATATAGCTACAGCAACAGAAAAATAGAAACCACAAATAGTTTTATTATATCTGCTACTCAAACAAAAAAAGATAAAGATTTTAAATTTATAACAATAATAAAAGAAATTTTTACTTCGTTTTGAGTCATAATGCTTGTATAAAATTGTTTTCAGACTCATCGGTACTAAAGTCGAAAAGACTGACTTGTTAGGCCGCTTTTAAACGCTCAGAAAAATCACTGGGTCTCCACAAGAATTCGTGTCGTTTGCTGCCACGATGCTGAACAAGAGAAAATCATGTCTGCGCTAGACGAGATTCGTGCCTAAGTCCGACAATATTCTTGTAGTGTACATAAAAATATTCATGTAAACTATCAGAATTCGTCCGACAAAACGTAGGTTCGGTGAATTTTCTTAACGTGTCCAAGCGGGCTAAAAGTAGCAAATCCTTATAGCAAACATAAGACAATCTAAAGGTTATTTTTGAGTTGAAAGTAGAGCAGTGGCCGGCGCGTGTGACGAGTCCGGGGGAGACGAGTTTCTCAGGTGAAGGTCCAGCACTCCATGACCTTGACGGTGAAGTCTTCGCGCGTTGTGAGCGGCTCATTGCCGTACGTCTTGCAGCGCTGCGTGCGGCCCAGAAACAGGTCACCATCCAGCCGCAAACCGAACTTGCCGGCGCCGCCACCGAAGGATATGTTATCCTTGCTGCCAAGAATAAAATACATGTTGGCTCCAGTCCAGTTCCAATGCTTGAATGGTGCTGATTGATCTTCTGTTTCATCCTTAGTGGCGTTATCCTTAGCGTCCTTATCCTCCATGGCAGCGTACGACTGGAACGAAAACAGCAAAGACTCGCCCGTGCCGTAGAAGTTCTTGGAGGGACGCAGCGCACACAATGTTAAAGCTCCAAACACGTTGTCATCCGTGTCTTGTATGACGAGTAGCACGGGACTCTCTACACGCTGCATCTTGCGGTACATGTACGCTAGAGAGAACCCGTGCTGGCTTGTACTAAATGCCAGCTGCCACATAAAACACTGCGTCTTCGCTGGCAGCACAGAGCATAACTTCTCTATATGTTCCATGTTTAATATCTCTGAGGTGCCGATGAGATCTGGCAGCGAGGACTCCTCTTCGATGGACGCGCCTGAAGAGCACAGCGCGGGGTAACGCTCATCGCCTATGTACCACACCACCATTTTTTTTTAATGTGGAAGCTCCTTACTATTCCAGATGTTCGCGAAACGGTCGAAGTCGGTTAGCACAACCAAAATAATCAATATGATTTAGTAACTGATTTTTACACTTTGAATTGTCACTGTAATAGTTTCTACAGTTCTGGCCTGTAGGCTTCTAAACTAGGACTATTCTAAATCCCGAGTGAGTTAACTTATATATGGCGTATAATAATTAAGTATGCGTCGTCATTAAGTAATGTTTTGATGTCTTCCATCATCAGTAAATACACAAACAATGACTTAATGAGGAGGCTCGTCTCTTAGTCGGTTAATTTGCTTGTTTGTTACCTATTTATTAATAAAAGATAATTACCACCCACTATATAACCAGGTCGATTAATTTGTATGCTTATTACCTAATTATTAAATAATAAGTATTAAATACCATTTGCTTTTTTTAAAGAAGCTATTTTAACTGAAAGGTACTAAATGTAATATCACTTGTCAATACACATCCAATGAGCCCAAACACAATGGTGCTATCTTATTTGGTCGAGGAGTTGCTATCCACCTTCCGGCTCAATCATGATAATAGCTCCATAGTACCATATTATTTCAGTGTATCCAAAGTAACATAAGTACGTCAAGTTTCAGCTTAATCAGATGCCAGGAAGTGCTTTAAAAATGGATTATATGAAGCTTGTGATAATAATAAAAAGCGTGGGTGATTTGTATCATATTTTCATACTAACTTCACTCAGAACTTCACTACATTCAGAAATAATAAAATATTTTTAACAACTAATTAACTAAGCACCCGACGCTTTTTTAATAATAAGCTAACAAATAAACAAATTAACCTGCTTGGTTGTAGGTCATAATAGGTAATGACATTGTTGTGTTCTTCTAGTGTAAAATCACAATAGTACATTGTGATACAAGGGTGGAAAGTAGGTTATTGCAAGCGAGCTGTCATTCACAAGCCCGAGCCGAAGGTGAGGGTTTTTAATGACACGAGTTTGCAATAACCTACACACCAGAGTATCACACAACATTTTTCAATACAGTCGTGGGAAATAGTAAAAACAAATCAAATAATTACATTTGTTTTTTCCATAAAATAAAATTATCGTAAGTCGCCATATATCTTTCTCGAGATTTTGGGGGCAAAATTTCATCTTGCGCAATTTCGCCTCAGATAAAATATCGGGTGGAGTAAATTCCATTTCATCACTTGTACTTGAAATCATATTAACAAAAAAAAACCGGCCAAGTGCGAGTCGGACTAGCACACGAAGGGTTCCGTACCATTATCGCAAAACACTGCATAAAAATCACGTTTGTTGTATGGGAGCCCCCCTTAATTTATTTTATTTTAATTTATTAATTATTATTTTTTGAAGTAAATATTACACTAAACATTCTGTGAATATTTCAGGCGTCTACCTGTTGCCGTTATTAATATCGAGCAAAAAACGGCAAAAAAATCACGTTTGTTGTATGGGAGCCCCCCTTTAATATTTACTTTATACTGTTTTTAGTATTTGTTGTTATAGCGGCAACAGAAATACATCATCTGTGAAAATTTCAACTGTCTAGCTATCACGGTTCATGAGATACAGCCTGGAGACAGACGGACAGACGGACAGACAGACAGACAGACAGACAGACAGACAGACAGACAGACGGATCGCGAAGTCTTAGTAATAGGGTCCCGTTTTTACCCTTTGGGTATGGAACCCTAAAAAGAAACAATTTATCACACAAAAATTAAAATTTTCAGAAAATGGCGCGTCTTTGCAACTGGACATATTTTTTTACAACGAAAACAGCAGAAAGTAATTAAATTAAAACTGGTAATTATAGTACATTATGGTACAAGTGCGTAATGTTGGTGATTACCGCTGAGGCGCCATTGAGACCCGAGCCGTCAGTTGAGGGTCTTACGAGAGCCGAGGACGGTAATCATCAATACACACGTGTATCATACGACGTTTTTCAACACACTTGTGAATGAAATAATACTAAAAAATCTGTTTATTTTGTAGATAATAGATATTTTCCCTTGAACTTTCCATAATGTTAAGGGCTTCACATCTTATATCGGGCGGTGTACAACACAAATCATTATCTTCATAACTATTAATAACTGTAATTTCTCTTAAGTCTTTTGAGACAATTAATACTAAAATAGCAATATAAAATCCAGGATACATCACAATGATCATTATAAATTACGTAATATTTTATAGGAATATCATCACTATGGCTTATATGTAAGTTTAGAGTTATTTCCTGTACACACAACAATATTCACTCAGGTGGGTACTCTAACAATTGTAGGTATTTGACAACTCAATAATAATTTAGGTAGGTACTTCGACATTTGTCGGTAGATGCTTAATTTATATATGACAGTTTGTATTTTGTAGCAAACCCATTGTGCTTAAACGTGTAAATTCATAATTTAATGACGTCACACGTACTTCCAATACTAACACGCGCACATCTAACAATGGCGATCGGCCATAGACTAACTAGGAATGAGGTTTCTTTTATTTTGGCTTTTCGCGGATAGCGTTTTAGCCACGTTCAAAATGGGGAATTTCAAGTTTTCTTTATTACCGAGAAAACTAAAGTTAAAAGTTTTATTTATTAAATACGTATAAGTTGAAATAATCTATTTAAATACGAAGTTGCATAAAATGAGCAATCAATAGGTAGGTACATTAATTTATTTGTACTATTGAGCACGATCTTTTTGTATCGAAATATTTTTAAGAACAAAGCAACTCTATTTCACTTGTGAATAATGGCAATGAAAAGGTCACAGTTTGATTATAGGTATCATTATGTGCCTAATTGCGGTGAAAATAGAACCATTTTATGAGCAAGTGTGTTGAAAAATATATTAAACAACTATTTAAAAGACTTTTGAGAATTCAATGCTAAGACGTACGGACTCATTAATTTTTCCTCGTATAAAATCTATCTCATTTTATTCTATGTATGAAAACTCCTTGCTACTATACTTTTTTAAATTGACTTATACATTTAAAACTCAGCTGCAAAAATAATGATCGAGCTCGTAAACAAAAGTCACAGTACATATGTATATTAAAGATAGGCACTACAGTGTGTAGAGGGAACAAAAGTCATTCAAAATTATTATAAAATGTAAACGGTTTTTTTTTAATGAGCTGTAAGAGTGCTTTTATACCAGATATGTGCGAGATAGATAGGCCGTATGCGAGGAAAGAATCTACCAATGGGGAACAAGGAATCCTTATAGTTTTGCCATGTCCATCTGTCATACGCATCTCAGCTCAGAGACCTTAAGTACTAGAATGCGAATGAATTTGGCATGGATATACATATTAATCACGCCGACAAAGTGGTAAAAAAAAAGAAAAAATAAAATGTTTGTAGTACCACCTGTACACGTAATATGGGTTGTTTTTTTTCTCGTCTATCCCCTGTTGTAGGGTATCGATGGATAGGCCATTCAAAAGTTACGTTTCTGTTGAAACCATTTTTCGATTCATTCGCATACCCATACGGACCCGTTTGCATAAAATTAAGCTTTAAATTGATAATTTTGTTAGTGTCAAGCTGGCAGGGGAACCTTGCCAGCTAAATAGTTGCTTCTGAATTTGGAAAAAATCGCGGCAGTAAAACAGAAAACTATGCACTATGCTAATGTTGAATGCAGGCCTACGGATCACAAGCCAAGAAGCAACACTGGGGCCCATGAGCAATGCTGCGAATCTTGGATCCTACAAGGTCTATACGCGCGAAACCGCGATACGCGGCAGCGGTAACTAGGGGTTTGTTTTTTGGGATACCGACTGCCGTATAGCTGGAAAGTGATAGCCCTACAATTCTACAAGCATAAACAACTTACATTTACAACTCATATTTGTCCCCGTGGTGGTCTCCTGGTCTCGTTCAATCCCGTGTCCGGTCGGGGGTTATAGGGATAATATATATATATCGGAGATAGGAGGGCTATCTTCAATAATACCCTCGGTCTGTGGGCATATCGTGGGTATGCGTTGCACAAAGCAGGTAACTTATGCCGTTTTAGAGATAGTTCTTGTTCCAATTTTATCAAAGCAGCGGATTCGGCCACCAATCGTTTCGCTTTTTCCCAACTTAAACACACTTGTTCAAGTACACACACGCCACTTTAGGCTACTTCTCAACTCCTTTTACTCACAACTCTTTTCAACTCCAAAACAGCGCGTCCGCGCGTATCTTTTTCTAACTTCACGACCCAATATGGCGGGAGAACCCACTCAGAGTGCCTCTATGACACTCCTGCTTTTTATTGGCTAAGAGAATCTCTTCCGGCAAATTACTGCTTGTATTATCCAATCCAAATCGAGTATTTTGACATAAGAAAAATAAAGTGTTGTCAATCGAATAAAATCGAACTGAGAACTGATCAGAAGCTAAATGTTGCCAATTAAACAAACCTGAAGTAATAAGTTTACAAGGGATATTTATTACTAATCATTTACCTTCCTCCGATACGGCCATCTTGACATTCAAACGGTCCCACGTTTGCTGTAAAGCGACGAGCAACATCGTTACTCAACCAAAAAACAAAAACCAAGAGGAGATAAAAAAATAAGTAATAGGTTAAGTTCGGCCGCTCCTGACCAAATAAAAAAAAATAACGTGGTCGTGACATCTTCCACGTGAAACCTTCAATCAACACCTTATATTACCAGCCTACAACAAAACTCAAGTACATCTTTACTCATGAAAACTGAATTCTCTTAGCTTTCACACTGTTCATTTGTTTTCTCCATGTAAATCTAGGTCTCCACACCATACACCGTACACAACCATCATCGTACTATCGAACCAGCCACCTCACCATTTAGAAAACCATATTAACACATTCTAAATGGTTACCGAAGCACCAGAGGTACCAGGTTCCCAACAAACGCCAAGTCGGTCTCGAAGCACTAAGTGTGCCAGAAACCACCCAAACGCCCAACACAACATACCATGTCACATACACCAAACAACAGGTCACCGAGGCCCCAGAGGGACCAGGCTCCCCCAGACATACAACAGGTCACCGAAGCCCCAGAGGGACTAGGCTCCCCCCAGACAACAGGTCACCGAAGCCCCAGACGGACCAGGCTCCCCCAGACAACCGGTCCTCTCGAGGCAACAAGACTTCCAGATACCCATGCCACATACACAAAACAACAGGTCACCAAAGCCCCAGAGGGACCAGGCTTCCCCAGACAACCGGTTTGAAAATAATCTTGATCACATAACTCTTAACTGAAAGTTATCGCAACTCTTTGGAATGAAGCAAAAGTTAAAAGTTTAATCCTCACAGTGACTCATACCTTGTAACGATTTATTAATAATCTAGTCTTTATCTAGTAACTTATAAGTTAAAAATCATATCACTGTTAAAAGTTATTTGTTTTTGTTTTGTCTTGTCCGATATTATCGAATTTTGACACTTACATGTCACTGTCTAATAGAGATGAGAAAGGGATGGCGATCTGTTATAGAGTAATCGACGAATCGATTTTAAAGACAAAAAATAAATAAAAAAATTTTCAATCGATATCCAGTACTGAATCGATCCAGTGAATCCATATTTCGCCCTAGAATATCGAAATTCGATTTTTCTGTTTTGATATGCACCAAAATATTATTTAAAAATAGTCGAATGTATTACACAAAGATATTTGAATTCAACGTTAACAAAATCAATTTCTTTCCCTTTTACCTGATACTTTAATTTAGTTGTAAAAACAATCCCAATCAGCCAAAGATGTTAAAAGATCGATTATTATTACAATTATTCTTTTTACTTTCCATAACTGGATTCACACTTGCACTAAAAATACCAACGCGAATAGTTAGAATGTACATTATTTTCAAAGAAAAGCATATTCACAAATTTCCTTGAAGATCAAATCAACAACAAACTCAGTGGTAATAATATTTACGGGCAATCTGAAGTGACACCTATTAATAAAGAATGCATGGCTAAAATGCCTAGTATCTTTACTTCTCGATTATCAGTAGTGAGTAAACTAACAACCTATTCATTAATGTGTGTACTCTTGTGACAGCACTAGTAGTCACAAAACCGTATATTGTAGAACATCATGCAACATAAAATAATGTCATGAAATCTAATTTCTTTCCGTTTTGTTCTCACATTCCAATGCTCCAAGTACATTAGAAATATGAAATTGCGAAAATCGTTTCATTGTTTATTTTGTTGGTAAATAAAAACAATTAAATACTTGAAACAAAATATTTCAAAGCTTGAGCCCGTCAAAGATTTAAAAGATGGCGTGACATGCACGGACTTCTCATTCTGTCTATGCAAAAATTATTTGTTTGTTTTTAAATTGATCACAAAAAAAAAACATGCTCGTATTTAATAAGCTCCCCCAAGCAGTAAATCACGTCATAATGGGGTCCCGAATCCAATTTCGATGATTATCGAAAGAAACATACAGTATCAATACCATTACATAGATGGCGCTGTTTGATTTTTCTACTCTTTTCATGTAACTTACATTAAACATTTCCATTAAACAACATAATGCAATAGTTATAAATTGCAATTAATGCAACAATTAATTATAAAACTTAGGTACTTCCAAATCCAATACATACTTCGGCTGCCACAAATGTAGGCCAATGCACAGATAGTTGAATGCAGATCAAAGTAACATACCTTTAAGCCTGTACTCCCGGAAAGGTCAGGCAGCAGTGCCGACCATGCACATGTCCAGACTCCTAGGTGCTATCAGAAAATATTAAATTGATTGATCACCGCAGCGGCATGTATAACACCACTAAATTTCCTCTTTCATAGCGCTGTAGATTGCAGGTTGTATGTTGCCTCATGAAATGGAACCTGAGCTCCACACTTATCTTGTAGCACTACATGCAGCCGGTCACAACAGGTCTTGTGGTATCCACAGCCATGTTAAAGGGCTCAGACGTCCGTGCTATTTGTTGCATATTGTGTGAATGGCTGAAAAATTCATGTCTATGAGCAAGTTTTCCACAAGCATAATGTTTTATTGAATCAAGTTGTAGCTTAGGATGTTTGCTCTCTTGCACTGTATTTGCACAAAAGTGGTCTTAATCTTTTGCGAATTACGCTGACAGTATGAATCTGGCTGAGTTTCATTTAGCAACATAACGAAAATAACAGTTTATTTTAAATTTTAGCCACTATAAACCAGGAAAAACAATATTGTGGCTAAACTTCATAAGGCATTAGATTGGTACTTATTATTGTCGGAATACTTAAGTTTATACTTCCCTGAACATTACCACCACAGTTGCGTTTCCCAAGTATCTAGTCAGGATTGGGCGTCGATGTCATCATTAACTTCATCATTATCTGCAACTCGACTTCGCATATTGTCTAGGATAGGCCACACTATACAGTTGAACTCGGGCAACATGATATTCCTGTCTCTAGTAGCCGGCAAGTTGCAAAACATCTCCATTAGGTAGGTAGGTAGGTACTTCCATGCTAATTTTCGCGCACCAAACAGAGCGCGCCAGCCATTACTCGTCTCATTTGGTCCATTATCGCTTTGTGCGTGCATTGTTTTCACTTCCGATATCGGAGATAGGAGGGCTATCTTCAATAATACCCTCGGTCTGTGGGCATATCGTGGGTATGCGTTGCACAAAGCAGGTAACTTATGCCGTTTTAGAGATAGTTCTTGTTCCAATTTTATCAAAGCAGCGGATTCGGCCACCAATCGTTTCGCTTTTTCCCAACTTAAACACACTTGTTCAAGTTCACACACGCCACTTTAGGCTACTTCTCAACTCCTTTTACTCACAACTCTTTTCAACTCCAAAACAGCGCGTCCGCGCGTATCTTTTTCTAACTTCACGACCCAATATGGCGGGAGAACCCACTCAGAGTGCCTCTATGACACTCCTGCTTTTTATTGGCTAAGAGAATCTCTTCCGGCTAATTACTGCTTGTATTATCCAATCCAAATCGAGTATTTTGACATAAGAAAAATAAAGTGTTGTCAATCGAATAAAATCGAACTGAGAACTGATCAGAAGCTAAATGTTGCCAATTAAACAAACCTGAAGTAATAAGTTTACAAGGGATATTTATTACTAATCATTTACCTTCCTCCGATATATATAATAATAAGGGACAACCGATGTGGTCTGGACCGGAATTCCGGCAGACAACTAGACACGTGCCCGACAAAAATACTTCGCTGCGCGCAAAATATATACACAAACAAATGCACGGGCGGCTCACAGTACAAGTCGCGGATCGCGAACGTAATTTCGAATAACGATTGGTTGGTTACAAACCAATTTCAACAAAATCAAATCAAGACCAACACACACAAGTAGGTCACTCTCACATATAAGTACGCTTAACAACTTTACGAGTAATAGTCGACCAACTTATAAAATGACTTAGTGACGTCACAAGCCCCCATTCCTGAACTTTGATGCGCTTTAACTTTGTAAATTTTCATTGATTTTGTAAAGTAAAAAATACGTGTCCAATATTATTTAATAATCTCACTGACGGACTTCATAGAATTATCAATTTTCTACCCAGGAAACATCTCTATTGTAGAAGGTAAGGTAGTGTTACTACCTATTTAACGGCTGGTACCTTGAACATTGACAAGTGCCACTGTCAGTTTTATGTTTACCATTACATTTAAAGAGTGGAAGCTTAAACTAGCTAAAGTCACCTGAAACTTATCTATTGCTACCTATATATCTATTTGGTAGAGTTGTCGCAAGCAGAACCGCTGAGTGTGAGGTTGGATTCGATTCTCAGGCCGGACAATGTGTTCTTGTATATGGCATTTGTCTGTAGCAGCCTGGAGTATAGATTTGTGCCCGGTTAAAGGCAATAGGCTCGGGCCCTCTTACATGAGATTTAAACACAACTGGCAACATGTGGATGTACTATACGTTACTCTTTGGGGAATTCAGGCGTTTTATTTTATGTCAATGATAGTGTAGTGTGTGTTTGTGTGTGTAGGGGGTGTGTGTAATCAATGAAAGGATTTTCTTAATGGGAATTGTTATTCCTTTTACGCAGATATTAAACAAATAATTATTTGCGAGTATAATTTATTCAGAAGTCAAAGTACATAAAGCTGAAACCAGTAAAGAATATATTTTCAATTGTTATGGTTTGATTTACATTTTAACAACTTAGAATTACATAATAAATCATCACTGATAAAGTAATATAGCTACAGCAACAGAAAAATAGAAACCACAAATAGTTTTATTATATCTGCTACTCAAACAAAAAAAGATTTATAACAATAATAAAATAAATTTTTACGTCGTTTTGAGTCATAATTCTAGTAAAAAATTGTTTTCAGACTCATTGGTACTAAAGTCGAAAAGACTGACTTGTTAGGCCGCTTTTACACGCTTAGAAAAATCACTGGGTCTCCACAAGAATTCGTGTCGTTTGCTGCCACGATGCTGAACAAGAGAAAATCATGTCTGCGCTAGACGAGATTCGTGCCTAAGTCCGACAATATTCTTGTAGTGTACATAAAAATATTTATGTAATCTATCAGAATTCGTCCGACAAAACGTAGGTTCGGTGAATTTTCTTAAAGTGTCCAAGCGGGCTAAAAGTAGCAAATCCTTATAGCAAACATAAGACAATCTAAAGGTTATTTTTGAGTTGAAAGTAGAGCAGTGGCCGGCGCGTGTGACGAGTCCGGGGGAGTCGAGTTTCTCAGGTGAAGGTCCAGCACTCCATGACCTTGACGGTGAAGTCTTCGCGCGTGGTGAGCGGCTCGTTGCCGTACGTCTTGCAGCGCTGCGTGCGGCCCAGAAACAGGTCACCATCCAGCCGCAAACCGAACTTGCCGGCGCCGCCACCGAAGGATATGTTATCCTTGCTGCCAAGAATAAAATACATGTTGGCTCCGGTCCAGTTCCAATGCTTGAATGGTGCTGATTGATCTTCTGTTTCATCCTTAGTGCCTTTATCCTTAGCGTCCTTATCCTCCATGGCAGCGTACGACTGGAACGAAAACAGCAAAGACTCGCCCGTGCCGTAGAAGTTCTTGGAGGGACGCAGCGCACACGATGTTAAAGCTCCAAACACGTTGTCATCCGTGTCTTGTATGACGAGTAGCACGGAACTCTCTACACGCTGCATCTTGCGGTACATGTAAGCTAGAGAGAACCCGTGCTGGCTTGTACTAAATGCCAGCTGCCACTTAAAACACTGCGTCTTCGCTGGCAGCACAGAGCATAACTTCTCTATATGTTCCATGCTTAATATCTCTGAGGTGCCGATGAGATCGGGCAGCGAGGACTCCTCTTCGATGGACGCGCCTGAAGAGTACAGCGCGGGGTAACGCTCATCGCCTATGTACCACACCACCATTTTTGTAATGTGGAAGCTCCTTACTATTCCAGATGTTCGCGAAACGGTCGAAGTCGGTTAGCACAACCAAAATAATCAATATGATTTAGTAACTGATTTTTACACTTTGAATTGTCACTGTAATAGTTTCTACAGTACTGGCCTGTAGGCTTCTAAACTAGGACTATTCTAAATCCCGAGTGAGTTAACTTATATATGGCGTATAATAATTAAGTATGCGTCGCCATTAAGTAATGTGTTGTTGTCTTCCATCATCAGTAAATACACAAACAATGACTTAATGAGGAGGCTCGTCTCGTATTCGGTTAATTTGCTTGTTTGTTACCTAATTATTAAGAAAAGATAATTACCACCCACTATATAACCAGGTCGATTAATTTGTATGCTTATTACCTAATTATTAAATAATAAGTATTAAGTACCATTTGCTTTTTTTAAAGAAGCTATTTTAACTGAAAGGTACTAAATGTAATATCACTTGTCAATACACATCCAATGAGCCCAAACACAATGGTGCTATCTTATTTGGTCGAGGAGTTGCTATCCACCTTCCGGCTTAATCATGAAAATAGCTCCATAGTACCATATTATTTTAATGTATCCAAAGTAACATAAGTACGTCAAGTTTCAGCTTAATCAGATGCCAGGAAGTGCTTTAAAAATGGATTATAAATATGAAGCTTGTAATAATAATTAAAAGCGTAGGGTGATTTGTATCATATTTTCATACTAACTATACATTCAGAAATAATTAAATATTATTAACAACTAATTAACTAAGCACCCGACGCTTTTTTAATAATTAGCTAACAAATAAACAAATTAACCTGTTTGGTTGTAGGTCATAATAGGTAATGACATTGTTGTGTTCTTCTAGTGTAAAACCACAATAGTACATTGTGATACAAGGGTGGAAAGTAGTTTATTGCAAGCGAGCTGTCATTCACAAGCCCGAGCCGAAGGTGAGGGTTTTTAATGACACGAGTTTGCAATAACCTACACACCCGAGTATCACACGACGTTTTTCAATACAGTCGTGGGAAATAGTAAAAACAAATCAAATAATTACATTTGTTTTTCTTCAAATAATTTCAGTCGCCATATATCTTTCTCGAGATTTTGGGGGCAAAATTTCATCTTGCGCAATTTCACCTCAGATAAAATATCGGGTGGAGTAAATTCCATTTCATCACTTGTACTTGAACTCATATTAACAAAAAAAAAACAATTTATCACACAAAAATTAAAACTTTCAGAAAATGGCGCGTGTTTGCAACTGGACATATTTTTTTACAACGAAAACAGCAGAAAGTAATTAAATTAAAACTGGTAACTATAGTACATTATGGTACGAGTGCGTAATGTTGGTGATTACCGCTGAGGCGCCATTGAGACCCAAGCCGTCAGTTGAGGGTCTTACGAGAGCCGAGGACGGTAATCATCAATACACACGTGTATTATACGTTTTTCAACACACTTGTGAATGAAATAATACTAAAATACAGTTTATTTTGTAGATAATAGATATTTTTCCTTGAACTTTCCATAATGTTAAGGGCTTCACATCTTATAACGGGCGGTGTACAACACAAATCATTATCTTCATAACTATTAATAACTGTAATTTCAACAATAAAACGAGTTGTGAAATTTTTTTCGCAATGGCGGGCAAAATTTATCAGTTTTCCTATGCGCGCACATCTAACAATGGCGATCGGCCATAGACTAACTAGGAATGAGGTTTCTTTTTTTTTGGCTTTTCGCGGATAGCGTTTTAGCCAAGTTCAAAATGGGGAATTTCAAGTTTTCTTTATTACCGAGAAAACTAAAAATAAAAGTTTTATTTATTAAATACGTGCAAGTTGAAATAATCTATTTAAATACGAAGTTAGTTAACTATTGAGCACGATCTTTTTGTATCGAAACTTTTTTAAGAACAAAGCAACTCAACCAATAAATTAAAAAAAAAGTTAATTAAAAAAATCAAAAAACCCGACTGCTTAAAAAGCAAACTAAAAAGACCTAAACAAGAAGAAATTCATGCTGTGCAGTCGGAGGATACATATTCGCGAGCTGGCGGACCAAAACCAGATGTATCCTCCGACTGCACAGCATGAATTTCTTCTTGTTTAGGTCTTTTTAGTTTGCTCTTTTTAAGCAGTCGGGTTTTTTGATTTTTTTAATTAACTTTTTTTATTTACAACTTTCTAGTTATTTTTTTTTAGAATTAGGTACATTTAAACATATAAGTGTTATATATTTTTGAAATTGCCTCTTCAAATCCTTTATTTTGATACCCCACACGATGGGTTTGGAAGAAAAAAATTTTTTTTTCCGCCACAAAATGGCGCCCAAAATCCGCCATTTTTGTATTTTCCAATTTTAATGTAGCCAGTGACACTCGCAGGATTAAGACGAATCGATTGACGTAAGAATCATCAAAATCGGCCAACGCGTTTGGTCTCTAGAACGCGACATAGGAACAAACATACATACATACATACATACATACATACATACATACATACATACATAGACTGATAAACACATTACCCTCCTTCGGCAGTCGGGTAAAAAAACTCTATTTCACTTGTGAATAATGGCAATGAAAAGGTCACAGTTTGATTATAGGTGCCTAATTATGTGCCTAATTGCGGTGCAATTAGAACCACTTTATGAGCAAGTGTGTTGAAAAATATATTAAACAACTATTTAAAAGACTTTTGAGAATTCAATGCTAAGACGTACGGACTCATTAATTTTTCCTCGTATAAAATCTATCTCATTTTATTCTATGTATGAAAACTCCTTGCTACTAAACTTTTTTAAATTGACTTATACATTTAAAACTCAGCTGCAAAAATAATGATCGAGCTCGTAAACAAAAGTCACAGTACATATGTATATTAAAGATAGGCACTACAGTGTGTAGAGGGAACAAAAGACATTCAAAATTATTATAAAATGTAAACAGTTTTTTTTTAATGAGCTGTAAGAGTGCTTTTATACCAGATATGTGCGAGATAGACAGGCCGTATGCGAGGAAAGAATCTACCAATGGGGAACAAGGAATCCTTTTAGTTTTGCCATGTCCATCTGTCATACGCATCTCGCTCAGAGACTTTAAGTACTAGAATGCGAATGAATTTGGCATGGATATACATATTAATCACGCCGACAAAGTGGTAAAAAAAAGAAAAAATAAATGTTTGGAGTACCACCTGTACACGTAATATGGGTTGTTTTTTTCTCGTCTATCCCATGGTGTAGGGTATCGATGGATAGGCCATTCAAAAGTTACGGTTCTGTTGAAACCATTTTTCGATTCATGGACCCGTTTGCATAAAATTAAGCTTTAAATTGCTAATTTTGTTAGTGTCAAGCTGGCAGGGGGATCCTTGCCAGCTAAATAGTTGCTTTTGAATTTGGAAAAAAATCGCGGCTGTAAAACAGAAAACTATGTACTATGCTAATGTTGAATACAGGCCTACGGATCACAAGCCAAGAGGCAACACTGGGGCCCATGAGCAATGCTGCGGATCTTGGATCCTACAAGGTTTATATCCGCGAAACCGCGATACGCGGCAGCGGTAACTAGGGGTTTGTTTTTTGGGATACCGATTCCCGTATAGCTGGAAAGTGATAGCCCTACAATTCTACAAGCATAAACAACTTACATTTACAACTCATATTTATCCCCGTGGTGGTCTCCTGGTCTCGTTCAATCCCGTGTCCGGTCGGGGGTTATAGGGATAAAATATTATATATAATAATAAGGGACAACCGATGTGGTCTGGACCGGGATTCCGGCAGACAACACGTTCCCAACAAAAATACTTCGCTGCGCGTGAAACAAATGCACGGGCGAGTCACAGTACAACTCGCGGATCGCGAACGTAATTTCGAATAACGATTGGTTGGTTACAAACCAATTTCTACAAAATCAAAACAAGACCAACACACACAAGCAGGCTTTACAACTTTACGAGTAATAGTCGACCAACTTATAAAATGCCTTAGTGACGTCACAAGCCCCCATTCCTGAACTTTGATGCGCTTTAACTTTGTAAATTTTCATTGATTTTGTAAAGTAAAAAATACGTGGCCAATATTATTTGATAATCTCACTGACGGACTTCATAGAATTATCAATTTTCTACCCAGGAAACATCCCTATTGTAGAAGGTAAGGTAGTGTTTCTACCTATTTAGCGGCTGGTGAACCTTGAACATTGACAAGTGCCACTGTCAGTTTTCATTTATAGAGTGGAAGCTGATACTAGCTTAAGTCACCTGAAACTTATCTATAGCTACCTATATATCTGTTTAGTAGAGTTGTCGCAGGCAGAACCGCTGAGTGTGAGGTTGGATTCGATTATCAGGCCGGACAATGTGTTCTTGTATATGGCATTTGTCTGTAGCAGCCTGGAGTATAGATTTGTGCCCGGTTAGTGGCAATAGGCTCGCCCCCTATTACATGAGATTTAAACATAACTGGTAACATGTGGATGTACTATACGTAACAATTTGGGAAATTCAAGCTTGTTTTTTTTATTTGTTTTATTATTTTAATGTCAATGATAGTGTAGCGCGTGTGTGTGTGTGTGTTTGTAGTGGGTGTGTGTAATCAATGAAAGGATTTTCGTAATCGGAATTGTTATTCCTTTTACGCAGATATTAAAAAAATAATTATTTGCGAGTATAATTTATTCAGAAGTCAAAGTACATAAAGCTGAAACCAGTAAAGAATATATTTTCAATTGTTATGGTTTGATTTACATTTTAACAACTTAGAATTACATAATAAATCATCACTGATAAAGTAATATAGCTACAGCAACAGAAAAATAGAAACCACAAATAGTTTTATTATATCTGCTACTCAAACAAAAAAAGATTTATAACAATAATAAAAGAAATTTTTACGTCGTTTTGAGTCATAATGCTAGTAAAAAATTGTTTTCAGACTCATTGGTACTAAAGTCGAAAAGACTGACTTGTTAGGCCGCTTTTACACGCTTAGAAAAATCACTGGGTCTCCACAAGAATTCGTGTCGTTTGCTGCCACGATGCTGAACAAGAGAAAATCATGTCTGCGCTAGACGAGATTCGTGCCTAAGTCCGACAATATTCTTGTAGTGTACATAAAAATATTTATGTAATCTATCAGAATTCGTCCGACAAAACGTAGGTTCGGTGAATTTTCTTAAAGTGTCCAAGCGGGCTAAAAGTAGCAAATCCTTATAGCAAACATAAGACAATCTAAAGGTTATTTTTGAGTTGAAAGTAGAGCAGTGGCCGGCGCGTGTGACGAGTCCGGGGGAGTCGAGTTTCTCAGGTGAAGGTCCAGCACTCCATGACCTTGACGGTGAAGTCTTCGCGCGTGGTGAGCGGCTCGTTGCCGTACGTCTTGCAGCGCTGCGTGCGGCCCAGAAACAGGTCACCATCCAGCCGCAAACCGAACTTGCCGGCGCCGCCACCGAAGGATATGTTATCCTTGCTGCCAAGAATAAAATACATGTTGGCTCCGGTCCAGTTCCAATGCTTGAATGGTGCTGATTGATCTTCTATTTCATCCTTAGTGGCGTTATCCTTAGCGTCCTTATCCTCCATGGCAGCGTACGACTGGAACGAAAACAGCAAAGACTCGCCCGTGCCGTAGAAGTTCTTGGAGGGACGCAGCGCACACGATGTTAAAGCTCCAAACACGTTGTCATCCGTGTCTTGTATGACGAGTAGCACGGAACTCTCTACACGCTGCATCTTGCGGTACATGTACGCTAGAGAGAACCCGTGCTGGCTTGTACTAAATGCCAGCTGCCACATAAAACACTGCGTCTTCGCTGGCAGCACAGAGCATAACTTCTCTATATGTTCCATGCTTAATATCTCTGAGGTGCCGATGAGATCGGGCAGCGAGGACTCCTCTTCGATGGACGCGCCTGAAGAGTACAGCGCGGGGTAACGCTCATCGCCTATGTACCACACCACCATTTTATTAATGTGGAAGCTCCTTACTATTCCAGATGTTCGCGAAACGGTCGAAGTCGGTTAGCACAACCAAAATAATCAATATGATTTAGTAACTGATTTTTACACTTTGAATTGTCACTGTAATAGTTTCTACAGTACTGGCCTGTAGGCTTCTAAACTAGGACTATTCTAAATCCCGAGTGAGTTAACTTATATATGGCGTATAATAATTAAGTATGCGTCGCCATTAAGTAATGTGTTATTGTCTTCCATCATCAGTAAATACACAAACAATGACTTAATGAGGAGGCTCGTCTCGTAGTCGATTAATTTGCTTGTTTGTTACCTAATTATTAAGAAAAGATAATTACCACCCACTATATAACCAGGTCGAATAATTTGTATGCTTATTATCTAATTATTAAATAATAAGTGTTAAGTACCATTTGCTTTTTTTAAAGAAGCTATTTTAACTGAAAGGTACACAATGGTGCTATCTTATTTGGTCGAGGAGTTGCTATATCCACCTTCCGGCTCAATCATGAAAATAGCTCCATAGTACCATATTATTTCAATGTATCCAAAGTAACATAAGTACGTCAAGTTTCAGCTTAATCAGATGCCAGGAAGTGCTTTAAAAATGGATTATAAATATGAAGCTTGTAATAATAATTAAAAGCGTGGGGTGATTTGTATCATATTTTCATACTAACTCTACATTCAGAAATAATAATATATTTTTAACAACTAATTAACTAAGCACCCGACGCTTTTTTAATAATTAGCTAACAAATAAACAAATTAACCTGCTTGGTTGTAGGTCATAATAGGTAATGACATTGTTGTGTTCTTCTAGTGTAAAACCACAATAGTACACTGTGAGACAAGGGTGGAAAGTAGGTTATTGCAAGCGAGCTGTCATTCACAAGCCCGAGCCGAAGGTGAGGGTTTTTAATGACACGAGTTTGCAATAACCTACACACCCGAGTATCACACGACGTTTTTCAATACAGTCGTGGGAAATAGTAAAAACAAATCAAATAATTACATTTGTTTTTCCATAAAATAAAATTATCGTAAGTCGCCATATATCTTTCTCGAGATTTTGGGGGCAAAATTTCATCTTGCGCAATTTCGCCTCAGATAAAATATCGGGTGGAGTAAATTCCATTTCATCACTTGTACTTGAACTCATATTAACAAAAAAAAAAAACAATTTATCACACAAAAATTGAAATTTTCAGAAAATGGCGCGTCTTTGCAACTGGACATATTTTTTTACAACGAAAACAGCAGAAAGTAATTAAATTAAAACTGGTAATTATAGTACATTTTGGTACAAGTGCGTAATGTTGGTGATTACCGCTGAGGCGCCATTGAGACCCGAGCCGTCAGTTGAGGGTCTTACGAGAGCCGAGGACGGTAATCATCAATACACACGTGTATCATACGACGTTTTTCAACACACTTGTGAATGAAATAATACTAAAATACAGTTTATTTTGTAGATAATAGATATTTTTCCTTGAACTTTCCATAATGTTAAGGGCTTCACATCTTATATCGGGCGGTGTACAACACAAATCATTATCTTCATAACTATTAATAACTGTAATTTCAACAGTAAAACGAGTTGTGAAATTTTTTTCGCAATGGCGGGCAAAATTTATCAGTTTTCCTATGCGCGCACATCTAACTATGGCGATCGGCCATAGACTAACTAGGAATGAGGTTTCTTTTTTTTTGGCTTTTCGCGGATAGCGTTTTAGCCACGTTCAAAATGGGGAATTTCAAGTTTTCTTTATTACCGAGAAAACTAAAGTTAAAAGTTTTATTTATTAAATACTTACAAGTTGAAATAATCTATTTAAATACGAAGTTGCATGAAATGAGCAATCAATAGGTAGGTACATTAATTTATTTGTACTATTGAGCACGATCTTTTTGTATCGAAACTTTTTTAAGAACAAAGCAACTCAACCAATAAATTAAAAAAAAACTCTATTTCACTTGTGAATAATGGCAATGAAAAGGTCACAGTTTGATTATAGGTGCCTAATTATGTGCCTAATTGCGGTGAAATTAGGACCACTTTATGAGCAAGTGTGTTGAAAAATATATTAAACAACTATTTAAAAGACTTTTGAGAATTTAATGCTAAGACGTACGGACTCATTAATTTTTCCTCGTATAAAATCTATCTCATTTTATTCTATGTATGAAAACTCCTTGCTACTATACTTTTTTAAATTGACTTATACATTTAAAACTCAGCTGCAAAATAATGATCGAGCTCGTAAACAAAAGTCACAGTACATATGTATATTAAAGATAGGCACTACAGTGTGTAGAGGGAACAAAAGTCATTCAAAATTATTATAAAAAGTAAAAGTTTTTTTTTTATGAGCTGTAAGAGTGCTTTTATACCAGATATGTGCGAGATAGATAGGCGGTATGCGAGGAAAGAATCTACCAATGGGGAACAAGGAATCCTTATAGTTTTGCCATGTCCATCTGTCATACGCATGTCAACTCAGAGACTTTAAGTACTAGAATGTGAATGAATTTGGCATGGATATACATATTAATCACGCCGACAAAGTGGTAAAAAAAAAGAAAAAAAAATGTTTGGAGTACCACCTGTACACGTAATATGGGTTGTTTTTTTTCTCGTCTATCCCATGTTGTAGGGTATCGATGGATAGGCCATTCAAAAGTTACGTTTCTGTTGAAACCATTTTTCGATTCATGGACCCGTTTGCATAAAATTTAGCTTTAAATTGCTAATTTTGTTAGTGTCAAGCTGGCAGGGGGATCCTTGCCAGCTAAATAGTTACTTTTGAATTTGGAAAAAAATCGCGGCAGTAAAACAGAAAACTATGCACTATGCTAATGTTGAATACAGGCCTACGGATCACAAGCCAAGAGGCAACACTGGGGCCCATGAGCAATGCTGCGAATCTTGGATCCTACAAGGTCTATATCCTCGAAACCGCGATACGCGGCAGCGGTAACTAGGGGTTTGTTTTTTGGGATACCGACTCCCGTATAGCTGGAAAGTGATAGCCCTACAATTCTACAAGCATAAACAACTTACATTTACAACTCATATTTGTCCCCGTGGTGGTCTCCTGGTCTCGTTCAATCCCGTGTCCGGTCGGGGGTTACAGGGATAAAATATATATAATAATAAGGGACAACCGATGTGGTCTGGACCGGAATTCCGGCAGACAACACGTTCCCAACAAAAATACTTCGCTGCGCGTGAAATATATACACAAACAAATGCACGGACGAGTCACAGTACAACTCGCGGATCGCGAACGTAATTTCGAATAACGATTGGTTGGTTCATTCTCGTTTGTATCGCCGTTGGGGTACGACGTGTTTAGATATTCAAAATAAGAAGATTTCCGATTTTAAGCTTTACTTCGACAGTTTTAAAGTTAAATTCTGTTTGGTGCCAGAATCTACGTACGACATTTAAATATCTAGTCGTTTTGAGTCATCGTGTAGTATATGCGAGGAACTCGGATAAAATGCCACGCTCACCACAACCAGTGAAGTTTTCATCGCAACCAGATCTTTCCTCTGAAATGGAATCCCAGGATCAAGGAATTACTAGAAATGTAAACATGAGAAAAAACATAAGGAAGAAAAACCCTGATGAACAACAAATGGCAGACTTAAAAGAAGACCTCTTACAGTCATTCAAAGAAATGATGATTGCTGAGATTGCTGTTATTAAAAATCAAAATAGCATGATACTCGAGTCTAATGCCGAATTAAAAAGTCAACTGGAATTAAATGCTGCCTACTATAAGGAAATTTGCAACAAAGTACAAATAATTGAAACTAAGCATGAAGCAGCTGTGGAACGCATTAATCAATTGGAGACTCAGCTAAACGTATTACAAAAACAATTTCTGAAAAATACGGTTGAAGTTAGAAATATCCCGCATGATGACAAAGAAGATGTACGTAGTATTGTCACTAATATTTATAAAACCTTGGGGATACCCCAAATGAATGAAAATGCAACTGTATTTAGAAGGGGCAGAAAAAATGGACCAATTATTATCGAGTACCAGGACAGCAAAAGCAAAGAAACACTAATTAAAGCTGCTAAAAAATACAACTCTGATAACAAAGAAAAACCGCTTAGCACCGATATCCTGGGATTTACAGGAGCGTCTTCACGAATATATGTTTCCCAGTCTCTAACCTCCATGTCGAAGCAGCTTTTAGCAGCGGCTAGAGAGCTGGTGAAGAATGGATCGTTTAAGTACTGCTGGGCTTCAAGAGGAAATATCTTGCTGCGTAAGCAGGAAGGATAGCCTGTCATCGTCATCAAATCACTAAGTCAAATTATGAATCTCACCTCGGAATGACTATCTATCGAAAAAGAACATTTAAAGTTATGGTATTTTTTTCTAATTTGTCTTTTTTCTAGTTTGGTTACTTTATATTACTATGTTCAATTCTCTATCTGTTTTTTTTAGTCTTAACTCGTGTAACAACATGACAAGCATGCTGGGTAGTCTTTTATGTTACAAATGTTATATCTTGTATGTATTATATTTGCGTATTATATCATTCTATTATGTTTATTACAAGTCCAACACAGAAGATAAAGTAATACTAATTGCAGAAACTCTGATCATCAGCCAAAAACATTATATTATTGCAAATATAAATACTAAAAGTTTTTGCAATGGATAACATAGATGAGGTAGTCACCGAAATTGATAGAAATATCAACGTCGGTGACTCGTTTTTGGTTGAGCATCCAGAGGTGTTTTCGGAATACAAACTTGAAGTTGAGTTTTGTTTGAGAATTATTGTACAAAATATACGAAGCATACATAAAAATTTTGAAGACTTTAAGGTATTTCTTGCAAGGAGTAACATAAATTATGTCATTATAATACTTACGGAATGTTGGCTACAAGGTTCAAGTATGATACCGAGTCTGGACCAGTATACAGCATTTCACACCAATAAGCATATAAACCAGAACAGTGGTGTAGTCGTTTATATAAGAAGCCATTTAACGGGTGTCACAGTTTATGAGCCAAACTTTGTGGACGCTGATTGCTTGATAGTAAAAATAGACAACAGTCATGCCTTTATCTGCATGTACAGATCGCCGTCTTTTGCATCGCTTGCCAATTTTCTCGGTTCTTTGGAGGAAAATTTGCTAGATATAAAACACGTGCCTCATGTTTACTTAACTGGAGACATCAATATTGATATCAGTGTTAGTAGTACTGACCAAAGATCTGATGACTACTTGAATCTTCTAGCAACTTACGGTCTTTTACCGAGTCACCAGCTTCCGACGCGTATTAATAAGTGTATTGACCATTGTTTTGTCAAGTCAAAGCGCAAAATAATAACTGTTGTCTGTGAATCGTCGGTTACTGATCATAGTAGTATTTACATTAGTATACCTTTAACTGAGCAATATAATAATAAACAAAAAAAGACTTTACAAAAACTAAATTATGAAAAGGCAATTAAACTGATGAAAGAGTGGGACTGGGCCAATATTACAACTTTAAAAGATCCCAATAAAGCCGCTGAAGTACTTATTGAGAACATATCTGAAGTAATTCAAAAATGCAGCCACACGATTGCCGTCCCCAATAGACGCCAAACTTTCCAACCGTGGGTAACGCCGGGTCTATTGCGTTGCATTAGATTTAGGGATACGTTGCATAGAAGGTGTCTAAAGTCACCAAATGATGGCGATCTGCAAGTTACCTACAAACGCTACAGAAATCACTGCAACAACATTCTCCACGTTTTAAAAAATGATCATGATAAATCAGATTTAAATAATAACAGGAAAGACATAAAAGGAACATGGAAAGTTATAAAACGTGTATGTAATTTAAGTGTATCGAATAAGTCGAAAGTACCGATTGAATTATTAAAATTAAAGTCAACACCGCAAGAATCTGTGGACTTCATAAATAATTTTTTCATTAATATGGGCTCTAAATTGTCAAACGGTATTCTACAAAAGTTACATCTTACGGAGAATGATCTTGTGCACAAAGTGAATTCTACAAATAGTCCGATGAACTCATTTATGTTATGGGAGACTGATGAAGCAGAGGTACATAAAACTATTTTGTCACTGAAAAATACGAAGTCTACTGGATGGGATGGAATATCCGCTGATTTTATAAAAAAAACTTCTAAATTTGTCATTACACCCTTAACACATATATTCAATTTATGTTTTTCTACCGGGAAGTTTCCAGACATACTAAAGGACTCAATAGTTGTACCTGTATTTAAATCGGGGGAAAGAGATAGTATTAGTAATTATCGTCCAATATCACTTTTGCCTACTTTGGCTAAACTTCTCGAAAAAATTATAAATAACCGGCTAATTAGTTATCTAGATAGGAATGATGTTCTTTCTAAAAACCAATTTGGATTTAAGAAAAATAAATCGACCACAGATGCAGTTGATAACTTTGTTACAACTGTTGCTGACAATCTTGACTCCAAGAAAAAGTGCCTTGGTGTCTTTCTAGATCTAGCCAAGGCATTCGATACTGTCTCAATTCCCCTACTCATATGTAAATTGGAGGCCATAGGTATTCGAGGAATACCACTAAATCTTTTCCAGGACTACCTGACAAACAGGTCACAGACTGTGAAAATTGGTAATATCTGTAGCTCTAAGAAACCTGTTAATTTCGGTGTTCCTCAGGGATCAGTCCTTGGACCCACATTGTTTCTTATTTATGTAAATAATCTTTGTAATATTGAAATAGCCGACGCTAAGGTGACTACTTTCGCTGATGATACAGTCATCTTATTCCAACAAGCTACATGGGACGACGTCAAGTTGTCAGCCGAGCAAGGGCTTCAAAAGATAATTAAATGGCTTGATTACAACCTACTTACCTTGAATCTTTTGAAAACAAAATATATAACTTTCAGTATAAAAAATAACTTACAACCTCCCTCAAATTTCACCTTGAAAGCTCATTCTTCTAATTGTGTTAATGCTATTAATTGCGATTGTTCATTGTTATCTTCAACTGATAGTATTAAATATCTTGGCATCGAAATCGACAAAAATTTAAATTGGAAACAGCATATTGGTAATTTGAAATCTCGAATACGTAAACTGATACCAATTTTCAAAAAAATTAGAAATTTAAAAGATAAAACCACTAACAGAACAGTTTATTTTGCGCTGTGTCGATCAATACTTTCTTACGGTATCTCTGCTTGGGGTGGTGCTAGGAAAAGTATTATCATAAAAATAGAAAGGGTACACCGATGTATTCTGAAAGTTATTAATTTCGAGGGATTTAGGTATCCAACGACTGCACTGTACAAAGAATTTGAAGTCCTAAACGTTCGTCAACTCTATATACAGAATATAGTTCTAAAACAACATAACCGTGAAAGGCCAACTAATAAATCTACCAGAAGATCACATGAGGTGTACGTTGTCCCAGCATGTAAAACAACATTTGCACAGAGTTTCTCCTTTTTCCTGGCTCCTTTATTGTACAATCGTGTTAGTAAAATGAAACCCTTAAAAGATATGACTAGTTATGTTTGTAGAAAAGCACTGTATGAGTTTCTGGGTAAATTGGATTACGAACGGACTGAAAAATTGTTAAAGATATATATATATAGGATATACGCTATTTTATTTATTTTATACCCCTATATTATGTTAAAATATGAAAATTTATCATTTTAATTACTTCCATGTTTTAATGAATTATAAAATATTTATGAAACATAATAAAACAAATTTATGTGCTTTTTGTATTTATGATAAAAAATATTTATGTATCTATTTACATTAGTACGTTTATTACTTAACTATATATATTCTAGTATCCACATTTAAAACTAATATCGTATTTATTTTATTACACATCATGCTTGTCTAGTTATTTTACATATACTACTTGTTTACGTTAAACTCGTAACTCGTCATCGACGTCTATTTCTCATTGTAAGAAAGAAACTATTAGCAAAATGGTGTTTTATGTTCATTACGATACGATTGAAAATTAATCATCGAACGAGAATCTTACCTTGCCGTAACACAGTTTTAACTAGCGCGGAAGGTAAAGAACTTTTTTTATGTATACCGTCAATGGACATTTATTATTTTAAGCAAGTTTATTTGCATAGTTGCATTGTCAATTTGTTTACTTAATGATTGTTATCTAAGTTTTGATTTTACTGTGTATTTGTGCAAGTGTATAATATAAACTTAGTGAGTGTTCATTAAAAACTATGTAAGGTTACAAACCAATTTCTACAAAATCAAAACAAGACCAACACACACAAGTAGGCTTTACAACTTTACGAGTAATAGTCGACCAACTTATAAAATGCCTTAGTGACGTCACAAGCCCCCATTCCTGAACTTTGATGCGCTTTAACTTTGTAAATTTTCATTGATTTTGTAAAGTAAAAAATACGTGTCCAATATTATTTGATAATCTCACTGACGGACTTCATAGAATTATCAATTTTCTACCCAGGAAACATCCCTATTGTAGAAGGTAAGGTAGTGTTTCTACCTATTCAGCGGCTGGTGAACCTTGAACATTGACAAGTGCCACTGTCAGTTTTATGTTTACCATTACATTTATAGAGTGGAAGCTGATACTAGCTTAAGTCACCTGAAACTTATCTATAGCTACCTATATATCTGTTTGGTAGAGTTGTCGCAAGCAGAACCGCTGAGTGTGAGGTTGGATTCGATTATCAGGCCGGACAATGTGTTCTTGTATATGGCATTTGTCTGTAGCAGCCTGGAGTATAGATTTGTGCCCGGTTAATGGCAATAGGCACGCCCCCTATCACATGAGATTTAAACATAACTGGTAACATGTGGATGTACTATACGTAACAATTTGGGAAATTAATGTCAATGATAGTGTAGCGCGTGTGTGTGTGTGTGTTTGTAGTGGGTGTGTGTAATCAATGAAAGGATTTTCGTAATCGGAATTGTTATTCCTTTTACGCAGATATTAAACAAATAATTATTTGCGAGTATAATTTATTCAGAAGTCAAAGTACATAAAGCTGAAACCAGTAAAGAATATATTTTCAATTGTTATGGTTTGATTTACATTTTAACAACTTAGAATTACATAATCAATCATCACTGATAAAGTAATATAGCTACAGCAACAGAAAAATAGAAACCACAAATAGTTTTATTATATCTGCTACTCAAACAAAAAAAGATTAATAACAATAATAAAATAAATTTTTACGTCGTTTTGAGTCATAATGCTAGTAAAAAATTGTTTTCAGACTCATTGGTACTAAAGTCGAAAAGACTGACTTGTTAGGCCGCTTTTACACGCTTAGAAAAATCACTGGGTCTCCACAAGAATTCGTGTCGTTTGCTGCCACGATGCTGAACAAAAGAAAATCATGTCTGCGCTAGACGAGATTTGTGCCTAAGTCGGACAATATTCTTGTAGTGTACATAAAAACATTCATGTAATCTATCAGAATTCGTCCGACAAAACGTAGGTTCCGTGAATTTTCTTAACGTGTCCAAGCGGGCTAAAAGTAGCAAATCCTTATAGCAAACATAAGACAATCTAAAGGTTATTTTTGAGTTGAAAGTAGAGCAGTGGCCGGCGCGTGTGACGAGTACGGGAAAGTCGAGTTTCTCAGGTGAAGGTCCAGCACTCCATGACTTTGACGGTGAAGTCTTCGCGCGTGGTGAGCGGCTCGTTGCCGTACGTCTTGCAGCGCTGCGTGCGGCCCAGAAACAGGTCACCATCCAGCCGCAAACCGAACTTGCCGGCGCCGCCACCGATGGATATGTTATCCTTGCTGCCAAGAATAAAATACATGTTGGCTCCGGTCCAGTTCCAATGCTTGAATGGTGCTGATTGATCTTCTGTTTCATCCTTAGTGGCTTTATCCTTAGCGTCCTTATCCTCCATGGCAGCGTACGACTGGAACGAAAACAGCAAAGACTCGCCCGTGCCGTAGAAGTTCTTGGAGGGACGCAGCGCACACGATGTTAAAGCTCCAAACACGTTGTCATCCGTGTCTTGTATGACGAGTAGCACGGGACTCTCTACACGCTGCATCTTGCGGTACATGTACGCTAGAGAGAACCCGTGCTGGCTTGTACTAAATGCCAGCTGCCACTTAAAACACTGCGTCTTCGCTGGCAGCACAGAGCATAACTTCTCTATATGTTCCATGCTTAATATCTCTGAGGTGCCGATGAGATCGGGCAGCGAGGACTCCTCTTCGATGGACGCGCCTGAAGAGTACAGCGCGGGGTAACGCTCATCGCCTATGTACCACACCACCATTTTATTAATGTGGAAGCTCCTTACTATTCCAGATGTTCGCGAAACGGTCGAAGTCGGTTAGCACAACCAAAATAATCAATATGATTTAGTAACTGATTTTTACACTTTGAATTGTCACTGTAATAGTTTCTACAGTACTGGCCTGTAGGTTTCTAAACTAGGACTATTCTAAATCCCGAGTGAGTTAACCTATATATGGCGTATAATAATTAAGTATGCGTCGCCATTAAGTAATGTGTTGTTGTCTTCCATCATCAGTAAATACACAAACAATGACTTAATGAGGAGGCTCGTCTCGTAGTCGGTTAATTTGCTTGTTTGTTACCTAATTATTAAGAAAAGATAATTACCACCCACTATATAACCAGGTCGATTAATTTGTATGCTTATTACCTAATTATTAAATAATAAGTATTAAGTACCATTTGCTTTTTTTAAAGTAGCTATTTTAACTGAAAGGTACTAAATGTAATATCACTTCTCAATACACATCCAATGAGCCCAAACACAATGGTGCTATCTTATTTGGTCGAGGAGTTGCTATCCACCTTCCGGCTCAATCATGAAAATAGCTCCATAGTACCATATTATTTCAATGTATCCAAAGTAACATAAGTACGTCAAGTTTCAGCTTAATCAGATGCCAGGAAGTGCTTTAAAAATGGATTATAAATATGAAGCTTGTAATAATAATAAAAAGCGTGGGGTGATTTGTATCATATATTCATACTAACTTTACATTCAGAAATAATAAAATATTTTTAACAACTAATTAACTAAGCATCCGACGCTTTTTTAATAATTACCTAACAAATAAACAAATTAACCTGCTTGGTTGTAGGCCATAATAGGTAATATTGATTGCGCAATTTCGCCTCAGATAAAATATCGGGTGGAGTAAATTCCATTTCATCACTTGTACTTGAACTCATATTAACAAAAAAAAAACAATTAATCACACAAAATTAAAATTTTCAGAAAATGGCGCGTCTTTGCAACTGGACATATTTTTTTACAACGAAAACAGCAGAAAGTAATTAAATAAAAACTGGTAATTATATAGTACATTATGGTACAAGTGCGTAATGTTGGTGATTACCGCTGAGGCGCCATTGAGACCCGAGCCGTCAGTTGAGGGTCTTACGAGAGCCGAGGACGGTAATCATCATTACACACGTGTATCATACGACGTTTTTCAACACACTTGTGAATGAAATAATACTAAAAAATCTGTTTATTTTGTAGATAATAGATATTTTTCCTTGAACTTTCCATAATGTTAAGGGCTTCACATCTTATATCGGGCGGTGTACAACACAAATCATTATCTTCATAACTATTAATAACTGTTATTTCAACAGTAAAACGAGTTGTGAATTTTTTTTCGCAATGGCAGACAAAATTTCTCAGTTTTCCTATGCGCGCACATCTAACAATGGCGATCGGCCATAGACTAACTAAGAATGAGGTTTCTTTTTTTTTGGCTTTTCGCGGATAGCGTTTTAGTCACGTTCAAAATGGGGAATTTCAAGTTTTCTTTATTACAGAGAAAACTAAAGTTAAAAGTTTTATTTATTAAATACGTGCAAGTTGAAATAATCTATTTAAATACGAAGTTGCATGAAATGAGCAATCAATAGGTAGGTACATTAACTTATTTGTACTATTGAGCACGATCTTTTTGTATCGAAACTTTTTTAAGAACAAAGCAACTCAACCAATAAATAAAAAAAAAACTCTATTTCACTTGTGAATAATGGCAATGAAAAGGTCACAGTTTGATTATAGGTGCCTAATTATGTGCCTAATTGCGGTGAAATTAGGACCACTTTATGAGCAAGTGTGTTGAAAAATATATATACTGACGGACTTTATAGAATTATCAATTTTCTACCGGGGGTCGGGGGTTATAGGGATAAAATATATATAATAATAAGGGACAACCGATGTGGTCTGGACCGGAATTCCGGCAGACAACACGTTCCCAACAAAAATACTTCGCTGCGCATGAAATTTATACACAAACAAATGCACGGGCGAGTCACAGTACAAGTCGCGGATCGCGAACGTAATTTCGAATAACGATTGGTTGGTTACAAACCAATTTCTACAAAATCAAAACAAGACCAACACACACAAGTAGGCTTTACAACTTTACGAGTAATAGTCGACCAACTTATAAAATGCCTTAGTGACGTCACAAGCCCCCATACCTGAACTTTGATGCGCTTTAACTTTGTAAATTTTCATTGATTTTGTAAAGTAAAAAATACGTGTTAAATATTATTTGATAATCTCACTGACGGACTTCATAGAATTATCAATTTTCTACCCAGGAAACATCCCTATTGTAGAAGGTGAACCTTGAACATTGACAAGTGCCACTGTCAGTTTTATGTTTACCATTACATTTATAGAGTGGAAGCTGATACTAGCTTAAGTCACCTGAAACTTATCTATAGCTACCTATATATCTGTTTGGTGGAGTTGTCGCAAGCAGAACCGCTGAGTGTGAGGTTGGATTCGATTATCAGGCCGGACAATGTGTTCTTGTATATGGCATTTGTCTGTAGCAGCCTGGAGTATAGATTTGTGCCCGGTTAATGGCAATAGGCTCGCCCCCTATCACATGAGATTTAAACATAACTGGTAACATGTGGATGTACTATACGTAACAATTTGGGACATTCAGGCTTGTTTTTTTATTTAATGTCAATGATAGTGTAGCGCGTGTGTGTGTGTGTTTGTAGTGGGTGTGTGTAATCAATGAAAGGATTTTCGTAATCGGAATTGTTATTCCTTTTACGCAGATATTAAACAAATAATTATTTGCGAGTATAATTTATTCAGAAGTCAAAGTACATAAAGCTGAAACCAGTAAAGAATATATTTTCAATTGTTATGGTTTGATTTACATTTTAACAACTTAGAATTACATAATATAGCTACAAAAACAGAAAAATAGAAACCACAAATAGTTTTATTATATCTGTTACTCAAACAAAAAAATATAAAGATTTTAAATTTATAACAATAATAAAAGAAATTTTTACGTCGTTTTGAGTTATAATGCTAGTAAACAATTGTTTTCAGACTCATTGGTACTAAAGTCGAAAAGACTGACCTGTTAGGCCGCTTTTACACGCTTAGAAAAATCACTGGGTCTCCACAAGAATTCGTGTCGTTTGCTGCCACGATGCTGAACAAGAGAAAATCATGTCTGCGCTAGACGAGATTCGTGCCTAAGTCCGACAATATTCTTGTAGTGTACATAATCATATTTACGTAATCTATCAGAATTCGTCCGACAAAACGTAGGTTCGGTAAATTTTCTTAACGTGTCCAAGCGGGCTAAAAGTAGCAAATCCTTATAGCAAACATAAGACAATCTAAAGGTTATTTATGAGTTGAAAGTAGAGCAGTGGCCGGCGCGTGTGACGAGTCCGGGGGAGTCGAGTTTCTCAGATGAAGGTCCAGCACTCCATGATCATGACGGTGAAGTCTTCGCGCGTGGTGAGCAGCTCGTTGCCGTACGTCTTGCAGCGCTGCGTGCGACCCGCCAGCGCCGCCACCGATGGATATGTTATCCTTGCTGCCAAGAATAAAATACATATTGGCTCCGGTCCAGTTCCAATGCTTGAATGGTGCTGGTTGATCTTCTGTTTCATCTAAGGATGGGAGTTATCCTTATCGTCCTTATCCTCCATGGCAGCGTGTGACTGGAACGAAAACAGCAAAGACTCGCCCGTGCCGTAGAAGTTCTTGGAGGGACCCAAGCAACTGCAAGCAGGGAGAGCTCCCCCTGCCAGCTTGACTCTAACAACATTTTCAATTTAAAGCTTAAATTTATGCAAACGGGTCCCTGAATCGAAAAATGGTTTTCACAGACCCGTAATATTTTAATATTGGCCTATCCAACTATACCCCCACCATGGGAAAGACGGAAAAAAAAAGCCACACTTAACTCCAAAAAAATATTTTTTCATGTTTTTGTTTTACCACTTTGTCGGCGCGATTAAAAATGTATATCCGTGCCTAATTATAGCTTTCTAGTACTTAAAGTCTCTGAGCTAAGCTGCAGACGACAGACGGAGATGGTGAAACTATAAGGTTTGTGAAGACAAACAACCAGAAATAAATCTTCTCACCCAAAGGGTTAACCACCTTCAACCGCAATGTGTCTCAATCATACAGAAATACAGGATACTGAGGTCTTAGAAGTAAAATAGATACCTACGTATTGGTACTATTTTGAAACGAGATTTTGCCCACTTTATCATCATCATGTTTTCAGGCGGAAAGATGTCCACTTCTGAAGACAGGCCACATTGACCGGTCCTGTGCGTCTCGCATCCAGCGGCAGGTCTATTGTAGCACGTGCATATGCATTGCATGAGGGATGTGTGGATGACATTCAGAAGATGTGATGATAGACCTGTTTGAGAATTGCACAGACCAGAGAAGCATGACGCTTATGGGAGGAGGTCTATGCTTAGCAATCTGTCATAGAACTGAAACTACCTAGCCATAATAGGTAGCCAGTTAAATACATGTTATGATGACCTCTGTCATGGCAAATATGGTCCCCCGACTTTTTGACAAGGCATGTGTTTTTAACCGATTGACTTCCTAAAAACCTGTGTGTTTCCTCAGAACTTTTTACTAGGTGAACCCATTTTGATGATTTTTTTTTTATTACAGAAGCTGGTGCTGTCATGTGGTCCCATTCAAAATTCATCAAGGTCTGATGAAGACCTTCGGAGATATACATCAGAACTCTTCAATAAATGACGCTAAATCACTCGGGATAGCTGCAATCGCATGTCTGTTTATTGTTTACACCATTTCATAACATAACATCACACTGGTGTTAACAGTTCATTCTGGCATACTTTCATTCCACCGGTTTCGTTTAAGTTTCATGTTATTGAGTCAATCTATTCTGGCATCACTTTGGGCATTACAGGTAACTGGTCCATTATGTACCACAACTAAATAGAAAATACAACCGACTTCCAAATAAAAACACTACAAAGTGAAAAATAACTTCAATTTCGGAAGTCGGTGTCAAAAAACTAAGAAACGAAAACAGTAACACCGACTTCCGAAATTGAAGTTATTTTTCAATTTGTAGTGTTTTTATTTGGAAGACGGTTGTATTTTTTTGTAAAAGTTTTTTTATAATGTATTTTATCTACACTCACAACGTAATGTTCCAAATACGAATTCGAAAAATATTGCATAAACACGTACTTTATATTCGTGGATAAGTAAAATTTAAAAAAAAAACCATTATAGTTCAACAATTTCCTTCGATTTTCAAACAACTGCATCATAAAATAACTTTTTAATTTTTATAGCACACTTTTACTTTTTAATTTTCTGACGCGTATGGGCTCATGTCATTGTCAGTTGTCTGTGGATGCGCGCGCTGCGCAATGAGAATCTAAATTGCCCGCCATACCATACCACATATTTTTTCCTTTTCCACTTTTGTTTTATTTCAACTGTATGAGTGAAGATAAAGTAGTGTATGCAATAGCATATAATTAGGTATTAAAACACTCGCGTAATATTATTATCAAATTCGGCTTCGCCTCATTTGATAAACCTACGCTCGTGTTTTAATAGCCCCTATTATATGACCATTGCATAAACTACTATTATCTACTCTCATATCGTAATATTCGAATTATAAACTTCAAAACGAGTTTATATTGACATACTTTATAAACACAATACCGAAATTTAAAAATAGAATCTTATTATAACACTTCTTCTCTAACAAAATAATGCTATAATACAATTTTTTTTCTATTACGATACAGGACAAATACAAGAAGTTAATCACAAGGAGTTTTCATCAATTATTTTTTGTAATGCCATTTTTATAGTACCTAGTTAAAAAGATTTGACTCCAATTTTTACTTGTCTATGACAATGCCTGCCACGCACTGCGATTTTTATTCTCGCGAATTTTGTCTCTTTCAACCTGTTCATAGAGCTCATAATATTCGCGCGAATTAAATTCGCGCCGCTGTGCAGTGGATTCTGTGACAAAACACGGATTTCTTGCCGTATTATTTCTGCACGATTTTTTACAGCAATGCGAGCAGCTTCATACAATTCCATAGGTCGCAGAATGGGCGAAAAAAATTCGCGCGAATAAAAATCGCAGTGCGTGATAAACCTTAGCGATGATGTGCTGGGTTTTGGCGCCATTCATACGTTTTGCAGGTTTTACTGTATTGAATTTCATGAGTTTTTTTAATTCTTGCTTAAAAATGTCTGATATCAGTGAATGTGAAGAAAATTTTACTTCGCCCGATATTTTAGATGCGTCGAAGGAAATTACTCATAATCTTTTACCAGCAAAGACGAGAAAATTATATGATAAATGCTATAACTTCATTATGGCATGGAAAATGCAAAAAAGGTATTTAGTAGGTTTAATCCCAATGTATGAGTGTAGATAAAGTAGTGTATGAAACTGCACATAACTAGGTATTAAAACATTCGTGTGAATACTATTAAAAACCTCGCCTACGGCTCGGTTTTTAAACACACACTCATGTTTTAATACCCCTTATTATGCAACAGTTTCATGAACTACTATTTTTTCATATATCTTAGTAATTAAACGATATTTTTGCAACAGCACACATTTTTTTATTAGTTTTTCTGTGGGATATTGAATAATACAGGACCTACAGTTATTTTTATTTAATTCCTTTTATTATAATATAAGTGTACTAATGCATATGGAACGTACTTTTATATATGTTTGTTACGTACTAAGCAAGCTCTAGACGATATGATTGTATACGAATACTTCAAATAAGATGCAAAATTAATTCGTCAAATTAATAAAACATCTTTCTTGTAATATTCATTTAAGATAGAGAAAAAATCTAGTGCCTGTGGCAAAGAAATTTTTAACAAAAATAAAACCAACTTCCAACACTACAAAGCGAAAAGTAATTTTCGTCGGTGTCTTTGATAATTATTGATTTTCGTTTTTCTACCAAACTGCGCCATATTATTTGAGGAGTTCTCTTGATTTCCATGACACACAGACATCGACAACATCAGACATCATCATCAACATCAGATTCTGGCTTGGTGAAACATATCGAGAGTATACACTTTCAAAGACAAAACTAAATTTCAAGATCGGATCACAATTGACGTAAAAATCGGTTAACTTACACAAAAAAACTTCTCGTTTTTCTACCAAACTGCGCCATATTATTTGAGGAGTTCTTTCGATTTCCATGGGATCCCCACATCAGATTCTGGCTTGGTGAAACATCTCGAGAGTACACGCTTTCAAAGACAAAACTAAATTTCAAGATCGGTTCACAATCGATTATTTTTGCCACTCAACGATAGTCCCTACCTCGTTGATCGAGTGGTCGCAAGCGCTACGGCTGAGCTTGAGGTCCCGGGTCGCATCCTAGGCCGACCATAAATGTTCTTGGGTATTTTTTTTTTTTTATACTTGGCGTCTCACAGGTCACTCAAAGTGAGTGGTTACTGCTTAACCGGGCTTCCCTGTGGAGACTAAGCTATATAGCCTCCAGCCAGGCACAAATTTCTAAACCTAAGCGATAACGCTGAGGGCTACCCCAGTTGGGGTCGAACCTCGGCTCAGGGCGTCGCTGGGGGACAGCTATGACTGGATCTAGATTAATGAATTTACTTTCCGTTCATTAACTACCTAGGTGGAGAAGAACGGATAAGAAACTCCTTTTATATCTAATAATTTAACTAATGCTCAGATAGACGCGGGCTGGCTAGATTTTATTGAAAGAACACGCGACGGTCCTCGGCGGCGAGGGCGGAACGAATTGGTTTGTTATCTATTGTGTATCTGCACTCTATGGCTCACAGGGAGCAGAGTAGAGAGGTCATGAGGGGTCGGAGAGTAAGCCTCAGTTGGCAAAATTAAAGAATTTAAGAGATTACGCTCTAATTGCGTAAATACTAATTGAAAGGGAATGGGTCACGCCCTAATTGCGTACCCATTGCCCGTTTCTGAAAACTAGGCTATCTAGCTCCGTAGTTATTGACGGATACCTATTGTATAGGGCTTGGGATTCAGCCGGGGTTGGTTTATTACCACTAGCTTCGATCTGTTCGACCTCAGCTGCCAGCGATCGTGCCTCATCTGTCATCCAGATCGCATACGCACCTATGATAATATCAGCGACGCAGCGTCTGGCATAGGGCTTGTTCTGGGACGGGCTCGCGGCGGCGGCGGTGGTGGAAGCCACTTGGCTACCTTGAGCGGGTATGGGGGCGGCCTGGGCCTGGGGAGCCGGGCTGAAATTTGGTGCTGGGATGGGGTGATCCATCAGACGAGGGATGGTCTTCTGGTTTATCTGGGGAGCCACTTTCTGGTGGTTTAGTTTCTTGGGTATTTCCACCTGGAGTTTATCAGAAGAAGCCCGGTGTCTGGTTTTGTGCCAAATGTGTAAACATAACTGGCCGTGAGTGTACTTATGGTTTTCAGGAGTTGAAGTGGTTTGGGAATAGTGCGGTTGGAATGATTCAATAAAAAAAAAAATAGGTGTACTATAGGTAACTCTTTCGGAAATTCAAACTTGATATTTTATGTTAAGTCAACGATAGTGTAGCGTGTGTGTAATCAATGAAAGGATTTTCGTAATCGGAACTGTTCTTCCTTTTACGAAGATATTAAACAAAAAAATATTTGCTATTATAATGTATTCAGTAGTCAAAGTACATAAAGATGAAACCAGTAAAGAATATATTTTCAATCGTTATGACAAATATTAAAATTTTGACAATGCAGAATTACATAATAAAAGATCACGAAAATATTAAACAAAAAAATATTTGCTAGTATAATGTATTCAGTAGTCAAAGTACATAAAGTTGAAATCAGTAAAGAATATATTTTCAATCGTTATGACATATATTAAAATTTTGACAACGTAGAATTACATAATAAATCATCACCGATAACGTAATGTAGCTACAGCAACAGAAAGATGGAAACCATAAATATTTCAACTAACTCTGTTATTAAAAAAAAGAAAAAGATTATAAATTAATAACAATAATAAAAAAATATTGATTTCAGACACTAAACTGTTGGTACTAAGGTCGAAAAGACTGTCTTGTAACTTTTACACGCTTAGAAACATCACTGTTGTACACCATGTAAAGGTTATTTTTGAGTTGAAAGTAGAGCAGTGGCCGGCCTGTGACGAGTCCGGGGGAGTCAAGCTTCGCTCAGGTAAAGGTCCAGCACTCCATGATCTTGACGGTGAAGTCTTCGCGCGTGGTGAGCGGCTCGTTTCCGTACGTCTTGCAGCGCTGCGTGCGGCCTAGAAACAGGTCACCATCCAGCCACAAACCGAATTTGCCGGCGCCGCCACCGAAGGATATGTTATCCTTGCTGCCGAGAATAAAATACATGTTGTCTCCGGTCCAGTTCCAATGCTTGAATGGTGTTGGTTGATCTTCTGTTTCATCCTTAGTGGTTTTTTCCTTAGCGTCCTTATCTTCGAAGGCAGCGTGCGACTGGAACGAGAACAGCAAAGACTCGCCCGTGCCGTAAAAGTGCTTGGAGGGACGCAGCGCGCACGATGTTAAAGCTCCAAACACGTTGTCATCCGTGTCTTGTATGACGAGCAGCACGGGACTCTCAACACACTGCATCTTGCGGTACATGTACGCTAGAGAGAACCCGTGCTGGCTCGTACTGTACGCTAGCTGCCACTTATAACACTGTGTTCTCGTTGGCAGCACAGAGTATAGCTTCTCTATGTGTTCCATGGTGAATATCTCCGAAGTGCCGATAAGATCGGGCAGCGAGGACTCCTCTCCGATGGAGACGCCTGACGAGTACAGCGCGGGGTTACACTCATCGCCTATGTACCACACCACCATTTTTTTAATGTGGAAGGTCCTTACTATACCAGATGTTCACGAAACGGTCGAAGTCGATTAACACAACCAAAATAATCAATATGTTAAAGTAACTGATTATGACACTTTGAATTCTCACTGTTATAGTTTCTACAGTACTCGCCTGTAGGCTTCTAAACTAGGACTATTCTAAATCCCGAGTGAGTTAACTTATATATGGCGTATAATAATTAAGTATGCGTCGCCATTAAGTAATGTGTTGTTGTCTTCCATCATCAGTAAATACACATACAATGACTTAATGAGGAGGCTCGTCTCGTAGTCGATTAATTTGCTTGTTTGTTAAGTAAAATTTGCTTTTTTTAAAGAAGCTATTTTAACTGAAAGGTACTAAATGTAATATCACTTGTCAATACGCATCCAATGAGCCCAAACACAATGGTGCTATCTTATCTGGTCGAGGAGTTGCTATGTCCACCTTCCGGCTCCATCATCAGAATAGCTCCATAGTATCATATTAATTCAATGTATCCAAAGTTACATAAGTATGCCAAGTTTTCTTGAATAATGCTAGTTGCCAAACACACATACTAAGGCAATCAATTTCCCAACTATATTGGGGTCGGCTTACAGTCTTACCGGATTCAGCTGAGTACCAGTGTTTTACATGGAGCGACTGCCTATCTGACCTCCACAACCTAAGTAACTAGGTAACACGGTACCCCTTGGCAAGATTGGTGTTAGAGCTCAAGCTTCTGACTACCCGTAACGAATGTCAAAGATAATCAAATGACAGCCAGGATCAACGGCATAACGTGCTTTCCGAGGCACGGAGGAAACTCGGTACGTTTGAAATGGTCACCTATCCACGGACCTACCTAGTCAAGCGTTGCTTAACCTTGATGATCGACCAGTGCGGCTGTTATTATTTAGCCACGAGCTCCTCACGAAAGCAAGTAAATATAAATCTTGTAATAATAAATCTTGTAACAAGCGTGGTGAGAAAACACAGATCGTACAAAACTCCTCGGTCTAACTATAGATGCTGGTCTAACCTTCCGTCCGCATCTGGAGGCAGTAACTAAGAAAACCGCAAGTATTTATAAAATGGTGGGTTTAATAATGTTTTCTATGAACAGCTCATTAGACTAAATTATGAACAGTCGAATCCTTTAAATTAAACTATAAGTAATTAACCAATACCTACCTAATTAGTTACCATTTCTGTATTTCGCGTTAGTTAATTGAGTTTAGCTTGAAGTTTAGCTTAGTTAAGTTAGTGTGCTTAGTTTAGTTTAGCTAAATAACCTGCATATGTATACAGGTAGGCACAACAGGGTGTAGAGGGAACAAAATTCATTCAAAATTATTATAAAAACCGGCCAAGTGCGAGACGGACTCGCGCACGAAGGGTTCCGTAACATTATCGCAAAAAACGGAAAAATAACACATTTGTTGTATGGGAGCCCTACTTAAATATTTATTTTATTCTGTTTTTAGTATTTGTTGTTATAGCGGCAACAGAAATACATCATCTGTGAAAATTTCAACTGTGTAGCTATCGCGGTTCATGAGATACAGCCTGGTGACAGATAGACAGACAGACAGACAGACACACAGTCTGACAGACAGACAGACAAACAGACGGACCGCAAAGTCTCAGTAGTAGGGTCCCGTTTTTACCCTTTGGGTACGGAACCCTAAAAAGTAAACAGTTTTTTTTAATGAGCTGTAAGGGTGCTTTTCTGCCAGATATGTGCGAGGTAGATAGGCGGTGTGCGAAAAAAGAATCCATCAATGAGGATCACTTCATTTTTTAGGGTTCCGTAGTCAACAAGGAACCCTTATAGTTTCGTCATGTCCGTGTCGTCTGTTGTCCGTGTGTCGTAATTTGGCATGGTGGCACATATTAATCACGCCGAAAAGTGCTAAAAAGACATGAAAAAAAAAAAAATTGGAGTACCTCTTGTACACGTAAAGTGGTGCTGTTTTTTGTTCTCGTCTATCCCATGGTGTAGGGTATCGTTGGATAGGCCATTCAAAAATATTACGGTTCTGTAATGACCATTTTTCGATTCAGGGACCCGATCCGTAAAATTAAGCTTCAAATTGCTAATGTTGTTAGTGTCAAGCTGGCAGGGGGATCCTTGCCAGCTAAATTGTTGCTTTTGAATATGGAAAAAAAAATCACGTCTGTAGTATATATAACGAAATTAAAAGGAAAACTATCACAGCTCGCACATATAAGTAGGCTTTACAAGTTTACGAGTAATAGTCGACCAACTTATAAAAAGTACTTCAAAATGTACAAAAAATATTTTCGTTAAGAGTAATGTTCGGTGCTTCAATTGTTTATGAACTTTTCAGATTTACAGTATTTTTACCTAATTATGTTGGTGAATATAGCTGTTTGTAAGGAACTCTCGGTGTGCTAGTCCGACTCGCACTTGGCCGGTTTTTTCTAGTCTGGCTTAGCTCAGCTCTGATTGAAAAGGGCTAGCGGAGCTAAATATTTGAAGATGCAAAAAAAGCAAGATGTATGTGAGGAGTAGGTAGCCAAGATTCACTTTAAAAACAGATTGTAAAGATAGTTACAGATAAGATAATTATGTAATAGCTCTAAGATCATTTTGTAACAATGAACATATAAACTTTCATTCTTATTCTTAATTAAAAGAGTTCACTACACATCCCCGCAACACTCACGTTATGAGTTCAGCGGTCGTAATTAGGAAACAATTGATTTTCTATTTTCACGTCTGATACAGGTTTCTCAAAAGTTAAGGGGACACAGTAGCACAACGTCTTCGCTATGCATTCTCGTACCGCGCAAGCTCTTTGCACAGCTATGGTGGAAAACCATAGCATAACATTCATAACAATCGGCCATTTTTGATAACATTTAAACTGAGTCGATTGTGAATCGTAACGTAAAGCCTTTTGTCCCGAATATCGATTCTTATCAAAGAGCCGTCAAACTTTGTGTTCTACAGTTAATTGTATTTGATCTGTTTTCACAATGTTGATTTGTTGTTATTAATGTTCTACTTAGTTGGTTGAAACTCTGTTGGATGGTATTGAAAGGTTTTGTAACGAGTTATCAAAATGTTGGGAATACCTACTAGTTAAATGATAAATAAATGATAAATGATTTTATTTATGTAAGTTGGTTTGTACAAACACTTTTGCATGTCGATCATAATTTTTAAAACTAGATGAGGTCGGCGTTTCCTATATGACTACTCTGAGAAGAAAGGCCGAAACAAACTCAGAGGACACAGTCTCTTTTAAAGTCCAGACAAAATCTTGGTTAGATCATATGAAGACCATGTAGGCTGATGTCTGAAATGGTAATTTAAGGAAAGAACCAGCCAGATTGAGTGGTCCTGTCCAGTCAGTGCACGCATTTGTCAATAACCGTGCAGCTCAACTCAGAATTTAAGGAGCTCAACGAATTGACGAACAATACCAAAGAAAGGACATTCGGGTAGGCCGCATAAACTACTGAAACTGCCAGACCTTGATTCAAAACTAAGACAAATAAAAAATAAAATAAAAAAAGAATGATTCACATAGTCTTCAAATTCACAATAATTAAAATAAAATAATATAATACTTTAAAAAGTAAATATTCTTGTCATTGCAAGAAAACCAAAAAAAAAAAAATAACTAAATTCACGGTGCATAATATAAAAAAATCACAATTAATCGGAGCAGCTCAATCCCAATTCCCAAGCCTTTTTGTCCTCAACGTAATCTTTAATGGTATAAAACGCTTTCTGGCACAACTTTCGTTTAATTAATGATTTGAATTTATTAACACTTAGATCTTGTACGTGGCTTGGAAGCTTATATTAAAAGCATACACATTGACATCTAAACGAGCCACCTATTTTCTTGAGCCTTGTTGTAGGTACTGCAAATTTGTATTTGTTCCTAGTATTTATGTTATGGATATCACATATATAAAAGATTTTCATAAATATACTGAGAAGGCACAGTCATTACAATAATCTTCTTAAATATCTCTCTGAGAGAAATTGTCTCGGCCTTAATTTATAAATTGATCGAACAGCTCTTTTCTGCAAAACAAAGATAGTCTGGATGTCGGCGGCATTTCCCCACAACAGAATACCGTACGACATTATAAAATAAAATAATAATAAAATAAAAAGCTTTTATTAATTCCTTATAAAGTTATAACATAAGACATTTTTACATTGTTTATAAATTATTATTAGATCATTCTATTATTATTTTCTCATCATTAGAATTATATGGGAAGTCAGAACTTTCATTCAGTTTTAATAACAACTTCCTAAAATAAAATTAAAATAATAATCAATTCATTTAAAATTTCCTTTACAAAAATAAATAAATAAAAAGATCTTCATTCCATCAATCATTAAAATTCATCTTGCCAACAATTATAATCTCAATAAATTAAAAATACAATAAATTAAAAGAATACAATAAAATTAGATCACAGCATCATTCAGGTACATAACAAATTACCACATCATTTATAAAATTCATAATTCATTTCATACAACTAAAGCCGTACGACATTACACTATGGAAATAGCTAAAGTATACTAAAGGGGCTGTCTCTATGTCAGTTAAATTACGAATTTTTCTAACAGCATATGCTGCGGAGCTTAGCTTCTTTGACAATTTATCTATATGTGGGCCCCACTGAAGCTTAGCATCCAAAGTTAGGCCTAAGAATACGGTGCTATTTACAGGATTCAATTGTTCGTCTTTTATTATCACATCAGTTTTCACCTGCCTAACGTGAGATTGGGTAAACTTAATGCATTTGTTTTTTTTTCATTAAAAAGTACATTGTTAACATTGAACCAGTGAACTACTTTTGACATCGCGCTATTTACATCGTCAATAACCAGCTGCTGACATTTAAGTTAAAACAAAAGTGAAGTATCTTCCGCAAACAACACTATATCATGGTTATCCTTTATGAGATAAGGCAAGTCATTAATATAAATAAGAAACAGGAAAGGATCAAGAATTGAGCCCTGCGGGACTCCCATTGTTACTATAGATCCGGGAGATCTTTTTCCATTTACTTCAACGCTCTGAATCCTATTACTCAAGTATGAAGTAAGAAGATCCAGAGCGTTGTTCCGGATCCCATAGTGGCGGCGTTTCCTGATTAATGTTTCATGAAGAACACAAGCAAATGCCTCGGACAAATCACAAAATATTCACAAGGCATCGCACTTATTCCGAAGACATTCCGGACGTCAGCCTGTATGAGATTAGGATGGCTCTGAAACAGCTTAAGAACAACAAGGCACCGGGTGACCACGGAATTACGGCCGACCTCCTGAAGGCGGGTGGAAAACCAATACTTAAGGCCCTTCAGAAGCTGTTTGATTCCATCATACTCGAAGGGAAAACGCCACAGGCTTGGTGCAGGGGTGTGCTGGTACTCTTCTTCAAGAAGGGTGACAATGCCTTACTGAAGAACTATAGGCCCATCAAAATTCTTAGCCATGTCTACAAGCTGTTTTCAAGAGTCATCACGAATCGTCTCGCGCGCAGATTTGACGATTTCCAGCGGCAGGTTATACAGAAGACCGAAGAGTACAACCTGCCTCTCTGTTTAGCATTTGTGGACTACGAGAAAGCCTTCGATTCGATCAAGACTTGGGCTGTACTGCAGTCTCTCCAACGGTGCCAAATTGACTACCGGTACATCGAAGTGTTTATACCAAAACGCCACCATGTCAGTTCGACTTCAGGATCAGACCTCGGAACCAGTCCTTCTGCAGCGAGGTGTGAGACAGGGAGACGTCATTTCTCCGAAGCTGTTAACCGCTGCACTGGCGGATGTCTTCAAGGTTTTGGACTGGAGAGGGCTAGGCATCAACGTCAATGGCGAGTACATCACTCACCTTCGGTTTGCCGACGATATAGTGGTTATGGCTGAGACCATGGCGGACCTCAGTACAATGCTCGATGACCTCAGTAGAGCTTCCGAAGGAGAAGGTCTGAAAATGAACATGGACAAAACCAAAGTGATGTTGAATGCCCATGTTACACCCACTCCTATCAAGGTAGGAGACTCTACACTTGAAGTTTTAGGCGACTATGTTTACCTGGGACAAACGATCCAGTTGGGTAGGGCCAACTTCGAGAAAGAGGTCAATCGTCGAATCCGACTCGGCTGGGCAGCGTTCGGGAAGTTGCGCGGTATCTTCTCGTCCAACTTACCACAGTGTCTCAATACGAAAGTCTATGACCAGTATGTGTTGCCAGTGATGACATATGGCTCTGAGACGTGGTCGCTTACAATGGGCCTCATCAGAAAGCTTACAGTCACTCAAAGGGCAATAGAGAGGGATATGCTCGGAGTTTCCTTGCGTGATCGAATCAGAAATGTAGAGATCCGCAAGAGAACCAAGGTTACCGACATAGCTCGAAGAATTGCCAAACTTAAGTGGCAGTGGGCAGAACGGATGGCCGATGGGGCAGAAAGGTTCTGGAGTGGCGACCGCGAACCGGAAGACGTTGCGATGAAAGGCCACCCACCAGGTGGACCGAAGACCTGGTGAAGGTTTCAGGGACCCGCTGGTTGCGGGACGCACGGGACCGGTCAACGTGGTGACGCTTGGGGGAGGCCTATGTCCAGCAGTGGACGTCGTTCGGCTGATATGATGATGATGATCGCACTTGTCTTCCCATGCATTATAAATATGTCCTAAAAGCTCAAAACCGGCATCAGTAGTTGAACGACCCCTTGTAAAACCAAACTGTTTGCTATGTAATAATTAATCTTTATTAAAAATCTTTGCAATTGCTCTAAAATTAATTTCTCAAATATTTTACTAAACGTAGGTAGTACCGAAATAGGTATATAATTTGTAGGGTCTGAAGTACTACCTGCTTTAAGCAAAGGTATTATTTTACTATTTTTCATTAGGTTAGGCAACTCCCCACTGTCGATACAATTATTAAATACAATAGCTAAACTAGGTGCGACAATGACAATAATAGACTTAGCAACTTCTACAGAATGTCTCCACAGATCTGCAGTCTTTTTAACATTTAAAATGTGAAAGGTTTTAATTATGTCTCTACAAGTAATATGTTCAAAAAGAAATTCCCAATCACAAACATAAACATTTTCTTTAAGTATAGACTCAGCAACAGAAGGTGATGAGTTTAGGGATTTAGTAGTTGAAATGGAATATCTGAAAAGAAATTTTCAAAGGCCACTGCGACTTGTGAGTCTGATTTTTAGATGTTGTCATTAATAGACAGGCTGTAGTCAATATTTCGGTTACCAGATCTTCCCGTTTCACTATTAGTAATATTCCAAGTCGTTTTAGTATCATTACTACTGCTTCTTCGAACTCAAATGACGCGACTTGGCCAAACAACAAACTTTTTTAAATATTTTTACTGTAGACCACCATGTAGCTTGAGGCCTCCCTCTTTTCTTCTTTGTGTTCGGTAGTGCCAGGGCTTGCCAGACCACGTATTTTTCAGGACGTCTCATTACGTGGCCATACCAACGAAGCCTACTTTCTGTTAGTTTGTCTGTGATGGCCGCAACTTTGTAACTGCCTCTGATGTGTTCATTTCGCACTTACTCAAGTCTTGTTACACCCGCTGCCCATCTCAGCATCTTCATCTCAGCCACATGCAGCTTCTGTTCATGCACCCTTTTTATGGCCCAGCATTCGGCACCGTACATCATTGCGGGTCTTATAGGTGTTTTGTAAATTTTACCCATAACTTGGGGGTCGGTTTCAATATTACCATCAGCAGTCAGCATCGCTCCGAGATATTTGAACTGAGATACCTTTGGAAGTGGATCTCCCTCGATATAAATCGTGTTTGTTATGATGGTATCACCACCAAAGTTGCATTCCCGATGTTCGGTCTTGCTTCTACTGATACGGAGTCCATTGATTTCCAGGGCGCGTCTCCATTGCTCGAGAGACATTTTCAGTTGTTGCGCACTTTTGTCAATGAGCACGATGTCGTCTGCGTATAACATACACTATGGTAGCGAGGCCTGGATATCTTTGGTAAGATATTACCAGATTGAAGAGTAGTGGGGCTCAACGCAGAACACTGATTCATCAGTGTTCTGCGCCAACTCTAACTTCAAAGACTTTGCTCACTCCAGCCAAACTTCTCACTTTTGTGCTACTCCTGTGGTAAATGTCCTGGACTAGAGCCATGTAATACTGTTGGCCCTATGCTTTACCATGATGATTCGGACTGTTTGGATGGCATCGGTTGCAGATTTTGATGGCGTAAAACCGTTTTGGTTTTCGGAAATGACAACAAGTTCGTGTATTTTATACAATTAAATGATTTTCTGTAATGTATCGACTATCAGACCGTCCTGTTTGGCGATGATAGTACAATTAACACACCGTGTGAAAACTTAGAATCATATGAAAATCAAATACCTAATTAATTCCATTCATTGCTTTATAAATTGGTTACGTAAGAATAAACTTAAAATAAACTTAGAAAAAACACAGATTATGATGTTCCAACAAAGAACCAAACCACCTCAATCTATCCATATAAAATGCTTTGTCCTGAATGACTGACTGACGGATCAACGCACAGCCTAAACCGCTGATCGTAGAGACCTGAAACTTGCAGGGTGTGTTCTTTTTATGACGTAGGCATCCGATAAGAAAGGATTTTCTGAAATTCTACTCCTAAGGGGTGAAAAAGGGGAGCAAAGTTTATATGGGACAACATGATTCCTGGTTCCAATCTACTTAAAATTTTGCATAAACATTTTTAACAGAATTGATGGAAGACGTGTTTCGTTTATTAAAATTCATCCCTTAACGGGGTTAAAACGGGGTAGAAAGTTATTTTGAGGGTGATTTGCTTCGAAGTTGATATCAATATTCCTTAGTGCATTATATTACATTTTATTTTGAACCATGTTTTAAAACTCAATCCGATTTTATTCAAAAAAGGTTGAACTCACATAAAAGCTTGGTGCAATACAAATACTCCTTAAAATTGGAAATAGTTTTTCGCAATTTTGTATTTTTTTAAATGGGAGCAGAGTTGGTTAATATAAATGGGAAATTAATAAACCTTACTATTGTACCAATAGTGGGGGATGGCGCATGCCTTTTCCGTGCGCTTTCTTATTTGTTGTACAGCACACAAGATCGCTCAACGGATATTCGTGTGTCATGTGACGAACAATTGGGATGCATTTGCTCATGTGACGAACAATTGGGATGAATTTGCTAATGTGACCAACAATAGGGATGAAAGTTTTTAAACTGTCATGGTCACTAACATAACATTAGAAACGGGATATTTACCATGTTAACTGTGTGTGTGTGTGTTTATCCGTGATCATGGTGCTTGCAACAGCACCGAAATATCGGGCACTCGCAAAAAAACAGTAAACATGGTAAATATCCCGTTTCTAATGTTAATGTTAATTGGGATGAATTTGCTGTTATGTCTCATGACCTTCTTGACAACAATCATGAGATAAAAGAAGAGTATACATTAGATATGTTACAACACTCTTGATATGGGGCTATTAATATTGAGAGTTGGCGCGCCAATTATGTTGCTGCGCAGTACAAATCCACCAAAATTATGCAATGGCACCAGATTGTAAGTGAAAACTTTGCATCGCAATAAGGGCATGCAGTATCGCAAGGTTCTCAATTCCGGAACTGAATTCCAATACTGGAGATCTGATTCTGGAATGCCGGAACTGGAAAGTTTGTTTCAAATCAAACAATATTTAAAATTATATCAGTCTTTTCATATTTTTTGGTAACAAATTAAACATATTTGGTCATCTTTCTCCCTTAATACCCTAATTAAGTATTTTAAACCGTAAAATCAACAAGGCTTATCTTCTTGCACGCTGGCACGACAGTCTTTCAAATTTGTTTGGACCAAAAATTTGCAACCTCCACGACGTCATCTGCGGCAACACATAGATCACTCTGGTTGCATTTTTTGGGGCACAGAGGACAGGACAGGAGGTGGAGCATGTTTTCCGACTCAGCACCACATGCACACCCTGCCACTGTTCCGTCGAGGTAACCCTATTTTGTGCGGTTGGAGTTACACCTTTCTACCTGGGTACTGAGGCGGTTCAGGGACTTCCATGTAGCCCAAGGAAGGTTAGATCCTGCGGGAAGATGCTCGCTTGGAGGTAAATAATGTGTTGGTGGGGGAAAGTTTTCTGCCACAGTCTGCAGCGGGCGTCGGCCGGGTCTATTGTCGTTGGAATCACCGTTTTCAGGCAGCTATGTCTGGTCTGCTTTTCAGCCGTTGCGTCAGTAGGTGTGCACCGAGTAGTGTGTGTTTGGTGTCACGCTCCTACTTTTCTTTATCGACTGCACTCGCAACTTCCCTTCGGTCGTGGAGGTACTATCCCGGCTGTGGGTTATATATAGTACGCTGACCGCGGTTGGTTTGAGGCAACTGGTAATTCTACGGCATGTGTCGTAAAGAGCAACATCTACTTCCTTGGTGTGGACGGAACGGCGGCACCGTTCCGCCCACGTCAAGGACACTAGACACGCATATTCGCCAGCCGAGAAGCAGAGTGCTAGGCCCTAATCGCAATGTATCGAGGATACTATACTGACTGGTTGTTCTCGAGGAGAGTCTGTATTTATTCCTAGGATTCCTCTAACATCATCAAATTACCCCTTCGCATTTAAGAGAGTGCAGTTTCCCATCAGTCTGCTTCGCAATAACCATAAACAAAGCTCAAGGTCAAACTCTTAGGTAGCGGGAGTAGACTTGAGGGAAAAAGTAGCTGCTTCTTCCACGGCCTGTTGTATGTGGCATGCTCCACAGTAAGAGCACAGAGTAGCCTGGTGACTCTAGCACCCGAAAGAAAAACAAAAAATATTGTTCACAAAGAAATACTAAGGTAGGTGTGGTATTCTATTTCGTTGTAAAAAGATAATACCCCCGTGTAACTTTCACCAGATCGAAGGCCGAGCTTCGTGTTCATAAAATAAAACAAAATTTTATTTTATTTTATTTTTTATTTAACCTTTAAATCCCTACACTATAATAAAGATTGTTATATTTTATAGGTATTCAAACATTTTAACATAATAATTTATATGTTATAATAAAATTAATAACGTGAAAAACCAATTAGAACCATTTTCGACTTCTACGCGGATGAAGTCGCGGGCAAAAGCTAGTTTAAATATAAAATACGCCGACCAAAAAATACCTGAAACCAACATTGCCAGATTTCTAGAACTTTACTTGGATAGTCTTCTAAACTGGAAGTGCCATGTGGAAACTGTTTGCAAAAAACTAAACAAATATTCTTATGCGCTTTATAATATCGCGAAAATATCAAGTGAGTCTGTAGTTTCGATTGCAAACGAAGTGTATGTCTCATCAACAGTACGTTTTGGAATAATGTTTTGGGGAAATTCTACTGATAAAAACATTGCGTTCAATGCTCAAAACGCACGTACACACCTCGTGTACGTGCTATGTTTGTCCTGAAAAAGACTGATAGTTGTAGGTCATTATTCAATAAATATAAATTTCTTACTTTGCCTTGTATATATAGCAGTATTTGCAAAATCAAACTTATATCTGTTTCAAACACTGAGATCGAAACGTCGCAATAGGGAGATATGTGCTATTTCCACACAAGACTGCATTATACTCAAAGAGCTTTTTAGGAATGGCACCCAAGTTATATAATAAGTTAACCATTACAATAAGAGATCTTGACAGCATAAACCACTTCAAAAAAGCTCTTCTTAAATTATTGGGCGAGAAAGCTTATTATACAGTCAATGAGTACCTGGAAGACAAATTGTAATCTTATGACATTTTATTTATTAATTTTGAATGTTTTATTATTTCTTACCAATTATTAATTAAAATATTTGTACGCCGTTGACGGCAAGACATAGCGTTCATTTTATTTATATTGATATCTGTACCTTTTGTTTACCTATGTTCTACAAATAAAAATATTTGAATTTGTATGAGATCGTTATAGCTTGTTAGCTGCATTCTTGTATAATATTATATACTACCAAAACTTACGATAACAGTTCATCAGAGTCTACCCGAAAATTACTAATTACTTACCATGCACTTATGAAGACAAACAACTAGAAATAAATCTACTCACCCAAAGGGTGAAAGGCGACCTTCAACCGCAATGTATCTCAAGCATACAGAAATAGAGGATACTGAGATCTTAGAAGTAAAATAGATATCTACGTATTGATACTATTTTGAAACGAGAACTTGCCCACTTTATCATCATCGTGTTTTCAGGCTGAAAGATGTCCACTTCTGAAGGTAGGCCACATTGACCGGTCCTGTGCGTCTCGCATCCAGCGGCAGGTCTATTGTAGTACTTGCATAGGCATCGCATGAGGGATTTGTGGATGACATTCAGATATTGTTTAGTAAATTGATTGTTTAGTGAATTAATTGTGCCATAACTCTTAACTCTCATAACTCTTAGGATTAAGGATTATGTAAGACAAACAACTAGAAATAAATCTACTCACCCAAAGGGTGAAAGGCGACCTTCAACCGCAATGTATCTCAAGCATACAGAAATAAGGACACTGAGATCTAAAAAGTAAAATAGATATCTACGTATTGATACTATTTTGAAACGAGATCTTGCCCACTTTATCATCATCATGTTTTCAGGCGGAAAGATGTCCACTTCTGAAGGTAGGCCACATTGACCGGTCCTGTGCGTCTCGCATCCAGCGGCAGGTCTTTTGTAGTACTTGCATAGGCATCGCATGAGGGATTTGTGGATGACATTCAGATATTGTTTAGTAAATTGATTGTTTAGTGAATTAATTGTGCCATAACTCTTAACTCTCATAACTCTTAGGATTAAGGATTATGTATGTGTATGTATGTCGACTAAGCATGATATTCATGATGTTAGATTCAGCTAATATTTTTTTTTGGTTTCCCTTTGTCCTAATTGATATAGCCATATTTGCATGTTTACATAATTACATACTTTTAACTCTGATTTAATGTGAATACCACAATAAAAACACACAATATCACATGATCACTAATAGCTGTACTTGTGTGTAGCTAATTAACCTAACCTAACCGAGCTTTATCCATGCCGTGGAACGTTGTTGTTGGCTTAAGAGATAATTGGTCTGTTTAACCAATTTTTTTTTGTAAGAAATGGAAAGTTCATATATAAGTTTTCGTACAAAACTATTTTTAGTTTTTTTTTTTTTTCATTGTAATTACAAAGTAAAATCCAATCGAAAATATTTTTTTGAATCCAGTACCGAAAACACCCCGATATTTTTACGAACAAACCTGAGCCCGAGTGACGTCACAACGTTCATTTCTACTCATTGTGGCACATAGCTTATAGAGTGTTTTTAATTTTTAACCGATTCAATCTTGTTATTGTCGTCAATATATTGATCATAAATATCGAACCTTAAAAGTTATCGTTTTTGCTTCGTATTATTACGTACGAACACAAAAAGATCCCCATTATATGTGTTTCGCGCAATAGCCAAGTACCTAGCAATCTGTACAAAATTTGAGAAATGTTCTATGTCTAACTAGATTCCAATTATAATGTGTTAATTATGTTGTTATCTTGTTTTAATTTAGTATTAGCTCCGTATTAATTTCTTACTTTGATCATTAAAGACTGAGAAAAGTAAATTTTTAAGGGACTTTCGAGCAAAGTTGACATTGTTGTATAATTACGTAACTTGAAAACATGATTTTTTGTTTATGGAGATATATTCATTATTTTATTCTTAAATGACAGATATAGGCGTAAAACTAATATTTCCGTTTGAATTATGAAAATCGGTCGACGCATTTAAGAGATATTTACTGACGAATTAGTGTAAGGAAAATCTACCAAGTTAATATTTTCACGTTTCTGTTCTACAAACTTTTTAGTGTTTGTAAATATGTAATATAGATATGAGTGTTTAATATTATTAAGGGATATGTAAATAATGGGAATTAACGAAAATGTTATGTTTATGTATATCATATTTATTGGTATCTAACGAAATTTTTTGATATACATAGTCGAAGTTTCGCGCCAATCGTGTTTGTTTAGTTTTTATTTTACACCAATATCACCTACCCATATGTAAAAACGATTACGTTATGACAATTATGTTTCTAAATGTACCTGGTAAACAACAATAACTAACACCGGTCCACTAACACGTAATATTAAATTAAGACTACTTTATTTATGCTCAAAACTTCCAAATCGTTCATCAGGTGGGTATATTATCGACATTAGCTTTTATGAATTCTTTAACACACATGACTAAATAAAATTTGTTGTTTAATAATATTTTTGCACTAATTTTCGGATATTTTTAATCAATCCACGTGTAGTTGACACTGCATTATTGTGATTTCCTTGAACGTTATGACGTCACCAACATGGCGACTAATTGTGGCCCGTTCGTAGTCGCGTGGTTCTTTTCAAAAGTTTTATCGATATTCAATTGCTTATAAAAAATTTGAAAAAAAAAAATTAATAGTTTTTGAAACGACATTATAATTTAAGATATGTAAAGTTTCGAAATACATAAAAAAATAGTCAACTTTTTTTAATTCAACATTCCAATTGCCATCATCTCGCTGTCACTGTGCAGTGTGTGTGTGTGTGTGTTTACTAAGATGCAAGTAACGTTGATGCAACTGCACTGGACTGTTCATTGACAGTGAGGTAAACATCTATTCATGTAAATTAGTAATAAAGTCAACAGAGTTTCCAAATAAATAAATAATATGTGATGATAAACCTGTTTGAGAATTGCACAGACCACAGAAACATGACGATTAGAGGAGGTCTATGCTTAGCAATTTGTCTTAGAACTGAAACTACCTAGCCGTAATAGATAGCCAGTTAAATACATGTTATGATAACCTATATCATGGCAAATAAATTAAAATTAAAAAAGACGCGCCTGCCTTGTCAAAAAGTCGGGGGACCTGTAAAGAACTGTTCAACTTCGCTGAAAAGATTGGTTTTCAGTTTTATACTTTTGAGCAACATGGCGGTTTAATTTCACACTAAATATTATAATCTGTTTAGTACTTAACTTGTGCCCATTCAACACTAAAATCATTATTAATTTTGAATATACTTTTTTTATTTCATACCTTCAGTGATAAAACGATATTTTTGCAAACGCACACATTTTTTTATGGGATAATGAATAGTACCTACTGTTATATTGATTTAATTTCTTTTGGCATGTTCTAGACGATGATAGTATACGTAGTAAAAAATTTATGAAAAAATATTGCCGTTTTTTTCATGAACCATGGCTCCATCATTATATTTCTTTTAATTTTCACCAGTCTATGTTACCCGGGATAACCCAACGCTTCTAACGATACCACATACCTATATTGAATATCGGTTAAGCCGTTTAGAAGTTAAACATAACACTCCTTTTTTGGGCAAGTTGTGTAAAAAGGTACGTCAGCCCCAGAACCTAAACTTATTCAGTGACTTAGTAAACAAAGTTCTTCAGTCATCGATTTTTATTAGGTACACGAGCATCAAGGACTGTTTAGACTAGTTAGTCTTCGGTAGAAATTCTTCATGCAATTAGTTGAGATCGAATTTCTTAGAACTATGTACTCTATCTTAAACAACAACAAGCAAGACCTTTGAGGATACCCTTGAAGTTATTTAATTTTTGCAGGTGTCAGAAATTAAAATATATATTAAAAGACATTGGGCCGGATCATCTTTCTATGAAAAAATATAAAATAAATAGATCTCTTGCTCTTCGCAATCTGAGTCTATGCTCATTTTACACATAATTTGGCGACGATTGGCACCGCATTGCCCAACTCCTTTGTAATCTTGCATCCCGTTTCATTCACGCTTCTAAGAAAGGTAGAAACATAACACCAGCCTGCCCTACAGGCGTCATAGAAAATAGGCCATTGTGTGAACGATGGACGTAAATGGAGCTAATACATGACATTACAGAAACCCTCGTCATGTATATGGATTCCAGGTGAAATGGACAGAATTTATACGTATTTCTTATGAAAGAAAGCACAGATGAATGGATAATAATAATGCTTTGATGTATTGAGACTTTTAGCTGTAGAGGTACAAAGATTATGTCACTTTTGATCCTAAGGTAAATCTTTATAATAATAATAATTTATTCATAAGCCTAACACACAATGAAAGAATTAACAAGAAAAGTGCAATGATTAGGCTAAATTTGGAAATGCAGCTAGTAACTTTGACACCAAAACTAAGACATGTCCTGTATCTCAGGTGTCAGGGTTCCTTTGGTTTGTGTCCAGATTTATAAGTTATTATAAAATTGAAATTTAATTGAGTTAATATTACTGTGCCCGATTGGCACCTTTTTTGATAACTTGTCTATGTATTTTATATTTTTCCTTTTTTTACATTGTCTATTTTCGATATTGTTTTGCTTTTTTTTTTGATTCTTGAAATTATTAAAAAATTACGTTTCTCACGGATAGTTGGGTTTTATTTAAAATATCAAAAATTGGATATTAAATCCATCCGTTCAGTAATAAGTGGTCCTTCGAGGGTTTTGAACTATACCTAACTAGTCCAAAAAAGTATTTTTTGCTCAGCGCCTTTCTTTCAGCGAGCATAAATGGTGGTCACCAGATCACAAACTAAACTGCCTCAAGAGGAGCAGAATGTACCTGCCCAATCAGGTAGTGAGGCCGTCCCAGCACCACAGACCGGGGAAATTCAGGTACACCAGTTTAATCCTACAACGAGTGCACGATCTGTCGCGAGTCGCACTAGTCGCTCTTCCGTGGTAGTTGCGGCGAAAAAATCCGCAGCGGAAGCGCAACATGTTCGTCGCGTAGCTCAGTTAAAAATTACCCAAATGGAGGCAGAGATGCGTGCACAGTTAGAGGCTAAGCAGACAGAGATGCGTGCACAGTTAGAGGCTAAGCAGGCAGAGATGCGTGCACAGGTAGAGGCTAGGCAGATGGAACTAGAGCGCGAAGCTGCTGAAGCTGAATATAAAGCTGAGCTCGCAGCAATTGAGGCGGAGGGCAGTAACCACGGTTCGCACAGTTCTTGCAGGCGTGCCAGTGTCCAACAATGGCTAGACACTACTGCCCTTCCTGCTGAATTACCTGTTCATGATAGGATTCGATCTACCAATGGATATGAGGTAGGGGCTCCTAACGTTTTCGTGTGTTCCCAGCCTTCACGTGACGTCCGAAATGCCGTTTCTCATGATATCGCAGCACAGAGTCTAGGATCTTTGCCTCAGCACAATTTGAGCGGGGCGGACAGGACCGCTGCCATTGATATTCACGGAGACGGCGGCGATACAAATGGCGTTGCGCAGTTAGTGTAGGCCCTAAAGGCACTTACGAAGAATAACGTCCCCAATAAAAATACAAAAATTATAAGGCTTCCGTGTTTTGATGGTAGTTCTCCACTTGACTGGCTTATGTTCAAGCGGGCTTTTCAGGATACTGTAGGTGGAGTCAGGTTCTTGCAGCTGTCAACAACTCGCAGATTGAAATCACACCTCGTCCGCTATTGAAAGTAGTACCCGTCACAGTCTCTGGGCCAACTGGGAGTGTAGATACTTTTGCCCTTTTAGATGATGGCTCGACGGCTACTTTTGTAGATGCCGACATCGCCTCCGAAATTGGAGCCGAGGGTCCAGTGGGTAGTCTGCATTTGGATTGTGTGGGAGGGTTATACAGGGACAGTAGCGTACAGTTTGTTGACTTTCAAATAAAAGGCCGATCTGCCCCACAAACGTTTTCAATACAGCAAGCTAGGGCAATTAAGAACTTAGGGCTGCAAAGTCAGTCGATCACACGCGAGTCCTTACGTTCCTTTCCCTACCTCTCTGATGTGATGGAGGAACTGTGTTATGCCAAGGCAAAGCCCACCATTTTGTTAGGGATCGACAACTGGCCTCTTATCATAGCATCGGAGGTTCGGAAGGGAACAAAGACCCAGCCTGTCGCCATCCGAACACCACTGGGGTGGGTGTTATTCGGGTGTGCCAGCAGTCGGACGGCTTTAGTAGAAACTTCTTGCCACTTGCGTGAACGTCCAGAGCATGATCTAGAAGTGCTCATCAGGGATCAGTATAGGTTAGATGCAATTGGCATAACTAAACAGGAGCCGCGCAGCGCGGATGACCAGCGGGCTTTAGACATCCTTGAACAAACTACCCAGCGTCGACAGGATGGGCACTTTCAGGTTGGCTTGCTGTGGAAGGCAGACAAAAGACCTATCCCTGATAGTTATCCTTTAGCGCTGTCTCGTTTCAAAAGCCTAGAGATAAAAATGTCGAAGGATTTAGATTTTGCCAAAAGGTATAGGGCTAATATCGACGACATGCGGGCTAAGGAGTTTGCTGAGGAGTGTACAGGACAGTCGCCCACATCGGTTTGTTGGTATTTGCCGCATTTCGGAGTGATAAATCCCAACAAACCGGGGAAACTTCGTGTTGTTCATGACGCAGCTGCTAAAGTACAGGGTGTGTCACTAAATTCTATGCTTCTTTCGGGTCCTGACCTTTTACAACCTCTATTAGGAATTTTGATGCGTTTTAGAGAGGGGAGAGTAGCCTTGTCTGCCGATATTAAGGAGATGTTCCCGCAGGTTAAAATTCAAGTCTGCGACCGCGACGCACAGCGTTTTCTCTGGCGCGATGATCCTGCGGGTCCAATAAAAACCTTTCGAATGTCGTCTATGATTTTTGGGGCGTGTTCTAGTCCAACTACAGCGATTTACATACTCAACCGAAACGCATCGGAATTTATGGCCGAATTTCCGCAGGCTGTGGAAGCTATCACTTCTGATACCTACATGGACGACTATATCGGAAGTGTAGATATCCCTACAGAGGACGCCGCTCGATTGGCAGCCGAAATCGTAGAGGTCCATAAGCGCGGAGGATTCGAGATGCGCGGTTGGGTGTCGAATGAGCCCGGTGCACTCAATCAGCTGCCAAGCGAGTCGTTGTCTGACGTCTCACTAGCCAATCGTCGTAGTGTAGAGTTAGGTAGTTTACCGTGTTCAGTTACCACCACACGTACTCTAGGTCTTATATGGAAACCATCTCAGGACATCATCAGTTTTAACTCCAGCATTAAGGATACTCCTGACCATTTCACAAAACGTGTAGTGTTAGCCCACGTCATGCGCATTTACGACCCACTAGGCATTTTAGTTCCCATTGTAGTAAGAGGACGGATTTTGTTTAAAAATTTGTGGCGCAAAAACCTTGAGTGGGACGAGAAGCTATCACAGGCTGACCAGGAAACTTGGCTTGAATGGTTTGAGCGCCTTAAACCCATTTCAGAATTAATAGTTCCACGGTGCTATAATTTGTATGGGTTCTCGGAGCTGGAGTTGCACGTGTTTTGTGACGCTAGCGAGCTGGCACACGCCGCCGTTGCCTATTGGAGATTTGTGCTTCCCAATGGTGACGTGAAACTGGCGCTGATAGCTAGCAAGGCACGTGTGTCCCCATTAAAACCAGCTTCGATTCCGCGCCTGGAACTCCAAGGCGCCTTGATAGCTGCTCGACTTGCTACTAGGATTTGCGAATCCCACCGTTTTAAGCCGAATCTACGTGTATTTTGGTGCGATTCCATGACCGTATTAGGGTGGTTGCGCAGTGATGCGAGAAATTATAAACCTTTTGTGGCGCATCGTGTAGGAGAGATCTTGGAAATCACTAGTGTAGATGAATGGCGTTGGGTTCCAACCGAGCTAAACGTGGCTGACGATGCGACGAGGGGGAAGGCCAAGATTGAACCACGTTGGCTATATGGCCCGAACTTTCTCCTGGCTCCCACTACTGAGTGGCCTTCAGAGCCCGAAGTCGCAGCGCCAGTAGCTTTTGGAGAAGAGGAGCTCAAGCCATCCCTCCGTCAGTCAAAATCATTGCATCAATCACAATCACGTGGCACAGAACACATTAACGTCACTCATTCCCATCAGTTGCCCTTACCAGTAGTAGCAAACAATACCCATTTTAGCTCTTGGATAAGGCTGGTAAGGGCAACAGCTAGAACCCATAAATTCATTGCTGCCATTTTTAAAAATCATCGGGGTCGCGTGTTTCAAAATTTTTGGGTTCGGGGTATTTGTTTTAGAGATATGTCTAACCGCGGTTCACAGCCGGATGTCACTCCTCCCACCGCTCCAGTACCTTTGATCTCTGAAGACATCGTTCAAGCGGAGCTCCACATTTTGGCTAGCAGTCAGATTAGCGCCTTCGGGGAAGAACTGCTTCATCTGTCACGTGGGCAGCCCATATTGAAGGGCCGATTAGCCAAATTGTCGCTGGTACTCAGGGACGGAGTGATCCGCCTCGCAGGTAGAACGTCAACCGTCTCTAACAGCCAGCCTATAATTTTAGAAGGAAGAGAACCAGCCGTTCGTCTTTTAATCGCCCACTACCACCAAAAATTTGCGCACGCCAATACTGAAACGGTGATAAACGAGATGCGGCAACAGTATTGGATTATCGGACTAAGGAACGCCGTGAGGGCAGTGGTACATAGGTGCCAGCTATGCAAGTTGTTGAAGAGTCCAACCCTACAACCACCCATGGGAGACTTGCCAGAGGCGAGACTTGCTCATCATCGACGTGCCTTCACGTTTACCGGCGTGGACTACTTCGGGCCCGTATCCATTTCCATTGGGCGTCGGCGTGAGAAGCGATGGGTCGCCTTATTTACGTGCCTGGTAACCAGAGCGATCCACCTCGAGATCGTAGCCAGCTTGTCCGCAGATTCCGCAATCATGTGCCTACGACGCTTTATCGCTCGACGTGGTACACCGACAGAAATATTCTCAGACAACGGGACGTCGTTTGTGGGAGCAAATCGGGAACTAAGAGCCTTGTACGATGCCGCGGTACCAGATTTTGCAGCACATGAGAAAATTAAGTGGCGTTTTATCCCCCCATCAGCGCCCTTCATGGGCGGAGCTTGGGAGCGACTGGTTCGGTCGGTTAAATCCGCCCTGAGAGTAACCTTGAGAGAGCGGGCACCGAAAGAAGAGGTTCTGGCGACTCTACTGGCTGAAGCCGAGGCTGTAGTGAATACGCGCCCACTGACACACGTCTCTCCAGACGGGAATTACCCGGAGGCGCTGACCCCTAATCACTTTTTGTTAGGGGATTCATCCGGTCGCCCCTTTCCGGCCGAGGATTTGACGGATGCAGCTTTGATTGGTCGGAGTGGGTGGAGAAAGGCACTCCGGCTGAGCGATCACTTTTGGCGTCGTTGGGTGTCCGAATATCTGCCCGCCTTAGCACCCCGCTGCGTACCGGGAGTAGATGTCACCGTCAGAGTTGGCGACCCGGTCCTTATCGGCGATGGGGATTTGCCGAGGGGGACCTGGCCACGCGGCGTGATTGCGGCTCTGCACCCGGGGCGTGACGGGATTGTGCGGGTAGTTGATGTGCGGACCCCAGCAGGCACATTACGGCGCCCATTAAAAAAGATAGTTCTCTTGTAAAAAAGGGGAGCATGTGCCCGATTGGCACCTTTTTTGATAACTTGTCTATGTATTTTATATTTTTCCTTTTTTTACATTGTCTATTTTCGATATTGTTTTGCTTTTTTTTTTGATTCTTGAAATTATTAAAAAATTACGTTTCTCACGGATAGTTGGGTTTTATTTAAAATATCAAAAATTGGATATTAAATCCATCCGTTCAGTAATAATTACAATAACAAAGAATATTATATTTCCGCTAACAGTAAAGTTGCAAAATAGCCAGAGTCCATCCTGTTGTCTCTGTTTATTGCATGAGAGCTGAACAGCAGGTGGTCGGCTATTGCAAAAAAAATGCCCAGAGCGGTTTCTACTTTGTCTGTTCTTATAGTCAGACGATAAAAAAGAATGGACTCGCGAGGACTATAGCTCACAGAGCTACTAGTGTTTAAGGCTAGCTCTTGCCTGCGGCTTTGTTTACCTAAATAGTATTATATAATTTAGGTCACGTTTGAATTTTATTGACCAGTATTAACAATTGCTTTAAAACCCATTATTTTAAATTGTTGGACTTAATATAGGTACTTACCTATTTAGCAGCTGATATCTTGAGCTTTGACACCTGCCACTGTCAGTTTTATGTTAACCATTACATTTACAGAGTGGAAGCTGATACCAGCTAAAGGCACCTAAAGCTATATACAGCTATTTATAGGTCATCTGTATTATCTGATGAAATAAAACTAAACGGAAATTTTTACGACAATTTATTTTTATAACATATAAAAAATTAATTATTATATTAAAAACAACATACAAGTATCTCTCTTCTGGGACATTCATACGCATTATTGTTAGATTTATAATTATAATCAGCATGGTAAGGCAAAAAAAATCTCTCTATTATAAACTCGTAATTTTGGTTTTGGTATTACGTAGGCAGAATTTTTGGTGGCCATCTAACTCTTGTTCCGAGTTTCTGCCTAAATAATACAAAATAAAACTACAACTACACTATTACAAGATTTTTAAAAAATCTCTATTATAGACACGTAATTTTGGTTTTGGTATTACGTAGGCAGAATTTTTGGTGGTCATCAAACTCTTGTGCCGGGTTTCTGCCTAAATAGTACAAAACAAAACTATTTCAGAGATAAAAAAAGCCTTACGCCTTATTCGCCGTCATTTATTAATCGTCATCACTCTCTGAATTTGAACTTGATGTTCCTCCGGAGACCTGGAATAAAAATTAATCAATTACATTATCTATAGTTCCATCAAGGTCTCTCATTTTTTTCTTCTTTAATTACATGGCTTGTGCATTTTTGCTATGATAGACTCCTCGTTTTTTTTTTAGTTCTCGCATTTGATTTTTTTTAATTATAGATAGGCTCGCGCTTGACCACTATCTCACCTGACGGTTAGCGATGATGTGGTCGACGGTGTAAGACGCTTTTACATTTTTACCTGCCACATACCTTTGACATGCCCCCATATCTATACATATAAAATACTTTCGTCTTGCTTGACTGACTGACGGCCTAAACCGCTGATCGTAGAGACCTGAAACTTGGAGGGTATTTTAGTAGGCATCCGATAAGAAAGAATTTTCTGAAATTCTACCCCTAAGGGGGGTGAAAAAGGTGACCAAAGTTTGTATGGGACAACGTGATTCCTAGGTCCAATCTACTAAAATTTTGCTTAAACTTTTATAACAGAATTGATGGAAGACGTGTTTCGTTTTTTATTGAAATTAATTTCCTAACGGGGTTGAATAGGGGTAGAAAGTTACGTCGTATCGATGATTCCAAAATTAAATATGTTTTGACCAGTATTCAGCCACGCCAACAGCGTTGTCATTTGCCTCACAAAGGTCTTTTAAGGTGCAGGAGTTGTTGCATAGAGAGCACGACAAAATGTGAGGCATTGTTTGGGACCTGGCTCCGCAATCGCACTGTGGGTCATTGGAGTACCCCCATCTAACTAGGTTGTGCCTGTAAAATGTTTTGTAACATTTAATAATATGTCTGTGTTTATTTTTTTAAATGGGGCAGAGTTGGTTAACATCAATGGGAAATTAATAAACCTTACTATTGTACCGATAGTGGGGGATGGCGTATGCCTTTTCCGTGCGCTTTCTTATTTGTTGTACGGCACACAAGATCGCACAACAGGTATTCGCGTGTCATGTGACGCACAATTGGGATGAATTTGTTGTTATATCTCATGACCTTCTTGGCAACAATCATGGGACAAAAGAAGGGTAAACATTTGATATGTTACACCACTCTTTTTATAGATTCAAGTGTCAATTAGCAGACACAATAGAAATTACCATTTTTTTAATCCGATTCGTCAATAATTACAGTTGAGCGGGGCGGTTTTAAAATTGAGAATTTATTTATTTATTTTGGGAAAACAAGCAGTTACACAAAAAAATACAAAAGATAAAAATTAAAAAACTAACAAAATTAACATATGTGTAACCCACAACGTTATCCACATCTTAATTGGCGCGCCAATTATGTTGCTGCCACCAAAATTATGCAATGGCACCTTATTGTAAGCGAAAACATTGCATCGCAATTAGGGCATGCAATATCGCAAGGTTCTCAATTCCGAACAGAGTTCCAATAATGGAGATCTCATCATTATTTTTTTTGATCTCTCAGTATTGTAACTTTAAAGTTTGTTTCAAATCAAACAAGATTTATAATTATATTATCTTTTAATAATTTTTAGTAACAAATTAAACATATTTGGTCATCTTCCTCCCTTAATACCCTAATTAAATATATGGTTATCTTCTTGTACCTGGTACGACAGTCTATCAAATTTGTTTGGCCTAAAACTTAGCCACCTTCACGACGTCATCTGTGGCAGCACATATCCCTGGTTGCAATTTTTGGGGCACAGAGGACAGGACAGGAGGTGTAGCATGGTTTGCGACTCATCACCACATGCACACCCTGCTGCTGTTCAGTCGAGGTAACCCCATTTTGCGAGGTTGGAGTTACACCTTCCTACCTGGGTCCTGAGACGGTTCAGGGAGGCTGAGGCTTTCATGTAGACTAAGGAAGGTTAGTTCCTGCGGGAAGATGCTCGCTTGGAGGTAAATAATGTGTTGGTGGGGAAAAAATATCTCGGGTTTCGGAATTCGGGTCTCTTGTCGTTGGAACCACGGTTTTCAGGCAGCTGTGTCTGCTTTTCAAGTTTGTCATGCAAAGCCACGTGGGAGATACTAAAGAGCACTGAAGATTCCTTTAGCATCTACAGTGACTGCAAACGGTCACAAACCACCGCTCTTCTCATACCCTCGCAGACGAAACAAGAAAAAAAAATGCGGATATGCAAGTCACAGGGCAAAGATATTTCTTTGTTCTGGATGGAAGGCTCACGCGGGACCGGAGGGGAATGAAAGAGCAGACCAGCTGGCTAAAGATGCGGCTTTAAAGTTGAAGAAGAGGCCGGACTACGACCAGTGTCCGATTTCATTCGTAAAGCGGCAAATCCGTAAGGATTCGCTTGAATGGAACCAGAGGTACAGGACGGGTGAAACAGCAGCGATCACCAAACTCTTCTTTCGACGCTTTCAGCGTCGACAGCATCGGGAAAGCAGAAAGCTGAAAGGGGTAATAACGCAAATATTCACGGGGCATGGTGGGTTCCCTGAGTATCTGTACAGATTTAAATGCAAGGGACCCCGACCAAGACAAGACAGTACATACTAACAAGAATAAGAATACAATATAAAAATACAAGAATATAAGAATTACATACTAACTGACTGCCCGGCCTATGGCTTGGAGACATACAAACTGGAACAAAAACTAGACCTAGAAATTAAAACAGAAAACTTTAATAAATTAATCACCGAGTAAAAATATAGCACGGATTTAATAAAATATTTTGTCAAAATAGCAGCAATTTAGACAAAATATTTTATGAAATCCGTAGCATAATAACGATAAATAGAAATAAGTAGTTTAATAAAAATTCTCAAAATTGTATATGATTATATATAATAGGTACCATTAACAAAATTGATGTATAATAGAAGTGTAAGATAGATATAATATTTAAATAGTTATGCTGTATAGAAATCTAGGTAGTTAGAAACATAGTAGCATAAAAATAGAATACTTGTCATACCCTAGATGTAAGAATGTAATAGTAATTAAGACTTGTTAAATAAATACCTGGAAATAAAGATAAGTCTCCCATTGGAGACTAATCGTCTCGGATCTTGTTCGAGGAACCTCTTAGCTCGCAGAATCCGCCTTGCGCGGAGAGGAAGGCGACAAAAAAAAACCGGCCAAGTGCGAGTCGGACTCGCACACGAAGGGTTCCGTACCATTATCGCAAAACACTGCATGAAAATCACGTTTGTTGTATGGGAGCCCCCCTTAATTTATTTTATTTTAATTTATTAATTATTATTTTTTGAAGTAAATATACAACTAAACATTCTGTGAATATTTCAAGCGTCTACCTGTTGCCGTTATTAATATCGAGCAAAAAACGGCAAAAATATAACGTTTGTTGTATGGGAGCCCCCTTTAATATTTACTTTATACTGTTTTTAGTATTTGTTGTTATAGCGGCAACAGAAATACATCACCTGTGAAAATTTCAACTGTCTAGCTATCACGGTTCATGAGATACAGCCTGGAGACAGACGGACAGACGGATCGCGAAGTCTTAGTAATAGGGTTCCGTTTTTTCCCTTTGGGTACGGAACTCTAAAAAGCAGCAAATTCCAACTGTGGACTACAATAGGCTGAGTTGATTGTTGATTGAACAATACATAAACATAGTAACTTAGTGTCTACTTGCCTATTTGTAAAATATGGCTGGACCTATTCCCTATATCACCATTGTACTGTACCCATATTTGCAAAATAAAATATCTTTATATAGTTACATAGGGAGATCCAAAAGTTCTCGGCATATTTTCCTTTAAAAGAAAATGTATTTTAAGGAAAATAGACCACCCTTCGTAGATCAAGTATAAATTGAAAATTAGGCTAAAGTATTGTCTTATTCAAGGATCAAATACAGCATCCTTCACTTCACAGTTATGTAATTCACTGAAACTCAAAGCAAAACTTAAAGAATAGTTATGTAAACGAAAAGTTTTCAGGGTTCTAGTGAACGCCAAAATTCATGATTGATTCTAAGAAAAACATCGTAACTTCTGGGCAAAGTACGTTATAACTGAATATGCTTCAGTGATCTATCTACTTACATAAAGCTTTCTTATTTTCCAAGATGTTAAATCAACTGTAAAATAAGATATTCATACTAGCTAACAATGTTTTTCTCTATTATCTGCAAGTCAATATCTCTAACCGAACTTAAATAATGTTAAATGTAATATTTGTAGGTAATGTTAAATGGCACAAATGAATTCACATATTTGGCTGTTGGATTCGGTATCGCAATTGGTTTTGATTCGCCGTTGAAACCATTATTTTTACCACCTCGTTGGTCAAATTTTTGCTAGTGCTATATTTAACATCGCTAGAGAATTGGTTCAAACTGAGCCTAATATTATTGTACGAGCATCGCCACAGGATATGTGTTGTTTTAGTTTTTACCTGAACAAGCATTTGGTAATTCACCGATTACTTGTGTACATTCGCTGACTATGTATAATATATTTCCATGTTTTTATAAATAAACTTTTAATCAATCATTCACGGACACAACAGTGATTTTATTTCTTGTACACATCCAGTGTCATTCGTCCACCTACATACCACATCTCACAGTGTACGGAGTTACTGCCCGTACAATTATTTTATCAAATGAGGTTATTTTGTAGAAGCACCTGCGCACTGCATAGCGCTTCTAAGATATGGGGTTCAAAATCAATGCAATTTAGCTCTAGAACATCTGTTCTTTAAGAGAAAGTTCTAGAAGCGTTATAAAAAGAAGAGGATAAAATATAAAGGCTGAACATAAATATTACAGAATATTCAAATGATTCGAAGAAATGAAAATTGTGTTAAAACAAGATCAAACCAGTTCGGACACACTTCGAGTTTTTAATTAAAACTTTTATTTACAAATTAATATTAACGACGCCACGGAAGTTGGCGGAGATAAACAACGTCGCGGAGACAGTTTTTGTAACTCTTTGATGACAGTTTGTCACTTCTGTCTGTTTACATAATATTATGATAAATCAACTAAGGACTTGAAAGAAAATAACTGTTCGGTATATAACAACCAAAATAACAATGAAATAAATAATTCTTACCTATATGAGTAATAAAAAGCTGTAATTGCTAAGGTCGTACACGGTTACCTATCATAAGTTCGAAAAACATTTAACCGAATTTCATTTCACCTAAAACTTTTCAACTATTATTGTTTCGTTTTTTTTTACTTGTTCGAAGTCACGTTTGCCACTGTCTCAGTTGACCTATTATCAATTCGTTTTTTTTCGTTACTCCGACGTTTCACTTGGTCGAAAAACTTTTTACCGAAGTTACACTTAGCCGAAATAACATTTGTTCGAAATATTTATTTTTAAACGCATATCAAAATACTAAGAGTGTGAGAGAAACAGTGAGCGAATACAAATGTTTAAAACAGAGACTTTAAAAAAAAAATACGACGGAGCCCCGCTCCGCGGGGCGCCTATTTCTGTCTGCAGGGTCTAAAGTAACCTAACACGAAGGAAATGACGGGCGCTGAGTTCGCTCGCTTTGCTCGCTCACTTCAGCTCCCGTCATCCCCTTCAACCTAACCTGCCCGTGTCGGGATGCCCTAAATTCCTCGCTGCTTCGCTCGCTCTTGGACAATTTTTTTGAAATAATTAATTAATAAAAATGTCTAATGCATGACAGCTATTAATAAATCATTTGCATGAAAATTCGAAATAAATACGTAAACACAGACAAGACTGTGTGAAGTGGATTTTGCAGCGATTCGTTTCTGTCACTTAATTTTGTAGCCCAACATATTGACTTTTTATGACACTATTACAATTTTAAATTGTGACTAAATAATATTCCCTAAAATGTTGTTTCGGTTTGGTGAAAATATGGCAAACGAAAAAAGTTCAAAAGAGGCTTCGGCCAAAAGCAGTTCGGTAAAATAATACATATGCCACATGATACTTCGATGATCTGAAAATATGCCAAATAATGCATATGGCAAAAGAGACGTCGGTCAATAGTTTTCGGTAAAATGAAATTCGACCAAAAAATATTCGGAAAAGTGATCGGTTCCCGTCGTACACCCAAAAAGTTTAGTGAGTAATCTTGTAATTATCGAAAAGAAAGATGGTTCATTAAGAATATGTCTGAATCACAAAGATTTAAATAAAGTGTTAATTAGTTAACATCATTTGATACCAACTTTGGAAGATATAGTACCGAAATTAAGTAATAAAAAATATTTGTCAGTTAACAGAAAAGTCTATTGACTTGTGTACTTTAAATAGGCCTTATGGCTGCTACAAATTTTTAAGATGTCCTTTTGGAATTTCTGTAGCCCCCGAAGTGTTCCAAAGGTACAGCGAAACAGCTTTTGGTGACATGCCCGGTGGGGTAGTATATTGTGATGACCTGTTAATATGTGGAAATTCTCAGCAGGAACATGACGAAGTATTAAATAAAGTATTTGAACGTGCCAAAGAACATAATGTCAGATTTAATCAAAATTAATTTCAATATCGATTAACCGAAGTGAAATATTTATGTCACATTTTTTCTGGACAGGGCATGCAAATTGATCCGGAAAGGGTTAATGCCATTAATAGTATTAAAAGTCCAACTAATAAGAAGGAATTACAGATATTCCTGGGTATGGTCAAACATTTAAGAAAAATTGTTCCAAATATGGCTACTATTGCATCGCCTCTCCACCTTTTATTAAAAAAGGAGGTAACTTGGTTGTGGACCTCAGTACAAGAAACAGTGCTTAAAATATTAAGAAAAAATGACAGAGGCACCCATTTAAAAAAAAATTTAATACTAAATTACCTATTGTACTGCAATGTGACGCTTCAAAAGATGGACTTGGCTGTTGCTTATTACAAAATGGCAAACCAGTCTGTTATGCGTCGAGAGAGTGTACCCCATTATTGCGAAGTTCATTACCGCGAAACAATAAACAAAACATTACAGCGAAAGTTTACTATCGCGACGTACGTTATCGCGAAAGTTCTTTACTGCGATGTACGTTACTGCGAAAGTTTACCATTGCGAAGTACGTTGTCACGAAAGTTCTTAACTGCGATGTACGTTACTGCGAAAGTTTACCATTGCGAAGTACGTTGTCGCGAAAGTTCTTTACTGCGATTTACGTTACTGCGAAAGTTTACCATTGCGACGAACGTTGTCGCGAAAGATGAAAAAAAATGTAAAATGAAACCTAACTAGATCGATTTATCTTTCCCGAAAGGCCCTGCATACCCAATTCATGAAAATCATTGGAGTAAATGCAGAGATTCAGATTTTATATATGTATATACACATATACAAGAATTGCTCGTTTAAAGGTATCATACATAAATAAGACATAAAAATGCAAAGTTTTCTCTCTGCTGGCTACTGTACCCACGTCGTACACTACAAAATTGATAGCAAACACACATAAACACAAAATATTGCTCTTATTTTAGTGAAAGGCGCAACTAATTCAATAATGTATACTATTATATATGTATACTCCTTATTATAAAATAACTAATATTATGAATTCGCGTCCACATACTCAAAATCTTCGGGTCCAATGTCAAATCCGTGCTGCTCTACGGGTGTGAAACGTGGAAGGTAACAAAAGACATCAAACGCCAAATCCAGGTCTTTGTCAACCGATGTCATCGTAGCATCCTCGGAATTTCTTGGCCCCAGATAATCTCTAATGTAGAGCCGCTGGAGAGATGCCACGAGACCCCGATCGACCGCCAGATCAAGCGGCTTAAAGGGAGTTGGATTGGTCACACGCTCCGGACGGATTCCGATCACATTTCTAAACAGGCCTTGGATTGGAATCCTCAAGGAAAAAGGAAGCGAGGCCGATGCACCATATTGGCTAAAGCGACGAGTATCGGAATGAAGTGAAGCGAGGTGAAGTGCAAAGCTTAAGACCGGTCTCGATAGAGGACTACTGTAAAGGCCCTCTGCCCCAGCCATAGGATCTTAAGTCAAGTAGGAGTTAGTCTTAGTTCAGCATAATATTGATAAAATTTTATTAAGTAGATAAAATATATTTTCCTTGAATTCGTAGGGTCGTAAAAGTAGTGTGTGGTTGATTAAAAAAAATTACTGTCTGAGGTTTGTTTAAAAGTTCATATTGAGGTTTGTCGTTAAATGTCAATCAAACAGATGTTTTTTATTCTGAGTAAAAAACAAATGTTCGTCGCATCCAATGCAAGATAATTCATGTAAAAATGGATACGGCCTGTGAATTTGTGAAGTCTCGCAAAAATAAAGATCAGTTACTTCGGGATGGGTTCCTATATTCATTAAATAAACAGAGTGGTAATACATTTTACTGGTGTTGCACCAGAAAAGCATTGTTGAAGTGTGGTGCGACTGTGTCTACCAAACAGGTTGGTGAGAAACATTATATACAAAAATCAAATAGTATTGAACATCTTTATGAACCTGATCAAGATACTTCCAGAGATTTGATACTAAGAACTTCTTTAAAAAAAAAGTTAATTAAAAAAAATCAAAAAACCCGACTGCTTGAAAAGCAAACTAAAAAGACGTAAACAAGGAGAAAATCATGCTGTGCAGTCGGAGGATACGTCTGGTTTTGGTCAGCCAGCTCGCGAAGATGTATCCTCCGACTGCACAGCATGATTTTCTCCTTGTTTACGTCTTTTTAGTTTGCTTTTCAAGCAGTCGGGTTTTTTGATTTTTTTTAATTAACTTTTTTTATTTATAACTTTTTAGTTCATAATTTTTTCGAATTAGGTACATTTAAGAATATAAGTGTTATATATTTTTGAAATCACCTCTTAAAATCCTTTATTTTGATACCCTACACGAAAGGTATGGAGGAAATAATAAATTTGGGCCCCCACAAAATGGCGCCCAAAAACCGCCATATTCCTATTTTTCAATTTTCATGTAGCCAGTGACACTCGCGGGGTTAAGACGAATCGATTGACGTAAGAACCATCAAAATCGGCCCACGCGTTTGGTCTCTAGAACGCCACATAGGAACAAACATACATACATACATACTTACATACATACATACATACATACATACATACATACATACATACTTACATACATACATACATAGACTGATAAACACATTACCCTCCTTCGGCAGTCGGGTAAAAAGGCAGGCATGTGATAGCTTTGATAGACCAGGTCAAATAATACAGAAATGCATCCAAAATGTGCCTAGTACTTCCGCACCTCACATGCTGTCAAAGGAATCTATGCGGTCAATAATTAATCGCAAAAGAAACCGAAACATACCCAAATTACCTAAAACTTTAGAAAATTTCACGGTGCCAGAAAAATACACAAAAATAAATGGTGAAACATTTTTGATTGGCCATTATACTGATGAAAAGGAAACGGTCATAGTTTTCAGCACAATTCGAAATTTACGTTCTTTGAACTTATCATTTTATTGGATTATAGACGGCACTTTTCGGTGTTGCCCCGAATTGTTATACCAACTTGTTTCAATTCATGGGCGGGTTGGTGAGTCTGAAGATACAAATCAAATATTGCCTCTAGTTTATGGCTTGTTAACGAGGAAAACTGAACGATCTTACATAATTTTTTTAGAGATTGTGAAAAGATATACACTTAGTGAACTAAACATTGATCTAAGTCCTAATTTCATTGACTTTGAATTAGCGATTATAAGGGCATGCGACAACGTTTTCCCAAATTCTCAGCACAAGTGTTGTTTCTTTCACCTAACACAAAACTTGTGGAGAAGTATTCAAAAAGCCGGGTTGGCGAAACTTTATATTAATAACAGTGACTTTGCACATAAGATGCGCCACTTAGCAGCCCTTGCATATTTAGATCCAGCCGAAATACCAGGTGCCTTCGAGATTATTCGGGACAAAATTCTTCCTGAAGAAGCTGGTCAAGTAGCCGATTGGTTTTTCAAATATTATATTAACGGAACCTACCAACGAGTGTCACAAAATGAGAACAACCTGAAACCGAAATTAAAAAGAAGTCCACCAAGATATCCTCCTAACATTTGGTCCGTCTTGGGCTATATAAGGGCAAACATCCCTACCACTCAGAATGCAATAGAAAGTTGGCATAACAAATGGAACAATCTTCTAAACCGAAAAAAAAGGAACATATATAAAACATTCGAAGAACTAATGAAGGAGCAAAACAACACTGACTATGACGTTGAAAGAGTAAGATCTGTAATTAAAAAGCGAAAACGAAATACAACAAATTATTTAAATAAATTGAAAAGTCACATTACACGAAAGAATGACATGAATATTGTAGATTATATGGGAGGACTTGCGTACCTATGTTACATAAAAAAACAAAATTAGTATTGATGAAGGTTTCAGACGTTATTTATGTTGTTAGATTAAGTATCTAGTGTGTGATATCCTTAGATAGGCACCTATATGAATTTTGTTTTTGTTGATTTTTAGACTGCAACCTATCTTGGATTGTTCACATTTCTGAAGTAAGTAGGAGGGTGTTTTGCTCATTTCGATCTCTGAAGCGTCTCCAAAAGTTCTTGCCTTTCTCAACTAAAGTTTAGTTGAGAAAGGCAGCTCTTGCTCAGTCTCTTCTTATTCCTCTTCTTGACTATGCTGATGTCTGCATCCTTGATGCGACTGAGGAACTTCTTGATAAGCTCAAGCATTTGCAGAATGGATGTATCGCTTCAATGCACATTTTATTTGCTGTCAGATAACCCAATTATTGGTCCAGCCTTTATACATAAGTTGTCCTTCTGTAATTGTATATGTTTGTTTTGTGAACAATAAATAATATGAATATTAATAAGTTGACTTAGATAGATAGGTACAGTCAAGGGTCAAAAGTGCAGTCATACTCTCCCAAAACTCAAATGGCTAGTTTTTGTAGAAGAAGTTAAATTATCCACAACTTATTTAATATATTATATAGAAATTAAAGTATAGATTATGCCTACTAACCGCGAAAAGTTGAAATTCTGCTACCTACAAAAAATGCCTTTTCCGTTTTGGTAGAGTGTGACTGCACTTTTGACCCTTATAGTACATAAATTTTGTTTATGTTTATTATACTATTATTATCTTTTGGTTCAATTATAATTAAATTTGCTTACAAGTTTTGCTCATTTGTTAGTCATGTCCTAAATTGCAATAGCGTGTTATCGAAACTGCAATCGTCACAGTAAAGAACTTTCGAGACAGCGTACGTCGCAATGTTAAACTTTCGCAGTAACGTACATCGCAGTAAAGAACTTTCGCGACAACGTACTTCGCAATGGTAAACTTTAGCAGTAACGTACATCGCAGTTAAGAACTTTTGTGACAACGTACTTCGCAATGGTAAACTTTCGCAGTAACGTACATCGCAGTGAAGAACTTTCGTGACAACATACTTCGCAATGGTAAACTTTTGCAGTAATGTACATCGCAGTAAAGAACTTTCGCGATAACGTACGTCGCGATAGTAAACGTTCGCTGTAACGTACATCGCGGTAATGAACTTCGCAATAATACGGGGTACACTCGCGTCGAGAAGTCTAACTCCCTCTGAGCAAAGATTTTCCCAAATTGAAAAATAATTATTAGTGTTGGTGTGTGTGGTGTTGTGTGTTTAGTGTTGTCTGTGCAACTAAAAAATTTCATCATTTTATTTATGGAAACAAATGTCAAATTTTAAATGATCACAAACCATTAGAGAGTCTATTAAATAAACACATACATGATATACCATAACCCAGACTACAAAGATTAAAATTAAAACTATTAAAGTATGACATAGAGTTCAAAGATTTAAAAGGAAAATTAATGTATATAGCTGACTTTTTGTCTCGCTCTTTTTTGAATGTTAGTAATACTGATGACTCATACATGTATGAAGTTATTCACTGTGTAGGTCTTGCTCGCTACTTACAGTGCACAGAGGAGCAAAAAAGTGCATTAATATTAAATACATCACAGGATGAAGAGTTAGTAAAACTCATAGGCTTTACTAATGGTTGGCCTGAAAATATAAAAGATTTTCCTGATGACTTAAGGTTTTATTACAAATTAAGAGGTGATATCACAACCGATGAAGGTTTAGTATTTTTAAAATCCAGATGAATGATATCCAAGTCATTGAGAACATCTATCTTGCATAAATTACGTGAGGGTCATTTAGGCACAACAAAAATTAAGTTAGGAATATGTATTACTGGCCTAAAATGGATAACCATTTGGAAGAGTTCATAAAAAAGTGTTTTGTGAGTCAAACTTACCAAACTAATAATATTAAAGAGCCACTATTATCACATGAGATACCAGATCTACCTTTTTCTAAACTGGGTGTATATATACATCATGTCACAAGGAATTGAAAAATAAGAATTACCTTGTAATCGTAGACTATTTCTCCAAATGGATAGATATGAAATTAATGCCTAATAAAAGTGCAACTTCAGTAATTAATTGTTTAATAGATATATATATTTATATATAGATTTATATATTTTCAAACTTTGGATTTCCAAGTGAAATAGTTTCTAACCATGTCCCTTTTTACCCTAAAGAATGTAAGAAATTTGCCTCAGATTTTTGTTTTAAATTTACCTTTTCTAGTCCAAGGTATGCTCAGTCGAATGGGATGTCAGAACGTGCCGTCCAGATTTGTAAGAAAATATTAACTAAATGCTGTGAAGATAAGACTGATTTTAGATTAGCATTGTTACAGTAAAACAAAATTATTAGTATCCCACCAGTATTAAAAACCTAAAATTAATTTAAATGTTCAGCCAGAATTTAATGAAATTGCAAACCGCAATGCCAAAAATTATAACAGAACAAGTAGATATAAAAAAAGAGTTCACTGCAGGGCAAAATGTATGGTTTGAAAAGACATGAATGATAAAACATGGCTTCAAGGTAAAATCATTAGCAATAATGGATATAGAGCTTATGACTTAGTGGATAATAATAATGTGTTATATACAAATACCTCTTTCTATATTCGACTAGCATAACTTGATGATCCCCTAAGATGGGCTTGCTCTGTATTAATCTCTACCTCACTTATGTTGGCTGAACGAGTAGCTGCAATGTAATTTAAGATGATGTTATGGTATGAGTATGTTTATTTCTAAGATTTCGTTCTGAAGAGAGCTATGGTTTCAAATGACTTTGACAGATGTCAACTTGACGTAACACTTGACATTAGTTTATGGCGCGAACAAGAGGTGAGGACAAGGGATCGAGTGAGAGTATGGCGGGTTTGGTTTGAGTTGTGAATTCGTGATAAAAACCTAAGGAGAAATACAGTGAGAGTTACCGATTGTTCGTGTAGATCAAACTACGTGTTATAGTGGAATGTCGTTTAAGTTATTCGCCAATACATAACGTGATGAGTTACATTGTGAGCCTACATACAAGCAAAGAAGTTGGTTTGTTTAACATCTAGTCCGAAAGAACCCATGCAATAATGGCTTTTCCTGACAATTACACAGTCTTCCCTACAAGTATATAACATTTTGCATTATTTAATTTTACTCCTTAGGAGGGGAGGAAGAGTTTATAATAAGAAGTATAATGTGTTATTAATAAAAAAAAATAGTTTTGTTTTAAAGTTTTGAGTTATAAACTTACTCTAATAATAGGAAATATAAATTTTTGTATTGCTTATTAGTTGTAAAACTTTTGTGTTGTAAACTTGCTATAATAATTTAAGGGGTTGTAAACCCCATTAACTTAAGTTTAAATTGTTTGTTAAAAGGGGAAGATGGTACGTAATAAAAAAAAAATTGTCTCCTAAAGTCGGACAATTTTGAAGATCTAAGTTCTTTCAATGGAATCACTGCATGTAAAATATTGCTATTCAGATACATCTGGTTTGACTAGAGCTTGATCCCAATCTTATTCTGAAACATATGTTGCTTCGAATTGGATGACATTTGGAGCAAATTGTCAGAAAATCCAACAAGTAAAATTAAATATCGTATGTAGGTAAACAAATTAGGTACAGGAATAATAAAATAAATATATTGGGTTGTGCTTTCAGTTTAACCGGACGCAGCTGAGTACCAGTATTTTTAAAACCCGACGGATAAAGTGGGTTTTTATAAGTTTGACGTGTGTACCTGCATTTGTGTATCTGTCTGTGGTGTCATCATAGCTCCAAAACGGATGTACGGATAAATTAACATTTTTTGTTTTTTGACAGGTGACTTTATCGAAAGTGTTCTTATCTGTACTCCATTTGCGATAACATTAGACGTTTAAATTAGCCCATTTTACAGCCCGTTCAACCGAGTTTTGACTTCTATTGCGTTGGCGATACGACAAATGGTAGCTGTAGTAAAAAGTTGGTTTTGGTAACAGGTTTATGCTTTTTATGTCATCCTTATGTTTACGGGATAGAACTCAAAATCGGTTGAACGGGCTGTAAAAAGATTTGGAAACAAGTCTAATGTTATTTCAAATGGAGTTTATGTTTGATGAAATCTAAGCGGGGTGTTTTCGCAAGATATCGTGTCATAAATACGTGTTAAATAGATTGTCGATCGAAGCGGGTCTACTACTAGATAAATTATGTAGCATGAAATAAAAATGTTTGTTTTTTTTTAATTAACTTGTATATGGAGCGTCTGCTTGTCTGACCTCCACAACCACCCCTTGGCAATACTGATGTCTTCTAACTATTCGTAACAACTGTCAACAATCTACAAATTATAGCAGGTACCAAAAGCATAACATGCTTGCCGAGGCACGGAGGTATCTCGCTATGTGAAGATGGTCACCCATCCACGAACCGACCTCGGTAAACGATACCTTGAGATAGACCTGTGTGGCTGTTATTATTTAAAACTTAACAACTTAAAATGTAATAACTTTTTTTTGTTAGGCTTAAGCTTGACCACTATCTCATCTGATGGTGAGCGATGAAGTCGTCGATGATGAAACAAGCTTGCCTAGAACAAACCTATTCACTCTTGACTTAAAGACTCCCAGGTATCAGGAAATACAGACTCCGGCAGGGAATTCCACTCCTTTGCTGTACGCATAATAAAAGTAATGCATAGCATGGCAAAACGTTTGGTGCGTGTGGGTGGGATGTCTACCGTGTACCGATGACGCATCGCCCGCGCCGTACGTCTTCTAGTCCGATGATGGAACGGGCTAGAAACGTACCAAACTTAATTTAGCAAAAACTTGTGCTTGATACCTACTTATGTTTAAAGACATTAGCAGGACGTTGAACTCTTATTGTTCAACCATAGCTGCCATGAATCAATCTATCTTTAGCTCTAAGAATATTGTGTGGGAAGGCTCTCTTATACAATCGAACATGTTGTGTAATGTCGCGTAAAGCTGAGATAAACTGACGGCACTTTACAACAAAGTAAAATGTAGAAATAGCTCCTAAGCTACTTTGTGGCGAGCCGAGAATCGGGGGTCCGTGCCCACTTAACCCGATTAGACTCAACCCGAATTATATTTCCTGCATATATATACAATATATATATAATGTATAATAATACCTGCATATTTCTGTTTTGATAGACATAAAAATGTCGATGTATAGTCAGGCAGAAAAGTGTTGATTAAATGCTTGCACACCACAGAGAATGTAAAATTGAAATAAATAATTGTTGGATAAATAATTAAACAAGTACTTATTTTTTATACGTATAGTATTCGCTTTGTACTTTGTAGTAAAAATCACAGATGTATGTATTAGGATTATTATATCACTACAATCTTGTAGCTAATGGCACGGTGGTATTTATTGGATCAGTTTTTATACGTGATTCTAATTATTAGGTTACCAAGTAGGTACTAATTTCCAAAATATAAAAAAGTAAGAACCAGAAAACCGGTTAAAGCGAGGTAGAGGCTATCTAAAGATACATTTTTGAAACGAAATCACAGGATTTATTTTTTTATTATTAACGATGACACACACTAGGATCTTCTTCCTCTATCTTGGGTGCGTTTACAAACATATAAACTCACATACACAACACCCAGAGCCGGAACAACTACCTATAGGTCATACAAATATTTGTTCCGTGCGGGAACCGAACCCGCGACACGCAGCGCAGCAGTCAATCGCTCAACAACCGTGCGCCCGAAATTAACAAATATTAAATATTCTATGTATAGTAAATTAATAACCTATTTAGAATTAAATATCACTTTGCCTGACTGTACAAATGGCACTGAATTGGTAGTAAAACGTCTGGTATTATTCTTCGGGTTGAGTGGGCACGGACCCGAATCCGGCGCGGTGTTACTATGCGACAACTATTTTTAACCGACTTCAAAAAGGAGGAGATTCTTAATTTGACTGTATATTTTAGGGTTCCGTTCCCGAAGAGCCCAAACGGAGCTGTTTTCATTCACGTGTCTGTCTGTCCGTCGCGTCGTCTGTCACACAATTTTGGTCCGTAGAATTTTATAACTTCCAATTGACCTACGAACTTGAAATTTGGTGGTAATTTTTATTATTACGTATATTTTACTAACAAATACCAATATATTAAAAATCAGTTTTTTTTTGGTGCGGGTCCCTAAATAAACGAAGTCCGACACGCAATTGGCCGGTTTTTATGTTTGTTACCTCAGAACCTTTTACTAGTAGAACCGATTTTCATTTTTCTACTTCATTTGAAAACTGGTGAAGATCTGATGAAGAACTTCGGCGATATACAACAGAACTCTTCAAAAAACAAAAGCAAATCTCTCGGGTTTGCTGGAAGCGCATGACTGTTTATTGTTTACGCCATTTCAGAACATCCAGTTTAGCCTGGTACTTACACTCTCATTTCACCGGTTATGTTCCAAGTTTTATGTCATTTGGGTAAACTATTCTGGCATAACTTTAACTTGCTCATTAAGTACACAACTAAAACTGATAAATCTAAACTTTTTTACATAAAAATAAAACCGACTTCCAAATAAAAACATTACAAAGTGAAAAATTACTTCAATTTCGGCAGTCTTGTGTTAAAAAACGAATAAATAAAAATAGGAACATCGAATGCCGAAATTGAAGTTATTTTTCACTTTGTTGTGTTTTTATTTGGAAGTCGGTTGTTTTTTTTTATTTTTTTGTTTGTTTTACGGATATATATTGACCGTAGTTCATCGCATCGTCTGTGTAAGCCTTTAGACAGTATGTACTTTTTAAGTCCGTAATCATACTTTCAGAAAATAATATCACGAAATGTTTGACCAATATTTTGTGTAATCATTCAACCAACTGCAGTTTCCTTCACAGTTGACCAAGGCTAAACTCGTTGAACACAGTAACAATATATTTTCCCGCTACCCTCTTTATCCTGGTATGTTTTATTTACTCCATTTTTTGCCAAGCTTCGAGGTCTCTCTAATTATATCGACAGAAGGGGATCAGTGATAAGGTACAACATTCTGTTGCTGTTTATTAATACACTCGCGAGCAATGAAAAAGTTCCAGTGACATAGCAACAATTTATTCCTAAACGGGAAAGGTTAGCTTAATGACGCCGTCTGCAATATTAAAGTACATTTAACAGCGCATCAGAATATTACCAACTAAAACGTAAATATTGTGTTCAAATTTTAAATTAAATGTGAAAAAATTAAATTAAGGTGTTTGTCGGCATTTTGTGGGTGAAACTTTTTCATTGCTCGGCAGTTTAGTAGTACGTATTTAGCTTACCTTTGGTTTGTTATGTTAGTCCCCCGGTTTCCGTTAACAAATTTATTGACGCATAGTGACATTCAACATAGATTAAGTAATTGGCCGTTGGTAATTCATTCGACTTACATACAGCAGCTAACGCGCTTGACAATTTGTCACATTCATTTTGCGACATTTTTTGTTCTAGAATCTAGGCCTCAGTACCCTCTGGGTTATAAAATATTTTATTTAAGACAAAGTAATATTTATTTCTTAAAAAACTAAGTAAATACAATTCCACATAACAAAATTAGGTGGAATCAAGAGTGCGTGGAAGGAACTTCAAGACCACTCAAACTGTATTACTAACATAACACATCACAAAACTCAGAAACATAAATCTAAAAGAAACGAAATATTAAATACAACAACTGATTTCTATCGCGATCTTTATCATGACGAACCAAGCACATCAATTACAAGTAGCGAAACAGTTATGAGTACCGAAGAAGAACCAGTTCTTAATATATTAAAAGATAAAGTTATTAAAGCCATTAAATCACAGAAAAGAGGATAAGCACCCAGCGAAGATAACATCTCTAATGAACTTTTAAAAGGAGTATTAGGCTATCTTGGCAACACTAACAAACCTTTTTAACGAAATTTTAAGAACTGAATATACCTCTTCAATGGAACACATCTACAATAATCTTACTTCACAAAAAAGGGAGAACAGATGATATATCGAACTACAGACCCATTTCGCTAATGTCAAACGTATACAAAATTTTCTCCAAGATAATACTGGACCGAATAACAGAGACCATAGACGAGAATCAGCCGAAAGAACAGGCAGGGTTTTGAAGAGGCTTTTCAACCATCTACCACATCTGTACCATCAAACAAATGATCCAGAAATGCAATGAATATGGAATAAACTACTATTAAGCATTTATAGACTACAATAAAGCATTTGATTAGCTGAAACATGAGAAAATATGGAAAGCCCTCACCAAACAACGGGTCCACAGTAAATACACTAACATAATAAAGAACATATACATAAATAAGACAGCTAAAATACGCACAGAAAACGTAAGAGAATGTTTCCCCTTTAGGAAAAGATTTAAACAGGGAGATCCCTTATCACACAAAATGTTCTTGGCATCACATTCCAGTTGTCGAAATATATGTTCTAATATTTCAACAACTAGTATGGAAGGTATATGGTATAAATGTTAATGGAGTATTACTAAACCATCTAAGATTCGCAGATGATCTTATAGTAATATGTGTTGATCCAAACACTCTGCAGGTTATAATTGAACAACTGATCGAAAGCGAAAAGGTAAGACTATCAATAAATACCAGTAAAACAAAGTTTATGACAAATTACGTCAAAACTCCCATTAAACCTGAAAATGCTGCTGAACTGGGAAATGTAAACGAATAAACATACTAGGTCAAATTATATCTCCAACAGACATCACAACAAAATAAATTCAAAATAGAATAAACCTAGGATGGAAGAGTGGTATCTCTTCCATCCTAGGCTCTAAAAGACGTAATGAAAAACTCGGATATACCATTAGAAGCGAAGAAGAAAATATTTAATTCATGCTTTACAAGAAGAAAATATTTAATTCATGCTTTACAAGAAAATATTTAATACATTCTATCAAGCACTACGGATATCAAACATGGAGTTGTACAAAGAAAAATATCTAATCGCTAGAAACTTGTCAACACCGAATGGAAAGAAGCATACTCAACATAAAATTAAAAGATAAAATTTGACCTACTATTGATTATTTCTCTATTCTCGAATCTCTCTTTGAATCTGTTTCCTCGGAGTACAAACATCTCATAGTCATGGGCGATTTCTACACCGACCTCTCGAAGGATAACTCAAGATCGCGCAGATTAAATCGTCGAGTCTGTCACTTATCACGCTCAATCCGACTCATCTTAATCCTGACTCAAGTGATACCTGGCTTGATCTCATACTTGCGTCTTCCGAGAATTTAGTTACTAACCATGGCCAAATTGAGGCCCCTGGGCCATGATTTAATTTAGCTGTCGTACAAAATTAAGCCACCTAAACCTGCCATTATGTTTCTTCGGAATTTTGCGAGGTTGAACAAGGACAAACTCAATGGTGATTCCAAAGCTATTGATTGGGTCGATGTTGCTGAGGCATCAACTGTTGATGAGAAAGTGGACATGTTGTTGTGTTACTGTCAATGTCAGTAAATGTCAGGCTATCCTTATTGGTAGTTCGTATTTTGTACGAACCTTGGACACTAGCCTTCTATTGCCGCTTATTTTTGGCAATACCGTTATCCCCCTCTCGCCTCACGTCAAAGACTTAGGCCTTTATATTGATGACAAGTTAAGCTGGAATAAGCAGTCACCCCGATTAGCCAGAAAGACACATTCTCACTGCGGTATCTCTATAGATTCAAACATTTTCTTCCGTCTAGCACTAAAACCACCTTGGTACAAGCTTTTGTATTGCCTATAATCGACTGTGCTGATTTTGTTACTCTGATCTATCCCAAGAACTTAACAAAATGGATCGACTTCTTAACAACTGCATTCGCTTTATTTTTGGGCTTCGTAAATATCATCACATTTCTTTCTTCCGTTCTCAGCTTAAATGGCTGCCTATCCGTCAGAGGAGATCCCTAAGATCCCTTTGCATGCTCTCTAACATCATGAACGATCCTTGTACTCCTGATTATTAAAAACAATATTTTAAAGTGTTGGGCAGTTCTCACGATCTTAACCTTCGAGCTTCCAAAAACTTACTTCTCCAAATTCCTTCTCACCGCACTGGGTTTCTATCTAATTCTTACACTGTCTCTACTATAAAACTCTGGAACGTCCTTCCCCTTGACATAAAAAAAGCTGCGAGTAAATTTTCATTTAAGCGTAGAATACGGAACTATTACTTGTCCTCTCTTACATAGCTCGGTCTTCGTCATAGTTATTATATGTAAATTTCTGTTTAATTTAGAAAATGAATATTATTATAATATTTATTAGTGTATTGTTTTAGACATTATTTATGTATTTTATTAGTTATATATTTTATTAATATCCTACTTTAACTATTGTAAATTTTTTGTTTATTTTTTGTACTCCTACCACTGCTGTGTTCTTTTTAACCCAAAGGTTGACTGGTAGAGAATGCCTTGCTGCATTAAGTCCGCCTATTTATTACCATTGTACATGAAGTTTAAATAAATAAATAAATAAAATTTGGTCAAAAACAATCAGAAAACAAACCAAGATTATAGATATAAAATACCAAATCAAACAACTGAAATGAAAATACGCACCTAACAAGAAGTAAGACAGAAAAGTGGATGAACGAAGGGACGGAATGGTGCCCTAGATATAAAAAAGAGAAGTAAAGGCAGGCAGCATCGAAGATGGGAGGATGATATCAAGGAGGTAGCACATAGCAAGGGATAGATCGTTGTGGACAACACTTGGGGAGGCCTTTGCCAAAGGGCAAGACAATCACGAAACCGGTGTCTTATACAAATGATAACATTTAATTACGTTGCTTTCATAAACAACCATGTTTAATATAAGAAGTACATACGGAGTTATAACATGAAATGTAACATATAAGATTGTTAGTAAAGGCTTTCATTTATCATTTATTTTTTACCAATGCTCTCAAAAACGGGGTCCCTACTTGAAATCGAATGACGTGAGGTCGAATAACATTTGCTTAAAAACGTAAACTCGATAGTACTTGAAATCAATAAATTATGAGCGCGACAGTTCACTATCTCGATGCATCAAAATCTTGAATAACTAGAAGTTCGAATCATCGGCAGCGCGAAGGCCCATTATCTTGAAACATCATTTCTCGACCGATCATCTAATGATGTCTTTGGTCTATTAACCAACATTTTTAAAACTAGCGACATCTGCCAACCCAGACTAGAGCTCAGTGGTGGACATTAGCCTACTCCCTCGCACAGATTAGCGGCCTGTGTCCTAGCAATGGAAATGTTTTAATACCTAAATGACATTCCGAGAAGCCTAGAATTTTAATGCCGACATTGACTCCATTAATAACATGTAATTAAGTAGTTTAAAAAGTCTGAAATCGATACTTTTTCTGAACTTTACAAACTTACGGAATTTATCCATCTAAACATATAAAAGAAGAAAGTGACTGACTGACTCACTCACTGACCACCAACGCACAGCCCAAACGGCTGAAGCTTCAATCATGAAACTTGGCACGTAGGTTCCTTTGGTAGTGTAGGTGAGCTAACTAAGAAAGGATATTTGGAAATTCCACCCCGAAGAGCGTGAAACAGGGGATTAAAGTTTGTATGAAGATCCATCAGTTTTAAAGTCAGGATATTCATATTTTATTGGGTTTAGGCTGAAGATTAAAAAATAATTTATACGTGTCTCAGCGATTTTGCAGATTCCACCCACATGAGGGTGAAAAGGGGGATTAAGTCATGGGAATAATGAAATCGTCCAGAGACTTGAAATTTTGCACATAAATACTTTATACTGTGCAGGCATCCACTAAGAAAGGATTTTTGTGAATTCCACCCCTAAGGGGATGAAATAGGGGATGAAAGTTTGTATGAAAGTCGGTCAGTTTTAAAGTTAGGATCTTCGAATTTTGGGTTTGGGCTGAAGATTAAAATCTAACGCAAATTAAGGTTTTTTGGGTATTCCGTCCTTGGGGTGGCGGACCATGGGGGATGAAATGTTGTATACAAAAGTCCTTCTTTTACAAAGGAAAAATTATTAAAAATACTTTCAAGTCTTTAAAGTCTGTTGGTAACTATAAAATGGCTCAACGCATAAATATAGGAATTAAATAGGGACGGGATGGGGACAGACCTATTATTTAAGCTAACTTATTAAAGTTAAACACGTGTAACAATTGTATTAAAATAATTTTCAGTTTATTTCGTTTTATTTTCATTAAAGCTGTTGCATTAGGGGTCAGCAGTGTAGCTAAATAAAAATAGGTATTCTGTAAAGAATGTAGTACCTAATAATTACTTCTTTAGGTAGGTAATTAATTTCTAACTAACATCATCATCTAACATCATTAAAACATGATTATAAAAAAATATATATTATATATTTTTTTATAATCATGTTTTAATGATGTTGCAGCCTGAAGACACATATTTGATTCAGTAAAAAGCCAAATTTTGACCGTCTTGCGGGAAGTATGGTTTAAGAGTAACTGGTAAGATGGTTTCTCTTTATAAATGTTGTGATAGTTAAACTTATTATGGTTAGGTAAATACCTATTACCTATAATTTTATAAAGCAGTTACCTAAATGATCAAGTTATATAAGTACAAGACGCTAAATTGGCAACATTCAACAAGAAACTGCTTGGACGTCATGAGAACCTATATTTTTTCTTTCGGTATTATTATTATCTTAAGTACGGCAATTCTTAACGATTTATTTGTTTTTTCAGATAAATGTAGGCTATGTAGTCAGTCATACGACGAGTTCCTGGGAGAACTAGAGAGCTGTCATATGTGCAAACACATCCTAGCTCCCAAATGGAGCTATTGTAAAGTGTGTAGGAGGGAGACGCTAAGGGCACAGCGGCTCAAATGTGCGAAGATGCTATCGAGCCGTGCCAAGTTCTCAAAAGTGTCTGCTGTCGTCTCCACCCCGGAAGTGGCTCCACGTGTCACATCTCCCGATGTGTTTCAGGAGCTCGAAGTCAACCTCAGCGAGCTAGACAGCTTGGAGGAGTCTGCATCAATGCCCACGGCACCTCCATCTCCACCTAACGAGCCTTTGACGAATGACGACGCCGCCCCCACCTAAAGAGTAAAAATGTGCAGATTTTCTCACGATGTTTTCCCGGACATTATTATTCATTTTTTAATCGAATGTACAGGTTCGTTGTAGTGTCAATTATTTTGACCGGACCTTATCAGGGCGAAACTGTGTTGATACCACGAATACCATTGATTCCTAATGATCTTCCCTTTGAATTCAAGAGACTGCAGTTTCCTTTGAAAGTCTTCTTCGCCATGATAATTAATAAGGCTCAAGGACAAACTCTGAAGTATGCTTGTGTAGATTTGAGGGAGAATTGCTTTTTCCATGGACAGTTCTATGTAGCGTGTTCACGTGTTAGCTCATCAAATAGTCTGGTGATATTGGCGCCGACATCCAAAATGGTTAAAAATGTTGTTTATAAGGAAATACTTTAATTTAATTACTTACTTATGATTATGATTACTTATTATTAGACATGGATAAACACAGAAATAGTGAAGGGATAGGGACGGGACAAGGATAGAGCGTATTGATGATAAAGTAGGTAACTATAAGTCTGTCCTAAGAAACACTTTCGCATTACATTATTTTTTACTTTTTCTCTACATACTGTTAAAATATGGTAAGGAGAAGCATGTAGTCTACGCGTGCCAAGCCGCGGGCAAAAGCTAGTCGATTATATTAGAACTTGGTGAAATATTAAGTGGGAAGATAAGTGAAGTTTTAGCAAGGGTAGTTTATAAGACCTTAATTAAATAGGACGATATATAAATGATTGTACTTTTGTTTCGAGAAGAAAGGCTAATTAGGTGATTTTCATAAGAACTGTCCATAATTTACTTTAATGGGTGGGTAATTACTTAATTAGTTAAACTGATATTACACAGAAATCAAATAGTTTTTATCTAAATAGTTGTTTTTGTGCAAAGCTGCTAAGTTGCTTTTTGGCGCGAGTACTTGTATTGAAACCTGAGCAAGCGAAGGATTCTAGGATTAAACCACTCGCTTCGCTCGTCGTCCTTTTTATAGTTTTCATATTTTTTTATGTTTTGTTTTAAGTTTGTTCTTTTATTATTCTTGTCAAAGTGATCGTAAATTATACTCACCATATCTTGAACCAGCAGTTTCTTTTAATTAGTTACTAACACTTGTGTTTGTCACTTGTTTACTATTACTAGGTGAAAAAATTGGCAAATTTGCGGAAAATTGCTCAATTTCATTGGATACCATTGTGAGTGTTGGAGACGAATTGGCAAGCGATTGAAAACGATTTTCTATCGTGATGTCTTTGGAAGTTGAAAGACGAGTCCAAGGATCTGGGCAAGACACCAACAATGGCCTTGCATATTTTGACTTGTTTTCTATAAAGTCCTCTATGTATCCTTCTGCCACGGTAATAAACTTCCAGATAACGTGACACTTAAGCGTGGTCAGATCAGCGCCCGAATCAGCCAAAAGTGTGGCCGATGCTCTGAGGCCTTAGTGCGAGTTTTTACTCACGCTCAATCGCGTTAACGTTAACGTCAATTTGTATTGAAACTGGATAAGCGCCATCTGGTGAAGGTAAGGAGGAACCTCTTTTTACGTATACATTTTGACATAAGAGATCGTTTACGTTAACGCGAGTGAGCGTGAGTAAAAACTCACACTAAGCCCACTGGTTTCTGTAGTCCAAGGAACGTGGCAATTTCACGGCGTAAACCCCCAATTTTAGTACTTTCCATAGGCTGTCTAACACATTTTCCTTTGCGATATTGCCAAAAAATCGATCGATTGGTGTATTGGCGCAAGGCTTGATATTTATCTACAATATTGACATATTCGTCACGGATCACGAAGTTCCTACCAATATTGGTCTTCGTGTTTGGTATGTTAACCAACAACAACTTTTCTGAATGCATTGCGTTTTTTGTTACCGACGTTACGCCTCACTAATGCCAATAATGAGGACAACCTGTAACACAGAGGAAAAAAAGTTATACAGCAGATACTAAGACAGTAAGTATGTACTTTCACATAAAAGTACCTACTTTGAACAAAGATAATATATAAAAAAACCGCCCAAGTGCGTGTCGGGCAACGCGCAGTAATAGGGTTCCGAAGTTGCATAATAATGCGGACTAAGAAGAGGGTTTTGTTGTTATTACATGAAGATTAAAACGGTCAGCGACGATGGGATAGACGAAAAAAAAAAAAACTGCCCCACTACGTCTATAGGAGGAAACCCAAAAAAATATATTTTTCATGATTTTATTTTACCACTTTGTCGGTATTATTAATATGTATATCCATGCCAAATTATAGCTTTCTAGTACTAAGATTTTCTGAGCTAAGCTGCGGACGGACAGAGCAAAACTATAAGGGTTCCTTGTTGACTTCGGGACCCTAAAAAGCGAAATACTTAATTTTGTAGCAAGAAATTCGGAGTCGGACGCTTCGTTGAGAAAATGCTCAATGCTAGTAGTGGTTAACAATCTTAGATTTTTTTGGTTTATGACCGCTTGACTTTTTCTATGAAAAACGACAATAATTTTTAATTATTTTTTTATGATTATATCATTTTTTTTTATCGTGGCTTCTAAAATCGAATAAATGCACCGAAGTGTATTACGGTATTACCAAGTGACCGTGGATAAGGCCTCGGTAGCGAAGCCGCGGCAAAAAACAATTTTGTAGTAAAAATCATATAGGTATCATGAAAATAATTCAAAATCATCGTTAATCTTAGAGCGAGGCCCTATTAGTGCGTTGCGCTGCGTTGCGTCGCGTCATCGCAACGGAACAACGCATTGTATGCCACACCTGTGTTGCGTTGACGCTGCGCCAACGCAACGCGAGAGGGTATGCACGCCGACGCAGCTGCGTTTCAGTTCAGCCTTTGCAATGGATAGATACAAACGTGTTCTTTGGTTGCTTTTATTACGGCACCGCCGAAATAAACGTAGAAATCATAGAAGATTCTGGATATCTCCTTTGATAGCATTAAGAAATAGTGATGGTCAGTTTTTTATGCAGGAATATAGGGAGTTGTTATTAGATGAAAAGACTTTTTTCAATTTTTTAGAATGAGTGTGGCCAGCTTTAATAATTTGGTTGAAACCTTAAAACCACATATAAAAAAGCAGTATACCAAATTCAGGAACCCTTTAGAACCAATTGAAATGATTGGTATTACATTGAGGTAAGTAATTCAAATATCATAATACTCGTAATGTTAATCAGTTATTAATTTATTATCTTTAAAAACAGTTTAATTTAAGTATTACTATTAGGCAACAAAGCAAAGTTATAATCTTCTTCTTGACTATCATCAGTAAAATTATTAATCGTAGTGTTGGTTGAGTAGGTAGCTTCGAATTCATCTGTTCGATACGACGATGGCGATGGTGACTGGGCATGTTGTCCAGTTTGATATCCGCGTGACTGCAATGGTGTTGCTTGATACTGTTGTCCAGTTTGATATCCGCGTGACTGCAATGGTGTTGCTTGATACTGTTGTCCAGTTTGATATCCGCGTGACTGCAATGGTGTTGCTTGATACTATTGTCCAGTTTGATATCCGCGTGACTGCAATGGTGTTGCTTGATACTGTTGTCCAGTTTGATATCCGCGTGACTGCAATGGTGTTGCTTGATACTGTTGTCCAGTTTGATATCCGCGTGACTGCCATGTTGTTGATTGAGTCTGTTCCCCGAACCGAATTTCGGTAATGATATTTATAACTTTGCTTTTGAATGTCAAAGTTTGTAATTCCGTAAAGCCAAAGAAGGCAAAATTCCTTTGAAAAATGATAAGTGGCGGTTTTCTTTCTCTTGCAACGCTTCTAATGCTTGCGCCTCGAAATCATCTATTGCTTGGTTTGATCTCTTACGGCTTGCAGGCACGTAGCGAAAAGGACCTGGGGGTAACGAGGACATTTCTTTTGTAGGAAATGGAGAAGATGATGCTGTGTTTTCATTTCGTTCCGTTTCTTCAGACACCATTTCAAGGCTACTGTCAGTTTTATTTTGGTGAACTTTCATCAAAAACAGCAACTGATTGTAATAATGATATTTTTTCAATTGTTTTGCCCCTGATCCAGACGAACTGTTTTCTTTTTTTTTTTACGTATCGAAAAAAGTTGTCCTTCACGCTTCTCCATTTTTTCACAACCTCGTTACCTGCAAAGAAAGAAAAAAATGTGTAAGTACCTAACTTGTCTACACTGACCAATCTAAATGGGCCACCCTGTTTATTTTTTGTGTTTCTATTTCAGGTACTTAGGCAGCGGAAATTCGATAAACGACTTGCATTTCAAATTTAAACGTGGAAGAGCAACAATTTCTAGAACTATTTCGTCAGTTTGTCAAGCTATATGGAAATATGTTCGACCACAGTACATAGAAGAGATCACAGTAGAAAAACTACAAAATATTGCATTAGATTTTGATCTCAAAGCTAACTTTCCTCATTGCTTCGGGGCAATTGATGGGAAACATATACGTTTAATAAAACCAGACAAAAGTGACTCTCTGTTTTATAATTATAAAAATTATTTTTAAAAATTATTTTTCAATTGTTTTGCTGGCGGTTGTTGACTCAAATTATAAGTTTGTTTTTGTCGACGTGGGTGCATATGGTACGGAAAGTGATTCTACTATTTTTAGAAATTCGACACTGTACAAGATTTTAATGAGAAATGAATTACCATTGCCTGATCCTCAACCACTTGGAAATGATCATAATAACGAGCCACCAATCCCTTATGTACTCGTCGGTGATGAAGCTTTTGGTTTAAGTAAGCATGTTATGCGCCCATACGGCGGATCCAATCTCAATGTGAAACAAAGAGTTTATAATTATCGCCTGAGCAGAGCTCGTAGATACGTGGAATGTGCATTTGGGATCATGGCAAATAAATGGCGCATTTTACATAGGCCAATTGATACGTCATATGATTTATTTAATATTGCGAAAGCATGTTGTGTTTTACACAATTTTGTTATACAACACGATGGGTTAAAACAACAAGACAATATGGCAATAAGTAGGTTCCCACAATTGAGACCCCATAGCAATGAAGAATCATTAGCCGAAAATTTTATCAGAGATCAATTTGCTAATTACTTTATGAGTCCAGAAAGGGCTTTACCATGGCAGTTGAAAAAGATATAAATTAACTTATGTATTGAATTTACAAATAATATAATAAATAACAACTCACCAATCTTGTTCTTTTTTTGGTCCTCAAACTCGTAATCTTGAAATATTTTTTTACAAACAGCTACCCATTCATTCGCTTTACGAAATTTATCACTGTAATGTTCGTGTGATTTATCCCATATAATGGGTCTTTCTTGGACCAAGGATATGAGAAAATCTATATCAATATCCTGCTCACTCATGGTAAGATAAAAAATGTCGTTACGCTCGTCTAGCTTCCTCCACTAGCAGTGCATCACTGTCCGTTAGGGATGGTGCGTATTTACTGGTACAGGTATAAAAACCCAGTACGAGTTTATCAGTACGCAGACCGGGTATGTACAGCTGAGACCCGGTTCGTACCCGATAGGTATAATGTCAAGCTACGCACCGAACTAAATCGTATTAAATTACACCACTCACCCGCCACAGAATACTTGTATCGGGTATGACGTCATACCCAGTGCGGCGGGTGCGGCGGCGCAGTAGTTCACCACTCACTCGCCACAGAATACTTGTCGCATCGGGTATGACGTCATACCCAGTACGGCGGGTGCGGCGGCGCAGTAGTTCATACGAGTCCGTCCAACGAAAAAAGTCCCGCGGAAATACACGGAACTAACAAGATTTGTTAGAGGATAGCGTACAGTCGCATAGAAACTAGCGCCGCGTCTACGGAACTTCTTTCGTTGGACGGACTGTAACGCCTGCGCTCGACCGCCCGCCATAGAGAATAGGAAGTTACCCGAAGGTTACGGCGCTTCACGAATACTCCCGATCGAGCCCGTATTGAAACGAAAAATTTTAGGCATACCAAATAATTCGTTGATGCAAATTTGTTCTTTATTTATATTTTAATAAGGAAGTAAATTGCGTATTAATGTTAAAGATTAGACCAGAATATGGGTTCTAAAGACGCTAATAAAGATAGAGGTGATTTTAGAATATATGAAAATATTTTAAGATATTTTTAGGTATAATGTACTTGAGTCGACAATAATAATATTATTATTTTCAATTCTTTTTAATTTTATGTTAGTTCAGTTTCACTTGTGATGGCGCACTGTGGATCGAAAAACGGCTCTAGAAGACATAGGAACTTAAATTTAAAAGTGTCGGTTTTTTTGCTTGAAATGGGTTCTAATAGCCAATATTATACTTATATGTCAGAATCCGGGTATATAGGACCATGATTTGACCTACTTAGTGATATACCGGTGTTAGATTATAGTCGTGGGCGCAGAATGTGGGATACGGGTAAACTAGAGAAATATCTCCTGTAACTTCTACACAGTTATAATTTGTTACAGAGTACTATCACCATGATACTAAGTAATACTCTGGACTCAAAAGGAAACACGGGCAGTTCCCAGGCCAGCATGTTGCCACGGCCATGTTCGAACGATCACTGTCGCTCTAAAATGAACAGCCACCCAGACTCTACCCAGTACCAAACAAAGTACTTGTGTATCATTTTAAGTAAACAAATCATGACATGATCCGACACGGCCATCCTACGTGGCACACGTCCGCGTGTGTAAATCTACAATACCAGATATTTCCAACATAGAATAAAACCGTTCGGTCATTCTGACTTCAATTAATTAAGAGAAATCCTTAGACTCTCACAGCCAGCCCTGTGGCTTCGGCAGTCATCAGTGACCCAATCATAGTCAACCTAATGACCAAGTCTCGTAACCATCCCTGTGGCTATAGCAGTCATCTCAGTGACCCAATCATAGTCAACTCAGTGACCAAATCTCGTGACCATCCCAGTGGCTACAGCAGTCATCTCAGTGACCTCTCACACAACCATAGTCATCATGACCAGGTCTCTTAACCATCCCAGTGGCTACAGCAGTCATCTCAGTGACCGCTCACACAACCATAGTCAACCCAGTGACTAGGTCTCGTAACCATCCCAGTGGCTACAGCAGTCATCTCTGTGACCTCTCACACAACCATAGTCATCATGACCAGGTCTCGTAACCATCCCAGTGGCTACAGCAGTCATCTCACTGACCACTCACACAACCATAGTCAACCCAGTGACCAGGTCTCGTAACCATCCCCGTGGCTACAGCAGTCATCTCACTGACCACTCACACAACCATAGTCAACCCAGTGACCAGGTCTCGTAACCATCCCCGTGGCTACAGCAGTCATCTCACTGACCACTCACACAACCATAGTCAACCCAGTGAACAGGTCTCGTAACCATCCCCGTGGCTACAGCAGTCATCTCACTGACCACTCACACAACCATATTCAACCCAGTGAACAGGTCTCGTAACCATCTCCGTGGCTACACCAGTCATCTCACTGACCATACAGTCTAGGCATCTCTGTGATCGTTCACAGTCAAGTCATCTCTGTTACCATACATAGTCCAGTCACTATATTACATTCAGTTACATTAATGGGTACCCGACTTTTCGGCTTCCCTATAATTCCACTACAATGCTCACGATAGAGCGCATTTGTAAATACATTTCGACTACTAAGTCTCTCGACGCATAGTTAAAAGACCTCATCAACTTAAATGGTACCTTTAAACTAACGTTCCTTTTTATTTCATTCTTTATTCTTAATCAAAACTACAGCACAAAAATCTTTCGTCTATCTGTGCTCTATCAAACCATCTTTATCTTACTCAACAATTTGCCTACCGCGCTTCTAAATAACAACTTCCATTGCTACCTACTTGTCATGAAGAACAAGAGCCTCGCTTCTTGTCTATCGTCAGTTCAAGTGGTGTACTTATTTACACACACAAACACAGTCGTCACAATTTTTTTATTTTTTTTTATAGACCTTAAGGCACGGTCGTATCTTTATAGGCTTCAGTATGCTCAATATACTACATTCCAGTTGCACGTATAAAACGCAATGAGTTAAAGGTTAACTTTTGTTTATCACTCTTAAAATTCCTTCGATAAACCTCGACCTTAATAAATCACAATACTGAATGGGACTCCAATAGTGTTTACACTATGAGCTATTTTTATTTCAATCAAATTGGTGGCATCATATCTTAAGACAGTAAAGTCATGTCGTTATCTGTCTTTCGCATTTTTATTTTATTTTTTATTATTGTAGTACATCTTCATCATCATCAGCCTTATTAATGTTCCCTGTGACAGGGGATGGGCCGCAATCCACCACGCGGGCCCAGCGCGGGCCGGTGGATATCACATATCTTCGAATTCTTGGTTCCAGGACATGCCGGCCTCCTCACGATGCTTCCCTTCACCGTTTTTGAGAGAAGAGGTTATAAAATAATTTAAACAATGCAAATCGCCTGCCCGGATTCGAACCCAAGAGTCACAACTTGCAAGTCGCGGCTAATACCACCACTGCTCTAGTAGTAGTACTGAATGAATAAAATGAATTTGCAGCTTTAATTATTTTCAAAAAAAGAAAAGCTAAATCCTTGAAGGCAATATTCAATTTGTAATAAATTAAGTTGCAATATTGAGGTCAAATTGAGTGTATGTCAATGCAACTCTATTATTATTATTATTTTTTTTTTTTTTTTTTTTTCATCTTTTCTTTAGTTAATTTTTTTTTTTACACATAACATGCCTTCTTAAGCTGATGGTGACCATTCACCTTCAACTGCAAAAAGTATCTTCATCAAAGATAAACAAGTAATTCATCAATATTGATATCATCACAACATAAACTACTGTAAGAACATCTTGTTTCGCCATTTCACTCTTTTCTTCTATACAAAGTGTTTACATTGAAACTCGGAAGAGCATATTTGCAACAATCTGCTCTACTTTCATCATCAAAAATTCCTTACAATGTCGTTATCGTACAACTGTCTTTAGGCGTAAGGCCTACGTAACATTCGTTCGGCCTTTTGGCAATACTTCAAAATAAAAGGATTTATACCAAACCCACTACCTACGTACTCAAGAACTCAAATCTACTCTAAAGTTGACTCATTAAGTCATTCCATATCCAACGGATAGATTTATTTTTGAGTTAACAATCTGTCGTCACAAGGCATTTTCATTCATGTAAAATACTGCCTTAAAAGCTCAACAGCAATCACCACTCTAAAACGCCAACTCAATAGTACCAAGACTCCGCAACATAGATTTACTATAATATGTAACACCAAGTAATAACAAGGCTGTTTCAGCTCCGCATCATCACGATCATCAGCATCAAACTGAGTATCACAATAGATTACAAAACTCAATTGTTACTGTTTATTTTTAATATTTGGTCCTAGGATAACCTTGATATTTGGTCCAAACCAAGTCATGTACGAAGTCAATTTACTATGAACAGGCATATTTTAAATCAATTTGCCAAAAGAAAAGCAACTAGGCCTAAACTGTCTTAATCTTTGTTACAGTTTCAGGATATGGTAAGCAGCTAGTGACTATCCATTCGACATGTGTTTTATCATCACTACCGTATTCTATCTCATAGTCTTAAAACTCAATAAATACTTTCAGTAAAAGAGCAATTCGTTTGATTTACAAACCATGTAAATACGTCGACTACACTAAGTCTTTCTAAACCATTGCTCTATCGATGCCGATCCGACAGTCTCACTGCACGGCTCAACTAACGTAAACACTTACGTAGGCTAGTTCCTACGAGTCCGCAACAATAGGTCTTTGAGTTATGGTAGTCAAGTTACAAAGGTCCGGATGTATTATTTGGAACTCATGTTGCTTATCTGGTGTTATGAAAGTTAAGAGCAATCGATTCTACAATGCAAAGACTTAAGCCGCCATAATAATCAAGCTCTGTAAAACTTTGTTTAGATTAGGCATTGAGTTCTCAGTGGTTTCACATTCATAAACAACGAACGTTTGTTATTTTTATAACCACTCACGATAACGTAGCTGAAACCTAATACTCATGACTTTACATTATTCATTATTTCAAAATGAAATCTGTTATGCGAACTTTATACCTTTCCATTACTGGTTCAGTAAACAATTTCATAATAATGCTTTCTGACTGGGCTGCCACTGAGTAATTTCCAACGGAAAAACCCAATTAAATCCTGTCCAACCCTGGAATCAAAACCAGTACCCCGAACTCAACAGTCGCGCCAGTTGGTAAGAGGCCAAAGGGGCAATTAAAAATGTAGTCGATGTTAGCTAAACAATTACACACAACCAACCATTAACCACAAATTAAGTTGACGTACTTTTACTTGACGTAAATTTAGTTGTACGCAGAAGCTCAGCTCACCAACATGAATACCCATCCTGGATGTACGGCAAATCGCCATATCCTACTGCTTCTTCAAGCACCAAACAGTCGCTTGCTCGTTAATCTGCTGAGTGGCTTGTAAAGGCTAGATCAGCGCTCACATTGATGTTATTTAATTTTTCCCATCCCTATCACTTCCACATCGATGTTTTGGACAACTTTAATTGCTTGGCTGACAACGACGTCATCATTACACTCTAGGTACACAACTTTTTGCTTTCAATACGTAAAAGCTCGTCAAATAATAAAAAAAACATCACGCCCGCGCTGTCCGCAGGGAAAAGCAGAGTTACTCAAGCAAAACACAGACAGTACAAAACATATCACCAAACCTTGTAAGTGACTATTGTTATAAATCGCCTGAATCTTACAGTGAAGATGAACTCTCAATTTCTGACCAAGCGTGATAACAACCGAGCAATACTGTCTCCGGTGTTCAATGTCTCTAAGATGTTTTAGCAAACCAATTTAACAGATTCAGATGTAATTCAATTTAAACAATCTCAATAGTTACGAAATAAATTGAATAGTGTTATCATTAATGATAAACATTCAATGTAATGACAAATGAAACATGAATGTCATTACCTGTGGTTTCTGCATCTTTCTTTCAAAGCCAATAAATTAAATTTGATTAAACCGCGTAGATAATATCGCAATAAAACTTCAAAATAACAAAGTCACATAGCATAGACTTCAAACTGCATAACAGCACTTCACGAAACCGAGAAATACGTTTCATCAAAGAAATACAATCAAAGGTAACTCACTCACCGGGGATGTCACCATTCCTCGTTCTCACTCAAACACATTACTTCACATCTTTGTCAGTCTGACAACATAGGACAAGATAGCGGTTATCTATCCCCATGGTATCATACTCTCAAAATGGGAATCGAACCCAATCAAATCGATTGAGCTTCTCAGTAGCTCTGGCCATGTAATAAACACGCAAATAGGTATCCACAACAATGTAGCAACTCTGTTATTAAAGAGTCCACACGCTAATAACAATTCTCACTGTTTTCACTCATCAGGAGATTTCTCAGCCCGCTCGTATCTCACTTCTGATGTCAGAATCCGGGTATATAGGACCATGATTTGACCTACTTAGTGATATACCGGTGTTAGATTATAGTCGTGGGCGCAGAATGTGGGATACGGGTAAACTAGAGAAATATCTCCTGTAACTTCTACACAGTTATAATTTGTTACAGAGTACTATCACCATGATACTAAGTAATACTCTGGACTCAAAAGGAAACACGGGCAGTTCCCAGGCCAGCATGTTGCCACGGCCATGTTCGAACGATCACTGTCGCTCTAAAATGAACAGCCACCCAGACTCTACCCAGTACCAAACAAAGTACTTGTGTATCATTTTAAGTAAACAAATCATGACATGATCCGACATATATATTTCATAGGACGCAATCTGGTAGGCAAAAGGGCAAGTTTTATTTTTTTTGCTAAAAAAATGTATGGAGCTGATATAAAAAATGCATAAATCACCGGAACCGCAAGACTAACCGTAATATCCTTGCACCCGGTTATAGAACTATTTATTTATGATTTTTTGACATACTTCGTATAACGAGAAAGACTGCGTTTTTTTTTTTAAAAATCCTCAACTTTTTTTACCTAATATATGCTATAAATAGAAATAGACGTGTTATGTGCTGTCTCTATCTAACTTAAAAAAAATATTTAAAATTATTAAAGATATTTTGATGTTTATTAACCGACTTCAAAAACGGAGGAGGTTCTTAATTTGTTTGAATTTTTGTGTATGTTTATTCAGAGATATCTTCGCCAATTAATAACCGATCTTGATGATTTGTTTTTTGTTTGAAAGAGTATGGTCCCGGATTGTTTCCAGTTAAATTTGGTAAAGACTTGTTGAATAACTTCGGAGATATTCAATGGAACTCTTCAATAAATGACGGTAAACCACCATAGATTGCTGCAATCGCATGTCTGTATATTGTTAACACCATTTCATAACGTAATATCACACCAGTAGACTCTGAAGGGGTACGCAGATGTGTACAGTTCACCCTTCTACACTCTCATTTCATCAGTTATGTCCAAGTTCCCTGTTATTGGGGTTATCTATTTGGGCATAGCATTTTTGTTTGAAAGAGTATGGTCCCGGATCGGTCCCAGTTAAATTTGGTAAAGATCTGTTAAATAACTTCGGAGATATCCAATAGTACTCTTCAATAAATAACGGCAAAACACCCAAAATGGCTTTAATCGCATGTCTATGAAATATATAAGTATGAAATTGGCTATTAGAACCCATTTCAATAAAAAAAACCGACACTTTTAAATTTAAGTTCCTATGTCTTCTAGAGCCGTTTTTTCGATCCACAGTGTGGCGGATTGAACTATTGGCCTTGAAAAAAAATTATCTAAATTTTTCAGTGATCGTTCGATCGAGTCTCCAAAAGGCGACCGCTAAAGCCAGGTCTGACCATACCCATAGGTATTTTGGTACTGGGTATTAGTACTGGGTATATGTCCATACCCATACCTTTGAGGCCGGGTATAGAATGTTGCAGGTATATCTCATGCCTACTGTCCGTCGTCGCAGCGGAGCTCCGACAAAGCAGCGCATCACCCTCCCTCCCGCTTCGTCTCTTGTCCGTCGATCCGTTGAAACGTCGCGCGCGACGACGCAACGGTCTAATGGGGCATGTCATAAAAAATGTATGGAATACGACGCAGCGACGACGCAACGCAGCGCAACGCACTAATGGGGCCTCGCTCTTAGCGTGAGGCCTCATTGCGCTGCGTTGCGTTGCATCGTCGTAGCGTCACGCAGCGTCGTTTTACATTATATTTTTTAGTGACATGCCACATTATGCGTTGCGTCGTCACACGCGATGTTTCAACGGATCGACGGACGGGAGATGAAGCGGGGGGAGGGTGATGCGCTGCGCTGTCGGAGCTCCGTTGCTACGAAATCGCGACAGACAGTGTTTGTTACGAAAATTTCGATCCACTGTCGAATCTGAAATCCACGCTGAGATGCTACGCTGTGACAACGCGCGTATGAAGTCGTGCGGGTGTGGCATACAATGCGTTAATCCATTGCAAAGACACAACGCAACATAATCAATATGGCCTCAGCCCAGTATAAAATGTACACTCGAAATCATGCTCTGATGAAAACTCGACTTTGAAATTTTGAACCACCAAATACGCGTGAGACTTTAGGATCTACTTAGGTACACTTAAGTAACCTACAAAACAAGCCATTAGCTCTCAGACTAACTACATAAATAACAGGAATACACATTATACTCGTGCCAACCCTATAAATTAGAACACAGAACAATACTTATACCTAATGACTTAATTTCCGTTTTCACCTGAAAACGCTAAATCACACCTCTGGAAGTTCTGGAACTAATTTAGAGGTCAGTGACCGCATCTTTGGTGTTTAGGTCATTACCCTTTAAACTGTCGCCAGTGGTATATGTAAATACAGGAATGTAATAGCCTAAGATCCCACCGCTAAAATCTGCAGGCACTTTGTTTTTGATAAAACTTCAGTAACAATGCACTGGTCGAGTCAAAGCTTCCAGAGTCTTGACCATCGACACCGAGTTGCCAGTATGTCGGTTTTTTATTGGTTATATTTCGGGGGGTGTGCGATGGAACTGCGCCATTTGATTCCGTCTAGCCTTTTCCTTCATCGGACTACAAGACGTACGGCAATGCGCCATCGATACATGGTGGACATCCCACCCATTCGCACAAAGGATTTTTCGAATACTTTTATTGTGCGGACAGCTAAGGAGTGGCTTCCCTGCCAGTCTTTGTTTTCTGATAGCTACAACCTAGGTGTCTGTAAGTCAAGAGTGAATAGGTTACTTCTAGGCAAGCGTGCTTCACTGTAGACCACATCATCGCTTATGATCAGGCAAGATAATGTAAAACGCGAGAATATAACAAAAAAAATACAAATTTTCGTAGTAACTATTTTAATATCAAGTACCTATGTACTTGATACTAGAATAGTTTGCTGCACGGTCACCTGGCAATATCTAGCCGCAAATACCTTAATTAAATAAATTATAATAATGTTATAATTTATGTAATTAAGGTATTTGTGGTAGTTGTTAGCGATAGTTTACCCCAGGTATATAAGCTTTTCAAGTGAATCCAACGTCATTTGAAAGAAAGTGATGTACAAAATGGAAAAGAAAAGGTTGCCAGCTCTCAGATAACCGCAATTTATGGGTTGCCAGTTTACCTGTTTACACTCATAAATTGCGACTAATTGAGAGCTGGCTGATTTTGCATACGTATTGCGATACGGGAGACTTTGCTCGGCAGTGGGATAACACCTCCTCGCGTGTGTTCCTCATTACTGAGAGTCGTGATTCCTCCCTGTCGTCGTGGAAGCAACTTATCCTTCAGTAATTTGCGCTATCTATGCCTTTCTTTTGCGTCGTGGAGAGCATCGTGCAGTTTTGGTGTTCAACGATGTGCGGACTTGGTCTGACCATCTTATTGGACTGCGACCTCTAGGACGTTTCTCTTCAATCTTGCCAGTAACCATCTGTTGTGTAGGTTGTTTCCATCTTTTCTGGCGATGTGACCAAAGAACTCCAATATCCTATGAAGGCAGATCGTGGATAGTCAGATCTTGATATTCATTTCGCGGAGGATGGAGTCGTTGGTGCGAAAAGCGGTCCAAGGGATTAGCATCATCTTTCTCCAGCACCACATCTCAAACGCATCTATGCGGTCAAGGTCAGCTTTCTTTAAAGTCCACTTTTCGGCCCCGTAACTGAAGATTGAGAACACTAGGGAATTGACCAATTTCACTTTGATCTTACGTGAAACATTTCGGTCTATTAGCCGGTATTTTTAGCCATCCCTAAACACCTCATTATATCCTTCTATCCTTCTCTATTTATAAGCTTGTGTTATCCTGGGATAGTAAAAGCTTATAATAATAATAATTGCGGCTATATATTGACAGGCAACCCTACTGTAATTTATTCTTCCATCAAGTATCTTTCATAAAAATAAACTTTAATCAAAAACACTATGACTGCAGATTTTTGCGGTGGGATCTCGAACTATAAAGGTTCAAAACTTTACTTGTCAGGTGTACGTTAAGAGGGTATAATACTGAACTCTCGGGATTTCAACTTGGATTAAACAACCAAATTGAAACTGGTGAATATAACAGTAAACTAACAGTTATTATTGGATGTCATCTAGATCTACAGTTATTTATGATGATGATGATTCTCGGGCAAAGTGTTATTGCGTTTTCTTTCATCTGGAATTTCTCGTTTACAGCCTTTTTTTTTGGGTGTGAAATCATCCAATGACTTCTCCCGTTCTGGGTGAGGCGGCAAGGCGTGTCAGACTTTTACTGACTAAAACCCACCCGTGTTCCTTCAGTTGCTTGAATTGGCATCATCTTTCTCCAGCACCACATCTCAAACGCATCTATGCGGTCAAGGTCAGCTTTCTTTAAAGTCCACTTTTCGGCCCCGTAACTGAAGATTGAGAACACTAGGGAATTGACCAATTTCACTTTGATCTTACGTGAAACATTTCGGTCTATTAGCCGGTATTTTTAGCCATCCCTAAACACCTCATTATATCCTTCTATCCTTCTCTATTTATAAGCTTGTGTTATCCTGGGATAGTAAAAGCTTATAATAATAATAATTGCGGCTATATATTGACAGGCAACCCTACTGTAATTTATTCTTCCATCAAGTATCTTTCATAAAAATAAACTTTAATCAAAAACACTATGACTGCAGATTTTTGCGGTGGGATCTCGAACTATAAAGGTTCAAAACTTTACTTGTCAGGTGTACGTTAAGAGGGTATAATACTGAACTCTCGGGATTTCAACTTGGATTAAACAACCAAATTGAAACTGGTGAATATAACAGTAAACTAACAGTTATTATTGGATGTCATCTAGATCTACAGTTATTTATGATGATGATGATTCTCGGGCAAAGTGTTATTGCGTTTTCTTTCATCTGGAATTTCTCGTTTACAGCCTTTTTTTTTGGGTGTGAAATCATCCAATGACTTCTCCCGTTCTGGGTGAGGCGGCAAGGCGTGTCAGACTTTTACTGACTAAAACCCACCCGTGTTCCTTCAGTTGCTTGAATTGGCCTTGGCCGCGATAACTCTTTTTCAAATTTATCCGCGACCCAGACAAGCATCGGCCCTCGCGGACCCCGTTAGTTCTGCAGACATCTCTTGGAGGCGCGCGTGGAACACAACGCACCGTCGTCTCGGGCCTGGTGCTTATCGGACGGTTAGCTACCCATTACTCGCCGTCCGCAAGCCCGTGTCTACGGTGGCCGGGAATAGGCTTGCGACTCCCGACGCCCAGTTGACTTGGTCTTGTGCCAGTATCCGGAAACTTTGATTAACGTACAAAAATCTAACTTTGACGTACGAGTAGTAATCTTGATAGTCGCCAAATAGCTAAGAGTATTCCAAGCAAGAGGCTCCAGCAATCAATATAGTCTATCGCTTCAGTCAATTATAGGGAATCGTTAATACTAAAGAATTCTATGAAGATGATAAGGAAAGTGGTACCTTTCAGGCTTCTACTAACAAATGACTAATCATGACGATTTATGAAAAAGTTTAACCGTATCGTGGTTCGGGCCGAAGAATGATGCCATGTGGTTGCCGAGGCTAAACGCTAACTGACAGCATTTGTCTACTAGGTATCGGCCAATAGGGATGTTAACAGAAAATTTGTTTTTATCCGGCAGGTAGATTAATAAAAAATATTGGACACGTATTTTTTCTTTTGAGATACGAGCTGCCGGATCTACAGTGCTCGCGACGCGCGTCTTGCGTAGCTCGCGCTTACGTACGTACTCACTACACAAGCGGTCGTGTCACCGTCCACGAGCACACTGCGAGCCGCCTTTGGGTTCGCAGTGGTACGGCCACTCGGCGGGTCACTGCGAGCTTACAGCGCTCCACGCGCGAGCGGCTCGCAGCGGGCTCGTGCCTACGTACTCACTTGATACCGTATCGGATACATTACATGCTACACTGCTAAGTGAGTACCCAGCTACACATAAAGTAACGAATGCGTTGAAATATCGGGTGAAATCACGGCGTTAGTACACTTTATACTGACATAGTGACGTCCCAAGCCCCGACTCCTGGTGGCCTACCCCCATCTTTTACAAAACAACCTCAATTTGAGTACACTTTCTTTCGAGCTCTTATTGAGAATTCTCATTATCATACCCTCACCTTAGTTAAGCGATATCAATTTAATACAGAGTAGTGTTGGAAATGAACGAATGATATGAAATATTTGTCTATGACCCAATATAAGATCGTTTTCCATCAACTTTGACAAGACTTTGACCGTTAAATCCGCGCATGGTCCGAAACGCATTTACAAGATGTCATATAGAAAAAATACAACTTTAGTTAACATTAAAAATGTTAGTTCTTATCAAAATATCATTTATTTGAGAAATTTCCCTAGAAACGAAAACACTTTAAAGATTTTTTGGTTGGGATGCAAGGAAAGCATTTTTTTTCTATATAGTTTAATATTCATAATACGAATCGGAACAAAACAGTTGAAACAAAAAATAGGTGTCAACGTAGCGCGCGCATTTTTAAAATTCCTTTAGAGAATTAAGTAGAACTTATATAGAAGAATAGAAATAGAAAGAATAGTATAGAAGGAAGTAAAACTTTATAAATATGAATAATAATGCGTAAGTAAAGAACCCTATTACTATATTACACTTGATACATAAGTATCAGTAGATTAAATAACTATTACATACACAAAGTCAGTACATAGTAAATCTTTCAAGTAAAAATTTTGCAGACGAATCCATCAGCGTGTTACATGCCACCAGCTCGACCTACTATGGGAGTTCTTAAATTCCAACCGGGATGTCGCAACAGCATACAATGGAACAACGCAGGCGAAGGCGTACGCCAAAGAAATGTGGCGGGAAATTTCCCAAATTTTGAATGCACAGGGTGACGGCGCCCTTAAGGATTGGGCGGGCTGGTGTAAAGTAAGATCTTTATTTCTTTTATCAAGGGTTTTTAATATACTTATAAAAAAAAAAAACCAAATCAGGCGAGCCATTTTTGATTTTTTGCGTGACCAACGCAAAATCTAAAACAGACTCAATAGTCTGTTTTAGATTTCAATACAATTTAGATGTCAATACAAACGGCAATAAATAATTTATAGCTACACATTTGCAACTGAGCCGGAACATTCTGATGCTCAAGAACCTAGCGAAGCAGACCACTATGGAACGCAGGGCGGCTATTGTTTGTTCCGGCGCTGACCACCGCGGCCAAAGCTATCTCTTTCACTCACGTGACTCACTGTCTGTTTCGCACACCGCGAAGCCGTTTAAATAAGTTTCTCTGTGCCGCCAAGTGTCGCTGGTCGCGCGCGCACGCTTAAGTCCTATATATTGATATATCTTCACCGCAAAGATTACTTACTAAGCGAGTTTGTTTTCAACACCCCTAACATTTGGAGACCACGAATTGATCATAAAGCATGCAGAATGAAGATCGGACGGTGCCACCAAACCAAGCACCCTATCTGTGCTGTGCCTACAACTGCGGTAGACAAGGCGAGCTGATACTGAAATGAAACTCCGCTCCTAATTTGACTCACCTACCATAAGGACCTGTGTAGTGTGTAATGGTTTGGTTTTGGGAAGTACGCCCAATTTTAGTATACCTACTTAACCTAAAATTGATATTGCTTTTAGCTGAGTTATGTTCACCAGTTTCACACTTAATACTTTATCTGGAGTAAGATTAATTACGATAATTTATAAGTAGGCACTAAATAACGACGAAGTATGCCTACTTAACTAATATACTTTCTACTTTACTAGCAGAGTCAGTTTAAATTTCTTAGGTAGGATAGGTACCTAACCTAGGTATATTACTTGCACTTCGCTTACGGGACCACCTTGGCATTTTCCAGACTCGCCGTGAGCACATGCTTCTTGGGTCCCGCTGGAATATGCTGCTTTAAATCTACCTCTGTCCCAGCTAGTGCTTGCATCCTGTGCTGTGTGATCTGCTTTGCTCATGTGTGAGTTGCTGGCTGACAAGCTGTTGTCATAACTATTGCACGACTTTCATGGTTTGGCTTTTGTTGTCTTAACTTACATGCGGTATCCAATACCACAACAAATAATCAATATTTATTTGTTCAAGACAATACAATATTTATTTCTTGTCAGTATGTTCAGTTTTTTATAAGCTTTCACTATGTCTGCTGATTTGAAACCTCTTATTCAGCAATGTGATAAAATAAAGGCTAGAATAACTATATTTATACAATACTTAAATTCTGTAACCCTGATAGCACAGCTGACAGCATTCCTAAACAAATACTTGTTGAAATTGAGATAAAACTCAAGATTCAAAGAGTTGTTGATACAGTTTGATGATTCATAATTTAAAATAGAAACTTTGGATTCTGACCAGCTAAATAAAAATGTTAGTTATTAAAAAATACTAACTGTAATTCAATGCCTAGCTGCCAGAATATTAAACAAGATTGCGACAGCTATATAATTAGGTTACCTACCATTCAGCTGCCTCCCTTTGATAGAAACTATTATAAAGTGCATGGAATTTTGATACACTTTTGATTCTTAAGAATCTAACATAATCAAATCATTATAGTACACTGCTGCCAATCATAAATTAATTTGAAATTTGCTTACTGATTTGTTTGTAATGGATAAATTTAATAACTGCAAAATTCTTTCATCAGTAAGGTATATTATTCCTGAGTAACAGGCTATTATTTTATTCCAAAAAAGGGTCCTGTGGGGTGGGCCATGGGAATGATGCTGCGGGGGAAAAGCTAGTTTGTATATATTATGGACTTAAAACTAGATGGTGCCACAGGTCTCATATGGAAGAAACACCACCTACTATTGCTGCTTCTTCAAGAATTGAGTTCTATAATTTCTTGCCAAATCATGCTGACGTTTTAGTAACCTTTTACTACAGCAATTAATAGGACATTATTCATTATACCCAGTCAGTTTGAAAAATTGACAGATTTTTAACAAATTCTATATTGCCCGGTGACTATACATAGTGCCCTAATTAACTTCTTGCCTACAGAGACTTACTGCCGCACTCAGGGCTGTTAATGGTTACTTATGATGATCCTTAGTATTGATTTTAGTACAAAATCTATACTAAGGAGCCTTTGAAGTAACCAATAAATAGTAAATGTTTCTGAGTGCAGCAGTTAAGTTCTGCTGAGTGACTTAAGTAGGAATACCTTTATCTTGTGCTTGAGTAGATTTATTTCACGACGAGGTAAACCTCATCACACTAATATTATAAAAGCGATAGTTTGTGATTATATGTGTGTGTGTGTTTTTACCCGACTGCTGAAGGAGGGTAATGTGTTTATATGTATGTATGTATGTTTCTTCCTATGTGGCGTTCTAGAGACCAAACGCGTCGGCCGATTTTGATGATTCTTACGTCAATCGATTTGTCTGAACCTTGCGAGTGTCACTGACTATATTAAAATTTTAAAATAGAAATATGGCGGATTTTGGGTGCCATATTGTGGGTTTCCAAATTTTTATTTTCTTCCAAACCCATCTTGTGGGGTATCAAAATAAAGAGTTTTAAGGTGATTTTAAAAATATAGAACACATATGTTTAAATGTACCTAATTCGAAAAAAAATGTTAACTAAAAATTAATAAATAAAAAAAGTTAATTCAGTTAGGATACATTCCTCCAACTGCACAGCATAATTTTCTTCTTGTTTCGTCTTTTTAGTTCGCTTTTTAAGCAGTCGGGATTTCTGATTTTTTAATTAACTTTTTTATGTTTGTTATTTCTTCACGCCAGAACGGCTGAATGGATATGGATGAAATTTGGCACAGAGATAGATTATAGTGAGGAATAGCACATAGGATACTTTTCATCCCGGAAAAATGTTCCGTCGGGATCATTCTCGACATTCACGCGGGCGAATACTGGACAAAAGCTAGTACTGTAATAATGCAATAAAATTTTAGGAGCTAATAATAAACTGAACAGCCTGCTCAAGGAAAGTGTACGGTTAGTTAGCGACTACACGAGCAAGGAGGGTATAGCGTTCAAATTATCCTGCGTATGCACCGCATTTCGGCGTTATCTAGGAAGCGGGAGTCAAAAAACAGCCAAATATAATTTAAAGCGCATATCGTGTTACACTAGTTTAACCTTTGAAGAGTTAGCCACTATTTGGGCAGATTGGAGCTATTATGAAGTCACTTCCGATTACTTCAATGTCTGCTGATCCATCTGATCCTTACACCTGGGCACTTCGTTGTGGATCGGCCATTGAGCTCACTGCCTTTAACCGTTATCGAAAGATTAATCATAAACAGATAACAGCACATTGAATCCTGAGAGCACTTCTGGTCCCGTTGGACGAAGGACTATCTAGCCACTCTGCAGCAACGCTTTAAATGGCGGCAGCACAACACCCAAGTTCGTGTCGACGACCCTGGTCTTCATCCTGTATGACTAGCTGCCACCTATGAAGTGGCTGTACCCAGGCGCGGCGTACACTCCTGCATACGCCGTCAACTCTTCATAGATCGACGTTAGAACAGAAAAAGGCGTCATTCATAAGCCTGTCTCTATACTAGCCCTACTAGTTTCAAAAAAGTATATTTAAGGTGCAGGTTAGCTGGAACAATCTGATGCTCAAGAACATTACGAAGCAGATCTGGGTGGAACGCAGCACGGTGACTTTGGTGAGTGAAATAGATGGCCGGCGCCGGCCATCTATTTCACTCACTTTAGTTGAGAAAAGGCTAGGCAGATTGATTGATCAATATTAAATATAGTTATTTTTTTTCAGTATTGGGTGGACTTGAAGTCGAAAATTAAGAAGAAAGAAAAGAAAGAAAAATATTTATTTGTGACCCGCACAGGAGACACGAGAAATAAGCATAAAAATTACACAATAGTCAAAATAAAAAACCCCGTGCGAGACCAAAAAGGCTCCTATCTCAGCATGTGCAGCGATATCCAAAAAAGGAAATAACCCTGCGCTGATATTCTGATAGGGCCCTCTGTTCATGCCACGGACACACTTACGGAAACGGAAAATACAATAAAAAAATAAAATAGTATATATAAATAACAAAAGAAATATAATAAACACAGAAAATGGGTCAAAATATGTGTAAGAGGGTTGCTGCGGTGCGGGCTTCTCATGTGCGGACGGGAGAAGGACCTTCCACTGAGAAGCCCCTAACCGACATAGAACTAAAGTTCCTTGATATACTTGGGGAAGATTTTGGCTTGGGCCTGCCAGGCGTTCGGGTGGAACTGGTAAGAAAATATAGCACTTGTTACACATTATTTATTGTTGATTACAATTTTAACCGAGTTCTTTTGTTATCTCTTTTGCAGCCTCCAGAAATTAATGACCCCGCGATTATCTGTGCGGTGGAATCATTTGACCCGTCACCCTCCATTTTGCAGAATCTGGTTGTTGAGACAAATGGCATAAATTCTCTCCAAGAATTTATTCCATTCGTTCAACAGCCAGTGACCAGATCTCCATCCCCGGTATCCCAACCACCTGCATCACACTCCCCACTTCCAATACGCACATTTGCCGATATACACCCAGCACCTCCTGCATCACCCTCCCCGCGTCTTGCAACTAGCTCCCCACATCCTGCAAGAATCTCCCCACGTCCTGCGACAATCTCCCCACGTCCAACATTCATCTCCCCACGCCGAAGACTTCGTAGGCGAGAGCCGCCTATGACTCAAGAGGCATCAAGACGTGCCCTAGTACATGCCGCACAAATGCATGCGAGGCTGCTGTGGGGTTGACCGAGGCTGCTACGAGGATGAGCGCTGCATTCGAGAGATCAGTGGACGTACTGATGCGCATTGAAAGGTAACAAAATAAATTAAAACATGCAAATAATATGACAGCCTGTTACTGTCCCACTGCAGAGAATACCTCTTTTTATAAAGGGAATGCATGAGCATTAATCGCCACGCTTGCTTTTTCTCACGATATTTTCCTTGACCAATTTTAGCTATGTCCAAGATAAACTTCTTATGAAGAGAGTTCTTTACCACTGGACCACTGCACACCGGCCATCACAACACAACGATAATAATATTCATATGTAAATAACCTTTATATAAATAATTTGGTTACATAAGTATATGTTTTTCTTTTAATGTATGTTATGTATTATTGTTGTCGCTATTATATATTCATACTGATATTATAAATGCGAAAGTAACTGTCTGTTACGAGCGTTCAATTCCGGGCAAGTACCAATGTGACTTTTTCTGTTCATATGTACTTTCTAACTTTATTTTGGATATGGCTGACAACGGTGAAGGAAAACATCGTGAGGAAACCTGTAGCATTATTGCGTAAGTGAATTCGGCAAGGCAAAGGGCAACAGGTATGTGCGGGCTGCTGGTCTTATTATTAGTATACGTTTGTGAATGCTCCATTGGTGCAATTGCTGCAAAGAGTTTCAGTGCGAGGATAAAACAATAAATCATGATTACATAGAAGAAAAGCATATTTATTTCTTATCATTTAAATTATTTAGTACCTCTATATTTATAAATACTACAACTAACATCAGAACAACAGAAAAATACCATAAAACAGGAAAAACAACAAAACACAGAAAAATAAAACAGAACAACAACAACAGAAAAATATCCCTTGTATTTTTTGTTTCAGCATCTTCAGAGCCGCATACCGACAGTAGCTGCACAATAGTGTTTTTTTTTAACACTGCTACATTCAGAGCTAGCTACAGTTTATTATTTATATAAATAAAATATTATCCTAGCACATTGCGCTTTTTTATTTCGTGCTTCCATTCAAACTTCTACACAACTTATATAATAAGTAGTTCTAGGGCTAGGTGTGGGCCTAAGCTTCCTAGATGCCATACAATTATTACTTTACCATTAGTCAGTAGGTAATTGTGTAGCTCAATTCAGAATTACTTACTTAGGAGCTCGAGTACATTGAAAAATTACTTTGAAGTAACATCAATAAAAATACAATATGGACTAATAAAATAACGTTCATACAATCTAATAATAATAATTACTAAAAATAAACTACTTCTCTACTTCTTCTTCTGTCCATGTATTCCAGTCCAAAATTAAATTGTATCTCATACAAGTTTTGGTCAGCTGAAAACTTTATTTGAGAATTTCCTATGACTTCCTTGGAGATAATTGTTCATTTATAGCCCTCGCCAAACTTCTTGGCCGCCCTGAAGTTGGTTTACCGGATGGGCGAGGCACGAAACGGTGCTCTGTTTTTGTATGAGATTTTCTACTGCGCAGCCATTGTAGCCAACTTCAGGGCGGCCAAGAAGTTTGGCGAGAACTATACGTGGGTAGAAGCAGCACATAGTCGTAAATGCCGCCTTTCCCACAGTCGCTGAACAAGGGCATGCCGTGTTGCGACACGCTGCTGAAGAGCGATGTTGCTACTGCGTGGCTGTTCACCTACAATACTTTGCGACTGCAGTTGGGCTTCTAAAATCACATCTTCATTGCTTAATGGTTCTACAGGTATATTAGCCCGATTACAAATGTTGTGTAATATAACACAAGCATTTACAATCAAGCCAGCTACTTCTGGAGAGTAATGCAATACTCTGTGAATCAATAAGCAACGAAAACGCGATTTTAGAAGCCCAATAGTGCGCTCCACAATATTCCTTGCACGGACATGCAATGTGGTGTAGTGTGCTTCTGGCGAGTCAGCTGCTGCATCCAGTATCGGCGTCATCATACTCTTTCTCAGTGGGTATCCAGAATCCCCTATTGATAAAAAGTTAACGTAAATGTTAAGTCAATCAAGTTTGCAAATTAAGTTTTTAACAAGTAGGTACCTACCAAGAAACCAAGTGTCGTTGGTGTTGCCAAGTTTCTCCAAATGAGATCTTAGCGGATGAGTAGCCCATATGAATGAATCGTGATTTGCGCCACCATGACTTGCGTCTACATTCAATATTTGCATGTCTGCATCACAAATCTGAAAGAAATGTTCTTAATTAGTACCTACATATATGTCAAAGGATGTTAAGTGCCATTCCTATTATAGAGTGTAAAACGTCGCTTTTTGGTTTTTGATTTGCCCACCAAGGTTATCTAAAGTAAGTAGGTACCTACCTACATTGATTTGATGAGGTTTTTACCACTAGGAGCAAGGTTTATAAACTTATGTTTATAACAGTTTAACTTTACTTACTAACTGTACATTTAAAGAGTGGTAGTGTTTTCGGCAGTAATAGCGCTCCTCATGCACTACTGGGCGTATAATAGCTACTTGGCTGCAATCAATACAGCCAAGTACCCCAGGAATTCCGAATTTATTGTAAAATCTGTAATAAATGAAATTGACATCAAAATTTTATTTAACTAACTTCATTTTCAGCAAAGTATCACTCTGCAACTAATAATATTGTAATGTAATAGGAACATACTTTGTTTTTATTGTATTTCTTTCTTGCTCAGTAACCGGGAATATTATATATTTTTGGCGCATCTGCAGCGAGTTGAGACACTTAGTGACCTGCGAGATGGCTGAGGACACGGTCTGTTGGGCCCCAAAATGGCCCTCATTGTTGCCTGTGGGACGTTGGTAGGACCCAGTTGCGTAAAATGACAATGCAATCAATACCTAGAATGAATAAATATAAGTTACTATGTATAGTGGTTAAGTGGTTTAACAGATAGGTACTTACTTAAATTATGTACACTGTTTTAGTGTATTATTTGCATTATTTATGTATATAATTTATAAGGAAGCCTACCTTCGTCTCCACAGACAAGTCAGTCGATCTTTTCGGGCTGTTCATATGTGGCCTCAGCTCATCACACAGGTTACGTGCTAACTCCTTCGACAATCGGTACCTTTTAATAAACTCCGCTTCGTTAAGATCGAAGGGGTTAGTGTGTTCACGCAACTGCATACGACGCCGCTTTCTCGAAGTATTGTTTTCCGAGTTGTCGGCTTCCAGAAATTCAAAATATATGTCGTATACACCCGCCATTTTCAAAACGAATTGATAAAAGCTGATAGACTAGAAACAAACAAGTAAATAAATTAAAATTTACCTATGTAATATAATAAATGTATGTTGTATATAAACAAGAAATAATTACCTATGTGTATATCGAACGGTAAATCGAACGTGAACGTTGGGGTCTTGAGGCAATCCACTGGATGGACCGGACGATGTAGCTACGTTTGGGGGAAACTTATATCCAGCAGTGGCTTTCGGCTGAACCGCTGAAATTATGATGATAATTATGCAATAAAATCGCTTCAAATGCAATTCAATCGATAATTTTACCAACTAACTAAAAAACAACCAAATATTTGAGAAAAATTATTGAATCCACTCACTTATATAAATAAATACGTATTACTTACCGTTTATATCACGGAAGTGATAATTTTTGTATTTATTTTGGAAAATGTTAATAAATCGAGCCCGCCAAAGCAACTTTTTTTAACTGTCAAACAAAACCATTTTTTTTTTGTAAAAACGATATCGCTAGTTGTCAAAAAGCACGCTGTGGTTTGAATTTTAAATGAACTATAAGACAATCGGCATCCAAACACTATCAAAGCCTAAACAAAAACAACTTCGTAGCGTTATCAAAGTGAGCTTTTTTAAACGACGTCATGGTACGAAAACGCCACATAAGGTCAAATTGATACCGCGCTAAGAGCTTGTGGTCACCCCCCTGAACTTTGATGCACTTTATCTTTGTCAATTATTATTGATTTGGTAAAGCAAAAAATACGTGTCCAATATTATTTGATAATCTCACTGTAGAATTATCATTTTTCTATCTAGGAAATATCCCTTTTACGAAGACGATGACCGCATAATATTGAAGCGGTACTTGGGAAATCTATTATATTTATTCTGAATAGGAGAGAGTAAGCTTTATTTTCTTTTTCAATTTAAAGGTTATCCACACAAAACTAAGTAAGTAACCGTAAATAATAACTTAATCGACGCCCACCAAAGCGAGAGTTAAACAATCTTGAACAAACCGAGCCTACACTTCCGAAGTAATAAATAAAATATATTAAAACCATTCTTTACTCTCCTACTTTTTTTACAGCCCATTTATTAAACTAACACTCCGGACAATGTTGTATTTCAACTGGAGAGTGAATACGTTTTCCTATTGACCGCCCCGAAAGCCTTTTTTGGTATAAAAATGTCGCTGAATAAAATAAGAACACAACCCTACACTACAGGTAGTAAAACGGTAATATTTGATAAAGTCGTTTTTTATTTTCTTCTATTGGTGTGATAAAAAAATACCTGGGAGATATAAAGGGCATGTTTAGGGAGGTATTTTTCTTTTTGGGAGTCCGTTGGATGTGGGAAACACAGGACTGATCGACGTTCTAAATCAATAAAGTCAGAATAAATACGACGGTTATATCTAACAAAATTTGTTTATTCAGATTCTTAGTCCGTAAGTTTGTTTTGCTAGCGATCGCCGGCAGTATCCCCTGTTGGGAATTAAGGTTCTTCAAACGAGTCACGTTTTTATTAGATAAAGGAAGACGTGACTATGAGAAAAGGAGAGAATAGATTTTTAAACAACTTCAAAAAAAGATGAGGTACTCAGTTAGGTTGTTTTTTTTTTTGCAATTGAAGTACATAGATCCATAAACTGCTAGTACGGTGCAGTTTACCCAATCCATATACTAACCATAGTAACTGGGTGACCTAGCTCTGATCGGATGCAAATAGAATAAACAAGTTTTTCCAAAAATATTCTATACAAAATAAAATAAAACAAAGTATAATAAAATCAAAAACTAAAGAAACGAAGACAAAAAATAACGCTATCTATAGCTGGGCTTCAAACCTGCAACCTTCGGCGTAGTGGACCACCGCCTTTATCATTAGGCTACGACAGCAGTGGCGGCGGTATTACGAACCAGCGCGGGCTCATCTTTGTGCGTGAAAATACGGTGAAAACGAATTTTCCCGGATATGACCTAGATACATTTTTCGCCCCCTGCATTGCACATTTTATCGAAATCGTTGGATCTGTTTTCGAGAACGTGATTACAAATATATATTACTAGCTGTTTGCCCGCGGCTTCGCTCCCGTGGACCACCCCACAGGACCCGTTTCGGAATAAAAAAATAGCCTATGTCACTCAGGAATAATGTAGCTTTCTATTGGTGAAAGAATTTTTCAAATCGGTCCAGTAGTTTCGGAGCCTATTCGGTACAAACAAACAAACAAACAAAAAAATCTTTCCTCTTTATAATATTACTAGCTGTTGCCCGCGGCTTCGCTCCCGTGGGCCACCCCACAGGATCCGTTTTCGGGATTAAAAAATAGCCTATGTCACTCAAGAATAATGTAGCTTTCTAATGGTGAAAGAATTTTTCAAATCGGTCCAGTAGTTTCGGAGCCTATTCGGTACAAACAAACAAACAAACAAACAAACAAAAAAATCTTTCCTCTTTATAATATTAGTATAGATTAGTATAGATTATGTCACTGTAAAAGCCCGAACTACGGTAAAACCTAGAATATACCGGTAAAACCTAAGATAATAAGACGGTGAAACGTAACATTTACCAAGTCTGACTGGTAAAATTCCGAAATGATCTATGTTAATCGCAAATTCCGGTCTTTTATCGGCAATCACACGGTAAGTCAGACGGGTAAATGTTAAAAAAATTTAATGTCTATGATGCATCACACGCATAATGAGAATAATTAAGGACTAATTGAATAGCTTCACAAAAATAGGTATCTATTATGTTTCATAGACAATATTTTATTCGAAGATGTGTCTTTTGTGTCACATCTTTTTGATTCAATGCTTTTTTTTCTCAGAAACATTACATAAAACTGATCAAAATATGTCGAATTTGTGCAGAATAGTCTATTATAACCATCAACCGAAAGACGTCTACATGTGGACATAAAGGTAAAAAGTATCACCACATCTATCGGTCCTGTGTTTCTCGCAATTAACTCCCAAATGATAAGAAGCTACAATACTATCTTGCTAACCTATTAATATTGTTACATTCATTTATTATTTGATATTTTCATTTGGCCAAGTTATGGCATTGTTAATTATAATGAGAATCACTCTATAGTTGAACAACTAATAAGTTAAAAATTAAACTAATAAAAACTAACTTTTTAATAAAAACTAACTGCCAAAGAAAAACACAACAATGTCATAAAAAGGAAATACTATAAACTATACACCGGTTTTAAAATCATGTAGGTATTGTTTATCGTGTTTCAAATATAATAAAATAATACCTACTTTGAAGCTAATCAATCAGTCTATAATCGTTATCATCATTTCGCATCATAATTTGTCATAGACACACAATTTTTGAGAATTTACCAGTCTCTGACTTAAATCTTAAGATTTACTGTGTGATTACCGGTAAAAGCCCGAAATTTGCGATTATCATAGATCTTTACGGACGTTTACCAGTAAGACTTGGTAAATCTTAGGTTTTACCGGTAAAGCCCAGGTTTTACCGTAGTTGGTCAAACGGGAGCCTACAGAGTAATAATAATAGATGAATGGACGTTTATTATTTGTTTCGATGGAATTTTAGAATGAGCACACAGCTTGTAATAACAATCGAATATATGTACAGTATATGATTATACGTATGTAGAAAAAAAAACGACCAAGAAAAAAACACCTCAGAAAAATAAAGGATTATCTGACATAAAAGAATAACCCGTGAATAAGTTTTATTTTATCTAACACGAGCAGTTGCCCGCGGCTTCGCTCCCGTGGGCCACCCCACAGGACCCGTTTTCGGGATTAAAAAATAGCCTATGTTACTCAGGAATAACGTAGCTTTCTATTGGTGAAAGAATTTTTTAAATCGGTCCAGTAGTTTCGGAGCCTATTCGGTACAAACAAACAAAAAAATCTTTCCTGTTTATAATATTAGTATAGATAATAATAATACCTGGAACAAACGGCAGTTTCTATCACACAGAAAGATCCAACGAGTTCCAGATATTCAAGATTTATCATGTTTATTGAAAAATTATAATAATATTATTATACTCCGGAATCTAATTTCCCTGTAACGACTCAGGTGCCTAAGTGGCTTATAACCAATTTGATCAGTGTTGCTTCTGTGAAAGTGGAAAGAGTTAAAGTAATATTTCCATGTTAATGTTTTGCTAAATTTTGTCAACAACAACATTTTGGTATACTTCAATGATTATATTTTTACTAGCGTCTGCCTGCGACTTTGGCTGGGTGAAACTCAGAAAATATCCCAAGGGATCTTATTCCCGGGATAAAAATTATCCTTTGTCCTAATCCAGGACATGGTCTATCCGTGTGCCAGGTTTCATCCAAATTCGTTCAGCCGTTAACAAGTGAAAAGGTAAAAAACAGACAGAGTCTGTGTTTGTACGTATAGTATTAGTCAATTTTGCAGTATGGTTAAGATGGTTTAAGTTCCTTTTGTTCTTTGTTAATTGCAGCGTTGGAGACGTTGTTCAGTTAACAGGTTGCAGACTGCAGGTAAGCAGCCATTTGAAGCACTGCAGCAAATGGGGCATAGTCTGAACTGGGGTACCAGGTAACCAAGAAGGAACAACAAACTTTTTTGATAACTAGTTATGAGTTGATACAGTAGCAGCAGTCGTGGTACGTAAGTTCGAACTTCAAACTCAGGTAGGCATTTAATTTCGTGTTATTTATGTCATTACAACTGCTCACAAAACGGCAAAAAAAAACGTATTTAATTAATTCTGTATATACGAAATATTTTACTTAAGAATGAGTGGCGTTGTTGGTATTAGCTTGTTTTGTACCTACAGTATGGTCAAGATAACTGAACACCCGAAACCAACAACCCCACTACTCCTACCTGTCCCCGCGGCGCCCCGCGTGACCCAATAGCGAGAGTCGAACGTCAAAGTGACATTGACATTTCGGGTGCTCAATTATCTTGACCGTTAAGCCTCTAATGATTTCTATGTTGTCTTCTGGTTCCTAATTGTATGTAAATAAATAAACGTAACTTTTTTGTTACTAAGTTGCACTTACTTTTTTTCTCATACAGGGTGATAAAAAGTAGAGTGTCCACTTTGGGAGCAACACTATTTTAAGCTCGAGTGACGTACTTTGAATCACTCGCTGCGCTCAGGATTCTACTTTAGAATCCTTCGCTCCGCTCTGGATTTAAAAAACACTTCCGCCTTTAAAACACAGTCGTTTGCTCCCTAGATAAACAATTTACTATTAAATGGGACCACATGAGAAGCACCAGCTGCCAAATAAAAAAAGAATCATCAAAATCGGTTTACCTTGTAAATAGTTCTGAGGTAACTAACACACATAATAAAGCAGTCAAATAGAGAACCTCCTCTTTTTTTAAAAAGTAAAAAGTACGCCTATTTAAGTACTGCACAATATTAAGTATATATTAGTAATTCCTAAAACTCCGTCACACACTAATTTGCGTGTTGACTTAACTCAACATTAAGTGCGGCTCAGGCTCATACAGCAACCTATAACTGTGTCCAGAATTAAACTTTGGACCATAACAGTGGTTTGTTGTTAAACTAACTTTCACAACTACCGGGTTACTCGTCAATGACGAGAAAAACCCAACATCAATTGGTCCTTCGAGCCGGATGTCACTGGACCACGGCAACACATCGTGTGAATCATCGTGACTCCTCATCAAGCAGAGTGCTTAGCGTGGTATATCCCCGTTACGTTAGGAAATCGGTGCTTCTGGCTTGCCACAAGCGGGTGAAGCGGGTCTCGCCAGACGTTGCACATAACGTAAAGGAGGGTAAGCTAAACTAAGTGTCTGCCACTATCAAACCAGCAGAGATCACGTCTACTGCTACAAATTATTTATCAAGCAAGGATCGGCGAGGATAACGTCCATGGCGGTTTCTTAAGCGGAGATTATGTCTACCACTACAAACAAGAAATAATCAGCGGGGATAACGTCCACTGCGATTACTTCGAAACCTATGAGAGTCCACATTACTCACGCGCCAACCACTAGCAGCCACAAGATATAAACAATGTCCGCAGAAGACTATAACGAATTTGCTGAACTTATAACTAAGCAGCAAAACAGCTACGAGAATTTCAAAACTCTTCAGGCTAATTACAAAAAGAATGCTGTGAGTAGAAAAACCATAGTATACCTTAACAAGCGCATCTCATCTTTATTGGATGAATTTCGAGCCAATCACGACGTCTTAAAGAAGTATGTGACTGTCCAAAGAGACCAGGACTACTTTGACATTGTCATCATAACAAAAAGCATGTTTGACGAAACAATGCGATCGGCACTTGGTTCTATAAAGAGGGGAGTCCCACAAAGCTGTATATTAGGGCCAATTATTTTTATCCTGTTCGGCGCTGATATAATAAAATGTCTTCAGAAATGCAGGTATCATATATACACCGATGATGTTCAACTTTACGTATCATTTTACCCAGAGAAGTTTGATAGTGCCATAAAAGATCTAAACAATGACAGAATTGCAGCCTGGTCAAAAGATAATTGCCTGTCGCTAAACATAAACAAAAGCAAATTCATGATACTTGGCTCAAAACGACAGCTAGCTAAGCTACCCGCGACTTCCATGATCGAACTAATGGGCAAACCAATTGTTAGAGTCTATGAAGCGCGGAACCTAGGTCTTGTTATGGACAAGGACCTTTGTTTTGTAAAGCATGTCACCGACTAAGTAAGAAACTGTTTTCACCGCCTCAAAGTTTTATTTAAAATGAGGCCGTACCTATCAGAAACACTTCGGGAACAACTGATAGAAAGTCAAAACCAGCTTTTTTATCAGTTGTGCCTGAAGTGCCAGGCTAAACTATGCAGACTCGGTATACGGCCCCAGCCTACTGGCTCGTACAGACCAGCTCATTCATAGGATTCAAAACGCTTGTGCTTAATTATGTCACTCTGCAGTGTTGCAAACTGCAGCTACAACTTAACATCATTAAATAACAACCAATCCTTTTACTTTGACCCGATATCTAAAATCAGTCTCGTAAGAGACAGCTGGGTCCTCGTCGTATTCTATAACATATCTCCGTATTGGGAAGGTATGCAGGCATTTGAAAAAGTAACAATCTGGGCAAAACATGCACAACAATAGTCAGCAAACAGTGTAACATGATAGCCCAGCTGTGGGGCTCCATGAGTGTAATGAACTGAAATACTACAATGAACTTCTGATGACGCAACACGTAAGTGGACACTCCAGACTTGAAGTTTGGTTTTCAATAACAAGGCTCGTATTCTTTAATAAACTTAGTTATTTAATTTATAAATCATTTTTCAATATACATTATGACAAGTAAAATTTTCACACAGTGACATAACTTATTCTTCTTTGTGCCACAAACAATCCCTCAGACTAAATAAAACCTCAACACTCCTCCTCAAATTTAACTTTACGAAACCAACTTAAAATTGAAATTTGCTACTTATAACTTCTCATTAATAGTAGCATAAATAAAGACAATGTTTACTGACTTAAAAATGATTATCAAATAACATTATTCCTTAGTACACAATAAAAATATAAACAAATAACATTAATAAAACTCCTCCTGAATCACTATAATGGTATTCAGGCTAACACAAGAATTGATTAACAAAATTATTAAATTTCTCTTTACATAAACTCTTTGTCATTAAATCTGCCAAATTATCATTTGAGTTTACATACTCAATGCTGATGATGTTCTTTTCAACAAGATCTTTTAAATAATGAGCTCTAATGTCAATATGCTTAGTTCGTTTTGAATTTTCGTAACTCTTTGACATGGAGATGGCACTTACATTATCAACAAATAATATTGTATCACTGTTGATTCTTAGATGTTCGCATAACCCTTTTATATTTACTAGCTCGCGTGCTGTGGCAGCAGCTGCTATGTACTCTGACTCAGCTGTTGACAAAGCCACACAAGACTGTTTCTTTGAGAACCAGTATATAGGGTTTACTCCATGTAAGATAATGCCACCACTCACACTTTTTCTATCGTTTTTATCTCCAGCCCAATCTGCGTCAGAATATCCATATAAGTTAGAGTCATTGTTTTTTCTAAATACAAGTCCCTTATCTTTTGTTTCTTTGAGATAGCGAATCACCCTCTTACCAGCTTTCCAGAGTTGTTCGTTTGGCTTATCCAAATATCGACTAAGGTAAGACACAACAAACGTCAAATCAGGTCTTGAAGTCATTGTTAGATAAATCAAACTTCCAACTAACTCTCGATAAGGCACGTCTAGTATTTGCTCATCATTCATCTGAATATTATAGTTAATTTCCATAGGCGTTTTCGTTCCTTTACATTCAGTCATGTTAAATTTCTTCAGTATTTTCTCTATCAATGTAGTTTGTTTCAATATAAAACCATTTTCGTTTCTTTCTATCTCCATACCTAAAAATCTTTGTATTTCTCCTAGGTCCTTTGCATTAAACTGCTTTTTAAGTGCTTTGATAGTATCATCTGCTCCATTACCAATAATCAAAATGTCATCGACATATACCAGTATCCAAGTGTCTTGCTTATGATACATGCAAAAATCATATTCCGATCTTTGAAATCCTTTACTTTTAATAAACATATCAATAGTTTCATGCCAGCATCTAGGGGATTCTGTTAATCCGTATAGTGCTCTTCTTAACTTTAAAACTGTGTTTGGATTCTTTGTCTTATATCCTTTAGGTATTTTAATGTATACTTCAGATTTCAGTTTGCCATTTAAAAATGCTGTTGGTATGTCAAGTTGTGCAATTTTCATATCTTCGTTAATTGCCTTTGATAAGAACATTCCTACTGTTGAATGTCTAGCAACCGGTGAATAATTGTTGTCAAAGAAATCATCCTTCTTTTGTTGGAATCCTCTAGCTACTAATCTCGCCTTTTTTGTTCCTTCCTCTTTTACTTTGAAAATCCATTTTGTATCTATGGCATTTTTTCCTTTTGGTAATTCTTCTTCTTCCCATGTCTCCAATTTTTCTAGTGCTTGTAGTTCTTTATCAATAGCTTCCTTCCAATCTGATTGACTTGCAGCTTCTTCAAATGAGCTTGGTTCATTTGCACTCAAGCAAACAACTGTGTTATAAGTTTCATATTCATCTAGATATATGGGACGTTTGACGTTTCTTCCTGATCTAGTACGATTTCCTTGTTCTAATATATCTTCAGTGGCTTGAATTTCACAATTGTGTCTCTCTGTTTCTTCTTCTTCATTTTCATTTTCTATGTTCGGTTCTGTTAATTTTTCCATCTCAGTATGTTTTCTTTCTTTATTTTCCTCTTCTTCTTCAATATATTTAATTTCACTACTTTTATCTTCTACTTCTTCTTTATATTGTATATCAGTCTCATCAAATCTCACATCTCTGGATTTTATAATGGAATTGTCTTCTGGATTCCACAATCTGTAACCTACTACTCCATATCCAACCATTCTTGTTGCTCTGCCTCTGTTGCTCAATTTATCCTGTCTTGGTATAATAGTGGCCCATGCTTTGGAACCAAAAATTCTCGATCTTGACAAATCTGTCTGTCCAAATCTCATATAGCAGGGTGTCTCGAAATTAATTGCCCATGAAGGAGATCTATTTAATTGAAAAGCTGCACATTGAATAGCTTCACACCACAGAAACTTAGGGAGCTTAGTTTCTGCGAATAGAGTCCTCGTTTTATCACACAACGTTCGGTTTAATCTCTCTGCACATCCATTTTCTTGAGGACTATAAGGTAAAGAATACTCTAAACGTATCCCTTTTCTTCTGCAAAAATCTTTAACTTTATTGGCGGTATACTCTGCGCCATTATCACAGCGAATCCTTTTAACTTTATTTCCAGTTTCATTTTCAAGTTGTACTATATAGTTTATAAGCTTCTCTGTTGCCTGTGATTTACTAACTAGTGGATATACTACACAAAAATGAGAATAGTCATCTAGTATTGTCATAAAATACTTCTCACCATTTAATCCACAATCCTTGATTGGCCCAGCAATATCTGTATGTAACATTTCTGCCACTTGCCTTGATTTCGGTCTTGGTGTCTGTTTAAAGGGTCCTCTTGTAGCTTTCCCTTCCATGCATGCACTGCAAACTTTATTAGACATGGGTAAATTCATCATTCCTAAAGATTTTCTATTTAAATGTCCTAACCTCTTGTGCCAAAGATCATCATCACATTGAACTTTACTAATATTACAAGAATCATTACAAATATTAGCATACAATTTATACAGCTTGCTCTCTGATGTACCCTCAAGATAAGAATTATTACTTTTAATGGTTACTTTATGTTTATTAAATTGTACATTATGTCCAGCCTCAGTAATTTTGTGGACTGATAGTAAGTTATACGATATATCTTTAACAATTAATGCCTCAATGTTTATCTTTAAATTGTCACATTTTATTTTTAAATTACCTTTTTTGTTTGTTAAGAGATATTGACCATTAGCAACCAGTATTTTGACACTCTTGTCTAATATTATTACATCTGTCATGTATTTTTCAAACTTATTACTTACAATATGTTGAGTACAACCAGAATCCACTATAAAAGAAATATCATAGTCTCTGTCCTTTTCACTCTTTACGTTTAAAGCATTTTCACATGCAATAAATCCTATTTCGACATCCGTCATCATTGATGTTGCTCCTTGTCCCTGAAATCCTCGTCCTCTATATTCTTTTCCTTGAAAACCTCTTCCACGAAGTCCGCGACCACGTCTTCGACGACTCTGACTATAAACTCGTCCTTGGCCTCTTGCCTTTGATGTTCCTCTGTCATTTGCATAACTACTGTTTATTTGACACTCATATGACTTATGGCCATTCTTTCCACATCTATAGCAGGAAATATTGTAAGCATTCTCTTCGCTGTACTGTGTTCCTTCTATTTTTATCTTAGTTCAGCATCTAACAACCTTGCCTTAACAAAATCGAAGGTCAACTTTTTCTCCGCAGCCATTGTTTCAATCGAAGTGATAACATGATCATACTCTTTAGGTAGTGAGGATAACAGATAGCAAATCTGGTCTTCATCTTCCACTTTTACATCTATAGCCTGCAGTTGACTGATAATAGAACTAAATTTAATTAAATATGACTGTAACGGCTCTTCACATTTCATGGATATCAATTTTCGCTTAAGGTAGAAACGATTGTATACACTCTTTCTTTCAAAGATACTTTCAAGTAGCTTTATCATATCCGCGGCAGTTTCCCCATCTTTTACCAATTCTACATATTTGTCCGACAGGCTTTGTGCGATAATCGACCTTGCTTTTGCGTCATCTTTCTTCCATTGTGGTTTCTCGACATCTTTTGACGTTAAAACATATGCGACTTGTCTCTCTTCCAAGATTAGTTTAACACGGAGTTTCCACGTGCTAAAATTTTTGTTTTCAGTCAAACACGGTAACGACGACACCGCAGCACTCGTCATTTTTGTTCGTTTTATTTAAATATAATATATGTACGTACGTGGATCGCAACCCAGTATCTTCTTATTTTTTATCCAATAACATGTTTTTACAACTTAACCAGTAAAAAGCTCTGCTACCATCTTGAAGTTTGGTTTTCAATAACAAGGCTCGTATTCTTTAATAAACTTAGTTATTTAATTTATAAATCATTTTTCAATATACATTATGACAAGTAAAATTTTCACACAGTGACATAACTTATTCTTCTTTGTGCCACAAACAATCCCTCAGACTAAATAAAACCTCAACACAGACGGCGGCGGGGAATTATTAATGCAGTTGGCAACATTGCAAATTCCCTACTGCGTATTGGACGAACAATTTGCGAAAAAGTACAGTCGAGACATCAACATGATCCAACAAAACGTAAGACATTTAGCCGGTTAATAGAAGAATCAGACGTCGATTGTTGAATCAGAGTACAATTTGTTGAAAAGAACAGAAGAAATTATGGCTAAACAACAAAAAATTATCAACAAACACCTAATTACGCTAGACAACATCTCAAATAAGTTACAAAAATAAATTAACAACATATCCTTACTTCAAGAATTTACTATGACAGCATTAACTGCCAGTAATTTGTTACATAACTTGAAAAGAACTCAAGACATTTTACTGCATATCCTTACCAATGTCCACCATCGACAGGTTAACATTCATCTGCTTACGCCAGAACAGCTCCAAAAAGGACTTAACATTATCTCTGGACATTTATCAGAAGACCTAACATTACCTATTGAACCCCACGATATCCGAAAGTTCTATTCACTGATAAGCATTAAAGGACGGATAACTGAGGAATACTTCCTGTTCCAAATAACATTCCCACTTATCAGTAGAGACCGACATAAAGTGTTCAAAATCCATCCGATACCACATCAGATGAAAAACATCATGATAGAGTTCATCCCGTCATCGGAATACGTCGCTACGGATCTAAAAAGAGACGCATACCTAACGATTACGCCAGAAGAATTTTCCCTTTGTAAACAAGATGATATATTTCTGTGCGATTGGAAGAAACCAAAAATAATCCAACCATAATTTTGATATTTCAGATAATAAGCCTCTTTTGGTTGGTTTTGAGGTTGATTGTGTAAAGTTGCAACTGAATGTAAATTGATCTCCTTTTGGGTTCCAGCACAAACCTAAGGTTTTCAACATGTCATCGGTTTTGAAGCTATAAATGAATTCCTCTTGACTTGTTGACATGTTCTCCAATAATTCCTGACTGTTGGATGACCACTTTCGTAGATTGAAGCCACCTGATTTCAATAGCTGTTTTAAATCCTTCATCAATTGTTTACCCTGTTCAATGTTGTAGCACCCGGGTAGCGGTCGGTCGTCCATGTAAAAACTGTTTTCCAAGACAGTCGCTGCTTTTGGAAATTTGCATCGCTCATCCACACCGCCAACTGTTTTAAGGTCATTATTGCCAAGAACGGTGCGGCCTTTTTCCCGTATGTTACCGTGTTCAATTGATACACTTGTATAGGTTGTTTTGCTGATTTTTTGTAGATGTTGGTCAATAGGGTTAACTCATTGTCTTTTGAAGATCTTTAACAGTCGTTACGGGTAGTCATAAGCTTTAGATCTGTCACCAGTCTTGCCAAGGGGTACCGTGTTACCTAGTTACTGGGTTGTTTATGGAGGTCAGATAAGCAGTCGCTCCATGTAAAATACTGGTACCCAGCCGAATCCAGTAAGACTGGAAGCCGACCTCAATATAGTTGGGAAAAGGCTTTGTGGGTAGTTGTACCAATTCACACTAAATAAAAAACGCTCGTAATTAAAATTTAATTTAATTTAATTTAATAGTATTTTATAATATTTTATGAAATATTTTAAAAGTTTATAGTTATTACCTGCTGGTGAAGCGTTATCCTTACAATAATATTCACTACAAAATACTTTTAACATCACACCAACACTATGGATTCACTGACTAACACTTTGAGTGATCTAAAGGAGTTGTTCCACACAAGGATGTCCATCTTTGAAGCTGAACTGCAGAAAGCCCCTCCATCACCGGTCACAAGTTCTGGCCTGGCAGTTGAATTCAACATGTTCCGGGCATTCATCTCTCAAGCCCTCAACACACTTCAGCGACAAGTGGAGCTTCTAGCCCGTAGTGTTGATCAAATGGAGATGCGAGGACGGAGGAAGATTCTGCTTTTGCATGGAGTGAGTGAGGAGCAGAAGGAGGACACCGCCAAGGTTATCGCTAAAGTGATTAGTGATAAACTACAGCTAAGCGACTTCACTGTAGCTGACATAAGCCGATGTCACAGAATGGGTCGAGCAGTGGCCAATAAAACCAGGCCTATCCTTTTTAAAGTTCGCAATCTTGCGGTTCGGGACAGGATCTGGTTTTCTAAGATCAAACTGAGGGCCTCGGGCATTACTGTGTCCGAGTTCCTTACAAAGGGGCGGCATGACGTATTCCTGGCTGCTAGGGAGAGAGTTGGCGTCTCCAGGAGCTGGACTAAGGCGGGCAGCGTCTATATTCTTGGTCCCGGCGATACGCGACACCGGATTGAGTCTCTCGCTGAATTGGACAAAATTGTGCCGATTCCCATTGACGCCGAACAGAGTGAATCTAAAGCAGCGAAGCCGGACTCTGTTCCGACTACTGCTTCTGTGAAGACCGCAAGGCTGAATCCGTTTTATGTAACGGTGCACTGTCAAATCTTTATTTGTTTGCTACACTGACCTCTAATATATGTTAGAGGTCAGCGTTTTGTTAATTTAATTTTCTAGTTACTCCATTTCTGTTTTATACTTTAATTTGTTTCGGATTCTGTTTTGTTGCCCGGATTCACCAAATTATTTTATATATTTTTTTTTTTTTGTATATTGTCTAATATTATTGAACGCAACTGGCAGGTGAATTTATATTATTAGTATACATTTTCGAGATAGGATTTTATATATTTATATTATTATACTAGTTATATATTCATGTCTATTAATGAAAGCAGCGATAGCAATAGTTTTTTTTCTCTGACTAGTGGTGACGACAGTTTTGTAAGTGTACTTTCTTCTTGAGGTCGACCTAAATCATTCCAAATTACTTCTTGGCGTCTATTATTGCCCCTCTTTACGTATCAATTTCTTCTCATCTTTTGAAAAGCTCTTAGAAATGCTTATCCCTTCTTACAGTCATAGCATAATCATGGGTGACTTTAATACTTGTCTCCTGAAGAAAGACCATCGTTCTTCTTCCCTGAGTAATGTTTTGTCTTCTAGTAATCTTTCTATTCTTCCACTTAGTGCTACTCACCATTTTCCTAACTCTACTCCTTCACTTCTTGACTTGATTTTTGTCTCCTCTCCTGGCCGCGTCGCTAAGCATGGCCAATGCTCGGCCGATGCCTTTTCTTATCATGATCTGATTTTTCTTTCATATAAAATTCGTCCACCTAAGGCTAAAGCCAAAACTCTCATGCAGCGCAATTTTGGTGGTATGGACGTTGACAGTCTTTGTGAGGATGCCAGCAACATAGATTGGTCTTCTCTATTTGCCTCTACTTCAGTCGATGAGCAAGTTCTTACGTTCACGACGAAACTTGTTGAGCTTTACGACCATCACGCTCCTGTTCGGCCAGTAAAAGTAAGGCATTTGCCAGCGCCGTGGCTGACAGAGGAAATAAAAAGCATAATAAACAAAAAAGCTACGGCAAAAGCCAAATTTAAGCGTCGGCCTACTGACGCTAATAGGGAAAGATATGTCTCAATCCGTAACCACTGCAATAAGGTGTGTAGGAATGCCAATCGCCAACATATTCATGATTCTGTCCGAAATGGGGACGCTTCCAAAGTTTGGAAATTTCTAAGGTCATTGGGGGTCGGAAAATCGAGACAAGAAACTATCCCTAAAGATGTAAATATTGACGCAATGAATAATCATTTTACTGCTACGTCCAATTTTGATAGGACAACTAAATTAAAAACATTGAATCATCTTTCATCTCTCCCGACTCCCAGTTATTCTCCATTTGTTTTTGGTCAATTTTCTGCATGTGATGTTAAGAAGAGCATACTATCGATTTCGTCAAACGCAGTAGGAAGCGACTGTATCAGCCGTAAAATGCTACTCCCGGTGCTGGACACCATCCTGCCCGTCATTTGCCACATCCTCAATTTTTCTGCGTCTAGCAGTGTTTTTCCAAGTTCATGGAAAGATGCTCAAGTAATTCCTTTACCTAAGAAATCCAATCCCACATCCTTCTCCGAGTATCGTCCAATATCCGTCTTGCCATTCCTATCCAAAGTCCTTGAAAGGTTAATCCACAACCAAATAAGCACCTTTCTCTCCAAAAATAATCTCCTTAACCCCTTCCAGTCCGGCTTCCGCCCTGGTCATAGCACAACTACAGCGCTTCTGAATATTACGGACGATATAAGGTCTGCCATGGAGATGGGTAATCTAACGGTTTTGGCTCTACTGGATTTCAGTAATGCCTTTAATACCGTGGATTTCGATGTTTTACTTGGCGTCCTTTGCTCTCTTAACATATCTCCATCGGTTGTTGAATGGTTTCGTAGTTACCTGTTTGGGCGCCGACAACGTATTTGCATCGGGGAGACCTTGTCTTCCTGGTGTAGTACTTCTGCCGGGGTACCTCAGGGCGGCGTTCTATCTCCCTTACTCTTCGCAGTTTTTATTAACTCAATATCCAATGAATTAATTTCTTCCTACCACCTTTATGCAGATGATCTTCAAATTTACACACGATCTCCTCTTGGTAATCTATCTGAGGCTATCTTGACCATAAATAGTGATCTGGCCCGTATATGCGACTGGAGCAAGAGGCACGGACTTACGGTGAACCCTATAAAAACGCAAGTTATGGTGGTGGGCAGTTCAAGGTTGGTCTCAAGGATCGACTGGACGACTCTTCCCCAAGTTTCTTTTGATAACTCTGTTGTATCCTTTAGCGATAATGTTAAGAACTTGGGGATATTCATTGACAAGAACTTCTCTTGGACTGCCCAGCTACAGGAAGTTAGCCGCAAGCTATTCGCATCTGCTGGGTCTCTGAGGAGATTGCGTAATTTTCTGCCGACTGCCACTAAGATTGCGCTTGCTCAATCTCTTCTTCTACCCATCCTTGATTATGCTGATGCCAGCTATCTTGATCTCACTGAAGCACAACTTGATAAACTTGAGCGTCTTCAAAATGTATGTATAAGGTTCATATTTGGTTTGCGAAAATATGACCATGTTTCAGAATTCCGTGAGAAACTCAAGTGGTTGCCAATTCGCCTTCGCCGGAATGCTCATATTCTTTCCCTCCTGTATAATATACTATTTTTCCCATCTACCCCTCTTTACATCAAAAATCGATTTCAGTTTTTATGTGACTCGCACACGAAAGTTCTTAGGTCATCGGATAACATGAAACTTAAAATGCCAATGCATTCCACTATCTTCCTGGACAAATCTTTTACTGTCCAGGCCGCTCGTCTATGGAATGCATTGCCTGTAACAATAAAACGCGCGCAATCACTACCGATATTTAAAAGACTGGTAAAGGAGCACTACCTGTCACTGTGATCTTCTACTTGTTGGAGCTGTATTGTTTTCTTGACTGTATATTTATATGTATGTATGTATTTATGTATCTGTTTTAGTATTTTGTATTTAGTGGTTACTATGTTTGTTACTTATTGTTTTATTCAAACTTGCACCAAGTGCAACCCCATGTCGTGTCCAGGCTTTCTCTCTCCATTCTGGGTTGCCTGGAAGAGATCGCAGAACGCGATAAGGCCGCCTGTTGAATGTTTGTTTTAATTTTAAGGTTTCCATATGTATTATTGTTTTTATCTTGGTGTACAATATAGTATATATAAATAAATAAAATAAATAAAAGGCTAGACAGATTGATTGGTCAATAGGGTTAACTAAAATTACATCTTTTCGATGTCTGCCGAGAAGGCAAAGGTATATTGGCTCCATTGAAGTAGCAACGCCTGTAGATCTTTTTGTAGATTGGGCCCTTTTAGCATTACGTTATTCAAGCTATATTTGGTCGATGTTTTGGCGGATGCGTTGAATACTACGCGAAGCTTTGCTGTCGAAGAATCTTCTCTCTGCACGCCATGGTGAGGTAAGAAGCATTCTAGTGTTATATTATCGGATCTCAGTTCTGGTTTCATGTGGTTCAACTCTGCAAATTCATATGAATTAATTTGCAGAGTTGAACCACATGAAACATGTCAAGGAATTCATGAGAATTCCTTGTATTTTTCGGCTACAGTTAGTTGTTTTTCTAAACGGCGTTCCAAATTCTTTAGCTGAGCGATAGCCATAGGTTTGGAAGACCCCAATTGCTGTTTGATTTCTTCTTTCATTGATATTTTGACTTCGTAGCGACACTGACTGTTTCTTGTCCGCCCCGAAAGGTAAGTCAACAGGTCGAGTTTTGTGAAATTCCGGGTCAGCTAAATTAATGTTTTGTATGTAAGTCCAGTTTGGCTTAGTGAATATTTGGTTGGGCAAAGTTTTGATAAGTTCGTTCATGATGAGGACATCTGATTCGTATTCAATATTGTTGTACGTAGAGGCTCACTCTAAACTCATTATCCCCTTACATCTGTTTTCCTGTTGCCCCACTCCAAAGATGACTCCTTTACATCGCCGTCTCTGGATCTCTAACATCTGAGCAGCTCCCTCAGTTATTAAGGACCCTTGGTCGATCAAGGCACGCATGGTTTGGTAAGTTCCATCCACACCTTTGACCTTCACCAGAGCCGTAGCTAGAAATATCTCCCCTTTTTCATCTTGAAAAGTATTTACGATGCCCGTCACGGGTTCATTGCGCTTTCCATTTTGATTCGTGTTACGTTAGCTGATTTAGCTAAATTCGCAAATTCGTCATGTAGAATTGTGTTATGTTAATCTTGGCATTTTCGATTGTTAAGTTGGAGTTGCATTGATTTCCGAAATGGCTAAATAGACAATTTGTGCAAAGTTTTAATTTGGTTGCAGTTTTTAGCCTTTCTTCGTCACTCATTTTTAAATATGTTTTGCAATTATATATGCCGTGTTGGTAATTACAGAGTGGGCATTTTATATTGGACACGTGCCTCAATTTCGCAACTGCTCTATTTCCGTTGCTTTGGTTGTTTTTGGTTTGGTTGCTCGAGCTGTTGTAATTATTTTTTCTATTGTTAGATGTTTGATGTTGATAATTGTTTTGATGAGAAATTTTCGGGTGTACGCTGTCTTTTCGTCGAATTGTTTCCAGAGATGTAAATTTTGTTACCAGAAATTTTAGGAACTCTGCGAGTACAGGAAGTTCTTTCGAATTCTTCAGCGACTCTATGTAGTCGGTGTATGTTTGTGTCGAGCTTTTGACCTAGAACGTGTACGATCATAGGGTCCCACGATGTAGTGTCAACTCCTAAGTTTTTGATGGCATTAAGACATTCCAGCGTGGTGTTATGTATCCGCTTAATCTGTTGTTAAGATTGTTGTTGTATGTTGGGCAGGCCTAGTAGAATGTTCATATGAGACCAGAATATTAATTTTTTGTTGTCATACCGATGGGTGAGGAAATCCCAGCACGCCAAATAGTTATCAGTACTTATCGACAGATGTTAGATTAGTTTCTCGGCTTCTCCTCGAACCTTACCCTTTAGAAACTGCATCTTTTGACCGCTTGATAACGAAGGATTGTTATGAATCACCTCCGTAAATAGGTCTCTAAAGGACACCCATTGGTTGTAGTTCCCGTTAAAGTTCGGTATCTCCAGTTGAGGTGTTGACTTTTCCCTGTGTGCTACTGACAACATTTTCGTACACGTTCCCTGTCCCAATACAAAAATGCAAAATTGACCGACAAGTCCAATAGGTTTCTTTTAATAATTTGTTATTTTTATAGTCATAGGGTAGCCCTAGTAATAATATAATTTAAAAAAAAAAACCGGAGGTAGGCTTTACTTACCTGAAACACATATGGTTCATGAGCGTAGGGAGACATTTTTGCTTCTGCACGTTCATGAAACACATGCGGTTCAGAGAACTTTTTTTAGATTTTCAAAAGTATTTGTATGTGTCAATACTTTATTATTATTATTTAGGTATTTTCACGACATTTCCGAATTTTGAACTAAATAATCCATAGACAATTTACTTCCATAGACTTGTCAGTGTCAATTATTTTACGTCACTGTCATATTTTTGAATTTTGTTCATAAAATCGTTTCAAATTCTAAGATTGTCTGTTGGTTGTTGAAGGTTGTAATGTCGTAAGTGATATTTTTGTTGAAAATGCCACGCAAATTATCAAATGAGGAATTGCGACGTGTACTGGAAGAAAGTGACTTTGAATTGAGTGAAGATGATACGAATTCGAACGGCGGCAATAGCGATGTACATAACGAGCAGGATTCTGATATTTCGGATCAAGAACCTAGTATTTTTGCTGATGACGATGTCGATGATCCTGATTTTGATCCAGGTGAGATTTCCCGTTCCAACATTGTAACCGATGACTTTGGTAGAGACTCGCCAGCTAATAATTCATCCGATATCGTCATAAATTCACCTCGGCCAGAAACGAGCAGAAGGCGGACTGCTGGTGAGATTATGCGGCTTGCTCCGCAAGAAATAAATGATATAGATAAAGAAAATGGCTGGAGTCAGGAAATACTACCACTATCACGTCAACCTTATAACAGCAACCCAACACTTCATATTCAAGGCGAACAATCTGTTGTATCCATTTATCGTCGTATATTGACCAATGAAGTGTTAGATCTTATGGTCACTCAAACAAATCTGTACGCTTCTCAACTGAAACAGAACGTCAACATGTCAGTTCATAGCCGCATGACTCGGTGGACAGACGTTACACGCGAAGAAATGATGAAATTTATTGCCTTGTATATGTTGATGGGTATTGTGAAATTTCCGACGTTTGAATCATATTGGAAACTAGACCCGATTTACTACCATCAAATATTTCACAACGTAAACATGTCGTATAATCGCTTCTCATCAATATTACGTTGCTGGCACTTTGTTGATAATGAAGCTCCGAGGGATCGAAACGAACGTCTGTACAAAATAAAACCACTTTTGGACCTTGTTATCAACAACTGGAAAAGCTTACTAACACCTGATGAATGTATCGTCATTGACGAGTCGATGATGCCGTTTAGAGGGAGGATATCATTCCGTCAATACAACCCATCAAAAGCTCACAAATACGGCTTGAAAATCTATAAACTCTGTACAGAAGAGGGTTTTGTCTGGAACTATGATATTTACATAGGTCGCGACCCCGAGATCGCTGATTTGGATAAGCCAGGGAGTGTCGTTGTTCAGTTATGTGATGGTCTTCTAGATGCTGGACGGATAATTGTGTGTGACAACTATTATAATACCATAGGATTAGCAAAATTTTTACAGCAGCGTAAGACAGACTTATGCGGCACTCTACGGGTAAATAGAAAAGAACTTCCATGGGCAATAAGGTCGAAAAAAATGGGCCCTAAAAAAGGTGAAGTAATTGCTCGTCAGAAGGACAATATAACAGTGATGAAATGGAGAGACAAACGCGACGTTGCAATGATTTCTACATGCCATGACGCTAGTATGCAAATGTCTTCGGGATATCAACCAAAATTGAAACCGAAAGCCGTGCTCTATTACAATGAGCGAAAAAAGGGCATAGATGTATCTGACCAGCTTTCAAGTTATTATGACCCTAAAAGAAAGTCTCTGGCATGGTACAAAAAGATCGCTTTAGATGTTTTGATTTGTGCATCAGTAACAAACGCTACGCTTTTGTATCAGAAACTACATTCAACTTCTAATAGAAAACTACGCAAAACTGTACTACAAACGCAGCAAGAAATTATTAGGGAGTTCTTGCAATTGAACAATGCATCCGATGCGAGTGCAAATACATTGACTAATAGTCCAAGACCGTCTACTAGCTCGATCGCAAGTCAGCACTTTCTGACAAAAATTCCGCGGAAAGAGGACAACAAAATTGTCAGAAAACGATGCCATGGATGCTACGAAGACTTGCGAAAAGAAGGTACAAACTGGCAAATTGCTGCAAAAAGAGTAAAACGAGTGGATACTGAGTGTTTGCAATGCAAAAAAACGTTTTGTTTATGCTGTTTCCAAAACAAACATAACAAGAAATAGTTCAGAATTATTTGTAATTTCTTAGAAAAATAAAAATATTTTTTCGTATGTCCCGGCGATTTTCTTTACTTTATGATCGTACCAGTACGTCCAATGCAGAAACAGTACAGTTCTAGCACGTCCAGTGGAATTATCCGCTTTAGAATTTGTATATGTCTCCTGACGCACATATGGCTCAGAAGCGTATTAGTGCTTTTCACGCGCGCGTTTCCTGAACCATATGTGGCTCAGTGAACAGTGAACGTGTTAATAGCCCTTTTCAGGTTGTTGAATATTTTCTCATACTTATTATACATGTTGTTGTATTGATCGTTGACTCCCTCTAGTTCGGTCTCGATTTCCCAATGAAGCTGGTCGATGGCTGACCATCTAGCCTGTAGTTTTTATTTTATTTTTTTTGTTATTGATAGGCTTGCGCTTGACCACTATCTCACCTGATGGTAAGCGATGATGTGGTCGACGATGAAGCACGCTTGCCTAGAAGAAACCTATTCACTCTTGACTTGAACACGGACTCCGGCAGGGAATTCCACTGCTTTGCTGTACGCATAATAAAAGTATTCCCAAAACGTTTAGTGCGTATGGGTGGGATGTCCACCATGTACCGATGACTCATCGCCGTACGTCTTGTAGTCCGATTATGGAACGGGCTAGGAGGAATTAGTTCATGCAATTCCAACGCACACTCCTTTGTAACCGATAAAAAAGTTAATTAAAAAATTCAAAATACCCGACTGCTTAAAAAGCGAACTAAAAAGACGTAAACAAGAAGAAAATCATGCTGTGCAGTCGGAGGATACATATTCGCGAGCTGGCTGACCAAAACCAGATGTATATAAATATATAAGTGTTATATATTTTTGAAATCACCTCTTGAAACCCTTTATTTTGATACCCCACATGATGGGTTTGGAAGAAAAAATATAATTGGCCCCCCACAATATGGCGCCCAAAAGCCGGCATTTTTCTATTTTCCAATTTTAATGTAGCCTATGACATCCGCAAGGTTAAGACGAATCGATTGACGTATGAATCATCAAAATCGGTCAACGCGTTTGGTCTCTGGAACGCCACATAGGAACAAACATACATACATACATAGACTGATAAACACATTACCCTCCTTCGGCAGTCGGGTAAAAAACCGACAGGCTGGCAACACTGCGCCGATGTTCGAGGTTCTGGAGCCTAGATTCGACCAGTACTTCATTGCCGATAAGCCTCTTGACCCGTCTTTCGATCGACTCAAGTGCATCCAGCTGGTACTTGGCAGATCCGTCCCAAAGATGAGAGCAGTACTCCATGCATGATCGAACTTGCGCTTGATACAAGTTGAGCAACTGTTCTGGCGTGAAGTATCGTCTCACCTTCGCGAGGATCGCCATTTTTTTGGCAGCAGCTGAGCTTTTGCCTCAATGAATAGTAGTAGTAACCTCAATGCGTCCTCAAATAGATCTTACAACTTTTATCGGTGGTATTGGAAAAAGGACCTTATTTATAGATTTGCCCACGATTTGTTGATAAAGTGGACACTTTTAGTCTCTTAGAGCCGCCTCACACTGAAACGCGATAACATGACACTGCGTCTCTTCTTTTTCTACGCGGTATATTCGAAATTCGAATTCTCTCACTGAAATGTATAACTTTTTGTGCATTTAATAAAGTTTTATGTATCGCTATCTTAAAAATAAGCGGTCTGCGTCGCGTATCCTTATGAGTTGGCTCTTAAAGATAGTTTCATATATTCATTGTAGTGCAGATCACAAGGGCTTTAAAACTATATAAAAAAGTGGTGATTTAAAAGATAAGCGAGTTCATAATCAATGCCGTCATAGTTAACTCACGTCTCTTTTCTATCGCATTGGGAAAGAGAGGCATTACCCCAAAGATAGAAACTATAGAAAGCCACTTCGATCCTTACATACTCATTTTACTTCGTTTACGTTTATACATTTAGTCGTATAAGCACCTAGAATAGAAAAGGATAGAATATACTTTATTGTACATCATAAAAGTTGTACACATTTACAAGATAAACTTATTTATACGGGTACAAAGGCGGTCTTATCGCTGACAGCGATATCTACCAGACAACATTTGGATGGACTGAGAAAACTTAGAATAAAAGAGGGTAGTCTGTGGTGTACTGCTATTACATTAATACATAAATATATTAAAAAATATTACTATAATAAATACTATACATAAACTTATATATAAACATACATAATACGACATGAAATTCATAGAGAGAAAAAGGGTTGAATAATGATGAAAGAGATTAGATCTAAATAGAAAAGCGTTAGAGAGAAAAAAAAAACAACACCACCTAGCCATATTTCAGACTTACTTTTTTTTCCTTATAAATAGAAACTTCAAGAATTAAGTAACCGTATAACTTACCTGTCTATTTAATCTTTAGGCTAAATAGGCCTATCGAATAACCTATTGCTGTAATAAACCCTTATTATTCTGCCCTTTATACATCGATACAAATTTTTCCCTTAAATATCCCTAATAAAAGAAGCCTCAGGACAAGCCAACAATATATTTTGGCATATTAATTTTTCGGTATTTAGAATCGTAGGAAGTATGATAACGATATCCCTGAGGCGGGATCCCATCCCTTCCTTATGTTTTGGGTTTTGAGAAACTGACTGACGTCAGTAGTAATATGCGTTGACATGGAGAATGAACTGAGAGTTCCCTATTCAAAATATGAAACATTTGATGGGCGCACGGTTGGCGCAGTGGTTGAGCGATTGACTGCTGCGTTGCGTGTCGCGGGTTCGATTCCCGCACGGAACAAACATTTGTATGACCTACAGATAGTTGCTCCGGCTCTGGGTGTTTGTGTATGTGAGTTTATATGTTTGTAAACGCACCCACGATACAGGAAGAAATTCCTAGTGCGAGGCAAAGTTTAAAAAAAAAAAGAAAAATCAGCCAAGCCTTTTCTTAACTGCCCTGCGGCCGGTTTTCAGTCTTAACAGATGCAGCTGAATACTAGTGTTCGGGATTGGGGTGAGATTAGTAATGCAAATGGTATACCGATTAAAACTAATGAGGTGAATAAGATGAGATTGAGTCGCGTTCGATATGCTATCTGATGACGTAATGACTGTTTTACTTAGGTAATACATAAAATATTCAAGGCATAGAGCGCGGTGTCGCAATTATGCTAACATGTTGATAATTGTTCGGTGATTCACCCGAACAACCAGTATTTTACACGGAGCGACTGCCTTTTATACCTCCACAACCAAGTAAATGAAAATTTGTGGAACGTCCAACTAGACCCTCTAATGTCAGAATCGGTCCAGCTGCGAGCCCATGTGCAGGCAGCATACACAGATGACTTGGTAATCATGGCGCAAGCGGACACGGTCTCTACTAAAAAGCTCAAATATGACGAGCCAAAGCATTATATATCTGAAAACCCTTTAATACTTACCAACCGTCTCAACTATTGGGACTGACTCTAGACACTGGCTTGAGTTTCCTCCCGCATCTGGAAGAAGTTAGGAAACCGCGAACATCTTTAAAATGGCGGCGAGGGCTTCAAGGGTACAATGGGGACTGAATGCAAGCATCCTGAGGACGATATACACTGGCGTAGTTGAGCCAGTTGTGACTTACGCAGCGAGCTCCTGGGCGCAGGTCGCAGGGAAGGTATATGCCAGGAATAAGCTCATCTCAATTACCAGGACGTTTGCAATAAAAATATCAAAATCCCACAAAACTACATGGCTGATTGCTGCAGCAATCTTCTATCTGAAAACTTATCGCCCGAGAGCGGGATACACGGCCACGTTTTACCTATCGCTCTGTAGGAGCTAGAGCCCTGGCTAAGAGGACTCTACACAGTGTGCCTTGAGCGGGGCCAGTTCAAGTTTCCTATTTTAACACGTTTTTGTCAGCATAGGTAACTGGTCTCAGGTGACGTGGGAAAATATACGGTGACGTGGAATAATAGTTTTAAGATTTGAACCTTCAAAACCTCTTAGAACCGGCACTTTAAATTCGGTTACCTAAGGTAACCTTCTGCACCCTATATAGCCACTCAGCCATAGTTGAAACTGTTGATATTTCTAAAAAGAGATAGCCCAATTTTGACACCGACCTACATATACTAGTTTACTAGTACACGAGTATGTGGCGAGCCCACAGGACACCTCCTCCAGAAGCATTGAGCATTTATGTTAATTATATCCACCCAGCAATAATAAAAATTTCTTTTGTCATTTGCCAAGCGAAATTGAACCTCCAAATTGGAAAACATGGCATCAATACCCTAAGTGACCCTTATTCACACTAAAATAAGGTCGCTTTCGTTGCTACACAAAAGTGACCCTTATTCATGGTCGCTTTTCGTTGCTACACAAAAGTGACCCTTATTCATGGTCGCTTTTCGTTGCTACACAAAAGTGGCCCTTATTCATACCAGCATAAGGTCGACAAAAATCCTCTATTACTGGCTGACTTGAGTCGACACTTCTTGTGAACCGACCTCGAGCCGCCACTAGGAACGAACCGACGACCAATTCACGAAAGCCTAAAAATCTCCATATCTTGGAAACGGTTGGAGCTAGGTCGATTTTGAGAAAAAATTTGCCCTGCCCGCCGGCCCGTAGGCCGGATAACAAAATAGGAATACCCCCCACCCCCTTAACTCTTTACCTTACCCTCCCGATTTTTATTTTTTATTTTTCTGAGCATGGTCCAAAGTCTGCCGGAAGTGGTGACTCATTTCATTGGTGGTGATAGTAATAATCATTCATTAGTTGTAATCATTCAGACGTAACCATTAATTCATCAATCATTCATGATTTATTAACAAAGTATTCTAGTTTAACAAAAATAAAAAAAGATATTTACATAAATATACAACGCTTTATTTACAATGTAAAAAAATAATTGCACTGCTCGGTATTCCAGGCTGCTCGTCATATATTTTCAGAGCGATAAAATACACCGAAGATAGGAAACCGGCGATCTCTCCAAATGTAATCGCAGATTCTAGCTCAGCGCTGGATTGCATAGCGGATCCTAAAATCTGTAATGATATCGCCGTTACAATACAGCAGGCGATTGCAGAGTCGAAACGGCACGGCAGGGACATCCAATTATTCTAGGCAAAGGCCTATGCCGGGATACCAGGTAATGAGAGGGCAGACGAACTCGTCAAACATGCTGAACTCCACCGGAAGACCAGCCTCGTCTACGACGAATGCCCCCCGTTCTAAGCAATGCGCTCGATCAGAAAGGCAACACTGGACAATTGGCAGGACTGGTTTGTGGCTGATACGGAGGAGATTATTGACGGAAAAACTCGGAGTGTCGGGCATAGCCTTGCTGAGCTGGAAGCCTATTGGCGGCCGGTGATGGAGGCCGTGTCTGATGCCCCGGGGTTCACACCGGAAGTTCTGGGCGCGTTACAACGCTCGGATCAGCATGGGGGCTGCCGCGATTACTCGCAGCTGTGGACGTGCAGGGTGGATAACAGGTCGGCTCCGGCTCCTGAGGGTATTCTCCCAGGGGCTTGGAATACACTGTCCGCTGTAACTCAGACGGAAATATTCAACACGTGGCTGATAGCTGGAGAGGTCCCAGATAAGCTTCGCGGCTGGTCTTCGTGCCAAAGACAGGGAGTCCTGCAGGTCCTGGGGAGTACCGGCCGATTTCGATCGCGTCGGTGCCTCTCAGGCAAATGCATTCTGTATTGTCGAAGAGACTCGAGGCATGCTGCCCTCCTGATGAACGACAGCGTGGATTTATCTGCGCCGACGGCACACTCGAGAATTCGGCTGTGCTGGACACTGTGCTTGGAGACTGGGAAGAAGTTGCGTGAATGCTATGTTGCAGTGCTGGATTTTGCCAAGGCGTTCGATACGGTGTCGCATGCGGCACTTATTGATCTGCTGAGGAAAAGAGGCCTGCCTGAGGGGTTCTGCAACTACGTTGCGAGGTTGTATGCCACGTCCGAGACTGTCTTGGATGTGAATGGAGCCCGCAGCGGTCCTGCAAGAGTGGGTCAAGGAGTTCGACAGGGAGACCCATTGTCACCACTGCTGTTCAACTTGGCGATGGATGCGATTTTAGCAGCCTTACCGAAGGGCGTTGGCTATAGGCTAGAGAGCGAGTGTGTCTCTGCCTTGGCTTAGGCTGACGACCTAGTCCTGCTTGCAGGTTGAAAGGTGGGCATGCAGTCCTCCATCGACTGTGTTTGGCACACTGGACGGATGATGGGCCTATTTATCAGTCACGCGAAAAGCGCTGTGCTTTCGAAGGTTCCGGACGGGAAGCGAAAAAAGGTGCACTACCTGCCCGACCGCACCTTTAAGGTTGGATCACGATGGTTGCGGCAAGTCACCTGCGTTGAACGTTGGCGCTATCTTAGAGTGGACTTCAAGGCGTCTGGATGTGTGACGTTAGAGCACAGCATTAAAGAGGCCTTAGTCAACATAACTAAGGCACCCCTTAAGCCACAACAGCGGCTCGAAATTGTAAGGGTTCTTCTGATCCCCAGATTCCTGCACGGTCTAGTGCTGGGAGTCATCACGGAGGACAGGCTGCGCATGCTCGACGTCCAAATCCGGAGGGCAGTAAGGACCTGGCTGAGGCTTCCGAAGGATGTGCCTGTTGGGTACTTCCACGCAGCAACCGCGGACGGCGGCTTGGCGATCCCATCGTTGAGGACTTGTGTGCCGGATCTCATTCGTAAGAGATTTGGCCGCTTGGACTTGTCGCGATGGCCAGTGGCTAAAGCCGCTGCCAGATCCGAGAGGATCCGAAGGAAGCTGCAGTGGGCCGACAGGTTAATCCGAAAATTCGTGAAAATCCCAAGACTGGAGAGCGAACGACAGCTCTGCATTAGCGTGAAGCCCTGCATGCTACCGTGGACGGACACGAGTTGCGTGAATGTCCACGGGTTCCCGCGTCCACGAAGTGGATGCGGGGGCGCAGCATGCAGTATACTGGCCGAGACTTCGTGCAGTTCGTGCACACTCACATAAACGCGCTCCCGTCGAGAGTATGCAATACAAGGGGCGCAGGACCGGTGTGGAGTCGGAGTTGAACTGCCGTGCAGGTTGCATGGTTAGGGAGACGACGGCTCACACCATCCAACAGTGTCACAGAACACACGGCGGCCGTATTGAACGCCACAATTGCATTGTGGATGTCGTTTGCTCCGCCATGTCCGATAAGGGGTGGAAGACTGTGAAGGAACCGAAAGTCAGGACCGTGATGGGCCTCAGAAAGCCAGATATCATCGCCTCCAGGAATGGTGTGGGGGTAACTATGGACGAACAGGTGGTCTCGGGTCAGCGATCACTGGATGAGCTCCATCGTGAGAAACGTAATAAGTACGGTAATCACGAGGAGCTTGTCGAGAAAGTCGCAGACATACTAGAACTACCTTGTAAGCAGAGCGTCCACTCGACCTCCTGCACCATTTCCTGGAGGGGCGTTTGGAGCCTAGCCTCTTATAGAGAGCTAAAGAGGTTCGTCGGGCTTGATGAGGCAGTGCTGGCCGGCATCCCGTCGTTGGCTCTGAGAGGGTCCCACATTAACTGGACAAGGTTCAATCGCATAACAACCCGCCTCGACTGAGTCGGGGAGCGAGTGGTCGGGCTCCTGTGGTTGCGGGCCGCCGCCGGGCCCAGGGGTTGACAATTCTCAGACTGTTGATGAAGCAGAAGGGAATTGGATTCCATTGCAAGATAATTTAGGATACATTCGAAAAAAAACTAAGCCGCGAGTAATACGATTTTGTCGGTATAGTTACATTGATCCAGGCAATTTCTATAGGGAACAAATAATGCCCTATATCCTTAGCAAAAGAAAGAAGAAGAACTACTCAATCCCAACGTAAATATAAAAAAATTATTTGATGAATGTAAAGAAAGAATAAAGGCAGAAAGTGAACAATTCAATAAGCTGCGTGATGCTGAAATGTTTGAGAGATTGTTAACAGAAATAAGGAATGTAGAATTAATAGGCGAAGAAGAAAATGTGCAAGGGTAAGGAGTCAACGAGGAGGTTTTCGAAGGATATGAATTTGAAACTCAAATTGGAGATGAGGAAGAGGTCTTAATTCCCGGTGGAAATCCAGGGCCTCAATTGTGTGGTGTCTCACCTCTCTACTTTTATTTATTTATTTATTTCAACCTTATCACATAAAATCTTTAAATCTTTTTATTGCGCAACCACCTCAGTTGTCAGAAGACGATTTTTTAGCTCTTGCTAGAAATTTGAATAATGCTCAAAGGGACACGTTACCACGTTGTCACGTTATTTATCAACACTTTTCCTTAACCTCGCTATCTCCATTATATTTATTTATCAGTGGTGGGGCTGGGGGCGGCAAAAGTGTTTTGATAAAAAATATATCAATGTTTGACTCTTCTATTTAACAGAGAACCTGGTAGTAATCACGATGAAGAAAAATTATGCGTTTGGAATTGGAGGGCAAACAATACATAGCGCACTTGGACTTGCAGTATCTCAAGCAAAAAAAAATCAGAGCTGTCACCAAGTGTAGCTAATACTCTTGCCACATAACTAGCGAAACTTCGTTTAATTATAGTTAATAGAGGAAATCTCCATGCTGGGATCCAGGAATATTTCATTCTTTTATCTGTTTTTTCGGCATTTCTATAATAGTATTTGGAGACTTCAGACAGTTACCACCTGTTGGTGATAACTGGGTGTTTCAAGCTAATGCTCGAAATCCATTTGCAGTTAAAGCAGGTACGCCACTTTGGGATTTATTTGTTATGACAAAACTGCATGAGATAATGTGCCAAAAGGATGATGCTGCCTTTGCCACGCCATTCAATAATATGGCCAGTGGGTCGATGACAACTGAAGATGTAAATTTAATGGAAAGTCGATGCTTCAGTAATTTCATCCAAACACGTGTGAGGGTGCAGCTGCTATATACCAGTAACCGTGAAGTAGATGATCATATTAATAGAGTTCTGTCAACGATGACTTCTGAAGGAGCGTTTTCCCTGGCGGTGGATAGTGTAAGTGGCGAATGAAATTCGACTATGAAAGCCAAAATTTTGAATACAGTGGCCAAGTTACCTACTCAACAAACATGGTCTGCCTAAAAATATTATATTTAAAGTCGGAGCAAAATATATGGTGACAGTCTACATTACATCTAACGGATTAGTGAATGGATCCACAGGAAAATTAACTGCAATTGATTTTGCTACTAATAAGACTACTGGTGAGAGGAGACCGTTACGATTTTGGGTATATTTTGACGACATAAATATAGGGAGATTTTGCTACTAAGTTTGTCTTTTACGGCAAGACTTTTCGTTTTTCACATTGCTATTGAATGGATGGACACTATGTTTTTAAAATGTATGATGCGGCGAGGCGAGTGTGCGTTAGTATGATGAAACGGAATGTTTATTAACTTCTTTTCGCAAAAGTAATGGAATTTACTTTCTAGGTAATTATAATTTACTTTTTATATGGTTAAATAAAATATAACACTGTAACAGTTTTTTTCTTTAAATTCTTTAGTACCCATATATCGATTTTTGAGAGAGCCCCAGAGATCATGTCAAATTATGTTCCATAACGTACAATATCACTACGTAATTTACGCCTCCGAAATTTTCAGCTGCCTACAAGATTCCTTCAGAACAAATGACCCTAAACAGTCTTCTTCAAACCCCGGTTTTGGTGTATGTGCCTGGGCAAAAGTTAATATTGAATATTCCAACCCGCGATCTTACAGTGTGACACTGCTGGAGGTGAACATTGTAAAGCAGTATCTGTCGAAGTAAACAATGTGAAGATAGTAGCAAATGCCCTAACAGTGTCGCAGTAGGTTGCGTACGTAATTTGTTATCGCATAACAGCGCTTGAAGAATATTTGGAGATTTTAACGAAGACTATCTCCGTAACGGCAATACTGCAGTATTCAATCTATTACGTGAAGCTGGTTATCAATCTTTATTACAAACGCTTGCCTCTACACGGGGTGGTTCAGTTACCATCGTCCTATGTGGGCCCGTTTTTGGACGTTGTGAGCCGCTGAAACGGCTTCAATACTCATGTAACAACAAAAAGCCCTCTCCTTGGTCCGAATTAATGTGCAACTACGGAACCCTATTAATGCGCGTAGCCCGACACGCTCTTGGCCGGATGTTGTTTTTTTGATATATATTTACAACAGAGGTTTAATGTCTCCCATTAAGTTTAATATAAAATGTATACATTAGATCAAAAAGATACTGGCTGAAAATAAAAATCGGCTGAATAAAACCGATTACGAAAAAAAAACAACAAATGGCGCGCATTTTGTACCATTGTAAGACATTGTTTTTTTTTTAGTATTTATTTACTTCATATTTAGCAAGAAAAGTAAAAAAAATGGAAATAGAGGGCGATAGCGATATGAATTCAACTCCAGAAAGTATTATAGTGCAAATTAAATTGTTAATTACCTTTTGCCGCTAAAGGATATAGAAATATTTTTATATGAAGCATATGACAATAAATATTTAGCAACAAAGGTAAGACAAAGACAAAGATATTTTATTTCAACTAGGCTACCAAGCGGCACTTTTGAACGTTACATCAAAATGAATCTATCGTGCATTCGGAAAGTAGCTTGTTATGGAGAAGAATGCACAATAAACTCCATAGATACTCTTTAAAAAAAAAATTGTTTTTTTACAATATTTAGGAACATAGGTACATGCATTATTAAATTCATACATGTGAGGACAATGCACCCAGAATAGCACTACCCACCATACCACCTACAGACATAAAGTATTAGCAGTACTCACACATGTACTGTGCAGTTATATAATAGATACTAGAAAAACATTAACATCCGAAGCAGTCAAGTTATGACCAATCCCAACTGACGGCGTCCGTTCACGAACATGACGCATGAATTGGCACCACCCGGCTCAACCATCATGAAGGGAGCCGGATGATCCAACACACGCGCCACCATCATAGAGACATTTGGGAGAGCATGACACACTCAACGGCCAGGGCACACACAAGTCAACGAACGACGCATAGGTACAGTAAATGGTAGATTTACAGTTGGGTACATAGTACTCACACACGTGCTGTGCAGTTATACAGTACTAAGGAAATTGAGTTTATTCAATACAAATATTAATAATTCATACAGTCTTCAGTAGGTCCAACAATACCTCAAAACAATAATGTTCTGCATATCACTTGTTATTGCGCCCTAGTGGTTGTGGATTGTGGAGCAGGACTAGCATTGAGCCAAGCATCAGTGATGTAATCCCCCAACTTATAATATGCCAGCCTACATAGTGTGCGTTTTATTATTATCTCCTTTATTTAATTGTCTTTCTTATTATCTACATTTTTAAATATTTTTATAAAATAAATTAAAAAACAAAAACATTTAAAAATATAAAAAATAGAGGCCCATCGGTATCGGGAACAGGGTCCAAGCTACCGGCGGTCAGGGCTCCAGAGAGAGGAACCTCCTAACAATGCGAGCCGTGTCCAGCAGGACTGCTTTCTGGATCAGGCCCTTGACCCAGCCGCCTAACGAGAGCCTCCTAAGGTGTTGGTCGAGGCTCGTGGCTATTAAGCCATTGGCCGACACGACTATCGGTACAATGATCGCTGTGTCCACATCCCACATGTCGACAACCTCGCGAGCCAAGTCAAGATACTTGATTTGCTTATCTTTCTCGGCTTTCACGAGGTTCCCGTCATGCGGGACGGTAATGTCAACAATCATTGTACGTCTCTCGATTCGGTCCACCACCACAATATCAGGCTTATTGGCTACAATAGTCCTGTCAGTGATGATGGACCGATCCCAGTACAATGTGATATTGCCATTTTCGAGAACTGGGTCGGGCACATACCTGTAGTACGGTACCTCCGATGCCACAAGAGTGTATTTTAGAGCGAGTTGCTGATGGATAATCCTGGCTACAAGGTTGTGCCCATGCAAGTACTCTTCGTTAGCTAGCCGAGAACAACCAGAGATAATGTGGCGGATCGATTCACCCGGGCGGTGACATGCCCGACAGATGTCAACCGTGCCATCCTTCACAATAAATCTCCGGTAGTTATTCGTCATGATAACTTCGTCCATAATTGCACAGACAAAACCTTCGGTTTCCCCAAAGAGGTCACCGAAACGCAGCCAGGCTTCGGACGCTGACTGATCTACATCGGACCCGTGTAGGGCCCGGAAAAAGCGTCCGTGGAGCTCCTTACTCTGCCATACCTCCCTGCGGTCGTTAGTCTCAAGCACTACAGGCTTGCGCCAGTTCTCATTTGCCAAGGAGAGCGGGGTGAGTCCCTTGTCCACTGCCACTACATCTCGATGCATACCCACGTCGGCGTGTAGAAAATATTCTCTGAGATTGCATATCTCGCGGTTGTGGAGGTTTTTGGCATTTAAAAAGCCTCGGCCTCCACACTTCCGCGGGATATACAATCTCATGACCGACGATCGTGGGTGATGCATTCGATATGCAGTCAGCAATGTTCGGACCCGCCTATCCAGGGCGTCGAGTTCGGTTTGAGTCCATTTGAGTAAGCCGAAAGAGTACATCAATACCGGCATGACCCAACCGTTGAAGGCGCGCACCTTGTTTCCGCCCGAAAGAAGGCTATTGAATACTTTCTTCAGGCGGCCAAAGAAGCGTTCCCTCAACGATTGCTTCATGTCAGTAGTACTGATACCTAATGCTTCCGACATACCCAAATACTTATAGGTTTCGTTTGGAGAGAGGGATCTCAGGTTTATGGAATCCGCGAGTTGAATTCCCACGGATTCCACAATCTCCCCTCGCTTTACATGCATGACCGCACATTTGTCCACACCAAACTCCATCCTGATGGCGCTACTAAAAGTTTCAGTTACCTTCAGTAGCTCCATCAGCTGAAGATTGCTGGGGGCAAAGAGCTTCAGGTCATCCATATAAAGGAGGTGAGATATAACCTGACCACCTCTCCTCAACCGATAGCCTAGCCCTGAATTCTCCAGCATCATGCTTAGAGGATTCAAGGCTAGACAAAACCAAAGTGGACTCAAACTATCGCCCTGGAATATACCTCGCTCGATCCTTACAGGTTCGCTATTCCTCTGGATATTTCGACATCCTGGATAGCGAAGGACTGTGCTCCATTGCCCCATACAAGATTTCAGGAAGGTGCGTAGAGTTGTATCTATTTTATACAATTCTAGCACCCTCATGAGCCATGTATGAGGCACCGAGTCATAGGCCTTCTTATAATCTATCCAACATGTCGACAGATCCTTTCGGGAACGCCGAACCTGTTGGCTAATGGCCATATCAATAAGGAGTAGCTCCTTAGTACCGCGGGACCCGTTCCTACATCCATTCTGAGAGGCCGACATGATGGAGTTATCGTCGACGTGTTTATTAATTTTAACTCACAAAATGGATGTAAGAACCTTATAGACCGTCGGTAAACATGTAATAGGTCTATAATTTTTGGGTTCCTCAGTGCTACCAGCCTTGTGGAGCAGGTGGGTAATTCCTGTTGTAAGGAACTTGGGTAGCGAACCAGACTCCAAGGCTGCCTGGTACTGAGATGCCAAACGAGCGTGCGACCTCTGTAGCCATTTTATCCAGAAGTTGTGCAGCCCGTCCGGCCCTGGAGATTTCCAGTTCGGCAACGGACGGACTGCACGGGCTACATCTTGGGGGCTGATCGTGATAGCCCCCATTTCTTCTATTGGATCGCACGCTCGTTCGACCTCCCGAGTCCATTCACCTTCGGTGTGACTGACAGGCACCGACCAGATGCTGCGCCAGAATGAACACATAGCGTCATCATCCGGCAGAAGCGTATCAGTCACACCTTGGTCGGGTCGCTCCCAAGCACGATAAACCCACCTTTCATTACTTTGGAATGTGCGATTCTGGGTGTATCGCTCCACTCTCCGCCTGTACCTACGAATACGGTTTGCCCATGCAAACACTTTTTGTTTCAGGAAGTCGATGCGCTCTGTGACACGGGATATATAGTCTCGGGGGCTGACATCAGTCCCCGAAAACGCCCGTCTCACAAAGCGCATCACTCTTGGGCGATTATTGCCCTCCCTGAAACAAATTAGTTTGCCGATGAGTGCTCTGGCCCCACCAATACGACGTTCAATCCTGCACTGCCAAGCCGGTACGGCTGGTTTCGGTCGTGTAGCTCTGTCATCTGAAAATTTGACGTGGGCTACACGACATGCCGCTACAGCCGCGCAGTACATGATCGAATGTGTATCAGTGAGGTCTTCGCAGTCATCAAAATAGTTTGACAACTGCGAATCCAGAGCAGCCACCAGCGCCCTATTTTTGTTATGCATGGGCAAGCGAGGTAATCGTGGCCTAAGTTCGGGTTGCATGTAGCGATATTCCCGAATAGCACACTCCAAAGCACTCCTCAATTCATCGTTGTACTGGGTACTTACGTTTGTAACCCTGTCACTTCTCTCCACGTCAGCGTGGTTGGACTGTGGTGGCACCACAGCCTGCGACGAGCGTGCAGTGACACGGTTACTCATTTCAGTTCGGAGGCGATCAAGTACAGTATCATCCAACATACGATTACGCTGGATGACCCGCACCTGATCCGAAAGTCGCTGGGCCGAAACGTTGACGGCTGGCTCAAGCACCTGAAACAAAGAGAGCATACGGACACGGTACGCGGTCAGGTTGTTTCCTCCCTCTGTAGCCCCAAAGTATGCGCGCATGACATTTTCATTGATGGATAGTGTCCATCTCATGCGCTGCAGACTACCGCCGGGTGCTGGGACCCTATCAGAGACCGGTAAGCCTCGAGGTCCTAAGCGGTCCGGCGGCCGGCGTACTCCCCGTCGAAGCGCAGGTGGTGGTGTCGTCGGCGGAGAGAAGTACTCGTCGCTCGAGCTCGACGCAACTGCCACGGCCGGTGACACAGCACTCACGGTGGGGCTGGTTTCCGGCGGCGGCGAGGCGGAGATGGGCGACGAGGCCGGAGGTGGTAGGCGTGCTTGTCTAGCGGCGGCAGCTCTCGTCAACATGACGTCGTCTTCATTTTTCTCGTATCTTCTAGTTAAATGTGTAAATCGGTCATAATTTTGATAATGTTGTTGGTTTATGTTTTTTTTTCCTTGGTTTCATTGTATTCTGTACAATTTAGATGGTTAAAATTTTATATTTTGTAATAAATTTGGAAGAGAAAAAATTTTGGCATCCGTCTGTCAAGTCGAGCCACAGATTATTTATTATTATTATTATATTCTTTATTGCACACCATAAAAAATTACATACAGAACAAAATTTATAAACAAAGTGTACAATGGGCGGTCTTATCGCACAGGGCAATCTCTTACAGACAACCTTTGGATGGACTGAACAATAGGAGAAGAATTAAGGGCAGTCAGTGTACAATAGATATAAATAATATAACTTACTTATACATAAAAACACAACATACATACATACTATACTACATATCTAATATACTAATAAATATTGAATATATGACAGGGAAAGGAAAAGACTAAAAAATTATAATAAAAGGTAATGCTCCTTTACCAATTTCTTAAACGTTGGCAGTGTTTGTGCGCGTCTTATTTCTATAGGTAATACATTCCACAATCGAACTGCTTGAATTGTAAAAGATTTGTTAAAGAAGGAAGTGGAATGCATACGAACACTCAATTTCAAATTCTCCGATGATCTCAAGGACTTAGAATGGGTGTCACAGAGGAACTGAAAACGTTATTTAAGATAAAAAGGAGTAAAAGGATTAAAGAGCACATTATAAAGCAAAGAGAGTATGTGGGTATTCCGGCGAAGGCGAATAGGAAGCCATTTGAGCTTAGTACGAAATTCAGAAACGTGATCATATTTGCGCAAGCCAAATATAAATCTAATACAGAGATTTTGAAGTCGCTCAAGCTTATCCAATTGGTCTTGGGTGAGATCAAGATAGCTGGCATCAGCATAGTCCAGGATAGGGAGAAGAAGAGATTGTGCTATCGCAATTCTAGTGGCGATGGGAAGAAAATTTCGAAGACGTCTCAGGGAGCCCGCAGAAGCAAACAGTTTACGACTGACTTCCTGCAGTTGTTTGGTCCAGGCAAGAGTGCTGTCGATGTAAATCCCCAAGTTCTTCACAGTGTTAGCAATAGGAATAATGGTGTTGTTGAAAGAAACCTGGGGAAGCGTCGACCAATCAATCCTAGAAACAGTCCGAGAACTACCAACGACAGTCACCTGAGTCTTCGTTGGATTAATCTTCAGCCCAAACTCAGCACTCCAGTCACCTATTCGAGCCAGGTCTATATTAATCGTCTCAATGGCATCAGGTAACTCTCCAAGAGGGGCTTGGGTATAAATCTGGAGATCATCAGCATACAGGTGGTAGAAAGAAGAAAGTCGATGAGTGATAGCATTAATAAAGAGTGCGAAGAGCAGAGGAGATAAAACGCCACCCTGCGGCACACCGGCAGAGACGTGACACCAAGAAGAAAAAGATTCATCAGTGCAAATACGCTGCCGGCGACCAAACAGGTAACTATGAAACCAGTCAATTACCGGAGGAGATATGTTAAAAGAGCTTAGGACGCCAAGCAAAATGTCGAAGTCAACGGTATTGAAGGCATTGCTAAAATCAAGCAGAGCAAGTACCGTTAACTTTCCCACTTCCATGCCTGACCTGATATCGTCCGTAATGTGTACAAGTGCTGAGGTAGTGCTGTGTCCGCGTCGAAAACCAGATTGGAAAGGATTTAGCAGATTGTGTTTGGTAAGGAACGTGCTGAGTTGATGGTGGACAAGTTTTTCAAGGACTTTGGATAGGAAAGGAAGAATAGAAATGGGACGATAGTCAGAAAAAGATGCAGGATGAGATTTTTTGGGTAAAGGAATAATTTGGGCATCTTTCCAGGATTGTGGGAAGACACCACTGGAAATAGAGAAATTGAGGATATAAAGGATGACAGGGATAATGTTATCAAGGATGGGGATGATCATCTTACGGCTGACACAGTCACTACCAACAGCGTTGGATGTAATCGATAAAATACTATTTTTAACATCACAGGCAGTGAATTGACTTAAGACAAAAGGAGAATAATCAGGTATCGGAAGATTTGAAAGATAACTAAGCGTAGTAGCTTTAGTGGCCCTATCCAATATGGGCGAAGTAGAAAAATGACTGTTAAGTAAATTGAAGTCCAAGTCTTTAGGAACCGTGTCATGAGACTTTTTTCCGATACCTAATGATTTCAGAAATTTCCAGACCTTGGCTATATATTGGCTATATATTGGTTTTATACAGGTTTTAAACTTCGTCTCATTCAGTTCAAGAATGCGGGGAGGAATTTTATTGTAACATTTTGTACAGTGGGGTACTGTACAAAATGTTACAATAAAATTCCTATTGAATAAAAATTGACTCAATGTCTGCAGCCCTTCCCCATAGTAGGATACCGTAAGACATTATACTATGAAAATAACTTATAGACTAGTCTCGCGGTGTCCACATCGGTTAACCGACGAATCTTTCCAACAGCATACGCTGCCGAACTCAGCCGCCCTGCAAGGGATACCAAATGAGGACCCCATTGCAACCCTGAGTCCAGCGTGATCCCCAGGAAAACCGTTTTATCGACGAATTCTAGCTTCTCCTTGTTGAATATAATGTCACAATCAGTACTTTTGACATTCGGCAAGGAAAATTTTACGCACTTGGTTTTATTACCATTTAAAACTAAATTATTGGCAGTGAACCAATCCTAAACCTGCCGTAGCGCATTATTTACGTCGTCAACCCGACAAGTACGTCTATTTATTTTAAAAATTAAAGATGTGTCATCAGCAAATAACACCATGTTTAGTTTGTTTTCCAATAAACGGGGTAAATCGTTTATGTATATTAAAAATAAGAAAGGACATAAAATTGAGCCCTGGGGTACCCCCATTTTTACGTTTAACCCCAACGAATTCACACCTATATGAACTAATTGCTGTCTATCATTCAAATAAGGTTTAACCAAACTTAACGCTGATTGACCTAGCCCGTAATGCTCAAGTTTCAGAAGTAATGTTTCATGATTAACGCAATCAAACGATACCTCACACGCGACGCGACGGCCTTCGACAGGTCGCAGAAGATACCTATGGCATCTTGCGACTCTTCCCACGCATTAAAGATGTGTTTCAATAGGGTGACACCAGCGTCAGTTATACAACGTCCTCTGGTGAAACCATACTGTTTATCATGCAAGATGTTATTCGTATTAAAATGAATGAGCATTTGATTTAGCATTATCTTCTCACTTACCTTGCTGAAAACCGGCAACACGGATACTGGTCTATAATTATTTGTGTCTTTACTGTCCCCAGATTTAAAAAGTGGTATAACTTTACTATATTTCATTAGATCCGGAAAGACTCCTTGATCCACACACAAATTGAAAATCAAAGCCAAGTATGGCGCTATAGTCTGAATAATGGAGGTACAAGCTTTGATGGACATTCCCCACAGATCTACAGTCGGTTTGGTCTTGATTTGCTTAAAAGTTTTTATTATTGTTATGGGATTTATATATGAAAAGTTAAATACATTCGGGCAGGCTGAAACGTTCGCGTTTAATAATCCAAAAGCAATCGAGGGCGAAGAATTTAAGGTTTCAGTCGTTTTAATTGGGATGTTGGTAAAGAAATTTACAAATTCTTGCGCAACTTTTTTGTTATCTCTAATAAGTCCGTGTGTGGTCTCAAGCGTGTAATCAGTATTATTTCTATTATTCCTATTCGTTTCATTATTTATAATTTTCCAAACCGTCTTGATTTTATTTTCTGCTAATTTAACCTTATTGCTAATGTACAAGGCCTTAGCTGCCTTGCATGTATTTTTAAAAATTCTTGAGTATGTAGCAACATACTTATTAAAAGTTTCAGTGTTAATACAAGGCTTAAGGCCATATAGCTCGTAAAGTCTTTCCCTACTTTCCTAAGTCCTGTAGTCGCCCAGTCACTGTATAAAAACTTAGGGCATATAGTTTTAGTTTTCTTCTTAAAAGTGTTATTGAAATCTTTTTGAACCACTGAGAAAACTTCATCATATAAAATATTACCATCATTCACTGTGAGGTCCTGATCGCTTAACTTACAGATTAAAGTTCTGTTTAATTTATTTAATTTACCGGCTGTTATTGGTCTGGATTGAATCTGCACTTGTTTTATTCGCATAATGTACTCAAATGTCACCAGTAGCCCACTATGATCCGAAGACAGATAATTTATAATGGCCTTGTCCAAGTAGTTGCAGCAACAAAAAACATTATCAATACATGTAGCAGAAGTCAGTGTAGTTCGGGTTGGTTCCATAAACACATGTGACAAATTAAATGATTTAAAGAATTTAATAACCTACTGCTATCTGAATTATCTTCTAAAATATTAATATTAAAGTCACCACAGACAATTACTAGTTTATTACCCATTGCAAGTTTTGCCAAAACATCGTCCATCACTGACTCGAATATAGAGTAGTTCTTATAATTTTCAGCTTCTAGCTACAGCTTCATGGATAACCCCTGGAGTTCGGATGGCAATGAGACGACGAGACCGGGCTTTTAGAAAGTATAGGCGGGACCGCAGTGAGGAGAACTGGATCCTGTATAAGTTGGCAAGAAACCGCTGCAACCAGATGGTAAGAGCATCTAAACGCCGATACATTTGTGAAAATGTCCTCAACTCGTCACCGGCTGATATTTGGAAGTTCCTAAAATCACTTGGCATAGCAAAGTCCCCTTCTAGTATTGTTTCTCTTAATCTGCCTTTAGATGTACTTAATAAACATTTTTCAACGTCCGCTACGCTTGCGGCTGACGTCAAAAATAAAACTATCGCTGATATTACTTCCAAGCCAATGCTTCCTCCTGACTCATTTTCTTTTTCCTCCGTGACTAACCTTGAGATCCACAAATATTTTACTTCAATTAAGTCTAGGGCTGTGGGCTGTGATGGGGTCAGTCGAACTATGATATCTTTTATGATTGAGAACTTAATCCCAATTATTACTCACATCGTCAATTCATCGCTGCAGACTGGTGAGTTTCCTGCAGTGTGGCGTAAGGCTTACATTATCCCTCTTCCTAAAATTCCCAACCCCAGTTTGGCTATTCACTTCAGACCGATCTCCATTCTCCCTTTCCTTTCTAAGATCCTAGAAGCTGTTGCTCTTAAACAAATATCCTCCTACGTCTTCAAGAATAACCTGTTGTCCAATTGCCAATCTGGTTTTCGGCCTGGCCACAGCACGGCCACAGCGCTGCTTAAAGTTACTGAAGACATTAGGGACGGCTTGGAGAATTCGAGGTTAACGGTGTTGGTTTTAATAGATTTTTCCAATGCTTTTAACACTGTTGATCACGACATTCTCCTGGCCATACTGTCTCAAATTGGGGTCTCATCGTTGTCACGTGATTGGTTTTCATCATATCTTCGTGGTCGCCAGCAGGCTGTGCGTGCTGATCAGGATTGCTCTGACTGGTGCGACTTGGTAACTGGTGTTCCACAAGGCGGTATACTCTCTCCTCTTTTATTCTCTTTATTTATAAACTCCATTACTGTTATCCTCAAATGTTCTTACCATCTGTATGCTGATGACTTGCAACTTTACGCTCAATCAGATATTGCCAACCTTGACAAATGCATTTCATTACTTAACGCTGATCTTCGAGCTATCAGTGAGTGGTCTGCCAAATTTGGGGTTTCTGTAAACGTCGGGAAATGTCAGGCCATCCTCATTGGTAGTTCGTACTATTTGAGAAATGTGAACAGTGGCCAACTTATGCCACTGATGTACGAGAACTCCGTCATTTCTCTTTCACCTCATGTAAAAGATTTAGGTCTGTACATTGACGACAGTTTTAGTTGGAATAAACACGTGGCCCAGGTGAGCCAGAAAGTCGCGTTCTCACTGCGGTCTCTCTATAGATTCAAGCATTTTCTCCCATCCAGCACCAAAATCACTTTGGTCCAGTCACTTGTGCTTCCCATTATCGACTATGCTGATGTTTGTTATCCTGATCTATCCCAAGAACTTCTAAATAAATTGGATCGACTTCTCAACAATTGTATTCGCTTTGTATTTGGCCTTCGTAAATACGATCACATTTCTTCCTGCCGTTCTCAGCTTAAATGGCTGCCAATCCGCCTAAGGAGGTCCCTCAGATCTCTCTGCTTGCTCTTCACTATTATGAACGATCCTTGTGCTCCCGATTATCTAAAAACTTATTTCAAAGTGTTGGGCAGTTCTCACAGTCGTAACCTTCGAGCTTTCAAAAATCTACTTCTCCAAATTCCTTCACACCGCACCGGTTTTATGTCCAATTCATACGCTGTCTCAACAATAAAGCTCTGGAACGCGCTACCCTTTGGCATTAAAAAGGCTGAAAGTAAATTCACTTTCAAAAGAAAAGTTCGTGACCACTATTTAAGTCAGAATAAATAGCTCTCATCTAGAGACAGGAGTCTAGTCATAGTGATTATTAATAGGTTTCTCGTTTTTTTTATATATATATATATATATTTTTTTAGTCTATTTTATTTGTATATGTGTATCATTAATATTTATGTATATGTAAGTTTTATTAATATATAAGTAAGTTTATACATTTTCGTATACAAGTTGTTATTTTTCGATATTTGTTTGTACCCGTTCACAATGTTGTCCTTTTTAACCCAAAGGTTGACTGGTAGAGAATGCCTTGTGGCATTAAGTCCGCCTATGTACCACTATTGTACATGAAGTTTAAATAAATAAATAAATAAATAAATAAAATAATTAGGGGGTCTGTAGACGCACACTATGACATGCTTATCCAGCTCAACACAGGACAGTTCAACACTTTGTTCAACTGATAGGTCTACTATATCTTTACGAGGTTTTGATTTAATACCCTTTTTAATTAATATAACTGAACCAGCGTTGCCAATCTGTGGGGAATTCCCCAAAATGCGGGGATTTTAGGTCCGATTGGGTAATTTGTGGGGAGAGCGATTATGTGGGGAAAATGCGGGGAATTTAGACATTTACACTAGAACTGAACTTAGATGTAATAAAAGTAGCACTAGAAGTATTTATATGCAAGGGCGTCGCCAAGGGGGGGCAATTTTTGCTTTCTCTAATCTATAGGGGGGGGGCAGCTGCCCCCCCCCTATAGATTCTAAAAAAAAATGCCAAATGAAAGCAACCACAGTCTTGAACTTGAGCGAAAGCGTTTTAAAGAATTTGAAAACAGAGCATCTAAATCGCCAACACACTGACACTGTCGTAGCGCTTATGGCCACTAGAGAAGGTATTAAGAAGAAAGGAGATCGCTTGAAATTTGATCCTTCAAATAATATGATAAACAAAAAAAAATAGCCTTAATGAGAACAGCACAAAGTAGAATACATATATATATATATATATTTTATTTTTCGATACACTCTTGACCACTATCATACTGATTTGAAGATTTTTGTAAAAAATATGTTTGATTATATGAACATTACTTTTATTTATTTCATAAAATTTTTGGGGAAGATGTGGGGAATATTGATTTTACATTCCCCAAATTTGGGGATTTTCAGTCAGGTTTTTGGGGAATCCAGACCATGGACGTTGGCAACACTGAACTGAACCCCCACGCAACATAATCTTTCTGTTAAAACAACTGCCCACAGTATAATTTTCATAATTGATTAGCATTGCATAATCTTTCAGCCAATGCTCCGTAAAACAAATAATTTCGAACATTGATTTTTCTAAAAACAGTTTGATTTCCAATTCCTTCGAAGAAAAACCCTGAATATTCTGGTGGAATAATTTCAGAGAATTCTGCTCAGACATTTTTTTGAAATTATATTTTTGTGAGCAAGAAGGTGGTACCTTTTTGATGGTGGATATACTCGTATCTATTCCGTTATTGGTACCCTCCCTTGTTCTATCAACAAGTTTAAAGAATAAATATTAATAGAATTTTTGCTAACGTTACTCAAGGTATTGACCCTCTTTAAATTAGTACTATTACTAATATCAATAATAACTGGATACTTCGACATAATATAGGTATGAAATAATGGAATAGGTTCATCGGAAACCTTTACTTATTTTTTCAAGTTGTCTATTGATAGCGATATTTCATTTTGTACGTCATTTGGAATACTATTATCACAATCAAAAAAAGAAATATCTACAAAATCAAGAAATATCTACTTATTACATGAATTATACTTCACGCCTCGTCCTCAAGATTAGTAGTTACATGTAGTATCGCATAGATGTCGCCACTTCAGCACTAGTTGAGAATATTCCTTTGAACTAAATTTTTTTTTTTTTTTTTTGTGGGTATTCATATTACTCGGTGACTGCTATTACGCTGGTTCTTCATTCGCAGTTTAGTGCTCGGCCACTCAAGACACTATCGTCCTAAAATAATATAAGAACAATTATTTCGTGCCCATTATGCCGAAACGTAAAGTATCTAGGACGTGTGAAGAAGAGCTTGAACATTTAATGCGCAAATTGCGTAAACTAGAAAAGAAAATTCACACCAACAATACCGTGGATCCAACCGAGGAATTACCGGGAACCACCTATGCCGTTGAAACAGGTATGTACTAACATTTGTAAAAGTGAAAGTTGCGTGTTGTTATGGGTACCTACATAATGCAAACCAGAATCAGCCATTGGGGCTTTTTCGTTGCAATATAAATGTGACGGTTGGCGTTCAATTCATTGGGGATTGTTACCTAACCCGAATAAGATAACGTTTGTTATCAAATATGTGCAATTCTGTAGTTTTTTCAACATAATTAATGAATTTAATCAACGAAAAAACTAAGTACCCTTATAAATTCGACGTATTTACGTTGCGATGATAATAAGTGTGTAACCTGAATGGCCATTGGGGCTATTTCACCGCACGCTTAGATATAATAAAACCGATTATCATAATCGATATTCGTATTTTTTTCTAGACCCACCTGATGCGCTAGAGCCATCTGATTGGCTGAGCGATGAACACGAACCGGAAACGTTCGAAATCATGGACACCAATGTCATTGAGCAATCATTACCAACTAATGATATCCAAAACGACATCCTGGTTCCTCAAGAACAGCCTGGCACGTCCGCGCCACCCATACAAGAGGAGGTCACAGTCACAGCGCAGTCTAACACATGTTTAGACACTGAAGTTCTGGAAATCCTCGGTGAAGCCCCTTCACTAGCGGAAAAACGTGGAAAGGATATCCATGAAGAAATAGCATCTCGATTTGGACATATAGCCTCAGAGGGGTTAAACAAAGACACCAGAAAAGAGCTAATGTTAAAGTACCCGCTTCCTGGAAATTGTCTTCGTATTGACTCCCCTAAAATAAATCCGGAAGTCAAAGCCGCTATGCAAGAAAGCTTCATAAAACGTGATAAAGGCATTGAAGCCAAACAAAAGCAGGTGGCAAGTGCAATATCATGCCTGGGTGATATAATCACAACACAATTAAACTCCGAAAATAAAGACAAGGAGTTACTTCAAAAATTGATGGACCTTGGCAGGTTAATTTGCGATGTTCAGCACGCTGACTCAGTGACAAGAAGAAACTTTATATTGTTTTCATTGAAAAAGGATATGTCAGAACACCTTTCAAGTACAAAGATTGACGCTTTTCTATTTGGGGAAACGTTAGCTGACACGTTAAAGGCAGTCAAGTCAATAAGTAAAACTGGGGTCGAGCTTAAAGCTGACCAACCTAACTCATCGAAGCGATCAAAATTCCCTAACCAGAGGAATTTAAACAGGAAGGCTCCCGGTCCGGCTTACAGGCAGTCGGGCCCTCCACAGAGGAGCCGCGAGCCTGCACCGAGAGCACGCGCAGCCCCGCCGCCGCTCGCGCACTCATTGAGGCCGTGGCAGCGTCAGCAGCCGCCGCCGCCGCCGCCGCCGCCCCCTGCTCAAACTCGACGCCGCCTGTAAATACAGTTGAGTATGCCGGTCGCTTACATCTTTTTAAAACTCAATGGTCACTTATAACAGAGGACCGCACAGTCCTCTCTTGGATTGACGGTTATAAAATCCCCTTCTCAAGTCCACCAACACAAAACTATATTCCGTCAACCCCAACACAGTCCAATGAAGAAAAAAGACAGTTCAATGAGGCAATAGGTGATTTATTACGTATCGGTGCGGTATCCCTATGTGAACCGTGCGAGGGCCAGTTTATATCAAGCATTTTTCTTACCCCCAAGCCTAATGGAAATTATAGATTTATTTTAAATCTAAAAAATCTTAACCGCTTCATAAAGACTGATCATTTTAAGCTGGAGGACCTCCGTACAGCTATTAAACTTGTTACACAAGATTGTTGGATGACTACCCTCGACCTAAAGGACGCATACCTCTTGGTAAAAATTCATGAGGACTCCAAAAAATACCTTCGATTTATTTATGACCATAAACTATACCAGTTTAATGTGCTACCATTCGGGCTTAATACAGCCCCGTTCGTATTCACGAAAATAACCAAACCAATAGTTAAATTACTCCGAACCGCTGGTTTGCTTTCGACTCTTTATTTAGATGATTGGCTTTTATTGGGACTCCAGCGAGGTACTCTTCAGATTGTGTACTCAATCTTAAAATTACCAAAAAATTACTGGTTTCACTTGGCTTCATTATCAATGAAGAAAAGAGTATTTTCGTACCCTCCATGAAATGTAAATTTTTAGGCATGATTATTAATTCCCGCGAGCTTACCCTAAGCTTACCCCAAGAAAAAAGGGCACGCATCAGTTCCGAATTACAAGCCTTTCAGCAGTTGCGTCGCTGTTCAGTCAGGAAATTAGCTCAATTAACGGGTCTACTTGTGTCTGCCTGCCCTGGAATAGAATACGGGCTTCTCCACACCAAGGAGCTGGAGCGCTGCAAATTTCTTAACCTTAAAAACGATGATGATTATGATAAAGTCATGAACATCCCCGACTCATTGCAAATAGATATTCAATGGTGGCTTAATCACATTTTGAATTCAGTACGTCACATAAGAAGTGACAACTATCACATTGAAATATTCTCTGACGCCTCAACGACGGGGTGGGGCGCAGCCTGTATGGGCAATACAGCTAGTGGTAGTTGGTCAAACACCGAGCCCAAAAAGCACATCAACTATCTTGAATTGTTGGCTGCTTTTATTGCTCTAAAAATTTTTGCAAAAGACCTGTCCGACTGCCAGATTCTTTTGCGCGTAGATAACTCAACTGCAGTTGCCTACATCAACCGGATGGGTGGTGTTCAGTACCCACACCTTACACAAATTACAAGAGAAATTTGGGAATGGTGCGAGGATCGAGGATTGTACATTTATGCATCTTACATAAAATCTAGTAATAATGTCGTGGCAGATGCAGAGTCACGGAGAAACCACCCAGACATTGAGTGGGAGCTAGACGATCGGGCCTTCGACCACATAACTCATTGTTTTGGCTCACCCAAGATTGACCTATTCGCAAGCCGCATCAACAAAAAATGTGAAGCCTATATCTCATGGCATAGGGACCCTGATGCAGTGGCTATCGACGCCTTCACAGTATCCTGGGCAAAAACGCATTTCTATGCTTTTCCCCCTTTCTCGATAATTTTGAAAGTTCTCAGGAAAATAATCTCCGAAAAATCTAAAGGTATTGTAGTTGTCCCGTCATGGCCCACCCAGCCGTGGTATCCAGTCTTTCAAGCCCTTACAGTCTCTAAAGTTTTATCCTTTCCACCTCACCAACGAGCTTTAATCTCGCATTCCAGCTCCAGTCGGATACACCAGACGATTACCCTGGAGGCTGCTGTCTTATCCGGGAGGCACTATCAAGAAGAAGCGTACCACCATCTTCACTGGAAATAATGATGGCGTCATTATCGACCAACTCCCTCAAGCAATACGATACTTGCTTGAGAAAATGGTGGAACTACTGTAGAAATACTCACACCAATGTGTTTATTGCGTCTATTCCTACTGTCATACATTTTTTGACCCAACAATATCATCAGGGTGCACAATATGGCACCCTCAATTCTTGTAGGTCGGCTCTCGCAATTATGTTAGGATCAAACATATCTAAAGATGACAGAATACAGAGATTCTTCAAAGGCGTGTTTCGTCTTCGACCATCTTTACCAAAGTATAGCTACACATGGGACACGAATTGCGTACTTGAACACCTTAGTCAATGGTACCCAAATGAAGAGCTGTCATTTGATAAATTAACTAGGAAAACAATAACATTACTAGCACTTACAACCGCCCATAGATTACAAACGTTATCCAAAATAAATATAAAGAACATTACTATTGCATCAAATCACATCAGTATTAGAATCCCAGATATCATCAAAACTTCTAAAGCGGGTTCTAAACAACCAATGCTTTACATTCCATTCTTTAATCAAAAACCTGCAATTTGTCCCGCTGCCACATTGCTCTGCTATACAAATAAATCGACACCCTTAAGAAAATCTGACCTGTTGTTCGTAGGTATAAAAAAGCCGCACAAAACAGTCGGCACCCAAACACTCAGCCGCTGGGTAAAAACGACACTACGTGAGTGCGGGATCGACACGTCCGTGTTCTCTGCGCACAGCACAAGGCACGCCAGCACGTCGCGCGCGCACTCACTCGGTGTAAGCGTCGATGCTATCCGCAACACAGCCGGCTGGAGTGGCAACTCAACTGTATTTGCGAGGTTCTACAATAGAACGATTTTGAACAATGATTGTACATCCTTGGCTCATTCGATTATCAATAACTAAAAACACATTTCTTTATATGTAGGAAATTATTAAAATTACTATTTCGTAACTGTTACGATTATTATAAGAATAATTGTATTCATGTTATATAAGGCAGAAGAAATTTCTTTAATTTTTAAGTTGAAGTGATTATTAAAATTTTTACTTTGCAAAATTATAAAAAGAGGTTTATATACATATACTCACTTTGTTGGAAAATAAACATTCGTTTACTTTTTTTCATATAAAAGGTTGTATCATTGAAGATATTTCCCTCACATACTCTCAAATTCTACATGTAACTACTAATCTTGAGGACGAGGCGTGAAGTATAATTGATGATTAAACGAACTTACCTGTAAGTGAAGTTCTATCATAATTATACGAAACGCCTCGTCCGAAGAGATTAGTAACCACCCGCCCGCCCTATCCATCCCGTTACTAATCTCTTAGTAAATACATCAATGATTTATGGATCTTACTCTAAACTAAATGAAGAACCAGCGTAATAGCAGTCACCGAGTAATATGAATACCCACAAAAAAAAAAAAAAAAAATCTAGTTCAAAGGAATATTCTCAACTAGTGCTGAAGTGGCGACATCTATGCGATACTACATGTAACTACTAATCTCTTCGGACGAGGCGTTTCGTATAATTATGATAGAACTTCACTTACAGGTAAGTTCGTTTAATCATCAAGTATCTTTGAACTCCATTGTTTATATTTATCAGCATTTTGAATTCTTATTTAGAACTTGAAAAGTCTCAAAATTGTATTTGATTATCTAAACTTGTGTTGTTCAAACTTTGGGCTCAATATGGGCACTGCTATTTGTACCAATAAAAGCATAAATCGTCGTAATCATATTTTAGTATTCCACAGAATTACCTACAAGTTCTACTCGCAAATCAGTGAACGTGTAACAATATTTTAATTTATAAATCTTTGATATTAATTTTCGATAACGACGTTTATTTTAATTGCCATAATTTTCATGTAAATTATATCAAACTACCTGCCTACTTTTAATTGGAATATTTGATTCCCAAGCAGAATGTTTAATTCAAGCGAATTCCGGTTCATTTGCATTTCAAACATCGTGAAGTACGGTCCGGTCGGTAAAGTGTGTGACTATGGCTTTAAAGGTTTGGCTACTAGTGCAATGGCTAACCGAGAGTATGATCCCTGAGTATGGAGTACGTTTTCTAAAAGAAAAAGAATACGATGAAAAAGATCTAAAACTTGACACTATTATTTTCTTACGTACGGAGAATGAAACGCCACGCCCAGCAAAGATATTGCGGATATCTGGTATGTGTTAATTATTGCTCGTTTTTCTTTATTTACTAACCCCCTCTCAACATTCGATTATCGCACTGATTACGTAATCGACGAATAATCGCCAGTTATCTGCTGTGATTGGCTGTTGAAAATTCATTCAACCTATCACAGCAGACAACGCGTGCTTGACAATTTGTCACATTAATTCTGCGATAATTTAGCGGTGAGAAATCCGGCCTTCGGTATATACCTATATTCTTATAGTTTCAAACACATGGTCCTATAATTAGGTATGTTTATAACGTTTTGCGTCACAAATAAATAAGCGTGTTCATTTCAAAAATGTGTCTATCGTAACGGATTTTTTTGCAAATTTAACAAATTTCGTACTTATGCTTATAGATTTATAGTGATAATTCGGTTGTAAGATTTTGTATGATAAACGCACATACATACTAGTTTAATGATAAACATTAAATTAACAGAGTGAGGTTTTTATTTACTCATAAAGAGTACTTCTTTAGTTTCATCTAGGGTTTTAGTTAATTTCCCTGCATTTCCCTATGCATTGGGTATATTTTTCTGAAAGGTATATTTATAAACTACACGAAAAATTTTCATTTACTAGCGAAAGTTTGCGACATTCATACAACATTTTCTTATTTTCAGAATGACTTCACAAATTTCTCGTCGTTTTTTTTTTATGTTTGGTTTTCTAATGCCTGAGAAACAAGACAGGAAGCTTTGTTACATTATATTTTACATGAACTTGGTGTCCAGTTCGTTACAGATGATATTTTGAAAAGTTTAAAAGCAACAATAAGTAGAGTTAGTCAAAAATTTACCAAAAATGGTCGAAATCAGGAAGACATCTAGAACGCTTCCTGAAAACGAATTCTTTATGGTTAGAGGCGAACATATCATTTGATGGTATTGTCAGTGAAACTATCGTTGATGTTTCACTACCTGGAACAAGTAACCGGGCTGGAAGCAACAAACCGGAAACACTAATGATGGAAATTACAGCTCGTAAGTTTTTCCGAAATGCTGAAAAGTCAGCAGAAATAACCTGGTGTCAATATTGAGCTCATCAAACGCATCCACATCACATTAGAGACCATAAATAGCGGGTATTTCATTAATGTTGACAAATTTCATGAATTCTCCAAGGCTACAAGAGAATTGTATTTTTCGTGTTACCCAATGCCAGTACATAAAATTTCATTTCACGGGAAGGATAGAATTTATGCATGTGTTTTACCAATAAGTCAAATGTCTGAAGAAGCTCAAGAGGCACGAAACAAACACAATAGAACATTCAGGAAACTTTTTACGAAAAATCTTTAAGAATTAATACAAATCGAGATTTACTTAATAGATTGTTAATTTCATCGGATCCGTATAATTCTAGTTTGCGAGCGGCTCCAAAAACAAAGCGTGGTAAAAATTAATCCTGAGGTAAATGAGTTAATAGAAACAAGAATTTCAACTATTGAACGTGAGATATCAATAGACGAAACAGATAAAGATTCTAATGAATCTGAATTTGAATCTGAAGACTCAGATGAAAGTATGGAAGAATCTGACGAGGATTCTGAATAATCTCTATCTGTTTCGACTACTGGTCTTCTCTACTACTAATCTTAATTGTACTAAACTTTGTATAGCTTTTTTATTGTGATTACTTTTATATTAATTTTGATGTATGTTTATTGTATGTGAAAATATGTTATATTGTTAAATTATAAGGTCTATAACTATCAATTATTATTTTTTTATTCATCGTTTATATTTTACCACCCAATAACGCATAAATATGGAAAAAAAATATTTTGTCCCGCTAGATTCCCAAAATAATACACTGTGCGTTGTGGAGGCTTTTAGCATTTAAAAAGCCTCGGCCACCACACTTCCGCGGGATATACAATCTCATAACCGACGATCGTGGGTGATGCATTCGATATGCAGTCAGCAGTGTACGGACCCGCCCATCCAGGGCGTCAAGTTCCGTTTGAGTCTATTTGAGTATGCCGAAAGAGTACATCAATAGGCGTGCACCTTGCTTCCGCCTGAAAGAAGGCTATTGAATACCTTCTTCAGGCGGCCAAAGAAGCGTTCCCTCAACGATCGCTTCATGTCAGTAGTGCTGATACCTAACTCTTCCGACATACCCAAATACTTATAGGTTTCATTTGGGGAGAGGGATCTCAGGTTTATGGAATCCGCGAGTTGAATTCCTACAGATTCCACAATCTCCCCTCGCTTTACATGCATGTCCGCATATTTGTCCACACCAAACTCCATCCTGATGGCGCTACTAAAAGTTTCAGTTACCTTTAGTAGCTTCATCAGTTGAAGATTACTAGGGGCAAAGAGAGCTTCAGGTCATCCATGTAAAGGAGAAGGGTTATATCCTGACCACCTCTCTTCAAACGATAGCCTAGCCCTGAATTCTCCAGCAGCATGCTTAGAGGATTCAGGGCTAGACAAAACCAAAGTGGACTCAAACTCAATCGCCCTGGAATATTCAATCCTTACAGGTTCGCTGTTCGTCTGGATATTTAATATCCTGGATAGCGAAGGACTGTGCTCCATTGCCCCATACACGACATCAAGAAGGCGCGTAGAGTTATATCTATTTTATACAATTCTAGCACCCTCATGAGCCATGTATGAGGCACCGAGTCATAGGCCTGCTTATAATCTATCCAACATGTCGACAGATCCTTTCGGGAACGCCAAACCTGTTGGCTAATGGCCATATCAATAAGGAGTAGCTCCTTAGTACCGCGGGACCCCCGTTCCTACATCCATTCTGAGAGGCCAATGATGGAGTTATTATCGACGTGTTTACTAATTTTAACTCTAAAAATGGATTTAAGAACCTGTTACGTATGCATAGGAATCTGCTGACATTGCGGATAATATACATACATAGACCTTGTCGACAGGGCAGTTACAGTGAAGCCAACGCACGTAGCTAGACATTCGCTGACACAGAAACGTACGTAGCATCAATATAGGAAGTTACCGACGCTGCAATTACTTCGAAACCGATGCAGCCATGACGTCAAGGAATCGATCGATGCCAAACTAATATTTAAGACCATTTCTTGTAGGAAGAATTCATTCCATATTCCTACATCGAGTAGGATGGATTCTCGTAGGCTAGTTAGTCGTAGTTAGTCTATTTAATTATTGTAACCATTCCATGTCCTAATATCGGAATGGAATGGACATCTGTAGGTTAGCTAGTTGTAGTTAGTAGTTGTAACCATTCCATGTTCCAACCTCGACTTGGAATGGTCAGTTATAGGATAATTAATTGTAATTAAGCTTAATAATTAAAAGGTTAGAATCATTTCGGGTTTCTTTCCAATCCCCCGGCTGTGGTAAACGTAAAAGACAAAAGACAAAGATATTTTATTTCAACTAGGCCACCAAGCGGCACTTTTGAACGTTACATTAAAATGATTCTACCGTGCATTCGGAAAGTAGCTTGTTATGGAGAAGAATGCACAAGAAACTCCATACTTACTCTTTTAAAAAAAAAATGTTTTTTTACAATATTTAGGAACATACATTATTAAATTCATACATGTGAGGACAATGCACCCAGAATAGCACTACCCACTATACCACCTACAGACATAAAGTATTAGAAGTACTCACACATGTACTGCGCAGTTATATAATAGATACTAGAAAAAAATTAACATCCGAAGCAGTCAAGTTATGACCAATCCCAACTGACGGCGTCCGTTCACGAACATGACGCATGAATTGGCACCACCCAGCTCAACCATCATGAAGGGAACCGGATGATCCAACACACGCGCCACCATCAGAGAGACATTTGAGAGAGCATGACACACTCAACGGCCAGGGCACACACAAGTCAACGAACGACGCATAGGTACAGTAAATGGTAGATTTACAGTTGGGTACACAGTGCTCACACACGTGCTGTGCAGTTATACAATACTAAGGAAATTGAGTTTATACAATGCAAATATTAATAATTCATACAGTCTTCAGCAGGTCCAACAATACCTCAAAACAATAATGTTCTGCATATCACTTGTTATTGCGCCCTAGTGGTTGTGGATTGTGGAGCAGGACTAGCATTGAGCCAAGCATTTTTATCAGTGATGTAATCCCCTAACTTATAATATGCCAGCCTACATAGTGTGCATTTTATACAGGTTTTAAACTTCGTCTCATTCAGTTCAAGAATGTGGGGAGGAATTTTATTGTAACATTTTGTACAGTACCCCATGAAAGATGAGGCTACTTTAGCCAGTCTGAAACCTGGTTGAACTAATTGGTCCCTATTTCTAGTAACGTAATTATGTCTGTCGCCGTTTTTACTAAAAAGATGTAAATTTTTTCTCACGTACATTATGTTTTCATAAATATATTGACAAGGAACCGTCATGATGTTAATGTCCTTAAACAGTTCCCTTAGAGAATCGCGCCGGCGAAGATTATATATTGCTCTGACGGCTCGTTTTTGCAGAATAAAAATTGACTCAATGTCTGCAGCCCTTCCCCATAGTAGGATACCGTAAGACATTATACTATGAAAATAACTAAAATAGACTAGTCTCGCGGTATCCACATCGGTTAACCTACGAATCTTTGCAACAGCATACGCTGCCGAACTCAGCCGCCCTGCAAGGGATACCAAATGAGGACCCCATTGCAACCCCGAGTCCAGCGTGATCCCCAGGAAAACCGTTTTATCGACGAATTCTAGCTTCTCCTTGTTTAATATAATGTCACAATCAGTACTTTTGACATTCGGCAAGGAAAATTTTACACACTTGGTTTTATTACCATTTAAAACTAAATTATTGGCAGTGAACCAATCCTGAACCTGCCGAAGCGCGTTATTTACGTCGTCAACCCGACAAGTACGTCTATTTATTTTAAAAATTAAAGATGTGTCATCAGCAAATAACACCATGTTTAGTTTGTTTTCCAATAAACGGGGTAAATCGTTTATGTATATTAAAAATAAGAAAGGACCTAAAATTGAGCCCTGGGGAACCCCCATTTTTACGTTTAACCCCGACGAATTCACACCGTTTATCTGAACTAATTGCTGTCTATCATTCAAATAAGATTTAACCAAACTTAACGCTGCTTGACCTAGCCCGTAATGCTCAAGTTTCAGAAGTAATGTTTCATGATTAACGCAATCAAACGCCTTCGACAGGTCGCAGAAGATACCTATGGCATCCTGCGACTCTTCCCACGCATTAAAGATGTGTTTCAATAGGGTGACACCAGCGTCAGTTGTACAACGTCCTCTGGTGAAACCATACTGTTTATCATGCAAGATGTTATTCGTATTAAAATGAATGAGCATTTGATTTAGCATTATCTTCTCAAATACCTTGCTGAAAACCGGCAACACGGATACTGGTCTATAATTATTTGTGTCTTTACTGTCCCCAGATTTAAAAAGTGGTATAACTTTACTATATTTCATTAGATCCGGAAAAACTCCTTGATCCACACACAAATTAAAAATCAAAGCCAAGTATGGCGCTATAGTCTGAATTAACCTTATAGACCGTCGGTAAACATGTAATGCCTATTATTATTAGCAGCGACGCGAAACGAGAGTTATAAAGTTTTGAGGACCTATGCACCTAACCGATAACACATCAGTTTGTCTGCAGGACGTTTTCAGACAACCACGGTTCAGCACGGTAACAGTTAGAAAATTAAAAGGTCAGACGTCGACTCTGATATCTTCATATCATTAGTAAAGAAACGCCCCTTTTTGGAATACGAGTGGAGGACGTTTAACTGTAACTGTGGAAATTAGGGTTTAAGGCCTAAAAAAAGTGGAAAGGACCTACCGAAAATGCCAAATACTATTGCGAAAATGGTTCTTGAACAAGTCAAATGTTAACATACAAAAGTTATCATTGTAAAAAGATTTACAATGAAGTGATCGATATATGAGCATAAACATAATTTTGGAGGATTTGAATTCAAGAATATTTAACTCGTCAAAATAACGGAGTCCATGCCAGCCTCAGCAGCTCTATTATACGTGAGCACCTTGCTAAGTTCAATATCGTCCTTGAGGAAGATATCATTAGTCATAAATCTGATGGCGCTAGCGTTATGATAAAAAAAAGGGTTTATATATACCCGCCCACCTGATACTGTGCCTCGCCCAAGGTGTTCAACTCGCTGTACTACATACCTTATATACGACAACGACTAATGCCAAAATAATTGTGCAATTTATGAAGAAATGTGCAATTTCTATGGAATACTCGTATATCCAATTCTGATATTAATATCGAAATGCCGATTTTGAAATCTTATATCGGAAATCAGTAAAGGAATTGAAAACCATCCGAATCTTCCGACATTACAAGCCATAGATCCCACCTAACATTAGTCTAAACTGACCCTTTTAGGAAAGGTTCTAACCACGTAATAAAATGATTTTCCTTACAATCTTAATGTATTTATCCGTTGGGTAGCAGCCGTTGTTCAACCCGCACGGATCTATGTCAACATAGGAAAGAGGTATGAACAGCTTTTATGACTGTTTACGGATGTCTAGGAAATTGTTATGTAATCGTTTCTGCAAACCACATTTACATACGCACTTTACTGAAACGACGCCACTCATTGCACGGGTTCTGGAGAGACGACCGCGTACCATAAAACGCAGCGTACACTTTCCACAAGGTGGACCGATCGAGAGAAGCCGCTTGATGCGAGACCGGTATCGGCATAGAACCAGTCTCAAGACCGGTCATGTGACGAAGCTTGGGTGAGGCCTTTGTCCAGCTGTGGACATCTTTCGGCTGAAATGTTGAAGATGATGACACTAGAAAAACCGGATTCCTTGGGCTCTTTTGTAATCTGGCCAGAGCACTCGCCTAATTACACTTCTTCATTACCTGCCCTATGCGTGTGCCGTGCGTGTAGGTGCTACATAGTACAGACATACTTAGGTACAGCTCTACCTAACGCTTCAGGGCAAACCTACGTGTTTTTAATTTCACCGTCTATAATGGCTCCATAGCTATTTATAGACGGTGAATGTGCCTAGAGGCTCCATAGCCTCCAGGCACATTTTATCTACCCAAAATCAATATCCAATTACATTCTTTCAACCCGCTATCAACGAAAACAATTAACGAAGATGTGATCGAATGTTCTCTTAATTGTTATTTTCTACTAGAGAAGGCTCATCAATAATATCACAAGTTATAGAAACTCTTTGTTTCAGAGCGCATTGTTTTGTTGGCAGGCTCACTGAGGCGTTCACGTGCGCCGTGCATTTTTGCAGCTATGTTGAACAAAAGTAGCGGGAGAGTAATTGTTGCGTGCTATTTTTTTTTAATAATAAGTAAGTAATATAAATAAATAAGTAATATTTTATATCTGTTTTGCATTTTATGCAAGGTTCTTTATTTTATGCAATTGTTGACATGACTGTGTATCGTTGAGTGTTTGTATTAGACTATCTCCTACAAAACTACGAGACCGTTTTCTTAGGGATTAAAAACCATTCCTTATTATAAGGGCTCAATACTGATAATAAGCTCGCCTTACCATTGGACATAATGATATATCTGGCGAAATGTTCTCTGCCTAAACCTTTGTTAAAAAGAACCGCGATGTAACCTATATACAAACGAGAGGTGTCGTAGGACACTGTTGGAACGAAGTTCCTTTCACCTGCAGTACACTATATACATGGTTGTAACGTACTATAGCTAAGCGTGTAAATCATTTCTGCGAAGTTCATTACCGCGATGTACGTTACTGCGAAAGTTTACTATCGCGACGTTCGTTGTTGCGAAAGTTCTTTACTGCGAAAGTTTACCATTGCGACGTACGTTGTCGCGAAAGTTCTTTACTGCGATGTATGTTACTGCGAAAGTTTACCATTGCGACGTTCGTTATCGCAAAAGTTCTTTACTGCGTTGATTGCATTTTCGATAACACGCTATTGTGATGTGGGTCATGTAGGTGAGTTGCTGATACTGGTGATAGTGGAGATATTACATTGTTGGACATGACTAATAAATGAGCAAAACTGTAAGCAAATTTAATTATAATTGGACCAAAAGATAATAACAATAAAATCAACATGCTTAAACAAAATTCATGTAATTGAAATTGAAAAAAGTCCGCCTAGATATCCTCCGGACGTTTGATCCGTCTCAGGCTGTATAAGTGTAAACATACCTACCACTCAAAATGCAATCGAAAGTTACCATAACAAATGGAACAATCTTATGAAACGAAAAAAAAACGTAACATATATAAAGGCGCAGCAGGGCCATTATCAGAACTCATCTTGCAGGGCGTAGATATAAGGCTGTTAATAAAATCGAATACTTTCGAAAATCAACTATTATAATGCTTTTCTTCAATAATCACAATATCACTCAAATTAACCTTCAGATATTAAAACAATAGTCTCTAGTCTTTAACACTTCACAAATCTTCATTCACATACCACTGGTTGATTCTGAAAACGGAATTAGATATCGAGTAGATAGATTATCAAAGGAAATATGGTGATGCCTCAACCTTTTGTCAGAACACTAGATTTCTGATGGCAGTTACCTCAACTATCTTTAACATGGAGGACGATAGTTGGTTATTGTCAAAATCGGAGTTTAAAGATATGGATTCGTGGTGTGCAACATTGATAAATCTTGAATCAATGTTTTTTTAAATATACTAGATCTATATATTTTTGTTCTAAATATTTCGTACATGATGGTTTTCAGTGGTTCGTTGTACCTGACCCAGTTAAATTGTTAGTCAAGCTTGGGCGAGGAATACAGACGTTCACTTAGTGATTTGACTACATTGTATGAGTACACAAATATATAGCAATTTAACAGAGCAAAAAACAAGACTCCCGGAAGACTGGGAGATACACAAAGAGTGGGTCTCTGTATGCGCATACAAAAAAACAGATCAGAAACGCCAGGAGGATGGTGTGGCGGCAATTCTGTGAATCCATTGAGACAAACAATGAGGTCGCAAGGGTAAGGAAGATCCTAGCCACAGATCAGGACCGACGAACCCTTGGCGCATTGAAAAAATCCGACCACTCGTACACACTAAATGACTATGAAACCAGTAAGGTCCTCCTCGAAACGCACTTCCCAAACTGTAAAATTCTGGAGGACAGGACGTGACCCCGAATGGACCCCAACGGATCAAGACTGGTTAAGTGCTCGCAATATAGTAACAGAAGAACGATTAAAGTGGGCTATCAACACTTTTCAGCCTTACAAATCGGCAGGGTTGGACGGCATCTGCCTAGCCCTGCTGCAGTGGGGTGTAGATCATCTAACACCATGGCTAGTGGAGATCTATCGGGCTTGCATAGCACTTAGATACATACCTCTCACATGGCGCGAAGTGAAAGTCCTCTTCATACCCAAACCTGGAAAAACCGACTACACACAACCCAGGGCATACATACCTATAAGCCTCACATCCTTTCTAATAAAAACTCTCGAGAGACTTTGTGATAGGTACATCCGTGCGTGATGGGCCTCTCCGGGTTAGACCACTGCACCAACAACAGCATGCGTACTCCACAGGCAAATCAACAGAATCTGCGCTGCAAAACGTGGTTTCCAAAATTGAATCCGCAGTGGACCATAAATGCTCAGCACTGGCCGCCTTCATTGACATTGAGGGCGCCTTTGACAAGACCATGTTTATCAGCATCAATTGCCCTCAACAGACACAGTATAGACCCAACCGTGAGTGTTTGGATCACCAACATGCTCAAACTGAGAGCGGTTCAAGTCACAGTTAACAGTTAACTTGTAGTGTCAAGGGCCGTCTTTGCGAAGAGCTGTCCTTAAGGGGGTGGCCTTTTGCCGCTCCTATGGAACCTGGTAGCAAATAGCCTCATCAAAACACTCAATGACAAAGGTTACTTCACCGTTGGCTACGAGGATGACATAACCATAATAATAAACGGGACTCACGAAAACACCCTATGTAATCTCATGCGCCAAGCCCTGAAAATTTTAGAGGAATGGTCCACCAACTCTCAGTGAACCCCACGAAAACCGATCTTATTCTCTTCACAAAAAAGAAAAAACCGACGAAAATGCAACTACCACGATTCTTCGGAACAACCCTAAGTCTTTCAACAGAAACCAAATACCTGGGCATCTATTTGGACAAACAACTGAACTGGGCAAAACACACGAACTATATCACTACAAAAGCCAGCATATCCCTGTGGCACTGCAAGCGACTGCTTGGTAGGAATTGGGGGATCAGCCCTAAAACCACCCACTGGCTATATACCACAGTCTTCCGACCAATTATAACATATGGTTCACTGGTCTGGTGGCCCAGGACAGGTGAGCACAGCCCAAAGAGATCTCGAAAAACTGCAGCGGTTTGCTTGTATTGCAATCACTAGCAGTATGAGAACTACATCCACTGCCGCACTACAGGTAATGCTGGGGCTGCCTTCTCTGCACCTCATCGTGCAAGAGGAGGCAGCCCTGGCCGCTTTTAGGCTCCACCTATCAGGAGCCCTGAGTAAAGACTCCAGAGTCAAGCACACACGCATTAAAGAAGATGCGATCAAACGAATACCGATGATGGCATCACCCTGCGACAAAGTCCCAAAAACACACCACTTTCATAGGCACTACAATATAACACTAACAGAAGAACAGTGTGACTACTCAGGCCCGAAAGAGATGAGAGTATATACCGACGGATCGAAGACCAACTCCGGTACAGGAGTTGGAGTCTTCTCACACGACCTTAATATAAACTTATTCAGCCCGCTAGGAGCACACAACACCGTCTGTCAGGCGGAATGTATGGGCATCATACTTGCTGTCCACGCCCTAGAAGCCTCTTGGCTTCTAGAGCGGACACCAACATACGTATACTCTCCGACAGCGCCTCAGTCCTGCAATCCTTACGGAAAAAATATACAGGGTGATTGGAAGTTGGGTGCAAAACTTTAAGGCAAAGATAGTACAGACAATTCAGAACCATTTAAACCATGGTTGTGTTAGACGAAGTCTTACCATTTTTTTTTAACAAATTTTTATGATTGTTTTTGAAAAATCCCAAAATTTTAACTCAACTTCTTATTTATGGTCAAATTGAATGATAAATGAATTCATTTTTATTTTTTTTAATAAAAGTAATGTGTAAGCAATCTACCAAAAAATTTTTTAGGCCTCTGTGTTGTTAGACATTTTTTATACAGGCATTAAAAGTTCATAAAAAAGAATAAAAATCATAAATACTTTTTGTAAAACTTATTTTTAAAAAAAAACGGAGCGTGCTTTTTTTGTTTATATCTTTTTGAAAACATGCTTGACAATCGCTCTTTCTTTTGAGGTATCGTTTACGCGGATATCCAATTTCGAGGGAGAAATTTTAAATTTTAGTCAGACTATTTGAGTAATAACAGTTCAGACTATTTAAGTGGCTATGGCTACTTTTTCCAATCAGGAATATGTGGATGTCGTATTTTGTATGGCAGAGCAGACGGCAATGGATCCTTGGCGCGACGGATGTATCAAGAGCGCTATCCGAATCGCAGGGTACCGAATGTGCGAGTGTTTTACAACACTTTTCGTCGACTTGCCCAAGATGGGTCTCACCGCGTGGAACCTGGAGTCAACCCGGGCAGACTCGAACCTAACGTTGACGAAGACATTTTGGCAGCATTTCAAGCGGATCCTACTATCAGTACTAGAGCAGTAGCTCGAAATCTAAACATTTCACAATGGAAGGTGTGGCATACAATGCACCAAAATGACAAATATCCGTTCCATGCCAGGGGTGTGCAAGGTCTGAAGAGCAAGATCCCCAAAGAAGAATACAGTTTTACCGTTTCCTCCTCAACAGAGACATCGAACATGCGTGGTTCCTGAAATCAATCTTGTGGACGGATGAAAGCAAATTTTCTAGGGAGGGCATTACAAACTTTCATAACCTCCATGTAGGGGCCGCCAAAGACAACAATCCACTTTTTAAGAAGCAGGTGTCGTTTCAGAGGAAATTATCTGTCAATGTATGGGCTGGAGTAATTAACAGGACTTTGATTGGGCCCCACTTCTTACTGGATAATTTGAATGGTGAAAATTATTTGCACTTTCTACAAGTGGATTTACCAGTGCTTATAGAGGAAACACCGGTGTCCCGATATTCCAAAGAGACCGAACAGCCATCTTTCAGCAAGACGACTGTCCAGCGCATTGGACGTTAAATGTGAGGGAGCACTTAAATAATAGCTTCCCTGACAGCTGGATCGGCAGAGATGGACCTATCCTTTGGCCCCCTCGCTCACCAGATCTGACCACGCTGGACTTTTTTGTGTGGGGCCGGGCCAAGGAACTGGTGTATACAAATGTTGAAATAAACACAAGACAAGAATTGATAGAGAGAATTAATGCAGCGTTTGAACGTATGAAGCTGGAGATGATGTTGAAAATAAAAACAACAGAAGTGAGAAGACGGAGCCGTGCTTGTATTAGGAATCACGGCAGACATTTAGAACATGAAAATTAAGTAATTTAAATTCAAATGTTGTTTTAATCAGTCTGCCTAAAATCTAAAATTTCGCCCGCAAATTGGTTTGTAGGTTCTAATTTTAAAAATTTGTAAGATATCCACGTAAACGATACCTCAAAAGAAAGAGCGATTGTCAAGCATGTTTTCAAAAAGGTTTGAACATAAAAAGCACGCTCCGTTTTTTTTAAAATAAGTTTTACAAAAAGTATTTATGATTTTTATTATTTTTTATGAACTTTAAATGTATGTAAAAAAAAAGTCTAACAACACAGAATCCTAAAACATGTTTTGCTAGATTGCTTACACATTACTTTTATGAAATAAAATAAAAATGGATTCATTTATCATTCAATTTGACCATAAATAAGCAGTTTATGTAAAAAATTGGGATCTTTCGAAAAAAAACATAAAAATTTGGTAAAAAAAAATGGTAAGACTTCGTCTAAGACAACCATGGCTTAAATGGTTCTAAATTATCTGCACTATCTTCGCCATAAAGCTTTGCACCCAACTTCCAATCACCCTGTATAACATCAAAACTAATACTAGAATGTCACAACGCACTGGAACAACAACTCTATCCAGCCGTAACAAGGTGACACTGCAATGGATAAAGGGACACAGCGGATCACTGGGCAACGACGCAGTTGATGAGCTTGCGAGACACGGATCTAGTACTGCGGTCTATGGACCCGAACCGATTGTACCCATCCCTTTCAATCAATTACGCAGGTGGCTACAGGAATTCACCCAGACACAGGCAGAGAACTGATGGACCTGGACACCGGGATGCAGGCAGTCCAAAGAGGCTTTGCCATCCTCGGACAGCAGGTTCACCAGGTGTCTTCTACGCCTAGACAGGAATGGCCTGCGCTTGGTGACGGGGACCACCACGGGACACCGCTCACTTAATAACCACTTCCACACAATAGGCATAACGGACAGTCCTCAGTGCAGGGCATGCATGGAGGCTGAGGAAACCTTTGCGCATGTTCTCTTTGAATGTACAGATGTAACCCAGATAAGAACACAAACCCTCGGGTCACCCAGATCTCACACAGACGTTCTGAGGAAACCAGGATCTCTAATCAACTTCTGGAGGGAGGTGGGCTGGTTGGAATAACCACCAAACGTCCGCCATGGCCCACGCACAATGGTCCATCCGAAGGACTAAGTGCGGAAAATAAACCCTCTAACATAGAACATATAGTAAGCACCTTCCTGATGACAACATTTTGTTGGGGGATTTACATTATTACTTTTGCCAACTTGTTGCAAATTTTTATTATAAATAGACATACATAATGTTTTTAATTTAGTTCATGTTGAATTGTTTTCTTGTCAATCTCTCTGAATTCAGTGTTAGAAGGTAATAATGGAAAGTTTGAGTACCAATTTGGACCTGTTTGTTAATCTTAAAAATGAGAATGCTTCGTTTAAGCATGAAGTTTTGTTCGATTCCATAATAATTCGTCTAGGGGATCATCTTTCCGGCGAAGACAGGAGTTTTTTTCGAAGATTTACTCAAGCTGGTTCACAGAAATGGCAGAAATCTCACAGTACCATATCATCAATTTTAAAAAGAATTATGAGAATAGGTTTCAAACAAATGTTGATTGACCAAGCTGCGTGCAAACCGATTTTCTCGGACAAGGATACGAGGAAGACGAGAGACCTATTGATCTCGCCGGAACCTTCGTCATCATCATCGCTAGGAACAATGACGAAAAAACCTCGAAAACCCTTCGAAGATCTGAGAAACAAGAAAAAGAAAGAAAATCTGAGCATAAATAAGTAGATGCTCGTGAGGACATTGCATCCGTCATTGAATATATGCAAAAAACCTGAACCAACTAAAATATTAAAGGAATTATCAACATATTATATTTACACCAGAAAAATGTTTTACTTAAAATCTGACTAAATGACAATTCCACGAGGAGGTGCTTAAAATTATCTTAGCTGCAACAGTCAAAATTGCAAAATTATCCACCGAAACAATCAATGACGGTGCCACAGTAAAGAGGATAACCGTCAGGTTTGCTTACAATGTGCAAGATAAGCAGTTAACACTGACATCGAAGTGGAGTTTTAATGATGCATCTAACCAAAGCCGATAACGACCAGAAAATGGACAGCGCGCAAGATGAGTCAAGCATTTTTATGACCTCTCTTGTACCGCTAAAGCTGACGACTGATGGAGATGAAATTATGGTAGAATCCTAACCTCTCGTTACTATCATATTGTCGTCCATTGAAATTTAGTTTTGAGAAGGAAAACGAAGCTTTAGTCATCGAAAAGAAAGCGAGCATGGGTAACGAAATAAAGTCTGTCAACCCCACTGAGTGCAATAAAAATACTGTGAGTGACGATGATCGGTGGCAAAATCTGTACATATCATAACAAACGCTGCCTGCTATTTATGCTTAGTTATACATAAGCTGCTTATCCAAGGCGCAGATAATATTGCCCGTAACGATATTGTGCCAATTAGAAGTCTCTCATAAGAAGCTTCTGAGGCTCGCAACAAAGATTTTATGATGTGTCGGGAACATCATGCAAAAAAAGAGCAGGCAAGCTAGTAACGAGGATATTCTCAAAATGCTAATCGGATCCCTTTATTACTAAGGTTTTCTTGAACTAGTAAAGTAATCCGCATATTAGTGCAAGATGATCTAAGTTCTGTGCAAAAAACGACAGGCATTGTACGCTGAACCTTTAGAAATATTGAACTGTCACAGAGTTCGGCAATGCGAAAGAATATATAAAAATATTTTAAATTTTAGAATGACAGAGTTTAGACTTTCCGGCTATATCATAAAAACTTTGCATAACGTTGAATGTTTTAAAGATCCACGCATAAAGATTTTTTTATATTCACTACTAGCTGTTCCCCGCGGCTTCGCTCCCGTGGACCACCCCACAGGACCCGTTTTAGGGATAAAAATATAGCCTATGTTACTCAGGAATATTGTAGCTTTCTATTGGTGAAAGATTTTTTTAAATCGGTCCAGTAGTTTTGGAGCCTATTCGGTACAAACAAACAAACAAAAAAATCTTTCCTCTTTATAATATTATAGTATAGATATTATCTACTTAAAAAAAGTTAAATGAAATTAAGTTCGGACCAGGTAAACTAATATCGAGAATATTCTCAAAATGCTTATTAATTCTTCGGATCCCTTTATTAGTACAGTCTGTGGCCAACATTATCGTATCCATTTGAGTAATAGCGAATCCTTAACCTTAACCACTACGACTTAAGTTCTCCATTTTCACCCCACAGGAATATTGAGTTGTCAAGCTTAGAATCTAGACGCCTTTTCCTAGAAACTATGTTTCTCTAAGACTTGTTTAATAACAGGTTTGACTGCATAGACCTTACTAATGAGTAAAGCTACGTTGTTCTGAGGACTGTCATTAGACAACGGGTGCGCGCACGTCCACTATTCGCAGTCTCCTCCAGCTCTAGGATCTAAACGTAAGTTACGTTTTAAAATTAAATAAAGAGACAAGGGTTAAAAAAGGCCGGCTTCGTACGACGTGCAGCCCCGCGCACCAAGACTGCACCAAGCTGTGAGAGCAGCAGCGGCCGTTGCTGCAGGGTCCTGCCTACTTCAAGCTGGCGCAGGGACAACCGCAGATCAGGGCGGCGTGGTACAGCGGAATGGGACGGCTGGTGGAGCTCTACCACGAGAAGTCTGCCGACGGGTACGGCGTGAGCACCCTGCGCGTGCTTCTGGAGGGCTTGCGAGACCACAGCGCGTACGCAACCGCGCCGCTGAGGAACTATCTGCTGCAGCTCATGCACAAGTGCTGGACTGGCAAATGACAATATAACAGTAAAAGTTCACATGAGAGACCAATCGCTATTTATTTATTGTGATCATTATCCTGCGACGATAAAGTTTACAAAACCAAGAGTTTCACAGAACCCAGTATAAAAATGGCGACTGATACATATAATTCAGAATTACAAACGTAACAGAATATTCACAGATTTAGAGTCAATGCACTTCACAGCACACTGAGTTTTTTAACACTCATTCATTAGCTGTGTATATAAAACAAGGTTAAGCATTTTAAGACACATAATTATCAAGTAATGAAGATGGTCAGAATGAATAAAAACGGTTTACAGTGCCAACCTACACCTTACAGGCCTTATTGCGAAAGTTACAGTGTATACACAGCTTTACAATAGATCTAGAAGAAGATAAGTACTTGTCCATGGTGTGTGTTGTGTTATATGTCTATGGTTTAGACAAATAAATTGGACAGTTTGTCTGAAAAAAGGGCGGGCAAATCGAATTAAAAAGGAGCCCTTTTTTAAAGTGTATAAAACTGAATTTGTTTTGGGCTACATTTAACTAGTTTTAGCCCTTATTTATCGAGTGAATTTAGTAGTGGGCTCATGGAGCCATCTACTTCCGATGCCACTTTAAAGCGAAAAAGCTCTTGTACACATGATGATGAGCCGGTTCCCAAGATGGTACCTAAATATTTGACTACGAAAAGAGGTTTATTCAAAGATATACTTCCTATTTACGAAGAATTGAACAGAAATGATTAGGTTTACTAATGATAACCATAAAATGTTTCTTACCGAAACCATTATTATTTGTTATTGTTTGTTGTATTTGTTGTATATTTTCGTACCGAAACCATGTTATCTCTAATCATGCCAAAATAACAGGTGTAATTTTTGGACGTGTCCACTCAGACAAGCATTGCATTTTTTCCCGTGTGTTGGTAGTGGAGTGTGGCGCGACGTTGGGTGTCTTCATCGTGCAACACTGACTCTTGTGATCGCGCGAGCGTCGGTCGTACAAATCACACGTGTATCTTTTTGTGTGTATCAAAGAGCGCCCTAGACAGACTTCCTATCCCGAGGAGAGCGTGGACTCCGCAGAGAGATTTCCCAAGTAAGTTCGCATGCCAGCTTTGTCTACCAAACATAATTTTATCCGTTCAAGCCGAAGGTTTATCAGTCTATGTTTGTACGTATGTATGTTTGTTCCTATGTGGTGTTCTAGAGACCAAACGCGTTGGCTGATTTTGATGATTCATACGTCAATCGATTCTTCACCCTGCAAGTATCACTGGCTACATTAAAATTGGAAAATAGAAAAATGGCGGATTTTGGGCGCCATATTTTGGACAAAAAATATTGGATTGGAGGTGATTTCAGAAATATATAACACTTATATTGTTTAAATATATATAAATCTTAAAAAAAAATTACTAAAAAATTTCATTCGCGGGTTGTGTAGTGCTTCGCCCGGTCCATTTGGTTTTGTGGGTATTTCGCGCGCAGCGAGGTGCTTTTGCCGGGAGCGTGTCTTGGAGTCTGCAGAGAATACCAACAGACCTCGCCCCGTATTCCTTTCTGTATTATATATATTTTTCCCCCCTGCCAAACCCTTGGCCAAGCACGGGACTGAGCGAGCACAGCAGATCACCACGAGGATCAAAGGTAAGTACTTCCAATTGTACCACCTTCCACCTGTCAGACAGGCACCAATATCTCAAAAGAACAGACCCCTAGCGACCGCTGCCACGAACCGTAGTTTCGATGGGCCCCAGCGTAGTCTCTTGGCTGTGATCAGAAGGCCTGTACTAAACAATGATTATTATGACGACTATTGATACCAACAAAATTAAACCGAAAGTTTTGCCAAGGAGGCCAACTATTTCACCATCATGTTCGATTGCACTCTAGATTATTTCACACGGAACAAATAAGCCAGATGATTCGATAGGTATACAAAAATTACTATCTAACTGCAAAAGAAACTGATGTGAAATTAAGGAAAGCTTTATTGATTTTATTGAAGTGATTACAAACTAGATATATACAGCATATATATAGATATCACACAGCGAATTCGAAGGAAACAAGATGCTGATGGTTTAGATTTGCAGAAATGACGTGGCCAATCTTATGACAATGGATCTAATGTGGTCGGTATTTGTAACGGTACGATCCAGAGTTATGCGTATACACTTGCTAATGCTGGCAGTTTATTTATACCATGCCCAGCTCACTCTTCATATCTCATGATCCAGAAGCAGTATGCCTTATGGGGCTTGAACAAAAACTTAATTATTTCTCTGCTGGATCCACCACGCGGTGGCAAATGACAACAAACTTAAAGGAAGTAATCAAACCAGATGGTTGGCTAAATAATTAAAACCAAGCTTTAAGCTTTGTTACTGCTCTATTAATTAATTTACCGGCAGCTGTCAAAGCTCTGGAACACAGTGCAGAACGCAGATTCTAAGTATGAAGCAGGTCATTTACTACATGCGTAGATATTCTTCGAGAGATTAATCGAGTGAACGTTGAAATACAAAAGAGCATACTATCATTTCGCTTTCTGTGGCGTCATTGTTGCCAGTTTATTGAATATTGAATTTTGGAGTTAATTTTTTTTGACCTTTGACAACTTCAATAATAGAAGAATTCGATTATGCATTCAACATTTTTTTTTGTAACTTTCTCGATTGTGATTATGTACTAGTAGAAAAAAAAATACACAGAAATATGTCAAATTATTTTATAAATTTTCAAAAATATTATAATAAGAACACTTTTATAAAAAGATGTTATTTATAATCCGTGTAATAAATTTTAGTTCAGTTTAGTTTCAGTTAGATTTAAAAAAGATGTGAGACAAGATTTAAAAAAAAATGTTTCTAATTTCTTCACAAAATGTCTTAAAATGTTGATGATGAAGGATGATAATCGCCCACTTTCAATAAGCAATTAAGAAATCTGTAGAAAAATCGTTTTAAAAAAATATGTCCATAATAATAGCCAGGGTGTTAAAGGATAACCAACAATCCATTTCCAGCGTTATTGGAATTTATATCTGTTTGTCTGTATATTTGTGCACGCATCGCTTATAATGTACGAAACCAATGTAGATAAGTTTTATAAATAAAAAATGTGTTTAACTAGTATTACTTAGTTTGTTTCATCGCAATCGGTTCACTCTGTCAAAAGTTAGATGGATTTAAAATGTTCAAGAAGTAAAATATCACAATTCACGCAATTCAGATACTAGGACAGTTGAAATCAGTATTCGATAGATGGCGTTGTGCATTTGACGTCATTTTCTAAATTGCGATTGGAAGAAAAGCCCTACAAAAATATTTGGTAGGTAGGTAGGGAAATAGGGTAGGTAGGCAGGTAAGTAGGGTAGGTAGGCAGGTAAGTAGGGTAGGTAGGCAGGTAAGTAGGGTAGGTAGGCAGGTAAGTAGGGTAGGTACGTAGGTAAGTAGGGAAGGTAGGTTGGTAATTAGGTTAGGGTAGGTTAGGTTAGGTTGGGGAACCCCCCCACAGTGCTTACGTCCTCGTCGTGTTCCCCGGAAACGGCCCAGTTCTGACCACCGTAACGGAGTGGCAGACTGGGTACGGCCAAAGTGCACTGTGCGATCGTTGCGATTTTATCTATTCTTGCGGAAAGTGACGATACTGAGCTGAGGCTATGCCTACCCCTGCGCGGGACGCCCTCGGGCATTTTATTAAAAAAGGCCCTTCTAAGGGCCACCCAAAAGGCCCTTCTCAGGGCCAACCAAAAGGCCCTTCTCAGGGCCAACCCAAAGGCCCTTTTCAGGGCCAACCAAAAGGCCCTTCTCAGGGCCAACCCAAAGGCCCTTCTCAGGGCCACCCAAAAGGCCCTTCTCAGGGCCAACGCGACGCTTCAGCGTCGGAAGAGGGCAGAGCCTTCTACGCGGACGAGTCGGACTCCGACGAGTCCGTTGTGTCGGACGCGGTCTCGATGGTGATCGAGGATTCTCGATCACGATCGCGATCGCGGAAGCGGGCCTTCCTTAAGGAAGGGTCCGATGGCTCCTCGGGGTCGGGTTCGGCGAAGGAGCCGAAGAAAAAGGCGAAGGCCAAAAAGCCGGTCGTTGTAGCGGACACCCACGACGTGGGTCTTGCGGACGCCCAACGCGAGTTGAGCTTGGCCCGGCGGACGCAGCTCCAACAAGAGCTGGAGGAGCATGTTGCTCTTAAGGAGCAGCAGGCGCGCGTCGCCCGGGCCAAGTCCGGTTATGGCGCGTCCCGCGTCGTGTACGACGACCACTCTTTGGCCGAGCTGGAGAGGTTGGCACAAGAGGATGAGGAGGGGATCGTGGAGGTCGCCACGAAGTCCTCGCACCTCAAGGGGACCTTTCAGAAGGCCCTCAAATGCCGGGCCGTGAGCATGCGCGGCATCGTCGGGGCGCTGGTGCAGCGCCAGTCAACCGACGAGACGCGCCAGATGCAGGCGAAAATTTATCGCCTGCAGTCTGAGGTAAGCCAGCTTCATCAGAAGCTGGCTGAAGCCACGGCCCGGCCAACCCAAGCCAAGCCTGTGGCAGAAGCCCCCGTCCTCCATCACAACCTTGAGGATATCATCCGCACGGTTGTGAGGGAGGAGAGGGACTTTGTACGAGCCTGCATCGCAGGCATTGACGACCGGCTCCTACCGGAGCAGAGCCTCCGACCGCCGCTCGCGGCGGACAAGAGGCGGAGCGAGCTGGAGCCGACCTCCCAAAAGGAGGACGCCCTTCTCCCTTCCACCACCCCGACCAACCAGCAGGGCTGGACGAAGGTCGTCAAGGGGAAGGGGAAGGGCAAGAAGACGGCAGCGGCCGTCCCTGCGGTCCCCGCCACCACCCCGCCTGCCAGCCAGCCGCAGTCGGCTGGCAAGGGAAAGGGGAGAGGGAAGGGGAAAAGCTCCCCCCCACCAGCCGGCACCAAGAAGAACTTGGTAGTTCCCAAGACCGCAGCCGTCGTGGTGACACTCACCGCGGAGGCTGCGGAACGGGGCGAAACGTACGCGTCCGTGATGTCGCGAGCGCGTGCCAATGCCGATCCCACTAAACTTGGGATCGGCAAAGTATCATGCCGCCGAACGCAAGCCGGGGCTCGGATATTCGAGTTCCCGGGGGCGGAGGGCGGCAAGAACGCGGACCTTTTCGCGGAAAAATTGCAAGAGGTAATTGCGGACGCGGCGAAGGTGGCTAGGCCAACCAAGTCGGCGGCCTTAGAGGTGACCGACCTCGACGACTCGGTCACCAAAGAGGAGGTGGTGGCGGCGATAGCAGAAGCGGGGGGTTGCAGCGTCGCAGCGGTGCAGGGCCGGGGCATCAGTCCCGGCCGCGGCGGCATGGGCACAATCCGCCTGGAGTGCCCAGTCGCCGCTGCCAAAGCCGTCCTAGCCAAGGGACGGCTTGCCGTAGGTTTTAGCTCGGGTGTAGTCCGGGCCCTCGTGGCTCAGCCACTGAGGTGTTACAGGTGCTTCGGCATCGGACACACCCAGGCTCTCTGTCCGTCCAGCGTCGACAGGACGGACAGCTGTTACCGCTGCGGCAAGGAGGGCCATAAGGCCGCCTCCTGCAAGGCCGCCACGCCGCACTGCGCGGTGTGTGCCGCCAGTGGCCGCCCGGCGGGCCACGTCACCAAGGGGAGGAACTGTAGTCCTCCCCCCAAGAGGGGCAAAGCGCAGGCGCCGATCCGGCCTGCCGCTACTGCCGCCGCCGTTCCAGAGTCTGGAGCAGCGACGGCCGCTGGCCTGGCTGAGGAGGGGGGTGCGATGTCCGACTAATGCATAGAGTCGAACATCGCATCCTCCAGGCGAACACCAACCACTGCAGAGCGGCCCAGGATCTGCAATCGGCTGAGAGAAGCTCGGTGGGCTTCGCGGCGGCGTGCGCTCTGGCGGGCACCCCTCCCTGGGAGTTGGAGGCTTGGGTGCTCGCCAGAGTGTACGAGTGGACGGCGCGGCGGAAAGCCCTAGGCGAGCGCCCCGCCGCGGAAGAGCGGGAGGCCGTGCGGCGGGAGGCGAGGGCCGCCATCGTCCTCCATTGGACGGAGGACCTCGCCTCCGCCGCCTTTGGCCGCCGGACGCTGGACGCGCTCGGTCCAGTCCTGCAGGGCTGGCTCGAGCGGCCACATGGTTTCCTCTCGTTCCGTCTAGTGCAGGTGTTGTCCGGACATGGTTGTTTCGGAACGCACCTGCACCGGATCCGGAGGGAGGAAACCCCGGCGTGCCACGACTGTGGCGCGGTAGAGGACACGGCGCAGCACACCCTCGAGGTGTGCCCAGCCTGGGCTGAGCTGCGCCGTGCCCTGACAGGAGTTGTCGGGCAGGACCTCTCACTTCCCAGCGTGGTAGACTCCATGCTGGGGAGTGAGGAGGCCTGGGCGGCGGTTGCCTCCTTTTGCGAGGACGTGATGTCGCAAAAGGAGGCGGCGGAGCGTGCGCGGGAGGACGATCCTCTCGCGCCGCCGCTCCGCAGGCGGAGAGGGGGTGGGAGGAGACGGTTATACGATCGCCTCCTCCCACCTCCTGGTGGTGACTAGCGGGCGACGGGCGCGGGGGCGCCTTTCGCCCGCATTGCACTAGTCACCACCCTCGTTGGGCGGGAACGGTCGAGCACTCACACACGATCGTTCCCGGGCCTCTCCACTAAGGGAGGGGCGTGAAGGGCCTGCCGTAAAGGCGGGCGGTCGTCGGTGGGGGACTGGAAGTAAAGGCTGTGCCGGTTTCCCAGTCCCCCTCCACTCAGACGATGCGGGAGTGCCGCTGGGTTATTTTAGTGGGTATACCGGGCTTACCCGGGGAGTCCCACATAGCCCCCCATCCCCCGATGGGCGGGTATGCGTAATGCATTTTTTCCCAGCGAAACCAAAAAAAAAAAAAAAAAGGTTAGGTTAGGTTGGGGAACCCCCCACAGCGCATACGTCCTCGTTCGTGTTCCCTGGAAACGTCCCAGTTCTGACCACCGTAACGGAGTGGCAGACTAGGTACGGCTAAAGTGCGCTGTGCATCGTAGCTATTTTATTTTATTCTATTGCGGTCAGTTACGATTCTTGCGGCGATAATGTCGAAACCTGCGCGGGACGCCCTCGGGCATTTTGTGAAAAAAGGCCCTTCTCAGGGCCAACCCAAAGGCCCTTCTCAAGGCCAAACCAAAGGCCCTTCTCAGGGCCAACCCAAAGGCCCTTTTCAGGGCCAAACCAAAGGCCCTTCTCAGGGCCTCCGCGACGCTTCAGCGTCAGAAGGGCGGACCTTCTACGGAGAAGGGGCGGACGAATTGTCGGACTCCGACAACGAGTCCATTGTGTCGGTGGCGAGCTCAATGGAGGTTGAGGAAAGCTGTCGTTCGCAGTCACGGAAGCGGGCCTTCCTCAAGGAGGGCTCCGATGGCTCCTCGGACTCAGGTTCGGCGAAGGTTCAGCGGCGGACACCCATGACGTGGGTCTCGCAGACGCCCAACGCCAGTTGGACCTGGCTCGGAGGACGCAGCTCCAGCAGGAGCTGGAGGAGCGGGTTGCTGCCAAGGAGCAAAAGGCGCAACTCGCCCGGGCCAAGTCTGGGTACGGCACGTCCCGCGTACTATACGCAGACCACTCACTGGCCGAGCTGGAGCGGATGGCTGAGGAGGACGGGGAGGAGATTGTGGTGGTCGCCACCAAGTCCTCCCACCTAAAGGTGGCTTTCCAAAAGTCCCTAAAGTGCAGGGCTGCGAGCATGCGCGGTATCGTGAAGGAGCTGGTGCAGCGAAAGGCCTCCGACGAAACGCGGCAACTGCAGGCGAGGGTCGATCGCCTGCAGACGGAGGTCAGCCAGCTGCACCAGAAGCTGGCTGATGCCACGGCACGGCCAACTCAAGGCGAGCTGAGACCTGCGGCAGAAGGCCCCGCCTCCTCCTTCGACCTTGAGGACGCCATTCGCAAGATCATGTTGGAGGAGAGGGACTTCGTCCGAGCCTGCCTAGCAGGCATTGAGGACAGGCTCCTGCCGGAGAGAAGCTACCGGCTGCCGCTTGCCGCGGACAGGAGGAAGGGAGAGCCGGGGCCGACCTCGCAGAGGGAGGAGGACCCCCTCCTGCCTGCCGCCACCCCTGCCGGTTGGACGAAGGTCGTCGGCAAGGGGAAGGGCAAGGGCAAAGGGGCATCAGCGGCCGTCCCTAACGTCCCCGCCACCGCCACCCCTCCCAGCCAGTCGCAGTCAACTGGCAAGGGGAAGGGGAAGGGCAATGGCAAGGGTGCGACAGCGGTCGTCCCTGCCGTCCCCGCCACCCCTCCCAGCCAGTCGCAGACGGCCGGCAAAGGGAGGGGGAAGGGGAAAGGGCCACCCCCCAAGGCCGCCAGCGCTGTTCCCACAGCCAAAACCGCCGGCACCAGGAGGAACCTCGTTCCTCCTAAGACCGCAGCCGTCGTGGTGACGCTCACCGCGGAGGCTGCGGCGCGTGGAGAGACGTACGCGTCCGTATTGTTGCGGGCGCGTGCCAATGCCGATCCCACCCAACTGGGGATCGGCAAGGTCTCTTGCCGGCGGACCCAAGCCGGGGCTCGAATATTCGAGTTCCCGGGGGCAGAGGGCAGCGCCAACGCGGACCTCTTCGTCCTCTTCGCAACAAAGTTGCAAGAGGTCATCGCGGACGCGGCCAAAGTGGCCAGGCCCGTGAAGACGGTGGCCATCGAGGTGTCCGACCTCGATGACACTGTCACCAAGGAGGAGGTGGTGGCGGCGGTCGCAGCATTGGGGGGCTATTTGCATGGAGTGCCCAGTCGCCGCTGCCAAAGCCGTCCTTGACAAAGGACGGCTAAACGTCGGCTTCAGCTCGGGTGCGGTCCGGGCACTAGTAGCACAGCCCTTGCGTTGCTACAGGTGCTGCGGAGTTGGCCACACCCGGGCCCTCTGTCCGTCCACGGTGGACCGGACAGAGAGCTGTTACCGCTGCAGCAAGGAGGGCCACAAATCCGCCGAGTGCCAGGCCGCCGCGCCGCACTGCGCTGTGTGTGCCGCCAGTGGCCGCCCCGCAGGCCACATTATGAAGGGGAGGATGTGCAATCCTCCCCCTAAGAAGGGAAAAGCGCAGGCGCCGAGCAAGCCTGCCGCTACCGCCGCCGTCCCTGAAGTTGGGGTATCGGCTGCTGCTGGCCTGGCTGATGTTGGGGTTTCGGCCACCACTGGCCTGGCTGTGGAGGAGGGGGGTGCGATGTCCGATGGATAGAGCCGAACATCGCATCCTCCAGGCGAACACCAACCACTGCAGGGCGGCCCAGGATCTGCTGATGCAGATCATGGCCGAGTGGTTGGTGGACGTGGCGGTGGTCGCCGAGCCTTACTCGGTCCCCAGTATCTGGCTGGGCGACCAGGACGGCTTGGTGGCGTTGGTGGCGCGGCCCTCCACGGACTCCCCTCCACGGACTCCCCTCCCCTCTCGCTTTTAGAGAGGGGACCGGGATACGTGGCCGCCGCGTGGGGGGGAGATATGGCCCTGGTGGGGGTCTATTTCTCCCCAAACCGCCCTCTAAGGGATTTCGAGGGATTTCTCGAAATCCTTACGGCAGTCGCCGGGAGGGCGGCACCACGTCAGGTCGCCGTGATGGGCGACCTCAACGCCAAGTCGGAGGCTTGGGGCAACCCGGCTGCCTCCTGCAACGTCCGGGGACGCGCCGCCGAATTTTGGGCGGCCTCGTGCGGTGTGTCCCTCCTCAACAGAGGGGCGGTCCACACGTGTGTGCGGCAACGGGGAGGATCGGTGGTAGACGTCTCGTTTGCCACCCCCGCCCTGGCCGCCCGCGTCGTGAACTGGCGGGTGGAGACAGTGGAGACTTTGTCGGACCACCGATATGTGCGGTTCGACATCTCCACCGGCCCCCGGGGAGGGACGGCCCGCTCAGGCCAATCTCCCTTCCCGCGGTGGGCTCTCACCCGTCTGGACCGGGAGGCAGCAAAGGAGGCGGCCTTTCTCCAGGACTGGCTCTCGCCCCATGTCGAGCCCGTCCTGGACGTGGACGCCGCAGCGGTCCAGCTCAGGGGGTCCCTGACCGGGGTGAGCAACGCCAGCATGCCTCGGTCACGGCGTACGCCTCCCCGTCGCGCCGTGTATTGGTGGTCGGAGGAGCTGGCGGAGCTGGCGGGGCTGCGGGCCGCGTGCGTAGAGGTCAGGAGGGCCTACACGCGGAGTCGGCGGCGCACTACCCGATCTCAGGCCGGGGGGGACCGCCTCTACGCCTCTTACCTAGAGGCAAAGACGGTCCTCAAGTCGGCGATGTGCGCCGCCAAGGACTCGGCGAGGGCCGAGATGCTGGAGGGCCTCAACAGGGATCCGTTTGGGAGGCCATATAAGGCGGCGCGGAACCAACTGCGCCCCAATGGTCCCCCACTAACGGAGACCCTGGAGCCGGCGTTGCTGGATGGGGTGGTCCGGTCCCTGTTTCCGCGCAGGGCCGAATTCACCCCACCAACGATGAACCCCCCACAGGGGGTGGTGGCTTCGCCGGAGGAGGAGGTCCCTCCGGTATCGGCGGAGGAACTTCGCGCGGGGGTTCTGTGCCTCCGCGCGAAGAAGACGGCCCCTGGACCGGATGGCGTCCCCGCACGGGTGGTGGCCATCGCAGCGTCCCTCATGGAGGAAAGGTTTCGGGACCTCTTCAGCGCGTGCCTGACGGCTGGGAGGTTCCCGAAACTCTGGAAGGAGGGGCAGTTATGCTCGAGTGGACTCCCCCTCGGCATACCGACCCATCGTTCTGCTCGATGAGGTCGGTAAATTGTTCGAGGGGATCATCGCCACCCGGCTAAACAGCCTGTTGCGGGAGGTAGGGCCAGACCTGTCGGACGCCCAGTTCGGTTTGGGGGCGTTCGACGGTCGACGCGTTGGCCCTACTCAGTGGCCAAGTGAAGGAGGCGGTGGAGTCGGGGGGCGGAGTGTTGGCGGTGTCGTTTGACATAGCCAACGCCTTCAACTCCGTGCCCCACTCTACGATATTGGAGGCACTCCGGTACCACGGAGTGCCCCAATATCTGCGGGCGATCCTGGCCAGCTACCTGGAGGACCGTGAGGTCCTCCTCGTGGACAAGACGGCCAGGATCAGGCGTTACGGCGCGGAGTCCGGTGTTCCACAGGGGTCGGTGCTAGGGCCTCCCTTGTGGAACATCGGATTCGACTGGCTCCTGCGGGGAGCCCTCCTCCCGGGTACGAGTGTCATCTGTTACGCGGATGACACTCTCCTCGTTGCCCGGGGGGGGAACTTTGGGGAGGCGGCCTGTTTGGCCTCGGCTGGCGGATCGTTGGTCGCAGAGAGGATCCGCCGGCTAGGATTGAGGGTGGCGCTGAACAAGACCGAAGCCGTGTTCTTTCACGGGCCTCGGCAGCGCCGCCCTCCAAACGCCCACATCGTCGTGGAGGGCGTCCGGATAGAGGTCGGGGCCCAGATGAAGTATCTGGGCCTCGTGCTAGACAGCAGGTGGCGCTGCGGCCCGCACTTCAGCGGGCTGTCGACGCGCCTGCTGAAAGCCGCGGACGCCCTCTCATGGCTCCTCCCAAACCTGGGAGGGCCCAAGGACAGATGCCGGCGCCTCTATGCATCTTGAAGAGCATGGCGCTCTACGGGGCACCCATCTGGGCGGACTCCCTCCAAAGGAGGGAGAATGCAACCGCCATCCGCAGGCCCCAAAGGGCCATTGCACAGCGGGTGGCGAGGGCCTACCGCTCAGTGGGCTACTCGGCGGCGTGCGCTCTGGCGGGCACCCCTCCCTGGGAGTTGGAGCGGCCACACGGTTTCCTCTCGTTCCGTCTGGTGCAGGTGTTGTCCGGACATGGTTGTTTCGGAACGCACCTGCACCGGATCCGGAGGGAGGAAACCCCGGCGTGCCACGACTGCGGCGCGGAAGAGGACACGGCGCAGCACACCCTAGAGGTGTGCCCAGCCTGGGCTGAGCTGCGCCGTGCCCTAACAGGTGTGATCGGGCAGGACCTCTCGCTCCCCGGCGTCAACTCCATGCTGGGGAGTGAGGAGGCCTGGGCGGCGGTTGCCTCCTTTTGTGAGGTCGTGATGTCACAAAAGGAGGCGGCGGAGCGTGCGCGGAAGGACAATCCTCTCGCGCCGCCGCTCCGCAGGCGGAGAAGGGGAGGGAGAAGGCGGTTGTATAATCGTCTCCTCCCTCCTCCTGGTGGTGATTAGCGGACGAATGGTGCGGGGGCACCTTCGTCCGCATTGCACCAATCACCACCCTCGTTGGGCGGGAACGGCCGGGCACTCGCGGTCGTTCCCGGGCCCCTCCACTAAGGGAGAGGCGTGAAGGGCCTGCCATTAAGGCGGGCGGTCGTCGGTGGGGGACTGGAAGTAAAGGCTGTGCCGGTTTCCCAGTCCTCCTCCACTCAGACGATGCGGGAGTGCCGCTGGGTTATTTTAGTGGGTATACCGGGCTTACCCGGGGAGTCCCACATAGCCCCCCATCCCCCGATGGGCGGGTATGCGTAATGCATTTTTTCAATCAAAAAAAAAAAAAAAAAAGGTTAGGTTCCGTCTAGTGGGGGAACCCCCCACAGCGCATACGTCCTCGTTCGTGTTTCCTGGAAACGTCCCAGTTCTGACCACCGTAACGGAGTGGCAGACTGGGTACGGCTAAAGTGCGCTGTGCGTCGAAGTCTTTTGAAAATTATAATTGCGGTATACTGCGACACCTGCGGAGGCCATGCCTGCCCATGCGCGGGACGCCCTCGGGCATTTTATCAGAAAAGGCCCTTCTCAAGGCCACCCAAAAGGCCCTTCTCAGGGCCACCACGACGCTTCAGCGTCGGCGTCGGAAGAAGGCAGAGCCTTCTACGAGGGAGTGGCGGACGAGTCGGACTCCGACAGCGAGTCCGTTATATCGATCGCTAGTTCGGTAGAGGTTGAGGAAGGTTCTCGTTCGCAATCGCGGAAGCGGGCCTTCCTCAAGGAAGGGTCGGATGGGTCTTCGGCCTCGGGTTCGGCAAAGGAGCCAAAGAAGAAGGCCAAGGCCAAAAAGACGGCGCCAGAGGCGGACACTCACGACGTGGGACTCGCTGACGCCCAACGCCAGCTGAACCTGGCTCGGCGGACGCAGCTCCAGCAGGAGTTGGAGGAGCAGGTTGTGGCCAGGGAAGAACGGACGCGCGTTGCTCGTGCCAAGTCCGGGTACGGCAAGTCCCGCGTCTTGTACTCGGACCACTCCCTGGCCGAGCTGGAGCAGATGGCGGCGGAGGACGAGGAGGAGATAGTGGTGGTCGCCTCCGAGTCCTCCCACCTGAAAGGGACTTTTCTAAAGTCCCTCAAGTGCCGGGCCATTAGCATGCGCAGCATCGTCGGGGAGCTTGTGCAGCGGAAGGCTTCCGAGGAAACGCGGCAACTGCAGGCGAGGGTCGATCGCCTGCAGTCGGAGGTCAGCCAGCTGCACCAGAAGCTGGCTGATGCCACGGCCCGGCCAACCCGGGCTGAGCTGAGACCTGCGGCAGAGGTCCCCGCCTCCTCCTCCAACCTTGAGGATATCCTCCGCAAGGTTGTGATGGAGGAGAGGGACTTCGTCCGAGCCTGCCTGGCAGGTATAGAGGACCGGCTCCTGCCGGAGAGAAGCTACCGGCTGCCGCTCGCCGCGGACAAGCGGAGGGGAGAGCCGGAGCCGACCTCACAGAGGGAGGAGGACCTTCTTCTACCTGTCGCTACCCCTGCCAACCCTGCTGGTTGGACGAGGGTTGTCGGCAGGGGAAAGGGGAAGGGCAAGGGCAAAGAGGCGACGGCCGCCTCTAACGTCCCCGCCACTGCCACCCCTCCCAGCCAGTCGCAGTCGACTGGCAAGGGGAAGGGGAAGGGCAAGGGTACGACAGCGGTCGTCCCTGCCGTCCCCGCCATCGCCACCCCTCCCAGCCAGTCGCAGACGACCGGCAAAGGGAGAGGGAAGGGAAAGGGGACAGTGCCACCCCCAAAGGCCGATAGCGCTGCTCCCACAGCCAGAACCGCCGGCACCAGGAGGAACCTCGTTCCTCCTAAGACCGCAGCCGTCGTGGTGACGCTCACCGCGTAGGCTGCGGCGCGTGGAGAGACTTACGCGTCCGTATTGCTGCGGGCGCGTGCCAATGCCGATCCCACCCAACTGGGGATCGGCAAGGTCTCTTGCCGGCGGACCCAAGCCGGGGCTCGAATCTTCGAGTTCCCGGGGGCAGAGGGCAGCGCCAACGCGGACCTCTTCGCAACAAAGTTGCAAGAGGTCATCGCGGACGCGGCCAAGGTGGCCAGGCCCGTGAAGACGGTGGCCATCGAGGTGTCCGACCTCGATGACACCGTCACCAAGGAGGAGGTGGTGGCGGCGGTCGCAGCATTGGGGGGCTGTGGCGTCGCAGCGGTGCGAAGCCGGGACATCAGGCCCAGCCGCGGCGGCATGGGCACCATTCGCATGGAGTGCCCAGTCGCCGCTGCCAAAGCCGTCCTTGACAAAGGACGGCTAAACGTCGGCTTCAGCTCGGGTGCGGTCCGGGCACTAGCAGCACAGCCCTTGCGTTGCTACAGGTGCTGCGGAGTTGGCCACACCCGGGCCCTCTGTCCGTCCACGGTGGATCGGACAGAGAGCTGTTACCGCTGCGGCAAGGAGGGCCAAAAAAATCCGGCGAGTGCCAGGCCACCGCGCCGCACTGCGCTGTGTGTGCCGCCAGTCGCCGCCCCGCAGGCCACATCATGAAGGGGAGGATGTGCAATCCTCCCCCTAAGAAGGGAAAAGCGCAGGCGCCGAGCAAGCCTGCCGCTACCGCCGCCGTCCCTGAAGTTGGGGTATCGGCTGCTGCTGGCCTGGCTGAGGTTGAGGTTTCGGCCACCACTGGCCTGGCTGTGGAGGATGGGGGTGCGATGTCCGATGGTCCTCCAGGCAAACACCAACCACTGCAGGGCGGCCCAGGATCTGCACCGGATCCGGAGGGAGGAAACCCCGGCGTGCCACGAGTGCGGCGCGGAAGAGGACACGGCGCAGCACACCCTAGAGGTGTGCCCGGCCTGGGCTGAGCTGCGCCGTGCCCTAACAAGTGTGATCGGGCAGGACCTCTCGCTTCCCGGCGTGGTCAACTCCATGCTGGGGAGTGAGGAGGCCTGGGCGGCGGTTACCTCCTTTTGCGAGGTCGTGATGTCGCAAAAGGAGGCGGCGGAGCGTGTGCGGGAGGACGATCCTCTCGCGCCGCCGCTCCGCAGGCGGAGAAGAGGAAGGCGGAGGGGGGTCTCCTCCCTCCTCCTGGTGGTGATTAGCGGACGATTGGTGCGGGGGCACCTTCGTCCGCATTGCACCAATCACCACCCTCGTTGGGCGGGAACGGCCGGGCACTCGCGTTCGTTCCCGGGCCCCTCCCTTAGTGGCCTAGTAGTCCCTTAAGGCCCCGCTGTTAAGGCGGGCGGTCGTTGGCGGAGGACTGGAAGTAAAGGCTGTGCCGGTTTCCCAGTCCTCCTCCACACAGACGATGCGGGAGTGACGCTGGGTTATTTTAGTGGGTATACCGGGTCAGTCAGCCCGGGGAGTCCCACATAGCCCCCCATCCCCCGATGGGCGGGTATGCGTAATTCATTTATTCCCAGCGAAAAAAAAAAAAAAAAAAAAAAAGGTTCCGTCTAGTGGGGGGATCCCCTCACAGCTCTTACGTCCACGTCTTATCCCCTCGAAACGGCCCAGTTCTGACCACCATAACGGAGTGGCAGACTGGGTACGGCCAAAGTGAGCTGTGCGATCGTAGCGAATTTTAATTGCCGTGTCGCACTCGCGTACGATATTGCGGAAAATATATCGAAAACTGTGCGGGACGCCTGCGGGCGGTTCTCAAAAGGCCCTTCTCAGGGCCAACCCAAAGGCCCTTCTCAGGGCCAACCAAAAGGCCCTTCTCAGGGCCACCCAAAAGGCTCTTCTCAGGGCCACCGCGACGCTTCAGCGTCAGCGGAGGAAGGGCGGACCTTCTACGCAGGAAGGGCGGACGATTCGGACTCCGACAACGAGTCCGTTGTGTCGGTAGCCAGCTCCATGGAGGTCGAGGAGGGTTCCCGATCTCAGTCGCGGAAGCGGGCCTTCCTAAAGGAACGGTCCGATGGCTCCTCGGGGTCGGATTCGGCGAAGGAGCCGAAGAAGAAGGTGAAGGCCAAAAGGCCGGTGACAACGGCGGACATCCACGACGTGGGTCTGGCGAACGCCCAACGCCAGTTGGACATGGCTAGGCGGACGCAGCTCCAACAGGACCTGGAAGAGCAGGTTGCGGCCAAGGAGCAAAAGGCGCAACTCGCCCGGGCCAAGTCCGGGTATGGCACGTCCCGCGTTCTATACGAAGACCACTCACTGGCCGAGCTGGAGCGGATGGCTGTGGAAGACGAGGAGGAGATTATGGTAGTCGCCACCAAGTCCTCCCACCTGAAAGGGACTTTCCAAAAGTCCCTTAAGTGCAGGGCCGCGAGCATGCGCGGCATCATTAAGGAGCTGGTACAGCGAAAGGCTACTGATGAGACGCGGCAACTGCAGGTGAAAGTCGATCGCCTCCAGTCGGAGGTCAGCCAGCTGCACAAGAAGCTGGCTGAAGCCACGGCCCTGCCAACCCAAGCCGAGCCGAGACCTGCGGCAGAGGTCCCCGCCTCCTTCAACCTTGAGGACACTCCGCAAGGTTATGTTGGAGGAGAGGGACTTCGTAAGAGCCTGCCTAGCAGGAATTGAAGACCGGCTCCTGCCGGCGAAAAGCCTCCGACCGCCGCTTGCGGCGGACAAGAGGCAAGGCGAGCCGGGGCCGACCTCCCAGAAGGAGAACGCCCTCCTCCCTTCCACCACCCCGACCAACCAGCAGGGCTGGACGAGGGTGGTCGGCAAGGGGAAGGGCAAGGGCAAAAAGACGGCAGCGGTCGCCGTCCCCACAACCACCCCTCCCAGCCAGTCGCAGTCGACTGGCAAGGGAAAGGGGAAGGGGAAGGGAAATGGCGCCCCCCCCAGCCGTCCCCGCCACCAACCCTTCCAGCCAGTCGCAGTCGACAGGCAAGGGAAAGGGGAAGTGTTCGCCCCCAGCTGGTTCCTCCCAAGACTGCAGCCGTCGTAGTGACGCTCACTGCGGAGGCTGCAGAGCGCGGGGAGACATACGCGTCCGTCATGATGCGGGCGCGTACCAATGCTGATCCCACAAAACTGGGGATCGGCAAGGTCTCCTGTCGCCGGACCCAAGCTGAGGCTCGAATATTTGAGTTGCCCGAGGGTGGCAAAAACACGGACCTCTTCGCAGCAAAGCTGCAAGGAGGTCATCGCAGATGCGGCCAAGGTGGCTAGGCCCGTGAAGTCGGCGGCCATCGAGGTGACCGACCTCGACGACTAGGTCACCAAGGAGGAAGTGCTGGCAGCGGTTGCAGCCATAGGGGGCTGCGACGTCGCAGCGGTGCAAGGCCGGGGCATTAGGCCCGGCCGCGGCGGCATGGGCACCATTCGCCTGGAGTGCCCAGTCGCCGCTGCCAAAGCCGTCCTCGACAAGGGACGGCTCGCTGTCGGTTTCAGCTCGGGTGCGGTCCGGGCACTTGTGGCCCAGCCACTTCGGTGTTACAAACGTTTCGGCATTGGACACACCCAGGCCCTCTGTCCGTCCAGCGTCGACAGGGCGGATATTTGTTACCGCTGCGGTAAGGAGGGGCACAAAGTCGCCTCCTGCAACGCCGCCACGCCGCACTGCGCAGTGTGTGCCGCCAGTGGCCGCCCGGCGGGCCACGTGATAAAGGGGAGGAACTGTAATCCTCCCCCTAAGAGGGGCAAAGCGCAGGCGCCGACCCGGCCTGTCATTGCCACCGCCGTTCCAGAGGCTACGGCGGCTGTGGAGGAGGGGGGTGCGTTGTCCGACTAATGCATAGAGTCGAACATCGCATCTTCCAGGCGGACATCAACCACTGCAGAGCGGCCCAGGATCTGCTGATGCAGACCGTGGTTGGTGGACGTGGCGGTGGTCGCCGAGCCGTACTCGATGCCTGGCCGTTAGCTGGGTGATCGGGATGGCTTGGTGGCGTTGGTGTCGCGGCCTGCCACAGACTCCCCTCCCCTCTCGCTTTTAGAGAGGGGACCGGGATACGTGGCCGCCGCGTGGGGAGATATAGCCCTGGTCGGGGTCTATTTCTCCCCAAACCGCCCTCTAAGGGACTTCGAGAATTTCCTCGAGGTCCTCACGGCAGTCGTCGGGAGGGCGGCACCACGTCAGGTCACCGTGTTGGGCGACCTGAATGCTAAGTCGGTGGCCTGGGGCAACCCAGCCAGCTCTTGCAACGTCCGGAGACGCGAATTTTGGGCGGCTTCGTGCGGTGTGTCCCTCCTAAACAGGGGCGATGTTCACACGTGTGTGCTGGACCGGGAGGCAGCCCAGGAGGCGGCGTTCCTACAGGACTGGCTCCCGCCCCCTGTGGAGGTCACCGACGTTGATGCAGCGGCAGTTCAACTCCGAGGGTCCCTGACCGAGGTGTGCAACTCCAGCATGCCTCGGTCTCGCCGTCCGCCCCCCCGTCGCGCCGTCTATTGGTGGACGGAGGAGCTGGCGGGGATCCGGACCGCATGCGTGGCGGCCAGGAGGGCCTACACGCGGAGCCGGCGGCGCACGACCCGATCTCAAGCCGGGGAGGACAGCCTCTACGCCTCTTACCGAGAGGCAAAGACGGACCACCTCTACGCCTCTTACCAAGAGGCAAAGACGGTCCTCAAGTCGGCAATGTGCGCCGCCACGGACTCGGCGAGGGCCGAGATGCTGGAGGGTCTCGACAGGGACCCATACGGGAGACCGTATAAGTTGGCGCGGAGCCAGCTGCGGCCCTATGGTCCCCCACTGTCGGAGACCCTCGAGCCGGCGTTGCTGGATGGGGTGGTCCGGTCCCTGTTTCCGCGCAGGACCGATTTCACCCCACCAGTGATGGACCCCCCGCTCAGAGGCGGCTTCGCCGGAGGAGGAGATCCCCCCGGTGACGGTGGATGAAATCCACGAGGGGATTCTTCGCCTCCGCGCGAAGAAGACGGCCCCTGGACCGGACGGCGTCCCCACACGGGTGGTGGCAATAGCTGCCTCCCAGATGGAGGACAGGTTTCGGGACCTTTTTAGCGCGTGCTTTACAGCTGGGAGGTTCCCGAAACTGTGGAGGGAGGGGCAGCTCTGCCTCCTCCGAAAAGAGGGACGCCCGGCGAACTCCCCCTCGGCATACCGGCCCATCGTTCTGCTCGATGAGGTCGGTAAATTGTTCGAGGGGATAGTCGCCGACCGGCTGAATAGCCTACTGCGGGGGGTGGGACCAGACCTGTCGGACGCCCAGTTAGGATTTTGATAGGGGCGTTCGACGGTCGACGCCTTGGCCCTGCTGAAGGACCAGGTGCAGGAGGCGGTCGAGTCGGGGGCGGAGTGTTGGCGGTGTCATTCGACATTGCCAACGCCTTCAACTCCGTGCCCCACTCGACGATATTGGAGGCACTCCGATCCGAGGCACGGAGTGCCCCAATCCCCATAAAAGTCCCTCAAATGGCCGCGAGTGCGGCGTGGCGGCCTTGTACGAGGCGGATTTGTGGCCCTCCTTGCCACTGCGGTAGCAGCTATCTGTCCCGTCTACCGTGGACGGACAGAGGGCCCGGGTGTGTCCGACTCCGAAGCATCTGTAGCACCGCAGGGACTGTGCCACAATTGCCCGCACTGCACCCGAACTAAAGCCGACGTTTGTCAGCGGCGACTGGGCACTCCAGGCGAATGGTGCACTTGCCGCCGCGGCCGGGCCTAATGTCCCGGCCTTGCACCGCTGCGACGTTACAGTCCGCGATGACCTCCTCGCAACTTCGCTGCGAAGAGGTTCGCGTTAGCCCTGGCCTCTGCCCCCGGGAACTCGAAGATTCGAGCCCCGGCTTGACCGCCTCCTTTTGCCACATGACATCCTCTCAAAACGGAGAAGGAAAACATCGTGAGGAAACCGGCATGTCCTAGAACCAAAAATTCGAAGACATGTGACATCCACCAACCCTCACTGGGCCCGCGTGGTGGATAACGGCCCATTCCCTCTCACAGAGAGGAGGCCTGTGTCCCAGCAGTGGGAACATTACTAGGCTGATGATGTGATTTGATGATGTGGCCTGGCTGAGGAGGGGGGTGCGATGTCCGATTGATGGATAGAGTCGAACATCGCATCTTCCAGGCGAACACCAAAGACTGCGGGGCGGCCCAGGATCTGCTGATGCAGATTATGGCCGAGTGATTGGTGGACGTGGCGATGGTCGCCGACGGCTTGGCGGCGTTGATGACGCGGTCTTCAACGGACTCCCCTCCCCTAATACTTTTAGAGAGGGGTCCGGATACGTGGCCGCCGCGTGGGAGGATATGGCCCTGGTGAGGTCTATTTCTCCCCAAACCACTCTCTCTCGGACTTTGAGGACTTCCTCGAGGTCCTCACTGCAGTCGTAGGGAGGGATCAAACAGTCTGGCAGTTACAACTCCAGTGGGATGATCAAGTTCATGAAGAGATTGTTTTTTTTTTTTTTTTTTTTATAGATAGGCTCGCGCTTGAACACTATCTCACCTGATGGTAAGCGATGATGTGTGTTAAGCAATGGACATTAATGACACAAGATTTACAACATATCAATGAGTTTAAGCTACCGAGATGGCTGCAGTGTCACAAGAACTGAACTATTAAGATGCACGGATTCTGTGAAGCATCAACAAAAGCATTCGCTTGTGTGATTTATTGTATATAGGAAAATGAAGATGCCGTTGAGTACAGCCGTTGAGTCCGACCATGCGAAGATTTTGAGATAATGCCCAACTAGACATTGTGTAACTGTGTACATAAACTTTGATAGTAGTACGGCTGCACTCAATTTCAATCTTGGTAATGTGATACTTTTGTTTATAGGAACAAGCCGCGCCTTTCCTGTTATTAATGATACTGTTGAGAGTATCATTAATAACAGGAAAGGCGCGGCCTATTGTTGAAGCAGAGAACAACATCATCAAAAGAGTAGAAAATGCGATGGAAAGACATCACAGAGTGTTTAATCAGCACCTCATAAATTTAGAGAAGGGATTTAACACAATTCAGGCAGGAGTTCAAGAATCATTACTGTGTATCAGCTTTAGTGTATTATCTATCATTGCCAACAGTGTCCTGATGAACACGAAAACTATCCAAGAAACCATCGTGGAACCTACACCACACAGGGTCAATTTCCACCTTCTAACACCTAAACAGCTGACGGATGAACTTAATGTCATAATAGGACATTCAGCAAAAGAGTAGATTCTTCTAATAGATAATATCCACTCAGATTTATCTAAACTGTATCATTTATTGAAGACTAAAGCCAGAGTTATGCAGCAATTTACTATCTTCGAAATTAAAATCCCATTAGTGAGTATGGACAGCTACGACATCTACAGAATCGTAACAGTTCCGCAGCAGATTGGAAGTAATATGATCAACATAATTCCCATTGCAGATATTCTCGCAATGAATATACAAAAGGACGCTTACATTCCAATGACGGAAAACATTTTCGAAATCTGTATGTTTTTCGTCATCAAATGAGATCGGATGAAAATCTCTGCATCAGAGATCAACATACAAATCGTTGCAGCATCGCATCTAGAATCTGCACAAACCGTTGGACAGATATAAAAATATAAAAACACATTTATATTTTTGTTGCGGACCGCGCTCCATACGAATCATATGCTAGTATCAAGTGAAGGCCGAACAATTAACCAAGGCTGGCATTATCATGCTCGGCCATGACTGCGTCATCAAAGGCGATACTTACACAATTTACTCACATAAGAAATTTTGCCACTCGCTCAATCGGGTTTTTGCAAGGAGTACAGCACAGTCACAGCCCTTTGTATATGTGGTGGGGTATATCTTTGGAGCCAGGGACAAGGGCATGGCACCATGCTTGTCGACGAAAAGGAAACTTTGTTGAAAAGATTTAACAACGTTGATGGAGAAACTGAGCTAGATACGAGTGCTGCAATCGAAACAATTTTGAACAAAATCAGCGATCAAGAGACAGCAGAAGTGACCTTAAACACTGACGATTGAATCCGTGTCTGTGCAGTGTGTTCGATTCTTGACTGTTGAAATTGGCAAAACAGTTTGTTCTGTGGACTGCTATTTTGGTTGTCAATGATCTGTATAACTCAACTATTGTAGAGTTATGGAATGACAATATCGTACGACTTGTTTCGAGGTCAGCTTTTAGCTAAAAATATCTTCGAGAATTGAACATCTGGTCTTCAAAATTAAAAAACAAGCAAACATATGGACAAGTTCCTCATTATCCACCAAAGGAACCAGTAGTCAGTGGCCAAGCGTTTCTAAAAATGTAGACTAAGGACAGAGTTGCCACCCCTCCCTATTCTGCCGGGACAGTCCCGATTTCGATGATGTTATCATCCCGCGACCCGAACGGCCAATTAATTTTGTCCCTATTTTTAATAACACGTAACAATCGCTCAATTCGTTTGAGTTTGAGAAGGCAAGCTTGATATTACAAATTACGTCAACTATTTCGATCCAACTATACAAAATTTAAACAGATGTCACAGAAAATCTACAGACAGGAATTAACGAAAATTTTCTTTGATCCCATTTGTATATTTCCCCTAACCGCGCTGTGAATACAGTTTATCAAGAATATTTCAAAGAATTTTACCAAAATGAACTTAATTATTTTCAAAACCACTGAAAAATGCACTTTGATTTCGATGAACCGAATTAAATGAAAAAAAAAACTTTTTGCTAAAAAATACTTGTAGTTGTAGTTTTTTTATTTGGAAGTCGGTATTATTTTTTTGTAAAAAGCTTTTTCTACAACTTATGTACCTATCTTTTATTTTAGGACAAAAGCGTGTTATTCTCTCGTTATTTTGTTCGTCCTGGATGTTGGTTCGTTTGGTGTATTGCTATAATTATATTTTATGAAGTCAGTAGTATTTTGTTGTAAAAAGTTTTTTTTATTTTTCACTTTTTAGTTGTACTTACCTAATAGACAAGTTGTTTAGTACGGTACCTATAATGCCAGAATAGATTACCTGAATATCATGAATCTTGAACGTAACCGGTGAAATGAGAGTGTACCAAGGTAAACTGTATGCATCTGCGTACTCTTTCCCAAACTGGAGAGATGTTATGTTATTAAATGGTATTGATAATGGTATACGATTGCAGCAATTCCGAGAGATTCGCCGTTATTTATTGAAGAGTTCTGTTGTATATCTTCGAAGTTCTTTATCTTCACCAAATTAAAATGGGACCAATTTCGGAACATACTCTTTCAAACAAAAAAAAAATCATATTCGGTCCTCAATTGACGGAGATATCGGTGAAAATAAAAGAGAGACAAACATAATGTCGAACATAGAACCTTCTCCTTTTTGGAAAGTCGATTATAAATGGAACCATTGTCATTGAATAGCGAATAAAGATGGATGGACTGTATGAGGATTGATATGAAAAAGAAAAGGGAGTCAGTGATAGCGTGACAGACGAACAGGCGGTAGAAAAAATTACGGTAACTTTGAAAGTACTTGGAAAATTTTGCGACGAAAATGCTCTACGGCCAAACCCTTCCAAGAATCAGTCGTGTTTTCCACCACCGCATCAGTTTCAATAAGCAGCCTAAAAACGAAACAAAAAGTCGGGATTAGGCACAACCTCCGTCGCTGACTTACAGCCAATTCATCACCACACCACAGGTTCTCCGCACAACTGGCTGACTTTTTTATCGTTTGGAGAGGAGTTCGCAAGCCCTGTGTGGCATCATTCCGCCCACGCTAAAGAATTTGACATAGCGCTAAATGATGCCAGCCGTACCATAACTGGGTGTTTAAAACCTACCCCTGTCATGATGTTGTACTCTCAGGCGCGTACAACCCCAGAAGACGTTAGCTGCGTAATAGCCAGCCGCATTGAAAAAGGAAAACAGAAACGTCACAGCCCTCTGCAAGGCATCAACTAATACCTGCACGGATATGTTAAAGCTCATAACATTTCAATTGATGGTCATAACGATTATAACCAGAGTGAGGAAGGATTCCCGAATACAAAAATTGTTTAGAAAGGGTTTCTTGTCGCAATGTGCATTATTGGCTGTTTGATTCACATACACGGGAACCAAAAGGTTATATAGCACCATCCAGAGGTACTGTATGTTCTAAGCGCCTTAGAAACATCAACCAATTATTCGCTATCTTACGTCATAATCTGAAGAAAAAAAATGTTATGCACATATTTTAAACACATATTCAATCACACCTTTAAGCACCGAGTTATCACACAAGAGACCTGCTACAGTTCAACGCTCAGTAGACACTCAAGAGTCAATAGTTTACACATGTTCCCGTCATTTTCCCATATATCCCCAACATCAGCCAATACAATACAAATACATACATAAAAATACAAAAATACAATACAAAAAATCAATCAATCAATTCAATTCAATCAACAATTCAATTATTATATTGTATATATCAATACTTCTCATGTACTTGTGTCAACTCCCTATCGTATTCACAGTATGCCGCCTAATTCTTCAACAATATGCTAATAATTTAGAAAGACGAGTAATTTTTTCGACAAGTCTACTGCATTCCATAGATGAAGATTTACCAAATTTGGATACCATTACCAGCGCCAATAATGGAAATGAGCTGGATAATCAAGTCAGCGTTGTTGATGTTCAAAGGAAAACCGCACGACCGCTGAACATCGAGCGGGAAAAAGTGATGGAGGAACTGTGCTAGTACTTTCTTTTCTCTGGACCCTAATGGAAAAAGAAAAAAAGATTTTGTTCAACAAAGAGATGTTTCTATTTCTCCTCTTGATTATTTTCAAGTACCTACGAATTATGGGCACTGATAATTGATTTCATATAAATGATTATTTATTGTTTTTTTTTTAAAGCGAAAGCAAGTTTTTCCATCTCATGTCGAATGAAGCAAGGTGAACATAAACCTCAAGGTCTCGTCGATAACATGCATTAAACAATGAGAAACATAAGAGCATCGGCTGCTTACTAGAAAAGATGTTGCGGTGAGTGTCAACGCAGCGCAACATCTTTTAGGAGGAGGAGTACCAAGGCATCGCACCATAGCAATCATGATATGGTGCGTTGCCTTAGTTCTCCAACTTGGTTTGCTACATTTTCGAGTAACGATCTGAACTGCACAGACATGACCAAGCATTACTCATAAAAGACGGACGGACAATAGAAGACTTGCCATTCGATGAACGACTCGAATTAGTACAAAAATACCCAGTAGTTGTTGCTAGACAGTTCACATAATTATAGAGTGAATGCTTTGGTAATTTTTTTTAAATGATTCCCGAATGTTTAGGAGCTCTTTCAGATTTTGGTACAGAATAGAATTTTAAAATAGAGGAAGCCTTCATTTATTTACCTATATATGCTTTTGTGGTGTAACTCTGATCCAAATTTCGATAGTCCTGAATGGTTCAGAATAATCGACCAGGTTGTGACATGCTGACTTAACGGTGATAATGCTGAGCAGGTTAAAAGGTTACAAATTCACAAACATTCCATTACGTGTTATAAAAGATCTTAAACTGGTGCTCGATGTTTAGGGTTTCCAAGGCCAGATAACGAACAGCAACACAACGAACTACTTAGAACCTGATCACGCACTCCGTAATAATGTTTTGTGGTTTTGTTTTCGGCTCCAAAAGCAGAGGAAGTTATGGTCAATAACTATAACTCGGTTCTTCTCATAATTTGGGGAGCAAACATGGACATACAACTTTGTGGTGGAAACGTAGTAGCAGTCGCTTATTATATAGCCAAGTATGCAAGCAAATGTGAACCCAATGACTGCGGCGATGTTGTGAGGAAAGCAAGAAAAACGTTAATAGTTATCGCCGGCAATCAAACCTATCGTTATAAAATCAAGGCGCTACAGCGCGTTGGATGAAGCTTTTATTAAAGAGGAAATCGATAAACTTCTCAAAGATGGCGTCATAGAACTCAGTATATCTTCGTGGTGAGCTCAAGTCTTAGTTACTGGTGGAGGACAAAACCGCAAACGGATGGTCATAGACTATTCAGTAACGATTAATAAATTTACTGAACTGGATGCTTATCCTCTACCAAACATAGAATCAATCGTATCAAAAGTGGCCAAACATAGATTTTTCAGTCAAATCGATTTGAAAATTGCATACCATCAAGTGCCAATCCTGGCCAGCGAAAAAATATACACAGCATTTGAAGCGTGCGGTAATTTGTACCAATTTAGACGTATACCATTCGGAGTTACTAATGGAGAAGCTGCGACGAACACGAAACGAAAACGAAAGAAAATTTGAACGGCACCTACGCCTATCTCGATGGCGTCACTTTTTGTGGTAAAAATAAAGACGATCATGATAAAATCTTAGAAAAGTTCATGCAAGCCGTACAAAAATACAAACTGACCTTAAACAAAGACAAGTGTGTGTGTTTGGGAAGGAATCAATAAAGCTCTTAGGATATACAATTGAAAAGCATTTTTACAAAAAAATACTACCGACTTCCAAATAAGAAAACTAGAAAGTGAAAAATAACTTTATTTTTGGAAGTCGGTGTCTTTGGTAGGTACCTAATTTTTAAGTTATGGACACCGACTTCCAAAAATAAAGTTATTTTTCACTTTCTAGTTTTCTTATTTGGAAGTCGGTAGTATTTTTTTGTAAAAATGCTTTTTATTTTTACCCGACTGCCGAAGGAGGGTAATGTGTTTATTTTACTTTTTAGTTGTACCTACCTAATAGGAAAGTAGTTAAGTAAGTACCTATAACGACAGAATAGATTACCCAAATAACATGAAAAATGAATATAACCGGTGAAATGAGAAATCTGCATACCCCTTTCGAGCGTACTGGCGTGATGTTATGTTATGAAATGGTATAAACAATAAACAGACATGCGATTGCAGCAATCCCGAGAGATTTTCCGTTATTTATTTAAGAGTTCTGTTGTATATCTCCGAAGTTCTTTATTAGATCTTCACCAAATTAAAATGGGACCAATTTCGGAATATAATCTTTCAAACAAAAAAATTATTTTCAAAATCGGTCCACAATTGACGGAGATATCGGTGAACATACATAAAAAAAAAAAACATACATGATGTCGAACATAGAACCTCCTCCTTTTTTGGTAGTCGGTTAAAAATAATACGATAAGGCCAGATGAATATCGCCTAGCCCCAATGATGCAACAACACATACCCGCAGATAAACCGTCTTTGAAAAGAGCGCTACTCTAAGTGGATAAAGAAGTTTTCAGAAAACGTTCATCCACTCACACTTATTTCCAAATTCCCTATGAAAAATGATGCCATCGCATTTTTCCAAACTCTGAAGTCAGATATTGCAAAAGCAGTTCTTACGTCAGTTTTAGAGGATATTACATTTACAGTCGAAACAGATGCTTCGGACCATGCTCTAAATACTGTAGCAGACGCTCTTTCTCGTGTATGCGCGCACCTAAACCCTCATAGACTTTATGATTTGCACAATTCAATTGGCCATCCAGGTATTGTAGGAATCTTCCCTATTCGACAAATTATATAAAAATGATGACGGAAAACTGTAGAATATGCGCAGAAATCAAGCCTCGATACGCGACTACAAAAGGCCATCTAATTAAACCTGTAGCGCCTTTTGAACGCTTGAACATAGATTTTAAAGGACCTCTACCAACGAATACTCAAAACAAATACATTTTAACGATCATTGATGAATTTTCAAGATTTCCCATTCGCATTCCCTTGCAAAGATCTAACTACAAATACAGTCATAAAATGATTAAAGGAAATTTTCATGATGTTTGGGAATCCACAATTCATTCATTCAGATAGAGGTACATCGTTCATGTCAAACGAGCTACGAATTTTTTTGGTTATATTGGGCATTGCATGCAACCGAACAACGCCTTACAATCCAAAATGTAATGGTCAAGTTGAAAGTCTAAAAGGGACCCTGTGGAAGATGATACAACTTTACTTACACTCAAAAGACATGACGGTCACCCAATGGGAACAAGTTCTACCTTTAGCGCTACACTCTACCTATACGTTCTCTATTATGCACGAGTACTAATACAACACCACATGAACGGATGTTCAATCATCCTCGACGCTCGCCGACTGGAGAATCTCTATCTTCATGGCTTTTGTCTCCAGGATCAGTTCTATTAAAAAAACATGAGCGAACTTCCAAGTTTGACCCTCTTGTAGAAGAAGCGGAACTTATCGAGGCAAATCCGCTCTACTCTCACGTAAGGTTTCAAAATGGTACGGCAACTACCGCATCTAATCGGCATTTGGCCTCGTTGCCAAACGAAGAGAACTTCGAAGATGCCGTCGATGAACCTACGCCTGAGGTACAACAGGTTACAGAATCAGTGGAACCTGCTACTGTACCTGCACTGCAAGAAGTTACGCCATCACCACGTCGATCGTCACGTGAGAGACGAGCTCTTGCTTATCTGAGTGACTACGCCTGTGATACATAACGATGACTTTAGTTAATTCTAAAGGAGGGGTGAATGTAGTGTCACTCTTTACGAATAATCTCGTTGCTTTATATTGTCTACTTATTTGTAAATATGCATGATGTTATTCACACTTGTCATTGTATAATTTGTGTTCCAAGCTGTATAAAGCCAATATTTTGGTTTAGTGAATCTTTCAAAATGTAACAAACGTCAAAGTAATTAGGTGAAGCAGCTGTTTTATGTTTCAATTGCAATCGTCGGACCACAGCGTCGGACGATTGTCAGTGCACCAGAAATGAAGCGACCGATCGTCCCTTACCTTGCCTTTGAAGATGTACAAGAAAAAATATTTTAGTAAATAGCTGCCGTCCGGAACAGCGCTACAAAATTAATGATTTTGTGAAGATTTAACGTCGGTTAACTACTAAGAAGAGATAAGCTTGGCTGAGTTTGCAGTTCGTTACGAAACCGTTTCAGTTGCCTTTTGGACTGATGATGACGGAGACTGAGTTAAGGAATCAGGAAAACGAGAATTCTAGATACAATCAATTACGTGGTATTTCAAGAATGCGAATCAGAAATCAGGCAGCAGTTTTACTCACACGCTACTTTACTTTAAAGCGACCGGGCAGAATTATTTTAGTCTTATTGTTTCTTTCCTTTGATATGAGAGAATAAAATAAAAGATGACAAATTAATTTTTTCCTCGTGCTCATGTCATCGACTAAGAAGAAAGTATGTAACGCCCATATTTATTATTTTTCTCTTTGGTATGTAATACTCGCTAACGTTATACAGAATCAAAGAAGATTTGTCAAAGAAGTTTCATGTTTACTTTACATAATAAAACAAAAATTACAAATTTTCCTAGAAATAAAATAAGTTTTATTTTAAATTAACTAGGTATTTACGGTAGTAACAAATTTTTCCCTTCTAACAGCTTAATACTGGAGTAGTAGGACGGGTAACCAAAATTAACGGTATTACAACTGGTAGTAACTAGGACAACAAAGGGTTTCTCTAGCTAGATTTCTGAATTAAGCAATTGAAGATCAGTATTTGTCAAAGTCTACTTTAGCCTTATGGTGACCGTATGGTGTACCATATGGTGATGGACGTAAATAATTTCACCATCCCATATCTTCCCGTGGTTGTCGTAAGAGGCGACTAAGGGACACACCAGAGAATGGGCAGCAGCGTTCTCTGTGCACTTTAACAACAAAATGCGATCGCCAACCTGCCTGCCAAGCGTGGCGATTATGGCAAACCCCCCCAAACCTAATGAATAGGACAGAAAAAACGGCCCCGAGTGCCCGGCAGCCTGTCTACCCTCGGCTACGGTAGCGGTCGAGGCGATGGCGTGGCAAAGGGTGCGAGGAATCCCCGGAGTGGACCCGGCTACCCAAATAAACACTGATGACTGGACCTGGCAACGTTAACACGCGAACACTCCGGACCGACGACGAAAAGATAGCCGAACTCGAGGAAGAATTGAGCAGGTTACGATGGACTGGATGGATTACAGGGTTATCTGAAGTCCGAAGAGAGGGGGAGTATTCGATAATCCTCAAATCCGGTAACCTGCTCTACGAGTATTTCCGAGAGGGTGACCGGCAGTCCCAGGGTGGTGTCGGCTTTATCGTCCACTAGTGAACAACGTGGTGAAGATCGAGAGTGTGTCGACCAGGGTGGCGTACCTTATACTCAGAATATCCGCAACATATATTATAGGTTATCATATTTATAGGTTATGTTATGAACCTGTCAAAGTAACTCTGATTATATTGCTTGGTAATCTTAGGCAACATAGTGGAGTTATTAACGTATTGATAGTTCTACAGCAGTAAAGTCATTTGCTTGGCCTTCAGAAGCTTGAGTGCTTTGATTGCCGAAAATAAAATAAAACTTCTAACCTAAAACGTAAAGAATACCAACACATAAAGGTTATCTAATTTTTAACCGACTTCAAAAAGGAGGAGGTTCTCAATTCGGCTGCATTTTTTTTGTTTGTTACCTCAGAACTTGCGAACCGATTTTGATTATTCTTTTTATTTATTTGAAAGCTGTTGCTTCTCATGTGGTCCCATTTAAATATGATCAAGATTTGATGAAGAACTTCGGAGATATACGACAGAACTCTTCAATAAATGAAGGCAAATCTCTCGGGATTGCTGCAATCGCATGTCTGTTTATTGTTTACACCATTTCATAACGTAACATCACGCCGGTACGCTCTAAATGGGTATGCAGTCCAGTCAAAACATGTAAAAATACACAAAAATATCCTAGGTTTTTGTATTTCAGGAGCTGTATTACGGTATTGCGTAGAAATAAGTTGTGGTTATCTAATCGGAAAGAAAGTATTAGCGAGATCTTTTTTTGTAAACAACACCTATTAATATGTATAATTACCGATAATAGGCAAAAATTTTCTTTTTGTTTCATAATATAAAACCTTCAATACGTTTTGAATGTTCCGATAGGGTGACCATGACTTATTGTTTACAGAAAACTTTCCACCTGCAAGTATTACAAATTATATCACAAGGATTCTAAATTAAATTAAAATGAAACTTTATGATACAAAAACATATATTTATTTCTTTAAAATCAAATAAATCACAGATTGTTTACTTACACTAAGGTATAGGTACTTATCATTTCTTTCAAAACCACAAATCACAGATTGTTCACTTACACTAAGGTATAGGTACTTATCATTCGTTCAGGTTCAGAATGTCCAATTCCCGAAATGTCCAACTCACAAAATGTCCAATTCCCGAAATGTCCAATTCCCAAATCGTCCAATTCCTAAAATGTCCAATTCTCAAAATGTCCAATTTCCAAAATGTCCATTCCCAAAATGTCCAATTCTTAAAATGTCCAATTTCATTTTTCTATTATGGAGTATCATTATTTTTACAATTTATATTGGATGTATGGGACAGCTAACGAAAACTGATGCCATGGAATCAGTTTTCGTTAGCATGTCCCTTGGGCCCTCTATAAATTGTGAAAATAATGGTATTCCTTGCTTAAATAAAACTATATTTTGTTTGTTTAATTGTTTTAAAAATATTATGTTTATTATTTTATTTTTTATATTGCATTTCGACACAAATTGGTATTTTGTTTGTTTTAATGTTATTAAAATAATTATGATGTTGTTTATTTTAAATTCATTTAAAAAAATGGGTAATTTAAATTAAATAAAGAAACAATTATCCCTGTATTACAACGGGAACGGGCAATACGCGGATGAAACCGAGAGGCGTCCGCTAGTTGTAAATAAATTTGCAGTAATTGTGCACATTTTGTTTGTTATGTTATAAAACTATGATTTTGTATTTTTTTTATATTATTTTTATTTTGACACAAATTGGCATTTTGTTTGTTTAAATGTCATAAAAATATGATTTTGTTTTTTATACATTCGGTTTATTTTAACACAAATGGGTATTTTGTATAAAAATATATGATTTTGTTTTTTTTTTACATTAAATTTTGACAATAATGTTACTGTGAACTTGTGAATCTTAGTTGAGGAGGTGAAGAACAAAACCTCACTTTTCCACTTTTTCTGATTTTGGAGAAAACAGTAAAATGTAAATAACTAACTGACTACAACATCTGCATTTTGTTTTAGTTGTGTCATTTAAAGTAGTGTTTCAGTCAATCTGATGTACCAAATGACTGATAAAAATTATAAGAATCTTAGCCAAGATTTTGAAATTAAATTTGGAAATGTGAGGTTTTGATTAAACATTTTTGGAAAAGTGTGGTTTTGATAAAGACTTCTGGAAAAGCGAGGTTATGATATTTACCAAAAAAAAAGGTGTGGTTTTGAAAATGACTGAAAAGATAACCTTACTTTAAAAAAATATATTTTTGTTCTCATGACTGTACGAGCTTTGGCATATTCTTATTTTAATCACTTATTTTCTTATCTTTTCTTATTTTACTTTTTTTTTATTCTTATTTTTTTTTTTTTTTTTTTTATTCTTAATTTTTTTAACTTAAGTTTTTGTACCACAATTGATGGTTACAACTTCAGCAGTCCCGTCTTCATCCATTTCAATAAAAAATAACAGTAAAAACCGCACTTTATCACTATTAGATAAACCATCGAATACAAAAAGTTATAATCCGAAAAACTTTGACAACTTGATAGTTTTGACAACTTGAAACGTCAATTAACTGAATAAATGTTGCCACACTTATGACAAATAAAACTACCATAAATTATTTAGCAAAAAGACTATGCATTAGAAGTTTAACACCTTTATTCTAAACTCAACGTTTTTACGTGGTTTTGATGAAGTCTCAGTGATACCATTGAATTTTACTCCAATAAAGTGAGCTTTTGAAAATAATCAAGGGAGACTGATTTTTTTAAGGTATAAAGTGTGGTTTTGTTCGAAACTCTCTATTTCAAATGAAAATTTATATAAGAAAAGAGGTGTTTTTGACAAGGTTTTACTTATTTGCTCTATTCAATTTAACATCATTTTGCACATCCACTAAAAAAAAACATTTTTATTTTAAACGGAAAAGTGAGGTTTTGTTCTTCACCTCCTCAGTTAACCTATAAATAAAACTCATTATGATTATTTAAGTATTCTTATTATTGTTTTAATAATATAAATACTTCTTATTTAAAAAGCGCATTGAGGAATTATTGAGAAAAAATTGGACATTTTGGGAATTGGACATTCTGGTAATGGACATTTTGGGAATTGGACATTTTGAGAATTGGACATTTTAGGAATTGGACGATTTGGGAATTGGACATTTCGGGAATTGGAAATTTTGTGAGTTGGACATATCGGGAATTGGACATTTTGAAACCGTTGGACATTTTGGGAATTGGATATTCTGAACCTGAACGTTATCATTTCATACTTATCATAATTTAGAATCCTTGAGATATAATTTCTAATACTTGCAGGTGGATAGTTTTTTGTAAACAATAAGTCATGGTCACCCTATCGGAACATTCAAAACGTATTGAATGGCGCGGCCATAGGGTTTTGGTCCTACAGCTCCTGAAATATAAACCTAGGATATGTTTGTGTATTTTTACAGTTTGACAAATTCAAATCTAAGGTTTACAAAAAATTACAGACCTCTGTGATGCTTTTTCAGCGAGATATCGGCGATAACGTGTTTTTCACCGTTTCAATTACCGTTATGGTTTTGGGAATCAACTTTTACAAATTTTTACATAATCTTGGAATAGTTTTTTTTTTTAAATCGCCGTGGCCGCGCCATCGAAACGCATACGTTCGAACACAGGCAGGCGCTTTACTTTGTGTAAATTATTTCATCACCACTGCTCTCAAAAACGGTGAAGAAAAACATCGTGAGGAAACCGGCATGTCCTAGAAACAAAATTCGAAGACATGTGACATCCACAAACCCGCACTGGGCCCGCGTGGTGAATTATGGCCCATCCCCTCTCACAGAGAGGAGGCCTGTGTCCCAGCAGTGGGAACATTAATAGGCTGATGATGTTATGTGATGTGTATCCAAAATTACATGAATACGCCAAGTTTCAGCTTAATTGGATGACAGATTTTTCAAGCACTTCCTTGCTTGAAAAATTGGTTACTAGTTGCCGGACACACATTTTCGTATGTGTCCGGCAACTAGTCATTTATCAAGGTAATGCTTGTAAAAAAATAAATATAGTCAAACATAGAACCTCGTTTTTTGAAGTCGGCTCACACAAAATATTTAAGTTTCGTACACATTCTTAGCGCTATTCTGAAAAACCGTTGCTTTCAAATCAAATATTTTTATTGTGGGAATAAGTTGAGGCACACAGATGTTAGGTAAATTGTAGATCCATTATGTCCTGCAATAGCAAAAGTAAGGGAAGTTTTCAGGAAAACAGACTCGCCCACGATACCGTACTAGCCCCGGCCCTGTTTAATAATATTAGATATAGAGATATATTAGATATTATCTACACAAACGATCAGCCTAGCTCAAACGCAACGCTTACTTTATTAAGACGATCTTGCTTAAACCGCTCAAACAGCAACTTACAAACTGGCTGAAAAATACAGACGGAATCTCTGAAAATACTTTTAGGACTAATATTTACGGCGAAATGCTCTACGGCCAAGCCCTTTCAAAACTCAGCCCTGTTTTTTTTACCTTGCCAAATCAGCTAAAAATAAATATTTCGTTGCAGGGTGTTAATTCTATTGCGGTGTCGATGAACAAACGAAGGGTTCACCCCGGCAGAACATCTGCCCCCTGGATGCGAACTGCAGTGGCCAATCTGGAAATCTCTTAACCGTTTGCAGACCCAGGTTGGCCGCTATTTAAATAAACTGGCGAAATGGGCCATCCTCGACTCATACCAAACACAGTGCCAGTGTGGAGCCTCTTCACAGAAAATAAAGATTATTTGTTTATTAGCGACCCGCACAGGAGAAACGAAAGAAAAAAACAATAAGAACCCAGTGCGAAACCAAAAAGAAGGAAATGCATCACCTACTTTAGTGCTCGTCGTGCACAACGACCAGCACCGTTCAGGATTTCAACGAGTCCAATGCTGTACAGTTTGCTAAAAACGGGTCCGACAAAAATTTTTTTTGAATCAATTTAAACACAAAGAAGAAAACTTGATGATGTTGATACATATTTAAGTGATATATAAATTCGCCGAATACTTTCATGAAAATTTTAGTTCTTAAGGACGTACGGACTGAGGTCGAGGAGTCACACACCAAAAGTTTTGTACTACTCTGGTCAAAATAATTGTGCACCTGGCGCTGTGACGTCACTCTGACGTTCGACTCTTGCTATTGGCGCAAGAGGCGAACGCGGGTCGCCGCGCGTGTAGGCGGGAGGGAGTGGGGTCGTATTCATGCGAAGTGTACTGTTATTTTGACAGAGTAGCATCTTTTTTAATATCAGCATGATTTTTAGTAGACACCCTACACAATTACTACTAAATGATACAAAACATCATTATATCGAGAATCAGCTAGATGCAAGAGGCACAGGACCCATTGATGTGGCGACAATTGGGGGAGGTCTTTGTCAGGCAGTGGACGTCTTGTGGCTGACAAAATACGATGATGATCAAAATATTCAAAAATACTTATTAAACTTTCGGTATTTCCAGGAGGCTCCTCATTCCAGGTGGTTCATGTTAGATTGCGGAGTCACTTTTACATTGAGAAACAAAATGCCGCCCCCGCCCCAGCTTCACACGGGTATAATTGCTGGCGCCTAAGTTGCCAAGAGTCGTTAGATGCGCACAAGTCGATTTTAGATCTCTTTGGTTACCAAGCGGAACGCAGGGAACATTTAGCACCGTTCCGTGTGCGAAACCAAAAAAAAGGAAATGCATCACCTGCTTTAGTGCTCGTCGTGCACAACGACCTGCACCGTTCAGGATTTCAACGAGACCAATGCTGTAGTTTGCTAAAAACGGGTTCGACAAAATTTTATTTTGAGTCAATTTGAACATAATGAAGAAAACTTGATGATGATGATACATATTTAAGTGATATATAAATTCGCCGAATACTTTCATAAAAATTTTAGTTCTTAACGACGTACGGACTGAGGTCGAGGAGTCACACACCAAAAGTTTTGTACTACTCTGGTCAAAATAATTGTGCACCTGGCGCTGTTACGTCACTCTGACGTTCGACTCTTGCTATTGGTGCAAGAAGCGAACGCGGGTCGCCGCGCGTGTAGGCGGGAGGGAGTGGGGTCGTATTCATGCGAAGTGTACTGTTATTTTGACAGAGTAGCATCTTTTTTAATATCAGCATGATTTTTAGTAGACACCCTACACAATTACTACTAAATGATACAAAACATCATTATATCGAGAATCAGCTAGATGCAAGAGGCACAGGACCCATTGATGTGGCGACAATTGGGGGAGGTCTTTGTCAGGCAGTGGACGTCTTGTGGCTGACAAAATACGATGATGATCAAAATATTCAAAAATACTTATTAAACTTTCGGTATTTCCAGGAGGCTCCTCATTCCAGGTGGTTCATGTTAGATTGCGGAGTCACTTTTACATTGAGAAACAAAATGCCGCCCCCGCCCCAGCTTCACACGGGTATAATTGCTGGCGCCTAAGTTGCCAAGAGTCGTTAGATGCGCACAAGTCGTTTTTAGATCTCTATGGTTACCAAGCGGAACGGAACGCAGGGAACATTTAGCACCGTTCCGAGCGCGCGGTTGGTTGGTCAGTAGATACAAGGACGACTGACCAATCGCGTCGGGTCCACGTTCCATTCGCATTATATTGTGGTTGGTCAGTTCGCGCACTACGCCCCACTACGCCAAAACCTTGCCAAGTTACATGCCGTAGATTATATACCAATGAAGAAAATGAACCTTCTTTTTTCTCATACTAATCTTGTCCTGACATTTACATAAACACAACTAAAATAAAATCAGCAAAATAAATGCAGCCCCTTCTGAAGTAATGCGCTTACATACATTCAGCAATTGATTTTTTTATTTAGAATCCAGAATTGGGCCTACAAAATTTATCTTATTGATTACAATAATTTTGTTGACATTTGAACACAATTTTATTGGGTATAAAAAAATATAAAACAACGAATGCATTATGTATTACATCAATTTATTAAATTAACTACTAAATCAGTGTAATAATCTAATCATATGGAACAATCCATATTTTAAGAATATCTTAAAACTTACGTGACTATAACCTTACAGAATATCTGATAGATTTTCTTAATGAAAATAATGATTTAACTTTCAGGAAAATACATTTACAGTATAAGATGACTATGATTTAAATTAAAACCATGACGACCTCATCAAAAACAATGAAATTAAGTATTTATATAGAAGAAAAAATACATCTTTTCACTAATTCAAGGTAAACATGGTTCAAAGCTAAATCGAAATAGACTGAAAATTCACAGATATTGTGCTAAACACGGGTCTAGGATGAAAATGTATTTTTGGAATGTCAAATTAATCTAACCTCTGTGAAACGTGGGGTAATTTCGATTTTAAAATATAGTTTTAGTTTAAAACAACAGCTGTTTGATAAAGAATTCATAGAACAAGGATTATGTTATTTGATTAAAAAAGCGGTATTAAATCCTTTGGTTACTACGTCATTCAATCCAACTATTTTAGACGCAAGCTAAATATTAAAAAATATACAACGTCAACTTATTTCAGTACAAAACAATTGCTTTAACGTAAGGCATTCGACACAAAAACTCGCCATAAACATACATACGCCAGATTTATAGAAAACGCATTCAGTTTCACAATATTTTTATACCTAACTGGTATTTTCCAGTTCTTTTATCCCTGTCTCCTCTTACTTAACATAATACCAGAAGCTTTAGAATGTAATCTTATTGCTCCACACTTTTGTTATTTGATCTTTACAACCTACACACAGTCTCAAGCCATATAGCGACAAATTGAATTTACTGATGTTTCTACAACATTAGCATGTGTCACAACGCTGGAGCTACAGTCCAAAGAAGTACTTTTCCTATGATGGGAAGGTTACAAATCTTATTCTAACATGAACGTTAAAACGAATTCAGAACATTTGAAAATCGGATTTATTTAGCAAAAATGCACATGTATGTATTCTTATCTAATTTTGCTTGTTCATGTAACGGTCCGGCCACGTGTTGGCGAAGTGAAATGCGGCGCGAGGAGCGGTGCTGTCTGTGCGTGGCATGTCACGTAGTCGCTCTGTGCGTCGGTGTTCGCTGTCGCCGGTGGAGTCAGTAGTCAGGTGGTGGTGGTGGCGCTGGTGCTGGTGCTAGTGACGCGCGTCACGGCGGTGCTCGCGCTCGCGCTCGCGCTCGGGCGGCGGCGGCTCGCGCTCGCGGCGCTCGCGGTAGCGCTCGTCGTAGTAGGGCGCGGCGGCCGAGCGGCTCTTGGCGCCCGACGCGTCGCCGCCGCCGGCCTCTGCCACCGGCTCCACGGGCGACTTGCGCGGCCTGGTGGTAGAGCTGGTGGTAAGTACGGCACGTTTTATGTCCGACCTAGGATGACGTCACATTTAGAGGTTTTAATAGTACTAAGTTAATAAGTAACAATCTTTTGGCATCAGTAATATGAAAGTTTGCCATTATTGGCATGCAATCTCACCATTTGGCTAAGTAAACTGGTTAGACCTTGTTGTACCGCACACCTAGTTGGTACAGCAAGACCTTACCAGTTTACTAAATAAGACACATCGAGCTTTAGTAAGACACTTCACAGACATGAATGAAAGCGACGATGATTATTAAAGTTATTCTTATTATAACTCGAAGTATCTTTTAGGTACTGAACTCAATTCCCAAAGCATAGAAAGAGGCCTCTACATGAAATAAATATCTACTTGCTACATAAAGGAATCTATTTGTAAAAAAGTCAGCACTGCTTAGCAAATGACTAGCAGATGTTTAATTCCTAGTTTCTATAGAGTACTTGGATTTAGAATCTGCTAATCGGTTGCTAAACAAATCACAGATTAGGCCCAACATGTTCAGGCTAAATATGAACATGAATAATGCTCACCTTTCTTCACGACTGTGTCCCCTATTGTAGTGATCAGCACGTTCCCTCTCCCTGGAGCGAGACCTGTCGCGTTCACGCTCACGATAATCCCTGTAATACCTGAAACAAGGACATGAACTCCATGAATACCGTATATTTTCGTAATTTGAAGGTCTCAAGTCTAGGAAAAAAAATCACACCGAAATAGTTTCATACCAAAGCTCGACAAGCATATACACGACGCAAGTATGTCAATGCAGGTACAATACAGTGGGTCTTCTACCATTGCTATTGGATACCGGGAAAGTCAAGGTCAAAGGAACTCGAAACTATAAACCAAAGCGATAACATCGAATATATCAGCCAGACAGAAGTGAACCTAGAATACTGTTCACGCCATAGGTCCTGACCAGAGTAAGGATCGCCCGCAACACCCGCGTTTAAGCATACGAAACCGCCGTTTGCGTACTTATGGTCGAAACAAACTGGGACAGGTTCCCACTTACATAGCATATTGACCCCTATCTTTACAACATAACGCACACCACATGTCTATTGAAATAAAAAATCGATCATAGAATTTTTAAAGCGATCGTCTTTCTTTAGAGACAGGTGTCAATATGCTTTGTACATTTACATTCACTTCGACTCTATGTGTGTCTATTTGCTCTGACCCTGTGGTCCATACGGATCCATACACAAACTAGCCTCGATCGTTTATTTTTCCGTCCTGAGGAGGAACACACGTCTAGCCTATACTGGGTCGTTTCAACTTGCTACATTTTGATTCGATTTGATACACTGTAGACCCCCCCTAATTCCCTTGCCTCACTCTGGCCGAGCCCATAAGGTAAACGTGCGTGATGATAGCGAACGTGTAGAAATACGCGACACTTACGCATCGCGTTCACGCTCGCGATCGCGTTCTCTCGAGCGTTCCCTGTACCTGCAAGCAAGGGCATAGCGTCAGTAATACTTTAGCGGAATAAAGCTACGTTACCGTCTTCTTACAGTTGTCAGCAGGCTAAAGAATTCTCCTAAAGATAGTATTACCTAGTTAGCCCCTCTTGCAATTATTTCAGTACTTTCCTAATCATATTAGCCTTCTTGGGTTATTCGCCATGCAATTCTAAAACATGCATGGAAACCATTAGATACCTACCTGTATTACCTAAAGAAATGTATTATTAAACGTGCAATATATCCTGAGTAAATATAACGCGGGGAATACACGCGATGCTATGACGCGAGATTTGGGCAAAACCTGCTCATAGGAGGTATTAACACAGTGCGTCGCACTCGGGTTGAGGTTGATATCTCCTGTGATTATTTATTTATTAAAACTTCATGCAACATAAAGGTACATAGGCGGACTTAATGCCTGAGGCATTCTCTACCAGTCAACCAAGGGTGGTGGAGAGATAACATGGCAGGTGCATAAAAAAAAGATATAGTAAAATGGGTACAATAGTAGATATATATATATAGCTAAAATAAACATACTTATATATTTACTATAATAAATACCTATAAATATATATATACATATAAATCAAGTAATAGAAAGGAGTTTTAATAAGACGACTCTGCTAATGGTGTAGAAAATAATTCCGCAACTTCCGCTTAAATGCATAATGACTGGTGGCCTTCCTGATATCGAGAGGAAGCGCATTCCAGAGAAGAATGGACTGAATGTGAAAGGAAGAATGAATAAAATCAGAAGTATGCGACGGACAAAGCAAGAGTAGATTGTTAGATGAACGCAGATTCCTAGCGTGTGAAGTACACAGATATTAAAAGTGAGGTATGAGATAAGAAGGAGGACTGGGAGAGTTGAGAAGAGAGAAAAGCGTTTTCTCCTCTGCCAAACTGGCATCCATTTGAGCTCAGATCTGCAGCTCGACACATGGTCATATTTCCGGAGGTTGAATATGAACTGGATGCAGTTGTTTATGAGTCTATCCAGCTTATCCAGGAATACCGCGTTCAGGTCAAAGTAGCACACGTCACCATAGTCGATTAAAGGAAATATTAAAGTCTGCACAAGCATAGTCTTCGTTTTTGCAGGCAAAAAATGTGATTAGTGAAGGCAGAAAGTGTAAAATGGAAAATTCATAACACCATGAACCTGTTTTTAAGTTCATAAGTGAATGAGATGTGATGGGGTGCAACTAGACTGCGGTCGGCCGAAAACATCAACATTCTGCACACACATCAACAATATTAAAGACTTATAAATATGAAGCGAGATAAGGGCTATCGCGTTTGTAATTTTGAATTCACGAGGCGCTGATGTAGAGTGAGGTATTCTAAATATCAAAGGTTTCTTTTTAAATTGTGATTGTTGTGAATATTTTGCAATACTCGATTATTATACAGTTTAACTAACGCTTTAAGAGATTTATCTTCCGAAAATCTATGTCCTTCCTGTTTACCAAACAAACTGGGATTGCTCACGCTCCTGCCGTAGCTCCTGACATAATTACGAGCGCAGGTGGAGCCTGAATGACGATGGCACCTCGTTCGGGCTTCACCCGCGCTGGCAACAATGTCGTTTGCCCACCTCGCTGCCGGACGACCAACATTCCATCTTCCTGTCCTTTGCGTTTAGAATATTCTCTTCTTCTTAGTCGTGCAGTCCTGGTGGGTTATGCATATGCTGAAAGGTTGTTTGTGTTTGTGTGATGTATTTAAAATATTTACCCGGCTGCAACGAAAGGGTAATGTTTTGCGCGCGTATATTCTTTATTACCTCGTATCTTGATAGGTCTTGGCCGCCCAAGTGTTATTAGATAAATGCCGTTAAAAAAAAGGAACATGACGGATTTTGGGTGTCATATTGTAGGGGTTGCAATTTTGTTTTTCTTCGTAACGTGAGTGGTGTATCAAAATTAAGGGTTTTTAGAGATGATTACAAATATATATATCACTTGTATGTTTATGTCATTCGAAAAAAAAAGTATAACTAAAAAAGTTAATAAAATCAAAACAACCCGATTGCAAAAACGTAAACAAGAAAAACATGTTGTGCAGTCGGAGGATATTTATAGGTTTGGTCAGCCAGCTCGCTAATATGTATCCTCCGACTGTACAGCATGATTTTATTCTTGTTTACAACTTTGCAGTCTGGTTTTTTTGATTTTATTAACTTTTTTATTTGCTGTAGAATTGATTCTAATATAAATATTGCTTCCGTACGCGTAATAACAACTTTTAACAGCTGTACTAAAAGTAATTACTCACCAGTGTCTCCAACTGGTGTGCACATAAACGGTAGCCCTCATTGTGAAACGATAAAGATAGACTCAAAGTCAAATCGTTTATTTTAATTAGGCCATTCATTACTAAATTATTACAAGTACGAGCAGGTGAATTCATTCATTTCGTAGATAGGAACATGGTTCTCACATACTTACAAATATTGTAAATATAGACTGATAGACAGATCTACCACAACCTATTTGCACCAAAAGCACAAAGCATAAAAGCACACCCAACCCAAGAACTGAACCCTCAACTATACAGGGATACAGAGCAAAATACTTCAGTGACCCAGGTAACCTACGACACCAAGGCGCTGCTCACCTTCCTTGAGGAACTGGGATGGGTCGAATGAACATTTATGCCACCCATACGCAAAATACGCATTCAGGGGGATATTACACTATCATATATCTAGGATCACAGATCTGTGTCATATTAATATTATTATGATAATGTAATATAAAACATATGAATCATTTCGTCATGGAGAAAAAAAATAAGAAAAAAGTTAGATGGGAAACGCTCGCCCGAGCCGTACGACTTGGTCTCCACGCCGTGCAGCGTGTCTTGTAATGTTATCTTACCTGTCTCTATCTTCACGGTCGCGCGAGCGGTCCCGGTAGCGGGACTGGGAGCGCTCGCGGCGGCGCGGCGTGCGGTGGTGCGCGCGCGCATCACGGTCGCGGCTGCGCGAGCGGCGTCGCTCGCCCGAGCCGTACGACTTGGTCTCCACGCCGTGCAGCGTATCTTTTAATGTTATCTTACCTGTCTCTATCTTCACGGTCGCGCGAGCGGTCCCGGTAGCGGGACTGGGAGCGCTCGCGGCGGCGCGGCGTGCGGTGGTGCGCGCGCGCATCACGGTCGCGGCTGCGCGAGCGGCGTCGCTCGCCCGAGCCGTACGACTTGGTCTCCACGCCGTGCAGCGTATCTTTTAATGTTATCTTACCTGTCTCTATCTTCACGGTCGCGCGAGCGGTCCCGGTAGCGGGACTGGGAGCGCTCGCGGCGGCGCGGCGTGCGGTGGTGCGCGCGCGCATCACGGTCGCGGCTGCGCGAGCGGCGCCGCTCGCCCGAGCCGTACGACTTGGTCTCCACGCCGTGCAGCGTATCTTTTAATGTTATCTTACCTGTCTCTATCTTCACGGTCGCGCGAGCGGTCCCGGTAGCGGGACTGGGAGCGCTCGCGGCGGCGCGGCGTGCGGTGGTGCGCGCGCGCATCACGGTCGCGGCTGCGCGAGCGGCGTCGCTCGCCCGAGCCGTACGACTTGGTCTCCACGCCGTGCAGCGTATCTTTTAATGTTATCTTACCTGTCTCTATCTTCACGGTCGCGCGAGCGGTCCCGGTAGCGGGACTGGGAGCGCTCGCGGCGGCGCGGCGTGCGGTGGTGCGCGCGCGCATCACGGTCGCGGCTGCGCGAGCGGCGCCGCTCGCCCGAGCCGTACGACTTGGTCTCCACGCCGTGCAGCGTATCTTTTAATGTTATCTTACCTGTCTCTATCTTCACGGTCGCGCGAGCGGTCCCGGTAGCGGGACTGGGAGCGCTCGCGGCGGCGCGGCGTGCGGTGGTGCGCGCGCGCATCACGGTCGCGGCTGCGCGAGCGGCGCCGCTCGCCCGAGCCGTACGACTTGGTCTCCACGCCGTGCAGCGTATCTTTTAATGTTATCTTACCTGTCTCTATCTTCACGGTCGCGCGAGCGGTCCCGGTAGCGGGACTGGGAGCGCTCGCGGCGGCGCGGCGTGCGGTGGTGCGCGCGCGCATCACGGTCGCGGCTGCGCGAGCGGCGCCGCTCGCCCGAGCCGTACGACTTGGTCTCCACGCCGTGCAACGTGTCTTGTAATGAAGAGATGAGGATCTTGCAGCGGTCGTCGTGAGCGACCTGGAAGTGATGAAACGGGTTAGTTAGTCAGATAGGAAATAGTCCATTTCGTGTAGTAGAAGCTATAAATTATGCTAAAATTCCTTATATTAAAATGATCAATCAAACTATTTACGCAATTAAGGGGCAACCTCATTGCGTTAATTGTTTCCGAACTATTTACCGGCAGGTGAATCTAATTGGGTCAAGCTAGAAGCTATAAATTATGCTAAAATTCCTTATATAACGAGGTTGAGCACTGAGGAAGAAGTTTTGAAAATTCTTTCAGGTAACCGGTAAGTGATCCGGCTCGAAGGACCATATGTTGATGTTGTTTAGGTTCACTTTTGTGTGTACGGGAAACTTGTGGAAAATCACAAATGCGTCTGTCTTCAATGGTGTTTATTAGCGACTAAAAAAATCATTTTTACGCAGCTACTTAAATATAGAAAATGGATATAACAACGCAACACCTTCCTAAATGGAATGGAATTTCTTGCCTTAAGTAAATCTTAACTACGGCTTGTTATCTTACTGTTAATAAAAAATGCTCTAGTAGTATAATAATACTATAAACTATAAACCCACCTTGCTCTGCTTAATCAACGATATAGCCGTGACCAGCGTCTCAATCGCCGACGCGTACTCCCCAGCGGCGGCATCGCTGACCGCCCTTGCGATAGCACTGGACGATACGGTGCGGTTTCGAGACATGACTTCCTCGAACTCCGCCTCGCTGATACCTGCGTGCGGTGCGTGCGGCGCGTGCGGCGTGTGTGCCGGGTGCGGCGTGTGCGCCGGGTGCGCGCCCATGCCGGGCCCGTGGTGCGGGCCGCGACCCGCTTCTGCGGCGGATGGCGGGTAGTTCTAGAGGAGGAGACAGAACTTGATTATTATAGGGCCTCCAATGAGCATCAGTAACAAGAGGCTCTAGAGAAAGTGTCACTATTAGCGATGTACTACAAATAGTTTACCTGTGGTGGTCTTCCATAAGGTTGTCTAGCAGCTGGTGGTGGTCCTTGAGTGGGAGGTGGTGCGCCGTGAGCTGGATGGCCGTATGGTGCACCTGGACCTGCTCACATCAATAATTTTATTTAGGAACATATAATTGGGGATCTTCGAAGTTTAGCTACTATTTCACAAAGCAACATTTTAGTTGGCAACATTCAGCCTTTTTCAGTTCACTGGTGGTCCTGGAAAAAGGACACGATATTGGTTTGCTAATCCCCGCCATACACGATCCAGTTTACCGTCATGTTTGCCGCGCGCTTGAAACGGCTAACGCTACTGGAAGCAAAAATTTAATTTCTATTCTGCCGACTCGATCAAGTTTGCAGCGTCATGTAAACTTGAACTTGTGTATGAGCCGTCAAGTATGCATGACGACAGTCTGCATCGGCAGGCAAAGACGCGCGCACGAACGTGACAAGCGCCATGTCGCAAAATACTGTTCGCTATAGAGAAGTCCTCAGCGACTTAATTAATAAATTTTTTTTTTTATTTTCTTGGCTCATTTTTGTACCTAAACAAAAATGAGCCAAGAAAATAAAAAAAAAATTAATTATTCGTTCTAAAGCTTGAGTCCTAAAGCCGATATTATGACTGAAAATTTTATACACTCATATCTTAATGATCGCCGATCGCCCTGATGCAAGAAATCTTTCACGTGCCGAAATAGCATTTCTCATGACATGTATCCATTCTGAATTAGGGGAGTTACCCTATAGATCACAGAACAGAAAAAACGCCTTCTACAATAGAAGTCGCAAGTAGGCGGGGCCCGCGTACCCCGGGATTTGCACTATTCCGCATATGTCTGCTGCCCCGCCCACACAAAAGTAAAAGTTGATTTTATAATGTTAAATTTAAGGTCTATTTTCTTTTAAATTCAAACATATTGTTCTCGAAGATTCCAACTATGCACATGTCACAGTCAGCTACTCAATTAGAGATTGCCGTTATCGATAATGAGTTATCGATATTTTAAACCTACAATGTTCTCTGTGTTCTATGATATACCTTTCTGAAAAAATTTAAACCAGTGTGCGGTTTTTTTTGGTGATTCAGTATTAGTAATCAAATACATGTCATTTCCATGTTCAAACCCTTTTTTTTCGAATTCTGCCTTAACCAAGTTTAAAATAAATAAAGCATGGATATGGGTAATCTATTGGTAGTATTCTAATCGAAAAAAGGTTAATCGAATAATTAATATTTTAATTAATTATTGTTTAATTAATATTTTAATGTAACGTGTGTAAGATAAAGTGGCAACCTCCAAATTTCAGTTTAGTGTACGAAATTAAAAATCAGACTATAGTTTAATATCTATCGCGTAAACGCCACAGGGTGTATTTTTCTATCAATATAATGATTTTCAAAAACGGATTAGTAGTCTAACATGACAATTCTTAATTATATTTTCTATAAATCGTAAGTATTAGAATACATTTATATAAACACTATTTTGAATTCTTTATTTTTAAATATGACTTACAAGTACAGTGGTTGCTACTTTAGAAAACGGAACCGCTCTTGAGTTTCTGGTAAGGAAAGGCTCGCGCTTCTTAAACTGGGCAGCGCGCGAGATGGGCTGCAGACGTCGCCGCAGACGGCGCAGCTGCGGGCGCCGGTGCCGTCATTAATGACATCATACGTCGAGCTCTTGTCACCGCCGGGGTGTCAGCTGTTTTAGAACCCAATGGCTTGGCACGCGACGGTGGGAAGAGACCGGATGGGATGGCCATAATGCCTTGGAAGTTGGGTAGGCCTTTGGTGTGGGATGCAAAATGTGTCGATACCCTTGCGCCATCCCTTAGCACGGCGGGCTGTGCTGGAGCAGCTGCTGCTGGTGCAGAAAAACTCAAACGGCGCAAATATAACAACCTTATTGGCAGTTATATGTATGACCCGTTTGGGGTTGAGACATTAGGTCCATGGGGTCTGAGTGCTCATCGAGTGCTTCGAGACATAAGTAAACGGTTAGTTGACTGTTCGCGTGACCAGAGGGCTGGCCTTTGCTTCAGCCAGAGAATCAGCATTGCCATTCAACGTAGCAATGCTGCCAGCGTTCTGGGCACGTTTCCCATTGACATCGATGTGGGCGAATTTTTTGATGCACTATGAGCCCTTTTCCCTCTCCCCTTTGTATGTAAGTTTGTTTTGTTATTGGTCATAAGATTAGAAATATTCAGTTGTATATAAACACTTGATTTCAAGCATAATAATATTTATCGAATCTAGCTGTTGATTTTGTTTTGTTTCAAAATAAAACGGATTTTCGATAAATAAGTCAACGACGGTGGTACATCTCTAGAGGAAAACGAATTGTAATGACCTCATTAAGCAAATATAAATCTTACTAATAACGAAATACAGCTTTAAATTGAATGCATTTAGTATAGTGACATCTAGCGGCGGGTAGCGTAACTTGGTTATTAAATTATTCCATGTGCGATTTTAACGGAAAATGTAATAAATACTTAAAAAGAGTAGTCAATTAACAACTCTATGATCATTAAAATGTGGTTTATATTCAAATAAGCGACGACTGACATATTTCCTACTTTCAAACTACCAATCACATCAAAGATTTCTTAGTGTTACGAAATACAATTAACCTGTATATGTGTGAGTTTGGGTACGCTGCTTCCGATACTAATGAAGCGATATACGATTTCTACTGTCTTCTCTGTTCTGTGCTATAGATAGTAGTTTTAAATTAGTTTCTTCATTAATTCGTATATAATTACGAAAATCTTTTGGAGCAATCCAGTGATATTGTTTTTCGTTTCAATAACCAGCTTTTGCACCACCCTGAACGATCTGACTTTGTTTTTTTAATTGCGAGCAATAACTCTAGGATGGAGGACGCGTCGTCATTCTGTGGCATCGTGCAAACTATATGGATACGCCGCAAACTGGACGCCGCTTCAAGCGCGCTGCAAACTTGACGGTAAACTGGATCGTATATGGCTGGCATAATGGTTTTTAAACCAACTGGAGCGATTTCACATCACATCACATCATCAGCCTATTAATGTTCCCACTGCTGGGACACAGGCCTCCTCTCTGTGAGAGGGAATGGACAGTAATACACCACGCGGGCCCAGTGCGGGTTGGTGGACGTCACATGTCTTCGAATTTTTTGTTCTAGGACATGCCGGTTTCTTCACGATGTTTTCCTTCACCGTTTTGAGAGCAATGGTGATGAAATAATTTACACAAAGTAAAGCGCCTGCCTGGGCTCGAACCCACGACCTACAACTTGTAAGTCGCGGCCGATACCACTGGGCCACCACTGCTCTTCAGCCAGGAGTGATTTCACTTAAGCGATAAGCTGTACTGCTATAAGATCTCTCCTTATAAAGACTAGTGTACATACCAGGTGGACCAGGCTGTGGTGGTGGCTGTACTGCAGGCTGTGGCTGAACAGGCGGCTGCTGTGCGAAGAACGCGGGATTCACGTGCGGCGCCGGGGCTCCTCCGCCCACACCTACGACAATGGACACAAGGCTTTATATCACAGTACTACACCACTAGTGCAGGGATTTAGCTAATTTATTCAATGTATTTCTTTTTTTTAACGTTGCTTCCCACCCTAGTACAGGTAGGGATGGTAGGGAGTAATTACCTAGATTACTTCTGTATCGTGAGTGCTTTCACAAACATTTAAATTCACATATACTAACACCCAGACCTGGAACAAACTATCTATAGGCCGTCTGAGGGAATCGAACCCGCGATACGTGGTCAGTCAATCGCTCAACCACTAAGCCAAGCGTGCCGTCACAATTAAATTAAAACAACACCAAATACAAAAAAGAACAACCCAAAAAACTTGCATGCATGTGGTTATGGCAGAAAAATAAAACAGTGCAGCATGAAGTAATAAGAAGTAATCCCTAGGAGTGGCATTTTTATGAACAGAAGCAAAAAGTTATGGCAAACATATTGTGGTATAATTTTCTTTAACTTCAGACTTTCAATGTTCTTTCTCATTATGAGACATTTTAAATTAAATTTGTTTGTTAGTACAGTTTACATAAGGACACTTTTTTTCATTGAGTGGCAAACAACGCATAAGATTTATAAGTGGTCACCGCCGTCTGTCTCCTGAAGGCGGGTGGAAAACCGATTCTTAAAGCCCTTCAGAAGCTGTTTGATTCCTATAAACTATAGGCCCATCTCACTTCTTAGCCATGTCTACAAGTTGTTTTCAAGAGTCATCACGAATCGTCTCGCGCGCAGGTTTGACGATTTTCAGCCTCCCGAACAAGCCGGATTCCGAAAAGGCTTTAGCACCGTAGACCACATACATACCGCTGCGGCAGGTTATACAGAAGTGTACAACCTGCCTCTCTGTTTAGCGTTTGTGGACTACGAGAAAGCCTTCGATTCGATCGAGACTTGGGCTGTACTGCAGTCTCTCCAACGGTGCCAGATCGACTACCGGTACATTGAGGTGTTGAAGTGTTTGTACGAAAACGCCACCATGTCAGTCTGTCTTCAGGATCAGACCTCGAAACCAATCCTTCTCCAGCGCGGTGTGAGACAGGGAGACGTCATTTCTCCGAAACTGTTCACTGCTGCGCTGGAGGATGTCTTCAAGGTTCTGGATAGGAGGGGGCTAGGCATCAACGTTAATGGCGAGTACATCACTCACCTTCGGTTTGCCGACGACATAGTGGTCATGGCTGAGACCATGGAGAGCCTCAGTAAAATGCTCGATGACCTCAGTAGAGCTTCCGAAAGAGTGGGTCTTAAAATGAACATGGACAAAACCAAGGTCATGATGAATGCCCATGTAACACCCACTCCTATCAAGATCGGAGACTCTTTACTCGAAATTGTAGATGATTATGTCTGCCTGGGACAAACTGTCCAGTTGGGTAGATCCAACTTCGAGAAAGAGGTCAGCCATCGAATCTCGGCTGGACGGCGTTCGGAAAGTTGCGTGGTATCTGCTCGTCCAATTTACCGCAATGTCTCAAGACAAAAGTCTATGACCAGTGTGTGTTGCCAGTGATCACCTATGGGACCGAGACGTGGTCGCTCACAATCGGCCTTATCAGGAAGCTTAAAGTCACCCAAAGGGCAATGGGGAGGGCTATGCTCGGAATTTCCTTGCGTGATCACGTCAGAAATGATGATATCCGCAGGAGAACCAAAGTTACCGACATAGCCCGAAGAATTGCCAAACAAGTGGCAGTGGGCAGGGCACATTGCTCGCAGAACGGATGGCCGATGGGGCCGAAAAGTTCTGGAATGGCGACTGCGAACCGGAAGATGATATGTTGGAAGGCCTCCCACTAAGTGGACCGATGACCTGGTTAAGGTTGTCGAAGGCGCTGGATGCGAGACGCACGGGATCGGTCAATGTGGCGACGCCTGGGGGAGGTCTATGTCCAGCAGTGGACGTCTTTTGGCTGAAATGATGAATGATGATGATAACCGCCGTCTATGAATATATGTGTATTGTAGCACTTAGGACATTATCATGCGGATTGACTAACACACGATTGACCAATGGGCAATTTGCGTTGCATCTTCAATGCACCTTTACATATCGTGTTGTCTTTATAATAATGTGGATTTTGTACCACCCAGACTTTTTAATATTAATCATTGCCAAGAATGATTATCACACTTCTGGGTATTTAACTACAAAATCTACGAATGACAAACGGGATTGATAACATGCTTTCTGAGGCATGGAGGGGTCTCAATATGAATGGACGGGCATCACACCCATCCTCGGCCAAAATAACTTTCCCCTCGATAAACCCGTGGACCAACAGTTTAAACATGCATTTGACACGGAGGGTCTCGATTTGTATGAATGGGCACTGCCCTCGGCAAGCGTGTTTTAACTGTACTGACCCAAACTGCTGGCCACTTAACCCGTCAGCTGTAGGATTACGAGCCCCATCAACATGTCACGTTAGTATGTTAGTATAAAATAATAAAGAAAGGCGTGTATGCGTACCTGGGTAGGGGGGCATACCTGGGTGGTGCGGCAGCGGCGCGGGGCCGCGCGGCACGCCCGCCATGCCCGAGTGCGGCCCGTGCGGGTGTCCCGCGTGCCCCGCATGCCCCGCGTGACCCGGGGGCAATGCGCCGCCCTGCAAGCGAACATCGCGCTGTTAAAAACAATATACACACATTAGGTACAAGATGGCCTGTCACATCTATCATTGCTCCAACGTATGCACGAAGAACAGAAACCACGTCTAGAAAGTTCACAATTCACATGATAAAAAACTAAATTGCTAAAGTAGAACGACTGTGACGTTTCACTGACACAATCATGGCTTAGCGAACCCAGCTATTAAGAAGATGTCAATGCATACGTTGGACAAACGCTCAGAGTGAAGCCAATAAAGTTATTTTGTACAAGATAATTACATAATTATTGGTGGGTATAGATAGATACTAACCGGGTGCGGCGGTGGCATTTGATGCGGCATCTGGTGCTGCGGTGGGCCGTATTGCGGCGCAGGGTGAGGAGGCAGCTGCTGTGGGGGTCCGCGGGGTCCCCAGTCCGGCCGGCCGCCTGGCCCACCTGGACCTCCGGGTCCGCCGGGACCACCGGGTCCGCGCTGCATTTGTGGTGGACCTTGGAACTGATAGAGAAAAAAGTTTGAGTAACGAAATCAATTGGACTAGATAACTCAGCGAGATAGCTTAGAGGTATGCGGAAAATTCACGCAAGCTTACATTGAAAAAGGGAGGATCCTCCGACTAGAGGTCCTTATGTCTGTTCCAGGCAACTGCCCGACAGTTGTCGGACTTTTGCATATGTTCAAATCGTGCCGAAAACTGCTTGCGCGATGCAAGATTTTGTGTGATGTCAGCAGCCGTATTGCGTAAGTGAATTCGGCAACGCAAAGTTTGACCGCTATCCAATCGATCAAATCGACCAATCACACAGACGGAAATCCACATCGCGTCATTAATCACGCATGTGTTTGGTCGATTGGATAGCGGTCAAACTCTTTGCGTTGCCGTATTCACTTACGCAATACGGCTGCAGGTCATTAGTTAGCCAGTTACTATACTTTCCACTTCCAAATATTTCCGATTTTTTCAAACCTCCATATTAGATACGTCTAGAAACCAGAGATGCAACCATAATATTTCCGTCCTTCTTCTTTTTGAGCAACTTAAATATTATTTATTTTAATAAGTTCGGACCAGTAAGGGGCCACACCAATCGCGGCGTCTTTGGCTTTATTTTATAGGTCCTCAGAAGTGCAGGTATACATGGATACTTCGACCACTCCAATAGATGTGACATGATTTGGACAGGAGCATCACATTCGCATTGAGTTTCGATTGTCTATGAGTATAAACTCCCATTTCGCTAGATTGTGCTTGCAACAGCCTACTGGGGTTGGCGTTCGATACATTGCTTACGTTTGTTCGGTCCTGACCTAGCAGAAGTCTATCTTACCTGCATAGGTGGTCCTCTGGGAGGTGGGCCCTGATGTGGTGGTGGTCCTTGGTGTTGCATATGGTGTGGTGGAGGGCCCTGGTGCTGCTGTAGATGGTGTGGTGGCCCGTGCGGGGGCCCGTGAGGCCCGTGCGGTCCGTGCTGCCCGCCGGACGGCCCACGCAGCTGATGGTGCGGCGCCCCACCCGCCATCATCATGCGTGGTCCGTTGGGGCCTGGTCCGTTTGGACCGCCGCCGAAAAAGTCTGTTCACAGATATTGATCAGTCAACCACATGTAATGAATTTGTCTAAGCTTTTATTTCGTATCAGTAATATCGGATTTGCAAGTTCAATTACCTACTACTAACATGAAGTTGACATTTTTATCGACTTTTGACAACGATACGCTATTCTAGTTTACACGTATTATAAATAAACGAACTGCATACTAAGTATACGGGTGCTCGTATTGCAATCGGCAACATACTGCCGAAGCGCCAACCAATATATTGCACGATCTTGAGGCCTATATAAATTACGTAGGTATAGTTTTCTCACTATATATCGTTTTCAGCAATAAATTCTCAGAGTCTTTTTGTTTCATTGGACCACTGGTCTACAATGATAAACCTTTGAATATCTTTCTTGTTCTAAAAACCTTAAGTTTGCCAAAATAACAGACAATGCAGACCCTATACCTTCAGACATCCCCTTTTATCGAATCCATGAAATCCATCATGACGTGGGGAATTGAACCCACGGCTTTCCTGTTTTATTTCTATTTTCGCTCAATGCTGCAACTACTTGGTATTGGCCCTTGACTCTTTAGCTTGAAGTTAGTCGGTAATTGACGAAGGTATCATTCACTTTCCACCCAGGATCATGAATAAAACAAAGGCTAGGTTTACCTCCAGGATGTGGGCCGGGCGGGCCGCCCGGATGTGGTCCTCTCATGCCTGGGTTTGGTCCCCCAGGCGGTGTAGATCTAGTCTTAGACTGACTCTCAAACTGGTTCAAGGCCTGTGAAATATACGCTCATTGTACGCTACTGACAAGCTTTCATACATTATCTAAAGAAAATCGATACTCCTATATTTTTCGCGATACATATATTTTAATTTTGATATTGTAGTGCTCAAATACCTAAAAAGGCGCGCTGAATGACATGGGTATTTGATTATGGGTGCAAAGCACACATATTGTGAATATTGTCACCTTATGAAGTGTACGTGTGTGTCTACGTATGGCGCGTGCTTTGATATCACATGCAAATTCAAATTGATTGATTAGTAATTGCATGGAATAGCAGAATTGCTTTCTTTACATTTTTTTGCCACTTAGCCGAAATTACGAATTCTTATACTTTGAAAGTAAGGTCAGCAGCAACGTTATTTTTATCGTAACATAGTATGACATAATACAAGTTTGTCAGTTTGAGTAGGCAAATTTACAGAACACGGAGTGCATTCTCTCGAAATGAACCTCACAAAAACCACAACCATTCCTTTCGGGACGGCATCGAATGGTACTAAACAGCTATGCAGGTCGTTAGTTCGGTACTCTGTTTCACGTTACTGGCACACTGACAGTAACTTAATTACAGATGGGTGTATGATTTGTTTCAACTGCAGATAGGTATCGTGTAACCCACCTTATTCATTTACCTCCGCTAATAGTTTTTAATACCCAATCGCGTTGAATAAAATCCTTCCTTTATGGCTTTAGAAGCCACTCTCATAAAATATCAATAGAAAAAGTAATAAGTATGCGTAAGCAGACCCAATGAAGGTCCCGCTGCTTACCTGTTTAGTGGGTAATGTGACGACTGGATGCTGTCCGTGAATCTCTTTCTTAGGCAGACGGTCCAATACCATCCTAAGGGACTGGTCAGAGCCCAGCGATATTACGCAGAACCCCTTCGACTGTCCATTCGCCCTATTCTCGAAGAACTTCACGTCTTGGAAATCAGTAACGCCAATGTCTGCGATGTTTCCGGCAATGTCTTGATCCGTCGCCCACTGCAAAAGGTTTTACCAAAAACTAAACCACGATACAAGCTGGGCAACAAAGCGAAAAGTTGTATACATACGTGATGAAGCCAGCCACGACTCTGACGTATGGAACCTCGTCCAAGAACATACCTTTTAGCGCGAGTATAAAAAACCGCCGAAATTTTGACACGAATTTTGACTAACGAATAAACTCCTAACTTCCGTTTATCTTATGTTGAGTAGTCAAGCAAGCAAAAATGCATGTGCCACTCAAAGCGTGTTTGTGAAACCTACACCAGTAATCTGCACGAATTGTAACACGAAGCACTACTTAGATATTATTTGATTTTGTTATTTTATAATATTGTCGTTCTCTCATTTCGTAATAGGTGGCTTCGGGAGAAAGGAAACAGTTTTAATTGTTACCATGTTTTTATTGTCATTCATCAATTTTATCACAGATATTGGCAGTATCAAGATAAATATATAGAGCAGTTCGCAAAACTGCAGACTCCCTCACTCTCATACGGGACACGAGATCCTTCTAACAGTTAGGAAGGATTATTAACTCACTTAGTACAAGGATTCAACATCTTTGGTCATTAACATAGTTTTGTTTACAGTTTAAAAGCGTATCACGACTTAATTTATTGGAAACCAATCTAATGAAGTAAGGTCATAAAATACTTTGTTATACTAGACAAGGTTTTAAAAGATATCATGTAACATATAAAAATGTTTTAAGCTGGGAGTTATTACATCATAAGTAATAATTATTTTAGCATTATTACAGTTTGTGTATTTATGCTATTAACCATCTGCCAATAGTTATGTTACAGGGGACATAACAATGTGGACAGCTTCTTTACTTACAATCCTTTTAATCTATAGAAAAGGTGATGACAAAGTCGTGACAGAAATTATAAATTACGTATGACGCCGCGGAGTATAAATTTTCTCTGTTTGTACATAAATGTATTTAAATACTACCACTATAATAATGGAATAGTGTGAATACTAACGGTGTATCAGTATAATAATATTTCCGCCCGGATATAAACAAAATTTTAGATAAGTATGATACATACAGATTTATAAATTTTACTGTAGAGATAAACATTTTAAAAAATTAACGCCAATTTAAAAATAGTACATAATAAATGTTTACACAACAACAAAAAATTGGACCAGTTCCAACCGCAATACAGACAAAATGTGCCATCACTCACATCTGCCAAGATTAAAGGAAAAAAAAGGAAAATGAAAACAATAAAACATAATTAAATTACGACACAAATAGCTACATCATTACGCGGAACAAGCTCAAACATCTTACCTCTGAAAACCTGATAAAGAAAATCATTAGTTAAGTAAAATACATAAGTCAAAAAAAACAGAATTTTGGGCGAAATTAATTAATCCATAAATGTTCATGCAATTCTCGCCTCAAGATTCCGATTAAGTGACAAGCAAGTTGAAACAGGCGAATAACGCTACATACGTCACTACTAATAGGAAATTATAATTATTGTTGATTGCATTGCCCTCACTATGCCCGAAGAACTAGTTTATAGCCTACAACACACAGTATGTGACACATAAATTGTCTATGTTATTTACTAAAGCCATGTAGTAACGATAAAAGACAACCATTGCAACAATATTGTAAGTTATTATTATAATAATGTCATACAGATCTCTAAATTTTTTGTTCCAAATATGTGCAAAGACAGTGTTTAATTCATGAAGCAAAATTTTTAAGATTGTGTAGTTAACATGTAAACATTGGGAGAGGAATCTATGTTTAATAAATATGTTACATGAACTAATAAATAAATACATAGAAACAGAAATCATTCATTCTTCAACACTCAGAATTGAATATTCAAATCTCACAAAATGCACAAAAGTATGTTGATTCTCAGTTTATCACATTACATTTGAGTTGGATCAGTAAGATACCAGATATTCAAGACCTTAAATGGAAAAACATGAAACTTGAATTGTCCTATACTTTTGTGATAATTCACCAAGTTACACCCATACCAACATGCCAAAAATAACCTTAATAACAAAGACAGAATCTTATTACTGTCACAAATCAACAATGCAATACATCAAAGAGATATTTACAAGATTATAAAATGGCTTGTACTTGCATTCTGACATGCCTATGCCTACAGCAAGTCAGATAAAATTAATGACAACATGTTTTAAAAGTAGCCTATGTCTCTTAATAATTTCTCTCTAACAAATGAATGTAAGCTACTGGGATATTAAGGCCTGTTTGCAACATAAATCACTAAATATGTTAAGCACAACAGAAACATCATTTTGTTTTTGTCAATTATTTGAAGTTGACAAGCACAGGATGCTGTTTCAAATATGTTTGGCGTTCACCGCATTTATCAATTTTTATTGCAAGCAATCCAAAGAAGTTTACTCGAGAAATGAAAATACGAAACTATTTACATAATAACAAACAAATCTATATCTGGCCCATTGCAGAATATACGACTTACTAATGAACACCACTGCTATTACTATTTTTATAAATAGATGTGACTATGGTTCTGAAGGTACAAACCATAACATGTATTTATTAATGCAAATATCTCTTTGTTTAATTTCGACTATAAATATGCAATCAAATAAAAATATGAAAACAATAGCACAAGTTATTATAAATATCACAAGTTGGACATTCTGCAAAATGCAGAAAATGAAGAACATATCTTGGAAACAAATCTTTTTTTATCAAGATCATTTCCTTGATTGGTGCAGAAATAAACTAAAAAGTTCATATAATGATAATTGTAAATTAATTCACACAGATTATAATAGACACCATCAAGATAAGTAAAATTTATGTAAGGCATCATCTGTGTAAAAAAATTACCGCTTTTAAAATATTGATAATAGTAGGTATAATATTTCTTTTGTAAAATGAAGCAAAAACAAGTTGTGTATAAAATATTTAGTAAGAATTTCAATTATTTTACAAATCCTTTAATTGCGACACTAAGATTCTTTTTTTTTATTAGGTATCCTTTAGACAAAACCTAGACAAAATTATTCATACTACAACAATTGAACAAGTTAGTTGACAATAAACTCTACATTAGTTATTCATAAATTATGTAAGTTATGACACTTATAACGTAACATTAATTGAAAAAGATAATAGCTACAGGCTGGATTATGTACAACATAAAAATCTCAACAATGTGTAAAAGCCCCAACAGATGCGTATCAGCTCATATTGTCAACTTCTCAAAATGTCAACCGGACACAAAATGTCCAATTCTCACAATGTCAATTTTACATAATGTGTCAGAAATTGATTTCTCACGATGACAAATTCGTATAAGGTTAACTTATCACAATGTTAAGTTCTTAAAATGACAAATTTGCTTAATGACAACTCCACGTAGTTTCTAATATAACAAGATAATTTGAATGAGGTAATAAGTATAGCTAGGTGAATATACATAATACTAAAGGGTAAAGGTAGGTATCAGAAGACTAAAATAAATTATAAAAATTTAAAATCAATCAACTGTAATACAATGTATATAGTCTGCGCCAAACTTATCGGCCGACCTGAAGTTGGTATACCGTATGCGCGAGGCACGAAACGGTGCTGTTTTTGTATGAGATTTACTACTGCGCGCGCAGCCATTGTAGCCAACTTCAGGGCGGCCAAGAAGTTTGGCGAGAACTATACCTAGCAATACCTATTACCACATTCAAATTCTTCAGATTCTGAATCTTGTTAAAGTAGAAACTACATGGAGTTGTCATTAAGCGAATTTGTCGTTTTAAGAAGTTGACATTGTGAGAAGTTAACCTCATGTGAATTTGTCATTGTGAGCAATCAACATTTTGAGAAATTGACATAATGCCAATTTGACATTCTAAGAAGTTGACATTGTGAGAAGTGGACGTCTTCTGTCCGGTTGACATTTTGAGAAGTTAACATTACAAGCTGATACAAACAGATGCACAAATTTTTTGTAATGGACAGTTTGTCTAGTCTAATTAATACCATTGAAAAAACGTATTTATAACAGGCATAATACCCTTGAAAAAACATTTGTTTACACAGTTTAAATATAACAGGACAAATGAACCAAAGCCCAGGATAAAGCCTACCTCAATATTATATCTTCATGATTCTGTTACATTTTACGAACTAGAATAGTTAGAATTGGTGCCAAAAATGCACACTAAATTTTAATAATGAATATTTATTTTCATATACCTAATCCAGCCTCCGAAATTACTAATAAATAATTTAAAGCTGACATTTTAACTTAAATTAAATTGTCAAAGGTTACACTTCCTTGTTTTTGCTTCCATGTATTTAGGTATAGCAAAATCATAGAATAAACTCTGAACCATGAATTATAAACAGTATTTTTAAGCTACATTGTTGTTGTTGTAGCAATCAAATAATAATTTTAGTTCATTTGAAGATTTTGCTATACTTTTGTAGTGATTTCATTTTAGTTAGATATTTAGCCAAACAAATAATTTATGAGACCTTATTTAAAAAACCAAAATGTCAACAACCATGTTGAAATTTATAATGTTTGTTAAAAATAAGGCCTATAACTGACATGTGCGGCTGTGCAATTCAATATACTTTATTATACACAGATGCACATTGACTAGAAAGAAATGGCAACCAAATGAAAAACATACTCAGATAAATGAGAAGAACATAATATTTATGTTGAATTAAATTAATCTTAGTAGTAGTTTGTATTTTTTTTCATCTGGCCACCAACAGAACTGCCATATTCACTCAGATTTTGGTACCGAAGCCAATAAATTAATAAATTAAAAAAATAACTTATCACAAGAATTTTGTTAAACTCATAATGGAATGTACATAATGTTGAAAGTTACCGTGCTTAAGTTATTGACTCGTCAAATTACAAATATTGTTTTGTGTTAATAACATTAGGAATGACATCAAATTTTGACTTTATAATTTAAAGTAAGACATCCAGATGCAATATTAATTCACATACAAAAAGAAAGTTACAGTTAACCATTAAATTTTAATTCTATTGACATGATACACTAATTTACATTACCAAAATATATGTTGTAAACAATCCCAACATTTATTTGGACGCTGTTATTATCATAATCCTGCTCTATACAAAGTCTTGGGAGTTTGATCTAAGTCTTGCATGTAGCAAGTTACATAAACTATACCAAAAAAAACCTACTTAGTTCAAACTCATCCCTGAACTAATGATTTCCAGTTTCTAATGACATAATTATATTAGCCTAGGTATGTAAAACAATACATTACCTAAACGGCTCAGTAACAAAACCCAAGTGGTAAACGGCAGTCCCACAGAAATCAGTTTTTCTCGTTACCAAGAGAAAAAATGACATCCAAAACAATAAAAACTCTCCTATATTTACATTATAATCTAAATGAGACAAAATCATGTACAAACCCAAGTTAGGTTGCCGACGTATAGTTGAAAACGGCGGCCATGATGGCCGTGGTTTGACGCGTTGTTGTGATATGGGATGTTGCCGTTGGTCTCCTCAGGTGGATGCTGGTGCTGCGTTGCCGAATTAGGGGGTCCGTCTCCATCATCCGGTTTAGCTGCAGGTGCGGCGATCACGTCGTCGTACAAATCCACATTTTCACCGCCGAACTCGTCCTGAAGGAGACCGTCAAACAAATTCAATTATCTAATGGTAGCATGTGCAAAACGTGCCGGAATTTATATTCACAGCACTATTGGGTTACAAATAATACTTGAGCAACATTTTGCTTACCTGACGATTAAAATCGGATTCAATATCATCGGCGTATAAATCTATATCAACGCCTCCATCCGCCATTTTGCGAATTCTGGCCGGGCTGGGTTTGGGCGGAAACTAGTGTTGTCAAAAATCACAAAAACATTTTAATATCCGGTGAATTCCGGTGTTTTACTTTATGGTCTAGAAAAAATATTGATTCTCTATGGTGTTTTTAGGCGATTATCGTGTATAATTGAATCCGGAATAGAAGTAGAAATTAAATGTGCAATATATCCGTGAAACAATTGCACCGTCAGCACAAGTAATTTATTTATTTATCCTGGTACTAGAACGCCTTGCAGCAATTACACCAATGGAGCACAAACCTATAATAAACCAATTATAAATTCTAGTTTCTTCACGATGTTTTCTCTCACCGACCGTAGTCAGCATAGAAAAAACAATACTCTAGCGAGGTTGTCAGCGACCAGCGACGTCCAATATAAAAAGATAGTCATAGATACAGATATGCATATTTACCTTTTTCCAACTATTTACTTCGTTCTTATAATACACTATGGTTCACTTCTTTCACAATGTTGAAATACCCGCTCATAATTTTATTATATCGTAATATGTATCAGACTACCTGAAGTTGAAAAACTTACAAACCTTTATTTCACATACATAGCTATGATCTAGATATTTATTACATTTTGTTAACGACACATGAATAGGTAAACAATTATTTACCTGTTTATGTATGTATGAATTTATGAAAAAGCTCATTTACATCCTTAGCTTCACTCAACATAAGGTTCAGTTGAAAATCAGCGTCAGACACTATTGTACTCGTTGTTTACCATATTGCTGAACTGGACCTATTTAATGCAGGCGTCAGTTTTATTTTCTCTGTGGCAGCCGTTGGGCACCCAATAATTGAACCTTTTCTAAAGTTGTGTCTAGTCTACCCTCATTGTGTATCACATTTCGCGTGGGGTTACCATTTAGAATATTTAAAATAACTGTCAGAAAGCCGGTCTTTAAAACAAATGACCAGGCATTTAAGTTACAAAATCAAATAATAATTATTAGTTTTAGTTAACATTCGTTTTCAAGCTCGTGCACGATTTTCGAAGATATTAGTCGACTAGTTCCCCGCAGTTTCGCTCCCGTGGCCCACCGTCTTCGGGATTAAAAATAGCCTATGTCACTCAGGCAAAATGTAGCTTTCTACTGGTGAAAGAATGTTCAAAAACGGTTCAGAAGATCCAGAGATTACCCCCTATAACCTCACAAACTTTATCTCTTTATAATATTATAGTATATTGTATAGAAGTGCGCCACTTGTTGTAGCGAGTACCTACATCAACAATTTAGAGCTATTACAAGATTACTTACCAAAAAGCTTCACAACAACAAGCAAACGATTATGCAAACTCGGACATACTAGAAGGCCGGACAAAGTCCGGATATGACGCCAAATGTCCGGACATATCAAGCTGAATGGTAACCCTAATTTCGGCTTCTTTCAACAACACCGTTGTTCCTTGGTTGTTCCTGTAACTCACACAGTGAAGAACCTGGGTATTAATATCGTCTCCTGGACTAAACAACTGCAGGAGGTCTGTCGTAAGCTGTTTGCATCTGCGGGCTCCCTAAGATGCCTTCGTAATTTTCATCGCATCACCACTAAAATTGCGACAGCACAATCTCTTCTTCTCCCTATCCTGGACTATGCCAGCTATCTCGATCTCACCCGAGACCAATTGGACAAGCTTGAGTGACTTCAAAAACTCAGTATCAGGTTCTTATTTGGCTTGCGCAAGTATGACCATGTTTCTGAATTTCGAACCAAGCTCAAATGGCTTCCCATTCGCCTTCGCCGGAATGCCCACATACTTTATGTGTTATATAATGTTCTCTTCAATCCCTCTAGTTCTTTATATCTTAAAGAACAGTTCAGTTCTTCTGTGGCACATATTCTAGGTCCTTGAGATCATCGGAGAACCTAAAACCAAGCTTTCGTTTGCATTCCACAACCATATTCGACAAATTTTTGACGGTTCAAGCAGCTTGTTTGTGGAATGCATTCCCTATTGAAGTAAGTATTATTAGTATAATAAATTGTATATTATTTTGTATTGTATGTATGTATTTTATTTTATTATATCTAAGAAATATTATTTAAGATGTTTTTTTTGTGACGTTTTTAGACTGACAGCCCTACGTCTATCTCCTCTCGTTCAGTTCATCCTAAGGTTGTCTGTAAGAGATTGCCCTGTGTCTTAGATAAAGTACCTATAGATTAAGCACTGGCGTGGCCGCACATGAGACAGCAATAGTTAGTTCTGGTGTTACAACAAGAACAAGAACACTACAACCCACCATCGCACTGACACTTATTATCTATAAATAACCCAAATTCCTTGTCTCAATTAACACATAATACCACAAAATCACAGAAAATCAAACAAAACCAAGTTTGTTTGTCAAACCTGCCATTGTATTAGAGTTTGACAAACAACAGAAACCGGCCATGGTGACAAAGACAAAAAATAATCTTTTGTCCTTATTATTTACATGGAGCTGCCAACTAGCCATCTCGCTCTATCAATCAAGCTTATTTTAAGGCTTAATCTATATGTACTTAATCTAAGCCCTGTGTGATAAAACCGCTCTTTGTGACACGTATCTTTAAAAATGTTTGTCCTGTAATTATTTAAGTGGTGTTCAATAAAGTATACAATAAATAAATAAATACGTTTTCTTTATTTCCATTTTATTTCAAACTAGCTGACCCCCCCGCGGCTCACGCCCGTCAACTGGCTATCTACTTGCCTACCACCTCAGTGTTGCCAGGGCCCTTAAGTCAAAAGTTACGTTTCATTTCCTGAAATTTTACATTTTTGCTGCAAAAGTTACATTCTTTTTTTCTTGTTTTTGAGGTCGGAGCCAAATCGATGTCAGCAAAATGGCGGAATATAAAGGAATCTATGATGTAGTATATTTAATCTTATGGTGGATATGGTGTATTTAATTTTATGATAAAACAGACTCTACTTTAATTTATTTCATATATTTATTCCTTTTTCCCGACTGTATATTAACTGAACTAACTAACATCTGATAGTAGAATGTAGTTTCACCTGTCGTTCTGCTGGTTTCAGCCAAAAGATGACTAGATGACTACTGCTGGGCTTTTGGAAATTGGGCTGGCACTTTTTCGTCGTTCAGGTTCAGAATGTCCAATTTCCAAAATGTCCAGCGGTTTCAAAATGTCCAATTCCCGAAATGTCCAACTTACAAAATGTCCAATTCCCGAAATGTCCAATTCCGAAAACGTCTAATTCCTAAAATGTCCAATTCTCAAAATGTCCAATTTTCAAGTATTTGGCCCGAGGTTTCTGAAAAATATCCTACGAAACCGCGCGAAATCGCGAAGTAGGAAAAGTACGCGCGCGCGCTCAAGCAAAATCAACCTTTAATTAATGCAGAATAAGTTTCATTTTGTCATGGCGCGTTTCATTCAGAGCCATCTCTGAATATGTCGTTCAATTTGGATGATTCCGTAATCTGTTTGCAATAAAAATCTAGTATTACAAATCTTCTCAAAAGTTACGAAAATTGCCTTAAATATAAAAATTACTTACATGTTAAACGACGGGGTCAAAAGTTACGAAAAATGTAAGAAATGTAACCTTCTGGCAACGCTGTACCACCTACCTATCTACTCTACCTACCTACCCACTTACCTTACCTACCTACCATGAACCTACTCACTGCTCTACCAAATAACCTACCTACCCTACCCTATCTATCTACCCACCTACCCTACCTACGAGTATCTACCAATTTGTTAATCTATTTATTAACCCCCGACGGAAAAAGAGGGGTGTTATAAGTTTGACGTGTGTTGCTGTGTTTCTGTGTATCTGTGTATATGTGTGTCTGTCTGTTGCATCGTAGCGTCCAAACAGTTGAACTGATATTGATTTAGTTTTGTTTGTTTGAAAGGTGTTCTTAGCTATGTTTGAATAAAATCGGTTCAGCCTTTCAAAAGTATGGGTGTTTCACTGTTTGAATTTTTTTACGCAAGATATCGTGTCATAATTACGTGTTCAATAGATTTCCGATCGAAGCGTATCTACTATGTAATAGATAAATTATGTAGCATGAAATAAAAATATGTCAGGGGTTTTTTAAATTTTGAAATTGTGTTCTTATTCTTTATTGCACAAAAAACATAAAATGAAGATACAAATACAATGGACAGCATATGTACAAAGGCGAGCTTAACCCATAATTGGTTTCTCTAACAGCAAACCTCCGTTGTTATAGGAAATTTGCGTATGAGGACAGTGATCCAAGATTTTACTTGTTTGAATAAGAATTAATTCCATACTACAATATGAATTTAACCAACTTTTGTTTCCACTGGCGATGGCGATCTAATTACATTTTAGAACACAAAAGCTGATATTGTGACTTAACTATGATAGTGAGATATATTCTCTTGTAGTTTTTTATGTAGTTAATAATGAGTATTTTAATCATGTGGTACATAATTTTTATGTAAAATCGGCAAAATTTTGCTACTTTGGATTACATTATTGCAATTTTCATAAGGATCTCTAATATTTTTGAAAATAAATTATAGCCTATCAGGAATAATGTGGCTTTCCATAAGTAAAAGAGTTTTTTAAATCGGTCCAGTAGTTTCGGAGCCTATTCGGTACAAACAAACAAACAACCAATACACTACCAATATAATAACAATAAATAATAATATTGGTATAGACAAGGGCAGGGCAGCGTAATTCTCCCAGGGATATGCCGCAACGGGCGTTGCACAGAGGGTTTCCAGGGTGGACTTTTGAGAAGTCACGGGGCCTCTTTTACGTGCTGATGGTGATTTTAGGGAGGTAAAAATCTCACACTCGCTGGTCTTTCCTCCAATAATCTAGACTCCTTTCGAAGGCTTCCCACCGTTATACAAAAAAAGGGCAGCGCAATCCACATCGGAACCGTTGTTCACTACGAATTTTGCTCATTGGCAGCACCTCCTCCAACAATTCATGCAAATAAATTAAAAAATATGTCGTACTCGATTAATAAAATGATTATTTACCATTATCCTCTTTAATAGTCGATTTTCAACTGTGTTCATATAAAAAGGCACTTTACTAAAAACTTGTTTACTTGTACGAATGTAGATGGCACTACAAGTTTATTTTATGTCGCTAAAACCAATATCAAATATATTTGGAACTGATACTTTATCCGTTAATCAGATTTATTTACAACAGAAAAATAAAGTATAGACCCTAAGTTTGATTTTTAGGATTTAGGACATAATATCAAAGCACAAAACCGTGCTAACAATTGAAGCAGAACTGTTATTGATAAAAGCGTCATCTTGTGTTGAAACTAAATATGGTTTTCAAGGACATTGTTTGTTATTGTAAAGAGCTGCCCTCTAGAAAAAATATGAGAACTAATAGTGACATAGATGACATGCGCGGGGCGAGAGGCGGGAGGGACGTCGTCCATCCCTCGCCATTTTCCGTCAAGCTCAACTCAATCAAGTTAGCTTCTGTCAGTCGCTGTGTTTGTGTATTAGTGTTGTGAAAAATTATCTGTGTCGATGAATCTCAATGGGAAATCGTGCTGATTACGACTCCAAACGATGGGTCGATTATTGTGTTTGTGGCTTTGATGCATCTTTCGATCAGTGATAATGGCCAAGTGATTGGTAAAGTGGAGTGTTTTGTGTCGTATGCTGGGCTCTCACGGCAACAGTGAGATCCTTTCTCTGGATAAATCGTCCCCAAGACGACGTCAGAACACAGAACAGAAAGGTGACACACCATGTCGTCGAAAAACCTACCAGGAGATAAGGTATGTTGTGAGTTGGCGACGTAGCTGAGCATTTTCGGCCGTAAAGGTCATATTTTTTTTGTTTAGCCCGCTCCTTTCTCTCGTCTTTGTGACCAGCGTTCACACTGATTACATGAACAGTTTACATTATGTGCTAGATGTAGGCATTTGTAATGTTGTAACAGTTTTGGCACTTTTTGATTTTTCATTGATGTTTGCCAATCAGTGCTTTCATTCACGTAAAATTGGTTTGACCCAATTTTGGGGGCATTCATATCAATTTCACTAAAAGGGATTTAATAAGGATTTAATAAACAAAACAATATGCTTTAGTTATTTTATAGACTCAAAGTGTTAATGTTAAAAAGCTTATTTGCAAATTAATTTATCTAAAATTATTTTTAATATTTTTTTCTCAATAGAGATATGACTTAACCTTTATTTAAACAATGCTGGCAATGAAATTATGGTTTACCAATAATAACAAATATCTTGTTTCATTAAAGAATGATTCTATGTTCTACGTTAGGGGGTTTGGTTTCTGCTCTTAGTCCTTCAGGTGGACCATCAAGAATACCATAAAGAATGATTTATATAACCCATAATTATAAATTCTCTCTTTGTATCCTTCCAATTTGATTTTCAATCATCTGATTCTTGTATCTTCTCATCTTCCAAGGCGTTTCCCAAATATGCTGGGATTGGCTTCCGGTTTAACCATAAGAAGCATTTTACAAGTAGGTTTGTTGGACAAGTATTCTGATAAATAAGGTTAGGTAAGGTTTTAAATTTGTTTTTATAGACATGCAAATTAAACCAGCAGTTTTGCAATTGGATCTTTAGTCTTTTATAGTGCTCCAACACTGCTGTTAAAAATATTTAAAACATTACAAAATTATTAGTGAACAAATAAAACAGCTATAGTCGTCACTATCTTAGAAGTCCGTTGACGTTTCTCATTTTACATGCCGCAATAACTTTCTATGTAAGAAATTGAAAAATCAAATTCATAATCCTAATTAAATACTATGTTACCGATACACTACGACAACGAGTATCATTCTCAAGCATCAAGTTTCATTATTATTAAGTATTTTTATAGCTGTAAAAACATGCATACGGTAAGAGCGCAATTTCTTTTTTTTAACAATGAATAAAAGCTAATCCAATGAGCAAATCTTCCATTATGTGTAGACACCTCGGAATTCCTTCATACCATTCCTAAATTCCTAACATTTGTTAGCAAATAGTATATTAGTGTTAGAAAATGTTTGTAAACATTTTTAACAGCAAAGTGGGAGCACCATTAGATAGATAGATAGAATACTTGTCTCTATTTATGTAAAAGTTTACCACATGAATTACAGATAATACAATCCATGAAGTATTTAAGATGTCATTATAAAATAATGTAGTAAAGCTGACTTTTGTTTGACCAGCATAAGACCTATGACCTACCAGAAGCCCAGGGCTAGTATATGTCTTGAAATGATCCCATTCAAACGTTGCATGTGATAAATTTATTGTTACCATTGTACCATTCAAAAAACTGAGCACAGTCTGACTACTCAGTATTAATTTCCAAAAGAAATATTTTTCTTACATCTGAGCATAATAGGTAATACATATTTACTAACAAAATTATAGTACAAACAACTCGAAAACAGCTCTGCAACTTCCCGTTGTTGATAACTAAAATTTATTTCTAGGAAGCACAAGCACAGGGTTGTTGCTAGAGTAAACATTTTTGCTTATCTTGGAAACTTGCTTTACTTTCAGTTGTAATTGTAATGTTTCAATTGTAAGCAGACTGCAGACTCGTTTCTATGTATTTCTATGAAATAGCGTCCGCAGCTAGCGACACGTCGCCCGACTACACGTCGCGCGATCGCAGACTACGTGTCACCCGACCGCAGTTCAGTAGTAGTTCAGTAATGACCAGTGAGTGAGTGTAGGATAAGACATCTTGTCTCGCGGAACACTCAGAACCAATAGGAATACGGCGCTGCCGTCTGCTGCAGCCATCCGCAGTTGGCTTCGGAATCATGACTGCAGCGACATGACGCTGCGACTGCGTCAAGTCGCAACGTGACGTCGTCTGCTGCTGCTGTCTGCAGTCGGCTACGAACTCGTACCTTATGGGTGAAATGTGGGCGTGCTAAAGTAGCACTTGTGGCTGTCCCTTTGGAGAATACAGGCACGATGTTAAGTTCTGTAACTGAGTAGGTATATATCTATCTGCTACAAAATTAATTTTATAGTGAACTGTCACTGGGATGGACAGTTGCCTTTGTATTCATAATACAATTTATATTGTAATTTGAAATCTTCAGATCGTTCTACTGTGTTTCTTTTCTGATTGATTTTTTGACTTAATATAATGATGATGTATGAAAAAAATGAGCCTAGCACATCCCACAAAGATTTGTGTGTGTGCGAGGCAGGCTCATTTTTTAAAGGATCGGCCTTTAATCTCAATAGGACAATGAAAGTGGAAAGGATGGGTTTTACCATAGAGTGAGACCATAGGCATAATATCCATAATAATAAAGATAATAAGTTTTTTTTTAAATTTAATATAGGCTCAAGCTTGACCACTATCTCACCTGGTAAGCATGGTACTTATATATCATAGCTATCCTAGAACATGTCACTCAGAAGCTCTTTGTAGGACAATATACAGCCCATCCTATTCCATTTCTATCTTTTGTCTTTTTCAGACAGCTCTACCATTTCCACAAAACCCAGCCTCCGCCCACGCACATTATATTAAGTTGTTAATCTCACTGGAGCTTAGAAAGCTGACAGAAACAATAGATGTGTATAGAACCTGAACAGGCTGAACAATAATAAACTAAAGTGACACCGACAAGTCTTCCGTTTGAACGCACCGCTGAACATCTCCGCCCACGACAAGCAACCACCTTCACGAAACGACAACAACTAGCGAGCTTAAAATACAACATTCTAACAGCAAACATTATATTTTCAATCTTACTTAATACAGAATAGAGATCACAATTTAACGCAGTCTCATTCATCAGCAGATTTATGCACCATTGAAGCAAACATTCTACTGCAGTCATAATTTCAAACATGACTAGACGAATCCCCGATTGATCATTTCAAGCGATGAACACAGACGGTCAAAGCTTTTGCGATATCTACCCAAAAAGTAGGTCAAAGCGACAAAAGTCGGTGTCCCAGTAAATCAGTCCTTAAAGGACCCAAAATGCGGCGGTCCTTTTATACAATAAGCCAACGGGCCCACATTTGCGGGTATCAAAGCGAAGTGAAACGTAACTACAGATTATACGAACATAAATTTCTAAATCCACCACAATTCCGCGAGAGTTTTTTTTTCTTTTGTGCCATCACAACTCTATCTAGTCGGTGACTGGCTATACTGATGGCCATCCGAACATTATGCAATTTGGGACCCCGACAATCTGCCCGCAATTTTGTGTAGTACGGTCTCTGCGCTCAGCGTTTTTGTTACATTTTGTTCGGAAAGTAATTGAAAAACTTCTTGGCTTCATCAGAATGATTATCATACCCGCCTCTCATCAAAATACACACAAGGCAGACTGATATTTAACAGTCATCAGTATCAGAAATCAGCACTGCGCATAGAGCTATTAGAGCATTGTTCCATAATCACAAACTATGAAAATAGCTTTTTAACTTCGCAATCCCAATTATCGCGGAACATGATACCACTCGCCTACTCCACATTCTTGTTCAAATATTTGCTACTAAACTGGCTGTACAAAACGAAGTTAGTGTACCGTTGAATTAGCCTTACTAGCACAACACGCATTTTTGCAGTCGATTGTGTATTTGCTGGTCGATTAGATCCGATTAATCCAAAGCCTATACGAGGTAAAATGGGTAAACTACCTGATCATTTCTTTCTACTTACATGAAGCTAACTAAAACAGTTTCCATGTAACAAACAGGCCCTTGGGAACAACTATGTCTGCAGAAAATCGCTAGGATAACACTTTTTCAATTATTTCTAAATCCCAATTTAAACGATACACTCGAAAAATGGCATGTGTTTCAACCGATTTTCGAGCAAACAAGCTTTTTTCGCAAATGTCTATGTCTACGCAATTCTCGTTTCCAAACGAATAAATAGAATCTGTCGGGAAATATTTGTGGCACATTCTAAATTCAAAGCGTAGCGCGATTTTTTTTATGCACGACCTGACGATGGCGTAATAAGAACAATAGACGGATCCGTTCGAAAATGGAATTGAGTTGTTGAGATGTGCGGCGGACCCATGACTCTGTAACCTCCAGTTTTCCCGCTCTTTGTATTAGCTATTAACCTTTGTTTTGTAAATACAAGGGATCAAGTTATTGAAGTTACAGAGAGATACTTTGTTTATCTACGAGTGTAGCATCTAAATAGGATGCAACAAAGCGTCACGCTTTTGATGTCTTTAATCAAGCCTTTGTTCGCGGGATCGCGTCGGTTCGTAATCTTTTATTTGTACGAAGATATTTCTTGATTTAATGTGATGAGCAATGAAAACCCCTTTGTTGTGTGCTTATGATAATATTCTGAACTTTAGTTGTTTGCCGCTGTATATTATATCTTTGAGTATAACGTCACTAAAGTAGGTAATATTAAACATGATATAAAAACATCAACGATCTTCTTGTATAATTTTATTCTAATCATATTTAATTTGCGATGATAGGTGAAACTAACTGAATATTATCTTTGAGTATAACGTCACTAAAGTAGGTAATATTAAACAGGATATAAAAATATCAATGATCTTCTTGTATAATTTTATTCTAATCATATTTAATTTGCGATGATTGATGAAACTAACTGAATATTTAAGACGACGGCTAACGCCAACGACCTTGAGGGAACAAAACGCGCACTCGTTTCACACCCGCGCGACCAATAATATAGTAGATTTTTGTTCCTTAGCTTTCCTTATTATTCTATGACTTTAAAAAAAGCCTCAGATCAAAATGTACATAATTAAATTGTCTTTGAGATGGGGTCAATTTCATTAAAATACGCCCAGGCAGCGCAGCGGTTTTGTCGTGTTTTTGTCCGTTTTAGACATAATTTTACAAATTAATTACACTATGTTATACGAATAAAACACAAAATTTTCTGGGATCAAATTATTAAGAAAATGGTCTATTGAAACATATATTTTTTCCAAAAATTTACGACTATCCGTTTAGACGTGATTCTCATTTTAAAATCAGCTACTCAAGGGAATCGGCGCCTTAATTGACTGAACACCTGATTTCTGTGGTCTCGCAATACAATCAAACGCCACTTCGTATTGTGATTGAATAAATACGTATGCAAATGTTTTATTAGAAAACATGCGGTCATTAACAAAACATGCGGTACTAACGGAACTACTTTCCCTCCTATGAATTATGCAAGCATGAGTTTTTAATGAATCAATAATATGAAATTCTCTATCGTCGTGCATTTGAGCGTACATATTAAGTGCGAATTACACCCATTGTAAGGTATTCAAGATTTAATGTACCATGAGTAATCATAAGTTCGCTTTGATCCATGTGGATTTCACACTCGTAGGGCGCCATCTTGGAATTTGTGAGCGAATTTGGCACGTAATCTTTCGTTGTATTAATATGCCGCTTAGCTTCTTTATCTTTACACAATGGTCTTGAAATAGGCATTTATTCATTTATTTATGCCAACCTATATCTATATTTCAATCACTCAAAGTAACAGAATCAAAATTATATCAGAATTTAATTAGTGGAAGGCGAAACTTTGTGAGCCTACCTAGAATCGGCCTATTGTTTGGCAATTAAAAGGTTTTAAATTTTGAATTACGTTATTGTTTGAGTTCTTTAACTAATTGGTTTTAACAGCAAAATAGTCTCGATTTCAAAACGTTAATTATTCTGAATGGGAATACTTTTCATTACCGAAACAAAGGAGTACGGAAAAAGAAGAAAATAAGAGACACAATGGGGTTTGCGTGAGCCAACAGATAACGCAGCATATTGTCCGGCGAATAATTTACGTTTTTGCACTAGATACACAGAAAAGCCGGACTTGCAACGAAATGTTATGAGGGCACCAAAAAATTTGCTATGTTAAAAATTGTTTGCAGTATGTGTAAGCTTTTAATTCTGATTGAGAACTGAAACCTTTCTTTAGCTTAGCAAACAGTAACTCAGAATCATATTACAGCTATTGTACTGTAAAATTCATGACAAAAACTTTTCATCGAAAGATCCTCATTGATGATTCCTGGCAAACAAAAGAAAACGTTAGACAAACTACAGCCATATTCAAGTGCAAAATCTAAATGCTAATGCGAAGTATTTTCTTTGAATGCCACAATTCACTACAGTGTCAAAACAGTGGAGACCGGCAGGCCAGTCGGCATGTTTTGTTTTAGGGGCTTATGTTTTTACCCCTTTTTCTGATAGGTACTACTCGTATAGCTGTATGGCTTCAGCTGAAACAATGCCTTTTGTCTACCATTCTTCGATTGTGAAATGGATCCGTTTACAGTGTAATTATGGGTTGAAAGTAACGCATGTAACTTAATTTCAATTTAATGTTATTTTGAAGATAAAATCTTTGGATCAGTACAACTTAAATTACATCCGTAGATCGAGGATGGAACAGCGATTGTTTGTTCTCGTTTTAGCATTGGCTCAATTGTAACAGTTTCAAATTATCTACTGGATTTTGGAGCACGAAATAATCGTGTTAGTAAGGACTTTGAAATGTTGCCAATTTTAATTTCTCACTGAAAACAATTTTACTGGCACCTCATAAAATTGTTCAAGTAAGCATTAATTATGAAGATAATTAAAAAGTAATATCCCAATTTAAAAACTGGCTTTTCAAACTCAAAGTGATCAATCTTAACTTAGCTAAAGGAAATCATAATTTGGCTTACTTAATTGTTTTAATGAGCTTTTTCGCAATTAAGAAAATCTTTGGGAGCTTTCCACGCACGCTTCTTTCAAATGCCTTGCCATTAAGTGTAATTTGAGTGTTGCTAAGATATTAACGTTCTTAACTAAGATTTATTCCACCTAATTACGGATAAACACCGATATATAAATCATAATTGCGCTACATTCACTCTCACGGCTAGTTGAACCCTATTATTTCAAGCAGGATTTTTTAGTCACACCGGACTTAACGGCTTTTCTACGAACCACGCTGTTCGCATGTTCCCACCTAGTCATGTTTAGTTAGTCATTACACCGGCCTTGTGTACATTAACACTGATACCATTATACTGCGAAATCTTGTTTAGAGCTGGGTGAAACCAGTAACTTGCCTTATATCGATTTGAATCGATATTTTCTATGAGAGAGCAGCAACACAGCAAGCGATCTCCAAAAAAACTTCAAGAAATCAGCCTAATCTATTGCCGAAGTGACCGCACACAACAAAATACTCTAGAGAAAACAATTGTAGTTAAGCCCCGATTCTACTTTGTCCAACAACCAAACCTCGAAGCGAATAAATCACCGACATTTGTAAAGCTTTCACAAGTCCCAAAACTCGAAGTGTACGAATGTGCGGTGCCACAATTTGCCGAACTGTTGTGCTCGGTCACCATGTCAACTTTATTGTGATGACCTCAAAATCTAGGGGTTAACGATCTGCAATTATGGCGTTTAGATGAGGTGTCTCGCTTCCCGAGTCTGAACAATACCTCGCGTAACTGTTCTCCTAGTCTTTCGTCACGTCACGATGGCCGTTGCTAAAACCCCTTGATCTACTTTATTCCGCAACTTTATGGTGGACTGGTGGTCGATAGCCACTAGGTTAATGTTCCGCCACAATTATCGGATTGGATTCGGTGTTTCACAATGTAACGTTTATTTTTGATTAACGTCCCGCAATCACGAACCATCTGACTTCTGAGTGCTTTCAACTTTAGGTGGGGGAGAAAAAAAAAATACCCAACGACAAGAAAACATATCAAGACTTTGGTTTTTACAGCAACAAGATTATTATTCATGTTCGTGTTCTTTAACACATCCTCCGTAGAAATTGACAGCCGATTTCCCGCGAGAAAATCCAGCACGGAAAAGGATAGGAAGGATAGACGCAACATTTTGTTTGTACGTGAAAAACTAGGTTTCCTATTCACAAGTGGAATACATGAAAATGGAAAGCCCTTGTGATCTAAAACGTTTGCAGCATGTTAAGTGGGTTTTTCTCTGTGAGTTTTTTTTTTGTAACAATGCTTGAAATGGACAGTTCTGTTAAATTAGAGGGGTGACTCATCGAAAACGAAGGAGTTTCGTATGCCGTTACGTAATTATCTTTAAACGTTAACGCAATACGTTACGTTTTACAAAAACGACTGCGAAATGTGTAATTTACTGCCTTAATAACCTTTTTCAAACTTTTTGCTGTTATTTGAAGGCTTTGACAATATCACCTGTGTTATTAACCTCAATATTTAGTTCAATAATTTCAAGTAATTCGAAAGAATGTGGTCGAATTTCGCTTTAAAGAATGTTGCATTGTCTCCATAACAATATTGGTGCAAAATATGAACGCAATTTTATCTGCCAGTCTGGATATTTTAAGTGCATTAACAAGTTTACTTAGTGCAGTCTTTGAATGTTCTGCATGATTAATTAACAATAATTAGCAGACTCATGAATATTTTATAGCGATGCATCATCTGCCTGCCTTATGCGGCGTACACGTGGATCGTCTAAGCAGGACATATTAATTGCAATTTAACTTAATGTCATGTTTTCCTTGTATCTGTCGTATTAAAATATATTAATACTTACCTAATTAGTGGGCAAAGACTGTCAGGATAATAAATAACATTTAATTAAAATGTAGTTGTGCGAACGCAGACTGATTACACTAAATCTCCAAATACCCTCTCTCTTTAAATTACGTCATTCGGAATTTGTGTCACAATTTGAATTTAGAATCTACCTACAAGTGATATCTACCCACGTTTTCTACATTGAAGTAAACAAGCGAATCTCAACATGTAACTAGTTTTTCATTAACATACAGCTGCCAGGTTGTTTTGCCTTAAAATGTGGGTAGTTTAGTTGAGACAGGTTCCGGGTCTAGCATCTGTTCCCGTTCCAGAATGTTAGTGACAATTAGTATTACATTGTAGCAGGCAATTAGACGGTTACAAATCAAGTGGGACAGTTTATAATGTTGTTCGGAATAGGCTGCTCTTTATTCTGTGTTTTGTTTGATGTTGGAGAGTTCCTTATATCGGGGCTTAAAAGACAAGATAGCCATTGTATGATCTCCTAATTTGTTTAATTTTATCTTGTGGATGGTCATTATAACGCTACTTTTTAGGGTTCCGTACCCAAAGGGTAAAAACGGGACCCTATTACTAAGACTCTACGATCCGTATATCTGTGTGTCCGTCTGTCACCAGGCTGTATCTCATGAACCGTGACAGCTAGGCAGTTGAAATCTTCATAGTTGATGTATTTCTGTTGCCGCTATAACAACAAATAGGTACTAAAAAAAAAAATATTTAAGTGGGGCTCCCATACAACAAACATATTGTTTTTGCCTTTTTTTGCGATAATGGTACGGAACCCTTCGAGCGCGAGTCCGACTCGCACTTGGCCGGTTTTTATGTTGTAAGTACAGATTGAACAGAGTAGTGCTTGAGTGTGCAAAGCTCAAGTGTTGAATTACAGCAATCCTAGCGAATTCTTGGTGCGAGTACTTGCATTGCATTAAAATAATAAATCTAATCATCATAATTATAAGAATCTAGTGTCAGTTACTCAACACTCGGTATGCTAGAAACATGTAATACGTACATAATTCTCATAGAAATACATAATTATTTAGCCTATGATATGTAGTCAAGTCAAGGCAGTACCAAGACTACATCCGTTAGGCACCATTAAATCACGCTTTAAATAACGCTGATTCAAGCATCACGCACTCTTAAAACTGTCTCATGGCGTCATGGTACATTTAAAAGAACATTTCCCGAATACCTCGGTACATTACTGTATGTTCTGTACAGTCAACCACACGAGTTTCTCAACAATTTGACTTTCCAGCACCATTTTTTCCTAACTCTTGGCAGGTTTTCGTGGTTCAAGTGTTACGGCTGACGTGTGGCTGACCGTACCGCGATGGGCGTGACATGATTCTAACGGTACCTAGTGGTTATTGCTCTGATCTCGACGTGATAATCCAGCGATTACTGTGTATCTGCCTATTGCTCCATCTCCATAGTTTATTCAACTTTGGCTTTACGCACAAGTACGTCGCTTTGTATGTGGTTTTTCTATAGAAGTATATCTGAGTCGTGAGTGGGATTTAATTATACTGTAAAGTGATTTATGAATAAAAAACCTCATAGGTACTGATGCTTTGATCTGATCAGACACTTGCAAGATTTATTAGTACCGAATGATCGATGATATCGCGATAAAATCTTAGAAAACAGTTATAACACGTACATGAGTACTATGTTACGTACCGTTATAAAAATGTCTTTACTCCATCAAAGAGATGGATGGATAGTGTCTCAGTCCTCAGTATAAAAGAGGTACAGTAATGATAGCGGATCTTTGTGTCTCTGAAGTTAGCTCTGCGAACCATTGCGCAAGAAACAGTTTGTCATCGAGTATACTGCATACAGTAAGCGAGATAGGACATGCGACAAACGTAAGCGAGTGAAAGAGGCAGTTATACAATGGTATCTTCTACTTCAACATTGACACAAAAATAGCTACTGCGCAGGGTCTTGCAGCTGACTTCCGAGACACAAAGATCCGCTGTGACTACAATAATATAGTACCGTACGTGGGCGATCTAACAAAGACAACATAACGCCTTTTATTCCCTGGGGGATTAGACAGAGGAGTGCCTACTAAACCCACATTACACCATCTTAACAAATGACTCATAACATCTCGAAACTCTTGATGAGAGACGTTCACATCTTGAAGATTTTGTAACCTGCTCCCATTGTTGTTCTATCATTCACTCGTTCACAATGAACGTTATCAGCCGTTGTGAAAATTCTTAATTACACCTGGACAAAGAAACGACTTTGTTTCGATTAATCTAGTTGTAAATCTGCCTTTATTGCGTTCTCTCAAGCATTTTATGACTGGCAATTTGATATGCAAAAGTTGTCGATATGATTACATAAGAAGTCCTATGAAGATGGCAACCCGTCCAAGTAACATTTGGGAGAAAAGTAGAAAACCCCAAAAAAAGGTCTTAAAAACATCAAGAAAGTAGGTGAAACAAATATTTTTTGACACAATAAAATACCTAGGTTTCAAGTCGCAAATTCGTAATATCAATTTAGAATCTACATCACAGAAAGCGCTAGATTTTCAACCAAAGAAAAACTTTTAAGAGTGGGTAGTTGTGCAATAGATTATTATCAGGCACCGATATAGAAAGTTGTTACGTGGAGTTCGGACCGGTAGAAAAAAAAACTCAGTCGTTAGAAAACCGACCACTGGCGAGGTAAACTTCGTCGAGAGAACATCGAAAACATTTTTAATTACCGCCGTGGCTTGCTGAGATTGCCCAGTAACTGCGGCACGTATTCCTTTGTTACTAGGGAAAAAACTACTTGGTGCTGATTAACTCTGTTACTGAACTTTGATTGAAATGTCAGAAACACCGTTAGATATTAATCATTGTGCTTCAATGTCAGCCCGAATTATATAGCGCTATTACTATTGTGTAAGCAGATATTGTTCTACTATTGAGGCCTTGTTCTTCCAATTTCTGCCTTCCATTATTGTCTTAATAATAACAAGTTTTCAATATTGAATTCTAATCTTACCGTAATAAAAACTAAATTGAATTACCAGTCAATAATGTTTCTTCCCTCCGTAATGCGGTTCATCTTAATTTCCTCGATGTTACTTGATGTTAGACGAATTGCTCCGTGCCGTATTAAAGTGTTTGCCTGCCCAATGTCCCGGGGGATAAAGGTGGGCTACCTTGCCACCCTTGCTGGGGATGCCCCACCTTCACCCACCCACTTTTCACCTCTCACAAGTAGAACAATAAATAAATTGGCTGTTGCTTTGTTTCGGCCGCGTCTGAAGGTTCGTAATTGGTTCACATAAAATCATTGTACCTACCTAGTTACTCAAGGTGCTTCGTTAAAAGGCGAATTTGAAATATTATCTGTATTAATGTTTCAGACAATGTGAGCAGCTAATTTTAATGCTTTTGTTTCTGTCTGTACTGTTTGTTTTGTCGAAAACGCTGTGTTAAGACCTAATGACAGTCTAGCTTTTGTTAGCGCGGTTTCGCAGCTTGTCTTCCTTACAATCTAAATTAGTATGAGAAACGTGAACACAAAACATCTTCTGAGTAGTGACTGCATCTAAGTATTCTATACCAGTGATTGGCCTTACTGCGTTGCGTTCACTGCCTTAGTGCGAGTTTTTAAGCGTAGATTACTAGAAAAACTCCGTTTGCATTCAAATCACGATACACGTGTTTACGTCCACTCGGTCTCACAGAGCGGAATCAATATCAACACCGCGTACCTGTTTGTTTGTTTATTTTGCTATTAGTTACTGTCTTTAACAGAACGGGGCTTGTGTGAGATGGTTTCTAAATGTGGACTCTTTCTTTAGTCTGAAAAAGTAATTGCAGTATCTCTTATTTTGTTTGTTAGGAAAATAGGACAAGAGTTTTGTTTCGAGCATTTAATTACAATTTAGATGGTTGTATTATTTTATTTTTAGAGCTTCAAAAATAAAGCAAAAATATCTGTTGCAACTTGAGAAGCTTCAATTTTATAGTCGAGATCTATCTAGAATTCTACATTTTTCGCGAGTCAAATATCGAAGAGAAGATTCTGTCTTACGAAGGAAATTGTGTGAAAGTATAGTTTTATTAAACACACAATTTTCTGTGTGCGAAAGTACCTTGTAAACAAAAACTTAAATAACGTTGCATAAACAAAGCATTTTGTATGCTGACTCATTGCATCAATAGAACTGCATCTGAAGGGATATGATTCAGCCAGGATTGGGTATAACACTTTTGACAGGCCGTTAATAACTGCACCCTTGTTAGTTTAACACCCACCCCTCCAGTAATCGAAAGAGCACATGCGTGTAAATGGGTTTACATCACAAAGAAAATAGTGTGGGGAAACTGGCAGATCCTATTTATAATAATAAAAAAATAACAGTCATGATAAATTACATTATGGAAAGTTTTCTTAACCCAGACGACGATAAAGACACAACGATGCAAAAAAAGGCCGTCAATATAAAACTCAAAAATGTGTTCATATTTTTTTTTATCAGGTCTCAACGTATTACCTCCCCAAAAGCGTTTGTGCTTATACGCTAAAGTGAAATAAGAGTTGAAAGCCTGTGATCGGACTGAGACGTTTTTCCATTAGAATCCTGAAGGCAGACTCCGACGGGCCATTACGTCGCAAATGGGTCGAGAAGAGCCCGCGGAATTCACGCGATTCTCTTGGATAAAGAAGCTGCTGAATATTTTATTTTCTATAGGATATGACGAGCGACACACTTAGCATAATTCCTCAATCAACAACTCGACTGTGTGACATTGTAGCACATTTTTCTTATGTGTGTCTAGGCCCTGAACTAAATCGAGTTAGATTGCCGCTGTTATTTATTACAGTCTTCATTTAAAGAAAGGTGTTTTAATTAGGTTATAGCCTTAAGACTTTGTAAATGATACTGTTTGTATCAATAATAGAATTTTAGAAGGTAACGCTAGTCATCTACAATCCCCTCACTGACAAATAAATAGTTTAGACAATATTCCTCACCGCAAATGACATGGCAAGACGGAGTAAGAATTAGGATTATATCTACGACTGGTGTCCTAATTTGCAGAAAACTGATATAAGAAATTTATAGAGGAGCTCGTGGCTAAATAATAACAGCCGCACTGGTCGATCATCAAGGTTAAGCAACACTTGACGAGGTCAGTCCGTGGATGGGTGAACATTTCAACATACCGAGTTTCCTCCGCGCCTCGGAAAGCACGTTAAGCCGTTGGTCCCGGCTGTCATTTGAAGATCTTTGACAGTCGTTATTGGTAGTCAGAAGCTTGAGATCTGACCAGTCTTGCCAAGGGGTACCATGTTACCCAGTTACTGGGTTGTGGAGGTCAGATAGGCTGTCGCTCCATGTAAAACACTGGTACTCAGCTAAATCCAGTAAGACTGGAAGCCCGACCCCAATATAGTTGGGAAAAGGCTAGGCAGATTGATTGATATAAGAAAATCACAAGAATTTGATTCCCACTCCCAACCTTGATAAAGAATAACTCTACATATTTCTACTATAACCAGGATCGTCAATCCTTGAAATCCAATCTGATTGTCGTTGGGTTTCAATAAAACATATCTTGGTTTCTTGGAAACGGGTAGTCGGCTCGTTATGTCCCAAGTAGTTTTCTAAAGCCGCTCAACATTTCTTTGTGGCGATGTAATCCGATTATTCCATCTTAGGACGAGTTATTGAGACCTGTGAGTACTATCCGATTATAAGATTTAAGTGTACTTGTTAGAAAGTGCTTTTGTAATAAAATATTATGTGAGATATTTTGTATTAGTTAAATATACTACTAACTGTGTCATGTTAGTTAAAATTTCATAATGATCATGATCATAAATTCATACACGCGTACAGATATTTTTGTCGGATTGTCCCGGAAAATTGAAATGTATATACAAAGCTAGTGGAAAACCTAATTCTAAACCACAAGTCCAATACAAAAAGCGAACTAAAATATACATAGAATTCAAAACACAGTATCTATTCCGGTTGCACGACCACGACGTTTCGGTATTTGACCACTGTAACCCATTTTCATTTACCAACCATTGCAATTTCTATTTGAAGACCAGCCCTCTCAGCAAAAAGTTTATCGGAGAAACCGTACGTACACATTGTTTTATTTCCAGCTTCGTTAAGTTTGCACTGAACTCTGGTTTCATTGTAAGCTACGTATAAAGCTGAGGCTATTCGGACTAAGAGCGTCTAAATTGAAAACATTTCCTTCCCCACCGGAATCCGAGTTGAATAAATAGAACATGCGAGGGGATTTAACAAATCGTAGTGTCGTCTAAGTATGAAACCTGCTGTTGAACTAATTGATGTGAACCCTCGCAGTGGTCATGCTAGCTCATTTGTCGTCGAGCCTAGTGACTCATCGGAAAGTCGAGGGTGTTGTCCGTGTACACAATTTATGAGGCTACCAGATGACCGTGACTAAATAGCCAAATGTGTCCCTCGATATAATTAAACTTTCGTGATCATATTTCGTCTGTTTTGGAAGGATCACGTTTTTATATCGTAAGAGTTATTTCAACGAAAGGATATATGAAGTGCTTTTTACATGCGCGCGTCACGTACGGCAACAATAAAAGATTCTTTTTTGTATTGTCTTATCTAATCAAATGACAATTGAGAACAATAGTATCGGTAATCTAGATAAAGATAATTAAGATTAAGGTGACTTATCGACTAATGCTTTGTAAAGATATAACGATAATCCGTACTAATGCCTTTTAGGGTGGTCGCCCTTTAGTCCAATATGTGTCGTTATGGCGTATCATCGAGGGTGCTTTCTCAAGTGCAGGCAATAATCCTCTTTATCGTAACTGTCGCGTGTCGTCATCCTTAGGGGACGTTGTGTAATTTTATTTCGCCCCCGTCGCAAGTCGCTCGGGATTCGCGTCTCGCATGCCTATGTAATATGAGCTATATTGGTACGCTTTACCGTATTGCCTAATATAAAAATAATGCCAATTTTTTCCCTTTCTGAGAATTTTGAACATTTTCTTTTAAAGACAGAGAGATTCGTAAGAGTAGGTATTCAAACATCTTGACTTGTGGAGCAAACGAAAAGTGGACATCGTTAGACAATAGAGAAAGGCAAAACATTGAACCTGCGTTTCAGTCTCTTATCGTTAGACCAAATTGAAAGTTGCATTCGAACGAGAATTACGCTCAGGTCACTAAAGACATAAACCGTCGGATTTATTGGAACATCTGGCGAAGGAGTCGTACATCAAGCATTATGGCTACATAATTCGCGTGGAGTGTTCTACACTGACACGCTCCGACTGCGGAGATGCGGGTACCGGGTAGATGGTGAGCGCCGATAAAACCTGGCTAGTTGGAAGTTTTATTGAGCGGCCACTGGCGCAGCCTGTTTCCTCGTTATCGCCGACAGGGGGCCTTAAATCAGGCGCCTTTCATTCTTAAAGGCTTTAAGCTTGACGTTCCAAGCCAGCCCCGAGGGAGCGATGTTTAAAGTGGCCACCTCTTAGGTTTGTTGATGGAGTACCACGTTTAGTGCTATTGGCGATGTTTCAAAATGCAACTAAATTACCTACTTGAATATTTTCGCGACTGAGTTATCTTTGGAGAACGAACCGGTTCTTTAACCTTGTACAAGGAAAATGTGTTTATTTTGCGAGATGTTTTTCATCCTTAATGCAGGTAAAGGTTACGATGTCGTAGCTATTGATAATATAACTACATTTTTATTTGTGTTTCACGTAAAATCTATAGGTAAAGCAGAATAGAGAATGGAAAAAAGTCGTGTTTTATAAATGTCGGTATCGCATGACTGGTGACGCTCGGCAGAACTTCCAAACGGCAATAAGTGCGGTACAGTTAGGAACTAACTAGGTATGAAGTCATTAAACTTTCCGCCGATGATCCGCATCGCGAACCACTGGGAAACGTAACTTACCGTGCCGAGTTAACTTTTAACTTCTTACCTCGATGATATATTCCACTTTTCGAACAGTTATTGTAAAGCGGGTATCCGTGGTTATAAATCGTGCGTTAAAATCGCGGATTTCTTAACCCAATTCGTGACACTAACACAAATTGCAATGCTTCGGGTAATTCGGTTTTATAGGGCGCATTTGGTTCAAAGCTTTTTGGTCGTATTGCAAAATGGATGTCACAGTAACTTTGCAAATGTGCAAATCTACGCGCTCGGTCACAGTGTCAAATACATTCTAGCTTGGCTGGATAAAATTCCAAAGTTCAAGGTGTATGTTAGTCATGCCTTTATCTTGCTTTGTTCCAAACCGCCCGTAGATCCGTTTCGAAGTAAACTGTAGCGATGTATGGCCAAGATAATATCTTTTACATCGTAAGCAGCGCCCGGGCGGCTGCTATCGCCACCACCGGTGGTAATCCATTTTCCCCGGTTGAATTTTAAAACACGGATGAAAAGAAACTTTTATGTGCAATGTTTGCAAATTATGCTAATACTGATACGGATTTAACTAAAATCTGTCTTAGTGAAAGAAGATAAACAAATATACACAGAGAGAATAATCTGCCTTTGTTAACAGCCAGGCTAGTGACTACTTTTGTTTTAAAATAGAAAAATACTTTTGTTCGATGCCACAATTTTTCTTTGCAGGCACCTAATAAAACGCCAAGCAGGATTTTCAAGAAATACTCCCGTACACGTCTAAGACGTGGAGTCCGCTCGGAACCACGTACAGGAACAATGTATTAACTCGTTTTATTACATACCAGTAAATAACAACTGTACGTGCAGCTAATGCATTGCCCATTGCTCCGAGCTTCGTTGTAAACTCACTCAATCGATTCTCTATCGAATTGCCGTGTGGTATCTGCTATTTACAACCAACCACTAGCACAATAAACTAAATGATTGTGGGATAAAGATGATGGAAAGCTGTTGAGGTACAAATAAGAATAACACCATAATGCGACTACTAATCTTTGTAGAATCGATGTTGCGGTCTTAGGAAAACAACATGAACAGAATAATAAAATCGATTGTGATAGAAATAGCGAAGAATTTCACGCAATATTAAAAAAAAAATAGTTCCAGAACGTCAAGAATAGAATTAAGCTTATCAAGTCCCAAAGTAGGTAATTGGACAACTAGACGAAGAAGTTGACAAACAGAAAAGAATTACATTACATTTCATTCAAGACTCAGCCCTGAATTTAATTGGCGACGACGTATTTCGTTAGAAAAGAAAATTTCGGCGAAATAAAATATTCACCGAAACGTCCCCCGGGCTTTTTCTCGTAAAGGCAAATTACTAAGAACAAAGGGAATATCGATACCGTCAACTGATTGGAAAGGCTCGTAAATTGAATACTGTTTTGCTGAAGTTATGAAATGCAACGTCTGGAGGACGATGAGATAAGTGGCGTAATATTGTTTAGAAAACTTCAGGATCATAGCTTTGAACTTTTTTTAGTAACTGTAGTCTGTAAAGTGTAAGAACATAATATGTTGGCTTAAACAATGTTAGGTATATTTTTTGATGAATGATTTGATGTGATTATGCATGTGTTCATACTTGGATTCATGTCCATGCATGTTGTAATTTTATAATTTATTATACCTAGACTGTTGTATTAGCAAAGTTTATTTAAATAACTTGTTTAAATCTCCACAAAAAACAGCAAATCTAACATGTTAGGTACTTACATAAGTCATAACTAAATATAAATAAGAAACGTGTTTTTGCATTGCATATATAAAATCAGGGGCCTAATGTCTCCCCAAGGAGTAAAGAGCAATAATTCAAATGAGGTGAATAAGACGAGGGGCCCTGCTCCTCTCATTTTTGCTAAATAGGATTATGATAATGATGACTTTGAAACACGTGCTGCTGTGACCATTGAGAAAGAGGGAGATTTACTCCACGATAAGCCCTGATTTATATCTCAGAGAATTAAAGAGATAGAGGGAAATACTTTTATAATGAAACTGGAAACTAAAAATAAGTTGTCAAAACATGGGAACACACTTAAAATTAAGTGGATTCACTTTGAAATATGGTTGTGTAAATTGAAGCAATTGTCCTAGAAATAAGTGATGAAAAGGAAACGAAATACAATTTATTTTATTTATGAATAAATTTTGGAGGGAACGGTGAGTTTGTTTTTGGTAGTATCGAAATGCTTTTGTTGAAGAACTAGGATAAAATCTATCGAAACATGACACTTCGCTAAATCTACATTCAAAAAGAAGTGTCAACTCAAGTCAACTAACATTAAAGAAATAATTACCTAGGTAAATAAAACTCCACCCAGGTTTGTAACAAAAAATTCTTCATTGAGCACTAATATTTATTTTGAGAACAAAGAGAAACTTCCTAAAAGGGTGTCCTACAAGGAAGATACTTACATTATAATCGTGATCCAAAAATAGTCTAACGAAAACAAACCCTGTTTAGAACTAAATATCCTTAGAAGAGCCATAGTTGCTTCCATTCCGGGAATAGAGGCAGTTTCTAAAACAGCTTTTTAGTGCGTATCCCTCGCCTCAGGGTGTAGAGTTACAAATCTCCGTGATGGCCCCCACGCGGAACCAGCGGTTGTTAATAAATCTTTTCGACACGCCTTCTTAGGATCTTCTTACCGGTTTACAAGTCAAAATTTACTGATTCTGCACGATGACAGTCGGTATGGCCTTTGAGATTTAACGTTTGGACTTGATGCTGTTACGAAACTACCTATTCGTTTTGTCTTTTCCTTTTGTGTCTGTAATATAGTGATTTAATACTGGTTTTATCTTTAAGTTATTTATTTGATATTATTTCCTAATACTTCCTTATAAATAAAGTATCGCAGATGGTGACGTTACGAACTTACCCAGCAACCATTTTGTTTTAAGTGCAATGTACTTCAGCGTTTTTCTTTCAATAAAGACATCTAAAGCTTGATTGGATTTACTTTTACCGCACCGCACCTGAAATATAAAACGAAAAAAAAAAACAGAGTATACAGGGTAAACATAGCGCAATTTCTTTTCACCATACCTTAAGGAAAAAAATGTGTTGTGTTTAGGAGAAAAAAGTGTATTCCCCCGTGTGAACGTGATCTATCGGCGAAAGAGTCCGCACGCCTGTTTATGGTCGATAAAACATCTAGGGATGGTCTATTTATGTTGTTTTTTATAAAGGGGAACATGTGTTTATAGTATTAAATAAGAAAACCACACGTGTGGGTGGCAACGGTGAGCGGCGTTGTTTTATATTGCTTAACTACTACCTACCCGCATTTTATATCGCTTAACTAGGACCTAGGTACTCACATTTTAGGATAAAAATTGAAATAATTCTGGATCCTTTCTAATTTTGAATCCCTTTCAAGTTATTTCATGTTTTATAGAATCTGTTTTATCTCATGTAGACTTAGGCCCAGTTTTTTGATCCGCAGATTACTCAACCAATGGTTAAATAAATGCTAACCAAAGGTTTCAAAATTTTGGTAAAATGTGTTTATTAATCAACACATTTTACGGTCGTACGGTATTTAGGTTTTTAGTATGGATCAAAAAACCTGGGCCTTAGTGACTTCTTGCGTTTCGAAAAATAATAACGTTTGATCATGAACATCACACTATCACACTATTTTTAATATTATAAAGGCAAAAGTCTGTGAGTGTGTATGTTTGTTACTTCTTCATGCTAAAACGGCTGGACGGATCTGGATGAAATTTGGCACAGAGATAGATTATAGCCAGGAATAGCACATAGGATACTTTTTATCCCGGGCATATGTTTCCTCGGGATAATTTTCGACTTTCACGCGGGCGAAGCTGCTGGCAGAAGCTAGTGATTCATAATTTATTTTACAACAGTAGGAGTTTTACCCCCAACATTATCCTATTCAGTAATGAACAAGTGGAGAATATGTAATTTTGTTATTAAAACAGTAAAAACTTACTCGACGAGCAAGTAAGGCGTGACTTGAAAGTTAAATTAAGTAAACCCCTTTTATATTTTAGTTTTCAGAATATTAAGTAAGCTTTTGCTTATAAGTTAAACTAAGTTATATCTTAGTTTTATGAATATAATGAAGTCTTTGTTATTAAAATGATTATGTTTGCTCCTTACTGAAGTATCGACGCAATTTTAAATTCCGTTGATACTTCGATAGGCGATATCGCGCACATATTTTGTAAGACAATTTCAAGTAGGTACAAATCAGTCGAATTGTATCGCATTGCATCGATGTACTTGCAATATGCTTAGGAAAAATCGGACGTATAAATCGAATCACGTGGATCCTTTAGGAAGATAGCTTAGGCCCACTTGCACGAAAAACTTAACTCAGAGTTAGTTGCTAACACAAAGTTAAATTGAAAATACAATATTGTGAATTAAACAATATGTTAGCACACATAATATAATACTAGCATACAGATGTCTCATCCCATACAAAGAAACCGTGCCGACGTAATGTACTGTAATCAGATGAAAAACGCTAGTTACGTTGGCACGGTTTCTTTGTATGGGATGAGGCATCTGTATGCTAGTATTATATTATCTGTGGTATTAGCAAATAACTTGCCAGAAAAATTTAACTCAGAGTTAGTTGCTAACACAAAGTTAAATTGAAAATACAGTATTTGTAATATTGTTGTGCGATTTAAAAAATGTCAATAATGTATGGGTATATCAAACGCTATCGAAATGTCACTTGTCGAAATCCTTATATTTTGACGTTTCGACCATCGCCATTGCTGACTTCGAATGACACATGGTTAGAGCTGGGACTTATAATTGGCATAAGTCTGAAATTGCACATTACCCACTTTGAGCAAGCGTGTTTTTCCTGCATGACACGGTTTATTTGTATGGGATGAGGCATCTGTATGCTAGTATTATATTATCTGTGGTATTAGCAAATAACTTGCCCGAAAAATTTAACTCAGAGTTAGTTGCTAAGGTTAAGTTGACAATACAATATTTTCAATTTAACTTTGTGTTAGCAACTAACTCTGAGTTAAGTTTTTCGAGCACGTGGGCCTTAGTGTTTTATTGAGACCACGTATAAAAAGTTGTTATTTTAAATTCATTAGCTCAGTGACTTGACGGGTTATTGGAGTACACGAAATTGCTACAAGGATAATAACAAGCGCTAATTTTGGGTTCATTATAAAATCTTCTAATTGCTTTCAACTATATCTAAAGAAGAACAGAGTATTTGTACACACATTAACAACACTTGGTACAATAATAAAGCTTAATTAAAAAAGCTTTTCAACGTTTAAAAGATGTTTGGATCGTTACGATTTTAATCTTAATGAGCTCTTAACGCGTTATTTGAAGATAATATTTACATTAGCGCAGAACAGTAATTGAAAGTCACGGTAAACACTTTCTTAAAACAATCGTGATGCAAGATGCAGAAGGTCCACTTTCGGTAAACGAGCCGGTGTTTTTGCGAGCAGACTGCGCTCATTCGATGACATTTTGACATATTATGATGTAGTGTGAGGTGACACATTTTGTGCCGAAGTTCGAGATTCATCGACCGTGAACTGGTTGCACCCAGTCCCATACCCTCTTACTTGCACTACTTACTAATAAACACAGAATAAAGTTATACCAAGTATAAACCTATGAAAATGTATGGGTATTCCTTTGTTATACCTGGTATAACTTTATTCCGCGTTTATTAGTAAGTAGTGCAAACCCAGGCATAAAGGCTTCTTATGAAATGTAAGTACAGTAAAGTTCATGATGACAAAACTGCTTGAGGTTTTTATAATCTCAAAGTTTCCTCCTATTTCTATTGGGTTTTACGGATCTGAACTATTTGTCTTGGTATGGAGTAAATCTGTGAAAACTGCACTGATTAGTAACCAGTTTGAAAGCCTTTTTGGTACTTATACCTAGTGGTGTGTAAAGTGTAGAAGCATTTTGTTACATTTTAGGGTTTCTTACCTCAAAAGGAAGAAAACGGAACCCTTATAGGATCACTTTGTTGTCCGTCTGTCTGTCCCTTGCAGCTGTGAAAAAAACAAACTTCTAGATCAACGCAATCAAGAGATACAGTCGTTAATGACGCATATTTTACACTCGCAAGGTAATCAAAATCTACAGGGTACTTCCCGTCGACCTAGAATCGTGAAATTTGAAAAGAAGAAAATAATGTCTTATAGCACAAACAAAGGAAAATATCCGAAAACTGTAAATTTCTAGCTACATAAAAAAAAAACTTATTTGCAGTTTGTAAAATGACAGCGACTTATGTCGATGTATGGGGACTACAGTCTTCCAACGGCAAAGTTAATTTTGTCCCTCAATTCCGTTTATCGTATCGTTAGAGCAATCTTCGGTGCCCTCATAGTTTATGAACTTCAGTAATGTTATTTAATTATTTTGGTGAATGTAGCTGTTTGTACGGAACCCTCAATGAGCGAGTCCGACTCGAACTTGGCCAGTTTTAAAAAAAATATTTTAATTCTTCCCTCAATTTTGTACCAAAGCCAGGTCTTACAAGTAAACCTTCTGTAAACACTTCATTAATTCTTGCTTTAATATTATCCTGTTCAAATATGACGCCATTAACTTGTTTTTTCCTCGTTATTTCTACCCTCGCGCTAAGTTATGGCAGGCGACATGTGTTGTTCATTATTGGAAATGACACGTTACATTCGTTAGTGATTCGGGGCTGTTATTATAATATGACGCTTGTATTTTCATACAGTGCATTAAGCAAGACGTTATTATACGTAAAAACATATATTTATACTTATACAAAACGTCGATTATAATAAAGTACCTGGCACCCTTTGCCGAGGCAATGAAGCTGGTGATTTGCTGTTGATTCTGGCTTTCAGGAGTTACAGTGGTTTGGGAATAGTACGGTGGTATGGCTCCAATTTAAAAAAATGTTGACCAAAATGCTGCCTGCAGTCTTGAATTCGATCTTATATAATACACTTAAGTTCATCAACACGGGAAGCACTTAAAAGATAACACACAAAGAAGCCGAAATTACTATAATAAAAATAATACCAGTATGTAACTGTCCAACTGCAGGGAAAATGCCTATTTTAGGTAAATAAACTTATTATCTAAACAAACAGAGGTGCTAGACAGCTGGTCGCCATATTGGCGGGGTTTTATCGCTTTCCCGAAACGATTTATCATAGAGGTTAGTGTCAATACATGACGGATCACTGCTGTGTGTGCTTGAATCGATAAGTTTGTTTATGGTTACGTAGAGGCTTCGCCAGCCATGTTATTATGGCTATCTGGGGCTTAGTATAAACTCCTTATCGGGCTGGAGTCGGCTAATGAACTGTTTTGCTGATTTGTACCATGCCAACGTTACGGTAGGTTTAGCAATGCAGTTTCAGCACAATTATGTAACTAAATACTGAAATAAAACTGTATCGATAGTTCAACTTATCTTTGCGCGCGGCGCTATGTGTGGGTAAGCATGTGTGGGTGGTTGTTTGCTCGGACGACGACTGCCGCGTCACCAGGGGGGTGTCACTCCGCAGTTTAGGTACGATCGGCCGGCGGTACCTTGCAGAGGGAATAACGCATTAGGTTGCCGCTTACCGCTCGGCTCGCACTTTAGCCACGTTATTTATATTATGCAGCAAATAACGATGACTTCTAAACGTACTTCTAAGGCCTTTAAAAGATATTGTTGTGTTTACGGGTGTTTAAATAAAGCAAAGAACAATGAATCGATATTAAGTTTTTTTAAAGTACCGAAAGATTTTGAAAGGTAAGCTATTTTGTTGTACCTATTTAAATCATTACATAAATACTCTGTAACTATCGGTAGTAGGTGCATAATGAGTACGAGTTTTGTATAAAAATTTAAGCATTTTGGTGTTCCTAAAAGAATGAATAGGTGTGTGAAATACCTAAATAGGTACCCACCTACTTAGATATTTTAGATTTTCGTGTTGTTCACAAATATAATTTGATTTTTTTTATTGAATGGTTACCGTTTTGTTAACATAAAAATAAACGCTTTAGATCCAGTTTAAAATAAATTATAATTGCCTAAGTAGTTACCTATGAATTTACCAATAGCCTGAGTAAGTGTACGCACTTGTTAAAGTTAACGTTTTTATATAAAACTAGGTACTTACTTATACCTAACGAACAAACAAAAAATATTTCGTAAGATTTTTCCAGCCAACTTTAAATAAACTAACAAAAATATCACTAAAGAGTAAACAAAGAGGTAGGTACCTATACTCAATTTGAAATAACATTAGACGTCTTTACAACTCGTTTTACAGCCCGTTCAACCGATTTTGTGTTCTATCTCGTTCACATAAGGATGATATAAAAAGCACAAATCTGTTACCAAAACCAACTGTTTACTACAGCTTCCATTTGTCGTATCACCAACGCAATAGAAGTAAAAATCGATTGACCGGGCTGTAAAATGGGCTTATTTAAATGTGTGTAAATGAAGTTTAGGTAACCTAGTTTTTATTTGTTAAGTACCAAACAAAATGACGGTCTATAATATTCATTGTCTATCTACCTACTTGACCGTGTAATAATAGGCATTAAACCTACGAAAGATTACGTGGTCAAGTAGGTAGGTAGTGGATGTAAGCGAAAGCGGCAAGTCGACAACCCTTACGAGCCGAGTCAAACCGCGCCAGACAGCGACGGAGATACGCGTTAGAAGAGAACGGCAACGTTTAGGTGAATATCACATTAGGCACTGAGCGCTTATGCGAGCTGAATTGCACTTTGTTGCTAACTAGCAGGAGTCTCTATTTCAATGAATTGTTGCACGAAGTGAGTCTTCTGTACTTGTACTATTATTTATTCTGTGGCGTCACTGCCACACAAATGCATAATGTATTACAAGCGCACGCACACACAGCGCCGCGCGCACAACTGAGTTGAACCATCTACCTATACATGTTAGTAGCGGGCAAATAGACACAAATAAGAAAGATAATATTAAAACAAAATCGAAATACTGCTGATAAAGGCATGATTTTATTATACGGGACCTTCATGATGGCGCCGACCAATTTAAATTGCATCTATTGGCGATATCGTATTTTCTAAGAAAATCTCACATGCAAATTGCATTGTATTGCGTCCATGTGAACGTACTTGCAATTTCGATTAATAAAAATTGCTTATCGGCGGTGTGATATAAATTAAATCGCGTCGAGCTATCAGACGGCTATCTAAGTCTTTCTGTTAATTCAACAATAGTATTCGTCTTTATAGTAATATCCACCATTCTGCCCATTGTGTCACCCAGTGTAATATTTTCTTCGTCTATAATTTCTGTAACTTATATGGTGTACATAATAAAGAGTATTCTATTCTATTCTATTCTCTGTTCATAGAGCATAAAACTGAACTCGTTAAATACCCTTGGATCGTTCCGTAAGATTAAGAACGCGAAATCTTATCGTCCACCGGTTGCTGCAATCAACCTTGGTTTTTAGAACAGAGAGACTATTTTGTGAAACATTGCTATACAAAAAGTGGGGCGATATTCATCTGGCTCGCTGGGAATATGAATTGTTTAGAATTTAAAGTAACATTTCAGAGCTAGATCTGGCGAAAACTTCGGAAAACAGAAAGCATACAAGTAAAGCTTATATCCAGATGAAAATTGTTATAGTTTCTAAGATATGGACTCAAACCTCTCAAAATGGGGCTATTAAAGCCGTGACGGAACAAAAGCAAGGTGTGAAGGTTGTGCAGTGTCTCAAACTACTCTCCATCTCCTGCCCTATCCTCTGTACCCCAAAACATGCAGCCAAAGTGACCTGAAGAAGAGATATGGGCAATGATAAATTGCAGTAGATATTTACAAAAACTTGAATGTAGGTGTTGTTACTCGAAATATTTTAAAGATGTTCAATCATTTTTAGTTAAGTCAGAGAATGTATTTAAGTAACAGAAACAGCCTTCGTAGCCGTGCATCTTGTTGAAAGTGGGAGCTAGTGGAGAAGCATAAGAGTGGTCACGACCTCCAGTATTGGGGCATCCACGCAAGATGAACAAGGGAACAGAAAAGTATCCTATTTTCATTCTGTATAATTGGTACTTAATTCAATTGAGTCTAATTTTCTTGTTCCTACAATGCAGTTATAATACACAATAAAACAATCAGATCAATTGATCTCGGTTAACATAATATGCCTCATTCTCCACAGCGAGTAAGTAATGTGATCCCTAGGCCGAGGACAAGGAACTATGACGTCAACGAGCTGATCAATTGTCTGTAAGATACAGTCTATATCAGTCTACAACCCTTAATAAGGAAAAGTACTACTACAGTCTTTGTGGTGGAGCTTGTAGCTAAAGTATTCGCCAGATAACAAAAAAATTAAAGTCGTTGATCCGACTTGTACCAAACTGTATAATTATGTAACTTGAAAACATGATTTTTTGTTTATAGAGATATTTTGATAATTTTGGTCTCAAATGAAAGGCATAGGCGTAGAACCATTTTATCCGTTTAAATCATGTTAATCTCTCCATGCGTTTATGAGATATTAACTCATTAGTGAATGCCAATTGAAAGGGTTAAGGACGCCCCTTACCGCGATACGTTTGTTATGATCGTGTTAGCGACACTGCCTTTACATTTTTTTCGTATCGTTTTGAAATATTGGAATACATTGGTAGACAGGGTGTGAACGACTTTTATTTTTTTATTATCTGGTGGTGACTTTAAATAATAACAGCCACACAGGATGATCGTTCAGGTTAAGCTTTGTTGGCCAAGTTGGGTCAGTGGATCCGTGGGTCCTTGATGTAGGTACCGAGACTTCTCCGTGCCTCAGAAAGCATGGTAAGCCGTTGGTCCCCGCTGTCATTTGCATTTCTTTGACAATCGTTATAGGTAGTATGAAGCCGGAAGATCTGATACCAGTCTCGTGTTGACCTGTTACTGCCGGGCGAGCACGGCCTCTGTGACAGGCTTGAGTCACGCATTTTATCACGGTTTTTGCTCCCAAACTGTGATAAAAATGTGTGACTCAAGCCTGTCACAGTAGGCTGTGCTCGCCCGCCTGGTTTGTGGAGGTCAGGCAGGCAGGCGCTCCTTGTAAAATATTGGTAGTCAGCTCAGCGCCAGATTACCGGATGCAGTTGACTCAGCTGCATCCGGTAGACTGGAACCCGACCATTGTTGACCACATCATCGCATACCATCAGGTTAGATAAGTGGTCAAGCGCAAGCCTATCAAAAATAATAAAAAAAAACAGTCGCTAAACTCTTAAGGCGCAGATATCCCTCAGTAGTAGATTTTAAAATGAGAATCACGTCTAAAGGACTAGTCGTACTATATTAATAAAGAAAATAGACCATTTTCTTAATAATTTAATCTAAGAACATTTATAAATTTACATACTAGTATAAAATACTTAATTAACCTATCACTCTTAAATAAAAAAACTGTGGGTTTTATTCGTATATGTACACTATGTACATAATTTATTTTCAAAGTTATGTCTAACACGGACAACAAACGACAATCGCACAAAAAACGAAGGGCGTACTTTAATTAAATTGTCACCATCTCAAAGTTAATTTAATTATCTACATTTTGATCTGAGGCTTCTTTTAAATCATAGAATAATCAGGCATGTACAAAAATCTCGCACGAGTGTGAATCGAGTGCGCGTTTTGTTCCCTCAAGGTCGTTAGCGGCTGTCGTCGTCTTAATAAGCAAAAGTAATGATAAAGCAATTATATTAGATGTTGTTACCCCGAATTATAAGCGTTCTGACTGCGATGATTTTCTGAAGATATGCGGTTAACGTGAATCGTCCAATTAGGCTGTCTGTTGTTGAAAATTCATCGAGTATTTTGCATTGTTTGTTTATAAATTAAAGTTGATAAATAAGCAATTATGATACGATCTGTGTATCGTATCGTGTTACTGGATGCGAATGTTTCTGTCAGGTATTTCGTGATGCGTCCATTGTTTCACTGCACTGACTGAATACATTTTTGTCGATGTTTTTTTTTGGACGTGCATTTTAACTTTAATTATTGACTCAATTGAATTTTATTGTCAAACATTACAAGTACTATCAGCAAAATCTATATGTAATCATTTTGAAAATAAAATCCCTTGCACAGGATGACCACATTTCCGTCCGCCCTTTTTGCGTCGACCAATAGCCATATGCCAGTATGCATAGTAGTAGTAAAACAAAAAAGGATCCGGAACAAAAAGAAAGTTTTTTAGGCCGACCATTAATTAGTAATAGAACGAACAAGTAAAATTAAAAAATTTTAATAACCCCCGATTTTTTTTTTCACTACCTAACTACAACACAACACACTAATTATCATATTATAACACTACCTAATTATTTAGTATGAAATAAAAAAATCGGGGGTTATCTAGTAGCAGATCCGCTTCAATCAGTAATCTATCGAAACACGTAATTATGACACGATATCTTGCGAAAAATCCCAGATATATACTCTTTCCCTCTTACAAATAAACGCGGAATAAAGTTATACCAGGTATAATAAAGGAATAACCATGCATTTTCATAGGTTTATACTTGGTATAACTTTATTCCGCGTTTATTTGTAATAGGGTTTGAGAGTAAAATGCGAATAACTTTTGAACGGCTGAACCGATTTTATTCAAACATAGCTAAGAACACTCTCGACAAAGTCACATTTCAAACAAAAAAACAACTAAATCAAAATCGGTTCATCCGTTTAGGCTCTATGATGCCACAGACAGGCACAAATACACAGATACACAGCAACACACCACAAACTTATAACACCCCTCTTTTTCCGTCGAGGGTTAAAAAGGATCAAGCATTTTGTTTTAACTAATTCTCGGGTTCTGTTGCAATTTGCATAGCATTCGGTAACAACATATTCACGTAGCATTGGATAATTATGTTTTCGTACCGTCTGACCACACAAGGCATATATTCTTCAAACAAACTTTTAAGATGCAAGCTGGAAAGTTTGTTTTTGCACTATAAAGAGGCTTCTGTATTTACAAAAACTTACGCCATTTTCCCATGGGCAGGCAGGCAGCAGCGGCAACTTCATCTACTATGTGCCTTACATATTCCTTTTGCTTAATTTACGTTCATACATCTGTATTTATTTGTATTATAATAATGTCTCGTTGTACCTGTGTGTTTGTTTTTAGGGTTCCGTACCCAAAGGTTAACAAACGGGACCCTATTACTAAGAATCCGCGGTCCGTCTGTCTGTCTGTCTGTCACCAGGCTGTATCTCATGAACCGTGATAGCTAGACAGTCACACTAAAAACAAAATAAAATAAATATTTAAGTGGGGCTCCCATACAACAAACGTGATTTTTGTGCCGTTTTTTGCGATAATGTTACTGAAGCCTTCGTGCGCAGGTCCGACTCGCACTTGGCCGGTTTTTTTTTATGACTATCATGAGGCATTGTATCATTTAGAAAGTTCTCATAGAAGTATTTCAAGTACCGCCCACGTCTTGAAGCAAGCAAGATCTGTTACAAGTGTAGTTTAAATCGGTTTTGAACGACATCATGCCATTGCATCTTCTATACCACTTTTAATAAAGCTCACATTTCCGTGATAACAATGGACAGCTGCGTGTCATTGCGATGCCGGTGGTATCCCCAAAGGATGCAGCAGCATGCATAGATAATAAGTGCATTGCAGACGATCACACATGTTGACTTGTAATCATGGTATTTTTGGTGTGTACTAGATTGTGTGCATTAATTTGATGCCAACGCGGAGTGTAGGGACTTGGGAATGAGGGGTGACGTGACGAGATAAATATTGTTTACCAAATAGTACTTTGATGAATGGTGACGGGTTTGTAGATAAAATTTTGAGCGGCTGTCAAAAATAGAATGAAGGCAAACTACTCATCATAATGTGCACGGGTATAATAACTTTTAGCGGCGTTTATGAAAAAAGAAAAAACCGGTCAAGTGCGAGTCGGATCATTATCGCTCAAAACGGCAAAAAAATCACGTTTGTTGTATGGGAGCCCCACTTAAATATTTATTTTATTATGTTTTTAGTATTTGTTGTTATAGCGCAAGAGAAATACATTATCTGCGAAAATTTCAAATGTCTGGCTATCACGGTTCATGATATACAGCCTGGTGACAGACAGACGGACAGTGGAGTCTTAGTAATAGGGTCCCGTTTTTACCTTTTGGGTACGGAACCCTAAAAAAGGTATAAAAATATGTATTTTCAGTATTTTAGCTAGTGACTTAGCAAGGGCTGCACCGGTATAGGTACGTAGTTACCTCCTAAACTTAAAGTAAACATATACAGTTATCGCTCGGAATAACTCTTAGCAGGCCTTAAAGTAAGGTATTTCTCATAAAAACTGCAATAATACAAAAAATACTATAAGATAACTGCCTTTTTAACCCTCGACGGAAAAAGCGGTGTGTTATAAGTTTGACGTGTGTTGCTGTGTATCTGTGTGTCTGTCATAGCTCCTAAACGGATGAATGGATTTTGATTTAGACTTTTTTTTTTGTTTGAATGGTGACTTTGTCGAGAGTGTTCTTAGCTATGTTTGATTAAAATCGGTTCAACCATTCAAAAGTTATCCGCATTTTACTCTTTGAAACTGGGTTTCTTAGCTAAAGATCGTGTCACAATTACGTGTTTCGATGGATAGTCGATTCAAGCGGGTCTACTGCAAGGTATGTTATATGTAGTTTAAAAAGCATGAAATAAAAATTAAATTAAAAGTTTGAAAATCCCCCGACACAAAACCTCTAAAAAGCAAAAAATAACCCTCGTACTCGCGTCGGGGAACAGCAAAGTAAATAAAATAAACTGGGTTTTTTTTAATTTTTAGTTTAATAGTTATTGAAGACTGTTAGCAATATTCCTTTACAGTTCTTTAGTGCGTAAGCAAAGTATTGCTTATTCAGAAAACCGCTAGCATTATTTAGTAAAAGACTCTACATACAAACCTAATTACTGTTCCCTCCCACGTCGTGAGAATAAGATACCATCAGTACGGTTACAAAACAAAGGATTTTCATTCAATTGGCCACATTGAAAGCGAACTCGTCGCAACGGCTGTGAACTCTTTGTCTGAAAGGTCGCGCGCCCAGGTCATTGGGTCGATGTAACTACTCATCTATGTTTCATAACCGCACTCGCAAATTAGTTCATGATAGTGAAAGTATGATGACATGTGATTTAGGCTCAGTTTTTTTACCCGTACTAAATCAACAAATGGTTAAATAATGCTAACCAATGGTTTGAATTTTCGATAATATTTTATTTCGTTTCTAGGGTTCCGTACCCAAAGGGTAAAAACGGGACCCTATTACTAAGACTCCGCGATCCGTCTGTCTGTCCGTCCGTCACCAGGCTGTATCTCATGAACCGTGATAGCAAGGCAGTTGAAATTTTCACAGATGATGTATTTCTCTTGCCGCTATAACAACAAATACTAAAAACAGAATAAAATAAATATTTAAGTGGGGCTCCCATACAACAAACATGATTTTTTTGCCGTTTTTTGCGATTATGGTACGGAACCCTCCGTGCGCGAGTCCGACTCGCACTTGACCGGTTTTTTCATCAATTGTTAGTGTAGGTAATAAATAAGAATCCAACTTATTTGGCCATTTGTGAGGCTAATAATTGAAGAAAAAGCCCATTTTACCGAAATTTCAAACCATTGGTTAGCATATTTGCCCTTAGACGTAGTTTTGAGGTATTTTTGACCGGATTTTGTCTATTCGATAGTACTATATCATTTTGTTTCATTTAAAAAAAAACGTTGACCCACACTAGGAATTTTTTCCTGTATTGTGGGTGCGTTTACAAACATATATACACAAACACCCAGAGCCGAAACAACTATCTGTAGGTCATACAAATATTTGTTGCGTGCGGGAATCGAACCCGCGACACGCAGCGCAGCAGTCTATCGCTCAACCACTGCGCCAACCGTGCGCCCAAATTGGTACCGACACTAGCATTACACTGCGTTTCTAATATCAATCATCATTTTTCATCTCATCAAAATCATGTTCCCAGCATTTTGAACTAAGTCAACTGCCAGTCTAGGCGGATGCATCTCAATATTTGTTTTTTTCCGACTACAGCGAAGCCAAAAGGAAGGGTTATGATTTTAGCAGTGTATATATGTTTGTATTACGTATCTTCCTCCGTAGCGCCTAAACTATTCATCCGATTTTGATGAATAAGGTGTCAATCGATTTGTTATTATGACCCGGGTAACAAAGGGTAAAAAAACGTAGTCGGGTTTCAGTTTTTATTAAACTTTTTGCTTGTATATGGAGCGACTGCCTATCCGGCCTCCGAAACACTAGTTACTAGGTTAGGTAACACCATACCCCTTGGTGGTTTAATTCGTGCCATAGAATAACTTCTGTATTGCATTTCATATTTTGTTCCTTTAAAATTGAAAATGACGCAAGATTGCTTCATTTCTTAGCAGCATACTTTTATTTTATTGTACACGGCAATAAACTTGTAATCAAACTGCATTTTTAGTGCTTGCAATAAAAACTTTCAAACTAAGTGACCTATTTACAAGTACTGAACTCGTACAGCTCGGCTAACAATCTTTACTAGTTTTAATCTTAACTGGATATAATTTGAAGAGTATGTGTATGTCTGTACTTCTGTAGTATTAGAGATAAAATTATTTATGTTTGTTTTTAATTGGTAATTTTTACGGAACTAATACAAAAAAATCTTTTACTGATGTAAAGCTACACAGAGTCGAGTGTTGCTCACTTTTGTTAACCCCCGACGGAAAAAGAGCGGCGTTATAAGTTTAACGTGTGTACCTGTGTGTTTGTGTATTTGTGTATCTGTCTGTGACATCATAGCTCCTAAACGGATGAACCGATTTCGATATATATATTTTTTTGTTTGAAATGTGAGAGTGTTCTTGATGTTTGATGAAAATCGGGTCAACCTTTCTAAAGTTATAGGCGTTTTACTGTTTGAATCGGGGTGTTTTCGCAAGATATCATGTTATAATGGTGCGTTCAATAGATTGTCGATCAAAGCGTGTCTACTATTAGAATAATTATGTAGCATGAAATAAAAATGTGTCGGTCTTGTGGGTAGCCACCATTTTGGGCACGTAGGTCGAAGATATTTTACCTGTCCCTTATTACGCGTCTTGAAGATGAGGTTTTTGGTATCCAAGAATGGTAGTGAATAACCAAAGGTCACGGAAGACGAAGCCACGAGAAAAAAGCTAGTCGACAATATAAATTGTAGATACTTTTTATGTAGTACAGTGTTGTGTTGAGCAATTTCCTCTCCTTTTAATACTGTTTGTATTGCTCAACGCTTTCATTGCATCCGGCTGATAATATCGGTGATCTTGTACACCGGATAACGTGGTTTTTATTTCTGTTTTAATTTGGCAACTTTAAGTAGGTGCTAAATATTGATTTTATCTTTGCACGTACAACCTTTAAATAATAAAATCGAATGGTTGTTTAACCATTAAGAGAGTAAGTGTATAATACTCACAACAGATCTTTGTGTCTCTGAATTGGCTGCAAGACCCTGCGCAGTAGCTATTTTTGTGTCAATGTTGAAGTAGAAGATAGCATTGTATATCTGTCTCTTTCACTCGCTTACGTTTGTCGCATCATCCTATCTCGCTTACTGTATGCAGTATACTTGATGCCAAACTGTTTCTTGTTTCTGGCGCAGAGACACAAAGATCCGCCGTGTCTATCTACTCACAGCTGTAAATGTGGTACTTATCCATGGCCCATTGCCTTTGCTCCTGCGCGTGACTCGGCCCTTTGTATGTAGGTAAGGTTCCTCTCGGCGCTGGTCAACCTATGAGGTTATCGGTTACTTAACCTTGAGCAGGCAGGTTTTCTAGAACTATTTGTGGTACACAAACTCTTTCTGATATTTCGATGAAAGTTGTACTTGTCTTTACTGAGAAGGGGATATTTTTGGTTTTCCTATGTGTAATACGTGTTATCATCGTCATCGATAATAGCTTGTTTTAGTAGATGGACTTCAGTCAATCCCAGTATGTCATGGGTAATATTTGTAGCACTATTTTAGCTCAATATGTTTTGTTTTGATGATAGTGACTTAACGTTTTTACTTGTCTTGACCCAATCTTTCATGTGTGTGTTTCCTTTTTAAAGTTCATGTTCCTCGCATCATATTTCTCATTACTGAGGGTCGTGATTCTCCGGTCGTCATTTGTTTCTGCCTTTTGTGTCATGAGGAGAATCGCGCAGTTTGGTAATCAACGATGTGCGGATTTTGGTCTCACCATCTGATTGAAAGTTCGAAAGAAAGACCTCAAAGTTTCTATAAAACAAAAAAAAAGAAAACCTTGCCCCACACTAGGAATTTCCTCCTGTGTCGTTGGTGCGTTTATAAACATATAAACTCACATACACAACACCCAGAGCCGGAACAACTATCTGTAGGTCATACAAATATTTGTTCCGTGCGGGAATCGAACCCGCTACACGCAGCGCAGCAGTCAATCGTTTAACCACTGTGCGTTTCCCTTCGATCTTGCCTCTTATTAATGTAATTTTCTTTTTAATGGCTATATCAATTAATTAATTAATTACTCCAACAAAGCCGTGGTTGTCTCAACTTGTGGTCTATACAATCACCCAAACTATTCGAAGAAGATCACGTCAATTAACTTTCAAACCGCTGCCATAATGAGTCCACTTGTTTCATAAACTGCGGTTAAAGTAACCGACGATTACGTAACGAAAGTTTAGTCACACGTTCATTGATGATACAGTTGCCACACTAAGATACTATCTCACTATTGTTGGCTGTGAAAGTGTTGCCAGCTAAAATGGAACGTGGCTATTCTGCTCGGTTTATGAGCTAACATGTGCCAAATGCACTTGCTTGATTAAATAATAATTAAATTATGTTGTTGCTATACAATTAATGTACGTATTATCAACGATAATAGACCAAACAGACGTAGGTTACTATGTGACTCATCTGAAAATAATATTTTACCTACTCAAAAATAAATGGTAGGTATTAGATTTATTAATGTAATTTGTGGCTAATCTTTTTAGCAGCAGTTTTCCATTTTGTTGTTTTATTACGTAGCTTTCTCACTAGACTAGTTATTTTATCCTTTCACTAGCTTCTGCCAGCGGCTTCGCCCGCGTGTAAAATGGTTTCTTATCCCAAGGGAAAACGTTCCCGGTTCGGTATAACGATACCGGGATGTAAAGTAAATAGTGCTAATCCAGACAATAATCTATCTCTGTGCCAAATTTCATCCGTTCAGCTGTTTTGATGCACACATCTATACCTACTTATATTATAGAGTTAAAGTTTGTGAGCTTTGTAGGGGGTAATCTCTGGATCTGCCGAACAGATTTAGATGAAATTTGGCATGGAGATAGTTTGAGACCCTGGGAAGGACATAGGTTTGTATTCCCTTGGGATGATGCAACACTTTTTACGCGGGCGAAGCCGCGGGCAGAATATTAGTAATATTATAATATTAGTAAGATTTAACTCAACTGATTACTGGTCCAATAATGTATTTACCATACTAAAACAATAAGTACCTACTCGTACTTTCAGAAGGTTTTTCATATCATTCCTGGAATGTAACCGGTAATCCAAAAAGTGGTGATTAAAACATGCTAATGGGCAATGAAAGTCTTAAGTTACATAAGAAAATTGCATGCAATTACCCAAAACTATAGCTATTCTGGACCAAACAGCCAAGGAGTACACCTACCTGTTTGAAACGAGTTCTTCTCCAAACTAGTTTGTCGGGTTTTAGTTGCGGCAAAAACATAGTTTTAAAATAGGTACCTACTTTTTATTGTTTACTAGGCGAGAACTGTGTCGGATGGGCTGGAGGTTAGGTTAAAGAGTATTTAGTAAATTTGTTTTTACTTATACATAAAACGGCCAGTGCTCAATTATTTTAGTTAAGTTTGCACTAGTCGCTTCCACACAAACGTAGTACGTTCAAAATAAAAGATGATATCAATTTGTCTCATCATTATCTGTACTATATGGAAACAAAAAAGAAAAAAACTAAGATACTTTACTTGAAAGTTATGAGCGTCGAAAGTTCAATATTTCAACACTAATTTTAACCCATATTTGGGCGGAAATAAATACCATAAGAAAAAGGAAAATTGCAAAACAGCTAACATACAGGGATAGATTAGTAGTTCAACAACGCAATTTTTTTTTTTAATATTCATTTAGTCGTTTTTTCATGATATCCATACTCCCTAAGGGCTGTCATCTATTTCGCTACAATTTTTTTTACAATTTGCAAAAGTGCTAATTCGTACGCGATCTAGCTTCTTACTGCTCATCACAGCATCTATCTTTCGCATGTGTTTATTTATTTATATAACAATTATGTACGACTTACAGCTAAAACAAACAGAATAACAAATAGTACGTGAGACTGACAGACAAAGAAAAACAAAACAGCATAACATTCCAGCTCAAACTAAATTAACATTTTATATTTCTTTCAATGATAAAAACCTGAACATACAAAATCTAATTAAAAAAGATAAGGCTCGGGCACTTTCTGGCCGAGGACACACCTGTTAAGTGTTGTCGGATAAGATAGCATACATTTTAACCCCGCGCACAAAATAGTTCGTGCCGTCGACTAGTGTAACCTTAAAGGTACTAAGGGAAATCAAAGTTAAGGCGTTGTTAGAATGAACATTTTATGACAGTTTATTGGCAAGGTGTAGAAAACAGTTGTTCCTAAAACGGTTTAATCTTCACCACCTCATTTTCTGGTCAAATTTTCTTAGCAATCTTACAATGTTGATTATAGTATAACTACGCGCATTTAAACATTTACCATCACAATAATAAAAACCGGCCAAGTGCGAGTCGGACTCGCACACGAAGGGTTCCGTACCATTATCGCAAAACACTGCAAAAAAATCACGTTTGTTGTATGGGAGCCCCCCTTAATTTAATTTAATAATTATTAGTTTTTGAAGTAAATATTCAACTAAATATTCTGTGAATATTTCAAGCGTCTACCTGTTGCCGTTATTAATATAGACCAAAAACAGCAAAAATATCACGTTTGTTGTATGGGAGCCCCCCTTAAATATTTATTTTATACTGTTTTTAGTATTTGTTGTTATAGCGGCAACAGAAATCCATCATCTGTGAAAATTTCAACTGTCTAGCTATCACGGTTCATGAGATACAGCCTGGTGACAGACGGATCGCGAAGTCTTAGTAATAGGGTCCCGTTTTTACCCTTTGGGTACGGAACCCTAAAAATTCTTACATAATAAATATCAAAGTTATTAAAATTGCAATGCATAAACATGCTTGTTACTACATAACTCAGTGGTACTGACAATGTACTGCTGGTAAAGTTAACTGCAGGTCTATAGTAACACTGGAGTTGCGAAAATCGTCCTTTCAGCTACAAAATGAAGGAGCTATCGGAATCAAACTGTTACTGGTTCGTGCAGTTGACTGTACAGGTGTATTGCCGTGACCCTGCACCCGCCATTGCAAACAATACAAGTAAAGATAATACAGTATTAATGAGCTTCAAGTATGTTATAATTTGTACACTGATCTTTTAACCTGACGTGTAATTGTAAGTACTTGAACGTGGTGCCATAGAGTGCCGAGACGTCTCGACGAGCACTGTGACTTTCAAAACTGACCATACAACCAACCGTGCCAGTGAGTGTATGTTTGTAAACGCACCCACGATACAGGAAGAAATTCCTAGCGTGGGGCAACGTTTTTTAATTATAAATAAAAATAAATAGTGTCATAGTTTACCTTTTGGTCTCCTCACGCTTCTTCTTGCTTTCCTTACTTGCTTCTTTTTCCTTTCCTTCCTTCCTTATTTCTCCTTTTGGTCTCCTCACAGCTGACACAAAAGACCGTTCAAGAGCATTTTATTGAGGCTTTCTTCATACGATTACCTTTGTATCTGGGTCCGCATACCGCAGTTTTGTGCGTTCAGAGAGATCAAGAGAGAAGAGTATCCTCGTGACAATCCTGACTATGGTAGCCGAATCTCTCGGACACGAATATTGTTAGAAATGGCTTCTGTTTCTGCCAGCGCGGGTATTCCTAACTAACCACAGTATAAATATGGACGAACAGTACGGAAACTACCTACAAACCATCGAAACGCACTACTGACAGCACCGCAGACGCTGCTTGGGGATCTCGTCGGTGCGCATGTTTGTGTGAGTGTGCTGTTTCGAGCGTTTGTAGGTAGTTTCCTTACTGTTTGTATATTAATACTGTGTCCAAACTTGTGGTAGTGTTGTTGTTTTTCTTCTAGCACACCTTGTGGTTTTTGTAGGTGATTACTTGAAAGACAACATAGTATTTAAGCATATGAACATAGGTGACAGAATGGGGCAAAAACCTGGCTTCAAAGTGGCAGAGGTCAGGCGGTTATTGATCCGTGAATCAATTTGAATGATTGATGAGTCAATGAACGCTTAACGGACGTCAGAGGACATCCGTGTGCAAAGGAACGGGAACTGCTGACTTTATTCGACGATTCATAAGTCAAGTAATTTTTCGCATTTTATCTTTAACTAGCTGACCGCCGCGGCTTCGCTCTCGTGAACTGGCTATTAACCAACCTACCACCTACCCTACCTACCCTACCCTACCTACCTTCCAATTTGTTAAACTATTTATTTAACTGTGAATTAATGCTACATACGAATGTAATCAAATTTTGTTTCTACCGGCGATCTAATTAAAATTTAGAACATAAAATCTGCTATTGTGACTTAACAATGATAGTTAGATATATTCTCTCAAAGCCAGCATAGGTAATAATGAGTACTTTAATCTTTTAATACATAATTTTTATGTATCGTCAACAGTTTTCTCAGCGCACGCCAAAGTATGATTTTGCTATTTTGGGTTATATTATTGCATTTTTTTATTTCATAAGAATCTCTATTTAAAAAAAAAAAAATTATAGCATATGACACTCAAGAATAATGTAGCTTTCTACTGGTGAAAGAATTTTCAAAATCGGTTCAGCAGATCCAGAGATTACCCCCTACAACCTCACACACTCAAAAACTTTACCTATTTGTAATATTAGTATTGATAGCATTTCCTTTTTGAACATTACATCAAGCCTTTATTTCCTGAAGGGTTAGTTAGAAAATTAGGTACACCCACATTTCAACGGTTATCAGGAGCTCGTGGCTAGATAATAACAGCCGCACGGGTCGATCTTTAAGGTTAAGCAACGCAACGACGAGGTCGGTCCGTGGATGGGTGGCCATTTCGACATACCGAGTTTCCTCCGTGCCTCGGAAAACACGTTAAGCCGTTGGTCCTGGCTGTCATTTGAAGATCTTTGACAGTCGTTGCGGGTAGTCAGAAGCCTGAGATCTGACACCAGTCTTGCCAAGGTGTATCGTGTTACCCAGTTACTGGGTTGTGGAGGTCTGATAGACAGTCGCTCCATGTAAAACACTGATACTCAGCTGAATCCAGTTAGACTGGAAGCCGACCCCAACAATAATTGGGAAAAGGCTAGGCAGATGACATTTCAACAGTTATCTTGAAATCACAAATTCTGACTCAGGAGTACTACTGAGAAATTAAAGATGGAAAACCCCGATTATACTTTGCTAGACCCGAGAATGGAACATAAGGCCTCCTCCATTTTTGAACCTTGTTAAAATTGTCAGAGAGAGAGCACAGGATCGGTACAAGTAGCGAAGCTTGCGGGAGGCCTATGTTCAGCAGTGGACGTCTTTCGGATGAAATAATGGTACTAAAATTGCCGCAAACATCAACACACATCCAATAACGTACGAAATGGATCTTCCTTAAGGGCGGTTACGCACTACATCCGATCCGTGTCCGTGATTTGAGTTCTGAGTTCTATCCGAATTGAAAATGTTCTGAATTATAACGGATAGATTTCGGATATTCTTGCCAAAGGACGGTAACATATTTATCAATCTATGTATGTATTCATGTTTGTTCCTATGTGGCGTTCTAGAGACCAAACGCGTTGGCCTTTGATGATTCTTACATCTATCGATTTATCTGAACCTTGCAATTGTCAATGGCTACATTAAAATTCGAAAATAGAAAAATTGCGCATTTTGGGCGCCATATTGTGTAAGTCCAATGTTTTTTTCCTTCCAAACCCAAGCTTACGCACTATAGTTCTCTCCAAACTTCTAGGTCGCCCTGAGATTGGCTACAACGGCTGCGCAGCAGTAAATCATCGGAAAGCCCATTTCAGGGCGATCCAGAAGTTTGGTGAGAACTATAGTGCGTAAGCTTTCCTACAAGAAGTAGGAAGAACACGGATCGGATCTAGTGCGTAACCGCCCTAATAATACACTGGAAGGCCATAATATGACGTCACACCTCGTGAAGCTAATTAAACGACGCGGATGTGACTCGGTACTTCGTTAGTCGTCTTTCATTTACTCGGGTAATTTGTATTTCCATTATTAACTCACTGCAGTGCACCAATTAAGTTTTAAAAGGTTAAGGGTTAAAGGTAGCTGAGTCAGGAGGCTTTTGCTGCTTTCTGAAATGATGAGGATAATTTTTTGTCATTCTATTTGGGAGGTCTCACTTAAGAGGAAACGTGGGCAGAGAGCGCCGACTGAATTTCCTTTGTAAAAAGTCATAATTCGAGGCTTGGCTCTCTTTTTTTTACTTCCAAACCCATCGTGTGGGGTATCAAAATAAAGGGTTTTAAGAGGTGATTTCAAAAATATATAACACTTATATGTTTAAATGTACCGAAATCTAAAAAAAAATAACTAAAAAGTTATAAATAAAAAAAGTAAATTTAAAAAATCAAAAGACCCGACTGCTTAAAAGGCGAACTAAAAAGACGTAAACAAGAAGAAAATAATGCTGTGCAGTCGAAGGATACATCTGGTTTTGGTCCGCCAGCTCGCGAATATGTATTACTTTTTTTATTTGGATACGTCTACGATACAAGGTATTTTCTCTACCGGGGAGGCGGGGGAGGTATTTTCGGGGTATCGTGTTACCCAGTTACTGGGTTGTGGAGGTCAGATAGGCAGTCGCTCCATGTAAAACACTGGTACTCAGCTGAATCCGGTAAGACTGGAAGCCGACCCCAACAATAATTGGGAAAAAGGCTAGGCAGATGATGACAAGGTATTTTCTCTTTGATGCATGTTATTGCTGATGTATGAAACATTGCAACACCAGAAAACATGACTCAGTAAATAACTATGTTCAAATTCAAACAAAAGACTAAATACAACTTAAACGTTTAATGGGGCAAAAATCAAGACTTGAATCACTCGTACGAATGTAAGCGAACGCATTATATTTAAAAGAAATGTTTGTTCTTATTCTTATATCGCATGATATGTATAATTTGCCCATTTGTAATCAACAGAAGAAAGAAATAGTGGTTCAAAACAAACGAACGGTCGTAAATAAAAGAAACGTTGACTATGAAGTTTTTAAAGGGAGGGTCGAGAATTCGTGATTCTTTGCCCTCGTTTAATATTGGCTTCGTTTTAAAATGTCACAAAAACTCGTTGTTATTTTGCAGTTCAGAAGTCGTGGTAATGTTTTATTAATCACTGTTTTTTTTCTTTACAGGTACAAGTCGACGTTCTTCCCGAACTAATGAGATTTCTATATAGTGAGTGCACCAGTAACAAACCGATTAAGCGACATTTTGAAAAAAAAAAACAAATTATGCTGTGACTCAATTATTGCAACAATCTTTGCAAAAAAAAATCATCATACTCCTTATCTACCATAGAATCACGTAATCCGATTTTCTTTATAATTATTAAGTTTTTTTAATTTAATAATTAATGTGTAAAGCCGCAATGTGCCTAAGGTGGACCAGATTGTACCAGTAATAGACCAGACGATGTGCCACTAGTGAACCAGTAAATAAAACGAATGTTTTTAATGAAAAATTATTTTATTATTGATACTAATTATTTTAATTAAGTTTTGTACTTAATAATCATCACAACTTAAGGTTAATATTTCGGTTAAAAGATTGTAATGGTGTACTACTGGTTCCTGGTGTGGCACTAGTGCACCCACCCTAGCGTAAGATGCACGGAATTAGTAAGTCCCACCATTCATAATAACCGATATTCTGTGCCCATTACGAGAATGTAAGTTTAACGCGACCCCAATTCTTCATAGGCGCGCAAAATGATCGGTATTTCGCGTATTAGTATTCCGACTTCATTCTCGCAGGGATAACAGATTTAGTTAAAGCGCTTGCAAGGAACTCGACATATTAAAAGGAAATTAGATTTGAGGCGGGCTCCGACTTGATGATAAAGTCACTTCAGCCGGCGGAATATGGGTAATTTATTAGAATTTCTATTATTTCGTGTGCTTTGTACAGAGGGAATAATTTATTTTCATATTCCGAATTTCTTGTCTGCCTCTGACATTTAAATTCTTTTCGTTATTGAATTTTGTGAATACAGGCCAATGGCACAACACGAAACGTTAACTACAAGAGTAACTACTTAAATTTTATTTATTCAACCTTTGTTTTATCATTGTTTTAATTTATGGTTGTTGTTGCTTGAATAATTAATTACCTACTGAGTCGTTTACACGAAAATAATCAAGCTCATTAAGATTATATTGAGCTCTAAATTTAAACTTGGTGTTTAAATTGTAAAATACTGACAAATGCTCCATTTCCTAAAGCATTTCCATGTAATGTAACGTTCTTGCGAATGTTCGACGCTGTGTTTGACGTACTGCTCACGGCGAGTGAACATTTACCTGTAACATTACTTTGTACCTTGCGTTCATTATTGACCTTACTAAATGACACCCGCGCTCGTGCTCGATAAAATGTTACACCAAAACGCTCCTTGGTTTTTTAAATCGGTTTGTAACAAAACATCGAGCGTCATGTTCGAAGTTTGGTTCGAGTAAATTAAAAAAATGTTAAAAAGAGAACTAAAAAGACGTAAACAAGAAGAAAATCATGCTGTGCAGTCGGAGGATACATATTCGCAAGCTGGCTGACCAAAACCTGATTTATCCTCCGACTGCACAGCATGATTTTCTTCTTGTTTACGTCTTTTTAGTTTGCTTTTTAAGCAGTCGGGTATTTTGATTTTTTTAATTAACTTTTTTATTTATAACTTTTTTGTTAGCATTTTTTTCGAATTAGGTACATTTAAATATATAAGTGTTATATATTTTTGAAATCACCTCTTGAAACCCTTTATTTTGATACCCTACACGATGGGTTTGGAAGAAAAAATAAAATTGCCCCCCCACAAGATGGCGCCCAAAAGCCGCCATTTTTCTATTTTCCAATTTTAATGTAAGACGAATCGATTGACGTATGAATCATCAAAATCGGCCAACGCGTTAGGTCTCTGGAACGCCACATAGGAACAAACATACATACATACATACATACTTACATACATACATAGACTGATAAACACATTACCATCCTTCGGCAGTCGGGTAAAAACAGCGAATGTTTTGTTACAAGTAAATGCTCACCTTTTGGGGTTGGTCTCGTGACATTGACAATCCCATACATTTTTGTTATTTTTCGAATCGCTATCGCGACGCCTTCGTTGATAAAATGTCACTCATCTAGAGCTTCTTTTGGCACAGGAGCGTTGAGATTAGCACAGAGATTGCGAAGCCTATACGCCCACATATGCCCTATATGCCCACAGCTGGAATGTCGGCAAAGTCTAGATGTTGATGATGAAGATAAAATAATGAAAGCAGTATTGTGTCTTTGCCCAAAAAGATCTAATAAAGACAATTCCTAAAGCGGCCCATTCACGGTACGTAAATCATTTCGTAATAAAATGTTTTAATTAATGTTGATACACAATTTATGCTAATCATTATTACATTTTCAGAATAGTCAAGTTAGCGTTCCCTTGTTGCGCGGTAATAATGTTAATATGGCACTGAATCACGAAATTGTTATATTTTGTTGTGTAATTGTGTTGCTTTGCTACCTGGGTGGCTGTGTATCTGTGTATATGTGTGTCTGTCTGTGGCATCATAGCGTCCAAACGGGTGAACCGATTTAGGTTTTTTTTGTTTGAAAGGTGATTTTGTCGAGTGTTCTTAGCTATGTTTGAAAAAAATCGGTTCAAAAGTTATGGGCGTTTTACTGTTTGAATCAGGATGTTTTCGCAAGATATAGTGTCATAATTACGTGTTCAATAGATTGCCGATCGAAGCGAAAATGCTATGTACTGATAAATTATGTAGCATGAAATAAAAACAAGTCGGGGGTTTTTTTTTAATTTTACTTGTACTTATGTAAAAAAAACTATACAGACCAGCATTTACCCATTTCTTTTAAAAGACACTAGACTACAGTAAAATTAGTCACTAAACAATTTATTTCAGAATCATATTAAGAATTTCAAGGGCGTTGAAGACAATCAATCGCCCTATCGCATTGACCTGAATTCCAGTTTTATTTTTTTGTGGAAAAATTAATTTTCAGGGGTATTCTACATTTGGGTATTGTCTTCGTTGTATAGATCGATGATTCCAAAATTACTGTCGTCGAAAGAGTTTTCATTTGCCACACAAAGATCTTGGTTATTGTTACAAGCTTTTAATTAAGTTGCAGTTACTTAATATTAAAGCAGTTATCCTCCACCGATTAAGATGAAATTTTGCATACACGTTTAGTTTGGATGACAATGTATGGTTAGATAAGTGACGTCATTCTAAATCCAATATGGCGGACGGCCCAAGATGGTGGACTAGTTATTTTTTGTGCACTGCCATGATATGGGTATCAAATGAAAGGGTTTGCTGAGAAGAATACGAAAAAAGCTTGTTTTAAAAAAAAAAAACATATTGAATAAATTATTTAAATGTAGGTTGGTTATTTAAACGTTACCCAATATAAAAGTACCATGAAATTTGACGTCTACCAATTAACCTTTTCAATCAATTGACTGTCGACTCCCTTTCAGCTTTATATTCGAATTATCGGTATTTCATTCACATCACTAACTCGTCATTACCGTCCAAATGTAAACTCAATCCTCCATGAAATAAAGCACACTTTTCCTCGTCATAAATCGTTTGCAAATTGATTTTGTGACTTCAACGCCAAATACTGCATGTGAAAAATCCCATTTTACTATGGCAAGCTTTTTTAGTGATATGCAATAACACGTTCTTTCACCTTACGATAAGATTTAATTTCAAATGAAATCTCGTTTTTGTTTTATAATAGTGTTTGGAAATGGAGCGAGTAAAAATATGGGGTGACTGTTTTTTCCATTAGTTGATTGCTTTAACGATAGTCGACTTTTAAGTAACAACTGTAGATAACTTTTCTAATAGTGTTTTTTTTTTTCGAAGTTCGTTAAAATGTTTATTGTGTTCGCAAATTAACATTCAACTTAATGTTGATTTAACTAAAACTTTTTGAATTGAGTGTGAGAACTATAAGTAATAATATTATGTAGAAAAATAGGTACAGTGAAAAAAACCGGCCAAGTGCGAGTCGGACTCGCGCATGAAGGATTCCGTATCACTATCGCAAAAAACGGCAAAAGGAACATGTTTGTTGTTTGGGAGCCCCACTTAAAATTTATTTTTTCTTTGTTTTGTATTTGTTGTTATAGCGGCAACAGAAATACAGCATCTGTGAAAATTTCTAGCTATCACGGACAGACAGACAGACAGACGGATCGTGGAGTCTTAGTAATAGGGTCCCGTTTTTACCCTTTGGGTACGGAACCCTAAAAACACGTTTTTTGTATGAGAGCCCCACTTCAATATTTATTTTATTCTTTTTTTAGTATTTGTTGTTATAGCGGCTACAGAAATCATCATCTGTGGAAATTTCAACTGGCTAGCTATCACGGTTCATGAGATAAAGCTGGTGACAGACAGACAGACAGACCGACAGACGGACCGCGGAGTCTTAGTAGGTAATAGGGTCCCGTTTTTACCCTTTGGGTACGGAACCCTAAAAACTATTTCACGTGCAGTTTTGTAAACGCATTTAAATTGGATAGACAGTATGTATGCCATGTGCTTAATCACTGGTTTCCTGTAAATAATTAGATACTTCAACATCATCAAATACGTCAAAACAAGGTTTTAAATCCCTTCGCCAGCCATGCAGTAGCTAAAACTCAACTCGCATTGCACTATTTTTTTAAACCGGTATCAGCCGTTTCGAAATCAGAATCACAAAAACGTCAATATCCGCTTACGTCAACCAGATTTAAACGGAAATAACCGGTTACGTTGTTACGCAAAAATAATCGAATCGACGACACGACTTATCGATATCGAAACGTAGGTATCGAGTTGCGGATAGATAGTGATGTGGTTCGATGTTCTTGCATTTTCCACACGATTAAGTTCCGAGCGATTGTCGATGAGAAATTGCCGTCGCAGTCTTGTCACGATTTTCAACATGCTTCTGAGGTGAATCGATTATTGATATCCATTATGGACCCCTGCTATATTATGTATGTAGCTTCGTCGTTTGTTCGCCGATCTAATCCAGATTATTGTTTCATTTCTATGGCTTTTTATTAGGTCTAGAGGGAAATTGACTGCATTGAATGTGGTCAGGATCTCGTGGGGAGGAGCTCGTGGCTAAATAATAACAGCAGCACTGGGCGATCATCAAGGTTAAGCAATGCTTGACGAGGTTGGTCCGTGGATGGGTGACCATTTCAACATACTGAGTTTCCTCCGTCCGTTTAAGATCTTTGACAGTCGTTACGGGTAGTCAGAAGCTTGAGATCTGACACCAGTCTTGCCAAGGTGTACCGTGTTACCCAGTTACTGGGTTGTGGAGGTCAGATAGGTAGTCGCTCCGTGTAAAATACTGGTTCCCAGCTGAATTCGGTAAAACTGGAAGCCGACCCCAATATAGTTGGGAAAAGGCTAGGCAGTATGTAAAAAGAGGTTTCTTCTTACCGTCACCAGATGGCGCTTATCCAGTTTCAATACAAATTGTCGTTAACGTTAACGCGATTGAGCGTGAGTAAAAACTCACACTAAGCCCCCTGATATCGTGAAACAACGTAACTTCGGGAATCGCAAACACGCAGCGACTGCGATTGTTTCGTCGCGTAAACATCGCAGCGTGAGCTGCCCGCTTTATAAACAATCCAGCGATATGCGTGTATTTATTATTATAATAGATAGGTTGGTAAAAGAGAGGGACAGGTATAGTTCTCGCCAAACTTCTTGGCCGCCATGAAGTTGGCTACAATGGCTGCGCAGTAATAAATCTCAAATAAAAACTGCTCCGATCCGTGCCTTGCGCGTCGGAAAGCCAACTTCAGGGCAGCCAAGAAGTTTGGCGAGAACTATAGAAACATTTGTTCATTGAAGATTCCAAAATTAAATAAAAAACAAAAAAAAAACTTTTTACGTTATGATGCGTCAGAATATTGCTATCACAAATCTAGTGAAATAGTAAACACGATTAAACGCTATTAGTTATTTATTTACTTATCAAGTTATCACACTTGGAAAAACTTTGTAATACTAGCCAAAAGCAAAACATTTTAAGGCGCATTTTACATTCCCCAATATTAACGCAGTACTGGCCGTGCGCCCGCTCGGAACCAGAATATCAATATTGAACCTCCTTTTGGTCAGTTTTGTTTGCAAAATATTCTTATATTTACAAATGCTATTTCAGTTATGAAGAAATTCTAGCCATCAAATTTTCTGTGTACAAATATTCTTAAACATTTAAATCGTTTTGGAGGAGTATCCAAAAGTAGCGAAAAAAAAAAGTGTTGTTAATTATTTTTTTGAAGCAAAACTATTAGTTACACGAAAAAAACCTTGTGTTCAAAATTATGTACATGAATCAATAATAAATATATATTTTATTCAAACCTTTTAACCTAGCCGTTACTAAGGAGTATGCTTTAGAAAGTTACCGTTTTACGGCACTAAAGCGCTTGTAGGTCCTTAAGTTTTAACAGATTTTCGGCGATACAATGTTTCCTACATTACTATTTTACAAACAAAAAAAATACTACAGGTTCCAAGCGCACTTAAAAATGGAAATGCATAAGTGATTAATATTTCATCGGGCTGTTAAATATAAGCTGTAACGTAAATCAAGCCTTAAAACCGCTTCAAAGCGCCACGGGCCGTAGCCGATTGAACCATAGCATAATGCAACGCCGCTGAAACGAGCCTTCAGCGAAATTGTCGAACAACGCAAACGCCGAACAATGTTTTCTGCCATATACAGCGTGATGATTTAAAGCGATGCATCGCTGTGTGTAAGCGATTCAGCGATACGGACGCGCGTAGTTTGTGCTTGGATATTCAAATTTAGATTAGACCCGGATAGTCTGATAGCGAATATGGATTCAATGAACGCTCAAAGAGAATATCGAGAAGCTCGTGATTTTTGTGTAAAAACATTGTTAGATTTTGTCATTGACATCGATGGCACAAAAAGCAAGGCTTGTGGCACTTGTGTCAGTTTTTATTCAGTTTCTTAAGACCTCTGTCTTCACACCTCTTTGAGAGTTGCTTCGTACCAAAAATGTTGCGTATAAAATCGCGTTTAGACAAGCGGAACCTTAATAAAAAAACATAAAAACTCATGTTGATAACCCGATCTACCGTGATGTAGAAAATGTAATAGGTAATCAGTTAAGCGTTAGAAAGTTGATTTGAAAATGGCGTAAAAAATTGTCACCCGACGTGAAACAGGCGATTTCAACGCGCATCCGAAACGAACCGTGAATAACGACCAGCAAGCTTAGATTCGAATGGGCTATTATTTTTTAAACGGACTTAATGGCTTAGTTTCGTTTCATCAACGGGCGCCTTTGGTTAATTCTGTACTCTTTACTATGACATGACACCTGTATTTTTATTATATCTATGTATGACACAATGGACATTATTTTAATATCATACTAAGCTCTTTATAAAATAAGGCCCCCCTTCTTTTATGGCTTTCCGTAGGATCACTATCAGTAGTAATATGTTTCAGTAATCGTGAATGAGGTTGTGAATTTCGTATTCGTACTCATTACTCGTTTTAGCGGCACCTGAGTTATTCCACACACGGCACCTATCGATATTTTTCACTGGTGTCATTAATGGAATAATTTATTATTTAAAATTTTATTCCTCATTTGGCACCTACGGATCAGTAGGTACTAGGGTTGGGACGTTTTTTTTTAGGACGCCAATATCTAAAACGTGTCGTTTAAGCGGGTGCCCAATGCGGAATACGTTGTACTCAGTAGGTACTTACGTTTTAAATATATTTATTGAAGGTGCCTATTAACGCTTATAATAGAGATTGCCTAGTGCGATAAGACCGCCCATTGTACACATGTTTTTGTAAATGTCTGCCCTGTATGTTTTTGTTGTGGTGTATCAGGGTTGATAAAAAACTCGATTTTTTTTTTTAAATCCAAATAGTCGGCTTTATTTGATTTAAATCGGATTTATTTGATTTAAATCGGACTTTTTTGTTTTTTTTTAACATTCTGATCTTTTGTAATTTGGAAGTTAGTATTTATTTAAAAAAACACAACATAATATTTGTTTATTTTAATTATTAATAAAATTAACAAAAAACATAAGTACCTATTGCTTTAAAATAATATTATGAAATTATCAAAAAGTTCTTCTCAAATCCAATATTTTTTTTAATCACAATTTTTTTTGTCATATTTATCAAATATGAACAAGGAAAATAGACTTTAAATTAATAAGGACATACAGCCATTTGGGTTTTACCGCAGTCGCAGTCACTTATTTTATTTAGGTATATTCATAGATGTTTTTATTGGCCTTGTATTTTTTACAAATTTAGTTTTTTTTAAAGGAAGACTAATTAGGCTGCTTTCTCGGTGCCTAATCTATTTTTTATTTTGCTGTGCACCAAAGTCATCATTTTTGGCTGATTCGGTTGCAGTAAAAAAGTATTGATTTAAATCATAGTTAAAAAAAAAATATCATTTGATTTTAATCGCGATTTAAATCACTGATTTAAATCAAGTGATTTAAATCATACAACCCTGTGGTGTATAATAAAGTATATAATAAATAAATAATCTTTTCACTTCAGATAGACCCGTAGATATACAGTCTTAGCGAACACCAGCTGGTAGCGCATACTAGTAGGTATAATTTAATAATAAAAGAATTTAAAACATAGAACGAAATATTATGCAACATTTATAGTTACGCAGGCATAGCCAATCAGTTTAATGAATAGTGAAATCACGTCAATATCGGTATTCTCCTATAAATCGCTATTAATCCTCTCGGTACAAACAATCTCGTATGCCGATCCAATTTTGCATATGGAACTGGCATAACTTTGGCACAAAAGCTTATCGGGTAAACGGGGCAAAAATTTAATATTTATGAGACACTAAATCTAGGTCAATTTGTTTAAAATTTCCACGACTCCGTTTGGCCTGGATGTCTATTTCGAGGCTGGATTTCCAGCGGGTTTGAGGGGGTATTAGTGGACGGACGGACAAACGGACACTTCGTTTTTATAATAATTGCCGCTGGCTCTGGCTGGCACATGTGCGAAGTTGTCACTTTTTTCGAAAAGAGCTTGTCCGTCCGCGTTGGACGTCTGTCCGTTGAAACTCCGTCATAGAAAAATGTTTACTCGTTTGATGAGAGCTCGCAGTCGAATTTAAACTTGCTATTTTTTATTTAGACGTGAATATTTTTCATCTCTTTGACGATGCAGAATGGTTATGATTGTAATTTATGTTCGCGCTTAAATACGTCTTTATACATCTTTTTAGGGTTCCGTACCAAAAGGGTAAAAACAGCACCCTATTACTAAGACTGGGGTCCGTCTGTCTGCCTGTCCGTCTATCACCAGGCTGTATCTCATGTACCATGATAGCTAGGCAGTTCAAATTTTCACAGATTATCTATTTCTGTTGCCGCTATAACAATTAATACTAAAAACTGAATAAAATAAATATTTAAGTAAGGCTCCCACAACACCAACAAATGTGTTTTTTTTGACGTTTTTTGCGATAATGGTACGAAACCCTTCGTGCGCGAGTCCGACTCGCACTTGGCCGGTTTTTCTTCTACTGAGCTAGTTAAACACAATTGTTCAACTGCAAAAGGGTTATAAATCGCATTCGTTACTTGAACAAAAACTTGAACGTCCCTAATAAAATCAAGTTACATCGTTAAAAGCGGCGGAACAAAGGAGATCGTTACCATGACAACGGGCCGACACCTGGACGCTTTAGATTGATAGTCTGGCCATTCGTCGCGGGGTGATATGAAAAATTAGCATACTAATGTACAGGGAGGTTCAGAGGGAACTCGCGTAATGAAAACCTGTTTTTTGGACGTTGATTTTGCCTGTCAGAGATAAATAAACGTTTTATATTGCAAAATAAAAACGTTAAACCGCTAAATATAACAAAAAAAAAACATTTTCAAACATCTACGGGAAAGGAACAGAAACAGGAACAGGAAGGTCAGATACAATCTACTCATCTCTATTTTTAACCCCCGACGGAAAAAGAGGGGTGTTATTAGTTTGACGTGTGTACCTGTGTATCTGTCTGTAGCATCATAGCTCCTAAACGGATGAACCGATATTGAAAGGTGACTTTATCGAGAGTGTTCTTAGCTATGTTTGATGTAAATCGTTTCAGCTGTTCAAAAGTTATGGGCGTTTTACTGTTTGAATCGGGCGATTTCGTAGGATATCGTGTCATACCTAATTAAGTGTTCAATCGATTGCCGATCAAAGCGCGTCTACTAGAAGATAAATTATGTAGCATGCAATACAACGGTGTCGAGGGATTTTAATTTTTTAAATTTTAATTGCTAGCCCCTCTTCTTCTTAGCGTGTCAATGACAAACAGACTCTTTTTAGTTAAATGCCATGCCTGGCCCAGAATTCAGCCACGGCAACGCCCTCCGCTGACGCAGTCATAAGGTCCTCACGTGAACAGACAACAGTGTAAGGTGGGCCATGGTCTGCGGGGAGACGCCGCACAAGCACCGAAGATCCGGAACCCCCACCTGAATACAATTTAGAAGAAAACTAAATTCGGAATTCATATTTTTAAACTTCGAAAACTAGTGACGTGCAACATGAAAGCTGATCGACATATCGACACGACATCGACACGTCCAACTCTCATCGACTATTCATCGTCGATCGTCTGCTCATGAATATTGATAGGTCTTTCGCGGGTATCACGTAATCCAGCATCGCATCTAGGGGGCTGATTGCGACCCCTCGTAATAAAGACCGAGATTAAAAGAGCGGGTAGTGTTCCCAACACTATTTGCATAAAAATACCCAATTTTGACAAAGAATTGGATAGGAGATTGCCAAAAAAATATGCCACAATACATCTAGCTAGGCGCTTTCTATGCAGTTACAGGCTTTTGAGATCAGGTTTTCCACGAAAGAAGTTAAGTACAAATTATGAAGAACTTAAAATAGTACAGCACATTTCATATAAACAAACAGAAATCCTGTTTTCATAGCTTGTTAAAAATTCACAGCAGAATTAAGTACGCCGCGAAGTAAAAAGTAGAAAAAATACTGGCCACGCCGAAACAGGTTCCACAACACGCGAAACTTGAAAAAAATAATGTAATTAACTTGAGTAACGCAATCCAGTGCTTAGGCTTTGAAAAAAAAACGCATATGAAATACCATGAAATGCTTTTACAAAAAGGCGGCAAGACAGATGTTATGATGGGGTGCAAATGGTTTAATGAAGACAGAAGAAAATGGAGGCGGACGGTAGATAACGCCACAACAGTTGCTCAACTATTATCAAACGCAAGTTCGATCATGCATCGAATATTGCACTTATCTCTGGGATGGATCTGCCAAGTACCAGCTGAATGCACTTGAGTCGATCGAAAAACAGGCCAAGAGGTTCATCGGCAATGAGATACTGATCGAGTCTAGGCTCCAGAGCCTTGAATGTCGGGGCCGTGTTGATAGCCAGTCGGTTTTTTTCGGTTACATTTCGGGGAGTGAGCGATGGAATTGCATGAACTAACTCCTCCTAGCCCGTTCCATCATTGGACTACAGGGCGTACTGCGTCATCGGTACATGGTGGAAATCCCACCCATACGCACCAAACGTTTTGGGGATACTTTTATTATGCGTAAAGCTAAGGAGTGGAATTCTCTCCCGCCCGCCATTGTTCTATTTAACAGGGAAGAAGTGGCACAACAAACGTCCCGGCAACACCTATGGTCTATAGTCAAACGCATTACTGAATTACGTGAATTCCTGTATGAAACATTGTTTCAATTGGTATTTCTAATATTTACCCTTGGGTGAAAAAGGATCGATACACGTGGTAGCTAGAATTGAAAAATAAAATTTGTAGTAATTGCTGGTATATAATTTTATTATAAACAACTAGGTAACAAGGTTTACCTACACTTATGTGTTTATCAATAAACAACAATTTACCGCTTAATATATTCTATTTGAAATTGTAGGCTCTTGATATCAGGGATTTTAATATATTTGGTAACCTCTTCCTGCCTCTACCTCATACTAAATACTCCCTTCGTTTTCCATACTGTATAACATTATGTCGGATTCTCTCATGATTTGTTTACTTAAAATGAGACATAAGTACCTTTGTTTGGTACTGGGAGGAGTCTAGTGAGTATGGTGTCGATATGGTTCGTGGAGAGCGACGGTGATCGTTCGGACATGGCCGCGACATAACACATACTGGCCTTGGAACTGCTCAGTGTTTTCTTTTAAGTCCAGAGTAGTACTAAGTACCATAATGATAATAACTGACTCCGTAACGAATTCAAATAGTGGTCGAAGTTATAAGAAATATTTCTCCAGTTTACCCTATCCCAAATTCTGCGCCCACGACTTTAATCTGACACCTGTATATCACTATGTAGTTCAAATCACGATCCAATACCGCATGTATATCTAACATATCTACATGTATGAATTATTCATCTAGTAATACACGCGCTCGCGGGTTATGATACAGTCGAAAAATTATAAAGTTTTAGCAATACATAGTAAATATAGTAAAAATAACACATGAACCGTACAAACTTGAAACTAACGTAACCAGAGGAACTCACAACTCAAACTTACCTAACTTCCTTGAAGCAACGCTTACAAATTGCTCACGAGGACTTGAAACTACTTAATTCTAAGTGAAACGCAATCGTGAGTGGGGCAGCCTAATCCGAAACTACTTGCAAGCAGATCTGGGTGTAATGTGCTGGCGGTAGGCCCTCTCATGAATACTGAACAGGCCGGGACACCGGGACACTTGGGATCGAGAAATGCATTAATTACGACCGGGAATTGCTACGTGGCCGAATCGGTAAACACGGGCAAAAATCTCATCTGGAAGTTCAAAATTAGATTCGTTTGCTGTATGTGTGTTTACTTTTTGCGCTACAGAGTTGCTGGTTTTATAGCAAAGAGAATTAATCACCAAACTCGCTTAAAGCGGGTTGGCGATTCAGACTTATGCAAATAATATGTGCATGAAATTCAAATACGCATCCAAACCAACTTTCTCCTGGGTTGGATTAGGTTTGATAAGTTACTGTAATTTCGCAACAGAACATCTGTCATTAATTTGGTGCAAACTCAAATTTAATCCTCAGCATTGCAGCCCCCTGGGGCACCACAAAGCAGATTATAATAACCAAAACCGTTACTTACCAATTTATCATAACTCCTAAATCCCTTTTGCAATACAGTTGCTGTTACAAAGTTTGAATTTGAAAATTATGATAAGTGTGCAAAATGAATTCATGAATTCAGCTAAGATTTAAGAAGACCTATTCCAAGGCCTTATGTGGTTATTCTTAAGCAAACTTTAACAGGAGTAATGCGTATAGTTAAAACTGGAGTTGGTTCTTCTAACGCGTTATCTAATACCAATTCAAACCACAAAGAAAAGCTTGCATTCAAAGATGCATCGGAGCTACAAGCAGCATAGCAAACGTGGGTATATTCCTATTTGCTTACTGTTCTGTGGCATATTCCAATTGCTTAGGTGGTTGTTTTTAAGCAAACTTTAACAGGTGTATAGTTGAAACATAAGTTGTTCCTTCTAACGCATTATCCAACCAAACATTCTTCAAAGATAAAACTTCCATCCAAAGATGAACGTAGCTGCAAGCAGCATAGCAAAGGTGGAAGATTCGCAAACACCCTGCAACCTTGGCGCGCACCAAAGGTGGTTGTTTACCCTCTCCGCACTCTCTGTGGACTCTGCACTCTACGTGTTTTGTATATCCATACGATTGTGCACTGCGGAAGTGTAAGAATCGATACCGGTGGAGTATGAAATGTAGCAGATCTTGAACTATTGTGTAGGTAATTGGATATACCTAGTGATGTTTATTTTTTAATGTTCTCATCATTGTTCTAGATACTTTGTGCTTCTGTATTATATTCATCAAATGTAGAACTGTTTGGAGAATACGTTGCTGTTAATGTCCTTATAACAAAAATAACTTCGAGCGTCTTTGATGTATTTACACTAACTGTGAATTTTCTTCTTCTTGTAATCGTTGGCGTTTCGCTAGGATGGGAATATTCTACATTTCTATTTACTGAATGAGTAAGAAGTTTTCACACATATTCTTCTCTCCTCTTTAATTCTTTCATTATCTTTTATATCAACAGGGATTACATTGAAGTAGTTCGACATTCATTATATTCACTTGCCGATGTAGTGCATATCCGTATAATCTCTCGTAATGGAGTCTTTCTATTTCGCTCGTATAAGGTTCTCGTTCCTGAAGCAATAAACTTAGCATACTTACCCCTGTTTATTTGCACATCAAATATTACTGACTAAGAATGTTGCTTAAGTTCCGTGTGTGGGATTAATTTTCTATTTACGTGGATGTTATCATAAGCTTCTGCTTTGCACGGATTTTGTCTAACGTTTTCTCCCTGTTGGTGTCGTTAATAGGTGTTGTCAAGATTATGAGCAGCAGCGTCATCTCATCTGGTGAAAGCAGATAACTAAGCACCAGTATCTTTGCCAGGCCTGGTTATTATGGTAAAGCCAAACCAGATGCCAATTTACATTCTAGCTTTATTCCCGTTGCCATTGAAAGACTTCAATGATAGTTCGGACAATCTTGTGTTAATAGCCCCAAAATTGTTTTTCTAATAGAAAATTCGTCAATCATTATAAAAGTTACTTTTTATTGGGTCATTCAAAACGTTAATCAGGAAACTTCAAGCAATACAAACATGTTATGTTTCCTATTCCCATTTATTGCCCCATACAGTACCATACGAGGAAAATACACCAGGAAAACTTTCTGTTGTTCTTTTACTCCCGAAACAACGTAAAAGCATTTGATTGGATGCTTGCCATAATTTAACATACCTATATAACATCACGCTTATTATAACTAATGGTCTAGCATTGTTAGAATTCGTGCCAAAGCACTACTTACTTGAAACAGTTTTGGCATACATGGTTGCTTAAATATTTATGGAAATTGCAGTCCGTAGGATTATATTAGCTCTAATAATATAAAGTGATATATTAAGATTGTCAGTTCATCGTCATTTGCTTCGGCCGCAGCTTGTACAGTTACAACCAGAGTCTTTAAGTCAAGAGTGAATAGGTTACTTCTAAGCAAGCGTGCTTCACCGTCGACCTTATCATCGCTTCCAATCAGGTGAGACGGTGGTCAAACGAGAGCTTATCAATAATGAAATAAGAACACTGCTGAACTGATTTTTTTATTCGCTAGACTTACTATATGAGAACGATGAAACTCGTACTCTGGATCGAATTGTTATTCTCACCACAGCTAAACAATAAAACTCAATAAACTGAAATAATATTATTCAAATGGTGAACTAATTAATTTCAACAACAATAATAGTACTCCACATTGTTTCGTGATAATTTTAATTACCAACAATATCACACGAGTACTCCTCATAAATTGAATCTGTGTCAAGCATTATAGGCCTTGTATTAATTTAGCGAAGTGTGTCAAGCTGGAGATGAATAGGAAACTCGACACTCAACATATGAATCACAATATTCTTTGAAAAGATACCATATAAATCGTGACCCTTAAATCTGTATGGATTGAATCAAAGTGGGCGGAACATGTAACTTGGCCTGCGTAGCCCTTTGAGCCAAAATTGGGGCGAAAGACGTGTCCCCGACCCGCTTGGGCGATCACAGCGTATTTTATAGCTCAGCGTTTAAGTGAGGGTACTCTGTAAAGTCTGATGTTTGAGCACATTCAAATTAGGAATGTACCTTCCGTTTGTGAGTCAGCACTTCAGCTGAAAAAATAGACGAAGGAAAACTAAAAAATTACCATGTGCGATAATTTTGCCTCCGATTTCAGAATTAAGAATTTGAAGTTGACTATTAGTCATACTATCCACATCTGAAAAGTTGTCAAATTTTAGCATTCGTAGGGTTTGACACATTCATAATTGTAAATACTCCATTCTTAAATTCATTCGTGATTAATTTTTATTTCTTGTCTTTTAGAAGCTTCCTAATTTGTTTCTAATTGAAGGATTTGAAACAATAGAACATTAGACGAAGCTGATTGAGCATCACAAGCACTCAGAGGTAGAATTATCACGGGTATTTTAAGGCCATTTTGTTACGGAATTTAGCCAGCATTTGTACTGGTTTTCTTTGTCTATGAAAGCCATTAACGATTCATAATAATTGATGGTTCCTTCTTACTTAGCCTTCTACTTACCTCCATCTTTTCCGACTGTATTTCATCAATTAAAATAAACGCGTTCAGCACATCAAAACCGCGTCCAATACCTGTCAGTGTTAGTTTGTTTTTGGAATATTGTTCGTTCAGTGTCAATGATAAAATTCAAATTCAATTTTCGGAATGCAAGACGTCATTTCACAAAGCGCAACTTGACAGTGTAATACCAGCGTGTTATAGATAGTTCAACCCATATTTGCGCGCGGCGCTATGTGTGGGTTAGCATGTGTGGGTGGTTGATTGCTCGGACGTCGGACGACGACTGTCGCATCACTGCCACACAAATGCATAATGTATAATTACAAGCGTACGCACACATGGCGCCGCGCGCACAGATTAGTTGAACTATCTATATCAGGGATTCCCAAACTATTTTGGGCAAGAGACCCCTTTTCCAAAATGAAATGATACCTCAGTCCCCCATAGCCAAATTACTTTAAAAATCCACGTATTGACTTGCCGAAAATTCTATTTTGTACGAACTTGTGCACGCTTATCGACTTGTTGAGTTTTTTTAAAGTACAACAATGATACTTCCTACTAAGTATCATTATTGTACACGTAACACAACTTTTAGTATCTTGAAAGTTTCAAAATTGAACTTGTGTTAATTAATACGGGTCGCCTTTGTCGACCCCCAGAATCAGTTCTCGTTTATGTCGACCACTTTGGGAATCCCTGATCTATACTGTGATGTTGCCACTGCTTGGAAAATACCTCTTCTCAAATAGAGAAAGCACGAGGATTAATCACCACTATTGCTCAAGTCAAGGCGGAATGACGGTTTCTGACCCGACAGTGTCAGTTTCTTAATCCCAAAGCAAGAAATCGAGAATGTTTCCTCAGTGTATGTGAAGTTGTGAACGTCAACTTGTGTAATCAAACCTCTCGCTCGTGGACATCGGTCTCAACGTAGGGTTGCCAACCTCAATTAACGTCGATTTGTCCGGATCCGATCCGTCAAACGTGACCAGGCACCTCGATTAATTTGGCTTCAATGTTAATCAAAAACCCTGGGATTTGGGACACTGTTGGCAGATAAAGATGTCTCATCGTAAAAAAAACCAAGCAATATTTTTTGTTCGTATCGGAAACGAATCTGCTGCAAATTTTGTTTATTTTGAACAAAATTCATATTTGATTGCTGATTGATTCATCTTCGAAAAATTCTCTTCTGCTCGACAACACAAATTTTGACAAACGAACTATACTGTGCTTTTTAATTTCGTGGACTAAACTGACAGCTGCTATTGACCTTATTTTTTTTAATGTTGCAAGCGCGGAGCATAGTGTTGTAGGTAAGGCTCAATCATAAGTGATTCATCGAATCGATGTGACATGACTCCTGAATTTATTTTTACTAATTGGTGTAAATAAATGATTTATGAATATAAACGTAATATATTTAAATCTAACAGTATTCATACACATAGTACATGAACTTTTATTGTGTTAAATATGAAATCAACAATTTAATAAATGCAATCGATAAAATTAAGTCTGACATACATGAGTAGAAACTAAATAAGGGCCGCTGGTTTCTAAACAAATTATTTTTTTATGCCGTGAAATAGTTTCATTTTCGATCTACTTCGATTTTCGATTAACTTTCGATCACTGAGGATAGTCAGGGTACGACACTATTTTAATGTAACGATAAAGTGACATGAAGTTTATTTAACGATTATTGTTGGTTGATATTGTTGAATAATTGTCAAAATTAGTGATATAGCATTGGCATTGTGAGTAGGAATGCATCGCAATTACCCTGATAAATTCCGTTTCTTAAAAAAAATATTACTAAAATTAAAAAGTACACAGTTACTTCCAGTTTAATAAAATCTTTAGGATAGCCAATTGATAACCTGTTAATTGACATCGAAGACGAGGATATCCGACATATTTCTCGTTTCCTTTATTTTGAATGCCAAATGACACTGACTGCGATTCGCATGAAAAGACATTGATTACATTAGCATAGTTCTACTTATTATTATTTTGTTATTTTATTTTAACATGAAAACTGGGTTTGTTAAAATGTTGGCCTTAGTCCACGGGGCCTCCTTTACGCTGCGTTGTAGTGAGATAAAATCCCACAATCCCTGGTCTTTTCCCCAAAACTCCAGTCGCCTATGGAAGTTTTCTTGGCCCTCTCCTCGCCCCCCGTAAACAAAAAAAAAACGCTTGTTAAAGTTTGAAAATTTTAGCAATATGGTACTACCCGCAGACAGGCGCGACGCGACAATGGTACAAAAAAGCGAATACTATTTTGCATAGACACTATTCTCCTCTTCCTCGCATCGTGTTCCTCATTATTGTGGGTCGTGGTAACAACTTTTCCTTCACCAGTTTGCGCCATCTATGCCAGTCTTTCCAGGGTTCCGTATCCAAAGGGTAAAAACGAGATCCTATTACTAAGAATCCGTGGTCCGTCTGTCTGTCTGTCCGTCTGTCACCCGGCTGTATCTCATGAACCGTGATAGCTAGCCAGTTGAAATTTTCACAGATGATGTGTTTCTGTAGCCGCTATAACAAAAAATACTAAAAAAAATATAAAATAAATATTGAAGTGGGGCTCTCATACAAAAAACGTGTTTTTTTGCCGTTTTTTGCGTAAATGGACACTATTCTACTGATAATGAAAATTGGACGCCGTAACCCGTCTGTGAAAACCTTTAGAAGCAACTTTTGAATCGTCTAACGAAGGACCAATATCTAAAACTTCTTTTTCTTCTTCCTACCCTATACCCAATTTATTTCACAACCACAAGACTCAATATTTCAATAAAGTATTACATTAAAAACATTTACAAAAAAACAAAACCAGTAACAGTAATTTGTTCTGTAAATAAATGTACAAAATAAAGTCGGTTAATAAAATGAAAGACGTAATAAATATTAGATAAAACAAGGAGCTTCAAAGACATTGAAGTAATTTGGTTTACCGAGAATTCAGCTACTAGGTAATAAACCAAAATTAACAAAATATGAGAAATGACGACTGAGTGTTTTCTTCTCTTGTATAAATTACCAGCTTCTAGCCCGCGATTTCACTCGCGTAAAAAGTGTTTTATTATCTCAGTATCATTGTACCGGGGTTAAAAGTAATCTATGTCCTGATCCAGGTTATATAAAACGTTAAAACTTGTAGATTCGCATAAAACTTCAGTCAGTCCGATCAGTCTTTAAGGGTGCCCTAGACGGCGGCACGAACTATTTTGTGTGCGGGGTTAAAATGCATGCTATCTCATCCGACAAAATGTGCGAAGGGGATAGACGCTGTGATGAGCAGTAGAAGCTAGTGCGCATACGAATACACACTCCTAACGCTGTGTGACAAATGAATGATGATTTAGAACGAAAACGAGCACGCGAAATTTTATACACAGACCTTTGGGAATATGGATATCATGAAATAAAATACTGAATGTATCTATTCAAAATAAAATTATTTGCATTATTGAACTACTAATCTATCCCTTTATGGTGACTGTTTTGCAATTTTTCTTCTTCTTATGTTATTTATTTCCCCCCAAAGATGCGTTAAAATTAGTTGTGAAATATGGTACTTTCGACGCTTTTTTTTTACTTTTTTGTTTCCATACAAGGCTAGATAATGATGAGACAAATTGATATAATTTTAATTTTGAACGTTTACCGTCAAACAGTGGAGTAATCGCCATACTACGTTTGTATGGATGAATGACCGACTAGGACACCCTTAAGACGTGAAAAGTAAATAAACTGACGGACAAGACTAGTTTCGAATTTATAATATTAGTATAGATTTTAACATCTTTGTACACAGTTTTCTTTGTTTTGGAATTTATATTTCGAAGAAGTACGTACTTATTTTTTTTTAGAACAAAGGCTAATTAGTAAGATATGAAATAATTTTGCTTTACCTTGGACACCTAGGTTACTTTTTTAACACGCACAACCACTTATGTTCTTATTTAAAATTGCTTGTTATCCTGAAGTTATTATAATTGCTCTTCCTGAGTACAGTTGGCACATACCTGTTTATGAGTGTATTATCTTTTTATACACAGAAAAAAAAAAAAAACTTTTATTCTTAATTAGGGTATCTTATACAATGTATATGCCAGTCCTATCGGACGTTATAACGTAAAACGTGACAACACCAACTTAATTAAACTTTTACCAGCACCGGAGTTAGGTGTCGACAAAATGTGATGAAACATAATTATCATTTCGTTGCGGGATCCAAGACAGTTAAATTCATTCACCGGACTTCATTGCCTAGGCGTTTTTCTGGTGGTCGCCACTGTTGATTCTGGCTTTTAGGAGTTGCAGTGTTTTGGTAGCAGTGCGGTTATTTTGCCCCAAAAAAGTACCAACATCGTACATATTTGGGTAGAGCTGTCTTAGTAAATACTTACTTGCAGACTGAAATCTGACACAATCCGTCAATAGGTGTTGACATCTTCTAGTGTGACTGATAATATATTTGAAGTAGCGAAGAAGAAAAAACCTTTTGTAAAAATTGCAGGGTCTTCTACAGATTAATATTAATCAATGATGTACAAGCGGATGTAAAAAATATGGGGTCAGAACTCATTAGACATCAAAAGAATTTGTTTTCTGAAAAGGGCCCAAAAGCCAAAAGTTATGTTGGAAATAAGACTAGACTAGCACGTGAAGAGTCGACAGGGTTGATATAAACAGATTTATACACCCTTAATATTACCCTTGTATTTTCATTAGCTTAATATCTTTAAGACTCCATACGAAAGAACCTGCACAGTAAGTCGATCAGTACCGTGTAGTGTTGTGCCAGTGTCGCAGTATCGATTGGCCGCGGTAGGCACAAGGTCATACAATGTCGCCGCCATACACAACCGTCTGGCCTAAGGTTGCCGGCATTAAACTAAACATCAATCAAACTGCCTAGCCTTGTCAGTTCGGCTTGCTATCTAACCAGTGTTCATGGAGTCTCTTGCATGTTCTTCTCCATAGAGATCTATGCTTTGGCATGTAATTGCACATTGCTTGCATGAGCTTCATTTTTCTTACTGCCGACTTCCTTAAACATTTCAAAAGTGCCTGTTAATTGTAATAAATGCTTTCAGTTTGAACTATATGCAACTGAATAACAGTATTTTACATGAAGTGACAGTTTTTTTTTGTCCTTGGGAAACGTTAAAAAGGCGCCTGGACTTTTAGGGAAAAGACCAGAGAGTGTGGGATTTTTACCTCCCTAAAACCATCCTGGTGATCGACATCAGCACGTGGAAAGGGGCTCCGTGACCTCTTAAAAGACTACCCTGGAACCCCATCTGTGCAACGCCTGTCAGGGCATATCCCTGGGGAGACCGAGAAGCTTCTCCCCCCCTGAGCCTCGCTGTGCACTGTAGCCACTGTGCCACCGTCTTACCAGCAGTCTTATTGCGTAAGTGAATTCGGCACTGCAAAGGGCTAAGAGTATGAACAATCGACCAATCACATAGACGGAAATCCACATCGTGTCTTTCATCTTGAAAGTCTTTGCCTTGCTGAATTCATACGCAATAAGGCTGCTGGAGTCACATACTGGGCGGACAGAGTCCACAATTTCAACGCCCGTGACCCCGCAGTCCCGCCTGCTTACGATGCAGACGGGGTTTCGGCGTTTTGGGCGCCGAGGCAGTTACTTCCACGACGCTTTCTTCTCAGAGCGGGGTCGGCTCTCTCACGATCCCGCTGATGAAGCGACAGCCTATCCTACTTTAGTCCAGTAACTATGTAACATTTTCCCCTTGGTAAGACTGAAGTCATATTGTCTGGCTTCTGACTACCCGTAACGACTATCAAAGGTCTACAAATATCTGCACCTTAACGTGCTTCCCGAAGCACGGAAGACTTGATATGTAATTAATGGTTATCCATTTACGAAACTGCCTTTGCAAGCTTTGCTTCTTTACAAGATCGACCCAGCATTTAACTAGGGCACTAGACTACCGTATTTTTTTTTTTATCCCAGACTAGCTGTGCCCCGCGTCTTCGCTCCCGTGGACCACCCCACAGGTCCCGTTTTCGGGATAAAAAAATAGTCTATGTCACTCAGGAATAATGTAGCTTTCTATTGGTGAAAGAATTTTTTATATCGGTCCAGTAGTTTCGGAGCCTATTCGGTACAAACAAACAAAAAATATTTCCTCTTTATAATATTACTAGCTGTTCCCCGTGGCTTCACTCCCGTGGGCCATCCCACATGACCCGTTTTCGGGATTAAAAAATTGCCTATGTTACTCAGGAATAACGTAGATTTCTATTGGTGAAAGAATTATTTAAATCGGTCTAGTAGTTTCGGAGCCTATTCGGTACAAACAAACAAATAAATAAATCTTTCCTCTTTATAATATTATTATTATTATATAGTATGGATTAGTATATTAGTATTTATTAGAAGTATAGCTATACGTAACATGGTGGACATTTTTATGTCGCGAGAAATTGGTTTTATGGTTTACGTAACATGCATAAAGGCTTATAGCATTCCCTACTGGCCCGTTTCCCATAGATTGCTTGGAACGGTTCTGGGGTGAAAACATCATATAAGCTTGGAACACATTAAGATGGTATCTGAAGATAGTAGCCTGTATATTTTTTAGGGTTCCGTACCCAAAGCGTAAACACGGGACTCTATTACTAAAACTCTGCGATGCGTCTGTCTGTCTGTCCGTCTGTCACCAGGCTGTATCTCATGAACCGTGATAGCTAGACAGTTGAATTTTTTACAGATGATGTATTTCTGTTGCCGCTATAACAACAAATACTAAAAACAGAATAAAATAAATATTTAAGTAGAGCTCCCATACAACAAACGTGATATTTATGCCGTTTTTTGCGATGATGGTACGGAAGCCTTCGTGCGCGAGTCCGACTCGCCCTTGGCCAGTTTTTCTTATAGAATCTTCAACAAAACATGCAACATGACGTACCTACTACATATTATTATTCTAATAGGTAATAGAGAAGGGAAAGCCTAAGGCTTTAAAACAGCCATTATACCTTTAAAAAGAAGTTTTAAATAAATAAAATATCCATCCTACACTGAGAAATTGAGACTTGTCCTTTAAATTTTTACGCCTATTCCACTGAACGGAATACAATGAAATTTGGCAAGGAGATAGATGGTATCCTGAGGAAGGACAAAGGCTACTTTCAGTACAATAAAATAAATATTGTTAGGTAAGTAGGGTAGAGTAGGGTATGTAGGTAGCTAGTTGACGGGAGCGAAGCCGCGGTGGACAGCTAGTTATATATAAGATATAGATAGCTAGCTGAACATTTGAGACTAAAACATCATCTTTCCATGTTACTTATAGGCGCAACACGTTTTCTTCTTCCATACCGTCCTGTCCCCTGTCACGCTATCACTGACTCCCTTTTCTTTCATATCACTCCTCACACAGTCCATCCATCTTTTCTTTGCCTTCCTCTCCCTCTCCATCCATTCACATTTATATTCATAACTCTTTTAGTAACATTCGTAGTAGCTGACTATAAAACATACTCAATGCAAACTAAAAGTAGCAAATATCTAGTCAAAACTCAAACACAATTTGCTAAGCGGATCAGCGGTATTACAAATAATGAGGCATTTCCCAATATTCCATAATGTACACCTGAACATCCTCCGTGATTATCACGTTTCATTAATTATTAATTACACGCAAACGCCCGTTGTTTGCGTTCGGAAAGCACAGAGCTTTTCACCACAATATGAAACAATAATTATTTAATGAAAATTCGACACGATTGATTTCGTCGAGTCAGATGTTACTACAATACAGTCATTATTCGATTCCGATTATAATGTTTTACTTACATTGTTTATATACTTATTGACCTATCTAATATTGTTAAACTATTTAGCCAATTAATACAAACAATAATACTACAATATGATGCGATAGACACAGCATCAACATCATATCAGCTGAAAGACGTCCACTGCTGGGCATAGGCCTCTCCCAAGCGTCGCCACAATGACCGGTCCCGTGCGTCCCGCAACCAGCGGATCCCCGCAACCTTCACCAGGTCATCGGTCCACCTGGTGGGAGGCTTTCGAACGCAACGTCTTCCGGTTCGCGGTCGCCACTCCAGAACTTTTCCGCCCCATCGGCCATCCGTTCTGCGAGCAATGTGCCCTGCCCACTGCCACTTAAGTTTGGCAATTCTTCGGGCTATGTCGGTAACCCTGGTTCTGTTGCGGATCTCTACATTTCTGATTCGATCACGCAAGGTAACGCCGAGCATAGCCCTCTCTATTGCCCTTTGGGTGACAGTAAGCTTTCTGATGAGGCCCATTGTAACCAACCACGTCTCAGAGCCATATGTCATCACTGGCAACACACACTGGTCATAGACTTTTGTCTTGAGAAACTGGTAAGTTGGACGAGAAGATACCGCGCAACTTCCCGACCCAGCATGCATGACCCTGCATGACCAGACAGCATGCAAAAACAAAATTATAACAAAAATAATTTAAAATAATAATGTAGAAATACACACTTTTAGATAGACCTTGCTTTCTTAGAACAACCGTGGATATGTTATTTACTCGTAAGTTTGGTATTCACAGCTTCAAAGAATTGTAAAACATCAGAACAAAGACATTATCTTTATTATGACTAATACTTCATGAGAACAACATTGTGCTTATTTGGAGCTTTATGAGAACGTTCATACATGGAATAGATATATCCACATCCAGCACCATTCACTTGTTTCTCTACTTTGATATGTCAATTGTGTACATACATTAACCGTATAGTTCGGACGGGGTACATTTTGGGGCTTGACAAGCATACCTCCGCTGGCTCAGCCGCGGCTCATTTTGGACCCCAGATTTACGTCATACGACATCCTAATTAATAACTTAATTATTGATTAAGATACCTAACGAATCTTTTGTGGCGGCTTTAATTAAAATAGTTGGATAAAAAGCTTACATGTTAGCGCAAATATTTTTTTTAGATTAAGTGCGAAGTTTATTAATTTACATTTGTTAAAAACAAGTGTAATAATACGATAATCGCCATTTTGATCTCAGTGGTGGTCGAAGCTAAAAAACATAAAAATGCAGATTTTGGACACCCAAACTCCACGACAGGGGTAAAGGTTTGCTAATTGTTTAATTATTGGTCGAATTCATCCATATTTCAAAATAAATAATTAGTGGTAATGAAGTTATTTGTTATTCAAAGTCGAAGTTAGGCGCCAATCGTGTTTGTTTACATTTTTATTTTACACAAATATCACCCTTCCACATGTAAAATTGATTACAAATATGACAATTATGTCTCTAAATATAATAAACAACAAGAAGAAGCCCTGATTTTAACGTAATTAACAAACACCAGTCCAATAATACGTAAAATTCATTACCACTACTTTATTTTTGTTAAATTTCCAATTCGTCAAGTAGATTGTTTTTTTTTAATGTAATAGTTGTGTGGCAAAACGATTTTAGCAATCGATTTTATTTATGCTATCCACTCGATTAATGAGCGATTATACCAAATCGATTCTTAAAAAATAGAAAAATCCTGTTTTAGGCTTAAAATACAATTAGTACTTAAATTATTACTATTAATTATTTCTTAAAGTAATCTTAATAGATTTTTGGACATTATTTGACTACAACCAACTAAACAATTTCATCGAACCGTGGATAATTTCGCGCCGAATTATCTATCCGATTCAAAATTCAAATTCGGAATGCGTTCGCTATTCAAAACTATTTTGTATAAAAATAATAATGATTGAGTCTTTATGTTTGATAGTCTCAGAAGAATACAGAGTGCCTAGTATATTTTTATGTAAGTTTGTAACGCAAGTGTAGATATATTTAGTTTCGGGGAACCAACGATTTTGTGATTATTCGTTATATTGCAATGAGTGTCGTACTGGCCCGGTGGCTAAAGGCCTCGCCTTGCCTGAGGTCATGGGTTCAAATCTGGACAAATACCAATGATTTCCATTTTCAAATTCATTAATGTACTTTCTAAGTATATTTTAGAAATCGTTGACAACGGTGAATGAAAACATCATGAAGAAACCTGGTCTTATAGTCTCAAATCGCCAACCCGCATTGAGCAAGCGTAGTGATGAATGTTCGTGCCTTCTCTGTATGAGAAGAGGCCTTTGCCTTGCAGTGGGACATTTATAGGCTGGTATTATTATTATAATTATATATTGAATAATGAGTTGAGAGTATGGTATGGTTAGGTTTTGAATTCGGTCGAGTTTGTTGTAATGTTATGAAAATTGGTTATTCTATACATACTTTTAAAATTTTATTTTTATTCATTTTAAGAACATAAGTTTGGTTTGTATTTACATCTGCATACCCCGAAAACTATTAATATCAATAACCTTGTGCGTATCTTCTTGCGCGGTTCCTTTCCAAGCGAGTTATGGCATGGTTGTCAACCAACTAAGCTGAAAATCATCTAGAAGCATGAAATTTGGCAGAAAGGTTCCTCAAGTGACGTAATTGTGCAGTAAGAAATGATTTTTGGAAATTGCATCCCTAAGGAGGTAAAAAGGGGTTTGAAAGTTTGTATGAAAAATCTAATTCCTTCGGCCATAATTCTTGAAACTTAGCTTGTGCTAAGTTTCAAGAATTATGGCCGATATTATCTTATTCTATGTAAACAATATAGGTCGCCATTATTAGTTTTTCGAAACCCCCAAATGACGATTTAGGGGATGTTGAAGTTAGTATGGAAGAATCTGATTTCTTGGGTCAATCAACATGAAACTTGGCACAAATACCAACCTAAATAAACAATAAAGGATTTCATTATTAGTTTTTCGAAACTACCCCCAAAAGATGATTTAGGGGGTGTTAAATTATTTTTGAAATATCGTATATTTAAAAAATAATTTAACACCTCATAAATCACATATTAAATATTTCTTTGGTTAATAAATTTGAAAATTTACATAAATACCCATCCTAAGTGAACCATAAAGGTTTTCATTATTAGTTTTACTTATCTAGTCCCAAAATACGATTTTTGGGGAGTTAAAGTGCTTTGAAGAATTTTATTTCCCGGGTTAATAAATTTGAAATTTGGTACAAATACCAACCTAAGGAAACAATAAAGGTGGACATTATACATTTTTCGAAACTAACTCAAGCTAAGAATCTTACTGGACAGGGTTTCGTTTTTGACGTGGTTTTCTAGGGAAGCACTAAGGCACGGTTTTGCGGCAATTCAACCTTTAAGGAAGTGAAAAGGGTAAAAATTAGTTTGTATGTAAAATCAAATTCTTTGGGGATAAAGTTGATGATCAAAATTTACATAAAACATTTTGAAAACTCCCTCCCAGATTGGGTTTAGGGGTGTTAAAGTTTTTTTTGAGGCAACTCACTGCGCAATCTGACTAACATAAAATGATAAATAAAAAAATTTAATTCAAAAAATCAAAAAACCCGACTGCTTTTAAAGCGACTAAAAAGACTTAAACAAGGAGAAAATCTTGCTGTGCAGTCGGAGGATACATATTCGCGAGCTAGCTGACGAAAACCAGATGTATGCTCCGACTGCACAGCATGATTTTCTCCTTGTTTAAGTCTTTTTATTTCGCTTTTAAAGCAGTCGGGTTTTTAGATTTTTTGAATTAACTTTTTTTATTTATAACTTTTTAGATATCTGTTTTTAAGATTTAGGTACATTTAAACATATGTGTTTTATATTTTCGAAATCACCTCTTAAAGCCCTTTATTTTGATACCCCACACGATGGGTTTGGAAAAAAAAAAATTTCCTCCGCAATATGGCGCCCAAAATCTGCCATTTTTTCAATTTTAATGTAGCCAGTGACACTCGCGGGGTTAAGACGAATCGATTGACGTATGAATCATCAAAATCGGCCAACACGTTTGGCCTCTAGAACGCCACATAGGAACAAACATACATACATACTTACATACATACATACATAGACTGATAAACACATTACCCTCCTTCGGCAGTCGGGTAAAAAGAGAAGAAAGGAGTGAATAGCATATTTAGGTTGTTCAAAACTAGACCCTCAACGGGGCAAAAAGGGTTGATAAGTTTTTAGGGGAGGATTTTACTTTGTGGCGATAACCTAAAATGTATTATTGTTTAAGTCAAATAACGAATCGTCCCAATCCAATAAACCCACCAACCCCAAACCCAAATCCACGATACCCAGTTTTTAATAGTTTAATAATATCTTATTTTTGGTTGCCTTTACTAACTGCATATAAGAAAATCATTTATAGGATAAACGAAATCACGCGAACATAGTCGCGGGCGGAGTGCTAGTCATACATAAACATACTCATATTTATACTGGACATTCTGTATAAAACCGTCTGAAATGATCAATGTAAAACTCTCTTTTATATTAAAATGTGCCCGATAAAACATTTTGAATACCGACTGCATTCCAAATTTGAATTTTGAATTCTTTTACGTTCGGCGAATTCGGCGCGAAATTAGCCACGAATCCTATTTTTTTTTTCATTTTATTCTTCTGATAACATTATGAAAGCATTTATGTATAGTTATTACTATATATTATTACTATAAGTTGTTATTTTATTTTGTGCCTAAAAACTAATTTTAATTTTAAAACAATACATTTTCGAAAATCACTTTTTTATTTAAATGAATAATTTTAAATAATCGAAATACACTTAATCGATTAGGCTGAATGCAGTTTTAATCGATTATGAGACGCGTGAATGGACAGCAAAAAAAAAACAACACCAAAGAAATGTCATGTTGCAAGGTTGCATCAAAATTTTAAGCAATTTTTTTCCAGATTTTGGCTTGTTTTTTTATGAATTTTTGTATGACAAATTAGGAACATAAGGACGCAAATAAAATGAGTATATCTTTGTGTTGTCCTTTTGCATCTTTTCAGCAAGGGAAAAGGATGTTTATGTACATATTTTGAGCAAATCTAAATTGTCTACCGTTTGGAAAGGTGTAGTAATTCGTATTTTGTACACATTTTGCAGTAGACTGACGCGGTTTAACCGAGCGCAACATGTAAATAAAGATATTTTTTTCAAATTTACTGTGTAAGATAGCTGCGTAAACTTATTTTTCTGAATAAATTCGAATGTTGAAAGTTCAAGTAAATTCCTGAATTTCATGACGTACCTAATTTGCAACAACCTGTCGACTCAGCTGGTGTGTCATGTGTCAAAATCTTGTCGAGCAGAGTGGTTAATATCGGAGAGCTTTGCTGGTTACTTAAATATTCTCCATGCTGTCTACTGGTTCTAACTTTATAAAGACAAGCTTTAGAGTGACGTCATTTTATTTTTCGTATTTCTCTCAGCATGTTTACCCTAAAAATCATTATCAGCTTATAATTTTATTCATCTAAGGGATACTGTCCCACAGCTGGACAAAGGCCTTCCCCTAGTTCTTTCAGGTGCTCTTCTCCCGCATCTTCTTGAGCCAGCCCTCTTCTCTTTTTAGACTGGCCTGCTATATTTCAGAGCAATCAATCTGCCTAGCCTTTTTCCCAACTATATTGGGGTCGGCTTCCAGTCTTACCGGGTTCAGCTGAGTACCAGCGTTTTACATGGAGCGACTGCCTATCTGACCTCCACAACCCAGTTACTGGGTAACACGGTACCCCTTGGCAAGACTGGTGTCAGATCTCAAGCTTCTGACTACCCGTAACGACTGTCAAAGATCTTCAAATGACAGCCGGGACCAACGGCTTAACGTGCTCTTCGAGGCACGGAGGAAACTCGGTATGTTGAAATGGTCAACCATCCACGGACCGACCTCGTCAAGCGTTGCTTAACCTTGATGATCGACCTGTGCGGTTGTTATTATTTAGCCACGAGCTCCTCCTATATTTCAGAACAATAACATCAATTGCCAAATGATGCCGAAATGTGTCATTGCGCCCACGATTTATATACCTGCTACCATTTTTAGGGTTCCGTACCCAAAGGGTAAAAACGGGACCCTATTACTAAGACTTCGCGATCCGTCTGTCTGTCTGTCTGTCTGTCTGTCTGTCTGTCTGTCTGTCTGTCTGTCCGTCTGTCTCCAGGCTGTATCTCATGAACCGTGATAGCTAGACAGTTGAAATTTTCATAGATGATGTATTTCTGTTGCCGCTATAACAACAAATACTAAAAACAGTATAAAATAAATATTAAAGGGGGGCTCCCATACAACAAACGTGATATTTTTGCCGTTTTTTGCTCGATATTAATAACGGCAACAGGTAGACGCTTGAAATATTCACAGAATGTTTAGTTGTATATTTACTTCAAAAAATAATAATTAATTAATTAAAATAAAATAAATTACACCATACAACAAACGTGATTTTTATGCAGTGTTTTGCGATAATGGTACGGAACCCTTCGTGTGCGAGTCCGAATCGCACTTGGCCGGTTTTTTTATACCGCATTTAATGCAAATAAACGGCTTTTACTTTAAATATTTCTGCAACCCTTTGCTGTAATTTCAGCGAACCTTGTATTGGACGAAATACCTTCGCTAGACCAAAAAAAAATCCACGAAACCCTTCTGAATTCGAAATACCAGCGATAACTTATCATGCTTTTGAACGAGTACTTCTATTTAGAGATCTCTCTTAAATGTCAAGTCACACCTTTTTTCGAACATTTCAACGGATTCAGATCACTAGATCGACCTACACAGAATTTCAATTTCATTAAGTTGCTAACTAAAAGTTTCATCTATTCCTAGCGTTTAATTTCCTGTCTTTGTCGGCTCTATTATTCATGGTCCCGGTTTACGAGAGCATGTTATTTAGGCGGAGTTTGAATGGGAGACAAGTCTCACGTGAAGCATTCCGGTTTTGTAGGTCGCTTTATATGCGGAAAAGTCGACATGATTTGCTTTTGTCAAAATCTCAGCATGATATATTGTCTTTTTTTTCCGAAAGTGAAATAGTTTTGGGATGGCAATATTCTTCTGGGCTAAAGAGCTTTAGTTGGTATGTGAAATTCTTTTTCATTAGTCCACATTTTGGAACAAAAGACCAAACGTTTTCCTGTTAGCTGACCGGTACTTTATATTATCTATAGATAATTCAATTTATGGGAAGCCCGCAAAAAGAGCCGGCCGATAACGAACACGCAGAAATTCCTGGAAAAATACTCGTACTCAGCTAAAATGAAACTATTAATTTCAATATTCGAGTTTATCCTTTAAATAGACGCTTTGAGATACTTACTCGTAGTGGTCCACCGACTCTTTGAATGTAATCTGTATGCATAATCTAGATTAAAAACAGCAGCTTTTCACACTATGTAACTTTGAGTTCTTTCATAAAACGAAGCATAGGTACCAGTCCGGGTAAAACCGTCATAAAAGTACCAGGAGACCCGTATTTAGTTGATACCATTAGCAAAAATAGTCAGAATGCGTCGGCACGGGCGCCCCCTTTCGAATATGGGTCACAGTGGCATCTACACAGGCAGGGCTGTCTCGACCGATCGATCTAGCGACGAGTCTGTCTCTCATTTTACACAGTTGAATGGGATTTGCCCAAAATCTCATGGCACGGTTTACAAATTACTTGAGTGCTTGAAAATTTGTACGTTAATGCAGATAAATTCAATTGGAAACGATTCGCAGATGTCGCGGCGCCGATGTCGTGTTTTTGATCGACTCTGTTGTTTATTTTCGTGGCACTGCTTTTACCAGTAGTAATTTTATTCGTCTTTGTGAATTAATTGAGTTGCTTAAGTGTGTCTGTGTATCTAGTTATCGGTAAGCGTTGAGATTGGAGAAAATGTATTTGAGATATACAACTTCTACAATGTTTGCGGTCTCGGATTTGTGGTTTCTATCCGGGGCTTAATTATTTTGTTTAATCACCGCATCCATCAAACTTTAGTCGATTAAATCAACTTAGCTTATACCAAGTTCAAGTTTTCCACATTTTATAGTCGTGCCCCGTTCGCCGCAACTTCCTAAGCCGAGTAACGTACCTCAACCGAAGTGCTTTTAGACTCATTACCGAACCCCTTTCGGCGGTCCCTGCGCCTTAAGTGTCCCCTTTCCTATGAAGGTTTAAAGGCCAATGGTTTTAGAAGGCACGTGTGATCTGAATACCAATTGTAGAATTTTGTAAGCTTGCGAAAAGATACGCACAAAGTTTTTACGTTAGGAAAAATAAACTGTTTCTCTTGAGCAATAAATTTCTCCGAAGTTCGCTGTCACGATCAGGCGGGTACCCTTGTCGTTCCGATTATCTCGGCCGGGATCTGTAGATTAGCCAGTCGATCGTATGACCATTTTTATGTCTCGTTATGTCTTCCGCGTGGCTCGGCTCTAATAAAAGTACAATTTATGTCGCACACGAGTTTTTATTGTAACTGCTACTCTTGTTTTCCATGTCGTTACTGCTGGAATTTCTTCTCTCTCCGATATTGGTCACGGCAGCTATTTTTTCCCTTAAACAAATGAACAGGAACAACTTTATGTAACTGAAACGAACTAAATGAATTCATTTCCGCAGTATCCATTTGTTTATTCATTTGCCCGTTGGTATGAAAAACTCTAGTTTAATTTTAATTATCTTCATTACGCTGCAGCTTTTTACAGCAAAAAGCTGCAAAGAGAAAACGAACATCGTGCTTTTTGTAAACACTTTTTTCCTGGAAGCACCTCTTAATGTTGATTAAATGCAGTGTTTTTAGGAATTTCTGTGCGCAAAAGAACACTTGAGTGTTGGGATCCGGCGAAGCGTGTTGCGAAACTGCTAAATCGTGAAAAAGATTGGAAACAATGGCGCTCTCAATAGTTGTTAGTGCGCGGAAATTACAGGGAGCTCCCGATTGGCGCCCGCGGCGATCTCGCGCCGAAAAACAACGCGATTTCGGAATTGGATCACTCGATAGTTTTGATTGCTTTTGGAGTAATGGTTGTCTTTCTTTATTTTATTTTACAAATTCCGATGGTCTTTGTTTTGTTCTTTTTCTTGTAATAAACTTTTAGGTTGTTATCTCTTGAGAGTTTGAGAATGAACATGAAGTTATTTGGTATTTTATTTGCTTCTAAATTGTGCGCTTTCTTTTCCTTTGATGCCGACGTCGTTTCATATCTGTTATGCCTAACAAGGATTTGTAACTGGTCTGTAAATAATAATTTATTATTATATTGAATTTGTTTGCTTCCTTTTTTTTTGTCCAACATATGAGCATGCATCCATCTATTTAACTTATCGAAACACCCATAATGAACAGTAAATCAATCCCTACCATACTCGTATTTAAATTTATTTTGTTTTGTAATTTGTACCTTCAATTTTAAACGAAATTCGTATGAAAGAAGATAATCATGATGTGCAGTCAGAGGATACATACATATTCGCGAGCTGGCTGACCAAAACCAGATTTACTTTTTAAAGTCCGGCTTTTTATCAAGACTGTCAATTTTCGTAGTGGTAACCGTAGTTGCAGCATTATACCAAACAGTATTTTGCAGGTAGCGACCTATCTGAAGTCCAAAACACAGTCACTGGATAAAACGATACTAATTGGCAAGATGACTGGTTTTCAGAATCATTAATACATTCACTACCATAAAAAACAAAAAGATAATGATAATATACAACTTATAATAGGGATATCTCCTGGGTAGAAAAATGATAATTCTATTTAGTCCGTCAGTAAGATTATCAAATAATATTGTACACGTATTTTTTGCTTTATCAAATAAATAAAAAATTACGAAGTTAAAGCGCATCAAAGTTCAGGAATGGGGGCTTGTGACGTCACTAAGGCAGTATAAAGTGTACTAACAGCGTGACGTCACACGATATTTCAACGCATTATATCGTCGTCACTTAATGTTTACGTGTCAAAAGAAAAAATACGTGTCCAAATTTTTTTATTAATCTACCTGACGGACAAAAAACTAATTTTCATACAACAAAACTTATAATAGTAAGGTGGAAACATCAAACTATTAATGCGATTATACCATTTCGGTAATGGCGGACTGTTCTCAGCTTAACTGCCGTATCTAGGTTACTGGGTCAGCGCGAATGGCTATTTTGTGCTATTGGTAATTTATAATGTATCGATTTGTCTACTTGGATGACTTTATTATTATTTTATGGTTTTATCAGTTGAATATAAAAGACGATTTAAGAAAGGATCTAAAACATAACTGCATTTATAGAAACACTAGCTTCCGCCAGCGGCTTCGCCCGCGTTAAATTCTCATCCGTGTTTTAGTCGTATCCTGGACATGGTCTATCCGTGTGCCAAGTTTCATTCAAATCCGCAGGCTTATTACGTATCTTTTGCAAGAGCAAAACGATAGCGATCAAACGCTTTATGTCATAAAAGTCGGAATTACCTGCAGTGTAGGTATGGTAGGTCCTACACAATCGTTTGCTAATCGCTCGCTGTTTGACAAATGCACTTATTTAAAAAGAAATCCGCCAAGAACTCTAAATCTTCTGTATGGAAGAGCAATTATTGCGCAAAAATCGCTAAAATATTTTTACTCATAAAAATTGATGGCTGGAATTTCTTCATAACTGAAATAGCATATGTAAATCAAATAATATTTTGCAAACAAAACTGTTCAAAAGGAGGTTCAATATTTATATTTTGGCATCGAGCGGACGCACGGCCAGTACTGTGTTAACATTGGGGCGTATATCGCCTTATTATGGATATTTTTTTACGTGACTTCGCCTTCGTAATCTAGATGTACCACAGGATTCGTTCTATTACAATTCGTTCTACGAAATAATATAAGTTTACAAGTCTACATTGAGATTTTCTCTATAGAAAGATTTCTTTAATATGTTTGTATTGTTTTTAGTTTAACTTATTTCAGACTAACAGTGCCCAAGGGAAATAAGTCGTTAAAAGTTCTTGTGCCTATAAAATAAATAAATAAAATACGCGATAAATCTCAACGAAGAAAGTCCTCGAGGTTTTCATTTGTAAAACGTAGCTAAGTCGTGACTGACATTTTCTTTTAAATATTTTATATGGCAGTGGTGGCCCCGTATCGTATTTTGTAGGTCGTGGGTTCGAACCCAGGCAGGCGCTTTTCTTTGTGTAAATTATTTCATCAGCACTACTCTCAAAACGGTGAAGGAAAACATCGTGAGGAAACCGGCATGTCCTAGAACCAAAAATTCGAAGACATTTGTCATCCACCAGCCCGCACTGGGCCCGCGTGGTGGATTACGACCCGTAGCCTCTCACAGAGAGGACGCCTGTGTCCCAACAGTGGGCACATTAATAGGCTGAAAATGATATTATGTCTATGGATAAACTACAATCGATATCTTCTAGTCCACACCTGAGGCCTTAGTGCGAGTTTATACTCACGCTTAATCGCTTAAGGTAAACGTCAAATTATATTGAAATTGGATAAGCGCCGTGTACACTTGAAATAAGCTGAAAATCCCTAGCATTGGTTGGAATAATAGGTCACTTCATGACTTCACCTCAATCCTCACGGTGAGAAGTCTACTGAATCGACCGAATGTACTTTTGAAGATCTAAGGAACGCTAACATCGAATAGGTATACAGTTTCAGTTGCGGTTACATAACAAGTTCGTTTTCTATGTTAAACAGCTATATTGGCAGAAAGCCCACGTAACACGTAATCCGAAAACTTATCTTAATTATAGTGGGGTACAAAAACAAGGGTCCATGTTTACCTGGAGCATTAAAGAACGCTTCATTTGACTTACGTTAGACGAATCCACCAATTTATTGAGACCTCTGGTTAGGGTTGTTCAGCTAAAAATCGTAGGTACGGAGTTATGATCTCTCTTCTTCATTATTGATTAAAATCTCGGCTTGGGCCTTAAAATACGGTGAATTATTTTGCTTTGGAATTGGAAAGCTAGACATGACGCCACAAAGTTAAGAATTCTTTTGTATTCAAATGGAGAAGCTATTGGAAATTGAGTTTTAATTGTATCTTACTAAAACGTGAATGGCTTTAACAGAAGTGGCCAAGTTGGCAGTGACGAACGTGAAACGAAGTCAGGTTACATTGGACTGTTTTACCACTGAACACTACACAAACCTTAAACTAAAGACAATCTCAACATAGCCACTTCTAGTGCTGCTACATTTTACTTCAATGACTTCAAATTGAGTTTTAATTGTATCTTACTAAAACGTGAATGGCTTTACCAGAAGTGGCCAAGTCGGCAGTGACGAACGTGAAACGAAGTCAGGTTACATTGGACTGTTTTACCACTGAACACTACACAAACCTTAAACAAAAGACAATCTCATCATAGCCACTTCTAGTGCTGCTACATTTTACTTCAATGACTTCAAATTTTTAAAAATGGAAACTTAGCAAGATGGAGGCAGATAACCCAGCGAAGGTTTAAAAATCGAACGTTTCTAACCAAATCCTGACAGCCAGCCCTATTCCTAGTGTTTTCTCAGGCCATAATTTCTAAAGCTACCACTGTTTACCCGAGATCTTGTTTGACTGGACGCCTTCTTTCTGGTTTTCCTTCGATCTGTTTGTATTAACGTGTGTTTTGTTTTGTTGCAGGTAAGGGAGGAAGCGGAAATAACGTGGAGTATCGGCACCTGTATCGACTTTTAATCGGTTCAAAGACCGGACGGAAGGGAATTGAGGTGATCCTCCGGTGTATCATTCAAACCAAACCGTTCCTTAGTCCACATTTTCCAAAGATCACCCAATCTATTTGAACTAATATTTAAATAAGTCCACCTATTTATAAACAATTTTAATATTTTACAAAAACGCTTTTGAAAAACAACAATTTATCAAGATTCATGATTTAGAATTTTACTATGATAATACATCTGTAAAGTTTTCCCAGTTGACAAACTGAGAGATAACAAGGCTGGTTGACAAAGTGACATTTAGCGATAACGATTTTCAAGAAGTTCAAAATGTCTGGGATTGTATGTACAAGCGTTACCGAAATGCCACGTGACCAATTTTGTATCGGTTCGTCCTCAAGGTGGGCTTATTAACTCCAAATATTGGTCCTTCGATACACTCTAATTTACATAAAACCTACGCAGAAATCAATACAACACACACTACAAGAGAAACGCTTCGTAAATTTTAACAAAGCAGGCACCCAATTTTAGGTTTCACGCTTCAAGTCTGAGACCGGTCGAGTGCACCATTTAGCGCTCAACTACGGATTACTGCACGCTCGCGTTCAAAACAGCTCTCGTACAGCGGTTACTGTACGAGACTGACGACGCTAATACATTTAAACCGAGTTTAATATCTGTAAAGTTTAGCAGGTTGGAACACGTGGTGGAACCGGCCTTGCAACGTGTAGGGCTAGGCGATTAGTGTAATGTACAAGGTAACTTGAGGGGTATGGCTTCTTTAACCTAGCATTTTTCTTTCCTTGGAAAATGTATCGTAAAGAAAATTGTATACCGTTTACCCTGTAATATTGCCTTGAACTAAATAGGTAATAACTTGTAACTACCACAATCATAATACCTCATTTAATGATGATGGAATCTCCAAATTGTCTGCAAGAAGACATAAGTGTGCAATCATCTGCCAAAACTGTTACATCCGTAGCCAAAGTCTAGTCTGGGCTGGACTCAGTTGGTTACTTCAGCCAGTTTTATACTGTAGATAAGAAATTATGAAAAAAAATGTGCTGGCAACTGTCTCAAAATTCACTTATCTTTCACACAATCATGCAATCTGCGTTTTTCTTTTGCGTCGGCGGCCACTGCTAGCGACGGCAATTTGAAAACTTTCCATACCGCCAAGCGTTTCAGTGTGTGTCAGTCTCGTCAGCTCAAAGAAATTGACGGACCGTGACGGCTATGACAGCCGAATCTTGTGTTCAGTGCAATTGCGCAGCCAATAGTTGTTGCCGGCGCGGGGTTCCGTACTGTTTTCTCATACCCAATACTATTTTTATGTTATGATTTTGTTTTAGCATACGAATTTAAAATGGAAAAATAACTTCTTGGACCAGCGACATCAAAATAAGAAACTAAAAACATCGTCTACATAAACTACCGTCGTCGTAATCTGATTGTACCCTTTCCTCAACACTTGCTTTTTGTTTGTACAGAAATCTGAATCTGAAGGTATTTCAAAATACTGGCTTCTTGTTTGTCTTTTTTCATCAAACATTTTTTCTTTGTTAGCCATCCAAATTCATACCCAACTTAACCCAACACGTTTCATAATAATTAATGTTGTGCTTATCTTTCGGAACAACCACATTTCTCCAATTATTTTTCTCCTAATGACTCAGCACTAAACGAATTTTAAATTGGAATAATAACTTCTTGGACCTGCAACGTCAGAATAAGAACTCTAAAACATCGTCTACATAAACTACCGTTGTCGTAATCTGATTGTACCCTTTCCTCAACACTTGCTAGTTGTTTGTTCTAAAGCCTGTCAAGTTCTCAGTAACAGTTAACTTTTTCATTATCACCTGTTGGTAACCGACTCTTCACTTACATTTACAACTCATTTTAACTTCCTCGGAGCTCGGACCTCGCTTTTTCTTTCTACTTGTTCTACTTAATGCTTGTTTTTACTGGAAGCAGAACTATTTGGCTGACTAAATTGACGCTTTCTTTAATACTTTAGCGTTTCTCTTGTATCTTCTGTTATACTTTGTGTATCACATAATGTGTTTGGCGCATAATGCACCACAAACCTCAATTCGTAGGTCAGACTCATTAATAACATTGTTAACTCAATTTTACTTGCCATAAGTCTAGCAAAATGCCCTTTCACGGAGTAACACACGTAATACACTACTGCGACAGGCTGTTAGTTGAGATGAGACCCAGATCTAAGATTTCACGAGTTCTCATGACAAGTTTATAGTCTTTTATAGCCTTTCTGTCGCCTGTCGTGTGCCACTTTCTCATAGTTTGTTCCTTTGGGGCGAGTTTTTAATTACCGTCGAGATTGCGGCTTGAGGCTTCTACGACCAATATTGTATTTGCTGTAAACAAGTTTTTACTTTTGTACGATATTAATCTTTTAGTTGGACCATTGGATCTGTCTTTGTGGGCTTTAATTGGAAATCTATTTGATATGTCGATTTATTTCGTTTTCTTTTATGTGAAAATGATGTGGCTATTTTTTTGCGGCAGGTGGTCGATACACTTGTTCTATTAAGTTTGTAAATTAAGTTTTAAATTAATCGGTTTCCAGGGAGACTATCAACATATTAAAATAATCAATGACATCAAAAGACGATAATGGTCATAGCATTCGAACGTTGTTAGTCAATGTATTACCTATTTCCTATTGTATGGGCAGTAGGACGGCACCAATTGTTATGAATGCTACCTGAGCGCTACCATGTAATGTCACCAAACAATATCACGACTTGTGTCACGGATATAATCGCAACTTCGTGAGAGATACGACAAAAAGCGTGACACAATGTCTTCTCACGATACCAAACCATTAATTTCGTTTGTTTATTTGCATACCGTTAATGACTTACAAATTGCTAAGCAAACATTGAGTCAGTGTGCTCGCTACATCTTTCACGACGGGTCTAGCAATTGTATATCTTTGTAACAAGATTATAAGCATTTGCATACATAACCGCGTCAACGTGACGAGAATATTATTATGAATACTAGTTTAACGTCGCGTCTGTATTTCTAGGAGAAATAGAGGTACTGCTCTACATCTATATTTTATTATCTTTACTTCTATGACTAGCTTTTGCATCTCCTAGAACTCAAAACGACTTTGTCCGATATAGAAATCGTACACGAAACGTCTCAACGGTGACCCCTCAATAACAGCACGGAATTACGTATCTACATACAGTGTAACTAGAGCGAAAACATTCCGTGTAACTGGAAAAAACTACGAAAAGAAGTAAAGAACCTTTTTAGGGTCCCGTGCCCATTAGGAATTCGTATGATTCCGTCACGTCCGTCCGCCTGTGAGACATTCTCGTGATGCCTTCTGCGACGATATATGAACGTGCGGGGCGGAAAACGACGAAGGTGTGAAATGGACTACCTTTGAGTTATGAGTTGTACGATTTCGTTTGTATGAGGTATAAGGCTGGGGTGTTGGAAGGAGTCAGTGAATCAACGCATTAGGCCTATGTGGTCTTTAATTTCATAATGGCATCAACATCAAAATAAAGAAAATCGCGTTCCATTGTTCCTATGGCTGGTATTGTGGTTATTAGATTGCATTTTAATATTTTCAAATAATGCGCTCTACGACGACGCATGGTCGGTGTTTAAAGAACATGAAATCGCCAAGTGAACACAGAACAATGGACATGCCTTTCGAATGTAACAACATTATCCGATTCAACGTTTTCATTTTCATGCATCAACGATTACAGAAAGTAACTATCTACCAGGAAATCTATGGAAACCTTCGGAAAAATCGATTTATCGTGTTGTTACTGTACTTCTATTCGTTGAAGGCACTTAGCAACCACGGTTCATTGGTTTATTGGAGTTGCAAGGTCCCGCATATGTCAGCGACGCCAATTTAGACCAATAGTAACCAATCTGCACCGGATTTCATTTGCACGACCCGACCTATTCGAGTTCAGGGTCTTGTTGCTGTTTTATTATTAATATAAAAACAATTCTATTGACGTATTCCTTGTCTATTGCTCAATAAATTATTCGGTGTCTGCTGAATTAATTTGTTTGGCTGCTAACGGGATATGAAATAATTATGATAATGGTTTAGTCGAAGGTAGTGTTAATATACCGAGTGACAATACGAAGCTTCAACAAAAAATCGTCTGTCCCCTCTATTTTCTTTGTTGGCATTGACATTTGACAGTTTATCCATATGATTAATGTCTTTATTCTACTTTGGTAATAATAATTGACTTTCAACAAGTGTATTTATATTATAGCACAAAAATTATATTTGGCTGTTCGTAGGTAGACCCTACCTAGACAAAACAATTTTGTCTAGCGTTGACGAAACAGTTTTTTGTTGCTGTTTTGTTTTCGTATGTGATTGTTTTTTCAAAAGAGCGATAATATATATATATATAATCGGAATCTCGGAAACGGCTCCGACGATTTTCATGTAATTTAGTATGCAGGGGTTTCGGGGGCGATAAATCGTTCTAGTTTTTTTACTTTTAAATAAGTCTTTAGTTTTTAATAAGTCGAAGTTGATATTTATTTCACTGCATTGCTATTTAGCATTGATCAAAGAAGATTAGTTTCGGTCGCAAACGTTCTTCACTCACAAATTAGAGATGAGCAGTAAGATTGCTCGGCAGACTGATCAAATGAGGAAGGGGCCACTTCAGCAGAAGAAAAGAGGAATTGAATGCTCTCCAAAAAGAAAATTATAGGGCACTTATCTTGGTAAAAGCGATTACGGCCTTTACAACACAAAACATCTTTTTATAAGATGCATTCGAATAAAAAAACAACTTACATACATACATAGACTGATAAACACATTACCCTCCTTCGGCAGTCGGGTAAAAAAGCACAGATTGTGCCCTGCGGCTTCTCATTAGTGTAATCTAAAAAAAGGGAGAAATGTTCTCAAAAAACAAGTTACCTTCCTTTCTAAGTAATTTCATCGAAATCGGTAGTCGTGAAAACATTGCACAGATAAAAAGGCTAGATTGCGCATGGAAGCTAATAACGAATATTGCACGGATTCCGGAAATCCTAGCTTAATTAGTGTGCTTACTTACTGATCATTAAATTACCTACCACTTACCAGTGATCAATCATCCTAAATGACCGGACATTAACCTCAAAACAATTAATTTAAAGTCAATTAAAATCTGTTGTCCCCTTGACGTTATATATTTAAGGATGAGAAGGTAACCATAGCCGTAGCGTCGTCATCGGCAGTCGCCATCCTCCCGAGTCCCTACGTGACACGGAAACTGAAAGGTGAGGAGACAAGGGTGCCAAAATAAAGAAATTCGGTACAGCAGGACCACTACTACTGCTGCCATTTAATACTTGTTACATCCAAAATACCATTCATTTTGGATTGTTGACAGTCATTATCGCTGATAGAATACTACTTTGTCTAGGTCCTCTTTTCAGAGTAGCAATCGGCAAAGCTTTTTCATAATTAAACTACTATACTTTTTGAGGTACGGATCTATTTTTGAGATTTGTCACACGTCAATCAGTACTCATTACAAGCTTTTATTTAAATTGCAATGTATGTAATTTTGCATACACGTTTAGTTTGGATGACAATGCATGGTTAGCTAAGTGACGTCATTATAAATCCAATATGGCAGACGGCCCAAGATGGCGGATTAGTTATTTTTTGTGCACTGCCATTATATGGGTATCAATTGAAAGGTTTTGCTGAGAAGAGTATGAAAATAGCTTGTTTTATAAAAAGATTTTTATTTAATAATTTTATTTTAACCATCCGAACCAGCAAGCACGAACTCCTAGCGCCGCTACAGCATCCACTGCTGGACATCCATATTGCATAGGCCGCACCAACCGCTAATTACCTAGTCTCGATTGGCTTTACTAGCGTTGAAATTTTAAAAGTATTGCCTGAGCATAAGTTCCACCTTCTGTTGCTTTTTTGTGGTGACAGGAACAAAAATATACGGTATACTTTACACGTGAGGTGCGGGGCTAATTGGCATCACGGACTCGTCAAATAGGAATGAGCAGAAAATAACCGGTGGATATTTTGAGCAGGATGTATTTAAGTGACAAGTGAGTGGTTCTAAGTTAGGTCCAATTTATTGTTTGTTTAGTATCCCTGATTTCTGTATTAAGAATTGGAAGTTGAGTATTTGTCAAATTCTAGTTTAGCGTGAAACCCAGTCTTGGCATTAAAGTAAGGTTTCAGACCTTCCGAACTCCAAGTACTAAATTCAGGAACCAGACCTTGAATCTTTACGATATGATGCAGTGTACGTGCCTTAGCATCTTTGCTATGATTCAGGTTTCATCCTCATTCTAAGCTATTTCGAAATACTTTGAGATAGACTTTGAGTCTATTCAAATACGTGAATATAGATCAATATGTTTCCACATGATGTCCATGATATTTTATCTGATATGCTAAGTTTACAGGCAACCACAACTACGTCTGATTTTGAAGAGCTTTGCATTGCTTATTTTATGGGTTGTCCGAGCATTTTTAGTGCAGTAACATTAAATTGGACACACGAATTTTAAACGAAAGTTTCTTAGTGCATTTACCTATGCTAGTTGTCTGTCTGCAGTCAACTCCTTTGCTATTATATTATTCCTATTCATAGTTATTTTATTCACTTTGTGTTTTTTTTCCTTTTTTTTATTGGATCACACACTGTTCCGTTGGTGTTAAATTAGGTATTTTACCTATGTTTGCAATATTTGTAAGTAAGTGAGAACCGTGTTCCTATTTATCAAATTAATGAATTTACCTGTTCATGCTTTTATTACTTTATACACAGGTATAAAGTACAGACGTAATATAGTTTGTAGTGGTATTTTTGGGTGCATCTTCCTCACATATATGAATTTATTAATGTATGTACTTATGTAAATATTGTTAAACACCTATTTTTTGAAAAGAGTAAGTATTGAGTTTCTTGTGCGTTCTTCTCCATACTATAATTTTTAATACACTACACTAACTTTGTTATTATTTGTATGCTCTCGAGTAAAATGTAGCGAACTGATCACCTTATTATAACATCCTATTGTATTGAAACCTACATTTACGAATAAATATGATTTGATTTGATTAGATGGATTTATTCCGTTCTAATACCAACAACTAATACCACTGGTATTTGTTTTAACTCATATTTATTTTCTATTCCGTACGGATACCATTGTCTAAACGGATACCAAAACAAGTTCAAAGATATAAGGTACCGTCAGTAAAAATACTTGATTATTGAAGAAAAGAGAATCGATTATATTTTGGACGAAATTAGTAATTGGCAACACTTTTTATTTTATCCACAAACCAATGATTTTCGGATTTACCTTCCTAATGGTTGGACATTTCGTGGGCAAAAATATGCATTTGCCTTTAATTTAATTAGGTTCGAATAAGCTGACTGTACCAAAGACTGTACATTTAATTTAATTATTTAAAGAGATCCGTTTGGAATAAAAAATAAATATTAGTTGAAACGAATACCAGTGGTATTAGTTGTTGGTATTGGAACGGAATAAATCATTAGATGCAGCATCTGCTTAACAAATTTCCGGCGAATAGTATCCAAATACTAATTGGACATTGCAAAAGCATACCGCGTATCAAAACTTTCGTTCTCATTACCGTGTTCTATTTCAATTACAGACTTGTATTCACGGAAATAAATTTTAAATTCACAATGACATGAAATGGCTATTATGTAACGTCACGAACAGATGATTGAATTCAGTTTATACGTTAATTGGATAAAAGAGTCATTATTGTCGCGTGTTCCGTTATTTCGTGTAAAATTGACCTGGAGTGTATTGTGTTGGTGTGTCATTTATGTTAACCTAATAAACAAACGGGTAAATAAGCGTTCCATTTCATTTCAGAGTAAAACATTATTTTAATATTATCAATCAGGCAACATTGCATAGACTGCAGGCCTTTCTCCTTTCGATTGAGAAGTACATCGTCGCCCAATTTTGGTCCGTTCATTGAGGCAAAAGCTCAGCTGGCTGCCAAAAACTTGGGGATCCTCGCGAAAGTGAGACGGTACTTCACGCCAGAACATTTGCTCAACTTGTATCAAGCGCAAGTTCGATCATGCATGGAGTACTGCTCTCATCTCTGAGACGGATCTGCCAAGTACCAGCTGGATGCACTTGAGTTTATCTAAAGACGGGCCAAGAGGCTTATCGGCAATGAAGTACTGGTCGTATCTAGGCTCCAGAACCTCGAACATCGGCGCCGAGTTGCCAGCCTGTTGGTTTTTTATCGGTTACATTTCGGGGAGTGTGCGTTGGAATTGCATGAACTAATTCCTCCTAGCCCGTTCCATCATCGGACTACAAGACGTACGGCGATGCGTCATCGGTGCATGGTGGACATCCCACCCATACGCACGCGACTTGACATACCTAATATGTTGTCTCGACACGCCTAATCTGTTTACATTGTTACCTGGTATTAATCGCTGTAACTGGTCAACGCAAATAACGCGTAATTATGTAGTTACTACACATGTGGAAGCTTGTAATTAGCAAATGTCCTTACTTAAGCATGATACTCAATATATTGTTATTAGTCTGTAAGCTTTCTTAAAATTAAATAAATAAATAAATATATCAACGCAAGACATATATACAATCAGACACGGAACAAATACCTGAGACCACACAAGTCATAAATATTTGCCCTAACGATGGGAACATACGACAAAGTACAGAAGACACTTCGTTCTGCGTCATTCAGACGTCAGAACTCCATTAAATATTGATTAGGAACAGAAACTCTTGTCATCCTTCCGCGAGTCATAAGTCAAGTGAAGGAAATCTTTGCTAAGATGATAATTATTAAAGGTATTATAATTATTGTGATTGCTGCAGTCTATTCACTGTTTTATTTCCGTAGATTTCTTATCTCTATGTCAATGTTACTCTGTTTGTAAGCGGATATCTCTGCAATCACTACAGTAATCCTAATCAGTAATTATTTACTTACCACTGCTCTAAAACGGTGAAGGAAAACATCGTGAGGAAACCGGAATGTCCTAGAACCAAAAATTCGAAGAAATGTGACATCCAACAACCCGCACCAGGCCCACGTGGTGGATTAAGGCCCATTCCCTCTCTCACAGAGAGGAGGCCTGTGTCCCAGCAGTGGGAACATTAAAAGTATCAGCCTTTTAATGTTCCCACTGCTGGGACACATGATGATGAATACTAATCACCAATCATTTTAGCCGGGTTGAACGTAGGCTTTCCGATGCGTATAGACCACATAACATGGCAATGTGTGTTGTTTTAGTATGAGATTTACTACTGCGCAGTTATTTGTAGCCAACTTCAGACCGGCCAAAAAAATTGAGGATTACTGTACATGGATTCCGGTGCAGTTTGGACATCGTTTTGAGTGTATGTACTTGCAATGTGTTGTACATAACAGGTATTCAAAAGGTTGGCGTAACTATTGACACCATTAGCAAATTGAAACACTATCATTTACCAAATTATTCGAAAAGGCATAGTGTTTCCAGTAAGTGCTTCAATTTAAATTGTACGTGCGTCATGATAACTTCTTAGTTTCAGAAGTTTAAATCTTAAAAGAAATAAATAAAAAACTAATAATAAAAACTGCCTCTTTAAGTAAATCCTCATTGAAAACACAAAGACCAGATGCGAATATCAATTTCTATTCATTTCTCCATTTGCGTCGTGTCTATCTATCTACAGGCGCAGGCGCATGATTTGTGGCGTACCTTTCTCTTATTGTTGCCATGGTAACCGCGCTGTTGACTCGTGAAAGTTCTCCATGTTACAACCTGCTCGACGCATTCGGAACGGCTTTTGTTCCAAATAGATTTCCATACTGTCGTGGAACAGGGAATGAGGTGATTGCTTGTAGTAAATTGTGATCTATTGCAGTTGCACGTACTCGGTGTTAAGTGTGAAATTAGATTGTATATGGAAATGGAGACGTGCTATAAAATATTATTTAGTATTCGACATTGTCCAGTGAGCAGTGGTGGCCCAGTGGTAACGGACGCGACTTACGTTTTGTAGGTCTTGAGTTCTAAATCAGGCAAGCTTTTTACTTTGTGTAAATTATTTTCATCACCACTGCTTTTAAAACGGTGAAGGAAAACATCGTGAGGAAACCGGCATGTCTTAGAACCAAAAATTCGAAGACATGTAACATCCACCAACCCGCACTGGGCCCGCGTGGTGGATTAAGGCCCATTACCTCACAGAGAGGAGGCCTGTGTCCCAGCAGTGGGAATATTAAAAGGCTGATGATGATTGTCTAGACTGCATTTTTAGTGCAAAATACGTTTTATTTTCTAGATATAAAATAATAAATCCTCGGTAAGTAGGTATTCTTTTTCTAATAACTTTAAGTAACAAATTAAACATTTTCTTAACTGTTCTTTCAGTGCTCAAAAAATTATGTCGTGGCGGTCCAGTGGCTACCTCGCCTCTCGTGCTTGGGGTCCTAAGTTCGAATATGAGCAAGTACCAATGTGACTTTTTCAAATTCATATGTAGGTACTTTAGGTGAAGGAAAAAGTCGTGAGGAAACCTGGATATATATTATAGTTAATGTAAGTTTGAAATAGCCAAGTCAGAGGTCTGTGGGGTTCCCAGAAGCGGTTTAATTAATTCTGTCACCAGAAGTGGCCACATCCTCACACGAAAAAGAAGAAAGAAGTGCAAAAATATGAATTCAATATATCAAAATTGAACCCTTGGAATTCCTATTCTAAAATTTTTATCATAACAAAGATACATTTGAAAGGCAAATTACTTAAATAACCCGCACCTACGTAAATAAACACTTCACGCTTCAAGTTTGTATTTAAAACAATTACATTTTTCTCGTGTCAATAACACGGTAACCTCATGACGTCACAAACGCACAAACACGTCATACTCTTTTATTATTTAACGTTATTCGCACTGGCAACCCGTAACGTTTCTACGTCACATAACTCGCGTCTACACTCCAATAAAGAGTTCAACACCAAAAAGTATTTCACCCAGAGGTTTTCTCGCGCCAATTCACTTCCAGTAAAAGATGGGAGGGAGTACCAATTTGCCGCCGGAATTAAAATTTTTCCTCATTTATTTTCGGTTCGAAAAATGTTACAAGTTTGTTGATTTTTTTGACATTACACATTTCAAAAGTTTTTGAAGAAGATGTATAGGAAAGACTCGGTAACTTTCACATGGCCAGTAAAAAGGCAATCAGTATTTCTAGTACGTCTTTAAGACTAGACAGAACTCCCAAAGTACCAAGATATTTATTTGTAGTCCATAATGCAGCGACAGTCTGGAACAAGCAAATAGCTAGATTGTATTTCGGGGTGGTAAACACAGACGTCAATTGCGAGCAACGCTCCCTCGTTTACTAATTCGAATTTCGAATCCCATCTTTGAATTTTTGCATTCGAAAATTGAATTTAGTGATAAACCTCGTTTAAAGATATTTGAACAAACGATTAAGACGAACATTTATTTTAAGGGGGATTCGGCAGTGCGAAATGATTTCTGAATTCAAATTAATATGTTTTTGCAGTGAGAGTTATGTCGTGAAGTTGGCAGAGATGGAAATAGCAGCACCAAGAATTTCAAATTCTGTACATATTCTAAAAATCTATGTTCGTTTGTTAGTTTCCATTATACAGGATTATGATTAATAAAGTGTTTAGTATCTGTTAGTAGCCATTGTTGCCAAAGCTGTACTTGAAACAATTTGGCATAAACACAGAGGGTTGAATATTGATAACGGAGCACTAGTTAGTAGTTTAGTGGCAGTTTGCCAGCTCATCGTTTGTATTTTGAATCTAGTTCCATACTAACTATTTCTCTAGGTCAAATTTCTAGACTTTTGTAATATGATTGACTAGTTTTTCCCGCGGCTTCGCTCCCGTAGGCTAACCCGTAGAAACCGTACATTTCTCCAAGACAAAAAGCAGCTTTGAAGCGCGGCTATAGTGTAGCCTTTCATCAGAACAAGTAAAAATATCACACCCCGGACACAATTACCTCTCATAATTTATCCAGTAGTAAACACGCTTCGATCGACAATCCATCGAAACACGTAATTATAACACAAACAAAAAAAATACTAAATCAATATCGGTTCATCCGTATAAGATCTATGATGCCTCAGACACATACACAAATACCCAAAGACACAGATACGCACGTCAAACTTATAACACCCCTCTTTTTTCGTCGGGGGTTAAAAAGAGTTCTAGTAATCGGATCAGTACTTCCAGAGATTATCCTTTTACTTCTCTATTATACAATTCTTACTTAATATTAAGATAACTAGATAAGTAATTAAATAAAAATTGGTTGCCTGTAAAGTCGGTATACGGGCGAAAGTTTTACGTGACAACGACTTTGAGTGGTAAAATAATTTTAATGTGAATATTCATTCGTATAGTAGGAAGAAGGATTATGTCTGTCTCTCTCGCTCTTAGGCGGGCTAACCATGCCCGAGTGGAAGGGACGCGTGCCTCTCACTCGCTCTCATTGTGAGCGCATAACGTGAGCGGAGCGTAACGCAGTTTCTTGAAGTGTCACCCGGCAAACCAATTTATAAGACGTTGTCACGTCAAAATGCCAATAAAATAGACGTGGAAATTCAGAAGAAAAGGAGAGATTTTTTGCCGCGCGAAGGTAACAAACAAGGCTCTGAGTTAATTAAAACAAACATTAAACTGCACACAGCAATCCACTAAATCTCTTGTCTATAAACTACCCTCCCCATCAAACATTAAAACTACCCACAAAAACGGTAATGAATTCAGACAACACAAACTGTAATCAAGGAAATCCTGCGACAACAAATGTGTTTCCACAATATACACACACATGGTGTGATAATTTATTTCTTTAGTACCACGGAATAGATAATTGTTCAGAAGGATTACCTAAACAAGGAGCGAAAACACACGCACACATAAACATGTACTTACCTACGTACGGTGATCTCATCTCTTCCCGCCTTTGCTATGTTACTTGGGGTCGGCCCAACATGTTTTCTTCTTCCACTCCGTCCTGTCAACCATCACGCTGACTCCATTTTCTTTCATATCATTCCTCGCACAATCTTTCCATGTTTTCTTAGATCGTCCTTTTTCTCTCCATCCACATGTGAGTACATACAGTGATCTCATATTATTTCGAACAAATGACAGTGGCAAGTGCACTTGCACTCGCTGTACGTGACACGCTGTCTATGTATGCGTGCGTTTTCCCTTGTTGTTATGGAGCTGGCCTTCTCTGTTCACATTTATTTTGTGCCAGTACTCTGTTAAGTATTTATATTGCTTCCCAATCCCCAACGTGGAATTTGTCCACTTCAATGAATTCGTTAGCGGTCCCCTCTGCGACCACTCGTAAATTAATTATTTTTAAGTAATAGGTCAAGCGGCGTGTTGGAATCTCTTACGAACATTCTAGATTGGAATTCAAAAGTTTTTGTTGTAGGATGTTTTTCGTGGCTTCTCCCATTTTGGTTGCTCGAATATTTTATTGAACCTGAGAATGTTCACTTGGGGTTACCTCTGCTTGACTGCCGTTCCACGAATTCGACTTATTTTTACCCGACTGCCGAAGGAGGGTAATGTGTTTATCAGTCTATGTATGTATGTATGTATGTATTTGTTCCTATGTGGCGTTCCAGAGACCTAACGCGTCAGCCGATTTTGATGATTCATACGTCAATCGATTCGTCTTAACCTTGCGAGTGTCATAGGCTACATTAAAACTGGAAAATAGAAATGGCGGCTTCTGGGCGCCATATTGTGTGGGCCAATTTTCTTTTTTCTTCCAAATCCATCGTGTGGGGTATATTCGTGAGCTGGCTGACCAAAACCAGATGTATCCTCCGACTGCACAGCATGATTTTCTTCTTGTTTACGTCTTTTTAGTTCGATTTTTAAGCAGTCGGGTTTTTTGATTTTTTTAATTAACTTTTTTATTTATAACTTTTTAGTTAACATCTTTTTAATTAACTTTTTTATTAAAGGTAACGTCTGTCTAGGCCTTGTCATAACATTCCTAAAACATTCTCCAGCCCCCGAAATCGATATTAAAGATTCTATAGGTCAATAGCACCTGAGTGTGTCTGATCTCTATCACCACAAAATACTTCAATATCTTACGTGACATTGGGCCAAAAAATACTATCCAACCAAAGTTTCATGCAATATAAATTTTATGTCTAAAAAGTATTTTTGTGATTGTAATTCTACATCGGCCATATCTTTTTCTTTTTTTTTTACTTTGGAATTTCAATTTGTAGCCAATAATATTTTAGGCCTGCATTTTATGCCTTTGTATTTGAAAATGTATAAAAAAGATTTTTAGAATATTATGTATTTCAGCCAGTACTTGGTATATTAAAAATTGAATATATTGAATAAGATAAGATATTTTATTTTTCAATACAGTTGTTAAACATGGCGTACTTTCAGAGACTATAATTATGATTCGAAAATTAAATCTTATGCATAGGCATCTTTCTGTTACGCGGTCGTGACTTTTGTTTACGAGCTCGATCATTAGTTTTGCAGTTTAGTTTTAAATTTATAAGTCAATTTAAAAAGTTTAGTAGCAAAGAGTTTTCATACATAGAATAAAATGGGATAGATTTTATACGAGGAAAAATGAATGATTCCGTACGTTTTAGCATTTAATTCTCAAAAGTCTTTTAAATGGTTGTTTAATATATTTAATTACCAGTTTCAATTTAATTATTTTCACATCAACATTTGTAAAAATCGAATAGGCTGTGTAGGCTGTTTTCGTTGTAAAAAAAATATGACCAGTTGCAAAAACGCGCGAAATTTTTATTTTTTTGTGAATTAACAAATCTAATTCTTTGATTTGGTTTTACTATTTTCCACAACTGTATTGAAAAATATCGTGTGATACACGGGCGTGTAGGTAATTGCAAACTCGTGTCATTAAAAACCCTCGCCTTCGGCTCGGGCTTGTTAATGACAGCTCGTTTGCAATAACCTACTTTCCACCCTTGTATCACAATGTACTATTGTAAAACATGAGTGCAGTATGAAGGTCTTATATTAATATGAGGTGGCTACATGTTTTGCCATTTATGGCGTATAAAATTAGTTACACTGGACAAACAATAACACATTTAACAATAATAATACATTCTAAATTTTTATTAAAGTACCTAATAGTCCATAAGGCATTTCAGCAGGGACTTTGAAATTGCTTTCACGATGATGTGAGGCCTCCTTAAAAAGATCACCTTTCATCATCATCATCACCATCATATCAGCCGAAAGACGTCCACTGCTGGACATAGGCCACCCCCAAGCGTCGCCACATTAACCGGTCCCGTGCGTCTCGCAACCAGCGGATCCCCGCAACCACCGACCGCACTTTAAAAAAAACCGCGATCGCCAACCCGCCTGCCAAGCGTGGCAATTACGGAAAAGCCCCCCAAACCAAAATGAAAAGATCACCTTTGCAATTATAAAAATCTTTTTGTTATGTATCTTTTTCTTGACGCCCGCAGTTGATCTATTCGGTCGAAATAAATAATTAATGAAAACACCATGTCGCATTGTTGCCTTGTTGCTGTGGAAGTCAACTAAACGCTTCACCTCCTTGCCTTCTTTCAAGTAAAACAGTTCAATGTACCAGAAAAAAAGCTTTATTCAACAAAGACTCGTTTTTAGCACAGAAAGAGTCACTAAAAGCCTCTTTTATTTGCTTAAGTAATTTCCTCGGCCAAACGGTTTCGTAATCACGACGTTTTAAAACGCAGTTACGTCACTCTCGTTTGCTTTAATTAACACAACTAATTAAGAACTGAATAGTACAGTTACTGTTGTGTGCTGATGGCATTAACACACAAAGTTATGGCTTTAGATTTAGTTAATTGCATTTTAAACTGACATTTGAAAGATGGGTTAATAAAGCATAAGCGTTTCCAGCCTATAGCCCACTGCTGGGACACGGGTCTCCTATCTGTGAGAGGGAATGGATCAAAATCTACCACGTGGTCTCTGTGCGGGTTGGTAAATGAGACATGTCCTCGAATTTTTTGATGTTCGATGTTTTCCTTCACCGGTTTTAGAACAGAAACTGTACCATTTTGACAGCAGTGGTGATGAAATAAATACATTATTTCATATTTCCTATTGTCGATTCGTATTAAGATATAGCCAATATAGCCATGCAAGGCACTTTTTTTTTTATTGTTTCAAATACAGTCTTGAGTACATTTTCACTTACATATTGTGCCATTAAACTTGGATGGGTTTGTGTTGGTACTCACATTCGCCTTATTTATTCATTATATGCTTAATATTAGCTAACTATTCACTCATCCCAAAAACCTAATAATCACGCAATTGTTTAAGCCGTAATCAGCAAAGGAAAAAGTGTAATTGCGGACACTAAAGGAGTGAAACGGTATTAAAGTAATCGATTTACAAAGTTTTTTTTTTTTTTTTCCATGGCTTTCCTAGATGGGCAAGAAATCCGGTAGAATGTTCGAATGCCATATAAGCTATTACTATGTCATGCCATATATTGATTCATAGATTAGGAAATTGAACATTAATTGGTTCAAATACACAAGTTTCTAGTTTCTTGTAACTTAGCGAAAGTTCTCCTACTTTGGTTTGATCTATGTGTCAATTTGTCCCGTTATTTCGCCTTTTGTGTTGTACGGCTAAGGAGTAGAAGAAATGGAGTCTTACGTGCGGTAGAACGGAGCATTGTGTCGTCAGATCTGAGTTCTGCCAAATCTGTGCTAGTTAAAAATGGGTATAGTTCTCGCCAAACTTCTTGGCCGCCCTGAAGTTAGCTACAATGGCTGCGCAGTAGAAAATCTCATACAAAAACAGCACCGTTTCGTGCCTTACACATCCGGTAAACCAACTTCAGGGCGGCCAAGAAGTTTGGCGAGGGCTATATCTGAAACTGATAGTGGAGTCCGTCTAAAACTCCGGACAAGTCACACACACAAACCACAGATAATATAATACTAGCATACAGACGCCTCATCCCAAACAAAGACGTGCCTACGTAAATCGATCGCGTTCGGTTCCGTTCCACGGCGATAAACAGATCATATATATCCATGGAACGGAACCGAACGCGATCGATGTACAAAAAATAATCGGTACAGTACGTCGGCACGGTTTTTTTGTATGGGATAAGACATTTGTATGACAGTGTCATATCTGTGCCCAAACCAACTTTTTGATACGTTTTTGTTTGTATGCAAAATGAATAGATAGAATAATTAGTCTTTTTGCACACCATAACAAGTGTAACCTTGCAAGCACTTAAGGCTCTGTTTTTATGCGTATATACTTATATAGTTAACTCAGCGAATTGTTAAATATCCTAACCTCGGTAGCAAATTTCGGTGAAATACCATTTCTCTTCAGTTGTTAGCCTCACTAATCGTCAAATAAGTCTTGAGAGTTAATTATTTGACTTTTTGTTAGATTATCCGAAATTTTAAACCATTGGTTAGCATATTTAACCATTAGTGGAGGTTAGAGGTAACTACGGATCAAACAACTGGGCCTTAGTGCAGATTTGCGTTGTCATGCTTGTTACTCTGGGCCTTAGTGCAGATTTGCGTGGTCATGCTTCTTATTCTGGGCCTTAGTGCAGGTTTGTGTTGTCATGATTGTTACTCTGGGCCTTAGTGCAGATTTGCGTTGTCATGCATCTTATTCTGCGTCTCATGTCTAAATTCTATTCCAACTTCACGGGGACGATCACCTGATGATTAATTTTATTTTAATCGCGTGCCTTACGTCATATTACGCGTTTCTTACGGCATGCGTCACCAATGAGTACTCCATTCTCATTACATCATCCATACATAACGTGACCAGACGTCCCGTTTTGAACGGGACTGTCCCTTTTTATAATTACGAGTCCCGGTGTCCCCGAAATGACCTCTGGGACGCAAAATTGTCCCGTTTTCAGAAACCGCGTGAAAATTTGAGTAGTCGATCCAGCCGGACGGCCGCCGCATATGTTAACGAAATTACAATCATCTCTGAAAAAGCCATTAATAGGTATTGGATGTGGAGCCCAAGTAATTCACAATGCAATAAAATCTGCTGCAGACAGGCTGCCCTTAGATTACGAAAGCATTATTGATAAGTGAAGATATATTCATTTTTTTATGTTTATATGATTCGAGTTGAAGCTCTAAAGGAGTTTTGCGCCGAAACTGAAACGGAATATCAACAAATGCTCGGCTATAGCAAACCAGATGCTTTGCTCTTATGCCTGCCTTGGAAAGGGTTTTAAAAATCTATCAGCCATTAAAAAACTAATTTTCGAGTGTTGAAAAATGTCCCATTTTACAGAAATTGTTTTTTGAAGATCCCACATCAGAATTGTGGCCAATGTCCCGTTTTGAGTCAAAGAATAAATGGTCACGTTATCCATACAGTACCTACTCCCACAATCCTACTATACTACACTTACTCGAATTACTACGTCTACTATACTTACTCGAAAGCAAAGAAACGGAATGAGCATCCAACATTTCTAATTTAAGTTTGTTGTTCCACAAGGTCAGTGTTGGTCAAGAAAAGTAATAGTTAAGTGACTCAACTTCTCGTCTTTAGCCAGTTGTTCATGTTACCGAGTGAATTGAATTGGATATTATAGAATTTGTGTGTAGGAGCTCGTGGCTAAATAATAACAGCCGCACGGGTCGATCTTCAAGGTTAAGCAACGCTTGACGAGGTCGGTCCGTGGATGGGTGACCATTTCATCATACCGAGTTTCCTCCGTGCCTCGGAAAGCAAGCCGTTGTTCCCGGTTGTCATTTGAAGATCTTTGACAGTCGTTACGGGTAGTCAGAAGCCTGAGATCTGACACCAGTCTTGCGAAGGGGTATCTTGTTACCCAGGTACTGGGTTGTGGAGGTCAGATAGGCAGTCGCTCCTTGTAAAACACTGGTACTTAGCTGAATCCGGTAAGACTGGAAGCCGACCCCAACAATAATTGGGAAAAAAGCTAGGCAGATGATGATGTTTGTAGGTACTAAAGCTGTTGCATTTTAGTCTAAAATACACTGTATTTATAGTTGTTGCGTTTTATGGTGGTAATAGCGGTCATTGACCCACTTACATTTATTGACTTAGTTAAAAAACCGGCCAAGTGCGAGTCGGAATCGCGCACGAAGGGTTCCGTAGCATAATCGCAAAAAACCGGCAAAAAAATCACGCCTCACTTAAATATTTATGTTATTCTGTTTTTAGTATTTATTTGTTGTAAAGCGGCAACAGAAATACATCATCTGTGAAAATTTCAACAGTCTAGCTATCACGGTTCATGATATACAGCCTGGTGACAGACAGACAGACAGACGGACCGCGGAGTCTCAGTAATAGGGTCCCGTTTTTACCCTTTGGGTACGGAACCCTAACAAATGGAAATGTCCTAAAGTGGAGTTACTGTTCCTTTATTCTCTATAACAAACTATTTTTGCGAATGGACATTCGTTTTTGTTATCTTTATATTTTTTGATTTAAAATCGCCGCTTAAGCCTAATTGAAATAAATATGAGTATACGTGATCCTCAACATATTTTTATGAATGAAAAACGGTGAATAGTTTAGTGTTCGGGTTCCTGGGGTAAACGTAGTGTAGTGTTATTATACGGAATGACACAGCTAATGGCTATTTAGATCAAACTATACTCCATTTGAAATAACATTAGACATGTTAACAACTCTTTTTACAGTCCGTTCAACCGATTTTGAGTTCAATCCCGTAAACATAAGGATGACATAAAAAGCATAAACCTGTTACCGAAACCAACTGTTTACTACAGCTACCATTTGTCATATCACCAACGCAATAGAAGTCAAAATCGGTTGAACGGGCTGTAAAATGGACTTATTTAAATGTCTAATGATATCGCAAATGGAGTATAAATGTCAGATATCACTATAAGGATTGCAGAGAATATCAATTTATAGAACTCCTAATTTGACCACGACCTAAATCATTGAACCTATTTCAGCGATACACGTACCAGGGATTAAGGTTTACTGCACATTGATATTATGCTCTACTCTGTAGTGCTTTAATAAGCACGAAAGGGCATTACATCCATACGCCACAGAAATCTGCTTCGACCATCGAAATCATTCCATTATCAATTTCTCATTAGGGTTAGCGACAAATAATGTTGCTGATTGGATATTATAATTTGATTCGATTTGCACGCCGTTATAGCTAAACAGAGGCCTTAGTGCGAGTTTTTACTCACGCTCAATCGCGTTAACGTAAACGACAATTTGTATTGAGACTGGATACGCGCCGTCTGGTGACGGGAAGGAGAAACCTCTTTTTTTGTATACATTTTGACATAAGAGATCGTTTACGTTAACGCGATTTAGCGTGAGTAAAAACTCGCACTAAGGGCTCAGAACGCTTTAAAGACCTGGGGTGTGCGTAAGTGAAAGATAAAACTCAAATTAACCTTACTCCAAGAGCTTATGGTCACCCCCCTGGTCGAGACTCGCACATACCAGGTACCAGGGTAAACAGTGGGAGGGAGGTCTTTACTTAGCAGTGGATAAATAAGGCTATCAATTATGAAGACGATGGTAGCATAACCAACTCACCTTTGCTCGGAATAGTAAACAAAGAGTATTACAGCCAATATATATTATCTTCCAGCGATACTGTGCTGGCCCGGAGCGTGTGCGAGTGATGTGCGACCTTTCGTTCCGGAATTTCTATGTAAAACAACCACCAATATAATGGTTCGAGTTTCACATTTTTAGGGTGCCGTACCCAAAGGGTAAAAACGGTATCCTATTACTAAGACTCCGCGGTCCGTCTGTCTGTCTGTCCGTCCGTCCGTCTGTCACCAGGCTGTATCTCATGAACCGTGATAGCTAGACAGTTGAAATTTTCACAGATGATGTATTTCTGTTGCCGCTATAACAACAAATACTAAAAACAGAATAACATAAATATTTAAGTGGGGCTCCCATACAACTAACGTGATTTTATTGCCGTTTTTTGCGATTATGGTACGGTACCCTTCGTGCGCGAGTCCGACTCGCACTTGGCCGGTATTTTTTTAATAAAAAAGCTGAACCAACATATTGCGGATTACTCTATACAGGATTTTATTAATGAAATCTGGCAACGGTGGCAACCCTATACATCCGACCGTTAGGACGGTAGTCTGCCAAATGCAATTGACAATTGAATTCGTATTTAACTGTCTTTGTTCATTATTTTAAATAATGCAATTATGCAATATTTGCCCATTATGCTAATTCAATTGATTCCGGATTGCAACACGAATTGATATTCATTAAATAGTTCGCATAACCTTTAAATTAATTAATGGATTCCAATAGTAAATTAGTGCATTTATGACGCATTGGTGCCAGGGTTTGTGTTTACAAATGAGACAGACGAGAGCTATCTTCAAAATTATGCGAAATGTTGCAAAATCATAGACAAATATAGACTTTTGACACTGACAGTGACAATTGACAGTGACAGCTGAAGTATGTTTTGACTGCTGAGTGCTTGGCAAATCACTCAAGTAGAAGTATTTAGAAGAAAATCTTCATTCACAGTCTAAAGTAAAAATTTAGGCATTGAATCCTTTTTACAAAGGAATCGACAATATCTTCCAATATCTTCAGAAAAAAACCTTTAACCACACCACATCTCAAAAGTAAATATGGCGGCTTGTCTGCTAATTGATGTTTCACGCTTTCCACCCTACAAACAGCCCAGAGCTCAATATTATAATGAAACAGCACATAGTCTGGTTGGCGCGTTGCTTCCCTGCGGCGATTTATCGTTCGCTACACTGTAATTAAATTCACCTACTGGTGGGGACGCCGATGAAATGTCCTGAATCGAGGGTTGATGCGGCGTTTAGATATTTGGGATTTGGTATTTGATGGAACATGTTGACATAGAAAGTGTTGAGTACGAACATGACGGCTAATACAGAGGTGGAGAAGATGACGGGAACTCGAAGTAATACGACGTAGGTGAGTTTTTAGTTAAACATGAAGAGCGATAAAATTTATTGCTTATTGAAGAAATTTTAGACATTGTCATGGAGCAGTGGTGGCCCAGTGTTAACGGCCACGACTTACAAGTAGTAGGTCGTGGGTTCGAACGCAAGCAGCCTCAAAACGGTAAAGGAAAATATTGTTAGAAAACCTGTCCTAGAACCAAATATTCGAAGACATGTGGCACTGGGCCCGCGTGGTGGATTACGGCCCATTCCCTCTCACAGAGAGGAGGCCTGTGTCCCAGCAGTGGGAACATTAAAAAGACTGATGTTGATGACGCAATTTTAGTTACCACCAGCCAACAATGTGACACCAGGGGCTTGGTGCGAGTTTTGTCTCACGCTGAATTGCGTTAACGTAAACATCAATTTGTATTGAAACTGGATAAGCGCCGTCTGGTGACGGTAAGGAGAAACCTCTTTTTAGGGTTCCGTACCCAAAGGGTAAAAACGGGACCCTATTACTAAGACTTCGCGATCCGTCTGTCTGTCTGTCTGTCTGTCTGTCTGTCTGTCTGTCTGTCTGTCTGTCTGTCCGTCTGTCTCCAGGCTGTATCTCATGAACCGTGATAGCTAGACAGTTGAAATTTTCACAGATGATGTATTTCTGTTGCCGCTATAACAACAAATACTAAAAACAGTATAAAATAAATATTAAAGGGGGGCTCCCATACAACAAACGTGATATTTTTGCCGTTTTTTGCTCGATATTAATAACGGCAACAGGTAGACGCTTGAAATATTCACAGAATATTTAGTTGTATATTTACTTCAAAAAATAATAATTGATAAATTAAAATAAAATAAATTAAGGGGGGCTCCCATACAACAAACGTGATTTTTATGCAGTGTTTTGCGATAATGGTACGGAACCCTTCGTGTGCGAGTCCGACTCGCACTTGGCCGGTTTTTTTGTATACATTTTGACATAAGAGATCGTTTACGTTAACGCGAGTGAGCGTGAGTAAAAACTCACACTAAGCCCACAGAAGGTTAAGACAACAGGTGATACGTTCTGGATTGATGGATTGTAAGGGCGGTTACGCACTACATCCGATCCGAGTCCGTGATTTGCGTTCCGAGTTCTATCCGAATTGAAAATGTTCTGAATGGTGACGGATAGAGTTCGGATTCGGATGTAATGCGTAAGCTTCCCTACAAGAAGTACTACGCTACGGCTACATCGGAACCGAAGTATTGCTTTAAAAAAAATTTGCAACACGATATTATTTCGCTTATTTTGCATACTCCTCCAAAACGACTTGGCTATTTGCTGATAAGATTCCTAAAACAAAAATACAAAAGCGCCAACGCTTTTCAGAGTTTCAACACACGTTGTCACACTCTCTTGAATCTTGATCGAATTACGGCGTGCTCAGACGTCGCCACTGAAATGTTATTGTCGCGTTATCGTCGCCACTTGTCGTTGCCCGTGTCCAGTAGACTGTGCAGTCTATACTGAACCCCGCCACCCTTTCAATGTCGTCTGGAGTATAGGGATATGACGATATATGTGGCCTATGTACGACATTAAATGAATTATTGATATTAAAATGAACATCACGTCTAAAAGACTAGCCGTATTTTTTTTTAATATACTTTTGATATACTAGAGTACCAGACCATTACTTAATAATTGAAAATTATGTGGATTCTACAAGAATTTCTAAAGTTATCTCTAAAGCGAACATAAAACCATCGCGGGTATTGTTATGAAATTTTCACCATCTGAAATACTATTTGTTTTATCTAGATATATTTTAGTTTGTGGCTGTGGTATGGTGGTACTGTCTTTCCTTCCGTTTTTAAAATCCATCCAAAGTTTGTCTTGAAAAGATCGCTTTTAGCGATAAGGCCGCCCATTGTGTCACCCAGTGTAATGTTTTCTTCGTCTATACTTTCTGTAACTTATATGGTGTACATAATAAAGAGTATTCTATTATCTATATATATAAAATGCTTTGTCCTGAATGACTGACTGACGGATCAACGCACAGCCCAAACCGCTGAACGTAGAGACCTGAAACTTGAAAGGTGTATTCTTTGTATGATGTAGGCATCCGATAAGAAGGGATTTTCCGAAATTCTACCCCTAAGGGGGTTAAAAAGGGGGGCAAAGTTTGTATAAAAAATCTAATTCCTTCGACTAATATTTTTGAAACTTGGCACAAATAGTAATCTAAGTACATGATAAAGATTGACATTATTAGTTTTTTGAAACTACCCCCTCAAGTCGATTTACGGGGTGTTGAAATTTGTATGGCAGAATCTTATTTCATGGGTAACTAAACTTGAAACATTACACAAATACTAAAATAAATAAATAATAAAGGTTGTTATTATTAGTTTTTCGAAACTACCCCCAAAAGACGATTTAGGGGGTGTTAAAGTTTTTTTGAAAAATCTTATTATTAGGTTAATAAACTTGAAACTTTGCATAAATACCCAACTAAGTAAGCAATAAAAGGTTGCAATTATTAGTTTTTCAAAAATACCCCCAAGAGTCGATTAATTTTTTTGAAGAATCTTACTTGAAACTTATTATTAGGTTAATAAACTTGAAACTTGACATTTTTCTTGAGCTTCTAACTTAAAATATGGGCAGGGATGTAGTTTATAGATAGTAGACGTCCACTAAGAACGAATTTTGCTAGAGGGCCGGATTTAGGGGGTCTAAGGACTCTCGCAAGTTTGTATGAAAGCCCTTCATTTTTTGAACTACTAATTTTAAATTTGGCAGGGAGGTAGTTTATAGTTAGTAGATTTCCGCTATGAATGGATTTTGCGACAGGACTGGATTTAGGGGGTCTAAGGGCTCTGGCAAGTTAGTATGAAAGTCCTTAATTTTTTGACCTACTAACTTAAAATTTGGCAGGGATGTTTATAGATATTAGACGTCCACTAAGAACGGATTTTGCGACAGAGCCGGATTTAGGGGGTCTAAGGGCTCTCGCAAGTTTATATGAAAATCCTTAATTTTTTTGAACTACTAACTTAAAAGGCAGGGAGGTAGTTTATAGTTAGTAGACGACGCTCAGAACGGATTTTGCAACAGGGCCGGATTTATGGGGTCTCTCGCAAGTTTATATGAAAGTCCTTCATTTTTTGAGTTACTAACTTAAAATTTGGCAGGGAGGTAGATTATAGTTAGTAGACATCTGCTAAGAACGGATTTTTCGACAAGGCCGGACTTCGGGGGTCTAAGGGCTCGCGCAAGTTTATATGAAAGTGCTTCATTATTTCAACCATAATCTTGAAATTTGGCATGGAGGTAGTTTATGGTTATAAAAGCCCGCTAAGAACGGATTTTGCGACAGGGCCGGATTTAGGGGTCTAAGGGCTCGCGCAAGTTTGTATGAAAGTCCTTCATTTTTTGTGCTACAAACTTGAAATTTGTCATGAAAGTAGTTTATAGTTTAGCCAGGTTGCCTGGAAGAGATCGCGTAATGCGATAAGGCCGCCCATTGTATGTGTTTTTAGTTTTAAGTTTCCTTTATAAATGTAACTTATGGTGTACAATAAAGTATATAATAAATAAATAGTTAGTAGATGTCAGCTAAGATTTTGCGACAGGGCCGGATAAAGGAGGTCTAAGGGCTCTCGCAAGTTTATATGAAAGTGCTTCATTTTTTTAACTACTATCTTGAAATTTGGCATGGAGGTAGTTCATAGTTAGTAAAAGTCCGCTAAGAACGGATTTTGCGACAGGGCCGGATTAAGGCGGTTTAAGGGCTCTCGCATGTTTGTATGAAAGTGCGGATGTCTTTTTGTTCTACTTTACTGAAATTTTGCAAGTCTAGAGTTTATGAGTAGGAGACATAAGCTAAAAAAGAATTTTGTGATACTCTATTTTTTTTTTCTAATTCGTGCTTTAAAAAAATATGCTTAGTGTGACAGGCATTTTCTGTTGACTGAAATATAAAAATAGCTTATGTTAAACATCATTAAACTTTATATCTTCTTAACCACGCGGACGAAGTCGCGGGCAACAGCTAGTATTCAAATAAAAATAGGTCGTTGACTGTTGTTGGTGCCTAAAGACACGCGTGGAATACTTTTGATCAAAGTTAACGTATTAAAAAATCGATTTTCTATCTTGTAATGCTAGGTATGCCAATATTCTATAATATGATTAAACTATATGCATTTTTACTAATGGATACCGAACCATGTAGAGTTTTATGTACAAAATTGCATTTTGCTTCGGCATTGAAATATTTCAGCGTTTTATTAGATTTTTCGTTCGGTGATATTAGTTTTTTATAGTTGATCGCTTTTTATTTAGGGAAAAGCTTTCAGCAATAAATATTAGTGACATTTTTAAAATTCGCTAAATTACTGGTGCATATAAGTTTTATGTTTACAAATAACACACGGTCTTAAGATATATAAATCTTAGCGTGAGAACCAGAATAAGCAAGTCCTTATCTCTTTCAAATCACATCAAGAAAGTTTGCTCAACTCCAGACCGTATTCGCATAAACTCCTGTCCAGACGTAGCCACAGTTTCATCGCTGCAACGACGTTGCGTTATCGCAGCTATGTTCACTGGTCTGGAGTACTCCGAAACCCGATTCCGTTCAACGTCCTGTCCTGTTGCTATGAATGTGTAACTTCACTCAATAGGCACGTGAAACTGTGCCTCTGTCTGTGCCTGCCGTCTGGCTATTGTAAGGAAAACTTAAGGGACTAGATGGTTGTATTTACCTTGATGGCGAAAAATTTTCTGAGAAGACCTTCGTTGTGGGAAGAAAATATGTCCTTACAACTCTGTGGGTGACAGTAATTTGACATTGAAAACGATTTCTGGGGGTTTAGTAATGACAAAATTGTACCTCCACTTTGAAATCGGTTTGAAATAGATGTTTGATCATTTTCCGTTCCTACGTTATTGCAAACTGTAGATTTGTTCCCTCCTGATCATAAGGTCTAAGTAGCTTAATGTCCAACAGCGCGAAACGTCTAATGAGCAGTAAATTAAGTATCTACAGTTACTCTACCAGTCGACAATAACCAATGGAAATTCATTTAACTTTCCCAGTGCAGCCATCGTTCTTCGACTCTCACGCTGATTCGATCTATAAACTCCGAATCACGTAGCAAAAGTACCTACAAACTGCATCCACACACACATAGACAGCAAATGTTACCGTCTGTCAGTTCAACGGACATAACAGTAGTCCGTACGAGCCTACGAGTGAACGAATGCATGAGGCGGGAAGTGAACCGAAAACAATGTCCCCGCATGCAGCCACTGATGTTGCAGTTAGAAAGTTTTGCGCGTTTTATCTGTACTTGTTCGGAACTCTGTTACATACGTTGATTCCTACATGTTTGTGAGTTAAGATATTTTTGCTGGTGTAGAAGAACAGAATTAGGATTTTATTTTTAATTTAAACTAGTGACCCGTAGAGTTCCTTCCAAGTTCTTCTTCTAGATCTACTAATGCCTGAACGTGAAACGTGCCACTAGCTTCATCTTTTTGACAAACCGACTACATGACAGTTCAAAAGTGCCTGTAATTTGTTTAATCTTGTTATCGTTTACTTGAAGTTTGAGTTAGTGTGCGGTCTTAGCATTCCTAGTATCCTCCTCGCTTCGTGTTCCTCATGACCGAGGGTCGTGATCCCTCGCTTAGTATTTACCGATGTGTGGACTTGGTCTGACCATCTGATTGAACTTCGACCTCTCGGACGTTGCCCTTCGATCTTGCCAGTAACCATCAGCTGTTCGAGATTATGTCCGTCCTTCACAATGTGACCATACACGTCAGGATCCTATTAAGGCAGACCGTGGACAGTCTGATATGTTTAGTTCCCGGAGAATAGAATCATTGGTGCGGAAGGCAGTCCAGGGAATTTCAAACATCTTTCTCCAGCATCACATCTGAAAACCATCAATTCGGTCACGGCCGGCCTTCTTCAATATAGCGATATTTAGAAGTTGTTGCCCCATGTTCTGAAGAGGTTCAATATGTTAGTGAACTTCGGCTGCAAGGACAGTCCTCTTCCTATCTTTTGTAAAATGTTCAAGCCAGAGTTTTTCCCAGAACTCAAGCTGAAGCCACAATTTCAAAAGCATTCGCAATTTCGCTTACGTGATGTATTTCAGTCTCGATCTATTCTTAGAATTCTATTCTACATCACCTTATTTCTAGAATGCAATTCTCTATTGAATTCGAAACAATCCGTTTCCTTTGTCTTATAAAGAATTCAAGACCATGTAGTAAAAAAGAAAATACCGCTCTACTGGTCTTGTGTGTGGGTCACAAGGATTTCCTTTGTTCTAGATTAGTTATTTGCATGCGTTTGTCTCAGACTGAAGAACGGTTTCTCTTTTTACACAGATAGAACACACTGAAAGGCTAATAATTTACATCTGTCACTTTCATTGCTTAACCTAGATGAAGTTTTTAGCCATTCAGTTAGTTTTCAGTCATTGAGTTACTAGCAACTTGGACTAGCATGCTGTACCATAACTGATAATAGGTACTGATTAATCAATCATCTTCCAGGCTGGATGCGAGAAAGCACGAGACTATACGATATGGTGACGTTTGTATGGTGACCTATTTCTAGCAGACCGCAGGGGCCGTCTTTCGACCCAAATAAAAAAAACCGGCCAAGTGCGAGTCGGACTCGTGCACGAAGGGTTCCGTACCATTATCGCAAAAAACGGCAATAAAATCACGTTTGTTGTATGGGAGCCCCACTTAAATATTTATTTTATTCCGTTTTTAGTATTTGTTGTTATAGCGGCAACAGAAATAAATCATCTGTGAAAATTTCAACTGCCTAGCTATCACGGTTCATGAGATACAGCCTGGTGGCAGACAGACAGACCGCGGAGTCTTAGTAACCCGATTTTACCCTTTGGGTACGGAACCCTAAAAACGATGAATCATTAGCGGTATTGATTCGTAGTAAAACACAGTTAAAATAACAACTAAAACATCCTCATCTCCTAGCTTCCTCGGCACCCTAATTCCGCTATGCAAATAATATCACAATAGTTTGAGGCAGCATAACTGTGCTGTATCTTGTATCAACATGCATCATGTGCGCGAATATATCACCAGCCTGGTTAGATAAGCCTGGTCGGCGCCGGCCTAATCTATGTCCTGTTTGGGGTTGATAGCTCTATACAATTGGTTGACTTGTACCTACGGAATTATGTACCTAATTTTATTGTCACTTGAATTAGGTAGTTAGTGGAATCATTGAAAAATGGACATTGCGGTAATTATGTATAGACAATCTGTTTAATTAATTACCCATACAGCCGATAATTCGTTTGAAAACATCTAAAGAATAAATTGTTTGTAGAAGAATTAGCTTATGGTGCGACGAGTTTTAATCTTGTTGATTGTACAACATTTGGTGAAAGCATATTATTCTAATGCTAGAAAAGTCTTAGTAGCCCAAGCTTTTGAGTTGTTATATACTTTAACTTTAAGGTACCTATGTAACGAGTCAAAATACCGCTTCTTTTTAACCCCCGACGGAAAAACAGGGGTGTTATAAGTTTGACGTGTTTTGCTGTGTATCTGTGTATCTTTCTGTGGCATCATATCGCCTTAACGGATGAACTGATTTAGATTTAGTTTTTTTTTGTTTGAATGGTGACTTTGTCGAGAGTGTTCTTAGCTATGTTTAAATAAAATCGGTTTAGCCGTTCAAAAGTTATTCGCATTTTACTCTTTGAATCTGGTTTTTTTCGCAAAATATCGTGTCGTTATTACGTGTTTTGATAGATTGTCGATTGAAGTGTGTCTACTACTAGGTATATTATATGTAGTTAAAAAGCATGTAATAAAAATTAAAATCGGGGGTTGGTTTTTTAAATTTGTAATTTTATCTTGTGTACCTAAGAATATACGTTAAAGACACATCTAACAATGTATAAGTTGTACATTGCCTCGTATCTAACACTCCTGAAAATGTTAATGACAGCACATGTGACAATTCAGGATGGTAAGCAATTTGTACTGTCGGTTATTATCTCGCAATATCCCGTGTGATATATTGTTACGTGAGCCGTTGAGTTTAGATTTATGTGCAGTCAAATCATGCAATTAAAATTAATCTTCATTTATTACAGTCCACATGTGTATTGTTGTTATTCTTGCTTATTCTACTAATGTTATAAATATGTGTCTGCATGTTCGGATGTTTGTTAATTAATCACTCCTTAACATCCGAATACATTATTTTTTCCTGGATTGGATCATAGGATGCTTTTTTAGGGTACCGTACCCAAAGGGTAAAAAAGCTTTTTCACAAAAAAATACTACCGACTTCCAAATAAGAAAACTAGAAAGTGAAAAATAACTTTATTTTTGGAAGTCGGTGTCCATAACTTAAAAATTTGGTACCTACCAAAGACACTTTATTGTTTGACTAGATTTTACCAGCGTTATAGGTGAAAATTATACTACGTGAACTATCGTGATAAAAAACCGGCCAAGTGCGAGTCGGATTCGCACACGAAGGGTTCCGTACCATTATCGCAAAACACTGCATAAAAATCACGTTACTTGTATGGGAGCCCCCCTTAATTTATTTAATTTTAATTTAATAATTATTATTTTTTGAAGAAAATATACAACTAAACATTCTGTGAATATTTGAAGCGTCTACCTGTTGCCGTTATTAATATCGAGCAAAAAACGGCAAAAATATCACGTTTGTTATGTGGGAGCCCCCCTTAAACATTTATTTTATACTGTTTTTAGTATTTGTTGTTATAGCGGCAACAGAAATACATCATCTGTGAAAATTACAACTGTCTAGCTATCACGGTTCATGAGATACAGCCTGGTGACAAACGGACAGACAGACAGACAGACGGATCGCGAATTCTTAGTAATAGGGTCCCGTTTTTACACTTTGGGTACGGAACCCTAAAAATCAATGTTTGCGGTTGTTGAAATGTTTACTGACAGTATTTCAGATGTAGGGTAGTCTAAAATGATGTTCATTGTCCGCTTTCAATAAGTCCACAGACTGTTCTTTTGTTGTAAAGTTATCACTCTCTGTGACACTTCGATGTAAGTGACGAAGGTGACCGCTCAACTGCCCATATTGCCGAATCGGATTAAAACAATGGTTATTTCTATTGTGTCTGCTAATTGAGACTTGAATCTATAAAAGGCGCTTGACTGTACCTGTAGCATCAATAGTCTACAAACTGACGGTGCTGAACATTGCAAATCTTATAATTCCAGTTTGCAGAATACACTGTCGTATGGTTCGTCTCTGTTCGCATCAGATTTCCTAATAGAGAAGAATAGAATAGAATATACTTATATATTGGGGGAGCTCGTGGCTAAATAATGACAGCCGCACTGGTCGATCACCAAGGTTAAGTAACGCTTAACGAGTTCGGTCCGTGGATGGGTGACCATTTCAATATACCGAGTTTCCTCCGTGCCTCGGAAAGCACGTTGAGCCGTAGGTCCCGGCTGTCATTTAAAGATCTTTGACAGTCGTTACGGGTAGTCAAAAGCTTGAGATCTGACACCAGTCTTGCCAAGGGGTATCGTGTTACCCAGTAACTGGGTTGTGGAGGTCAGATAGGCAGTCGCTTCATGTAAAACACTGGTACTCAGCTGAATCCGGTAAGACTGGTAGCCGACCCCAATATAGTTGGTAAAAAGGCTAAGCAAATTGACAGAATAGAATATACTTAATTGCACACCAAAAGTTATACATCTCTTAATCTCATCTCATCACTCTTTCTTCTCTCTTTCTCGTAGTTTGATTAAATGGGCATATCCTTAATTGTTCATCTTTTAGGTAATATACTCCAATACTCTGTTAATTTAAAAGTATAAACTTAAGTACCAAAACTGCATCAATTTCTAAAACTACCGCCATAGCATTTTATTTCGGGTTGACATCGTATGTCTACCTCAGTTTATGACTTGCACCGGTCGGGAGCGCACGTTCGCTCCGCGCTCCTCCATACTGCAGCGCGGATGAATGGAATCCCCGACGCAGTTTCTGTGACTATTCAATAAATGTTCGTTCTTTCAGAATTCAGACCACAGAGGGAGAACTTGTTACTGACGTGTTACTGCAATGCGTATAACATGATCCTTTTGTTTTTGTCGGTGTTGAAATGTTTCCGGTCATATTAAGAGGAAATGCAGGCAGAGAGCTTAGACTGAATTTCCTTAGTAAAAAGTCATAATTCAAGGTATGGCTCTCGCCCATTTCCTCCTACAAATTTAAAAGATATTCCATAAATTTAATAAAAAAGATATAATCATGTTGTGCTTGGTTCTATGTCTTTCTTTATTAGTTTATATTTATCAAGTTTGTACACTAGGTTGACAGCTGACAGCGCAATTTTGTGCATTTTTTGATAGATCTACTGCTTCTAAAGACGATATATCATCACATCAAAATGGAAAACATACATATACCTATCTTTCTTTTTCAGTTTATGGAATATCTTTTAAAGTGATCAAAATTGGAAGAGGAAATAGGCGTGAGCCAAACTTCGAATTATGACTTTTTAGGTTTTTCAGTCGGATGCCTGGGAGGGACCGCATTTCCACATATTATAAGTGCCGTTATGCTCGCTCAGAAATATTGTACTAATAAATACTTTTTCTTGTTTCAGGTAACAATTCTCACCAATACATCGTTTGTAACAAATAAATAGTATGCTAGGTGAGGTATTTTATTGAAGTGAAACTTCTTTATCGACGTATGGGAGAAATTTTGTACGTAGAGTCCGTCCAACGAAAAAAGTCCCGCGGAAATACATGGAACTAACAAGATTTGTTAGAGGACAGCGTACAGTCGCATAGAAACTAGCGCCGCGTCTACGGGACTTCTTTCGTTGGACGGACTCTATCGTCACGTTTTTCGGTTACGCGCCATGTTGCTTTTTTTATCAAAGTTTAGTAAAAAGACTTATTCAAATTTAAGTGAATTTACAAGAAAAGTTGTTGACCTGGTGAAGGTTGCGGGAATCCGCTGGTTGCGAGACGCACGGGACCGGTCAATGTGGCGACGCTTGGGGGAGGCCTATGTCCAGCAGTGGACGTCTTTCGGCTGATATGATGATGATGATGACAAGAAAAGTGAGTGATTATATATTTCGTTTTATAAATTCAACACGTATGAGCATGATTTTAATATTTATAAATTAATTAATTTATTTATATATATTATAATAAGAACAATGATAAAATAAATTACTCATTAATTTTATGCATGTCTATAATAATAAAATAGCTTTAATTTAATACGGAAAAAATTGTTTTTCTTATACCCCATTTTCGTGAAGTTGCAAATAGTAGAAAAATGATATGTCGTAAAGAAGTTTCACTTCTTACCTGTGTACTCTGGTACACACACACATTTTTTTATTTAAATAAGTACAATTTTCTTACCATTCCAGCATTATCATAACATAATGATGTTCAAGAACAGAACATAAAACAAAAAATATAATGTTAGTATCGTAATGGATCCCAGCTCAATTCCGGCATAAAATTCCCAATAAACTATAAAAAAGTGCCGGATCAAGGGCACACGATAAATATGTAGATTGAGTTATTACCAAGAATCGTAACTTTCCACAAATATAAACTTTAAACGGATATGTGTGCTCTATAATGTTTTTAAAGCGTAATTGAGTTCGATAGTAAACATTCCGGAATTTTATGCCGATATAAATTATGCTTTCAATATTAAGGCATTCCATTCTGCTAACGAAAAGAGTTGATGATCCGTAATGCGGTTTCAGTTACAGGCTTTTTAATTAACATTCTTGGCTTCATTTGGACTAAAGGACTAAATATACCAACCACCGTATGACATTCTCGAAGTTCCTTTAATCAAATAACATACTGAAACGATAAAAAGATCGATCGAAAATTCGAAAGTGGAAATACCTCTTGTGCAAGCCCCGACAGAGGTTTGAAGGGCTTTGACTATTGTTACGGGTAGTCAGATGTTTGAAAACCTTAAAACTCTCATCAAATAATATCTTGTCCCAGCCAGTGTATTGTGGAGGACGGATATGAAGTCTCTTCATGTGAAATTCTGGCATTCAGCTGTACCCAGTTTAACTGGAAGCTGACCACATCATAGTTGGGCAAAGGCTAGGCAAATTATTTTACAAAAAGCTACTAAAACAAAGGAAGTATTCCAATTAAAATCTATTAAAGGCGTTATAAAAGTAGATCTGCTCAATAAAAGATCTATACCGACGGAGCACTATTATGATTCAATCGACGCCCGCTATTAGGGTCAATAAAGGTCGCGATTGGAATCCCGGCAGTTCTATGACCCAGTGCGTAATATAGATATAAATACTAGTGGGACTTCTTTATAGCCTCATTGACGGTGGCAACATGGATAGTTTGAGAAATAGAGTGTGTTTGACATAGAATTCACTGTTATGGTCCAGATTTGGGAATTCATGGGTAATAGTACCCAACCAGACCAGAAAAGAATCAGTACTGAATTCATAATGCAGAACATGAACAAAGCGCATTTATTTTGTTAGCTAAATCCTGAAGATAAAACTGACAAATCTGTTGATACCATGAAATCTGTAGGAGATCCAATGATCCGGATCTACACACATAAATCCTTAGTTGTATGTTTCAAATCAAAAATCAAATAATTTATTTGCGAAATTTGGGTATATTTCATTTTTATAAGTTCTTTAGACCATATCCTACCATGGATAAGTTAATCAAAATTTACATAACACGATGTGTCGATGACTGTGTGTATCTGACAGAATTGGAATCAGATGACGTTCTAATTAATTAGTTAATGAGATATGTCAATTATGATTCTTGTTTCATCTCCATGTGGAGCTTCTTCAAATTATATTTGTCCTTGGTGACATACGACTTGATTCCGATCATTTTACTATAACATCATCCATTCGATTGAGAGCCCGTTAAGTATCCAAGAGAATATTACTCTGTAGAAAGAATTTTAAATATTTCTAGATACTTAAAATTCCTTCCTTATTTCATCTGAACGTTTGTTGAATACAAAAACTGGTCGGCGACTCGCCACATTCCACTTCTTACCAAGACAAATGTTCAAATACCCGCAATAAAATTAAATACCAAACAATATCCTTGGGGACATAAAGTCTCAGTCTTCCGGCGGCCGTTTATTACACACCCTTGGAAAGTTTTAATAGTGATATAAAAGTCGTTTTAAAATAGTTTCTACAGGCACTCTCCAAACTTGTATCGTAAAAAGTTCAGGTGAAATAAGGACGCCTTTTACTGAGAAACTTGGATGTCAACGTTTCGAGATTTCTTTATTGTGGCTGTATTGTAGCTTTGTGTAAAGTAACAATTTTCACTTGGAACTTGGTAATAAGAAAAATGTACTCTGTATTTTGCATTGGCTTATGTTTAACAAACCACCAAATCTAGTAATATACTGACAAAAATAGTAAATGATCACCAAAATTAAATTTAGAATCGCAACAGAGTCGACGGAGCCCCGCTGGGCGGGGCTCCTATTTCTGAATACAGGGTCTAAAGTAAACTAACACGAAGGTGATGACGGGAGCTGAGTTCGCTCGCTTTGCTCGCTCACTTCAGCTCCCGTCATCTCCTTCGAACCTAACCTGTCCGTGTCGGGGTGCCCTTAGCTCCCGAGCTCGCTTCGCTCGCTCTTGGACTGATTCATTGACCAAATCACTAGATTTGATATCTTACGGTTTTAGCACTTATGAAATTTGGTGATCAATTTACTAAATTTGGTTTAGGTTTATTTTTTTTGCTGATTAGTATATATTTTAGGTGATAGAGGTTATCGTTAGAAAGTTTTTTTTGGTGGTCATTATATTTATTCCCTTTTGCATTTAACATTGCGGTAAATTGTCGGTCTGACCTTGGACCTCTTCCATTACCTTTGGACACTTGTCTATCTTTTGATTTAACTGAAGTTTAGCTTCACGAAGTTCTTTGTTAATTTTAAATATTTTAATTCCTTTACAATTACAAAAAATATCAAATGTAATGTAGAGTCAGGTAGACATAGCTTCTTCGCTTTACGAAGCTTAAATTGGACTCTTGACCTTTATCGCTACAATTTTTATTCTGAGACGCAATTTCTCCAGTTACCTAGAAAACTAAATTACTGCCTTCTAAATGAAATTTCTCATCCCGCATAAATCGGTTTTTCGTTATAAAAATATTCGCTTTCATTCCACCGGAAAATATTTTCTTGGAAAATTATTTCGGCTCGTTTTCGCCTTCTTTTACTCGTATAACTAATGTAACTAGGCCGGTAATATGAGTAATAGGATTCCAGGCAGGGTTTACGGAAACTCCTTCCTTTATATCAACGAAACAATTTCCTGATTAAGGTCTGAACCAAATTACCGTGTCGCTTTCTACGTCATTCAGTGTCCTCACGTATTCCTCAGTCACGTCTCATTGGCTTTCTTCAACTTTCTCTGCTTGCATCTTATGATTTGATTTTTGAAAGACTTCAAAAGATTTATGTTACCATTTGTTTTATAAATCCATTTGAATTTTATTGTTTTAGTATCCATACCCGACTCGACATTCAATTTTCTCCTGGGAAAGTTCTTACCAGTTAGAAAATGACGCGGACAAAAGCGAAAGTCAAATTTTGACATTGGTCATCCGTCATTTATTTTCGTCAACACATGCGTGCGTTGAAAATACTTTACCAGAGTGAAAATGAAGGTTTATTATATTCATGACACAATAAGCATTGATTCATGACTGTCGTTCAAATATTTAATGTAAATATTTGCGTACTATACATAGTCGCGAGACACGTTACCGTTATCTTGTTTACACTCTAGTAACCGTACTAGTAGTCATTTCAATTATCATAATAATATAGTCCCATGTACGTGGAACCGGTTGTAAAATTATCGCAGTGTGTTATTTAAGCGGTATCTAATGTGTCGGTGGCGTCCGCTCCGCGTCGCGGGTCAACGCGCTCTGACTCATGCGCGTGCGGGCGTGGAGTGCTGGAGCCATAGCGCATGCGCGGCCATACGGCATGTGCTCTTGCGCAGTATTTGGTGCAGCTTTTTAAACCGGTACTGTTGGTAAAACGCCCTATCATTTCTCACTGGTATTCTTTTATTGAACCCACTTGTAGCTTGGCTGGCTCCACTAACAACCGAGTATTGTCTGTTCCTTGTTATTTTTATTTTGAAATAATAGACTGCTATTCTTTGTAACTCAAATTCGTTTCAATAAAAATATTGATGTTATTTCCATTTTCTAACATCATCTTTCAATCACAACAGTTCTATATAACATTAATTAATATTCGTAAAAGTTTGACAGAAATCAGTCAACTGGCTTACAAGTCTATTTCCAATACCAACAGCTTCAAATTCTCATGACTCGGTTTCGCTTTGAAATTATAATAATTGAAGAAACAAAGAGGTGCGGCGGTCGAATTTGTAGTGTTGTTGCGTTAAACCGAGGCTTGAATTTAATTAAACAACCGTCTAAGCGGGAATGGACGGCTTGATGAATCCCTATGGAATATTTGATACAAATGCGCGGAAGCCTCTCACACAATCATTGCTGTTTCTATGTATATGTGTTTTCTACGTACAGGTAGGTTGTGTGTGCGAAATTGCCTATTGCTGTGTTTCGAATGACACAAAGGGGCGGTATTGAGTTTCGGGGTAGGATCATGTTCAAAACTGAATTTGTTACTATTAAATTACTTTGACGGATTGGTTGAAAACGTGTTGTGGAGATAGTGAATAATGATTTAAACGAAGCCAATGACAGAGATTTCCAGGTGGCTACGTACTGGTCGAACAAAAGTTCACTATAGTTCTCGCCAAACTTCTGGGCCCCCCTGAAGTTGGGTTTCCGATGCGCAAGGCACGGATCGGTGCTGTTATTATAGATATTTACACAGCCATTGTAGCCAATTTCAGGGTGGCCAAGAAGTTTGGCGAGAACTATAGACAAATCGACACGAAGGAAAATGCGAATAATGTAAGAACTGCACCAACTTTTGTTTTTAATATTTTTATTGAAACAAACGTTTATATTATACCAGCATTTTTCCGGCGGCTTCGTTCCTGTAGCTTTTTACTGTTGAAAGAATTTTCAAATACGGTTCAGTAGTTCCAGAGATTACTTTCTACAAATAAACTTATTACTAAGAATTGTCAAGCAGTCGGTCGGTCAGTCTAAAACATGAAGCTTATTGCTCATTCGCAAGCGTAGATGGAGTTCTATGAAGAAGAACGCGAGAAGCTCCACGGACTCTCTTTTATTAGTTACAATTAGTATCACTACTGCTGTGTACCTAATAAAGAAAATTTATTAAGTTGACTCATATATCAAGTGAATCGTTAGCTTCAAGAGAAAATTGTAAATACAACGTTCATCTAAATTAGCATATAACCATTATTCATGGGAATTCACATTCAGCATTAAATGTTTCTCGTTTTCCGGAATAATTTTCTAGCAAGATGTGGGAAAACCATTTAAGTAAAAATGTAAGAGTATTCTTAAGGACATTTTACTGCAGTATTTTCCGTATTATATGAGGAAAAGGTATTGACGTCAACTAAACGTTTTATAACTCTGTTCTATCTTAATACCTACCATCACTTTTGTTCTCATGTTCTAGCAAATGTTCTAGGTAAGAACTTATATTTGCAAGTGATGGTGGACTCAAGTGAACTCACCTCATTTTTCAAAGAACAAATGTCATGTACCATATACACCAAAATACTTCATTTTGTCGTTGATTACTTGTTCTTAATTTAAATTTTCTTAGACTTATACATAGTATCCATTGAGAGTTGTAAGATTGAGAAACAATGAGATTGGTGTGCTCCTTGAAGTCATGCTTTTAAAGGTGCTCCCTCATCTGGAGCGTTCGCCTGTAATGTAACATTTCAGATTCGATTTTGTTTGAGCATTACCTACATTACAGTACTACCTCCCTGACTTGACAAGCATTCGCCTGTAATGTAACATTTCAGACTCGATTTTGTTTGAGCATTACCTATATTACAGTACTACCTCCCTGACTTGACAAGCATTCGCCTGTAATGTAACATTTCAGACTCGATTTTGAGCGTTACATTACAATACTGCCTCCCTTACTGACGAGCATTCGCCTATAATGTAACATTAGAATCGATTTTGAGCATTTAGTTGATTCCACAATGTCAAACGAAGCGGTCTTTATGCTGAGCGCATTGATGTTACAAGTTGTATCAAAATATTTTCCCTTACCAATGTAATGCTCGATTCTGTAACGTTACATTACAGGCGAATGCTCCAAGTGAGGGAGCACCTTTGTATATTTGGTTGTGGCTTGTGGTTATGAACATCGTGTTTTTCATAAACTAAAGGAAATCATGTACAAGCAAGTAAAATTTGTTACCAACATCAGTAAGATGAGGTAAGGGAACGGTTAATTGAAGTGCTGAAGTCAGCATTGAAAATGGAGTAAGCCATTGACGTAATAGTATCTTCCATATACGTTGTAGTAATAAAATCAAGCCTTGTACACATATACTAAAACAAACAAACAAGCAGCGTTTGTTGAACGAGCGTTAGTTGATGGGTATGCGACAGCGATGATTGTTACAACTCGCGGCGTTTGAACACAATACGATCGCTGGTGCTGATCCTGACGGGACTCGCTGCGGTTCGCTAAATCTATCCTAACTTATGCATAGTGGGCGATATTTTGTAGAATTCTGTTTTGCAAGCAGAGTATGTATCGAACAGATCGGCGGAATCGAAAACAGAAATGCAACAATGACGTTAAATGAATTGGAATGATGATCATAATAGTGGAAATTTGTGATATTATCTAGAACCTAACTTTTACTGTAATCGAGATGCACTTAAACTTATTAATACTTTAATTAATTAAACTTGTTCCAGTATTAGAGACGTGAAACTAGACGAAGAATTTGGTAACTCACAGACTGCCCTATCTATCTGCCTAGCCTTTTTTCCAACTATATTGGGGTCGGCTTCCAGTCTTACCGGATTTAGCTGAGTACCAGTGTTTTACATGGAGCGACTGCCTATCTGACCTCCACAACCGAGTAACTGGGTAACACGTTACACCTTGGCAAGACTGGTGTCAGATCTCAAGCTTCTGACTACCCGTAACGACTGTCAAAGATCTTCAAATGACAGCCGGGGCCAACGGCTTAACGTGCTTTCCGAGGCACGGAGGAAACTCGGTATGTTGAAATGGTCACCCATCCACGGACCGACCTCGTCAAGCGTTGCTTAACCTTGATGATCGACCAGTGTGGCTGTTATTATTTAGCCACGAGCTCTTCACAGACTGCCCTAAAATATAAAAAGAATATTGGGATGCGAGGTCGAGGATGAACAAAAACGTTAGAGTAGGTAGACCTAAGGATCCTTAACTGAACCTTTCTTTTTATGGATATTTTTCTTAGGCAGACGGCTATGCGGAAAGATAGCTACCCGACCCTAAACTGTTCAGTTTACTTACTCAACTTTCTTTATTATTCTTCGCAAATTTTACTCTGTGCCGTGACGTCTGCACAAAAAAAAAGTTCATCTATTTCCTATTCCACAGTTTTTTCAACGGTTTCACCTATTTCACCATTCCCGTTGATCTGGGCATCCGAGGAACCCGGTACATGTCCGACACCAATAACAAAATGTTGCAGCGTTTTTGCATTGCCAGACAGAACACTAAAATGGTAGAAAATATTTGAAATTCACAACTACATTCTGGTATGTTCCATTTCCAACCAGTAATGGATTAAAGTTTGGATATTGGTTGAAGCTCGGTTTGTAGATAAACGAATGCAACTAACACAAAAGGTTTTGTTTATGATCAAAGTGTTAGATTTTTATTGGCTATTCTGTATTGATTATATTGGATCAGATGATATCATAGTTAGTGTAGACGACATGTTATGCAAGCCGTATGCAGTACCACTGCAGCTGCTTCGCTCCATTCCTTCCACTTCTACTGCGATTGCTGAGCTCATACTGCCGTCCCTTACTGGGCTATTTTTGTTCAACTCATCCACTTTATAAGTCCTCAAGATTCTTTGTTAATTAATCTCCTCTTCTGTTTCAAGTCTCACAAGCAAGCAATCTGAAACAGTAATTAGTTTCTCACATCAATTACGTTCACGTATACATTACGTTCAACCAACCCACGTCACCTGAAGCCGGTATATTTTTCCCAAATAATTGACAAGTGAACGAGGGTACAATACAAATGTATTGGCGAAGTATGCCGAAGGCTGGCGAGGCTTGCCGATGTAGGCCCGTTCAGAAATATTGACGGGTTAAGTATATGGGCTCAGAATCAGATATTTATGTTGAGTAATTCTGTTGAGGTATTGGCACGGTCAATAGTGGGTTGATTATTAAGAAATAGTGTTTGTAGAAATCCGGTAATGTAACAGTTAAGTACAGACTTACATATCTTTGTCTATCAAAACTTCATTGTGATAAAGACGTTATACAGTTCACGTTAATTCGTATTGGCTTCGTTTTCATAGCAGCAGTCGGTGTTGAGACAACATAGGCCAATAAAATGACCCAGGACATATCCAGCTTAAATCACTATAACAATAACAATTTTAATCAGTGCCGCCATTCTAGGGAAAGCGGAATTGGCCCGTGTTTTGGTTAGACCGTAATAATAATAATACCAGCGCACATAGAATATAATTACTGTAATTACAAAGCCCCGATTAGCTTCTCCTTTGATATGATATACACGATATGGCGCTAACAGATTCTAATTAAGATACAATAAACTCTACCACTGGCAACAGACATTAGTTGTGCTCTGGAGCTAATGAAGCTGAAATAACTTGTTAAATTGTTATTTGTCAGTTAATAGCTCTTTAATTATCATTATCAGCATTTTAATGTTCCCACTGCTGGGACACAGGCCTCCTCTCTGTGATAGAGGGAATGGGCCGTAATCCACCACTCGGCCCAGTGCGGGTTGGTGAATGTCACATGTCTTCTAAATTGGGTTCTAGGAATTGCCAACGTTTTGAGAGCAGCGGTGATGAAAATAATGGACCCAAAGTAAAGCGTCTGCCTGAACCCACGACCTACATTTTGTAAGTCGCAGTAGTTACCGTTGGGCCACCACTGTTCCCTCTCTCACAGAGCGGAGGTTGTCCCAGCAGTGGGAATGACGATGAACTCATTAATATGAGCAGCTTTTGATTAGGAAAAAAAAAAAATCATCATCTTAGTGTCTGCCAATCAAACCTTCAGGTCCTGGTAAAAAGCGATAAGGATTGGCCTCAACGCAATCTGCGCATATCAAAAATGATTGGAGCACGATAGAAGGATTAAAAGAACAGTAGGATGTTAAAGCGTTGCGGTTTCAAAGGACAGTGAAGGCACCTATATACCTTCGTGTGGGTGTCATCAAACGCCAGATATAGGTAATGGACCTTCACTGCCAAACATAGATATAACTACGCAATCATTATAAGGGAAACTTAAGGCCTACGCAGGCGAGTGACTCTTGTCCGCAGATGTATAATTAATTCCTTCTCTTTCACTTAGAATCATGATGAAAACATAACGGAAAACTTTAGAATTTAAACATGGGAACGCACAGAATGATCTTTACTGTTTTTGATTCGGAAAGATAGCTATTGCAGTACAAATTTTATACAGGTCAAATTTTTATCCTCTGCGGACAAAAGTCTCTCGTCTGCACAGGCCTTTAGGGGATCATTCCGTCGTATACGTAGACTAGACTGGTGATGTCACTGTGACGTCATCTAGACTACTGTGAATTCATATGCAACAGTAGCTAAGTCTGCTCTTACGTCACCCGAGGGAGACAGTATAGTCAATTCCAGTTTCCTAATAGATAACCATAAAAATATTTTCTAAATAAGCGTTTCGAGGGCGCCATCAACGAAAATGACGTCACCTTGCAGACAGAATCGATACGTACAAGTTCTCAAACAAAAATTTTAAACTTACCAACTTGTTACGAATTTTAATATAAACGAGCGAAGTTTCGACGAGGCTATCTAATAAATAACGCTTAATGAATCAACGGGGATCGTCGACAGTTCGCGAATGTCTTTGGATAAAATTGAAAATACCTTAGAGTAACGTAATACAAGGCACAACGGAATAAATAAGTTGGTATATGGTCCTACTAAAGGTTGAACTTTAGTATTTACCTGCTGAGACAAATAGAAATGGAAATGAAATTGGTGGGTTGGTATTAAGTTTAGTATTTATGCACGGGTTGGAAATATACATAGGAATTTTCAAATGCCAGGAAACGGTATCAGAATACCGTAAAGAGATTCGTATTCGAGAGTTTACAATATAAAGGGTCTTTCAACAAGGATGGGTCGATGTTAAAATTGAATAAAACAAGATGTGTGTGAATCACCACATGTCGTTCACGTCCATATTGTTCAATTCAAGCCAAAAGAAATTGTTTATGATTGATCTGTAGCGCTCACTCGATCTATGCAGCAGAGTCATTAAAAATTGGACCTCTCGGATTCGTGCCACCATACGAAGCCGCGGCGGACATTTGAACGATGTCATATTCCATCCATAATTGGCATAAATGGGCCTTTTAAATAAAAAAATAAATTTCGTTAATATCTCACACACATCTTGTTTTATTCAATTTTAACATCGACCCGTCCTTGTTGAAAGACCCTTTAGTTTTTAGTTTGTCGGGAACTCAAGATTTGGGGCCACAACTCAAGCTGTGACACAAATTCGGCACTTGTCCCACCGCCGACAATCAGTGAGTAGCAAATAAAGCTAGAAAATAAAAATGAGTAGCGAGTGTGTAGTTCCGATAGTTTTGTCGCTTGGCAATAAGCGAGTGTTCTTGTGCAACGGGCGATTACTCGCACGGGGCGGCCACACTGTAGGTAGAAATGACCGCTGGTTGGTCTTTCGGCGTGAGTACCACCAAGCGAGCAAGCGAGCATCGCTGAGCGAGTATAACTTTATAGCTCTTATCGCTGCGATAAACTTGTGGTGAGAAAGTACTCGCCGGCAGTGTGAACAGCGATCAACTATTACTATATGTGTCTCTTTTATTGAGACGTGATCATATCTTTTTGTTTCTTCACCCAGAAAATAGTCGATAGCTAATAGCTTACTCGTCGGTGGTGAGACAAGTGCGTTCGGTACTACTATGCTACAGTTTTTATTTGCACCAACCTTAACAGGCTTACCTTTACCACAGCATAAAGCTCGCATTATTCCAGTTTTATCATACCAGAATGACAACCAAAACAAATCATTTCATCTTAATTCAACACCCCCTAATCGTTATACTCTCATAAATTGAAACCCTCGAATCGATACAAAAAAGTACTAAAACAGATTTAACAGTCGCAAGTTGGGATAACCTTTTGAAACAAAAGTGTAACACCGATAAGGGTACGATACACAAATAAAAGGAGGGTAGTTCGAGATAAAAGTAACAAATGGTGACAGTTACACTAAATTTAATTCACAATGGCTGCCTCATTGGCCTCCAGTATGGCCTTTGATTCGTTTTTATTCTGATTATATTTGGGTTTGCCTTGCAGCTCCGGTTCAGAGGCATTTTGTTAACGCATTCTTATCAGCTTCTGAAGAGAAACTCCTTTTTGTCATCTGCTGATGGAGTGCCTTCGTAAAATAATGGGCCAACCAGCCAATAATTTTTCAAGAAAACATGCGGTAGTTATTTACCAAAAATTGAGAAGCTTGTTTTTACGTGGCAGACATCTTTTCCAGCCCATCTCTTACAAAGAAAAAAACTTGCAATTGAATATACAATGGTATGTAAGAACTTAAACAAAAGCCTTCTTATGTAAATTAGAGACGGGTATAAGCCTTTTGAGTCCAATTCGGAAGGCCGTTGTAAGTTTCACTAAGTTTAAGGACCAAGTTGCGTAGTTGTACTATGATCTTTTTTTGTACATCTTCGAATTTTATTAGTCATACAAGGTTTTAGGAATCACCGCTCGATTAGTAGCCCCCTTACAAGAATCTTACTTCTAGGCAAGTGTGATCCATCGTCGACCACATCATCGCTTACCATCAGGTGAGATGGTGGTCAAGCACAAGCATATATCAAATAAAAAAAAAAAAAAAAAAAAAACTATTTACTATCAAGACAAATCCCTGTATGCACGCAAATGCTATCCTAATCAATACATATAATAAATACTGTAGAAAATTACTTTTTGTACATCGAAAATATTGCCAAAAAAATATCCAGGGCGTTAAAGGATAACCAACAGAACCCATTGCCAGCATTTATGGTATTTTTGGCTGTTTATTTGTGCACGCATCACGTAAAATTATAAAACAATGTAGATAACTTTAGACATAAAAATTATGCTTGAAGTATTACTTTGTTTTTGTTTCATCACAATCGGTTTACTCTATCAAAAGTAAGATGAATTTAAAGTGTTCAAGAAGTAAAATATCACAACACACGCAATTCAGATAATCTGACAGTTGAACTCCATATTCAATAGATGGCGTTGTGCGGTTGACGTCATTTTCTGAATGGCGGCGTTAAGATTCGCCGCGAAAGAATGGTCCTAGATTAAAAATTGGTAGGTAGATAGGCAGTTGACGGGAGCGAAGCCGAGGGCACAGCTAGTCGATCATAAACGTGAATGTGTCTAAAATTAGGCACGCTTGCCCATAAATATAGAAGCCCTTCAATAATTGCTTTCGTACACCGAAATAGGATTGACCTTTTCCAAGCAGGCTCAATCTTCTCGTATCAATCAAGGGAACAAGATCAACTTACATCGTATCGTATTGGCAAATTAATCAAAACACCTAGTTTCTTGTGAAGACCAAGAATAAATGGAATGAAAATAGTACGAAGATAAGTTGGGTTCCTAATTGCAAACTGAAGATACGAACAAAAAGGGATCTGCTGAGAACAGCACAGGAATCAACGTAGATTGTTCTGCGGAAATAGGTCGGACAGTAAAGTAGAGACTTTATTCAACAAGCAAATATTTTACCGCATTGAGAATCTCCTTATTACTTACAAGATTTTATTTAACTTGCAATGAATGTATGTAAGTGTGTTCGGGTCAAATCTTGCAACTGGATTTTAAAGCAGTTAGTTATCCTTCACCGTTAAGATGAAATTTTGCATACACGTTTAGTTTGGATGACAATGCATGGTTAGCTAAGTGACGTCATTCTAAATCCAATATGGCGGACGGCCCATGATCGCAACTATTTATTTTTTGTGCACTGCCATGATATGGGTATCAAATGAAAGGGTTCGCTGAGAAGAATACAAAAAAGCTTGCTTTTTATTAATAAATAATTTATTTCTCCTTTAAATTCCGAATGAACTGTTGTTTCATATGAGTGCGTAAGCAGGATCTTGGAAGGAGGAAGTGAAGCTTCAGGAGTTTATATGGTCTATGATAGTAGCGGTAGTCTTAATTCAACAAGCAAAGATCTAGCCACATTCGAAATTCCCTTATTGCCCCTTTAAATGCCGAATAAACTGTTGTTTCATATGTGTGCGTAAGCCGGTTCATGAATGTAAGAAGTGAAGCATCTGCAGTTTATTTGGTCTGTGGTAGTATCAATAGACTTTATTCAACAAGCAAAGATCTTACCGTATACAAAATCCCCTTGTTTCTCCTTTAAATTCCGAATGAGTTGTTGTTTCATATGTGTGCGTAAGCCGGGTCACGGATGTATGGAGTAAAGCATCTGTATATATTGTCTGTGGTTGTACCAGTGCAGCTTGTAAGGGAGAAATAGGTCGGAAGGCTTAACTCGCCCCAAATGAACCCTCTTACATCATATTGTTTCTACGCTTAATGGTGTGAGTTTCAAGGGATGGAAGTTTTGTTTACACCTTTGGGGGTGATGACGATGTTTATTTTTATCCATACTTCACACTAATAATATTATAAAGGCGAAAGTCTGTGAGTGTGTTTGTATGTTTGTTACTTCTACACGCTCAAACGGCTGGACGGATTTGGATGAAATTTGGCACAGAGATAGATTATAGTCAGGAATAGCACATAGGATACTTTTAAACCCGGGAATATGTTCCCTTGGGATAGTATTCGACATTCACGCGGGCTAAGCCGCGGGCAGAAGCTAGTAATATTATAAATGCGGAAGTAGCTCTGACGTCTGTCTGCTGTTACGATTTCACGCCTAAACAGTCGAACCAGATTTGATATAGATTGGGTCTTGGAAGAATAGATGATACGAGTACTTTGTACCACGGGAGCACGTTCCCTTGGGATAATTTCCGACATTCACGCGCGCAAAATGTACTTTAGAATAAAAATGCAATAAAAGATAAATATTCAGCCATGTCTCTTGTTTCTGTCGGATCGAAATACCGATTATATTTCTTTAATGTGTGATCTTTAACCTTTCTGCAGTAAACGTTTCACGTATACGCGTAACTGTATCTTAGAACAAAGAAAAAATACTTCCTCCCAAAGGTCAGGTAGACTTTTTAACAAAACAAAAAGTAAATAAGTTTCTTGTAGGCACTTTGGAGTTTTATAAAAGTTTTATCGTCATTCTTAGGTCCGTTGAGATTAAGGTAAATAAAACCAGACTTTCGCATTACAAACTTTTAGGGGTCAAGTCTTATAAAAGTTTTGGAATCTTAGTACGAGTACAAGAAAAGTAAACTGACGGAAGTGCTTTCAGAAAAGAGAAGATAATACCTTAAATTGTGTTTAATAATAACTAGCTGTTGCCCGCGGCTTCGCTCCCGTGGACCACAGAACCCGTTTTCGGGATAAAAAATAGCCTATGGCACTCAGGAATAATGTAGCTTTCTATTGGTGAAAGAATTTTTAAAATCGGTGCAGTAGTTTCGGAGCCTATTCGGTACAAACAAACAAAAAAATCTTTCCTCTTTATAATATTAGTATAGATTATTATTAGTAAATTAGTATAGATGTACAATCGCCGAAATCATATTTAGGCTTCTAAAAGAGGCATCGACATCATCGAAACGGGTTGGAATTGCGAATTATTTCAGTCTCACAAAAATTAGGTCCTATGTCAGTGCGTCCACATCAAAACTTTGAAAAATTCTACCTGACTCTCGCTAACAGCCCCCAAAAAGCAAGAATATAACATATTATAACACTAAAACAGCCGAACTAACTTCGCCGCAGCTGAATATTTTTTACAAAGCCCTCTGTTAATTTGGGTGCGACACGTTAGGGGTTAAAACAAATACAATCTGCCCACGATTCTCACCGTCCTACCCCTAATTATATTTTACATTTCACGCCCCAGTTCAGAAGTAGGCTCTAAACTGTCCGGAAAATTTAATTTGTTAACCTCAGTTTTTGCATTGTTCCTTTGTAAATTGGTGTGGCGGGCAACACTGTCTATGTTGGCGTTGTGAGGCCACTACTGTTTAGAATTTCGTCGTGCTACATTTTCGACGTTCTGTTTCTGTGTGTGATTTGTTTGGTTGCTTATTTTTGTTGCCATTTGGACTAATCTGGCTTGAACAGGACACCCAGCGATCCAAAGATAAAAATTCATCTTAGAGTTAGCATTTTTTTTGTGTCAATCCCACCGCACTATTCCCAAACCACTGCAACTCCTGAAAGCCAGAATCAACAGTGGCGACCACCAGAAAAACGCCGAGGCAATGAAGCTCGACGAAGTCCCGGAGAATGAATTTAACTGTGTTAGAACCCGCAACCACAACGAAATTAATCAGAAAAGAATAACAGGAGTAGGAAAAATACAGTAGTATGTAGAGTTAGCTTAGGACATAAACATATTTTACACGTCACAAGGGGAACAAGGGTGTCATACACGGGGTCGTCTGGCGCCCATGTGCTTGTTTGGTCCCTGTGGTGGTCACGGCGTGCAATGTGTTCTGATGCGTCGGTGATGGGAGGTACATCCCAAAGGAGGGTTCGGTGACGGACAGCCGCGGCGAGTTCGCGGTGAGTGCTAACGCGTACCCGTGTTCCTGCCATAAACGGCACAGAAGGACGTGGAGTTTTGGTGGGTTGGACTCCCACATAACTCCGCTATCTCCCCGTAGTAGCGCAGTATGCATGAGCATTTCTCCAAGCCAAAAAAAAGTAAGGTATGTAATGGTTATGGTTACGGGTACACGGTGGATGCGAGACGCACGGTTTCGGTCGACGTGGCGATACTTGGGGGATGGAACGTAGGCCACTTTCAGCAGTGACGTCTTTCGGCTGAAATATTGGCAATGTCTGTCTAAAGCTTTCTTTGCAAGGCTTAAGGTTGTCCTAGTCGACAGCACGAACTATAATGTGCGCGGGAAATAGATGCTGTGATGAGCAGTAAGAAGATAATGCAAATTTGTAGCGAAATGGATGATGTTTTAGAACGAAAACGAGGGCGCGAAATTTTATAAACAGACCTTTGGTAGTCTGGATATCATGAAAAAAAACCGGCCAAGTGCGAGTCGGACTCGCGCAACGGAGGGTTCCGTACCATTATCGCAAAAAACGGCAAAAAAAAACACGTTTGTTGTATGGGAGCCCCCCTTAAATATTAATTTTATACTGTTTTTAGTATTTGTTGTTATAGCGGCAACAGGAATACATCATCTGTGAAAATTTCAACTGTCTAACTATCACGGTTCATGAGATACAGCCTGGTGACAGACAGACGGACAGCGAAGTCTCAGTAATAGGGTCCCGTTTTTACCCTTTGGGTACGGAACCCTAAAATGACTAAATGTATCTTTTCCAAATAAAATTATTTGCATTGTTGAACTACTATTAATCTATCACTGTATGGTGGCTGTTTTGCAATTTTCCTTCTTCTTATGGTATTTATTTTCGCCCAAAGATGCGTTAAAATTTGTGTTGAAATATGGAACTTTCGACGCTCATAACTTTCTTTTCTTTTCTTGTTTGTTCCCATACAGGGCTAGGTAATGATGAGACAAATTGATATCATTTTTTATTTTGAACGTATATCGTCAAACAGTGGAGTAATCGCCAGACTACGTTTTTATGGAAGAATGATAGACTAGTGTAACCTTAAGAGGATATTTGCAGTGGAGTCGGTGGATTGTTTTTATTACCGTTTAGCATAAATAAATAATTAAACGTACATAAACTGGTTGCACGCTTTCCAGTTTAATAATAAAGAGTGTGAATATAAAACTAAACGCGTCAGAAATTCACGTTAGCTAGGAATAATTTTGAAATTAACTTAGTAAGTGTCCTTAATCCAATTCCCTGTCTCCCTCGAGCGGAAATTACGCAGCACCCACTTTATAACGTTAGTTGACTATTATAACTTGACCTAGGAAAATAACAAGCTTTTACAGGTTATCTTTCATTACAATTTATTCATTCATTTTTACTAGACATTTCTCTAATGTTAAGAGTTGCTTTTTAGGGTTTAGTTCCCAAAAAAAAAAACAGGACCCTATTACTAAGACTCCGCGGTCTGTCTGTCTGTCTGTCCGTCTGTCACCAGGCTGTATCTCATGAACCGTGATAGCTAGACAGTTGAAATTTTCACAGATGATGTATTTCTGTTGTCGCTATAACAACAAATACTAAAAACAGAATAAAATAAATATATAAGTGGGGCTCCCATACAACAAACGTGATTTAACCCTTCTTGCTCGAGTCCGACTCACACTTGGCCGGTTTTTTGGCTATCTCGGAGCTAAATTTCGTTTTGATAAGTATAATCCAAATATAAGGTACGTCATCGATGCCGAGAATTCCTATTATCAATTTCTACAGGTATATAACAAAGCTTGTTGCGTGGAAGATAAATAAAGAAAGAAAAATATAACAATAAAAAACAATACACAAACAACTTGTACACGTAGTTCATTAAATGAAGCTTATGATTCGTTGAAAAGGATAATATAGAGTAATAATGTCGTTATACGTTAACCAGATGATATCTTCATCATCATCATATCAGCCGAAAGACGTCCACTGCTGGACATAAGCCTCCCAAGCGTCGCTACACTGATCAGTCCGTTGCGTCTCGCATCCAGCGGATCCCCGCATACTTCACCAGGTCATTAGCCCACCTGGTGGGAGGCCTTCCAGCGAGATGATATCGTGGTTCTACATTAATCATAATTTGCCAATTAAGAGTTTCCGAAATATACGTGACAATCCTTACACACCCCAAAGGCACAAATACCAAAAATAAATTACCAATTCCGATACCCCAAGAGAAATGAGAACTACTAATTACAAATTCAACGTAACCGTACATATTCCTTGAAATATTCCGAAACCAAGTCAGTTATTCAGTCAAACGGTAACCTAAACATATTAAGACGGTGGTAACTAGCAGTCTAGATCGCCTAGGTTTATCCTTTGATCGCCAGTCAGACGGAAACCTTCCTTCAATGGACCATCCAGAGGGAATAGAGCCGAGTACATTACTAGTTTGAATACTGAACACGCTTTGCTATGGAATATTGATGCTAGATTTTCGATCCTTGGGATTGACAAGACAGATATTTGATTGCAGAGATTCATCTGACACGTTCTGTGGACGTGGTCTCTACAATTCCTTGTGTTTTGAACCACATTACATGATTTAAAAGAGTTCTCATGGATTTTCCTCGGATTTCTTCTCCATAGATCTATCTATACTGCATTTGAAATAACATTAGAAATTTCTACAACCCTTTTTTACAGTCTGTACAACCGATTTTGAGCTCTATCCCGTAAATTTAAGGATACCATAAAAAGCATAAACCTGTTACCAAAACTAACTGTTTACTATAGCTGCCATTTGTTATATCACCAACGCAATAGAAATCAAAATCGGTTGAACTGGTTGTAAAATGGTATTATTTAAATGTCTAATGTTATGTCAAATGGAGTATACCTATGCTTTAAAATAAAACTATACTTCATAAAAGATAGCTTGATCTCTGCGACAGCTGTCAGTATCAATTCAGTAACAATAGCGCTTGACAGGCTAACAATAACGTATACGTCAGTTTGACATATGTCGCAGAGATCAAGCTATCTTTTTTATGAAGTATAACTTCATCTTTTTTCGCCCGACACCTTGACAATTCAAAAGTGTCCGTAAGTGGTTTAATGAAACAAATGCTTGTAGTGTGAAGACTGCGTCAAGATTGCAAAGTTATTGCATCAATAACATCACAGTTTCACAAAGCGTATCGACACGTCTGTGCAATGACGGCGTCTTTCTTTACACCTTAGTGACTTACTAGGAAGAGAATATTATCTGAAGCAATAGTATTATATATATAATGACTAGAATGATATCACCATTTCACTTGACCAATCTATGTTACATCCTTATCTGATACGTTTATGCAAACACGTAATTAGACCGTACATATATAATTTTTATCCGCACACTTATCTTTCTCGTGACAATGAATTTTTTTAATCTAAAAGCTGGTTAAAAAATACTATATTAGTCTAGATCAAGGGTTCCCAAAATGTGCGTCGCGACGCCACGGAGCGTCGCGATGCTCTCTCACGGGCATCGTAAATGCGAAAGAACAGATGCTGAAACTATGAAATATATGTCGGATCATGTCATGATTTGTTTACCTAAAATTATACACAAGTACCTTGTTTGGTACTGGGTGGAGTCTATGTGGTATGGTGGGATATTGTTCATTGGAGAACTTTAGTGATCGTTCGGACATGTCTGTGACAACATGCTGCCTAGGAATTGCCTGTGTTTCCTTTGAAGCCACAGGACTTACAGGAGATATTTCTCTAGTTTACCAGTATCCCAAATTCTGCGCCCACGACTATAATCTAACAGCGGTATGTCACTAAGTAGGTCAAATCATGATCCTATATACCTGGATCTGACATATATGATACGAGCCTGAAGCTGCAACATACTACTCGATACATATTAATAGTAACTATTCGATAAATACAATGTAATTACATTTAACAGTAATGCATACACGGTAGAATCAATTTTTATAACTTGTATATTTTTATTTGTAGTTGTTTAAGTTCAAAAGTGCCGCTTATTGGCCTAGTTGAAATAAATATATTTGAGTTTGACTTTACAACTCTTAGTGTTGAAGATTCTAGTACCGTTTGATACATCGTAGTACTTTCTTATGCGCAACTGGCTATTTTGCAGTTGCAATCATTAAGTCCTAGTACAGTACAAATCAATTGAGAATATAGGAGAGGAATTATTTCAAAACTTTGGCTCCGATTTGAAAAGATATGCTCAAAAAAGCGAGCTTATTTTTTCCTAATAAGCAACATTTTATTAAGTTACAAAAACACAGTTATTAAGATACAAATGGTGTCGCAAAAATAATACGCTATGTAAAGGGGGTCACAATGTAAAAAAGTTTGGGAAGCCCTTGTCTAGATAATAATTGCGTTGGTACTGACGTGTCCATTTCGTTATAAAATGTAAGTGTTCGGATTTGAATGAACCACTGAAACTTTTGAGCTTCCCTGTTACGACAAACAAGCCTTCAGGAAGAGATGATTTTACTCGTGCCTATGATTCTCGCATTAATAATTTAATTGGTGTTGAAACGCAAAAGATTTCGTAAACCGCTACCGGTTATACGCTCATTAAAATAAATCGTTTGAGCCTTGAAAATAAGAGCTTGCGTATGCATGCGATTGTTCACAAAAATTGTGTCGATCTTGTGAAGTTTGTCAACTTTTTTGCTAATAATATGTTTTGATACGCAGTTGGAAACTCTAAAAAGAGGTCATTATACTAATAAAACAATATTCATTAAAAAATATCTTTTTAATACAAGCTTTTTTCGTATTCTTCTCAACAAACCCTTTCATTTAATACCCATATCATGGCAGTGTACAAAAAAAAACTAGTCTGCCATCTTGAGCCGTCCGCCATATTGGATTTAGAATGACGTCACTTAGCTAACCATGCATTGTCATCCAAAGTAAACGTGTATGCAAAATATAATCTTAATCGATGGAGGTTTAACTGCTTTAAAATTCAGTTACAAGATTTGACCCGAACACACTTACATACATACATACATTGCTAGTTAAATAAAAACTTGTAAAATGTACCGAAAGGTCCGATGGACGAGGATGGTAGATGCGGCTGAAAAGTTCTAGAGTGGCGACCGCGTACCAGAAGACGCAGCGTTGGAAGGCCTCCCTCTAGGTTGGACCTGGTTAAGGCTGGATGCGAGACGAACAGGATGGATCGATGTGACGACACTTGAGGGAAGACCTATGTCCAGCAGTGGACGCCTTTCGGCTGAAATGATGATGACCGAAAAGTCACGTGGTCAATCCCAAATATTTTTTTTATTTTAGACAATCGTTATCGCTGATAGAATGTTAGTTTGCCTGGAGCCCCCAAGTGTATTTAAAATATTGAAATATGATTTGTCTGCGATTTCTTCTAAAACACACTGACACTGGACAGGTTTTGCTTATATAAACACATGACCTCAAAGTAAATAATTATGCACAATAACAGTAGATATAAAAAGATTAACAGCATATTCATAAAATGATTAACAGTATCTTCATATTATGTAATAATCACGTTGCAGACTAATAAGTATAATGCAGTCGCATAAAAACTATCGTTAGGTAATATTTTCTTTTTTACAAAATGGTAATCCGCTTTTAATTGGACTTATTAATTAGATCTAGAAATAGAATACATTTTATCTACACTCACAACGTAATGTTCCAAATATGAATTCAAAAAATCTATACTAATATTATAAAGAGGAAAGATTTTTTTGTTTGTTTGTACCGAATAGCCTCCGAAACTACTGGACCGATTTAAAAAATTCTTTCACCAATAGAAAGCTACTTTATTCCTGAGTAACATAGGCTATTTTTTAATCCCGAAAACGGGTCCTGTGGGGTGGCCCACGGGAGCGAAGCCGCGGGGAACAGCTAGTATTGTATAAACACGTACTTTATATTCGCGGAAAGGTAAAATAAAAAAAAAAAACAATTACAGTGCAACATTTTCCTTCGATTTTTAAATAACTGCATCATAAAATAACTTTTAATTTTTATAGGACACTTTTACTTTTTAATTTATTGGCGCTTATGGGCTCATTGAAGTACTGTCATTGTCTAAGGAGGCGCGCGCTGCGCAGTCATGCACAATGAGAATCTAAATTGCCCGCCATACCAAATATTTTTCCGTTTCCACTTTTGTTTTATTGTAACTGTATGAGTGACGATAAAGTAGTGTATGCAATGGCTTATAATTAGGTATTAAAACACTCGCGTAATATTATTATCACAAACCTACGCTCGTGTTGTAATAACCCCTATTATATGACCATTGCATAAACTACTATTTTCTTTTAGTATAAAAGAGAACTATTTATTTTAGTTTAAGATGTCTGCCTGTACAGAAGATTGATCTGAAAGGTCACTATAAGGTTAATTAAAATACGGTCATGTTTCTGAACACGTGTTTAGAAAGATGAGACCAAACTATTCCGAGGTTCTTCTGGACCGTCCCTAAGATAATTTACATTTTGAAATTTGTTATCTGTATAGATGTTTGTTAATCAATCCGTTCGGCCTAACGGTTATGGATGAAACTTGGCACATGGCTAGACCATGTCCAGGATTAAGAAGATACAGATTACTCTCTATCCCGGCAGTAAGATCCCACGTGCTAATTTCCTGCTTTAAGTGGGCGAAGCCGCTGGTAAAAATTTGTATCTCGGCTTTTAACTAAGATTGCTGAAGCTGAAAATAAACAGAACGGATAACTTTAAAATAATTCAAGGCTTTTGATTTTCTTTCTCTCATTAATATGTTTGTATGGCTTCATTATTTTAAAAATTCATTCTATTTCTGGGTTTAGGTGCGTGGGTGTCTTAAATTCTCGTTAGTTAATTAATTGGAAATGATGGCTGAAATACCCGGTGTCCAAGCCAATAAAAACGTTGCTAATTTATTTTCTTGCCGCTTGTGGCAGCACTGTTTGCTTTGGCATTCATGTATTTTCTGCACTGGTTGATAATTATATCGCTCCATTTATATCTTAATTTATTAGTTTCATTTCCACAAAATTTACTAATTTCTATTAATAAATTGGTACTTATTTCAAGGTGAAATTATTCTTAACGGTATGGATTATAATACACTAAAAACATTACAGCAATAGGCCAACGGCCATTTTCTTTGTCTTAGCCCACACTGTACGACTACTGGGTAAATACCGCCCCCAAATCCTTCCAGGTATTTTTTTCCTAAGCCACCTCGAACCAGCCCTTTCAGTAGGCACATTAGATAGCAGTAAAAGAAATTGGTACACTTACTATTGCCATGCTTACTTTGCAGAAACAACTACACATATTTTCCCCCTTTCTTTATCAAGTTTATTTATTTATTTAAACTTAACTTTATGTACAATGGTTATAAATAGGCGGACTTAATGGAGCAAGGCACTCTCTACCAGTCAACCTTTGGGTTAAAAAGGACACAACAGTGGTAGGTGTACGAAATAAAAAATATGAACAATAAGTCGGTTATTAATAAACTACCTAACTAAATAATCTCTAAAACAATAGACTAATAAATATTATAATAAATACCAAATTCTAAATGAGACTGAAATTTAAATAATAATAACTATGACGAAGCCCGAGCTATGTATGAGAGTACAAATAATAGTTCCGGAGTTTACGCTTAAATGACAATTTACTCTTAGCTTTTTGATTTCAAGTTAGACTTCTTTACCCTAAAACAAACACACCCTGCCAACAGCAACATACACACTTAGTGCATTAGTTGTAACCCTCCAAAGGCGTGTAGCAGCCACGCAATTAACCCTGCGCTCGTCGGCTCTCATTCAGCGGCGAACAAAGAAGTATCCAGGTCAGGCCTGATTACAAACCGTACGCTCCCCCGGCGCATACGTCTCAGAGACGTGTTAATGAAAATTAATTATTGTTATCAGTAAAGGCAAGTCTTTTTTATTAGAATTAGCTTAGGTTTCAAGTTTTTTGTGTAAATAGGCGAATCTGATTTCTAACGCATTTAAACGCTTGTTAGTACTTACTAAAATGCTACTACAAGGTCTACCTTGGACTACAAAACTGCTTATGGACTTCCTTAAGCAGTTTTGCAGTCCAAAGTAGACCAAATCTGACAATGGTATTGTCAAAAGTCAGTGCAAGTTTTATGTGGGTCTCATTTATGCTAGTTCTTTTATTCCTAACTCTCCATAAACATTAGTTCAGTATAATCCCCGGCACGTAAGTTGTCAAGAGTCAGTGCGCAGAAGTTGTTTTTAGGTATCTTTGGTAGTGAAGCGGGGGGCGGGGAACGTTTAGGACCGTTCCGAGCGCGCGATTGGTTGGTCAGTTGACACAAGGATCGACTGACCAATCGTGTCGCGTCCACGTTCCGTTCGCTCTATATTATTATGGTGGTTGGTCAGTTCGCGGCATATGCGCGAACTTACCCCCAACTTTTTTTTTTTTTTTTTTTATATAGGCTCGCGCTTTACCACCATCTCACCTGATGGTAAGCGATGATGTGGTCGACGATGGAGCACGCTTGCCTAGAAGTAACCTATTCACTCTTGACTTAAAGACCCCTAGATTGTAGCTATCGGGAAACACAGACTCCGGCAGGGAATTCCACTCCTTAGCTGTACGCATAATAAAAGTATGCTCAAAACGTTTAGTGCGTATGGGTACTACTACCACTACGCCAAAACCAACCACCAACCAACACTATAGCACATGTTATAAAGTATCCAGGCAGGCCTGATTACAAACCGTACGCTACTCCCCCTACACATACGTCGTGGAGACGTGCTTAATTATAATTCATATTATTGTTATAAGTGATGACTGACTTTCTGATTACAATTATTGGTATTAGTTAACATGTGGTTTTATTAAATATAGTTTTTAAGTTATTCGTGTAAATCTTAATCTAACATAATTAGGATCCCTATTTTCTTAATGAAATCTGAAATCGGCCAAGTGCGAGTCGGACTCGCACACGAAGGGTTCCATACCATTATCGCAAAACACTGCAAAAAAATCACGTTTGTTGTATGGGAGCCCCATTTAATTTATTTTATTTTAATTTAATAATTATTTTTTTTTTAAGTGAATATACAACTAAACATTCTGTGAATATTTCAAGCGTCTACCCGTTGCCGTTATTAATATCGAGCAAAAAAGAAAAAATATCACGTTTGTTGTATGGGCCCCCCCCCTTAAATATTGATTTTATAATGTTTTTAGTATTTGTTGTTATAGCGGCAACAGAAATACATCATCTGTGAAAATTTCAACTGTCTAGCTATCACGGTTCATGAGATACATCCTGTTGACAGACGGACAGACGGATCGCGAAGTCTTAGTAATAGGGTCCCCTTTTTACCCTTTGGGTACGGAACCCTAAAAAGCCAAAATTTTGCTACTAAGAAAAAAGTACCAGGACACCAGAAGCTAAAGAAGTTCTTATCAATTTAATAGCAAATTTTCTCTATAGATAGTCACTGATTTCAGTAGATGCAACTACTTGAGCTGTACCGCCCATAATCTCACTTAATTAAGTAATCACATAATAGATCACTATCGTTGGTGGACGAAATCTAACAATAATAAATTGTTAAAAATCACAGGTACCTAGTTTTGATCTGGTATGCATTGTAAAGTAACAAATTTGCAATGCATACCAGATAAAACTAAGTTGGTAAGCTAAGCTAAGCTGCCCTTACTCTCTGTACACGTTAGTACGTAGTATTTAAAGCTACATGGTATGTATAGATGGTAATGTATATATGGAACAGAAATACGTAACACCGAAGCCGCATAGGTAATCATAATTAATCACCCAAACCCCAAATTCTTAATGTAATTAAACATGCACTCCTTTTACCAAAACATTTTCCATATTATCACGCTGACTCAGCGCTTTCTACACCAGTTTATGTTCCTATAATAGTCAAGCTTCACATCCTTGACCCATTTCCCTGGATTTGCTTCTCACAACAAGGTGGAACTCACCCAATTCATCCGTGCACTTGTGGACTGGAAATGACGTCACTGTGTTCGAAGACAAAGGACTGGCATGTAGAAATCTGTCTTTAATTAAGTGAGATTGTGGGCGGTAAAGCTCAAGTAGTTGCATCTTGCTGAAATCAGCGACTGTCAATAAATATCGTTGCTATTGTTTGAGTAAATTGGTAAGAACTACTTACAACTTCTGGTGCCCTGGTACTTTTTTCTTAGTAGCAAAATTTTGGCTTTTTGATTTCAGATTTCCTTAAGAAAATAGGGATCCTAATTATGTTAGGATTTTCGCCGTTTCCTTTTGGGTGTAATTCCCCAAAACAGTATAGTTTCACATCCCTGACCTATTTCTCTGAATTGCCTCTTAGAACAAGCTGGTAGACACCCAATTGATCCGTGCACTAGTGTACTGGAAATGACGTCACTGTGTCCGAAGACAAAGGACTGGCATTTAGCAATCTGTCTTTAATTAAGTGAGATTGTGGGCGGTACAGCTCAAGTAGTTGCATCTTCTGAAATCAGTGACTACGAGTATCTATAGAGAAAATTTGCTATTAAATTGATAAGAACTTCTCTAGCTTCTGGTGTCCTGGTACTTTTCAAACGACTTTAAAATGTAGGAGGTTTTCATGTCGACTGTGTGTTTGTTACGCCGATTTTGATGATTATTTGAAAGCTAGTGTTTCTCATGTGGTCCCAAAATTTATAAATAGTAAAGTAAAGTATTAAATTTGATCAATATCTGACGAGTAGTTTTAAAGTTAGTCTTAATAATGAGTATTTTTTTTTTAATCTTATTATATTGGCTCGCGCTTGACCACTACCTCACCTGATGGTAAGCGATGATGTGGTCGATGATGAAGCACGCTTGCCTAGAAGTAACCTATTCACTCTTGACTTAAAGACCCTTAAATTGTAGCTATCGGGAAACACAGACTCCGGCAGGGAATTCCACTCCTTAGCTGTACGCATAATAAAAGTATTCTCAAAACGTTTCATGTTTCATGGTTATATAAGGTACCAAAACTAAAAAGGGAAAATATAAACTATTTAACAAAAAAAAATTAAACCGACTTCCAAAAAAAAACTATTAAGCGAAGCATAATTTCTTTTCGGAAATCAGTGTCAATAACGAAAAAAATTGTTTCGTTTTGTAGTGTTTTGTTTTGAAAGTCGGTTTGATTTTTTTGGTAAAAAGATTTTTTAGTAGACATTTCGGCTGTTGTTATGTTTGGGTCTAACCGGATGAAGCTGAGTACACTATTCCAAAATTTTACTTTAAGAAAATAATCTAATTAGCCAAATTATGATTGGATTTTCTCCGTTTACTTCAGATGGTATATGTGTTAAGTTATTGTATGGTAACAAATATATCAACAATTATTTAATCGATATAAAGGATAACAAACTCGACTCCGTTCTTATTAAAATCCAATACCTATTTCAAACAATGGTAACACAAAAGCCCCGCTTCTACGCCATCGAAAACAGTGACGTCATATTATATTACCGATCCCCTTGGAGCTGCGCGTTCGGTATCCAAACTTTGCAAGGATTTCTCCTTGACACAAACGGTTAACGAATACATCCTCTGTTTTCCTTTAATTCCAGCTTAGGTAACATAATACATCAGATAGCTTTACGTAACTTCAGCTTCCAATGATGGGTTCTCAGACAATCTATAGACACTCTATAGACACGTAAAGAGGTACTAAGCAAAGCAAACACAAGAGGCAGACTGAAAGGATATTACGATATAGCCTACAGGCTAAGCAAATACTGATATTTGAAACTGCTACAGATAATGGTAGACGCTTTGTAGAGAAATAATAGTAGAACTTAATGATCAAGTTTTATCCAGATATTAACAATCTTAGTGATGTTGTTAGCATAAGTTTAGTAAGCCTTATTGTCTAGATTATCATTGTAGTCGTATCTGACACACAGATTAAGGTTAAAGGAAGATTAGATGTTATTTATTTGCCAAATATCAGCTTGATGCACTTGAGTCGATTGACAGACGGCCAAAAGGCTTATTGGCAACGATGCACTGGCCGCGTCAAACCTCCTGAGCCTCGAACATTGACGCCGAGTTGCCAGCCTGTCGGTATTTTATCGGTTACATTTTGGGGATTGTGCGACGGAACTGCACAATTTGATTCCACCTAGCCCTTTCCATCATCGGACTACAATACGTACGGCGATGCGCCATTGGTACATGGTGGACATCACACCGATACGCACTAAACGTTTTGAGAATACATTTATTATGCGTACAGCTAAGGAGTGGAATTCCCTGCCGGAGAGTCTGTGTTTCCCGATAGCTACAATCTAGGGATCTTTAAGTCAAGAGTGAATGGGTTATTTCTAGGCAAGCGTGCTTCGCCGTCGACCACAGCGCTTACCATCAGGTGAGATACAATCCCACCGCACTATTCCCAAACCACTGCAACTCCTGAAAGCCAGAATCAACAGTGGCGACCACCAGAGAAGCGCCGAGGCAATGAAGCTCGACGTAGTCCCGGAGAATGAATTTAACTGTCTTGGATCCCGCAACGAAATTAATCAGAAAAGAATAACGGAGGAGTAGGAAAAATTATAAATTGAATTCATTTTTGAACAATTTGTTTTATTTTATTTTCTATCAGGTGAACAAGCGGGAGCCTAAAAATAATTTAAAAAAAAAAGCTGGCTTCTGCCAGCGGCTTCGCCCGCGTGAACGTTGAAAATTATCCCAAGGGAACATATTCCCGTGATTAAAAGAAAGAAGCACAGATAATCTATCTCTGTGCCAAATTTCATCCAGATCCATCCAGCTGTTTGAGCTTGAAGAAGTAACAAACATACAAACACACACACTCACATACTTTCGCCTTTATATTATGTGATGTGATGAAAACCAGACGACAAAGATCTTTTCAACACGTTTAACATAATGGCCAAACAAGTTCATAGGTTTTCAGGTTGAGATTCTTAACACTGTTTTAATGTGTCCATTTAAACAAAACCTGAACAGAGTGAAAAGAGTCTTATCCTTCTTTCAAATGGGACCAAACTGGTGTTATGGTGGGCTACTGCCCAGAGTTAGGTGTCAGATTGTTGTAAATCAGCTAATCGTGCAGATAACTCTTCTTGTGTGATGTGGGATTTGTGTAACGTCAAATTGTAACGCACAGTTCGTTTGTGGTGCGACAAAGCTAAATATAAGACTAGCTTCTGCCAGCGGCTCCGCCCGCGTGAATGTCGAAAATAGTCCCGAGGGAACATATTCCCGGGATAAAAAAGTATCCTATGTGCTATTCCTGACTATAATCTATCTCTGTGCCAAATTTCATCCAGATCCGTTCAGTAGTTTTTGCGTGAAAGAGTAACAAACATACATACATTTTAATATCGTTGCACATGCTGAGATAGGAGCCTTTTTGGTCTCGCACGGGTTTATTTATTTTTATTTTTTTATTATTGTTTGTGTTTTTCTTATCTCGTGTCTCCTGTGCGGGTCACAAATAAAAATGTTTTCTTTCTTTCTTTCTTTCTTTCATACATCCATCCTCACAATCTTTCGCATTTATAATATTAGTAGCATCAATTCTTTCTCTCATGGGCGTAGTAACTATACAACTATACGTACAATGATACGAGCTACATACAACATAACTCCTTTTGCACATAATATTATAACTTCAGACGCAATCGTTACAAGTTTACGAGCGCACATAAAATATTTCGCTTTGCTACTGTTTACGTTTTCAATTTCCGCTCTGGTTACAACTTCAGGGTTGCACTATCTTGTTATTGCATCTGTGTTTGCGCGCACACCTATGCACTTAAATATATCCTGCGTACTTGACTGCTTCTGAATAATGGCTTACGAGTATGAAAGTCCTATGGCGATGGACAGAGGTAGAGAGGTCTAGCTGTACTGCAAGCTGGGCTTTGTCTGATGTCTGCACATAGGCGGCTCAAGGAGAGTGGTCGTTTTCGCGTCGCATTTGGGTGACGGTGCGAATTGGGCAGCACATTGAGTGACGAAGCAGCCCTATTCAGGGAGGCACTGCTTCCCCCGCCCAGCCGGGGAGGGGACTAGAAAAGGTGTCCCAAAAATTGTTCACCCGCTGTTCCTGGGAGGTAGCAACCACGGCTGCCTGTGCAACCCTTTCCTCGTGGTCGACGATACAGGAAATTAAATAAATCATCTAACATGACGTTTGGTGCGTGGAATGTACGCACTCTTCTGGATCGGGATGGTAATCTATGCCCTGAGCGTAAGACAGCAGTTGTGGCACGTGAGCTAGCTCGATACAATGTAGACATAGCTGCACTTAGCGAAACGCATCTGGCTGACGAAGGGGAACTAGAAGAACGTGGCGGTGGATACACTTTCTTTTGGAAGGGGACTGCTGCGTCTGAACCCCGACGTTCAGGGGTAGGTTTTGCTATTAAGACGACAATAGTCAATAAACTGAGTGAGTATCCTACGTACACTTCGGATCGTATGTTATCATTGCGCCTTCATCTGGATAATGATAATCATCTAAACGTAATAAGTGTGTACGCACCCACGATGACTAATCCGGATGAAGTTAGGGACAGATTTTATGAGGAGTTGGCCGAAGCCCTTGCTAAGATCTCACCCAAGGAGCAAATATTAATCCTGGGTGATTTTAATGCAAGAGTTGGGCTTATTTCGAAGCATGGCCTTGTGTACTTGGTAGACACGGAATCGGCAATATGAATAGTAACGGGCAAACACTGCTCAGCCTCTGTGCCCAGTTCAGATTGACTGTCACCAATACACTATTCAGACTTCCGACGAAATACAAGGCTACGTGGATGCACCCTCGTTCCAAACACTGGCATCTAATTGACTACGCAATTGTTCGACAAAGAGATGTACCCCAGGTTACGGTTACCCGTGTGATGCGAGGTGCAAATTGCTGGACAGACCATAGGCTGGTTATCACGAAGCTTAAGCTTCGTCTTCTTCCTCCTCGTAGAACGTTCTTGATGAGAACTGCCAGTCTTAACGTAGGGAAACTGGAAAACCTTAATACGAGGAAGGAATATGTTCACGCTCTTGATACTGCGCTAAGTGCATCTACTGCGACGGGTGGTGATCTTATTGTTCAATGGCAAGACTTTTCTTCTCGACTACTGGACACTGGTTTTCGGATACTGGGCACATCATTGTGCAAAAATGAGGACTGGTTTGATGAGAATGATGAGGTTATAGCAGAGGCATTAAGAAAGCACCGTAATCTATTAAAGCAGCAAGATCGCAATAGACAAAACGGTACCGCAATTAACGCAAAACAGAGTAGTTCTGCGTTGCGGAAGTTAACAAGGGGTATGAAGGACAAGTGGTGGCTTGAGAAAGCCGAATACATCCAGTGGCTGTCAGACACTAAGCAACTTGGTGCTTTCTATGGGGAAGTGCGAAGACTGATCGGCACAAGTTATCGTGTCAATGTGCCTATCAAGTCTCGAGACGGTTCCCTATCGTCTAGGGACGAGGTTCTTAAGCGCTGGGCACAGCATTTTGAAGACCTTCTCAATTTGGACCGCTCAGCTGATATGACATATGTTCTGTCTATGCCCGCGTTCCCCACAGCCACTGGGCTGGACGAGCCACCAACATTGAAAGAGGTCAAAGATGCACTCATGCAACTACACAACAAAAAGGCGGTTGGCGTTGACAATATCCCAGGAGAACTACTTAAGTATGGGGGTGAGAAACTGCAGGAAGTTATTCGGAATATCTTTGTGACAATGTGGGATGAAGAACGGGTTCCAGATACTTTTAAGGTGTCACGAATAAGCGCCCTGTATAAGAACAAAGGTGACAGATCTGACTGCAATTCTTATCGTGGAATTTCGCTGCTTTCTACACCCGGGAAAGTGTTTGCTAAAGTCCTTCTCAACCGCCTTATTCCGTTATCAGAGTCAATCCTTCCGGAGACCCAATTTGGCTTTCGTCCTGAGCGGGGAACCTGTGAAGCCATATTCTCTATCCGCCAGCTCCAGGAAAAGAGCAGAGAACAGGGTCGAGCCCTGTACCTCTGTTTTGTTGATCTCGAGAAGGCCTTTGACAGTGTTCCCCGAGAAGCTCTGTGGGTCCTGTTGGTTAAGCTTGGATGCTCTGGAAAGTTTGTAAGACTGTTACGACTCCTGCATGATGACATGTCTTGTTGCGTCGCGATAAAAGGCGAGCAATCAGACTATTTTAATGTCTCCTGTGGCGTGAAGCAGGGCTGTGTACTTGCGCCTACACTATTTGCCTTGTATTTTGCCGTCGTCATTCGGGAGGTACTGGAGCGAGTTTCGGAAGGCATTCGCATTCGTTTCCGAACTGATGGAGGTATATTTAATCTGGCCAGACTAAAAGCCCGCACAAAAGTCTCTTATAGCGTCATTACAGAGATCATGTACGCTGAGATTAATCAGAGGCAAATCCTCTGATTAATCTCAGCATCAAGGGTGCTGCAGCAGCGGCTTTTGGCAAACTGCAGCCTAAAGATTTCCGTTCTCACGATCTCAGGTTGGCTACAAAGGTCTCTGTATACATGGCAATAGTTCTCCCAAACCTTTTGTACTCTTCGGAAGCATGGTGCCTCTACCGTAAGCATATACGGACCTTAGACAAATTTCATCTGAAATGCCTCCGGAGCATACTGAACATCAGATGGTCAGATCGTGTAAGAAACACAAACGTCCTAAGGCGAGCAAAGGTCCTTGGTATAGAGGCCTACCTGATGAGACGTCAGCTTAGGTGGTGTGGGCATGTCTCTCGGATGCAGGAACAAAGGCTAGCTAAGCGTATATTCTATTCTGAACTCCAGGAAGGAAAACGGAGGCGTGGCGGACAGTTGCTGCGCTTCAAGGATGTTCAGAATAGACACATGAAGAGAGGCGACATTGACCCCACACTTTGGGAGAATCAGGCACAAAATCGGGCCGAGTGGAGACGTTGTGTGCAGCGGCAGGTGCAGGCCTTTGAGGATAGAAGGAGGTCGGAATTGGACCAGAAACGCGACGACCTCAAAGCTAGACCACCAACAGCTACTATTTATCATGTAGTCAACGGTGTTCTGACGTGTCCGCTTTGTGCTCGGAGTTTTTCGGCCAAGGGTGGATATGCAAGTCACATGAGAGCACATAACAGAGCAGCAAATCTGAGCTCTCAACCACATTGAGTAGCCAATGATTGCGGTCGCTGTGGCCGAAACCGGCTAGATAACATCATCATCATCATCATCATCATCATCTTGTTATTGTACCAGCTCTGTATTATTGAGTTAAAATCTTTTTAAACTACACCTAGACATATTCCGGTTAGACACACAGATAATTTCCTGTTTAATTTTTTTAGCCCCGACGGAAATAGCGGGGTGTTATAAGTTTGACTTGTGTATTATTTATTTGTGTATCTGCCTATGGCATCTTAACTTCTAAACGGATGAAACGATTTTGATTTAGTTATTTTTGTTTGAAAGGTAACATTATCGGTAGTGTTCTTGCAATGCATGTTTGATGCAAGAGCCGTTCAAAAGATATGGGTGTTTTACTGTTTGAATCGGGGTATTTGTGAAAGATATCGTGTCGGGCGTTTTTAATTTTTACTTGTATCTTGTATAGCATCATTATCTTCTTCTCAGCTCGTGAGCATCTACGGTACAGTCTCAATCACTCCAGATTGTGAATTCCCTAACCTTTGATAACTATTATAAAACTCTGGGCACATTTTTCATACAAGTTTCTTATCAATTTATTTTCTTTGTTGCAGGTAAACCGATAGCCAAGCTGTTTAAAACGAGATGATTCAGAGATACCATGTTGAAGTAACGTGTGGAATGGTTGCCTATACGACCTGTACTTGTACAGTTAGCATTTCACCATTAATAATGTCAAACACAGTTCCCATCACTGTGCGTAGCTCGGAGCAATATCCATCCGCAGCATGTGTTCTCGTGGTTCAATTAGTATATGTACGTATGTTGTATGTGTTGGGTTATTACGTTACATTATCAGTAACTAGATGATGTAGCCTTAGGTCAAAGACAGGTGCTGAATGGTCTTCGTACTAAGACTATTCGAAGAGAAAACGGAATATTTGGAATAGTTATCCTCAAAATCTTTTAACATTTTTTATTCACTCATCAACCAATTGATTTTGTTAACACTGCATTAGTTTGAAAATGTATTACTTAAAAAAACTTTTTTTTTTTTTTTTTGTGTTTGTGGTACATAATGAGCAAGTTACCAATAGTAAGGTACCTATAATGCACAGTTATGCCAGAATAGATTAAGTACCCGAATAATATAAAACTTTAACATAACCGGTGAAATGAGAGTGTACCAAGGGGAACTGTACACATCTGCGTACCCCTTTAGAGCGTACCGGCGTGATGTATGTTATGAAATGGCGTAAACAATAAACAAATATGCGATTGCAGAAATCCCGAGTTAGCCGAGGTAGCCGTTGTTAATTAAATAGTTCTGTTGTATATCGCCGAAGTTCATCAGATCTTCACCAAATTTAAATGATTTTGATGCTTCTCATGTGGTGGGACCACCAGGTCATCAAAATCGGTTCACCTAGTAAAAAGTTTTGAGGTGAATCACATTTAAAAAAAATTGTCGATTTGAGAACTTCGTCCTTTTTGCAGTCGGTTAAATATACGTTATAACTATGTCCCGCCAGAAGGCATACGAAGATCACGTGGGTCACGGTTCCACAAGTACTTGGGTCTACAAATTTAGAGGCACCCGGTTACTCCACTCTTCTTCATCATTACTTCATTATCCTTGATTGAAACAATTAAGTGCTTTTACTATGACGTCTTAAAGTCATCATGATTTCTGTATTAAAATGAGACAGACCTATTCAGGATGAATAGCACTATACCTTTTTTACAATGGAATCATGATGGCGTTGGCACTTCATAGTACAGTGTAGCCAAGTTGACAATCTACAATCGATAACGCTAGTAGCAAACGAATCAATGTATGGGAATGACACATCTGAACGTTGAGTCACGTGGTAAGACCATACAAATAGAAGGCGTTAACGATTGTAAGCTAGCTCATTTAATTGGGGTAAGGAAACAATAATTTGCATAGAGCTAAAAATTTGCACGGATGTTGGGAACACCATTATGAATGGAATGTGAAAAGTTACATATTTATTTAGATAAGGATTTATACTATATTGCTGACTTGTTATATTATATTATACCTTTGCTATGTTATTCATTTTCACGAATATTTTTGTTAAAATAAATGGTGCCTCACATGAAGCTGCCCATTGATATTTATTTTGATCGAAACAAACCGTAACACTCAGCTGGCTACGAAGTAGTTAAAATTACTCATTTGTTTTTTTGCCGTCTTTTTTTTATTACAAAAACAAGGGTCTGACAGGTACTAGAGAAAAGGTCACCCGATGCTGCGATGCTATTGGTTGAAGAGTATAAGTCGGCATTACTATAGCGGGCGGCGGCGGCGAGCCCTGCAAGCAAGAATAGTCCTTACGGTGATCAGATATAGCTTTGTCCCATAGTACATACTTTTCGTATCGAATCTCTTTCTACAATCGTTAACTTTTCTAGGGGGGTTGGTCTGTTTGTAACTGCTCATTATAAGCTCAGCTCATATCAGTTTACTGAAAATTGAGCAGTACCATCAGTGCCATATTTCCCATCCGCGATCACTATACAATTGGCACATAAAGTGTCCGCTAACTAACAATGTAATTGGTCGGTCGCGCTGCCGCACCCATTAATTGCCTAATTCGGTTCAATTCACCAGGGAATGAGACCACAGAAGAGAATAGTGACAGAAGGTTAAGAGGAAATATGGTCGCAGACAGCCGACTGAAAATCCTAAGTAAAAATTCATAATTCGAGATTTGGCTCTCGTCTATTTCCTCCTCCAATATTGGACCAATTTAAAAGATATTCCATAAACAGAACAAGAAAGATATACTTTGGCCCTATGTTTTCCTTTTTTCATTTTTAGTTGTCAAATTTGTAGACTAGGCTTCTATTGACAGCGCAATTTTGAGTATCTTTTGAGGGTTCTATCGTGCTTCTAACGATAATGTATCATCAAAAAAGCTTTTTTACAAAAAAATACTACCGACTTCCAAATAAAAAAAAATATTAAGTGAAAAATAACTTTCATTTTTGGAAGTCGGTGTCTTTGGTAGGTACCATTTTATGCGTTATGGACACCGACTTCCAAAAATAAAGTTATTTTTCACTTTATATTTTTTTTTATTTGGAAGTCGGTAGTATTTTTTTGTAAAAAAGCTTTTTATTTTTCACTTTTTAGTTGTACCTACCTAATAGGCAAGTTGGTTAAGGTACCTATAACGCCAGAATAGATTACCCGAATATCATGAAACTTGAACAAAACCGGTGAAATGAGAGATCAGCGTACCCCTTAAGAGCGTACTGGCGTGATGTTTTGTTATGAAATAGTATAAACAATAAACAGACATGCGATTGCAGCAATCCCGAGAGATTTGCCGTAATTTATTGAAGAGTTCTGTTGTATATCTTCGAAGTTCTTCATTAGATCTTCACCAAATTAAAATGGGACCAATTTCGAAACATACTTTTTCAAATAAAAAATAAACATTCAAAATCGGTCCAAAATTTACGTAGATATGCGTGAAAATAGGGCCACAGTATACATCTTTCTTTTTCAGTTTATGGATTATCTTTTAAATTGGTCCAATATTGGGGGAGGAAATAGGCGAGAGCTAAACCTCGAATTATGACTTTTACTTATGAAATTCAAACGGTGAAGGTGAACGGTGGTTTTCATTCTCAAAACGGTGAAGGAAAACATCGTGAGGCAACCAGCATGTCCGAGAACCAAAAATTCGAAGACATGTGACATCCACCAACCCACACTGAGCCCGCGTGGTGGATTACGGCCCATTCGAGGCCTGTGGCCCAGCAGTGGGAACATTAATAGGCTGATGATGATGTGATGATGACTTAGGAAATGTAGTCGGATGTCTGCGAGCGCATTTCCTCTTAACCTTGACGCGTGATGAGTACTTGCAAAAAGTAGCCACTGCTGCGGTAAATGGCTTTTGAATTGCGCTTCAAATTCTAGACTCATAAGTTAAGTACTAAACTGAGCGAGCTACTTACATGTCATTCCCACATTGTTGTCGCTCATAGAACGTTCCCTTTCAGAGACACGATCGTGTCTTATCCAGCAAATATATATTCTTGTCATTCGTGCTTCAATTAAAATAGCTCACTGGCATACTTCTCATGAATCGTTTCATAACGAATAGTGATAATTATGTCATTGATAATGACAGGATTAAAATAACTTGTTTGTTTCTTTTTTCTATAGCATTGATCATCCTGTGTGGATTGTAACGAGGATGACGGCCAAGGGTCTGACGTACTTGTTTTACTATTTACCTTTGGCTTTCTATATATCATCATATCATCAGCCTATTAATGTTCCCACTGCTGGGATACAGGTCTCCTCTCTGTGAGAGGAAATGGGCCGTAATCCACCACGAGGGCCCAGTGCGGATTGGTGGATGACACATGTCTTCGAATTTTTGGTTCTAGGACATGCCGGTTTCCTCACGATGTTTTCCTTCACTGTTTTGAGAGCAGTGGTGATGAAATAATTTACACAAAGTAAAGCGCCTGCCTGGGTTCGAACCCACTACTTACAACTTGTAAGTCGCGGCCGATACCACTGGGCCACCACTGCTTGGCTTTCAATGTAGGCATTTCTAAATGGACCTTCTACATCTTTCTCTATTAGTGCCAGTGAATCATGATGAGATAGAATTTGATACACCGATACTTACATGTGTTTCCCTTTGAGAGAATATCACTCATCTCTCTGTAATCCTAGCGTTATCCATTGATTAGTACATCGCTATCGGCACAAATAGTATAATACTAGCATACTATCGGTTATCTAACAGTTCGAACTTATAGATAGGTGATTGAATATGTAGCCGAAGAGGCGGTGAGATTTGAGGGGTCAGGATCGTTAGTGATATAACATCATTTGTATTTGTATCATACATATTTGATTTGAAAAAATATTTGTGATTTTCCTAAGGTTAGGAAACGTTTCATAACTAATAGTGATTGTTATGTCATCGATAATGGCAGGATTAAAACGACTTCACAATCAACTTCTTGTGTTTTTTTTTCCCACTTGGGCAATAATCAACCTGCCCAGCCGTTTCCCAGTTCCCTAGTTGAGAAACGGCTAGGCAGACAATAGTCTTGCCTAGAGGTATCATCGTGTTACCCAGTTACTGGGTTGTGGAGGTCAGATTGGCAGTCGCTCCAAGTAAAATACTGGTGTTCAGCTGAATCCGATTAGACTGGAAGCCGTTCCAGTCTGACCTTCACAACCCAGTGACTGGGTAACACGATGATACCTCTAGGCAAGACTGTTGTCAGATTTCAGGTTTCTGGCTTACTGTAACGACTGTCAAAGATGTACATAACAGCCGGGACCAACGGCTTAACGTGCTTTCCGAGGCATGGAGGAGCCTCGGTATGTCATCCATCCACAACCAACCTCTGCAAGCGTTGCTTAACCATGAAGAAGACCCGTGCGTTTGTTGTTAATTCTTTGCTCGTTTACCAAAAGATCATAGCATCATCATTATCATCAGCCTATTAATGTTCCCACTGCTGGGACACAAGCCTCCTCTTTGTGAGAGGGAATGGGCCGTAATCCACGACGCGGGCCCAGTGCGGGTTGGTGGAAGTCACATGGCTTCGAATTTTTGGTTCTTCATGTCCTATGCCGGTTTCAGGATGTTTTCCTTCACCGTTTTGAGAGCAGTGATGATGAAATAATTTACACAAAGTAAAGCGGCTTCCTGAGCTCGAACCCATGACCTACAACTTGTAAGTCGCGGCTAACACCACTAGGCCACCACAACTCTCTAAAAGATCATAGCTAATGACAGAATTGAAAAATGCGGCAATCAAACTAAAGGTACGAGTTCGTAGCCGACTGCAGGCAGCAACAGCAGACGACGTGTCGCTGTGACACGACAAACGTGAAAAGAATATCGAAAAAATATAGATTTTTGAAAAATCTATTTATTAGTACTCGATTTTTTTGTATAGAATCGCTCATGCCTTACCAGTAATGAGTGAGTATAGTCAGACATCTTGCCTCACGGAACACTCAAAACCAATAGGAATACGACGCTGCCGTCTGCAGTTGGGTTCGGAATCTTGACTGCGGCGACATGACGCCACGACGTGTCGCGGCGATACGTCGCCTGCTGCTGCTGTCTGCAGTCCGCACTTGTACTTTTAGGATCCAAAAATAATCTTTTTTCAAGAACAGAATTTAAAAAAAATAGGCTGTCATAAAAACTGAACGTTACCAAACCCCATTTACTTCAAAACTTTGTAATCGACATTTATACGCCAACCCGAAACTATACACCAACAAATTCGACCATTGAAAAACACCATCGTATTCTGTTATCTCTAGCATGCGACATTGGCTCTTATTTGGATTGTCTTTTTACGTTGTCCATAAAGCCGTCGTGGCCCTTTTCAGTTTCTTATCAGCGGTTATATGTCGTTGGTCAGAGGGTCGATAACGGTTTATTTCTCCCTGGTATATCGTCAGTAGCTATGCGTATCCTGATGGTGTTACAAGCTTTGAGGTTTGTCTCGATAGATTTGTTTTGATTTGAGTTTTCATTCATGCCCTCAAGATAGAAACAATTTTCAATCAATAAAGTCACCGCCAGATAACAAAAAAATAAAAGTGGTTAACGCTTGACTACCAATGTATTCCAATATTTCAAAACGATACGAAAAAAATGTAAAGCCAGTGTCGCTAAGACGATCAAACAAAAGTATCGCGGTAAGGGACGTTATTGACCTTTTCACTTGGTATAATAAACGCGTGGACCGATTATCATGATTTAAACGGATAAATGGACTACAATAAATCTTGTTTTGTTTTTGTGTTATTTATTAATCATCGCGTTATATTCCCGTAATTATACAAAAACGCAAAAGTTTTAATGTTAATATAGCATGTTTTTAAATTACGTAATTCTATTTTTTGGTACAAGTCGGATCAATGTATTTTATTTTTTTGTTATCTGGCGGAGAATTTAGCCTTTTCTCGCAACTTCTCTCCGGTGGCCTTTCACACAGCAATCATACAATTTTCCCGGATATAAATTGTAAGCCTATGTCAGTCATCGGTAGTGTGATTTATCCATGAAAGAATTAACCTGATTCGTATAACTTTCAATATTGTACCTACCACTATTTGTTTCTGGATCCCCCGAAGGTTGACTGGTATACAATGCATAAGATTATTTTTTTTTTGTTTTTTTTTATTAAGTCCGCCTCTATACGTTTGTGTGCATGATGTATATAAATGATTTTTTCGTAAAAAAAACCTCTTTAAAATTAAGTCTATATGATGTAAATGGCCTTCCGTCTGCATCGATCAATCATTGTCCCTTTACTACATAACCAAATTGCAGATTTTCTGTTAAACCAAAAACTTGCAATCGCTACAAAACTGCGCAAGCTCACCTCAACTCAATAAAAAATACTTAGCAAACTTGTCACGTTGCCAATAATCGATCGCCCACGAAACAGTGTTGCGACACCATCAGCTAAAAACTCGCTCTAATTGCTGATTGACCCCGGGCCGCCAATCGAGTCAATATCAATTTGTGCCTAACAAGCTCTGCCACTCTTCACCAGATTGATATTGATGGAACCCCCTTGAAGTTTTAAAGAGTTGTGTGCTATGAGCCAAGGAACAGTATCTCATTCAAATGTGTCACTGTTCTTTGGCTTAAGGAATTATGATGATCTGGACTCCTTCCTTCCTTTCTTTTTTGGTATTGTGGTTTGGGTTACTGAAACAAATATACAGTTTTAAGAAGACTGACATCTAACAGACCCTATGTTTTCAAAACGGTTTAAAAACCTATGATGCCAGAAATGTTCTATTGATGTCAAGAGCATAGAGGTCTGATGGTTTATTTTATTCGAGAAATAAACAGCTCGGATTTTTTTATTGAATTAAGGTTAGTTAAGACTATTGAAAAACCGGCCAAGTGCGAGTCGGACTCGCGCACGAAGGGTTCCGTACCATTACCGCAAAAAACGCCAAAAAAACACGTTTGTTGTATTGGAGCTCCACTTAAATATTTATTTTGTTCTGTTTTTAGTATTTGTTGTTATAGCGGCAACAGAAATACATCATCTGTGAAAATTGCAACTGCCTAGCTATCACGGTTCATGAGATACAGCCTGGTGATAGACGGACCGACAGACAGACGGACCGCGGAGTCTTAGTAATAGGGTCCCGTTTTTACCCCTTGGGTACGGAACCCTAAAAATCAGTCCATTGAAAAAGGAGCCTCCCCATACGGCGTTAATGTAATCGGATTGCGAATTGCAATCCCGGCGCAACCTGGACAGCACTCGGTAACGCAGAGTCTAGCTGCCCAACCTTTCACCACGATGGTACATCCAAACAGTTCTTCTCAGCCCTAAAGATACGTCAAAACGGCTGGCGATTCAAATCATAATCTCGATTCATATTCCATGTGTTCAATTCCTTCTTTAATTATACTTGTCTATAATTACAGCATTCTAGCTAATTATCCCGTCTTATTCACACTTGTCAAATAAAGGAATGTCCTCAAGCTTAAAAAGATGCGCCACCATCTTTTAATCACTTATCGAATCAGCATTTATCCCCACTGGGAAGGGTTCCAACTATTAAGCATTGGTCGTTTTTCATTGGCACCAAGTATTGAACCGGGAATTTGCAAGGACTTAATACCCATTAAAGTTTCATCCTTTTAATTTGATGAAATCGAGTTACTGTCTCTGAATTGAAGTTGAAATGAGATTGGATGTCTTTTGTAACAATTGAAGTTAGCACGTGTAACATATACGGTAAAACCAGGGTAGTTGCCTCTGGCGTATAGTTGCCCTGATTGTAATTACTCTATACTGTGATTTTTAATTTCGTGGACTAAACTGACAGCTGCTATTAATCTTATTTTTTTTTAATGTTGCAAGCGCGGAGCATAGTGTTGTAGGTAAGGCTCAATCATAAGTGATTCATCGAATCGATGTGACATGACTCCTGAATTTATTTTTACTAATTGGTGTAAATAAATGTTTTATGTATATAAACATAATATATTTAAATATAACAGTATTCATACACATAGTACATGAACTTTTATTGTGTTAAATATGAAATTAACAATAAAATAATTGCATTCGATAAAATTAAGTCTGACATAAATGAGTAGAAACTAAATATGGCCCGCTAGTTTCTAAACAAATTATTTTTTTATGCCGTGAAATAGTTCAATTTTCGATCTACTTCGATTTTCGATTAGCTTTCGATCACTCAGGATAGTTAGGGTACGACACTATTTTAATGTAACGATAAAGTGACAACCCCCCAAATGTTAGTTTGGTCCACGAAATAAAAAATCACATTATAGTTTCGCGGATGAATCGCATCCTATTTTATTAATTTATCGAAGATTTCTTCAACTACCACTAAGTTGGCGGCAAAAAAAGTTGTATACCTCTAAGTTGGCCACCCTGTACAAAGCGTAATGGAAAACCAAAATCATAAAAGCGGACCCCATCCCAAGAGGATGCAACTTTAAGAGTGGAAATGACTTTTAATTACATTATAGGTAACGGTTATAACCCTAAACTTTCAACTGATATGAACCCGGCGAATGCGGCAGTGTTTCCATATCGAGTGTAACGTCACGGAAGGCATTAGGCATGCGGGATGCGAGCGCAGTATACGTTGCGCGCAACTGTTGCTGTATCACTCAGGTGCACGCGTGTAGCATTGCAGATCTAGTAATGGTCGGGTTGGGAAGCATGACAGACTTATTATAGTAGTTCAGTTTAGAAAAATACTAGCTGGAATTTTACTCGAACAGTTCGTAGATTCTCAGAATTCGTGCGGTGGTAAATATTTTCTCTGGAATAGGTACGTGATGGAATCTTATTTGAGCTAGCTTCGCAGAATATGTGCTCTAGTTATCATTCCCAAGAAATCATAAATAGAAATAGTAACTACAAAAAATTATGATAAGTGGATTTTTCCAAAACCAGCGTGACTATTCGTCCTAACCATAGATATAATAAACATATATTATATATTTCTATGGTCCTAATAGAAAAATATCAAAATTAGGCTGAGAGCCATCCCTTTATAACCCCCGACGGAAAAAGAGCGGTGTTATAAGTTTGACGTGTGTTGCTGTGTATCTGTGTGTCTGTCTGTGGCATCATAGCTCCTAAACGGTAGAACCGATTGTGAATTAGTTTTTTTTTTGTTTGAAAGCTGACTTTGTCGAGAGTATTCTTAGCTATGTTAGATTAAAATCGGTTCAGCCGTTCAAAAGTTACCCGCATTTTACTCTTTGAATCTGGGTTTTTACTCAAGAGGATGTCATAATTACGTGTTTTGATAGATTGTCGATTGAACCGTGTTTACTATTATGTATATGATATTATGTAGCTTAAAAAGCATGAAATAAAATATTATTTAAAATTTAAAAAAACCCCGACACAAAATCCTCTAAAACTGCTGAAAACGTTAGCGGTTCCCGACGCGACAACGAGGATTATTTTTTGCTTTTTAGAGAATTTTGTGTCGGGAGTTTTTTAAATTAAATTTTTTGAACCTCAAAGTTCTACATAAAGATGGTCCTCCAAAACGCCCGCCCATCATCACTTCCTACTAATTGAGCTGATCACTAGCAGGACTCAACTTCAGTCAAGGAATTCTCCGCTAATAAACACACAGTACAATGTTTCCTAGCCGAAAACAAATACCACACACGTGCCGATGGAAATCGTTCGTACCACCGCAAGCTATGTTAATATCCGAAGTTAGGAAGTTCACATCTACAGAATTTGCATAGCAGTATAATCTGGCTCGTATACATCTTGCCAACTTTCCCGTGCAGCTTTGCTCGTGGCTCGTGCAATTTATTGCCCGGGGCTATGCCGTATTATTGCTCTTTAATTGTTCTATTGCCGTTGTTTAGAGATTTGGTACCTAAGGGAGTAAAATAATGTAGGCAGGTGGGAATAGGAATTGTGCGAAAGATCCAATGAGCGAAGTTATGGTTAAGACGACGATTAACGCCAACGACCTTGAGGGAACAAAACGGGCACTCGTTTCACACCCGCGTGACCCAAAATTTAGTAGCTTTTTGTACTTTCCTTTTAATATTACGACTTTAAAAAAAAAAGGCTCAGATCAAAATGTAGATAATTAAATTGTCTTTGAGATGGTGTTGATTTCATTAAAATATGCCCAGCGGTTTTGGTGTGATTGTCGTCTTTTTGTCCGTTTTAGACATAACTTTACAAATTAATTACACTATGTTTTACGAATAAAACTCAAAATTTGCATAGATCAAATTATTAAGAAAATGGTCTAATATAACATATATTTTTTCTAAAAAATTACGACTAGCCATTTAGACGTGATTCTCATTTTAAAATCAGCTACTCAAGGGAATCGGCGCTATATACGCCCCAATGTTAACGCAGTACTGGCCGTGCGCCCGCTCGATGCTAAAATATCAATATTGAACCTCCATTTGAAAAGTTTTGTTTTGCAATACATTGTTTTATTTACATATGCTATGTTAGTTATGAAGAAATGCCAGCCATAAATTTTTCTGTGTAAGTCGTTTTGGAGCAGTTACCAAAAGTTGCGAAAAAATATCGTGTTGATTACGAAAAAACCTTGTGTTCAAAATAATGTACATGCATCAATAATATTTTTTTTTTTTTCAAACACTTTAACCTAGCCGTTACTAAGGAGTATGCTTTAGAAAGTAACTGTTTTACGGCACTAAAGCGGGCCCTTAAGATGTGTTTTTGATATGGAGTGACGGTTAATGGAGTTTTACTGAAATCATCATCATCATATCAGCCGAAAGACGTCCACTGCTGGACATAGGCCTCCCCCAAGCGTCGCCAAACTGATCGGTCCCGTGCATCTCGCAATCAGCGGATCCCCGCAAACTTCACCAGGTTATCGATCCACCTGGAGGGAGGGGGTCCCGTTTTTACCCTTTGGGTACGGAACCCTAAAAATCACAAACATGAAAACCGCTCTTACAATAAAATGTAGACCAACATAATAAATATTATCACATGCAATAAAACAACGTAACAGCATCACGCTTTCATCTTTTGTTACAACACTTTTACTGGCCGTAATAAAAAGCCCCACTAAAGGAATAGGTTGTATAAAAACCGTTCATGTTTTAAAAATAAAATTCAAAGCCTGTATTAAAAATAAAACCCATGTTCTATATTTAAATGTATTACCGTTTGTGCCTTCAAAAATGGAACACGTTGTCCTATTACATCCCGTTCATAACCCTCTGTCGCGACGGGTCCCGTACTAATTAAAATTATGTAAAGCAAAAGGATCGTTAGAGACATGTTAATAAAATATTAAGTCATTTATATTGGGTTGTAAATTTTATTATGGTTTGTAATGAACTGAATTCATTTACTTGTGGCCTGTCTGCACCTTTGTCTGGGTACTACATATCTTGTACATGGCCTATGGTTATCTGTAATAATGTACCTTTTAAATCATAAATGAGTTTTTCAAATAGGTGCAGTGGTTCCGGAGATTCCTTCGCTATACACAAACTCACAAAATTCTCTCTCGTTATAATATCGGTAAAGATTTTATATTCCCGCATTTTCCTTTACAATGCAAGGCTGAGACTCTTTACATATTACAAGTACATACTCTCAACAAACATCAATACACATAGCTTCTTTGAAAGTTAGCAGCGCGAAACATATTGCGACTGAAGTGTCGTACACTTGTGTCGTAGTCTCGTAGACTAAACGTTAATTACTGCTACTTAGCCAAGTATTTGCGACTCCCGCGGGAGAGAGGGTTGCCTGCGTTTAGCGCGGAACCCTCACGCTTCGCTACGGTTTGATTATTTGTAATTGGAATGCTGAAATCAGAGAAAGGAATAATGCGGGACTTATTTTGTTGCTTTTTCAGTTTCGAGTTCTTGTCAGAATAGCATGGGTGTATTCTACACTGTAAATCAATCCTACACTGCACACACAATCGAATATGGAACATTTTTTTATTTTAGGATGTATGTAATAAATGATTTCGCTGATCATATGTACATCCTGCTCCTACTAATATAATACCTAAAATTAAAGTCAGCATGATTGAAAGTCGTCTCAACATTTGAAGGATTTGGATGTGGATCATAGTTTGGACCATGGTCTGAATTAAGACATAGAGTGCCTAGTTTTTATCCTGTAGAAGCCGGATAATCGAAAATTGTCCTCCGGTTACTATATAATTTTTAACCCCCGACGGAAAAAGAGGGGTGTTATAAGTTTGACGTGTGTTGCTGTTTATGGCATCGTAGCTCCTAAACGGATGAAGCGATTTTGATTTAGTTTTTTTTTTGTTTGAATGGTGACTTGATCGAGAGTGTTCTTAGCTATGTTTGATGAAAATCGGTGCAGCCGTTCAAAAGTTATGTGCATTTTATTCTTTGAAACGGGGTGTTTCGATTGATTGTCGATCGATGCTTGTCTACTACTAGATACATTATGTACCTAGTTTAAAGAGGAATTTTTGTTTTTTTTTGTTTTGTTGGGGGTCTTTTAAATTTTATTTGTAAACTAATACGGACAAAGTTGCAGACAAAAGCCAGTATCTACATACATCATTCGCAATTCCTGACAATTATTAATAGGGATGTTTTCTGGTTAGAAAAATGATAATTCTATTTACACTGACGGACAGTGAGATTATCAAATAACACGTATTTTTCCTTTACCAAATCAATCAAAATTTACAAAGTTAAAGCGCATCAAATTTCAGGAGTATGTGACGTCACTAAGGCAGTACAGTGTACTAGACGTGACTTTTCACGATATTTCAACGCAATATATCCTCGTCACTTTATGTTTACGTGTCAAAAGAAAAAATACGTGTCCAATATTTTTTATTTAATCTACCTGACGAACAAAAATTAAATTTTCTGTAAACTACCCTATTCCTATTGCACCTGTTATCGTTCAATCGGTAGCACGAAATGAAATATTTCTCAATTTTATCCGAAGTAATAAATCTATCATAGTACATGTTTGAAATGATTGCGACATTACTTCCGCATACTGGAATGTCAGACCGACACGGTAGCTGCCTGCAGTGTCGGGCCCTGAGGAATTTCTTACCTAGCATAAGTACCTACATTTAATCGTATATCTACGACAGATTTATTACTTGGATAGTTTTGGGTGTATAGGAAATTAGCTTGTGCTAGGACTTTGCCGTGTAAATTTAATTTGACTCAAGGGAATGTTCCTAGTCCAGGACATGGTCTTCCCCTGTGTCAGTGGTGTCTCATCCCATACAAAGAAACCGACGCACTGTACTGATTATTTTTGTACATCGATCACGTTCGGATCCGTTCCACGGATATAGATGGTGATCTATCTATCGCCGTGAAATGGAACCGAACGCGATCGATTTACAAAATATAATCGGTATAATCAGATGAAAAACGCTAGTTATGTCGGCACGGTTTCTTTGTATGGGATGAGGCATCTGTATGCTAGTATTAAATTATCTGTGCCTGTGCCAAGTTTCATCGAAATCAGTTCAGCCGTTGAGTCATGATTGGTTAACAAATATCTAAACACACATACATTTCACATTTAGGTACAATATGACAGGATATTGAACATGTGAGCAGTGGTGGCCCGGTGGTATCGGCCGCGACTTACAAGTTGTAGGTCGTAGGTTCGAGCCCAGTCAGGTTTTTTACTTTGTGTAAATTATTTCATCACCACTGCTCTCAAAACGGTGAAGGAAAACATCGTGAGGAAACCGGCATGTCCTAGAACCAACAATTCGAAGACATGTGACATCCACCAACCCGCACTGGGCCCGCGTGGTGGATAACGGCCCATTCCCTCTCACAGAGAGGAGGCAACATTAATAGGCTGATGATGTGATGTGATGTGATTGAGCATGGGCGTATCTAGCATTTGCTTACGTTGTGGCAAAATTAAAGAAACACGATAAATACTGAACTTCAGAGGAGGACTAAGACTGTCGGTGACCCAGACCGGCTAAACCGACCAGGGCCTCTTGAACCTGTATGCAGTAGAGCAAGAGAGAATGTTAAATGAATGAGCTAACGAAGCGAGCTCGAAAATCTTTGCACTCATCTGATAGTTTTATCACTTGAACAATACATTTTTAGGGCAGATTGCCCCATCTGCCCCACCGTGGGTACGCCCATGATGTGGAGTTTAACAGCCAGAGATACAAATACTGCGGTTGCGTTTTGATGAGAGCAATGTTATCAGCAATTTTCAAACCGCAATGCTCAATGTGACCTGAATGACCTCCGATACTAATCCTTAGGTACTTATATTTTCATCCACGTTAAGTATAATGTCGTAAGTATTAATTGATTAAAGAAGCAGAAGAACTTGAGAGGTTGTAAAAAACCTCAATTAAGAAAACTTCTCACCAAGTCTTAAGGATTTCTACAATCTCAGGATCGACAACTTTCTTGCTACGCGTTACGTTCGGCTTTAATAATCCCAGTACGGGAAAGTGAAGCTTCGACCAACTATTTCCTACCAAGATACACAAGGGCTTAGCATAATGCTAACAACATCTACTAACTTGAGAATGCACTACAAATACTCTTGAACCACAAGACCAACTATCTCCTCCCATAACTGCGCGCTCAGTTCATACAGCGTGTTAATAATATACAAACATAACATCACGACTGTTTTCCCCAAAGGTTAAGGCAGAGGAGCAACTATAGAACATATTTCGCCAGTTATGTAGTAGTAGTCCCATATTATAGAAGGCAAGCCTCTTGCCGTCAACTTGGCACAAGTTCAGATTTCTGGCTGCTGCCCAATAACACTGCCCGCGATTAACTAAAAAACTTCTCAGCCTGAGTAGAAATAACCTTAGAATAATCGTAAGCATCTTTTTAATATAGGCGCCACAGACAGCCCGCTTTGCAGGGGCTGCCTTGACGCCGAGGAATCAGCCGCCCACGTCGTCCTGGAATGCGAGGCCGTGGCTTCTCAACGTGAAGATATCCTCGGCACAATGAGGTCGCGAAGCCTGTGAAGCTCCCAGGAAGCTTCATTGAGCGGAGCTAGGCTGGCTTTGTTTTATTTATTTTATTTTTTATTTATTTATTCAATAAGGCATGCCAACAAGATATTTACAAATTCATTGCCGAGTCAGTGACATACAAGATGGTCCTGTGCAAACATGTCAGTTACAGGCTTGCACATCATTCAGTCTTTAATTAAAATTTTTATGTTCGCGAATATGAAATTAATTGAGTATTATTGTTAGCCAGAACCTCAACGCGAATGAGAGTCTTAAGTGCGGGGGAAAGGGAGTCCCCATTATCATCATCAATACTGACCGACCTGGGCATGGAACCTAAGATCTAAAGCTCAGCAATAGCTTTTACAACCACTAGACCAACGATACATAGTAAATAATATTGCGGACTAAAATTCGTTTTATTCTATTTAACTGGGTGCCATCTTGAATGGAGACAAATGGCGAGTGCGTTCGCACAGTTATCTCGGCGCCATTTCTTCTAATTCGCGCCGCCAATGACCCACGCCGCTGTAGGGTTAATTAAAGAATTAATCGCCGTCCCGGGCCGTAGGGACCGGGGGATGCGCCGTGACTGAAATTTGTCGTAGGGTTATTAATAGGGCAGCGGTAGGGGATGCCTTTTCCTTGGGTCTCTAATCTTGTAGTAAGGTATTTTTGGGCAGGTAATTTTGTAGACGTTAATGCAGCTAATATTTAACAAAGCAGCGGGGTAATTGCGTAACCGATGACCTGGTTAAGGGCCTACATCCGCTTTAGTGCCGTAAAACGGCTACTTTCTAAAGCAGCTAGCTTAGTTACAGCTAGGTTAAAAGGTTTGAAAAATAAATATATTGATTATTCATTCATGTGCATTATTTTGAACACAAGGTTTTTAGGTGTAACGCTTTTTTTAAAGCAAAACTATTAGTTTTAAAATAATTAACAACACGCTATTTTTTCGCAACTTTTGGAAACTCATCCGATACGACTTGGATGTTTAAAAATATTTTCACACAGAAAAATTGATGGCTGGAATTTCTTCATAACTAACATAGCACATGTAAATCAAATAATATTTTGCAATCAAAACTGTTCAAAAGATTCAATATTTATATTTTGGCAACGAGCGGGCGCACTGCCAGTACTGCGTTAACATTGGGGCGTATATATCGCCTTAAGGTTGCGGGAATCCGCTGGAAGCGGGACGCATTGGACCGGTCAATGTGGCGATACTTGCGGGAGGCCTATGTCCAGCAGTGGACGTCTTTCGGCTGAAATGATAACGATGAAACACACAAATTCGCACAATCGATTATAATGCCAATTTGTCAATTCAACAATATCCATTGGGTGTTTTACGCCATCGCAGACGTATTTTCAAACATGACGCAAGACGCAATGGATCAGGCTTTTTGCTTCGGTTGTGATTGAAAGTACACAATTAAGGCGCTGCCTTCATACATTAACGAAAAGCTCCTACGAGTACATACAATTATTAATACGCTGACACAGTATCGTAATAATTTACTTCAAGCATTTGTACTGTCGGAAGCTCTCGCTTTAGGTAATTAATCGGTATTCAGCAGAAACATGTCGAGTCTGCAATCACGCGGCTCAAATCAGACGAACATCTACACACCTATGTATGTAGTTGTAGGTATTATGTTGTAACATCGCAAGAACACACACCGTTACAACATGACATCATATCTGTCATGGTTCTTAGCCCGAGAGAACTGAACTACCTGTATACTTACGTTTGTGTGGTATGCCTCAACGTCTGCCTTGATGGGGTATTAAGTCCAAGCTGATTGCACATATAGCTTTGCATCTTCGTCCTACTGCTTTTATGACAAACTATTTGGTTTTTGTATTTGGTAATATATTTGGGTCGTTGCTGCATGTCTGTCGTCGTTTCTTTTTTTCATATAAGGGACAGAGGACGACCAGTATCCAACTATCCATACACAATTATACTCATTCCATGCCCGGCATTGTACGCTTCTATGTTCTATGTTAGGGGGATTTGGTTTCCGCACTTAGTCCTTCAGGTGGACCATTGTGTGTGGGCCGTGGTGGCCGTTTGGTGGTTATTCCAATTAGCCCACATTCCAGAAGTTCGTCACCAGGCGCAGGCCATTCCTGTCCAGCCGTAGTAGACGTCTGTACATTGTACGGTTTTACAAAAGCTAATAGTATATCAGCCACAAAGTTTAAAGCCATACTCTAAGATGACGGTAAGAAATTGAAGTCCTTCCTGGATCTGCTACAATTCCGCCTGTCTATCTACACGTCGTCTTAGATAGCAAACAGCTTGATAAGTACAAATTCAATCCAGTTTTTCATTACTAGTAAACATAATTCAATATAACCTACCAGCAAGAACTATATCACCGATTAAGCCGCTCATTATACCGTGAAAATAAGCTGACACATTGCTTCCATTTGCACCGGTACCGGGTCTGAAATGGAAATAAATATCGGTGTCGAACGGCATCTGTCGGTACCCATTAATTATACTGGCCTACATGTTTGTTCTACAGATCTGTAGGACAGGATACTTGCAGAATATCTACTTGTATATGGCACCGGATTATTGCAAACTGTGCGGCTAGATATTGCCAGGCAACCCTGCCTGAATTCTACTATCAAGTAATATGAGAATTAAGCTTTCGCTGATTTTTGCAGTGGGATCTTAGGCTATAAGTTCTAACGGCTAACTAGCTCTGGAGCAGTGGTGGCTCAGTGGAGCAGTGGTGGCTCAATGGTATCGGCCGTGACTTACAAGTTGTAGGTCATGGGTTCGAACCCAGGCAGGCGCTTTACTTTGTGTAAATTATTTCATCACCACTGCTCTCAAAACGGACGGACGGGAACTAAAAATTCGAAGACATGTGATATTCATTAACCCGCACTGGGCCCGCGTGGTGGATTACGGCCCATTCCCTCTCACAGAGAGGAGGCCTGTGTCCCAGCAGTGGGAACATTAAAAAAAAGGCTGATGAACTGATGATGATTATGGCTAACTATCTCGAGAGATTATTAACTTTCGAATAATCCGGTAAAATATACAGTATATAGCCCTCGCCAAACTTCTTGGCCGCCCTGAAGTTGGTTTACCGGATGCGCGAGACACGAAACGGTGCTATTTTTGCATGAGATTTTCTACTGCGCAGCCTTTGTAGCCAACTTCAGGGCGGCCAAGAAGTTTGGCGAGAACTATACCAAGCGATTTGTACAATGCCACTGAATAACCTCAATCAAACACAGCGAGTGTTTGTGTGAGGACGGAGGAGGAATAGGACGTACAATAGATATTTCAAATAGTATTTCTTAGAAGGATATTATTCTAGGCTTTTGATATTGTGTTTGAAAGTATGCCGGATATTTGTCATGCTCTGGAAATATGACTACATGCTGCGTAACACAGAGAAGCAGTGCAAAGAGTTTTTACCGAAAATTCTCATTGCCACGAAAACGCTTGGTCTTCTGTAAAGGCAGCGCAAGCCTAGCCAAACCAGTTGAATTATTTATTATTCATATAGCTTAGCAAGTTCGCTCTTATCTAGAATCAGTATTCAGCACTATCTCACCGGGTACAAACAACGTTGCATTGTTTTGAGTTTGAATTTGATCAGGCAAAGTTAGCCATTTGGAAGCTCTGGTGCATTCAAGCTTGGGTGATTGGATTGTTATGGTAAAGACTAGCTTCATTTATTGACTGGCATATTCTGACAGAGTCGAAGTAAAGCGACGCGTTAGTGATCTTCCTGATGGCTCGACGCGATTCGATTTATATTACACTGATAAGCGATTTATACTAAGCGAAAATGCAACTCCTCGTACGATCACTCACACGGACGCAATGCGATTCAATTCGACTGATTCGCACTTGTTTTTTTAGGGTTCCGTACCCAAAGGGTAAAAACGGGACCCTGTTACTAAGACTCCGCGGTCCGTCTGTCTGTCTGTCCGTCTGTCACCAGGCTGTATCTCATGAACCGTGATAGCTAGACAGTTGAAATTTTCACAGATGATGTATTTCTGTTGCCGCTATAACAACAAATACTAATAAAAAAGATAATTAAAAAAATCAAAATACCCGACTGCTTAAAAAGCGAACTAAAAAGACGTAAACAAGAAGAAAATCATGCTGTGCAGTCGGAGGATACATATTCGCGAGCTGGCTGACCAAAACCGGATGTATCCTCCGACTGCACAGCATGATTTTCTTCTTGTTTACGTCTTTTTAGTTCGCTTTTTAAGCAGTCGGGTATTTTGATTTTTTTAATTATCTTTTTTATTTATAACTTTTTAGTTAACATTTTTTTCGAATTAGGTACATTTAAATATATAAGTGTTATATATTTTTGAAATCGCCTCTAAAAACCCTTTATTTTGATACCCCACACGATGGGTTTGGAAGAAAAAATAAAATTGGCCCCCCACAATATGGCGCCCAAAAGCCGCCATTTTTCTATTTTCCAATTTTAATGTAGCCTATGACACTCGCAAGGTTAAGACGAATCGATTGACGTATGAATCATCAAAATCGGTCAACGCGTTTGGTCTCTGGAACGCCATATAGGAACAAACATACATACATACATACATACATACATACATACATACATACATACATAGACTGATAAACACATTACCCTCCTTCGGCAGTCGGGTAAAAACAGAATAAAATAAATATTTAAGTGGGGCTCCCATACAACAAACGTGATTTTTTGCGATAATGGTACGGAACCCTTCGTGCGCGAGTTCGACTCGCACTTGGCCGGTTTTTTAAATTAGGTGCGTGATATCGCCTATTGACGACACAATTTAAATTGCGTCGCGCCATCTCTAAGAACTCTAAAAATGTACATAGCATATTGAGTTTTATCTCCACCACGTAATGCACATATTCCTGTCAAGATGAACAAAAGACGCGCGAACTCGCACATATGCTATAGAATTTGACACTTCGCTTCTTCTCGACTTTTCGTTGTGGAGATAGGGGTCAATATGCTATGTTCATTTATAAACCGACGGCGTCGCGGCGAATCGATTCGCGTCGATTTAATATGCTTTGGACCATTAGCTTAACTTTTAGTGGGATTTCTGCATTCCTCCTGTTTCGTGATTATAGGAAACTGCTGTAAACCCGATATGCTTCTCGATTCATTATGTATGTGCATCTATTGGTTGTGAGGTCGAAAACATCAGATGCGCGGTCGAAAATACTCTGCGGTTGATGCTCCGTCAGAATCGCTTGTTTGCTACTGTATTGAATTATACTTGTATTTAATTGGTATAATTACCGTGGCAGGAGTAGAGTTGGGAAAAGTTAATTTCTGTAAATTGTGTATAGCGAAGTTTGGTTGGGGAAATAATTAGGTATTTATACATAGGATATCGTATGGTAAAGGGTCTTTCAACAAGGACGGGTCGATGTTAAAATTGAATAAAACAAGATGTGTGTGAGATATTAACGAAATTTATTTTTTATTTAAAAGGCCCATTTATGCCATTATGGATGGAATATGACATCGTTCAAATGTCCGCCGCGGCTTCGTATGGTGGCACGAATCTGAGAGGTCCAATTTTTAATGACTCTGCTGCATAGATCCGGCTGAATCCGAGCGATGGCCTGCGGTATGTTGGCTTTCAGGGCAACGGTCGAATGTGGTTTATTGGCATAGACCTGCGACTTCAGAAAACCCCACAAGAAAAAGTCTAGCGGAACTCTAACTCTACCCTCAAACCGTTCATGCAGAATGTCGATTGTGTCGTTCGCTGTGTGGCAAGTAGCGCCATCTTGCTGGAACCACATGTCGTTCACGTCCATATTGTTCAATTCAAGCCAAAAGAAATTGTTTATCATTGATCTGTAGCGCTCGCTCGATCTATCTCACACACATCTTGTTTTATTCAATTTTAACATCGACCCGTCCTTGTTGAAAGACCCTTTATATCTAGTGTGTATACTGGAGTTTGGCATTAATTATCACTCGTGTAACATCTACTAGCTAGGTACTTCATATGCAAGAAAACAGAAAAAAGAAACACCTAAAGTATACAGATTTTTTATCTATAACTATTTTGTGCGCGGTGTTAAAATGCATGCTTTCTCATCCGACAACACGTGCGGAAGAGATAGATGCTGTGATGAGCAGTAAGAAGCTAGTTCGCGTATGAATACACACTTTTGCATATTTGTAACGAAATGGATGATGATTTAGGACGAAACCGAGCGCGCGAAATTTTATAAACAGACCTTTGGGAGTCTGTTTATCGTGAAAAAACGACTAAACGTTTCTGTTCAAAATATTTTTTTTGCATTGTTGAACTACTAATCTATCCCTGTATGGAGACTGTTTTGAAATTTTCCGTCTTCTTAAGGTATTTATTGGCGCCCAAAAATGCGTTGAAATTAGTGTCGAAATGTGGAAGTTTCGACGCTCATAACTTTCAAATATATTTATTTTACTTTTTTGTTTCCATACAGGGCTAGATAATGATGAGACAAATTCATATAATTTTTTATTTTGAACGTACATAGTCAAACAGTGGAGTAATCGCCAGACTACCTTCGTATGGAAGAATAATCGAATAGTACAATTTTGAACAGAAACAGATTATTCCGGTGACCTATTTTCACTGAATGACGTCTATTCTAGTCTATTATACAGCAATGTAGAAACATTATCATGGTCGCCATTGTCATGTACATATTTGCTAACCCTTCTTGCAACAGAATCTGAGATTGAGGAAATATATTCAAGAACGACCATAGAAATATATTATATATAATAATATGAGAACGACACTATTGCAATACCTAGAAATATCTCATGCGCAACACTTGTGGATTGCAATGTCTAAGGATCATTTACACAGAAACACTATACCCCAGCCATTTTATAGATACAATGTTTACTAACAAAATACCCTCTGCTCAACAACAAAAATAAAACGAATTCGATATAGAATTGTGTATCTGTTGTAAGTACATCGATTTAATTGTGTTAGTACAGGTGAAAGATAGTTTAAGAATATAAAATATTCAAGGTCATAAGACTATACTTCAAAAAAGATAGCTTGATCTCTGCGACATATGTCAAACTGACGTATACGTTATTGTTACGTTATTATTAGCCTCTCAAGCGCTATTGTTACTGTATTGATACTGACAGCTGTCGCAGAGATCAAGCTATCTTTTATGAAGTATCGCGAATCTAAAATTTCTTCCCCTACTGTCAGCTAATTGAGCTGTCATTGTTTTGTTAGTAAATATTGTACCTTTATCTTGGCTAGAGTATTCATAGAAATGGAAGAAAAAGATATATTGCGCCGATCCCAAATAATTTGGGATAAGGTCAAGAGAATGTTGATGAGTATGTATTTTCCACCGCCTTCAAAAAGGAGGAGGTACTTGAGAACCTCCTCTGCGACTGTATGTTTTTGTGTGTTTGTTACACGATTACTCCGCGAATTATGAACCGATTTTGATGATTCTTATTTATTTGAAAGCTGGTACTTCTCATGTGGTCCCATTTAAACTGATCAAGATCTGGCGAGAAGTATTTAAGTTATCGTTAATAATGTGTATTTGCACGGTAATATTGCGTACCAATACTTAAAAGAGAAAAATAATAAACGAATTAACAAACAAAATAACCTACTTCCAAAACAAAACACTACAAATCGCAAAATAACTTTCTTTTCGGAAGTCGGTGTCAAAAAACGAAAAAAAATTAGGTACTAAGACACCGACTTCCGAAAAGAGTCTTCAAGTTGCACAAAACAAATTAATAAAAATGATTTTTAACTACCCATATTTAACAACGTGCAAAATCTATGAAGAAACCAAAATAATGAACATTAGACAGTTATATATTTACAATACATGTATTTTTATACATAAGGCACTCAACAAAAGTATACAGACTAACTTATCGTTTATTAAAGTAAAACAAGTAACCCACTAGGTCGCCGAGCTAGTTTTCTGATTTTACCGAAGATGATAACTAAGTTTGGCAAAAAAAAATACCCTCATGTATAAAAAGGTTGCACTCATTCAAAGCATTTAAAACTCAATTAGCTGCATATTTAATCACAAATAATACCCTTTCTTAAAGCTGAATGCATTGGATGGGTGTATCATAAATTGCTGCCGTGACGTCTGTGACGAATTTTATGTAATTTACTTTAAGCTTTGTTCTCATGTAAGTGACATTGTTTCTTTTTTGAGAATAAATATCTTTAAACCTAAAAGGAAGTTGTTTTTCGCTTTGTAGTGTTTTGTTTTAGAAGACGGTTTATTTTTTTTGTCTTTGTACCTAGCATAAAAATACGCATTATTAAGGATATCTTAAAAACTATTCGTCAGATCTTGATCAAATTAAAATTTACCGATCAGCGCCGTACTCCACCAGGCTGCTGATCGTAACAGATAGAGAAAAGCCGTTCAGTCTGAAACGAAGTCATGATTCTCAGCAGTGAGAGAGCGATTAGGAAGAGAGTGTTTTTATGTACAAGAAGAGTCCTGAATATCATTTATAGATCTTTGACAGTAATTACGGATAGTCAGAACTTCAGAAGTATGAAATCTGACACCAATTTTGCCAAGGGGTATCGTGTTAACCAGTTACTGCGTTGTGGAGCTCTGATAGGCATTAGCTCCATGAAAATACTGGTATTCAGTTGAATCCGGTCTAACTGCAAGCCGACCCCAATGAAATTATCCAGTTGAATCCGGTTTAACTGCAAGCCGACCCCAATTTATCCAGTTGAATCCGGTTTAACGGCAAGCCGACCCCAAATTATCCAGTTGAATCCGCTTTAATTGCAAACCGACCCCAAATTATCCAGTTGAATCCGGTTTAACTGCAAGCCGACCCCAAATTATCCAGTTGAATCCGGTTTAACTGCAAGCCGACCCCAATAAAAATGGGAGAAGGCTAGGCAGATTGAATGAGAATGATGCAAAAACATGCTATTAGAATATATAAATTGCATAGAATCAAATGCCAGTGGGTATTTGACCCGATAACATTGATGACGGTCGTTATTCAGGTCGGGGTTGTTGCGAACGTCAGTATCAGCATCAGCATCCGGGGAACTTCAGGATCATTTTCAACATCAGCATCAGCATTGATCGGCGCTGATTATTAATGCTTAAGTTAAACCTTTTAATATATGATGTAGATACCTGTCCTTCAAGGTCAAGGATTCACTGAGCATTTATAAAGTCAATAGCTAAAGAAACAAGGTGACATAGGTTTCTTCAAGGTTAGCGTGCTATATCGTCGACCACATCATCGCTTACCACCAGGTGATATAGTGGTCAAGCGCGAGCCTATCAATAATAATAAAAAAAACATATCCAAAAACACAGACTACCGAAATTAAAGTTATTTTGCATTTTGTGATGTTTTTATTTGGAAGCCGGTTGTATTTTTTTGCAAAAAAGGTATTTTTAAATACAACTTGCCTCTGTTAAGATGTACTTACTAAGAATAGCTACCAAAGACAGATATCAGGTTATGCACCAGGTACTTAATTAGGTAGGTACTAATCTAGTACTAATCTAACTAATACATATAAGATTGATTCTTTTATTTATGATAAGTCACAAAATTACTAAAACAATCTTTTATTTTAAAACCAAGGAAAATTGTGAAGCTTTTGGATATAAAGTCATAGATTTTTCCTATTTTTTAAAGAAAATAATCAAAATCTGCACCAGAATCAGCATCCGCTGATGTCGGTGATAAAATATCAGCATTCAAATTCAAAAATTTGCATCAGCAACAACCCTGATCCAGATGTTTGCACAGTCATGTGTTGATTTGCACACAGCTGCATATAAAACCATGGATGCAGACGCTAGGGATTCCCACAGTACTCAGATAACTGACTCTAGAAAACGCTTAAGCGTTCCATTCTTTTATTTTAATTTTTTCTGCTGATAAATGATCCCCTGTTTCGTTCAAAAGGTCTCACTTAAGTCACAATACACATTTGTTGTGCAGAATCAACCTAAATCTTCTGGTGACTATGATATGGAACGTATCATTTATTAAAATTTAACAAGAACATAGACAAAATCTACAGCAATAAACAAATATTTCAAACCTAAGTCCACGATACAGTAAAGACCTAGCTTTACCCAGCATTACCTTGCCCACATTTATTATGCGAACAAACTTGCAATAAAACACACGTAAGACAATATTCACAAATAAGTCGTACAAACAGTTTTTTTTTTTTTTTTTTTTTTTTTTTTTTTTTTTTTTTTTATTTAAAATAAATTAATAAAAGTGTTTAAATTAGGCTTAATTTGTGTTCAATAGTCTAAACTCAATAGTGAGTGTAATTTCCAGTAGTTGTATTGTGTTTCGCTGTCGGAATACTATATAAAACAAGAAAACAAGATCAGCTGTCAACTGATCGCATCAACGGAGACGGATTTGAAAATAAATCATCATTCCCTGGGAGTATTTTTTGTCTTAATTAATTTTAACTAATTCTACAGACTGCACAACATCACAGAATACTGCTCAGTAATCTGAGCTACGTTCATCACACACTGGCACGGTTTATGTCTCCTTTTGCTTGACAATTTGTGGAAGCAGAATTGACGACAATAACATTAGCCCAGACAATAAATAAACACTACATAATATACTGCACAAAATAATCGTTGTAGGTTTCTATTAAGATCTTACCTAGAAATTGTCAAAAATTTAATAAATAAAGGTTTTAATTGTAGCCTGTAATTAAGTAAATTCAAAGCAGTGTTTTCCATAGTTCTTTCTATTTTGTTTTTACTTATTTAAATTCTCCATTTAAGTCTTAAACTTATCTATCTGTAACAGCTATACTTTCTTAACATTATTAACTTTTAAACTTTTTCTTTAGTATTTTTTTATTTATTTTTTCTCAACTACCTCCTATCTAATATTAGAAAACTACTGCACTGTTATTTAGTTTAAATTCTACACATTTCAGATAATTAAGGAAAATGATGACCCGCAGCGCTACAATGAAGGAGCTGGAAGCAAAATTGAGAGCTTCACTGAATGAGCTGCAAGATTCCAAATCACTAAATAAGAAACTGCTTCAAGAAATTGCAGATAGTGAGGTGGAAGTTGAAAAGGTGGTTCATAAAAACACCTTCCTCAAGAATGAGCTAGCTGAGCTACACATTCAGCACGTAGACTTAGCCGAACAACACCGGGCACTTAAGCACCAAGCGACATTATACCAGAAGTGCAATGACACGTATGAACTAACTTTAAACCGTGTTTCTGAACTTGAACAAGCTTTGTGTGATGCCCATAAGGCACTATCTTGCGCAGAGTCTATTAGAGTCAGTGAGCAGTTTAATAACACTAATAGTTTATTTAGTGAGTTGGTTGGCAGCATTCAGTCGGAACCAGTGTGTGAGCCAAATTTTATAATAGATTTGACTGGTGATGACACTAGACCATTATGTCCTATTGTCATGAGTCATAATAAATTAAAGAAATATATTAAAATCAAAAAAATTATGAAACGTTCACGGAGAGCAATAAAAAAACAAAATCTCCTAAAATTAAATATTACTCTTAGAAAGGAACGTGTTAACCTAACTAGTAGACTAAATACCTGCATGGGTGAGCTAGATAATTGTAGGGAAAAGTATGATAAAGATACACAGTGCCTCCAAAAAGATTTATTATACAAGGAGAGTTTACTGAAGAATATTTTTGAGAAATATGAAATTTCACAACAGCAATTGAGTGAGCGCTTGATTGAGGCTGGGGAATTGTTGGACTTGGTGAAGCACAATGCAGAGAGGTATGAGTCTCTTACTAATTCCTCTTGCAGCTGTGTCAACTACCCACCACCTCCCCAGCTTCAAGCTGACTTGTCTCCACCAATGTTGGCTTTTCCTGAAAAGACATGTGTACACAATGAAAAGGAATGTAAAACAATATTATTTAGTGATGAAATAGGTTCAGGCTTTGGAAAAATATTACAAAATTACCTTAGCCATAGTTTTACAAATCATTGTTACCATAATATAAGTTTTAAACAAATGATCAATAGAATTATAAATTCAAAAATAGATAATTGTTCTTCAATGGTTTTGCTATTAGGAAATAGTACTGGAATTACCAAAAGGGACATAATGGCTGGTATTGACACCTTGTTAGGGTTAAATGTAGGAAAGCTCATGGTTTGTGCTTTTCCTTATTCAGATAGCTTCTCAGAAGATGAGAACAAGCGGATTTTTAAATTAAATAACATTTTACAAATGTTGACTTGTCATAGTGACAAATTATTGTTTTTTGACACTAATAGATTTATTAGTGGACTTCAAGTAACGCAGAGAGCTTTCTCTCTGTCACGTAGATGTAGACATAAGATTGCTATGTTGATAGCATATTCTATTAATGAAGTGATAGTAAATCTATCAAATTCTATATTAATTGACGACCCTGTGTTGCCTAGTTCAACTAGCAACATAAATTTAAACTAGTCCATAAGACAATAGAAGTTACCCCTGCAAATAATCAGTTATTATTAGTAAATAGTATGATGGTATCTTCTGGCAATCCATTTAGTGGTACAAAGCTGAGGAGAGAGCAATACTCTTTAAAATTATTAAATCAGAACATTCAAGGTTGCTCTTCCAAATTATTAGAAATTGAACTATTTCTAGAAAAAACTAAATTTGATATTATTTGTCTAACAGAACATTGGTTAAAAGATCACCAAGTAAGGTCCATTAATTATGAAAATTATTGTGTAGTTAGCCATTTCAGCAGAAAACGTATGATACATGGCGGATCATTAATACTTATTAAAAATTCTATTAAATCTAAAGAGAGAAAAGACATTGTTAGACTGTCGGTTGAACACACCATTGAATTGTCCTGTGTTGAGCTTGATAAGCATGTTGTAGTATGTGTCTACAGACCTCCAAGTTACCAGAATCTATCTGTGTTTGACTCTATAATGGAAGATGTGTTAAAAAAAGTTAGTACTAGCAGTAAATCAATCATCATATGTGGCGATTTTAACATTAACTTATTAGAAAATAACTCTAACAGTATTAGGTTATTGGGTCTTTTTAAATCATTTAATCTAACAAATGTTTTTATGGAGCCAACTAGAGTGACAGCTTCTTCTGCGACTTGCATAGATAACGTTTTTTGTAATTGTGATTACCTAAATAAAGAAATTGTAAATAATTTAACATCTGATCACAGTGGGCAAACAATAACGTATAGCACCTACATACCTTTGCAAAAAATGCAAATAAAATTTAGACCAATTACAAGTAAAAATTTAGAAAAATTTAATAAAACCTTGACTAGTAAATTATGTGTTCAAAACTTTTTTAATATAGATAACCCAAATGAGTTCTATGCCGAGTTTTTTAAAGTACTCAACATGCAATTTAATGACACTTTTCCTCAGAAAGCGAAAAGTATTTACACCAAGTTCGTATTTAGCGATTGGGCGACTCCAGGTATTCGTAAAAGCAGGGAAAAGCTATATGAACTTTATGGCCTAAAGCAACATATGAATAATACAAGTTTTGATAAGTATGTTGCGAAATATTCAAAAACCTTTAAAATTGCATGCAAAATAGCTAAAGCGCTGTATATAAGCAATAAAATAAAATCGGCAGACGATAAAATAAAAACTACCTGGAAAATAATAAATAATGAAACAGGTAGGAAAAAACAGCGTAATACTGAATTTGATTTATCGACTGCACATGGCCCCATATCCTCAGATATAGAGGTAGCTCAGGAATTTGAAAACTTTTTTGTTAATATTCCTCTTAAAACTACAGCAGCCTTAAACTCCTCACCCACACTCTCTGCTGCCTTACTAAGAAAGAACGTAAATGCGTGCCCATCGGAGTTCAAGTTTCAACATACAAATCCCCAGGCTATTTTAAAAGCTTTTAAAGATCTTAAAATTAAATCAACAGAAGATCTTTGGGGACTATCTGTAAAAGTGTGTAAACCAATCATTGAAACTGTTGCACCCTATTTAGCTTTAATATTTAATGCTAGTGTCGATCAAGGAGTTTTTCCGGACCTCATGAAACACAGTAAAGTAGTTCCATTGTTTAAATCCGGGGATAGCAAAGAAGCCAATAATTATAGGCCAGTGTCAATACTGCCGGTTCTCAGTAAGGTCTTCGAAAAGTTAATGCTCAACCAATTGTTGCGTCATTTTAACAAACATTCTATCTTTTATGATCAACAGTACGGTTTTACCAAAGGGCGTTGCACAACTGACGCCGGTGTCACCCTAATAAAGAACATCTTTAACGCCTGGGAGGAAGCACAAGACGCCATTGGAATCTTTTGCGACCTCTCGAAGGCGTTCGATTGCGTTAACCATGAGACACTATTGTTGAAGCTCGAGCACTATGGAATTAGACATACAGCCCTTGGGTTACTTAGATCATATTTAAAAGACAGACAAGTTAAAGTTCAGATAAACGGCGTAAACTCACTAGGGTCTGAAATGACAATGGGTGTTCCTCAAGGCTCGATATTGGGTCCATTCCTCTTTTTAGTTTATATTAACGATTTACCCCAATTACTACAAAATCAACCGAAAATGGTGTTGTTTGCTGATGACACATCTTTGATATTTAAAATAGATCGGCGGTCACAAAATCTTGATGATGTGAATAACTCGATTCATCAGGTCCAAAATTGGTTCACGGCAAACAATTTGGTACTAAATGAAAAAAAAACCAAATGTATTAGATTCACATTGCCGAATGTTAGAAGTAGCGAATGCGACATCATATTGAATGGCGAAAAGCTGGACTTTGTAAATCAAACAGTTTTCCTGGGAATCACTTTAGACGACAAATTGCAATGGAGTTCTCACATAACATCTCTTGCGGGTCGGCTGAGCTCGGCCGCTTATGCTGTTAGAAAGATAAGACAGTTGACGGATGTGGAGACCGCGCGTTTGGTCTATTTTAGTTACTTTCACAGCATTATGTCATACGGTATTTTATTGTGGGGCCGAGCGGCTGACATTGAATCCATATTTATATTGCAAAAGAGAGCTATCAGAGCCATATATAATTTAAGTCACAGAGAATCTCTTAGGGAGCTATTTAAAAATATTAATATTATGACAGTTTCTTGCCAATTCATTTATGAAAATATCATGTATGTAAGGAAAAATATACATCTCTTTAGTAAGGTCAGTGATAGACACAATTGTAATACGAGAAATAAAGATAAGTTAGATCAACCTTCTTATAGACTAGCAAAAGTACACTCATTTTTCATGGGGTACTGTGTTAAATTTTATAACAAAATACCTTGTGATATATTAAAACTAAATGAAAGTAAATTTAAAACTTTAGTTAAAAGCACACTTTGTAAACAAGCATATTACAAATTAGATGATTATATTCAAGATAAGAATGCTTGGCAACATGTTGGTCCCGCTCCGTAGGGCAATCTTTGATGTGGACAAAATCAAATTTGCTAATTTGTATTCCTATTCATAGTTTTTGTATTCTTAGGTTATTTTTTATATTTTTTTCCAGAATTTGACTCACACAAGGTTCCGTTGTTGTTGAATTAGGTATTTTACCTATGTTTGCAATATTTGTAAGTATGTGAGAACTATGTTCCTATTTATAAAACTAATGAATTTACCTGTTAGTGCTTTTATTACTTTATACCTGTACGTTGTATAGTGGGTAGTGCTATTTTTGGGTGCATCGTCCTCACATATATGAATTTATTAATGTATGTACATAAGTAAACTTTGTAAAACATATTTTTTTTAAAAAGAGTAAGTATGGAGTTTCTTGTGCGTTCTTCTCCATAACAAGCTACTTTCCGAATGCACGGTAGAGTCAATTTTTATTACTTGTACATTTTTTATTAACATTTAATTTTTGACGTTCAAAAGTGCCGCTTATTGGCCTAATTGAAATAAATATATTTGACTTTTGACTTTTGACAAACTCGCACAGAATCGTACACTCACACAAACTCCTACACTCACACAAACTCAACATGTAGGTAATTCACTCGGAATAATTTTGAATAATGTATGAGAAACAAAAGACGAGAGAAATAGCCCCGGATTTTATACCGCTAAATTGGATTTAGGACATGCTGTAAAAATATTGTTTTAAATGTGGGTACTGTGATATTTAGATGCGAATTGCTTGTCGTTTGTTTTAATTTGGGTGAGTGTGCGAATGTTTTATTTATATATCAATGTTCTGAATAATATTGACGGGTATTTGAACTGGGTTACCTAATTCTGACGTCTAAATAATTTAATCTTACGAAAAATTTTGCAGTTGTAAAGTCCGTTTTAAGGAAATTACAAGTTTTGTTGTAATGACGTGTTTCTTTTTTTAATAAAATATAAACAGAGTAATAAAATTGATGACCAATTTTCGTAAATAAAAAATATTAAGCGAGAACTTAATTATACTAAACATTAAAATTCATAATTGTAAACAGACGGAAAGCCAATTCAGATAAAACGAGAAAAATAAAATGTCTTTTGTTTAAAAATTACAGCCCGAATCAGATATCATTGTTTCAAAACGTCACAGTTCGTCAATTCCCCTGAAACACAGCAAAAGCACATGCTACAATGAATATGAACAAATGCTGTAATAGCGTAGATATGAATAAAGGATGCCTGCTCTCTTACTAAAAAGGCAGGGGAATTATGAGCACATAAAATGAAGGGAGCACTGTCTCTCTAGACAATGCGGGGAAGCGGCAACGTTTGTTATTAAGTCCCCTGCTATGTAAATATGTACCGCGAGTCTTCGAAAATAAAGCCGCCGGGAAATTCTTTCCGAAAACATTATCTCAGAGTTAATTCCGAAATTATTTTTGCGAAGTTTTTCCGTCGCAATTTTTTAATGTCGCAGTACAGGGTTAGAAATACTTTAGCTCAAATTTGATCTCGACTTACTGGCAATTTTTGTATTGAGTATTTTGAATTAAGAACGTCTTAAGGGCGGTTACGCACTACATCCGATCCGTGTCTGTGATTTGATTTCCGAGTTCAAAATGTTCGGAATTATGACGGATAGAATTTGGATTTAGAGCGTAAGTGTGTGCGTGCTTCCCTACAAGAAGTACCTACGGCTACTTCGGAACCTAAACACGGACACGGATTGGAACCGCACTACAACCTACTTTAGCGCCAAAGTTGGACAGGTTTTCAGACTAAAATAAAATTTGACAAATACTGAACTTCAAATGCTTAATTCAGAAATCAAGGGTATATCTGTGTTGAATGCTGTGTAAATCAGATAGCTCAGGAACGTGCAATTAACAGGTATTTAATCATCCCTCTGGCACAGGTTTATTTCAGTCTCTTGCCAAGTCCAATGTCCATAGTGGTCCACTAAGTCCCAGCTGAAATATGATTCTTCATTTTAACTTAAAACGACTCTTAATGGACGTACAGCAATCAAGTTGAGTGCAAAAAGGATGAATGAAGAATAGCAAAGTCACTACAGAGTACACCCACTCGAAAGAAACTCTAAAACATAAAATATGTAAAATAAATATTTTATTTTAATTAAAGAGACACCAAAGTCAAAGTTCACGAACTGAAAGACATTGAACTTCCAAACGCTTGAAATATTTATAATCTCGAATGGATCTGAAAATATTAGGTCCACTATTTTCTCCTTTAACTGTCTTTATGAACTGTCAGATACAAAACCAAGCTAATAAATTGAACGCAATTCTGAAAACCTAGCTGTGAATTGAATAATAACTTCGTTTTCAATTTCAGATCTATTGCATTCGATAATCTTAAGAAATTGTTTTTGATATTCAGTTATTTACAATTTATTCCATGATTTTCTAATACTTACCGCGAATATATTTATGAACACATTGTCTATCTGTGTATTTATTATAATATAAGCATATTTAACTCTGGTATTGTCACACCAAAGACTACTTCATGTCCAGGCAATTACTGTTCATACCAGATTGCATGGAAGAGATCGCGGAATACCATAAGGCCCATTGTATGTGGTTTAGTTTTAAGTTTATTTTTATTAATGTATCTAATGGTGTAAAATAAAGCATATAATTATTAAATATGATGCGCATCTTGGACTGAATCATCTTCATCATCTAAAAGGTTATGGCCCTTTGACCTAATTCTCACATCCTCATCTTGTAGACATCTAGTGCTGAAATTTGATCACCCAATGAACTACTACAAAGAACAACATCTATACAATTTTATACCATACTGAATCACAACTCTTTTCAAAGGAAACTGCTGTTCATGGTATCTCGTTTGCCATAAACACTTCTAAACTGAACTCGCAAAAGATTTTCAAGCGAACTGCGTCACTGATTAAATCAATATCTGTATCCCGTATTCCGAGGTGGTCGTCCCCGGTGAAATTTCGTACATAACCATATTACCTACTTTCTTTCAAAGACGTGTCACGTCCGGGCGACATCGAAACTTTCCGCGGGTGAATATACTACCCGGGACTTTGTTAGGGCTGTTACTTTGTTCAACTTTACTGTAGTATATATTCTGTTTTGTTTTCTTTGTAGTTTTTAGCAAGCAAGCTACTGCACGCTATCCTGTGATCACCAAATAAAGTCATTATGTTATACAATTTGTCTTTCGAATCGGCTGTTATTCGGGTTTAAATAGATTTGATGGAGCTACCTATTACATCATATGGCATTCGAAACTAGTACTAGATCTTCTTCATCCTGCCTTTTGTTGTTACTTGGGGTTGGTGCAACGCGTTTTGTTCAACCATTCTCATTGTCTTCTTTCATTTGTAACAACCATCTCTTTAGGCTTCTAAATAATTATGTTGGTCCTTGTCCTGGTTTCAGCTGGTCACACTTCTATTAGAGGATATCCCGTGCAATACTTTGTGTTCTTCCATTCTCATTCTCGCCATTAATTGTCTCCTTTCATTGATAACAATGTTTGGTTTTATTCCTAGTTTATACTGACAGTCCTTTTATCAGAGGATATCCCAGTAACACGACAACAAACAGTCTGCTTCCCCCTTTATCCACCACAAGTCAGTATGATTAATATTCTTTCCCGTGGTTTAGGGTTGTGAACTCTGCAACATTCCCGCGAGCCATGTTCCGAACGTAAATACAAATGTCCGGGTAACAGGTCTCATATTTTTGTTATGTGTAATGTATATTATGAAAAGTGCGCTCTTTGTGCACCGTAGTGCGCATGTTTGTTCTAAAATATGTGCAAAGGACATGGCTTGGAAATGCGCAATGAATGATTCTTTTTAGGCGACCATTCTGTCAAAAATTGTTTTGCTGAAAAATATCTATCCCTACTTCTAGTAGGTATAAGTAATCATGGGTTTATTTCTCTATTCCTCATACATACCAGCATAAACTTACGCTTTTTCCTCATGCTACAGAACGCCACCTGCTACGATCCTTAAATCTACATACTATTGCGTCGTTTAAGTTCAGGCATCTGGTCATACACGCATGTCAGTTGAGAGTACGATCGCATCAAATCTTTCTGAAGAATCCATTTCTCCTCATCTATAAAGAAAACCTGCCAACCTTACCCTGGGTAAAATTCCAGACTCTTTCATTTTAAATATATTCGCAGCACGTCTCGTCGACGATAAACAATTAATTTCTTTAATCAACTGCGCCCGACGCGTCCCCGGGGTGAAATAGATACGACCACTTTGAAAAAAGTAATATAAGATGCTAGTTTATGTATTAGCTGGTTGTTTATGAACTATTTTGCAAGCTCTGTGGATTAATATGCGTTACTCTAACGTTCGTTCTTTCTTTCTTTGTGGGTGGGATTTAAAAAAAGTTAGGAGTTTTTGATCTTCAGATACTGCATCGAACATCTCCTTTGGTCTTAGTCTGGCATTTATCAGTGGGAAAAATTTAAATGGCCTTTTATTTTCTATTTTTACAAACGTTGTAATTTGTAACTATAAGTTGCCTAAATAAATTAAACATTAATTAAACCACTAGCGACCTCGTTTATCGCTGGCAGGAGCTGGTGAATCCATATGATATTAAAACAAACAAAGGCCAACTAAAAAAACTGCGTATGATCTAATACTTACAGACACAAACATCAGCAAAACACAGTAACCGATTTCAAACACCCAGCAACGGTAATAAGTAACAGTTAGAACTATTACAACAAATGCTTTTACTTTAGCGCGAAGATCTAAATACGAAGACGTAAGTAAGGCACTGCCGGCCAGTTATCTTAGTCGGCAACGATCAAATCGTTAAAGTAAATGCTGACTCCTATCCGGGCCGGTTACGGTTATATCTAAAACCGCTTTGCCGTGCCCAAGTGAGAAGGTGATGCGACAAAAACCGCTCGTAAGAACTCTTCTTACGAGCGGTTTTCGTCGATCGTCAATTTAATGATTGTCGTATAAAATCTGCTTGCTATCTTTCAAGGTGATAAGGAACGTTAATATTTTTTTGGGGAGCGTAAAAAGTCTTCGACGAATCAGCATTTTTGTTACCTTCATGTGAATGTAGAGATGAGAACACATTATCAGTTCCCAAACAAACCAGTAAATTAGATTAAAGTAATGAGCTCGAAGTTTAGGGCATAAATGTTTCAAATTCTAGTTTTCAGAACTAACAATACGTAATATCCCCAAACTAATTCAGCATAAAAGTGAAAGTGAAAGTTTCATATCATTTCGAAACTAACGTATATTTAGAAATGTTTGAAATTAAATTATATTCGTAGGTTTGTGGATTCGATTCGAAGAGCAAGGATAATCTCATTTGTGTAGTCTAAAATTCCTTCATTTCTGAAAGAGGCCTTTTTAATTTAAAGGGACAATTACAAACTAGTGGATTATTAAAAGACTCTTCAGCTTTCTTTCCTGCCAAATGCGAGACCTTTGCTAATATAGAGCTAAGCTTTTGACGAGGCTGAATACTGGCCGAATATAATTTAAATTAAAAACAAGTAATCATCACGAAGCACAAGAATTTCTCACTTATTCTTTTCTGAAGAATGTTCTCTCAATCCCGCTGCAAGTTTCTCCCTTGCACCATAATACCCTAACGGGATTCTAGCCCGACCACCGTTACGCGAAGCCGATAGCTTGCAGTCTAATAGAATAGTGCACGACGCACGATTGAATCCAAGCCAATCTGAGCCAAGCTCCCGATTTGTCCAGTAATTGTTTTAAACCTTCAACTATGTATGTGAAGATGGTTGCGTTTTATCAGCATCGTCTTCTTCTTTGTACAAGAAAATAAGTTCGTAGATTCCATTCATTGATCAAGACGCTATCTTTAGTTTTGTCTATAAATTCTTAATTTTTTCTTTGCACTAAAGGTGGCCTATGCTCTTCAATGGGCTCTCATATTCCTTTGCATTTTCCACTGGCTCTATAAAACTTCTCTCAATCACATACGATTGCACCAAAGCCAATCCAATCTAGGCTCCCGATATGCTCAGTTATTGTTTTAAACCTTTACCTATTTATGATAATGTGGAGGGAAGTTTGCTTTTATCAGCACCATCTTCTATTTTTCTGTTTGTTTTCTTTTCTGAGAGCAAGAGGAACATTTGTTTTGTCTATAAATTCCTCATTTCTTCTTTGGACGATAGGTGACCTTTGCTCTTCAATGGGCTCTCATATTCCTTTGCGTCTTCCACTGGCTCTAAAGAAACTTCTCTCAATCCCATACGATTGCACCCATGCCAATCCAAGCTAGGCTCCCGATGTTTTCAGTAATTGTCTTAAACCTTTACCTATGTATGATAAAGTGGGGGGAAGCTTGACCATCTTATGGTTTTTTGTGTTGTTTGTTTGGAAATAGATCATGTCATTGTAGAAGGATTAACTGGGTGCTAATAGTGGTAGTAAATCTGACTTTCCAGGGTGAGCTAAACGTAGCTCCTTGAAGTCACTTGACGAGGGCCTTTTATTGCATGATATACGTATGCATAAACATATATAAATCGTGTTGACTTACATTGACTGCTGTAGCAGTATTATTAAGGCTATGCTCTCCCGCTTTGTACCAAACAATGGTCTTACTCTTAAGCAGATATCGATGAGCCCGCATCGAACGGCTATTACTTACTGTAGATAGCTAGTTCATGATAGTTAAGCGCTTGAGCGTCTTTTGATTTCGAAAGTAATTCAGTGATGGTCCCCGAAGTTGAGGAAAGCCATGCCGACTACACAAGAAAAATCGACGACATAACACGTAAAAGTTTAAATTTATATCAATCACCCGCGCGTGCTTGTACCAAAACCATCAATATCTAACAACAATATTGCTCGCTCCAAAGCGCACAAATTCCCGCCGTCCTTTGTTGTGGACAAGTTATGAAATAAAAAGGCAAAACGAAGGCCATGCATGCACGATGGCATTTATACCCGCGCCATTTATCTGCGGTGCGTTTAGTATGCGCCGCCACGCCACAGCTACGCAGCCGCAACGCCGCCGCCAAGCTGCCGTCACGCCGCGGGAACGCGCTGCACAATAACACGCATAAATAAAACTTTGTATGTTTGTATACTTTGAACGGTAGCTGGACCGAATTTCAACGAATGAAATAAAATTCTGCAGTTGGAATTGGTAGCGTTTTTACATAAATTGTATTTTGTAGTTGTAGTACCAGTGTAAATCGAGGAGCTATAGGTACTGTGGTTCGTACTTTTTTTTTTGGGTCATTCCTCACCGCACTATTCCCAAACCACTGCAACTCCTGAAAGCCGGAATCAACAGTGGCGACCACCAGAAAAGCGCCGAGGCAATGAAGCTCGACGAAATCCCGAAGAATGAATTTAACTGTCTTGGATCCCGCAACGAATTTAATCAGAATAGAATCCATATCAAGCAGAATACAGAACAAACAAGGCCAATGGGCACAAAGGGTCGTTTACAACTGGGATAAGCCTAGTTGCCTAGCACCACGGATAAAAATTAGGATTAATATTAATAGGTCCTAACATTGTGAGCTGTTATATTTGATTCCAATAATAGGTATGGCAAAAACGCTTGAACGCACGGAAATTTGTTCTAGTTTCCACAAGGTCCGTGTAGTAAACAACTCCTGATGCAGATGTGGTTCGTACTAAGAATTACCATATTTTTCTGGGCATCGTCAGTTTCAGGGTGAGAACTGCCGATTGTCTAGACATCATGAGCAATAAAACGTAGCCGTGTAATATAGACTTGTTATAATCTTATTTGCTCAAAGTTACTGTACAAGTTTCTACATTTTAACATTCAAAAGGCTTTTCTACACAAAGTCGAATTCGACTTGTTTGGAATACAACCATATATTCTTACAAAGCTACCAGAGTTTCAAATAGTCTGAATCTAATTCTAAGTCTTGTAATAAAATCGGTCTGGTCGTTCGTTCACCCGATTACTCCTGGCTTGTGTAAGTAAGGTTTGTTATCCACTCTTACCTGTCAGTTTCCTAACAGATTACTATCTAAAGAATTGGAGTCCGTCCAGCCAGGATAAAGAAGATAAATAAAAAGTAATTCGCACCTAAACCTGATTCTGTTACCATTTTAGGATTACTGTAAAATTACTGCAGTACATTTTTTTATTGTAAATAGGCTTGCGCTTGACCATTTGAAAGATTGACATTGATATTTCACGAAATACAGTCTTATAGCAGTAGATATTTACTTCAGTGATTCTAGTTTCAGATTTTGTTCACCTCTCGAGGGAAGAGCGTGACATTGCATAACATAATATGAATATGTCCTTCTAGTAAAATCGAATTTCCTCTCGCCATGTGAACCGATGGACGGGCGTCCTTAACGGTATTTCGTTCACGTCTCCGTTTCATATCGGCCAGCAATCGCTTGCCGAGCGCTCTGCGACGACATAACAAATATTGAGCGCGAGAATTGAATTTAGAATTTCTTATTTTAAAATATCCTTCGATAAAACGCTTTTGGAATAGGTACTTACGTGGTTCTAAAAATCGTCGCTTTCTGTGTACTAGGATCCTAGAGAGCTTATAGAGAGGTGCTGCACTATTTTGTTAGGAAAACGATAGTCTAGTTAGATAGAAAACATTTTGTTGTATTGAAAATTGATCGTAAGGATAAGCCCTGAGAAAGCAAAAATACTGCAAATACCAGTAACAATCTGCCTAGTCTTTTCCCAACTATATTGGGGTCGGCTTCCAGTCTTACCGGATTCAGCTGAGTACCAGTGTTTTACATGGATCGACTGCCTATCTGACCTCCACAACCCAGTAACTGGTTAACACGGTAACCCTTGGCAAGACTGGTGTCAGATCTCAAGCTACTGACTACTCGTAACGACAGTCAAAGATCTTCAAATGACAGCCGGGACCAACGGCTTAACGTGCTTTCCGAGGCACGGAGGAAAATCGGTATGTTGAAATGGTCACCCCTCCACGGACCGACCTCGCCAAGCGTTGCTTAACCTTGATGATCGATCAGTGCGGCTGTTATTATTTAGCCACGAGCTCCTCCTCCTGCAAATACCAGTAACAAAAGTTGGATTAAAAGGAAGCACCACTATCGATTTTCTTTTAAATTGAATGAAATCGGGTCCGTTCGCTGTAATCATCATTTATTTCCCCCTGTCTAGGCATCAAATCTAGGTTATTCGGAACGCCTGAATTACGTTACCACACCCTCGTTCATCATGCAATAGACTTGTAAGAACAGCTAGATAAAACTTTATTGATATCTATGAATCTTTAGTTTATTAGACTCCAGACCTCTTGGAAAGTCATAAACACGCTGGAATAGTGGACCATCCCGCGAATGGGGGTGAACACACGCATCAAAATGAACAGCTTTATTTTATCTGCAGAAAATTTATGCTTTTGTATATCTCAGAGTGACTGAATGAGTTTTATCGGTCGGTTTCATCAACGGCTTTCAACAAGTTATGATACATGATATAGTTTTTATTGTATTAGAAATATCCGCTGTGACTTGGCAAAGCTGTCTTAGCTGGAGATTAAAAGTGTAGGGATTCCTTGCGCTAGATTTGCATGCTGCGTTTTACCGTACATGAAATACCATACATGAAATGAAGTACCATACAATGCAGTACATGTATCCAGCAGCAGTGCAGTGCAGTGCAGTGTATGTATGTGTGTGTAGTAGTGTATGTATGTGTGTGTGTTGGTCCCGGGATATATGGGAACCGTGTATTATTATTAATATTATAATTACGAAACTAACTCTATTATTGACTCAAGAGTCAATTAGCAGACACAATAGAAATTACTTTAATCCGATTCGGCAATGTGGACAAGCAGTGGCATGGTGGAGAGCAGTGGTGGCCCAGTGGTATCGGCCGCGACTTACAAGTTGTAGGTCGTGGGTTCGAGCCCAGGCAGGCGCTTTACTTTGTGTAAATTATTTCATCACCACTGCTCTCAAAACGGGAAAGGAAAACATCGTGAGGAAACCGGCATGTCCTAGAACCAAACATTCGAAGATATGTGACATCCACCAACCCGCACTGGGCCCGCGTGGTGGATAACGCCCCATTCTCCCTCTCACAGAGGAGGCCTGTGTCCCAGCAGTGGGAACATTAATAGGCTGATGATGTGATGTGATGTGATTGTGGAGAAAGGGGCCGTCCATTAATCACGTGAGGCTTGAAAGGGAGGGGGGGGGGTAGCAAAAATCACGAAATATCACAAGGGTGGTGGGGATGTAGTAAGATATCACGTGTATTTATTTTTTCGTCAAACGCGCGATTTCTAAACCGAACTACTAGTCTAACTTTTAGTCTTAACTATCACCAAGAGAAAGGCGGGGGGGGGGGGGAAAGGCTATAACAACATCATGAGATTAATGGCCGGCCCCTTACCTTTTCACGCTTAATCACTGAATATGCTAGTATTATATTATCTGTGGCTATTCGAAGTACTATTATTATCGCAAAATCACAAAAATGGCTCAACTGATTTTATATTGTTTTTGTTATGTTCGTCATCACAGTACTGGAATGGTGTAAGAAAAAGTTGGGTTTATCAATAAAATTTTAGGTGGCTCTTGACAGCTAAATAATTTCCATCAGACCCTCATCATCATCATCATTAGAATTATCGTAATTGAAGCAGTATTTCTGGAGATTACCTCCTAATTCTCCTACACATAAACAATTTTTATTCTTTATAATGTTTCAATCAACATGAGAGAGAAATAGAAGCTGATGATAGGACAGACAAAGTAGAGTAGACAGAGTTGGGAGGCGGACATTTATTTATTTATTTATTTATTAAAACTTTATGCATAAGTACAAAGGCGGACTTAATGCCTTAGGCATTTTCTACATAGCGACAATAGTCATTTATCACCACAGATATTGTGTTGCAAGTTATTAATATTACTGGCAACCCTCGCCACTGAGATGTGTTTGTGGTTCGGGTTTACCACAATAGGACGAACGGATTGTTTTGATAATCATGATATTCGATCGTCAGTTGGACGCCATTTAGCAGTAATGTCGTATCAGAGGATATAAATATTATCTGTTTTACTCAGAAACATTAAAAAAAAAAATTGCTAATCCGTTCTGCGAGCAATGTGCCCTGCCCATTGCCACTTAAGTTTGGAAATTCTTTGGGCTATGTCTGTAACCTTGGTTCTCTTGGGGTCGAAAAGTTCTAGAGTGGCGACCGCGTACTGGAAGACGCAGCGTTGGAAGGCCTCCCTGTAGGTGGAGTGGCGACCTGGTCAAGGAAACAGGAGTCCAGTGGATGCGAAACGCATAGGACCGATCAGTGTGGCGAAGCTATGAACTAAGATATTAGTCCAGTGCTGGACATATACCTCTCCAATCACACCTCATTTTAATATGCTATGATTTATGGAGTAGAAATTTTGTCGTAACTCTGTGGTTTTCTTTTTTTACTTGTGCTTATTTCCTATGATTCTTATGTCTAACCCAGCGTTTTTCTTGTTCCAGGTAAAACCAACATATACCAGGGTCAACATCGTTCATCTGATCTTATACCAATTTATTTGGGATCGTTGCAACACGTTCCATACTTCTCTACTAGAAGCATCTCAGCAGGTATACGAAACAGATTGTTATACAAGTATCTCGCATCCTCCATTGTAAAGTGAGGATCTTCCGACAAGATGAGTGTTGTGATTGGTGGGCAACTGCCCCATGGTTGATACCATGGGGCAGTTGCCCTGCTGTTGTCATGCTGTTGTGTACGTTTCAAATCGCGAGGAGAACTTTGATAGTCCCCCTATGCTCTAGTCCCGCTATGCACGAAATCATATTCGCGAACTGTGAAAAACGAAGTCTTGCCGTAAAAGAGAAACTTAGCCTAAAAATATTTCGATATTTTTTAGTTTAATTCATTTTTTTTCGAGCTTTCTGCTCAATTTAATTGAATTCACACACTTTTATTTCCAACTGTACCTTCCATTGTTTCCGTAGAATCGAAGAATTGCGTGCATAGCGGCACTTTTTAGTAGGTATTTTTTGAGTCGAGCATAGCGGGACTAGAGCATAGGGGGGAACCCACAGATCATAGAAACAACAGTTGTTTCTATGATCTGTGGGGGAACCGGACAACGCGATCTAAGATTTGTGTGACGTCAAATCTTTTTGTAGTTTTTATGTGATTGTATAGATGCCGCTACAGATCTTCAGAGTATGATTACTGGTAGAGTCAACATCTGTTGCAAATCCTTGGAGCCTGCGATGCTAACGTGCCATCAACTAGCTCTAATTAGTCGAACAATGCTAATTTAATGCGCGTTCTATTACTACGTTTAGGTACGCTGTGATAATCGTAGACTGTGGCGGTTCCGCGTTGATTGTTGTGCTACTGTTTTTATCAGGCTGTGTGATAATCAAGATGTGGTATGCAGTTGATTTAGTTTGAAGAACTCGGAATGAGTGTGTTACGAGTATAAAGCTAAGTTCATATGCTACTTTTTAGGGTTCCGTACCCAAAGTCAAAGTCAAAGTCAAAGTCAAAGTCAAATATATTTATTTCAACTAGGCCAATAAGCGGCACTTTTGAACGTCAAACATTAAATCTAAATTAAAAATGTACAAATAATAAAAATTGACTCTACCGTGCATTCGGAAAGTAGCTTGTTATGGAGAAGAACGCACAAGAAACTCCATACTTACTCTTTTTAAAATGTTTTACAATGTTTACTTATGTACATACATTAATAAATTCATATATGTGAGGACGATGCACCCAAAAATAGCACTACACACTATACTACGTACAGGTATAAAGTAATAAAAGCACTAACAGGTAAATTCATTAATTTGATAAATAGGAACATGGTTCTCACATACTTACAAATATTCCAAACATAGGTAAAATACCTAATTCAACAACAACGGAACCGTGTGTGAGTCAAATTCTGGAAAAATATAAAAAATAACATAAGAATACAATAACTACGAATAGGAATACAAATTAGCAAATTTGATTATGTGTACACCAAAGATTGCCCTACGGAGCGGGACCAACATGTTGCCAAGCATTCTTATCTTGAATATAATCATCTAATTTGTAATATGCTTGTTTACAAAGTGTGCTTTTAACTAAAGTTTTAAATTTACTTTCATTTAGTTTTAATATATCACAAGGTATTTTGTTATAGAATTTAACACAGTACCCCATGAAAGATGAGTGTACTTTTGCTAGTCTATAAGATGGTTGATCTAACTTATCTTTATTTCTCGTATTACAATTGTGTCTATCACTGACCTTACTAAAGAGATGTATATTTTTCCTTACATACATAATATTTTCATAAATGAATTGGCAAGAAACTGTCATAATATTAATATTTTTAAATAGCTCCCTAAGAGATTCTCGGTGACTTAAATTATATATGGCTCTGATAGCTCTCTTTTGCAATATAAATATGGATTCAATGTCAGCCGCTCGGGTAACCAAAGGGTAAAAACGGGACCCTATTACTAAGACTCCGCGGTCCGTCTATCACCAGGCTGTATCTCATGAACCGTGATAGCTAGACAGTTGAAATTTCCACATACGATATATTTCTGCTGCCGCTATAACAACAAATACTAAAAACAGAATAAAATAAATATTTAAGTGGGGCTCCCATACAACAAACGTGTTTGAGATAATGTTACGGAACCCTTCGTGCGCGAGTCCGACTCGCACTTGGCCGGTTTCTGTACACGAAAATAAACGGTTCGTCTAGAATAGGATACGGGAACACGTAAGAATAGTCTAGTGATTGATAACATGTCATGTCAGCCATTTGTTAAATTTATAAAACCAAAAGTTGATTCATGGGGTTTGTTCAAATGTAAATATTCAGTATCTATCATCAAAGTTTCATAGTCCATTTAATTTAGTTGGTGAAAATGAAAAAAAGTCTTCTGTGGCAATTAATTAAATCAAGTTACACTTAATTACATTAAGAAAGTCATTAAGTCTCAAAAAAAACCGCAATCGACTGCATATTTAAAAACAAATCTTTTCTGCCCCATTAACAGACCAACTAAACATGCATAGGGTTACCAGCTCCTAAAGCCGAAAAAATCAGCAAGTATAGTCGGACTTTTGGGCGTAAAAAGGATGGAACCTTTCGCTTATTATGGGACTTTCTGTATTATACTGCATTTCCAACTGCAAGCTACTTCACTAACATTAACAACTTATATTGCAAGCTACTTGTATGTAAGTTAAATTACATTGCGGGGCAACTTGCATGCGAGTTGGTTGCAGTTGGTTGTATTGCGGGGCAACTTGCATGCGAGCTGGTTGCAGTTGGACATGGCGGCAGTTTTATATTAATAGTTACTTGAAACATTATTGTATGTACCTAAATCTTTTTTGATCTCTTTTCATAAAATCGTTTTTACTTTAATATATATTATGAAATAACATCAAAATTTTACTATGCAATGCAACTGACATATTTAAAAAGCAAAAGCCGGCAACCGTCCGATTTGGCTGGACACGCGTTCAAAAAGTCTTTGATAAACTATATAAAAACAGGAAGAAAATATGTTTAATAGTTGCATGAAATGTGTTACACACACAATGTAGGAAGGTAGGTACACCACACTTATAATATTATAAAGACGAAAGTTTGTGAGTGTGTGTGTGTTTGTGTGTTTGTTACTTCTTCATGCTCAATCGGCTTGACGGATCTGGATGAAATTTGGCACAGAGATAGATTATAATCAGGCATAGCACATAGGATACTTTTTATCCCGGGAATATGTTCCCTCGGGATAACTTTCGACTTTCACGCGGGCGAAGCCGCAGGCAGAAGCTAGTCACACTAATATTATAAAGGCGAAAGTTTGCGAGTGTGTTTGTATGTTTGTTACTTCTTCACGCTCAAACGACTCGACGGATCAGGATGAAATTTGACACAGAGATAGACTATAGTCAGGAATAGCACATAGGATACTTTTTATCCCGGGAATATATTTCCTCGAAGCGAAGCCGCTGGCAGAAGCTAGTAATATTATAAAGGCGAAAGTTCTTGAGTGTGTTTGTGTTTGTATATTTGTTACTTCTTCACGCTCAAACGGCTGGACGGATCTGGATGAAATTTGGCACAGAGATAGATTATAGTCTGGAATGGCACATAGGCTACTTTTAATGTTATATGTCTCCTTGGGATGATTAAATAATAATTAATAAATAATCTTCACGCGGTCGATCCGCTGGCAGAAACTAGTCTATACTAATATTATAAAGAGGAAAATTTTGTATTTTTGTTTTTTTTTTTGTATGTAACGAATAAACTTAAAACTACTGGACCGATTTCAAAAGTTCTTTCACTGTTGGGAAGCTACAATATCCCCGGGTGACATAGGCTACTTGTTATCCCAGTATTCCCACGGGGACGGGAACTACGCGGGTGAAACCGCGAGGCGTCCGCTGGTATTATATAAAAAAGATTTTAATTGAAGACTCCGATATCCGATCACCTGACAACCCTAGGCACATGCACTCATGCAACATCACAAGAAACAAAGTGTTAATTCACATCAAAGCGAACTGCATCTAAACTGTAATAAACAAGAGATTACACTGTAAATAGCGTGCTATTTAAGCTATTAATAACCACGGCTTAATTAGCCGTCTAGACATCTATCTTCTGAGCTCTTTGTGTCAAGCTATTTATGTATTCACTGTTAATTTTACTTGATTTGCGGCCGCTGCAATTAAAATCTGGCTGTTGAAACGAAAGTTGATCAATTAGTGCTTAGTAATAAAGATTTTTGTAATAAAAAAACTAGTTCTTGAGTTGTTTAATTTTAGTGTTGATGTTAGAAATCGAACACTTAGATGAACTCTCGTCAATCAGGAGGAATAGCGAAAACATAAAATTTATTGAAAAATGGCTAATAAACCTTCTGTCTGGTAGTTGCTCTCATTTTTACAAGCTTTTTTTATTATTATTTATGCATATTAATTAACTTGCAATGTATGTATGTATATGTATATAAGTGTGTTCCGGTCAAATCTTGCAACTGAATATTAAAGCAATTATCCTCCACCGATTAAGATGAAATTTTGCATACACACAATGCTTGATTAGCTAAGTGATGTCATTCCAAATCCAATATGGCGGATGGCTCAAGATGGCGGACTAGTTATTTTTTGTTCAATGTCATGATAAAGGTATCAAATGAAAGGTTTTGCTGAGAAGAATACGAAAAAAGCTTGTTTGAAAAAAAGAGTTTTAATGAATAAGGTAATTGTCCCAACGCCGACGATCAGCGAGTAGCGAGTAAAGCTAGAAACTAAAAACGAGTTGGCAAGCAGCGAGAAGCGAGTGTGTAGTTCTGAATGATAGTTTTATCGCTCGGCTATATATAAGCGAGTGTTCTTGTGCGACGGGCGATTACTCGCACCACTCGCTCGGGGCGGCCGCACACGCACTGTAGGTAGGAAATAGTAGAAATGACCGCTGGTTGGACTCTCGGCGTGAGTTCTAACCGCCAAGCGAGCAAGCGAGCATCGCTGAGCGAGTATAGCTCTTGTCGCTGCGACAAACTTGTGGTGAGAGAGTAGGTACTCGCCGGCAGTGTGAACAGCCAGCGATCAACTAGCACTATATGTGTCTCTATTATTGACACGGGTTCTTATACCTTTTGTATGTTTCTTCAGCGAGAAAATAGTCGATAGCTAACCGATTACTCGTCGGAGATGGGACAAGTGTCTAATGTCGTAAATTGGTGGCCCAGTGGTAGCAGCCGTGACTTACAAGTTGTAGGTCGGGAGTTCGAACCCAGGCAGGCGCTTTACTTTGTGTAAATTATTTCATCACCATTGCTCTCAAAACGGTGAAGGAACACATCGTGAGGAAACCGACATGTCATTGAACTAAAAATTCACATCCACCAGCCCGCACTGGGCCCGCGTGGTGGATTACAGGCTACGGCCCATTCGCTCTCACAGAGAAGAGGCCTGTGTCCCAGCAGTGGGAACATTAGAAGGCTGGTGATGATGATGAATGACCTTTCGTAGTGCACAGAATACCTTCGTCAATACTGCTGAAAACCGTTTGTGATTGATGAGACACTGAAACACCCACAGCACCAAAAAACTTTACCTCCATTTATCTAAATAAACGTAATGTAAGAAAAAAAATCGAGGCCAAACTAAGATAAACGCTCACAATTCAGTGTTGTAACAAAAAACAATAGAATTCGTACAACAAAACAAATGAGAGGAGGAAGCTAGTCGCACAGTTCACACAAAAACTGTGCCAGTACTCCAGTACAAGCAACTTAGTGTTGCGGCTTTGTACCATATAAAATATTGACTTGGCTCCACATTTTTTGGCAGCCGACTTCCTGCTGTGTGTCCTTTTTCACCGAGATAAACTGCCTTCCTAAGTTATGTCGAGTTTCTGTCTGACCAGACACAGCTGTGTGCTTATTCCTAGATTTTTAACGTCTCTCACTCGTGATAACGTAAACGATCTCTTATGTCAAAATGTATACAAAAAACTGGCCAAGTGCGAGTCGGACTCGCGCACGAAGGGTTCCGTACCATTACCGCAAAAAACGCCAAAAAATCACGTTTGTTGTATGGGAGCTCCACTTAAATATTTATTTTGTTCTGTTTTTAGTATATGTTGTAATAGCGGCAACGGAAATACATCATCTGTGAAAATTTCAACTGTCTAACTATCACGGTTCATGAGATACAGCCTGGTGACAGACACACAGACGGACGGACCGTGGAGTCTTAGTTAGTAATAGGTCCCCGTTTTTACCCATTGGATACGGAACTCTAAAAAAGAGGTTTCTCCTTACCGTCCCCAGACGGCGCTTATCCAGTTTCAATACAAATTGACGTTTACGTTAACGCGAATGAGCGTGAGTAAAAACTCTCACTAAGGCCTATGTTAGTAAAGCGAAATTTTGACTAGACACTTGGACTTGGACTTAACTGATCTGAGATTCCGTCAGCTAAAACTAGACTTAAGGAGCTAGTGAGCTTGCAAACAGGAAGCCATAGATGTCTCCTAAGCAAGACGAAAAGATTAGTTCCTTACATTCAAAGGAGAATCTCTCCTGTTTCTTTTAGTCTTTGATGATATTTTCCTTACCTTGGGATAAGGTAAAACCCATCAATCGTTTTGTAGGATGACGTTTTATCATTATTTGCGCTTAAAAAACAGTATAATATTCAGAGTGGATCTTTGTGTCTCTGAAGTTGGCTCTGTCAACCATTGCGCAAGAATCAGTTTGTCATCGAGTATACTGCATAGAGTAAGCGAGATAAGATGATGCGACAAACGTAAGCGAGTGAAAGAGACAGTTATACAATGCTATCTTCACTTTCAATATTGACACAACACACAGGGTCTTGCAGCCAATTCAGAGACACAAAGATCCTTTGCGAATATTATACCTGGGCGACCGAGCTCTGCTCGGGTGAAAATAGAGAAAACGATGATTTCTAAAAATTAAACCTAGCTAAACTCCATTTGCGATAACATTAGACGTTTAAATTAGCCCATTTTACAGCGCGTACAACCGATTTTGACTTCTATTGCGTTGGTGATACGACATAAATGGTAGCTGTAGTAAACAGTTGGTTTTGGTAACAGGTTTATGCTTTTTATGTCCTCCTTATGTTTACGGGATAGAACTCAAAATCGGTTGAACGGACTGTAAAAAGATTTGGAAACATGTCTAATGTTATTTCAAATGGAGTATAGATTGATTTATCGCCCCCGATACCCCTGCATACTAAATTTCATGAAAATCGTTCGAGCCGTTTCCGAGATTCAGATGATATATATAGATACATATATACAAGAATGTTTAAAGGTATTAGATATTATTGGATGATAATCAAAAATAACCTTATAAAAAAAACTTCTGGTTTGAAAAACTAAACCCCAATTTATGCCGAAACACAGCATTCGTTAGGTAATAAGCGTACGAAAAAGTAATTAAAACTACCGTTCGCAATTACAACTGTCCATGGAATGAGGTCGTTACAGACAATGCGATTTTTTACGCAAAAGAAACCATGGCTGGCCTTAATTAGATAATCGAAGGTCCCCGAAATTGGCCGAGGAGAGCCGAAGCTAATCTTGCGTCCTTCTGGTTACTAGGTAAGGGCTCCGTCGACTGTAAAATTATCTAGTGCGCGTAATTCAAGTATTGTTGCAATGACGAATGGTTTATCAAGATCAGAAGTGGCGCAGCTCTATTTATTTCTTCATATTGAGATGATATATATTCATTCAAAGTCAAAGTCAAATATATTTATTTCAATTAGGCCAATAAGCGGCACTTTTGAACGTCAAAAATTAAATGTAAATAAAAAATGTACAAGTAATAAAAATTGGCTCTACCGTGCATTCGGAAAGTAGCTTGTTATGGAGAAGAACGCACAAGAAACTCCATACTTACTCTTTTAAAAAAAAAAAAATGTTTTACAATGTTTACTTATGTACATACATTAATAAATTCATATATGTGAGGACGATGCACCCAAAAATAGCACTACCCACTATACAACGTACAGGTATACAGTAATAAAAGCACTAACAGGTAAATTCATTAGTTTTATAAATAGGAACATGGTTCTCACATACTTACAAATATTGCAAACATAGGTAAAATACCTAATTCAACACCAACGGAACCTTGTGTGAGTCAAATTCTGGAAAAATATAAAAAATAACCTAAGAATACAAAAACTATGAATAGGAATACAAATTAGCAAATTTGATTTTGTCCACACCAAAGATTGCCCTACGGAGCGGGACCAACATGTTGCCAAGGATTCTTATCTTGAATATAATCATCTAATTTGTAATATGCTTGTTTACAAAGTGTGCTTTTAACTAAAGTTTTAAATTTACTTTCATTTAGTTTTAATATATCACAAGGTATTTTGTTATAAAATTTAACACAGTACCCCATGAAAGATGAGTGTACTTTTGCTAGTCTATAAGATGGTGGATCTAACTTATCTTTATTTCTCGTATTACAATTGTGTCTATCACTGACCTTACTAAAGAGATGTATATTTTTCCTTACATACATGATATTTTCATAAATGAATTGGCAAGAAACTGTCATAATATTAATATTTTTAAATAGCTCCCTAAGAGATTCTCTGTGACTTAAATTATATATGGCTCTGATAGCTCTCTTTTGCAATATAAATATGGATTCAATGTCAGCCGCTCGGCCCCACAATAAAATACCGTATGACATAATGCTGTGAAAGTAACTAAAATAGACCAAACGCGCGGTCTCCACATCCGCCAACTGTCTTATCTTTCTAACAGCATAAGCGGCCGAGCTCAGCCGACCCGCAAGAGATGTTATGTGAGAACTCCATTGCAATTTGTCGTCTAAAGTGATTCCCAGGAAAACTGTTTGATTTACAAAGTCCAGCTTTTCGCCATTCAATATGATGTCGCATTCGCTACTTCTAACATTCGGCAATGTGAATCTAATACATTTGGTTTTTTTTTCATTTAGTACCAAATTGTTTGCCGTGAACCAATTTTGGACCTGATGAATCGAGTTATTCACATCATCAAGATTTTGTGACCGCCGATCTATTTTAAATATCAAAGATGTGTCATCAGCAAACAACACCATTTTCGGTTGATTTTGTAGTAATTGGGGTAAATCGTTAATATAAACTAAAAAGAGGAATGGACCCAATATCGAGCCTTGAGGAACACCCATTGTCATTTCAGACCCTAGTGAGTTTACGCCGTTTATCTGAACTTTAACTTGTCTGTCTTTTAAATATGATCTAAGTAACCCAAGGGCTGTATGTCTAATTCCATAGTGCTCGAGCTTCAACAATAGTGTCTCATGGTTAACGCAATCGAACGCCTTCGAGAGGTCGCAAAAGATTCCAATGGCGTCTTGTGCTTCCTCCCAGGCGTTAAAGATGTTCTTTATTAGGGTGACACCGGCGTCAGTTGTGCAACGCCCTTTGGTAAAACCGTACTGTTGATCATAAAAGATAGAATGTTTGTTAAAATGACGCAACAATTGGTTGAGCATTAACTTTTCGAAGACCTTACTGAGAACCGGCAGTATTGACACTGGCCTATAATTATTGGCTTCTTTGCTATCCCCGGATTTAAACAATGGAACTACTTTACTGTGTTTCATGAGGTCCGGAAAAACTCCTTGATCGACACTAGCATTAAATATTAAAGCTAAATAGGGTGCAACAGTTTCAATGATTGGTTTACACACTTTTACAGATAGTCCCCAAAGATCTTCTGTTGATTTAATTTTAAGATCTTTAAAAGCTTTTAAAATAGCCTGGGGATTTGTATGTTGAAACTTGAACTCCGATGGGCACGCATTTACGTTCTTTCTTAGTAAGGCAGCAGAGAGTGTGGGTGAGGAGTTTAAGGCTGCTGTAGTTTTAAGAGGAATATTAACAAAAAAGTTTTCAAATTCCTGAGCTACCTCTATATCTGAGGATATGGGGCCATGTGCAGTCGCTAAATTAAATTCCGTATTACGCTGTTTTTTCCTACCTGTTTCATTATTTATTATTTTCCAGGTAGTTTTTATTTTATCGTCATTTTTAACCGACTATTAAAAAAGTAGGAGCTTCTTTGTTGATTGGCTGTATGTATTTTTGTTTTGTATAAGTTCAACGATTTCTCCGTCGAATTTGTAGTGCTTTGGAAGTCGGTTAATGTATTTATTTTATTTATTTACGGTATAAAAGTTTTTAGTCACACTCGGAGTCGTCACTCAAAAACTAATAACACACATATTCTCATTGAAGTTTGATCAATCCTAAGCAAAGCATAGAAATATTTCTTATATTCTATGATCCCAAGTAATTATACACATAAAATCGCACTGGGCCCGCGTGGTGGATTATGGCCCATTCCCTCTCACATAGAGAGGAGGCCTGTGTCCCAGCAGTGGGAACATAAACAGGCTGATAATGATGGTATCGCTATCAATTGTGTGTAGCGTGTAAGCTGACCTTTATGTCGTGACATGTGGTTGCTTCGTCCTGATTTATTTCAATCAAATCATGTTTATTTTTCCTGGTGCCTTTGTGTAAGCTTTTATTATAATCAAAGAATTATGGGACGTTTTAATAAAATGTGTGATTATTTCTGCTTGCATCAGATATTTCAGGTATGGAGGATGTTTTGTTAGAACAGTCTTCAGTGTTATAATTGGCCCAAGTAACTTAAAAAGCACATAGAAACAGCTCTAAGGGCCTCGTTCACCATGTCCAAGTAAAGCGTTGATTAGTTACCTCCAAGTTAACGTTAAGTGGCACGTAAAAGTTACGAGTATCTTTTATCAATTTCACAAACGAAAATAGAGCTTCAGGTAACAACTTGCTGGTGAAGTGAATGCCGTAACAAATCTTGCGTTTCATTCGTTCAATAATACGTCAATGTTGCTCGTCAAATGCCATTGCCAGATGTCAATAGTCATTTGTACTTTTTTTTTGTCGTGTCTGGCGCGTATAAACACTTTTTCTTCCTTTCTTTTTTATATTTATGGTGTTTTTGCGTCTGGTTTGGTATGCATGTGATTTTAATGTGTTACTTTATTTAGCATGAATAAAGTTAAAAAAGAGAGATTACTGAATTCAGTAGATTTGATAGGTTATTAGTAAAACCACTTGAATAATGAAAAAAATACCAATCATCTTACGATTTATGGATTATTTTATAAGGTTAAGCACTTGGTTTACTGCATAATTCAATAGACGAAATCTAGAAAAAAATAGTATCATCTAGGTCCGTAAAATAATCAACACGGCATTTAAATACACCAATCCTAGGTACTCGTTGCGTCGTAGAATGTTCTAATTCATCCAATTGATGATCAATCAAGTCAAATAAATCCATTTTTGTTAATAAACTGTAAAATAATCTACACAAAATGACAACGGACAACTTTTAACTAATGGGTAAACACGCTAATGGGCAGATGTCGGGGCAAGTAAGTTATGGGTCAGTTAATCTTATAATTAGTGCTACTCGAACGTCGTGAAATTCGCACATGACGTTACGGGTGACTTTGACTGGCGGTTAGCCTACTCGACACTTTAAATGCAGATGGTGAACGAGGCCCTAAGTCTTATCAAAAAGCCAACAACTGGGCGGGGTCGTCCTCATCATTATTCTTCCTGATTCCACTGGTAAGGGCATTAAGCAACAGTTGTCATTTGTTTTTTTGTCCTTGATTAATCAACTACAAAAGGGGTTGAGTATGTAAAGGGGTTATGTAAAAGAAAAAATAAAACGGAAGACATAATAAATAAAAACCTCCATAAGAGAAGACAGATAAAAGAAAATACTGATTATCGTTCTTGTAACTTTATTTCTAAGAGCTCCATTGAACATAATTCCACTCTTGTTTGGTAAAGCAGATTGCTTGGAACAACAAACAAATAGATCAGAAAGCGAGGAAGAAATACTTCGGTGAGGAATAATATAAGGAAGAACAGAGTAAATACTTCGGCGTCCAGGAGGTAAACCTTACAAATTGCTTTATAACATGGGAATGAAAAATACATAAATCAAATTATTATAAAAACAAAACACTCATATTGTTATGATAATGAAAAAAATATGTATCACCCCCTTTATTTAGGGAAAGGGGCGCCATGTTTAAAAAATATATAGCCTATGTCACTCCCACAATTGAGACGAATTCAACGACACCTCATATGTCATAATCCGTCAAGCCGTTTGGGCTGTAGAGCGTGCTATAGAGATTTACATACATACGCTCGAAAATCATTACCTTCCAGTCTCTCAGTTCCGGTCTTCCAGCAGTCGGGTAAAAAAACATATGCCTTTATCCCAGGCAGAAACTACAGAACGGATACGGTTATGAGTATTATAGTGGTCACAGCGGATCTTTGTATTTCTGAAGGGCTCTGCGAACCATAGCTCTAGAAACAGTTTGTCATCGAGTATACTGCATACAGTAAGCGAGATAGAACGATGCGACAAATGTAAGCGAGTGAAAGAGACAGTTATACAATGCTATCATCTACTTCAACATTGACACAAAAATAGCAACTGCGCAGTGTCTTGCAGCCAACTTCAGAGACACAAAGATCCAGTGTGACTACTGTAGGTACCTACTGCGCACCTGGCGTATAGCAAAGCAAAGGGCGGAAAGCCAGCTTTTGGGATGAGTGATAAATTACAGAGCCGTAACGAATGGGTTATTAAGACATGATTTGAAAGTTTTCATTCAAAGGGTTGATTTCACTAATGAAACTAATCGCGATTAGTTCAACTAAACTCAGCTTAAGCAAATACAGCGGTTTGTTTGGTTGAGACCGCTGAGAAACTACCAAGCAGAACGCTGTATTTCCATAAACTTAGTTTAATTGAACTAATCGCGATTAGTATCATTGGTGAAATCAGCCCTAAAAGTACTGAATTCAAGAAACACAACTAGAAACAAACTTTCTAAAACAGACACGACAAACGATTACCAAGCCCGGAAAATCTCCAGAAAACACCAAATCCGATTCTCATCTAAAAATGCTTTAGTTGTAACACTTCAAAAGCCCGACATATGTAGCGCCAGGCCCCGGCTGGGCCATTAGTGCAAGTGCACGGGGGCGGTGACGTCACTCCTCGAGGGGCCACCTCGTGCCAACTAGGCCACTGGAGCTCAGCATTGAACGGGTTATATTATGGATACGCTAACCCCCACGTGTTGTTCTGATGAGTTGAGCTGTTACATTAATTATGATTTGATTAGATAGGGATGAAATAAATATGGCCGAAGTATATGATGTATCGAGAACTTGCTGGATGAGGGCAATGCGAAATAATTTTTACAATGTAAAGAGGGAGGTAGGAGGCCTCACCCTTAGGGGTTCTCAAATAAAAAATAAAATAAAAAAATATTGCAAAAAAATACTACCGACTTCCAAAAACGTCGGTAATTAGTATTTTTTTGTAAAAAAGTTTTTAATTTTTCACTTTTTAGTTGTACCTACCTAATAGGCAAATATGCCAGAATGGATTGCCCGAATATCATGAAACTTGAACATAGATGTTGAAATGAGAGTGTACCAAGGTGAACTGTACACATCTGCGTAGCCCTTTAGAGCGTACTGGCGTGATGTTATGTTATAATCAATAAACAGACATGCGATTGCAATCCCGAAAGATTTGCTTATTTATTGAAAAGTTCTGTTATATATCGCCGAAGTTCTTCATCAGATCTTCACCAAATTAAAATGGGACCAATTACGAATTTTCAAAATCGGTCCACAATTGACGGAGATATCGGTGAATAAACCCACAACAAAAAAACTTTTGTCTGACAGTTCAAAAGTACCTTTAAATGGTTTAGTTGAAATAAAATATTTTGATTTTGAGAGAAATGTAAGGCTTTTTCACTTTTATATCATAAAGAGGGATGAACATCCTCATAATTGAGGAGATGTTTCATTTGTTGGCATTCAATTCAGCGTTTAACAACATTTTGAACTTAAAATCATAACGGATTAAAACACGCAGAACCTTCAAAACGCATCCTCATTCATAGCCCTTTCACTGCTCAAGGCCTTTAGAATTAAATTAAATAAATTCCCGCATTCCTTAACCCGTCGAACGCGACGATCCGGAAGGCGTCGAGGTAGAGATGTCGGTTGGCACAAATTACCCCTAGATACGTTTCGCGGGCCTATCCATCATCGGACGGCTATCCGCCACGTCATCTCTTATAACAATGCAGGGTTGCCCGCCTTAAGACGATATTATTTAAGCTTTAGTGTAATTTATACAGTGGGAACTTTAGTGGACTAGTTATACATCTAGTGTAGTGTGGTTAAACTTGTAAGTTGTTGAGTAATGGAGTGTTTCTCGCTGACTTTGGCTTTTGGTTTGTTTTCTAATGAATATGTAATTTAGTGTTGCTATAAAGATATTGATTAAGTTTGGCCCGGCAGTAAATTCGCCGGGTAAAGTGGAGGGTTAGAAAAAATCCGGCCAAGTGCGAGCCGGACTCGAGCGTTTCCGTACCATTATCGCACTTATATATTTATTTTTGTCTGTTTTTAGCATTCGTTGTTATAGTGGCAACAGAAATACATCATCTGTGAAAATTTCAACTGTCTAGCTATCACGGTTTATGAGATACAGCCTGGTGACAGACATACAGGCGGACAGTGGAGTCTTAGTAATAGGGTCCCGTTTTTACCCTTTGGGTACGGAACCCTAAAAAACAACGTGGAACAATACTTGATATTACTAGGTACATTCTATTGAAATATGCACTTCTTAAAAAGTTTAAAAACGAGAAAAAAATCACATAATATGAACGGCCATGCTGATTTTTATCGCCACAAATAAATTCGAAAAACCCTAACCGTAGGTCGAAAACGCTCATTAGATTCTGATTCGAAAACCGCACACTCGGTATTGATATCACAGCAGTAAGCACCAACATTATGGTACCACCGGGGCTTTTAAACCGCCATAACACTGTAATGCTGTTAAAAGTGGGCATAAAAGCACTGTGCGGTTTGTTCGGGCACAAATGGAAGTGCCAATAAGAATAAGTTAGCGGTGTGGTCGTTTTGACCATTGCGTGTATATTTTGCGGTTGAGAGTTGAGACATTTGTACGAATGCTTATCTGAAATTCTATGTTTATTTTGGTAGTCATACAAAAGGACTTACATGCATTTATTAATTTTAGCATGTTTTGTCTTACTGAACGGCTAAGTGCCTTTGCATACGCCCCGGTTGCCTAAACCTAGAAAGGGAGGCCTCCCTTTCTTTTTAGGGTTCCGTAGTCAACAGTTCCTTGTTGACTACGGAATGTCCGTCTGGCCGTTTGCAGCTTAGCTCAGAGACTCTTAGTACTAGAAAGCTATAATTTGGCATGGATATTTTCCATTCGCCCGGTTTTGGGCAAGTGTGAACCTGTTCTGTCTGAAATTATCTAGCTCGTCCCGCCATTTTCATCTGGGTAATTTGCTTTAAGAAAACTTTTCAACAAACTACAATATTTTCCAAATTTAAATGATTTCAAACCACACTATGTAAAGTATGTTGGACAAGTTTTAGAGGTAAATATATAATTCTACAAACACACTTTATACTTTATTGCGATTTTTTTCCGCACATTCTGCGATACATGGCATTGTATGAACCTGCACGCATTGCGGTAAAAAAATCGCGATAAAATAATACCGCAAGAAAGCCGTGTTTTGCCACAGAATCCACCGCACCGCGATGCGGATTAAATTCGCGCGAATATTTTGAGCTCTATGAATAGGTAGAAAGAGACAAAAATCGCGCGGAATTTTATCCGCAGTGCGTGTTAGTTATGATTTAGTACTCGGACAAAAATTCGCGCGGCTAAAATCGCAATGCGTGCTATATAACATCTCCGACAACCCTAAATTCAACCCTCACACTGCCGCAGGTAACCCGAGCATCGCTGTGGTGACTTTTTGACACATTTAATAAATATATCACCGAGCTAACGTATCAAATCAATCATGTAGGCCTCCAGGCATTCAGTCCCCCAGTCTTCCAGGCTGCCAAAAATGGATAATTTAATATTCACAATAACGAAACTTGAGAGTTTAGGTTTGTTAGTATTGTTGACTGACCTAAAATTTGGTAAAGTATAAGTACCTATAAGTTTTCGTTTCATAACTTTGATTCTGATTAATTGATCCTAATTGATGCAGTAGTTGTTATTTCTAGGGCCGGGCTAAATGGGACTAGAAGTTAGGTAATGTACGAATTCAAGTTATTCGGATAAAATCTTAGACCCGCTGTCTATTGCCCATTTCTTGTAAACTGTCACCAGGCAGCTGTCACCTTGCCCACTGATTCTTATCATTACATGTTTTATTCTGAAAAAATAAAAAACCGGCCAAGTACGAGTCGGACTCGCACACGAAGGGTTCCGTACTTGGTAAATTGCGGTTTCCGATTTATGACGTATTAAAAAAATACTACTTACTAGATCTCTTTCAAATCGGTGGCAGTTTACGTGGTAATGTACATCATATATTTTTTTTAGTTTTATGATTCTCTTACTTTAGAAGTTACAGCGCAGCGGGGGGGACATTTTACCACTTTGGAAGTGTCTCTCGCGCAAACTATTCAGTTTAGATAGCTGCAATCGCATCTGTTTATTGTTTATACCATTTCATAACATAACATCACGCAAGTACGCTCTAAAGGGGTACGCAGATGTGTACAGGTCTCCTTGGTACACTCTCAATTCACAGGTTATGTTCAGTTTCATGATATTCGGGTAATCTATTCTGGCATTATAGGTAGCTAGGTACAATAAAAAAGTGAAAAATAAAAAAACTATTTTGCAAAAAAATACTACCGACTTCCAAATAAGAAAACTAACTTTACTCTTGGAAGCGGTGTCCATAACGCAAAAAAATAGTACCTACCAAAGACACCAACTTCCAAAAGTAAAGTTATTTTTCACTTTGTAGTTTTCTTATTTGGCAGTCGGCACTCGGCAGTATTTTTTTTTGCAAAAAATGTTTTTTTATTCGAACGTAGAAGTGAAGCGAAGACTTCAGCCATGACTCCGCAAGTTCTAATCAAAATAATTACCGTTAGCGGGAACTCTGAAAGTAAATCAAAGGTTTCTTTCGTAAGACTTCCGTACAAGGCTTACTGGAGGACCTCTATTCATCTTGCTCTCATCATTAGGCCGCGATCGACTATTTCCTGGGCCTCCCATCCCCGGATATCTTGTTTCCGTGGCCCGACCGACCGGAAATAGTTTTTTTTTTCTTTCTTTCCCACGGAACTTAACCTTTTCGTGCGCATTCGAAATTCACACTTCGTGACTGTTGGCTCTCTCGGCTTTTTGTGGGTCGTTTGTGATTTTTTACGGGTTAGCCGGCTATAGGAAGGTTTGGGCTTGACTGATCGGGTTGTGCTCAAGTGGTGGAGGCACTCGGAGCACGTTTTTGTTCCATTAGTTATGAACGTATGCAAAAAAGGCGTGGATGGCCATGCTTTACTTTTTAACGGACTTAATAAAAGGAAAAAGTTCTCTATTCTTCTGAATGTTTTTAAAATGGTTTTTGCGAAGCATATAGACATTATCGCGAGAGTGAATATAGACTGCTAAACCTATGCATAAAGTTTGTTTATTTATTTTTTTATATTCGTTTCTATGCGCAAAACTGTCAATATCGCTTTGATAAAATATAATTTTTCAAAGAGAATTTGTTGGAGCGGAGCGTGCTTATAATATTGACAATTTGCGCCCTATTGACACAAATTAATAGTATCAATAGTGCTAAAAACCGTGATTCTACTGACACAATTCTTTAGTTTTACCAAATAAACACAATACAAAAACGTGTCGTGCACGCGAGTGCCAATTAGCGTTATAGTGTAAATTGACACTAATGAATATCAAAATATGATACATATTTCTTTGCCGCAAAAACTAACATTTGTCACTCAATAAAAAGCAAAATAATAATTATTGTGTGTGTGGTTATATTTACGTATTTATCGTAGGATTGCTCACCAAATTTCAGAAGCCTTAAAACAAGCTTTTATTTAACTTGCAATGTATGGTATGTATGAGTATGTTCGGGTCAAATCTTGCAACTGAATTTTAAAGCAGTTATCCTCCACCGATTAAGATGGAATTTTGCATACACGTTTGGATGACAATGCATGGTTAGTTAAGTGACGTCATTCTAAATTCAATATGGCGGATGGCCCAAGATGGCGGACTAGTTATTTTATGTGCACTGCCGTGATATGGGTATCCAATTAAAGGGTTTGCTGAGAAGAATACGAAAAAAGATAGTTTGAAAAAAAAAAAATATGTTTTTAAATCACTCAGTTTTTATAATTATTACGTCACGTTTCCACCTGAAACTAGCTTGCATCCAAGTTGTATTGCATTAAGGTCAACCGAGGTAATCAATCGCTCGATCATGCCTTGCAATATTAAACTTACATACGTTTTGCTTGCACTTGAAAACGCGGCTTCGAACCTCAAAAACATCAGACATAAAAATCCTAAGATAACATCATACAAAAACTATTCCCCTTAAATCCACGTGACGTATGGTGTGAAAATGGCGTGCAAATAAGATTAAAGAACAGTAGAGTGTGCAAAGGGAGTTGGTTCCGACGCCATTATGCTGCAAATGCGAACGCCGGTCACGTTTTCCCGCCATTTCTTACCATATTTCAAACGAGGTGCACCAATAAAACTAGGGGCTCCGTCAGCCTAATGCTTGTGCGCCAAGTTATGAGAGCACAGCGGGTTCCAGCTGTAAAAAATTGATGGATGCAGTTTCAGGGTTCTTTAATGCTGGTGAGACTGTAATTTTGTGATGTTCTAAGGAATAATATATTTATTTTGGACGGCATTCCTTTCCTAGGAGCTCGTGGCTAAATAATAACAGCCGCACTGGTCGATCATCAAGGTTAAGCAACGCTTGACGAGGCCGGTCCGTGGATGGGTGACCATTTCAACATACCGAGTTGCCTCCGTGCCTCGGAAAGCACGTTCAGCCGTTGGTCCCGGCTTTCATTTGAAGATAGTCAGAAGCTTGAGGTCTGACACCAGTCTAGCCAAGGGGTACCGTGTTACTCAGTTACTGGGTTGTGGAGGTCAGATAGGCAGCCGCTCCATGTAAAATACTGGTACCCAGCCGAATCCGGTAAGACTGGAAGCCGACCCCAATATAGTTGGGAAAAGGCTGGGAAGATTGATTGGACGGCATTCCTTTTCTAGTTGCAAACATTGTACTGTCTCCTCATATCAGTCAGTTTTTTTCATGTTTAAGTATATCAGAAAATGGGCATTGCTTATGTTCAATTTCAGTTCTATGTCTGGTTGAACCGTGCGGGCCAGCTTCCCAAAGAAAAGTTCTTGAAACTAGTTCCGTTTCAGTATGCCCCGATGGTGCAACAAAAAATGAGATCGACTTCATCATGTCAACCAGGAAGCAAATGTTCAATGATGTCTCTGTGATCAATTCGGTAAAAACCGGGAGCGATCACCGCATGGTAAGAGGCACATTGAACATTAATATTAAGCTTGAAAGGTCTCGACTGATGAAGTCCACGCTCCGTCCAGCACAGATTCAGGTCCAAAACCCCGAGAGCTTTCAGCTCGAACTCCAGAATCGTTTCGAGTGCCTAGGGAGCTCAGTGGACGAATACAATGACGGGTTCGTGGAAGCTGTCCATACGGTCGGGTCTAAGTTTTTCAAGACCCGTCGTACAGATAGAAACAAAAAGCTCTCTGATCCTACTCTCAAGCTTATGAAGGAGAGGCGTGAGATGATCCTGCAGTCTTCAGATGAGGCGTGCAAATATCGGCAGCTCAATAGACAGATCTCTAAATCCTTGAAAAGAGACCTCCGCCGCTTTAACACCGAGCGTATTAAAGACGCGATTGAGCGAAATAAAGGCTCCAAGGTATTTGCAAGAGATCTGGCTTTGGGCAGAGCCAGCTCACGAGACTGAAGACCGACGATGGCAGGATCGTATCCGCCAAACCGGAGCTTCTGAGGGAGATCGAGACATTCTATGGGCAGCTGTACACATCAATCAGCAAGCCCGTTGCGAGTCTAGCAAACGACCCAAGAGCTAGATTGACCCGACACTATACCGAAGATATCCCGGACGTCAGCCTGTACGAGATTAGGATGGCTCTGAAACAGCTTAAAAACAACAAGGCGCCGGGTGATGACGGAATCACGGCTGAACTCCTGAAGGCGGGTGGAAAACCGGTCCTTAAGGCCCTTCAGAAGCTGTTTGATGCCGTCATACTCGAGGGCAAAACGCCACAGGCATGGTGCAGGGGTGTGGTGGTACTCTTCTTCAAGAAGGGCGACAATGCCCGACTGAAGAACTATAGGCCCATCTCACTTCTTAGTCATGTCTACAAGTTGTTTTCAAGAGTCATCACGAATCGTCTCGCGCGCAGGTTTGACGATTTCCAGCCTCCCGAACAAGCCGGATTCCGAAAAGGCTTTAGCACCGTAGACCACATACATACGCTGCGGCAGGTCATACAGAAGACCGAAGAGTATAACCTGCCTCTCTGTTTAGCGTTTGTGGACTACGAGAAAGCCTTCGATTCGATCGAGACTTGGGCAGTACTGCAATCTCTCCAACGGTGCCAGATCGACTACCGTTACATTGAGGTGTTGAAGTGTTTGTACAAAAACGCCACCATGTCAGTCCGTCTTCAGGATCAGACCTCGAAACCAATCCTTCTCCAGCGCGGCGTGAGACAGGGAGACGTCATTTCTCCGAAACTGTTCACTGCTGCGCTGGAGGATGTCTTCAAGGTTCTGGATTGGAAGTCGCTTGGCATCAACGTTAATGGCGAGTACATCACTCACCTTCGGTTTGCCGACGACATAGTGGTCATGGCTGAGACCATGGAGAGCCTCAGTACAATGCTCGATGACCTCAATAGAGCTTCCGAAAGAGTGGGTCTTAAAATGAACATGGACAAAACCAAGGTCATGATGAATGCCCATGTAACACCCACTCCTATCAAGATCGGAGACTGTTTACTTGAAGTTGTAGATGATTATGTCTACCTGGGACAAACGATCCAGTTGGGTAGATCCAACTTCGAGAAAGAGGTCAACCGTCGAATCCGACTCGGCTGGGCAGCGTTCGGGAAGTTGCGTGGTATCTTCTCGTCCAATTTACCGCAATGTCTCAAGACAAAAGTCTATGACCAGTGTGTGTTGCCAGTGATCACCTATGGGACCGAGACGTGGTCGCTCACAATGGGCCTTATCAGAAAGCTTAAAGTCACCCAAAGGGCAATGGAGAGGGCTATGCTCGGAATTTCCTTGCGTGATCACGTCAGAAATGATGATATCCGCAGGAGAACCAAAGTTACCGACATAGCCCGAAGAATTGCCAAACTTAAGTGGCAGTGGGCAGGGCACATTGCTCGCAGAACGGATGGCCGTTGGGGCCGAAAAGTTCTGGAATGGCGACCGCGAACCGGAAGACGATATGTTGGAAGGCCTCCCACTAGGTGGACCGATGACCTGGTTAAGGTTGCGGGAAGGCGCTGGATGCGAGACGCACGGGATCGGTCAATGTGGCGACGCCTGGGGGAGGCCTATGTCCAGCAGTGGACGTCTTTCGGCTGAAATGATGATGATGATGATGATGCGATGAGAAGAGCCTCTTGTGATCCAGAAATATGTTCAGAAGAAAAAAAATATGGGCCCCCACAATATGGCGCCCAAAACCGGCATTTTCCTATTTTACAATTTTAATGTAGCCAGTGACACACGCAGGGTTAAGACGAATCGATTGACGTAAGAATCATCAAAATCGGCCCACGCGTTTGGTCTCTAGAACGCCACATAGAAACAATACATACATACATACATACACTGATAAACACATTACCCTCCTTCGGCAGTCGGGTAAAAAGAGATTTTATCCTCAATATTGATTGTCGAAAAGTTCAAATTTCGATAACGCATCTGATTCTCATACATTTTGAACTATTAGACAATCGTAATGGCTGGTAGAATGGCTGCTCACTCTTTGTTAGTAACAGTTATGTAGGTACCTACTATTAAATTAGAACAAAATGTTGGATAAAATAAGTATCAACAAACCCGCTATGTCTTGTGTCCTTGGACACAGACATAAAAATGCGGTGCCTGTGTGAAGGCTAATAGTGTTGGCTTCACTGCAGCCTCTTGAACACGTCGCCTCCCAAGGCCAGTTCATTGGATACTGACAACTTTCCACATAATCCACTCAATAATATGAGTGGCTGAAAGATCTGAGGGTAGATAGGAAATAGAATGGCAATTACGTCACAAGGTCAGGTTGAAGGTCTGGGAATCAGGCTGATTAAGTCAATGCTGTGTTTCTATTTTTTTTGTGAACCTTACATGATTTGTGACAGGCTGCCGAAATGGGGCTAAACCAGTTCTTGACATGACATTTAGAATCCCCAACAAAGGATACATAAATGACGGCACAGACAGGGCACACAAATAACAAGAATCATTAGCTTTCCGTCACTTACATGAGACCGAAGCACACATCACATCATCAGCCTATTAATGTTCCCACTGCTGGGACACAGGCCTCCTCTCTGTGAGAGGGAATGGGCCGTAATCCACCACGCGGGCCCAGTGCGGGTTGGTGGATGTCACATGACTTCGAATTTTTGGTTCTAGGACATGCCGGTTTCCTCACGATGTTTTCCTTCACCGTTTTGAGAGCAGTGGTGATGAGCGAAGCATGCAGAGTAAATTTTACGACTAATCTAAGCTAAACTTGCACCGTAGACCCTAATTACATGGTATGATAGACTACGTTCATTGATTCGACACATTCAATTCAAATAAATACTAATTCATCTCTGAATATTTGCTGTGAAAGTAATGTTAAAAAACTTTCCAAAAATAGTCAGCCGTTAACATTTTGTGTCTCACTTTCACAATGCTAGGCCTGATTAGTATAGTAGTGTTCGAGTGGAACAAGTTTTTTCAGCCGAAACCGGCGCCGAAGTTTGGTTTCCGTCCTAGTTTTTTCGGAAACCAAAACTTCAAAGTTGGTCTAGGAATTTTGGACCACAATTTCAAATATGAAAAGAACTAGCTGGCGTCCGCGGCTACGCCCACGTTTTATTAGAAGGTCCCCCAATATCTATAGACTTTATTGTATATGGAGGCAACAAGGTGTATTGTCAGTGAAAATATTATTGCATGGGCCCTTTTTGGGCGAGAAGAGAACAAATGAACGTCTTTCTTATTGGGGAATAAAGTAAATGACATTCCACCAGAAACATAGGATAAAGAGAAACTACAAGAACAAAAGGTAACTACCACTGCAATTCTCTTCAAGTTTTATCACAAGTTCACAAATCCAATACCGGCCATCTCTTGGTCCATTTTCTGTCTTTGATTGTCACTTGTTTCAGCCTAAACCTAGTGTCAAGTGTTATGTCAAGTTGACATCTGTCAGACTTGTTCAAATCTTTAGTAGTTTTGACATATGGATTAAGTGTTACTCTGAGGTACCATTATGCTGTATTACTGTAAAGTTTCATCATAATCCGTTCTGTCGTTTTTGCTTGAAAGAGTAACATTCTCTGCATTCAGTTTTAACGAAAGCCGAATTAAACCGAAGCTCTATTTTGGGCCGAAATCGATACCCAATCTTTCTTCCTGTACTATTGATTAGTGATATGTATTTTGAGATCTCCACCCGATAACCGTGACTTTGCGTGTTGTAATTTATTCGCTCAGATAAAAGAAAGTGTAAGTGAATGTAAATCAATTCAACACATTTACATACAACAACGTCATCTAACTAATTACTATCGGTGAGTAATCCGTGTAAAAATAACTATCATGGCTATTTACAACTTCGGCTTTTACATAGTCATTGATACGAAGCCGAGGAACAAAAATTCCGAATAGAAAACATTTATTCGACACAGACACATCACAACAACAATAATCACAAAGAAGAATAGTAAAAAAGTACAAACCGGGTTTCAGAATCATTGTGCCGGGCGTGCCCACACCGAAAGGGTTACCAACTCAGCATTTGCTGGATGCAGCAAATGATTTTGCTTTATGGCGTTTGTCACACTGGATGCGATCTGCGTCCTGTGGTCCGGTCACTCGATTTTCCCGCACCAAATGTTCGAGTGACCGGACCGCAGGACGCAGAACGCATCCAGTGTGACAAACGCCATAAAGCAAAATCATTTCTTTTCATTTCAATCACACAAAGTTAGTCCCAAATAGCAGCAAACGGCAAAGCGGCAGGCCCAGCTTTTGCCCTGTATGAAATTAGGCATTTAATAGTGATTAAATAAGTCTGCAAGGTGACAGCAGGGCTGACGGTACGGTTGGTGTAGAGCCTAAAGTCGGTTGACACCCTACGTGTCTCGGGTTCGAATTCCGTACGTAACAAATATTTATATAAGCTAGTTGTTCCGTTCTGGCTGTGTGTAGTAAGTGAGTTTAAAAAATTGTAGACGCACCACGATGCAGGAGAAATTCCTAGTTTGGGGCTCAGACCAAATAAACAGTCAAGATGGCACGTTGCAACGTGCCATTGACGACAAGGTGACGCCGGTTAAAACTACGCCTTGTTGTATACATACACAAACGCCTTAGCTTGTCAGTCGAGCTTTATTATTTGATCTGAGAGCACGACTGACAAGCTAAGGCGTAGTTTCGTTGTACGTGTTTGCGTGTATGTATACGGCAAGGCGTAGTTTTAACCAGCGTCATCTTGACTTTTTATTTGATCTGAGGTTCGGAGTAACTTTTTTTAATAAAGAAGAAAGACTATTCAGGGAGCACCGCGTCCTTCTTGTGGAAGCTATTGTTACACCTAGCATCAATTCTCAGCCTCTCTAAAACCATTGCCCTTAATCTATTATTAAAGTACAGTACATTAAAGTAATGCCATTCATTCATCACGTAGATGCGTGAAAAGAATTAGGTTAAGTTAGTAATATTATTACGTGCAGTCGTAAATATAAGTCGTAACCGTCCGACGGCATTTAACGTCCATTCGTTACCGACCGACGTCACAAGGCTGTTTTCTTTAGAAGGAAGTGCTTTAGACACGCTAACGGTAACAACACCCCGATTCATTGGCTAATTGAATATCCTCCTGTTTCGTCGACTTCCGATAATCGCGAACGAAATTAAACAAGCTTAGGTAATTGGTTCTACGGAACAAAGACATTTTCTCTTGTTCTATTGATTGTCTTTGACAATCTTGTAGATTGAGCAAATATACGCAGAAACAATAGTTCCGGCATCGATGTGATACAACTTAGCATTTGCGTTAAGTTTTGCGACAGCGGATCTCCAATCCGTTTCCATATAAAGCTCTTCCAAACAAGTAAAATTTCAAAATTCAAAAAACCCCCGACAAATTTTTATTTCATGCTACATAATTTACTATGTACATATAGATACGCTTCGATCGGCAATCTATTGAACACGTAATTATGACACGATATCTTGCGAAAACACCCCGATTCAAACAGTAAAACGCCCATAACTTTGAACGGTTAAATCGATTTTATTCAAACATAGAATCACCTTTCAAACAAAAAAAACTAAATCAAAATCGGTTCACCCGTTTGGGCGTTATGATGCCACAGACAGACACACGAATACACAGATGCACAGCAACACACGTCAAACTTATAACACTCCTCTTTTTCCGTCGGGGGATAATAAAAGTAGACTAAAAAATATCCTTTTCTTCTAAAGCTACAAGTTCTGGGCAGACAATTCCTATTTCTAGCCTCCGCTCATTATTTTCTACATCCTAAAAACACAACTTCGCCCACATATTCGCAAGATTTTTGCCTAAAAGCGTGTTGCCTCCCGGAAGCCGTGTAATCGCGTCTACGCAGATAATAATTAGAGGGATCCTTGGCCCACTTGCCGCGGCAGAAACGCTGACGACTACCGCCATGTGACGTCACAACCCACTGGGGGAGGGGTAGGGGGTGAACGGAAAGGAAATTTCGTTTTAATATAGGAGAATGCGTAGGAACGTAAGTGGGTGCGTTTTTGGCACGGTTGTGTTAAGGTGATTCAAAATTTGGATTCACTCAGTGTCTTAAACGTTCGCCAGATATTGGTGGTTTGTCCCAATAGAGTAGATCAGATTATTTACAGAAAACTTCCTAACCAACACAACGACACAGAAAAGGCAAGGGTAGATGAAGCCGTAAACTGCAAGGTCGCGAATGTTTTCCAATTATATTGGATGTGATTGCTAACAGGATAATACACAACGGAGTTACAGTCGATACTATTGGTAGGTATACAACAAACGAATCTATTTATTTACAACAATTCCTGTTTCCTTATTGTTTAGGCAGAGTATATCTGTCCTAACAGCCCCAGATCCTGACAAATACCACATTCATTATTTACCGCGTTTATTGCGACAATACCTCCACTCTCCCATCCCAAATGATAAACTACTAAACGCGTACAAAGAGAAACAAATTACACTAACGCAGCAAACAGAACTTCCTCATTCTGGTGGCGTAGCAATTAGCGGTCCACAAACAAATCGCCCACTAGCCGGCAATGCGACTGAACTATATTTAATTACTACTGGAAATATGTACAAATTAGGTCAGTCTGCCAGACTAACTGGCTGGCTGGCTGAAGATTGTTGCATAGCTTTGTTATGAATTGACACTGAGAGAGCTCGAGCTATTCTCGTAAAGTTTGTGGTCATACGATGGAAGAAAAAAAGTAGTAAAAGTTTTTGGAATGGGAAATTGGGAATTTTCACTACTGAATTATTTTTATATGATTAGTGCAGTGTCACTCAAGTATCACTCAAGCAAGGGTGATACGACTTAGTTATATCTGATTATCAGTTATCTCTGAAAATATGCTTAAATTAGGTCGATCTGCCAGACTAGCTGGCTGGCTGGATGATGATTGTTGCATAGCTTTGTTATGAATTGACACTGACAGAGCTCGAGCTATTTTCGTAAAGTTTGTGCTCGTATAATAAAAGAAAATAGCGGAGAAAGTTTTTTTAATTGGGAAATTGAGTATGTTTTCTACTGAATTATGTTCATATGATTAGTGCAGTGTATATATACTCAAGGGTGATATGACTGAGTTATATCTGATTATCTCTGGAAATATGAACAAATTAGGTCAGTCTGCCAGACTGGCTGGCTGGATGAAGATTGTTGCATAGCTTTGTTCTTAATTGGCACTGACAGAGCTCGAGCTATTCTCGTAAAGTTTGTGCTCGTATGATAAAAGAAAAATAGTGGAAAAAGTTTTTTTAATGGGAAAATGAGTATGTTTTCTACTGAATTATGTTCATATGATTAGTGCAGTGTATACTCAAGGGTGATATGACTGAGTTATATCTGATTATCTCTGGAAATATGAACAAATTAGGTCAGTCTGCCAGACTGGCTGGCTGGATGAAGATTGTTGCATAGCTTTGTTATGAATGGCAGTAAGAGAGCTCGAGCTGTTCTCGTAAAGTTTGTGCTCGTACGATAGAAGGAAAAGAGTGGGAAAAGTTTTTTGATCAGCCTGGGAATGTTACTGCTGGAGTGCTGGATTCTTTCTAAATAATTTTTAAAACAAGAGTAGAAGAACTAGGAGACGTACCTATTTGCCTTAATTTGAACATGTTTACTTTTAAACTATCTCCAAATGATTACTGCAGTGATGAATACTCAAAGGTGCCTTTATACAACATCCATTCTTTTTATTTTGGGTCAATCCCACCGATTTCTGCCCAACACTGCAACTCATGAAAGCCAGAAACAACAGTGGCGACCACCAGAAAAACGCCAAGGCAATGAAGCTCGACGAAGTCCCAGAGAATCAATTTAACTGTAATTGCCCCCCGCTGTATGCGAGACGCACGGGATCGGTCAATGTGGCGACGCCTGAGGGAGGCCTATGTCCAGCAGTGGACGTCTTTCTGTACGGACGTCTGAAATGATGATGATGATGGGCTCCGCAACGAATTTAATCAGATAAGAATAACGGAGGAGTAGGAAAAAACTCAATTTCCACTTCCTTCCATATCAAGCAGAAGACAAAAAAAAACAAGGCCAATAGGCACAAAAGATTGTTTACAACTGGGATAAGACCAGTTGTCTAGCACCACGGATAATAATTATCATTAATATCCATGCTTGTCGAAAGAATTGGTCATGGCAGAATTCTTGTTAGAGGAGGCTACCTTCCATGCCTTTACCTTTAGTGATGATCCCAGTACTCCCTGTAGTTTGAGGATTTTCACCGGTTTTACATATCGTATGCTCATGGAACAAAACTATCGCTACACATTTTGCAGTAGTTAGGTACTTCTGAAACTGGCTAGTGTACAGAGTGTGCCACGAAAGATGAGACTTAACCGCGCCTCCAGCGCTCTGTCCGCGCGCCGCCCCGATGACAGCCGCTTTCTCTTTACTCAGACCTCATACCGCTAAAGAGACCTATAATCGTCTACTGCTCAACCCAGACCACGTGGTGTGCGTGTGTCAAGTCTCACATTTCGTGGCACGCATTGTACTTCCTACATTTTAAGTCTGTCTAATGACGACCATACCATGTTTTAACATTTTTAAGGCACATTTTTAGAATGAAAATTATACAGGACCTTATTTACCTAAACTGCCCTTTTATTTACCCTTTAATTAAGACCCACAAAAAAAATCTTACCTGCTATGAATACTCGTGCGAAGACAACATTTTTAACTTTTCTTTGAGTAGAAACTAATTATAGACCACTATCATATTTTCAGTTTCGCGACAACGACTTTTTATTTTCATGAACCCTGTCAAGATAAAAAGTAACTGTAATAGGCTATTTGGCGCAAAATGTCTGCAAAAATATTTAACTTCCCAACTTAATTCGCGAAAAATGTTAATTTAAATGCATGACACTTCATCCGCCAGCTAAGAACTTCCCCTTAAGCAGCGTAAAGGAAATTCATGGTGGAATAAGGGATTCTAACGTTTTCACACTACATTTTATTTTAATAATTTGCTTTGAAAGTATCAAATGGATATCGTTGGTTATATTTAGTAAATTACGGTTTTACGGTTGATATAATGAATGTAATCTCTAACAGTTTCTTTTTTGAGGTCCTTCTGTCACGTATTCTAATCTCGCTAGTCTGGTTTTTGTTAACCAAATTTTTATTTCCTTTAGTAACATAGGACCAGTGATAAAAAGGGAAACTCGTATCTCAGAAACAGAAATACAGCAAGTGACATGCATCAGCGATACCGATTATCAAAAGTCCAATATTATGTACTAGCCGGGCGCCGAAAGTTTGCCGATGACTACCCCTCACACCAAACTGCGCGGCGCCCCGAGTTCGCCTCGTTTGTTCGTCGAACGTCAGATTGACATCATAACGTCTTCGGCAAACTCTGCGCCCGGCTATTAAATATATTGGACTTTTGATAATGCTTGCAGTCAGGCATGCTAATCTCATACATTCTGGACTTTCAGACAACTATTATTGCTGATAGAATGGTACTTTGTCCAGACCCTAAGGGCCACCTCAGCCCTACACCTAACTTATGTCACTTCCCAACAGAATGTTAGTTGATTATACCCACACATCGTGTACTAACGATTTATTGTCTCTGGGTGTAATTAAACTGGCATTGGCACCACGCCAGGGTCGCTATAGTTTTACTATATCTAGACCTATAAATAGCTTTACTACTAAATTCACGCTATTTGTAATTTTGCATTGGTTCTTGATACTGATGTTAGTGCTAGAACACTTGTGCTTCTAGTAATCTTTCGAACCGCTATCACTGATCTGCATTCTCAAGTTAGGTGATGTGACACAGATTTAATTTGAATATTGAGTAGTTATAATAGCGGTTGCGGATCAAGATTGTTTGTTCCCGCTGCACCGTGCGACACGACAATGCACACTGCGACTGTCGGTTATTGTTTGAAGCACAGACATAATAACTAGATGACGCGATTGTATGTACGTGGCGTGCCAAAAAACGGGGTAAAATTACGATCAATGATCGTAATCTGAGATTTTCATTTAGCATTATCGGCACCGGAAATCCACCGAAATCTAGAAAAATGCATTTGTCTGCCATATTGAGCTGTAAAGAAAAAGTGGGCCGAGGCATTGGAAATGTTTTCTTTCATTGGTAAGTAAATTGTTTCTGAAAAAGTGGCACGCTTGGTTTTCATACAGATAGAGGGATTTACGCTTAGATAAAGTACCTATAGATTAAGCCTTAAAATGACCTTGATTGATAGAGCGAGATGGCTAATTGGCAGCTCCTTGTAAATGATAAGGACAAAAGATTATTTTTTTGTCTTTGTCACCGTGGCCGGTTTCTGTTGTTTGTCAAACTCTAATACAATGGCAGGTTTGACAAACAAACTCGGTTTTGTTTGATTTTCTATGATTTCGTGGTATTATGTGTTAATTGAGACAAGGAATTTGGGTTATTTATAGATAATAAGTGTCAGTGCGATGGTGGGTTGTGGTGTTCTTGTTCTTGTTGTAACACCAGAACTAACTATTGCTGTCTCATGTGCGGCCACGCCAGTGCTTAATCTATAGGTACTTTATCTAAGGATTTACGTTATCTAGTTAGATTTATGTCTGTGGTTCGAACGTTCACATACACACTGCACTCCGATAGTTTCCTAAACTAGCAACGCAGAAAAATAGGTTGGGGCTCTCATCATCATCATCAGCATATTAAAGTTCCCACTGCTGGGACACAGGCCTACTCTCTGTGCGAGGGAATGAGCCGTAATCCACCACGCGGGCCCAGTGCGGGTTGGTAGATGTCACATGTCTTTGGATTTTTGGTTCTAGGACATGCCGGTTTCCTCACGATGTTTTCCTTCACCGTTTTGAGAGCCGTTTTCACCGGTTGGGGCTCTAATGTACCCTATATTCTTCTACTGTCGGCCAAAGTTCATACCATACTTTGCCAATGTTCTTAGTTATTGGTCTTCTCCGGCCAATCTTTCAGGAACAAATCCAAAAATCCAAACCGATAAGCCAGCGTTTCCTACGCCTGCCTCGGTTACAAATTTTCAACGTCCCGTTGTTGATGATAAACCTCTTTGGAGCTATGTAATAGGAAATAAAGACTGTTTTTTCAAGGCTGGCCTGATGATGCAAAAAAATTGTTTATTGACCTTTGTTCTGGTTATTTTGGTTGCTGTGAGAATCTATGATATAAATAACAAGTTAACCAGGAACCTGTTCAAAATTATCTACTTATCTATACTAATATTATAAAGGTGTAGAATTTGTTTGTTTGAACGCGCTAATCTCAGGAACTACTAGTTGGAATTGAAAAAATATTTTTGTATTGGTTAGTCCATTTATCGAGGAAGGCTATAGGCTATATAACATCACGCTACGACCAATAGGAGCGGAGCATAAATTATATGTGTGGATGTTTTTTTCCTTTCTGGGAGCTTTCGTTGCGTGCGTTGCGTACAATCATATACAGGGTAGAGTAGGTAGGTAGGTAGGTACGGTGACGGGACCGAAGCCGCGGGGGACAGCTAGTGTTTAATATTTGTTTTAATTCTTACTCAACATCACGGATACTTACCCGAGATGGTTGAATTTATGAAACGTGAAAATGTATCATGTACCAAGTAAAATGTATCATGCATTTTAATTTAAAGCCAATATTTGTTTCAAAATACAAAATAAGTTTTTAATTCGAAAATGACATTAATTATGTATTTAAAAGTTTCGCAATTATTATTAGATAGAACTTTCATGTTCGCAGCTGCGCTCTAAAATTTTAATTGCTTCGAAAACAATAAATTGAGTTGCATGCTAATGCAAAGTTTTATATTTTCCATACCATATATTTATTTGTGTTTTTTGTTTGTTTCAGGTAAACTCTTCATGCAATATGGAGCAGTCTTGAGCAACTGCAACAAAGTAATTTCTGTAGTAGAGTTAGCAGAACAAATTACTACAGTCTTTCTTGTGGATTATTCGCCGAAACCATAAAATATGAAAATGCAGATGTGTAATAAGGTAGTTTACAAAAATTCTATTTAGTCCGTCAGTTACATAACCTAAAAATATTGGACATGTATTTTTTCTTATGCCACGTAAACAAAAAATAACGACGATACAGTGCGTTGAAATATCTTGTGACGTCACGGTGTGCTACACTTTATACTGGCAAAGTGACGTCACAAGCCCCCACTCCTGAACTTTGATGCGCTTTATCTTTGTCAATTTCTATTTATTTGATAAAGCAAAAAATACGGGTCTTATATTATTTGGTAATCTCACTGACAGACTAAATAGAATTATCATTTTTCTAACCGGGAAACAACCCTATTCTGTAAGTAAACCTACACTTTCAAAGGTATCTAAGGTTTTCTCACTTATCTACACCTTTATTCATCCCATAACTTACAGCAGGCGTGAAGATAATTCATATACGTAATTAAATCCGTCTGGGGTCTCATTATAGGATTAATTAACATATTAAATCGTTGTGCCGTCACTAGTGGTGTTATTTACCCTTCTTGTTAGTCGTAGGCTATGATACGGAATTACGGACGTACGGTTCGCCCTTAGGGTAAGGATATAATGGTAACGGATCTAATAGTATCAAACATTGTGGAGTATTTAGTTCAACATGTTACCCTAACTAATGTAATCGTAAAAAAAAGTTAATTAAAAATATCAAAAAACCCGACTGCTTGAAAAGCGAACTAAAAAGACAGAGATATTCGCGAGCTGGCTGACCAAAACCAGATGTATCCTCCGACTGCACAGCATGATTTTCTCCTTGTTTTCGTCTTTTTAGTTCGCTTTTCAAGCAGTCGGGTTTTTTGATATTTTTAATTAACTTTTTTTATTTATAACTTTTTAGTTATTTTTTTTCGAATTAGGTACATTTAAACATATAAGTGTTATACATTTTTGAAATCACCTCTTAAAACCCTTTATTTATATACCCCACACGATAGGTTTGGAAGAAAAAAATATTTGGGCCCCCACAATATGGCGCCCAAGAACCGCCATTTTCCTATTTTACAATTTTAATGTAGCCAGTGACACACGCGGGGTTAAGACGAATCGATTGACGTACGAACCATAAAAATCGGCCCACGCGTTTGGTCTCTAGAACGCCACATAGGAACAAACATACATACATACATACATACATACATACATAGACTGATAAACACATTACCCTCCTTCGGCAGTCGGGTAATAAAGAATACCCATCGCACACTCCGCGAAAAGACCGACAAGCTGGCAACTCGGCGACGATGTTCAAGGCTCTGGAGGTTTGAATCGATCAGTGCCTCATTGCCGATGAGCCTCTTGGCCCGTTTTTCGATTGACTCTAAATGCATCAAGCTGGTATTTGGCAGATCCGTCCCGGAGATGACAACAGCCTAATACCTATTTGTTCATATATTTGTAAAGTGTAATCTCTGTAAATAGCAACGGCGATGGTCGAAATGCCAAAATTGACTGATCCGCAACCGTCGAATCCGACTAACGTTCGGGCAGTTGCGCGGTTTCTTCTCGTCCAACTTACCACAGTGTCTCAAGACGAAAGCACAGATAATATAATACTAAGTCTATGACCAGTGTGTGTTGCCAGTGATGACATATGGCTCTGAGACGTGATTACAGTCTCCCAAAGGAGAGGGCTATGCTCGTAGTTTAATTGCGTGATCTAATCAGAAATGTGGAGATCCGCAAGAGAACCAGGGTTACCGATATAGCCCGAAGAATTGCCCAAACTTAAGTGGCAGTGGGAAGGGCACATTGCTCGCAGAACGGATGGCCAATGGGGCAGAAAGGTTTTGAAGTGGCGACCGCGAACCGGAAGACGCTGCGTTGGAGGCCTCCCACCAGCAGCCTTATTGCGTAATTAATTCGGAAAGAGCAAAGAGCATGAAAAATCGACCAATCACATAGACGGAAAGCCACATCGCGTCTTTCATCTCGCATGTGATTGGTCGTTTTTTCATAATTTTTGCCCTTTGCTCTTTCCGAATTAATTACGCAATAAGGCTGCAGGTGGAGGTTGCGGGGATCCGCTGAATGCGAGACGCACGGGACCGATCAAAGTGGCGACGCTTGAGGGATGCCCATGTCCAGCAGTGGACGTCTTTCGGCTGATGTGATGATGAAGGGACTGATCACAAGTCATTTCGATATTGCTTAGCATTCCCGTACATTTTTGACATTTTACTAATCGCTATCGCGACGCTTTAGTTAATAAAATGTTACTTGTCTAGACCCACTGGCCTGAAAACAAAAATTCTTACACTGATAAAAAAAACTACACTATCGCTGCGTGTTTTCTGCGGTGCCACTGGTGCGAAGCCACGGGCATAAACTAGTATAGTTAAATCCTTTAAAATGTTCGCTAGGTTATAAAGTTTTCCATTATAAAAGGATGATTGCTATATGATGCGGGATCTAAGCCGTGTTCGAGTTCAGCTAATCAAATATGGGTACGGGTGAAGTTCGCCTAAGACTCGGACTCGGCTCGAGCTACGTGAACTCGTACTTCAAACCTCGTATAAAATGTTTGTAGGTTAGCATCAGGCGTACCTCAGGGTATACCTATAGGTCCTATAGTCCAGCATCTTGCAAATTGCAGTTGTAAAGTTTTTGTACCATAAGCTTCTGTCAGCGGTTTCGCCTGTTTAAAGAGCCGGAAATTACGTCAAGGTAACATACTACCATGATAAGTGTCCTATGTTCTTCTCCAATGCCCAATATATATCTTTACCAAAATTGGTTCAGCAGTTTAATCGTGAAAACGTAACAAACAGACAGAGTTACATTCGCATTTATTATATTAGAATGGATAAGTATTATTGTAATAGGTTTCTTAGTATTCCTAGCCCATTTTTTTTTTTTTTTTTTTACTATGTATAGGCCTGTGTTTGACCACAATCTCACCGTGGTCAGTGATGATGTGGCCGATGGTGGTAAGCACACAAAGCCTAGAAGGGAACTGGCTCTCAAGTGCTGCTGTCGGAACACACCGGAAGGTGCTTGGCGACAGATTTTCAACTTGAGGGTGGTTGCCAGCCAGGCGGGTACTACAAAGTACCCTACCACCGTGCTATGGTTTCCTCACGATGTTTTCCTTCACCGAAAGCTCAAGCTCATTGTAGGATTCGAACCCGCGACCTTCGTCTCGGTATCCGACGTCACTACCACTGAGCTATCATCGCCTTAAAATGCCCATTGCAGGTTATGAGCTTCCTGACTCTCTTGGTTATATTGCAATATCTCCCAATCAGCCTTTCATCAAAACAAAGAGTAGGTTATATAAAATCACCATTTTTTGCAAGCTCTGAGCATCAAAGTTGACCAAGCCGTTATGACAGACTTTTTCGGTTGACCTATTTTTATAAGCTCTCTTCCCTAACTTCTCTGATGAATTGCCAATCAGTCAATCAAAGTTTTGCGCAGACCTGTACGGAATAGCAATCGATTTTCCCCTCTAAAAGCTGTAGGCATCAGGCAAGAGCCATCACACTTCGAAAAACTCTTTGTTAACCTCGGAGGGTACTGAAACATGTATGTCTTTTCATTTGATGTTGTGCATTTTAACGCAATTTTCTTTCTTTGCATGAATTGTAAGCCATGTAATTTTGAAGAACCATCATATCAGAAAGTCAGTATAATCCTTAGTAATTGCATTGAATATGTTATGGTTTCATCATTATCATCATCATCAGCCTATTAATGTTACCACTGCTGGGACACAGGCCTCCTCTCTGTGAGAGAGGGAACGGGCCTTAATCCACCACGCGGGCCCAGTGCGGGTTGTTGGATGTCACATGTTTTCGCATTTTTGGTTCTAGGACATGCCGGTTTCCTCACGATGTTTTCCTTCACCGTTTTTAGAGCAGTGTAGATGAAATAATTTACAATTAAATAAAAAAATCAAAAAACCCGACTGCTTGAAAAGCGAACTAAAAAGACGTAAACAAGGAGAAAATCATGCTGTGCTGTCGGAGGATACATCTTCGCTAGCTGGCTGACCAAAACCAGACGTGACGAGCTTTTTTATTTATAACTTTTTAGTTAATTTATTTTTCGAATTAGGTAGATTTAAACATATAAGTGTTATATATTTTTGAAATCACCTCTTAAAATCCTTTATTTTGATACCCCACACGATAGGTTTGGAAGAAAAAGAAAATTTGGGCCCCCACAATATGGCGCCCAAAAACCGCCATTTTCCAATTTTCATGTAGCCAGTGACACTCTCGGGGTTAAGACGAATCGATTGACGTAAGAACCATCAAAATCGGCCCACGCGTTTGGTCTCTAGAACGCCACATAAGAACAAACATACATACATACTTACATACATACATACATACATACTTACATACATACATAGCCTGATAAACACATTACCCTCCTTCGGCAGTCGGGTAAAAAGTAAAACGCCTGCCTGGGTTCGAAATCACGACCTACGACGCGTAAGTCGGGGCCTTTACCACTGGGCCACCGCTGCTCTTATGGTTTATGAAACAATTTTATTGATCCTTGTGAATTATGATCAAACATGACGTAACATAAACCATACGTTGACTGACGATGCTGAAGAGCCAGTTACATCTCAGGAGAGACAGTTGTTCTCTCCTGTGAGTTGTCAAACCGATCGCAAGATATTGTAAAAGAACTTATAAACAAAAAAAAAACCGACTTCCAAACAAAACTCTACAAAGCGAAAAATAACTCTCTTTTCGGAAGTCGTTGTCTTTGGTCTTATTTTTTTCGTTTTCAACACCGACTCAATGTGTGGAGTAATCGCGTAACAAACATACAAAAACATACAGTCGAATTGAGAACAGCCACCTTTTTGGAGTCGGTTGAAAATAAAACACACTGACGATGACAACTTAGGTTTGACCGTATTATGACAAAACATTTTTAGCTAGGTTTGACAAAGATGTTGAGATTGCTTTAAAGGAGCTCTTTCTAAAACATTATTGAAAATAAAACACACTGACGATGACAACTTAGGTTTGACCGTATTATGACAAAACATTTTTAGCTAGGTTTGACAAAGATGTTGAGATTGCTTTAAAGGAGCTCTTTCTAAAACATTATTGAAAATAAAACACACTGACGATGACAACTTAGGTTTGACCGTATTATGACAAAACATTTTTAGCTAGGTTTGACAAAAATGTTGAGATTGCTTTATAGGAGCTCTTTCTAAAACATTATTGAAAATAAAACACACTGACGATGACAACTTAGGTTTGACCGTATTATGACAAAACATTTTTAGCTAGGTTTGACAAAGATGTTGAGATTGCTTTATAGGAGCTCTTTCTAAAACTTTATTGAAAATAAAACACACTGACGATGACGACTTAGGTTTGACCGTATTATGACAAAACATTTTTAGCTAGGTTTGACAAAGATGTTGAGATCGCTGTAAAGGAGCTCTTTCTAAAACATTATTGACCATAATTCTCAAGATATCATCGCAACTGTACAGCAGACTTAAATTATGTATCACATTTCAAAGTATTTATTAATAATTTACGAGCTGTAAAATTACTATTAATTATTATAACAACGCTATTATTATCCTTGTTGACGTTTAAATACAGTTTATCGAAATATCTAAGTATATTACGGACGAGTTATTATTTGTAGTAACTGCGTATTATGATGTAGATAAATAATTGTAGTTAATGTTATTAACTATTTAGTAATTAGTTTGCTGGGTCTTGACATTTTGTGCTGGTAGTTGACCTTTTAGTACATCCATAGTTAGATGTTATTAATTAAATTTATAGCATTCTCTTTCGTTCTTGCTCTATGAAAATAGCTAACGCTGTTCCCCGTGTCAGACCAAGAACTAAAGCTAAGTTATTTTGGATTAATTCGTGTAATTGTGGTATTGTGTCATAATTGCTACTTAGGTAGTTTGCGGTATGCTATTTTCTGGCAGTTGCATTAGCACCCTGACTCGAGTAGGATGGGTTTTCTTTAGCGCATTTGTTCAGAGATAGAACTTGGTCGAATTATACAGAAAAGTTTGAGAAATCGCGAAGTAGAATTCAAGAGCGAGCGAAGCGAGCTTCTTGTATTTTTGCACTTCGCCTCGGATTTTTAATGATTTGCATAATTTATTGAAAGCCAGGGGAGGTGCAAGCCACTCCCGCAAATGCATAGATTAATTAGCTCACAGTCTGCAACCAGTTTTATTAACATTATCATAACTTACTAATGTCCAAAAGTATTGTGATTAGTGACTGCTGACTAGTCCATACATTTATTCCCCAATTTATTTCGACCAATTCCATGTAAACAAACCCGTTGTTTCATTCAGTTCCTGTTTAATTTACGCAAACACTTCTATTTTTATAGTTAAAATCTGGCACAATCAATACGATTGATTGTATGAAAAATTAACACCGAACCCGGGTTTACTGTGCAAACAGGGGTAAATCAATTTATTAGATTGCTTGCAAGCACTATTCGGATTAATAGGTGAAAGGTTTACAAAATTGAACTTTAATTACTGAACTTTGCTTCCAATTGCAGGTTTGTAGATCCTGCTAGCATTATAAATGATTATAGTTTTTGGTCAATCATGCCTTATATTCGGAAAGAATTTACTTGCAATTTGGAACACGAGTAGACATAAGTTACTATTTATTTTCATGCCTGCATGTAGGAGAATTTTCAAGTATCATGCGGTGGATGACATGGTAACTTGAATTGTCATTAAAGTCTACAACTGCCCTATAGAACATAGACCTCTCCCAAGCAACGCCAGCAGACCAGCAGTGCATCTTTCATCATTATCATCTCAGCCGTAAGAGGTCCACTGCTTGACTCGCCCAAGCTTCGCCCATCCACTGGTCCTCTGCTTTTCGTAGCCATTCACATCATCATCATCATCAGCCTATTAATGTTCCCACTGCTGGGACACAAGCCTCCTCTCTGTGAGAGGGAATGGGCCGTAATCCACCACGCGGGCCCAGTGCGGGTTGGTGGATGTCACATGTCTTCGAATTTTTGGTTCTAGGACATGCCGGTTTCCTCACGATGTTTTCCTTCACCGTTTTGAGAGCAGTGGTGATGAAATAATTTACACAAAGTAAAGCGCCTGCCTGGGCTCGAACCGACGACCTACAACTTGTAAGTCGCGGCCGATACCACTGGGCCACCACTGCACCTTCGTAGCCATTGCATTCTAATTAATGTACGAAAATAATTCATGCTTTAATAGCTGAGTCAAGAATGTTTTTAGGGTTCCGTACCCAAAGGGTAAAAACGGGACCCTATTACTGAGACTTTGTGGTCCGTCTGTCTGTCTGTCACCAGGCTGTATCTCATGAACCATGATAGTTAGTCAGTTGAAATTTTCACAGATGATGTATTTCTGTTGCCGTTATAACAACAAATACTAAAAGCAGAATAAAATAAATATTTAAGTGGGGCTCGCATACAACAAACGTGATTTTTTTGCCGTTTTTTGCGATAATGGTACGGAACCCTTCGTGCGCGAGTCCAACTCGCACTTGGCCGGTTTTTTTTAATAATTCTTTCCTACCCCCTTGTCTGACTGTCTCTAGGGGAAATACCCCTTTTCATTTTATAGCATCTTTTTCTTATTCAGTGACTTTGGTTAATTATTCAGTGTTTTCCTCCTGACCTGGGCCAGAAGAATTTTTAAACACTTTTTGGGGTAATAGCAAAAGGGTATAATTTACTTTTAATTACTAGCTTCTGCCAGCGGTTTCGCCCGAGGTGACGCGGACGTGGTAAATTATACCAAGACTGCCGAGATAAAAAGTATCCTATGTCCTTCTCCAAGGTCAAATCTAGAAAGAAAGAAAGAAAATACACTAAAAGGCACACAATTTACTACTAGATCTATACTAATATTATAAAGAGGTAAAGTTTGTGAGTTTGTGACGTTGTAGGGGGTAATCTCTGGATCTACTGAACCGATTTTGAATATTCTTTCACCAGTAGCAAGCTACATTATTCCTGAGTGTCGTAGGCTATATATATATATATATATATATATATAATATATTTTCAATAAAATTAGAGATCCTTATGAAAATTGCAATAATGTAACCCAAAGTAGCAAAATGTTGCGTATAAAATTCATTCTTTGGCGTACGCTGAGAAAACTATTGATGATACATACAAATTATTAGGTAGGTAGGTAGGGTAGGTAGTGTAGGTAGGGTAGGCAGGGTAGGCAGATTAGGTAGGGTAGGTAGGGCTACCTACCCTGCCTAGGTTTTTTAAGTAGCCAGTTGACGGGAGCGAAGCCGCGAGGGTCAGCTCGTACATAATAATATACATCTGATAAAATACAAATAAAAATAAGTTAAGAGGAAAGTGTGCTTCACGGCTGGGCCAAAATGGCCCAGTTCAGAAAAAATGCCAGACAAGTAGTGCCTGATTCAATCTATCTGTATACTAGAATTCATAAAAATCGGATCTGCGTGTGCGTTCATTACTCAGAATCAGGGCAAATAAAAAGTCCGTCCGTCTGGTTGTTTAAAGGAAATTCTAAATATCTCATTTATATCCACGTTTTCACATTTGTTTGTTTATATTTTTCGTAAAATTCGTAGAAAAGTAAGCTACTGGTTAGCATAATTTATAATTTGCTCGAAACTCGTGAAAAACCCATCCGAAAAGTTTCGCCTATCAAGCCGGGGCGGTTTCGTGAAACAGTATATTTAAACCGCGGTGAAGGCTCGGTTCATTATAATTTCAGGGGGAGGGGCTCACTGTCCAGGGTAAGAAGTGGGTCGCAACGGGACAAAGTTAAAACTTATCGATTTTTCTAGAAGAATGATGACGGGATGCTTTATCCACATAGTTGATAACAATGAACTTTTGTTTGAGGATGTGAATGTTACCACGCTGTATTTAGTTTGAGTAGCAACCGTTTACCATTAGATGATTTTTAATCCCCGATGGAAAATGATTTGGTTCAAGTCCCATGTAATAAGGGGAGAGCTTATTGCCATGAAGCTACAAATCCAGACTCCGGGCACCAGAAAAGCTCCAGATTGAAAAACCCAATAACACTTAGTCCAACCCAGGAGTCGAACCCATGACCGTATACTTTTATTATCATTACTAAACGTTTACTTTCGCGTTGTCAAGATAAATACCCCTAAAACTGTCCAAAACTACGCCTCACAAGTACTCACAACCCGCAAGAGGATCTCTCCTAACAAACTACCGTCAATTTGCGCACTATCCTCCTAAGTGCCATCTACACCATACTTAGGGTCACTCAAGGTCCCGTAAGTCCAAAACAGAGATTATACGTCCATTAACCATTTGTAACTACGCCGTTTTATGGCAACACTGAGAGTTTACCGTCGTGTGAACTTGACACATGTTAATATTGATCGCACAGTTAGCCCAGTTGCTGTAATGGCGGATTGGCGGCTGATATCGGTTGGTAACAGAGTTTCAGGTAGCAACGAAATTGTTCACTATTTTAAGCCCGGTTTGCATATTGGAATTGTGTTCGAAATATACCAAGGTTGCTGTGTCATTCTTACTTTTGCCCACCAAAAAGGATTTTCCAAAGTCCCACAATAAGGATGCACATACAGCCATGAAATCAAAACAGACGTGAATAGATTTTGCGGTTAAACAATCTACCGGGAAAATATAATACGCAGCTAATTAGGTAGCTAGTAGCTACCGTACAGAAATAAGTTAGAAACTAATATTCTTGCCTCGTGTTACGTGTTATGAACTTGACATATTGCCTTTAGGTATTGATCGCCAACTCATAAATTCTAAGGTTCTTAGCAAACATGCTACTGTCAGCATCGGCGGTTGGCGATTTTACGACTTTACAATGAATCATGAATTTGCGTTGCGATTCATCGGATTAGGATGCTGCATTTAGTTTTCGCAACTTATATGCTGTATTTGAGAGCAATAGCGAAATTTCGCGTTTCGTACGTCGCTTTTCTGTCAGACGCTCTCGCTGTATCGATCGAAAATCTGATATTGAAGGCATGTAATCTCCGAGCTCGGGTATCGACGATAGTCGCTGTAGGTATCGACTTTCTGGACAGTGACTGGACAGCGACTGAAAATCGTTGAAGCTGACACAAAGTAGCAAGTTTTCTACGGCCCTTACTTAATAACACGCTACAGAAAGGTCTGATGCCGTCGACGACAAGTCAATTACCGACCAACACAAAGATTCGTAGAAACATTCCCTACGTAGTGTGAACTTGACACGTGTATATGAATCGCCAGGTCGGAAGTTATGTGTGTATGACACGCTAGGCCATAGTCCTGCTGAGTTAGCGCGATTTAACAAGCCTAGTTAGGCGGTGCGAGGATGTGTAGTGGCGCTGTGAAAATGTGTGATTCCTTTCACAAAGCTAAGCGAGCAGCATGCGCGGTGCGAGGAGGCGCGCGTAGCTGAAAACGGTTTGTAATTGATGGATACGAGGATGCGTAGTAGACTCCTTCCGCTGTACCTTATTTTTAGTACACATTCCATGCACTCACACATTTCTCGCTATTTTGTGTGTTCAAATACCTAGCTCCGCTTGCCCATTTCCACAAGAGATGCGAAAAGCTAGGCTTGCAAGTTCGGTCCCATTAGTAAATTTTTCCTTGTGTACCGCCATACCATTGTCCGAGCAGGTAATATGTCAATTAGATATCGTTGCTACACTTAATGGCTAAACAGTGAAAGTTATAGCTGACAGGTGAAGCGAGTTTATTGTTTTCCAAGGTTTCGGTAGAACCGTTTCTAGAACTAGCTTCATGGTTCGTGATGATGAGTCAATCAGCGACAGATTAATTTATTGTTCAGTGTGAAATTAATATGATTGTGTTAATTGGTCGTCAAGTTTTGGAATCGAGCTGAAGTAGAACAAAATGTCGTACATTTTTATGTTTATGAATAGGAGATTCGGTGTTGGGATTGTATCCAATGGATCATGAAACATCATTTCCTATCACATTTTTATGTCTGGTTATGGCGTAGTATCTATAAATATTTTACTGGAAATCTATGAGATTCATCAACAGCCAGATATGTTCAGAGAAAAGTTTAAATAAAACGTGTGGCTTTTTTTTCTATCATATTGGACGCAAGAATTAAAGTCATTGTTAAAAATGAACAATCGAACTTCCTAGCGTTTAACAACTATGTTGGGGTCGGCTTCCAGTCTAACCCAATGCAACTGTGACCAGTATTTTGTATGGAGTGACTACCTATCCGAGAAAAACCAAGGTTACCGACATGGTCCGAAGAATTGCCAAACTTAACTTGGCAGTGGGCAGTGCACATTACTCGCAGAACGGATGGCCCTTGAGGCCCAAAACTTCTGGAGTGGCGACCGGGTACCGGAAGATACAGCGTTGGAAGGCCGCCCTCTAAATGCAGCGACGACCTGGTCAAGACTGCGGGAATCCGGTGGATGCGAAACGCACAGGACCGATCAGTGTGGCGACGCTTGGAGGAGGCCTATGTCCAGCAGTGGATGTCTTTCGGCTGCAATGATGATGATTACCTATCTGACAGTAGCTGGGCAATTCCGAGAGGTAAGAGGTATCTCTAACGGTCATAGATCCAAAAATGACAGACATATCCAAAGGCTTGACGTGCTTTCCGAGGCACGGAGGAAGTTTCGTATGTAATGGATGTTCAACGGACCGACCTTGACAAGCGTTGCATAACCTTGAAGATCGTCCCGTGCGGCTGTTATATTTTAACCACGAGTTCCTAACAATATAACGGTTTCAAGGAAGCAGTGAAAGTTGGTGCCTCGTGTGCACTTGACACGTTTTATTGATCGCTAAAAAGTTTAAGTACGCGGGCGTCAGAAAGGCAGTGACTCCATGTAAAATAATGGTATTTAGCTGCACCTAGATAGACTGGGACCTGACTCCAACATAGTTGAGAAAAGACTATGCTATGATGATTGATGATGGATACTTGAATATGGGCCAGTAATAATGACAATAAATGAGGCGTGAAAACAATGCTCAAAATCAACACTAAGCAACGAACAAGGGGCAGACCACCAGCCTCTTATTGTACCACTGTCGAGAGAGACATCAAGGAGAAAAAATTGCCACCATCGACAACCCAGGATAGACCATCCTGGCGTAGACGCACAAGGAGGCCCGACCCCAAATAAACTGGGAAGGGTGCAGGAAGAAAAAGAGGAATAAAAACAGTTTTTCATGCACATTCTGCCTAAAAAGACCCTAAAAAGCACGTGCATCAAATATTCCAGAAATAAAATAATGTTACTGTCACTAGAACAAACACGACCATGAAAAATCACAACATGACAAATTGTTGATCCGTTGTCTCGGGGACCATTAATAATTGTCTCTCTGTTGATCCTTACGGTAGGTAGTGCGTAGCAGTATTATTTGTGGTATAGTTACCTAGTGAGCCAAAGAGTTGAATAATTAATTTTTTATATAGATTGCCGGGAAGACAAAGCTCTGCCTAGATATGATAAAGAAAAAACTGATTAATTGTCCGTATTGATGGCTTTCGTTCTAAGTAAGGACGCAGGTACAAGATATGTGGGTAAAATATTTTGTTCTTTTGGACTCCATTAACGTTACAAAATATAAATAAAGAACAATACAATGGGCGGTTTTAAATACAAGGTTTTGGTAGATTTAAAAAGCTCAGCGACAATACTGCAGCTGACCTGTTCGTGATACAAAAACCGCTATTTCTTCTAAAATATTTCAACCCATAAAAATGTAATTTCCACAGTTCCAAGAGTTAACTCGCCATTCAAAATGGCTGGCGAAGTAACATTTTCGCTGTAAAACTGCGCCATATTGAAGGTTACGTAAACAGGGTGACCGAATTTAGCGTAGTGCACTCTCATATCGAATTCAATATTGTAGAGCACCTGCACCCGATGGCTCCAGAACTCCAGACCAAATATCAAAGAAATCGAACACGGTTCCTAGGGTCTGGGTTTTTGAAGAAGTTTGCATTTAAATTTTCAAATGTTTGTCCCTGACCTGGTTTTCTCAGGTTGTTCAATTTAAATGTAATGGAAATTACATACAAAAGCTTAAGATGGGTTGTTTTTATTTGGTACTTTTGGGTATAAGATGGCAATAAAATCTCAAATAAATGGAGAATGGCAGTAAAACCTCTATATTATCCTAAGCCGTTTCCTTCACTAAAATTAATCATATTGACAGTTGGAGCTACTGCTACTGTGTCGATGAGAGTGGAGGTACATAGTTCCCGATAATAAGACTTTGAAAGTAGACCTTAGGTACTAACCTAAGGTCTATAAGAATACCCTTTTTTTTTTTTTGTTTAGGAAATCGTCCAATGACTTCTCCCGCTCTGGGTGAAGCGGGAGGGCGTGTCAGACTTTTACTGACTAAAACCCACCCGTGTTCCTTCAGTTGCTTGTGCCAGGGCCGCGGTAACTCTCTTTCATATTTATCCGCGACCCTGACAGGCATCGGCCCTAGCGGACCCCGTCAACTTTTGCTGACATCTCTTTAAGGCGCGCGTGGAACACTACGCGCCGTCGACTCGGGCCTGGTCCTTATCGGACGGCGAGTTACCCATTACTCGCCGTCCGCAAGCCCGCGCCTACGGTGGCCGGTAGCGATGGGCGTTGAATGAACGAACTAGTTAATTCGACCGTCGACGTACAATGAACGATTCGACGGTTCACCGATAATCAACGGACTAGTTGAATTCGTAGACGGCTAAACTGAGACTCGACTTGTAACGCGACGGTCGCGACGATCGACGCGAGAACTTAGTTGGGTAGTACAAGTTCATACGTCCGAAAATATAACAACAACGGAAGAACATCGAGCAAATTAATTTGAACTCTTAACTCTAGTTATAGAGTTGATATTTCTATGGGCAGAATGCCATTTTGGAGTAAAAATGCATTGTGTTAAGAAGAAAAGGACGCCAATAGTTTCACGTGTGCAAAAGAACAAAGCGATTGACCGATCAAACGATGCGAGGTAAACCGGTTTGTACTTGTTTACGTTCAATCGGCAAGTTGAAAGTTGTTGTCAAGCCGTCCGTCCGTAGACGCCGCGCGTCGCGTCTTCGCCGTGAACGTCAACTTAACAAAGTTTACGTTTATGAACTAGTCCATAAATTCAACTAGTTGATCGACTCGTCGATCAACGGAAATGGACGGTCTAGTTTCGTTGACGAAAATTACGTCGACAACCCATCTCTAGTGGCCGGAAATCGGCTTGCGACTCCCGACGCCCGGGGCGTCTCCTGCGGTGGCTAGGGGCGTGAGGGCGTCTCCGTTGTGTCTCTCTCACGCGTTCCGCCTCCTCCTTTGCGAGCATTACTGCTTCGCTGAAGGAGATGACGGCTTCCCATGCGCTCTCGCTCCGTACCATGGCCTGAACCAGGGCCGGACGCGAGAGGTCGCCACCGCTCTATAAGAATACCCTGGTTTCTAGAAACCAGAGCAGTCTCTGGTGATGAGTTAGTACTCATCACCAGAGACCTTATAAGCATCCGAATCTCTCTCTCGTCTTTCTGTAACTAATATTTTACCACCTGTATGTACATTATGGATGCAATAAATTTAATTTGAATTTGAATGAATTATGATTTCAAATTAATTACAAAACTTTCTAGTTTGCATAATGAGACGCCAAAGGCAGAGTTTGAACTACCTCGTTAAAATACTGACCAACCTTCCTTTGACATCGATACCCTTAAGTTCTAAGACCTTTTCGTGTGAGCCAACCCTTCAATAAAAAACGTGTTCAACAGAATGTACGAGTATTAAGATTTTCCAGCGTTGATTACTTAGACCGGGTTCAAGGTTTCGAAGGTGACTGCGGTCAACGTCTGATCGTTCACACCGAGTTCAAACTCCGGAGCTGATTGATCAACATTTTGTGAGAAAGTGATTTATGTGAGGGCTGATATTGAACGCACTTTTAATCCTGGAGATTGACATTTTTGATAAATTGGGGTCTCAACTTTATTTTTACTGTGCTAGTTATAAAGATAAATTGGCAGAGAGCTTGATACAGATAGAGCTGGTGAGAGTGGAGTGGAAAGCAGTGGTAGCCCAGTGGTATTAGCCGCGACTTACAAGTTGTAGGTCGTGGGTTCGAACCCAGGCAGGCGCTTTACTTAGTGTAAATTATTACATCACCCACTGCTCTCAAAGACTGTGAAGGAAAACATCGTGAGGAAACCGACATATCCTAGAAACAAAAATTCGAAGACATGTGACATCCGCCAACACGCACTGGGCCCGCGTGGATTATATATATATGGATAACGGCGCATCCTCTCTCACAGAGGGGATGCCTGTGTCTCAGCAGTGGGAACATTAATAGGCTGATAATGATGACTAATAGAACTAAGAGAAAATCCTGAAACTACGTAGAAGTAGACAAATAAGTGTAAATTAAACCTTATTTTCTACTTTCTAGATTTTCTACACCGCTCCACCTTAGCAGCTTAACTAATAGGTACAACATTTTCACAGCACGAGCCATACACATACATCAAATGTGTTATGTTGTGACAGCTTATTTTGCAGCATTTATTTGCGGCTATTTCATTTTGTAGCAATGCGGATTATACACCCTTAAAAAGCACACAGCATTACATAATTTACTGCAAGAATTAATTAATTTGTCAACTGCCGCCCTCGAAACTTTTTACTTTAGGAACATGGCCGTATGAAAATGTTTGCAACAACTGGACTGGCTGGACAGCTCGTCACCTGGCCATATGAAAAAAAAAAGCAAATTATAACTTTTATTCGTGACGCGATATCGCGCGACAATCGGTCAAAAGGTTAATGGAAACATGCCCAATTATCACGGACCTTATTCCCTCAGCATAAAGTTAAAATTACCATAGCAAAGGACGTAATTAACAACAAGGTCGTCCAGAGACACGTGTTTGAAACGGCTCTTTGGTTTTTAATAATAAACAAATTCGCAATTTTCTAAGGTATTTTCATAAGGACCTCGTTTTTATGGAAATTGTACTGGATTTGCACGTAATTGCCTCTGGATTCGCGTTAAATTGTTTGCGTGGGCTTTTCTCATGTTTCCGTTATTCCGAATGATAAATTTAAGGAATAAGACATTAATTTTCTATGTATTTCTTTTGGCGAAAGATGTAGGAGCTTTTCCTGTGAAGGTAATTTATGTTTCAATTTTGTTTTTCTACGCGCCTACGATTTCTCTTGAAATTATTTTTTTTTGCAATAATCAGGCTTTTTATAATTGTACAAGTATCCCCTTCAATGGGAGCAGTGGTGGCCCAGTCGTAATGACCGCGACTTACAAGTTGTAGATCGTGGGTTCGCACCCAGGCAGACGCTTTACTTTGTGTAAATTATTTCATCACCACTGCTCTCAAAAACGGTGAAGGATAACATCGAGAGGAAAAAAATACAAAAAATTCGATGATATGTGACATCCACCAACCCGCACTGGGCCCGCGGGTGGATTACGGCCCAACCCCTCTTACAGAGAGGAGGTCTGTGTCCCAGCTAGTGAATAGTCCCGGGAAATCCCGGAACCGAAAGTACCGGGAAATCCCGGACATTTGCGCCGTTTTTGGAACCGGTATTTTCATAACCAAATCCCGGTTCTTTCGGTACTTTCGGGAAAAGATACTTCGCGTTTAGAATATTTCTAATTTTATTGCCTAAAGCCCGACCGCTTAAAGCGTGGAATAAACTTGCTGCCTTGTAGTAGAAGAGCATGCTGCGGGAGGAATTAGCTCGGTAAATCAGCACCAATTAATGTGTCGCTTCTAACTAACAACGGTTCTGCCGACGGCTCGGATGCCGTAGAGGTATTATAGTCAAATAATCTCGCTCGTCGAACGAGAGTTTGCATATAACGATCTTATTTCAAAGGTTAAAACCGTTGTCAAGTTATTCAGGAAATCACTAACAAAAAACGACGACATACCTACTGCAAATGTATGTCATCGCTGATTTTAAAAAAGAATTTGCAGTGACTCGAAATTGCGATGGGAGAGTCTAGCAAATACTCTGGAGCGGTTTCTTAAACTTTGAACGTGCATAGTGAGGGCATTAATTGATGTGAAGTCTGATATTTGTTTTACTAGCACTTCACACGCCAGCCGTGTTTTACATCATAAAAAGAAGCCCTGTACACTAAAGTTACGATTTACGGGGGTGATAAATATTTTTAAGAATTTAAAATATTTAACGCACCCATAAATCGTATATTTGAAGTAGTTTTGAAAAACTTGTAAAATAAAACCTTTACTATTTACTTAGGTTAGTCCAAAAATCTTTAATTTCACGTGCCCGATAAACGCGTAGAAATTTCACACAAACTTTCAATCCCCTTTTTACCTCCTTAAGGGTGGAATTGCCAAAAACCAATAAATACATTAATTATTTTTATCAACTAAAAGCATAAGTCTAAAATATCACGTGTCCAATTTACAAACTGTATATATTTCATACAAACTTCCAACCCTTTTACCCCCTTAGGGGTAGAATTTCCAAAAATCCTTTCCTAGTTCGCACTTACGTCACTTGAGGAACCTCCCTGCCAAATTTCATCTTTATACGTCAAGTGGTTTTTGATATTTCGTGATGAGTGACCTTTCGCTTTTATATATAAAGATAGATAGAAGAAGACTGGCAGAATATAACAGAACTTTACGAGGTACTTGACATTATTAGAACAATTTTGGCAGCGTTGTGCGTTATCCGGCGAGATGCGACACTACTGACTATATTGCTGTAAAATTCGCATTAAAAAAAATACATTATTAATAACATTATATCCACAAAAATATTGATGATTCTGAAAAACAGATATAGACCACGTTGACTGCCGGCAACATAAATTTTAACATATTTGCAAAACCCTGTACTCTTTTATAAAGGCTTACTTACTTAAAGTATCGAAAGTACCGAAAGTACCGGGAATACCGGTTCTTTATCTAGAAAGACCCGAAAATCCCGGTTCTTTAAAATAGAACCGGTTCTGCATTCCCTAGTCCCAGCTGTGGGAACATTATTAGGCTGATGATGTGATGTGATCCCCTTCAATGTATTTAAGACCAATAGTAAGGACCATTTAGTAAAGGAATCAAAAATGTAGATATCCGCAAGAGAACCAGGGTTACCGACATAGCCCGAAGAATTCCCAGACTTTAGTGGCAGTGGGCAGGGCACATTGCTCGCAGAATGGATGGCCGATGGGGCAGTGAAGTTCTGGAGTGGCGTCCGCGAACCGGAAGACATAGCGTTGGAAGGCCTCCCACTAGGTGGACCGATTACCTGGTGAAGATTGCGAAGATCCTCTATATGTGAAACGCACGGGACCGGTCAATGTGGCGACGCTTGGGGCAGGCCTATGTCCAGCAGTGGACGTCTTTCGGCTGATATAATGATGGTGATGAATTTGTGAAGGAACTTGATAATTGACAAATATCTAATCAAACTTTAGGATTCCATATTAAAAGGGATTTTCACTATAGATGTTGTCATTTCAAACTGCAATTATTTTGTCAACAACTAAGAACCGTTTGCCATATTCTCAAACACCACAATATATAATCTCCAAAGATACCTTTTTACCGAATCCCCTCCCTATACTGGTCCACTAAAGCGGAATATTAAATTCCGCCGTCCGTTACCAATTGTTACCGAAATAGTTACCCCTCAACCTCGCTTCTGTAGGCAAAAGTTATTGGACGTCAAAGGACCACAGATATTTTAACAAAGACGTAACTGTGGATCAAACGGTACACTCATATTGTGATATTAAATATGAGGAAATCGGGGTCAGATGAAATAGTTCCACGGTACAACGGATTTTTATAATGTTTCCGTATTTTTAACCGACTATACTATGTTTGTTCCTATGTGGCGTTCTAGAGACCAAACGCGTGGGCAGATTTTGATGGTTCTTACGTCAATCGATTTGTCTTAATCCCGCGAGTGTCACTGGCTACATGAAAATTTGAAAATAGAAAAATGGCGGGTTTTGGGCGCCATATAGTGGGGGCCCAAATTTTTTTTTTCTTCCAAACCTATCGTGTGGGGTATCAAAATAAAGGATTTTAAGAGATGATTTCAAAAATATATAACACTTATATGTTTAAACGTACCTAATTCGAAAAAAAAATTAACTAAAAAGTTATAAGTAAAAAAAGTTAATTAAATAAATCAAAAACCCGACTGCTTGAAAAGCGAACTAAAAAGACGTAAACAAGGAGAAAATCATGCTGTGCAGTCGGAGGATACGTCTGGTTTTGGTCAGCCAGCTCGCGAAGATGTATCCTCCGACAGCACAGCATGATTTTCTCCTTGTTTACGTCTTTTTAGTTCGCTTTTCAAGCAGTCGGGTTTTTTGATTTATTTAATTAACTTTTTTTTAGCTTACCGTGCATTGTCATCCAAACCAAACGTGTATGCAAAATTTCATCATGACGACATACATACATTGCAAGTTAATAAAAAGCTTGTAATATTACTTTAATTATGGTATCACAACTGTAACTGTAACAGTAAAAACAATAGCGATCCAATACTGTAACTGTAGCAGTAAAATCAATAGCGATAATTATTTTTTAGTTAGTACATTTATTTACTCTTCACAATACTTTCGGGGTTACAGATGTTGCCTTATATCGGCCACTAAAATCTTACTGTTATGGTCCTTGTGATACACCCGAATATTGGCTACAACTTGCCTAATTTGCCTACGAAATGTTCCCCGAAGACCGACAAGTACCAGGCGTACAAAAAGTTTAGGAAGTGCAGTATTTTTTTGCACGGAAATTGTACGCTCATTTCTACCATTTGTAATGTTCAACGCGCAATAGAACTTCTGGATAAAAACTCTACGAAGGGAAATTGAAAATACTACAGTCGGTGAAGATACTTTATTTTTCTGTATTTTACATTTTCTTGGTTTATGTTGGCATAATTTAATATCTTGATACCCATTTATAACCGTTTCATAAGTACTGGTGCAAGTCTTTTTAAATTTTATGTCGTTGAAGCCTATCCGGAAATAGTTGACAATATATTTAAAAAAAGCTTTTTCCAAAAAAATACTACCGACTTCCAAATAAAAAGACTACAAAGTGAAAAATAACTTTATTTTTGGAAGTCGGTGTCTATAACGCAAAAAAATGGTACCTACCAAATACACCGACTTCCAAAAATAAAGTTATTTTTCACTTTGTAGTCTTTTTATTTGGAAGTCGGTAGTATTTTTTTGTAAAAAGCTTTTTATTTTTTACTTTTTAGTTGTACAAGTCGTTTAGTAGGGTACCTATAACGCCAGAATAGATTACCCGAATATCATGAAACTAGAGCATTACCGGTGAAATGAGAGATCTGCGTACCCCTTAAGAGCGTACTAGCGTGATGTTATGTTATGAAATGGTGTAAACAATAAACAGACATGCGATTGCAGCAATCCCGAGAGATTTGCCGTAATTTATTGAAGAGTTCTGTTGTGTATCTTCGAAGTTCTTCATCAGATCTTCACCAAATTAAAATGGGACCAATTCCGAAACATACTTTTTCAAACAAAAAAATAATTTTTAAAATCGGTCCAAAATTTACGGAGATATGCGTGAACACACACAAAAAAAAAAAAAAAAACAAACATAATGTCGAACATAGAACCTCCTTCTTTTTGGTAAGTCGGTTAAAAAAGAAACTTATGAGTCGTATCTATAATAAAGACCTCAAAGCTTTATTTTATATTTCTTTTGTCTCTAAACATAAGGAAAACTTTATATTTCTTTTGTCTCCTAAACATAAGGAAAAATAAAACATTTCTGCATTCCCAGCAATATTCTTCCGTCTATATAATTTTAAGCCCCAAGGGAACATCTGATTGATAGAAGAAATTGGAAATATTCCCAAAACGGTAATTGGTTGATTTATGATCACGGGGAATCCACTTAAGAGGGTCGAACGCGCATGCGTGGAAAATAATCTCACCCTAATTTATGCGACCAATTCAGCAAAAAAATGTTTCAACCTTCCCAGATCGCAATTTATTTTTTCCAAAGTACAGAACGGAACTGAAGAAGATAACGTGTTGCGCTGACCCCCTAGTAACATGGGATTTGGGCAGGAAGATAATGATGACGCAAGTAGAGATTAACAAAAAGATCTAGTTCCCATGCCATAAAGAGAAAAGCTCCTAACTAAACAGTTATTAGAAACATATTCTAAGCTAAAGTCTAGCCAGACCATATAAGCAGAAACTAATTAAAGCTAACGGTACCATTGTAACAGTACCGGTTGGACCACAGATCATAGAAACAACACAACTGTTGTTTCTATGATCTGTGGGTTGGACCAAGAAATTGTATTGCTTCGGCACTATCACCTGTACCGTAGAACAAGAATACAGAACGTGTAAAAGAAAAGTCATTAGATAGACTACAAGATTACTAAGATGATAACACTAGAGCAGTTAATAAGTCTGAAGTACTAAAGTTGAGTAGTAACAGTGGAAGTACAAAAATGCTACAACTAGAAAGAACTAGACAGATATGCTCGGCAACTATCCACTATTCTGACAAGAATCAAGATCACGGAAGTTAAGAACTGCAGCGAAAACAATCTACAAATAGAATCGAGACTGCACAATAGAGTGAATCGACACCTAACCATCAAAAGTAGGTGTATGTCGAACCAACATGATCATTACAGTTTCCTGCACTAATCTATTATTCTATTAAGCCAGCAATGGCCCATACAGCCGAGAGTGTTCCTCTAGAGAGCACAAACTCTATTTGCCGTTAAATGTGATTATCTGGTCGGGACTGAGCCCCTTCGAGCACCGCTCCATCGCCCATTGTTATCTCGAACAGGTCCCAGCAATATAAGAACGTCATTTATAAGTAAATGGTACACAACAATGGATTAACAAATTGAAATGTCAAGACTATGAAGAATGGAATCGAATTCAGTTCTTTTTTTGTGATCTGCGATAGAAGCCTTGAATATCAAGGCGTTTTTGTGTTCGAGAACTTTGTTATGTTATCGCACGATCGTTTTTCTTTCTTCTAGCCCAGTTTTAATATTAATTCTTGGAATATACGCTAGTTTTTGCAGTATGTTAACATTACAACGTCTTCATGTTAAATCATAATCTTGTATTCGCAGAAATTGGCGTCATTAATATGGAAAAAATATTACATCAAGCTTAAAAGGCGCGTTGCTTTTATTTCACTTAACTGCTTATAACATCTAACAGCATGACAAAATCTCATCATCAGAAAGTAAATTAGAGCAGTTAGCAACTGATGCGTCTCCGAAATGTGAGGGACAATTTTAAATCCGCTATTAATGTTCGGGTTCGGGTAAAATCAAGGAACATGGTGAATTTAATGATTCCATTATTCCGATTGAAGCTCAAAACTGAAATGGGGACAAAACTAATCAACTAACAGGATCATTTACTGTCCTCGTCTAAAACGAAGGAAATGGCAAACATTTTTGGAGAGGCCCAAAAACCGGACGTTGCATAAGTGCACGTTGCATTAATAAAACAAATAGAATGCTGATAACACGGCCTTTGCCTGTGGTCAAAGCCAACCAACCAGTAGAGGCAGGAATTTCTCCCGAACACGGGAAAGGATAAACATGTTCATGCATTAGTTGGCGTTGCGCCAGGGAAGTTCGCTTGCATGTAGCCCGTTGCTCGGCAGCTCAGCATAATACACTGATTAAGTAAATACCTTTGTCTTTTTACTCTTTCGACTACGACGACCAAATTGAAAAAGCGAGCATTTGGGTTTTGCTTGTTATCTGTCTTTTGCAACCTTTCTGCTCGGTTTTTCGGTGTTTAAGTTAACGGCAACAAACGCAGTATACAACAGGGGAAAACGTACCTGTTATGTTTTGCTATTTTTTTTTGTAATCCGCTTACGAAATATTTCCTCATTCAAGTACACGATAAGGCGAATTGTTTTTTTTTCTGAACAAATGATGAAGTCTACAGTTTTGATAACTAATCTTGCTCTGCTGAATAATTAGGTTATCTTTCAAGGAAAAAAAACTCGGCAGAGTTCAGGAAAAATATTTTACTCATAAAACCTTGGGGCCATAAAGATTCGCAAACATGTTTCTACACAATTCACATTCTGACTACAGAAATAATACTATACAAGAACAATTCATGAGACATTCACGACTTTGAACTTTCATTCCACCGTATTGAAATCGGATTCAATGAGTATTGAAAGTCTCCAGTGAATCAAGAAGAAAACCGTTGAAGCGGAGCGATATATTGAAAGGAGCCATCATTCACAAATTAAGGGCAAACTCAAGTCACTTGGAAACCCCAAATTGTGGGTGTTAGCTTCGTCTAAGTCCGGTGTCATACATAAATTGTGCCAATAGTGTATCCGGGATCCCGGAACGGAAGGGTTCCGAAGATGTTTGTTTCGATAATTCGACTAAAGGGTGTATCGATTATCATTTTCTTGAATATTTGTGAGGGTTGGACCTTCCGTGACCAGCGAGACAAATCGAAAAGAAACTTGGGACGAAAGTTTATTTTTGAGAACGACCCGCCGAAGTTCCTTCGGTTGTTCTAATAAAATTCCAAGTCGAGGAAAACCGGTTCATTGGTGTTCAGTCGCGGAAGTATCTATAACAAAAACACGGACTTCGTTTCTTTTTACAGTCCACTGACTGCCATTCTTTTCACTGAAAGTTTTTACAAGAAAATGCCAACCACTGATATTAAATTGAGTAGGTATTGAAATGATTTCCGAAAGTGCTTTGGGAATCTCGGAACGAAAATAAGAAGTCATAACAACAAAAGGAATATAATAACTTCTTCGTGTTGGAAATTGAAACTAATAACTTAATTTTCCGACATTAAAGTAAATACCATAGGGAAAATAACTGTTGCTAAGTGCTGACTTGCTGAGCTAGTATTTTGTAGCGTACCAGGAACTGTATGCTAAGTACGCCTAAGTAACACAGCAACAAGTATGCGAAAACTGACTTGCCAATTGTCACTTTGGCGACTTACGGGGAGATGTTGACTACTCAAATTAAACTTTTCTTTGAGAAACAATTAGATAGAATAGAATAGAAATACACAGATACAACAACAGCAACAAACATGGAGAACATAAAGAAGTGCAAAGACAAATTGCGCTGAACGAAAGGGTTGCCAATTCGTCCAGAGAGTTCTACCATCTTATCTATATCTGTCACCAAACAGTATTTTTATTCCGGTTAGGCACATAAGACATTTCAGTTTCAACTCCGGGATGACAAAACACTAGATATGCCTCTGGTATTACAGGTATTATAAGCAGCGGTTACCATTTGAAAAGAAAGTAAGACGAATCTAATAGCTTCCATGACAGGCCTAAATTTGATTCCGCCTAGCCCTTTCCATCATCGGACTACAAGACGTACGGCTCTGCGCCATCGGTACATGGTGGACATCCCACCAATACGCACGAAGCGTTTTGCTAATACTTTCATTGTGCGCACAGCTATGGAGTGGAATTCCCTTCCGGAGTCTTTGCTCCCTGATAGCTACAACCTTGGGGTCTTTAAGTCAAGAGTAAATAGGTTACTTCTAGGCAAGCGTGCATCACCGTAGACCACATCATCGCTTACCATCAGGCGAGATAGTGGTCAAACGCGAGCCTATAGATTATTTTAAAACAAATACCAACTGTAATTCTTAATTCTTTATTGTAAACAAAAATTACATATACAACATGAGTGATTATATAGTTGACGTACAAAGGCGAGCTTAACTCAAAGAAGAGTTTTATACCAGCAAACCTGACTGTAGCTGACTTTTCATTTATACTTGTGATCGGAGTTCATGAATGAGCGCCCGAAATGGTCTTACAAGGGCATCTATTTCAGTAACCCACGTTATCCAAATAAATCAATATTTTTATTTAGTATCTGGCATGGTTCACCTGGCTGTTATAATTCTGGCTTATATCATAAACATTTTTTTATTCTGAATAACGTTTACAACTTCGAACACACACATGTTAGTTCTCCGAACTGATATTCATGCCACCAAGGTTTTTAAATGTCAAGGCCTAAATAGTCATTTTCCAGACGGGCTTTCGAAAGGCCTAGAACTTCTGAATGCTTTGAATTATGGAAAAGCGGAATGGAGGCACTTAGTTTGTTTTTATGATCGTTAAGTATACGACCTTCTCTATAAATAAGCGGTACAGTATAAAAGCTGACTTGAAAAGAGTCTTACGAGAATTGAATAAGAGAAAAAGAGAGTGGAATTCCCTGCCAGAGTCAACGTTTCCTGATCGTTAAAACCTGGGGGAATTCAAGTCAAGAGTGAATAAGTTACTTCTAGGTAAGCGAGCTTCACCGTTGACCACATCATCGCTTACCATCAGGTGAGATAGTGGTCGGCTATCTAGTAATGAAAGAAAAAATAAAGTTGAAGACGTGACCGTGATGAGACCGTGTTCAACATTATATGGAACTTGCGGAAGCCATTTTAAATTCTCAAACAAGCCGGTATAGTTTGTGAAACTGAGCTACGTTAAGTTTAATTTGAAAAGGCGTGGACGCGACGCGTCGCCATGACAGAATCGCGAAAATTTTATATGGCCTCCACTTGAAACTTTACTGAAATACTATAGGTATTTTGTTTCTTGATCGTTGCCAATTTATGGATTGTGTGAAGTCCCGCCACGGAGCACACAACCAGGTTATGTGCTCCGTGAGTCCCGCAGATGGAGATACCTTGAATTTTTTCCGGAATCAAAGTAGCCATCATCATCTTCATCACTCAGCGATAATGTAGTATAGCTTTCTACCAGTGAAATAAATTTTGTAATCGAATTAGTGCCTACTTCCAATGATTACTCTAGCTACGCTATAATATTAATATAATATAATTAAATAATATATATTACTCATATAAGAATAATAAAAGATTTGATTGTTTGTAAGTTTGTTTGCAATGGATAAACTAAAAAACTACAATTAAAGTTAAAGAATTTCTGAGTAATATAGGCTATTTTCTTATCCTGAAAACGATTCCCCCGGTGTGGGCCACGGGAGCGAAGCCGCGGGGAAAAGCTGGTATAAAAATATAAACACAATTTTATCTCTTTACTAATTATTAGTTAAGATTACTTATATTGAATGTGTTGGTATTCTATTCAACGCTGTTGGTAAGATTCAGGGTAGACTTGAATATACATCAACATGACCTGCAAACGCAGTTTAGTTTTGATCTAGACAGAAAATCTTAGAATAGGAACAATGTTGGCATGTGATACTTACCTACTAATGCGGATCAGAAGATCATTTATAAGCAGAAGCATACTACGAACGACGGCACTTTTTCGTTTATTGAAACGGCTATGATGGCAGGGTAATCAATTATGTTGGTATGCTGTTGTATGCAGCGGAAGCGGCCTAGTGGTTGGTTCCGTACACTGGCGTCGCGCGTCGCCCCGCATTGCGGATGGAACCATGAAACTTGCAGCTTATTGTCTATGGCGCAAATCGCGACATTATGGCAGCTAACGGCTGTGACGTCACATGTCATATACGCTCCAAAGTAATGTCTTTCTCGCCTTTTATGATGTCGTTTCCTTAAATATGTATTGTTCAATTGTTCTAACATTTATATTCAAAGTAACCAAGCTGACGATATTGCGTTAACATACAATGAAAGTTCATATTACTCAATCTAGGTACTCCATCATTCACGCGTAATAGAATCAATAAGCAATTCATAGATTCATACCCACGGCCCCTCTATTTACACATCATAAACTAAAGTAGGAGGAGCAGAAACAAGAAAAGGACAACGCTTCTCCCTAAAAACGCCTGTTTACACAATACAAACGATAAATAACCCGGACCCCATAGGAAAACGCCAGGAACCCCCATAACATTCCCCTACAAGAAATATTTGCAAAGAATCTTCATCGTTGAAGAATTCCGGGCTAGGAAGACCGTTTTTCAAAACCGCTTGACCCCAATATGATCGTAACATAAATTTTTACAATGTTATAAAGATTTTTCGACAATGACCTCGATGAAACTAACTGTAGGATCGGCTACGGTACACTTAGCACGATATTCGTGAAATACAGTTCTGTGTCGGAGGTGCGTGGGTTGACCAAATTGATGGAACTAGTTTTTACCCGAATGCCGAAGGAGGGTAATGTGTTTATCAGTCTATGTATGTATGTGTGTATATTTGTTCCTATGTGGCTTTCTAGAGACCAAACGCGTTGGCCGATTTTGATGATTCTAACTTCAATCGATTCGTTTTAACCCTGCGAGTGTGACTGGCTACATTTAAATTGGAAAATAAAAAAATGGCGGATTTTGGGCGCCATATTGTGGGGCACCAAATCTTTTTTTTCTTCCAAGCCCATCGTGTGGAATATCAAAATAAAGGGTTTTAAAAGGTGATTTTAAAAATATATAACACATTATGTTATTCAAACATATTATTTTTAAAAGTACCTAATACAAAAAAATAACTAAAATGTTATAAATTTAAAAACTTGGTCACGAGCTGGCTGACCAATACCAGATGTATCCTCCGACTGCACAGTATGATTTTCTTCTTGTTTACGTCTTTTTAGTTCACTTTTTAAGCGGTCGGGTTTTTGTTTCTTTTAACTAACTTTTTTTTCATTTAGAAAAGAGCTTTAACTAAGCTTGGCATCAATTTTATTGTGATAAAATAAAACGGATAAGTCCTTGAGAAACCTAAACGAGGAACAAAAGAAGCATAAAACAGACTGCTAAAGACTAACCTTCACTATTTGGAAACTTTGAAGGAATAATAAAAAGATTAATATTAATATCGCACCAATATCTAGGCCGCTGTATGTCTGTATACATACATATAAAGTAATTGCGCCACGCCAGATTTCTTTGAAATATCGCGGAGACACAAAAAACACAAAGGAAAATATAAAAACTTCGCGTACGTTTTGATGCAAGAATGAAAATGGCGGATGACTCCCCGGATGGCGGGAAAAATGAAATATGGCCGCCGCAAGACCCTGCGTCCCCTGGGCCGGCCGCTACGAACAAAGTGCGCCCTATACGTGTATATTGTAATATTCTTATAGGAGGGTCGCCGCACACCCATTTATTTTATAAGTTCATTGCGTAGGTGTAAAAACGACCTTGTTGGTGAACGTATGAATAGAAATATTTTTACGAAAAAAAAATCTTTCTTATGATACAAAAAATACCATCAGGTAAGAAAATTGAAAATAAACAAGGTGACACTGTTTTTCCCTATCGCGGCGGTAAACGTCTTATGGTTGCTATTTTCGGCACTGATTTCACAGGCCCTGTGGCGCAATGGATAACGCGTCTGACTACGGATCAGAAGATTCCAGGTTCGAATCCTGGCAGGGTCGCAAATACCTTTTTGTTCATTTTGTTAAAGTTTTCATTAAAATTACTATCAAATTTAAATTAAATAATTTGTTAATGAGAAAATAAAATTATATTAAAATTTTGTTGAGATTTTAAATGGAAGATTTGCCAAAATCAAGGCTGCAGATTAAACAATAAAATCTCATTAACCATGCATTAAGGTGCTAACACACGGACTGACGAAACGCCACAACATTCTACAGTCCACACATTTCCATACATATTAATGTGGCGAGGATGAATTGCTCAAACTAAATAAACCTTGTTTTGCGGCTTTGTCATGTTAATCTGCGCTGAGCGAGACAAGTGGCCTAATTAAAAAAATCGAACAATTAGTGATGGTTTTCATGTCGAATGAATTAGTCGATTAATCAAAAACGACGCCAAAAAAGAAAAACAATTTTAACAGAAGACAGTAGACCTCTTTATGATTTACAAAGGCACAAGCCAACTTAAATATTCTGCCTAAGTGTTATAAACGAAGCATTTATACACGAGCCATTGTAGTTTCCTTTGAAGCCATTAATTAACTGTAACACTTTAATTAACCGTTGTTAGCAAATAATTGCCTCATACACTTTTACGCGAGAATCGATACTCTCTATCCTTGACCCAAATAGCCTTACTTCCTTACCAATATAATATATTAAGGTTGTCTGTGCTTATTTTCAGGTCAAGGCCTTGAATTCCGTAGTATCAAAGGTAATTTTTCGTTATGCAGCAGAATATAAATGTAGACTACACCACAGATAATACAATACTAGCACTACACCCTAGCGTGATCGGAAACATTGCTCACACGAAAAAGCAGGTGGATACTTACTGTTTATTTGAACAGCTCTTTGTGCTTCGCGAATGCTGGTTAATAATAGATTTTGAAATTTATATGAAGTCTATTCTAAAATGGAATGTTCACTGCGTTTCTTTCGGCCTGTATGGCTAGCGGTTTTCCAGTGTAGATTAAACTGCGGGCTGCACTAATAATATTGTTTTATCGTGGTCGTTTAAGCGCACCGTTTTGTTTACAACAAGTAATAAGTTTAGTAATTTGCGGTTTACAACAAAAAATCTTCATTTGAACAACTTTCTTTTGGTTCGCAATTGCAATCTGACCAGTTACAAGTAACAATTTCTTTAGTACCATTTGATTTTGTTTTATCCCTTTACGGCGCAATACCGTGTTTTTGTATTTTTTTATTGACAATAGATTCAGACTAGCTATATAATGATGGGAAAAAAATTAAAAAAAAAATGTAAGAATAGGATTTTTATTAAAAAAAAACAAAAAAAATTTGGTAGGGAAAGTATTAAAATATAACACATAAAATGCATGGGTATACCACATAAAATAAAATAATTCTTCGAAGCATTTGATATTGTAACTATCGTTTATGGCGTATACAATTCCCCAATGTTAACGCGGTATTGGCTTTGCCGTACTGGTCCGCTCGGTACCAGAATATTGGACAGTTGTGTTTGCAAAATATTTTTTTTTTTTACATATCCTATGTAGGTTATGAAGAAATTCTAACCATCAATTTTCTATGTAAAAATAATTTTTAAACATCCAAGTCGTTATGGAGGAGTATGCAAAAAAAACCGGTCATGTGCGAGTCGGATTCGCGCACGAAGGGTTCCTTACGATTATCGCAAAAAACGGCAAAAAAGTCACGTTTGTTGTATGGGACCCCACTTGAATATTTATTTTATTCTGTTTTTAGTATTTGTTGTTATAGCGGCAATAGATAAGCAACATTTGTAAAAATTTCAACTGTCTAGCTATCACGGTTCATGAGATACAGCCTGGTGACAGTCAGACAGACAGACGGACTGCGGAGTCTTAGTAATAGGGTCCCGTTTTTACCCTTTGGGTACGAACCCTAAAAAGCGAAAAAAATATCGTGCTGTTAATATTTTTTTTATGTTTCACAAGTAATGTACATGAATCAATAATAAATACATAATTTTTTCAAACCTTTTAACCTAGCCGTTACTAAGGAGTACGAGTATGCTTTAGAAAGTAACCGTTATACGGCACTAAAGTAAGGGCCTTAAGCAAGCTCCTTTAAACAAACAAACATCATTACTCTGCTGCCCTTATTCCATCAAATTTATTAGGGGTCACAGCAACATGTCCTCTCCTTCCATAAAATAAACATAAAACTAATCTTCCTTTTCTCTCCTTCCGCAGATAAATCTTCGGTTAATTCTGGTATCCGGCAAAACGAAGGAGTTTGTGTTCAGTCCTGTTGACTCAGCGGGTGACATCGCGATACATGTCTACGACAACTGGCCTGAAGGTAATCACACACTTCTTTTTAGTGTCCATGATTCCATTTAGGTACATATGTCATACAAATTTCGACTAGTAGTCAACCACGTCGGCTGCGTCAGCGTTGACCTGACTCAAAGGTCTTTATTTGTGCAGGTGTTTTTGCACAATGATGAGGTTTGTGGCATGGTTCCACAGTTGCGATGTGGGTCATTGGAGTACATCCATCTGAGATCTGACCTAGTTTTTTTATCCCTCGTTAACCAATGGTTTAAAATTTCGGTAAAACGAGTTAATTCATCAATTGTTAGTCTAACAAGTGGTCAAATATTTAACTCTTTATATTATCATTTGTGAGGCAAATATTTGATGAAATAATGCATATAAGTGAAATCAGAATCCATTGGTTAACATTATTTAATTATGGTTGAGTTAACTAGGGATCAAAAAACTGTTGTACCTGCATCATTCATCTACAACTAAAACCTGACTGCATGAGACTTTATCCCTTGATGGGCCTTAAATGTGCTTGTCTGCAGAACTCTTTTATCTAAAATGTGTGGAGGAAATGTTTTCAAATTACCCTGATATAAAACTTGATAGCTTACAAATTCGGAAACGCCACGTATCGTTCTTTAAGTGTTACGGGCTTTGTCTACAGCGCCGTATATGTATTCTTTAATATCTTAAAACACAATACACGATGCCTTACTGAGGTATATTTTAACATCCTGAAATATATGAGATAATATGCGGGGATTACGGCAATTTAGAATCAATTTAGATAGATTAGATTTCATTTACGAATAATGGAATAAAATATTATTGTGAGTAGTATTATATTATTACTGTCTCTCTCCAATCAACGTATAGTTGAATGTCACCTTAAAAGGTTCAGTGGATGTAACTTTCCTTGAGATTAACTTCATGATCACTAAGATGTCTACTGCTGTACGAACACTTTCTTCAAAGACTGCCACAGGGAACAGTCTTGGGACATTTCTTGAATTCGGTAAATATCATTGTTAAAAATATAATGATCAGTCTAACTACCTTTAAAATATTTACACGAACACATTAACATATAAATTCCAAATTAATTCACTCACTACTTCATAATTAACTCACAGCTGCAGAATTTTGAACATTTGTATCACAACCCAACTGTGAAATTACTTTCGAATCAAATCAATTTGTGTCTGTTTTGGCCTTAATTCACTTAGCTTTGAACAGTTGCAGCCGATATTTACTGTATTCAGCAGGGGACTATAAATAGCTGGTTTGCTGATGTGTGCAGAGCATGGCTGGTTGGTTATGAGTGCCCTACGGATATGCAAATATGTTTGCTGTGTCATGTAGTGGTCTGCAAATCTGCAAGAGGGTTTAGAATTGGTGTTCATTTGTGTGCTTATGTACTTTATAGTATTAACATTACCCCCTGTAACCGAACGGGTAAGGTGGATGTATACCTTTATTCAGCCAGGTTTGGTTATAAAGCCAGGTAAGTCGATATCTTCTAGAAGACGTTTGGCGTTATTAGCCTGGGTTGTTGTTAGGGGTTTGGGGGTTTGGTTTTTAGCAAGTTCGCAATTAGTTATTCAGGTGGACCATTGTGCGTGGGCCATGGCGGCCGTTTGGTGGTTATTCCAACCAGCCCATCTCCCTCCAGAAGTTAATTAGAGCTCCTGGTTTTCTCAGAACATCTGTGTAAGATCTGGGTGACCCGAGGGTTTGTGTTCTTATCTGGGTGACATCTGTGCATTCAAAGAACACGTGTGCGACGGTTTGCTCAGCCTCCATGCACGCCCTGCACACAGACTGTCCGTTATGCCTATTGTGTGGAAGTGTTTGTTAAGTGAGCAGTGTCCCGTGATGGTCCCCGTCATCAGGCGCAGGCCATTACTGTCCAAGCTTAATAAACGCCTGGTTAGTCTACTATCCAAGGATGGCAAAGCTTCTTTGGACTGCCTGCCAGCCCAGTGTCGAGGTTTGCCTGGGTTTGTCTGATTAATTTCTTCAGGTGAGATTGTGGTCAAACGCGAGCCTTTCTTCACACTTCTCAATATTATAGAGAGACCGAATTTTGAGAGATTTTTCAGACGTTTATTGTACAACTACACCTGTTTGAAAAAATCTTTCACCATTTGTAAGGTACATTATTCCAGGTGGTTATAGGCTCTAAATTATTAAGACCAAGGCAAAGCTAGGGCCAGGGGGGTGTCACTCCGCAGTTTAGGTACGATCGGCCGGCGGTACCTTGCAGAGGGAATAACGCATTAGGTTGCCGCTTACCGCTCGGCTCGCACGTTAGCCACGTTATTTATATTATGCAGCAAATAACGATGACTTCTAAACGTACTTCTAAGGCCTTTAAAAGATATTGTTGTATTTACGGGTGTTTAAATAAAGCAAAGAACAATGAATCGATATTAAGTTTTTTTAAAGTACCGAAAGATTTTGAAAGGTAAGCTATTTTGTTGTACCTATTTAAATCATTACATAAATAATCTGTAACTATCGGTAGTAGGTGCATAATGTGTACGAGTTTTGTATAAAAATTTAAGCATTTTGGTGTTCCTAAAAGAATGAATAGGTGTGTGAAATACCTAAATAGGTACCCACCTACTTAGATATTTTAGATTTTCGTGTTGTTTACAAATATAATTTGATTTGTTTTTTTTTATTGAATGGTTACTGTTTTGTTAACATAAAAATAAACGCTTTAGATCCAGTTTAAAATAAATTATAATTGCCTAAGTAGTTACCTACTTAGCCTATGAATTTACCAATAGCCTAAAAATATTTCGTAAGAGATCTTCAAGCCAACTTTAAATAAACTAACAAAAAATATCACTAAAGAATAAACAAAGAGGTAGGTACCTATACTCAATTTGAAATAACATTAGACGTCTTTACAACTCGTTTTACAGCCCGTTCAACCGATTTTGTGTTCTATCTCGTACACATAAGGATGATATAAAAAGCACAAATCTGTTACCAAAACCAACTGTTTACTACAGCTTCCATATTTTGTCGTATCACCAACGCAATAGAAGTCAAAACCGATTGACCGGGCTGTAAAATGGGCTTATTTAAATGTCTAATGTTATAGTAAATGAAGTTTAGGTAACCTAGTTTTCATTTGTTAAGTACCAAACAAAATGACGGTATATAATATTCATTGTCTATCTACCTACTTGACCGTGTAATCATAGGCATCAAACATAAGAAAGATTACGTGGTTAAGTAGGTAGATAGTGGATGTAAGCGAAAGCGGCAAGTCGACAACCCTTACGAGCCGAGTCAAACCGCGCCAGACAGCGACGGAGATACGCATTAGAAGAGAACGGCAACGTTTAGGTGAATATCACGTTAGGCACTGAGCGCTTATGCGAGCTGAATTGCACTTTGTTGCTAACTAGCAGGAGTCTCTATTTCAATTAATTGTTGCACGAAGTGAGTCTTCTGTACTTGTACAGGTCCCGTCACGTAAAAAGAACGCTGAGCGACAGTGGAGGGGATGTGTCTGCGCATGGGTACTGTCGCGTTCTAAAGTACTAGGATATTGTTTTATAATATAAGAGTAATTGTTTTATTGTAGAATCATAATAGGTACTTTCTAGCTACTTAGTACTTTAGAAGAGGTTGGATTTAAATTATATAATGTTTACTTGAGCATTATTTTTTATTTCGATCTTATTATTATAAATATCTTATCATTATAAATTATCAACTGCTCCTTTCTCAACTTCTTTCTTCATAAAATAATAGATACTATCATCAATAATAAATAAAATCAAAAAATCAATTAATCATTTTTCATTCCTTCATTTTTAAAAACAATCGTCGTGCAAAGAAAGTTGTGTGTGCGGCTGTATTTTGGCAGCGAACGAAGCGTGATCTCTGCGCGGGAAGCATGGGTCAACTGACGAACCAATAGCGTGCGCGCACAGAAACACTGGCGGAGCATGCCCCCGTCGCGCCCCCTTCATACCACCAGTTTGATCGATAAATCGCTCACTGCGCAGATTCAAGGCCAGCGTTCTTTTTACGTGACGGGACCTGTACTATTATTTATTCTGTGCTAGGGCGGGGCACTAGTCAATAATAATAAAAAATATGACAAGTTTAAGTCTGTTTGGAAATCTGCTGGTAATATTATCATTCAAATTAGTTGCAAGATAGCAGGATTCTTTCTCACTAGTTGGTCAAGGTGATAACTGTATGAGAAGTATTATCTCTGTAAAACTGTCCAAATACTACAATAGCACAGTTAAGTCTTTGTTTTTCTGTTTTGGCATAAAATTGTAAGTAATTACAGTCATATGACTGAAATGAGACTTGCTATAAATGGTATAAACTGTTAAATCTGTGCAAAGCTATTTTACAGATAACAATTTCGGCATTGAAAACTGCAAACAAAATGTTGCAAGCTGCAAGATTAAGAAATAAAATCTATGTAGTAATAAAAATCTTAATTCTATTTTTTACAAGTCTAGTTAGTGCCAGTTTTTTTTATCCCTAGTTAACTTAACCAATCGTTAAATATATTTATATTAGCTTACCAATGGTTGCAAATTTCGTTAAAACACCATTTTTTTTTTAGTTGTTATCCTCACAAATGGTCAAATAAGTTGGAAAGTAAATTATTTGACAGTTTGTTAAACTACAATTGACGAATAAACGCGTTTTACCGATTCTTGTAACCTTGTATTGGTTAACATATTTAACCATTAGTTGAGTTAACTACTGATCAAAAAACTGGGCTAGTTAATAAGTATTTGTGGGTCAACTTTTGCAACCGAATTTTAAAACAGTTATCCCCAACAAAATTGAAAAAAAAAGGCTATTTATAAAATATTATTTAGAAATTTTATTATAAAGTATTATTTAGATGCAAAATTAATAAAAACTCTGACGGGTACACTTATAGGTTATTTATAGCCAAACGTGCTCTATTGTCGATCACATTATCGCTTACCATCAGGTGAAATAGGGAGATATCAAATGCAAGCAATGCAATATTGAAAAAAAAATGTAATACAAAAAAAACAAACAGAACCTCCTCCTTTTTGGAAAGTCGGTTAAAAAATTATACCGATTTACAAAACAAAACACCTCAAGCGAAAAATAACTTTCTTTTCGGAAGTCCGGTAAATTTTTTTGTTGGAAGGTTTTTAATTTATCTCTTTTTAGTTTTGGTACCTTATATTGCCATGAAAATTATTTATAGCCAGAGGGCTTCTCATAACAGTTCCAATAAGCCTAAACACGACTGGGATACATTGTTTTGTTACGGAGTTCGGTGCCTACCTTCCGGCTTCATCACCAGGTCAGTTCGACGGTATCATTTTCATTAGACCCATTTATTTAAATTTGCTTCATCACAGTCATTAACTATTCGAGGCATTGATGTATTAAAAAGAGGAAGATACGTTACGTGCTAACATCGCGAGCCTGGGCTCCGCGCACGACTACATGCACCGCAACTCACACATCTGTATTCAGTGTCATCACCAGTCCCAAACCTACAGTTACCGATAGACAAGGACAAAAATAGGAGATGGCGCTGTAGTGCGAGCGAAATCGCGTTTGCTGCCGAATGTTAACCGAATGTTTACTATTATGAATGAAATGACACGTATCGTGTCTCACACGCATGTTTTTAATATCTATCTCGCTCTCACAAATATGGCGAAGCAAACATTAAAAATTATTGTAATTTTCAACAAATTAACATTTTTAACTGTTCTTACGAGTGGTAAGTGATCCCGTGTGACTTATTTTTCTTCCTGGTATTATTTAAACAGTGTTTAGCTACACAAGAAGTCATTTTGATGCGTATTTATTACAAAAAAAAACACAAAAGCACTGAAATTATTGAGCTGTGAGATCAACCCTGTGCCGTGCGCGACTGAGTGCCCGCTACGGGCATTCACTTAGTTTAGTGTGTCCACTTACCATATGATACTCTCCGAATGCAAATACTTGCCATGTTGATGAAAATACCCCTCAAGATACAGGTTGCCCTAGTTTGAGAGGGTTCATTACACAATGGTTACAATGGCATTCTTACAATGTAGCTGTACGTGTATGTAAACTGTAATGTAACCTTTTTTGCACCAATAAACATTTTTATTTTATTATTATGTCCTTTATTGATTTCTTTACTTATTTACTACATTTTTAAATATTTTTTAAAAATAAATTACAAAAGAAAAGCAAATAGAGGTCATCCGGTATCGGGAACAGGGTCCAAGGTACCGGTGGTTAGGGCTCCAGAGACAGGAACCTCCTAACAATGCGAGCGGTATCGCGGAGTACTGCCTTCTGTATCAGACCCTTGATTTAACCGCCCAATGACAGCCTTGACAGATGGTCGTCGAGGCTTTTGGCCATCAGGCCGTTGGCCGTAGCGACAATTGGCACAATAATCGCCGAGTCCACATTCCACATGTCGACAACCTCGTGTGCTAAGTCGAGATACTTGATTTGTTTCTCTTTCTCAGCTTTCACGAGGTTCTCGTCATGCGGGATTGTGACATCGATTATCATTGTGCGGCGCGCTAATCGGTCTATCACCACTATGTCCGGCTTATTGGCAACAATAGTCCTATCAGTGATGATAGACCGATCCCAGTACAACGTGACATGGTCATTTTCGAGAACTGGGTCAGGCACATACTTGTAATACGGTACCACCGATTCCATTAGATTGTACTTCAAAGCAAGTTGGTGGTGAATAATCCTGGCCACTTGGTTATGTCTGTGCAAGTATTCTCCGTTAGCCAGACGAGAACAACCAGAGATAATATGTCTGGTTGTGTATGGGCGGTGGCATGCCCGAGACACGTCAACCCATCCTTTATTATATGTCTCCGGTAGTTTTGCGTCAGGATAACTTCGTCCATAATTGCACAGACAAAACCTTCAGTCTCCCCGAAAAGGTCACCGAAACGTAGCCAGGATACGGACGCTGGGAAATCTACATCGGGCCCATGGAGAGCCCGATAGAAGCGTCCGTGTAGCTCCTTATTATTATTTCATTTGATCCGTGCGGCACTTTTTATTTAGCCACGAGCCATTTTGGAGTAATTTAGTATGTAGCAAATAAGTTTGAAAGTTCGATAGTTCTATGTTAGATCTCCAACTAATGCAATGTTCCTCTACATAACCATCGTCAAAGTTGTAAGGCTATGTTGACGAGAGCAATTAGCAACCACGCCCGTTGGTATGGAGATCGGAGCGGGTTAGTTACCTACTCCACTTGAGAGTATAAACTAAGATTTGCATCCGCAAGCTTTGGTGTTCTCTCATTTGTTGTGGATTGGTATGACATGTTTGATACGTGATGCTGTTACAGACATGCAAATGCAACCACGTCACTTATTTTTTTCACTTTCAGTCTGTTTACCTGACTGAAGAAAGAAGAAAATGATTTATTAAGATATGACGATGTTTTTTTTAACCGACTTCAAAATAAGGAGGCGGTTTTCAATTCGTCCCGATTACGCAAAGACACCAGGACCGATTTGGAAAATCTACTTTTGTTTGAAAGGGTATATAATACTGCCCAGGTGGTCCCATTTTCGTCATTAAGTCAGAATCTGATGGGGGAATTCCATGGGAATCGAGGGACCTCCTCAAATTTTATAGGATTTTTACATAGCGATTTTGGTATTTTCATCAACATGGCTAGATTGGAATTCGATCCCAGAAAATTTCGGAAAAGGCTTTCTACTGCTAAAACGAGATTTTAAGATTGCCCTAGTAGACGGCACGAACTATTTTGTGCGCGGGGTTAAAATGCATGCTATATCAACCGACAACACGTACGAAAGAGATAGATGCTGTGATGAGCAGTAAGAAGCTAGTTCGCGTGCGCGGGATTAAAATGCATGCTATATCAACCGACAACACGTACGAAAGAGATAGATGCTGTGATGAGCAGTAAGAAGCTAGTTCGCGTACGAATTACACACTTTTAAAAATTTGTTGCGAAATGGATGATGATTTAGGACGAAACCGAGCGCGCGAAATTTATAAACAGGTCTTTGGGAGTATGGATATCATGAAAAAACTACTAAATGTATCAGTTCAAAATAAAATTATTTGCATTGTTGAACTACTAATCTATCCCTGTATGGTGACTGTTTTGCAATTTTCTTTCTTCTTATGGTATTTATTTGCGCCCAAAGATGCGTTAAAATTAGTGTTGAAATGTGGAACTTTCGACGCTCATAACTTTCAATTATTATTTTTTCCTTTTTTGTTTCCATACAGGGCTAGATAATTATTTCGAACGTACACCGTCAAACAGTGGAGTAATCGCTAGACTAAGTTTGTATGGAAGAATGATCGACTAAAGCAACCTTAAACGAGAATATAAAGTCCCGTTCATACAAGGTTCTACCATTGCGCCTTTACGTGTCTTGAAATGCTAAAAAGAAGCGATATTAAAAATGTTCCCTGATACTTCTCACACAACACGTAGAGAATTCTTACAATTCCTCGGATTTTATGCTATGGTAATTTTATTATGTTTTTGTCGGTTCCTTTTTATCGTTCGTTTCATAAAGGAGAGAAGTACGTACTTATACATAACAGTATGTTGGGCTTTACTTATGAAATATTAAATCATATCAATGATACGAGCCACGAACACGTTTCTTTGCTGTTCTTTGTGCTATAAAGTTACTGTATTGTCCCGTATTCTATTTGACTATTATGGTATTGAATTATAATAATGATTTTCCATCGTTTTTCCTGATTTTGTGCGTCAAATGCGGTCTTGGGGAAAACAAATTATTTATACAAGAAAAAAAGTATTGACGCAAATGTCAACAACGACCACAAGCAGGTATCTAAGATACTTCCACACACAATATGAAATTGGAATTTGCTAAAAAATAATCAACGCCATGTCAACAGGCCCCGCATTGGGCCCGCGTGGTGGATTACGGCCCATTCCCTCTCACAGAGAGGAGGCCTGTGTCCCAGCAGTGGGAACATTAATAGGCTGATGATGTGTGTGTGTGATGTGATGTCAACAGGAATCAAAACATATTTTTTGTCTAAGATTATTTAGCACATAATCACAGAAAAAATACTCAATTAGTATAAACGGAAGTGTCTACCATAATACAAATATGTTTTTGTATCCGTCTAATCCAAAAACACATGGTGCGTCTGACACGTGGCTAACACACACATTCGTGCAATTGTAAAAAAATAAAAAGCCGGCCAAGTGCTAGTCGGACTCGCGTACGAAGGATACCGTACCATTATCGCAAAAAACAGCAAAAAGATATGTTTTTTGTATGGGAGCCCCACTTAAATATTTATTTTATTCTGTTTTTAGTATTTGTTGCTATAGCGGCAACAGAAATACATCATCTGTGAACATTTCAACTGTCTAGCTATCACGGTTCATGAGATACAGCCTGGTGACAGACAGACAGACGGACCGCGGAGTCTCAGTAATAGGGTCCCGTTTTTACCCTTCGGGTACGGAACCCTAAAAATCATGAGCAAATGTGAGCTTGTTGGAAGAGCTCTGCCTGAGGGCAGTTGTCGGGCTCGGATAGGTGTGAACATGCCATTAAGTTAGGTTTAAACAATCATTGGAAGTCGCAAGTGGGTACGCAGAATAATCGGATAGGTGTGAACATGCCTTTAAATCGTAGTAGTTGTAATTACCTAATGTACTATAATTTTATTGTTTGGCTCCGGGCTGTGATCTTGTAAAAACATAATAATCACAGCTTGTTAGCTTGGCAAAAACATATCTATTATCTTGTAGTTTTTTTGGCACGAATACGTGGTTCAAATTTAAACTTTTTATTGGTTTAGTAGTAGTTCCTAAAATTCCTAATCGATTTGTAATTTATGCTCTGCTAAAGCCTCCAAATAAAACAGTATAGAGTGTATGCCACATGCGTCATGTTAAAATCATCAACGAAACCTTATGGTTCTTCTGGTGTAAGTAAATTAATAAGTAAATTATGATTGGAATAAGTAAGAATTGCCTCCACGTTATGATAATGAGAAAATGAGAAAAAGTGAGTCTTTGGTTAACCAAAGATTTCTTTTTTAATTTTTCTTACAAAATAGTAAAAAAAACCCGACTGCTTAAAAGCAAACTAAAAAGACGTAAACAAGAAAAAAATCATGCTGTGCAGTCGGAGGATACATATTCGCGAGCTGGCGGACCTAAACCAGATGTATCCTCCGACTGCACAGCATGATTTTCTTCTTGTTTACGTCTTTTGTTTTTAAGCAGTCGGGTTTTTTGATTTTTTTAATTAACTTTATTTATTTACAACATTTTAGTTATTTTTTTTGGAATTAGGTACATTTAGACATATAAGTGTTATATATTTTAGAAATCGCCTCTTAAAATCCTTTATTTTGATACCCCACACGATGGGCTTGGAAGAAAAACAATTTTTTTCCCCACAAAATGGCGCCCAAAATCCGCCATTTTTGTTTTTTTCCAATTTTAATGTAGCCTGTGACACTCGCAGGATTAAGACGAATCGATTGACGTAAGAATCATCAAAATCGGCCAACGCGTTTGGTCTCTAGAACGCCACATAGGAACAAACATACATACATAGACTGATAAACACATTACCCTCCTTCGGCATTCGGGTAAAAACCGGCCAAGTGCGAGTCGGACTCGCACACGAAGGGTTCAGTACCATTATCGCAAAAAAACGGCAAATAGAAATACATCATCTGTGAAAATTTTAACTGTATAGCTATCACGGTTAATGAGATACAGCCTGGTGACAGACAGACAGACAGACAGACGGATCGTGGAGTCTCAGTGATAGGGTCTCGTTTTTACCCTTTGGGTACGGAACCCTAATAATAGAGTCCCGTTTTTACCCTTTGGGTACGGAACCCTAATAATAGAGTCCCATTTTAACCTTTGGGTACGGAACCCTAAAATACCTTCAAAATAATTCCTTCAACCACAGAAAATCAAACAACGCAGTCGCATGCACAACGAAAATTAAGCCACTATCTATATACCAAGCTTGAAGTTAACTTGTAGAAAACTTCTTAAGATTTCCACTGAAGGAAAAGTCTCAATAAAATGCCTTAGTTTATCTACCACGTAAATACGTAGATAGGTAGATATTTATCGGTGGCGCACAACGTTGTTCGTGTTTGTGGTGCACAAATTATTGTCGCTGGGGCTAGCGATAGTGGCGCCTCCTGGTGGCTTGTGATTTATGGCCGAAGCTTGTTTGTTTGGCTAGTGGTTTGTTAGGGTCAGTTTGAAGAGAGTCATGGTATGGCATGGGCGCCGGCAGGATTATTTTCAGGGGGGTGCATGGCTTCAAATCTTTATTACATCGATCGATCTTTTGCCCATTCATACAGATAAAACACTAACTTTGTCGACTAATGCATACAAAAATTTGAACTGCAGAAGGTTGCTATAGTAGTCACAGCGGATCTTTGTGTCTCTGAAGTTGGCTCTGCGAAACATTGCGCAAGAAACAGTTTGTCATCTAGTATACTGCATACAGTAAGCGAGATAGGACGATGCGACAAATGTAAGCGAGTGAAAGAGGCAGTTATACTGTGCTATCTTCTACTTCAACATTGACACATAAATAGCAACTGCGTCTCTGCGTTGTTTGTGTCACTTGGTGTCCTGCAGCTTGCAGCCAACTTCAGATACACAAAGATCCACTGTGACAGCGAGCGAAAGGAGCTCGAAAACTAGCACCTCACTTCGGATATGCTAGGCTCTACATATATTTTTATTAGTTTTGAATGTTTTTGTTAAATTTACTGAAAGCCAGGGGCGTGTAAGTGCACCTCCTTGCATCCCCCTCCAGGCGCCCATGGTAGTAAGGTCTACCTCTAATCCGATAGCCTTCAAAACAAGAGTTAAACGGCATCTGTCGTTTTCCATCAGGCGGGATCGCAGACAAAAGCGGGCTGATCAAAAAAAGAAACCTATCTAATTATACCTCAAAATTTGGGGTGACATAAATTAATTAAATGTGTTCTCACGTGTTCTCGATATCAAAGCTACAACGATTTCATGATAAAACAAACAGCTGAATAAATTGCAATGTGCTGAATGAACTTTTCAAAATATATTCACTTTTGGAATACATATTTCCTTTTAAAATATTGCTAAAAGTAGGTCGTTTCAAACTTTCAAACATCTGTGTAGTTCGCTTTTCGCTGCGCAGTACCCTACCCATCACCCACGCTTTCGCATGATATATTGCTAATGTGCAACGATTATACCGATTCCGAGCCGCTATTAGGTTTGATTCTAACTGTATTCCCGGCAAAAACCATCAATATTTTATGCAAAAAAGTATAAAACTAGAGAGTACATGGTTTTACGCTTACCACCCCTATACTTAGTTCAAGGCATCACGCGATTTACAGCCACCGATTGCCATAGCCTTCCCTTGCCTTACAAGTTACACTAGCTAAATTACTGCCTAACACACCCTGCCTAGCAATTTTATTCTTGACTACAACTTCGCCCGCAGCTTATCCCGAATCAAATTTTTTTCCGGGATATAAAATATGTAGCCATATGACAATTTGCAATGGTATGGCTTTCTGTCAGTGAAAGTATTTTGAAATCGGATGAGTTAATTTGGGAAATTGCGAAGTTAAAACTTACAAACTTTATGTGCTTCATTATTATATTAAAATTAACTACAATGTTTATCAAAGCCTTCATTAAAATTTCAAACAAAATTCAATTTGACGACACCTATTTGATAAACAAGGTTAAACACGTCACAGTAAAATATTATTTCAGAACTTGCAACGATTTAATACAGCGCCATCTAGTTATCGCAGCGTAACTACTTAGAGCCGTATGAATGTTACATCTGTGTTTGTACGATTCACTGTAGTGTGTGTAGACGCGCGCCGTCAATAGGCATCAACGTTTACGGCACTACAAACGTCGCCTCCATAGCTCAGGGGTTAGAGCACTGGTCTTGTAAACCAGGGGTCGAGAGTTCAAATCTCTCTGGGGGCAGGTTTTAAAATAACTTTTGATTAATTTTAGTGTGTCTTTTCTTTATTTTTTTATGTGTAATAGAGATATTTTAAATGTTTTGTCAAGTATTATTTTTGTGTTTTTCACAAGATCTTTGGACGCACTTTATAGGCTTCGTGATTCACGTTCACGCTACATATTTTTATATTTTTTGTAATTAAGTTAATGTATTAATCAAAGCTGGTATTACAAATCTTTTAGGTATGTTGGGAGTCGAATCTCAGTTCCTTTAAAAGCCAAGAGGGAAATGCAGCTCATCCATATTTCATCATCACAATAAGGAGAAAGCTAAGCTAACATTATTTCCTGAACATGGGCTTACCCACTCATTTCCCTATACTGGGAAAAACAATAACTAAGGAATATTTTTGGTACCTAGCATGACAAACAGGTGTTTTTGATCCTTTATGGGCTAAATTCTGGTTTAATGTACTAAATATATGTTTCTTTTTGGTAATTTACGTGGCCAACGTATCTCTGACATGAAGACAAGGCTGAACAAACCTAAACATGTTCTTTGTAAAAATAACATGTCCTAATCATTCCACGTTACATTTTCCAGCGGACTGGGCGACGGAATGCGTGTCGCGCGCGGAGATCCTGCGGCTGATCTACCAGGGCCGGTTCCTGCACAGTTCGGTGACGCTGGGCGCGCTCGGCCTGCCGCTGGGCCGCACCACCGTCATGCACCTCGTGCCGCGCGAGCATCTGCCCGAGCCTAACTCACACGGTAAGACAACGTAACCTTTTTTAATCATAAAACACAGGTCTTGAGAGTTCTTTTATTGCCCAGGCGTATGGCACTTTAGAGGATTTCATTTTTAACCATTGAACATTACCTGCCTGAAACTTCGTTTATTTCCCCAAGTGCCCGTACACTTTCCACCGACGCTGCAATAACGTGGCCACCTACGGCTACTGGGCTCCAACAATCTAAAGAATTTAACCATTGACTCAAAAAAGATTGGAAAGATTATCCTTTCCAAAACTCTTCAATATCATCATTATTGTACTGGAGCTATCACACTAATATTATAAAGGCGAAAGTTTGTGAGTTTGTTACTTCTTCACGCTCAAACGAATCGACGGATCTTGATGAAATTTGGCACAGAGATAGATTATCTTAGATAAAGTACCTATAGATTAAGCCTTAAAATGAGCTTGATTGATAGAGCGAGATGGCTAATTTGCAGCTCCATGTAAATAATAAGGACAAAAGATTATTTTTTGTCTTTGTCACCATGGCCGGTTTCTGTTGTTTGTCAAACTCTAATATAATGGCAGGTTTGACAAACAAACTCGGTTTTGCTTGATTTTCTGTGATTTCGTGGTATTATATGTTAATTGAGACAAGGAATTTGGGTTATTTATAGATAATAAGTGTCAGTGCGATGGTGGGTTGTAGTGTTCTTGTTCTTGTTGTAACACCAGAACTAACTATTGTTGTCTCATGTGCGGCCACGCCAGGGCTTAATCTATAGGTACTTTATCTAAGTAGATTATAGTCTGGAATAGCACATAGGAAACGTTTTATCCCGAATATATTCCCTTGTTTTATATAAGTGGAAGATAGAGATGAAGCTTAGCGCCATATAGTCATCGGCACGTAACTTGGCAAGAGTTGTTAGATGCGCACAAGTCATTTTTTAGGTCTCTTTGGTTACCAAGCAGGACGCGGGGTACGTTTAGGGGGTCGGAACGGTCCGAGCGCGCGTTTGGTTGGTCAGTTGACACAAGGATCAACTGACCAATCAAGTCGCGTCCACGTCCCGTTCGCTCTATATGGTGGTTGGTCAGTTCGCGCACTATGCGCAAGTTTACCCCCACTACGCCAAAACCTTGCCAAGTTACGTGCCGATTACTATACCTTTTTTTACAACTGAAACGATTGTCACTTTGAAACACTTCTCTGTAAGACCCTGTATGGGTTGGTAAAGCCCGCCCTGTAACTATATCAACGCGATCAATGAATTTACTTTACAAATCGGCTTTGCATGTCTTATAAAAATATAGAATAGAATTATCCTTAATTCTGAACACATTAGGGAAGAAAATACTTTACATTAGAAAATGTATTACACTGCTTTTGTTTTGACGAACATTTAATATGACATGTTTCCATCAGATAAATGTAGTTTGGTACTCCATAGACTCCATAGTTCATTAAAATAATTTGGCTATTTATAGTATTTTAAGTTTTTATTTTTATTCTGTGGTATTAATTTGTGGCAACTTGGTTCATAGTGCAGTAATTAGTGGCCAGGCTATTTTTCCATTAACACAGAAAAATAGCTAGAACGTTGTGACTAAAACTAAGGCTTGTTTTGCAGAAGTCCGGTGGACCTAACGATTCCTATCCCGTTCCCTACTTCCCTCTTCCTTTTTAGTAAGTCGTTATAATACCTTGTACTACTTACTGTACTACTCATTAGTTTTAGTTTCAAGCCAAAATTGATTAGCCAAAAGCTCCAGATACGACTGTTTCAAATTGTAGTACAAGACACCAAAAATTGTATGAGAATATCTTGATCCTCAAATCGTGTGGGGATTGTTTTTATTTTGTTTTTTGCCAAAATTAGATTTTCTACTGCCCTTAGTTGAGTTGTCTTCACACAAGTATAGCAGCTCAAGGATCGATTGCCTGCAAAGTCCCTTTACAGATTTTCAATGTACATATAAGCTGTGCGCAGAAAGTTTGCCGATGATTAGCTCTCCCGTGCACAGCGAGAGTCGAACGTCAGAGTGACGTCATCGGCAAACTTTCTGCGCCCAGGCAGTACCTGAGCGGGATTTTGTATTGGCAGTACCTGTAGTGTAAATTTAGCTTAGAGAGTATTTTAGATTTGTTTTCATAAAAAATTTACACTTATCCTTCTGTTTGCTTCCAGATCAAAGGCAAAAAAGTAAAGGTGGTTCTAGCAGTTGTTGTTCAGCGTCGTGCTGCATATTGTAATGGCTTCCTGTGTGAGGGAGACGCACTTACACGAGCGGCAGGGGGTGCCACAGACAGCGACGTTGCCGGGGGACGGACTCCAATGTGTTCAGTGTAGAAAGCCAGGATACCATGTCGCCCAGAACAATCCTTGTGATGTTTTTAAATGAAGTAACAAATTAAAAAGTTTGCGTAGCTCACTGATATCTTTTATTGTCAATTTTCGTAGTATTAATTTAATAAAATCATGCACAATGTACGAGACTTTAAAAGATGTAAACGCACATCGTTGAGGCTTCGTTTGAAAATGTCGCAAGTACGGTCGTGAGCGCTGTTACGTTTCGACAACATTATGGATAGCTTTATAAAACGATACTGTATATCTCACCGCGTAACTTATAGCTCGTTTTATAGATATCATGCTGCCCAAATTACGTTAAAGTTAGTAGCTCTATGGGATAAGGTTCGTCGTATAAGCCTATGATTTAATAGTTCCTGGACGTAATAGGTGTTTGGCTTCACATCAATATTTTCCTTTAACCCGGCTAGCCACGTTATTTTACAAATGTTAGTATTATTATTTAGGCCATCATTTATATAAATTTATATTACACTATGGAAATATTTATCTAAAAATGACAAATTATTTAGTAAAACAAACGAAGTGTGTAAATTACCCTGTTTTGCATTGTAAATAGTATAATTGAAGTAGGAGACATTTTTATTACTTTTGTGATAAGTTTTTGCAATATATTTGGACGATTTTTTTATGTTTTATTCGAAATTATGCTATTTACTGCGCTAGTTGTAGCTTGTATGGGAGCGTAGTGCTGCGGCGAGCCGGCAGGCGGCGCCACTCGCCATACATAATGTTTACTCGGAGATACAATTTGTATGTGAAGTTCACGACACGGCGACTGGCTCACTCAACAGTGGTAAATTATAGAAATAAAGCACTAGAAGTAAATTTGGAAAATTTAAATATGTCTCGCTTATGAAGTCAGTACATGCCTACATATAATATAGCAGCACCGTATCACTGCTCGGTGGCGATCGATCGCCTCTGGTTTTATCGTCTCTAACTATAGTTTGGTCCTCATGTCTTAGGCCGAGTTTCTCACCTTTAAATTATCGCAAAATTAATGTGACAAATTGTCAAGCACGCGTTATCTGCTGTGATTGGTTGAATGAATTTTCAACAGCCAATCACAGCTAATAACGCGTGCTTGACAATTTGTCACATTAATTTTGCGATAATTTAAAGGTGAGAAATTCGGGGTTAGCGTTACCACAGTCTGATTACTTTTGTAAATATCGATTAGAGCTTTTTATTATTATATTTTTATTTTACATCACAAATCTATCCTCTATAAATTACTTCTTTATTGGCCTCTAATTATAGTTATAAAATTATGTCTATTTAGTAAATTGGCTTAAGGATTGAGTTGTCATTAAATATTTGTTCGGCTTAGCCCTAATTTTCGTTGTAAGCTAAAATATGTCGAATTATTTAAAACTTGTGTTCGGACTTTCCATACCGCAATAAAATGCGAAGTGTTTTGTGATAGTACAAATAAAATTATTTACACGTTCAGACATACATTTGAAGGAAATTAAGTACTCAGTGATAAATAACATAAAACTTAACAGTATTAGAGAGAAACTAAAATAGATTGACAACACTAAGTGGTGTGACAACATGTTGCTTCATTTGTTCCGACAGCAAACTTTATGATTTGACAAAGATGGTTCTTGCCAATCCAAACCTTCGAGACGATGATGTGTGTTGACGTAAAGCTCTAGACAAGTGGCATTCGACGTCAGCGAAAGCGATTATCAAAATGCCAAAATGTAAGTGCTCGTTCACACAGGGATCCGTTTTACAGGTCCGCTTTATCGTATACGTTTTTATTCGGCGGTGACGTATGTAGTTGTATAAGCAACTTCACGCACATACCAGTGTTACAGATACTGATCCGACAAAATATACTGCAGTCCGTTTTACGGGTCAGCAGCTTTATTGCGTAATAATTGCGATGTGGATTTCCGTCTATGTGATTGGTCGATTGTTAATACTCTTTACTTGTTAATACTTTGCCTTGCCGAATTCATTACGCAATAAGGCTACAGTTTTATCGTATGTTTTTATTCGGCAATGGCGTAGGTAGTTGTATGAGCGAGTTGACACACACAACAATATAAAAATACTGATCCGTTTTATCGGATTGAAGCCATTACCATTACCCTCAGTAGCAACCGCACGGATCCGTTAAAACGGTACTGTAAATGCGGTGTGAACATTACTCCCAGTAGTGACGGATCCATTAATAACGGTCCTAGAAATACGGATGTTCTGCATGTGAACGAGCCCTATCGCTTGTCAATCGCATACATTTTTGGCACTTTTCCAATCGCTATAGCAACACTTTTGTTGTTAGAATTTCATTAGTCTAGAGCCTTAATGTCCCCAGGAATGAATGCAGCAATATGAGTAATGTTCTGATAATCAATGCCAGTATGAATGATTATATTTTGGTTGCTCTGTTTAGTTGCTGTATGTATGTATTTTGTTAAGTTGTATAAAATACCTAGTTTATAAATAAAATAAATACAATTTTAATTTGCATTTTTCATTTTATTTCGCTTTTTACCTCCTCTTTGTATATATAGATATCGCTGTTTACATTATTTTAAAAGATTTGGAGTTAATACAAGTGCAATACAACAATAATCAAACATTTTACGTCTAATACGGATGTTTTTCTAGATACTATTCTATTTGCATTTTTTTAGCTTGAGTTACACAACACACACACTATTCATAAAATTAATATTAAATAAAAAATAACTGCTTTTGTAAACATCTCAACTATGTATAGTCGGATAATGTAGGTCGATTCGTTCGCGTTAAGGTGATATCTTAGGCCAGATAGTCGATGTCTTCACTGTATTTTTAATATTTCCATAGAATAGTTCCATATAATAATAATCTGACTAAAATAATTGGTGTTTTCGAGGCCCGGCTATGATGTCTCTCAAGATTTTAAGTTTAGAAATAATTTCTGGTATTTATAAATATTGTTCCAAGCAAAATTAAATGCGCACAAATTTTATAATATATGCATATTCACTTGGTTCATCTGCGTGCTTTAAGAACAACAAGAACCAAATAACCAGATGAATTCAAGTGCAAGAATAGAAATAGTAAAATCTGATTCGAAGTAATAAACATCAATTAGAAAATTATTCGAAAAATAAACTAATGACTGAGTAAGATATGTTCAATGTTTTTCATTTCCGTATATAATTCTATTTATTTCATTCGTGAAAAAGTTTGTCGAATAAAAGTGTAATTATGCGTCATTTTTTTATATAAAAATCTCAAGAGTGAAAAGGTGTTTAAAAAAGCATGTAGGAAATAAATTTGACTACTGTGAAATAAATTTTTCCTGTATTTGAAACATTTAAACTAAATGATATGTAAATTCATTTATTCGATAGATTTTATAATTGTATTGAGTTTTATACGAGACATCAAGCCGAGGCAAACGCGTGTAAATATTCGATGACTTTTTAATTTAGACAAATCTAGTGTAAATCTAATTTAGCTTGAAGTGAATATCTTACGACGCGACGAGTGTGTGTTGACAAAGATTGAGAAAAATATCTTGTAACTGAATATTAGTTTATAATCGAGGTCTACTTTACAATACAAAACTTTAATAATAATGACAAAACAAAATTCCTTATTTATAAAAATCTCGACGGTGTTTAGCAACTGATTTAAAACATTCTAAATTCAAATTCTGTGTAGAAAATTTGAATGAACATTTATTTATTAATTTATCCTCGCACTGGAACGCTTTACGGAATTACACCAATGGAGCACAATCTTATAATAAACTCACTATAAGTCCAGGTTTCCTCACGATGTTTTCCTTCACCGTTGTCAGCGATGTCCAAGATTAACTTAAAAAGCTTTGCTAACCATTTGCCAAACAGCGTTAAGATTTTTAAATAACGTTTTTAAGTAACGGTTACGTAGGTACTACATCCGATCCGTGTCCGTGAAATTTCGGTTGCAATGTAGCCGTAGTACTTCTTGTAGGGAAGCTTACGCACTACATCCGAACTCTATCCGTCATAATTCAGAACATTTTGAACTCGAAACTCAAATCACGGATCACGGATACGGACGTGTAGTGTGGAAACGCCCTAAGGGTGCATGTATCTTGCCAACGGTTTTTAATTTCTACATTCATGTTTCCAAAAGAGCAGAAATTATGAATACAAATGATGTATGTCAAAGTAAAAAATACTTATGGAAATATTTTTTTGTTTGTAGCAGAGTATTCGTCAGTTTCCTCAAAAATCTTTGTCAGTACACACATTGTTGAACATTTGTAATAAATAAAAATAATAAAAATATTAGATGTCACTGTTTAACAGGTGTTTAACTACGTACGTACATAATCTATATACTTGTTAATATTAATTAATAATTATAACAATGTTGATTAATTGTCATTTCATTTGAAGTGTTCTGTGGTTGGGTTCACCGAGACGATGCAGTTGTTTGTGATTTTTTCTTTTTTTTTTTCTTTCTTTCTTTCAATATTTGTAAAATTAATTGATAAAATTAAAATACGTATTAAGTAAAACCATTACGATTTTTTCAATTTCTTTATTTTATATTCCTGAATCCTGATATGATTTATTTACGTTTATATATTTAATAAATTGTTGAGGAACAGGGTGGCACAACTAAGTTACAACGAACTTTTTTTTAAATAATGTATTCTTATTGAATTCATCTTTAATACTATACAGAATAGCACGCCCCCTGGCCTCTTTAAATAAAATTATCGGACCTTTGTAATAAAGCATGGATTTTTCCGATTTTAATTTTAATAATTTATGAATTAATTAAAAACAAACTCACAATATGAGCTTCAAATAATTATTATACCTCGGTGAACCAACCAATATTAGGTATTTACAGAAGTCTTCATTGTTCGCAATGATTCTGAGGGTAGTTGTAAATTTCGCTTCAAATTATCCGCCATTTTGTTTGATTACGTGTGACGGCTGCTCGGGTAGATAGTCGGATATGTTTTGTAATAATAATCGATCGACGGAATAGGTTGTACATGTTTGAGCAACTATTGAGTATCAATGGGGTCAAATAAAATTTTAAGAAAGTATTTTGAGATTTTTTATTCATTTTCCTTATCCTAGTTTTAATTTACAGAGTGAGTTTTTTAACTCGATAACAACATACAAACTTAGATGCTTCTAAGTTTTCAACAAAATTTTAGTTGAGGTTCAAGGCAGTTCATGAAAAAGCAACCTCATACTATTTCATAAGTGTCATTTTGACTTGAGACTTTAAAAGTACCAACATATAATGGTTTATAGTAAACCAGACCAGAAGACCAAAAAAATATGCTGTCATACCTTCCAAACCATCATTACTTGGTCTCTGGGAACATGAAATGCCACTTGAATATGAACAGGTTCTTGTCGAGCTCCATTTCTGCTGTGCTCAGTTGCTTCAGTCTTTTCTCTACTCCCTGGAGTACTGCTAGCTCGGGCGGGGTTAGGGTTTCTTCTACCTGGAAGGTTTATTACGACATGGTAAACTTGGAGAAAGTTGGTAGTTGTCTTTAATCTTAGCTGGCTTCTTTCATATCGAACTCCTACACAGACATGCTGTTTGACCGGGCGAAGTAGAAGTGATGATTAGTGATGGGCAATCAGCGTTCCAGATTATTTGGTTTGTACCCATCTTTTACCCATCTCTAAACTACTACTGATTCAACAAGGGATAATTTTCGCCAATCACATGCTATTTTAGTCGATCCTCTTCGTCCTTCCTGTCTCCCTGCGAAGACATAACTCCTTCTTGTCCAAAGGAGTCTCACCCAAGTGTCACCCTAGTGTTCAGTTCTACAGCGAATATGGCCAACCGCTGCATGCTTACCGTATGCCATAGAATCTATGGACTAATAATGGATAGTGTTAGTACTCACATCGTCTATGTTCTGCTGCGGCTCCCCCCGCAGCCGCATGCCGTGCACTATGGTGCGCACGCGGCGCTGCTTGTCCACCAGGCGCGCGTGTGCGGAGCGCTCGTGTGCGTGGCGCCGCAGTGTGTTGTGATAATGTTAGTACTCACATCGTCTATGTTCTGCTGCGGCTCCCCCCGCAGCCGCATGCCGTGCACTATGGTGCGCACGCGGCGCTGCTTGTCCACCAGGCGCGCGTGTGCGGAGCGCTCGTGTGCGTGGCGCCGCAGTGTGTTGTGATAATGTTAGTACTCACATCGTCTATGTTCTGCTGCGGCTCCCCCCGCAGCCGCATGCCGTGCACTATGGTGCGCACGCGGCGCTGCTTGTCCACCAGGCGCGCGTGTGCGGAGCGCTCGTGTGCGTGGCGCCGCAGTGTGTTGTGATAATGTTAGTACTCACATCGTCTATGTTCTGCTGCGGCTCCCCCCGCAGCCGCATGCCGTGCACTATGGTGCGCACGCGGCGCTGCTTGTCCACCAGGCGCGCGTGTGCGGAGCGCTCGTGTGCGTGGCGCCGCAGTGTGTTGTGATAATGTTAGTACTCACATCGTCTATGTTCTGCTGCGGCTCCCCCCGCAGCCGCATGCCGTGCACTATGGTGCGCACGCGGCGCTGCTTGTCCACCAGGCGCGCGTGTGCGGAGCGCTCGTGTGCGTGGCGCCGCAGTGTGTTGTGATAATGTTAGTACTCACATCGTCTATGTTCTGCTGCGGCTCCCCCCGCAGCCGCATGCCGTGCACTATGGTGCGCACGCGGCGCTGCTTGTCCACCAGGCGCGCGTGTGCGGAGCGCTCGTGTGCGTGGCGCCGCAGAGTGTTGTGTAGCGCGCGGTAACACATCTCCTGCGCTGCGTGCGCCACCTGGGAATAAATGGGAGTTTAGTTATTGACAGTGCTGCCAACTCGGTCTAAGCAAAAACGCGCTGTTAGCTCCATAAAAAGAGCTAAATGGTCGCTGTCACAAAAAGCTGTATTCAGCGCCAAATTCAAACAAATTTTGATAAGGGCACATCCACTTTTACTATCGCCTCAATGCACAACTTGTAAAACTGACTCATAATAACTGACGCAAATTTATAAACTACTGTGAAACAATAGTACGTGAAACGAATTTAGGTACAATTTAAAAAATTAGTTAGCGAGAAATCAGTGCCGCCAACTCAAGGAATCCCCACCTCATAGATACCAACATAATTATGAAACATAGCAGCGTTAAAGTGTTCCTAGTTCTAAAAATGTTATTAATTTCTTCTGTACGGATGGGTGATATTAGGAGTAAGTGATACAACGAATGCTGATGCTATACTGCCCTTTATTATAAAAGAACACAAGTTTATATGGTTACATTGACATCTCCCTCTCATCTCCTCCCTAAAACTAAAATAAAATAAAAGTTTAATTTTATTTTATTGCATGGATACAATATAAGCACAAATTAAACATTGATACTCTTAGGCTAACACGTATAAAATATAGTTATAACATAATCGTAGTACATATGTTCTTTATGTTTGGTATACAAAGTTATACAATAATAAGTAGTTACATACTTATAATAACAATCAATTCCTAAGTACCTATGAGCGCACAGCTGGCGCTTATTATTCGTCTCCGTTTTCTGCTGACCTGTATAATAGCTATTGTTAAGTGCTTATAACATTGGTAATTAATTGTCTTATTGTTTTTATCTTAAACATGATACGGTTTCGTTCTGTTTTTGTGAATAATGTCGGGTTTTCCCTTATAATTGACCTCAACATTTGGTGACAAATCTCTAATCACCTTGTAAGGTCCAGAATATAATTGTTGAAGTTTATTGCCAGTTTCATTTTTAATTAAAACTTGATCGTTTGGCTTATAGCGTATTGGATTTACATGCTGGTCGTATCTACTTTTTCTGCCTATTTTATTGGCTATCAAATTTTCCCGCGCTTCGGTTTGAGAAACCTGTAGGCGGTACTTAAGTTCAAGCGGGTAACTGTCGTAATTATATAGAGGCTCTACACACTTTTCCAAATTATTGGGCAAGTTACACTTTCTACCGTATACGAGTTCGAATGGTGTAAATTTTGTTGACGAGTGAACTGTCGTATTATAAGCAAAGCACCAGAATGGTAACCAAGTACTCCATAATTCGGGTTTTCCTTCTGCTTGGATTCGCAAAAATGCACCTAGATTTTTATGCGAGTTCTCTAGCGCTCCGATGCTTTGGTGATGATACGCAGTTGAGTTTAACTTTTTAATATGTAGTAATTCACAAACCTGTGTCACGGTCTCGGACATGAACTCTGTGCCTCTGTCGGTAGCTATGTCCCTCGGGATGCCATGTTGAAGTATGAAGTTATCCACGAAGGTGCGTGCTACTTCTGTAGAGGTTTTAGTGACGAGGGGATACGCACATACATACTTGGACAGCTCGCATTGCAATGTCAATATATAAGAAAAATTGTTGCTGTCTTTGTCTAATGGTCCTACCAAGTCTAAGAAGATTTTATCGAAAGCCGAATGAGCAGTTGTGGTGATTGCCATTGGCTCTTTCACCTGAACTGTATACTTATGCTTCTGACATTGAACACATTTTTTGACATAATTTTGACATCACTTTCTAAGCCTGGCCAAAAATAGTATTTTTTTTATATTAGTCAGCATTCTTCTCATGCCCGCGTGCCCACTAGTGGGCAAAAGATGAAAGTCGTTGAGTATCACTTTCCTATCATCTTTGTCCTCTATTCTTTCGACATCTTTTAATATACATAATCTGGGCCCTTTCCAGTTGCTTTGTTTTCTTATCTCACTAGTTAATTTCTCTACAAAAATTTTATTATTCGAATTTTTAATGAAGTATACTTCATCTATATTTAGCTTGTCACAAAAATCACTCAGCTCTCTCGCAAACTCGGCTCGCGTAGTTTGTGATTGAGATGCCGAGTTTATGAATATAGTTTTCATTTGGGCATTATACAATAATATTTTGTGTGTTTGTAACACTACTGAGCTATCGCTCTTTAACTTCTGAAGACTGCTACTGAGTGCAAATCTTAACTCTACTGCGCCTCTTGGTTTGATATGAGTTTCCACTACATGTGGTTGAACTGGCAAGTTGTCGGTGGGCAACTCATCTTCCGGGGCGACAGCATCTAATTTTCGTTTTTGAGCGCGAGTCATTACTGCACACAGACACTCATTCATTTCTTTAAGTTCTTTTGACGTAATTTTTATTCTAGATAATGCATCTGCAACGCAGTTCTCACTCCCTTTTACGTATTCTATTACGTAATTGTATTCTTCTAGAGCTAGTCTAAATTTAAAGAGCCTGCTAGATGGGTCTTTTAAATTAAATAAGTATACAAGGGGTTTGTGGTCGGTTAGTATTTTAAATGTACGACCGTATAAATAGGGTCTGAAATATTTGACAGCCCAAACTACAGCTAAGAGTTCTTTCTCTATAGTGGGATAGTTCTTTTCCGCTTTGTTAAGGCTCCTACTAGCGTAAGCTATTGGTCTGCCATTTGATTTTGATAGAACTGCCCCAATTGCGTACCCAGATGCATCGGTTTGTACTATGAATTGATTTTGTTCTGAGAAATCTGGGTACTGTAGGATTGGCGGTGACATCATACTCTGTTTTAGAGTTTCAAATGACGTTTGACAGTTGCTATCCCAGTTGAATTTAGTGTTTTTCTTACTTAAATGGTTTAAATGATAGGCTTTGTCGGCAAAGTGGTCTATAAATTTTCTATAGTAGTTTGCAAAAGCAACGAAGCGTTTCACTTCGTCCGTACTTTTAGGAACTGGATACTCTTTAATTATTTTAATCTTATCTGGGTCCGGCAATATACCATTGCCTGTCACCACGTGGCCTAAATAAAGCATCTCTTTCTTAAGGAAATCGCATTTAGTGGGATTTAATTTTAAGTTGGCACTGCGCAACTTTTCGAATACTTCTATTAAATTTTTGTTATGGTCAGTTAAGTTCCGTCCCATACAAATAAGATCGTCTAGGTACACTAAGCACTTGTCGTAGGATAGCCCGGTCATTGCCATGGTCATCATACGCGAAAATGAGCTGGGACTAGTTTTGAGTCCCATAGGCATTCTTGTCATTTGATACTGACCACCGTCTGCACTAAATGAAGTATATTTCCTACTGTGTTTGTTTAAAGCTACGTTAAAAAATCCTTGGTTTAAATCTAAATGTGTGAAATAAATACATCCACACAAGGAATCTAGTATATCCGTGATGTTTGGCAGTGGAAACTTATCATCCTGAATACAAGTGTTGAGCTTACGGTAATCTATAACTAACCGCCATTTTTTTTCCCCGTTTGCGTCTGATTTTTTAGGCACTAGGAGTACTGGGCTGGACCACTCACTGGAACAAGGTTCAATAATTTCTTGTTCCAATAAGTTGTCCACTTGTTTCTTTAATTCGGCTTTCTGTGTGTTTACGGTGTTTAGCGGAGCCGTAGCGCGATCTAACAAAGCGATAACGTAAAGTTGAAGTTTCAATTCCCTAGATGGCGTTGGGATCGAAATAGATCTCGCTATGGTTTTGTTACCTCGGATAGTATAAGTAGTTTTTAATTTTAGATTTTTTTTGAGAATGATTTGTTTGCACGATAATCTGTATATTGTGGAGTGATTTAATACAGTTATTCGGGAGCGCGAAACAGTCTTTCATTTCTCCAAACCCGAAAAGACCATCGTCAGAGGGCGCCACGTACACTGTGAATGCGGCATTCTGTAGGGCTTAACGTACACTGGTGCCACGTTTGGTTTCAATGTTATTGAGTGTTCATATAATTTACTTGTTCCTAATTTATCACCCGGTAGGAAGAAAATGTCTGCATATTTTGCGCAAATGGACTCTATGGACAATTGCTCCTCTTTATTTAAATGTTTCAGCGATAGCGAAGCGAATACCTTTCTGACACGATCAGCATTATTATTGGTTTCTTGAAATGAACATACATCATACTCGCTTGCTTTGTAAAGTGTTGGACTAATTGTTGTCAAGACTAAATCTGTCTCCGTGGTGTTTAAAATCCTAATTGGTATTTTCCCATTCGTAGGCTTAACTAAAGTATTTGCAACAAAGATCCCCTTTCGCAGTTCTGTTCCATTAACTACACATTCCTCTATCTCACATGTTCGAATAAAGTGAATAGACTCTGATCTTGCCGGTATATTAAAATGATTGTTTGTCATTGTTCATGGTAATGATACCTTTGAGTTGTGATTCCATAGTAACAAAGTTTGGTTACCGTAATTTAATACTGATTTATACTTGCTTAAAAAGTCTTGTCCCAGTATGCCACTACCTTTACAAGGCAATGTTTTAAAAACATAGAACTTATGTTGTAGGGTCTGATTTCCAATAACTAGGCGCAAATAAGCATATCCTATAGCCTGTACTTTGCCCCCGATGCCGTTTACAAGTGTCTTCTCGATATGGATTGGAATGTTTTGTCGAGAATTTGTTTATACTTTATGACAGATATGGATGCACCGGTGTCAACTAATAATTGGTATGAATAATGGTTATGCGATTTTATATTTACGTAGCCTACGTTATTGCATGATAAAATTATATTTTTAGTCCCGAAAAAACTGGTCCTCATTCCGCTGTTCTGTTTCTGTGTTTTCCTGCGTTTCTGAGTCATCCAATGTATGTATGTGTTGATCCCTGGAGGTGCTATAATTGGACCTACCTCTGTTTCCATGAAATGGTCGGGTGGACCGGCGCCAGCTTGCCTGCGATCCTCTCCGAACCTGATCCTGCTGTTCGTCTTGGTTTTGGATAACCTGTTGATTGCCACGTGCGCGTCCTCTACCCGCGTATGAGAAGCGGCCTCTCCGCTGTGACCAGTTATAAGACGATCTCCCTCTATAATTCATCGTTAAAATATCGGAAGATGTTGATGGACTTGTTATATCTTCATCGATGGCCGCCTGTACAGCATCTTTCAATGATGTAAAATTTCTGGCTGAAATTATTGTGCTAAGTCGTCGATTTCTCAATCCATCTGAGAAACATTTGATAGCTTGCTTCTCATTAATTGGCTTTAAAACTTTCAAACTGGCCTCGTTGGCCCCCGATTGAGAGATCGTCAAATCTACAAACAATTCCGTAATTTTTTTGCCGAAATCATCGATTGATAAATCGTTTTGCCTAAGACTTTGCAGCTTTCGTTGTATTGCTGTAGCCGATTTTTTAGGCATTAACTGAATCTTCAAGTCAGCTATAAAGTCGTCAATATTGACATATGAAGTCGCTAATTTCAATTTTGCGGTCTGAGAGAGTCTATTTTTTAATACAAAATTTAACAGTTTTCCTTGTGAATTTTCGTCTAACTCTGTTTTGTAATACTCTATGCCATCTATAAGTTGCTTTACGCTAGCCTCATCGTCTGTACAAACTGGTAATAAACTTAAAGCAATTTTTAAATCAAATTTACAAGTAGTTGCCATTTTATCTGCCGTACTAGGTTTCTGTGAGCACAAATCTAATATTTGTTCATATAAATGATCAAAATTTGCGCAAAGCTCGTGAATATGCGAACATTCACTCTCACATACGGTGCTTTTCGATTTTGAATAATATTCTAAAAATAAGTTGTACTCTTTTACTAAGTTATCTGCCTCTGCTAATTTTACGACTATAATGTTACCTTTTCTTCTATCTGGACCTATCTTTATCAAATATTTTCTGATTTCAAATAACTTGTCGTACAATGTTTTTAAGTTTTCTGCCATTTAACTTTAATACTTATTTCTATTTTCTTAGTAGGTACTGAATTACATACCATTATTTTATACTGCATACACTCCAGCGTTCATTTTATTTTCATTTGTCACTTATTTTAGTCCACTAAAATAATGTCATGTATATTTTATGCTATTACACGTTTACTACGAATAGAGAATAGACAACACCTTATATATAACCACGCACTGACACATAACGAATACAACTTTCGCGCACTTTTCTTCGTAAACCCTGGGTTTTTAACTCTTCAGATGATGTCCTCAGTGTCCTTCTTGTAGCCTCTGGCATTCGTCCGCATTTCCTCTGCGTCAGCTCTACGTCTCCATATAGAACATCGTAGTCTGTCCTTCCTGATCTCATTACCCATCCATTTCTGATGGCAATTCTTGTAGATTCTGAAGATACCATACAAAAACGCCAACGATGCTATAAGAAGTAACACGATTAAAATGATGTTGGTTGTGCTGGCATGTATCGTCAGCTGCGTGATGTTAGCGCTGTTACTTCCACCTGCTGCGTTTTGTGGAACTATAACTTCTTCCTTCGTATTAGTTGTACCCATTTTGTGATTGTCGTGGTAAATATTCACAAAATAGAATAGTGACCACGCTAAGTCCCAGTACGAGATTGGTCTCGTTACAATACATTGCGACACCCGTTTTGGTCAAAGAAATGTAAACATACGCTGCTAGCGTTTACGCTGTCACGGTCGCCATGTACGGATGGGTGATATTAGGAGTAAGTGATACAACGAATGCTGATGCTATACTGCCCTTTATTATAAAAGAACACAAGTTTATATGGTTACATTGACATCTCCCTCTCACTTCCGTGTTACTGCACATCACATAGTAAATAATAGTAGATGTGCATATCATAATTATAATTTCAAAAAGCGCTATATTTAGCGCTAGGCGCTAGAAAGCGCTATTGATCACAAAAAGCGCTAGATCTGGCGCTGAAAGCGCTATGTTGGCAGTACTTTTTATTGATCGTGTAAGTATATTTAGGAAGGAAGGTTGCAAGTCATGGTAGAAAGAGAGAGCAAACTACGGTGAAATGTGCTCGTTGAAAGTCAGTGAGAAATTTACATTATATTAAAAAGAGGTAAAAATTCCTTGTTTGTTATTATCCCGAACAAAAAAGTCGCGGGGAAAAAGCAAGTAGAATATTATTTACTTATGGTAAATACTAAATAGAGGAAAAGTGATTTTCTGCGTTCTCTGTAACGTAGGTTCCTCCATTAAAAATTATGCGAAGAACAGATAGTGAAAGAGTGTTTTGCACATTTTTTGTAAAGACGCATTTTGCATAATGTGCGGTTTATATATAATGATTGTTTTTTTTTTTTAAAGATTAATTGAGGAGTTTCTTGTACGTTCTGCACCATAACAAGCTATTATTCCAAATGGATGGTAGAATCAATTATTATTACATGTAAATTTAAATTTTTAACGTATTGAACGTTAAAAATTTAAATTTACATGTAATAATAATATACATATTTAATTTACATGTAATAATAATAATACAGCTATAATATTAATTGAAATAAAGAATTTTGACTTTGACTTAACTTTGATATCATTTTCTTATAAAAGTAAATAGGTACTTACGTCATGTAATTTGATGTGATATAAATAGACCGCTTTCGCAAGACCACCGGCTGAAGCAGCTTTTCTCATTGGCTGAAAACACGAATTTCCATATTAGTTTCTTCTGTTTCTATAAATCATCCTCTCTCTGTGTTTTTCCTTCTCCCCCGACGGAAAAAGAGGGGTGTTATAAGTTTTACGTGTATGTTTGTGTATTTGTGTAACTGTCTGTGGCATCATAGCTCCTAAACGGATGAACTGATTTTGATTTTGGTTTTTGTTTGAAAAGTGATTTTATCGAGTGTTCTTAGCTATGTTTGATAAAAATCGTATCAGCCCTTCTAAAATTATTTACTGTTTGAATCGGGGTGTTTTCGCAAGATATCGTGTCATAATTACGTGTTCAATAGATTGTCGACCGAAGAGTGTCTACTATTAAAAATATTATGTAGCATGAAATAAAAATGTGTCGGGGGATTTTTATATTTTTTTGTAATAAATAGGGCATATTCCCCAATAGTGCATATTTTACGAATGCTAAAATTTGAAATAATAAAATTTAAAAAAAAATAAGAGCAGTGGTGGCCAGTGGTATCGGCCGCGACTTACAAGTTGTAGGTCGTGGGTTCGAGCCCAGGCAGGCGCTTTACTTTGTGTAAATTATTTCATCACCACTGCTCTCAAAACGGTGAAGGAAAACATCCTGAGAAAACCGGCATGTCCTAGAACCATAAATTCGAAGACATGTGACATCCACCAACCCGCACTGGGCCCGCGTGGTGGATTACGACCCATTCCCTCTCACAGAGAGGAGGCCTGTGTCCCAGCAGTGGGAACTTTAATAAGCTGATGATGTGAAACTTAAAATAAGTTAATTCAGATTACCTGGACACTAATAAAATGTTCTTCTAGCAGTTTGTACGTGAGCTGTTTACATTCCTTGTTCACTAACATGGCGTTCTTCTGGATGTCATCCTCTTCTATGTACTTTCTAGAACGAACTAACCTGAAACATTTACAGTGTAACTTTTCATAATTTGTCTATAAGTATGCTGCATGGGTTGTTGATGTTACTAAAGACACAAAATTGCTGAGCTGGTAAACGGAAATTGATCTTTTTAGGGTTCCGTAGCCGAAGGATCTAAACGGAGCCCTATTGCTGTCACTCACGTGTCCGTCTGTCCGTCGTCTGACTGACAGGTTTTACACTCAAACGGTTGGTGCTACTGTCTTCAAATTTCAACACGGTATAAGCATCTTGTTAACCCAAAGATGGAAAAAATTACAAAAGATATTTCAAATGTTTTTTTAAGGGGGACTCCCATAAAGGTAAAGGCGGGCGGGAAAATCGTTGTTTAGAGCTCTTTGAGTAGATAAATACTTTATTTTTTGTTTTAAAAATATTGGAAAACAAAGAAATGAGAAGCCACCAAAGTCAGCTTTTTTTACAACAATTAAATTTTTTTTCCGAAGTATTTTTTAGGGTTCCGTACCCAAAGGGTAAAAACGGGACCCTATTACTAAGACTCCGCGATCCGTCTGTCCGTCTGTCACCAGGCTGTATCTCATCCTCATGAACCGTGATAGCTAGGCAGTTGAAAATTTCACAGATGATGTATTTCTGTTGCCGCTATAACAACAAATACTAAAAACAGAATAAAATAAATATTTAAGTGGGGCTCCCGTACAACAAACGTGATTTTTGTGCCGTTTTTTTTGCGATAATTGTACGGAACCCTTCGTGCGCGAGTTCGACTCGCACTTGGCCGGTTTTTAACTTCTTATTGACCTATAAACTTAAATTTTTGTGATAATGTTTAATATAAAAACACGTATATTCTACTAACGAATACCAATATATTGATAAATCAGATTTTTCTTTGAAATTCCCTAATTTTTCCTATTACAACTGTGTTTGAATTTGCAGTTTGGTACGGAACCCTAAATGTCAGAAATCTGACTGAGCAAACGAGTTAACATGTCTATTCCGGCACCACAGACCAAAAACATAACAAAACTCACTGCATAACTCGTTACAAAATTACTTATTACAGTTATCACACAATATTTCAGTTTTATTTCTATCTACATAAGTTACCAAACCGCTGACGATGCGTCTATTTATTGCAGATGCTAAAATGGCCTGGTAACCTCTCCATTACTGTACTCGCTAATCTTCTTGGCCGCCCTGAAGTTGGCTACAATGGCTGCGCAGTAGTAAATCTCATACTATAACAGCAGCGCGCCATACCATGCGCATCGGAAACCCAACTTCAGGGCGGCCAAGAAAATTGGCGAGTACTGTAGTACAACTATGTCTCTCGGCAATCATCGCATTTCCGAATACAAACGAACGCTAATTTCCATGTCCATCATTTTTTTTTTTAATTAAGTACTTTATTGTTGTTTTGTTTTGTTTTCCGTGTGAAATATATAGAACTGTTAAAATAGCAGCTTTAGCAGCTTTCCTCCCATTTTTTAAATAAATTACATTATGTTAAATAATACATTTGGAGTCGAACATAAAATAAAGCCTTTTTATGCGAGACACGAATGATTCGTTTTCCACTACCTTAATTAAATGCAAATAAGTTCCAACAACAATTTATTAGAAACGTTCAGACTAAAAACCACAGAATATATACACTCAATCAACGCGCGCTTTTTCGAGAGGTAACAGGTTCAGTATCATGCTGCCAGGTGCATAATGATATCAAAACTCCATACAAAAGTCATTTCGTAACTGTTATTATGTAATTTTCTCTATTTTTATTTATAATCTTGTGTATAAATGTTCATACTTCGAAACGAATTTCTTAGGCAATGTGTTACATAATAGACAAGGTAGTGGAAAAAGAGTATTACCAACTCTATATACTTCCAAGTTGATTCAGAGCGTCCGGTCTGCACCAAGTGCAAAGGACAACTGATAGAAATCCAACGACGCGCGACGGACGAAACACGAAGTTTCCCGAAGGACATTAAGAAAATGTTGGTACTGTACGTGGTCCATAAAAACTAAAACTAATAGTATTTTCCATCTTATCGTTACGCATAATTTACGCTTGACGCTGCCAATATCAAATGATCTCTCACCTAAATATCCTGGCAGCCTTGGAGCCCAGCCGCTCGGTGACGGCGTGCTCCAGCGCGCACAGCACGAGCTGGCGCGCGGCGTGCTGCGCGCGCACGCAGTACTGGCCGCTGCCCGCGTCGCCCACACGACGAACGAATCCACCGCCGTTCTCCTCTGAAAACATACAATTTCAAAAGGTTTCAATGTGTCACGATCCTAATTCTAGTCTCTTTCTGGTGTATTCTTTTAACAAGCTTTTGCCTATGTTTTATATAGCCATCACATACCTAGCACTTTCAGATACTGGTCTAGGAACTGATGCAGCAACGGTTTGTCTGCGGCCACCCCTCGGCATCTCTCTCGAAGGTCTATGACGCACAGAGGACTCGACTCAGGTGCCCACGCCGGTGACGTCAGGTACATCTTCTCGAGGAGGAAACGCATTAGTTCTCCAGCTGGAAATGTTGAAAAATACAATATTAGTTATCCGAATCCAACCTGAAAATAGAAGTGCAATGTGATTTCGTACCCTGTGCAAGGCCCGATATAGAAATTTAGTCGCTCCAGGCATAGACTATATTTGCCGCACTTAGAGTCCTTTAAAATGACGCCTTCTAAGGAGGTAAATGTTTCAGGATATTATCTATTGAATAAAAATGCTGTTTTAAACCGGCAGATCGGATAAAGCCGCTGTTTTGGCGACTTCAAGCGAAATGAAAACGAGGTGAGCTCGAAAATACCTAAGAATTTTCGCAACATTATGAATGTTAAATTATTTAACAGTGGGTTTACAACAAGAACCTATAACATTCCCCAGCGAAGCGAGCTTGAACATTAAACATTTAACTCATTACTGAAAATATTTGTCAAATAAAGGTTATTATTTGGTATATGATTTTCATTACACTAGGTAAGTACTAATCTAAATAATTAGGACTGAACATGGTTTTGATCAAAAGGTTTGTAACTCATGCCAAGTGAAAGAGTCAAGGAAGCCCCTTACCGCGATACGTTTGTTTTGATCGTGTTAGCGACACTGCCTTTACATTTTTTTCGTATCGTTTTGAAATATTGGAATATATTGGTAGACAGGTGTTAACGACTTTTATTTTTTTGTTATTTGGCGGTGACTTTAGTGTGACCCCATTTAGCAAAGGACAAGGTCAGAATGATGCTGATGTTAAAAACTAAGTTACTCACCATTTTCATCAATCCGTCTAGTGATAGCTTTAACCATGATTTCATCTCTAAAGTCTAAGTGGAACCTGTCATAGTTCACTCTCCAATAAATATCTGCAAAAAAAGAGAAGATTTTAAGTTTTCTGGATTCAAGTATTGATTTTGAATATTTTTGCACTTATGATGTACCACATCCAAATATCAAAATACCATATAAGGTTTATGTGTATATTCATTTTATATTTAACTAAGATTTTAATATAGCAAAGAAATCTCGATATTTAGATACCGAATTATAAAACAAAGTTGCTTTTAGTATCTGTCTGTGTGAGTGCTTAGTTCTTCTATGAAACACGGATGGATTTTAATAGTTATTTATGCTACAAGTGCGGAAGTTAGGTGATTCCCGATGAGTGGCATTTTTATTCACAAGCGAGCGATAAATCGACACGAGTCAGGAATCATCTTACGTACGTGTATCATACAACATTTTACTATGCATAGTGCGTGGAAATAATAATAAAAAAATTAAAAAAAAATATATCCAATGTGTTACACTTTTATTAACACATATTCACCTGCCTAACTGCAAAGCAATTTGTCGGCAGTCTGAACCAAGCAAGAAATTAATAAAATGGCGGGTTTATTCAAGCGCGCTCAGCATATCCACAGATCCTCGGGCATATCTACTGCGCATGTGCAAATACCTGTCACGTCGTAACGCATAAAGTCGTGCCTTTTTGCGTTACGACGTGACAGGTATTTGCACACAAATATACGTTCTGCCAAACATATTTAATGAATATTTAAAATTAATTTATTGATCAAAATCAAAATCAAGAGTAATAAAAATTAATGAAGTATTAATGAAGCCTTTAATGAAGTATTAGTTTTATTTTACCTTTTATATGAATGATAATCTGTACTTAACTAATTTGTAAAACTTTTCTCAAATAATAAAAACTCTATGCGTCGGGCTGACGTTGGAATTAAAAATTAAAAAAATACAGAAAAGTAAAAAGCACTAGTTAAAAAAGTGACACTTTCCGCACAGTTTGGCTGCTTGGAAAACGCTCTTTTCGAGGACATGCATTATAAAGCAATTTTCGCCATATAGAGGATTTATACCAGACAGTTTGTGTCCAACATTCAGATAGCTAGTTAAAAATATTACTCACTATCCTGAATCTCACTAATACTCCCAGTATTCATGGCTTGCACCAGCGCCATGACCCCATTTCTGTTCACCAGCATGTCCGGTACGATGGTGGCCACAGGTTCTAGGGTGGGGATCTCACTGCCTTCTTTCAGCTCAGCCACCGGAGCCTGCTGGATGTAGCCGGCCGTCACCAGGCTTACGAACATGTCTTTTAGGGAAACTATTGTTATGTTCTTCTCCTGGAATGGAAGTTGGAATTTGTTAGTAGTAGCACAGATAATAAAATACTAACATACAGATGCCTCATCATACAAAGAAACCTGACATACTGACATAAATAGCTTTTTTCATCTGATTAAGATGATTATTGTTACAAGTACTTCGAACGCATTCGGTTACGTTCCACGGCCTATAGATGGTGTTAGCAGCGACTTGCAAGTAAAAGGGTTTTCTCGGTTTATGACTATTTTTTTCTTTAAATACAGTGACGATTTGATTTATAGTATTTTTGCACTTTTTTACAGTTTCATTGTACCAAATTGTGTTCAAAATTCAAAATTCATTTATTAGTGTGATTTTTGGTACATTTTACATGAGATGTTATTAATAAATAATTAGTTCCTCAAAAATCTACCTTAATGGTGTACACTCTTTCACATCATTATTAATTAGCATAAAAAATAATAACATATGAAAATAAAATAATTACCACAAAACACAACATAAATCAAGACAGAATAAAAAAGAAAAAACAAGCAAAATATTAACAATTGAGTAAACATATAAACAAATAATGGAAATAAAGATGTCAAAATTTAATAAATATCAATGTCAAATAACTTAAAATTTGTCATTAAGAAATGTGTGTGTGTGTTTGTGTTATAATACAAATTGTGTTAAAATACTCAGAAATTTAAAACCGCGCCATCTATTGGAATTAATTTATAATGATCCGTTCAAATAATCTTTGAAATGTGAATTGAGAGCCCAATATTCCATAATTTTGTGCTTAGGAGAGTGCATTAAAAAGAACATACAATTTTTATGATCAATTCTAGAACATGTTAATTTTACTCACAATTCAATAAAAATTCGATGCATATCGCGCCATCTAGTGACATTTATTTGAACCAATTTTTTTTTTGTTAGCGCTGAGACCCCGTGGTAGTAGTATTTTACTCATGCTTGAGATAAACCACTTACCTTAGAAAGTGGTGTGGTAGATTGCAGTTTTTTTTTGTTTTTGTTAGTCTACACCTACACTACAGTGTGTCCTACAGCTGGGCAATAGCCTGCCCTTTCTCCCTTCAAATATATGTCTTGTGTTAGCCTTGGATGTGTTTGCGTATGTGCTGTGCCATAAACATGAATGGGAACTATAGGAAATGGACGTGTCTAAGACTATTTATTTCAACCTTATGCATAAATGTATAAAGTTTTACTTAATGCCTTGGATAAGCTTTGTCTATTGGCAGTCCATTCCAGAAATTTAAAGTGTGTCTTAGCTTACAGATAAAGGCATTAACAAAAGGTGAAAAAAAGGTCAACTAAAGCCAACCAAGTTTCGCGCTAGCCTTACTCTTACTGCTTTTACTTAGCAAAAACAACTATGTACAGTACAACAATTTTTCTCTCGGCAATCATCGCATTTCCGAATACAAACGAATGCTTTTTTGTATGACCATCAATTATTAGATTTACCATGTATAATAATTTGAATTCAGAACTAAGTACTTTATTGTTGCTTTGTTTTTTATTTCCGTGTGAAATACATAGAGCTGCAAAAATAACAGATTTAGCAGCTTTCCTCCCATTTTTAAAATAAATTATAGCCCTTGCTAAACTTCTTGGCCGCCCTGAATCTCATACAAAAACAGCACCGTTTCGTGCCTCGCGCATCCGGTAAACCAACTTCAAGGCGGCCAAGAAATTTGGCGAGGGCTATACATACATACATATACTCACGCCTTTTTCCCATGGGGGTAGGCAGAAACTACAGAACGCCACCTGCTACGATCCTTACATACTTCTTTTGCTTCACTCACATTCATACATCTAGTCATACACACACGCCGGTTATGAGTACTGCGCACCTGGCCTTAGGGCGCAGTGCGCCGCGAGGGCTATACACTATGTTAAAAGAGTATTAACAACTCTATATACTTCCAAGTTGATTGAGAGCGTCCGGTATGCACCAAGTGCAAAGAGCAACTGATAGAAAGCCGACGACTGACGAAACACGAAGTTTGCCGAGAGACATTAAGAAAATGTTTGTACTGCAACTACCTTATCATCCTTGTACTTTATGGCGATGGTGAACAGCAGCACAGTAGCTGTGCATATAGATTGCTGCAGTAACTCTTCAATTAAGAGCTCAGCCTCGCTGCCATATTTGCTCTTGATCTGCAGTAGATACCTGAAATACCAATCAATCAATCTTTATTCGTGAACACAGGTATTACGATAAAGTTAAACAATAAAGGTTGATAGGTATGTGTTTATTACGCAAGCAAAAAAATTATATTTGTATCGTCTTCACAACTGATTTCTAGCTATACTATCTTCTATAAAATCTTTTCAAAAATGGAGTATTCACACTGACAGAATTCTGTTGGTAACTGCACTGCATCAAACCAATACGAAGTGACTCATGCTTTATCTATTTAATTTAATTGTGTTTAATTTAGGCAGGAAAGCAAGCTCGAAAATTTTGGCTTCCTACTTTTTTAATTTATACCTATGGGCTCCCTAACTTCAAAAAAACTTATGACAAAAGTTACAACTATTTGCATAGGTACCAATTTTTTATTTAGCTATGTTTAGTACCAAACCATGGATTGATTTGTACATAAAACTTTCACATAACTGGCTAAATGGATGGTGTACTATTGCTGGTGATTCTATGGGGAATATAGTTCTCACCAAACTTCTTGGCCGCCCTGAAGGCTACAATGGTATTAGTAAATCTCAAACAAAAACAGCACCGATCCGTGCCTTGCGCTTCGGAAAGCCAACTCCAGGGCAGCCAATAAGATTGATGAAAACTATACAAATGATATGTTATGTTTTATAATTACCTAGGATATCTGATGAGTAGGAGTACATTATCAGGAACTAATTTATAGTCAGCTATCACTTCATTGACAGATGGTTCAAATGTGGCCAGATCAAACTTGAGCAGTGTGCGGAGACTTTCTATCACCTGGAATGTTAACACTTAGATTAGGATAAAAGTTAAGGTGCAAATCTGGTATTATGGTGTAGTTTGATAAGACTCGTTGGTTAGGTAGCCATTTTTATGAAACTCTTACTCAGTGCTACACAACTTAATTCATTTATTGACCCTTAGATGATGGTAATAAACATAACCTAAATAATAATATACCTGTCATTTGCCAGAATCAGCCGGAAGTGATATGCACAGAACCGGAAACCGGTCAATGTGGCAACACTTGGGGGAGATCTGTTTTTTTCTTTTCTTTTTGAAATGCTCACGCATACTCTGTTATCTCCCCATGGAGATAGCACAGTTATGTGGGACTCCAACCCACTAAAACTCCATGCTGTCCTCCGCTTATGGCCGGAACATGGGCATGCATTAGCATTTGTCTGTGACCCCACTGCGCTTGTCCGTCATTGGACCCTCCTCTGAGGAGTACCCCACATCACCAGCGTACCAAAACACTTGGCACGCCGTGAACACCACAGGGGTCCCAACTGACCCGTCACATGGGAACCAAGGGTGCCATACACTTGGGGGAGGCCTATGTTGTTGATTATGATAACCTGCTATTCCTGTACCACTGAATTGCAAAGACCTCTTCTCATACAGAGCAGTCACGAGAATTAATCACCACGCTTGCTCAAGGCTAGTTGGCGATTTCAAACTAACCTATATTATTAAAATAATCTTTCACTTATTACCTGTGTCCGAGTGAGGCTGGACGTCTTCACTATCATACCGATAGGCTTACTACCATAAGTGTATAAGTCATCACCCACTTTCTGCACGATTTCACCAAAATATCGGTGCAAAATAGCTGACACTACACGTCCCAGCTGATGCGACATTTTCTATTATAGTAAAGCTCTGATGAATATGGATAACTACTTATAGTAACGTACACATCAATATACTTATTTTAAATCATCTTTTTAGCGTTTTTATGACGAATTATAACAAGAAAACTCTTAGTGAAGAAAACCCGTAGAGGTTACGTTGTGTTTTGCACTATTTATTAAAATTAATTAATGTCAAATTATTAACGTTCCGTTTTGTTATTCTGTTTCGTGCAGTCGAGCTCTCTTTGGTAGACATTTATACGGCAAATTTTTTTTTTGTGTTTATTTTAAATTAAAAGACTAGGAAAAAATTAAATATTTATTACAAAATACACGTTTTTTAAATTCCCTATAAGCTTTTTTTTATAAACTTGATAAATACATGCCTTGCCTCATTGCCTGAAATGGAACATATTCGGGAAATACCATAAAAATATTTCATTGTTCATGTTTATTTACGAAGATCGAACTAAGTAGAAAATAATTGTACCTTTCCCAGAATTACTCCAATTATTAAATTGCAAACTAAAGTTTTGATTATTTTTATTTAATTTGCCTCTGTCTATAATGTATCTTTGTTACTTTTCCACTTTTAAGTTACTGTTTTTTATGAATGTTTTAAAAACTTTTAAGTGGTATCATTCTTTACAAACGTGTTTTGTTTGGTATTGGTAAAGTCAATTAGTTAAAACTGAAATGTAAAGTTATGTTTAGGCGTGGGTAATCTTTATTCCGGCAAGTGAATTGATTCACTTAGTCCGACTCCGAATCCGGTACCGATTCACCTTAGTTATTCCTTTGGCTCCGTTTGACTCCGGCACTCACTCGGTCATTTTGGTTCCCCGGTTCCTTCAGATCATTTTATTCATTCCGTTCATTGGATCATTTGGCACATTCGAATTGAACAGTTTAAAGACTTTACAGTAGGTCATTTTATTCATATGATATAAATTTCGGAATAAAAATAAATACGACTAAAACAATGTTAAAGTTGGCAGAAGAATATCAAATAAAATAAAATAGATAATAATAAAAGCGTGTTCAATCTTTTAGGCGACTACAATGACACAAAAATCGCATTTTATGCGTGCCAGTCAATCCATATTAAACTTTAGCCCCATAGAAATTAGAGCGCACCGTACTGATACTATAGCGACACGACGCACCGAGTGAGCGAGAGAGCGAGTGAACAACTGCGAACCCGCGCTCCGCGGCTCCGGCGCTTCTCCAATCCCCGGTATCATTTGGTACCGCGGTGCCGATAAGGATTGTGAGGAATAAATAAGGTTTACGGATCCGCGTTCGGAACTGGCTCCTTTGAATCAGTAACTCCGGAGTTACCCACCACTAGTTATGTTTCATTTTCATTTTTTTATTAGTCATAAGTCAATAGAATTTATTCAAAATGAACATAGAAAGTGCTGCTGTGAATATTCTAAAGCGTGGTGTTGAATTAGACATGAACAAAAGATACACGGAAGCGCTAGTATGTTATCAAGAAGGCCTTCAGATATTAGTGGACAAGATAAAAGGTAACAATCAAAGCAATAACAACTTTGTTTATTTTGATAGAAAATTGTTAATTAACAAGAATATTCTTTTTACAGGGGATATTGATGATTCTAATAAAGCTTATCTTAGGAAAAAAGTTGAAGAGTACATGAATAGAGCTGAGAAAATAAAAAAGTTGGTTTTGCAACAAAAGGAGGCTGGCCAGTTTCATGAACAGGTGCATATTGAGAATAACTCCACGGGGCACAGTTATAAAACCTTGTTTGGTAGGTTTTTAGATGAAGAAGTACAATATGTTTCTGTTGAAGATCCTTATATTAGAAGTTTTCATCAGGTGAGTCAAACTTTGTTTTCTGCGTTCTGTTCTGTGATTTGTAAGCTAAAACAAAAGACAAATGAAAACCAAAAAAAAATAGTTCACAATGCTATATTTATTATTTATTTACAAACCCAGTCTCCTAAACTTCTGTATCTCTCATTTTCAGTGTCAAAACTTTCTTAGGCTATGTGAGCTCTTAGTCCGATCATGTACAAATCTTCAGCTAATCGAGTTGATCACATCAAAGGATGGGAAGTCTGAAGGAGATCAAAGAGAGCGGTTTGCAAACTTGAATAATGACTTGTTAAAATATAGGATCCAACTGGTTGTAAAATTCTCAGAGACTTTACACGATAGGCAGATTACGTAAGTATTTAATAATGATCTTTTGTGTTATATTCACAGATATAAATCTAACTAGATAACGCGATTGTATGTACTTTGCATGTCAAAAATTTAAGTAAAATTACGATTGATGATGAGCTCTTCATTTAGCATTATCGGCACCGGAAATCCACCAAATTTTAGAAAAATGCCTAATTATGCCATATTGAGATGTAAAGACTGTAGCTATAGAAAAAGTTGGCCTACGCATTGGAAATGTTTTCTTTCATTAGTAAGTAAATTTGTTTTTAAATTGTGTGTGAAAAAGAGGCACGCTTGGTTTTCATACAGATGGAGGGACTAGCGTTATCTAGTTTGATATATGTCTGTGGCTATAGTGTTTAGACCACTGTCCAATAATTCCTTGGGGAACATAAGTGGCACAGGGGTAACTACCAAAAATCATTTAAGATTATCAATAATCAAATCACAATTAGTGATTTCTTACATTTGAACATCCCCATAGTAATTTTAACCTACAATCGCCAAATAAAATAATGGTTCTCGAAATAATCTACGCCGATATGGTTGGGTAAAAGGCTCTGCAGATTGATTGAACCTCCCACTAGCTGTATTTAACTTGTATTAATCTAATATTTTGCTGTCACCATTTCCATAGCGGCACCTATGAACTAATGACAACAACAATTGGTGACCCTAACGTGATTGTCGGGGTCACCAGTTTGGTGTATTCAGGACAGGGTGTAAATTCCCGTAAACCTCCATTGAAAAAGGAGGGTTCCTCTGACCAGATGGATGTTGTGTCTGGTCCGGCCAACCCAACAGTTATTGTCAGACTGTTGTATGTGTACAAATTTAAGCTTTTGAGCAAATATAATTTTTGCTTTAAAACATAATTCTCTGTTTTCTTTTTCAGGTTAAGTTCCGGCTGGATAATCAAAATCGGCAGAGGTCTAGACTATTTCAAGGCTCCAGAGAACAAATTCTGTCTAGGTGTCTATGACATGGATCTTAGACCTTGTCACGAGACTACAGTGGACATAGTCCACTCTAAAAATATCAAACAATCCTATGGGTGATATTCATATATTTTGTATTGATAATATAATTGACTTGACTGCTTGCATAGTTTAAGAGAGAGAATAAATCATTATATTTGTTTATAATAAAAATAATTAATAAAGAAGTAAAATATGTTTGTTTAAGCGTGTGTTGAAAGTATTAAAAGGTAATAACTACCAATACTATATAATAGGAGCTCGTGGCTAAATAATAACAGCCGGACTGGTCGGTCATCAAGGTTAAGCAACTCTTGACGAGGTCGGTCCGTGGATGGGTGACCATTTCAACATACCGAGTTTCCTCTGTGCCTCGGAAAGCACGTTAAACTGTTGGTCCCGGCTGTCATTTGAAGATCTTTGACAGTCGTTACGGGTAGTCAGAAGCCTGAGATCTGACACCAGTCTTGCCAAGGGGTATCGTGTTACCCAGTTACTGGGTTGTGGAGGTCAGATAGGCAGTTGCTCCATGTAAAATACTAGTACCCAGCCGAATCCGGTAAGACTGGAAGCCGACCCCAATATAGTTGGGAAGTCTAGGCAGATTGAACTACCAATACTACTACTACACCAATACCAGTACTATATCAATTTAGAATATTCTTTCTAATAGATTTGTCTTAGTTTTTATTGCACAAAAAGTACACATCCTGTGAGATAGGCTATGAGACCATAGCCGCGGGAAATAGCTAGTCTATAACCAACTTTAGCAGGAATGACTAACTTGATGGCACATGCACAATATTGAATATCTTTAAAGTGAATCGTTTCTAGGTATAGATATAATTATAGCATTTCCGTTAGTACAAGATAATGGATGAGGTAGCATAGCATGTCATTGTGTAGGTATGGTTTTTGTAGTGTGATAAGTACTAATTGCAGTTTTGTTTCTATTCTCTTTATAAGCCTCTCACAAGCTTAATGGTAGTACTATTATCATCTTTAGTTAATGGGGACTTCCCACGGTCTACCATATTCTTACAACGGGATTTTTTGTCATAGACAATAAAAAATATATTACGGGCTTTTCTGTTCCATAGACTCGCTAAGTAACTGCCATAATGGCCGTCAATAAGAGGCCATTTTGTCTAGTAGGCGGTCAAGAAATGGTCAAGAGTACCTAAAACTTATAACATGCTTCTTCACACAAATAAAACCCAAAATGAAATCGATAATATACTTTATTATAAACAGTAACAGTGGCGTACGCCGCATATCGCAATTTCTTTACAAGTTTACGTACTCATTATAAGTAAGTAGGTATTATAGCACAGAGGTTTACAAAAAAATAAGGTGGTATCAATGCTAATACTATAGTGTTATCATGAATGATGTGAAGTTAAAATAAAGTACAAAATGAATCCATTGGAATACAAAACAAAAGGTTTTTAAAACATAGAGCTCAAATACCATAGACAAATAGTTTTCTAAGGCATCATCCTCACCAAGGCAAGAATCGAATTGATAAAGCATTAGCCAGAAAAGAAATGCCTTGGTTTGGACGAGGCCTTGATAAGTTTTTCTTTTTGTTTTGTACTACAGGATTCATAATGAAAAAATATAATGCCGTTAAATAGGTACAACTAAAGCTAAGTTTACACGAATAATTAAAGACTAGTAAAAGTAATTTCACGATAGTATGGCCTCAGGACTAAGCTATTCAAGATAAATAGTAAAACGATTAAGTAGATAGATACTATTTACAAAGCAATAATGTACTTATTATAGCATTAAAATTTTATATACAGCAACACTTTATATTAAGTGGAATGTATGGCAATCTCGTATGAACCATAGATAATTTATATATTTTTCAGCAAAAACTTGAAAATCCATAGGAATAATTTTTATCATAGTGTGAATATATTTCATTTGTCAAATTTTACCAAAGTTTTAATCGAATTCGAAATGCATTACAATCGATTAATAATATAAGTCGATTAACTCCAATATAATGAAATAGTTTACGTTATCTACTTAAAAGTAGTTAAGGGTATGTCACATTATATAATTTTATACAATTCAGTCTGGAGAACTATATTCGAGTCTCTAGAATATTCTAGCCACAAGAATCGAAATGATTACGCAAGTTGATACCTATACATAGAAAGGCATTAATGGACAGTCACATTTTTACAATCTTGCTCGATTTATCAATCGATAAAATCAGAAGTAAGTTTGCAAAATTATTCGATTCTTTTATACATATAATCGAACAAAAAATTAATCGATTCCTAAACATAACTTTCCTTCTTAGCTGAGAACAACATAAGCGATTCCATGAGATGAGGTCTGATCATGTCATTGATATCCTTTTCATCATCAAAGGCTTCTGGCATGTGTTTGTAGATGGTCCTCAGTGCCTTGAGGCAGTGGATCAGGGTCTGGTCAGGGTTGGTGTCGAGGGGAGGGCGCGTTCGCTGCAGCCTTACCAGCTTGGTAAGGAGGGGAACGCCCTCTAATTGCACGATTTGATGTGCGACGTCTGGTATTACTGAGAGCCTGTGGATGAAAAAGAAGTGGTTAGTTATTCGTTCATAGAGCCTCTAATTTATGTACTGGTGTTCAGCTCCATCCATTTAGACTGGAAGCCATCCCCAACATAATTGGAAATAGGCTTGTCAGATTGATTTTGTCTCTAATCTAAAAGTAGTAAATGCCCAGTATCTGGTACCATCAGAAAAAAACTAAATGCTCATTTTGATTCATCATCATCCAGAGTTAATTGTGTTCGGAGTTCTACATAATACCTATAAGCTACATTACTCGTGGCTAAGTAACGGCCTCACAGGTCTTTTAACCTTGTTAAATCAGGCTTACTGGGGGATGGTCCGTGTGTGGGTGGCCCTCCCTTTCATACCAAGACCCCTTATTGTATTCGGTAGACTGACCCCAATAGTAGCTTCAGCAGTTGTAGTTGGATAAAGGCTAGGCTGATGACACTTACCTAGCGATAGCCTCCGCGGCATGGCAGTGCAGCCTGGCCTGCGCGCGCAGCTCAGCCGTGCGCGCGCAGCTGGCAGGCGTACTGCGCGCGAAGCACACCAGCGCCACGCTCGCTGACGTGACGGAGGACAGCAGGAGCATGCAGCGCGGGATGCGGGACAGGGACGCTAGGAGCGAGGCTGTTGGTTCCTGGAAAGTAAGGTGGGGTTAGAGCTTGATCGATGAAAAAATATTTGTTTCAAAATTTATTTTTGCTTTGTATTTAAAGCATTAGGTATGAGCTGAAAGGCTAATTTAACGACAGTCAGTTGTGGATGTTATGCCATCGAGCTCTCAGCAAATATTTGATGTAGGTATTTGGACGGTAGGTACCACTTAAGTAGTTTTCTTTATAAAACGGCGCCATTCATCAGCAGTATTTTTAAAGTTCCCAGTGCTGGGACACAGGCCTCCTCTCTGAGAGAGGGACTGGGCCTTAATCCTCCACGTGGGTGGGCCCAGTGCGGGTTGGCGGATGTCACATGTCTTCGAAAACGGTGCCAGTAGGGGCAACAAAATGACAGCAGTCATAAAGTTGAACGACCATGGTTGTTTGATTCGTTCAGTCAGGTTGCCTTTATCATCAATTTCTGGTGTTAAATGTTTTTTTAGGAAACTCAAGCTGGAGCAGGCAGGATGCCAGTCCATAGTAGATGTTGTCTTGGCTTGGCTTGGCGTAAAATAGTTCCTTCATCAAAGACAAGTTAAACTTACTTGTAGGAACACGGAGATACTCGGCCCCCGTCGTTTGACAGCCTCCAGTAGCCTCTCAACAGTCCTATGCTTGGTGATGACGTCAACGATGTCTGATGCAGGGGTGACGTCATCTTCCTTCTTCTCCAGCTCCAACTCTCGCACCAAGTTGACGAGACACGCGGTGCATAGGAGAAGGAGTTGGCAGCAGTCGGTGCGGGAGAGAATACCTAGAAAAAAAGTTATATTTATTAAAAAAAATCTATCAGAACCGCTTTTTAGGTAGAAAGTAGTGGGTAACAAGCGAATTTTTTAAGTGTCCCATTTAGTTCACAACGCGGCTAGTTTTTAGTCCTTTGAAAATTACAGATAACAAATAATCTAATTTGTTACATACATAGAGAAATATCTATCAGAATAATACAAAGCTTTTACAAGTGTTTTTATTGGCGTGTTTGTATGGTTATTGAAGTGATAAATTGATTTGTTTTTAGACCAAGTTCTTATAGGATATGAACTAGTTTTTTAATTATCTTTTTTTGCCTATAAGTCACTATTTTGACTAAAAATAGAACACGTGGTGTCCTTTTTATAACAATAGATGTCGCTACACACACACACGCAAATTGTATTTCGTGTTCCAATATTTAAAACCAGATGGCGCTACGCTACCTTCATTCTAGATATTTTTTTTTTATTTTTTTTTATAAACTTACCGGTAATGTTATCAACAATGGTGTTGAGGTACAGATGCATCTGCATCAGGTCGTAGTGCCCCCTCAACCACGGTGCGGTGATCTGAGTGAGCACGGTGATCGCCTCTCGCATTTGTGGTTCTGGGTTCGACCGGTCTGATAGAATATCTGATATGATCTCGATACCACCACCCTGGAGAAGAAAATCTTTGATTAATTTAGGTCCATATTAATGAGAAGGCTAGGTACTTTCTGGATAGGATTTCCCATGATCTCAGAAACTTGCGTCGCAAAGAATTTCATTACAAAGATTAAACTGGATAAGATTAGAGATACCTAGAACCGGAATATTACACTTGACAAGTCGACTTACCTCTTCAAATTGCTTCACAGCATCCCCGGTAACGCAGACCGTCGCAAGCGCACGCAGAGACAAGGCCTTTATAGAGCTCTTATTTGACTCAATAATCGCCGTCAACAAAGCCCTAGGCACCGCACAATCCACGAACGGTAACTCAGTGATATTCTTCATGATCTTGATACATTTCTCGTGTAAGGAACCTTCTGTGGTGTCACTCAGCATGGCTAAGTGGCCTATTGATGTAAGGGTGCTCTTGAGAATCATGTCCGATGGTGGTTCCTCGATTATTGATACGAGAGTCTGTGGGAATGGAAAATTGGTTGTTTATTTCAATATATAATTTGGTTAATTGTTTAAAAGATGCTGTGAGAATCTGGCCATTGATATTAAACACAAAGCACGGAAGGCCAATAACGAGATTATTAAATCAACATTTATTAGGGTTCCGTACACAAAGGGTGAAAACGGGACCGAGTCCGACTCGCACATGGCCGGTATTTTTTTTGATAATTTTGATAAATAAAGGTGTTATTTTGGCATTAGGTCACCGAAAGTATCGGCAACTTTATAGTCAAGGCCAGCCCAGGAAGTGGTGACTAAAGGGACGCGTAATCCAGGGCCGCCTCGAACCGGCCCCTGCAACAGGAGGTGGGTTCGAGTTGTCTCAGGAAAAGAATATCTAGAAGGATTTGGGGAGACTTTTGCCGGCATTGGAATAGTGCAGGGTAATCTATCTATTTATATATATCTTATATCTATATATATAAAAATGAATCCCTATTTCCCTTGGTCGGCATCACGCGTGAATGGCTGGACCGATATCGCTTATTCTGGAGCGATATCGTTGTTTGCTATTGTTAGGAGAAGGTTCTTATGAAAAAAAAAATTATACCTTACCTACGTACCTACCGTATGTAGATAGGGTAGGGTAGGTATGTAGGTAGTGTAGGGTGGGTAGGGTAGGTAGGTTAGGTAGGGTAGGGTAGGTAGAGTAGATGAATGTTTGGTGTTTTTATGGCAAAACAAAGTTTGCCGAGTCAGCTAGTATAAAATAATAATCTTCAGTTCCTACCTTCATCTGTTGCACAAGCACAGCCTTGGTCGTCTCCAAGAAGATCTCGATCAACGTGTCCAAATGTTTCAATACTAAACTCCATTCAGGGCAACTCTCATTCAATTCCACCTTCACATCTTCTCCCACATCGATCAGCTTCTGTAAATACAGCTGTAGCGACTTCTTGATCTTGTCCCATCGTTCTGGAGTTTCACCTGGAGGTTTTGTGTTTAGAGTAATGCTGTGGGCTAGCACGAATTCGTTGATGTTTGCTACTAGTAAGCAGATTTGTTCCTCGCTTGTTTTTCGATCTTCGATTTGCCTGTAAAATGAAACATATATGTATACCATCATGCCCAGCGGCGCACCCACTGAAAATACCAAAAATCCAAAAATAATACATTTATTTGGCTTGCTTAACCAAAAATATTCTAAACATTGGAGGAAACCACTTAATCATCCAATAGCAACAGCAGTATTAGTTTTCGTCACACGTAGGTACTTCAAACACTTCAATCCTTGTTATTACTAACTATTATGTCTACTTGTCTTTCGTGATTTGATTATTACTGGATTCGAAAAAAAAACCCTTTAAAATTCAAAATAGGTACCCCCCAAACCTCCCGGTTAAACCCCCCGCCCCCCCCCCCCCATTTGCAAATCCTGGGTGCTTCTCTGAACATGCCTGAATTCCCAAAGGATTGGGCTGAGCTGCACTTATATTGCACTCACATTACGCCAGTTAGAGAGAGAGAGGTAGTAGAGAGCGAGCCTATTCCCTTAGGGATGTTTCCTGGGTATAAAAATGATAATTCTATTTAGTCCGTCAGTGAGATTATCAAATAATATTGGACACGCATTTTTTGCTTTACCAAATCTATAAAAATTGACAAAGATAAAGCGCATCAAAGTTCAGGAGTGCTGGCTTGTGACGTCACTTGTCAGTACTCGTATAAAGTGTAGGACCTTGTAATCAGCAGTAGCTCTTAATAACGACTAGACTAAAGGTATTAAATACATAACGAAATTATTTTGCATAACCGCATCACGAATGTAATATGGTAATTGTGAAAAGTACATATTTCCGTAGTTGTTATGTAGAGCAATGAAATGAAAATTGTTAATGATTATTGATTTTTAGGGTTCCGTACCCGAAGGGTAAAAACGGGACCCTATTACTAAGACACCACTGTCCATCTGTCTGTCACCAGGCTGTATATCATGAACCGTGATATCTAGACAGTTGAAATCACAGATGATGTATTTCTGTTGCCGCTATAACAACAAATACTAAAAACAGAATAAAAAAAAATATTTAAATTAAAATAAAATAAATTAAGGGGGGCTCCCATACAACAAACGTGTTGCGATAATGGTACGGAACCCTTCGTGTGCGAGTCCGACTCGCACTTGGCCGGTTTTTTTTAAATATATTGCCAATTATTTCCGGATAGGCTTCATCGACATGAAATTAAAAAAGACTTGCACCAGTACTTATTTATGAAACGTTTATAAATATTTATCAAGATATTAAATTATGCCAACATAAACCAAGAAAATGTAAAATACAGAAAAATAAAGTATCTTCACCGACTATAGTATTTTCAATTTCCCTTCGTTGGAGTTTTTATCCAGAAGTTCTATTGCGCGTTGAACATTACAAATACTAAAAACAGAATAAAAAAAATATGGGGCTCTCATACAAAAATCATGATATATTTGCCGTTTTTTGCGATAATGGTACGTAACCCTTCGTGCGCGAGTCCGACTCGCACTTGGCCGGTTTTTTTCTTTACAGTGAAAGTTGCAACAGGAAACTACTGACGATTATTATCGATGTAGGTATTGATTAGATCTTGAAAATCGATAGTGTTAGTATTCGATTATTTGAATTATCTGTCTTGTGACAGGATCTTCGTATTTGCTGATGATGTATCTTTTTTTTTGTATTTTTTCCTTTTTTAGGGTTCCGTACCCAAAGGGTAAAAACGGGACCCTATTACTAAGACTTCGCGATCCGTCTGTCTGTCTGTCCGTCTGTCTCCAGGCTGTATCTCATGAACCGTGATAGCTAGACAGTTGAAATTTTCACAGATGATGTATTTCTGTTGCCGCTATAACAACAAATACTAAAAACAGTATAAAGTAAATATTAAAGGGGGGCTCCCATACAACAAACGTGATATTTTTGCCGTTTTTTGCTCGATATTAATAACGGCAACAGGTAGACGCTTGAAATATTCACAGAATGTTTAGTTGTATATTTACTTCAAAAAATAATAATTAATAAATTAAAATAAAATAAATTAAGGGGGGGTCCCATACAACAAACGTGATTTTTATGCAGTGTTTTGCGACAATGGTACGGAACCCTTCGTGTGCGAGTCCGACTCGCACTTGGCCGGTTTTTTTAAGAAACGTTGCCCCACCCTAGGAATTTCTTTCTGTATTGTGGGTGCGTTTACAAACATTTATACTTATATACACAAGACACTCAGATCCGGAACAACTATCTGTAGGCCATAAAAACATTTGTTCCGTACGGGAATCGAACCCGCGACATGCAGCGCAACAGCCGATCGCTCGACCACTACGCCAACCGTGTCGTCAAACCATATCTGATAGAATTCTCTCCCCTAGGTTTTTGAATTGTGAATTTGTAGATAATGTTTTCATGCTAAAGTAGATTTTGACAAGTTCTGAACTTTTAATTCTTAATTCAGAAACCGGGGTTTTATATAATATCTACTATTTATCTAAGAACCGACAGTAAAGACAATGGTAAACTCCCTTGTCCAATGAAACAACATCATGAACTTTATAGAAAAAAAAACTAAGATTCTTACCTCAAAACATCACTGTACTGATACACAATGATTTGACCATGAGTCTGCACTTTCTTTATATTTCCAGTAATAGTTGCTGAGCTGGCAGACACCAGTGCCTTCATCTCTGCACCTAGAGGTTTGCTCTGCAGCGTGGTCATACACTCGTTCTCACAAGACCCGACCAGATCACACAGCCAGTACTGAACGGGTTCAGGCTTCCTTTCGCAGAGCCTCTCCAGGCATGTCTGGTCTATTGAACGCTCCCGGTAAAGGATCTCGTTTTGGTTGTTTAGGACTACTCTGGAATGGGATTCGCTGTTGAGAAAATGATGAAAGAGTGTGTTAGTAGGTTAGACGGAAAATTAAATTAGAGAAATAAATCTTATTAGAAAAAATTAAGAACCCCCAAGGCTTTTAATGTTTTTATCAGACTTCAAAGGAAGAAGAAAACGAGAATGAACGGAAAATGATTGATATAATTTTGTTAGTTCTTATGAACAGTTTTGAAAGAAAGATGAATATGCTTCAGTGCTGCCAACTATTAGCGCTTTCAGCGCCAGATCTAGCGCCTTTTTTATCAACAGCGCGTTCTAGCGCCTAGCGCTAAAACTAGCGCTTTTTGAAATCATATTATGATATGCACATTTACTATTATTTATTCTGTGATGTGCTTTTACCACGGAATTCATTACAATTTTTTTTAGAACTTATACTTAAATGCTACTTTGTTTCTGATATTGGTGTCTTAGTCTATGAGTTGGGGATTCCTCGAGTTGGCAGCAGGGATTCCTCTCTAACTATATTGAATTTTGTTCTATTGTTCGACAGTAATTTATAACTTTTCGGCAGTTATTCTGAGTCAGTTTTAGGAGTTGTGCAGTGAGACGATAATAAAAATGGATGTGCCCTTATATAAATAAAAACTACAAACATTTATTTATCCCAGTCTCAAATTATTGGGCGTTTTGTTTGAATTTGGCGCTGAATATAGCGATTATTTTGACATAGACCATTTAGCGCTTTTTTGAAGAGCTAACAGCGCGGATTTGGTTAGACGAGTTGGCAGCACTGATATATTTGATATATATCTTAGTTCTTGTAAGCAGAATTATAGTTTTGCAACAATTTGGAACTAATAAAGCACCTCATAAAAGAATTACTGATGAGTTCGCAATTGTTTTACAGATATATTTATTCTTTGGTTCCTTTTAGGTAATAAAGAAATTAAATTGCTTCCATCGCTATAAAAACCATACAGGATTTTACTTAGAAAAGGCATTACGCAATAAGGATGTTAGTCACTTAACGACCAAAGACAAAAGATTTAAAGTAGTTGACCTTTTAAAATTAGTTGACACTGGATATTGGTTATTGAATTTAATGTAATTGTTGTAATAAGGCCAATTATTGTAAGGACAAAAGGGTGCTTAAAATGTATTCGTTTTATTCAGAGTTCAGGAAATCGTAAGGAACCCAAAATCATTTTTAAAGGCAGAGAAGGGCTTCATAATATGATAGTAGTATTGAAACAACATTCTCACCATAATTATTAGTATAAGGCCAACCGAGCTCTGCTCGAGATAACGACTTTTTCTAAATATGAAACCTAGCTAGATCGATTTATCACTCCCGAAACCCTGCAGGGGGTACAAAATTTCATGAAAACCGTTGGAGCCGTTTTCGAGATTCATATTTATATCTAATATATATAAATCTCCTGTCACGATGTTAGTCCGCGATGGATTCCTAAACTACATAACCGATTTTAAATTAAATTGGCACACCGTGAGCAGTCTGGTCCAACTTGAGATATAGGGTAGGGTAGGGTAGGGTAGGGTAGGTAGGGTAGGTAGGGTAGGGTAGGCAGGGTAGGTAGGGTAGGGTAGGTAGGGTAGGTAGGGTAGGGTAGGGTAGGGTAGGTAGGTTATGTAGGGTAGGGTAGGGTAGGGTAGGGTAGGGTAGGTAGGGTAGGTAGGGTAGGTAGGGTAGGTAGGGTAGGTAGGGTAGGTAGGGTAGGTAGGGTAGGTAGGGTAGGTAGGGTAGGTAGGGTAGGGTAGGTAGGGTAGGGTAGGGTAGGGTAGGTAGGGTAGGGTAGGGTAGGTAGTTAGGGTAGGTAGGGTAGATGAATGATGTTTGGTGTTTTTATGGCAAAACAAAGTTTGCCGGGTCAGCTAGTATACATATATAAAAGAATTACTAGTTTAAAGCTATTAGAAAGATAGAGTAGATATGGTCCAGAAGATTTCACTTACCCAGTGTTAAAGTTTTCAAACAGATTGCCCCTCCTTATACTTTTCCTTGCACTATTAGGTATGTCCATATACTCATGAGGAGTCAGCATCTTTGGTGTCGATGTACAGGCCATGTTGAGCTGGATATCAACAAAGTCCAGCTCCCCTTTTAACTTCTCCCTTTTAGAATCATGTGTTAGATTTCTATTCGTATTAGAATCTGTTTCATAAGGAGTCTTATGTTTGTCTTGGAATTGGGGAGGAGGAGTAACTCGTCCATTCTTGAGGTAGTCTTCATCAGCTTTGTCTTTGTTTAATTCCGCTTCAGTGCCAACTAGCCTTTCATTGTAATGCGGTATTAGCATCTCTTCGGGATGTGCAACAAGTACCCATGAATCCTGCTCTTTGGCTCGTGGTAGACCTAGAGAAGGGACTCGACTTCCAGCTACATGACCACCAGCGAGATTATCCACAACTCCAGGCTTCTCCTTCTTAGGAAATATTCTAAATATATCCTTCGTTCTGTCTGCTTTGGTGGCCATACGCTGTTTTGCTTTGGGTCCTGGTTTTTTGGTAGGTTTCAAATTAAGGCTGTCCATGATATTCTTACCAAGGATGGCTTTGGCAGGTTTATGCATTTGCTCGTTTTCGTAGGACATGTCATTGGCTGGTACAGCTTCCTCATCTATGTATCCTAACGAGTGATAGCCGTCTTGAATGTCTAGTATTTGCTGGTCTAATCTCTGCGCTTCGAAGTTCAGAGATTTGTTTAGCCTATTTCTTTGGAATTTGGGAGTTGTGGTTATAGGAACAGCGTCCTCATTTGACAAACTTCGTGTGTATTCAGCTCTTTTGTCTACTTTTGATACAGATGTCCTCTCAGTTGGTACGTACGAAATGTTTGATATTGGCGTCCGTACTCTCGGCTGGTTGTTGACTGCTATTTGGTTATTATCTTCTAACTTCAAATATTCTAAACTCTCATCTGATTTGTTCTTACTAGTTTCCAAATCCTTTACTTTAGCTACTTTAATGACTTTGGTGCTATCGCTGTCTGTACTAGATATGAACGACTTCTTCGCTGGATACTTTTTCGAGGGACTTATAACATTAATGTTTTTAACAGGTACATCTTTGGTATCTTTTTGTATTGCACTTTTGTTTGTTATGTTATTTTCTTTGTTACTTACGTTATTCGGAGGTGTAACTTTAATTTCTACTTTGTTTTCGATTTTTGCCTTAGGTTTACTGGTTAAATTATTATTTAAAATATTTTTCGAGTTCTCTTTATTTGCTTTATCGTTGTTAATATTTTTCGGGGTTGGATATTTTTGTTCGATTTTATTTACATTTTCTGTGTCCTTATCTTTTAACAGGTCCATGTGTTCCTCGTCTGTATGTATTTCGCAATACTTCTGCAAGTCATATGGCGTCTGTATAACACTGCTACTGCGGAGTCGCGGCTTCGGCGTCGGCATGCCTACACTGACGTTATCAGGCAATGTACCATTATTAGCAACATTGCTTTGCGACGTGTTTTTAAAACCGGCGGCTTGTTTCACAGTAATATCTTGATTGTTGTTGGAATCGCTGCTACTTGTCGATTTATTGTTGTCTGCATTCTCCGGAGACTGATAATACTGTGAAGGAGGCGGCGAGCTATCAGAATCCGAGAATCCGGAATCTTGGCTCTTGTGGCTGCCGGGGCTACCGTGTCGCAGAGGCCACTGGTTCATCTGTATGGGTTGCGCGATGTCATCGGCGCTATTGTTCTGCGGCTCGTCGGGCTGATTGGCTATCCAGTGAGGTAGCTGGGGCTCCCACTCGGGATCGTCTCGCGCGCGATTGTTTCGGTTCCACTCGGGCTGAGCCACCGGACTTCCTACGTTCGGCGGTGAATCACCCCACCATACCTTGCTGCGCGTTCGTTGAAAATTGGACATCCTGAAAAAGAAAAAAATCAATGAGTCGTGGGAACAGCGTGTCTAAGGTGGTGAGTTTAATGACGGGTGTGAGTGAAGTAATGTGTTGGTCCATTACGAAGAGTATCATCAGAGTGCGTGCCCGGAGCCCGTGGTGCGTGAAGCCCGCCACCTTCGAGGCCAAATTATCTCGTATGTAAAGTTTGTTTTGTTTTTGTTTGATAGTCATGGGAATTTGGTACGCCTATTGTGTTGATTGCTTACAATAGTTGAAGAAAAAGTGGTAAAACACAGTCCAAGGCGGTATGACGCGTGCTTTGGAAATAATAATAATAACGGTGGCATATCACGAGAGTCTCCAGTTCGCCAGGGCCGGTTGGTCGGCAGATGTTAAAAACCGTTGCTTCTGCTATTGTGCACAAAATGCAAGGGCGTTCACACATTGACTGTGATTTCTCCCCTTCAGTTCGTACGCATACAAATAATTACTCTTGCTATTCAGACTTGCTCTGGAGCTCGCTGAGATTTTATACGGTCCGCTGATTCTTTGAATACAAAGTTCATAACAGCATGCTGCTAAGATCAAGGTTTTCTTTTCTCAGGATAATTAATGAAGTCGAACCTAGCTTTTTAATTACTAGAAATAAATTGTGTTGCAACCTTGCTAGTTTTACCTAAAATAAGAACCAACTATGGCAAAAAAATGCTAACTTTTGAAGGAGCACAACTCTATAATAAGTTACCGGCCTGTATAAAAAATCTGTACTCTTTCAATGCATTCAAGACTCAGCCAGCACATAACTGCGGATCGATCACTATTGGAGAAATGAATACATTGGATGGGTAACTATTAAATTGTAATACTGATGACGAACTTTTTGTAATCTATTGTATATTTTTTTGTATTGTTCTCAAGTAAGTGACATTTATGTCTTTATTGGGAATAAAGTTTCTTTAAACCGAAAAAGGACCCTTCAGTTCAGTCCCCAGTTCCCAGTAGTCCGGTCTTCAGGAATTTCTATTATATTTGCACATGTTTATTATATTTGCGGTAATTTTCATATAAAACAATGCACATTTTACAAACATCTCATCTAGGTAACGACTAAAGTATGCCACGGTTTGCGGTTGTCCGTCTGACTGAATGACTCAACGGACTATATATTCTGATTCATTGGTGTACTGTAGTAGTAATACTAACATATTATATTGTAAGTAAGTACATACGAGTTAGTCAGACGATAATGTTGTTTACTGATTGATAATAAACTTGATTTGTCGATGGAATTAAAGATCTCTCTCTCTTAAAGAAGTTTTTTAGACATGAAAACTTTTTTAACGGTAGTTTGAGTTTATTTTTCTATTTTTACATATTGCCATCGTTGATCTCGCGGTTGCAAGTGGGACTACTGAGCGTGAGGGCCCGGTTTCGATTCCTGGAGAAGTCATTGGATGATATACAACCCAAAAAAAAAAAAGACGGCGAATGTTCCTGTCTGGGTCGCGGATGAATTTGTTAGAGAGTTACCGCGGCCCCGGCACGGGCACAAGCAACTGAAGGAACACGGGTTTTAAGCGCTTATTACACTACACGGTATTCAGGGCCCTAAACCCTAATTTAGGGTGGTGTAATATAATATGTTAGGAAGGTAGGGTTCCCAAAATATCGACCTTATTGCCTCGGAATGGTGGAGTGCCCCGGTATTCAGGGCCCTGAATACCGTGTAGTGTATAAAGCCCTTTAGTCAGTAAAAGCCTCACACGCCCTCCCGCATCACCCAGAGCGGGAGAAATCACTGGATGACTTCCAACCCTAAAAAAAAAAGGTTGGCCAATGCTATTCGTTTTTTCCGTTAGGTACGTAACAACAGTGTATGGTATTGCAAAGTTCTCATTAATATTTAGCAAATGCTTCGGTTAAGTCATTCATTTTTAGGGTTCCGTACCCAAAGGGTAAAAACGGGACCCTATTACTAAGACTTCGCGATCCGTCTGTCTGTCTGTCTGTCCGTCTGTCTCCAGGCTGTATCTCATGAACCGTGATAGCTAGACAGTTGAAATTTTCACAGATGATGTATTTCTGTTGCCGCTATAACAACAAATACTAAAAACAGTATAATATAAATATTAAAGGGGGCCTCCCATACAACAAACGTGATATTTTTGCCGTTTTTTGCTCGATATTAATAACGGCAACAGGTAGACGCTTGAAATATTCACAGAATGTTTAGTTGTATATTTACTTCAAAAAATAATAATTAATAAATTAAAATAAAATAAATTAAGGGGGGCTCCCATACAACAAACGTGATTTTTATGCAGTGTTTTGCGATAATGGTACGGAACCATTCGTGTGCGAGTCCGACTCGCACTTGGCCGGTTTTTTTGTGCTATCATGCTGGAAGCGTCGATTAACAGGTTTCTTGTAAAGGTACATAAAGTGATCACTAATACTAGGTTAATAACTAGTTAACGGATACTTTATTCATTTATAAGCAAGTAAAGTACAGTTTTCCTTCGATTGACTCATAATTTGCGCAGTATGGTAATACCATAGATAGGTATGTTACTTCAGTGGTTAATAGAATGATGGAATAATATTTAATTGATAAGCACCTTGCCGATTTACCTATCAATTAAATAATAAATATTCCATCTAGGTATAGTGACCCAGTTATTATTAAACAGGTAACAGGTAACTAATATTTTCAGTCGAAATGTTATTTTCGTTCGATGACAGGACCGGAATAGGTACTTAAGTACCTACTTTTTAGTGTTCGATGTAAACAATTTAGTTGATATATTTACTCATACTCCATACGGTCTGGACAAATACAAAAATAACCAAGTTTCAGGTGAATCATATTATTTAATTAGATACAATTTACGGGTGAAGGACCGAGTGATAATTTTGTAACATGTATGGCACAAGTAAGTCCTATGTGCACGAACTGTCTAAGTATTTAAAACCATTAATATTTTCATTATGAAACAGCCTGTGGGCTGCATATTGTTCTACTAGCAATTATCATATAAGCTCTAATCCCGACTGGAAAGATCTATGGCGAAATAGTCTCATTCTGTAACTAATTACAATAATTAATACAAAGTCGCTAAGGACTGTCAATTATCACCTATTTCAAATATCCAGATTCTAACCATCCTAATTCCTATATATATAAACTTATATATTTTTTATATATACTTATTTCTATATTAAATTTGTTTAGTGTCTCAACAGTTAAAAACATTTGGATACAATTTTAAACACAGGTAGAAACATATGACGAGGATTAGGACACAGGGTAATTTTAATACCGGTAGATACAACATTCCCATGGGGCAATAATCGACCTTCACGCGAGCGAAGCCACGAGCAAAAGCTTGTCCAGAAAAAAAAAGTAAAAAAAATAACAACAAACTATGGAACAACCGTTTTTTAAAATGTCGCGATGCTCAGTTGTTTTATCTAGAATTTCAAGTTTCGAATAAGGCGTCCCATTCACATTGATATTCTGTGGGTCTTGTAGAAATGCGGGATAACGAACGACTGCTAACGAATTATGATATTAGACCCCTACATTGTTAAGATACGCATTTTGTTTATGTAAGTAGGTACAAGTATGTGTGTTATTGTTGTCTAACCTGTACTGGGTAGGTATTAGAACGAAACTGTCTACTCCTGTGGCCGTTGGAGACGATAAAGAGATTATTTAAATAGCTTTCAATAGGATCGAAAATCTGCATAAAGTATGTAATAAAATCGTAATTTGACCACAACGCCTGGTATTGTCCACAGATAAGATTTATTTTTGAAGGCTTTTCGGAAGTCGTATACAGGTTGACCCAAAATAAACATATTTTTTTTTTTGTTATTATTTTATTGTAGCTCCTAAATAATCGAATAGTTAGATAAAAGCTTTTGCCAAGCAGTGAGAAAAGTCAGTCTAGTAATTATAACACTATTTTATTTTGACGAAAAAAGAATATTCTATTAAATTGGAAGCACAAAACAAAATACAATCGCCAGACATGTCGACACTGAATTTTATCAATCGACCTAAATAGTGACATTATTGGGAACCTTGAAGTTATCATCAAACGACAAACCTTCGCGACGTAGTACGTTAGTCTGACACTGACAGTGACAGCTTCCTACATTTCTAACTGTCACGCTTCAATGGTAACAATGGCGGATCGCTTCAATGGGTGTTGACTTTGAATTATTTTAATTTAGTGTTAAAGGTTTTTTTGAAGGGATTTAGAGAATTTTCCCAAAACTACTGTTTTATTGTTGTTTGTACACAATCTCACATGATGGTAAGTGATGATGTGGTCGAAGGTGAAGCACGCTTGCCAAGAAGTAACCTATTCATTGGACCCTCAAGTTGTAGCTATCAGGAAACGGACTGTTTGGCTTTTGGCTAAATATTTTTATTGAATGGGTGTTTTCATAGAAATGTGTATGGTATTAATCTAATAGCTTTTTAAAGACATGAAAATCACAATTCTTGTCAAAAATTGAGCACAAGACTTTCTATCATTGGATCTGCCCATCAATAACTACCGCAGTTTATCATTTGCTATACCGCAATTGGTATGGCTTTGTTTCACAATAAATTTCAATAAAATATTCAACTTCACCGACTTTCTATGCAAGCGTATTTTACACATTTATTCTGCCAAAATTGACGTACAAATATAAAAATAAAAACAATCTTAATCTTAAACTATCCAATAAAAAGACATTACTATTTTTCATGAAAACAAAAACGGAACGGGTCTCACTTTGAAGTCGATTTCACAATGGGAGGTCTAACCAAAAAACAATAATCGGTCTACGTCACAAAAAATGAGGAATCTCCGTGTATTTTTTTAGGAATAGACTGATATAATATTTATAAGTGGAAATGGTCACGGACAGGGGAAAGCATGACTGAATATACCGCATCGTATTGTCTGCGCTCCATTACACGCGACGTTTTATGAATCCTAAAAAATGAAATTTATTAACGATAGTATAAGAAATCATATAATATTGCCTAGGATTTAACAAGCTCTGCTTTGATTCTCGACTTCTCGCAATTACAACAACAACAACAACAATTACACACAAAACAACAACAATAACAACAACATTTTTTTTATGTCGTCTTATTTTTTTAATTACGCGTATAATGCGGTAATGGCGATGATTGGTGATTATATGTATTATTTTTAGTTCAAAGAAGAATGCTGGAGTTCTTGCCTAACCTAAAGAAGAATCCGTATTCAATAAAAAAAAAATAGTTTCAATTTTAAAATATTTAGCATTTATACGTGAAGGTTTTTTAAAGGTGTCAGAAATAACCCGTGATAACCGAATGCGGGCTTGCATCAAATCATCTTCTACTTCAGCAAGGAAATACATACCAATCTGTTAGTTCCTTTCTACAAATTGAAGCCAAGGATAGGTCATACCTTTTAACTTGGTGGTGAATGTAAAACATCAGAATTCCGAACACTTCGCAGCTTCGCTATTCAATTTGAGCCAATGATCTGTGTAGTGTACGTATCTGTAACGCAACCTTGTTTCTATGTGTTGAGATCTCAACGATTTCACTTGTACTCTTAATTTTATGATGCAAATCTCCTATGCTTATAGTAGTGTCGAGATTTTCAATAAAAACACGTTAATTGGATTACGGTACATTCTTTTGCTTCCCTAACGTGTTCGTATGCCTAGCTCTTATCTTTCGCACCCACTCGTTATGTCTACAGCTCATAAATTCCACTGTGAAAAATATGCTGGCACGTGCACCTGGTGTAACGGTCGCGTGTCATCTGCTCCCATACGCCACGCTCTGCCGCGCAGTATGGCACGCGCATGCGCGTCCCAGACCTATCCTGCACTCCAAATTTAAAATCGAACGGGAATTCTTTTCACAAGCGAGTTTTTTGCTCCAATAACGGAATTTGAAGTTCCACCATTGGTCACAGTGAACGTGATTCGGTTGACGCAATTTCTAATTTTAAATTTTCTACGATGCAATATGGCCTGTTAATTGCAGCTATTGAACAAAAACAATGCGTTTCGATTAGAAACACGATAGACGACTATTAACGCAATTGAGTGCATTGACATAAAAACGACATTGAATGAAAAATAATTCTATGTATTATGCAACGAATTGAGTGCTATATGAAAAACCAGACGGATAGGCGTATTTCTGACGCTCACCTGTCAAAATATCAACAATAGAAAACCGTTATAATTCACACGAATGATCGATAATGCTTGAGCTTCATCCTATAAAATCTCACCACTAAATCCAAGCAAAATGTACCTTATGTGTTGAAACTTAAAGTGTAGAATAGCAATCAGCGAGATAATAATATGTGTTTTCGATGTAGTGATTTGATCTCTATGGTTACGTACGGCCAGGTGTTGGCACTTTTTGTGCGTGTGCGCAAGGGTCGCGATGGCGCCCGAACCGCCCCGGGAAACGATGCACACCGATCGATATAAATGGGGTTTCATATTCTGTTCTAATAATCTTTTCATTTGAAACTATTTCAGTTTGAGGTCTAAAGGATATAATTATAGTGGAAAAGGAAGAGAAATGTTTTTACCCAAAAGTGGGATATAACGGACTAGTTAAATAAGATAATGCTTTTTATATTTAATAATAAAAGATCTCATCATCATCCTCATCATATCAGTGGAAAGACGTCCACTGCTGGACATAAGCCACATTGACCGGTCCCGTGCGTTTCGCATCCAGCAGATCCTCGCAACCTTCACCAGGTCATCGGTCCACCTGGTGAGAGGCCTTCCAACGCAACGTGTTCCGTTTCGCGGTCGCCACTCCAGAACCTTTCTGCCCCATCGGCCATCCGTTCAGCGAGCAATGTGCCCTGCCCACTGCCATTTAAGTTTGGCAATACTACGGGCTATGTCGGTAACCCTGGTTCTCTTGCTGGAAACTCCGAGCATAGCTCTCTCCATTATTGCCCTTTGGGTGACTGTAAGCTTTCTGATGAGGCACATTGTGAGCGACTACTTCTCAGAGCAATATGTCATCACTGGCAACACACACTGATCATAGACTTTCGTCTTGAGACACTGTGATAAGTTGGACGAGAAGACACCGCGCAACTTCCCGAACGCTGCCCATAAAAGATCGAATAAAAGATCTACTTAGTAATAAACCTAACGATAGCGCGAAAAGTAATTCTAAAAATTAATTAGTTCCACTAAATCATTTGTGCAAATGTGAGCCTAAAACAAAATCAATAAATTTTTATTTTACACTTGGTTAAATAAGAGTTTAATCGTTTGTTGAATTGAACCACATATTTCCTTTTAATAAGCATGACTCATTAAAGATTAATTACGATAGTGATTTTGATACTTATGGTATTTAGTTAATTACACAGTTAAATACTTGCGTAAATGATTTCAGGGTCAAACAACAGGCTTGTTAATCAGCTTGGTGACATAACTGAGAAACCTGTCGTATTGGGGAATTAGAATCGGATTAAAATGGCGATCGATAGAGTTTGATAGTTAATGGACGTGAAAATATGCGGTTTTATAGACCATGGTGGATTACATTAGATATTGTTTATTTATTTTAGTATAAGGAGGACTAACAGCTAATAAAAACAAACAAAAAAGGATACCATAGTGACCAGAATGCCAATTACAAATCCTTACGTAAAGACTTATAATAATATTTATGATTTGAGTACAAAAACAAAAAACACACCGCTTTAATTGAAGTAAGAAGCAATATAAATAGGTACTTGGTTTGCAATTACATATATGAATGAGGAGAAAGAAAATAATAAAAAAATAAAAACAAAAAATATTATAGTTCTCGCCAAACTTCTTGGCCGCCCTGAAGTTGGCTACAATGGCTGCGCAGTAGAAAATGTCATACAAAAACAGCACCGTTTCGTGCCTCGCGCATCCGGTAAACCAACTTCAGCCAGGCCAAGAAGCTTAGCGAGGGCTATACCAACCGCTACTTGAAAAATTTGAGGCTTAAGCACCTTCTGGCCGAATTCACACTGATTGTGAATGGATCTAAATCATATTCCTTACAAATAGCATTAAAACTTCTACTTTCACGCACAATATAAATGTGTTAGGATTTTTAACTGTAAGGAATTGTTTCAGACCCTTTCTCCTTTCTTAAAGGCCTAAAGATCCTATTACTAACAAATTACAAATGGAATAGTATTCACACTCAGTAGGACGTGCTTTACCTGAACAAAAAATGGATCTAATAATGTTATAGCCGTAAACTTCCCAATAATTGCAAGTATTGCAACTCCTGAACATCAGAATCAACAGAGGCGACCATCATAAAAGCGCCGAATCAAGAAGCTTGACAATGACGAGTCCTGCAAAAAGGATTCAACAGTCTTGGATCCTTCAACAAAAATAATCAGAAAAGAACAGCAGAGGAGTAAGAAAATCATTTTTTAAATGTATATCAATAAACCTCGTTTAACCAGAAAACTAAAAGCATAGTAGTCAAACATTCAAAGAACAAGACCTAACTTTTTCACTGGCCTCGGTTATCGGTTCGATAGTACCAGGAACTCGATGTCACAAGGACGCAAACAAATGAACAAAACGAACAACATTGACAGAACTAAATGGTGAAATGTTCATCTTACGACAAGATCTATTCGTAATTAATTTACCATTCGATTTGCAGAGAAAGATTAAAACAACATGGACGACATGCTTGCCCATTAATTAGTATACAGTTTGAATGTAAATCAGTCTAATTTGAAAGGCGTAACAAGTCGCCTGTTATCTGTTATTTTATCTATTACGTTAAGTATTCTTCTGATCTCTATACTTATATTATAAAGTTGAAGAGCTTTTTTACTCGATTGCCGAAGGAGGGTAATGTGTTTATCAGTCTATGTATGTATGTTTGTTCCTATGTGGCGTTCTAGAGACCAAACGCGTTGGCCGATTTTGATGATTCTTACGTCAATCGATTCGTCTTAACTCTGCAAGTATCACTGGGTACATTAAAATAGGAAAATAAAAAAATGGTGGATTTTGGGCGCCATTTTGTGGGGGCAATTTTTTTTTTATTCTAAACCCTTCGTGTGAGGTATCAAAAATAAAGGGTTTTAAGAGGTGATTTCAAAAATATATAACACTTATATTTTTGAATGTACGTAATTGTAATAACTAAAAAGTTGTAAATAAAAAAAGTTAATTAAAAAAATCAAAAAACCCGTTCGCTTTTCAAGCAGTCGGGTTTTTTTAATTTTTTAACTAACTTTTTTTATTTAAATAATTTTTTTTCGCCTTCAACGCGGCTTTTAGATAGGGCCAAAACTTAAACCCCGAGTTTCACAGCTCTAAATGATCGCAGAATTAATGTGACAAATTGTCAAGCACGCGTCAACCAATTGAATAAATTTTCAACAACTAATCACAGCAGATAACATGTGACGAAATAACTATTTTTTGTGTGACAGATTGGCGAAGCCATTTTCACTTCTGTCGGCAGTCCCCATGATTGCCATTTTTTTTTGTTTGATCGTGTTATTCTCTGGAACCACCCGTCAGATTTGGAACATTATTTTTGCATTAAATAGCCCAATTCTTGAGGAAGGTATAAGCTATTTTAACATCACGCTACAACCCTTAGGATTTGCGCTAAACGAAAAAAAGAAAGCTAAGCGAAAACGAAGCGGGTGATACCGCGGGACAGTGCTAGTTACTAGATAAATTACTATAACAAATCGCCATTTCACAGGTGTGTGACACTTTAATTCATTATCAGCGTATGATTGCAACTATGCTATTGTTTAGCGCTTGCACAATGCTCAAGAATGGTGAACGACTGATCTCGCAATGTTACTTGTCACTAATTAATTTACATAATATTTGTAACGGTTTTAAATAAGACATTCTTAGTAATGAGGCAATGTTTTTTTTTTTCAACTTTAGTTTTCTAGATATTAAAGCCATTTTACTTATTACGAAATTACTTTCTATATTAAAATTCTTAAAATAAACCTCTATAACGTTCCCTTTAACATTTACCAGATATCGTAAAATTTAAAATAGTTGTATTTAGAACACCCTGTATAAGATTAGTTGATCGGTCCCTACTAACTAAGGGGTTCCCCAAACGGTTACTTACTGGTTCGAAGACATCTGCTCCTAACTTGATACTGTAGTATAGTAAAGACTGGGACTTCCGCACCCAAACCCAAAAAAAAAACTAAACTAGTGAAAGTATCGAATATTAGACGAAGGGTAAAAGTACGGCACAAAAATTTTCAAAGAATATTTCAAAATTCGAAACTTGATGATGTTTTTATCTGTGCTTTTCTTTCTGTGGTTGTATTGTTTATAATATTTTCGGACAATATAGATAACCTTCAAAACGGGCAATATAATATTTTTATCCGATTAGTATATCCCTTTTCATACAACATGCAAATAGGTAGTGTATAATTTTGTAGACTAAACGGACATTTCCCCCAAATGTCACTTTATCGTTACATAAAAATAGTGTCGTATCCTTACTATCCTGAATGATCGAAAATCGAATTAGATCAAAAATGGAACTATTTCACGGCAGAAAAATATAATTTGTTAATAAACTGGCGGCCCTTATTTAGTTTCTACTCATAAGTCAGACTTCATTTTATCGATCGCATTTATTTTATTTTTGATTTCATATTTAACACAATAAAAGTGTACGTTTGTCTACGAAATAAAAAATCACAGTATAGTATATTTAATTTTATTCATATTTAGAACTCCATAACAACTTATATCACACGACAATGTTGTTCACCTTTACGATGCAAATCTATAGAAAATCCATTCTAACATCCTAGTAGTAGATTATTTTAGCATGTGAATGTTTCATTGACGCGCAGAACACCTATTTAATATTTCTAATGCATACGAATACATTAAAATTCACGCCAGCACTGTTTCTCTCCGAGAATTGGCTGTATACTTACCTCGTTCTGCAGAATTTTAAAAAAAGAACGCAGTATAAAAACCATAGAACAACTAATAAGTTTTACCAGCCAGCACGAGCGGCCACGGTTGGTTGAACGAAAGGGAGGTGTTCATAGGGCACGCGTTGGTGGCATATGGCTGAAATCGCTTCGTGCCTTTGCCTTAAAAAAAGCCACGTGCCACCGGTTAATTTCTTTTTAATTTGTTCTTTTTTTAACTCAGTCGAGTATGAAAATGGTTGAAGCGTTTTTATTACTGCACGCTTTGTTTTGTTTGTATTTTTTATAAATGAAGAAAATTAGAACAATAGTAGGTATCTGATCTAGTTTTTTGGTAACTTGTTTTAAGTTTTATGTAGATACTGAGCAAGGGACAAAAGCGTGACGCAGTCATCAGAAATGTCCATAACTTTAGTAAGTTTACGCATGAGTAATGTATTTACCCTGCCAGGCATTGTCAATATCGGTAGCAAGACGATACAACTACCTATGAAGTAAAACAAGTCATTACTCATATCCGTTTAAAGTTAATCAGGATTAAACGGTTCGACCTTGTCGTTTGTTCTTCGCAATGAATTGATTATAGGTTTGACATTTAGCTTTAACGGCTGGGCAGCTGCGAATTACAGCAGCGCAATTAACAGTGTACTTCAGCGGCAGATGTCTTACCGTGTATGGCTAGCCTTATATGTTCGCTATTATAAGAACCGTTTGAATTTTTTCAATTTAAGTACGCGGTTATAAATTGCAATTTTTTTTTAATAATAATTTCAGGCTATTTTTAAACTGTGGCAAGATCAACAGAACAGAAATGGCTGCTGCCTGTGCGTATTGATGTAAACCGGTGCAGATGCACCACGCACATTATCTATACGCTTAAATTATGGGCATAATGCGTACAAATGGCTCATAATTATGGCTATCTAATTAATATTCTTTAATAAAGACTAGGTAAACCCATTTTAATATGCATTTATATGTCGCACTGAATGCAAATTTTTTCCTGACTGACATTTTAAGCCAACATGATATAAAAAAAAATAGGTTTTTTTTCCCTCCAAAAATTTTGCACTACATCTTACTAATGAGCAGACTGTAAATTTCAAATAGTACATACTAATACCATGCTTTTATTTCGTACCGTAAAAGGCCAAATAGCATAGACTAGAAAGATAAATACCAAAGTGCAAATAAATAACGCCCTTTTTATATCCCATTGACAAGAAAACTATTCTTTAATTACTTTTTATGTAAATAAGACAAATAGGGCCTGCATACATAGTATTCCCGTACAACTGTCTCCCTTTACCGTAAAGGAATGCTCTTTGTCCGATGCCTTCCAAAATAGGAGAGTTAATCATGGAGAAGGAATGCACAAGACACGTGCATTCGCAACGCACGATAAATATCTTTAGTTTTGTTAAGGAAACTTAAAAGGAATTTCTTTTTAGAAGGCTAGACGCTCTCTATGGGTAAGCACTAATTGAATGAACGGTAGTTCTTAAGTCGTTGCTAAGTAGTGTTTATTATCTATCACCGTTTAATGGGTGATTGGGGTGGTGTAATAAATGTTACAGAGTTAGGGTGCCCAAAATATCGACCTTATTGACACGGAATCCCTGAATACCGGGTAGTGTAATAAGCCCTCTATTGGGGTTTAGAATATAACAATAATGTTCCTAGATGGTGCGTAGTAAATCAGTACTTCCTTCAATCTCTACCTATTTGAATTATCGCACCTCTCCCACTGGTCACCACATCGACTGATCCTGTGCTTCTCATATCTACGGGGTTGCTCTTCATTCGACTTCGCAGATCCCCTGATCTCAAAGCATAGTCCTATCCATTGCCTATTTGGTGAAAATCAGTCTTCTGATGAGGGTCTTTTTCACTGACCAGTGAAACCCGACATAGCTCGAAGAATTGCCGAACTTAAGTGGCATTGGGCAGGGCACATTGCTGGCAGAACGGATGGCCGATAGGGCCGAAAAGTTCTCGAATGGCGACCGCGAACCGGAAGACGATAGGTATGTTGGAAGGCCTCCCACTAGGTGGACCGATGACCTGGTTAAGGTTGCGGGAAGGCGCTGGATGCGAGACGCACGGGATCGGTCAATGTGGCGACGCCTGGGGGAGGCCTATGTCCAGCAGTGGACGTCTTTCGGCTGAAATGATGATGATAATGACGTTTCAGTGCTCATAAGTCACGCAATAGACAAGTGACATTCTACCAATGCAAACCTTGGGAATTTTGGCATTTCAACAATCGCCACTGCCGATAGAATTACACTTTTTCTAGAGTCTCAGGCCAAAGACTTTCAGTACTGATATTTCGACATAAATAAACCGCATCGTAACTATCATAGCAATTGACTGCTCGACACTAAAGCGCAATCATCCGGCAGTAATTAATAAGTACCCAAGTCAACCATAACCATAACCGACATAGTCGGACCACTTAGTACTTCCTCCTCTAAGACTAGAAAATGGCGCTCGACCACTTTTCTAAATGATACTGCATAGATTGGCTTGATACACTTTCTTGGTGATGGACTTGGAAATTGTCTAATTCGAAAAATGTCCGATTCTTAGAATTTTCCATTTTCAAAAAGTCCAAATCTCAAAAAGTCAATCCAATTCTTTAAATGTAGGTACTTCTTACTGTACCTACTTAGATAAAACAAGATACTTGGATATATACGTAAGCGAAAACGAAAAACATATATTTCATGGAAGTACTACAAAAACAAACACAGAATATAACAAACAAGTAAATTCTGAAGAAATTCTCGATACTCGACAATGATACAAGAATTTGTTTCCAGCTAGAAACATCTGTGTTTGCCTGACAAGAAACCATTGTTGCCAACAGCTAAAAATTAAACTTAATCGTTAGCTTTGCAATGTTATTTGAATTAAGAATGTGATACTGGCTGAATAGAAAAACAAAACGATAGGTACCATGATGATGAAGAATTTTGAAATTCGAAAGAAATACAAAATGTTGTTGGATTAACCAGTATTAACTACTATGGGTCCTTCCTCAGTTTATGACTAGGCAAGTAGGTTTTAGTATTCTTCTACTCATGAGAAGATAAATAATAATCACCTAACAAAGAATGAAATTCAACATTACAAAACAGTTTCTCATCGATACCAAACATCTTGTTTTATCTAATCGTTAAGAGTAGTATCGGCGCGTACCGAGATGCGATTACAATTGCTATCAGAAGACGACTGACATTTTGTAATCAACTACGCATGTATCATGTATTAGAAACCCTTTTACCCGACTGCAAAGACAGGGATTCTTATGTGTTTTTTTTTAATTTAGTCCCACTTCTTGTCGATCAATGCAATGTTTTGAGACAAAGGTTTCAGAAACTTTATGGCATTGTATAATATTTTTGTAAAAATGGACTCATTGAGCAATTTGGCTCGTATTCAATTCCGAATACCACAGTTTTAAACTATAACTCTGCAGTAGCAGAAGCAAAAAGAGATTTATAAAAGAAGAATACTGCGTCGAAGCCAAATAAGTATAGCGATAAGGGCAGGCAAGGTGATGACTCAATAATTCTTCAAACTTTGGGAGGGAAACCATACCCATTTGGCATTTGCAGTATCGAACCCTGAAAAGTATATCACTTATCAATTGAAGTAAATAGCAAGTCTAAAAATCCCAGAACATGAAAGAACAATAACCAAGAACGCAGAAATTTCCTCAACTGACTTACTAGCACTAATAACGATTATAAGAATCGATTAAGAATATAAATAGCAATCGAGAAGCAAAACCGAGTGAGCAAGTATCACAATAGTAATTAAATCAATTCATATCGTAAGGAATGCGGCAAGTGGAGTGTGGTAAAGATCACCTGTTCTGTGCTCGCCAGGCTGCAGACGTGGAATGAATACTTAACAGATTATATTAAGTCTTAAAGCTAGGCAATTTATCTTAGGAATTGACGCTGGGAGTAGCTTTGCTCGTTTGGATAGTGGTTAAAGCTAGAGGACCATTCAATGCTCTTATAGTCAGGTGCGACGCGACTATACGACACGAATGCGACAATGATTTTACCGTAGATATTTCTATACATACAATACGTTGCACATCACTACATTGCTTCAACCTTTCTTCTTCAATATTGTAGGATTCTCTAGAGTAGATGTGACCCCTAAGTAGCCGTAAGAAATGGTTAAATTAAATTGTTATTCTTCAAGAATATTGACCGATTCCCAGTATTCAGTTTCCAGTTTTCTCGGATTACTGTATAGTAGTCTCATTTTTATGTTATTCAACCTGTTAGCACTCGTTATAAATTCTTTTCACATTGTTGAGATCTCCAAGTTCCAAGATCTGATTTATGCTACGTGTCCTTCTTGTTCCTTCACTCGTTACAAAAGATATGATTACGTGTCGAGTAGGCATCGGTATTACGGATATACGGCCCATCCGAACGATATGATTCATTAGAAGATATACAATTTATAACTCGGAACTATGTCATTCATCGTTTTAATTATCAATTGTTTCAAATTAATGGGTAATTAATGATCTGAATTCTGAACATTCTAAATTATAATCTTACTTTTTTTTTGCTATGGAATGTATTTGCTTGATTCATCCAGCCTACAGCAGTCCACTGGACGTAGGGCTTCTCCAATCGCATGCCATTTATTTCCATTTTCGGCAAGTCTCATCCAGCTGCTACCAGTCACCCTGCGAAGATCGTCGCTCCACCTAGCCTGAAGGCATCACCACCCTACGTTTACCAATTCACGGTGCAATATTTTTTGGTCACACTATCACCGTTTGGCGAAAACCCTTGTTTCAAAAGATGTATATGATGCGATTCTTTGGACTTTATACGAGTCTGCATTATACTATTAAAAACATGTCTATAACAACTGATTAGTAATCAATTATGTCTCTGCATTTGAAAGGCTAGACTCATTGACGACATTGACGTCTAAAACCACGCTGAGTTGATCTTGTTTATGTCTTTATCCATAATAAATGGACGTTGATTCCCTAAACTGTTTATAAATGAAGTTAGTTCTACGCTAAAAGTTATATACCTAATGAAATACATAGTAAAACTTTAGATTATGAACATTTATGAATTCTATCTTATCTGAATCATTGATGTTTTGTTTCTAGTATCTTCATTCTTATTTCTAGTTTCCATTTTCCATTGTATTTCTCTTTTATCTCGGGTTTTATTTCCACCCTATGGTCAAAGAACATTTCTTAGCGATTACTAAGCTTGCTAGTTGTACTATACGTTATGTAATCATCGTAAATAGTTTGTATTCTAACAGCAGCTCAAGTGACAAAGGAATGATTCATTTAATAATATATCACAGTTATTGAGTCGCTTATTATTAGCGTAAATCACATTTACAACTTAACTTAGGCCTGTTATGACAAAGTTATTACGTGAACGACTAAGAATTTTCCTTATAAATAAGTAATTTGGAAAATATTATAGGGACTTAGTAAATACCATACTGTGGTAACCATCGTGAATAGGGAAAACGTAACACGTAATAATACAAAATACCACAAATAAAAAACAAAAGCATAATAAAAAAGATAAAACAGCGTAGATTATAAAAGACAATCTTGTACAGGTGGCTTCGCCTGTGTGAAAGTCGGAAAATATACCATGGGTCATACTATTGGGATAAGTAAACTAATTCTATCCCAGATCTTGATCAACCACGTTTCATCTAAATTCAGCCAATGAGGCGAGATAAACCAGAAAACAACCAAGCAACCAGGGGATACAAATAAGAATTCAAATTTAAAGAAACATGGAGTTTTCAAGTGCAAAATATACACAAACTACAATTGAATTCCTCCAAGAACTATAGCCAATTAGCCGTTTGATTGGCCAGAGCAAGTTAGCCGTGACACCAGACCATCTGTGACGCCATTTTGTTAGAACACAAAGGAACTGTCATTAGTTTAGTGTCACTTCTTAAAATAGTCGTCGATTGACCCCAAGTCTATTGGTCAGAATGACTAGCTTCATGGTTCAATGTAGTTGAACTATCGGAAAAGGTTTTATACCTATAATAACTCCATGGGGAAAAATAAAGGTGTCATACCTAAAGAGTTAATAAAGGGACTTACTGAAACCTACTGGAAAGGCCAAATACATTAGGGTTTTCATTATCTTCTAGGATTCTCCCAAATAGGAAAGAAAACAGGTAATATTCCAAAATGCTTGAGGAATTATTACTACATATAATGTATCTTCATTACAGTAAAAAACCATGACGTAAAACAGAGCATGTGTCATAAAGTCAGAAGCATATATTCGAACCAAAGACTCAGGATTGCTTGAAGAACCAATAAAAAAATTGTGAACTTAATTCCTAGTTTAAAATGCACTCCAAAAATGTTGTACTTATAACAGTACTTCTCTAAAACAAAACACAATCGAAAAGGACAGTCCGCCATTTTAGAATCCCGAATGAGTCAGTGTGGAGTCAAATCACGTAGAAGATGGTCGCCACCGCGTTACGTACAACTTGTATTGTTGCTACTAGTACTTGGGTAGCGTACGAGGAAGTACTCGTAGCCTAGCTATATGTAGTTTACTGTTTAAGTCTGCTTGGTGCTAGTAATTAGTGGTTGGGTTTTCAAGGGTAAGTTAGTGGTGCTAATTTATGGGTTTGAAATTGGAGGTCGCAAAGATAAGATTGAGATTTCGGTTTGAACTTGGAAGTAGGTCATTCCTCTGTTTCTGTGACAACTAATAGGAATGAAGACTATTTGGTTACAAATTACAATTCTATGGACCAAAACACTTCATATTGAAAAGTGATTTTTTGGCTAGACTATACACATACTTGTTACTTGCATTAAAGTGTGCAAGTAGCTTGCATGCCACTGTGACATCTACCAATCAAAATTTATTGTGACACCATGGTCACATGCCAAGAATGTGCATGTGCAAGCTACTTGCACATGCACACTCTTAAGCAAGTTACAGGCATGTGTATTTACGGCCTTACGTTGGTACTTTTTTTATATTACCCTACACTGTCAAAGGGCAAAGGCCTAAACCAGTCCTTGCAGTAGACGTCTATTGTGTCACGCCACCTCTTTCTAAGCACCTTCCATCCTCATACACCAATTTGTGGACACTATTGCCCAACGATCACTGTGCATCCGGCTGCGGCTGATCCGCCCAATCCCGCCGTTACGTACGCAACCCTAAAAACGCTAATACTGAGTTCTGTTCCCAATTAAAAACAAGTATACAACAAAAACAAACAGACTCACTCCATCACGCAAATCAGGTTCAGATATGCAAATGAAAACAAAACACGATCATTATCCTTATCACGATATAATTCCTTAAAGACCCGTCCATTGCGTGATCTGATGTTACCTGGCGATTAGCGAATAGCTATATTAGTTCAATTATCGATGTAAACCGTGCTATTATGTAATCTCGGCAAACAATTGAACAATACTGTGCCGTGGGTGAGGATTTCGTGACTTATGTAAGTAAGAAATCCATGGAGAGTTGGTGAGATGGTTTTTGCGAAGCCATTACTGTGAGCGTGAGTTGAGAGCTTTAATCGAGTTATGAATAAAGATCTGGTATCGGGTATTGGATTGGATAGTATGAGAAGACTTTGTAATGATGGTGGTGACAAAATAGCAAAAGACAATAAAGTAACCGCAATAGGGGATAATTCCAAAACCAAGAACAGACAGGAGGATGTTGAAGACTGTAGTTATTTAATGGAGTTACTTGTGAACGTCCACAGATTTCCCACGAAAGAAAACTATATCAACACCAATCTTCTCAATAAGCTTTATAAATAAGCTTTACTTAAAGCTATCAAGAGGTCTCAAAAGGTCAACTTCTAATCATATTCTCTTAAAGTTTACAAAATTAACTATATACTACTTGATAGAATGGAAGAAGAAAACTTATAGCGCCGATCCTAAATAACATTGAAATACCAGGAAGATGAAAGAAAGAAAGAAAGAAAACACTTATTACCAAACACTGTATGTGTACAATCTTAATACTAAATAGTGCCAAACACAGATGTGGCAATACTATATTCATTGTGGTAAAAGGAGCGGGCTCAGCAAATGCTGATCAGTGCGCGTATTATAATGTGTGACCTTACCCCTAAGAAAGAATTTAACTTCTGTCTCCTAAGGCCTTAATCCAGAGTTTGAAAGTTAAAAGTAAAGAAAAGAAACTATGCAGCAGCCTTATAATATTTTACAGTAGCAGCAACTTCTTCAATTATGCAACCCATGTGCCACGCAGTCGTGACAGCCCAAGTCGGTGGCATGAAATTGTCATGACATATTGAGGTTGCCAACGTGACAAAGTGACAACTATACAACACCCATGACCACTTATGCTAAATCTAACGCCTTAAGTGATGTGTAACGTTTTTTTGTGTCAATGTGTTGGTACTTCTTTTGTTTTGGCTTTTTGGAATTCGAGTGAATTTATTGCTTTTGCCACTTGGCTAGCTATTCTAAAAAATTGTGTGTCGACTATAAGCTTGCTTACTGCGGTTTTGTATGCAATGACATCAGAGAATTTAATCACGACTAGAAGTTTGCCAGCGACTGCGTCTGCTCTATATTATATTCAATGGGAATTCCGAAAAATCAAATCTTCTTTCGTGTCTGTGCAAAGTTTCTGCTCTCTAGGTTTAGGGATTTGGGCAGGGCGTTGATGAGTCAGACTCAGTCAGTGCGTGAGTCAGGACTTCGGATTTTTCTCCTTAGGCTGATAAAGGATATTGTCAACAAAAGGAGTATAAATAGGTAATATAATTTGGACGACTTGGGATTCTGAAACCAGTACTACAGGAAAGAGAGGATGGAGAAAAAGAAGGAAGTACAATATGATGAGGAGTAAACATTTTCTTGTTTTTTAACATATTTTTCTGTCCAAAATTAAACTTAGCATTAAACCTACAGTGCCATGACTAGAACATTAATCGGTCAAGTTTGTGACAAAGACATTTAAGACTTCAAGAATCAAGAACAAGGTTTTAAGTTCGGCTTCAAAGTGCGTTCACCCCGTTTCGCCGTAGGGCCATTAGAAGCTTGTAACAGCGGTTTAAAAAAACAAAGGTCATTAAGAGTACTGAGTCATTATCTCTGTGCTATTAGGCAATTAAAAAACAAACACCACAGATTCGGAGCCTCAATAAAGTTATAAATAAATATAGGCCTGAAGCAAAGAAAGTTACATAGGACTAATGGTATAATGTATTCACATTCTTATGAATCGAATTGAAAAGCAATTGGCGGCGCTTCCTGTATGAGGTATTGACACCTCCGGTGATTAAACTATCATTATTTATATATTAGAGAAAGAACTTATCGAGAATGTTGTTATTGTTTGTATGTCTTCCTTTAGATTTTGCTTTGTTTTTTGGTGTTAGCCTACTTATGTTTTTATACGCATCGGCGACTGCGGTCCGTCACCTCTCGTCCGGCCAGGGGATTCCTTTTTTCCTTTTGCTGGGATATTAAATTATATTTCTTCTTCTCCAGTTATAGCTGCCTTCCTCCTAGTTATAGGTTGCTCCGTTGAAGCAACCTTCTAAGGTTCTGTAAGAGATTTGATTTCCATTAAAAGGTTCAATCCTTCTAAGACTCTGCCTTAGAGTTTGATTCATATGCCTCTATTTGCACCAGGATAAGTTTGAACAGTCTGAATCTAAACATATGGAGCATCAGTTACTGTTACTGGCCTTTGGTGCCTAAATATATACTTTTCAGCGAATTTTATGCTACCAGCCACACGATCTAGCCATATCTTATTTTAACGAATAGCAGAATTAATGGGTCTACAATCAAAGTGGAATATTCCGCTAGCAGGCAGATTTTGGGGCAATAAAACTAACTGACGTTACCACCCATCCCTATTGCCCCACAAACGTCATAAACTGTCAGTGCCATACCAGCACAATAATTGTATGCCAGTATGCCACACAATGGTACAAATTCAATGAGAATGAGCTATTGTAACAGATTGTATCTCATCCGGTTTAATTTAGCATTTAAATGAGAATTCATTCGATTTGGAGTATAACGGAAAACTAATAATGTAGCTCTGCTAATTAAATATGGAACTGAATGAGAAAATACCAATTTCCCCACTACAGCCTTTGAATATTCCTTTATTCAAAGGCTGTAGAGGGGAAATTGGTATTTCAATTTCCCCTTGCTCTTATGGTTTTACTTAGTTTCTTAAACACGGAAGTTCGTTCATATGGAACAGTTTTCAATTATGTTTTATATATTTCAAGATTCCGTTAACCGTTATATTGAGGAATATTTTTTTTCACGGTATATTCTTTTGTCCGTTGTTGGATAGATAAGTTGATAAGGTATAATATCTTGATTATTATTTTGTTGGAACTGCGATCTGTGATAACTGAGAAGGGAACTTAAACAGAAATACCCAACACATGGGCTCTTTAGATTCTCTTTCATCTAAGAGTCACAACCAGCAAAGGAGTGGGCAAGCCTGTTGAGGATGACCAATTCACAAAGAATCAAATTATATCTGCCTCTCGAGACAGGAACAAGTTTCAGCCTTAAATACGCTCCAAAAAAACGGAGAACGTAAAAGTAGTAAAACCGTGAGTCATCGATGACGCAGCCCATTCATAAGTGAGGTGGTCGAGAATGTCAGTTTTGTTCCGAGAACAGACTTGTCTCGGAACTCAAGTTCACCAGGTACATCCTGACTCATTTGGCATACAAAGATTGAGAATTTGAAAATCGAATACCTAGTTCGTGTAGTTGGCCATATTAGATTTTATGAATGAAGATGTGTAGGTTTTTTTTAAAGATAGAATGTCATTCGAAGTTTGTTTTTCTAGTAATTTGCGTTATAGTGTTGATAGAAAAATTCAATAGTCGCCGTTTTGTTTTTTAAGAATGAAATTGACTTCGATAGCTTTCTTATGATTTTATAAATGTTTTAGGGAAAAAAATATTCATTAAATTCAGCAATCTTAAATTCTTAAGGATTAATAGTAGGTAATAATTAGTTAAGCTTTATATAAAAAGAGATAATTGGAATCTTAATTTTATAGATAACTTTTAATTACTGTTTGTTGGTTCAAGACTTCAAAATATTCCTCAAAACCAGTCAATTGATGTTAATCATCTTTTTTCTTTATAAACTTGTACTAAGTTCAATGTCAAATCAAAATTAAGTTAAACCAGTTTGAACTCCCATCCGAGTATAACCTCATAATAAAAACATGCATAAAATCTTTAGATTTTTATAAAGATAATCGTATGATGATCATAAACAATTTTAAATGATCATAAAGCCAAATTTAAATAAGTAGAGGTGCTTTTATATCCCGTAATACGACTTTCCCTTTCTAGGTTTTAATTTTCAGCTTTCGTTATCTATGTAAAAACAAAAAAAAGGATCTAATAAAAAATATCTATAGACGTCTTATCTATGCAAAAAATAGACTTTGGTATGTTATGTACCTACTAAAAGATAAACATTTAAATTAATAGTCTTCATTTAGGCCGTAGTGACCGATAATCCTTCATTCAACAACAATATTCACGTCCAAACATCGTCCGGCTTATGACAGGATTATAATCGGATTATGATAAAAATAAATCGGTATGTTTATGGCCAAAAATATAATAGAAATGGCGCTTGTATTGATAAGTATAATTTGAAGATAGAAACTAGTGTAAAAAATATACTATGATTCTTTTGATTTTTTTAGATTCATGCATATTTTTACAGATTTTATTCTGAATACACAGATTTTCTGGGTGGTAGCTCTGTGGTCGGATCTTACAATATCCTCTCTCAAAATTTTCATAAGTTTATCAATTGATTTGCTAGAATTCTCTGAGACGTGGGTAGGTCTGTACAATGTACTTGCTATCGTGAGGTACGTAGGTAAAATATTTCCCTAACAGGGAATCGACCCGGGTTGCTGACTTAGGCTTGCTGCGTCATCGTACTAAAATGATAAATTGAAATTGCTGCATATTTAAATATGAATCATAAATGATTGTTGGTCTCTTTGGGTAAAATAGAGGTAATTGTAGTGTTACCAAGCGGTAAGTTTTATAGGTAGGCCATGGACTTATAGTACCTATCTCCTCCTGGCTATTCTCCCAGTTTATTTCGGTTATTCACCAACTCGACACGAGAGACTGTACACACGTGTGTCCAGTTGGTGAAACTCAAAATTAGTATCACCTATTATTTCGTCATCTGGACCCGCCAAGATTTTTACGCGTGTCCACTTAGTATATAGCAGCGTCCTAAAATATTGTACCCATGATTAACGACATTATTAAGGAATGCCAGTTAACTGCAGATACAATACCAACTTAACCCGTGTCAAGCCTAGTGTTTGGAGCTGGCACGACCGAGCTGACGTCTGACGTAGGACTTGACCTAGAGTTTGAAGTTAATCCGGAGTTTGGACTTAACCTTTCGAAGTCTGAAATGGAAGCGAACCCCCTTCAAGCTGACGTCTGAAGTCGGACTTAACCAGGAGTTAGAACTTAGCCGTTTCAAGGCTCGAAGCAGAAGTCAACCCGATCGTGCTGAAGTTTGGAGTTGGAACTAACCCTTCCATACTGACGTCTGAAGTCGTAAGATAGAATGGTGATGGTATCTTAAATTTGCGGGAAAGTAGAACCTACGTGTGTACAGTCTCTCGTGTCGAGTTGGTGAATAACCCGTTTATTTGGAGTCAGCCCTTATTTAGGTGGGCTCTTTTTTACCGGATTCTAGAAATGTGTAGTACCTATTGCACAATGCATTCATCGGTATAATAACTTATGTATGAGCAAGGCACATGCACGCAAACAAACCTGCTTATATTTTCACCGATGACCCTGGCCCTATGCAAATGAATACCCAAGAAAAACAAAGTCTTTACCTTCCAGTAATGCAAAGAAAGCACCTTATTAGAAATCTCATAACCGAATGCATTACATAACTTTTCACTTGCAGGTACTTGAGATATATTTTATCACTTTCTAATGACGCACCGGACAAAGATTCCCACGAACACCAGACGAAAAAAAAGTTCACAACTCACTACTGTTTTAATAAAAGTAATGACTTCATCATGAATGTTTGGTCTTAAATGCCTTGGTGTCAATTTGAAAAAAAAAGAAAGAAATACAGGCGCAAAAAAAAAAAGTTTTTTTCCTATACCCCAAAAAGACTGGATGATTCTGCAATTATTGTGAATTCACAATTTACTTTGGAGGACATAATTATAATATTTTTATTTAATTATTGCGTGTTTTTATTTTTATTTTATAGTTCGCAAGTTGTTTATTTGTGGACTTTACCGATGCCGTGCTGCTGTGATAGATTGTGCCATAAAAGCCACTAAATAAATAAACAAGCAAGTGAACAATTCATAACCCACTTTTATCTGAATTTGTGTGTAGTTTATTGCAAATGTTGAAGAAAGCGTAGAAATCGGATAATATACGTATCTTATTTTATTGAGTAATTCTCCAAGCGTGAATAATTATGAAAAATAATTTTATATCGCGTTTATAACTCTTGGCTTCAATTTGTTACACCTCATGTTAATAATTATGTAATACATTCATGTTTTTTAAATGATGGCATGGAACTTTTATAATTAACCTACATACATATTTTGGCAAATCATTTTCTATTCTAATGATTGATTTACCTACTTGGTTACCTAAGTGTTGTTATTTCCGATTTTTAGAATCATTTTGTTTATTTGATCTAGTTTAGTTTAAATGAATGTATTTTTTAAAGAGTCATTTTATATTGTGTTTTAGTTTTTCCCCGACTGCAGCGAATCCCAAGAGGAGGCATAGGTACCCATTTTATTGTGTGTGGGTCCTGCCTGCTTCCAACTTTTTTTTAATTTCTTTCAAATCACATCACATCATCAGCCTATTAATGTTCCCACTGCTGGGACACAGGCCTCCTCTCTGTGAGAGGGAATAGGCCGTAATCTAGACTGAGCAGTGGTGGCCCTGTGGTATCAGCCGCGACTTACAAGTTGTAGGTCGTGGGTTCGAGCCCAGGCAGGTGCTTTACTTTGTGTAAATTATTTCATCACCACTGCTCTCAAAACGGTGAAGGAAAACATCGTGAGGAAACCGGCATGTCTTAGGACCAAAAATTCGAAGACATGTGACATCCACCAACCCGCACTGGGCCCGCGTGGTGGATTACGGCCCATTCCCTCTCACAGAGAGGAGGCCTGTGTCCCAGCAGTGGGAACATTAATAGGCTGATGATGTGATATGTGTGTGTAATTTTTAGGTATATCTGCTTGGTTTTTGCTTCTTAGTTAAGTAGTTTTTTAACCGCAGACGGGTTTTTTAGTACCTACTTATCTTAATGTTATTATATAATTGTGATGTATAGATCTGACACCAGTCTTGCCAAGGGGTACCGTGTTACCCAGTTACTGGGTTGTGGAGGTCAGATAGGCAGTCGCTCCATGTAAAACACTGGGACTCAGCTGACTCCGGTAAGACTGGAAGCCGACCCCAATATAGTTGGAAAAAGGCTGGGCAGATTGATTGAATGAAGGTACTTAATAAATAAATATTAATTTCCTGTGATCTTAATTCTTACCTTCTGCAGAACTTTCACGAAAAAAGTTATCACGTCGCTCTTCGGACCTGTGAAGGAAATGAAAGGGATTAGCGGTTGAATCATCAAGAATTCATAGAGTTAGGTTTCGTTCCGGAGTGACCTCACCTCACTACTCACTAGATCTCTCAAGTTAAGACTAGCTAAGGTAACTACTAACAAAGTAAGATTACTTTGAAGATTATGTTGAAATTTTATTATAACAAACCTGTCAAGTGCGTGTCGGACTTTACACATTTAGAGTTCCGTACCAAACCGCAAAATCAAGTTTATTGTATTATGAACAAGTGCGAGTCGGACTCGAAGGGTTCCCTACCATTATCGCAAAAAAACGGCAAAAGATCACGATTTTTGTATGGCAGCCTATCTTAAATATTTATTTTATTCTGTTTTTAGTATTTGTTGTTATAGCGGCAACAGAAATACATCATCTGTGAAAATTTTAACTGTCTAGCTATCACGGTTTTTGAAATACAGCCTGGTGACAGACGGACAGACAGCAAACGGACCGCGGAGTCTTAGTAATAGGGTCCCCATTTTACCCTTTGGGTACGGAACCCAAAAAAAAGAGGGAATCTCAAAGAAAAATCTGATTTATCAATATATTGGTATTTGTTAGTAAAATATACGTAATAATAAACACTATCACCAAATTTGAAGTGCATAGGTCAATGGGAAGTTAAAAAATTCTTCGGCACAATTTTTTTAAAAAAAAGCTGACTTTCAGAGTAACCAATTCATACCAATTAAATGATAATTTGAAACCAAACAATGTTAATTGATAACAACACGTCAATGTATGAAAATGTTCCCTGAAGAAAGTTCTAACATTCTCCGTGATTTTTTGCAACAATTTTTCTTGCCGTAAAATTAATGGACTTTGATTATGGATCGAGACAAATATGTCGTGATTTATCGGAACGTCTTTATCACTTGGAGTCTGACAGCTGACTGATGGCCCTCATATTTGTATCAGAGACAGTATCAGCAAGAAATAGGAACGCTCTCCATGATTTGTGCTATGAGAACTGATTTTTCTTACGATGACTAAGGGCTTGTCCCCATCACCACGTCACGACGTCGTCAACGTGGAACGGTGCTCTATCGCGGCACAGATAATAATATAATACTAGCATGCAGATGCCTCATCCCATACAAAATAACCGTGCCGACGTAACTAGCGTTTTTCATCTGATTATACTGATATTTTTTTGTAAATCGATCGTGTTCGGTTCCGTTCCACGGCGATAGATAGATCACCATCTATATCGGTGGAACGGAACCGAACGCGATCGATGTTCAAAAAATAATCAGTATAATCAGTACAGTACGTCGGCACGGTTTCTTTGTATGGGATGAGACATATGTATGTTAGTATTATATTATCTGTGGTCGCAGTGCGGCACGTTGGCGTGACGTGCATATTTACGAAGCCGTGTCGTATACACGTCACGCTACGTAACAAGTTGTTCGGCCTTGAAAACTTCGGTATATTTTTCAGCATTTCTGACAGAACGAAACATCGTTTAGCTTCATTTCTTGTAGTTTCTGACAGTTAAAGCATTTTTGACATCTTTTTTGCACAACTAATCATCAACTGAGCGAGCGCATCGCCACGTACCGCTTCCGACGACGTACGACGCGTCATTTCACGGCGACATTGCCGTACCGTGTAAAAACACGTTACGTCAATGTACCGCGCCGCGACACCGCACCGTTACACCTCGACGACGTCGTGACGTGGTGATGGGGACAAGCCCTAACAGTTATTACGTGGTTCCATATACGGTGCATAAGTACCGTATCTGTAGACAAGTCTAAAGTAATGAAATTGATTTGTAAACTTATATATCTGCTAATAAGGTTTACAGTAACTGTACCCTACCAATAGTTTTGAATGAGCAATTAATATGAGTTTGAAACGCTAACCCACTGTGAACATTCTCAGTATGAGACGAGGCTTTTTGTCCGACAGTGGGACAGTAATAAATAAACTGTGATTATAGTTTTCACGGCAATTGAAGGAAAATGGCATAAAGATAAATGCCGATAATATCAATAAACTTCAGTAATACCGATTTTAACCGCTAATACATCAATTTAGATGATCAAGTGTGCAGTGTACCGTTTCGCGGGCTATTATTGCTATTAGCCCGCATGTACGGTGCGGACGAACGTTCAGCATATTTCACGATGATTTAGCACAGAAAATGTGGAGAGGACTTGCGTTTAGTTATTTGTACAGTGTATTGACCTGATTCTTGTACGAGTAATAGTTGTAATTGCGGTACAACTAATTGGCCTGGAGTTCTAAAATACAGGCCTAGGCTTAGTTTAGACTCCAGATCTCCCACAAATTACACACTTTGCCAATATTTCTGTGTCTGACTGTAATTTGTACTCACGTTGATATGTAATTTGTGGAGATAAATAAAGATTTTTTTTTTATTTTTTTTTATTGTTAATTGTTCTCGGTAACATATTACGTCGATAGAATCCTCTTGGGTATAATTGTTGCAGAATAGACCAAATTTCATGTCTCCCATGCGTGCTACTTACGAGACATTTATTATCAATATGGCCAATAAGAGGAAGACATTTAGGTGCTAATTAAATAATGCTTATGAATAATTAAGAACCAGATTGGTGAATAAAGATATCGTGTAGGTTGGGAATATACCCTCGGTTTCTGAATTGATAAATTTGAAGTTTTAATCAAATCCCATGGTAAAGTAAGCGGATTTTGGCAAGTTCTCAATTTCGAATTCTCAATTCAGAAAGCGGATTTTGGCAAGTTCTCAATTTCGAATTCTCAATTCAGAAAGCGGATTTTGGCAAGTTCTCTATTTCGAATTCTCAATTCAGAAAGCGGATTTTGGCAAATTCTCAATTTCAAATTCTCAATTCAGAAAGCGGATTTTGGCAAGTTCTCAATTTCGAATTCTCAATTGAGAAAGCGGAGGTTAGTCAGGATAAACCATGACGAGAAGACGGGCGTAAAAACAGATACTTAATTGATTCAATTAAAACAAATTGGCTAATGTAAACACTTAGGTCTTATATAATAAACTTGCAAATACAAAGAGTTATGTCATACATAACGCTCGTATCGAGTACGACGATTATTAGATTCAAGTTTTTTTTTGTTCTTGTACTTTCTACATACTGGTAAATATTTATTTAGATTATCTAATAGTTTTAATTACCAATTATTATTTTATAATTTCCGGTCGTAAGCCATCTTCGACTAAAGAGTAGTCAAGAACCAAATAAACACTTTCAGCGAAATTCTCTATGTATGTATACTCGCTTAGATGACGTTTAATAACTAAGCGTTGGTAAAAATTTTACTAAATTATTATTATTTTTTGCGCACGGCCTGTGTTCTAAGTCTTTCTGAAGGAAACTTCCACCACTCCATTCGAATCAGACGCCAGGACAACAAAAAAAATCCCTCGATTAATGTTAATTAATAACAAGCTATGTCCAGTGGCGGACATGAAGTCATAGACGCCCTAGGCCGTGTAATACCAGCCGCCCCTTTCTCAGCTCCTATCATAATTATGATACATGTAGCTGCCCTTTTTCTCAGCTCCCATCATATAAATAGGTGCTACATATTTGGTTAATTCACTTTTATTAAGTATTTATTTACATAAGTACATTATTTACAAACTAATATGAGAACTAAAATAAGAATACAAATATGTACAATTACGGGGCGTCTAAAAATTCATCCAAATCGCTGTCAACAGGAAAAGTGCCCAGAAGGATGGCAGCATTGCCACGTTTTTACTATATTAATATAATTTACTTTCTTGCCAAATTTTATCGAAATAGATTCAGAAATTTCGTTATGTCGCAATAATATAACAATGTCATATGTTACTTTGAATCATTTCTTGTAAAAATCATTGTATTTTGACCACGGTTGCCGCCACAAATATCTGGTCGCCCTACGCCCGGGCCTACTTAGGCCTTAGGGCAAATCCGCTACTGGCTATATCTAGTAATTTGATGGAAGAATGGAAAGCTGAGTCGAGGTGGAGTCGATTGGAAGAAATTACTTAGAATATGTTGGACTACCAATTAATTACAGTCCCCTAAGCTATGCAAATCGTAATATTTTCATCGTACACCGTCTTGTTATACTTAATGAGTTTATTTTAATGCAGTGATTGTATGTTAAGTTGCACTGGGCGTGTTCAGTTATTTCGTTACCTGCCTGAGTCACTGACAGCCTGGTGACAATACCAGACGCCATTATATATTCATATTTGACTACGGTTTACTTGTTAGCTTGGTACGCAGCGGATTGGCTCCATTGTGAGAGGAACTGAATTTTAAAAGGAATAGGAGCAGGTTTGAATGGTGTGGATAAGACTTAAGGCGCAGACACCCCTGAGCAGCTGATTTTTAAATGAGAATCACGTCTAAACGGCTAGTCGTAATTTTTTGGAAAAATATATATGTTACAGTAGACCATTTTCTTAATAATTTGATGTAAGAAAATTTTGAGTTTTATTCGTAGATAATGGTGTAATTAATTTGTAAAGTTATGTCTAAAACGGACAAAAACACGACAATGGCACCAAAACCGCTGGGCGTATTTTTAACCGACTTACCAAAAAGGAGGAGGTTCTATGTTCGACATTATGTTAGTATTATTTTTTTTTTATGCTGTCGCATATCTCCGTCAATTTTGAACCGATTTTGAAAAAATTTTTTTTGTTTGATAAAGTATTTTTCGAAATTGGTCCCATTTTAATTTGGTGAAGATCTGATGAAGAACTTCGAAGATATGCAACAGAACTCTTCAATAAATTACGGCAAATGTCTCGGGATTCAATCGAAATCGACACCATCTCAAAGACAATTTAATTATCTATATTTTGATCTGAGGCTTTTTTTTTAAACTCATAGAATAATAAGGAAAGTACAAAAAACTACTAAATTTTTGGGTCGTGCGGGTGTGAAACGAGTGCACGTTTTGTTCCCTCAAGATCGTTGGCGACAGTCGTCGTCTTAAACTGCCTATACATTACAGTGCCGTGGCGTGGCGCGGGTTGCACCAATCATATGCGTCATAAGAATATAATAATTGTAACTACTGTTATCACAAAAACTAGAAAGATTAAGTTATGAGTAGTATCAAAGATAATATACTTACCCATCTATTTATTTCTTTAGAATTGAAACAAAATATTCGATTCTCCTTCATTATCCTAGTTGCTTTCAATATTTTATTCTTGGCTTCTTTGATGCAACACAAACTAGTAAATAAATGCAAATGGCAACCTGATGATAAAAAACGACATTGTTGCATGACATGCAGCTGTGTCGTGTCTTCTATTTTTGATGCGAATTTGTTTTTCAGCCAATTTATACAATGCACCTGCATTTCATCACTTAAGGGTACACTAGTCGACGGCACGAACTATTTTGTGTGCGGGGTTAAAATGCGTGCTATATCAACCGACAAAACGTGCGGAACAGATAGATGCTGTTATGAGCAGTAAGAAGCTAGTACGCGTACGAATACACACTTTTGCAAATTTGTAGCGAAATGGATGATGATTTAGAACGAAAACGAGCGCGCGAAATTTTATAAACAGACCTTTGGGAGTCTGGATATCATGAAAAAACGATTGATTGTATCTGTTCAAAATAAAATTATTTGCATTGTTGAACTACTAATTTATCCCTGTATGGAGGCCGTTTTTCAAATTTTCTTCTTCTTATGGTACTTATTTGCGCTCAAAGATGCGTTAAAATATGGAACTATCGAAGCTCATAACTTTCAAGTATTTTTTTTTTACTTTTTTGCTTCCATACAGGGCTAGATAATGATGAGACAAATTGATATCATTTTTTATTTTGAACGTACATCGTCAAACATTCGAGTAAAAGCCAGACTACGTTTGTATGGAAGAATTTTCAACTAGTGTACCCTTAAGCTATGAAAACTGCATTTATTTTTAGTACAAGTTCGGCTACACCTTGCTACTGATATATCTACTTGATCGGATGAACATTGCACAAATGTATCACAGTCAGACATCTTTTGAGCAGGCTTATCACTCTCGTAAGTATTCTTATTCCGGACATGAGTGAATATTAAAGCAAAGCTCGAGCCACATGTGTGGACACCAGAGAAGATCTCATCACCACGACATAAGCTCAAGGTTGACGAGAGAAAGACACAACTATCAGTGTCTAATTTATAAGTATGGTATGCTATGCACATAACAAATCATTCTCTTCAGTTCATACAAAGAATGTCTGTAAGAGATTGCCTAGTGCGATAAGACCCGCCCATCGCACACTTATTTTTTATAATATTTGTCCTTTATGTTTTTGCGTTGTACAATAAAGAATATAATAAATAATAAGATCACGCCTTCACTCTGCGTAGGGTTAACAGAGGTGCACAGTATAAACACAAATGAAGCATTGTGTGATGATAAATTAATTGATGTCTAAATCCTACTATCCATTGTATCAATATTGTTAGATTAATTTCTGGACTTAAATTTCTTACCAGCCAGGTAATTGTATTCCATAGACATTCATAGAATCATGTCCATCCAAGTTATTTCGAAATTTTAACTAAATTTAAGACTGTATGCCGAAACGATTGGAAAGAGTATTTTAATGAAAGATCGCTAGAAAAAGGAATCTGGTATAGAACGATTCAAAGTGAACCCCCTCGTGTTCCCTGGTTTGCCAACAGTGTACTTAACAGGAAATTTGTCGTAATAGCCCACAGACTCCGGTCTGGACACATTCCTTTCAATAAGTTTAGGCATCTTATGAGAATAAAACCCAACCCAAACTGTACCGAGTGTGGTGTTGTGGAGGACGTATACCACTTGTTGGTGGAATGTGTCAGGACCAGAGCTGGGAGAGAAGCTCTGATGAATAAATTTAATATTAAAATAATAGATTTAGGAATTTTCCAAAGTGTCCTGTCAGCGCCGCTGTCGGAAGCAGCCATTCTAGTTTATAAAATAATAGATAAGTTAGAATAAGTGTATATTTATGTATGTGTATAAGCTTAGGTTATGATGGGGCTGGCATGGTCTTAATTGTGAATAAAATCCCCTAAATAAAATAAGATTTAAAAAAAAAAAGGCCAGTTATGATTCATTAGTTCTAAGTTTCTAACTCATTAGTCTTGTTTATGACCAACTATCTCGACCGGATGAGCACCATCGACAACAGTAGCCATATCGTCAGCGGCCACACACAACTGCTTACTGGTAACTTAAACTTTGGCTCGGCGAAATGTAATATTGCTCGGATTACCAATGGCAGTCAAAGCTCTTGGAATAGCAGGTGAGAAGTTATTATGAGAAGTTTAACTTTGTGAGTAACTTTGCTAAAGGTGGGACGATTATGTTGCTAGCGTTCATTTTTGTTACGTGGAATTGAAGATGGAAGAGGTGTAAACAACTTGTGCTTGGTTGCACTAGTCGACGGCACGAACTATTTTGTGCGCGGGGTTAAAATGCATGCTATAATCTCATCCGACAACACGTGCGAAAGAGATAGATGCTGTGATAAGCAGTAAGAAGCTAGTTCGCGTACGAATACACAATTTTGCAAATTTGTAGCGAAATAGATGATGATTTAGGACGAAAACGAGCGCGCGAAATTTTATAAACAGTTCTTTGGGAATATGGATATCATGAAAAAACTACTAAATGTATCTGTTCAAAATAAAATTATTTGCATTGTTGAACTACTAATCTTTCCCTGTATGGTTACTGTTTTGCAATTTTCCTTCTTCTTGTGGTATTTATTTGCGCCCAAAGATGCGTTAAAATTAGTGTTGAAATATGGAACTTCAGAATAGTCGGAGATGATTCTAGAATATCGCAGACGATAAGACCGAGACTTGGAATTAAAGCAATATGGATGTAGAAACTAGAATGTTATAGGAATACTCAGATATCTTCAGTGATCAGTGATAACATAGCTAGCTGCTACAGTGATATTAACACGAGCGGAGCTGTTCTTAAACCTGCAGAAGCTTATTGTATCGAAAGCTTTACCAAAGTCACAAATCAGATAGCTTAAAGAGAATAGTGTTTCTTCAAACTGAACTACTGCAGCTTTCCTCCAACATGGTCCAAAGATAAAATATTCTTCTTACAATGCTCCTCCGCTTACTTATCAGATTTAATTTATAGTGTAGAGTCGGCAAAACCTCTCGCTTAATAAGTCATGATCACGAATATGGCGCGATCCGGGGACGGTTGGCAATTGTTTATGTATCGGTACCGGAGATCACCGGTTCGACACCGAGTGAAGACTTATATGGAGAGAATAAAGTGATAAAATATTATTAGGTTGTATTGTGCGGAGTAAGAGGGCTTTTTGTCAATGTTAGATTGGTATTTGATGAACTTTTTTCTTGATTAATTGTTTTTTTTTAACGGTAAGAAATCGCAATGCTCAATACTCATCATTTGGAAATCGTGATCAAGGCGAAAGGGAATCGTTTGTTTTAGTATGGCATGTTATGAGGAGGGATGAAATCAACGGACTAAAAGAGAAGTGCATATAAATTTCGATGGATGGAGAGGGTTAGGTACGACAAAGAAAAGATGGAGAAAAGGGAGTCAGTGATACAATGACAGGACAGAATGAAATAATAAAAACCGGCTAAGTGCGAGTTGGACTCGCACACGAAGGGTTCCGTACCATTATCGCAAAACACTGCAAAAATCACGTTTGTTGTATGGGAGCCCCCCTTAATTTATTTTATTTTAATTTAATTATTATTATTTTTTGAAGTGAATATACAATTAAACATTCTGTGAATATTTCAAGCGTCTACCTGTTGCCGTTATTAATATTGAGCAAAAAACGGCCAAATAATCACGTTTGTTATATGGGAGCCCCCCTTAAATATTTATTTTATACTGTTTTTAGTATTTGTTGTTATAGCGGCAACAGAAATACATCACCTGTGAAAATTTCAACTGTTTAGCTATCACGGTTCATGAGATACAGCCTGGTGAAAGACAGACGGATCGCGAAGTCTTAGTTTTACCGTTTTTACCCTTTGGGTACGAAAACCTAAAAAAAAAAACCGGCCAAGTGCGAGTCGGACTCGCACACGAAGGGTTCCGTACCATTATCGCAAAACACTGCAAAAAAATCACGTTTATTGTATGGGAGCCCCCCTTAATTTATTTTATTTTAATTTAATAATAATTATTTTTTGAAGAGAATATACAACTAAATATTCTGTGAATATTTCAAACGTCTACCTGTTGCCGTTATTAATATCGAGCAAAAAACGGCAAAAATATCACGTTTGTTGTATGGGAGCCCCCCTTAAATATTAATTTTATACTGTTTTTAGTATTTGTTGTTATAGCGGCAACAGGAATACATCATCTGTGAAAATTTCAACTGTCTAACTATCACGGTTCATGAGCTACAGCCTGGTGACAGACAGACAGACAGACAGACAGACAGACAGACAGACAGACAGACAGACGGACAGCGAAGTCTCAGTAATAGGGTCCCGTTTTTACCCTTTGGGTACGGAACCCTAAAAAGAAGCGTTGCGCCTACCCCAAGTAATACCTACGCATGTAACAAGGGCAGGATAGGCAGAAGAGGAATCCTCATCAATTGCCATTCTAGTTATTTCGTCTGTTGAAGACAACCACCAATATGCAACAGTCCCAAAGAAAGTATCGGTAACTATATAATTAAAAATATAAGATTTCAATTCGATAAAAAAGTTATACCAAATAATTAAGTTACATAAAATATCTTAAGCGATAGTGGCTCGTTAAATAAAATTCTTGTTTATTATAAGTAATGACATGTATCAAAAACCTGTCCCTATGTTCTCGGCTATAAACCATATTAAAACGAGTATTCTGACGATATGATCATGATATTCTTGATATACTTCCGGAAACTGTTGATTTCATCTCATAAACAGATAATAATGCGTACTTGCGGACGCCTCGCGGTTCCACCCGCGTAGTTCCCGATACCGTGGGAATACAGGGATAAAAAGACTATGTCACCCGGGGATAGTGTAGCTTCCCAATCGGTTTTATACGTTACATACAAAAATACAAATCTTTCCTCGTATAGATATAGATTAGCAGTGTGCCTAAGATCTACTTGCTTGTTTACCTATATATTTCAAATTTATATATCCGTATAAAAAACCGTGTTTAAATACTTGATATTATCGATCTGTGTGATTGGGGAACAAAAAATTAACAAAAGAAAATGCTGGTTAGTGACACTCAGCTAGTTTTGGATGCCATAAAACCTGCCTAGCAGTCCAGGTTGGGAAAATAAAATACCTGAATAGCTACAGACAACGAGCGAGGTCTATTTTTAACCGACTTACCAAAAAAGGAGAAGGTTCTATGTTCGACATTATGTATCATGTTTTTTTTTATGTATGTTCACCGATATTATTTTTTATTTTTTTTTATTTTTCCGTCAATTGTGGATCGATTTTGAAAAACTTTTTTGCAAAAAAATACTACCGACTTCCAAATAAAAAACTACAAAGTGAAAAATATTTTTTGAAGTCGGTAGTATTTTTTTGCAAAAAAGTTTTTTATTTAAACTGAGAGAAATTGGAAAAGTTCAAGGCTCACGAAATTTTTAAACATGATTACGGGTAAAAGGTATTATTGAGAGCACAAACAAACATTCTGTTTCCTATCTTATACATATTAAAATAAAGTTCTATATCATAAACATGTTATGTAAGTTATGTTATATATCTTTTTATGATTCTCGGCTTGTAAGAAGCACCTATCATCATATCGACTAAAATGTTACTTTCTGATATTCTAACATTACCTTTTACATTGGAGGAAATGGATAAGATCTTAATGGCTTAACAACTCATTAAACTCTATTTGAAATAACATTAGACTTGTTTCCAAATCTTTTTACAGTCCGTTCAACCGATTTTGAGTTCTATCCTGTAAGCATAAGGATGACATAAAAAGCATAAACCTGTTACCAAAACCAACTGTTTGCTACAGCTACCATTTGTCGTATCACCAACGCAATAGAAGTCAAAATCGGTTGAACGGACTGTAAAATGGGCTAATTTAAACGTCTAATGTTATCGCAAATGGAGTATAGTTTCTTTGAATAGGGTGAACTTATGTCATCCGTGTTTGTATATCTAACAAGCCGTGTGCCCGATGGGATTTTCTATTGGCGAAATTGACGAACCTCTTGAAATTGTAGCCCCAATTTTTTAAATTGGTACATGTGTGAAATTTATTACTAGACCTAGACCTCTAGGTCCCTGCAGTTAAGGCTGTGTCTTGCTTGTTAGTGAAGTCGTTCTATTAATAATAAACGAACGTCATTCTTTTTCACTCTTTGTTAAGGGCCTACATCCGCTTTAGTGCCGACTAGGCTAGGTTAAATGGTACAAAAAAAATATATTAATTCATGTACATTATAACACAAGGCTTTTTCGTGTAACTAATAGTTTTGCTTTAAAAAAATAATTAACAACACGATATTTTTTCGCAGCTTTTGGAAACTCCTCCAAAACGATTTGGATGTTTAAAAATATTTTTACACAGAAAAATTGATGGCTGAAATTTCTTCATAACTAACATAGCATATGTAAATCGAATAATATTTTGCAAACAAAACTGTTCAAAAGGAGGTTCAATATTGATATTTTGGCATCGAGCGGGCGCACGGCCAGTACTGCGTTAACATTGGGGCGTATATATCGACTTAAGTAAAGCCGTTTAACTTCTTCAACCGCTAAAGCTTTTAACAACTTTACGACTGTCCTTTATTTTACGTAATCTATTCTTTTACCCTATTGACAACCCATCAACTTCTACGTTCTACCATAAATGATTTCTCCGACATATATTGGGTTCGGCACATAAATTACTTACATTTTCTCTTACTGCTATTGAACTGTAGGTACTATCTTTCTAGAATGGTTAAAAACTTGAATATCTTGCTTGGAATATATTGTTTGTTGTTTTTAAGATTATATTGAATGCTCAGTAAATTTTTGAAGGACACAAGCTTATGTTATTCACTTAAAAGCTTATTTGAAGAAAAATTTTGACATATAGCTCAGGCATTTGTAAGAGATAAACGGAAGAACAAGATCCATGGCATGGAACGGAATATTTGAAAATAATGAGATTATGGATAGCTAAGTGGGAGTCAAGTACTAGTCTGTTTCAGAAAAACTAACTTTTGTAGATGCATTTTATTAGATACGAGTTAAATTATAAAATAAGAAACTGGGTCAGGTCTGGCCTACACAACGTCTGAGGCGCGTTTTCATTAATGTTAGAGATCGCTTTGAAGAGTGCCATAATTGCGAAGGAAGACAATTTTGAATAATGTTATTTTGAAAAAGTATTTTTTCTTCAGTTTCTGATTTTGTAATGTAACGTGTATATTTATATTATTTTTTCTGAGACAACCTGTATATTACTGACTGTACACTGTTCAAATGCAGTTTGTCGATTTTACAAAGATTATTACCATATTGTATTAAGACGAATTGTGCTTTGAACAGCAGACTGATAAAATATTCGAGATAACCATAAACAGCCTGCAAGTCATATTTGATAAAATCATCTTTGGGAGCCTTTTTTGTGCGAGCTAAAATCTTTTATACTATTCAATGAAAGACATTTAACCAATCAATCATCGCAAACAAAATAAATCAGCAAAAAATATATTTGGTATCAATAACAGAATTCTTTCTATTGATAAAACTATCGTGAGTAAACATTCAGTTATCAATAGCAAACATGGCCTACATAACTTTTCCTTTTTTCCCAAAAATATCTTATCTGATTATGAACTAGAACTTTTCGGTACTGGCCTAAATCGCAATCATAATATGGTTGTGTTTTTAAAAATGGAACGAGGGAAAATATGGCCACAGACTACAGTGAAGTCTTGGGGCTTGAGATGAATTATGAACTATTTGGTGCTGGCCTAAATCACAATCATATGGTTGAGTTTTTAAAAATGGAACGAGGGATAATATGGCCACAGACTACAGTGAAGTCTTGGAGCTTGAGATGAATTATGAACTATTTGGTGCTGGCCTAAATCACAATCATATGGTTGAGTTTTTAAAAATGGAACGAGTGATAATATGGCCACAGACTACAGTGAAGTTTTGGGGCTTGAGAAGAATTATGAACTATTTGGTGCTGGGCTAAATCAGGATCATGATTGTTTTTTCTTTACGGAACGAGGAATATACTTGAAAACTGTTTGAAAATAGGGTCATAGACAACAGTGAAGTTTTGTTTGATGATGAGCAATGATGACAATGTCGTGAGGGCAGCTCTGAGTATTAATGTGGGTGTCTATAAGAGCAGGGGAAGAGACACAGAAACAATTAGCATTGTGGGAAAGATGTCTGGTAAGCGGATGATTATTGAGGTGACGGCTAACAGAGAGAAGTATGGAAGACGAAGCCACGTTGCGGCGATCTCAAATAAATCGTGATGAGGACAGAAAGACTTTCGAGGAAGTATGGGCTAGACTCAATAGGATCTGAATACATTACACATTTTACCAAAGCTGGATCACACGTTGTATAAATAACAAACAGACATCTAATTTTATTTAAATTGAATTACAAAACAATAAGCTTCCTTCCAATGCCCTTTGTTTGCACATATTCTGCGAAAAATCTGCAGCAAGTTAGTATGGCTTCCGACTTGCGTTGCGTGCGGCGTGCATAGCTAATCTAAATCTGCTAACTATATTATATGAAGCCTTAGTACTTCTTACTGCCATGCAGCCTATTGCAGGGTTCTGTTATTTAATTTTAAACGGTATTGATTGGTTTAATAGGGTTGAAAATTTAACCTTTTGTATGGATGTTGTTGTATCTATAGTTAGGGCTTTAATATCGTTAATACAGGAATAGGTACTTGCTTTATTTTATGAATACTGTTGGTTGTCCGATGATAATTTATGGGCGATGTATGTGATGACCACTGTTAATAGATTAGTACCTACCCATTAAAACAAGTTGAGCTAAATAGATAATTTGACAATGTGAAACGTAAACGAAGGAAACGGAAACTACCCCCATGGAAAAAACCGGTCAAGTGCGAGTTGGACTCGCGCGTAAAGGATTCCGTACGATTATCGCAAAAAACGGCAAAAAATATCACGTTTGTTGTATGAGAGCGCCACTTAAATATTTATTTTATTCTGTTTTTAGTATTTGTTGTTATAGCGGCAACAGAAGTACACAATCTGTGAAATTTCCACTGTCTAGCTATCACGGTTCATGAGATACAGCCTGGTGACAGACAGACAGACGGACCGCGGAGTCTTAGTAATAGGGTCCCGTGTTTACCGTTTGGGAACGGAACCCTAAAATGGTGTGGTTTTGTGTTGTTTTTGATCTTCAAAGATGATTTTCAAACGTCACGTGATAATACAGGCACGAATTTTATAATACATTAGCGACCCACCCCGGCTTCGCCCGTGACAAAATATACACAAAACCTTCCTCGTTTCTCACTCTTTCTATTAGTGAAACCGCATGAAAAGCCGTTCAGTAGTTTTTGAGTTTATCGCGTACAGACGCGGCGAGGGACTTTTTTACAAGCTTTTATTTAACTTGCAATGTATGTAAGTGTGTTCGGGTCAAATCTTGCAACTGAATTTAAAAGCAGTTATCCTCCACAAATTAAGATGAAATTTTGCATACACGTTTAGTTTGGATGACAATGCTAAGTGACGTCATTCTAAATTCAATATGGCGGACGACTCAAGATGGCGGACTAGTTATTTTTTGTGCACTGCCAAGATTTGGGTATCAAATGAAAGGGTTTGCTGAGAAGAATACAAAAAGCTTGTTTACAAAAAAGAAAAAAAAAATTATAATAATATGTACATAGTTACGTAGAGGTACAGGTTACTATACAATCTTAAAATTATTTTCAATACAGTTGTTAAACATGGCGTACTTTCAGAGGCTATAATTATGATTCGAAAATTAAATCTTATGCATAGGCATCTTTCTGTTACGCGGTCGTGACTTTTGTTTACGAGCTCGATCATTAGTTTTGCAGTTTAGTTTTAAATTTATAAGTCAATTTAAAAAGTTTAGTAGCAAAGAGTTTTCATACATAGAATAAAATGGGATAGATTTTATACGAGGAAAAATGAATGATTACGTACGTTTTAGCATTGAACTCTCAAGTCTTTTTAATGGTTGTTTAATATATTTAATTACCAGTTTTAATTTAATTATTTGCACATCAACATTTGTCTAAAATCGAATAGGCTGTATAGACTGTTTTCGTTGTAAAAAATGTCCAGTTGCAAAAACGCGCCTTTAGTTATAAGTCAATTTAAAAAAGTTTCGTAGCAAGGAGTTTTCATACATAGAATAAAATGGAATAGATTTTATTCGAGGAAAAATGAATGATTCCGTACGTTTTAGCATTTAATTCTCAAAAGTCTTTTAAATGGTTGTTTAACATATTAATTTACCAGTTTCAATTTAATTATTTTCACATCAACATTTGTCAAAAATCGAATAGGCTGTGTAGGCTGTTTTCGTTGTAAAAACGCGCGAATTTTTTTTTTTTTTGTGAATTACCAAATCTAATTCTTTGATTTGTTTTTACTATTTCCCACAACTGTATTGAAAAATATCGTGTGATACACGGGCGTGTAGGTTATTGCAAACTCGTGTTATTAAAAACCCTCGCCTTCAGCTCGGGCTTGTTGATGACAGCTCGTTTGCAATAACCTACTTTCCACCCTTGTATCACAATGTACGATTTAATATTGCAATAAATCATGTTTACTACAATTTAGCAGGAAAATCAAAGTTACAGCATTAATTGGCACGGGTATTTTTTCCTCCAGCTGAAAATTAAACATCCTGGCAAGACACGTGTTTACGTCTTTGATTGATTGAAGTTGTAATGACTATTTAACAGGCTGCTTTCCTTGTTATTTATGAACCAAGGTTATGGTGTTTTCATACATTCAAGGAAAATTACATTAAAAATGGGTAAGTACATGAATTTAGACCACGACTCGCAGTTGCGACTATGTTAAAGTAATCAAAAGCTAAAGCCTGTGCTACACGGTCGCCAACCAAGCCAAAAACCAAGGTCACCTTGGTCGGAAGCGGCCGTTGCCGACCGTGTAGACAGTGGTTGCCAACCAAATTTAGCATGACCTTCCAACGCCCTTGGTCGGCGTGCGTGCGTTGCCAACGAGTTGGTCGGCGACTTGTTTGATGCCGTGTAGACGCTTGTTGACAACCACGCGTATGACAGTCGCGCTTCTGCAGGCGGTGAGCGCAGACGCACGCGCAAAATATGGCTCAACAGAGCGAAAGCAAAGTAATAACGGTCTACTTGTCCTGTCTTTGGGATTTGATATCAGAGTCATGTATAGACGCAACTGAAAAAAAAAATGCATGTGATATTTTTTTTTTGTATTTAATTTTTTATTTTAAATGTACCTATATTAAATATACTAGCTTCTGCCAGCGGCTCCGCCCGCGTGAAAAGTATTTTCTTATCCCAAGGAACATTATACCGGGATGAAGAGATGCATACGTGCTATTCCAGATTATAATCTATCTCTGTGGCAAAATTCATCCTGATCCGCTCAACAATTTTAGCTTGATTGAGCAACAAACATACATACATCCATTCAAACTTTCGCATTTATAATATTAGTAAGATTAGAGTTTAGTTTTTAAAGTTAATTAGTATATTCTTTTTGAAGTTTTGATAGGCAAGGCGCCATGATGTCGTTGTAATGAATGTACGGTACGAGCGTAAATACGTCCTCTCTGCGCGGCGTTCTAAACATACTGAGGTTGGGGGCTTGTCGCAAACCGTGTAGCCGGCATCGCCCGACGCGCTTCCGACCAAGGTGACCTTGGTTTTTGTCGCGGTCGGCAACCGTGTAGCACAGGCTTTAGCTTGAAGTATTAGTACCTATAATTAAATCTATATATATATATATATATATATATAAAAGAAAGTCGCGTTAGTTACACTATTTATAACTATTTATTTTTTATCCCGTTTAGGGTAGGGTAGGGTAGGTATGTAGGTAGGGTAGGGTAGGTAGGGTAGGGTAGGGTAGGGTAGGTAGGGTAGGGTAGGGTAGGTAGGGTAGGGTAGGGTAGGTAGGGTAGGGTAGGGTACGTAGGGTAGGTAGGGTAGGGTATGGTAGGTAGGGTAGGGTAGGGTAGGTAGTGTAGGGTAGGGTAGGTAGTGTAGGGTTGTTAGGGTAGGGTAGGTAGGGTAGATGAATGTTTGGTGTTTTTATGGCAAAACAAAGTTTGCCGGGTCAGCTAGTTATTAATATATTTTGAAAAGCGAATTTACTTATCTTTTTTTTTAAATTGTTATTATCGATATGCTCGCGTTTGGCCGCTATCTCGCCTGGTGGTAAGCGATGATGTTGTCGACCGTGAAGCACGCTTGCCTAGAAGTAACCTATTCACTGTTGACTTAAAGACCCCAAGGTTGTAGCTATCAGGGAACAAAGACTTCGGAAGGGAATTCCACTCCTTAGCTGTACGCACAATGAAAGTATTCGCAAAACGCTTTGTGGTTATGGGTGGGATGTCCACCATGAACCGATGGCGCATAGCACGTTAGTAATCTGTGACTTCACAATGATTGGATGGTGAAGGATACATTCATTAGTATTTAGGTAAGTTCCTAAATATATGAATTTGAATAATACCAACTTATATAAAAAAAAGTTTGTTAATCTTTCACCCAAAAAAGGCTAAACAAATTTTGATGAATCCTTACAATAATATAGCTTATACATCGGCATAACACATCCATACATCCATACTAATTGTATAAATGCGAAAGTAACTCGCTCTGTCTGTCTGTCTGTTACTATTTACCGCTGAACCGATTTAGATGACATTTGGTATGGAATTATAATATTATCTAATATATAGAGGTTGAGACCCGGGGAAGGATATAGGATACTTTTTATCCCGGCAATCCTCCTTAAGGAGGTGGAACTTTGTACGGCTATGCTAGTATTATATTATCTGTGGTACGGTGAACCAATATTTCTTAAGTACGGCAGACTACACACACGCGATATAAAAATAGGCCATTCGAAGTAGGTAATAATGCTACGCAGACGAAGTCGCGGTCAAAAGCTAGTACCTAGGCTATAATTTATAAGGATATTGGGGGCAGGATTAATTCCACGCGGGCGAAGCCGCGGGGGGCAGCTAGTAAATATAATATAATATGTATTACTACAGTATATAGTGTATTAAATAAAAACCTGAGTTAGGAATGTGTTAAACAAAACAGACAATAACATGTAATTATTTATTAATTTTCCTTATATTTTAACTATTAATAGCCCAGCATTGTCTTCTGAGAACCACATATCGTACCTAGAGCTTTAGTTCTTTTTTTATACTTTTATACGTTTAATTACTGCTAGGTACTTTAAGTTTTTGTAGATATATTTTAGTTCCTCTCTGTGATAATAAGTGCCAAAGTTCACAATGATATTTTTATTTTTAACCTAATGTGCTCAAATTATAAAAAAAAACTGGCCAAAAGCGAGTCGGACTCGCGCACGAAGGGTTAGGTACCATTATCGCAAAACACGGCAAAAAAAAATCACGTTTGTTGTATGGGAGGCCCACTTAAGTATTTATTTTATTCTATTTTTAATATTTGTTGTTAAAGCGGCAACAGAAATACATCATCTATGAAAATTTCAACTGTCCAGCTATCACGGTTCATGAGATACAGCCTGGTGACAGACGGACAGACAGACAGACGGATCGCGGAGGCTTAATAATAGGGTCCCGTTTTTACCCTTCGGGTACGGAACCCTAAAATCAAGCAATATTCAATAATACTAGAACCGCATTATATTATTAACCATTATTATTATTATTATAGGCGTAGCAAAAAAAATCTAAATCTATGATTTTTATAGCTGTCAAAACGGACCTTATATTTTTTGACAACTTTAGTACTTCTAAAGATAACGTAACATCAAAACATTCACACCATGAAATCATGACATTTTGATAGTGTTTGTCGCTCCCATACATATTTGACATTATTTTTCCAGTTGTCTGGAGCCTCAGTTCTATAATATAGCTGTCTATCATAGACACATTTCTTCAGCCCAATTACGCCTAAAATGGATTATCCGTGACCGTATTACGTGAAGTGCGATCGACAGGAAGCCATGTTGGTATCGAACATGTTCTCGGTCACACAACGGTCGTCCGATAAACGACATGGCTTACATACGAACATTAGATATTAAAAAGATAGCATATCATAGAGAATTTGTAAGTATCTCTTCAAGTTGGCGGGAAAATGGGATGCTCTTTGTTCTGAATATGAATGTATTTTTGTTAGTGTAGAAAATTATCGAAGACTAGAACATAGAGGACAACAATGCTAAGCTTTTGACCAGAAAAGACGTTTGTAATTGAAATGACAAAATTTCCCCGAGTGTATTTTTTCAGCTTAGGTCATATTACTTGCGTAAAGACTAAGGACCAGGCCAACCGCGCGACTAAATGGCTCCAGCGCGCTGGTCTTAAAATTGCAGTTTAGGGCCAACGCGACTAAGTTGACAGTGGTCCGTGTGCGTGTCTCTGACTAGTATATAGTTATCTGTGGCGGGAGTGAGTGAGCATTTACTTGTCATAAGAAGGTTTCTATAAAATGTTCAGATGGGCGTATCCTTCCTTTCGAAATCATTGGCTTAGGTCCTGTAATTTGGAAAAGAAGTTTCCGAGTTTTCCTGGAGCGAAAGGCAACTTGTTTGAAAATGTTTCCAACAATTTTGATGTTCTTGATCTTGCACACGTTCCTACTGCTAGATAAGCACCTACGCAGATAACATAGGAACGTAAAAAAAGAAGTGTCAAGCTGCAAGGGTGCATCCATGCTTTAAATTTTGAGGATACCTAGTTTTCCGTCACTTGCTTGTGAACGTAAACTTAAGACCTCAATAATAAGACATTTATTGTGCTTAGATAATCTTCCGATAAATTGTTACTTGACACACGGAAGTCTATAAATCCACAAATTTATTGCTTACTTTCAAAATCATGATATTTGACGATATTTGAGAAGCACCGTAGCTTGTTATTTTAATTTATTTTGACAAGTTATTATACCTAATGTTATGAAACTATGGAAATATTGTTTGTGGTACACATTGGACTAGTTTTGTTACATAACTGAATCAGGATAGGGGCACTAATTGAGTTGTGGACATGTTAACAGCATAAATGTATGCAAATGATATGCTAATGCTGTTAAATCGTAACACTTCGGATGATCTAGCATTTGTTTTTGACTCCGTCCGTGGACAAAAAGTCTTGTAAAATCCTTACCCTCTTACAAATAAACGCGGTATAAAGTTATACCAAGTATAAACCTATGAAAATGTATGGTTATACCTTTGTTATACCTGGTATAACTTTATACCGCGTTTATTTGTAAGAGGGTAACCCTCTTACAAATAAACGCGGTATAAAGTTATACCAAGTATAAACCTATGAAAATGTATGGTTATAACTTTGTTATACCTGGTATAACTTTATTCCGCGTTTATTTGTAAGAGGGTAAGAATGTAATTTTCACGGCAAGAATTTTGCTGGGATAAAATTCCTAGAAGACTTTTCGAAGTCATTTTTGGTATTTAAATTAGGGATGCATAATGTGTGATATAAATTTTGGTAAGTTATGGACACCTAAGAAAATCATCTATAGTCCATTTTACCTATAATAGGTAGAAATTAGGACAGGAGGAAAAGATGGAGGTAAACAATTTTGCGGTAATTCAATTTTTACGGTACAAAAAAATGAATCACGTAAAATACCGACTGACCAGTAATAAACCTAATTCGATTGAGTTGAATTGGTGGAAGCCACTGGATGGCAGATTAGATTTAGCGAAACCGATGTTTTGTGTTATCTTGTATTTCATATGAGGAACGTCGTTGCGTATCTGATACACTTATAAATAACTCTAGCTAGATATACATCTTGTCAAGTAATTAAACTGAAAATTATATGAAGGAATCAATATGCCTACAAACTAAATTTGGTAATGTAGTCTTTAAAAATGCAAAATCTTCAAAATTTTATCTCCCTAGGTTCAATGGTCGAAGTGATTATTCGCTCGCGGCGGAGCGCAAGTTACTGGGTTCGATTGCAAACTAACTTATTTTATAGTAGGAATCTCAATCTGAATTAATAAAGATTCATCCCGCAAGGGTCCTTGGGCATATCTCAGTGGCGTACATATCCCGAGAGCACAGAAATTGCATTTTTCCATTTATTATTAAGGATGAATTAAATTGCAATATGCAAAGTATGTACTGTTGCAGAAATTTACGTCGCATAATTTGTACCTATGTATTTGCAAAACATTCTATCTACTGTAGGTACGCACTGGTTTTACCCCTCATTCATTCAATGAATTAAACTCTCATAAATTCCCATATTTTCCTATTTTTCCTGGATATTCTACTTCGTTGCAAGCCTACGTAAACTTGTGGCTTACATTCTTGTATGATTCACTTGTTTTTTTATGACGCACAATTCAAACAAAAAGTTGATGATAAAAAGTTTTTAAGTCTTGCTGTAAGCACTTGACTTGTGTACTTAGGAATTGTTGATCTTAAGTTTAGTTACTTTATTTGGATAAAAACACGTTTAAAGTGTCTAAATTGTTCTTACTTACTTTTTTAATGGAGCTGGGAATTTAATTTACTTATCATAATATTTCCCAACTATTCTTGTACTAACGATTCTTGTTTAAGTACCTCACGAACATGCCTGCCATTAATAAAACGATTGGTAACTAAGTATAATATTAAATAATTCGCACGTGGTAATTTATAATTAATAGCTAGATTTTTTTAAATATTTCCGAACTTACCTCCAAATTTTCAATGATCACTCGTACAAGTAAATCACAATAAATCCAGTTCAAATATTACACAAACTGTTCATTACATAAACAAAACAATATTCACAAAATTTCTCTCGTACAATAACAATTTCACACTGTTTTGTTTCAAGTTTTAATGCACATACGCGGGAATGTTCGCAAGTTAGCGTTTTTCGCGGCGCATTGTCGTGATCGTGCACTACTGTCGCGCATTCCGCACGACTCCACCTCAGCAATTACGTTCGACGAATACAAAACAAGCTTGGCGCGCCGCTTCGCTATGCGTGATGGATTGGCTAGTTGACTCACCTACCGTGAACGTGTAAAGTGAAAATGTTTACGTTTTAGTGCCATCTAGCGACAAATATGCTGACTAAGAAACTCAGTATAGCGCCATCTGGTTATAAAGTGTGCACTAAAACAGCGCCATCTAGTTACAAAAGCTTAAACTTTAGTGTCTATTTGCCAACAGATGTCGGCGTTCAGTGAGACTGACGAGAATGACAATCTCTTCCGTTTCGGTTTTTTTTTTCGTTCATCAATAGTGACCATAGATATTATTTTCTGTCATCTCGTCTGGCGTCTACGTCTTGTCTATCGTTAATTTATTCAGTCTTTCTCTGTCAAAATGGCTGCCCCGCAAGAAGTGCGTGAGGACTTGCGCTCTGTAATTATTTTTCTTTTACTAGTATTTTCTTTACCCAACCTTACAAATTGATTGATTCTCATTCGATTTTTGCTTACCTGTGTTTCAGGCGCGACGAGAACCTATCCAGGCCGTCCAAGTGTTCGGCCGCAAGGTTAGTGTTTGGTGCTTCCACGTGTTTGTGCCGATTTTCAAGTGATTATTTTAGTTATTTAGTCCTTTTTTTTACCCCGTTATAAGTGCGAAATAAGAGATGAGTGGTAAGATAATTGAAATACAAAATTGCCACCCGCCCATCAATGTGGTATACTGAACGGGTGCAACTAACTTGGTTACTGGACGCATTACTATGTCCGTTGGTTTGGCGCTCCCAGTGAGCTAATCTGTCGGCAACCTAATATTACAGCTTTGACCTTATTTCTTTCATAGTATTTTGATCCAACTGGCTTTCTTGCAACTGTTATTTATGTGTCCCACATAACCTCAAACAAAAATGTTTTTTCAGTCTTATTAATTTTCAGCAAATAATACATAGTGGTAACCATCAGCATCCAAAGTTGGATTTGGAATATTTACCAATTTTTGTACCAACATGTTGAAAACCGACAATTTTTTAACTTCAGATTTGTAATGCATTTTATATGTTTTTAGAAAACCGCCACCGCCGTGGCTTACTGCAAACGTGGTCATGGTGTTTTACGAGTAAACGGCCGCCCACTCGACCTGGTTGAGCCCCGTCTGCTGCAGTACAAACTGCAGGAGCCCATCCTACTGCTCGGCAAGGTCAGTACCATACTTGAACTAGTTTATTTTCTCTTCATCACTACGCAGCACATCAACTTTGAAATCACCACGCCTACCTAGGGACAACTAACTCACAATGTTACAGTCATGTCTCATGGTAATTATCAACTAATTTTCACTTTTTTAGCACTAACTTAGATGTTTGGCATGCATTTCTTCATTTTTTGTATTCTTCATGGTTTATTTTCATGTCTAAGTCCAACCAATGTTTACAAAAGACTCAACATTACTTTCTGATTTTTTTGTTCAATACTTCCCAAACGCATTTGTTTTGTAAAGCTAATTTAATTAAAATTTGTTTTAAAGTTTTAAGGCACTAATGTTTTAACTCTGCCTGTGAAAATAAACAAGGTGCATGTGAGTGAAATAAAACAGCAAAGGAGGATTCTTAGCATGTCAATGGCAAATACAATTTATAAATATTATGCTTGGTACAGTATTCAGCTACTAGGAGCCCTCATGTAACAAAAGTTGTTCATACTCATTCGTTTATGTTAATTGCATGTTTATTTCATATCTTTTAGTTTGCTCATGTTTGTAGTAAAGTGACAATAGATTGCATGGTATTTTTGCACCACAGTAATTGTTTGCACTGTATCCAATTATCCATTTTTTTTATGACGTCTGACCTAACTTTGTGTCACTGTTTACTAACACCACACCTATCTTTGGAGGTTACAAAAATAAATGGATTCTACTGAGTGAATTTCTTTTTTGTCCTTTTATTATACTAGTTAGTAGAAATATTCCTCTTTTTAACAATTACAAGTTTAAAATGATGATTACACTTATTCCGAACCTGAGCATCTATGGATGTGTAGTAAAGATCCAATCTGATTCACCAATTCATACAACGATCTCATACATTTCTTAATATCACACTAACAAAATTGTATTATATTTACAGGAGAAATTCGCCGGTGTCGACATCAGAGTCACCGTCAAGGGAGGTGGTCACGTCGCCCAGGTGTACGCTATTAGACAAGCTATTTCTAAGGCACTCATTGCTTTCTACCAGAAATGTAAGTAACAAGCGATTTTCACTATTTTTAGTTTATTGTTTTTTTATACCTACTTTGTGATGTGCAATGGAGGAGACTTACTCTATTGGGTGGATACAGGTTAAAGAAAGACTACTTTGTCAAAATATTTTGTAGTAATTGTCAATTTCATAAGTATCACAAAACCGAAATAAAATTGTAATGTTACCCCTTCTTCCAAAGCTGTGTTGCCCACATGTAACTCAGTCATTTCAGGGAGGGTAGATCAAAGGTGACATTTACCAAGCAGCAATGTATCTCAATAACTTGCTAGTTTGAAATGTACACAACATTTATTTCTCACAATAACTATTTTCTGATGTATTTTTGTGAGAAGATTTTTTTTAACTATTTACCTATCTCTTTTACAGATGTAGATGAGGCATCAAAGAAGGAGATCAAGGATATCCTTGTCCAATACGATAGGAGTTTGCTGGTCGCTGACCCGCGTCGCTGCGAGCCCAAGAAGTTCGGCGGTCCAGGCGCGCGCGCTCGCTACCAGAAATCTTACCGTTAATACCATTTTTGGTATACCACGGTTTGGTATTGCATTGCTGTGGACCCAGGAGTGCGATATCATTGCGTGTTTTTAAAAATAAAAAAAAAGTATAAAAAGTTTTTGGTTGTTTTATTTTCAATGAATTTTCATATTCTAATCACATGCAGCGACTAGCGTAACATACACACAATGCATTCAACATTGCAACACATCTAACAAGCATAAACGAAATTTGTTAAGAGACTAGATCTTGGGAACCAGGGTATCCTTGTGCTTCCTGCACTGTGACATCTTAATACTGTAAAATTATGAAAAATGAAGTCAAACCGGCGAGCACGGCCTACTGTGATAGGCCTGAGTCACAATTTGTGAATAAAATGCGTGACCTATCATCTCTGCGTGGCTTCTCGGCCGTGCTCGCCGGTCAGCAGTACAGTAGCCAATAATCTGAAAGTTTCGTTGGCCGAGATACCGAATTTAAATGTGATGCAACTCCAAGCATAGCTCTATTGTGCGGTTGTATTGTTACTAAAGCATTTTAAGTGGACTAGGCCATAAGGTACCTTAATAGTCAATCTGTATTCTAGCTTTGTTGGGGTCGGCTTTCGGGCTAACCAGCTGTCCACAACCCAGTAACTGGTTAACATGATACTCCTCCCCTTAACTTGACTAGTGTAAGATTTTTATGGTTTCTGAATACCGTGTCGACTCAAATATTTCAAATGACAGCCGGGACCTATTATGTCCCGGACAAAGACATACATTATAACTAACTGAAGTTTTGACGGGAACGTGATGGCGTCTATGTTGCTTCTCTGTTTTATTTTCCTAAAATTGTTTTAAGGCAATATATACGCCCCAATGTTAACGCAGTACTGGCCGTGCGCCCGCTCGGCGCCAAAATATCAATATTGAACCACCTTTTGAACAGTTTTGTTTACAAAATATTATTTGATTTACAAGCTATTTCAGTTATGAAGAAATTCCAGCCATCAATTTAGTAAGTGTACCTAAAAATATTTTTTCCATCCAAGTGGTTTTGGAGGAGTATCCAAAAGTTGCGAAAAAATATCGTATTGTTGATTAGTTTTATTAGTTACACGAAAAAACCTTATTTAAAAAAATGTACATGAATCAATATTATATATATATTTTTCAAACCTTTTAACCTAGCCGTTACTAAGGAGAAACAAGAAAACTTAATATTTTCTTCGTGAATGTAGAACCTAGCCCAAATAACCCCGAACTTAAGCGTATTGAAGTGATATACAGCCCAAAAGTTAGGATAGAAGATCCAAGAAAAACAAACGACATCCCTCAATGTGCTACATGTCAACAATATGGGCACACTAAAAATAACTGCATGCGCCCCTTCCGATGTGTTAAATGCGCAGAAGGACACAGAACCATTGACTGTCCAAAGAAAGACAAAAATACCCCAGCCACCTGCACCTTATCCCTAGGAGACCACCCTGCTAACTACAAGGACTGCCAAGTGTACAAGGAGATTCGCGCAAGAAAAACTGTTCCGACAAATCACACGAAAGCAACTGCACCAAATATAAAGAATGCCAGAAATGACACAGTCCCATTTAAAATAGAAGACTTTCCACCATTGCCTCCGAGTAGACCTGCAATGCAAACACCAAACCCATCAATTTCAGATCCCAAAAACACTGTACACTGGAACAAAAACTCAGAGAACAAAGAATCTCAGTCCTCAAGTTCATTAGAACAAATAATTTCAAAGCAATCCGAGAAAATAGATATTCTCATACAACAAATAGGTACCCTAACGGGACTCCTAACGACTCTAGTTGCCCAGTATAACAAATGAAATTCCTACGAATTGCAGCATGGAACATAAATGGCCTGCCTCCTAATAAACATGAAGTGGAACTCTTCATAAAACATAACCAAATAAATATTGCACTGGCCAACTGATCCCAACAAAACACCCGACCTCATCGATTAATTATCGTCAAAGGAATGTCAGGTCTGTATAAAAAAGTTGAATCAAGCTTAGACGGCAACTCTGATCATACACCAGTGATATGTACACTGAGTACTACAATTATTTGGAATGAGCCCCGAGAGACGTTATACAATCGTAAAACTGACTGGGACTCATTCCAGAATTACTTACCAGAAAATGCCAACTTGCACATACCCCTTAAAACAGAGGAAGATGTAGAAAATGCTGCTTGGTTTACAACTAACCTGATCCAAAAAGCTGCTTGGTTGTCTACTCCAAGCATCAAATACAGTCCGCAGCAACAAGATATTACACTGGAGATAAGGGAGATGATTGCTGCAAAAACGGAGACTAAGACGTCAATGGCAAATAAGTAGGAACGCATATGATAAAAGGGCTCTCAACAAAGCACAAAAGAAACTAAAGCAAATGCTAGCAGAAAATGAAAATGCCACTCTTCAAGATAAACTGAAGACATTATCACCTCTTAGAGTAGATGGCTACTCCCTGTGGAAAATCACAAAGACACTAAAACGGCCACAAGATCATACGCCTCCGATAAGACAACCAAATGGTAACTCGGCGAGGAAACCTAGGGAAAAAGCCGAGATCTTTGCCGAATTCTTGACAAATGTTTTCAAGCCAAATCAACCCGACACCATGTACCCAGAAGATGAAATTGACGAAATTCTTGACAGCGATCTGCAAATGTCCCTACCGCTACGACTATGTACCCCAAAAGAGTTATGGAAATCTATCGGAAACCTGAAGAAGAAAAAGGCACCAGGTTTTGATCTGATTACAGCAGAAGTACTGAATCATCTACGGAGAAAAGGAATTGTTCTGGTTACTATTCTCTTCAACGCAGTGTTGAGACTAAATTTTTTCCCGCGCATCTGGAAAATCTCAACCATAAATATGGTAGCTAAACCAAGCAAACCTCCTGCTGAAGTTTCTTCATATAGACCAATAAGTCTTCTTCCGTTATTGTCTAAGCTGTTCGAGAAAGTACTGTTACAACATTTGACACCCATACTGGAGGAGCAAAAGACCATTCCTGAGCACCAATTTGGTTTCCGGGCACACCATGGAACGACGGAACAAGTGCGAAGAGTGGTTCACACAATCAGACAATCACTGGAGAATAAGGAGTATTGTTCAGGTGCTTTTCTTGACATACAACAGGCATTTGACCGAGTATGGCACAAGGGCCTCCTGTGTAAAATTAAAATTTGTTTACCACACAATGCATACTTGCTGCTCAAGTCTTACCTGCAGGACCGGATGTTCCAGTTTAAATCTGGAAACTGCCTGTCTTCACTTTACCCCATAGAAGCTGGAGTACCCCAGGGGTCAGTACTGGGTCCTGTCCTGTATACGGTTTACACTGCTGACCTACCAACCTCAAAGCAAATTTTTACCGCAACTTGTGCTGACGACACTTCAGTACTATCCTGTGATAAAGACCCTATCAGAGCATCCACAAAACTCCAAGAACACCTGGATGTTATTGGATCATGGTTGAAAAAATGGAGAATCAGGGCCAGTGTTGCGAAGTCTGTCCACATTACCTTCGCTCTAAGAAGAGGGGAGTGCCCAACAGTTACACTTGATGGAAATGCCCTTCCACAGAAATGTACGATCAAATACCTTGGCATGCACATTGACAGAAGACTTACATGGCGCGATCACATTAAGGCCAAAAGGGATCAAGCAAACAGAAAACTTGGAGACATCTACTGGCTTTTGGGCAGGCAGTCATCTCTTAGCTTGGAAAACAAATTGTTGAACTAGAAATGCGTCCTAAGACCCATATGGACATATGGTATAGACCTCTGGGGTTCGGCAAGCCACTCAAACATGGAGATACTACAACGCTTCCAAAACAAAACATTAAAAATCTTGAGCTGCGCTCCTTGGTTCACAAAGAACATAGAAGTACATGATTACTTACAAATCGCCACTATTAAAGAAGTTGTAGAGACGTCCTGCAAGTCTTATAAGCAAAGACTCCAGCAACACAAAAACGAACTCGTTGTGACACTACTGAAGTCCTCGAACTCTACTTACAGACTTAAAAGAAAACGAATAGCGCCAATCTAATATCACTGATGCATAACGAGATGACGCATCGCAGGATGTGAAGAATCTCAAACTGTTAAATGAAAGAAACAACCAATCTGATTAAAGCCCATAGGCTGATTGCAGACGTAAACTGAGAAAAAAAAAAAAAAAACAACTGGTTTTGGAGGAGTATCCGAAAGTTGCGAAAAATTTCGTGTTGTTAATTATTTTTATTAGTTACACGAAAAAACCTTATTTAAAAAAAAGTACATGAATCAATAATAAACATATATTTTTCAAACCTTTTACGACTAACCTAGCCGTTACTAAGGAGTATGCTTTAGAAAGTAACCTTTTTACGGTACTAAAGCGGTGGCAGGCCCGTAAATTGAATGTTAATAGTGTAAAAATGGTGGATTTTTATTCTAATAATATTAGTGAACGTACACTAGTGTGGGCAAGTAAAACACAGCATAGAACATGAGTTTGTACATGTTGTCGACAAAACTCCGTAGAAGCTTTCAAATCAATAAAGTTACCGACATTTTATTGAATAGTGATTTTCTATGTGTGTTGAATAGAACTGGATATTTATTTAAAACTAGCTTTCCGCGTCGCGTCGCTTGCGTGGACTACACGATTTTGGCGATCTTACCGGCCAGTGCAAGTAATGCAGCCCTCATAATTTCGGTTGTGGTTCGTGCAGTAAGCGTACCACCACGGCGTCATCTGTAACTCAGCACCACATGCACACCCTGCCGCTGTTCAGTCGAGGTAACCCCATTTTGCGAGGTTGGAGTTATACCTTTCTACCTGGGTTCTGAGGTGGTTCCGGGACTTCCATGTAGACCACGGAAGGTTAAATCCTGCGGGAAGATACTCGCTTGGAGGTAAATAATGTGTTGGTGGGGGAAAAGTATTCTGCCACAGTCTACAGCGGGCGTCGGTCGGGTCTCATGACAGGGGAACCACCGTTTTCTGGACTGTGTCTGCTTTTCAGCCGTTGCGTCGGTAGTTGTGCACCGAATACCGAGTGTCTGGTGTCACGCTCTTGCTTTTGTTTCTCGACTGCAGTCGCAACTTCCTTTCGGACGTATGGCTATCGCGGCTGTGGCTGTGGGGTATAGTACGCTGACCGCGGTTGGTTTGAGGCAGCCGGTAATTGAACGGCGGGCGTGTTCGTTAAGCGGGTGTAAAATAATTTATAAAATTAAACATTAATCACACTTCACATCACACTTAATATTATAAAGAAAGTTTGTGAGTGTGTTTGTTACTTCTTCACGCTCAAACGACTGGACAGATCTGGATGAAATTTGGCACAGAGATAGATACTTTTTATCCGGGGAATATGTTCCCTCTGGACAGTTTTCAACTTACACGCGGGCGAAGTCGCTGACAGTAGCTATGTAATGTAAATAAAAACACACACGATATTTGAATCGTATTATGTATCACGTGTCACGTACATTTCGCGTCGTCTAGATAGTTTCCTTCCAGTCTTAACATTTTCATAAATAATAATCAAAATATCGAAAAATTATCAATATCGGTATTCCTATATTACTCCTCTCAATTCTGGAATTGAAATATCCGAAAAAAAAACCGGAATTTCGAAATTCCGGCAGGCTTATTACGTATCTTTTGCAAGAGCAAAACGATAGCGATCAAACGATTTATGTCATAAAAGTCGGAATTACCTGCAGTGTATGTATGGTAGGTCCTACACAATCGTTTGCTAATCGCTCGCTGTTTGTCAAATGCACTTATTTAAAAAAAACCCGCCCACAACTTTAAAAGTTCTGTATGGAAGAGCAATTATTGCGGAAAAATCGCTATCGTTTTGCTCTTGCAAAAGATACGTAATAAGCCTGCGGGATGCATGGCCCTAACGGGCAGTGTTGCCAACGTCCATGGTCTGGATTCCCCAAAAACCTGACTGAAAATCCACAAATTTGGGGAATGTATAATCAATATTCCCCACATTTTTTATTTTTTGTGTGTCCCCCGCATTTTGGGGAATTCCCCACAGATTGGCAACGCTGCTAACGGGGCCCCGTTCTAGAAAGTATTAGGTACCAACGCGCACCTCTATGTCAATCGTGCGCCTGGCAAAAAGTGATTGTAGCCATGCTATAATATTATTACTCCGTAGAATTGTACATATTATGTAGTTGACTTATAGAAGATGTATAGAAGAAGTAAAATAAACACAAGCTTTTGATACAACATGATTTATTATAACTACACTAAAAATTTCGTTCACAAACCAAAATGTCTTTAATTATATCATTACTTGGAAAATTAAATGCATATAAACAATTTCACTCAATTTCGTTTTCAAAATAATTTTAAAACCAAACTTCCATAAAAATAAATATGGCAGAAAAATAAAAATGGCGAGGCTGCGATGAAAACCAATATTTCTGTAAGAGATTGCAATTAATATTTAATTTTAATTAGCACAAAACCTATAACTAATGTTAGAAGTTAATGTCTTTCATTATTTACCTATCTAAATGTATTTTTTATTTATTTTTAGTCCGTGATATCACTCCTTTAGTTTTTTTTGGGTCTTAAGCTGATGAGTTATAATGGCTATTTCTCATTCCCACGGACAAAAAAAATGGGCAATCCTACATTCATTTTTGCCAGAGACGTTTGTTGAGATTTCCCAATTTTACTTATAATTATTTCACTATATATAATGTATATAGAATACTCCTGATATACAGATCTTATTGAGATTATTACATTACATTTATATTAATTTTATGTTTAGGCACTGCATTATTCCTAGTGTTATTAGTTAGTAAATATTTTGGCACCATTTTAGTCATGTAAAACCAAAGGTTTTCTGCCTCTAATAGCTTGAAAAGTTAAGTTCCTGTATAGGTACAAATGAACCTTAATTTTTTGTTGTACCGAAGTGGCAAAACTTATTTATTACTGTAAAATGGCTCCCATCATGATTCAGGGTCGAATTGGATTAAAAATTTCTTACCGTTTCGCCCCATGCAACTTTTTAACAATTTACCCTATTTTATTTTCGGTAATTAAAATGATATTAAGTACAGGCGTCTCAAAAGCATGACTTAATACTGAATTTTGTTTAAATAGTAATGTTAATTTTATAATTTATGGCCATATTTCCTAAAATAATACTTTTATGTCAAAAGTTCTTTATACCAAAGTGAATTATGCGTAATTATTATGGCTATCTTGAAGTACTTAAAAGCACAAATGTACCGTGTTAGAGGCTATTTATTATACGGTCAACTTAACTGTGTATAGTGCCCGGCACGTAAGTTGGCAAGGTTTTGGCGTAGTGGGGGTAAGTTCGCGCATATTCCACGAACTGACCAACCACCATATAGAGCGAACGGAACGTCGACGCGACACGATTGGTCAGTCGATCCTTGTGTCAACTGACCAACCAATCGCGACCTAGAAACGGTCCTAAACGTTCCTAGCGCCCCCTTAGATAAAGTACCTATAGATTAAGCCTTAAAATGACCTGGATTGATAGAGCGAGATGGCTAATTGGCAGCTCCATGTAAATAATAAGGACAAAAGAATATTTTTTGTCTTTGTCACCGTGGCCGGTTTCTGTTGTTTGTCAAACTCTAATACAATGGCAGGTTTGACAAACAAACTCGGTTTTGTTTGATTTTCTATGATTTCGTGGTATCATGTGTTAATTGAGACAAGGAATTTGGGTTATTTATAGATAATAAGTGTCAGTGCGATGGTGGGTTGTAGTGTTCTTGTTCTTGTTGTAAAACCAGAACTAACTATTGCTATCTCATGTGCGGCCACGCCAGTGCTTAATCTATAGGTACTTTATCTAAGTAGCGCCCCGCTTCACTACCAAATATACCTAAAAAACGACTTCTGTGCATTTAACGACTCTTGCTAACTTACGTACCGCGGATTTTACCTCGCTGAAATACGACGCCACTCCCCACCAATAGTGAGAATCGAACGTCAGAGTGACGTCACAGCCCCAGGTGCACACTTAAGTTTACCGTGTTATACCTATTGTGCATATTTTATTTCATTTTATCCCTAAAACAACATTGAACTCTAGCGACTTAACAAGTGTTTATTGAAGAAAACAAAAAGTCAACAGATATAATTAACGGAATACAGGCAAGGTAACGGTTTATAGAATCTGATTACACACTGTCGATAACAATTAATTAACCATATGAATATTGTTACAACCAATTATAACTATGTTAGATATGCATGTGTGCGTTTTTTTGCGAATTATGTGCGTTTAACCAACTTTCTTAACTGTAAAATATAACTAATCCTTATTTAGTTAACTATTGGGCAGTGTTATGCAATTTATAAAATCTAATCTAGTCATGGTAATTTTGAGACAAATTCTAATTTATATAAGTACAAATAAAGCCTCAGACGCATCTAAAAAAAATATTTTTGCAGAAATATTCGTGAATAAGAATTGTTTAAGCTTTGTCATATATGCGAGGGACCTTATTGCATTAGTAAGAAAAGGTCAGAGTCAAAGGACAAAAAGGGATTAACGGGATAAGAAAGGAAGAACAAGAAGCAATGGTTTAAGAAAAGGCCAGGAAAAATCAGAAGTGGGAATCCTCGATATTTCTGCAAAATAAAATACCCCAAGATTGTAATACAACGAGATCCTAAAACCCAAAACTATAAAATAGTTACTGTACCAGTTTAGCAAAGAATTTTGCCCCATTTTACCCCAAAAACTGGTACAACAAAGACATAATTCAATAAAATACTTGTAATAGCTACACCCTTTCACAAAAACACTGCCCAATCAATTCCCAACAAAAAAAAACTTTCAATCAATTATCTCCATTTTTCTTCTCCACTTTATCCTCATGATGGTCTTCAAACTTGGCTCCCATCCTCTTGAGGGCTATGACGGCGGATACTGCCTTGGCCCAACGTTTCTTGATAACGTATCTCTTGAGTTTGGTCTTGGTAACGGTCAGCTCTGTGCAAAGGGCTGATTGGATCAGCCAGGGGTGGGTCAGAGTTGATGATGCTGATAGACGATCGCTGTGGAAGGTTGATTATTGTGATGTCATATTGATTTTTATTGATGGGGTATAGTACATTACTGCAGCGGCCAGCAAAATAGGCATTGATGGACGAACATGCAAATGTGGGCCGAGGCACACATACGTTAGTCCATCAATGCCTAGTTGTGGCCAAGGCTTGTATAGTACTTTTCTCAAATAATGCGCGGAAATTAAAACTAAGTATTACCTAGAACTCATTTTGTCAAATACAATTATTACTTTTCAAAATCAATGACGAACAACGAGTAACAATAGTTTTGCCCGCGTTAAAATGTTCATTTGTTTTTTTTTCAATAAACGGCTTACTATTTGCAAGCCAGTTCGAAATTTAAATAAAACCTTTGATAAGTTACCTCCTTGGTTTCCATGTTTCAGAGTAAAAGATCGTTCCATTTTTAAATTACACGACAGATATGAATTTACTATGTAATTTATTTGGCCGCTAGACACGACAGATATGGATTTTCATACAACTTTTGCCGGCCGCTGGTCGCATGTATTTGGCCAGTACAGCAATTTCGATTTATCTCGAAGAAGGTTGTCAAAATAATGCTCACATTTCCAAACATGTTTGAGAAAATTATTTTTTCCGCATGAAGATTCTCATGGGAACCGTACATTTTTCTAGCAAGGTCTGGAAATGCTGATCTGTTTGTAATAAAAAACTTTATTGCAGTTTGTTGTCATTTGCAACAGTATACTCTTATACCAGAAGGATGCAGGATACTTATAAGAATCTCCCATGAGGGTTTTAGAATCGTTCAAGTTTAAAAGTAATAAAACACAACAGATTTTAATAAAGCCTTATATTTTAACAACATACGTATCGCAATAACAATAAAAAATAAATTACATTTAAGTTATATATAAGTACAGATAAGGAACAATCATAATTTAAGTTTATATACTCCTAAGTTTCAAAACATGTCTTATTTACATACAAAAAATGTTTTAAAATTACCAAAATGTGTTCAATATGTTGATATAATTCGTTCTCAGTCTTGAATCTAAATCTGTTTGTAAAATTTTGAAGACTAGATTTTTATTATTGTCATTTTAACTGCCTTTTTAAGACTAAGCGCATATAAACGTTCTTATAAAAACACATGGTTATTAAAACCTACCTAAGTACGTTGTAACTATACTTATAAGATAGCTTGATCTCTGTGACATATGTCAAACTGACGTATACGTTAATGTTAGCCTGTCAAGCGCTATTGTTACTGTATTGATACTGACAGCTGTCACAAAGATCAAGCTATATTTTATGAAGTATAGTTACTTTTGTCAATGCCAACGAAATTGAATTGTTGATTAATGGAATTTAAAAACTTGTACTCAACATAATTTGCTTTCAAAGAGTCAATTCTAACTTTTGTTAAAATATCCTCAGTTCTGGGACATATATGTCTCAATTTACCCCGTGGAATTTGTGGTACGGTGTATAGGACCTAAGTTAAAAAATGTACGTAAAATAACCCTGTACTTAAAAGCCGTTGTTCCAAGTCAAATTCGTGTCTATGCGCTAGGCTATAAGAACATTAACTAATCTCATACCGTACTTTGGTAACATAGTGTCATGGCACTTATTCTTACAACCGGAGTCATTTCGCTACATTACTAGTCACTTTCTTCCTTTGTGTCTTCTCATCTGAAGTCTGTCTTTGGAAGAATGCATGTAGACTTGACATGGAGCTCTGTCCCAACTGGTTGGAAGGCGACCATTCTAGGGATATCGACTGGTGTCTTCCTCCGTTTGAGGTTCCTCCAGCCGATCTTTCTGCCTCTACTTCCTCAGATTCTCCCCATTTCTCTAAAAGGTGTAAAAGGAGGTCTTTCGTCCGATGCGCGTTGTTTTCATCTCCTCGTCTATAAGGCATCTGTCTCCCATTCTCTGATCCGTTCACTAGTTTGTCTATCTTGTCCCTTCGTCTGTCAAATTCCTGGAAGAAACTGTTCCGAACGTCTACGGGCTGGTCTGGTACATCTCGACTCATATTCGTCAGTCGTTTCGACCTGTTTGATTTCGCCCACGGCATTTTACTCGTCATTGGCTTCTCGGGTTCCCTCTCTGTTAAGAATGATGACGATATTTTTGTCGTTGACTTTGACGTGAACAGTTTCTTCTGATTTCCTGATGCGTCGCCATTCGTTATTATCTTCGTATGCCTCGTTTCCTTCTTGTAACCGTTCGGTAGTTTCTCTTCTTTGGTCGACTTGGTTTCTGTAACGTTTTTGTCCAATTCCTTCATGCTGTTGTTGTTTGCGAGATCAGTGTTCATTGTGGATAGCATGTATAAGTGGTCGGATAGTTTCTTTATTTCTTCCGCTAAGTTTTTCCTGACGAGGACGTCTTGTTTCTTGTGTAAGAAGCAGGTGCTGTCGGAGGCTCGCCTTTCGACGGGGTTGTATTTGGGCGGAGATAGGAAGCTGTGTTCTCTTAGCGGGGGCGGTTCTAGGTCGTCTTCGTCGAATACTACGTCAGGGGAGCTGCTGAGGGAGCTTCTAGGTGAAGGGGAGCATCCTCCAATGGAGGATCGTTCACAGTTTCCGTTGGCGAGGCTGGTGATTTCATGTGCTTGGTTGTCGAATACGTATGGCGAGTTGGGGTGTTCGCTCCAGCGCTCGACGAAGAGTCGCAAGTTGTCCTTGGCTACGTCAAGTGGGTTCTTGAGCTCGGGACGGACAGGTGGCGGTGCGTGTGGCGGGAGGTGCGGGGGCGGAGGCCGGCGCTGCAGCCAGGCGTGCCGGAGGCACTCGGTGGCGCCCGGCCGCGACCTGCGACAAAGACCCTTGTTACTAGCGCCCAACACCGACACAACAGTTAAGGGGGTGACGTCTCTAGCTCTACGGGACGGACATAGACAAGTGTTTGGTAGGGCCCAACTACGCCAATATGGGATGCAAGAGGAAATGCGTGCATATGAAGAGGAAGGAGTTTTTAAGGATTAATAAAATAGGTTAACTTGCAGATGGACAGTTTGTGCCAGAATATGGGCAAAATTTTGAAGGACGGTTACTGGTGGTCTACACATAGGTACATTCTAATCTACATCTACTTAACTAGTATGTACAGGGTTAGAGGATTATTGTAAGAGTTAGAAGTTAGAACATTCTTTCTACATCGTGCAATGCTATATGTAGTGTTAGTTACTAGTGTTGGATAAATCGAGTAACAAGGGTTCTTTATCGTCAGGCTGGTATGTACACAGCTTTAGAATATCCGCGATTATTTGAGATCATACCGGATTGAAAGGTTGCGAGGATTTAAGGCTTTTTTTGACACGCATTTTGAACTAAGGTTCTTAAAGAAGGAAACACGTCATAATTCGGACAGGCTTATTCTATGGCCTAAACTTTTTGCAAAATATTTTTGGTCGTCTAAAATATCAAACAAATTGGAACTGTAGCTCTAAAATTGCCACCTTCAAGGGTAAGGAAAAAAAAGTTCCAAGGATTTAAATCAAATCTCTCCAAGCTGTTCACAACATTCAATTCCTTTGCAAAAAGTCCAGGCTCTATAAGGCTTAACCAGTTGAATGCCGTAATTACCAAAATGCCATTGCGTCTCGCGTGGATCCACGTTTCAGGCACTCAAGGGGTTAAAGCCCTAGTAATATCACAACAAATACTAGTCAGGCATGATACTCACTCTTTATCCTTGACAAGAAGCTTCTGAATGAAGTCCTTAGCATCGTCGGAGATCTCTGTGAAGGCTTCGTCATCGTAGTCGTATTTAGCGACGGTGACGTTAGCCATAGTTTCTATGTCTGTCTCACCCATGAATGGTGATAGACCGGAGAGGCTGAAAAGAGATGACAGATGTTTTAGTAGGTACAAGTATCGTCACATCCACCAACCCGCACTGGGCCTGCGTGGTGGATTACGACCCATTCCCTCTCACAGAGGGGAGGCCTCTGTCCCAGCAGTGGGAACATTAATAGGCTGATGATGAAGTATCGTCGGTTGTAGTTAGAAAGTGATGCATTTGGATAGATTTTAAACATGTTATGTACAAGGAAACTTAAATACACACAATGGGCGGCCTTATCGCATGCCGCGATCTCTTCCAGGCAACCTTATGGACAGGAACTGCCTTGACATGAAATGGAGATCTCATCTCATTACCAATGATATTTTATCTGCAAGAGGCCTTCCATCTGTAGTTCCGAATCTTTCAGTTTTTAATAAGTTTAACTGTTCCATGACCTGTTTCAATTATCAGATCTGCAAAATTGTAGGTTTTGGGTTTTCTACATCAACATTTTGAACACAGAATCCATTAATAGAAAATCAAAAGGAAAACTATTTCTTTTTGTATGTATTTATGTAATATTCTTTATTACCTCGTATCTTTCAAAGCACTTGACGGCTTTTTATAATAAAGAAATCGTTAGATAAGTGTTCTTAGATAAGTGCCGTAAAAAAAAAGAAACATGGCGGATTTTGGGTGCCATATTGTAGGGGTTGCAATTTTTTTTTCTTCGAACCCATCGAGTGGGGTATCAAAATGAAGGGTTTTTAGAGGTGATTACAAAAATATATACCACTTATATGTTTAAAGTCTTTCGAAAATAAAATTATAACTAAAAAGTTGTACATAAAAAAATAAAAATCCCGACTGCATAAAAAGCGAAATAAAAAGATGTAAACAAGAAGAAAATCTTGCTGTGCACGTGCAGTCGGAGGATACATCTGGTTTTGGTCAGCCAGCTCGCAAATATTTATTCTCCGACTGCACAGCAAGATTTTCTTCTTGTTTAGGTACATCTTTTTACCCGGCTGCAAGGAAAGGGTTATGTTTTTTTATTTAGTTCGCTTTCTAAGCAGTCGGGTTTTTGATTTTATTAACTTTTTTTATCTTCTTAGCTAAGTAATATTTAACAAAATCAAAATCAAAGGAATACTTACAGCACATAGCATATGACTCCCACCGACCACATATCAGTTCCATAGCCAATCTGGTCGAAGTTCACAACTTCTGGGGCCACGAACTCGGGGGTTCCGAAAAGAACTTGGAGTTTCTTCTCAGGATCGTAGAACCTGGCCAGACCGAAGTCTATGATCTTGATGCGGTTGCCTTGCTTTGTGAGGCAGAGGATGTTTTCTGGCTGCAAGACAAAAGAGGACTTAGTACAAAGAAATTTGGAGTCGTTTTTGTCTGAAAGCGGGGTAAATACAAAGTTTAAGATTCAGCAGTTTGATTAGTTTCAAACTCGAAGAGAGGTATCTTGCCCGACGTAAATACATTATTGTCGTTGATTACGCTTTTTGTTTTCCATAAACAATCCAGCTGTTTTTATTGTCTACTTATTGGAGGGATTCGAGTTATTCTATGCTGGTAACCATTTAAAATAATATGTACCTCCCTAAGTAAGTAGGTGAGTATACTGATATATTGTATTTTAGATGTATATAAAATCCCTAATTATTAACCATGTGCCAATTACATATTTTATTACACACGTACACAACTGCCATAAGTAAACAAGGCATTTCAAAATAGCTAGAGCATAAAAATAACATCGAATACTGGTTAACCACTACCGGATCAAAAACAAAAAAAAAATTAAAGTATTTTTGCGACGTTTCCGACAGATGACAGAAATACGCATTCGAAATTCAAAAACGACATCTTCAAATAAACTCTGAACTGGCCGGTAATCATAAAAGTCGCGCGCTTTTTTCCGCCATTTTGATTTATTAGTTGGAAGCGGACCAAGATGGCGGGACCGCAACAGCTGAACAATGTAATCGTTTCTTTATTTACTTAGTATTTGCACAAACGGAGTTACCTACGTCTGTATTTATTTATTGTTGTAGTCAAGGGTGAAGCGATTTTACATTTTCTTTATACTTTAATCATTTGAAATAATTTCTTTAATATCTCCGTCAATCTTTTGTGATCTTCTGGACTTTCATAAATTTTGTTGTTTAATATATCGGAATATCCTAAGCACATGACGTCACCATTTACTATTTCATACCTTTAACTCCTCTGCATTACACGTGCAATTATTTCATAAATTTTATCTAGGTATCTGGGCAGGTTGCATACTGTGCGTTATTCTCGTCGGTCGAGCCACAAAATCACAATTTACTCTAATGGATCCTAGACAAAAAAAAAACTCTACATCGAATTTCTATGAGTGTTTGCAGATGACGAAAAATCGAAAGATCCTAAGTACATGACATCATTTGGCTATTTCAGACCTTAGTCATTCAATTAAAAAACTCCTCTCCATTACACATGCAATTATTTAGATACGTTAGTTTTTAAACGTTACAAAGATCACGTTTAAACGACCCGTTAAGTGGTTTTATTTTTAGTTCTTACACACAGTATAATATGTAAACTGCAGATATATTATTAAAATAATTCTTTGAATCAATGAGTCTAGTTTTCAAGCCAAAAAGTCTATAAAAAGTCACGTCCCAAATTCCTATTGATAGGTCTTACCTACTCTAAATTCCGCTTGGTATAACAACAATTTATTATTACCACGTAGGTTAACCACATTACCTCTTTACCATTACATTATTCTTATTCATTTATTAAAAAAAATATTACTTCAATGACCTATCAACATCAAAGTGACGTATTACGCCAACTTTCAAGCTGTACTACAATTAGTTACCTAATCTTTGGGTGATATCAGATGTGTATTTTACCCATTATTTTTGGCACCATTTTTACCAAAAATCTATTCAATATACAACATCTAGGAAAGCTTGGTCCATCGTCAACCACGTCAACGCTTACCATAACCGTTGCTGTTGGGACACTGGTCAAACGCGAGCCTAGTTCTGGCTCATGTCTACCAGAAGAATTAAACAAGTCCGGGATATCTCAATTCAGGATAAAGCAACTGGACTAGTATTGCCCAGTCCCAACGTACCTTCATGTCCAGATGCAGAATATTCTGCCGATGCACAAACTCGATGCCCTCGCAGATTTGCCGCATGAACACCGTGCATGCTCTCTCCGTCAGCACGAAGTCTTCGTCTATGACACGTTCGAAGAGCTCTCCACCCGTTATACTGGAAATAATAAAGAACATATTGAGAACTTATCATTATTTTAGCCGAAAGACGTCAACTGCTGGACACTGCCCCAATGATCGCCATGGCTGGGTTTGTGCGTCTTGCGTCCAGTGGATGCCCGTGGTCTTCACAAGGCAATCACTCTTACGAATACTTTAATAGAATAGAATTGAATAATCTTTATTTAACTATCATATTATGAGTCAAAAATTTTTAGTTAGACTTACCGGTTATACAGGCAGGCATTGCAGCCTGTTAAGAGGTTAGAAAGCAACAATTTCGACAAAAGGACAAAAAGGACTATGAAGATTATTGGCAATAAAGGTAGCGGTCGTGTTTATAAGCGACCAAAATAATTGTTAAGAGCACCTACCAAAACTCAAATAAATATTCGGCAATATGATGTTTGGTAAGATGACCTACACAGAATTCTGAACCCGTATTGCGTCAGATGCAGTAACGTCTCTCGTAATTCTTGCAAAGGTGAGACGGTACTTCACACCTGAACAGCTGCTCAACTTGTATAAAGCGCAAGTTCGGTGATGCATGGAGTACTGTTCTCACCTCTGGGATGGATCAGCCAAATACCAGCTTGATTCACTTGAGTCGATTGACAGACGGGCCAAAAGGCTTATTGGCAACGATGCACTGGTCGCCTCAAAGCTCCTGAGCTTCGAACATCGACGCCGAGTTGCCAGCCTGTCGGTATTTTATCAGTTACATTTCGGGGATTGTGCGACGGAACTGCACAATTTGATTCCACCTAGCCCTTTCCATCATCGGACTACAAGACGTACGGCCATGCGCCATCGGTACATGGTGGACATCCCTCCCATACGCACAAAGCGTTTTGCTAATACTTTCATTGTGCGCACAGCTAAGGAGTGGAACTCCCTTCCGGAGTCTTTGTTCCCTGATAGCTACAACCTTGGGGTCTTTAAGTCAAGAGTGAATAGGTTTCTTCTAGGTAAGCGTGCTTCACCGTAGACCGCATCATCGCTTAACATCAGGCGAGATAGTGGTCAAACGCGAGCCTATAGATTATAAAAAAAAACCTAAGTTTACAAATCAATTTATCGCAATTACCAATCATGCAGATTCAATGCAAGTGTCAGAATAGTAAGAATCAAAGATGTACATCTACGACCTACGTCATTTCGACGCAATCCCGAATATCCGTGTGAACATAATTACGATCTTGTAGACGGACAAACAAATCTGACGGTATTACAGCAGAACTATTAGTCGGCGTTGAACACCTCAAACTCGTAAAACGGTCACGAGCTACGTTTTATAGCATCACTAGTTGAAGACGTGGTGATGCCTGGATTTGGAAGAAAAATTGTGCAATTGAACAAACTGGAGCATCCAGTTAGCTTCGCGCCAATCTGCCCCAAAAAGGGGTATGTTGGAACACCCTTCCCTTTTTTTTCATTTTGTTGATAACCAACCTTTGAATTAGAGACAGGATCATTTATGTTCTAGGATTTAAATCTACAATGAAATTTTTGAAATCCGGCTCAACCCATCAAATTAATTGCTACATCTCGCTGTAGCTAGATACAAAATATATGTATTTTTGGGACAATCCCACCGCACTATTCCCAAACCACTGCATCTCCTGAAAGCCAGAATCAACAGTGGCGACCACCAAAAAAGCGCCGAGGCAATGAAGCTCGACAAAGTCCCGGAGAATGATTTAAACTGTTTTGGATCCCGCAACGAAATTAATCAGAAAAGAGTAACGGAGGAGTAAGAAAAAAAACAGAAGATACGGAAACTGACAGTTCCTTCTTAGACACTCTTCAAGGAAAGGTCTTAGTATTCAGTCTAACACTGACTCATTCCTGGACCTCTCCCAATTTGACGACACCACCCGGTTTGCCGCCTTCCGCATTATTGAAGCCCAAAGATAGGTCTTTCAAATTAGTGCCGCGTCCCTTTTATTGGTATGCATATTGAAACTCGGTTCTCCGTTAAAGGAAGGAATATGTATGCACTATCAATACAAAGTGCATTTGTTATCACAAGGCCAGAATGGCTGGCTCCTAAGTTTAGAATTCAAGCTATGTGTGACTCATGAAACCATTATTATCTCTTTAAAATTACGTGAAGTCAAAACAAACAGCAGTTGTTACGGCAACGAAAAATAAATAAATAACCAATTCCTACGCAAATCACCAAAAAGTGCCTCTTCAAAACAGACGTAACACAAGAAAATACGTTTTTTATATATATAGAAAAACTACAAATTGCACGACGAGCGTGCTTTGGGTTAGGTTGCCAAAAAAATAAGATGATCGAATTTAGCATCGACGTGTGCGTTGGCGCCAAAATAAACTCGAATAGAGGTGTTGAAGGTTGATGTCAGGCCGTTTATTTCGTGTTTATCGATGTATACTTGCTTTAAAAACGTTGTTATATGTTCCTGAGGAACATAACATGATATTTTCGATCCTACCTACATGATAGCTGTCTAAACGACACGGCTCAGAATGCGACCGGTGCAGGCCTTTTTGCGGTCACCAACCCCCCAAGTACTACCATTATCTCTTTTTAGGAGATATCACAGAAACCCCGACATTTCGAAGTTCGAACTCCAAATCCAGAATGCCCATTAAATCGCCCTAAGCTGCCTTAATGCATTCTTGAAACCGCATTCCTGGACCGAAAACCAGTCTGTAATCTTCCTTTACTTGGATGTTAACGTTTTTACTTTAAAATGGTGTTTCGGAGTTCCGTATGGTCGTCACGACGCTGTTTCGACCACGTCCTTAGCTTACACGTGCACGAATACGTTAATAGTGCTTTAGTAATGTCTCGGAAAGGCTGGCGAAGTGGCGACTAACTGTTTTTATTTTAGCGGTGACTGTATCTCTTTGTGTGTGAGCTGTTAAAGAGACGGATTTTTTTGCTTCAGACAGGAGGAGGTTGTTGTCTCGGACTTTTTTACGGTTCCAAAAAGTTCAAATTGCTTAGAGATGTTGCTAATGTAAAGAAGACTGTTGTGTTCTTGTCGAGAAGAACATTTATAGAAGAAGTAAGGATTTTGCACCTACTTTTAGCTCCTGGCCAAGAGCTCAAAATCATGATGGTTTTGCATTGATTGTTAAATAGCACTTAAAGCCACATTTATTCCTAGTTTGTTTTGTTTACTTAAACAAAATTTAAACAATAGCCGTAAATGCGAAATTAGCGATAAAACTCAACGGCTTTTGAAGCGTATAACGTCGTGGCGGTGGCACACTTTCACTCAAGTCCTGGTTAGAGCTTTTTGTCATGCAATATTGGTTCACGCCTTCATGGCTCTTTGGAGGTCAATGTTTTATAGCTACTGTGTTTAATGATGAACAGACGAAAGCTGGCGAAACCTCGAAGATAATAAAACTTTACAGAAGCCTTCGTGAAGATATAAAAACTGCACATCTCATCATGTTTATTTTTACGACAGTATTTTTAAATCGGCTAAAGCTTTGTCCCAAAATTCTTAAATCCATTTTATTTGCAACAGCACGTCCGATACGTATTTGCAATGCAATGGCGTTCCTAGCTCGGACACAGAACATTTTTATGAACTCGCAATTTATGCATTGCGCTGGCCAATTCACTACGCCAACTCTATCCTCAATTGAAGCATAAAAATAATATCTAATATAAAGCAGGCACACAATCGTAGGATGTAGGTAAGTCTGTTTGCTTTATAATGTGAGTAATCGGATGTGCAATAGTATATCTATAAACCATCGATTTAGAGTCAGGATCTTCATAAATTCGAGCTGTACAAACATACTGTCGGCCACGTTAGTCAGGGGTGTTAGGTCCAATATCTATGAAACGTGATGTAGCTTAGGCTGGGTACAGACCGAGTCAAGTCTGGCCACAGAGCTCGGAACCGCTCCTTCAATAGCCGTTACTGTTATATTTTTATGCCCCGTAAAGTGCTCTGAGCACAAGTTTCGGCTGTCATAGCCACATTCAGAATTGTCACAGACCGTCAATTTGTATGAGTGAACGGTCACACTCACTGCCATGCTTGCCTTGGTTTGTAAGGACCGTTTTGACAACGCTGGTTCTAGCAGTGCCTAGCCGCCGAGGCGTCTCGTTGTTCCGTGAGTCTGTCTATGAGAAACTATAGCCATAAAGTACTTATGGCGCGTTTATCACAACTGAGGAGGTCAGCAGTCAAAGTTGACAAAAAGAACAGAATTTTTTTTTGTTCAGAAATTTATTCTGTTCTGTATACTTCTGACCTTGTCCCAATACATTTGGGAGTACCGCAGCGTGTCTTCTTCTTCCATTCATCTGTCTTGTCTATGGTATTCACAAACTTCCCTCACGATATGTTTCCGCATTCCTTCCTCTCTATATGCCATAGACAAAACTGTTTTGTGTCTAATGTGCACACTGTCTTATGCTAGGAATGCTTGATCTTTTGTTCATAAATCGTGTAATGGCATCATCTAAAAATAGAACGCACGGTCTTTTGTCGTGGGTGTCAATGGAAATATATAATAAGACTTAGAAACTATATTAAAAGCAAGGAATTCATTTGTATCTGTAACAACATTAACGGGAGCTATCCAAACATCACGTGATCAATACCCTAAATTCTCAAAAAAACAAAATTAAAATATTTTTGTTTCAACTAAACTATTATGGCAGTTATGAATTGTCAGCAAAAAAAAAACAAAAAAAAAGCTACACTGCCAACCAAATAGGTAGCCAGAAACGTGCAACTAAAAAATAACCTTAATTTGCGTACAGTCACAAATGGCTGGACCATTTATTCTGAGTGTCCAATAGATAGACAGGTTTCAAACAAAGTGTTCGAATAGCTAAATAATGAGAACTAAATTGAGAGCTAGGTTTACAGCACGTGGATCTGAATGGAGCCAACGTAAATAGTATGAAGACATTAATAGATGCCTCGCTATTTAGAGCCTTTGATTTAAGACCTAATGTGGATGCAGAAATAGCTGCTTGAATTGTTCGGGAATCATTCATGAGGAAGATTATAGCATATGCATCTTCCACTATATCCATATCAAGTCTTTATCATGATACAAGTCAAGCTCATGATGGGAAGAGACCAGATGGCATGACATTGGTGCCGTGGAAGGTGGGTAGGCGTCTGGTGTGGGACGCAATCTGTGTCGACACCCTTGCGCCATCTCATGTTCCTAGTTCAGCGGGCTGTGCTGGCGCTGCTGCTGCGGCGCAAATACTTTTACCTAATTGGTAATTACAGTTTTGAGCCGTTTGGGGTCGAAACGCTTGGGTCATGGGGCCCGAGTACACGTCTCCTTTTTAAGGAGATCTCTCGCTGACTGATCGACACTGTGCATGACCAGAGGGCTGGCTCGTTCTTTGCGCAAATAATCAGCATTGCCATTCAACGTGGCAGCGATATGCAGGAGTACTTCGACGCCTAAGTGTACCTTTATTTTGTATATAGTGTAAGTAATTAGGTTTAGTATAATTTTGTATAGTTTACTTTTGTTAAGTGTTTAAGTATGTACATATTTACTTACACCTTAGCTCATGATACAAAAGTTTTTTTTTATATTATTTATCAGGACTACACTGTCCCACCATTGGGCAAAGCTATGCTCCAAATCCTTCCAGGTATTTCTTTCTTAAGCCACAACGAACCAGTCAATAGTTATTTTATTATAAAATCTAGCATTTTTATTACAGTCTACCATTTTAGTCTCGCCGGAAAACGTCGAAATAAGTTATTATATAAAGTAATCTGACCAATAAGATCGTCCAGAAAGCTGTTATAAGTCTAAATAAATTTATTTAACAACGACATTAATTATTATTTACGTGTTACGATCCGGCTGTGATTTGCACAAGTGCTTTTCATTCCAAATTGTACAGACTGTGCAAAGGAATGTTGTCTGGTGCCAAAATAAACGAACGGCAGATATGTCCAAAATTTTTATTACAGCTCTTTACTTTCTCTCACTGCATCTCCTGAAAGCCAGAATCAACAGTGGCGACCACCAAAAAAGCGCCGAGGCAATGAAGCTCGACAAAGTCCCGGAGAATGATTTAAACTGTTTTGGATCCCGCAACGAAATTAATCAGAAAAGAGTAACGGAGGAGTAAGAAAAAAAACAGAAGATACGGAAACTGACAGTTCCTTCTTAGACACTCTTCAAGGAAAGGTCTTAGTATTCAGTCTAACACTGACTCATTCCTGGACCTCTCCCAATTTGACGACACCACCCGGTTTGCCGCCTTCCGCATTATTGAAGCCCAAAGATAGGTCTTTCAAATTAGTGCCGCGTCCCTTTTATTGGTATGCATATTGAAACTCGGTTCTCCGTTAAAGGAAGGAATATGTATGCACTATCAATACAAAGTGCATTTGTTATCACAAGGCCAGAATGGCTGGCTCCTAAGTTTAGAATTCAAGCTATGTGTGACTCATGAAACCATTATTATCTCTTTAAAATTACGTGAAGTCAAAACAAACAGCAGTTGTTACGGCAACGAAAAATAAATAAATAACCAATTCCTACGCAAATCACCAAAAAGTGCCTCTTCAAAACAGACGTAACACAAGAAAATACGTTTTTTATATATATAGAAAAACTACAAATTGCACGACGAGCGTGCTTTGGGTTAGGTTGCCAAAAAAATAAGATGATCGAATTTAGCATCGACGTGTGCGTTGGCGCCAAAATAAACTCGAATAGAGGTGTTGAAGGTTGATGTCAGGCCGTTTATTTCGTGTTTATCGATGTATACTTGCTTTAAAAACGTTGTTATATGTTCCTGAGGAACATAACATGATATTTTCGATCCTACCTACATGATAGCTGTCTAAACGACACGGCTCAGAATGCGACCGGTGCAGGCCTTTTTGCGGTCACCAACCCCCCAAGTACTACCATTATCTCTTTTTAGGAGATATCACAGAAACCCCGACATTTCGAAGTTCGAACTCCAAATCCAGAATGCCCATTAAATCGCCCTAAGCTGCCTTAATGCATTCTTGAAACCGCATTCCTGGACCGAAAACCAGTCTGTAATCTTCCTTTACTTGGATGTTAACGTTTTTACTTTAAAATGGTGTTTCGGAGTTCCGTATGGTCGTCACGACGCTGTTTCGACCACGTCCTTAGCTTACACGTGCACGAATACGTTAATAGTGCTTTAGTAATGTCTCGGAAAGGCTGGCGAAGTGGCGACTAACTGTTTTTATTTTAGCGGTGACTGTATCTCTTTGTGTGTGAGCTGTTAAAGAGACGGATTTTTTTGCTTCAGACAGGAGGAGGTTGTTGTCTCGGACTTTTTTACGGTTCCAAAAAGTTCAAATTGCTTAGAGATGTTGCTAATGTAAAGAAGACTGTTGTGTTCTTGTCGAGAAGAACATTTATAGAAGAAGTAAGGATTTTGCACCTACTTTTAGCTCCTGGCCAAGAGCTCAAAATCATGATGGTTTTGCATTGATTGTTAAATAGCACTTAAAGCCACATTTATTCCTAGTTTGTTTTGTTTACTTAAACAAAATTTAAACAATAGCCGTAAATGCGAAATTAGCGATAAAACTCAACGGCTTTTGAAGCGTATAACGTCGTGGCGGTGGCACACTTTCACTCAAGTCCTGGTTAGAGCTTTTTGTCATGCAATATTGGTTCACGCCTTCATGGCTCTTTGGAGGTCAATGTTTTATAGCTACTGTGTTTAATGATGAACAGACGAAAGCTGGCGAAACCTCGAAGATAATAAAACTTTACAGAAGCCTTCGTGAAGATATAAAAACTGCACATCTCATCATGTTTATTTTTACGACAGTATTTTTAAATCGGCTAAAGCTTTGTCCCAAAATTCTTAAATCCATTTTATTTGCAACAGCACGTCCGATACGTATTTGCAATGCAATGGCGTTCCTAGCTCGGACACAGAACATTTTTATGAACTCGCAATTTATGCATTGCGCTGGCCAATTCACTACGCCAACTCTATCCTCAATTGAAGCATAAAAATAATATCTAATATAAAGCAGGCACACAATCGTAGGATGTAGGTAAGTCTGTTTGCTTTATAATGTGAGTAATCGGATGTGCAATAGTATATCTATAAACCATCGATTTAGAGTCAGGATCTTCATAAATTCGAGCTGTACAAACATACTGTCGGCCACGTTAGTCAGGGGTGTTAGGTCCAATATCTATGAAACGTGATGTAGCTTAGGCTGGGTACAGACCGAGTCAAGTCTGGCCACAGAGCTCGGAACCGCTCCTTCAATAGCCGTTACTGTTATATTTTTATGCCCCGTAAAGTGCTCTGAGCACAAGTTTCGGCTGTCATAGCCACATTCAGAATTGTCACAGACCGTCAATTTGTATGAGTGAACGGTCACACTCACTGCCATGCTTGCCTTGGTTTGTAAGGACCGTTTTGACAACGCTGGTTCTAGCAGTGCCTAGCCGCCGAGGCGTCTCGTTGTTCCGTGAGTCTGTCTATGAGAAACTATAGCCATAAAGTACTTATGGCGCGTTTATCACAACTGAGGAGGTCAGCAGTCAAAGTTGACAAAAAGAACAGAATTTTTTTTTGTTCAGAAATTTATTCTGTTCTGTATACTTCTGACCTTGTCCCAATACATTTGGGAGTACCGCAGCGTGTCTTCTTCTTCCATTCATCTGTCTTGTCTATGGTATTCACAAACTTCCCTCACGATATGTTTCCGCATTCCTTCCTCTCTATATGCCATAGACAAAACTGTTTTGTGTCTAATGTGCACACTGTCTTATGCTAGGAATGCTTGATCTTTTGTTCATAAATCGTGTAATGGCATCATCTAAAAATAGAACGCACGGTCTTTTGTCGTGGGTGTCAATGGAAATATATAATAAGACTTAGAAACTATATTAAAAGCAAGGAATTCATTTGTATCTGTAACAACATTAACGGGAGCTATCCAAACATCACGTGATCAATACCCTAAATTCTCAAAAAAACAAAATTAAAATATTTTTGTTTCAACTAAACTATTATGGCAGTTATGAATTGTCAGCAAAAAAAAAACAAAAAAAAAGCTACACTGCCAACCAAATAGGTAGCCAGAAACGTGCAACTAAAAAATAACCTTAATTTGCGTACAGTCACAAATGGCTGGACCATTTATTCTGAGTGTCCAATAGATAGACAGGTTTCAAACAAAGTGTTCGAATAGCTAAATAATGAGAACTAAATTGAGAGCTAGGTTTACAGCACGTGGATCTGAATGGAGCCAACGTAAATAGTATGAAGACATTAATAGATGCCTCGCTATTTAGAGCCTTTGATTTAAGACCTAATGTGGATGCAGAAATAGCTGCTTGAATTGTTCGGGAATCATTCATGAGGAAGATTATAGCATATGCATCTTCCACTATATCCATATCAAGTCTTTATCATGATACAAGTCAAGCTCATGATGGGAAGAGACCAGATGGCATGACATTGGTGCCGTGGAAGGTGGGTAGGCGTCTGGTGTGGGACGCAATCTGTGTCGACACCCTTGCGCCATCTCATGTTCCTAGTTCAGCGGGCTGTGCTGGCGCTGCTGCTGCGGCGCAAATACTTTTACCTAATTGGTAATTACAGTTTTGAGCCGTTTGGGGTCGAAACGCTTGGGTCATGGGGCCCGAGTACACGTCTCCTTTTTAAGGAGATCTCTCGCTGACTGATCGACACTGTGCATGACCAGAGGGCTGGCTCGTTCTTTGCGCAAATAATCAGCATTGCCATTCAACGTGGCAGCGATATGCAGGAGTACTTCGACGCCTAAGTGTACCTTTATTTTGTATATAGTGTAAGTAATTAGGTTTAGTATAATTTTGTATAGTTTACTTTTGTTAAGTGTTTAAGTATGTACATATTTACTTACACCTTAGCTCATGATACAAAAGTTTTTTTTTATATTATTTATCAGGACTACACTGTCCCACCATTGGGCAAAGCTATGCTCCAAATCCTTCCAGGTATTTCTTTCTTAAGCCACAACGAACCAGTCAATAGTTATTTTATTATAAAATCTAGCATTTTTATTACAGTCTACCATTTTAGTCTCGCCGGAAAACGTCGAAATAAGTTATTATATAAAGTAATCTGACCAATAAGATCGTCCAGAAAGCTGTTATAAGTCTAAATAAATTTATTTAACAACGACATTAATTATTATTTACGTGTTACGATCCGGCTGTGATTTGCACAAGTGCTTTTCATTCCAAATTGTACAGACTGTGCAAAGGAATGTTGTCTGGTGCCAAAATAAACGAACGGCAGATATGTCCAAAATTTTTATTACAGCTCTTTGTACTGAGAGCTGTAAAGAAGTATTTTATAGACTTTTTATTGAAGATATTTGATTATCGGACAAGATTTAAGGTAACTTTATCTGCAATGTGCCTCGTAAAGGCCGTAAATGTTTATCTACCCACCCAGCGAGACCGGCAAAATTCTTTCCTTGACCCATAACTGCATCTAAAAATACGCAAATTCCTGGGACGAACTTTTTTCTTGTTTTCGACCCTGACTCGGCTATCAGCGAGTTATGAAGCATCAACGTCGGATTTTTCCGTTTACCAATACGTTATGTTTACTCTCGCGGTAACGTCACTATTTAAAATTAGAATGTTTGAATGGGGAGGAACGTCAACAGCTGATGCTCTTTGACCAACTTTTTATATTTTTTGCGATGACGTCATTGTTAAGGTTTTCGAATTTATGGTTTGCTTCGTAGTTTTGACGTAAGCAGAAGCGTCGGTTGTTAGATAGCTCGGATATGTAAACAGTTTAAGAGCTGCTGTATAAATAAACAATATTGTATGAAAGTTCGTATTTGCTGTACTTACGTCATTAAAGGCAACTAATGTACGTAGTTGTAAACAAAGTTAACGGGTTTAGACGATCAATCAATGTCCTAACATCAATATCTGTGTTTACATTGATGTTTTTGCGATGCTCTTCTTGAGATAGAATCGAAAGTTATGCAAAATTATAACTTCCTCATGTCTTTTTTTTTGGGGTGTGAAATCGTCCGATGACTTCTCCTGCTCTGGGTTAAGTGTGTCAGACTTTTACAGACTAAAATCCATCCGTGTTCCTTCAGTTGCTTGAGCCGGCCGCGGTAACTCTTTTTCAAATTTATCCGTGATCCAGACAGGCATCGGCCCTAGCGGAACCCGTCAGTTTTTGCTGACATCTCTTTGAGGGGCACGGCCCTGGCCCTTATCGGACGACGAGGGGCAAGCTACCCATTACTCGCCGTCCGCAAGGCCGGGAATCGGCTTGCAACTCCCGACGCTCAACTTTCTCATGTCTGGGTGCTCAATATTGGCAGTTATTTCTGATCATGTTTTTCATGGAAGCCTGAACTAGGTGAATAAAAGGCACGTGGGCACCAAAAGCCAAAATTGAAAGAGTATCTCATAATGTTATTCAGAAAACAATATTTTTAGAAGAAAATAATATCCTTGGCGTGAACGTAATAGTTTATAAGGAGTCAGCCAAAAGTCACGAGATTTGAATAAAAATAAAGTAAAAAAGTTATTTAAGTGTCGTTTCGTCTTTATTGTTAATCATTTTCAGTGAACGCATCCACTTGACACAGGGTTGCCAACTTTGAAAATAATAACATGTCTGGGTGGCCAAAAAGGAAAATTATGTAATTAGTGCCTATTATAAATTGCGTTTGGTCACATGTTTAATGTGAAGATTGACATTTGGCAAACATCTGACGAGACATGAAGATTTAGGCAGACTTAGGAATGTAATAGATATGTCAACACGAGAGTACGACGACCGATTGGCAGATTTGCTCAAAGTTTGATTTAGGGTTGTACGAGAGAAATGTATCTATATTCATTATTTGCTCGTAAGTGCAAAAACACTAACAACTGACAACAAATCTTGAAAATATAACCAGGTTATCGTAACACAGGAAATCATTTAAGATTATTAGGTGCGATAAGATAACAAAATCTTGTGAATCAGTGGGATATACGTTAATAACAGTGTTGCATGTCTTAAATAATTGTCATACACCTACAACACGGTCAAAATAACCTGTGCACATCGAACTCACGCGCGCCTATCCGCGCGGTACCCCGCGTTCACCTCGTGCGCCAATAGCGAGAGTGACGTGACAGTGCCAAGTGCTCAGTTATTTTGAGTAGCGTTGCCAGAATGTTACATTTTACGTTACTTTTGACCTTCTCATTTAACTTCCATGTAACACGACTTAAAATTTAACTTTTACGTTACTTTTAGGACCTAGTAAAAATTATTGGAATATTTTCCACCAAACAAAAAATAATCGTGGAACGGAACGCATATAAGAAAGTTTTCGTTCGTTTTGTTGTCGCACCTGATTTTGTGACACATAAATTGACGTATTGCATATTCACTCACTCCCTCACGTGTATTTCCAAATCATCCATCCCGCTTACTCCGGCGAGCGAATGAGCGTATTAGTGTCGTTTTCCACATAAAATAAGGTAATGTAATTTAAACATGAAAATGTAAGTTTTTGAGATGTCTCATGTAATATTTGACTATCTGCCACTGGAAACACTGATTTTGACCACACAGTAGATGAGTAATGTCCGTCCATCTCTTAAAACTTCAGCACTTTCTTTTCACAAGAAAGTGATAATAAAAGAAGTAATAATAAAAGAAATCAGCGATGATAACTAGCAGCCCTGTCAACTTTGATAGAATGGCGTCGTGTGGCCCAGCGCCAAGTATGCGCCGTAACTTCTGACGTGGTTTGACGCCACGACTCATTCTGTATCTGTGGAGCAGCCGCCGCCATTTACGGGGTACACTTTGGCGCGCTTTTATATCAGGATATGCGTCACGGAGGAAGACAAAGACGGTATTCAAGATAGGTTCATTGAGGGTTCGGATTCGGAGTTGAAGATAGAGGAGGCCTTTAAAACACATTGAGTACTTATAACTTTTTTTGCAAGTATTTTTTTATATTTTTGCAAGACAAGTGATCCTTTCGAACACAGGGCCCCATTTAGGACTGTTTGGGTGGGTGCCTAATTAAATTGAATTTATTTGACTTTTTTGTGTTTTTTCTCAAACTGAAAATATGAGGAATGAAACATAACATAACTAAGCTCTTGATAGTTATATTTTTGTTATTACCTTATTTTATCCCAACGCTGGGCAAAGGTCTCCCCCATAGCCTTCCAACAGTTCCAACGTTTTTTATTTTATTTTGCCTTGCCCGGTCAACCCGTTAAATTAAAAGCGAGCTCTAAACTCCAAATCGGCATGCAATCGTTTCTTAGGCCTTGAAAATCATAATTAATTTTATAAAAACGATATGATTTTAATCGACATCAATTCAAGCTATCAAATTCAACCATTAAGGTAACAAAAATTGATAGACATCGTGATTGTATTTTCCTACCGCAAGGGACCTTATTTGGGTATCCCCAAATTAAACGAAGTTGACAAGACCTATGACTGTACCGTGCGATTCCCGTACTCATCGCGGTTAACCGCAGAACAAGCGATAAGAAAACCACCTAATGTTTGCTTAACTGTACATTTGTGTTACTTTCCAATAGTAAAGTAATACTACACAAGTTTCTTGTGACTCATCTCTTGACTGACTTTCACCTTTTTGACATGTCACTGATCTGATTTACGTACGTATGCACAAAAAGTTTGTACCTAAACGCAGTCTCGTATGAAAGCAAGATTTGACATAATGTTTTCCTGCTATTTACGTTTGTAATTTCACTTGTGGGTGTAAGTAATTTTGGGAATGACAGAGTGATTTGCATCAAATGAGTGACTGCTTGACTAATATAATCAATTAAGCAACAATGTACTTCAGTCATAGTATCTAATTAAAACATCATCAGAAGAGAATTATGACGAACAGCCGCCTTCTAGTTTTACATTAATTAAAATAGTACAGAATTATTATCCAGATGAGTTCCTATCAAACTATTTTCTATAACAATGACGTCATGGATTAAAAGTGAAAATTCCATAATTAATGTGTAAAGGGAGTTGTCGCACCTGTCAGCATACTCGGTCTGTCAACGACCGACCTAATTGCACCTGGATTGTTCATAATTACCTACTATTTATAGGCAACTTCGTGAAGTACAGGAAGGAAACTCCGAACGAGAAAATAAAACTAGTTTAATTAAAGGCGATGACAGCGAGTGCTCTAACAAATATAATGATGTATTTTCGACGTTGTTTAAAAAATATCAGATGTCTTCAGACTCATGTTTGCTCACCAATCATGTCAGTATTGAATTTTGCCAACAAGAATTTTTGGGTGCATATTTTTAGGCACATTAGCACGCCCTTCAGAGATTTAAAAACAAAGATAATTTCAGCGCGAACAGATGCTTCCATTAATCTACAAACTGACAAGAAGAAAAAAATGAAGACATTGTACGAATAAGTTGGGGAGTGACAGCAAATGGTGAGAAACAATGCAAACTTAAGATCATTTAGTATAATGATAAATGGAAACAAATGGCCTAGAATTCCGGCACGTCAAAATTACGGGCGTCCTTAACCCACATCGAAGGAGTCAAACATAACCTGATATTGTCCAGCTTTTGCGAGCATGACTCAACCAACGCGCGAAGCTACCGTTTGAATGAACTGGCAAAATCGAATTGCAGCGAGCATGTTTGTACAAATGAATCTGCTGCCACCTACGTCGTGTGTATGATAAATAACTATTACAAAAATAAATTCCTGTGCGAAGCTACTGGACGGAGAACGATACAAATAAACTGGTATGACGGAAGTTTCTGAATCGTCTGCTCTTCCACCAGTTTTCCTCAAGTGCCGTATCGTGTGATGCTATGATTATTTCGTTATTTGCGTACATTAAGTGTTTATAAAAAAGAAAGGTCGCTGAATAGAATTAGATAAACACGCATTTGGTATGTCCCACGCTATATGGACAGCCGTGGGTAGATTTCTTGGCATTGTTGACTTTCGAAATGATCAAGTGACTGCTGTTACAACTAATTAGAATATTTTTAGAATAAGATAAAATTTCACATCCGCTGGTCTATGATTATCTAATTAGAATATCGCACGCAAGTCATTATTTTTGAAGACTGAACAAAATGTAGACGACAACTTATTTAATATAATGAACGCATTCAGAGAATACTTTTCAATCATTGACAACACCGATCTTATCATTTGAGTACATGATTTCATTCATGCAATCAAATGCTCGCCGTTAAAGCGCTGGCAGTTATTAACATTTCCAACATTTGTCTCTTATCATTTATCATACCGGTATTACTTTCAAGTTGAATGGTACTTACAGTTCTAGCACCACACACATGTATTTCCCCCATTCGTAAGCATCATACAGTTGTATGAGCCTCGGGTGTCGCAGCCTCCTCATCACATCGACCTCTCGTTCTACGTTCCGTCTTTCATCCCGCCTGCTAACCGACACCAGTTTGGCTGCAAGCTCTAGTCCAGTGCTTCTCTCTCGGCAGAGGTATACAGTTCCGAATTTGCCTCTGTAAAAATAAATGCGTATTAAAAATGAGTATTAAAAAATTGCGAGGAATAGATTTGACAGTTATAAATCTCTCGAACTTGAAGAGGAGGAAATAGAAAATGATTGTAGCCAGGTTCCATTTGGCATAATCGTAAAATTAACTAAGAATGACATTGAGACAAGAATAATAGAGCTCAATAGTCATCCAATAACATTTGCCTGAATGTCAGTTACACCACAAAAGCATCCCGAAGATTTATGAAAGAGAAATATCTCGAAGATTCGAATACTGATCTAAGAAAATGAATTACGTATACGTCTTTTAATAAAGAAAACCATTACAATGGTGAGATTAATTCAATGGCGAATGAAACCCTTTCAGATCGAGAAATGTTGCGTAACGAACGTATATTAGGCTCTACGGATTCAAGTCGATAAGTGAATGTTAATAAACTATTCAAGTGTATCGTATATAGCTTTAGTTCAGTTATTGTTTCCACCTATTATATTATGGCTTATGTTTAACAAACCACCAAATCTAGTAATATACTGACAAAAATAGTAAATGATCACCAAAATTAAATTTAGAATCGCAACAGAGTCGACGGAGCCCCGCTGGGCGGGGCTCCTATTTCTGAATACAGGGTCTAAAGTAAACTAACACGAAGGTGATGACGGGAGCTGAGTTCGCTCGCTTTGCTCGCTCACTTCAGCTCCCGTCATCTCCTTCGAACCTAACCTGTCTGTGTCGGGGTGCCCTTAGCTCCCGAGCTCGCTTCGCTCGCTCTTGGACTGATTCATTGACCAAATCACTAGATTTGATATCTTACGGTTTTAGCACTTATGAAATTTGGTGATCAATTTACTAAATTTGGTTTAGGTTTATTTTTTTTGCTGATTAGTATATATTTTAGGTGATAGGGGTTATCGTCACAAAGTTTTTTTTGGTGGTCATTATATTTATTCCCTTATATTATGAGTCATGTAACGAGGGAACCTTTATATGTACGCGTTCGTACTATCGATTCTGACATTAAATTTAGTGGGATCTAATTATAAGACGATTACGTATGGTACTGGCATTGTCTTCGCATGAATGTGCCATGTTTCAAATTTATAACAAGGTATTTGAGTATTGCGTGGAGAACGTCCTAGGAAATGAACGCTTTTGACGATTTAGCAATGATTCTAACAGGAAGAATTTAGAATTTCAATGTAGGAATGAATAATTTCGGCTATAGGGAAGGATGATTTGCCAAAAATGGGAATGCTATTAGCCTTCTATATTTAGAGGTACCTACTCAATTTTGATGAAACATTAGTTTACATTTATTTTAGTGTAAATGGTATTTTGTATCTTGCCTACTTAAAAATCACTCGTCACAACAATCACTTATCGAGTATAACCAAGTTGGGTCGGTATCTCTAAGTCAACAACTCTACAACCTACATACTGTACACTCTTTGTTGGTTTTGTATACTTTCTACTTACTACATGTAAATTGACTTGTCCAACAAATACAATTGCGATAGCTTATCGTCATAATCATTGTTTAAACACATTTTATATGTTCAACAAACACTTATTGTGGTCTGAGTAAAACATTTGATAAACTCACCTGCCGATCTCGGAGAGCATTTCGTAAAATTCATTGACATCAGTACTTCTTTTGATTGAGACATCGCGGCACGGGAAAGGTGGCTCGATCTCTGCAAAAATAAACAATATGTGGTTATTAAAAGCTTTTTGTAGAGTTGCTTCCCAAAAGGATGTTATTGAACATCAAACTAATAAAATGACTCCCTTAAGTGTTCGCCTTTTTATACGTCTAAAAAGCTGACTGTTTTTATAGTCAACGCAATTTACAGTTACTATTATATCTTCTAATCTCTGCAATTAGCGATAAACTACCGTCCATTGAATACAGAGGTGAGAGTAGCTAACCCACTTAACCATAGCCATGTGCTAAAATGGTTCAAGGAATCAAGGCCAGGCATATTCACAACGGGCTAAGACTATCACCCTGAAATCACACACTCAGCTCTATCCCAATCTGTTCATCCTTGGATTGGCTGACAGAACATTCTTGCTCTAGTAAAGATATAGGTATCGTATCGTCTGCTATAATCTAGATTGCTTATCTGTTATCAACACTAGAAGCAGTTTAGGTTTCAATTGCACTTTACGTGGTCAACTGACCTTTTTAACTTCATTATCTAGTAATTTATTGGCTTGGTACACGTGTTAAAGCATACTTTGAATTACCGATGACACGGTGTCGTGGTCACCTCTGATGTTTCCTTTTTTATATGATTTGGCGTGATTCATGATTTGTTACCGATATTGATGTTTTACTTTCGTTGAATTTGGTTACTAATCGTCTTGGTTTAATTGCTAAAACCAATTTGAAGTTCTTGTGAGTTGAGTATATGTATGATCAAAGCAGTTGGGGTTTTGTAGTTTCTGCCTAACAAAAGGGAACAAGGCATGAATTTATGCATGTTATGTTTATGTTTTATTAAACTAAGACCACTTAATTTTGTTATTGAAATTGCGGATATATAATCTGTATCTGTAATTAACCTGATTAGGAGTCTTGATAAACAGATAAAATGCACCGAATGAAAGACCTAATTTTTATCTCTTCGCGATAAAGAACATACGTTACGGGCCTAGGTGTGTGTAGGTCTTAAAGATAAATATCCAACACAGGTTTGTCTTAGCTATCCTACGAACCAATCTGTATGCTCAGCCTTTACTTCGACTGTTACTATGGCAGTCACGTCAAAGAATATTTTATATGGAGAAACGGGGTTCTGGGCTCGAGTACTTTTCACGTCGTCCACTAGATAGAGGCTTTATCGTTGTTGCAAGCGAAATCTACGCTAGCGTAAATATTGTAGTGACATTTACACTTTAGATAAGATACAAGATAGGAAAATTACTTCATCACCTCTGTAGTGTCATAGGTCCTATGTAATATATAGTTCAGTAAATCACACTGCAAATTAGTTGTGACAATTGGACGTCATTCCTCAATCACGATTCACTCACGATGCAATTAATTTCGTCAGGCCAATAAATTACATCTACAAATAGCGAATTTGGCAAAATGGCTGTCTTCAACACATTTGTCACGGTAATTTAGTACGATTCTCGATAGTTCTATAGATAATGAATAGAAAAAGAAACAATAATAAATTTAGGAGTGCACCGGATAATGCGTCATGCATCTTTTTGGCAGCAAGTCAAGACGTAAAAAACGCGTGTGGAGCACGACATTGCGATTTTTGGAGTGTCTGTCCATTGTTTAGTCTGACCAACATGTGTTCAACGTTTTTGTTGTATCTTGTTTACATATTTTTGTATCCGCCATGAGTTTGGCTTGTTTAGTTAATTTTCAATGGTAATCAACCTAATTTCGTATGTTAATTTCGTTGTTTGGTAAATTTGTGGAGGCTGTGTTTGGATAGGCTGGTCAATTTATAGTTTTGATGCCAATTAACAAGTTTAATTTTGTTGGTCGGTTTATATAGGTACGATTCGTACTTTTGTAGTTGCTGAATGGGCTTGCAATTTAATATGTCAATAGCTAATTAACTTATCTTTTTTACTGAAAAATGTTCTGATTATATCCTATTGCATTGTTTTATTTTACTTCTGTCAAATAGGTAGGTATTATTTTCTTACTATGCACCGAAGAGGGTAGTTTACTAAAAAATATTTTTTTGTCCGTCAGGTAAATTAATAAAAAACATTGGACACGTAATTTTTCTTTTGACGGTTAAACATAAAGTGACGATGATTTATAATGCGTTGAAATATCGTGTGAAGTCACGCCGCTAGTACAAATTATACTGCCTTAGTGACGTCACAAGCCCCCACTCCTGAACTTTGATGCGCTTTAACTTTGTAATTTTTTATTGATTTGGTAAAGCAAAAAATATGTGTCCAATATTATTTGATATATCTCACTGACGCACTAAATAGAATTATCATTTTTCTACCTAGGATATACCCGTATTATTTATGCACACCACGCACCCGCCCTAAATCCGGCCCTGCAATAATAGTAGGCACACAATAGTACTAATATATTTCAATCTTACTACGTTGGACAGTGCACGGGGTGAACGTACCGCGGGCGCCTCTGACGCGTACGTCCACCTTTACAGCAAGAGTTAGATTAGTCATCGATTCTATATAGGCACTATGCAGATATTCGGATACTTATTTATTTCACATCACATCACATCATCAGCCTATTAATGTTCCCACTGCTGGGACACAGACCTCTTCTCTGTGAGAGGGAATGGGCCGTAATCCACCACGCGGGCCCAGTGCGGATTGGTGGATGTCACATGTCTTCGAATATTTTGGTTCTAGGACATGCCGGTTTCCTCACGATGTTTTCCTTCACCGTTTTGAGAGCAGTGGTGATGAAATAATTTACACAAAGTAAAGCGCCTGCCTGGGTTCGAACCCACGACCTACAACTTGTAAGTCGCGGCCGATACCACTGGGCCACCACTTGAATTTTTTTTTTTTAAATATTATTTATCAGGACTACACTGTCCCACCATTGGGCAAAGCTATTTTAAAGCTATGCTCCAAATCCTTCCAGGTATGGCCATGTTGAGAGGATGAATGAAAGGCGACTAACGAAAGATTTACAAGGCAAACGTGAATGGAAACGCAGGGAAACGCCTTAGAAAGACATACATAGACCTTATAGGTGATGTTCTTCAGAAAGGCCAGGTGCGCAGTACTCATAACTGGCGTGTGTGTATGACTAGATGTATGAATGTGAGTGAAGCAAAAGAAGTATGTAAGGATCGTAGCAGGTGGCGTTCTGTAGTTTCTGTCTACCCCCATGGGAAAAAGGCGTGAGTTTATGTATGTATGTATGCACTTATTTATTTATTGACCTTTATGCAATGAGTTGCATAGGCTGGCTTTATGGCCGGGGGAACTCAATAACATAACTCCAGTCAAACATCACGCGCAGTAGTAAATCTCATACTAAGGCTTAGCACGCACTGCGGTTTTTATTCTCGCGATTTTTTTCCGCCCATTCTGCCTATGGAATTGTATGAAGCTGCACGCATTGCTGTTAAAAACATCGCGCGGAAATAATACCGCAAGAAATCCGTGTTTTGCCTCAGAATCCACCGCACCGCGGCGCGGATTAAATTCGCTCGAATATTTTGAGCTCTATGAACAGGTACAAAGAGACAAAAATCGCGCGGAATTTTATCCGCAGTGCGAGTTAGTTCGATTCAGTACGCGGACAAAAATGAGTGCGAATAAAAACCTAATATCATAGCTCATAGGCATTGTCTTTCACGTGCTAACCAAGGCTGGTCAAAACATAACAAGACAGGTGGGAGTATGGGAGGCAGAATGCCTTAAAGATTGAACAAAAAAAAAAAAAAATAACTGGTAAAGATATTCATGTAAAGATCTTCCTTCCTTAGATATTTGTTGTAGTAAATAAAAAACCGAAGTGTGTTTTCCGAGGTTTTAAAGTTTAATGGCCACCATAAACGAAGCCGTTGTTTTATAGGTTTGCCATAAATGAAATTGTTTTTCGTTGAGGCAAAAAAAAAAAAGATTTGTTTTTGTTTATTGTGGTTTCCGAATTTAGAATTTTTTAAGGTCAGCAAATTGACTGATCACGATCAGTGACTTCGTACGTAAGTTACAGCTCTGACAACATCACGCTTGCAAGTAAGAGGATTTACAGAAGCAGAGAGAGGGCTACAGTTAGTGAAATGGAGCTGAAGATTAATGATGATAAAGAAATTGAGCTTCAACCTTGAAATTCGGACATGCGACATCTAGCCCAATGAAGCAATAGGTGTAAAAACATACCTAATATACCTATTGCGTCGTTTTACGTTTTAAAAATAAAAGATGTTATGAATGGGTGCGCACTGCGCGGGCGCCGTCGGGCAAAGATCTGTCGACCTTCTCCCTAAAGCTGTGTCCACGCTAGTCGAGCCGAGCAACTATACTTCATACAAGATAGCTTTATCTATGCGACAGCTGTCAGTATCAATAAAGTTACAATAGCGCTTGACAGGCTAACAATAACGTATACGTCAGTTTGACATATGTCGCAGAGATCAATCAAGCTATCTATTATGAAGTATAAAGAGCCCCCGCAAACTACTTACAGACTTTTATCGATCGTTTGGATGGATTGAAAATTACATTCATTACCGAATCGTTGTAATGTGCGCGCTTGCATACTCAAACTATTGGCCGATTAAGCGACCCATATCTCCACAATATTTCTATCCAAATAAAAGGACGCGCGCATTCGATGTTCAAATTTGAATTTTTGACCGTTAGGAACCTTCCTGATGGCGCGACGCAATATAAATTGCGTCAATAGGCGATATCGTACAAGTATTTTCTAAGCACAAGTGCAAATATCTCGAATTACTTCGCATTGCTTCCATGAGAGAGCACTTGCAATTTTGAGCCTCGAACTAGCTCCCATACGAAATTGTGCTTTTCTTGTGCTCTGTGCTTAGTTCGCCTATAATGTGATTTTTAATTTCGTAGACTAAACTTACATTTGGGGCGTTGTCACTTTATCGTTACATTAAAATAGTGTCGTACCCTAACTATCCTGAGTGATCGAAAGTTAATCGAAAATCGAAGTACATCGAAAATAAAATTATTTCTAAGCAAAATAAAAAAAAAAATGTTTAGAAACTAGCGGCCCTTATTTAGTTTCTAATCATTTATGTCAGACTTCATTTTATCGTTTGCATTTATTTTATTGTTAATTTCATATTTAATACAATACAAGTTCATGTACTATGTGTATATTTAAATATATATTACGTTTATATTCATAAAATATTTATTTACACTAATTAGAAAAATAAATTGAGGAGTCATGTCACATCGATTCGATGAATCACTTATGATTGAGCCTTATCTACAACACTATGCTCCGCGCTTGCAACATTAAAAAAAAATAAGGTCAATGGCAGCTGTCAGTTTAGTCTACGAAATAAAAAATCACAGTATAGTATACACGCAGCTTTAGGCGCAGGCCATATAGAAATGTCGTCGGGCGCGGAAATGGCACGGGAGGTTTCCTATTCCATTCAAATTTCATACAAAATGCATAGAAATAAAGCACAATTTAGGACACACGTTATATCGTTGCTCGGACGTGGTTATGACGCACCATTACGGCACCCGCTTTATTTCCATGCATTTTGTATGAAATTTGAATAGAATAAGAAGCCGCCCGTGCCATGTCCGCGCCCAACGCCATTTCTATGTGGCCTGCGCCTTAGATAATCCCGGTTGGATACTTGGCTACTGAACTTGTACTATTATTTATTCTGTGCTACTGATCGGCACGTGTTCCTAAATAATAGAGTTTTATTACTCGCTTGTTTTAAACTAGCTCTAATAGTATTGCCACGGTGTAATAACGTTATTATTTTCGTGTGTAGTGAACGGCCCAAGATGGCGGACTAGTTATTTTTTGTGCACTGTCATGATATGGATATCAAATGAAAGGGTTTTCTGAGAAGAATACGTAAAAAGGTTGTTTTAAAAAATATATTTATTTAATAAAAAAGATTTGACCTTGCTATAAGTCAACTTACGTATTTCCAACGAAATTCAAGTTTGATTTTGAAAATGCATTCTAAATCTTAATTTTGGATGCACTTTCAATCGAGGCTCAATAGGCTCGTCCTTATAACATGGGAAACTATTTTATATTTCTATGATGGGAATTGATGTTATGTCGATCTTTTTTTAACTTTATCAAAGCAAATAACGAGTGTGAACTTGACATAGACTTAAGCAAATATTTTATTGATTGTTCTGTCTTATGATTTTGCATCGTCGACCACATCATCGCTTACCATCAAGTGAGATAGTGGTCAAGCGCGAGCCTAAAAATAAAAAAAAATGAGATTCCCTAATCACCAGGATCCCGGACCTTTGAAAGGCGTACCAGGAGCCGAAACCAACTCGAGGCCTTGTTAGACATGTAGTATGAAACCAACATGTAATGTAGGATGATGACACCAACCGGCGATTATCCCTGTACGCACTAGTCACTACGCAAGAGCACCCAAGGACAATCCCTGGCTGGTGCATGACTATTGCAGAATATGGAGACAAAACACATTGGGCTATAGGTTTGGGAGGTTTCGTGGATCGATTACCTACAATTTGTAATGTATTATTATTAAATTTATGTTCTAGCTTACCAAAATGTTCTCTGCTAAACCTTTCATAATATTAAGCGCAATGAATCTTATCATAAAATGTCGTTGAAAAATTCAATTATTTCCGCCATATTACGACCGCAAACACTGAATTTATTTCAATCGGATTCTATTGTTAGGTAAAGGAAAATCAAATGTAATTTTAAATCAATTGTATTCAGTAAATGCAATGTGTGATAAATATGAGGTTCTTTTTGTTGTTTTTGTTTTATTTACGTATAATTTTTTTCTAGGGTCGTTTATAAATAATGTCAGAACTAATTATATTTTAACGTTTGTTTTGTTGCAAGAAAAATGCGATAACGTAGAAAAGTGTTTTCGTCTCCAATGTCATTCACCTCTCACAATAAAATTGGCGGTAAACCATATGCATTTTACTTACTTTTGCAGTGTAACGGAGACATGTCTTTTTATCCGACTGCCGAAGGAGGGTAATGTGTTTATCAGTCTATGTATGTATGTATGTTTGTTCGTATGTGGCGTTCTAGAGACACAACGCGTTTGCCGATTTTGATGATTCTTACGTTAATCGATTCGTCTTAACCTTGCGAGTGTCACTGGTTACATTCAAATTAGAAAAGAAAAAACCGGCCAAGTGCGAGTCGGACTCGCACACGAAGGGTTCCGTACCATTATCGCAAAACACTGCATAAAAATCACGTTTGTTGTATGGGAGCCCCCCTTAATTTATTTTATTTTAATTTATTAATTATTATTTTTTGAAGTAAATATACAACTAAACATTCTGTGAATATTTCAAGCGTCTACCTGTTGCCGTTATTAATATCGAGCAAAAAATGGCAAAACTATCACGTTTGTTGTATGGGAGCCCCCCTTTAATATTTATTTTATACTGTTTTTAGTATTTGTTGTTATAGCGGCAACAGAAATACATCATCTGTGAAAATTTCAACTGTCTAGCTATCACGGTTCATGAGATACAGCCTGGAGACAGACGGACAGACGGATCGCGAAGTCTTAGCAATAGGGTCCCGTTTTTACCCTTTGGGTACGGAACCCTAAAAATGGCGTATATTGGGCGCCATTTTGTGAGGGATATTTTTTCTTCCAATCTCTTCGTGTGGGGTGTCAAAATAAAGGGTTTTAGGGGGCGATTTCAAAAATATATAACACTTATATGTTTAAATGTACCGAATTCTAAAAAAAAATAACTAAAAAGTTGTAAATAAAAAAAGTTAATTAAAAACACCAAAAACCCGACTGCTTACAAAGGGTACATCTGGTTTTCGTCAGCCAGCTTGCAAATATGTATCCTCCGACTGCACAACATGATTTTCTTCTTTTTTACCTCTTTTTAGTTCACTTTGTAAGCAGTCGGGTTTTTTGATGTTTTAATTAACTTTTTTTGTGAATATAAATAAGTATTCAGTATAACGGGACCTTGCAGACGTTTCAGTTATACAAATATATAATACAAATAAAATAAATTAATCAAATAAACTCCAGTCAATTATAATGATGTTGGAGATATTACCAAAATTTTAACCGAAAGTCGTATGCCTCCCTCAAGCGGTACCACATCGATCGGTCTTGTACTTTATTCTTTATATTATTTAATATTATATATAGTAAAAAAGCGCTGATTCTGAATCATCAAAGAATCAGCTCCTTTTATTTAAACATACAGCCCTCAAAAAGCCAACCTTTTGGTGCTCCGTGCGTGATACAAAACACAATTATTTTGGAAAGAGTTTCTTTGACATAAACAATCATTGTCTGAAATGTGGAGACACTTCGGGGAGGCCTATGTCCAGCAGTGGAGTTTTTTCGGCTGAAATGATGATGATGATGAAACAAACATTGCGAGAATATCAGAATTTAATTTAAAAAACTCATAAGTTCTTAAAAGTAGCTTAGCAGACCACATTGCCTTTTTTAAGTAAGAAAATTATTCTTTTTTTTTTTTTAAACAATCAGTTTTCGTATTCTTCTCAGCAAACCCTATCATTTGATACCCATATCATGGCAGTGCACAAAAAATAACTAGCCCGCCATCTTCGACCGTCCGACATATTAGATTTAGAAAGACGTCAATTAACGAACCACGCATTGTCATCCAAACTAAACGTGTATGCAAAATTTCATCTTAATCGGTGGAGGATAACTGCTTTAAAATTCAGTTGCAAGATTTGACCCGAACACACCTACATACATACATACATTGCAAGTTAAAAAAAAGTTCACATCGACGGATGTAGGTATGCGTCATACAAAGAATGCTTTATGATTAAAATCTATGGCATGTTCTTACCAGCCAGGATGCCTAGGGATGTTAGTCGTTGTTTTGTGCATCAGGCTCAATAATTGAACCTGGCATAACTTGTCGTAGAGCGTAGAGATGCCGTCATATCCGAAATGCAATTCCGGACGTTCTTGTGACAGAGCTTTTGTCTGAAATGCTTTGATTGGCTGCAGCCTGTTCTAGGAATTAGAGGATTGTTCCATTCATTTGTTTTATTGAGGATCTTGTTTGACATTAGTTTTTGTTTAGGTTCGGTTATTAGTGTTTTGTTAGTTACCTATTGGGTCTTTAGACTTTTATTGTCTTCTATGACACGTTTTAGTTCCTTTTTATTTTGTTTAATGTTTAGGACATGGTGTTCACTTGTTTATCAACTAAGATTCCTAACAATGGCAAAATTAAATACAATTACTACTTTTTCGTTACCAAATCTATCAAATAAAACTGGCCAAGTGCGAGTCGGAAACGCGCACGAAGGGTTCCGTACCATTATCGATACGATAAAAAAGTCACATTTGTTGTATGGGAGCCCCACTTAAATAAATATTTTATTCTGTTTTTAGTATTTGTTGTAATAGCGGCAACAGAAATACATCATCTGTGAACATTTCAACTGCCTAGCTATCACGTTTCATGAGATACAGCCTGGTGACAGACAGACAGACGGACCGCGAAGTCTTAGTAATAGGGTCCCGTTTTAACTCTTTGGGTACGGGAACCCTAAAAAGGCTCATGCATCAGTGGTGTGCAATTCGCCAGATTAGGGAGAGATGACCAGAAATGGCCCAATTCATATCAAAAAATACCGGTTTCCTCACGATGTCGTTTTGAGAGCAGTGGTGATGAAATAAATTACACAAAGTAAAGCGCCTGCTCGGGTTCGAACCCACGACCTACAACTCGTAAGTCGGGACCGTAACCACTGGGCCACCACTGCTCCAATTCATATTAGTAGAACTAAATAACTGATGATTTAACAAGAATAACAACCTTACTTTATGACGTAATTACCGGCAACCATCGTCATAAGAACAACAGAATTGTCTCCACGAGTCGTCCGCATGTATATCTGACATGACGACATTAGTGTCATCGAGCGGACGATTCCAAATATTCGGCCCAGTCTAAAATAAAGACGGATTCCACTCGCCTGCCAAATATTGTGTTTGTTTACTTTATTTTTATGCCACCGTCTGTTTAGCTAACCACTTGCGTGCTTCACTTCACCGTCGACCACATCATCGCTTACCATCAGGTGAGATAGTGATCAAATGCGAGTATTCTTCTACTACATTAGAAACTCCCCCGCTGCGATTGTACGCGATAAACTCAAAATCTACTGAACGGCAGGCTTATTAAATATCTTTTGCAAGAGCAAAACGATACTTTTTTACCCGACTGCCGAAGGAGGGTAATGTGTTTATCAGTCTATGTATGTATGTATGTATGTTTGTACCTATGTGGCGTTCTAGAGACCAAACGCTTTGGCCGATTTTGATGATTCTTACGTCAATCGATTTGTCTTAATCCTGCGAGTGTCACTGGCTACATTAAAATGGGAAAAAACTAAAATGGCGGATTTTGGGCGCCATTTTGTGGGGAAATAATTTTTTTTTTCTTCCAAACCCATCGTGTGGGGTATCAAAATAAAGGATTTTAAGAGGCCATTACAAAAATATATAATACTTATATGTTTAAATGTACCTAACTCTAAAAAAAAAGAACTAAAAAGTTGTAAATAAAAAAAAAAAAAAAAAAAAAACAAAAAACCCGACTGCTTAAAAAGCAAACTAAAAAGACGTAAACAAGAAAAATCATGCTGTGCAGTCGGAGGATACATCTGGTTTTGGTCCGCCAGCTGGCGAATATGTATCCTCCGACTGCACAGCATGATTTTTTCTTGTTTACGTCTTTTTAGTTTGCTTTTTAAGCAGTCGGGTTTTTTGGATTTTTTTATTTATTTTTTTTATTTTTTTTCGCAATAATTGGTCTTCCATACAGAAGTTTTAGAGTTGTTGGTGTTTTTTTATTTATTTAAGTGCTTTTGACAAACAGTGAGCTATTAGCAAGCGATAGTGTAGGACCTACCATACCTACACTGCAGGTAATGCCGACTTTTAAGACATAAAGCGTTTGATCGCTATCGTTTTGCTCTTGTAAAAGATACGTAATAAGCCTGCCGATTTTCATGGGGTTTTTACTAATATAAAGAGTGAGACACGTGCGTGAGTGCGGTTTTTGTGTATAATTTGTCACGGGCGAAGCCGGGGCGGGTCGCTAGTTTTGAGAATTTGTTCAGACGTGTAGGGATTATATCTGGAATCACTACACGAATTTGAAAAAATCTTCGACCATTAATTAGAAAGGTACATTATTCCGGATAATAGGCTATAAATGATTATGAACCAGGCAAAACCGGGGCCAGCCACTAGTCAATAATAAAAATACCGGGCAAGTGCGAGTCGGACTCGCGCACGAAGGGTCCTGTACCATTATCGCAAAAAAAAACACGTTTGATGTATGGGAGACCCACTTAAATATTTATTTTATTCTGTTTTTAGTATTTGTTGTTATAGCGGCAACAGAAATGCATCATCTGTGAAAATTTTAACTGTCTATAGCTATCACTGTTCATGAGATACAGCCTGGTGATAGACGCACAGACAGACGGATCGCGGAGTCTTAGTAATAGGGTCCTGTTTTTACCCTTTGGGAACGGAACCCTAAAAAGTATTAAACAGAAACAACCAGACACCACCCACCTTAACATCGTGTGCGGGGTGCGATAATTAATGGGGGTCCGAAGTCTTTCAATTACCTATATTCGATATCAAAGGTTCCGTACCTACACTATCAATGCTAATTAAAATCCACTTAGGAAGGTTCTGTCTGTAGACGTGTTAATTATTTCATTTGCGAATAAATTCAGGATACAGAAAGTCAACAGAACAAATTTTTATGACGTCACACTTTTAGCATGCAAATCCGTTATCCGTGATGTGTTTTTTTCAGACGAAATGGCAACTCTTTCTGGTCAGCCATAAAGTATTTAAAAAGCGATAAAGGAAAGTGCTTAAATAAAATATTACCTCCAACCGGATCCGTTTCGTCGACGTGGATCATTTCTGATGATCTGAAACAATACATAAGAATTTCAGTATTTCATAACATAATATAACGCCCGTATTCCCCGAAGAGGTTAGGCAGAAGTACCAGTTTCGCCAGTTATCTTTAAGTACCAAAAGAGCAAAACGATAGCGATTTTTGGGAAATATGAGCAGAGAGCGCCGACTGAATTTCCTTAGTAAAAAGCTTAGATAAAGTACCTATAGATTAAGCCTTAAAATGACCTTGATTGGTAGAGCGAGATGGCTAATTGGCAGCTCCAAGTAAATAATAAGGACAAAAGATTATTTTTTGTCGTTGTCACCATGGCCGGTTTCTGTTGTTTGTCAAACTCTAATATAAATGGCAGGTTTGACAAACAAACTCGGTTTTGTTTGATTTTCTGTGATTTCGTGGTATTATGTGTTAATTGAGACAAGGAATTTGGGTTATTTATAGATAATAAGTGTCAGTGCGATGGTGGGTTGTAGTGTTCTTGTTCTTGTTGTAACACCAGAACTAACTATTGCTGTCTCATGTGCGGCCACGCCAGGGCTTAATCTATAGGTACTTTATCTAAGGTAAAAAGTAATAATTCGAGGTTTGGCTCTCGTCTATTTCCTCCGCCAATAGTGGACCGATTTGAAAGATATTCCATAAACTGATAAAGTAAGATATATACTATACCCCTATGTTTTCCTTTTTTCATTTATATTTGTCAAATTTGTACACTAAGCCTTTATTGGCAGGTCAAATTTGAGCATTTTTTGAGGGTTCTAGTGCTTCTAAAGATAATGTATCATCAGAAAGGAAAACATAGGGGCCATAGTATATATCTTTCGTTTTCAGTTTATGGAGTATCTTTTAAATTGGTCAATTATTGGAGGAGGAAATAGACGAGAGCCAAACCTCGAATTATGAATTTTTACTGAGGAAATTCAGTCGGCGCTCTCTGCCCCCGTTTCCTCTTAAGGCGAAGATTCCCTTGAGTAGCTGATTTTAAAATGAGAATCACGTCTGAACGGCTAGTCGTAATGTTTTGGAAAAATATATGTTACATTAGACCATTTTCTTAATAATTTAATCTGAGAAAATTTTGAGTTTTATTCGTATTACATAGTGTAATTAATTTGCAGTCATGTCTAAAACGGACAAAAACACGACAATCGCACCAAAACTGCTGGACGTATTTTAATGAAATTGACACTATCTCTAAGACAATTTTATTATCTACATTTTGATCTGAGGCTTTTTTTTAATGTCATAGAATAATAAGGAAAGTACAAAAAACTACTAAATTTTGGGTCGCGTGGGTGTGAAACGAGTGCGCGTTTTGTTCCCTCAAGGTCGTTGGCGTTAGTCGTCGTCTTAATCGCGAATCTGAACTATGTATCAGCAATAGCATTGCAATCCAACAAGATAGTTTTTCAGCATTTAATTCATTCAAATGAAATATTCATGCAAATACCTTCACTGAAACCGGTGCAGAATGAATTACTCCACTAATTAAGGATGGTACTCAAACAAATTATATATTAAACGTTCAACGAGCCATTTAGATATTGTTCATGGCAACATTAGTCGTGTTTTACTTTTAATTCGTCCCAAGTACGTTCATCGGTGATTGTACTTTTGAAAAACGAATGACGGCCGTGAACTTTTGACGCTGGCTGTTTTTAATTTTGGACTTATTTAGTTTTTATTTTTAAACTGTTCTGTCTGTATTCGAATTTTGTTCTAAGCTTAGTTATTCCGGCTTACTGCCAAGGTGGTCTAGAAACGTGTTTTGAGTGTACAGGCGTATGACAACAGTAGTATGCCAATTTATTTAAAGCTTGTTTTGTTTCTATGTAAGAATTGTAAATATTGGACATGTTTACAAATTATCTCACAATTTTATGCTGAAACTAGAATGGAAATATGTTGTAGATCTCTCGGAAGAATGTGACTTGTACAGTTTTCATCGTTATTTCAACAGAATTTTGTAAGTATTATTTGAAAAACAGGGTGCGACTTTTTTACGTGGTAAGTACATCTAACGCGGATTACGGGGACTTTTCTTTAGAAAGTAACTGCACTAAGCAATGTGCGCTTACATTAATACCAAAAAGTTTAAAAGCTGATTTTTAATCTATGGTCTAGGTAAAGAATAAAAAATAATACAACTGTCACATACCCACCATCTCGTTAATTTGTCTATTTCGCGTCGTAGAACAGATACATTCTGCAGTCCAGCCGTGCACTCGGAATTGGATTTGGGTCGTCTATTTACGAACTAACATTTGTGGCCCATTATTATATCGTGTCGATCGCCCGGACTCAAAATGTATTTCATATTTTAAATCACGCTGCTGGCATTTCGAAAGCAATGCTTTGCTTTGTCATGTCAGTGTTGGCAAATATGACAAATGTTGGTAGTATATTTTTGTCGTATTTTGATAGATTGGTTAAGACTGCCGAAAATAAATAGAAAATTTTAAGTTCACGTGTGGCAAGAATCCATCTTCTTCTTACGTTATTTTTGTACCTGCCATCCAAAATGTTTGCCCAAGAAAAGGTCTCTCAATGGTCTAAGTTAAAATTACAATAAATTCAGTTCAAAACTTAAATAAAAGTCTTTTGGGATGGATAAAAACAAGGAAGCTCCTATAATATTTTGAACTCTCCTTTGTTATGTCACTTCAGGGACAAATAACTGAAAGGAACAGGTTTTTGCTTTCAGAACTGAAAACAACGAGCATTTCTGGAATAGGCAGCCGTTTGTGAAACGAACAACGTCTCTTTGATCTCACTATTTGAAAATGGAAAATCAAAAATCACTACACAATAACGTTTTTTTTAACGAAAATACTAAAAAACATTTACATTCAGCCAGTTTTCCGATCGTAAACAAGCTCATGGCGTAAAAAAACATTGAAAAAAGAAAATCAAACATTCTTTTTTTAAATGGAGCAAGGTTGGTGTAACGAGGGATTTTTGGTGTTGCGACCTACTTGCGTTGAGGAATTAATTAAAATTATTGGCTGATTTGATTTTCCATTGTTTTGAGAATATTTTTTTAAATATAGCGTGTCGTATTATCTAACGTCACTTGCGGGATTTTATTAAAGACTCCCAGTCTTTAATAAAATCCCGCAAGTGACGTTGGGCCGCACTGGACCCCCCTAGTGGATTACGTTCCATTCCTTCTCACAGAGAGAAGGCATGGGACATTATAATTATGTGTAAGTGACGTTGGTATGGGAAGCTTGTGTGTTGGAAGGATGTGACATGCTTTTTGCTTCTACTTATTCCTATGAGGAGTTTATAGTTGGTACTGATACTGACACTACTGACAGTGGAGCTTTTAAATTTTATTGGTATAGTCAAACTAGCTGTTAGGTATGTAGGTCCCTTACTGTTTTTATTACCCGACTGCCGAAGGAGGGTAATGTGTTTATCAGTCTATGTATGTATGTTTGTTCCTATGTGGCGTTCTATTTTGATGATTTTGATGATTCATTCGTCAATCGATTTGTCTTAACCCTGCGAGTGTCACTGACTGCATTAAGATTGGAAAATAGAAAAATGGTGGATTTTGGACGCCATATTGTGGAGGAGCAGAGTTTTTTCTTCCTAACACATCGTGTGGGGTATCAAAATGAATGGTTTTATGAGGCGATTTAAAAAATATATTATAACACTTATAAGTTTGTTATAAATAAAAACAAAAAATATCAAAAACCCGACTACTAACTAGTTCGCTTTTAAAGCAGTCGGGTTTTTTGACTTTTTAAATTATTTTTTATATAATTTGTATAAGTGATATTTTCTGTTGCTTAGATTGTGTACACTGTATCTGTGACACGTTTCATAATCTCTATTATACTTATAGTGAAGTCTCAATCGTAGTTTTGTTGTAATTAGTGACTCAGTTTCCAAGTCTGCAGATCATGTAAAAACAGTCATTGCACACTCAACACTACATTTCCCAATCATTAAACGTTTTTAAAACGAAACCCACTTCGAAGATATTTCCGACAAAAGTAAACATTTTATGTTTCGTTTTACGAAAATAGCTTTAGTTGTATGTTTGTTAGAGTTAATTTTAGTTTGTATGTAGGTGTTTCCTAATTAGTTAGATTAACACATATTCTCGTGAGGTAAGGAGGTCGATGTTCAGATAAGGTTTTGCACACTCCGCTTGATTTATGCCTGACTGCATGTTTATTTTAAATAATCAGGTCAAATTGTTTTTAAACGCTACTACGTTTTATGCACATACGCGGGGCCATACGGTATCTACACGTTATACAAGACAGCAAACTGTCTTCACATCATCAGCCTATTAATGTTCCCACTGCTGGGACACAGGCCTCCTCTCTGTGAGAGGGAATGGGCCGTAATCCAACACGCGGGCCCAGTACGGGTTGGTGGATGTCACATGACTTCGATTTTTTGGTTCTAGGACAAGTCGGTTTCCTCACGATGTTTTCCTTCACCGTTTTGAGAGCAGTGGTGATGAAATAATTTACTAATAAAAATAAAGAGCCTGCCTGGGCTCGAACCCACGACCTACAACTTGTAAGTCACAGCCGATACCACTGGGCCACCACTGCTCCTCCAAACTACAATGGGCATATGATGAGGAGTAATAAAATTAATGTGACTAAAAGAGTGTTGAATAATGTTGATTGGAAATAGAAAACACTAAAGAAAATTTGGACTGTATGAGGAATTACTTGAAAGAAAATGGGTGGACATACACAAAAAAAATACATGCAGGCGAACATAGAACTTTTTCCCTCGTGATGCTTTAAGAGAGCGTCACGGTTGACAGGGGAAAGTGGAAGAAAAAAACGTGTTGTAAAAAAAAAAGAGAATCCCCTAAATATCATAGGACAAGGGCAGGAAGATTATGATTCACATGTAAAATATTTTTTCTATTCAGCAGCTGAGAGGAAGTAATTCAGTTTGTTTACAAAGTTAGTCTTCCGCATATATAAAAATCAGTTAATGGAATTTCCTTTAAATTTTAGAATTTTCTATTTGCCGATGTTTACGTAATTTCTGGTTCACTGAACAGTGTAGCAAACTAACATCTTTGTAAAGTTATACAGGCTACAATATTATTGCCGGATATTAGACCAATAAAAACCTGCCTTCTAAGCTGTTAATCGCTACGAACACTAATAACTGGTAAGTAATATAGTAATATACGAATATCTATAAAAATATAAAAAAGTTGTGGAGTTTGTTCTTTATTGTTTGAACTCGCATGGTTTCTGGAACTATAATGTGATTTTTAATTTCGTAGACTAAACTGACATTTGGGGGGTTGTCACTTTATCGTCACATAAAAATAGTGTCGTACCCTAACTATCCTGAGTGATCGAAAGTCGAAGTAGATCGAAAATAAAACTATTTCATGGCAAAAAAATATTTGTTTTGAAACTAGCGGCCCTTATTTAGTTTCTACTCATTTATGTCAGACTTCATTTTAGCGATCGCATTTATTTTATTGTTGATTTCATACCAACCTACTATGTGTATGAATACTGTTTTATTTAATTTTATTTACACCAATTCATCATCATCATCATCATCATTTCAGCCGAAAGACGTCCACTGCTGGACATAGGCCTCCCCCAGGCGTCGCCACATTGACCGATCCTGTGCGTCTCGCGTCCAGCGCCTTCCCGCAACCTTAACCAGGTCATCGGTCCACCTAGTGGGAGGCCTTCCAACATACCGTCTTCCGGTTCGCGGTCGCCATTCCAGAACTTTTCGGCCCCAACGGCCATCCGTTCTGTTTACACCAATTAGTAAACATAAATTGAGGAGTCTAAATTAAATAATAAGTTTTCAGGGACAATTAATTTACAATAAATAAATGCTGCGGTATATCGATTGAGTTATTAATAGAATCATCATAAATTATCAGTAGGTGTTTCACCCACACTGATTCATGCGTTAACTAGTTTTAAGCCCTTTATCTTTATTGATAAGGCAACAGTAGATAGTACATTTACAGTTGTACCTTCTGTTTCATTCGATCTTTTTGTACTTCTCTTAGGCACCTTCCTTGACTGGATCAGTGAGTCTATCTGTACCGAAACGACTCAGTCAGGTAGCTCTCATTTAATTACTTGCACTCGGTCAAGAATCAGTAGAGAAACGATAACGCACAGACCTAGAAGCGAGAAAAACCGGCCAAGTGCGACTCGGACTCGCGCACGAAGGGTTCCGTACCATTATCGCAAAAAATGTAAAAAAGATCACGTTTGTTGTATGGGAGACCCACTTAAATATTTAGTTTAATATGTTTTTAGTATTTTTTGTTATAGCGGCCACAGAAATACATCATCTGTGAAAATTTCAACTGTCTAGCTATTACGGTTCATGAGATACAGCCTGGTGACAGACGGACAGACAGACAGACGGATCGCGGAGTCTTAGTAATAGGGTCCCGTTTTTACCCTTTGGGTACGGAACCCTAAAAAGTAACAAAGGAATCTATCCCAATTGCTGTCGCGCATCGTCCACTGATTAGGTACTGCAGGTCCATTTTGATTAACAGATACCCATCTTCAATTTTAAGTCTACTGTTTCATTGACTCTTTTCCTTTTTGTCAATAAGTACTAAATGACAAGATATAGGAAAATATAGAAAATAGGGTAGTTTACTGAAAACTAGTTTTTTGTCCGTCAGGTAAATAAATAAAAAATATTGAACACGTATTTTTTCTTTTGACACGAAAACATAAAGTGACGACATATAATTAATTGAAATATAGTGAAACGTCACCCCACTAGTACACTTTATACTGCCTTAGTGACGTGACAAGCCCCCACTCCTAAGCTTTGATGCGCTCTATCTTTGTAATTTCTTATTGATATGGTAAAGCAAAAAACACGTGTACAATATTATTTGATAATCTCACTGACGGACTAAATATAATTTTCATTTTTCTACTCAGGAAACATGCCTATTTCGAAGGTGAGAAGACGAAATAAAGATCATAGCAGGGAAATCGTAGACTAGGAATGCACTAAGCAGAACATAGACAAAAAGAGATGTATAAAATGTTCAAATCATTTAAAAATTCTGTCTGAAAATACTTATATTATTATCTAAATGACTTGTACCTAGGTATTTATTTTAGCCACTACTTAATATGTATTCATACCAACTGCCGATCGTTGTTTGCGTACCACTAAAAACCCAAGTTTTCGTTCACGAAATACTTATTACAAAATTAAAGTCCTTGTTTCTTTATGCATAAGGATGGTTGTTGTATATCAAATTGTTGACTGAAGTGACAGCAAGCATATGTCGGGTCACAAAACGATTCTGCACACAGCTTTCGCGACTCAAGGTGAAATTCTTTTGAGCTGTGTTATACAATGAATTCAATAAATTTATACATACATAAGTAGCTGGTTTAATGTTTAAACGGTTGATACTTAATTGAATATTTTATGCATATTACTTACCTACGCTTGTGGGAATAATTAAAAAAAATAATCAATAACTACTAGTACCAACTGGTGTTATGTGGATGTACTATGGGACACTTCTGCTAACCCTTCTGAGAATACCGGTGGGATGTTATTATGTTGTTTTTACAAGTTAAAACAATGAATCCTGCCTGCATAGGCAAACTGCTAGCCAAAATCTTTTGTTGACTGTACATTCCTTGCTTGATTGCGATAACATGCACTAATGTCAATTTGTATTGTTATTTGTTCGCGATCACTTGGTTACTTACATCTCCCTTTTATATTTCTTGAACGTCGTTAATGGACTCATTTTTTGTAAAACTTTTCTTTATTTCACTTCAAACTTGTGCTAAATCACAGTAGGTACTGCCAAAAGAGATCTTCTCACTGTCAGAGTTTGTTAAAAATTCCATGCGAATTATCAGGAACGTAAAATGTAATTGAGAAAGCACTGCTGGAACACTAAATTGGTTTCCGTGAATTATTCAAAATTGGAACACTTTTTTTTCTTACTATGTATATCCGCTATTAGGTCGGAATTTAAAAACTCATTTAGCGCTCAATCTCTTGAATTTTTAGTAGCTCTTTGTAATTAATACTGTTTATCCTTAATGAGAGAACATTAACAGAATATCAAGGTTGTACCTTCTATTATTAAACTTTCAGGTTAATTTGTATCTGCTGTTTTATTAAGGATTTTTGTCCTTTAAAATTACCAATAAGTTTCAGTTACTTAATTACAAATATTTTACAATCGCATTAAAATATTTCACTGCACTGTTTCGTATTATAGGACAAAAAAAAAACAAACTAAAGCCCATCGCTAAGATTGCCGCCAATCCGCCATTATGAACAAACGTCGCATTTTAAATCTCGAACCACAGCCCACAAAACTTTTTTTTTTCTACATTAATAATGCACAGCAGCACAGCCCATTTGATTAAGGAAGTGACAATGGCGAACTGAGTTGTATGAAGATTGTCTTGTGAGCATACCTCGATGAATCAATTGGCATCATACATGGAATGCGTTTGGTAAGGACGCCATTGTAAGGGGAACCAGCCAATTGTCCGCAGCACGAGATATTAATTAATTTATTTTCAACTGTAGAGAGTGTGTTGTGATTTTTAATAACAAGGGCTATTAATCATTTAAATAGATGGCAACGAACAATGTGTTGTTATACCAACATAAGTAGGTACGGGAAGAACTAGAAAAATCTAGTTGGGTGTTCTCCCACGCGTAATATTTGAAATGTGGCAATTAATATTTCATTATTAATCAGCATCAACTCATGCCAATTCGTTATTTATATGAGTAACACTGTATCTACTTGTTTCCAAAGAGTAATATAATAAATACGGAAGCTTGTACCGTTGTAAATAATACATAAATGCGAAAAAAGTTTGTCTAGCCTCCATAAAAGCCAAGTTTACGACTACAAAACCTATAATTTACTAAAATTTGTCATGAGCCTACTGCCAACTGCTCACTTCACCCAACTTTAAATACGTCACGACTTCCATGTTCGTATCCCGAGTTTACTATTGTTTATGCTGTGGCACGTTATGCGTTGGTATACTGCGTCTTTTTGCTGCCTGTAAGTTTGTAAATATTATATTCTGTGACGTCTAAGTTCCTTGGCAGGTTATAGACTAGATTGGAGACTGTTTTGTTGGAAGGTGGTTTCAGAACGGATATAGAATTCAGGCCTGTAAAAATAAAATTGTGGGAATTGTCTGCAATAACAAAATAAACTATCTACGTATTTTGCTGTTTCATCCATCTACTTATTACTTCTTGCTTAGTCTATTTGCGCCCGCTGTGCTCATTGCCCAAACAGGGACAGCTAAAGATCTGCCCTGATATTTTTTACACAACATGCAAAGCGTGTTCAAAATTTAATGTGCAGTTTTGTTGTCCCGATTTCGGCACGGCGATCAAAAGTGTTTTTAAGGTTTTAATTCTAAGGTAATTAGTTACTAGTTAGTATTTGGGTATTTTGCCAAAACAAAGTAAAGTACCAATATCAAAATAATTTTTATGTCGTGGACAGAACAATTAAACTTAGATTTTATTTTCAGACAAAACTTTATTTTATATGACAGAGAAACTAAAGAAATCATAATAATATTTATGCATTTATTTAATTAAATCAGAGAAAATAGAAAAAAAGATACATTTGCAACAAGAAACTTTTTAAAAATAAAAATAGAATGAATTAAAAAGAAAAAATCATCCATAAACAAATTCAATGCTAATGAAGTTTCTCAAGGAGAAAAATAATAACAAGGAGGTTGTATAACAACAAGCACGTGTGATATTCAGTTCGAAATTCAAACGGTCGAGGAGCAAGACCCGCCATTTTGACGCGACACACCGATAGGAGAATGCTCATGGGTTCGTCGACCGGAATTAACTTTCCAAACTTGTTTCTGATAAAAGGCTCACACGGAACACGTTACATATATGTGCCCACGACCACAGAAATGTCGTACGATACACAGAATTTGTTAAAACTGTCACTGTTTGTTGCAATTAAACCTCTCTTGGTTAAAAACCTTGGTCAGTGATCAAAAACAAGTTTTGTACTGTAAACGATAGGCAGGGCGATTCATCATCACTTGCCAACATTATTTCATTTTCCTTAAATAAATACAAAAAGGAGACATGAAAACAACAAATATTTGAGGTCTCGAGGTTAAACAACCAAGAGTCAATTCGTCAAATTCTTCACAATATTGGTTTAACTGTGAAAAGCGGAAAACCCAGCATCTTCTGAACCCTGAACGTTATTGTGTGGGTGACAAAGTATACAAGATTGTATGTTTAGTCTTCACATCATTATGAAGTTGATTGAAATAGTTAATTTGTATAAGTTCTTGCCAAGAATGCGAATAAAGATTTTACCGTCAGCGGAAGTCTGAAACAATATGAACGGGTAAATGGTACATTAAAATGTTTGGAGAGAACATATAATTTTTATCGTTAGTTTATATCTTTATAATTTAAATTCAAAGGATTTCCATACCGTGATCCCGTCTTTTCGATTAGGTAGGTACATTTAACATTTTAAAACATAAAATATGTTTTCGGGAAGATAAATAACTATGTATAGATAAAAAGCCACAAAGATTTAACCAAAACCAAGTTTCCAGATCTCAATTAGAACAAAAACATCCTTCTCATTGCAAGGACAGCCAGCGATAGGTATTAAGCCACCGTGCACAACAATAGTCGCACTGTTATGGACTGCTACCATATATGGGACGACAGAATATTGCGCACACGGTTAAGGCTTGTTTGATGACGGTACAGTGTGGAAGACCAAGGAAACTTCCAGTCATATATTGAGCATGTTAACAGCAGTATCCGAAATTACAGAAGATCGATACAAGTGGGCAATGGGAAGGGAAGTCTTTGCCTTGTAGTGGAACAGTGCAGGCACAAAATAATATAATTCTTTATTTGAATAAGATATGAAAGAAGATGCTGAACACCAGATAAAACGGACGGGAACGGAGAGGGATTCTTGAAGAAGCTGAATTTAGAAATAGTTCTAAGGTAGAGGGACTGTGACACGCAATAGGACATCGTGTTTTTTTAAGAAATGGTTAACTAGTCTTCAGGACAATAATGGTACTAAACACCACAACAAAGATAAAATTTTAGAAATTTGCACGGAATTCTACAAAAATACTCATTTAGGTCGAACAAAAAATAACACAGAAATAGTATATGACAGCCCAGAACCCGACAATATCCAATTCATAACAGGATATGAAGTTAAAAGGATATCGAGTATGAATTACGACAAAAGTCCAGGTAACAACAGAATTCCTTAAACTTGGTTCACCCACACTTCTCTCCCATATCACCAACTTGTTTAACACCATTTTACAGACCAGAAAAGTGGCAGCAAAGATGTGCCACTACAAACATCATCCTACTTGACAAGAAAGGGGATAAAAACGACGTTAACAATTATTACAGAGCACTAAGCTTATCTTTACAAAGCATTTGATTAAAGTTATCCATAATCGTATCGACGGAAAGCTAGATTCCCACCAACCTCCTGAACAAGTACGATTCCGCCCAGGTTTCTCCACTACCACCTACAAGCTTTAAATCAAATAATAAGCAAATAATTTAGAATTTAGAAGACCCTTGTATTTGGCCTTCGTAGACTATACGAAGGCATTTGCCAGCGTAAAACACTCAGCCATACAAAATCAGCACTTAACAAACTTACATTAAAATCCATAAAATAATTTACAACAATAGCAAAGCAAACGGTAAACTTAATTTTCCCGGTCCAACTTTAAAAAAAGAAAGTTGTGAAAAAGGGCGACCTGCTTTCACCCAAACTCTTCAGTAGCACTCTTGAAGAGATGTTTAAGAACCGAAAAGACTTGTGGTCCAGTAAAGGCATAAAAGTCGGTCGCAAAAAACTTACCAACTTGCGTTTCGCTGATAATATCATCCTATTTGCACCGACTCTGCTGCCGAATTACAACAGATGCTCCAAGCTCTGAAGACCGTAAGCCTTGAAGTTGGAATACTAATGAATCAAATACTAAAGTAATGACGAGTAGCACGAAAAGTAGGGTTGATGTAGATGTGCAAGAAAGTCACTATGTCAATGAGTACATTTACTTGGGCCGGCTAGTATCCTTCGAAATCAGACAAGCAAGACACAGAAATCGACCGCCGGCCGTGACTAAATCGCCTGGAAGAGCTACTGGTCCATGAGTTATTTTGAAGGGTGTGCATCCTGACATCGTGTTTATAATTTTAAAATTGAATAGCTATCTATGGATGTATAAAGCAATACCGGCTTGATAGTCTCCCAAGTGCCACTGTAAGCAAAGGTCAGTTGTAGACGAGTTCTTTTTTTTTTGTTCATTGATATACTAAAAGGATTTAAATGGAAACTTTTATTTCAAGGATCTTATTGAAAATTAACTGGTCGTCTCGCCTGGTAGTCGTATCTTTAAGTGTGAAATAATCAAAATTATGTTAGAAAAAACAAGCAAATAGAGAAAAGCCAAAATACAAGATAAACAATTTGACAATGATTTGAACGGATTTCCCATACAAGAAGCTGATCACTCAGTTGACATTATAGTTCGTGGATCTGATAAACTCAGCAACTTTCACTCGCATATCCGCAAAAAATCACACAATGATTTCACCTAGCATCTGACACCTCCATCTCTAATAATTAAGACGGCTCAGTAGATAGACAAGAAATGTTTGTTTAGAGAGGATGAAACAAGAAGCCAAATTATGAACCGATGTATTTGAAAAATTGCAAAATCTTTACGCTCACGAATTGGAAATACTATAAATTAAGGAACACGCACCATACGACGACTTACAGGCAGTACCTATATACGCTAAAGATAGATTCAGTGCGTTTGAGATAAAAAATCTAGTATAAGAACTAGAAAAATCAGTATCTCGGATTCAAGGTGCTCTAATTGAAATAAGCAATGAATCTATAAGCTTTTGTGAAACCCAGCAAATAGTTCATATAATCCCGTATGATCTAGGTAGCAAATAGCAATGTGCAGCGTGGTTCGGTGAGAGAGACGGGCCACGCGAGGCCGCGCCAACCAGACAGGCTATTTCCGACCCGACGAGACGTTGCAAAAAATCACACATTCATACGAACCCGTGGCCCGTGGCTAAAATTATATGTCTATGTTAAGTGGAACTAATAAATAAACTGGTCAGTTACCGTTTAGAGAAAATTGTGAGTCATTCGAATGGGTTATTAAAGTGCATTGGCGGCCTACTTACTTCAGTTATGTTGACTGTAGGCTTTTAATAAGCGCTTTACTTGATTGATCTTGGAAATATTATTTTCCAACTGGACTCCTTTAAACTTTATACTCGATCACACTTATGTCATTGTCGTTTTAGATAATTATATTCGTTGGACGATGGATATATTCATTCTAACGTCATTTGCTCCCTTCGTCCTTCGAGGGACTTATCTATCAAACGCTAAAGTGCATTCACTGCAATTCTTACGATGGCTTTTATCTGGATTCGTTATATCGATGCTCTTTTGCATTGATATTATAATGTTCAATTCTTGACTTTGTTTAGTTTTGGTCCCTTAGACTTAATCGTGGCTTGGATGGTATACATTTCGAATTTGATCTTCGATTTCGAAATATTAGAGTTATTATTCTAGTTAGAAAGGAAACCAGGCTAGGTACGGCGGGAAGGCGCGGTAATGACAGGTGTGGACGTCCAAGGACTGGAAGAAGCGTTCGCGGATAGAACCTGGACGAGGTTGCCACAGGACAGGAGCTAGGGTACTAGGACAGGAATAGAGAGGCGTATGCTCAGCAGTGGGTGAAGTCGAGCTGAGTTTGATGATATTGATCCTGTTAATATGACGCATACAAGATAATACTATGTTTTCGTAGTAAAGATATTAAGTACACTATCAATACAAAAATGGCCTTCAGTACAACATAAATATTGTTCGAAAGGAAAAACCAACAAGGAATTTTGTTTGTTTATGTAACTTTTACGAGTATTTCAATGGTAAGAACGAACAGCGTTGTGTTGTTAGTAAACAATGAGATTGAAATAAACGGCGCCTCGAGATAAAGGGAAAATAACGTAGATACATATTTTACATTAATATTTTCCTTTGTTGTCTTGGGAGTAGATAGATACGACAGAATTTTTTTGTTGGGAATAAGTTTTGACAGCCAATGAGGAGACGTTAGAGAGCCCTGAATAACTTGATACTAGACAAATATATAATGCTACAATTTGTGAGCCATTCGGTAGTAGAAACTATAATTCTATAGAGACTTAGAAGTATGGGAATTTGGTGTCTTTGTAATCTACTTACAACTTATATTATTTTCTTCAACGCAATGTGATCTTCAACATTGCTACAATATCAGAGAGGTAACTAATTAACTATGGTAAAGTTCCCTATCTGTGTTATGTAAAGGTAATATTAAATGTGCTTGAGCCCTGATAAAGGAGTAAAGAGAGTGGTACCTTTGCTCGAGAATGAAAAATGCAATGCTTATAAAAACATATATTTTAGGAATACATAATTATAAGTTTTAAAATATCTAGTAGGGATATAGATACACTATCTGACCAGCTATGTTCTGAGGTAGCAATATATCAAATAACATATGAAAACGGATACCTAGGAGCATATTGCGGTCATTTTCTAGTATAACGTATAAAAATAGTTTTTGCTTAGTCGTGTTATTTGTAACCACAGAAAATACCTGGCAACTTGGTTGAACATGGATTATTATTTTAATTAATTATAAATATAACCTTAGACGGAAAATATTGTTGCCTTCGAATTTAGAACCGGGATGATGGTACAAGAAACCACAGCTCGGCTGAATCTGGTTAGACTGTGACAGCCAATATAGTTGGGAAAAGGCTCGGCAGATTGATTGATGATGGTACAAGAAAAGAGAGGCCTGTCTAAGAGGGCTCAGCTGTGGACGAAGTTGATGGCGAGATGATGATGAGGTATTACTTGTAATACTTCATCATCATCTCGGATTGTGTTAAAGATGATACTTACAACAATAAAAGTAAAATAAAGTCTGATAGAGAACACATGCTGTACCGATCTCAGATAAATTATGATGCCGGCAAGAGGGTTATAATCCTAAGAGGAAATGTGGGCAGAGAGCTGCGACAGAATTTCTAGTAAAAAGTCGTAATTCGAGGTTCGGCTCTCGCCTATTTGCTCCTCCAATATTAGACCTATTTAAAAGATATTTAATAAACTGGAAAAGAAAGAACTATGTTTTGCTTTTTTTCGTTTATAGTTGTCAAATTTGTACAATAGGCCTCTGTTGACAGCGGCCATTTTGAGCAATTTTTGAAGGTTCTAGTGCTTCTAAAGATAATATATCATCAAAAAGGAAAACATAGAGGCATATTAAATATCTTTATTTTTCAATTTATGGAATATCTTTTAAATTGGTCCAATATTGGAGGAGAAAATAGGCGAGAGCCAAACTTGGAATGGTGGAGTTTCTTGCCGGTTCTTCTCCATAGCAAACGACCAACCTGAACCGTGCATCTTTTGTCGACGTTTTATAGGTGCCCTGCATGGGCCTATGTTAAATAAAAAAAAATTGGTTTTGAATTACGACTTTTTACTTAGGATATTCATTCGGATATGCTAGTATTATATTATCTGTGATTCGGATGTCTGCGACCGCATTTCCTTTTAAGGGCGATACGGTAACTTTAGCATTCGCACCTCAATCGCAAACTGACGTTGATTGTCATTGAGGTGATTACTTATTGCGTCTTGTATGTAAACGATTTTTAATTAAGTTTGATGATAAGTTTTCTGTTATATTTATTTCCGATAGTCCACAATGGTGATTGTGAATCTTTTTCCCTATCTTAAAGACTGCGGTATGCGATATATTGACGCCGATATTCCAAACAATTATTTCTCTAATAAAAGTTTACCTATGTATACTACTTAGCATACATCGCAATTTCTAATAGCATCCTAACCTATTGTTTTAAAGAATAACTTTCTAGACAATGGTCGTTTCGTGCGTAGCATCTTTCGATCATCTTTTGTTTCTACATAACAATACTTCTCCGAATGGAACGCTGAAGGCGAAGACGAAGCTAGAATGTGTCCTAGGACCACAGAGCTAAGAGCACAGAGATGCCTCAGCGATCGTTACGTACGCTAGAGACGGCATTGACAACAACTCAACTCTGTCTATACCACAGATAATATAATACTAGCATAGTCTATACAAACCAAGCATGCCAGTGAGAGTCATGTATTACCCTTTACTGCTTAAGACTATTCGTCATCATCATCATCATTATCAGCAATCTACTGCAGGGTATGGGACCTTCGTATGGTACGTAGAGTGAGAAGACCAATTCGCAGTATCCACTCAAGGAGACATCTACCCCAACGGGCATCGGTTCGATGGTTAATTAGGGCCGGCCCATTGCCACTTCAGCTTGTTTATTGAGAGAACCAAAGATTTTAAAGCTGACAAAGCATAATGTTCGGGGTTGGGGTGAGATAAATATAAACTAGGATTAAAGATTATAAAGATAGGTATAATTCAGTAACTTAACTGGGATAACTATTAAAACTAATGAGGTGAATGAGATGAGGTTGAGTCGCGCCCGATATGCTGGCCGAAAGCGTACTGACTATTTTACTTAGGTAATACATAAAATATTCAGGGCATAGCGCGCGATGTCGCAATTATGCTGACATGTTTATTATTGTTCGGTGATTATCCCGAACATGCTCCCGAGGGAGAAAAGGATGAGGTTAGTAGGTAGGTATAGTTACATGGGTAATGAAATTAATACTAACAAGGTGAAAACAATGTTCAACTAATACTAAAATAGTTATGTAGGGTGAGTTATGTTAGTAGGTGAGATTAAGGTAACCTTACAAATTAAACAGAGTCGCTACAGTGTAAATCAGGAAGAGAGAACACGCGAAAGATCGGTGAAGAACCTCTATCTTCCTTTTTTTGTAAGCACTCACTAGATAGCGCTAGTCGCTTAGGATCACTTTTCACTGGTTTACTACTAGATTGCCCATTTTCCCTAATTTCACTACACTCAATCACAACACTATCAGCAACGGTGTGTGGAGATGGCACCGCAGTTGCCGCAGGGGCTGTAGACCGCTCTGCTGCAGAAGTGGAGCGATTTCCTTTACGTTGCCTTTGACGCCAACGTTTAAAACAGTAAGCTGCCACCAATAACAAGATGCCCAATATGATGAGATATATAGCGGTATACTGGTGGACGTCGTGGTAGGAGATATTAGTGCTCAAAGGTTCACTCTGCTTCATGATCTCAAGACTTCTCTTAATGGCTTCAAATTGCCTGAGGTCATCTGAGTTATTGGGATTATGCTCATATGAGATTTCTGGCATAGTGATATTTATTATGTGATTAATTGGTGATATTTCAGGTGAGATAATATTTCTCGTCGTACTAATTTTACTAGACAATCTTTTGTTTGAGTACACCATAAAATTTTCTGTTTTTACTAGACAGCCTTCCCCAACACGCAACAGACCAGCATCTGATAACCTAACTGCCTCAACTTGATTTTCACATAGAAGTTTGACGTTACATTCATTGCAGCATAAATAATAATACTTGTTTTCTGATGTTAACTCTCTCCAGTCATCCTTGCACGGGGTAGTTTTAGTTTTACAAGTTCTTGTGCCTGGGATCGTCTCGCATAGACTATGATCATCTTTCATGTGGTGAATAGGCTTTCTGATATGACACAGAATAGTCACAGGGTTTTGTAATACGCATGACTGCAGATCCGTGTCTGTGATAGTTAAATAAGAATCCTTTCTCATGTTGATGGCTGCTAATTCAGAGATAGTTTCGACCTTCATCATCCTGTTATCTTTCACAATGCGTGGAACCGGGATAAGATTAAATACCTCGTAAATATCTCTTTCAATCAGGGGTATTTTTATTTCTATTATTAGGTATTTGCCAGAGTATTTGGCTCTTACTTTGAGCAAGCTGTACAGATCTTTAAGATTAAAGTTGTCGACAGGAACTACCAAGTCTCCAGATATTTGTGCTGATATTATGTTTAGCTCAGATCTGAGTTGTTTCGGCGATATCAAGTGAAAATCTAATTTTCCACTATAAATATCAGTTACTGTATCTAAAATTGAGTCCTGGATTCGTCGAAGGGTATACAACAAGTTGTTGGCAGTGAAAGTCGAGGTTATGAAGTCAGTGACGATGGTTATGTTTTGCACTTGCTGAGCGAGATTTTTATAAGAATCTTGGAGAGAATTAAGCCTTTGATTTATTATTTTGTGATGTTTGTTTATAGTATTCTCAATCCTTTTCATTAAATTAAATTCAGCTTCTACGACCGACGTTTGGTTTTTCCAGAGGTTGTATAAGTGGTTTTCATTATGCTTTAAAAGGTCAATATCCTTCTCATATTTTTCTGCAAATCGTTGGTCCAACACTCCGAATAAACTATTTGCAACGTAGCCTACCCCGTCTAGCAAGCCGCGTCGCCGACGTTTCTTATTAGTCATAAGCGAGTCATTTATCATGACAATATTATCATAATGTTTGATTTCTTCGAACTCGTGCTCGAGTTGTAACATGACGCCGTCGCAAGGTGTTTGTGTTCTAATCGTTGAGCATAAGGTTTCAAGGTACTTGATATACTTTGTTAGTGCCGCCATTCCTTCTTGATATGGATTTGTGTCATAATAGACTATTAAATGCCAATCATCTCTAATTAAGTGCATATTAGATACTTTGTCAAAGTATACACTATTGTTTGTCAGCGGGGTGAAGTTATAGGATGCTTGAGTGGTGTTTATTAGTGTCAGCATAAATAATGTCAAAGATAAAACCATTGCTGAAAATGAGATAGGACGTTTTTTCTTCGCCGCTGGCAGTTTATTATCAACCTTTGGGCCATTTGGATCTTGATCATTTTTATTTGTTGGCAGTAAGGACAGTTTTACAACTGGGCGTTTTAAGACCCCATTTTTGGTTTTAAGTGTGACGACCCTTATGTGTCCGTCACTTCCAGGATGCAGCGCTATTACGCGACCTAGACTCCATTTTCCTGGTGGAAGGTTGTCGTCCTTTATAATGACGATGTCATTAAGATTGAGATTCCTTTGTTGCTGTCGCCATTTGACTCTCGTAGAAAGCTGCGAGAGGTAGTCAGTCTTCCACTTATCCCATATATCTTGATAGATTTTTTGCGTCAAGTGCCACCGTGTTCTGAGGTCATGCTCTGTTTCGAAAATCGTTAAGTTGGGGCCACTTGCTAAGAAGTGCGCCGGGGTCAAAAAATCCAAATCCTCAGGGTCTTCTGTCAGAGGGCACAGTGGTCTGGAGTTCAAACAAGCCTCGAGTTGGGTTAGTAGGGTAATATATTCCTCGTAGGTTAATTTTTGCTCACCCACGACCCGCTTGAGATGATGTTTTAGGCTCTTCACTGCAGCTTCCCAGAGTCCGCCAGCAGATGGCCATGATGGAGCGTTAAAGTGCCACTCAATATTCATTTCAGCGATTGTCGAGGTTACTTCTTGGTCCGACAAGATATAGGAGATTTCGGCAAGCTCTTGTTTTAAAATTTTGTTGGCTCCTATGAAGTTGGTTCCTTGATCACTATAGATGTGCCCTGGAACTCCCCTTCTAGCCGACATTCGACGAAGCGCGGCAATAAATGCTGACGCTGTGAGATCTGAGACAATTTCTAAATGTATGGCTTTGGTCACCATACAAACAAAAACTGCGACATATCCTTTACTGGTTTTAATGCCACGGCCTTTGTTGGCCTTAATAAGGATGTGTCCGGTGTAATCTATTCCTGTGTGGTAAAAAGGTCTGTTAGGAATCAATCGTGCTGGAGGTAGGTCACCCATGATTTGATGTTGTAGTATTGGATTGTTTCTTTTACATTTGACACACATTCTTATTCGTTTCTTTGTGGCTCTATTTCCACCAAGAATCCAGTATTTGTGTCTTATAAATCCAGTAGTCATTTTTACTCCACCATGAAATACAAGTTCGTGGGATTCATCTATGATTAGATCTGCTAGTTTCGATTGATTCGGGATTATGATAGGATGCTTCATTTCTGGATCAAGATTCGAATGTTTAAGTCTGCCACCGACACGGAGCATTTGATTATTGTCTAGTATGGGATTGAGATTAAGAATCTGGCTTTTCTTATTTAGTGGTTCATTCCTTTTCAGCCGTGATATTTCTTCGTAGAAATATTCGTTTTGGACGTGCTTAATTACCATTTCTCTTGCTGTCTTTATATTTCAATTCCGGGGTTTGCGGTCTGTTTGCGAGAGGGTTATAGCTTTGTATAATAGTCTTAATGTTGTTATATTTCTCCTTCATTTGATCGTATTGGTCAGTACTGAAATATGTATGAGATTGATCACCAAAAGATATCAAAGTCATGTGATTATTATGGAACTCTGTAAAGGATTGTTCCAATACAGCTAATCGACGACGTAAGTATTCTGCGGTCTTGCGCTCTGCACCATCCTTCTTGAAATTGGTGAAGAGCTTATCTACGGCTTCGATTAGTTGTTGTTGGGTTGCTAAAATGTCATCCATTTCCGACATTTTAAAGATATAAAAGAGACCTTACTTGTGCTGATGGCTTCTTTGGAGATCAAATGTCCTTGCGATGGCTGCAAGAACAAACCTGGAGTAGCAGCGCAATGAGATGACGCGATGCTTTCGTATAAACCAGGTTCAATCAGGATCAGCAGGATGATGAACTTTTCGGAAAGTAAATCCGATCAGTTCTGTTTACCAGGGTCTGGTAATAAATTCCAAGCGAGACACTCACACAGCACAGTTAGTAGATGCGCGCGTAATGATCCCGCTCCGACGGCTCGAAGGACCAGTGTTCGGGGTTGGGGTGAGATAAATATAAACTAGGATTAAAGATTATAAAGATAGGTATAATTCAGTAACTTAACTGGGATAACTATTAAAACTAATGAGGTGAATGAGATGAGGTTGAGTCGCGCCCGATATGCTGGCCGAAAGCGTACTGACTATTTTACTTAGGTAATACATAAAATATTCAGGGCATAGCGCGCGATGTCGCAATTATGCTGACATGTTTATTATTGTTCGGTGATTATCCCGAACACATAAAATACTTTGGTTCTCTGCCGGACCATCTCGTTCCGCAGCCTAATTGCGTAAGTGAATTCTGCAAAGCAAACAAGTTGGAGCCTTCCCAAAAACGACTTTTCGTATTGCATATTACACTCTGAAACGGAAAGGTTATGCTCCTTTCCTTACCAATATTTTGACGTAGAATTGATTGTAAAAGAATGAATGAAAGCGGAAGAATAGAGATAAAACTTCACTATTGGTATTGTGTAATGCAAATGTCATAATAATATATCTTCAACTCCGTAGTATCTCTAAGTAGTCTGTGTTCAACTCATAGGAGGATTTGGAAAGCTAACGCTAGCTAGCAAATTAGTTAATACCGAAAAAAGTTAATTAAAAAAATCAAAATACCCGACTGCTTAAAAAGCGAACTAAAAAGACGTAAACAAGAAGAAAATCATGCTGTGCAGTCGGAGGATACATATTCGCGAGCTGGCTGACCAAAACCAGATGTATCCTCCGACTGCACAGCATGATTTTCTTCTTGTTTACGTCTTTTTAGTTCGCTTTTTAAGCAGTCGGGTATTTTGATTTTTTTAATTAACTTTTTTATTTATAACTTTTTAGTTAACATTTTTTTCGAATTAGGTACATTTAAATATATAAGTGTTATATATTTTTGAAATCGCCTCTAAAAACACTTTATTTTGATACCCCACACGATTGGTTTGGAAGAAAAAATAAAATTGGCCCCCCACAATATGGCGCCCAAAAGCCGCCATTTTTCTATTTTCCAATTTTAATGTAGCCTATGACACTCGCAAGGTTAAGACGAATCGATTGACGTATGAATCATCAAAATCGGTCAACGCGTTTGGTCTCTGGAACGCCATATAGGAACAAACATACATACATACATACATACATACATACATACATACATACATACATACATACATACATACATAGACTGATAAACACATTACCCTCCTTCGGCAGTCGGGTAAAAAGGTGGTCCAATACCGAAAAAGTTGAAAGAAATGATTCTGATTCTTTGAAAGAATCGAATTGTTTCCTTTGCAGAATTCACTTACGCAATTAGGCTGCCAGATTAAATCCTTCAGGGGGACTATTCGATAGTGAAGTTTTAGTAATGTGTAGTGTGTAATGTGTGTCAATCAAATTTAATTCAATTTTTTTCTCCTGTAAAGGTATTGCGCTCAGCAAGTTGCGCGGACAGGTATAGTTTTATAAATAGTTTTGGTTAGCCACTGTGGTGATTCCGAGCTCTGTACTCATTTTGTTGATAATGGGTTATGTTATTGGTTTTATGTGAATGGTTATTTTTATTTGTTTCCTGTGTAGTCTTCGCTGCGTAGGTAATCAACAATCGTTTCCTGTAGGTGTTGCTGTTAGAATATTGGTAGCAAATTAAAGTATCTACGAGTTTTAGTAAAGTGTAAAATTCCAAATCTTTCCATAAAACATAGCTACTTTTAATTAAAATTTATAACATAACAATATGAAGAGTGTTTTGCTGTACGCGGTAATCTCTAGAACTACCAGTTGGGTTTGGCATATTCCCGGGATAAAAAGTATCATTATGTGCTATTCCTGACTATAATCTATCTATGTGCCAAATTTCATTCAGATCCATCCACCCGTTTGAGCGTGAAGAAGTAACAACCATACAAACACACACAGTGTGAAGTGTGATCTGATAGTGTGATAATATTAGTAAGATACTTTAGTTTACAATATCACGCGATTTATTATAAACTTACGGTGTTTGCAATAATCCGGTGACAGGTAACCGTTCTGCCTAGCCGTTAAACGAATACAGGCGTGATCTTATGTTAATATTGAAAGAGACGCAAAAATTGATTGCTCAACCACGAGCAATCAGCTATCACGACTTATCAGTACGAATTCCGATACGGTAACGTGTTTCACTCTAGCTAGTTATTATTTTATCGATGGTATACCTACTTATATTGCTTATACCTTCGTTATATCAATGTTTAAGTACCTATCTAATCAAGTCTGTTGCACTAATAATCACTTTTGCCTACAAAATGAAGAAGATAATAAGTTAAATGAAGACTAGATTACATTTTTGATATATTTATGTCGTTGCGATATACAACGGTAAAGGGGAAATAACGAAAATTTCATGGCAATTTAGATGGGTGTTAATGAAAATATGACCGCAAAATAAAAGGGTGAAGCGGGAATAAATAAAAAATGCCATGGCAACATTAAAAAGTAAGCAAGGAGGGAATAAAGAGCAATAGACAAATATACTTTCAAAAGTAGGTTTACTTCGTGATATGATTTGCATTTAGACTTTCAAAGAACGTCTAACCTTGCTATCAAAATGTAAAAGTAACAACAGACTTGAAAGGGATCCTCTTTGCGATTGCAACACCGAAGGTCTGTATTCCAAAACTTTAACTCTTTACTTTGCATATCGTCACCACATCTTTGCAAAGTAGGTCTTCGGTAAACGTGTGTGTACAAACGTGGCCATTTCTCGCGTGTCACATGCAGAACTTACGTACGCAAAAACTCCTTAAACGCCTTACTTCTAGCCTTTTGCCTGTATTAGTAAAACCTCTTTTTATATAAGAGAACAGTGCTTTGTGCACTTAATTAACGTTTATCGTATGTGAAAATCAAACCTGTTTCTCAGGTGACCTAATGGATGCAACTTTCTTAGAATTATTAGCGGTCTTTCCGGATTAGATAGCTTCCAACTTTTGAACTGTTTCTTTATTATGTGACTGCTCTTGAGTGTACCTTTCCGTGAGTGAAGTTGGAGGCGAAGTTATAAAACAAGATTGTAATCTTTTAAAAGTTTTGTATTGGTGCTCTGAGGAAAAGAAAGTTTTTGGTCACGTGCAGTGTCATACAAGTTGTTGTGCAGAAAAAGCTGCACTTTTTATGGTTCCGAGAGTTATCTGTTCGTCCAGATTGCTTTTCCCTCTTTAAAGTTTGTTCTAAGATGTCTTGTAGACTATTTTTGAACTACTTTTTGCGTGCAACAGGTCATGTTGTTCTCCAGAGAGCTTTAAATATATATTTTAAATTATTATATAAATAGAGACAAACTTGAAAAAAATAAAACTTACCTTTAATGATTCCAAAAAACAAATTCACATTACAACCAAAAGCATCCAAAGTAATATCCTTTTTTGAATTAAAAAACCCACTCGAAGCACATACACCAGTTAATATGGCATCCACACAATATTTGTACAGTATCGTCACTTTACACAAACAAAATGGGATATTTAAAAAGTTGTTTTTCTGTAAGTTTCAGTAGCATACAACGTCCGCTCGCGACGAACGCTTCTTCGCGACTGACTGACGAATGAACAGCGATGGCGGGCAACGTTTCTAATTTTATCGTGCCAGTAACACGAGATAAAGCCGGTCTTTATTGAGACTTTTTTATTTTATAATATACGAAAGGAAAATCGACGATTAAATAAATGAATCAGAGATACTAATGAGCTGTGTCAGTCAGTCTCAGAACATGATCACTGAATCGTATGTGGTTCTCACAACAATGCGTTAAAATAAGGCTGTTAATTGTACCCACTAACCGCAAAACGGTCGGTATTCAAGTTTGGCAAGAGTTCCATAAGTACGAGACTACAATTTAAAGAAACAAATGAAGTTTGGCATTCAATGTCATTGGCACTCGTATCTAATCTTTCTATTCTTCCTGCATCATCATAGAAATATTATATATCTATGTGCATCATTATGAATCTGGCGAATGTCGGTTATATCCAGAGCACAGGTGTTACTTAGTGTCTACCACTGCCTGCATTATTAGGAAATTTATTCATTATCATCATCATCATTTCACCCAAAGGAAGTCCACTGCTGGCAGCGACCACACTGTGATCGATGACTGCTGGACATAGGCTTAGAGGTCCCACGCGTCGTCGCCACATCTACTGTTCCTGTCTTCGATCAACAATACCAAGTTCCTGTGCGTGCATTTTCTTTTAAGAAAATACTTTCTTCAGGACTGCATCAATCACCATGTCATCCAGGTAAGATTCGTCTCCAAATTTCAAACCGATAGCTTAGGAAATCAGATGAAAATTTGTATGTTTTGCTCACCATATTAAACGGTAAGTATATAGTAATTAGTTTTCCATATGAACATGTTAAAAATAAACCGATCCAGTGTTACAAGGTGATCGCGGGTGTGTCTTGATGAGATGTCAGAGCACACACGGAACTGCCGCACGGCAAGCCAACGTAACTGGTAAATGACATACACCTGGCGACAAAAACGACTTTGTCATCGGCCAAAGCAAAAATGCCGGCTTTTGTCAATTCACTACATAATAAATATTTGACGTAATATTAAAAATAGTGTTAGACCCAAGACGCTACCTTGAGGTACGCCAAAGATCATTTCACTACCTTCACCGTTATTTGGAGTTGATGTTGACCGTTTTATTTGTGGATCGGGTCTCGGTAGATATAAGCTTTTTGTGCAATATTGGTCTCAAAGCTGGTTCAAACGCTTTAGTCAAACCTAAAATTTGCTTTCACTTTTGCTTTTTAACATGCTCTTGTGTGCCTTGTCTGCATCTTGTCTGTTGGATCAAAGACTACGAGATACCAATCTATATATATTAGTCTATGCGAGATACTACGTGTTGGATTCAATCAAAGACCTTATACTTCTTATAATACGTTTATGGTCTTTGGTTGGATTAACCTTTTGTAGATATGTCAAACTGTCAAATAGTCATATAGGAAAAATATTATCAGTGCGTTCATTGACTTGTTATTAATCAATTTTAACGAGTAAAATCAGCGAATAAATTAAGAGCCATTTTAAAATGGGTACCAAAAAAAAGTAAAGTACCTATAAATTACTATTATTATCTCTAATACAAAGTGCAGTTCTAAAGTTTATTGCTTACCTAATCACGTCCGAAGATTTTGCGACAACAACCATTTTGACCTCGATACTCCGAAGTGGATTCTTCTGAATATGAATAGTTCAACTGCAGTTCCTCTTACTAGGACACTTCATAACAAACTAAACATTTAAAAGGGACGAAATACAAAAATAACATTAAACCACAAATTATTGGTAGAATTCCTTGACGTACCACATGGCCGTGTGTCACGCACGGGACATTAGTCATTCGGCCTTAGGTGCTGATAAACACAACGTGGTCATTCCGAATTTAATTATATAAACAATACAATAATAGTACATTATGGTACAAGTGTGTAATGTTGGTGATTACCGCTGAGGCGCCATTGAGACCCGAGCCGTTAGGTGAGGGTCTTATGAGAGCCGAGGACGGTAATCATCAATACACACGTGTATCTTACGACGTTTTTCAATACACTTTTGAAGAAAATAATACTAAAAAGTCATTTTCAACAGTGAAAACGAGTTGTGAAAAATTGTTCGCAATGGCGGGAAAAATTAACCAGTTTTCCTATGCGCGCGCATCTAACAATGGCGATCGGTCATAGACTAACTAGGAATGAGGTTTCTTTTTTTTTGGCTTTTCGTGGATAGCGTTTTAGCCACGTACAAAATGGAGAATTTCAAGTTTTCTTTATTACAGAGAAAACAAAAGTTATATTTGAGTGAAAGTTTTATTTATTAAACACGTACAAGTTTAAATTATCTATTTATATACAAAGTTGCATGAAATGAGCAAGCCATAGGTATATTCATTTATTTGTACTATTGACCACGATCTTTTTTTATCGAAACTTTTTTAAGAACAAAGCAACTCAATTTGGAAGTTGGAAGGCGTAGCAGGGGCCGAAGGCAACTCGCAGAGGTCTACGTGAGAGACTGTAAATAGAATGAAGTGCCAACAGATGAATGATCATTCTCTCTCAAATGTATTCATGTACCTATACTTCGTAAAAGATAGCTTGATCTCTGCGACATATGTCAAACTGACGTATACGTTATTGTTAGCCTGTCAAGCGCTATTGTTACTGTCAGGTAACTGTATTGATACTGACAGCTGTCGCAGAGAAGAAGCTATCTTGTATGAAGTTTAAAGACCACCCCCCGGCCCCCGGTTGGCGGTTGGCGCAGAATTTTTGAAGAACATAGACAAAAACGATTCTGAGCAATGATTTGAGTGTTCAAAATGGACTGACATAGAAGGACTATGAGTCTATGCCTAATCAATGTTACAATACACTGCTATAAGGCATATGGCAGGGGATGACTTGCATATTCAATAAATGCGCCTCAAAATCGGCCTCTAGCACTTATCTAATGACACAATGACGTAGTGGCAAAGTCGTAGTGGTATTTAGACATCTGTTTGAAACCGCCGTTTTAAACCTTAGATAAAGTACCTATAGATTAAGCACTGGCGTGGCCGCACATGAGACAGCAATAGTTAGTTCTGGTGTTACAACAAGAACAAGAACACTACAACCCACCAACGCACTGACACTTATTATCTATAAATAACCCAAATTCCTTGTCTCAATTAACACATAATACCACGAAATCATAGAAAATCAAACAAAACCGAGTTTGTTTGTCAAACCTGCCATTGTATTAGAGTTTGACAAACAACAGAAACCGGCCACGGTGACAAAGACAAAAAATAATCTTTTGTCCTTATTATTTACATGGAGCTGCTAATTAGCCATCTCGCTCTATCAATCAAGGTCATTTTAAGGCTTAATCTATAGGTACTTTATCTAAGTTTTAAACCATGTAGCACAGGCTTAAGGCAACGACGTAGTGGTATCGGAAGTCGGTGTCTTTGGTAGAGACCTATTTTTTTCGTTTTTGACACCGAATTCCGAAAAGAAAGTTATTTTTCACTTTGTAGCGTTTTGATTTGGAAGTCGGTGCTTTTTTTATATATTTTTTCTCTTTTTAGTTTTGGTACATTAGTTCTATCTCACGAAGGCGGGTTGGTCTTAGTCGTGTGTGTAGATGCACATGCACATTGTTTTTGTGGGCGTAAGCTCGGTAGCGCTCCGGTAAAATCCAGTATCCTATTGCCAGAGCAACCCTGAGCTGCCGTTCGGTCTACTAGTGGTAACTGTTTCGCGCCAAAATTTTGCTTCGCGTACCGTAAACATGGAGTGTAAACGGAGAAAAGTTGTTCACTGTGAGTTATGTAAATAATGTTTAATTATTTAATTGTGAGTTTAATTTTAACATGTAATAAGTGATTCTAAATTATGAGCTGCTTGTTATAGGGTCGCCAAATGTTTGTAAATGTGTATCATTTTCTCAAGACAGAATATGAATTCACTATATGTAATCAAGAACCAAACCACGCAAACTGTGATTGGTCCCATTTGTGTAATGTAACACAACGCACTGCGAAACTACGGGTGTTAGTGTACGAACCGTACAGAGAATATTAAGAGAAAAAACCGGCCAAGTGCGAGTCAGACTCTCGCACGATTCCGTACCATTATCGCAAAAAACGACAAAAAACACGTTTGTTGTATGGGAGCCCACTTAAATATTTATTATATTCTGGTTTTAGTGTTTGTTGTTATAGCAACAGAAATACATCATGTGTGAAAATTTCAACGGTCTAGCAATCACGGTTTATGAGATACAGCCTGTTGACAGACAGACAGACAGACGGACCGCGCTGTCTTAGTAATAGGATCCCGTTTTTACCCTTTGCGTACGGAACCCTAAAAAGGATGTTCTTAGCACGTCATGTTCAATTTTTTTTTTTACTCTCTTTATTTGTAAATATTCATATAAATATTTTTTTACACTTTCTGAATGCTTAAGCAATTGCGCAATTGCCATGTTAATGATAATATCGCTATGTGTATGCCCATAAAATTTAAAGAGACCCCTCGATTTCCCCAGGATCCCATCATCAGATCCTGACCACCTGGGAAGTATAGGTACCCTTTTAAACAAAAGAAGAGTTTTCCAAATCGGTCCAAGCGTTTTTGTAATCGGGGAACATACATAAAAAAAGATGCTGACGAATTGATAACCTCCTCGTTTTTTAGAAGTCGGTTAAAAAATAAAGTTGTTTCTAAGTGGGTGGACAATGCAATTCTAAATGAGAAAGTAGCTACGTATTTTTTTAATATTTTTGTTTAAAGTATATGGTGTAAGCACATATTGAAAATTATAAGTAGATATTTAAACCATAAGTTAGTTTTAGAATCTAGGGCCGATTTTTCAATAGTCAGATAATTTTTAACTGAGGAATAAAAAGGGCCGGTTGACATATTTTCTATACAAAAGCTGTCAAACGGCCATTTTTATTCCTCAGATAAAAGTTATCAGACTATTGAAAAATCGGGACTAAATAAATTGAATTCGAAAAAAATACTACGATCTAAATAAATGTAACAATAATTGTTAAGAGTCCGCAATGAAAACGTAATGGAACCATTAGTAGTACAAAGAAGAGTAGACGAGTACAACGTCCTCGTGGCCGATCAACCACAAGATGGACAGACCTCATTAGATCCGAATTGTTCGCTTACTTACTACACACGTACGCAAGGGCGGATCCAGGATTTTTTTCTGGGAGGGGAACGAGGGGCGGACAGGCAAAAAAATCAACAATAACTGTTAGTAATAAGCTTTAAGTATCATACTTCAAGTTTATTTCTTCAAGTTCAACGAAGGTTTATAAATAAAAAATATATGAATAAAATAACAGAAAGAACATAAGTTTCTTACTGTTATGTTATTCATATATTTTAACAACTCTGATAATTTGATTTGCTTCTAAGTAGGTAAGTACAGTGATGGAACCTTCACAGTACACAAAAATACCGTCGGGGGGGGGGGGGCACGTGCCCCCGTGCCCCCCCCTTAAATCCGCCCTTGCACGTACGTACACACAGCAGTGCCCCAAACAGAAGATGGATGAATCTCGCAAAAGCCACAACCAACCTATCAGACGATTCATGACAATCATAATCATGACGACCACTCTCATACCAGAAGTAGATTAAGAGGAGTGGAGAGGTAGCTATCAGTATCAGGCTATTAGAAGAATCACAGTTCCCAGTAAGATGCTTTAAATTAGTACAGGTGGAGGTCAGCTCAAGTCGCGTCTCATTGTGATCTGAGCCTTACAATAATAGGGACCATATATATTTATTTAACAAAAGTTATCAAAAGGTCAACAATTTATGAACGCATCTGAAACAAAAGTCATTGTCAAAAAAAAGCTGTCAAACGTCAACTCACAAGTCAATAAAAGTGACATTTCGTGCACGGTGTTCTTGTTCATTCAAGGAAATTGGTGACTTTTAATAAATAAAACTGTGTAAATAAACAATTAAATACGTAAAGCTCAACCAATAAACATGGTCTGCTAAAGCTTGCAAGGTCGTACAGAACGTGAATTACGTAGGAACTATGTTTTCTTCTTATTAATTATGTAGAGAGGTCGTTTGTGTGTAAATTTTAATAAAAAGTAAGTATTAATTACTTAGCTATTAAATTTACGTCTTTCTAAGTGACTTATTAATTTTTTTAAGCTTCTGTGGACCATAAATTCAACAGATTAATCTTCAAGTAGCCAATACAGTTAAAATATTTAGAGCCAATACCTCCCACTATGTAATATAGGATGGTCCTGAACTCGTGAGTGTAATAAAGCATGTTTCGCAATCTACCAAGTAATTAAAAAAAAAATCATCTATTTTATCAATATATGAAAATTTAATCACTGTTCCACAGGTCCGTTAAATTCTCAGAAAGTAGGTGAATGTAATTTTATCATGATGAGTTAATAAACTTCCTCGAGCAGCGGTTGCCCAGTGGTAACGGCCGCGTATTACTTGTCCTAGGTCTTGCGTTCGAACCAAGCCAGCTGCTTATAAAATAAATAAAATAAAACAGCCTATATTTCTTACAGAATCTAGCTTTACAAAATAGTGGTGTTAGTAATTATTTCCCCAGCCCCAGCCAGCAAGCCGCTTACTTTGTGTAAATTATTTCAAATTATTATTATTATTTATTTATTATTTCACTACTCTCAAAACGGTAAAGGAAAACATTGTGAGGAAACCATGTCCTGGAACCAAAAATTCAAAGACATGTGACATCCACCAACCCGCACTGGGCCCACGTGGTGGATAACGGCCCATTCCTCTGACAGAGAGGAGGCCTGTGTCCCAGCAGTGGGAACATTATAAGGTTGATGATGAATAAACTACAAATAGAACTACTAATATTTTCCCAAGTCCAGCAGAGTTTTTACATGTCGATAAAATTTTAGTTGTTATAAATCATTCATTATTATCATCCACATGCACACCCTAACTTCGTTGTTTTGCTCGCTCATTTCTCGTGACAATCCCCATCCCCATGTTTCTAAGCCAACCTCATCCAAGCTCTACCTGTGATAGTAACAATAGCTCCTTCCCATCTCGTTGCTAGATTTGTGTTTATTAAAAGTTTTAATTATATTTTTTACAGCTAAAAACCAGTAAATTCAAAACGATAATGAGATTGAAATAAACCAAGGCCATCATGAAGATAAAGAATCTATTGTACTGCATGTTTTTCCGGCCATGGCTCGGAGTACCTTTCGGTATAGGTTTAGCGGTGTCCATCTTGTACTATTGGTGGTTAATATCCAGAATCAGTTTACTGGAAACACAGAATAAAGTGTTCAAGACGCAGTTGAGACTGTCACAGAGCGTCATGAAACAAATGTCCGTGGATTCTGTTTCTACTTATGAAGTTCCTGTGGTGAGTAGACAAGTATTCAGTTGCAAATTACTACATCCTTCCATACTAATATTATAAACTAGCGGACACCGAGCGGTTTCACACGTGTAGTTCTCATTCCCATGGGAATACAGGGATAAAAAGTACCCTATGTCACCCACGGATAGTGTAGCTTCCCAATGGTGAAAGAATTTTTGAAATCGTCCAGTAGTTTTTAAGTTTATTCGTAACATACAAAACATAAAAAAATACTAATCTTTCCTCTTTCCTCTATACCTTTCCGTGTTTCAACAACTGAACCAATTAAGATTAAATTTTCCTGTTGATAGCAATGTGGAGGAATTTTTTTGACACCCCGTAATTGTACATATTTTTATTCTTATTTTAGTTCTCATTTAATAAATAGAATAAATAAATTTTCTTTAAAAAAAGAATTGGAATGAAAATAGTTTTAGAATCAAATCAATTATTTATTTTTATTTTACATAGGCCTACATGGGCACTTATAAAACGTCGACAAAAGGCGTACGGTTCGGGTTGGTCGTTTCCTATGGAGAAGAACCGACAAGAAACTCCATGGTTACTCTTTTAAAAATATGGTTTGTTTTTACAATATTTCAATGTTACAGCATTACTTAGATATGGGGGGACAACGTAGGCCCGACAATAAGACGTTAGAAACTAAAAAACCGGCCAAGTGCGAGTCTGACTCGCGCACGAAGATTTCCGTGCCATTATCGCAAAAAACGGCAAAAAAATCAAGTGTGTTGTATGGGAGCCCCCCTTAATTTATTTTATTTTAATTTATTAATTATTATTTTTTGAAGTAAATATACAACTAAACATTCTGTGAATATTTCAAGTGTCTACCTGTTGCCGTTATTAATATCGAGCAAAAAACGGCAAAAATATCACGTTTGTTGTATGGGAGCCCCCCTTTAATATTTATTTTATACTATTTTTAGTACCGGTATTTGTTGTTATAGCGGCAACAGAAATACATAATCTGTGAAAATTTCAACTGTCTAGCATCACGGTTCATGAGATACAGCCTGGAGACAGACGGACAGACAGACAGACAGACGGATCGCGAAGTCTTAGTAATAGGGTCCCGTTTTTACCCTTTGGGTACGGAACCCTAAAAATAAAAGTAAAACGAGATAAAAAGGTAACAGATGTTATCAAGCATCTAGAAATCTAGAAGGCCTACAATGTTCACACATTCACAAAACAATCGGTAAAAGCATCTATACAAAGGTAAAAAAAAAAAAAAATGTATAACAAGACTAAATTTAACATGTGTCACAAATGTAGTTATCAGTGCTGTAACTATTCTTAGCAAAGGGTTATTAAGATGTTTGAAAACCATTGTAAAAAGTCCAATTAAAAGAAGAGAAAACAAAAGAAAAAAACCGGCCAAGTGCGTGTCGGGCCACGCGCAGTAATAGGGTTCCGAAGTTTCATAATAATGCGGACTAAAAAGACGGTTTTGTTGTTGTTACATGAACATTAGAACGGTTTCAGCGGCTCACAAAGTCTAAAAACGGGCCCACATAGGATGATGTTTTTTTTTATATCTAAATTCTCGCGTTTGACTACTATCTCGCCTGATGGTAAGCGATGATGTGGTCTACAGTGAAGTACGCTTGCCTAGATGTAATCTATTCACTCTTGACTTAAATTAAATAAGGACTAACTGGTAACTGAAGAAGGAGTTATAAAATCCACGTATTATATTATACAATCATACGAGCGCGCGTTAGAGCCACGGGGAATGGTATAGTTCGTTCCTGGATCCTTGCGTGCACGCTCCTTGTTTATTTCTCTTTCGGAATTAGAAAAAAATTGTATGTATTCACCTCTAATCTCCTCTAATACCGCAGATTAGAGGTAAATCCTCTAATCTGCGGTTTTCACTATTTCATTCTGGAAAGTTTTACACTACTCAATTAGTGATGAAGTCGGGTCGAATATTGACTTTATAGAAGGATATCGACAAAAACAAAATAAGTAATTTGCTAATAAAATTTGAATCTACTTTTACGTTTTAATTACAAAACGTCGAAAATACTTCTGCACTAACACAAAATAGACTCCACTGCGCGCATGCGCTGTAAGGACTACTGACTGCTCCTGCCAACGACTCCGGCCACTCCAATGCGTTATTTGAGCTTAAACATTATTAATTTAGAAATCATTATTATTAAGGATATTATGATTTTAATTTTGTATATTTTTACATGGTTCATAAGCATATATTTACTATCTGTTTTACACAGCTAACAACTTTATTTAAGTAATTTTTCAATCGCATTTGTACAAAAATTTTACTGTGCCAAGTACATTTTATAAGTTGGTCGACTATTACTCGTAAACTTGTAAAGCCTTTTATGATTTCATTTTTGTATATTTTTACATGGTTCGTAAGCATTATATTTACTCTGTTTTACACAGCTATCAACTTTATTTAAGTAATTTTTCAATGGCATTTGTACAAAATTTTTACTTTTCCAAGTACATTTTATAAGTTGGTCGACTATTACTCGTAAACTTATAAAGCCTTGTTATCCGTGATAATTTTCCTTTTAATTTTGTTATATTTACAACTGCCGTGAATTTTTTCACATAACCAAAAGCAACCATTTCGCTGCAAGGGGGGGGGGGGACACTTGACTCTAACATAAATTTGCAACTTAAAGCTTAATTTTACGCAAACGAATCTCTAAATCGAAAAATGGTTTTAACAGACCCATAATATTTTTGAATGGCCTATCCAACGATACCCCACACCATGGGAAAGATGAGAAAAAAAATACATCCCCACTTTACGTCTATGGGAGGTACCCGAAAAAATAATATTTTTCATGATTTTATGTTACCACTTTGTCGGAATTATTAATATGTATATACATGCCAAATTATAGCTTTCTAGTACTTAGATTCTCTGAGCTAAGCTGCGGACGGACAGACGGACAGAGCGAAACTATAAGGGTTCCTTGTTGACTTCGGAACCCTAAAAATGATATTTAGAATAGTTAGAGACATCCACACACCACGTTAGACACATCCACATTATTATTATTATATTATTATACCTGTATATATATATATATATTATTATTATTATATTATTATACCTGTTGTATTTAACAGACTTGGAAACCGGTAAAAAATTCGAACCAGTTAACGCCTAAGTAAGGAACTTCTCCTTTCGGTTTTGTTCTACCTTTAACCACAGCAATCAAAAGGTTTCAGGCAACAAATGTTGGTAAATAGGTTTTGTATATATATATATATATATATATATATATATATATATATATATATATATATATATATATATATATATATGTAATTTTTGCTTGTATACACAAGCAAAAATTAAAAATTTCCATAACCCCCGGCAATTTTTTTTTATTTAATGCTTTTTCAACTACATAATTAATCTAGTAGTAGACACGCTTCGATCAACAATCTATCGAACACGTAATTATGACACGATATCTTGCGAAAATACTCCGTTTCAAACAGAAAACAGCCCATAACTTTTGAACGGCTAAACCGATTTACACCAAACATAGCTAAGAAAACTCTCGACAAGGACTACCTTTCAAACAAAATAATCTAATTCAAAATCGGTTCATCCGTTTAGGCGCTATGATGCCACAGACAGACACAAAGATACACATATACACAACAACACACGTCAAACTTATAACACCCCTCTTTTTCCGTCGGGGGTTAAAAATAATCATAAAAATAAAATTGAAGAAAATACCAACTTCATAGAAATATGTAAAGCTGATTGATATACCAAAAGCTTAGCTAAGTCAGCTTATCTTAGTTTGCATAGCTGAGATATTTTCTATACCTGTTTATCTATCTATTACCTTTAAACAAGCATTTCTTGTATATATACAATATGAATCTCGGAAACGGCTCCAACGATTTTTATGAAATTTTGTATGCTGGGGGTTTCGGGGGCGATAAACCGATCTAGGTTTAATTTTTAGAAAACGTCGTTTTCTCTATTTTCACCCGAGCAGAGCTCGGTCACCCAGGTACTTATTATTATCTCCTTTATGCATTACTTTTCTTAATATATACATTTTTAAATATTTTTATCATCATCATATCAGCCGAAAGACGTCCACTGCTGGACATAGGCCTCCCCCAAGCGTCGCCACATTGACCGGTCCCGTGCGTCTCGCAACCAGCGGATTCCCGCAACCTTCACCAGGTCATCGGTCCACCTGGTGGGATATATCGGTCCTTTTTATAAAATACATTAAAAAAATAACATTTAAAATATAAAAAATAGAGGCCCACCGGTATCGGGAACAGGGTCCAAGCTACCGGCGGTCAGGGCTCCAGAGAGAGGAACCTCAGAACAATACGAGCCGTGTCCAGAAGTTTTGCTTTCTGAATTAAGCCCTTGATCCAGCCGCCTAGCGAGAGCGTCTTAAGGTGTTGGTCGAGGCTCGTGGCTATTAAGCCATTGGCTGACACAACTATCGGTACGATGATCGCTGAGTCCACATGCCACATGTCGACAACCTCGCGAGCAAAGTCAAGATACTTGATTTGCTTATCTTTCACTTGTTTTTTTTTTGCCTTCTGCATGAACGTGTAACAAATTACCTCAGCTACTTTTGTAGCCCAGTGTCGCTTGTGTTAGCTTTTGGTCTGATATTGGGTAACTGATTGTCTGCACTGCTGAGCAGAAGAAAAACAGAATAAGACTATTACAGTAGTCACAGCGGATCTTTGTGTCTCTGAAGTTGGCTCTGCGAACCATTGCGCAAGAAACAGTTTGTCATCGAGTATACTGCATACAGTAAGCGAGATAGGACGAAGCGACAAACGTAAGCGAGTGAAAGAGGCAGTTTATCAATGTTATTTCACCATTAACATTGACACTAAAAAAAAAGTTAATTAAAAAAAACAAAAAACCCGACTGCTTAAAAAGCGAACTAAAAAGATGTAAACAAGAAGAAAATCATGCTAAGCAGTCGGAGTATACATGTTCGCGAGCTGGCTGATCAAAACCAGATGTTTTTTAAGCAGTCGGGTTTTTTGATTTTTTTAATTAACTTTTTTATTTATTACTTTTTAGTTATCTTTTTTTAGAATTAGGTACATTTAAACATTTAAGTGTTTTATGTTTTTGAAATCACCTCTTAAAGCCCTTTATTTTGATACGATAGGTTTGGAAGAAAAATAAATTTTGGGCCCCCACAATATGGCGCCCAAAAGCCGCCATTTTTCTATTTTCCAATTTTAATGTAGCCAGTGACACTCACAGGGTTAAGATGAATCGATTGACGTAAGAACCACCAAAATCAGCCAACGCGTTTGGTCTCTAGAACGCCACATAGGAACAAACATACATACATAGACTGATAAACACATTATCCTCCTTCGGCAGTCGGGTAAATAGCACCTGCGCAGGGTCTTGCAGCCAACTTCAGAGACACAAAGATTCGCTGTGATTATTATACAGTAGAGTCTAAATAATCTGGCACTGTTGAAAACCAGGGAGTGCCAGATTATTGACATGTTCGGATTACTGGATTGTTTAGAAAAAATCTAGATAATTAATAAAGCTATCATAATGTACCAATTTAATATGGGAATATAGGAATCTGTGGGGACGCGGGTAGAGGCTTCTGGATGTGCCGAAATACTGAAATCCAGGATTAGAGTGACTTTACTGTAATATCTTCACATAGTTCTCTAACATTAAAAACCGACCAAGTGCGAGTCGGCCTCGCGCACGAAGGGTTTCGTACCATTATCGCAAAAAACGGCAAAAAAAAAACACGTTTGTTGTATGGAAAAGAGTAAATACATATTTTAACAGAGTAAAATATTTTAGTATTTGTTGTTATAGCGGCAACAGAAAATACATCATCTGTAAAATAAAGTCAAATTTCAACTGTCTAGCGGAATCTTAGTAATAGGGTCCCGTTTTTACCCTTTGGGTACGGAACCCTAAAAAACAAAAAAATGTGACCAACCATATTTCCTTCCAACAGATACCAGATGCGGTCGGTACTCTATGTGAGACGGTCCACATAGCCCTAGTCTGCATGGGGAAGTGCACGCGCCAGATCACGCCCATGCTGAAGTCCTTGATGCACCATCGGCAGAACCCCATACACTTCCATTTTGTTGTTGACAGCAGTTCTCATAAAACCATCAACAAGTTGTTTGATACTTGGGATTTACCTGATGGTGAGTAGCGTTTTTATTTTATACCAAACAGAATTTGCTTAAAGGTTAATATAATCCCCGGGAGTCTTTAGATGCGTAGAAGTCGTTTTTACCCGACTGCCGAAGAAGGGTAATGTGTTTATCAGTCTATGTATGTATGTTATGTATGTTTGTTCCTATGTGGCGTTTCAGAGACCAAAAGCGTTGGCCGATTTTGATGATTCATACGTCAATCGATTCGTCTTAACCCTGCGAGTTTGACTGACTACATTAAAATTGGAAAATAGAAAAATGGCGGCTTTTCGGCGCCAATTATGGGGAACAAATTTTGTTTTTACTTCCTGACCCATCGGGTCGGCTGTGGGGATCAAAATAAAGGTAAAACCCTTTATTTTGATACCCCACAGCCACAGAGTTGATTTCAAAAAAAGTTAATCCAAACAATCAAAAAACCCGACTGCTTAAAAAGCGAACTAAAAAGCCGTAAACAAGAAGAAAATCATGCTGTGCAGTCGGAGGATACGTCAGCCAGTGGTTTTGGTCAGCCAGCTCGCGAATACGTATCCTCCGACTGCACAGCATGATTTTCTTCTTGTTTACGGCTTTTTAGTTCGCTTTTTAAGCAGTCGGGATTTTTGATTTTTTGAATTATTGAAGTATCTTTGGTAGTGAAACGGGGCGCGGAGAACGTTTAGGACCGTTCCGAGCGCGCGATTGGTTGGTCAGTTGACACAAGGATCGACAGTTCGTTCTCACTATATGGTGGTTGGTCAGTTTACGGAATATACGCGAACTTACCCCCTCTAAGTCAAAACATTGCCAATTTACGTGCCGAGCACTATATAAGTATCAAACTTTCAGTATTTCAGGAACGGATGGTAAAATCATTAATCTAGATCCAGCCATAGTTGTCTCCCCAGCGACGCCCTTAGCTGAGATTCGACCCCAACTGGGGTAGCCCTCAGCGTAGTCGCTTAGGTTTATAATTTTATGCCTGGCTGGAGGCTATTTAGCTTAGTCTCTACTAAGTATTATTTACTAAATAATATATTTAACTAAATATTAAAATATAATATAGCTGCTATACTAAAGCCATTGACATATTTGATAAATCTGTCCTTGGAAAACGGAACGTTTCCTGATACTCTAAAATTCTCCGTCGTAAAACCACTACATAAAAAGAGTACGAAAACAGTGGCAGGGAAATACAAAACAATTACTTTGGTACCGATTCTCTCCAAGATATTTGAGAAAGTAATGTGTGCTAGGCTTATTAGTTTTTTTGATAAAAATTAACTAAACAGCAAAACCGGTTTCATTAAAAATAAATCCACTATATTGACATGTTTTAAATTAATAACTGAAATTCTCAGTTCAGTAAACAAAAAAAAAATACCTATAGCTGTATTTATAGATATGACCGAAGCATTCGATATGGTATGCCATGATAAATTATTAATTAAATTAGAACAGTACGGTATAAGAGGCCTTGCCTACAATTGGTTTGAAAGTTATTTAAAGGGTCGAAAACAGTGCACAGAGAAAATGCATCTAGAGACTAACACTCAGGTAACCTATATGTTCGAAGCAACCATTGCAATCGACTACGTTTTGCTGACCTAGCGATACAATGCGGTCGCACCAAATGCGCCGCGAGCTACGGACAGCAAGCGGGAGCTGTCATTTTCATCATTTTCTCATTTTAGTGATAGCTTAGCCTAAACGTTACCTTGTTAGCTCTCAGCAATAAATCTTTAAAAGTTATTTGAGTGTTTAACTTAGTATCTTAGCGAATCCCATCAGGTAACACTCAGGTTGCGACCCTACACTATAGGTCCCCATACTTAACGAATCACTATGGCGTACCACAAGGGACTGTGCTAGCCCCGATATTGTTTTTAGCATATATAAACGAATTGCCAGAATCAACCGATCATTTCATTGTATTATTCGCAGATAATACGTATTTACTAAAGAAGCTACTATTGATCAGGCGATAAACGCCACCAATGAAGCTCTAAAGGGAATACATGACATTTTTTTTTTCTTTTTTTTTTTTTTAGCTCTCGCTTTCTTCACCATCTCACCTGATGGTAAGCGATGATGTGGTCGGCGATGGAGCACGCTTGCCTAGAAGTAACCTATAGACTTGCCAATAAAATATAATAATAACGTCATTGAAGAAGTAAAGGACATACAATTTCTAGGAATAAATATTGATAATTATTGTAACTGGAAATCTCATGTAGATCTTGTTTGTAAGAAAATTCACAAATTCGTTTACGCACTTCGTAAAATAAAAAAATAAAACTAATGAAGAAACATCATTAATGGAATACCACAGTCATGTGTTTTCAGTGTTGAGGTATGGGATAATCATATGGGTAAACTCTACAGACGCCCAGAGAGCTTTTATAGTCCAGAAATAAATCATAAGGTCAATTTATGGTCTCAAATGGACTGATTCGTGCCGACCAGTATTCACTGAAAAACGTTTACATACACTCCCATCGTGATTTCTAACGAATTTAAAAATAAATAAATAAATAAATGTAATAAGTATGTGTATAAGTGTGTGTGTGTGTGTATAAGTATGTGTAAGTATGTGTATGTGTGTATGTGTATGTGTGTGTATGTATGTAGTGTGTGTGTAAGTGTGTGTGTGTAAATGTAATGTAATAAGTAAATTCGTTAGAAATCACTTATCACTTTTTGAGCAGGATGATAAGGCCTAATTTAAAAGGAAAATAGTACAAAAAACTCTGGTGGAACCTCGAAGCAGATTTAAGTTGTACAGAAACTGTTACACCATGGCGGTATAAAATTATAATTAAAGTATATAATTTATATACGCTTCGATCGGCAATCTATTGAACACGTAATTATGACACAATATCTTGCTTAAACACCCCGATTCAAACAGTGAAACGCCCATAACTTTTGAACGGCTGAACAGATTTGATTCAAACATAGCTAAGAACACTCTCGACAAAATCATCTTTCAAACAAAAAAAAACTAAATCAAAATCGGTTCACCCGTTGAGCACTACGATGCCACATACAGACACACATATACACAGCAACACACGTCAAACTTATAACACCCCATTTTTTTCCGTTGGGGGTTAAAAATTAACAGTCTTGCTTTATTAATATTAATTAGGCACATTATGTTATAATCTATATTAAATTAAATTATTCGATTATATATCACAGTTAAGACAGTTCAACAATTTATTGTTAGATTTATAAATAATGTCAATAATTATAATCTAAAGTTTTCGTTAGTTAATACCTAAATCATATCTGTTTAAAATTTAAATAATCACCTATTGAATAAAAACATCTGTCACAAAGCCAATTGTTTAAAGTTCTATTAAATTCTAAGTTATTAATTTTTCTTGTTTTTCCCGGTAGTTTGTAGCATGAAATAAAAATGTCTCGGGGGTTTTTTTTAAATTTAGGGATTTTACGTGTATTATGATGTGTATGACTAAACATAAACCTCTTTCTGGGGAAGTCAAGTAAAATAAATCAGTAATTTTGGGCACAAGCAATCAGCAGACTAACTTCAAAAGTTTGAAACAGACCCGCGCAGAATATATACGCGCGTTATAGAAATTGTTCTACAAATATAACATTTCTATAATAAAATATTTGTTATGTTATTTATATTATATTGTTGTCTTACTTCGCACCTGTCTGAGGTGGCCTTTAAACTAAATCTAATACCTTTAAGCGAGCAATTCTTGTATATATATTATAATCTGAATCTCGGAAACGGCTTCAACGATTTTCATGAAATTTAGTATGCAGGTGGTTTCGGAGGCGAAAAATCGATCTAGCTAGGTTTCATTTTTAGAACACGTAGTTATCTCTATTTTTACCCGCGCAGAGCTCGGTCGCCCAGGTACTTAAGGCGCTATATACGCCCCAATGTTAACGCAGTACTGGCCGTGTGCCCGCTCGATGCCAAAATATCAATATTGAACCTCCTTTTGAACAGTTTTGTTTGCAAAATATTATTTGATTTACATATGCTATGTTAGTTATAAGAATAAATTTTTCTGTGTAAAATATTTTTAAACATCCAAGTCGTTTTGCAGGAGTTTCCAAAAGTTGCGAAAAAATATCGTGTTGTTAATTATTTTTTTAAAGCAAACCTATTAGTTACACGAAAAAACCTTGTGTTCAAAATTATGTACATGAATCAATAATAAATATATTTTTTTCATATCTTTTAACCTAGCCGTTACTAAGGAGCATGCTTTAGAACAGTGGTGGGCAAACTTTCTTAATGGGGGGCCAGAAAGTGTATGAAAATTCAGAGGAGGGCCAGAATTATAGGAAAAAATGCATTTTGTGTTGAAACTTTTAATCATATAAAAAAAAATCTGGTTTTGGTCAACCAGCTCGCGAATATGTATCCTCCGACTGCACAGCATGATTTTCTTCTTGTTTACGTCTTTTTAGTTCGCTTTTTAAGCAGTCGGTTATTTTGATTTTTTTAATTAACTTTTTATTTATAACTTTTTAGTTAACATTTTTTTCGAATTAGGTACATTTAAATATATAAGTGTTATATATTTTTGAAATCACCTCTTGAAACCCTTTATTTTGATACCCCACACGATGGGTTTGGAAGAAAAAATAAAATTTGCCCCCCACAATATGGCGCCCAAAAGCCGACATTTTCCTATTTTCCAATTTTAAGGTATGCCTATGACACTCGCAAGGTTGAATCGATTGACGTATGAATCATTAAAATCGGCCAACGCGTTAGGTTTCTGGAACGCCACATAGGAACAAACATACATACATACATACATAGACTGATAAACACATTACCCTCCTTCGGCAGTCGGGTAAAAACACGCCCCGCGACCTCAACACAATCATGAACTCGCGGCTAGTCTAGCTGGCTCCTTTACCTATGCGTCTATTATTCTACCAAGTAGAATCCACTGTATACTTCTGGACCGTCAAAATATTCATTGCGAAGGACCGTCGGCGGGCCGGATTAGATGCTTTCGTGGGTCGGAGCTGGCTCGCGGGCCGTACTTTGCCCATCACTGCTTTAGAAAGTTACCTTTTTACGGCACTAAAACGTATTTAGGCCCGCCCTTATACTTTAATCTCATTAAAATACTTTAATTTTCAGTAAAATACTCATGCTACAATGCAGAGGAGTATCTGACACAAGTGCGCTGGGTACCAAACAGCCACTACTCCGGTATCTATGCGCTAGTCAAGCTGTTGTTCCCTGATATCCTGCCGGATACATTGAGTCAGGCCATTGTGTTGGACTCGGACCTGACGTTTCTTTGTGATGTCGCTGAGCTATGGTCCATGTTTAGGAATATGACTGATGATCAGGTAAGCATGTTTATAATATTACTAGCTGACCCGGCAAACTTTGTTTTGCCATAAAAACACCAAACATTCATCTACCCTACCTACCCTACCTACGGTACCCTACATACGGTACCCTACCTACGGTACCCTACCTGCCCTACCCTACCTACCCTATCCTACCTACCCTACCTACCCTACCTACGGTACCCTACATATGGTACCCTACCTACGGTACCCTACCTACCCTACCCTACCCTACACTACCCTACCTACCCTACCCTACCCTACCCTACCTTACCTATATACCTACCCTACCTATGTAGGTAAGGTAGCAATTTTTTTTATCTCAATTTTTTTCATAAGAACCTTCTAACAATAACAAACAACAAAAAAAGAATAAGCGAAATCGGTCCAGTCGTTCACGCGTGATGCCGTGACCAAGGGAAATAGGGATTCATTTTTATATATATAGATTTATGTAAGTATCATGCCGTTTTTTTTTTGAGTTTGTAAATCATCCAATGGCGTCTCCCGCTCTGGTTGAAGCGGTAGAAGTGTTAGACTTTTGTTGAATAAAACTCACCTGTGTTCCTTCAGTTGCTTGAGCCAGGGCCGCGATAACTCTCTTTCAAATTTATCCGCAACCCTGACAGGCATCGGCTCTAGCGGACCCCGTCAGTTTTTGCTAACATTTTTTTGAGGCGCACGTGGAACACTACGCGCAGTCGACTCGGGCCTGGGGGCCTACTCCCTAAGCACGGAGTCCGTATTTTCGACCTTAATTACGGGCGTTTCCTACTCCTTAACATCTACTTACGGATGATTCGTTCGGGGCCCGAACTAAGTATGAATGACAACACAATTTGACAGTTATACCTACTCCCGATGTGTTTTTACATGTCCGAAAGATTGAACTTAACACTTGTTTTTTTCACTGTAGTTTCGGAGTACTTTCGGACGGGGCCCGTAATTTCGTTGACGGAGATAGGGAATAGACCCCCTGGTACTTATCGGACGGTGAGCTACCCATTACTCGCCGTCGGCAAGCCCAAAGTATCATGCCTGAATTTGCTAAGGGGTAGGCAGAGATGTTTCGTAGTACATATATATTTAGCCATTTAAAAGACCAATAATAGGAGAGCTTATTGTCATTAACTGAACGTCAGTCCAGACTCAACTACAGAGAACCTACATATCTATTATTAATTCTGCTCCTAATTCACTTTTTTATTAATGAAAAAAGAAAACGATTGTTCAAATAATGATGTTGATTGATAAACTCAAACAACTGAATATTAGAGAAGACGAATACAATTTTGGAAATCGCCGAAACGATATCTTGCCAAATAACCCGATTCAAACAGTAAAACGCCCATATCTTTTGAACGGCTGAGCCGATTTTCATCAAACATAGCTAAGAACACTCCCGATAAAGCTACATTTCAATTAAAAAAAAATCATAATCGGTTCATCCGTTTAGGAGCTGTGATGCCACAGACAGATTACACAAATACACAGGTACACACACTTAATATCCATTTTATTTTTGGTATAAACTGTTTGCAATACCGAATACTTATAGAACTTCTTGTCAAAAAAAAAAAAAATTGTCTACAGTTTATAGGTCTGGTCGAAAATGAAAGCAGTTGGTACCTGAACAAAGCAAAGCGCTGGCCAGCCCTTGGTCGTGGCTACAACACGGGGGTAATGCTCCTAGACCTCAAGAAGATCCGCACAACCACGGACTGGACCAGACTATGGCATGATGCCGTCCACGATAACATCGGAAGGCTCAAACAGACGACACTGGCTGACCAGGATGTGATCAATGCGATTATTAAGAGCCAACCCCGGTATGTGTACAATATGAGCTGCCAATACAATGTTCAGATGTCTACGCAGACGATGGCTAAGAACTGTTATGGGGAGGATCGGAATAATGTTAAGGTTTGTATGACATATACTATGTGTAAAATATTATTATTATATTGTAGTTGACCTCTGATTAATTATAGCATGTCATTTCATTGATTGATAAAAACATGCCGAATGCGAGTCGGACTCGCGCAGGGTCCGTACTATTATTGCAAAAAAATCACGTTTGTTGTATGGGAGCCCCACATAAATATTTATTTTATTCTGTTTGTGAAGTCTTCAACTGTCTAGCTATCACGGTTCATGATATACAGCCTGGTGACAGACGGACAGACAGACAGATCGTGGAGTCTTAAGTAATAGGGTCCCGTTTTTACCCTTTGGGTACGAAACCCTAAAAAGTCATATCGCAACACTTTTTCATTTGACATAAGTAGTACTATTACTATCTAAGCCTTGACGTAAAGTCAAGCAAGTTGATACATGACACATTTGGCCGATAATGCATTCGGCACCTTTAAAACATTAAAGTTTTCTTGTTATACTGCACTTAAGACGTTTTATAAAATTTATAAAATTGTGTCAATGAGGACAAAGGGCGTACAATTTTGAGCTTTGTGCTCATTGCGATAGATTTTTAATTTGTTAAAAGGTATTTTTTTTAAATCAAAAATTATGTTTTGAATTTGGAATTAACTGTCGTCCAGCATTTTATGGATAGAGAAAGAAGTGTAGAACAATATTCTGTTTCAGAAACATATACGAACTATTTAGATAACAGAGGCTCTTTTTTAATTAAAAGAAAACGTCAAGTAGATAATAAAATGGTGGCATGTCATTGAAACGACAGAAAGATTGTTAAACTAATTGACACTGTCTTATTAAATCGATAGTAAATTTGTAGCTAAGGAAATAGTTACATTAATGCAAAATTCGACCTAATTGTATTAGAAAGTCTGTTGAATGAACAATTTGCTGATGGTGGGTCATAAATTAACATTGTCAACAGTATCTAGCGAGCGAAATCTATACTAATATTATAAAGAGGTAAAGTTTGTGAGTTTGTGACGTTGTAGGGGGTAATCTCTGGATCTACTGAACCTATTTTGAAAATTCTTTCACTAGTCGAAAGCTACATTATTCCTGAGTGTCATAGGCTATAACATATTTTCAAAAATATTAGAGGTACTTATGAAAATTGCAATAATGTAACCCAAAGTAGCAAAATGTTGCCTGTAAAATTCATTCTTTGGCGTGCGCTGAGAAAACTATTGATGATACATAAAAAATATTAGGTAGGTAGGGTAGGTAGTTTAGGCAGGGTAGGCAGGGTAGGCTGGGTAGGCAGGGTGGGCAGAGTTAGCAGTGTAGGCAGGGTAGACAGGATAGCCAGTAAACATTTAAAATCTGTGAATGTTCGTAAAACCTGTCGCCTGTAAGGTTACGGTCGAAAACTTGTACTGCTACCATAAGGCTGCGGCTCCATTAGTGCGTTGCCTTGTGTTGTCGCAACGGATCAAAGTACTGCATGGCACTCCTGCGTTACGATGTCGCAACGCAAGAGAGTGACGCACGTCGCCACAGCGCTGCTTTTCAGAGTGGATGGGCCAATGAAAAAATTATATCGATAAATATCGAATCGATATTTACAGACAGTCTTGGTAATAACCTCTGTATCTGAATCTTTTTGGGCGATCTACGTTTTACAAGCTTTTATTTAACTTGCAATGTATGTGTGTTCGGGTCAAATCTTGCAAATGATATTTAAAGCAGTTATCCGTCACCGATTAAGATGAAATTTTGCATACACGTTTAGTTTGGATCACAATGCATGGTTAGCTAGGTGGCATCATTCTAAATCCAATATGGCGGACTAGTTATTAGTGCACTGCCATGATATGTGTATGAATAAAAGAGTTTGCTGAGAACAATACGAAAAAAGCTTAATTTTCTTTTTTTTAAGTATCTCCGAAAGCTGAAACAAAAATTCAAAAAATTACAAAATCACTCTTTATTGACGAAAAATTTTAGCATTAATTGGTTATATTTGAAGAAATGGAACACACGCTCGGCAAGCGATTCATCAAATGTTTTTGTCTCTGGATCCGCCGTAGCACAAAGATCGCACATCAACGAATATGTCGTTTCACCCACTACCGTAATCAGCAACGGCATTAGCAAATCGTCGTTGATTTCATTGAGTAAGGCACTTGCCCGACCACCGCCGACGACTCCGACGATCAGCGAGCAGCGAGTAGAACTAGAACCTAGATACGAGTTGGCGAGCAGCGAGAAGCGAGTATATATTTCATGTGCATAACTCCAGCTTGCTCATATGTGGTAGAATAATTCTACCTACGCCAATATTTAAGGCATAATAGCTGCAATCAAAGTTCCCAGTCTTAATTTAGCTGCCACAAAAACTTCGTTAATATGAGTCGTTTAGTATGTGTTAGCTGTAGTGATTACACCCCAGCTTCCTCATTCAATACAGGCAAACCAGTGAGTTTACGGTTTGATAGTGAGAAAAATAAGATATAATAGCTACACAGGGAAGGATAGAATTGTACAATAATATTTGAAAAGTGTTGAAACTACGATAAAATTAAAAAAACCGGCCAAGTGCGAGTCGGACTCGCACACGAAGGGTTCCGTACCATTATTGCAAAACACTGCAAAAAAATCACGTTTGTTGTATGGGAGCCCCCCTTAATTTATTTTATTTTAATTTAATAATTATTAATTTTTGAAGAGAATATACAACTTAATATTCTGTGAATATTTCAAGTGTCTACCTGTTGCCGTTATTAATATCGAGCAAAAATCGGCAAAAATATCACGTTTGTTGTATGGAAGCCCCCCTTTAATATTTACTTTATACTGTTTTTAGTATTTGTTGTTATAGCGGCAACAGAAATACATCATATGTGAAAATTTCTACTACAACTGTCTAGCTATCACGGTTCATGAGATACAGCCTGGAGACAGACGGACAGACAGACAGACAGACAGACAGACAGACAGACGGATCGCGAAGTCTTAGTAATAGGGTCCCGTTTTTACCCTTTGGGTACGGAACCCTAAAAAGATAGACGCTCTGGAGACGTGGTGCTGGAGAAGAATGTTCGGAGTGTCGTGGACCGAGTTCCGCACAAATGTCTCGATGCTCTAAAAACTCCACATCAAGCAGCGTCTGTCCGCAATAGTACAGTCCGGAATACTCACTTTATTCGGACACGTATCAAGGCGAGACAGTCAGTCCATAGAGCGGTTAGTCGTCCAAGGAAAAGTGGAAGGCACTAGATCGCGTGGTAGGTCACCCATGCGTTGGACCGACCAGATCAAGTCTGCTGTGGGCGGTCCTGTGCACGAATGTACCCGGATGACTTCGAATCGGGAAAGGTGGCGAGACATTGTGAAACGCATTACATCTGCCACATATACTAACAATACTTCATGACGACCACGACCGCGTAACGACTAAGAAGAAAGTAGAATATTGTAACGATTTCGTTACAATCTACCCATACTTAACTTCTTTTAATTAAAAATAAAAACACAAAATAATCAAATTATAATAAAATCCGAACGGTTGATTATCTATCAACGCAAGCTAAGTTTTCGAACGCAGCGAGGTGAAGTTGGTGCGAGCCGCGAGGAACTAAAGTGCTTGAACGAGGCATGTCATTGCATTGACCGTGAGCGAGCGAGCACAAGTATCTCGAAGTAGTCTGTGAGCGAGCAGGCGAGGTGCATTGACTTTCTGCCCACATTTTTTCCTATGAAAAATTACTCCAGTAAATTCCAATTTATCTATAATTGATAATTGGCATTCTTCATTATTTTATTAAATACCGTGAAGTTTACCCCAAAGTGTTGGGTGAGTGTTCAAACTTATTATGTGTTATTTTTAGTGGTGATATTGGTGAGTGGCTTTGTACTTTGTAACTAACGGCCAAATGTTCAGCTGTCTAGTAATTAAGCTGCTTTGCTTTTATTGTTTCTCATTGTAGTTGGTTGGGTCTCATATTGATCATCTTTTAAATCATACTCATAAACCCACACAACTACCTACATTATATTTTTTCAATAAAAATATCATCATGACTGTTACGTTTTATAATCACCTACGGCTATGTTAGAACTGTATAGACATTTACCGCTTTTTAATGGTTTGCTGTCATCTATCTAGAACATTCTTATTGTTATAAAATTTTACTAAAACGTAAACAAATTTGATGTGCGTTAGAATAGCAGAACCACTCTTTCTATTATTTGTGTTTCGATAAAGTTATAATTATAACCACTATTTTCTGCCTTAAAACTACAAGTACGAATTAGTGCTAATTAGTAACAATTAGTGCTAAACATTTTATTGTAATTTCCTTTCATGTATCTATTATTATCACTTTCATTCCTACATAACCATTGTATTATTATCACTGTTTGACTGCCTCATCATCGATCACTATTTCATGCTGTTAGTTGCCATTGCGCTTTTGCATTGAGGATGGGATGTCGCAGTCAAACAGGGAATGTGGACTTTCCCTAAGACGTCTGGAAATTAATTCCAGGGTTCCTACCCCGGCTTCAGACCGGCTGCCGCTACTACCTAGCGTGTGTGTTGGCCTACCCTAACGCACTGTTAGCTGCCTAACTCTGTGTCGCCGCGCTACGGGACTACCTACCACCTACTCTGCCCACCGCTTCCCGGGATCTAGCAACGAGCGGAACTGTACTGCATATCACCGGACGCCCCTAACGCTAAGGCCAGTGGTACACTATCTTGTGGCTACGCAACGTACTTCGGACCGCGAGTGGCAACCCCGACCCTGAAAACTAATAAAATTGTTAACCTTTAGTTGGTTTTTATTCTACTACCTTCTAGCTACCTGTTAGGTAGGTAAACCAGTTAGAAGCGTTACAATATAGTAAAACGCCGGTTTGAGTCTGACTGTCGCATAATAACAAATCGGTCTTACATTGTTATAACCTGCCAGCAGTGGCTACTGAACACTGAACTACAACAGAGGTTGTACTCCAGTGATGCGATAAAAATGTCTCTAATTTCCCCCTAACACCGCACCGCATCACCTGTCCCCCCGCTTCGTTTCTCGTCAGTCGATCGGTTGAAATGACGCTTGTGACGACGCAACGCATAATGTGGCATGCCCCTAAAAATATGTGTAAAACGACGCAGCGTCGACGCTGCGACGACGCAACGCAACGCACTAATGGAGCCTCAGCCTAAACATGCCTTTGGTAGACTTGACGGCGGCGGCGTCTTCATTTCCTAGAAGTTAGGGCGCTTCTAGGTTTGTGTTTAATAAATTTAATTTCTTTCAAATTACACTTTTGCGTATCAAATATTTTTCAAGCTAGAGGAGATCTGTCAAGTATCTGCTGACTAGGGATTTATTTATTTATTAAAAGGTACACCAACAGCATTACATACATAACATTTTTCAATACAGTTGTTAAACATGGCGTACTTTCAGAGGCTATAATTATGAATCGAAAATTAAATCTTATGCATAGGCATCTTTCTGTTACGCGGTCGTGACTTTTGTTTACGAGCTCGATCATTAGTTTTGCAGTTTATGGCCCAATTTTTTTTTTAACGTGTTGGGTATCAAAATACAGGATTTTAAGAGGTGATTTCAAAAATATATAACACTTATATGTTTCATCATCATCATCATCATCAGCCCATAGCAGTCCACTGCTGGACATAGGCCTCTCCAATTGCACGCCATCTTATATGTTTAAATGTACCTAATTCGAAAAAAAATATAACTAAAAAGTTATAAATAAAAAATGTTAATTAAAAAAATCAAAAAACCCGACTGCTTGATAAGCGAACTAAAAAGACTTAAACAAGGAGAAAATCAAGCTGCGCTGTCGGAGGATACATCTTCGCGAGCTGGCTGACCAAAACCAGACGTATCCTCCGACTATAACATTTTTTTTGTATGAAATTTACTACTGCGCAGCTTTTGTAGCCAACTTCAGGGCGGTCAAGAAGTTTGGCAAGAACTATATCTGGAGTTGTACAAAAACTATTATAGCTTCTACACATGCGGAGAACTGGAGCATTGAGGCCTAGGTTGGTTTTGCGGAATGGAATATGGAGTAATTTTGTGATGGGACGTCTGGGTAGTTTTGAAGGGACTAAATATTGGATACATTCTACTAAATCACTGCACTTAATAAACCCAATTTGCTACTCTGTAAAGGAAAATTAGATCACGCGTACGGCGACGGTCACGCAGTGTCTTTATTTTGAAAAAGTGTAGGCGCTGTACATACGGACAGCGATGACTAATTCCCCTAGAAATAAAAAAAAATATTGGCCATACTATCTGTATATCCTCATACATCAACACATTCTGTATTCCAGGTAATTCATTGGAACTCTCCTCTGAAACATAAAATAAACACTCGAGACGCCAGTTTCTTCCGCGACATCTATCAGTCGTACGTCAACTTCGATGGCTACCTGCTGCGGGAGAAGTTACACCGGTGCTCCTTCATAGAGAATTTTACTATGAAAGTAAGTATTTTTTCAACACACTTACTTGCTCATAAAGTAGCTCTAATTTCACCGCAATTAGGCACATAATGACACCTGTAATCAAACTGTGACTTTTTCATTGCTATTATTCACAAGTTAGTTTTTATTTTATTGGTTGAGTTGCTTTGTTCTTGAAAAAGTTTGAATACAAAAAATATCGTGCTCAATAGTACAAATAAATTAATGTAATTGCTTGCTCATTTCATGCGTATTTAAATAGATAATTTCAACTTGTACGTGTTTAATAAATAAAACTATCACTCAAATATAACTTTTGTTTTCTCTGTAATAAAGAAAACTTTAAATTCCCCATGTTGTACGTGGCTAAAACGCTATCCGCGTTAACACTCGCATGTAGCTTTCGAAGTTCGCCTTCGGCTCTCGTCGAAATTGACAACATAGCTCGTGTTAAAATCTCAACTTTTTATGCTCGACACGAAATGTACTATTTCCCCTCGCCTGTACAATAAAACCTGTACTCCCAATCTACAGGTAAACCAATCAGACCTATGCGTCAGCTTCCGCGCCGCCCAAAAAGTGAAGTTGCGAACACACCTATACTACATGGACTATAGCCATACAGACCAGGACAGCTTCGACGTGACTCTTGCGCTGCAGCTATCCATGGACAGGCTGCAGTTCCTCGAGAGACTGGTCAACTACTGGGAAGGTACGTGGTTGGAACTATGGAGATAAATATTATTGTGTCGTGGTGGCCCAGTGGCTCGCTCGGTTTCTCGTGGTTGCAAGTATCTTTAGGAACGTGAGGTGTGAAGTTGGTGGAGTAACACAATAAAAGTCAAAATGTGGGTACTCACTATTTCTATTGTTCATCACACAAAACACATAAGGAAATAATAGTCAGAAGGAGAATCACAGAGAGCTTAGAGTCACAATAGCAGAAAGGTCTACAGCACAATACACACAGAACAGAAACACAGATATGCATATAGTTCTGGTTCAGATCGCGTTCACAATATTTTAGCGGGAGCGCGGTAGCGGTAGGGCGGTAGCGGTAGCGCGGTAGCGGTAGCGGGAGTTACCGACCGACTAGCGGTGCGTCTCTGCGGGTGGCAGAATATGGTTAGAGGTTCGCGGTGCAGTACCGCAGCAGCAGTTGCGGTAACGTTCAACCAGACATCAGCCGACATTATATCGTATACGATATAAGATGCCGTGAATGTCTGTCAACGGTGTGTTAATGTTATTAAAATAATATATAAATAAATATAACGATATTGTATGTGTATCCTGTATGTTTGTGTATTAAATAAATAAATAAACTATGTGGGTAAATAGTGTACCCTACATATCAATGTGATTTTTTTAAATTCGTATGGACTTTCTAAGTTTAATTTGGACATCGCTGAAAACGGTGAAGGAAAACGTCGTGAGGAAACCTGGACTTATAGTGAGTTTATTATAAGATTGTGCTCCATTGGTGTAATTGCTGCAAGGCGTTCCAGTGTGAGGATAAACTAATCTATACAAATAAATCAAATTGAAGTGTCTGTATCACATCTCATCATCGGCCTATTAATGTTCCCACTGCTGGGACACAGGCCTCCTCTCTGTGAGAGGGAATGGGCCGTAATCCACCACGCGGGCCCAGTGCGGGTTAGTGGATGTCACATGTCTTAAATTTTTGGTTCTAGGACATGCCGGTTTCCTCACGATGTTTTCCTTCACCGTTTTGAGAGCAGTGGTGGTGAAATAATTTACACAAAGTAAAGCGCCTGCCTAGGCTCGAACCCACGACCTACAACTTGTAAGTCGCGGCCGATACCACTGGGCCACCACTGCTCACCCACTGGGCCACCACTGCTCACACACTGCTCAAGTGTCTGTATGTAATATCATACAACGTTTTATTGAATGCACGTATTACGTACAACGTTTTATTGCATCACAAAAATTGCTTGTTTGTTGTTAGTAACGACAAACGACAAATAAGCAATTTTTATGATTTTTGTCTGTCTGTCTGTTTGTTCCGGGTAATCCTCGAAACGGCTGGACCGATTTTGACGGGGCTTTCACTGGTAGATAGCTGATGTAATAATGTGAATAACGAGTAACATAGGCTACGTTTGAACACGAGAAAATTCATAGTTCCGGCGGGAAACTAAAAAAATAAAAATATATTTTTTACGAGTTTGACGCGGACGAAGTCGCGGGCAACAGCTAGTAATAAATAAAATGAATAAATTATTTAGAAGGGATTTACCTATTTTGTAGAAGGGAAACTCGGCGTATACACCTCGAAGATGAAAAAAAAGAACAAACCGACATCCAAAACAAAACACTCAAACCGAAAAATAACTTTCTTTTCCGATATCGGTGTCTTTGGTGATAGTTTTCCGTTTTTCGACAACCACTTCGGAAAAGAATGTTATTTTTCGCTATGCAATGTTTTGTTTTGGAAGTCGGTTTGATTATTTTCTTAAAAAGTCTATTTTTTAGTTTAGGTAGGTACCTCCAATTACCATGAAAGTCCAATTTATAGTCAAAGTACATCTCATGACGATTCCAATAAGCCCAAACTCGACTAGGATACATTGCTTTCTTTCGGAGTTGCAGAGGTCGGTTAGTCGGTTAACATCGAGATATCTTATACCCGTGACATACTTAGCATTAAGGAGTTCCAGTGGCCATCTGTGGTCTTCTTCATCAGTTCCACTTCACCAAATGATACTTTCTGAGTGCAAATGATTGCATTGTTCATGAAAAAACTAAAACCGCTATATGTATACCTATAATATATGAGGAGTTCCCTCGATTTTTCCAGGATCCTATCATCAAATCCTGACCTGATGGCCATGGGACCCCCTGGGAAGTAAACCCTTTCAAACAAAAGTAGAATTTACCAAATTGTTCCAGGCGTCTTTGGGTAATCTGGGAACATACATTAAAAAAAGATACCGATGAATAGAGAACCTCCTCCTTTTTTTGAAGTCGGTTAAAATATGTAAAATGTATAAACCTCACCTTTGTTGTATCAGTTGTTAACATCACACAATCCCCATACTGGTAATAATTATCTAAGTAGATTTTAGAAGAAGTTGGAAATGGAGTTTCTTGTGCGTTCTTCTCCATAACAAGCTACTTTCCGAATGCACGGTAGAGTAAATTTTTATTACTTGTACATTTTTTATTTACATTTAATTTTTGACGTTCAAAAGTGCCGCTTATTGGCTTAATTGAAATAAATATATTTGACTTTGACTTTGATTTTGAAGTTAAGTTATCCTACCTACCAACTGTAAATCTACCATTTACTGTACCTATATGTCGTCTATTGACTTGTGTGTGGCCTGGCAGTTGAGTGTGTCATGCTCTCTCTAATGCCTCTTTGATGGTGGCACAAGTGTGTTAGATCATTCGGTTCCCTTTATGATGGTTGAGCTGAGTGGTGCCAATCCATGCGTCATGTTTGTGAACGGGCGCCATCAGTTGGGATTGGTCATAACTTAGCTGCCTCGGCCTGTTTTTAATTACTTATTGTATTTTTGAATTGTTGATTTTACTCTAGACGCTTTTGTGTGCACGTCTTTTTTTTACATCGTTCTCACATAATTTGTAATTTGCCATCAAGAATGATGTTACCAAATACTTGTAATTAAAACAGTGAAAGAAGTGTCCGTGTAGTTTGCACATTATTTTCCATTGAGACACAATGACGCTTGTGAATGTGCAACTAGATTCATCTTTTGTTTGACAATTCAAAAGTATATTTAAATGGTTTAGTTGATTTTGATTTTGATCTGGACTCCATGCTGCTGCTGATAAAATCCTGTTGGAACACTCCAAACACACTGCTCAACAGAGGCGTTAAACCCAAGCTAGGCTTGCACTTGAATCCACTAAATTAACGATGCTGTCAAGTGTACCCATTAGTTACAAACGTTTTTTTTTGACATCGTTATATTAGTACATTACTGCAGCGGCCAGCAAAAGAGGCATTGATGGACGAACGTGTAAATGTGGGCCGAGGCGAAGCCGAGGCACACATACGTAAGTCCATCAATGCCTAGTTGTGGCCAAGGCTTGTATAGTACTTTTCTCAAATAATGCGCGGAAATTAAAACTAAGTAGCACCTAGAACTCATTTTGTCAAAATCAATGACGAGCAACAATAATTGTTCCCGCGTTAGTGTTCTTTTGTTTTTTTTTCAATAAACAGCGTTCTATATGCAAGCCAGTTCGAAATTTAAATACAACCTTTGATAATTTACCTCCTTGGTTGCCATGTTTCAGAGTAAAGGATCGTTCCATTTTTAAATAACACGACAGATATGTGTTTACTATGTAATTTATTTGGCCGCTAGACACGACAGATATGGATTTTCATACAACTTTTGCCGGCCGCTGCTCGCATGTATATTGCCAGTACAGGAATTTCGATTTATCTCGAAGAAGGTTGTCAAAATAATGCTCACATTTCCAAGCATGTTTGAGAAAAATATATTAACATATGCATTAACTATGAATATTCTAAAAAAAAAAAAACAAACCTATATACAAATACTTAGAAGGGGAGAGGGAAAATAATAATAATAATAATAATAATTTATTCTTCAAAAAGTACAAAAGCGTTACAAGAAACAACATTTACATCTATGTTAGTGAGGTGAATGTACAGAGTCATATTAATTTGAAACAACGACTCCCAAACTGAGACATACTCGTATCTTGGGTAGTCGGCGGTGGGCCGTTTTAGATGTCTTATACATATCACCGTCTTATTTAGTGCTAAAATATCACACATAACAATCCTTCCAATTAGTCAATTAGCAACTTTACAAAATAATGTGTATGTTTCGTGTTAAATTGTTATTATTTAAAATTCAGATACTTTTATTTTACTATTACAATAAGTTTTTCAGACTCTTCATAACTTAACAACTTCAACCAATTAGTTAATTTCTCTTTAAAATTATGCTTATTTAGTTTGTATAGTGAGATCCTTTTGTTAATTTCATTGTAAAGCCTAGAGCTCAATGCGTTATATTGTCGTTGCGCGAAAGCCGTTCTACATTGCACAGAGGGACAAACAAGCGCACCACTTCGTTTTTTCAAACCTTCCTTATTTAGGGGAAGTAGTGAGTGTCGCCGAAGCATCGTACGGAGAATAAACAGCTGTCGCACCGTCAACACCTTGCACTCCCTGTATAGTTCTGTGGTAGAATAGTCACGCGGCTTACCATACATGACCTTGAGAATAGACCTCTGTGCCCTCTCCAATTTCAAAAACATAGTTTTGTAAGTTCCACCCCACGCAGGCACACAATAACCCAATATTGACTGACATAGTGTAAGATAGACTGTATGCAATACCGTACGGTCGGCAGAGTTACGAAGATTTTTAAAAACGTACAGTAGTTTTCTGACACGACCGGTGAGGGTTTCCACTTGTGGACGCCAGTCCAATCGTTCATCAATTAAAACACCAAGATACCAAATGGCTCATAGTGCATCAAAAAATTCTTCCACATCGATGTCAATGGGAAACGTGCCCAGAACGCTGGCAGCGTTGCCACGTTGGATGGCAATGTGGTTTTTTTTGGCGGGATTTTTTCGAGTGATGTTCAGCGGCTGTTAATATTATTTGCGAATTGATTTCTAGTGGATAGTGTGATATAAAATTGGTGTAGTTTTGTGTCTCAACTGTCTACGCAACTGGACCATATGTGAAATCATTGACAGAAGCGATCTCGGGATAGTGGAGCGGAGTATTTTATTGTAGTATTTACTACCTCTGCAAAGCTTACTGGGAAGGCTGACTCGATACAATTTGCTGCCAAACACTCCAAAAAACATTATAATCTGTAACATCCGCATTCTAATGCATACTAAAGAAAGTTAAAACCCATATTTATGTATCCGACTGAAAGACTCGTATGAAAAAAAAAAAAAAAAAGTAAAGGATGGCAATGCTGATTCTCTGGCCGAATAAAAGGTCAGCCCTCTGGTCACGTGAAGATTCGACGAGTTTTGTGCTAATTTCTCGAAAAACTTGATGCGCACTCGGACCCCATGGACCTAATGTTTCATCCCCAAACGGCTCAAACATATAACTTCCAATAAGGTTGTTATATTATAGTGATTAATTGCTTGTTTTAATTTGACAGGTCCACTCAGTGTTGCCATATACTTATCAGACTGTGAGGTGACAAGACTGTGGAGTTTCATCGGCGACTGGTCCGATACTCTTAGGGATAGGAAGAATATTGGATATCATCTTGTGTTTAAGCATGATAAGGTAAGCTAAATATCATTTTTAGGGTTCCGTAGCCAAATGGCAAAAAACGGAACCCTTATGGATTCGTCATGTCTATCTGTCAGTCTGTTCGTCCCTCCGTATGTCACAGCCACTTTTTTCCGAAACTATAAGAACTATGCTGTTGAAACTTGGTAAGTAGATGTATTCTGTGAACCGCATTAAGATTTTCACACAAAAATAGAAAAAAAAACAATCAATTTTGGGGGTTCCCCATACTTAGAAATGAAATTCAATTTTTTTTTTCTCATACCCATACGTGTGGGGTATCTATGGATAGGTCTTCAAAAATTATATTGAGGTTCCTAATATATTTTTTTCATAAACTGAATAGTTTGCCCGAGAGACACTTCCAAATTAGTAAAATTTGTGTCCTCCCCCTGTAACTTCTAAAATAGGAGAATGATAAAACTAAAAAAAAATATATGATGTACATTACCATGTAAACTTCCACCGAAAAGTTGGTTTGAACGAGATCTAGTAAGTAGTTTTTTTTTAATACGTCATAAATCGTAAACCGCAATTTACCAAGTACGGAACACTTCGTGCGCGAGTCCGACTCGCACTAGGCCGGTTTTTTATTTGATTTTCGTACGTAATAAAAGCAGTCATAAAATTACATGTTTTTCATGGTACTAAATACTTGAGTTTTACCGCAGAGGCTTTTAGAGCTCAGTATTCAATGTTGATTTCAAACTGTCTTGTCAAACCTTATCCATAATTTCGGAATAATGCCAGTATTGTCCTTTTTTAGGGTTCCGTACCCAAAGGATAAAAACGGGACCCTATTACTAAGACTCCACTGTCCGTCTGTCTGTCTGTCACTAGGCTGTATCTCAAGAACCGTGATAGCTAGACAGTTGAAATTTTCACAGATGATGTATTTCTGTTGCCGCTATAACAACAAATACTAAAAACACATTAAAATAAATATTTAAGTGGGGCTCCCATACAACAAACGTGATTTTTTTGTTATTAAATTATTTTAGTTCGACTCGCTTGTTAACCAAGGTCTACGGAAGTCTCAAAGTACTCCAAACGAGGTGTTTCAAGACACTTTCGAAGGAAATAATAGATAAATAAAGAACGAATAGCTACATCGTACTAAGGAACGTCCTCACTGGGACGTACGGACCTACTTTCGTGAGCATTTGTAAACAAGCAATCGTAGGCGAGCAACAAATGCTTCCCAGCGAGCCCAGCATTCACTTTCGAGCAAAACTATGAAGGTTCGAGTCGAACATTTCTTGCGAGCTTGGAGCATTCAAATACAAAATCTCGTTAAATGTCATTCATTTCAAATTGTTCGATAGCGGTCGGTCACTTAAGATCAAGGAATTGCTCCTTGCTTTACAAATGTGGCCAATCCCACCAACCACCCATGGGCCACCGACATCTTGTCATATGGGCCGAAACTCAAGGAGGCGGCTGCGGACATAGCCCGCCAAGTAGGTGCGCTATCACGGCAGTCGCTTCGTGACTCCTTTACAAATCTCGTCCTGTCCCCTTTGCGCCTTTCTCCCCATTCTGGGGCGGCCGTTAGCGTCGTACCCCGCTCTTGGGTATAGATGATACAGTACGCCTTCGCTGCCGTCGTGTACCTAACCCTTATCTTGTGAGGGACGCCGAGGGAAAAACCAATATATAAACAAACATAATAATCACAGAAATAAAAGAAACAAAATCAGACAATAACAACAAAACAGAGAAGCTATACAAGTTAAAGGTTTTTTTTGTTTTCCAATTTCTCTTTTTCTTTCTACTTTCCTCTGTATACCAATTCTTTTGTATACAATACCTTTTTTTTTAACTTAACCTAATCCGAAGCTTCTTCTTCACTCCTCTCGTCCTCCAGACAGCTCCGAGTGGCCAGTATTATTCCTACATACATACTCATTTATTTCATTATCTGAGTACTCCTTTCGAGCGTTTTATTTGCGCGAATGCGAGACGTTTCCGCGACGTCCACACCGGCCGAACTTCGCGCTTGCGTGTAAGCTTTGTAACGCTCGGCTCAACGTCAACATCACTCGAATATTCGACGTCGAATGCTCATTACACGTGAGTGAATGCTCTCAGTGAGGACGTTCCTTTAGGAAATAAATAACCTTATTTGTTTGCTAATAATTCGTAAATATAATTATTGTTTGCACGTAAGTGCACTATAATACTCACAATGGATCTTTGCGTGTCTGAATTGGCTGCAAGACCCTGCGCAGTAGATATTTTTTTGTCAATTTTGGAGGGGAAGATAGCATTGTATAACTGTCTCTTTCACTCGTTTACGTTTGTCACGTCATCCTATCTCGCTTACTCTGTGCAGTATACTCGATGACTAAACTATTTCTTGCGCAATAGTTGGCAGCGCCAACTTCGGCGACACAAAGATCCGCTGTGACTATTTTTTTTTTTTTCTCTCAACTGTCTCCATAACTTAGTTCTCTAGAACGTTATAAAAATATACCGCTATACTGTCTTGTATTGTTCTATCTCTTCATTTCTCCATTAACACAAGGCCTTGTTTGTACAGGTGCACTACCCAGTGAATTATCTACGGAACGTAGCGCTAGAGAACGTGAACACTCCGTACGTGTTCCTAATGGACGTCGACTTCGTTCCCATGGCGGGCCTGTACGACCATCTGCGGAGCGCCATCCAGCTCGTCAACCCTTATCCGCAGAAGAAGGTAAGTTGTTGAACAAATATCTACTGTAAGGGTGTGGAAATAAGGTCTATTTTATAAGTGTACCAGTGAACTATGTTCGTAACGTAGCGCTAGAGAACGTGAACACTCCGTACGCGTTCCTCTATCTTTTCTTTGCTCAACTAAGTGAGAGAAAGTTAATTTGAATGTTATAAATAAATTATTTACGAGTATTTCTTTTCGGTTCGAAAGTGCCTAGTGGTAGCAGCGTTCGAGACCACCCGCTACCGCACGTCCGTCCCGCGCAGCAAGTCGGCGCTACTGGCCCGGCTGGCGAGCTCAGCGCGCGGTCACACGGGCGACGTGCAACCGTTCCGCGCGCGCGAGTGGCCCCGCGGACACCGCGCCACCAACTACTCGCGCTGGGTCAACGCCACCGCGCCCTACGAGGTACTGTAACACTAGCTCAGCGCGCGGTCACACGGGCGACGTGCAACCGTTCCGCGCGCGCGAGTGGCCCCGCGGACACCGCGCCACCAACTACTCGCGCTGGGTCAACGCCACCGCGCCCTACGAGGTACTGTAACACTAGCTCAGCGCGCGGTCACACGGGCGACGTGCAACCGTTCCGCGCGCGCGAGTGGCCCCGCGGACACCGCGCCACCAACTACTCGCGCTGGGTCAACGCCACCGCGCCCTACGAGGTACTGTAACACTAGCTCAGCGCGCGGTCACACGGGCGACGTGACCCTTTCCGCGCGCGCGCGTGGCCCCGCGGACACCGCGCCACCAACTACTCGCGCTGGGTCAACGCCACCGCGCCCTACGAGGTACTGTAACACTAGCTCAGCGCGCGGTCACACGGGCGACGTGCAACCGTTCCGCGCGCGCGAGTGGCCCCGCGGACACCGCGCCACCAACTACTCGCGCTGGGTCATCGCCACCGCGCCCTACGAGGTACTGTAACACTAGCTCAGCGCGCGGTCACACGGGCGACGTGCAACCGTTCCGCGCGCGCGAGTGGCCCCGCGGACACCGCGCCACCAACTACTCGCGCTGGGTCAACGCCACCGCGCCCTACGAGGTACTGTAACACTAGCTCAGCGCGCGGTCACACGGGCGACGTGCAACAGTTCCGCGCGCGCGAGTGTCACCGCGCCACCAACTACTCGCGCTGGGTCAACGCCACCGCGCCCTACGAGGTACTGTAACACTAGCTCAGCGCGCGGTCACACGGGCGACGTGACCCTTTCCGCGCGCGCGCGTGGCCCCGCGGACACCGCGCCACCAACTACTCGCGCTGGGTCAACGCCACCGCGCCCTACGAGGTACTGTAACACTAGCTCAGCGCGCGGTCACACGGGCGACGTGCAACCGTTCCGCGCGCGCGAGTGGCCCCGCGGACACCGCGCCACCAACTACTCGCGCTGGGTCATCGCCACCGCGCCCTACGAGGTACTGTAACACTAGCTCAGCGCGCGGTCACACGGGCGACGTGCAACCGTTCCGCGCGCGCGAGTGGCCCCGCGGACACCGCGCCACCAACTACTCGCGCTGGGTCAACGCCACCGCGCCCTACGAGGTACTGTAACACTAGCTCAGCGCGCGGTCACACGGGCGACGTGCAACAGTTCCGCGCGCGCGAGTGTCACCGCGCCACCAACTACTCGCGCTGGGTCAACGCCACCGCGCCCTACGAGGTACTGTAACACTAGCTCAGCGCGCGGTCACACGGGCGACGTGCAACCGTTCCGCGCGCGCGAGTGGCCCCGCGGACACCGCGCCACCAACTACTCGCGCTGGGTCAACGCCACCGCGCCCTACGAGGTACTGTAACACTAGCTCAGCGCGCGGTCACACGGGCGACGTGCAACCGTTCCGCGCGCGCGAGTGGCCCCGCGGACACCGCGCCACCAACTACTCGCGCTGGTTTAGGGTTCCCGAAGGGTCCAAACGGAGCCCTATTGCTGTCACTCACGTGTCCGTCTGTCCGTCTGTCACACAGGTTTTACAGCCAAACGGTTGGAGCTACAGTCTTCAAATTTTCACAGTATAAGCATCTTGTTGACCCAAAGCCATACAAATTGTATTTTTTTTTAATATTTTTTAGGGGGCTCCCATACAGTATAAGGGGGCGTGAAATAAAAATGTTGACCTACCCCATTGAGTGGGGTATCTTGAGTAGATAAATACTGTATTTTTTGTTTGAAAAAATATTGGAAAACAAAGGAATAAGAAGCCACCAAAGTCAGCATATTTTTCAAAATATTGTTCCGAAGAATTTTTAACTTCCCATTGACCTATGAACTTGAAATTTGGTGATAATGTTTATTATTACGTTTATTTTACTAAGAAATACCAATATATTAATAATTCGGACTCGCACTTGACCGGTTTTTTAAGGATGCCGCGATTTCTGTTACTATTTAAAAGGACCGACAGGTCCTTTGAACGGTAGATACCCTCCCAAGGGTAGCCTGACGGGCCACAAATGTCTGTCGAACCTCGAAAAACATTCATTTCATCAAAATTATTTTTTATTTCAGGTTGAATGGCAGTCGGACTACGAGCCGTACCTAGTCGTTCACAGATCTGTGCCTAAATACGACACCAGATTCTCTGGTTTTGGTTGGAACAAGGTAAATATTGTACTATCGATTGTGTATCTATATATATAAAATTAATCCCTATTTCCCTTGGTCACGGCATCACGCGTGAACGGCTGGACCAGTTTCGCTTATTCTTTTTTTGTTGTGTTTCTGATTGTTAGGAGAAGGTACTTATGAAAAAAAAATAAGAAAAAAAAATTGGTACCTTACCTACATAGGTAGGGTAGGGTAGGTAGGGTAGGGTAGGTAGGGTTGGGTAGGGTAGGGTAGGTAGGGTAGGTAGGGTAGGGTAGTTAGGGTACATGAAAGTTTGGTGTTTTTATGGCAAAACAAAGTTTGCCGGGTCAGCTAGTACTTAATTTTTTTATCTAGGGTTGGGACCTTGGGTCTGGCTGGCCCTATATTTTATTTTTTTGCGTTTATTAATGCTCATGCATACTGCACTACCACGGGGAGATAATGCAGTTTTGTGGGACTCTATAACCCACTAAAACTCCACGGTGTCCTCCATTGCCGCTTATGGCGGGAACACGGGCACGCGTTAACACTCACCGCATACCCGCCGAGGCTGTCCGTCACCGGACCCTCCTCGGGGGAGTACCCCCCATCACCGGCGCACCAGAACACACGTACGCCGTGACCACCCCAGGGATCAAATCAGCTCATGGGTGCCAGACGACCCCGTGTATGGCACCCTTGGTCCCCCTGTGACGGGTCAAGGGCAATGGCCCCGCTACCTACCATTTTGCGGCCGCAGGGTATAGGGAGAGCGGCTAACGCTATACCGACACTCCTCTTCCCCTGCGGCCCCACCATCAAAAAAAAAAAAATACAAAAATGTTTATTTCGTTATTACACGTTATACAATGGTATACAGTTGGTGGCGTCCCCTTTTAAGCATATAGATGCCTGTACCAGGAGGCGCCGCTCTACCACCACCAACCACCACCATACCATACCGCTCTACCATATCCGGAATCAGACGGTGACGACCCCGTCTTAGGCCGCGGAAGGTAGGGAGAGCGGCACTCCCCTCCCGCCGCGGTCTCCAACCCTCAGCCGCGATATCGTATGGGACCTGGGACGCTCCATAAGACATCGCGGCCCACCTCAGTTGCGATGTCGCCTTTTACCAAGCGGCACCGCAACCTACTAGTTGGCCGCTACGTCGTCGTCTTAATCGGCAGAAGCCCTGACGAGTGGCCTGTCCTCGGGTGCCTCTTCGCTTCACCGTGGGTTACTGAGCCCCCCCCCCCCCGCCGCGACAATGCGGGCACCCACCGGGGGGATGGGTCTGGCTGGCCTAGAGAACCGACAATCTCGATTTATTGTAAAAGTGCAAGAAACAAAAAATATACTACTTTCTGATATCACTAAGGCCCGATTTTTCAATAGTCTGTTAACTTTTAACTGAGGAATAAAAATGGCGGTTTGACAGCTTTTGTATAGAAAATATGTCAAACGGGCATTTTTAATAATTTCAATCTTTTAAATACATTTGTCAAGATTTAAGACAACGGACAACTCTTCATGAAATTCTTAAACTATTTCCGGTAACATTTTGCCAGTTATTTACGGCACTAGTTATCTTTTAAAGAAGTTGGTTAAAAATTTTAATTGTTATATTTTTCCAGAAGGAGAGCAGTGGTGGCCCAGTGGCTTTTCATTGGCCGCGACTTACAAGTTGTAGATCGTGGCTTCGAACCCAGGCAGACGTTTTCTTTGTGTAAATTATTTCATCACCACTGCTCTCATAACGGTGAAGGAAAACATCGTGAGTGTCTTAGAACCAAAAATTCGAAGACATGTGACATCCACCACCCCGTACTGGGCCCGCGTGGTGGATTACGGCCCATTCCCTCTCTCACAGAGAGGAGGCCTGTGTCCCAGCAGTGGGAACATTAATAGGCTGATGATGATGATGATTTTCCCAGGTGTCCCACAGCGTAGAACTCCGAGCCCAGGGCTACCACTGCGTAGTGTTACCGGGCGCGTTCGTGCTGCACACTCCGCACGCGCCCTCGCAGGACATCACCGCCTTCCGCGCCGACCCGCACTATCGCATGTGAGTACTTCTGCTTCGTGTCGCTGGCACGACTGTCGTTCGTGCTGCACACTCCGCACGCGCCCTCGCAGGACATCACCGCCTTCCGCGCCGACCCGCACTATCGCATGTGAGTACTTCTGCTTCGTGTCGCTGGCACGACTGTCGTTCGTGCTGCACACTCCGCACGCGCCCTCGCAGGACATCACCGCCTTCCGCGCCGACCCGCACTATCGCATGTGAGTACTTCTGCTTCGTGTCGCTGGCACGACTGTCGTTCGTGCTGCACACTCCGCACGCGCCCTCGCAGGACATCACCGCCTTCCGCGCCGACCCGCACTATCGCATGTGAGTACTTCTGCTTCGTGTCGCTGGCACGACTGTCGTTCGTGCTGCACACTCCGCACGCGCCCTCGCAGGACATCACCGCCTTCCGCGCCGACCCGCACTATCGCATGTGAGTACTTCTGCTTCGTGTCGCTGGCACGACTGTCGTTCGTGCTGCACACTCCGCACGCGCCCTCGCAGGACATCACCGCCTTCCGCGCCGACCCGCACTATCGCATGTGAGTACTTCTGCTTCGTGTCGCTGGCACGACTGTCGTTCGTGCTGCACACTCCGCACGCGCCCTCGCAGGACATCACCGCCTTCCGCGCCGACCCGCACTATCGCATGTGAGTACTTCTGCTTCGTGTCGCTGGCACGACTGTCGTTCGTGCTGCACACTCCGCACGCGCCCTCGCAGGACATCACCGCCTTCCGCGCCGACCCGCACTATCGCATGTGAGTACTTCTGCTTCGTGTCGCTGGCACGACTGTCGTTCGTGCTGCACACTCCGCACGCGCCCTCGCAGGACATCACCGCCTTCCGCGCCGACCCGCACTATCGCATGTGAGTACTTCTGCTTCGTGTCGCTGGCACGACTGTCGTTCGTGCTGCACACTCCGCACGCGCCCTCGCAGGACATCACCGCCTTCCGCGCCGACCCGCACTATCGCATGTGAGTACTTCTGCTTCGTGTCGCTGGCACGACTGTCGTTCGTGCTGCACACTCCGCACGCGCCCTCGCAGGACATCACCGCCTTCCGCGCCGACCCGCACTATCGCATGTGAGTACTTCTGCTTCGTGTCGCTGGCACGACTGTCGTTCGTGCTGCACACTCCGCACGCGCCCTCGCAGGACATCACCGCCTTCCGCGCCGACCCGCACTATCGCATGTGAGTACTTCTGCTTCGTGTCGCTGGCACGACTGTCGTTCGTGCTGCACACTCCGCACGCGCCCTCGCAGGACATCACCGCCTTCCGCGCCGACCCGCACTATCGCATGTGAGTACTTCTGCTTCGTGTCGCTGGCACGACTGTCGTTCGTGCTGCACACTCCGCACGCGCCCTCGCAGGACATCACCGCCTTCCGCGCCGACCCGCACTATCGCATGTGAGTACTTCTGCTTCGTGTCGCTGGCACGACTGTCGTTCGTGCTGCACACTCCGCACGCGCCCTCGCAGGACATCACCGCCTTCCGCGCCGACCCGCACTATCGCATGTGAGTACTTCTGCTTCGTGTCGCTGGCACGACTGTCGTTCGTGCTGCACACTCCGCACGCGCCCTCGCAGGACATCACCGCCTTCCGCGCCGACCCGCACTATCGCATGTGAGTACTTCTGCTTCGTGTCGCTGGCACGACTGTCGTTCGTGCTGCACACTCCGCACGCGCCCTCGCAGGACATCACCGCCTTCCGCGCCGACCCGCACTATCGCATGTGAGTACTTCTTCATCTTCGCTGATCCCTACTACAGGGGCCTTACTCTGACGTGTCAAAACTATCATGGTTCTACTATGAAAGATAGACGGAGCTATACAGAACGAAGAGTACTATCCCTTTTTACTACGACTGCCCAAAAAAGGGAGTGTTATGTTTTCAGGGTTCATGTATGTTTGTAAGTTTCTTTATTCCTCCGTAACTTCTAAACGGCTTAACCGATATCAATGTATGTAGTATCGTTAGAAGCCTTGCGTTATACTTGCGGGTAACATAGGCTGGTGAACATTAAAAAAAATATAATGAGTGAGCCATGGTTGATGAATAAAAACGGATATAGATTTTTCATAAAATATTTGATTACTTATAATATCATCGCGTAGAATTTGCTTAGTACATAATAAAAATATATAACAGAACTATTTAATAACCCGTAGGAAAACAAAAAAAATGTTAGTACGTTTGCAAAAATATAGTTTTTTTACTAAAAGGTATGAAATAAAAAACATAAAAAAACATATTAAAAAACACGCCTGCCTTGTCAAAAAGTGACGGATCCTTGGAACAGTTCTTTACTGTCTCCCGACTTCGCTGAAAAGATTAGTTTTCAGTCATTTAGCTTGTTTTTATTTATTTAATTCACTTTTTGACAAGGCAGGCGTGTTTATTAATTTGTTTAATTATTTATTTATTTTCACAGTGAAGTATTTATGATGGCGTTGACCCGCTATAGTATGACTCCACGTCCTATCGTGTAACGGAGACGGTTCTTGAGGTAGAGCTAGCTCAAACTAGACTTAGGAATCTGAACTACATAATAATATATCCGATAAGACAATTTTGTATTACAAAAAAAAAAAAAAAAGGTCAACGGGATGTAAGGTTTTGATTCCCTCACGATTCGTCAAATATGCGATATAAACGGCTGTATCTTTTAATTGCGTTGATTTAGAAGTTTGATTGTTTTACAGTTCCAAGAGATCGAAGACGTGAGTATAGAATATTAATTAAACTTGATACATACACGCGTCTCAAACAAAAATGTCTTGACTTGACTTGACTTGTATCTTTTAATTGCGTTGATTTAGAAGTTTGATTGTTTTGCAGTTCCAAGAGATCGAAGACGTGAGTATAGCATATTAATTAAACTTGATACATACACGCGTCTCAAACAAAAATGTCTTGACTTGACTTGACTTGTATCTTTTAATTGCGTTGATTTAGAAGTTTGATTGTTTTACAGTTCCAAGAGATCGAAGACGTGAGTATAGAATATTAATTAGAACTTGATACATACACGCGTTCCAGAGAAAAATGTCTTGACTTGACTTGTATCTTTTAATTGCGTTGATTTAGAAGTTTGATTGTTTTACAGTTCCAACAGATCGAAGACTTGAGTATAGAATATTAATTAAACTTGATACATAAACGCGTTCCAGATAAAAATGTCTTGACTTGACTTGACTTGTATCTTTTAATTGCGTTGATTTAGAAGTTTGATTGTTTTACAGTTCCAAGAGATCGTAGACGTGAGTATAGAATATTAATTAAACTTGATACATACACGCGTTCCAGAGAAAAATGTCTTGACTTGACTTGACTTGTATCTTTTAATTGCGTTGATTTAGAAGTTTGATTGTTTTACAGTTCCAAGTGATGGAAGACGTGAGTATAGAATATTAATTAAACTTGATACATACACGCGTTCCAGAGAAAAATGTCTTGACTTGACTTGTATCTTTTAATTGCGTTGATTTAGAAGTTTGATTGTTTTACAGTTCCAACAGATCGAAGACTTGAGTATAGAATATTAATTAAACTTGATACATACACGCGTTCCAGATAAAAATGTCTTGACTTGACTTGACTTGTATCTTTTAATTGCGTTGATTTAGAAGTTTGATTGTTTTACAGTTCCAAGAGATCGAAGACGTGAGTATATAATATTAATTAGAACTTGATACATACACGCGTTCCGGAGAAAAAGGTCTTGACACACGGACAGACAGACAATGAAGTGATCCTATTAGGGATCCTTATTTTCCTTTTGATGATCGGAACCCTAAAAAAGACCTAAAAGTTAAAGGAGATGTTTGATTTTGGGCCAACACTATGTACACTACATAGATAAATAGGATAAAAATAGAGGAATGCGATAAAAATACTAACAAATTAAATTGAAGAAGTACAAACATACGTACAAAAATTATAATTTGAAATGTTTTTTAATTCTGAACCCTATTTTTAGGCCAGCCGTGACAGTTATATTTGACATGACGTTTGACGACTTTGACAGCTTTAAGAAGTGACGTCTTTGAGTCTTTCTCTGCTTTGGCTTTGAATTGGATATGTTTCAGAGTGTTTAGTAATTGTTTTAGTTTTGCAACCCAGTTTACTACTACGGACATTGATTGATTGCTTCTCTGTTGCAATTGAATTCGTGTTGTTTGTTTTAACGAAGATATAACGATGACACTTCAATCAAATGCCATTGTCAAAATGACATTTTTCGCATACTGCTGATCTGATCCACCATGTATTTTGTGTTGTGTTGCTGTTGAGTTCGGAGATAATTAAAAGTTCCTTTACTCAATATAATAAATTTATTGAAGGCAAGGCAATGTTTACACAATGAACGTTGCAGAAAGAAGGGAAATGGCCGACAAATAGTGTTGCCAGCTCAACGTAAATTTATGGTTCTTAACATAAGTTGGGGCGGCCAAAATGCCCTTAAATTCGGTAAAACAGAATATTACATCAAAGTGATAATTCTACTAAATTAATGAAAGTTGATTTTGACTCTATTATTTATAAATGAAAAATAAACAAAAAAATGAAGTTACATAATTACACAACTATAATGATGCGTGGAAACAAGTATCACGCTATGATAAAAGCTAACTTAATAATTTAAGATATCGATATAAGATAAAGATGAATTGAAGTAATACCTAGTACATATAGCAAGAACAGCTAATGTCCATGTTATTATTAATCCTCTATGGGTAAAATAACTACTTTAGACACAGCTCTTGTATGTAACTTGCCATCAGCTGTTCTTACCTCTATGACACGAACCATCTTATCTAATCCTACAAACACCTTTGAGACTCTACCTGTAGGCCATTGAAAGGGTGGAGTGTTTGGATGCCGTAGGAGTACCAACATACCTTCTTTGATATTAGGGTATTCCTTATACCACTTGGTACGCTTATTTAACAATGACAAATATTCATTTGACCATGCCCTCCAAAAATGTTGTCGTATCTGCTCACAACATCTCCAAAGGCGTATTCTATTTGCAGGAATCTCCGTCAGATCTTCTTCAGGGTAGGAACAGGGCGCACAACCAATGAGGAAATGTCCTGGCGTTAGATATGAATAATCAGAAGTATCTTGAGATAACGGAACTAATGGTCGTGAATTTAATATGGACTCTATCTGACATAAAACCGTCTGAAATTGTTCGTAAGTTAGTAATCTAGAACCGTTAATCCTTTTTAGATGAAATTTGGCTGATTTCACGGCAGATTCCCACAAACCACCGTGATTCGGGCTGTATGCGGGTATGAATTTAAATTGTATGCCCTTAACTGATGCAAAATCTTGAACTTTATTTTGAAAATTATTATTATTATGTAATTGATAGAGCTCTCGTAGTTTATTATTGGCTCCCTTAAACGTGGAAGCATTGTCACAATGTATAATAGAAGGCAATCCTCTGCGAGAAATAAACCTCTTTAATGCCGCTAGAAAGGCCTCCGTGGTCAAATCTGAAACTATTTCAAAGTGTAGTGCCTTTGTTATGAAGCAAACAAATACGACAACATATCCCTTCGATATCACGCTTCGTCTTAATGATGATTGTTTTACCTCAAAAGGTCCACAGTAGTCCAAACCCACTCTTTCAAAGGCTCTACCTGGAGTGACTCTATCACGCGGCAGAGAACCCATAAGTTGCTCTGCGCCTTTAGCTTTGTGTCTTAGACAGACAATACACTTGTGCAAGACACTTTTTATCTCGCGTATACCATTAACAATATGGTATTTTTGAGACAAGTTACTAAATAGCAATTTTAAACCACCGTGTAATAATGATAGGTGCTCATTTTGTATTATAATTCTAGTTAAATGGCATTTGCTCGGTAGGATAACTGGAAATTTTCTTGCAAAGGGAAAGGTTTGAATTTTGTAGCCTGCCCCCTACGCGGAGAAGGCCATCTCCATCAATGAATGGATGTAATAATTTTAAATTTGAATTAATTTGTTTTTTGTTTTCTAAAATTTGAATCTCATTCCGAAAATAGAAATTTTGAACACCCTTAATTGCAATATTTAACGCTGATTTTAATTCCTTTGCAGTAAAATTCCCAGTATCGGTTCCAACGCGCCTGCACCTTTTAATAAATCGTAAAACATACGAAATTACTCTTTGCATTTTATAGAGACTAGAAAATTTTGTAAATAATGGAAAAGTACATTCGTCATCATTAACACTATGATTGACGTTTACAGTTGCTCTACATGACAAAGTTAATTTGAGTTTACATTTAAACGAAATGAAATTATTGAAAATTAACAATAAAAACGGTTCCTATATTTTAAAGCGATTTTTACATATAGTGTACCTACATAGTGCTGGCTCAGGCTCACGCACCGATTTCTCCGTCAATTGTGAAAATTATTTTTTTTGTTTGAAAGCGTATGTTTCGAAATTGGTCCCATTTTAATTTGTCGAAGATCTGATGAAGAACTTCGGATATATACAATAGAACTTTTCAATAAATGACGGCAAATCTGTCGGGATTGCCGCAATCGCATGTCTGTTTATTGGTTATACTAATTTTAATAAAACATAGCTAGTTACTTATTTCACTTACCATTATCGTAGTATAATATTTCCAAATATGCGAAACTATATCTTTATAATTTTATAATATCGTGAGATTTGTCCGACAATATCAATCTATACTAATAATATTATAAAGAGGATTTTTTTTTGTTGGTTTGTTTGTACCGAATAGGCTCCGAAACTACTGGACCGATTTAAAAAATTCTTTCACCAATAGAAAGCTACATTATTCCCGAGTGATATAGGCAATTTTTTAATCCGCGGGGGTGGTCCACGGGAGCGAAGCCGCGGGGAACAGCTAGTAGTCTATACTAAGAGAAAAATTTTTTTTTTGTTTGTTTGTACCGAATAGGCTCCGAAACTACTGAACCGATTTAAAAAAAAACTACAATATCTGATAAGAAATGGCTTCTTGCCAAATTTTATGATTCTAAGTCAACGGGAAGTACCCTATATGTTTTGAATCCCGTACGTTCGTCAAATATGCGACATAAACGGCCGTATCCTTTGATTGCGTTGATTTAGAAGTTTGATTGTTTTACAGCTCCTACAGAACGAAGACCGTGATATTAATTTGAACTTGATACAGCCCTAAAGAGGACCAAAAAGTTAAATTACTTTGTATTGTCTTTATATTTCATGTAATATTGACCTAACAAATTATTTTTTCTCTTAAATTCATAGACTGATAAACACATTACCCTCCTTCGGCAGTCGGGTAAAAACGGGTCCAGTAGGTTGTCCACGGGAGCGAAGCCGCGGGCAACAGCTAGTTAATAATAAAGTCCTTTATTCCTTTTCAGCTGCCTAGCCTTACTGAAGCAAGAATTCATGGAGGATCTCAAGAGGAGGTATAACGTGACATTCGAGGAGCCATCTAAGCCTGACCCCGTATACTTAGCACAAGCCAAGAGCATTATGTTCAACCAAGCTGGTGATCACGACCAGGAGGTAAACTGACTGTTGTAGGGTATTTTGTACTAGTAGTTTTTTAATATTAAAATTTAAACACATACGTTACGTCACCGTCGAATCGCTGGTCAGTATCGTCGACAAATATTAGAGGGAACTGGCAAGAGTTTTTGAACAAGCATATTCAGGATGTAAAGTTGATAGTTGGCGCACGGTTGGCGCAGTGGTTGTGCGATTGACTGTTGCGCTGCGTGTCGCGGATTCGATTCCCGCACGGAACAAATATTTGTATGACCTACAGATAGTTATTCCGGCTCTGGGTGTTGTGTATGTGAGTTTATATGTTTGTAAACGCACCCACGATACAGAAAGAATTCTCAGTAATAATATACCACGGGAATTTAACGCGATGATTTCGATTTTTTTATTTTTCCGTCAGTGTTGTGTGTAGAAATGTGAGGGTAGAGGAAGAATTTTCTGCCCCAATGGAGCCAGTACACCGAGACACCATTCTACCCGGGACCACGGTCGTTGCAACACGGCCGAAACGTTGCGTACCTATTTAAGGTTAATAAATAATCGAAATCATCGCGTTAAATTCCCGTGGTATATTGTTTTTCATTTTTCAAAATTAATATAAGAATTCCCAGTGTCCCCACACTGGGAATTCTTTCTGTAGTACAAAGTTTTTATAAAAAGAAAGAAAGCTGAGTAGGTGCGGCTTGCTGAGAGACACCGATAATACATCTGAAAAGTGTCAGATAGGAGCCCTTTGGTCAGGGAACCGCTATCAGATTTGCAAAAAAGACCTTTAGGGGTGAGGCTAAACGTACGCAATTTGGTGAGTTGTGGGTCGCGTAAAATGATTCGCGGAATTTACGTTCAACTAAAATTCGGTCGGAGCTGACGCTTGTTTCGCTCTCCTCCCTCACCTCGAGCGCAATTCGGTTGGAGTAATGTGCGTGATCATCGAGTCAGTCAACTCGTTATGCGTCGCCGTGTGGAACAAACAGGACTTAAGTTTGAAACCGATTGCAGCATAAATTCTGCGACGCATTTTACGCGACGCACAACTCACAAAATTACGTTCGTTTGGCCTCACCCTTCAGAGGAAATGCGGGCAGACAGCTCTTACTGAATTTCCTTAAGTCATAATTCGAGGTTTGGCTCCCGCCTGTTTCCTCCTCCAATATTGGACAAAATTAAAAGATATTCCATAAATTGAATAAAAAAGATATATGTAGTGCTTCTATGTTTTTATTTTTTTATTTATAGTTACCAAATTTGTACAATAGGCCTCTGTTGATTTATTTTGAGCATTTTTTGAGGACTTCTAAAGAAAATTTATCATCAAAAAGGAAAACATAGGGACACATACTGCGCCCCGTATATCGTTACTTTTCAGTTTGAAGAACTCGTGGCCACAGATAATATAATACTAGCCTCATCCCATACAAAGAAACCGTGCCGACGTAACTAGCGTTTTTCGACTGCTTATTCTGGCAATTTTTTGTACATCGAACGCATTCGGTTCTGTTTCACGGTGATAGATAGATGGTATTAGCAGCGACTTGCAAGTAAAAGGGTTTACTAGGTTCGTGAAAGTTTTTTTCTTTAAATACAGTGAAGGTTTGTTTTCTAGTATTTATTTGCACGTTTTTACAGTTTTTTTTGCACCAAAATGTGTTAAAATGCAAACTTTAACAATCGAGTGGAATGCCTCAGAAATTTAAAAATGCGCCATCTATTGGCATCAATTTTAAATGATCCGTCTAATAATCTTTGAAATGTGAATTAAGAGCTCAATATTCCATAATTTTGTACTTAAGAGAGTTGATTAAACAAGAACATACAATTTTTGTGTTAAATTCCACAAAATTTTAATTTTACGCACATTCAATAACAGATAGGTGGATACCGAGGTGCGAGGTGTGATATCGCACCATCTAGTGAGATTTATTTGAACCAAATTTTCTTTCTTAGCAATGAGACCCCGTGTCGTGGTAAATAAGAACAGGCGCAGTGGTCGATCATCAGGGTTAGCAACGCTTGACGAGGTCGGTCCTTGGATGGGTGATCATTTCCACATACCGAGTTTCTTCCGTGCCTTGAAAAGCACGTTAAGCCGTTGGTCCCGGCTGTCATTTGAAGATCTTTGACAGTGAGTGTGTTTGTTTAGGGCATTCTGGCTTTCAGGGGTTGCAGTGGTTTGGGAATAGTGCCGTGGGTTTGAGTCGTTACGGGTAGTCAGAAACTTGAGATCTGACACCAGTCTTGCCAAGGCGTACCGTGTTACCCAGTTGCTTAATTGTGGTGGTCAGATAGGAAAGTCGCTCCATGTAAAACACTGGTACTCAGCTGAATCCGGTTAGATTGGAAGCCGACTCCAATATAGTTGGGAAAAAGCTAGGCAGATTGATTGATTGATTTTCAGTTTATGGAATATCTTTTAAATTGGTCCAATATTGTTGGAGCAAATAGGCGAGAGCTAAACCTAGAATTATGTCTTTTTACTACCTAAATTCAGCCGGCTATCTGCGACCGTGTTGCCTATTAACTGCCGGAGCTGTTCACTTACTTTCATTTGTTCGGGTTTTGCTTGACACAAAATTAGAAGAAAAGAAGAAAGAAAGAAAAATATTTATTTGTGACCCGCACAGAAGACACGAGAAATAAGCATAAAAATTACACAATAGTCAAAATAAAAAACCCCGTGCGAGACCAAAAAGGCTCCTATCTCAGCATGTGCAGCGATATCCAAAAAAGGAAATAAAGCTGCGCTGATATTCTGATAGTGATAGTGTGTTTCTGATAGTGTGTCATACCACGGACACACTTACGGAAACGGAAAATACAATAAAAAATAAAATAGTATATATAAATAACAAAAGAAATATAATAAACACAGAAAGTGGGTCAAAATATGTGTAAGTATATAAATAAAACATATTAAATGTAGGTAGACCTATTATAGATTATTTAACATAAAAAAGTGTGGGCGTTTCCTAAATCTGACGGGTTTAAAAACTTCGATTTGTCGAAGTCGTCAGATTTAGAGAAAGCCGAAAGTTTTTCTTCATGACTGGTTTTTTTTGTTTTGCCCCACACTAGGAATATATTCCTGTATCGTGGGTGCGTTTACAAACATATAAACTCACATACACAAACACCCAGAGCCGGAACAACTATCTGCAGGTCATACAAATATTTGTTCCGTGCGGGAATCGAACCCGCGACACGCAGTGCAGCAGTCAATCGCTCAACCACTACGCCAACCGTGCGCCGTGCAAAAATATACTGTTTGGTGACTTGACGGTGACGTGTCTGATGTCACATCACATCAGTGATGTGAGTGTATGAACCTTACACCATGAAAATTATAAAAATGATAATAAGGTTGAAATCTACACGCATGGATCTGTGTCTTTATCTTTCTGTCATTTAAGGATCGTTTGCTAAAGCGAAAAGTCAACTCGTATCCATACTCATACGCGCTTTATTTATTTTTTTCTTATGATCCCGCTCTTGACCTCGATCTCACCTGATGGTAAGCGATGGATGGAGCGTGCAAGCCCAGAAGATGCCTAGACAAAAACACCTAGACAAGTAACATTCTGTTAAGAGGGCCCTTCCTGGTCCGTCTATCTTCAACGCGAGCATGGTCGAAAAGCTTGTTGTTTCATCCAGCGCAATGTTTGAAAAAGAGGCAAAGCAAAAAGAGATAGTGAAAAATAGTGTTCGAAAATTTCGTAAAACTTGTTCCAGGAAATACGTATTTTTGAATAAGCCTTACAAGTTCGTGAATGAAAATGTATTTGCCATTTAGAATCTCCATTACATGTGCAAGGTTTCTATCAAGATGTTTTCTCTACTTTTACAATTTATGAGTGCATTATGAACGGCCTAAGTTCAGGTAAAATTTGTTTAAAATAGCAGATTTTTGGAGGCTTATACTTAATTTGTTTCTCAGAATTTTTATTTTTTGCTTTCATAGAAAACTAGATATAGTGCACAAGATACCTATTAGCACAGATAATATAATACTAGCATACAGATGCCTCATCCCATACAAAGAAACCGTGCCGACGTAACTAGCGTTTTTCATCTGATTAATCTTGTTATTTTTGTAAGTACATCAATCTCGTTCGAGCCCGTTTCACGGCAATAGATGGTGTTAGCAGCGACTTGCAAGTAAAAGGGTTTAATAGGTTCGTGAATATTTTTTTCTTTAAATACAGTGACGGTTTGTTTTATAGTATTTTTTTGCACGTTTTTACAGTATTTTTGCACAATAATTTGTTACAATGCAAATTTTAACAATCGAGTGGAATGCGTCAGAAATTAATAAATGCGCCATCTATTGGCATTAATATTAAATGATCCGTTCAAATAATCTTTGAAATGTGAATTAAGAGCCCAATATTCCATAATTTTGTACTTAGAAGAGTTGATTAAACAAGGACATACAATCAATTCCAGAAAATGTTAATTTTACTCACAATTCTATTGAATTGTGTGTACATATCGTGTCATCTAGTGAGATTTATTTGAACCAAATTTTCTTTCTTAGCAATGAGACCCCGTGCTATTACTTAAAAAAAAACAAAGATAGATGAAAAGTAAAGTGAAAAGTGTAGTAGTTGTATGAAAAGTATGATGGCCGCTCTTAACGAAACCGTGGCGATAGCGAATGGATAATGTCAAATATTACAAACGCCAAACGAAATGTCACGTGATCAATCCCTTACTTATTGGCATTTCGACCATCTCGTCATCGCTGACATTGGATGATACTTGTCTAGACCCACTGTTCACTCTTGCTTTGAAGGCTGTTGGGTCATAAGTTGGTAGGGAACACTATTTTTTAACGTTCGAATGGAGTTCTGGCTCTAGTAAATAGGGATTTCTTCTGGGTAGAAAAATATTTAATATATATAATAATATTATATATTTAATATATATGATGATTCTATTTAGTCAATCAGTGAGATTATCAAATAATATTGGAAACGTATTTTTTGCTTTACCAATTCAATAAAAATTGACATATAAAGCGCATCAAAGTTTAGGAGTGGGGGCTTGTGACGTCACTATGTCAGTATAAAGTGTACTAACGGCGTGACGTCACACGATATTTCAACGCATTATATCGTCGTCACTACTACTTACGTGACAAAAGAAAAAAATACGTGTCTAATATTTTTTATTAATCTACCTGACGGACGAAAAAACGAATTTTCCCTATTGTACTTCTGAGTAACAGAGATACAGAAAAATGCTGATCCATGCGTGTTGATACTTGATTTCAACTTAAAATGCCCCAATTAATGCAAATTATAATAGTGTAATCGTACTATTGCAAATTTATTTTTGATATTAGTTGAAGATATAATTATTAGTATAATAAGTTGTTTCTTACCTCTGGATAAGTTCCGGTTAACTTAACTGGCGGTTAATTTATCTATTGGATAGTGATTATCCGAGGACAGTTACAAGGCCTAAAATATTATTATTTTGCCGGGTATAAAAGTCCAAAAAGAGTACGTACAGTATTGCCGATATTAACATACTGCTTAACGCTGATTTGACTGCTAAACAAATTACATATTTATGCTTGTTGAAATAAGGTCGATAATCGATAAATATACTTTAGTCAACAAGTCACACTTCAGCCAGATACGAAGAAATTAATCATGTTTATTAAAGTCATACTATTTCCATAACTTCAATGTTGTCAAAATGTTGTGAATCGTTTATACGTATCGTAACTATTTATAAGAATATTGTTTTATATCTATACATATAAAAGAGAAAGTATGTATGTTCCTTATAGACTCCGAAACGGCTGGACCGATTTCAATAATTCTTTCACCGTTGGGAAACTACACTATCCCCGGGTGACATAGGCTACTTTTTATCCCTGTATTCCCACGGGAATGGGAACTACGCGGGTGAAACCGCGATGCTTCCGCTAGTTTTTAATAAATAAAAACAGCCAGATGAAATAGATAATTATGGCTTTAGCTTATATACCAGTGTAATTCTATTGAAATAATTGTATCTGGATAATCCGCAAAGCCGTGCTCGAACTTATCTCGAAAATATCATTTGTCATCAGTGAATTTATCTTATTTTTACAAGCTTTTAATTAACTTGCAATGTATGTATGTATGTATGTATGTAAGTGTGTTCGGGTCAAATCTTGCAACTGAATTTTAAAGCAGTTATCCTCCACCGATTGAGATGTAATTTTGCATACACTTTTAGTTTGGATGACAGTGCATGGTTAGACTTATCTAATATCGATAACTGCTTTAAAATTCAGTTGCAAGATTTGACCCGAACACACTTACATGACGACATTCTAAATCAAATATGGCGGACGGCCCAAGATGGTGGACTAGTTATTTTTTGTGCACTGCCATGATATGGGTATAGAAGAATACGAAAAAGTCTGAATGAAAAAAAGAATTATGAATTATTACATTCCTTATGCATTGTACCGTTAAAATATTAATTTAATTGACTTTATTTATTGTATACTGTCTCGATAGTCTGTTATACGTAAAGATAAATAAATACTAAATGTGCCACTCTCTTTGTAATACGTATAAATATACAGATTTAAGATCTTTTACTGATCTCATAATGCAAAAATTTATCGGAGTAAATTACAAGTAGCACTATCAAAATAATATCACCAATTTGTTTTATATAGAAATAAAAAAAAACCAGCCAAGTGCGAGTCGGACTCGCGCACCGAGCGTTCCGTACAAACCTGTAGGTAACCTATGGGTTCCGTTTTTTCCTTTCGAGGTACGGGACCCTAAAAATATGTGATGTAACTAAAAATGTAAGGTTTTCGTAATTTTGCTTTATATGTGCAAACATTGCTTCGTACCAAATTCCAAGATTCTGAGTTCACGGGAAGTACCCTGTAGGTTTAGATTCCCTTGCAGGTGTCGAAAATTTGCGGCATAAACGGCTGTATCTTTTGATTGCATTGTCTTAGAAGTTTGATATTTTCACAGCTTTAAGGGACACCTACGGAACCCTAAAAACAACTATTTTGCTTGTTTTAATGTAAATGCAAGACTCGTAATCACAATATAAATAAACTTCGCACTTTTTATAATTTACATACGTAAGACACTACTGTATTATTATGATTATTATTGAATATGAATTTATTTAATGTTGTATTTTTATTATATTTATTTGTTTGTATTTATCTATGTGTGATTTTGTATTTATTATTAAATAATTTATTTTAAAGATGGATATATAAGAACTGATATGGTTTTACCGAATTTCCTTTGTAAAAAGTCACATTCTAGGTTTGGCTATCGTCTCTTTTCTCCTCCAATATTGGACCAATTTAAAAAATATTCCATAAGCAGAAAATGAAAGATATATACTATACCCCTATGTTGTCTTTTTTGATTATATATTATATTTAGAAGCACTAGAACCCTCAAAAATTGTTCGAAATTGCGCTTGCGCAACAGAGGCTTATCCCGAGTTTCTCAGCTCAAAATTATCGCAGAATTAATGTGACAAATTGTCAAGCACGAATATCTGCTGTGATTGGCTGTTGAAAATTCATTTAACCCTTAGATAAAGTACCTATAGATTTAGCCATAAAATCACGTTTGTTGTATGGGAGCCCCAGTTAAATATTTATTTTATTCTGTTTTTAGTATTTGTTGTTACAGCGGCAACAGAAATACATCATCTGTGAAAATTTCAACTGTCTAGCTATCACGGTTCATGAGATACAGCCTGGTGACAGACGGACAGACAGACAGACAGACGGATCGCGGAGTCTTAGTAATAGTGTCCCGTTTTTACCCTTTGAGTACGGAACCCTAAAAAGGAAAACAGGGGTATTGTATATACCCCTTGTAGGGGTGTTGTTGTGTACTTTTCCAGTCCATGGAATATTTTTTTAAATGGTCCAATATTGGAGGAGGAAACAGACGATAGCCAAACCTCAAAAGATGACTTTTACAAAGGAAATTCAGTCAGCGTTCTCTGCCCATATTTCCTCTTAAGACCTGAAATAAATGTTTCTTTTTATACGGTAAAAATCTCGAAGATAGAACGAGTTCACGTTTTTGTCAAGAATAGACCCGTCTGATACCCAGTGTGAGTGCGGTGTCCCGACGTGACCTTTTCTACTACATAATTTATTTAGTAGTAGACACGCTTCGATCAACAATCTATCGAACACGTAATTATGACACAATTTCTTGCGAAAATACCCCGATTCAAACAATAAAACGGCCTTAATTCTTGAACGGCTGAACCGATTTTCATCAAACGTAGCTAAGAACACTCTCGACAAAGTCACCTTTGAAACAAAAAAAAAAACTAAATCAAAATCGGTTCATCCGTTTAGGAGCTATGATGCCACAGACAGATACACAAACACAGGCACACACGTCAAACTTATTAAACCCCACTTTTTTGTCGGGTGTTAAATGTACATAATTCGAATACCATGTCAATTTAATTGAGTTGTTTCATGATTTGATAGTGTTTAAATATTTAGTTTTAAATTTTACAAAGAGCACAATCTAGATGTATTTGGATACTCTAAGCGACCTCCGTGATGGCTCTGAACGATTCGATTATTATCAAACGATAAGCGACATTGCAAATGTCGGTTCAAAATATTTCTCGGCAATCATCTCGTGGTTAAATAATAACTGCCGCACGGGTCGATCATCAAGGTTAAGCAACGCTTGACGAGGTCGGTCCTTGGATGGGTGACCATTTCAACATACCGAGTTTCCTCCGTGCCTCGGAAAGCACGTTAAGCCGTTGGTCCCGGCTGTCATTTGAAGATCTTTGGCAGTCGTTACGGGTAGTCAGAAGCTTGAGATCTGACACTAGTCTTGCCAAGGGGTACCGTGTTACCCAGTTACTGGTTTGTGGCGGTCAGATAGGCAGTCGCTCCATGTAAAACACTGGTACTCGGCTGAATCCGGTAAGACTGGAAGCCGACCCCAATATAGTTGGTAAAAGGCTAAGACGATGAAGATGATGATTTCTCGGCAATCATCGCATTTCCGAATACAAACGAATGCTAATTTCCAAGTTCATTAATTATTAGATTAATCGTTTATAATAATTTGAATTCAGAACTAAGTACTTTATTGTTGTTTTGTTTTGATTTCTTGGTCTTCACCGAGTGCAAAGGGCAACTGATGGATAGCCGAAGGCTGACGAAACACGAAGTTTGCCGAGGGACATTATTAAACTATTTGTATTGCACATAATTCGCATACCTTGTCAATTTAAATGTATTACGTACTAGAGAAGCTATTTCAAACAAAAGATTGCGCGTAATTTGGTGACAGCGGGGCAAGCAGGAAGGAGGGAGGGAATTTCTCATATATAAACAATTAATACTCTGACATTCACACAAACATGGCCGGCTGGCCGCCCGTCGCGTCCCGCCTCCGCGGTGACGCAACGTCACGAGTTACAATAAATTGATAAAATATAATTAAATTAAGCGTGTCTTCAACTTACTGGTGAAAACTTACTCTTTGACTTTTACTTATATTTCTCGAGTTGTTTGACCAGTATCTCAATACACACGAAGGCATTTTATAAGAAACTAAACTTAGTAATCAAACGTGTCACGTTGCAGCGAGCGCTTGTCACAGACTAAGTGAGTTGGAGTGCGCGCGCTCTAACGCGTGTTACAAACAATTGAGTTGAGGAGTCTCCTCTAGTACGTAGTACATTTAACTCAATGTTTGATAGCTTTTAAATATTTATTTTAAGTATTTACAAAGTCAGCACAATCTAGATGTATTTGGCTCGAAGCGATTCGATTTATATCACACGAGCGAAATTGCAAATACATTCACAAGGCCTATTTTGCATCGACCCAATGGGAAGGCCGCTAAGGCTCCCTTGCACCACAATATACCATTAAACGCATTTATCACTAAACATACATATTTAAAACATCATTCTGTCTCTATCATCTTTAAACAATTGACTGAATCAATATTGTATTTAGTGATTGGTGGCACAAGCGGGCCTAAGAAAACTAGTGAATATATTTTTATTTGAATTTTTATTCCAATGCAAATACATTGAGGTAATAATGTACTATGCAAATAAGGGTTTCTTTTCGAATTATATTTTTTTTTAATGTCGACATTGACATATTGCTGGTTGATATAATTTTAGTTTATTATTTTCAAATGGCAGCATCCACCCGGGTTATATATTAAATAAATGCATGATGTTGTATTATCACATGTAATATTGTTGTATTATATAGAAACAAATATAAACAGTTATAATTATTATAAATTTATTTATTTTGCAAAACCAAAGAAATGTGAATATTTTGAAATATACAGCTCTGTTGAATCACTTTTGTACAGTAATCCATTATATTTTTGGTCGGTCTGAAGTTGTCTACAATGGCTGCGCAGTGCGCATTGCGCAGTAGTAAGTTTCACACTAGAAAAGGAGGGCGTCACGCCATGCGCATTGGAAAGCTATGTGCAGCACGGCTAAAGAGATTGGAGATTATAGTACCCGGCACGCAAGTTGGCAAGGTTATGGCGTAGTGGGGTTAAGTTCACGCATATTCCGCTAACTGACAAACCACCATATAGAGCGACCTTAACGTGGACGCGACATGATTGGTCAGTCGATCCTTGTGTCATCTGACCAACCAATCGCGCGCTCGGAACGGTCCTAAACGTTCCCCGCGCCCCGCTTCACTACCAAAGATACTTATAAAACAACTTCCGCGCATCTAACGACTCTTGCCAACTTACGTGCCGGGGATTATACTGTACTCAAACTTACATTTAAAACGCTAACCATGACAAAAATACAGAAATGTTGTAGATACACAATTTTATGTTATTAGATGTTGTATTTTGAATCTAAGGAACGAGATATATTTTTACTTTAGCTATTTAAATATGTAGCCGCATTTTAATTTGTGAACAGCAAAATAAATTTTTAAAACGCATTTTATGAAATTTTACCATCACAAGTTTTTTAGTTCGTTAAGTAAAATTTAATTCTATATTATTTACATTTTAAGTTAGGGTCAAAGCATACTTAGGCAGATTTGAAGCGAATCGATGCGTCAATAATATTGAACCCTATCTCCACGACATAAAGCACTCAAACTTATCTACAAGAATTAAAGCGACAAAAAGTTAACTGCAAAGCCCTTATGAGTACTTACACTCGAATTCGCACACATCCTAGAAAATTTGTCGCTTCGCTTAGACTGTTTCAGTGTCCTTCGACCTTTAGTATTCAATAAGCATAATAAGTTATCTATTTTTTTATTTAAAAATTATTTCGCCAAAGATCGTATTATTTTTGAGTATTTTAATTAAGTAATTTAAGCGATACTTCACAATGTTTTACGTACAGCCAAGGTGACATATTGGCAAACTTTGTATTAAGAGTTAAATATTTTTACGTAATATTTGAATATTGCAAGAATAAAAAAATATACAAAGAAATGAGTTTTATTTTTTAAGCTATACACATAATGAATGTTACACACATATTATTCTGATTTACATAATAGTACCTGGGCGACCGAGCTCTGTTCGGGTGAAAATAGAGAAAATTACGTTTTCATAAAATTTTACCTAGCTAGATCGATTTATCGCCCCCGAAAGGCTCTGCATACAAAATTTCATGAAAAACGTTAGGAAAACTCCGTGATTTAGATTATATATATGCATACATATATACAAGAATTGCTCGTTTAAAGTTATTAGATTAGATAGATAGTTGTATATAAACTATAGTCAGGAATTTTGACACCAGACTTAGGGTTATCGTGTTACCCAGTTACTGGGTTGTGGAGGTCAGGTAGGCAGTCGCCCCAAGTAAAATATTGGTACTTAGCTGCATTCGGCTAACCGAAAAACCAAACCTAAATTTGAAACCGACCTCAACATAGTTGAAAAATGGCGAGGCAGATTGTTTGACAAAATATAATAAGTAGGTTTTGTCAGCTTAATAACTTTCAATCCCAACCATCTTAGACTCAGCGTTGGTAAACAAGTTATTGCTATTAGGATTCTCTTTGGTCGTCAATAGCCATAGCAACACGACAATCTGGAAATCCATATCTTGTATATCTTTCTTTAAGTTTGCGACTGCCTTCTTAGCTGTCACTAACGGAGAATTATCATTCATTGAAGAGCCTTTGGACTCTGTTCTTTGCTTTATATTTTCTACTTTAGATGTTAGTTCATTCAGTACTTCTTGTCTCTCTGTAACTCCTACGCTGACATCCTTATACTCATTGGTAACTTTGCTTAACTCGTCGAGCAACGATCCGTATTCCCGAACCAATGGCTCAAACTGTTCGTTCAAAATGTTCTCTCTAGCTGAAATCTTGTCCATTACAGAACTTATATTACTGTGTAGCTTATTTAGTTGAGAGCCAGTCGTTTTGTACCTTTCGAATAGTTCATCTCTGTATGTTCTCATTTGAGAATGTCTTGCTCGCCAATCGCGGCCATCAGCCGAGATTTTAAGTCTCAAAGCAGGTGCTACTCTTTCTAGCTCCAACTTCCAAGCTTCCCAATCGTGGACCTTCTTAACCAGGTTCGGTTCTTTCTCTTCTACGTCAAACTCTTCTTCAGATTCTCCAGAATATATCGCCATTTCTTCCTCAACTTTATCTAGTAAGATTTCGGTTTCATCTTCAACTTGGTCGATGTCGTCGGCAGCTTCTTCAGGCTCTGGTATGTCCACGACTGGCTGCTGCCATTCAAACTGTTCTGTCTTCATCGCTTCGTCTGCTAAGACGTTTAATATGTAGCACACTTGTTCGCCATAACCCTGTTTGAGTTTGTGAGAAGAAAAATCTACGACAATTTCTTTTTCTCTCAATATATCGAGGATAGTAGCAATGATACTGTTCGGATCATCTTCCTCGTTGGGTTGTTCGAATTCTTTGGCAGTTTTCCTGATAAGCCAGGCGGCAGTGGATGCAAATACGTAGAATTGCTCTCCTGGGTTTGTGCCAGTGATAAAATAGTATCTGCTCATCGGTTTCATTTTAATTTGCGAACGTAACTCGGTGTCAATTTTTAGTAAACGCAGCTTGTCCATTAACTTTAGATCCATTTTTCTTATTCTATTTAATATTAAAGAAATGGTAATACAGTCACAAATTATAACATTTACGCTGTCAGAGAGACGTGTTTATGTTTGGCATGCGTTACCATAGCAACATGGTTTACGTTGCCATACTTTTTTTTTATCTATGGGCTCGTGTTTGACCACAATCAGCGATGATGAGGTAAAAAAAAAGTTCAAAATAGAGAGCGTAGAGGTTTCAAACCATAGGTAAGATTTGCATAATATCATCTTATAATGGCCTTTTTTATGTTTTTGAGCTGATGAGTCATTAGTAACCCCCGTAGGCTTATTACGTATCTTTTGCAAGAGCAACGATAGCGATCAAACGCTTTATGTCATAAAAGTTGGAATTACCTGCAAAGTAGGTATGGTAGGTCCTACACAATAGTTTGCTAATCGCTCGCCATTTGACAAATGCACTTATTTATAAAAAAAACTTTTGTATTGAAGAGTAATTATTGCGCAAAAATCGCTATCGTTTTGCTCTTGCAAAAGATACGTAATAAGCCTGCCGATTTCTGAATTGAAAGCATGTGAAGTTGAGTATAAATTGTCAAACTATACTTTAGTCTGCAAACCTGTCAAAGTTTGGCACTAAAAGCTTGTACTATTATTTATTCTGTGCTAAAAGGACTAGGGTCTGATACGTTCTTAACCACAAAAAACCTATTCAGAAATCGGCCCTTTATCCTTACAGGTTTGTGGCTCAATAATAACAGCCGCACGGTCCGGTTCTAAGTTTCGAACGATGTTTCCCGAAGATGGTCTGTCGGTCGGTGGATGGATGACCCTCAGCGCCTCGGAAAGCACTTTTTCTAATTCCAGGTTTCGTAGCAGTCATGCATGATACAAATAAAACAATCCAGTTTAATAGATATTTTTTATTTAACTTTATTAAATGATGATGACGTAACAAAATGGTGAACAACAAAAAAAGTAAAAATGTGTTAAATGGCACTTTATAAAAGACAATAAAAATATAATAATATTAATTTGTATTTATTGTTGTCATGTTACACTAAATACAAAGGTATTCAATACATCTAAAAATAGTTCAATGGTGGGATTATTCATGGATTCCAATGGTTTTAAAATTTAACTGGTTACACAAAAATCAAGCTATAACAATCAAGTTATAACTTGCAAAAATCAAGTAAGTATATAAGTTACAAAATTGAAAAGGCGTTTATAATATACTTAGTACAATTATAATCATTTTATTTAATTTCATATCCGTAGTTAAGTATTACTATTGTAGTTTTAAAAAGCAGTTATCACTATTTTGTACATAAAATAACCTACTAATTTGTTTAAAATATAAAACTTTCAAATGCACGCTTTACCTAAATTCTAACTATAAAACATAATTATTACTAATTTAATAAACCATTTTCCAAAATTACTTTGACAAACAATTTATTTAATTTTAATCTATCATAGCGCGGCAACATTCTGTTTTCAAATATCGAACCAACCTCTTGCTGGTTATTTTGGTCTGCCCAATATGACCACTGGTCTTTTGGCACTGTCAATAGCCTGTCATCGTCGCCATGTTAGATTCTTAACCTAATTGATTTCTGTCTCTCCAGCATACGGCCTAGCTTGTGACCTAGCCTGCTGCTCGTCGTAAGGAGTACCATACGGGTACTGATCTGGAGAATCCACCACTTTCACGGGTTCTGTTGGCTCGGGAGAATCTTCTGTGGTGTCCTTCTTGTAGGGTATGCTCTCATCGTCAGAGTTGATTCTGAGAGACTCTTCTGGGTCCAACGGTCTGTAGAAAGAAAGAAATTGTGTTATATAATATCAAAATTTGTAAAATATTTCTTAAAACACAAACAGCCTATGCTGCTACTAAGGCAAGGCATCGTCTCTGTGAGAGTTAGTGAGTCCAAAGACCTACGATTCAGCGATTTAGTCGTTGCATGTCACGATTTTTTTTTCTGGGAAACCCACGGCCTCCCCAATTCGTAAGCGCTTGCTTGTGCGTTAACACTTAGCTTCGTGTCTTGCAATTCCTCCTTTGATTTATCTTTCATTGTGAGAGAGAAATCAAAGGAGGAATTCACAGAATTCGTGGAAATTATCGAATTTTATATGCGAAGTTCCGAATAATCTCAGGTTTTGTACCTACTATGTAGGTACTATAACGTTGGCTTAGCTACCTTTCAAAGCAACACTTACTTGATGGTCAAGAAGTCATTCTCCTCCTTCTCCTCGGCCTTCCTGCGCAGTAGTAGCCTCCAGGCGATGCAGATGAGCACGATGACGATGGGCACCATCACCGCGCTGATGATGCCCCAGGTCGCGCCCAGGGTACGGGAGGAATACTCCTGTTTGCCTGTAGTTGGAAGGATCGGTCAGTTTTTGTGATTATTTGAATGAGTTTGGAAAGTCAATATCAACTTCAACTTCTTATTATTAGATAGCATTTGTGGACGAGAACAATTTTGACAATATGTAGTTATGTAGGAAATAATTTAACTGATGCGAAAGATGAATCCTACAAATATGATAACTCAAGTGTAGTACTCGTAAAAGATTGGTCCCTGAAAGCCTTATCAACACAAAGTGAGTGTCAAAACTACGTAGAGTGATGTAATCCCTTTGTCGCTCTTTTGGTAAGCTGACCAATTTTTTTGTGTTGTTAGATTTTCAAACGTCGGTATATTACCTACATGAAAGCAAAAATATTAATTCCCTCATTTGGGGCTATTCTCACATTATAATAAATATCTTCCTACACTGAGTGTAATCGAAATACATGAGCAGTCAGAATAATTTTGCTGTTATTACAAAAGTAGGACATAGTCCCTCTTATCTTCCAACGAAAAACAAAAAAAAACGTGGCCCTTATAACGCAATTTATCAACAAACAAAGATACGTTATCGAAGCCCTAAAAGATATCACTAATGCAAATAAAAAAACAAACGATAAACTTACCTGTTCATATGACCTGGTTTTTTTATGTACACTAGATAAGAAAGCAAGCAATAACCAAACATTAGGAAGAAGGAAAATAATAACTCATCACAATTCAGAGAAAATTTCTATTCATCATCATCAAGTCATTTCTTGCTTTCTTACCTAAAACAACATTAACTGAAAATTATTCTACCGTTATGGGAACAGAAATTTCCTCTTCATGTGACTCCACAGTAAGGTTTAAAATAAATTTATTCAAAATTAATAGAATTTACAAACATTCAACAACGATGGGAAACTCACGAAAGTCCACTAAACCTAAATTAAGTACATTAGTTGCAAAATACTAAAATAATGTGCCACTTATACGTAACCTAACTAAGTAAGTCTTATGCTACTCCTGGAAATGTCATTCATAAGGGCAGTGAATTGTTCACCATACTTTTTTTCTAATTCTAATTTTTCAGACCATGGTAGAGCGAGGGCTCATCGTTGGTGCTTCCATGATAGGTGGGTCTATAAGAGTCTCCATGGATTTCCCCTTTTGTGGAGGCATAGTAAATGTTTGGATAGAATCTGCAGGAGCACTTTTCGGGGGATCTGGCAAGCCAGGGTTATTGAAAGTGTTCCTAGGACTATTATTGTCTGAGGTAGGACTAATCGGTGGGGAATATATTTCAGAATATGTCGGGGAATAAGTAGACGGAATAGGGCTATATTGACCCTCATACTTTGGAACGTACGGGTCTTCAGAATCTTTGGTCGAATAACCTGAGTCACTTGGCAACGCCCTACGACCTAACTGACGTGGTCTGCTCAAGTATTCTATGTCCTTTGCCGGTCTAGTTAGAGTTGAATCTCTGTTGGATTCAGTGTCGGAGGGAGACGTTATGGAAAGCAAGTCCTCTTCGGACAGATCCCATAGTTTTTCAGGGAACTCCTCATTGGGAGCATTCGCGATAGGTTCGTTAGTTCGGTACGTCTTGTCGTAAGCCCTACGCTTTTTATTTGATTTATCAGATTTATTAGAGTCGCTTTTGCTTGAGTCTGGGTACCCTATGCCTGAGCTGTCGCCGTCTGTGGGCATAGGTGGGGGTGGAGGGGCAGCCCTAGTGATAGGAGCAGCTCTAGTCATTGGAGTCTCCTCAGTAGGAGTGTCGGGTGATTTAAGTTTCCTTTCAGATGAGGCGCTTCGTAAAGTGGAAGATTTCATGGTATCCGTGAGGTTTCCCATCGAAGCTGATCTTAGGTTAAGTCTGGAGGCTGATTTCGAGCGCGGTATGTCTTCGAATTTGAAGCCTTCTTTGCCCTCGGACCTGGGTTTGTACCAGCACCAGAACCAGAGAAGGCAGATTAACAGGCCTAACGGTAGAATAACTGCCAGAATGATGCCCCACGTCAGAAACAGAGCGCGTTGAGAGTACTCTTGGTTACCTGGATATTATAAAACGTTGTGTCACTGAATGCTTTTTTAGAGTATGAAATTCAAAAAGGCTGATTTTACCATAGTTAGAAATCTTTGATCCAAGAATATTCTTCACATTTTTGTAGAAAAACTAAAACATTGATAAATTTGAAGTTATTTCTCAAAATAAATCAGACTATTGAAAAATCGGCCCCTTGTTAAAGTTTCAACAATACCTATTGTATATGTTGTCAATTGTTTTAATAACCATCGGTTTCTGGAAAAAAATATCGTAGCGACACAAATTAAACGCAAACCTAGTGTCAAAGCAGATAACTCGTATTTTAAAATTTGTCACATATTTGTCAGTACGACAATTTTTCTTCCAGAAACCATCTCTAGTATTGTGATTAATCAGTAAATAAAGCAGAAGTTTAATATATAATCTCAAAGTACTTACGCAGACACTCAGTGAATCCATAATCCGGTAAGTTCCACCGTCCGTCGTCCTCGCACACGCGACGCTTGTCTCCGATCAGAATGAAGTCTTGGTTACATTCGAAGTTCACCTATCAATGGACAATACTGTTGTAAATACCAATAGGAATAATATTAAGGAAAAGGGTGTTTGTTTGTGTATAACTGTAGGGAACTCAAACGCAGCAATGAAGTGACTTATTACTCTTAACTTAGACTATGCCCCATTTGCTGGATTGTCCTAACGGTCTCATTTGCACCTTAGATGATCTGTGCAACGATTCTGACGCTGCAATAAAGGTGGTTAGCTATATAGGCCCAAACTTTAAATTGATGTACTGCCAAACGAAAACATGAAGATATGCCTGCAATAGGGAATATGCATGAAAATAATATTTGTTATTTGACCAGTTTATATATAAAAACACTAAAATAGAATACTAATAGTGAAAACTGGATCAAAAGTGGTCGAAAAATTAAAGAGATATTTAATAAAAATAATATTAAAAAAAAAAGTTTTTTTTTCTTGTATTATATAATCTGAATCTCGGAAACGGTTTCGGGGGCGATAAATCGATCAGGTTAAATTTTTATAAAACGCCGTTTTCTCTATTTTCACCAGAGCAGAGCTCGGTCGCCCAGGTATTAACAATTTAAAGAAATATACCTATCTGTCCCTCTCTACAAAAACAACGTTTTCTATGGCAGTTGTATGGGCGTCGTGCTATCTGACGTCATGTGGCACGTCGGTCTTCTCTTTTCAAACTACCAACTTTGAAGCTTTATTACTTCGTCTCTGATCAAATCAAATTAAGCGAAATCGGTCAAGCCATTCACGCGTGATGCCGTGACCAAGGGAAATAGGGATTCATTTTTATATATATAGATTTGTTTACTAGAGTTATTAAGTATTTCAATTAGCAAATAATAAAATTACAGAGGAAATATGCATTTCCCTCAGCACATAACTTTCAAACCGGCATACTATACCACTCTTTAGTGGCAGATATATTATGTATGCTGGTACTTCTCTCTACCAATACTTCATAATATGAGGTAAAACAAGTCACAGTATTAACTAGTATTTAAATACAATAGATGAGACATAAGGAAATTGAGACGTAGTAAATGTTTAACAATGTTTCCTCGACCAATGACGAATAGCGGTTTTGTGAGTGGGCGACAATCATTAGTATTCACGTCACTCAACTAAAACGATGTTGGAATGCATCATCTTTTAGCCCTTAACCTACTTTAAAGTATATTACAGTTAAAATTAAAATTTTCCAATAAGTCTTGAAAGTTAAGTTTGTTTTTGTCCGTCGGTGTCTTTAGTACCTACCATTTTTTTTCGTTTTTGACCCCAATTGCCGAAAAGAAAGAATTTTTCGCTTTGTAGTGTTTTGTTTTGGAAGTCGAACTTTTTTGTTAAAAAGTTTTTTATTTTTCTCTTTTTAATTTTTATTGCTATTTATTACATTATTAAGTATAACTCAAAAACTACTCGTCAGGTCTTGCTCAAATTTAAATCGGACCACATGAGAAGCACCAGCATTCAAATAATTATCAAAATCGGTTCACCTTGTAAAAAGTTCGGAGGTAATACACATAAAAAAAAGAAAAGTCGAATTGAGAACCCCTCCTTTTTAAAGTTGGTTAAAAAGCAGCAGTGTATATTGTGGCCAAAGGTCATGGACCATGGTGTTCCTGATATATTTGAACGCCTGTATGTGTAGTGTTACAAGTGATGTTCTTTAAATAAATCGGTACTGAACGAATGAACATATCTTAAATAGGTACCTACATGTCTAAAAGACAAATAGCATTTAGAACTGATAGAAAAAAAAATTGAGATAAGACTTACAAATGAGACGTACAATGGGTGAATCTCAATGGTAAATCATCCACAAAGCGTTAGATTTACCCGACTGCTATGAGGCATTGAGAATAATGTTATTACCCTGTAGTATGTATCTGTGTATTTCCGTTATAAATAAGAAGGTAGTACTCACCCTTGTTCCCGGTGTGAAGAAGAAATTACTCTTTCTTCCGAATCGCGGGGTCTCCAAAATACCGCAACTAATGACCCTTCGAGCGTTCGTCTCCTTTATATTCGTCTGGAAACAAAACAGTTAATTAACTCTTGTATTTTGTTGAAAACATTTTCAAATGTATATCTCTCGTATACCCAGTAGGTATTATTATTTAGTATTTTTTCTGAAACCGGTTAAATTGGAAGCCGAATCCAACAAAACTAAAGCAATTGAAGATGGCAAATTTTATCCTGTAAATTAACATCATTGATCTTTTCGGCAAAATAATTTAATGATTCCCAAAAATTATAACGAACTATTATTTTTTGGCCAAGAGCACAATAAGGCAGTTAATAAATAAGCAATTGCAAATAATAATTGTGGACCTAAATAAAATATCCAAACTAAAAAATGCACCGTACACTTTTTTTGTAAATAAATTAAATGACACGAATCTATCCGAGACCAACTAGAAATAACTCTAACCAAACAAGAATTATGAATGGGTTATCGTTAGAGACTAAAGTGGGTAACTTTGCCATGGTCGGTCCTATGGGAGGCCTTGACAGATGCAGTATAATTAAAAGAACAATGGACTGACTAGACGCATCCCGTTGCACGCGAGTGTCCAAGAATAGGTTAAGTTATAAATATGGAAGGGCCAAAAAATATGCATGGGTACGAAACAAAAGGGAGTTAGTGATAGCTTGACGGTAGACAAGGGAGAGTGGAAGAAGGAAACGTTGAGCGGACCCCATGTAACATAGGACAAGGGCATGAAGATGACGAAGGTAGAAAAGAAAGGTGTAATTGTTTTGGTTTCAAAGGATAGATATTAGAGAAAACAAATCTGCATATAAACCAAGATCGAAGGAAATAAAAAATCACAATCTTCCAATCTTAGTTTTCTCATATAAGGGTACTGGAGAAATGCTTGAAAATGTTTTAAATCCAGATCTTGACAAAAACTTTCTTGGACTAGGACTTAACGGAATAGACATTGTAGTTTCTGGATAAAATCATAGCAGAATTTAAAAGCGATATTATCTAGCTTCTGTGTTTTTATAAATTATTTATTATAATTATTATATTAAAATTTAATTTTTATAAGAGTATTCTGTTTTTCAATGTCTATATTCATTGCATAGTAGTTGTGTAATAAATATACGATGCACTGCTATTATTCCAAGTGTGGGAAAATTATAATTTGTCTTTTTGTATGACAGGTTGACAATCAAGGCTTGTTATTGACTTAATAGCCCGAATGAATCATATATGAGTCATTGTCATTTCGCGTTTGTTTGCACTTAAAATTATCTACATCATTGTACTTTTATGTTACACTAGCTTCTGCCAGCGGCTTCGCCCGCGTGAATGTCGAAAAACCCGAGTTTACCCGGGATATAGTATCTTAACCTTATCCTGACTATAATCTACCTCTGTGCCAAATTTCATCCAGATCCATTCAGTCCTTTGAGCGTGAAGAAGTAACAAACATACCTATTAAGTCCTACATGGATTGGGGTATCGTGGTAACCGGTTACTGGGCTCTGGGGTCAGATAGGTACCCGTTGCATATTAAATGCTGGTACCCACTACATCCGGTTATAATGGAAGTCGTCTCCACAAAGTTGAGGAAAGACTCGGCAAATGATAATGTTATGGAAGTTTGCTCTTAATCCTTCCCCTAATTTCGAAATCGTATCCTCAAATCGACTCAACCTTGACTCTAAAATTGACAGTAGTAGTAGTAGCAGTAGTAGTAGTTATTTATTGACATCAGTCGAGGGTATTTTTCTCCATTGTCAAATTGCAAAGTTGAGTGGAGTGGATAAAGATTCATTCAAAAGGAATTAGAATCTACATAAGTGTTAGTTGGGAACTGTGTAAGATAAAATAAATAGCTAAAAAAAGTAATACTCACAATAGAAGACAAATAATTCTTCGTAAACTCAGCCATATCCCTATTCAGGGTCATGCCATAATCGTATCGACACTGGTACGAGTCCTGACAGATCTCGATCGCTCTTGCGACGTCTTGAGAGCGGTTGATTGAAAGGAAGTCGGCCGGCTCTCGAATGAAGTTCGGTATGAATGCGTTGTCGTTGTAGTAGGCTGCTGTTCTACCGTATTCGCGGTAGAACATGGCGACGCCTATGTCTCGTTGTTCGCGGTCGGTTAGTTGCCCTGTGGGGAGAGGTTTTGATACAGATAAATAGGTACAATTGGGTCGGTTTTGAGGTTTGGTTAAAGATGCGAGCCGTGACAAACCAAACGACCAGTGGTCTACTTTAGCTCCGGGTCGAAAACGCTAGAGGTAAAAAAGAGACCTCAGGGGTCTTACTATGGGCGTCGGCCTTCGCAAGCCGATTCCCGGGCATCGTAGGCACGGACTTGCTGACGGCAAGTAATGGGTAGCTTGCCGTCCGATAAAGACCAGGCCCAAGTCACCGGCGCGTAATGTTCCACGCGCGCCTCAAAGAGATAATCCAGAAAACACTGACGGGGTCCTTTAGGGCCGATGCCTGTCTGGGTCGCGGATAAATTTGAAAAACAGTTACCGCAGCCCTGGCACAAGCAACTGAAGGAACACGGGTGGGTTTTAGTCAGTAAAAGTCTGACACGCCTTCGCGCTTCTCCCAGAGCGGAGAAGTCATTGGATGAGTGTAGAAATAAAAAAAGAAACACAAACAAAAAAATAATGTGTTATGACGTGTCAAAACTATCATGGTTCCATTGTGCAAAAAGGGCGAACTTGCCCGAGCAGATCTTCAGAATTCTAGACACTTACTTAAAGAAAAGCCTCCCATTTTTTCATTTGTCGCCTAAGGCTATACTGACATATCCAGCTATGCTATTTTAGCTATGCCTTTCAGAATGTTTGATTATTTATCATACAGGAACCAAGACCAACGGATGGTCAGCAATAATATTCTATTTCGATAGAAATTAGTGAAAAACCATAAGTGCTCTGTTGTCCAAAAAGGCAACCGTGAATCACAACATAAAAATGTAGGCCTACAATGTGGACGAACGAATTGGTGAAGGTCGCAGGAATCCATTGGTTGCAAGAAGCACAGGATCGGTCGTTGTGAAGACGGTTGTGGGAGGCCTATGTCCAGCTGTGGACGTTTTCAGACTGAAAGATAATGCTAATAGACTTACAGTGTTGTGCGAATTCCCTGTGCGCCGTCTGGAAGTTGTTAAGATCCAGATTCGCTAACGTTCCGTCCGGCCGCGTGAAGTCGTCGTTCACGTCTAAAGACCAGTTTCCGAATAGACCTCGCGTTTGATTCTACGATAAAACATGAAAATGTTAATATAAAATGTTCAAGAAACAGGCGGGCGAATAAGATTCTGTTTGAAATAAAGTCAGAAATAATCTTAATGTAAGTAATACAGCCATCTATGGAGGACTATCGAGCTGGACTAAACTACAAAAAAATATACAAACAGTATGGAAACTACCTACAAACGTTCGAAACGGCACACTCACACAAACATACGCACCGACGACACAATGAAGGCACTTCTGCAGTGCTGTCAATAGTGCGTATGTTTGTGTGAGTGTGCCGTTTCGAGCGTTTGTAGGTAGTTTCCATACTGTTTGTATATTTTTACTGTGACTAAACTAAGAGAAGAAAAAAGCTACATTTTTGACTCGTAACTTGATTTAAAAATCTATTTTGGCTACAATTAACCCGGCAATAACTTCAACAATCACAGCAATTTTAAACATTTGTGGCAGCTTGTAATTAGCCATTTTCCTTACATAAGAATTCTTTGTTATGTTTTTTTTATTAGTCTGTAAGCTTTCCTTAAAATAAATAAATAAATCATCAAGAAATATTTTGTATACCATGAAGTTTTAATCTATGGCTGTAATTTGGGTCAGTTGACTATAATTATCTGAAATATTCCCTAGATCATTAATATACATAGCATTTATTTCATGTACCTTTGTGAATACTTATGTCAAATTTAAGTGGGTTTTTGAAAACGATGGATGAAAATTCAGTTATAATAATATTTCTTTGACTCACCATATAATTCCAAGGGAGATAAACCCTGGCAGACATAAAGCCCTTGTTCTCGATCACCTCGATACCAGCTCCAGAAGAGAACATGATCACGATCTCCGACTGGTTCAGTAGATACATGGGCTGGTATACTGTCACACCTGGTTGAATAAAAATATTGGTGAATTATATGAAAAAGGACTTTTGCCCAGCAGTGGAAACATTAATAGGCTGATAATGATGATGATAATGACAACCAACTTCCAAATATTATATATAATATATTGCGATGCGATTGCAGCTATCCCGAGTGCCGTCATTTATTGAAGAGTTCTGATGAATATCGCCGAGTTCTTCATCAGACAAGATCTGATGAAGAACTCGGCGATATACATGATGACAATTTAAATGGAACCACAAGCTCCAGCTTTCAAATAAAAAAGAATCATCAAAAGCATCCTTTTTGGGAAGTCGGTTAAAAAGGAAAGAAATAAAGATTTAATTTTCAATAATTTCTTTGTAATGTAAAAAGTAGGAACAAAGAGCATATTTTTGACGACCCATGGTTGTCGCGTCGAGGACCTACATTTCTAGAGTCTACTGACCTGGGAAGTACTGCACCCTAAGGGCAGGCCTGTCGAAGTACACTCTCTTGTTGTCAGCGAAGACGTCCAATCTGTATCTCCATTGAGCGTGTTGGGGACGAAGACGAACCTGGAAGGAATAACAAAATGAAATAATTTTGCTAGAAGAATATGAGCTGATATATCTAGTATAGCAGGATTTAAAAAAACCCACGAATTAAAGTTACTGTAGAAGCATAAAATATCTGGTTTTGAATCGGATAAATGAAAAAAATAGTTAAAATATTTCTCACATGAACCTTTATTCTAAAGTGTTTCCTCAAGGGTCAATGTTAGGACCTCTTATGATTTTTCTCTATAGTATCAATACTTGCTTTATAACTGTTGGGGTTTTCTCGTCGTTGCCGAGTAACCCGGTAGTTGTAGAAGTTAGTTTTAACACCAAACCACTGTTATGTTCCAAATATTTATTATGGACACAGTTTTAGGTTGCTGCTAGTAACCTGAGTCGCACTTAATGTTGAGTTACGTCAACGCGCAAATTAGCGTGTGCCGGTGTTTTAGTGACGACTGATTTACTTAATATTGTGCAGTACTTAAATAGGCGTACTTTTGCTGTATGAGCATTATTGGCTCGTACATGCTCCCGAGGGAAAGGTATACGTGCTCAGATCACTAGCGTTACAGAATGTAAAATGATATAACACAAAAGTTTGTCAACAGCAAAAAAAGAAATTACATAAATTCTTAAATAATCTAAACAGTAAGCATGAAATTACATAAATTCTTAAATATTCAAAGGTTGAATTTTGTTGCTGCTGATTGCTGTAGACGGTTGCTCGATGAGGGTCCACTTCTTATTTTACCGTAGACAGGAATCTCCTTCAGTTCTATATCCTCCGTCCTCTCTCGAGTCCTGTTGGCCGTCTTGCGTGCTTGTTGATGTTGATAGTATCTTCTTAGTCGCCACACTATTATAGCGCCGACGATTCCTCCCACTAGCAAAGTGCTTATGGCGTAGTTGCTTATGTCGTGGACACTTAACTCGTAAGGTAGGTTCTCTCGTACCTTTTGTGCAGCTATCTGGTTATCTAATATTGTGTGTTCATTAGATAAATTGAGGTTAGGTAGCACGAATTTTGTGTTTTTGAATGTGCTCCACATATCATTTGGTGATTCTATAGTGGGCACCTCCAAAGTAATTCCAATATTGATACTACTACTAAGAACGTTATGTGAGTAGATCGTCACATCTTTATGTTGTAGTAAGCAATCTTGACCTAGAGCAAGGAGCCCCGCCTTTGTTATGGTAGTTGTTGTTATTCGATTCTCGCATACAATGCGAGTCGTGCACTCATCGATGCAGTTATACAGCCATATGTTTGGTCTCTGTAATTTTGTCCATTGGTCCGAACATGGCTGAGGTACCCAATTGCATGTAATGTTATTTACATTTTGGCTCAGTATTTGGGCTTCGCAAGATGCCGTGGCTCCATGCAAGTTGCTGATAGTTGTAGAGGCGTGGCAAATGTGGTTGTCTGCTGTCATTGTTGAACATTGCTGTAGATCAACCTCTTCCATCTGTATGTAGGTGTTCTTTGCGAAGTTAACTCCAATATACTGTGTTGTTGTCGCTATCACCTGACATTGGTCAGCAGTTTGGTGTCTAGGTATAGCTATATTGCGATACAATGTATACTCGTCATCGCTTAGTAACGGGATATGTAGTTCAAAGAGCAGGTACTGTTCGGTAATCCGGGCTTTGACATAAATAATTTTGTAAATATTTTTGTTGTTTGCTCCATTGCTGGTTTTGATAGGCAGTGTTAACCTTTTCGGTATAATACCCGCAATGTAGTTCATTTGTTCAGATAGTTGCTCCGGTGTGAATAGGTTCATATCGAGATGACCTCGATAGATATCTGTCAATGCATCTAGGAGCATTTGTTGGTTTCTTCTCAGTACTGCGATAAGTAGGCTTGCAGTTAAGGCTCCAGCATTGACGTCACTCATTGTTTTCATTATTTGAAACCGGTTTTCTATCACTGCCGTATTATGTTTGGTTTCGTTCATAAATTGCTGAATTCCTTCCAGTTGCGTTTTTACGAAGTCTTCATTTTTCTTTATGACATTATTTTCTGCCTCGATAATCAGTGTCTGATTTCTTATGAGCTGCAGTTAATATTGCTCGTTTGTTTTGTTTTTTTTTTTTTTTTTTTTTTTTTTTTTTTTTTTTTTTTTTTTTTTAAAAACGTTGCCCCACACTAGGAATTTCTTTCTGTATTTATTTACTAGTTGATAGCCCACTTGATAGCGTTGTGAATGCTACTAGCAACACCAAAAGCAAGCTATTTACTTTTCTCTTGGTTTTGATCCCTTTATTTTGCTTGCAGGGCTTCGTTTCTGGAATCAATTTCTGTGAATCAATGCTTTCACATACCTCGTTTATAGGTAACGGGGCAAGTTTTGTAATTGGTCTTTTGAGGACTCCATTCTGAGTCTTGAGCGTGACCACTCGGACTAAGCTGTCACTGCCTGGATGTAGTTCCACTACGCGGCCCATTGCCCACCTACTCGGAGGTAGATTGCTTTCTCTGATGAGGACAAGTTGGCCCTTTTGTATGTTCTCCTTAGTTTGCTGCCATTTGTTGCGGTTTTGTAATGTATGAAGGTATTCTTTTGACCAGCGCTCCCAATAGTGTCGACGCATGAGCTCAATGAGTTTCCAGTTGTTTCTGATGTCTACTGCTTTCGTTTCCTCAGGTTCGTTGAGTGGCAGTGTTAGCGCTGGACCCCCTGTGAGGAAATGACCAGGAGTGAGATAGTCCAGGTCGTCCACATCTTCTGATAATGGACACAGCGGCCTGCTATTCATGCACGCTTCGATTTGAGTCAGAAGTGTTGCAAATTGTTCATATGTAAGCTTCGTTTCTCCGATTACCCTTTTCAGGTGTGCTTTCATGGAACGTACAGCAGCTTCCCATAAGCCTCCTGCTGATGGCCAGGATGGAGCGTTGAAGTGCCACTCTATTTGAAGGTCGTTGATCTCTCTAAAGAACTCTGAGGATAGCATTGTTTTATATTTTTTGAACTCTTCCTGTAAGACTCTTGCGGCTCCGACGAAGTTGGTTCCGTTATCGGAGTAGATGTGTTTTGGGGTTCCTTTTCTGGCGCACATTCTTTTTAATGCTGCGATGAAAGTTTGCGTAGAGAGGTCCGAAACAAGTTCAATATGTACTGCTTTTGTGCACATACATATGAATATGGCTATGTAGCCTTTGCAGGTTTTTATCCCGCGGCCTTTGTTTATCTTCACATCCACATGGCCTGTAAAGTCAATGCCAGTGTGTGAAAATGGCCTCGATGGAGTGATCCTTTCTTTAGGAAGATTGCCCATTAGTTGTTCAGATCTCTTAGTTGCGTATCGCCGGCATCGGATGCATTGTCGCAGTATCTTCTTGACGGTTCGGTTACCGCTGATGATCCAATAATTGTTTCTAGTGTAAGCAAGTGTTAATCTCGCTCCACCGTGTAAGGTTTGTTGATGTGCCTTTTCAACGATGACTTGGGTTAGTCTGCCCTCTCCTGGAACGAGGATGGGATGCTTAGTCTCCACCGGCAAGTTTGAGTGGTTAAGTAAGACGTCCTCCAACACGTAGGACCCCACTTGTATCTAAAAATGGGTTCAATTTCAAAATGGTGCTTCTGTTTGGAAGTTTCCCACATTTGTTGAGAGAATTAATTTCGTTTTTAAAGTAATTCTCTTGCACTGATTTGATAATCATACAGAATGCGTTGTTTATTTCATTCAAGTTCAGTGCACGGCACACGATTGATCTTCGTTTGCTTCGTAATGCATCAGCGAAACGTATCACTAAGGCGAGTATTCTTGTAATACGATCTAGGTTGCTATGTCGCTCAAGTAATGAATGAATTAATTCATTTTTAATCGACTTGGGTTCCGTACTATTAGCCGTGTAACAGTTTGTTAAGGAGCCCTCATTTGTGGTATAGGTTTCTTTTAAAGCAATGGCTTGTGTTTCTTGCTCCTTGAGCCATTTAGGGCCTTCCCACCACAGTTTAAAGCTGACCAGTTTTTGCGGTGGGAGTCCTCTTGTGGCACAGTCGGCAGGGTTTTCGTTTGTCTTTACGTAACCCCAGTTTATCGCAGGCACGACGTTTAATATTTTTCTGGTTCGTTATGTACTTTTCGTACTTAGTTTGGCTTCCCTGAAGCCATGCTAGAACTACTTTAGAATCAGTCCAGTATGTAATCCTGAGCTCGTTCTCTTCTAGGATCTTAGTTATCCTTTCTAGGAGTTTCGCTAGCAAAACTGCGGCGCATAATTCCAATCTCGGTATTGTTATTTTCTTTTTGAGCGGTGCCACCTTAGTTTTTGCTGCGAGTAATGTAGTTTCGTAAGCGCCGGTGGGTGACGTAGTTCGTCTGTAGATAACGCATGCGTAGACTCTCTCGCTCGCGTCACAGAAGGCTTGTAACTCGATCGGCCGATTGTTTTCGTTTTTTATCCATCTTGGTAAACTTATGGTATTTATGTTTGGCAGATCGGTTTTAATTTTTATCCATTCCTTTTCTATGGAATCTGGTACCTTTTCGTCCCAGCCAATGTTTTGATAGTTGTCACTCCACAATTTTTGAAAAAGCAGTTTTGCTTGGATGGTCATTGGTGCCAACCAACCAAGCGGATCGTAAATCTTGCTTATTTCTGACAATAGCTTGCGTTTAGTGTATGGTGCATTTTTGTTGTTGTTTGGCGCTTCGCTAATAAAATGGAATGTGTCGGTTGCGTCATTCCATGCGAGTCCAAGTGTTTTGCTGAACTCTTGTTGCTTGAAGTTGAATTCGTTATTATTGGTTTTCTCCTTCGTCTGTAGTTCTTTGAGAATAGATGGTTCGTTTGTAGACCATTTCCGTAACACAAAACCACCTTTCTTCAGAAGTTCGCTTAGCTCTTTTTGCAGTAGCTTTGTTTTTTCTATGGTATGGTGACCCGTGATGGCGTCATCCATATAAAATTCATTCAATAGCGCCTTTTGGACCAGAGGGAAAGCGTTGCCTTCATCTTTGGCCAGCTGTTGGAGAGTGCGCATCGCTATGAATGGAGCGACTTTGGTCCCGTAAGTTAGGGTACACAGCTGAATCTCTCGAAGTGGTTCTCTCATGGAGTCTCTCCAAATAATTTTTTGAAGACATTGTTGATCTTGATGAATAAGGATTTGACGGTAAATTTTCTCAATGTCCGCTGTTAGAACATATTTATAGCTCCGCCATTTTATGATCAGAGATAAAATGTCCTTTTTAAGGTTTGGCCCTTTTTCCATCAAATCGTTTAGGCTGTACCCGGAGTCTGTTTTCATTGATGCGTTAAAAACAGCTCGTAATTTGGTGGTTGTTGAGCTCTCCCTTAACACGCCGTGGTGCGGTAGAAACGCTTGTACTCGACTTTCGGATTCTGTCACTGGTTTCATGTGACCTAATTCGATGTATTCTCGGATGAACTCTCTGTATAGTTTAGCGAAGTGATCTTGTCTCCTCATTTTCTTTTCTAAATGAAGAAACTGTGCTGTGGCTTGAGGTTTTGAGTTTCCAATGTTTTGCTCGTAGTTAGCGTTCATCGGCATCTTCACCAAATAACGCCCGTCGCTTAATCTCTTTGTTGTTTCTGTGTAATATTTTTCACAGTATTCGTTTTCCGATGTTGGTTCAGTTTCTGAAGGAATGTCTTCTAACTCCCAAAATTTTGTTAGGTTGTCTAGCTCTGTTAGAGTAACTAGACAGTTAAACTGCTTTGTTGCACCGCACAGTATCCAGCCCAGCTTTGTTTGTTGCGCTACTGGCGAGTCATTATTGTGCTTGATTATTCCTCCTAAGATCACATCGGAGTAAACATCAGCTCCAAGCAGTAAATCGATGGGTCCAGAGATGTTGTAGGCTGGATCGGCCAACTTGATATTATGGAGATGCGTCCAGCTCTCTGCGTTGATCGTTGAGTTAGGCAGATTATTGACGAGTTTACTCATTACTAAAGCTTCGGTTTGGAATGTATAATCCGAGTGGATAGATTTACATTCCAATTTTATCATCCCTTTACTTCTGCCCATTATAGTCCCAACACCAGTGACAGCAGCGTTCATTTTGTTTCGGGGTAAGTTCAACCGCTGAGCAGCATTTTCTGTAATCAAGGTTACTTGAGAGCCTTGATCCAGTAACGCCCGAAGGCAGATGTAATCTCCTTCTTTATTTTTGACCCTTAGTTGAAGAGTCGTTAAAAGGATCTCTTGTTCGCCATTAATATGGTTAGATGTCTTCTCAGCCACCGTTGGTGTGGTCGGCTTTGACCGTTGCCCTTTCAGATTATCATCATGAAGAAGGGAGTTATGCTTGAAGTTACACGTGCGGCATTTTTTTGTTGACTTGCATTTATTTCCGCCGTGGCTATACAAGCAATTTTTGCATAAGTTCAAGTTACTTGTTGTTTGGTTTCGCGTTGCGACATCCATGTTCAAGAATGTTGGACATTGCCACAGCACGTGTTCGTTTTTGCAAAGTGGACATTTTTTCAGCGATGCATGGAAGGTTTTTGTCCACTTTTCTGAGTCTTTAATGTTTGATGATTTGTTATTATTATAACTTTTATGCTGGTTATTATTCGTTGAATAACCTTGTTTTCCTCCGTTCCTTTTAGTACGGGATGTTTCCAACGTCATGAACTGCAATTCTAGGAACTCCATAAACTCTTCTAAATCTGGAAGCTCTCTTGAATGCTTCATGGTTTTGATATAGTCACCGTGAGTGACGTCATCCAGTTTGGAAGATAGTAGGTACACGAGAAGGGGACCCCATACTGGAACATTAATGTTTATGTTCTCTAGGCCATTTAAACACTCTTTCGTCGTGTCGTACAGCTTCTTCAAGTTGGTAGAGTTTGGTTTTTCGATAGATGGTTGATTGAGAAGTGTTTCTATGTATGAAGTGAAGAGTAGTCGCTTGTTATCGTAGCGATGCTGGATAATATCCAGGCACGAATCATAATTCTCCGCGCTCACAGGAAGGTGCTTGATTATCCTTTCCGCTTCACCCTTCAATTTTGACTTTAGGAACTGCATTTTCTGCGTTTTGTTCAGCGTTGGATTGTTGTGAATCATCTCAAAGAATAAATCTCTAAAAGAGACCCAATTATTGTAAGTTCCGTTGAACTCCGGCAATTCCATACGCGGTGTTGTTTTTTCGTAATGGGATGTCTCAAAGATTTTTCTGTTCAAATCTTCCTTTAGGTCGTCGTAGACTTTCTCCCAGTGGTCATATTTGGCTTCGTAGTCTTTATCGTTGCCTTGCAGTAGGTAACTCAGTTCCCAGTGAATCTTGTCTATTGCTTCCCATTTTGACCGCAAAATATTTAGTTGATCTTGCAGTTGCCACTTCTCGTACATGCTGCTCATGTTGACCTTGGAGACCGCTCGCTTCAATGCGTTGAAGTTACACATTTGATTACGTAACAGTGTCGATAGATACTTGTCCGTTTCATCTTCTATTTGTTGGTGTACTCCAGTTGTATCAAACTGCGATGTTCCGGGAGTTTCTGATGATTTTGATTGTAGCACCCCCAAACCTCCAGGTTCGTTTATCAACTTGTTTCGTAGTTGATTCATTGATTGCATTGTTTCTTCAAACATGCTTTTTGTTATGATGTAAATGTCCTTTTTGAAGTAGTCATGGTCTCTTTGGACAGTCTCATACTTCTTTAAGACATCGTGATTGGCTCGAAATTCATCCCATAAGGATTGTAAAGATTCGATGCGCTTGTTAAGGTATACTATGGTTTTTCGACTCACAGCATCCTTTTTATAATTAGCCTGGAGAGTTTTGATATTCTCGTAGCTGTTTTGCTGCTTAGTAATAAGTTCAGCAAATTCGTTGCAGTCTTCTGTGTACATTGTTTTGCCTTGTGGCTGCTAGTGGTTGGTGCGTGAATAGTGTAGACTCACAGGTTTCGAAGTAATCGCAGTGGACTTTATCCCCGCAGATTATTTCTTGTTTGTAGCAGTAGATGCAATCTATGCTGAAGAAAGCGCCGTGGACGTTATCCTCGCCGATCCTTGCTTGATATGTTGTTTGTAGCAGTAGATGTGATCTCTGCTGGTTCGTTAGTGGCAGACACTTAGTGTAGCTCACCCTCCTCTACGTTATGTGCAACGTCTCAATGCTACTGGTGAGACCCGCTTGTGGGAGGCCAGCAGCACCGATTTGCTAACGTAACTGGGACATACCACGCTAAGCACTCTGATTGATGAGGAGTCACGATGATTTACACGATGTGTTCCCGTGGACCCGTGACATCCGGCTCGAAGGACCAAAAGATGTTGGGGTTTTCTCGTCGTTGCCGAGTAACCCGGTAGTTGTAGAAGTTAGTTTTAACACCAAACCACTGTTATGTTCCAAATATTTATTATGGACACAGTTTTAGGTTGCTGCTAGTAACCTGAGTCGCACTTAATGTTGAGTTACGTCAACGCGCAAATTAGCGTGTGCCGGTGTTTTAGTGACGACTGATTTACTTAATATTGTGCAGTACTTAAATAGGCGTACTTTTGCTGTATGAGCATTATTGGCTCGTACAATAACAGTAACCAAAGCGTTTCATTACAATTTTATTGTCCAGATCCTATGGACAATAAAACTACACACTTAAACAATAGACCGATTGAAAAGCAAATAGTACTTTAGCTCTTGTTTTTGACTCTTTAATGGATAGATAATAGGGATGTTGCCTGGGTAATAAAAGGATAATTCTATTTAGTTCGTCAGTGAGATTATCAAATAATATTGGACCCGTATTTTTTGCTTTATCAAATCAATAAAAATTCAAAGACGAGAAGATAAAGCGCAAAGGTAAGGAATGGGGGCTTGTGACGTCACTTTGTCAGTATAAAGTGTAGCACACCGTGACTTCACACGATATTTCAACGCAATGTATCGTCGTAATTTTTTGTTTACGTGGCAAAAAATAAATAAAGAGACCAATATTTTAAGATAATCTAACTGACGTACTAAATAGTTTTTTTGTCAACAGCCCTATTATTGAAGGTGTACGTCTTTCTTACCTCGACTGTCACGGAGTTATTGGAAGCAGCAACAACAGACGTCAGATGTGTAGCGTTGACTCGTCCGTGGATGTTGCGGGCTACTTGCTCGAACCTGCCCTGGACGTCTAGCTTCAACTGCGGGTGGTCCACACGAACCAGTACGTATTCACCTGCGGAAGAATAAGTTGTGTTGATTGGGTGATTTGATTTAAGGAGAATTTTGTAGTGTTTGAGGACCTTTTCTACAGTTTTCTTTCTTAGTTTTCAAGTAAGTCTTGCTTGATGGGAGCCAAAAGGGACTTTTTAAAAATGGAAGTGGATAATATTAAGCCCTTGTTTCAGCATTTTTTGAGTATCTAATCAATTATTTCGCTTGCAAGCTATAAGCAGCAGGATATGTAATATATAGACCGCCTTTCTAAAAGACGGTAAAGTCCCCTGTCCTCTCTACACTTAAGCATGACTAAACTCTAGGTTAAAAAAAACCGGCTAAGTGCGTGCATATTTAGGGTGCCGTACCAATTTATCAATATATTGGTATCTGTTAGTAAAATATACATAATAATGAACAATATAACCAAATTTCAATTACGTAGGTCAATGAGAAGCTAAAATTTTTTTCGTAAAAAAATATGTGTGACAGACGGAGAGACAGACAGATGGACAGGCGAACGCGTGAGTGCCAGCAATAGGGCTCCTTTTGGACCGTTCGGGTACGGAACTCCAAAAATAGCTCATAGTCCATAAGAGAAAAACCTCACCTTTTCCGTTGAAGGTATACTGTAGATCGTCGAAGGTTACGATGTGAGGGTCTCCGAAAATTCCCGCTACACCAGGTGATTGGTAAGCCACGCAGTCTTGTGAGGGACGCCGCTCAAATCTGTTTGGATGAACAGAGTTTTTATTATTATCTAACCTTTAGAAAATCTTGTTAAAACCGTAAAATAAAAATTCTCACTGCTGTGACACAGGCCTCCTCTCTGTGAGAGGGAATGGGCCGTAAACCACCACCATCCACCACGCGGGCCCAGTGCGGGTTGGTGGATGTCACATGTCTTCGAATTTTTGGTTCTAGTACATGCCGGTTTCCTCACGATGATTTCCTTCGCCGTTTTGAGAGCAGTAATTATGAAATAATGTACACAAAGTAAAGCTCCTCCCTGGGTTCGAACCTACGATATACAATTTGTAAGTCACGGCTGTTACCAATGGGCCACCACTGCTCAAATAAAAAATATATATTTGAAATTGCTGTGGGTGAAATGGTAACTTTGAAGAAAAGTATAGTGAAGAATTTCTTGCTGCGTAGTAAGATGAATCAAAATGTAAAAAAATATGTCGGGAATCCTATTTATTCTCTTTTTAAGTCAAATATACTCTGATAGGTAGATCAAGATAAAAGTATAGTAACAAACCTGAATGTTTCACAGCCAACAGCCTGTTCTTCTTGCCACATGCAGCACTGGTAGAACGGAATCATGTCGTGGAACCAATGGGACAGCGATGGGACCTAGTAAATATATATAAGACCTTTGTATATATCTATAGAAATAAGAATCATAGCTTTAAAAAGTAATCGGTTATTAATTGCTATAATCGGTTTTATCGTTTATTTTGTTCGGAGTCTAAATGTTAAAAGAGCATTATTGAAAATTTTTATTAATCGGTTTAGGCATGGCGCGCGCCTAAAACTGAATCGGTTTTGTATTTCAGCACGGTTGCGCTTGAACGGTTTTTATCGCCTACCTTCAAGCGACAAAAACCGCTCATAAGCGTTTAAAAGACCTATTTACGAACTTTCAACAACAACAAAACCAAATGTAAAAGTTCGCTATGTACTTAGGCGTTAATTGGTTTGTTTTTTTTCCGGTTTCCAAGCCTTGGTAGTAAAAAATAACAAGAAATAGAGAGCTATAAGATTTCATAGCATATTGTATAAATTTATGATCTACCTTTTGGAATTTCTAAAAATGTTATTCTCACTATTGTTTTCTACTTGCTTCAATATCCATGCAGTACCTATTTCGTTTGTACAACAAAAATCTATCAAATTTGATTCAAGATTGTGGCTGAAATATACATAAATAATACTGCTTGTTCTTACTTTGTTAGCCTCGTTGTAAGGAGTGAAACCGAAGTCGTGGGACCTCAAAGGCCGGGATCCCCACATCTGATCGTAGGACAACATGAGGAAGCCGTTCTTGTCGTAGCAGCATTGTTGGCCGGAGCCTTCCGCGCTGTGAATAGTAAAAAACATTAAGCAAGTGTTGATGAAAATCTTGTTACTGCTGTCTAAGAGATATTTAGACAGGAGTAATGTTTATTGCATATGAGACCAACTGTTGCATGCGACTTCGCCCACATACAAGGTTCAAACCTATATGAGTCTAACAGGAGTCAAATATTAAGTTTCGACTTTAGTGTTGACAAATCCTCATCTTTTCATGTTTTTATTTCTAGTAGTTATGACTAAGATTATTTTTCCAGACTAATAGACAGTCATGAAATATTGAAGAATAATTTTACAAGAAAATTTTAATAAGATGAAAATTACCTGGGCGCTCCACTCCTGACACAATGCACACTTCCCCAATGGTATCTACAGGTAGGATTCGTATCCTTATCACAAGCCACATCTGGCATGAATCGACCCTTATCCAGCAAGGCATGTTCCAACGTGCAAGGGCACACCCACACTTGTGAGGCGAAGTTCTTTAGGAAACGATCCGTTCGAAGCCAGTTATTGCACATGGCATTGGGCCAACGTTGACCGTGGATCCTTTCCCATTGAGGGGCAAAGTACCAACCCAAGGGGATGGGACGACTCCATAAAACTCTGTAAAAAAAAGTTACTTTAAGTAAGCCAAAGAATATCGTCTAGATAGGCCACAAAAGTAAACTAAGATTTCATTCTAATTAGAAGATTTTTTCTGTTGAAAACTAATTAATCAAGTTTAAATTTGTAATAACTATACAATAAAAACAAAAATATACGTACGGAGATATAGGAACGTTTTTAAACACTTCAGGAGTAGTAAGATTGATTTGAAGGAAACCGAATTGCATGTCATTGTGCAAGAAGTTATCCCTGTTCCTAAAGTTTTGAGGATTGATCACATATTCTCCTGTGTTAGCGACTCCGACTTCGATCATGTCTATGTATTCGAGTTGTGGTCTAATGGTGATTTCCTTGTATCCCCATAAGCTGATCTGCAGTTGGACGTTGAGGTTGGTGGTCAAGTTGAAACGGTCCCAAGTTATTCTGACCTCTGGTGGATATCTCTCGTGGACAGAGTTGTCAGTGAAGAATATCTTCTCTGATGCTGTTGCGGGCGTTTCTGGAGAAATTGGCAGATTGTTAGAAGATAATTAAGTAACTTATAATACGTGTATAAGTTATCTTATATCAGTAAGGTACTCTTGAACCACGCTGTATTAAAATATATACATTTTTTTTCTAAAAAATGTAACTAAATCATTGTTTGAGCCGAATCAATTGTTGAAATATTCATTTAAAAATAAACAAAATGTGTTTACTCAATATGAAGAAAGGTTACTTAGAACATAGATACTTATAAAACAAGATTATCCATAGTAAGTAAGTTCTTTGTTGTAAAATCTATCCATAATTATTTCACTTATTCTAGTTCTATACTGCGAATTCTATGTAAAAAAAATACATAAAGAGTACAACAAAAATAATGAAACAATCGATAAACTTACCAACAAAGTACTTCCCCTTCCACTTATAAGGCTCATTGTTGATCGCGATCTCGAACCTCGCATATCCATTATGCCAGAACCTGGGCTGCACACATATAGCCCGGTTGACATCTACCACGGCTCCTATGACAGACTCCGTGTCGAAGCGGCAGGTGATCCGGTCGTCAGGGTTGAAACAAGGACCGGTGATGTTGACGATGGTACCTCCTAACATGTTACCGCTTTCGGGAGCGAACATTAGAGGGAGATTTGCTCCGTCTGGGGTTAGAAAAAAAATGGTTTAATAAGAGTACAGTTTGTTTAACAATAAAGCATTTCACATTATTGTAAATTTTAATATTTTTGACGCTTCTTACTGGGGATTACGACTGAATTAGTGGAGAAGGTGGATTATTTAGGAGAATATCTGTCATAAAATATCTAAAATAATGGTAGAAGAACTGGATATTTTCAGGTGTTTGTAGATTCATATCATTTTGGACTGCACATAATTTGTATTTCTGTAATGCTAATGCCTACAAATTAGCTCTGTTAATATCCTTATGCTAGGAGTGGATTCGCATCAATAGTGTAATCGGAAGAGAATATATCACGATATTTCTTTTTTAACACAAGTGTATGCAGTAAAAGGGTCAAGAATGAACATACCAATATCCTTGTTACAAGTCCCCATAAGTATTTTTTCGTCTATCCTGAATACGTGTCGTCCGGGGAAGCCATTGGCCCATCCTCTTCCCGTTAGATCTCTAAGTACAGATGCCTGTGAGTATGGTTTGTATTCGTAGCTTTGTGTTCCGTTTCCAGCGTTGAAGCCAATCTGCAAGTGATATTGTAATTTAAAATAGACAGAACGGAAGATTCTCAACAAAGTTCTCAGTGCCCGTTTAGAACGAACAAAACATTTTTTTTTTTAATTTAAAGTTTAAGACGATACAATTGAGTGCTCAAATTCAAATTCGGAATAACAAACAAACAGGCCCAGGCGTTTTTGGTAGTAAGCGATAAAACGAGCAGGTGGCTATCTATAATACCAAAGGCATTGTAGGTACGTAGGTAAGCTACAGATAAATATGAAAATGTCTCATATGCTTGTAATTACACTGGTCACAATAACACTGCTTGGTAGGAGAATTAAGTTACCTCAACGAGTTCCTTCACAAAGAGCTTTATATATACCATTGTCATTATAGTTAGATCTGTTACTTACGTAAGCCGGTACACCACCTTCTCCAGTAGTGGTATCACCACCAGCCTCTGTGTGCGAGCTCCAGTTGATCTCCAAATAGTTGAAGATCGCGTACGTGAACACTTCGTCAGTTGCTAACACCATTTGGAAAGTGTTCGTCTGAAAAATTAATACTTAATTAATAGTTTCAGAATAAGAAGAAGACAAAAAAATAAAAATTAACAGTTTGTATATCACTATTTTTTCGGTATTAAAAACTAAATTGCTACAAGACATAATAGCCTATTTTACTGTCTCCGTATACGGATAAAGAATATAGATTTGGTTAACTGCAAAAATGGTAGAAAGTTTTTTATAAGCAATAACAGCTTTCTTTAACAATTACAGATTCTGCGTAGCTTTTTCAAACTCACCATAAAAAGCGAGTTATCAATTCCTCCAGCAAAGGACATGTTCTTCCAAGTGATGGTGATCGCATGCTTTGGGAAGAATGTCTCGGAACCGATGACGCCCTGACGGATGTCCCAGGTTACACGCTCTCTCATTTCCACGCCGAGCTGGTCTGTGCGGGTCTGGAGGAAAAATAAAAGAGATTACATATTATGCTAAAGAGGAAGAGGGAGATAAACAAAAAACATGGTGCCGCGTTAAAGACAAAAACAAGAGAAAGCGTCATAGCTTGTGATGATTCGAGAATTTGCCGAATATTCCGGCACGTGGCTGGATTCAAGCTGTACTTTATTATAAACTAAAGTTGTTTAACTCTAGGATATACAGTCAGTAACATGACCTTTTTTAACATTGGAAACGCTTGAATATTGTAACTGTGATCGCGGTTTTTGATTTTCAAGCGTTACTTAACTTAGTTATGATGTACCTTGGCCGTGCAATACTCGTATAACACTATACAATTTTATTTAACGAATTAAAAACTCTTGATAGTCTTACCTGCAAATCCCTGTCCATCCTAAAATAAACTCCAGGCCTCCTCTGATCAGGATCCTCCTGACGCTGACTACCGATACGGCACTTGCTGAAGAAGATACCGATGAAAGAGGGATCGTTGACATCGGGCCAGTCCCTTACGGGGAATGACAGAGGGTAGGTGTAGTGGTCTGGAGGGTCACTGAAGTAGATGTAGCCGTTCATTGATAACTGGGAAGAGATGAAAAGGAATAAAATTAAACACAGTTTTATACATTAGAACATTTATTGTTATATGATAATCCATTAATAGAGAACCCAACGAAAGTTTCAACGTTTAGTCAAGGCTTTCTACAGATTCCCTATTGAAGAAGTAAGCAGTTGCTCCGCCGATAAGATCTTAGAAAAAATAAAAACCTAGGAGGAGAAAAAATTCAGTTGTACGAAGAAAGAAGAAATCCTTGAAAGAGAAAAGATCCCGTATATGGTTTATGTCATGTAGAATTTAATACTGCGTTGAATATTATGACGATATCTACAGTTAAGAAGATCTAAGTTAGTGAGTAATTTTTTTTAGTTTTGGTACTAAATTATTCTGGTACCTAGTTAATATCTTAATTCGAAGTAAAAACTACTTACCCTGGTATAATTAAACCTAAACCCAAAGAACGGCAGCTGGAAGTTGAAGTTCTTATGGATCTGAGGAGTAGAGGTATGGATATCCCTCTGGTAGTCTCCGATGCCCTCGTTACCTCCCTGATCGTAGAACCAGTACATGAAGTTGCCTCTGATCTGGGCGAGCCTCGCGGTGGTGATGACGTAGGGCTGACCATTGTTCTGGTAGCTCGTGTCGGGGAGGACTCGGCCGTCGATGTGGGCTGGAAGAATTTATTGAAATTTTTAGTTTTATATTCCATATATTTACCATAATTATGGTAGGCCGTTGACTTTCTTTAGACTGAACGCGAGAAAACTATCATGAACGATTGATCTAGTGAATAACTATTTATAGGGGAAGACTTTCTCTAGTATTGGTTGGCTGAGATTATAATGATGGAACATTGTTTATTAGTTTTAATAGGTTAGAGGAAATTGTAATCAAGAGTTTAAGCATAATTGAATAATGAAGCAACCAAGTGTTGAATACAGGCCTGCGGATCACTAGCCAAGATGCAACACTGGGGCCCATGAGCAATGCTGCGAATCTTGGACCCTGCATAGGTCTATATCCGCGAAACCGCGATACGTGGCAGCGGTAAGCTAGGGGTTTGGAATACCGATTCCCTTATAGGGGGAGAGTGGTCCTACAATTCTACAAGCATACACAACCTTACATCTATCATTAGTAATCAAGCATTATTTGGTTTCTATTGTTATTGCGTTGTCTTTTAGTTAAACATTTAACCCATTCTTAAATATTTTGTGGCTTGTAACTACCGAAAACATTTTAAAGAGATCAGTAGTGCGCTGCGCCAGCGACTAAACTACTATTTTCTTGGCTGGCGCAGCGCTGCGCTCAAGGCTATCCTTTGCGAATAGCACTATTGTTTACAATTGTGTCGTAACTGTATCAACATAAACCTTTGCAATGTCATATCGACAATTTTTTTCTGCATCAAACGATTCAATTTCTATAAAACAAAAATGATTTATCGATATATAATTTGTAAAACGTTGAAGCAAGTGTTCGAGGATCGGTATCGACACTAGGCCCCGATAATGATAAGCTATCAGTTGATATCGGACAAATGATTCCTAGTATACAAGCTGATGTCATTTAGCACCTTGCAACGCCTCTTTGTTTCACCACTTTCTGTAAACAGTTTTAGTTGTATGCATCACTTTGTTTGTATTTAACATTAATAAATACCTACTTCTTTATAAATATCTGTCATCATTCATTCGTTACAACCCGAAAGATATGATTCTAATTCTTTTACTTGAACCTGTTTCTGTAATGCTATCTATATTATCCTTAAATAGTATTATTTTATATTCTTCGCCCAACTTTGTAAAGAATCAAAGAATACAAGGAATTAATTTTCTTCTAGCAACTATAATGGCAGTTAATTGAGAACCGATTGTTGATAGAACGTCTACAAAGTGAATTAAGTATAATGTAATAACATTTTGAATATGTTTGGTACCCAGATGAGGGACTAGTCTTACTATATATATTATACTAGCAGTTGCCCGCGACTTCGCTCCCGTGGACCACCCCACAGGACCCGTTTTCGGGATAAAAAAATAGCCTATGTCACTCAGGAATAATGTAGCTTTCTATTGGTGAAAGAATTTTTCAAATCAGTCTAGTAGTTTCGGAGCCTGTTCGGTACAAACAAACAAACATACAAACAAACAAAAAAATCTTTCCTCTTTATAATATTAGTATAGATATGTCAAAGTTTGGATGGATGTGTGGGTGGAAGTGTGGATGTCTGTTTGTTACTCAATCACGCCAGAACGGCTGAACGAATCTAATTCGGTTCCAATCCGATCGGATGTAATTTGACACAAGGATAGATTATAGTCTGAAATAGCATATAGGCTAGTTTTCATCCCAGGATAATGTTCTCTTGAAATAAGAAAACACTTTTCACGCGGGCGTAGCCGGTGGCAGAAGCGGTAGTGATCCAAATTTTACAAATTGTTTGTTTGTTGTTTTTGGTACTGATCGGTATAAAAGGCATTATTTTGTTTGGATCTAACTTGGAATGGATGAAGAGGGAGGGGAAGGCCAAAAGAAATTGATATATTGCGTGAGAAATTATATGAAAGAAAAGAGAGTGAGTAATAATGTAACGGCAGACAAGGTAGAATTGAAGATGAAAACGTGTTGCGCTGCCCCCGGAACTTTGGACAAGAATATAAAGATAGTGAGGTATATACTGATCTACCATAGCGCTATAGAGCTCTGCCGCTGCGGCTGCAGAGAAACTCAAGCGTTGGAAATATAAAAACTCATCCTAAGTTATATTTTCGAGCCATTTTTGGGTTGAAATTCTTGGTCCGTGGGGTCCGAGTGCTCACGTTTTATTTAAAGGTCTATTTAAAGTCAGATTTGGCATTTTGCGTGACTGGCTTTTACCTTGGTCTTAGAGGATAAGCATTGCCTTAAAACGTGGCAATACTGCTAGTCAGCATAATACCAGTCGACAACGATGTGGAGGAGCTTTTTGACACCATATTTTAGATTCGTTTATTTTTAGTAAGTTAGTAGTTTTTGATTTAAGTGTATGTATGTAGGCAGTTATAGTTAATGTAGTATTTTATACACTGTGTATATTTTTAGCTTTGTAGTGTATCAGTTGTTACAATTTGTATTTTTAGGGTTCCTGTCTACCACAAGAACTGCATATTTATGCCGTCGAATTTGCCCAGTTTTCAACCGGAAATAACTACTTAATTACTTCAGTTTCATGAGCAAACATAATTATGTAGTATGTTATTCATTCAGACTGAGTCACTACAATTAACACGAATAGCTATCAAAGTAAGTACGAGTATCTAGCTTGTTTGATTTAGATAAGCCGCTATTTTTATTACATAGTCTTTAAAATCTCGACTTAGTAAAATTGTTCTGTGTAAACCACGACCTAAAAATAATCTCATAATCTAATCATGTACTGTTTGAAACAGAAGAACTCGAGATTTTTTTTATCCTGATCAAATTAAAGCATGATCGCAATAATTTATCAACATAAATAAAATAACATTAACTTGTGGACCCCAAGATATTTCTGGTCAAGTTAAAACGTTGAGTTATCGAGTTACCAACAGCATTGTTGGTAACTCGATACTGATATTGATGAACCGCATTATAAACATTCTTCTTCTTCTTCTACTTTTCTAGTCGATGGGAAACCCTTTATAAATTTTGGGCCCAGTAGGTGGCCACGCCGATTGCGGCGTCAGTGGCATTATAAACATAAAAAAGTTAAATACCTAAATTATCAAAAACCATATTAAATATTAATAAGTCTGGGCGTGTGTGGCAACTGTGCTAATTAAAGTATGTAGTCGTTACCTACATGAAATAATAATTGTCAAAGAAGGAACGCGTAGATAATCTAAATAAATAATTATCAAACAAGAACATAAGATAACTGCAAAATAAACTAAGCTGAGTTTTAGATTATAACGTGGTTGGAATTCCCTTCATGACATATACATGTCATTGTGTATATGTCATGAAGGAAACTATCACATCACATCAGCAGCCTATTAATGTTCCCACTGCTGGGACACAGGCCTCCTCTCTGTGAGAGGGAATGGGCCGTAATCCAACACGTGGTCCCAGTGCGGGTTGGTGGATATCACATGTCTTCGAATTTTTGGTTCTAGGACATGTTTCCTCACGATGTTTTCCTTCACCGTTTTGAGAGCAGTGGTGATGAAATAATTTACACAAAGTAAAGCGCCTGCCTGGGCTCGAAGTCACGACCTGCAACTTGTGAGTCGCGGCCGATACCACTGGGCCACCACTGCCCTCACTGGACCACTACTGCTCTCCTCAAGGGAACTATTGAAATATTTAAATTGACCGGGCTTTCTGAATAATTCCCATCACTTATTGGTAATAAAAAGATGTGTTTTTTTTAATTAGGTACTTTAATCTTGGCATTGATTTTAATATAGAATAGGCAAGTAAGATTACTATTATAAGCAACAAAGTCGACGGAGAATGAGAGGCTCCTATTGATGTCGGCAGGGTCGAAAGTAACCTAACTTGAAGGAGAAGACGGGAGCCGCTCATCTCCTTCGTACCTAAGCTATCCGTATTAGGGTGCCCCAAGCATTACGTAGCAATATTCATAATGACCAGACAATGTGATAAATATATAGGTTTAAAACAGTATTAATTATATTGCCCGATTTGACTTGACTTGAATCATAATGCCCGGGCATTATAACATTGTGCACTGATAAACACAATTGGTATGTAAATTCAATTTCAGAGTACCCGTAGACCACCTCGCAAACCCACAACTCCCTTAGCTCCACCTCTTCGCCATACAGTGTTTGGTGCTAATTCGCCTATACCCCGCATGTGCAAACTCATTAACGAACGCAGCGACCTGGTTGACGTCCACGCAGACTCAATATCGAAGTTTGTTAGACGTAATTAGTATTATTATTAGTATTTAATATAATATAACTATCTAGAATTTAAGTACATTAAGTTTTTTTGATTACAAATAGCAATATGCATGTGGTGTTTGCCAGTAATTGGTTGTGCAGTTAGATTTAAGACACAATTACTTATATGTTCCTATCTGTATAATATCTGTAACAACTGTTGGTGAACCTTAATTAAATAAATAAATAAATAATCACTTGGTCCATGACTTGTGCATTCCAACGACCCATGCACAGCATTTAAAACAATAGTAGTTACTTAGTGGAACGTTGACTCTGTTTCAGTACGCGCTAAACTCCATTTGAAATAACATTAGACATGATTCCAAATCTTTTTACCGTCCGTTCAACTGATTTTGAGTTCTATCCCGTAAACATAAGGATGACATAAAAAGCATAAACCTGTTACCAAAACCAACTGTTTGCTACAGCTACCATTTGTCGTAACCCCAACGCAATAGAAGTCGAAATCGGTTGAACGGGCTTTAAATTAGGCTAATTTAAACGTCTAATGTTATCGCAAATGGAGTATACATTTGACCTAAAAACATAATCCTTTGAAGACACAGCGATGATATCATTTTAATTCTAACTAGTTGTAGTTTATGAAACTGTCTTGGAATGTTATACGATGGTGTTGAATATGTTAAGGCTTTAAGTGAGCATTTAGGATTGCTGTAAACAGAGACTTGAAACGTTACTCAAAATTGCATTATAGGTAGTTCAAGTAACGATAATGTATACCGTTCCACCAGGATCGTAACAAAATTAATTATTGATTATTAGTTATAATATATAAATAAAATTATTAATTATTAATAATAACACGTACATATATTAATAACGATATATTATTAATATTGTTATTAAATAGTTGTAGATTTCGTTCCGTTTGCTAACAACGTTATAGCTAAAAGTTAATTTTGTTACGATCCTGGTGGAATGGTACACATTATCGTTACTTGAACTAACTATAACGCAATTTTGAGTAACGTTTCAAGTCCCTGGCTGTAAAATCTTCTATCATAGATTGAAGCTTAATTTAGCTCATTAAGGGTACACTAGTCGAAAATTCTTCCATACAAACGTAGTCTGGCTTTTACTCCACTGTTTGACGATGTACGTACAAAATAAAAAATTATATCAATTTGTCTCATCATTATCTAGCCCTGTATGGAAGCAAAAAAGTATAGTTCCATATTTTAACACAAATTTTAACGCATCTTTGGGCGCAAATAAGTACCATAAGAAGAAGAAAAATTGAAAAACGGCCTCCATACAAGGATAGATTAGTAGTTCAACAATGAAAATAATTTTATTTTGAACAGATACATTCAGTCGTTTTTTCATGATATCCAGACTCCCAAAGGTATGTTTATAAAATTTCGCGCGCTCGTTTTCGTTCTAAATCATCATCCATTTCGCTACAAATTTGCAAAAGTATGTATTCGTACGCGTACTGGCTTGTTACTGCTCATCACAGCATCTATCTCTTCCGCACGTGTTGTCGGTTGTTAAAGCACGCATTTTAACCCCGCGCACAAAATAGTTCGTGCCGTCGACTAGTGTGACCTTAATTGAACTCGACAATATTGGTTTCATCAAACTAAATATATTTTGGTACATTGGTACAAATATTGCTCGTTTAATATAGGATTATAAATTATATTTAGTTCCTTTCAACAGTTTCAGAATTCACTATCTCCTCCTAAACGTCTAAATAAAGGCATTGCTCCAAATCTTAGATCATTTGACCAGCTCCAAATGGATATTTCTACATCCTTATGTGATCGGTGTATTTACTCAAAGACGTGCAAGTTTACAGAAGCTCGAATGGAGGGTCGGCAGGAATGGTTATGCTAACTTGGTATTGTCAAGTTTGCAGCTATTTGAACAATTTTTAAGTCTAGATGTTTGCATTAGCAAATGGCACTTAGGGGTATCACAATTCAAGGTTTTGAGCATGACACATGCTGATGTATTGTTTTCTTTTACACGAGCCTCATTTTCTTCATAAAATTTTCGATATCATGATTATTCATTCAGTCCAACGAAAGGCTCTTCAAAATGTATAATACGGGGCCCTAGCGCAAACACGAACCGCACTTGACCGGCTTTTTTATCGCCTGATAAATTGCGTAGGCCTTATCTCTAGTTTTGTACTTAATTGGTATAACCCGTCGCATTTTAAAAGTAGTCTGTGCATTTAACTTTTCGCAAAAGGAATGCATTTCTTTATTTTGTAGAGTAATACCATGTAAGGTGCGGCCCTTATCATGGATTACTCCATCATGTATTTGATTATACTAAATGAGTAATGTACCTTAATATTCTTTTTATTTGTTTTATAAAATATATGAAAACGAAAAAACATATACAAAATTATAAACGTGTATGATTATATATTTTTCATTGATGTTATTAGATTCATCGAAGATGCACAGATGACTTCATTTAAGTACTTGATTGAGTTTGTTAGCAGTTTAATGGGATCAGGGTAGGTCATTGTATCCTTAATTATCTAGTTGCACAGCCTTTGTATCGTTATATACTGAATGGAATGACGTCATCCAAGATTTATGTACATAATGATTAACGGTTACTCATCTTGTGACATGTGAATCATACTTAAAACTATACAATATCTAGGAGATTATAGGTCATAAACATTTTGAGAAGCCTTCATTTTCTGGCACAAGTCTAGATTCCTTAATATACGCTATCATTTGAGAGCAAACCCGCAAAAACAAGGTTCTATTGACGCACCTAATTCAAAATCTCTTATCTCATCTCAGAAACATTGTCAAACATTTGGCAATGTTTATCATTCGTCCCTTCATCTTCATCTATGTGTGTGTCATCTTCGAAAACTGTGTGGGCCAACGTTTGAGCAAACATATCAACGTACTATACCATTGATTTAGTATCAGTAGACGTAGCGAGGTCATGATTATCTTTGGTTTTTGTAGCTTTTACAACCTTTGATACGTTGCCTTGCTTTATTATATATTTTTATTTTATCTTTAATGATTTAAGTCTATATATTTTCAGAAAAGTCTTAATTAGATCAATCAAATGACTTACCGTATTCATTATTGGTGACTTGAGTGGTACCCGGATTCAGCAGCTGTCTTTCGCTCAGAATCGCATCATTATTGGCGTTAAAATCAACAGTATCTAACGCCAGCGGCTCTTCTCCCACTAGCCCATCCAGCTGGTACTTCCCACTCCTTACTTGCAATCCATCCGTAGCACTTAAAATCTCCACAGGGTTCGCTTCGTCAATAATCTCATCTTCCTTAATTTCAACTTTTTCTGTGGCCGTTTCTAAAAATGTCGTGTCATCACTTATGATATTGTCCTCAACAACATCGTTTGTGATGTTGCTTTCTACAGTATTGTCTTGTCCATATACACTAACAACTACGAGTGCTATTAAAGCTAGAACTTTAACACCCATTTTCACACTTTCTAAATGTTCATCACATTATTTTTTATCAGCTTTGACGACAACAGGTGGCTCGCTATTGTGCTGGTCGACTAGAGCGCTGGAACATTGTGTGCCCGATGATATGGCATTATCTTTAGAGATATGATAAGATAGCAAATAGGAACGTTAGGTGTGCCAAATTCTTTGTCCTAATCGTAGCCCTCGTATGTAGGGCTTTGGTGTAATGGTTATAATTTAAGGCAAATTAAAGGAGTTTTGATCAATTTTGAAGCTATAATTTTATATCGTTACGTGTCGTCAGGTTGGCAAACTGACTTGTCGTTTAGATATCTACCAACAGTTTTAAGTCTAATGAAATATTGTTGTTTGTTTCAAACTTGTTCTTCAATAAATAGGCAAATATGCTATGATTTGATTCGCCTTCTGTATAAAATAAAAATAAAATATGTTTCATGAATTAAACACTCATTTAAAAGTTATCAATACAAAAAGAAATAAAATTCTCTCACACAAATTGTCGAGCTCTCAACACTACTTTCCATGTCTTCTACAATGTATGTAATGAAATGAAGCGAAGCAGGAATCTAATTTATTTTAGGTACTATCAAGGTCTTATCAATGACCTAAGACCTCAGTCCAGTGTACAATATTATGTAAATTTTATAAATATAATATATTGCTTTGATTTTTTTAAGATGTGTTTTGATTATAACACAACAGAACAAATTAGGTAACTATATTGTTTTTATAAACAGCGGCATTTAACCTTTTTTAAGATAAAGGCATTTAAACGGTCAGCACGTGTAATTCAATCGAATTTAGTTTTTTTATTATTAATAACAGAATGTAACTTAAAATATATAGACTAACTTGTGTCCGTGACTTTGTCTGCGTTCCATTATTACCGCCGCCGCCTTAATTTAGAAATTATTGGTTCACTATGCAAACTTCTATCCCCCTTTTCACCCTCTAAAGGATGATTCAAGGATAAGAACGATCCTATGTCCTTCTCAGAGTTTCAAATTATGTCCATACCAAATTTCATCAAAATCGGTTCAGCAGTTTAAGCGTGAAAAGGTAACAGACAGACAGATAGTTTCTTTCGAATTTATAATATCAATAAGTATGGATAAATAACGCACTTATATGCAAATTATTATAGACAAGTGCGTAGTGAAGAGAGAGAGAAAGAACTCATTTATACTCCAGCCAGCCATATTGAAGATACAATGTTTACTAACAAAGTAAATTAGCAGATTTTTTAGAGCTACCCTCTACTCAACAACAAATGTTTTAAAGTATATAATAAAACGAAATAATGATAGAATGTTGTATATTGTTTATTTGTTGTACATCGATTTAATTGAGTTGTTACAGATGAAAGATAGTTTAAGTTAAGAAAGTTTAAAACCAATCTGGGTCATTTTTCCACCATTAACAGACTGCAGGTTCAGTTTAGTCGCCTGTCACGCTCACCTGGTGTGGATATTGATATGTCTTACTCTTTACATAAAGTTAAATCTGCCTTGCACAAGGCATTATCTCAAGATTGAAAGGAAAAAAGAATATTGTATTGTATTTTTTCTTTTGTCTTTTTCACTTACATAATTATATAAAAGTAAATTCTGTTGTATAACTGTTTAACATTTCCTACTCCTTTGTTTAATGCATGCCGTGCCAGCCTTTAATTAAGGCTACACTATAAAATGTAATAATATGAGTACTTGTAACATGTATTTTTTGGTGTATGCTTTGTTGGTTGTCCTGAATTAAATAAATAAATAAGAACATACAATATATCCAAGATCATAGAGTCATCAATTCAAAAGGATATTGTTCAGACTGCTATAAGAGAAAAAATAAATTACAATGTTCAAGAATATATGATGATTAAACGAACTTACCTTAACTGAAGTTCTATCATAATTATACAAAGCGCCTCGTCCGAAAGATATAAGTATTAAACACATGTAGTAACACACAAGTGACACCACTCTTCACTGTAGTTTATATTTATTTTATTTAATTTTTTTGAGTGTATTTTTGAACCCTGTACCGCGCACACCTCATTTAGTTTAGAGTCTCATTCATAGACTATTTCTTGATATGTCCTGAAATATTTAAAAGCCTAAAAGGGGGTTTTCGAGTGTGCGGGTTACTTATCTATTCGGACGAGGCGCTTCGTATAATTATGATAGAACTTCACTTAACATAAGGGAAGTTCGTTTAATCATCAATTATACTTGCGTCTCGTCCTCTTAGATATAAGTATTAAACACATACAATGTAGACCTTGAGAGTTATTTCAGGAATTATCAATGAAATAGTTTTATTTACTTAACAAATCATGTTTTTACTCAATATCATAATTATGTTTTCTAACGAAAGTGTGACATAAATCTTGATTACTGAGTACAATTATTCTATATTATCTGTATAATATAGAATAATTATACATATATATATATATATATCATATTAATAACTGTAACAGTTGCATACCTAATGTTTTAATCATCATTATCAACTATCGACCTAACTAATGAACAATCGTTATTATCGACAACAACTCTGTTGTAAAATGTAGAAAATGTATTGGTATTACCGGTCCAACCTGCGGTATACCTTATGATGTCGATATTGACCCCCGCAGCATGCGCGCGCGACGTGCTCGCGTGGTTTTAATTTTAATTAATATTTTATCGTTAAGGTTCTCTATATTTTTAATATTTATTTTAGAAAAAGTTTGCACTCTGTGTGCCGTCGTAAGAGCCAACAACGTGATACACTTTTTCGAAAGTTCAAATTCAAATTCAAATTCAAATAATTTTATTTGTAGAACATAGGTAAGTAAAATAAATAGGTACAGATGTCAATGTTAATAAAATGAACGCTATGTCTTGCCGTCAACGGCGTACAAATATTCTAATTATAATTAATAATTGGTAAGAAATAATAATTCATTCAAAATAAATAATAAAATGTCAAAAGATTACAATTTGTCTTCCAGGTACAGATGTCAATGTTAATACAATGAACGCTATTTCTTGCCGTCAACGGCGTACAAATATTCTAATTAACAATTGGTAAGAAATAACAATACATTCAAAATTTATTAATAAAATGTCAAAAAATTACAATTTGTCTTCTAGGTACTCATTGACTGTATAGTTCTAAAGAAAGATTTTCGTTTGGGCAACGGGTACTTAAAAAATGTAGGACGCCTTCAGGATTCCAAATCCAGTTATATTTTGGCAAGGGTGGCCGGAGTCGAAATACACCCTTAAAATACCGAGTTATGCTATTATTATTGATAAATCATTTCCTATTATCAGACCTAATATCAGTCAGGGTTCATGTAAACAATCAAAAAAAAAAAACTCAACTACAGTGAAGAGTGGTGTCACTTGTGTGTTAATACATGTGTTTAATACTTATATCTAAGAGGACGAGGCGCAAATATAATTGGAATATCTATGTCGTTACTAATATAATACAATTTCTTTTTATTCATTTTTAATAATTATTATATGTTGTTGTTAATACAAGTACAATCTTTTTTAATTAACTATTACAGATTCATATTTTATTCTCTTAGGAGCAGTGGTGGCCCAGTGGTTACGGCCCCGACTTACGACTTGCAGGTCGTGGGTTCGAACCCGAGCAGGCGATTTACTTGGTGTAATTTATTTCATCACCACTGATCTCAAAACGGTGAAGGAAGACATCGTGAGGAAACCGGCATGTCCTAGAAAAATTCAAAGACATGTGACATCTACCAATCCGCAATAGGCCTACGTGGTGGATATAGACGAGGCCTGTGTCCCAGCAGTGGGAACATTAAAAGGCTGATGATGTGATTTTAGTCACTAATTTATAATTATTAATAGGTTACTAATATAAAGCTTTGTTTTTTTTATATTTGTACGCCATAATTATTATGGCAGGATATGCTGCAATATGGCTGGAACCAATATTGTAACATGTATTTTACCATATTCTAACAAATAAACTTATTTGATTTGAGGATTAGAAGATTAGAGCGAACCTAAAAATACAAATGTTTTTGTTAGTGCTTTGTTATTAAATATTGTACCTTCATGTTGGCCAGAGTATAGTTTTAGATGTACTTAGACGCTGTCCTTATTTTTGCAGTAGCTCACAAAAATAAAGATTACATAATACCTACATAGTCTACCTCTACCTTCATCTTAAGCTCCAAAACCTAATATCTATTATCAGACATGCCATTTCAAATACTTAGTTAAGAAAAACTGACGTTTATATCTAAACTAGCTGACCCGGCAAACTTTGTTTTGCCATAAAAACACCAAACATTCATCTACCCTACCTACCCTACCCACCCTACCCACCCTTCTCTACCCTACCCTACCCTACCTAACCGTCCCTACCCTACCTACCCAAACCTACCTACATACCTACCCTACCTATGTAGGTAGCAATTTTTTTTTTCATAAGAACCTTCTCCTAACAATAACAAACACAAAAAAAGAATAAGCGAAATCGGTCCAGCCGTTCACGCGTGATGCCGTGACCAAGGGAAATAAGCATTCATTTTTATATATATATATATAGATATTTCATAGGTACAAACTTTGAGGTCGTTTTTTTTTAATTTTTTTTTAATACCAGACGTCGATAAAAGAAATGAGATCCGTGAAATTACATAAATATTGGAACCATCGAAACATACATTATTAAATGATTGATGAATATACCTGTAAATGGATGGAGGAGGGGACGGAGGCCAAACATAGGTGCATTTTGTGTGTGAGGAATAATATCAAAGGAAAGAGACAAAATGATAGCGTGACGGTTGAGAGGGGAGAATGAAAGAAGAAAACGTAGGTACTGCCCTTGTGCCTACGTCATGAAGGACAGGGGCAAGAAGATGATGATTCAAATCATCGACATGACGAAGAAGAAGAAGGCACCCACAGCCTTTAAACTGGACAACCTTGCTTGGCCGTGGAAGGCATAGTGGGATGTAGTTGGTTAGAAGGGAATGGATGCAGAGGGCACTGCAATAAATGTCCGTAATTAAGGTGCCGTCCGTATAAAATAAAAATAGCTTCTATCTAACATAAAAATTACATTTACTTTAAAAGTTTAATTATCTGGCACCGTTAAGTTAAGATCGTCTTGCTTTCCAGCATGGGCCTCCCCGAGAGCTTGCCACTCAGAGCAGTTCTGTGTTTTTCTTCTCCATGTAATACCCGCTTATCCTCTCATCTACGACGCTGTCTCTCTTTCCTTCTGTTGTGTTGTCTTGGGCACCTCTCTGTTACGTCCCTACACCATTTGTCTTTTTTGTTCCTTATCATAATATTATCAAGGCCGTCTTAAACTATGCCGGGGCCCTTGGGCACATAAGAATTTGGGGCCCTGTTGGAAAGCAAAGAAAGTTAATTATACATCTTCTACTATGATCTTCTATTTATTATGGGTAATCAAATATATAATACAATATGTCATTAATGGTATTAGTATGCAGCTGGATTTTGGTTACGATTACGATAGTGGTTTCTTTCGGGATTTTTGTTGAGCAAAATCTTCTATTATATGTACCCTCTTAGCAGTGTAATTTTTTTGAAAGATGTCTTTTTCTTTGCACATACTTGACAAATTACTTAGTCGTTCTTGTAAAATTGTTGTTCGCAATTCATTTTTTTTGTCGTTCTTGTAACATTATTGTTCGCAATTCATTTTCAAAAATGAACGTTCTCCGTAGTGGAGAAAATTGGTAAAGGCAAAGGAATATTCTTGTAACAACTTCAACGTTTGGAAAACTTTCTTCTAATTTATCTGACTTTATTAGGTTATGTAAGGTTGAGATACTCTGGTTACTTTGCTATGTTTTTTAAATATTGGCTTAAATGAAAACATTCTGTTTTGAGTTCACATGCATTAATATCTTCATGATAAAATTCTGCAAATTCTTTGCATTTTTTGGTCAACTCGCCAGTTATCAAGCCAAGTTTAAGCTTGAATTTGAAATTTTTGACATAAATCGATCCTTACTAAGAACAAATGTTATGGAAATTTTATACTTATAAAAGAAAAAGGCAAATTTTGCCTTAATTTGGTTAAATAAAATCGTCATAATTTTGACTTGAATTTTAAGACTAAAATACCTAAGTTTTTTTTGTCCCGGGTGCTCACTGTTACTTTTCCCGACAAAAATGTTTTGAGAATAAATGTGAGAGAAATTTTCGGGCCTTCGGGGCCCCCTGAGTAAGGGGGCCCTGGGCACGGGCCCCGAGTGCCCTTATGGCAAAGAAGGTACTGAATATTATGTCCTACCCACCTCCATTTCAGCTTTTTAAAACACTAGCTAATATCAGTTATTCTAGTAAGCTTTCTTATATTATATAGTTTTATTATCTTTTAAGATTTTACTTTAGGTTAAATTTCTATATCATTTTCAAAGTGTTCAGTAATCGACGTAAGTACGTAAGTAATCATATATACGGGTATCTAGATACCTGTTTTATCAATAGATAACGTTTGTTTTCTCGCTATTTACCGAACTTATTCACCGTTCGCCTACTGGGCGTGGTGAATCATATTTTTAGTATTTTTCAGCAGAAGTTCCTTTGCGGAAATAGTAATTGTGTGTCATGCCGGATATTGTGTAGTGTCTTATTATTTTCTATGAAATTTTTAATGAATGAGAATGATAGATAGTCGATTTCAACAGTAGCTTAAATTATTGTACTACATATTATGATGCATTATATTGTTTGCGTAAAACGTAATTTTATTATTAGATTCGCTTACGATAATATCAAAACTAAGACCTATTAGTTTTACGTTTTATATTAACCTATTCCTGACAGTTCACAATTGGACAATCTCCAATCAATATAGGAGTATCTAACTCACCGTTAAAGATGTCCCAACCAACCAACTATCAACTAGCGAAGACCGCCATTCCAACTAGTCTAGGGCGTCCTATTTTGCATTGGTTGAATCGCTGTTGAATTCGCTTGTACGGCTTAAGAACCATCGATTGTACGGCTAACATGATCGGCCATCTTTGCCCTAAGAACTTGTTTTATTGTATCTTTTGTTTGTTTTCTAGCTTAGGTCTCAGATAATTATTATTATCCGGTTGTTTAGAGTTATGTTCAAATCTAGCCAATAAAAAACATGCATAACAGGGTAATTTAACTAAAACATATTTAGGAAGGAGTCTAGAAGCCTGCTAGTTGCTGTAAAAATGATGTCAGTATTAGGTACTGGTCCATAAGTTTTATCCAAATGAGAATTATTTAAAGGGATTCGAAAAGAATCAGAAAAGGAGAAATATATTAACAATCATTAAACTGAAGCGCCTTGATAAATTGAATAAGCAATCCATATAAATGCGATATCAAGGAACCAGCAGGCGCAAACGAAGGCATAGAATAATGGAAAATGTTGATAAAATTGTAATACTGCTAGGCGCTAGATTTATTTTACAAACTATAACAGTATGCTTGTTCAGGAAGCAAAGCTATCATAAAGTTCTTTAAATGACTCAGATAATTTTGTTGCGGTGTTCCTCAAGGTTTTAATTTCGGCCAAGTGCTGTTTTGTCTTTTTTAACTTAATGACGTTCTTAGATAAATAAATATATAAACTTCTTATTCCACCTCGCCAATTCTCGTTACTCGGTGTCGGCTATTATGTAATTGTTTGTTGTACCAAATAAATAAAATTAGAATCTGTTTCAAGGATATTAATTAGTTTCGTGCTAGGCAGATTTAATTTTGTGGTTATAAATGCTTTTATAAATTAATATTTATTCTAGCCAGATGTTTTGGTGTATTACGCTGGAACAGACATATTGTATACCAATCTGCCATGCCAACGCACTGAGATACTTGAGGATCAGCGAAAATAATAATAATGCAGAAGTACTAGAAAAATAAAACCTAACTATATTTAAACAAGGTTTAATATCAAAAGTGACGATAGCATGTGGCTTCGATCATTTTGTTATGTCTTGGTACATAATCACATTGTATGTAAAAGTTTACTTCTAAGCTCGATAGATGGCGTTGTACGCCTACGTCACGTTTCTGAATCGCGGTGTTAAGATTCGCCGCGATTGAATGACGCTCCGCAACTTTCAAATTTTAGTTATCGCTTCTCGGCCTTTTGGCTAAGATCAAAGTGTAGTATCTGTTCTTTTCAGCTTAATATCTGAAAGTTCCCTCACTGAGGGACCAGTATATTAAACTGATTTTTGTAAGCTGACGGGATGTTCGGGGCTCGCTCCACTCCCGTCACGGGTCGGCCCGGCATTGCAGTGCCGCCGGGATCGGCCCACAAAATACATGTTAATGACTCTCTTCAAGATTTAAACTGATTATTCTGGTTTAGTAAGATGCACACACTTCTACCGGCCAAAAATATAGGGGATTACTTTAAGGGCGGTTTTACGCACTACATCAGATCCGATCCGTGTCCGTGAATTGAGTTCCCAGTTCAAATGTTCTGAATTATGAATTTATGATAGATAGAGGTAAGGATGAAGATAAATTAGATAAAAAAATAAAATATAAACGGATAGATAAAAAACCTAACCCACTTCCAGATGACCTAGAAAATTGAAACTTTGGTGTCCAGCTGTCTACTTGTGCGCATACTAAGGAAAAAATTAAAAAAACAGAGATTTTTTACAATTTGAAATATTTGCCAAGCAATCGATTTTTAGGGTTCCGTACCCAAAGGGTAAAAACGGGACCCTATTACTAAGACTCCGCGGTCCATCTGTCTGTCCGTCTGTCACCAGGCTGTATGTCATGAACGGTGCTAGCTAGACAGTTGAAATTTTCACAGATGATGTATTTCTGTTGCCGCTATAACAACAACCACTGAAAATAGAATAAAATAAATATTTAAGTGGGGCTCCCATACAACTAACGTGATTTATTTGCCGTTTGTTGCGATAGTTCCTTCGTGCGCGAGTCCGACACGCACTTGGCCAGTTTTTATTAACATCTAGCGCCTTTCGAAACTATAATAATAGCAAAAACTTCGCAGGAAAATAGATTTACCCTCTTACTAATAAACACGGAATAAAGTTATACCAAGTATAAACCTATGAAAATGTATGGTTATTCCTTTGTTATACCTAGTATAACTTTATTCCGTGTTTATTAGTAAGAGGGTTAATGATGAAAGTTCGCCTTTTACCCGACGATGGCGAATCCCAAAGAAGGGTATTGATTCTTCCCTGACTACGGCGAAACCAAAACGAGATTTAAGGTCTATCCACACATCCAGGGCCGTGCCAGGGTCGTGGACGGACCGTGCCCCGTCAGGGGCTCAAAAAAATATCGTGTGTGAACGAGTTCATATAAAATGTACGCACCATGTACGCACCGATATTTTTTTGCCAGCAGCCCATTGCTTGTACACTTATCTTTATTAATGTTTTGTCCTGTAATTATTTTTAAGTGGTGTACAATAATGTATATAATAAATAAATAATTAAGGAAAAACGAAAATTTTATCACCCTAGTAGAGGTATTACCGTGCTCATTTAAGTATCCCATGCTCTAATCCATGGTCTATTGGTATTCCAAATTTCATCCAAATACGTCCAGCCGTTGACGCGGGATTGATTTAATAAACATCTAGACTTTCCTACTTATAATTGTGTGTGTGTGTTAAAACAAAACCACGGCCAAACCCTAACCACGGCCAAACTGTAATAAGTTAACAACTCATCATATAAACCTACCTAACAATATTTACCTAACAGAACTTTCTAGAAAGAAGCACTGTACTCTTTATCAGCTTCAAGTATCTACAAATACAGCACTCAACACAAGGATCCTTTGTTAGGCCGAGTGCAAAACAAATCAAGCACACGGCCCCACACTCACAAATTCACCGTAACATAGTCTATTGCCATGTCCCCATGTCTATGGTTGCTCTCCATTGCGTTTCAAGCAAGGAGGTAAGGGATAAAGGAGGATATATAGCTGGCAATGGAAGTCAAGTTTAGTAAAGCAATGAAATTGTTATGCATGAAGTTTGTGTTGGTAGTAAAATGCATTTTACAACTGTGTAAATTGAAATGAATGCGTTCCGAAATGTTGTGTTGCTGATAATTTTTTTTGGTTCTGTATCTTGAGAACTGTTTCTGAATTCAGGTATACGAAAATGAAGAACTAATCATGCATTCCTAAAGAGAGATTGATCTAATAATGACGATAAATAATCTACTTACTTGATTTAATGTCTTATATCCCCTAGATAGGGCAGAGAACGTTCACGGTAGCCCTCCATCTCGAACGGTCTTGAGATTCACGCTTCACCCCGCTCCACGACACCCAGGCTTGACGGGGACGGCCAGGTTTTTTTTTAACAAGCTTTTATTTCACTTGCAATGTATGTATGTATGTAAGTGTGTTCGGGTCAAATCTTGCAACTGAATTTTAAAGCACTTATCCTCCACCGATTAAGATGAAATTTTGCATACACGTTTAGTTTGGATGACAATGCATGGTTAGATAAGTGACGACATTCTAAATCAAATATGGCGGACGGCCCAAGATGGCGGATCAGTTACTTTTTGTGCACTGGCATGATATGGGTATCAAATGAAATAGTTTTCTGAGAAGAATACGAATAAAGCTTGTTTTAAAAAAAAGATTTTTTAATGAAAAATTTTTCCTTTGGGGATTTTATTGCAACGCTTGTTTGGGTATGTGACCGGGATCACATGGAGCGTTGGCCTATCCATCGCCACTTGCGACGCTATATCTGACGGTCGATAGCTGATGGTATAGTCACAGATACCATAATACTAGCATACAGATACCTCATCCCATACAAAGAAACCGTGCCGACGTAACTAGCGTTTTTCGACTGCTTGTTCTGGCAATTTTTTGTACATCGAACGCATTCGGTTCTGTTTCACGGTGATAGATAGATGGTGTTAGCAGCGACTTGCAAGTAAAAGGGTTTACTAGTTTCGTGAATGTTTTTTTCTTTAAATACAGTGAAGGTTTGTTTTCTAGTATTTATTTGCACGTTTTTACAGTTTTTTTTGCACCAAAATGTGTTAAAATGCAAACTTTAACAATCGAGTGGAATGCCTCAGAAATTTAAAAATGCGCCATCTATTGGCATCAATTTTAAATGAGCCGTCTAATAATCTTTGAAATGTGAATTAAGAGCCCAATATTCCATAATTTTGTACTTAGGAGAGTTGATTAAACAAGAACATACAATTTTTGTGTTCAATTCCAGAAAATGTTAAATTTACGCACATTCAATAACAGATAGGTGGATACCGAGGTGCATATCGCGCCATCTAGTAAGATTTATTTGAACCAAATTTTCTTTCTTAGCAATGAGACCCCGTGATAGTATAGTCAATGAAAAGAAAGTCAATCTGCCTAGAATATTTTTACTTTCTTTTTTATTACTTTTTTTTCTTAGCCTTTTCACAACTATGATGGGATTCCAGTCTAAGTTGATGCAGCTCAGTACCAGTATTTTATATAGAGCGACTATCTATCTGACCTCCACAACCCAGTAACTGGGTAACACGATTCCTCTTAGCATCACTGCTGTGTCAGATTTTCTGTCTACCTGTTAATGTAAAATATGTAGAATTCACAGCCGGGACCGAGGGCTTAACGCGCTTTCCGGGGCATGAAATGATCCGTGGATGGGTATCCACGGACCAACCTTTGCAAATTAGCAAGCGTGTTAGCCACGAGTTCCTCCCAATAGAAACGAGTCAACGAAAGAAAGTGTGAGAATAACTTATTGTCAGACATTACAGAAGTGCAAAACACATTACAATTTTTTTATTATATTATTATTTTATATATGTGCCTACAATATAAGTTATAAATATATTAGTCACATAATGAGTTATAACTTATAATCATTAAGCAGTGTTGGGCACAATTTAATTAGCTTTTTAATTGCCGTAGCAAACAATTAAATTTTTATTCTAACTAAAATAATTCCAATTAAATTAATTCAATTATTATTTAATTGTGGAGTGCAATTAAAATCAATTGCAATTAAATCTGTTAATTGTGGTTTACAATTAATTTAATTGCAATTAAAATTTTATTCGCAATTAAATTAATTGTTTAAACAATTAATTTAACTATGCATTTGATAAATGCAAATATGGCAGGAGTCCGTAGCGTAGTCCCTCATCTCTTTTCGTCTTGTGCGCCTCACTCGCTTCTCAATATGTATTGTTAAAGTTATTTTCTTTGTATTTAAAAGTATGGTTATCCTTGTTTTCTACGTAATGTACTGGTTTTACATACCTTTGAGAATATTAAGGAGAATGCTCTTGTATGCATTATGTTTTTCAGTTACTGACACTTATTAATTGTTAATTGTAAATGTGCATCAAACAATTAACAATTAATTAATTGTAATTGCAATATTTTACAAGCACAATTAACTTAATTGTAATTGCAAATTTTTACAAGCACAATTAATTAATTGTTAATTGCGTTATGTTACAATTACAATTAATTATTTTATTTTTTATTTGCTACTAAATTTGTCAATTTAATTGTTACTTGTTTTCACAATTAATTTTTGCCCCACACTGTCATTAAGTCACTAAGTAAACGTAGATACTTATTATTAGTAAAGCAACCTATGTATAATATATACCTATAATACCTAAATGGTTAAACTAATTTTAAAAGAAAGGAAAAGAAAGAAAGAAAAAATATTTATTTGTGACCCGCACAGGAGACACGAGAAATAAGCATTGAAAATTAAACAATAGTAAAAATAAAAAACCCCGTGCGAGACCAAAAAGGCTCCCTCCTCCCTACAAGAAAATTGCTTAGTAATGATAATTATTTACGATCTCAAAAACAGTCAAAAAAACGAACGGTAGACGAAAGTCATTTATTTTTCGCATACCCACTAACTACACCATACTCTTAAACAAAACAATTGAGAAGCACGCCTCACCTTCATTCCTCCTTCGTTCGACCTAATTTCAGACATCATTAGCTGCATCCAAAAGAAAATAAACAATCGCTAATGTTTCCGAACAACTCGTCTCTAAATTATCGATAACAATCGCGAGCTGCATTATAAAGCGCACTACAACTGCAGCGTTCCCGCCAACACGACGCATTCGAACATTCGAATTTTGAGTATTGAGTGTTGAATTTTTCTTTTTCTATTTCGATATCAAGATGCCTTGCGGAGGTTGCGGTGACAGTGAGTGACTTAATGTTTTTTTTTTATTTTGATCTATTGTTTATGATTATTTTTCTGTAACTTGTAAAATGTTCTTTGTTAATTTCCCTTATTGATATGCTTGACCTACAGCAAGGATATTTATTATACTAGTTAGACCAAAATTACAAAAAAAACAAAAGGTAATTCTTTTGGTTTTTTGTAATTTTTGACGTTTGAAAAGTGCTGATTCCGTGCCTAATTTGAACAAATGATTTTGAATAATGCTTTCAGATTTGAATAATAAAATAATACTTATGTACAAAAAAAATAAACTATATGCTGTAGTGCAGTTTTCTGCCTTACACGACATAGAGATAAGATAGGTATAGGTATACCGTATAAGGTTCCAAGGTTGGTATTATGCGATAATTAATATTCGTCGCGAAGGATTTTGCATATAGATTATGTGTATGTAGACACTTATTTTGCAGCAAAGATGGTCTTATTGCATAAGTGATTAAGTATTTAAAGATTATACCGTTACGTCCGGAACAATTACACTTTATTAAGAAGTGTAGACTGTTTTTAGGGTTCCGTACCCAAAGGGTAAAAACGGGACCCTATTACTAAGACTCCGCGATCCGTCTGTCTGTCTGTCCGTCTGCCACCAGGCTGTATCTCATGAACCGTGATAGCTAGACAGTTAAAAATTTCACAGATGATGTATTTCTGTTGCCGCTATAACAACAAATACTAAAAACAGTATACAATAAATATGTAGGTGAGGCTCCCATACAACAAACGTGATATTTTTGCCATTTTTTGTGATAATGGTACGGAACCCTTAGAGCGCGAGTCCGACTCGCACTTAGCCGGTTTTTTAAATTTAGTATTCTCTCACTAATCAGCATAATAGAATGGTCTATAGAGCTCAGGGGTCACCAATTACTTTATTTGGGGTCCGTTAAATAATATATGTAATACTTAATATTTAAAGGCCAAAAAAAAGGTGATTTGTATAGTTATAAATATTTGTAAGTTAGTTCACTACAACTACAAATAAACATAAATGACTTCTATTCTAAAATTAAACTTTCTTCTTCCTGAATAAAAAGGTATTAATTCAAGTACCTACAATACGCTATAAAATTGTGCACTATAAGCATAAAAAACAAAGATAACTAAACTCTGATACCTATTTTCATTAGCACTGGGTAACACCAAAAAAACAGTTTTTTATGTGCAATAATAATGATAATGCAATAATAATAATTATGTCAGATTTTTAACTCTCGGCGTTGATCCTAAGGTTTAAAATCACTGCGATTTTATTAAGACTAGCTGTTGCCCGTGACTTTGTCCACGTACCTACAACTCATAAAACTAAAAAATACATGAGTTTTTTTTTACGCTGTACTAAATTATTTTCCACAATAAAAGTAGCCTTAGTTACTCCTAGTGAAAGTCCCGACAAAATCGGTCCAGCCGTTTCGGAGATTAGCCAGAACTGACAATCAGACAAAATTAAATTTTCTTTTTGTCAATGGTACCGTACCTATACATTTAGTAAAAAGCTGTTATTTTGACATTACAAACAGACACTACAATTTTATTTATTTTTATAGATTCGTTTACTCAAGTGTCAACTGGTATTAGTAAAAAAAAATCGGTCAAGGGCGAGTCGGTCTTGGTACATTTACGGTTCCGTACCAAACCGCAAAATCAAGTTGGTTGTAATAGAATAAACCGGCCAAGTGCGAGTCGGACTCGCGCACGAGGGGTTCCGTACCATTATCGCAAAAAACGGCAAAAAAAACACGTTTGTTGTATGGGAGCCCCACTTAAATATTTATTTTATTCTGTTTTTAGAATTTGTTGTTATAGCGGCAACAGAAATACATCATCTGTGAAAATTTCAACTGTCTAGCTATCACGGTTCATGAGATACAGCCTGGTGACAGACAGACAGACAGACAGATGGACCGCGGAGTCTCAGTAATAGGGTCCCGTTTTTACCCTTTGGGTACGGAACCCTAAAAACAGGCCTAAGATTCGTCGCTCTCCAAATAAAATAAAAAAATAAAATCAAGAAACGAGACTGCAAAGATGTAAACAAGAAGAAAATCACGCTGTGCAGTCGGAGGATACAAATTCGCGAGCCGGCTGAAATAAACAAAAATTGTATGATATCTTAATCGATGGGCTTAGAAGAAAAATAAATTGCAACCCTCACAATATGGCGCCCAAAAGCCGCCATGTTTCTTTTTTTAACGGCACTTATCTAAGGACACTTGGGCGGCCAAGACCTAACTAACGATGTCTTAATTATAAAAATCCGTCAGGTGGTTTGAAAGATACGAGGTAATAAAGAATATTACATACATAAAAACATACATACATACAAGATACGCGCGAAAAACCGCCCTTTCCTTGCAGCCGTAAACAACAAAAAGAAAAGTTATTCTTAAGATTTTCAACAAATCTCTTACTCCTGGTGTTATCGTTCGTTTTCAGTTCGTTTAGAAACTCTGCGAACCTTGGTTTAATAATATTGCTTGACTAGTCTTTGTTTGATTAGTGTATTATTAGGAGTAATAAAAAATACCTAAAGACCCCAGCCTGTAAGATTAGGCACTACAAATTTACTGAACGCCTGACCAAGTATTGTATCGTGTTCGTGACTAACGATATAATACTCTAGAATTCTAGAACCTTTAAGCAGTACCTAGTACCGTTATATCACGTGAAGCGTGAATTAGATGTGCTATAGTGCTAGTGTAGTATCAGGCACATGTGATTAATATTAGTTCTGCATCTAGGTTAGGAACGTATATGCGACGCAGAGATCGTATTGCAGAAATACAATGTTTCTGTCTCAATTGTTTGTTGTGTGTGTGTTTGTTGTCAATGTTTTCTGCTTCTGAAAATTCGATGATTCGATTAGAACATATAGAAGACTTGTTTATTGAAAAATGTGTTCTTTGCGCTCATACCTAGCTAAAATAGAAAAACCATAAAGATCCAGCAAGAGGTCTAGTACTACTGAGAAAACAGGAGTATTCACCTATTTTTGAGTACCTAATAATTTTCTTCTTAGGGTGTCGATGGCATATACAGTTTTTTAAATATGCTGTTTGGCCCAGTATTCAACAACGGTAACACTATTTTCTGACCAAGCCATAAGGTCGTCACAAGTATAATTGATAGAGTATGCAGTACAGGACAAAAGAGCCATGGTCTGCGATGAGACGCCGCACAAGCATTGGAGATCGGAGCTATCCAAGAGCCCTCCACCTGTGGAGGTTGTACTTGCTGTGGCCGGTCTGAGTGCGGAGTCCATTTAGAGTTTTCCAGCACTGTGGCCAGGCGGAAAGCTTTCCAATGGCTTGATGAAAATGCTCCCCAAAGGTCGTTTTTTTTCCGAAGTGGTGTTGCCATCACATGGAGCCACACATCCAAGAAAATTTTTCGCCAAAAAAACTAATAGTTAATTTCAAATAAATCTTAGAGGTACTTTTCAATAGTGAAACAAAAAAAAGTTATATTTTATAGGCTTGACCACTATCTCACCTGTTGGACTGGCTCTAGTTGCAAATTCGTAAGCGTCAGTAGGTCTCAATAGAGAAGAATTTGCATGAAACTCCACAGACACACTTTTCTCCATCAGTTTTAATTACAACTTTTTGGTTACATCATTCTTGTTGAAAAAATACATATAATATGTGAGAACGATGTAAAAAGACTTGCACGTAAAAGCATCTAGAGTAACAAACAATTTAAAAAAAATACAATAATAGGCCGAGGCAGCTTTTCTTTTTTTTTTTCTTGCGCATTGAGCTGTAATTATGCGTCATTTTATTCATAAACCTAGGGAATAAATAGATAGGTAATATAAGTAATAGTAGTGCTAGATACTTTATAAGTTGTAGCTAATTACATAACTATATAAATGAAACAAACGCACTCGGAAAATGAGATATACCGTAAGTAGTTAAAATTAGTTACGTTCTATTGTTTTCACGTTACTGCGCATTTGTTGAACTGAAAATGGAAACAAACTGAAGTGCGGTTACTTATCTCGAGTTTATAGGTATAGCTTTGTTGGTAGGTACTTAGGTACTTTTAGATTAGAGCCTTCAAATTGCATAATACTCACAACGGATCTTTGTGTCTCTGAAATTGGCTGCAAGACTGCGCAGTAGCTATTTTTGTGTCAATGTTGTAGATGAAGACAGCATTGTATAACTGCCTCTTTCACTCGCTTACGCTTGTCGCATCGTCCTATCTCGCTTACTGTATGCAGTATACTCGATGACAAACTGTTTCTTGCGCAATGGTTCGCAGAGCCAACTTCAGAGACACAAAGAACCGCTGTCACTATTATACTGTCATTGCATTTACCTACTTGACTGTCTCGTTAGTCTTGCTAGTGGCCTAGTGGTCTCGAGCGTAGTTGCTAAATGTTGTTTTGAGTTAGATTCCTAGGGCAGGGTTTGTTTTTCGGTTCTTCCATTAGAAACATTTCAGTCACAACCTTGAGACTGAAGTTATGCCCAAACGGGCGAGCACGGCCTACTGTGACAGGCCTGAGTCACACATTTTTATCACAGTTTGGGAGCAAAAACCGTGAAACAATGCTCGACTTAAGCCTATCACAGAGGCCGTGCTCGCCCGGCTCTTGTGGGCAATAGACCCGCCAAATGTCCATTATTCTTCTTCGCTGCTAATTTGGTTCATATGTGCATGTCTGTTACTCTACTTAAATGCTGAACTGCCGAACGCATTTGGATGGAATTTGAAACACAGGTAGATCATGGCCTGGGCGAGGACATAGGCTACTTAATCTCACAGGAACGTATTTCTGTGCGATAATTTTCGACTTAAAGGAAGGAAAATCAGGTATAGAATAAGAAAATGGCCATTTCTGTATTTCGTGTAAATTATTCCTTTACGGAATACAGAGGTGATTGCGATTGGTATGTTACTAGTTAATTAATAATCTTTTCTTTTCCAGATTGCAAATGCACAACAGCCCAGTGCTGCACAGCATGCAAGTGCGATGCTTCTTGCAGCTGCACCTGCAAGCGAGCAACGACCACTACAGACACTCCTAAAACAGGCAAAAACTAAAAACCCTAGATTTAAGACTTCGCTGTAAAAAAAACAAAATACACATGCATCATTCTACATAGCCTATGGACACGAGTCGGAAGATTTCAAAATTCGAACACAATCGATCTTAATTCAAAAATTATGCTGTAATGCTCTTGTAAATTAAAGAAAGTCACGATGACTTGACTTTGTTTTGTATTGTTTTAATTAAAATAATAAATAGGTACACGATGTAAAATATTCGACTAAATAAGAATTAAATGCGAAATTTATAAGGTATGTCTGCATATTTTGTTTATTCATATTAAAGTGTCGCGATATTCATTGTTTAATTAAGTAGATGCTATCTATATTTTTGTGGTAAACATTTATTTCAACTTCATATTTTGAGTAGGATCGCTTCATTATTTTCGCAATGTTCTGTTTAATTTGTCATTAAACATTTCAAGACTGTATTTTCATTAAATACTGTTTTTTTATGCCAACCATACTTCTATATCATTGTTAAAATAAAATAAAAATGTCATTACCATAATTTGCACGTTTTATTTCTCCAATACATACAATTAGCTTATTAATCTATTCAGTACACAATGCATACAATTATTTTACATTTGATTACATAGGCACATTTATCTTAATCTCTATTTTTTTTTATTTAGAAGCAAGGTTATTTAATGTGTCTCCTATTATTCAGTCGAGTTCATTTCATTGCATACAGGAATCTGAAAAAAGAACAGAAAACAGTTCAGATATTGAAGACTATATGTGCTTATTTCTAAAAATGACTTATTGACTATTCATGTAGGTAAACTAATATGGCACTTGTTTATTGCCCTTTAAAACACAGGGTTTTGGTACCAACATTTATTTTGAGATGTTTGAACGTAAACAGCGCCAAATGAGTACATAAGGACCCAGGTGTCGTTATGTAGTATCCGCCTTCATGGCCTTAATTAATGGTAAAAAGGCGTGAGTACACAATATCACGGGGTCTCATTGCTAAGAAATAAAATTTGGTTCAAATAAATCTCACTAGATGGCGCGACATGTGTTTTTACACACAATTCTATTGTGTGTAAAATTAACATTTTCTGGAATTGAACATAAAAATTGTATGTTCTTGTTTAATCAACTCTCTTAAGTACAAAATTATGGAATATTGGGCTCTTAATTCACCTTTCAAAGATTATTTGAACGGATCATTTAAAAATGATGCCAATAGATGCATTTTTTAATTTCTGAGGCATTCTACTCGATTGTTAAAATTTGCATTGTAACACATTTTGGTGCAAAAAACTGTAAAAACGTGCAAAAAAATACTATAAAACGAACCGTACAAAAAAAAAATCGCGAACCTAGTAAACCCTTTTACTTGCAAGTCGCTGTTAACACCATCTATTGCCGTGAAACGGGATCGAACGCGATTGATGTACTTACAAAAATAACAAGATTAATCAGATGAAAAACGCTAGTTACGTCGGCACTGTTTCTTTGTATGGGATGAGGCATCTGTATGCTAGTATTATATTATCTGTAACAATATGTAGTTCATTTAGTTGAACTTCCTTTTTCTAAACATAGCAATTACTAGCTTCCTTTAAAAAACTTCCACCCTACGCCACTGATTGGTACCAAGATACTAAGGCCGTATGTGGGTCAATGGGGCATAGGATAGGATGTATACTCTTTCCATAAACTTAGTACTCACGATCAATATAGATGTCGTGGCAGTCGCAGCCTGGTACGCAGTCAACACTCCATGGGGTTTCTGGCTTCAAATCTGTAAGTTAAAGTAAGAAACTAGTAGTTTTGCATAAACAGCACTCCTATTTTCAAGGTACTCACACAGTAGTCTGTCTCGCAAATCTAATTTAGGTTGGTAAAAGGCTTAACAGTGATCTAATCGAGATTATCCGTTAAGTTATTCTACAGTAGGTAGATATTTTTATAGAACTATTCAACATCATCATATCAGCCGAAAGACGTCCACTGTTGGACATAGGCCTCCCCCAAGCGTCGCCACATTGACTGGTCCCGCGCGTCTGGCATCCAGCGGATCCCCGCATCCTTCATCAGTTCATCGGTCCCTCTAGTGGGAGGCCTTCCAACGCAACTATAGAACTATAAGTTAGTGTTATATTCAGAGGTGGTAAAACTATATACACGTAACTATTAAAAAAAGAAAACAATTAAGTAAAGGAATTGTAGATAGTCAGAGCTGAGAAATATGACTTATCTATCGTAGCTGAAATGCTTAGGAGTTAAGAGCTGATTTGAAATGGATTAATAAAGAAGAAATGGAAAATACTAAGTCAAAATTAAATCTGGGACTTACCTATACGACCATCATAGATCCTCATTTTAACAAACTAGACAATATTTTTGAACCTTTACGTGTAACTGGCGACACAACAGTTGTAATAATGAAACAAAATGCATCTCAGTATGCTGCAGCGGCTTAGGAAAAACAGCTTTAATAAAAACTGCTCTGGTAAGTGGCATTGATAGATCAACAAAAGAAAACTAATGAGCCGAAACGATTGTAATAGGTAGCGATTACGATACGCAAAAGTATGGAAGAGAATATTCAGGTAGAAATGAGTAAAATATAGATTCTAGATTTACATAAAATCTGTAAACTATCATCACTGTAGTTGTGCCTTTTAGTGAACAGTCAAAGATAAAGCTGTCATAATCTTTACTCAAGATACAAGAAGATATAGATGAAGGATACTAATCTAGAATACTATTATATAACTTTAAGGTTGAATTTGTATTAGGACAGGGTCGAAAAGACTGTAATTTGCTTTGAATATCAGGGATTAGGTACTTCGCAAAATGACCCAAGAGCGGTGGAAGACTTAACTCTTTTAGGCAATAAGCTCAGTTGAAATTATTTCATCAAAACGAATCAATTTTCCAGCAAATATTTCTTGTAAACAAACATCTTAACAGCATCATCATATTTAACCTCATTGATCCAAAAAATGTACGAGGTCTCGACAACCTCGCTATTGTTCACGTTTTTACCACTATTCTTTAGTTTGGTATATAAACCAGCGACAACTGCCACAGAAGCATAGTCAACTTTAGTCTCTTCAGTTCTTCAGTCAAACTATCAATAACCAAACCTACCAAGATGCCTGCTCCTTCAGAATCCTGCAAAGGTACGAAGTAACTTGATTTGTTTAATACCGTAGTTTCTGCAAATGTTTTAGCAACACTAATATGCTTATTAATAATAAGCATCTTATTCTATCATCTACAGTATTCCAAATCTAATAGCATAATAATAAGTTATTATGAACCTATTAGATTTGGAATACTGTGAGACAGGATCATGCATTACAAATTACACCTACATCCTCATTGTCGTGTTTATTTAGTTTCTAAAAGGACGAAGATTAGAAAACTATTCTTCTTTGCAATTATTCAGAGTCGTAATGCTTAGCTGATGTGAATATAATCTTGATGTATATACTTAAATTGCCATTATCCCCCTGCATCCTTGTCCCACTATATTTGTGATGGGCACTCTTCTATTAGTCGCCATTTTAGTGTTCCTGCCTCACTATTCAGGCTCAGGGTACTTAATAAAATTGACTGTTTTTCCCAAGGCCTTCCTTTTTCTTAAGATAAAGTTACTATGACTAATATGTGTTTTTCTTTTGTCTAGACTCCTGCAAAGATGCTGATTGCTGCAAGGACAACAACTGCGAGACCAACTGCAAGGATTGCTCTTCCTCTGGTATTAGTCAATTATATCCCTAATTCTAAGTCCTTTCATGAGTTCATAATCAATGACCTTAAAATCGAAGCTTCACGAAGCTTTTTGTGTGCCAAAGAAAATAATTATCTCAGACTTGTTCTATCATTATTTGAATTCACTTGTTTCATATTTACTTGGTCTGTTATTTGGCATTCCGCCGTTGAAGACTGAAGCTAAAGCTTTGCCATTATTTCTAACTTCTATGCCAAAACAATGTATTAAATATATTAACATCAAAAACATTTTTCCTTTCCAGGAGGTTGCTGCTAGGCGACGTGTACCTGATATAATATAACGCGATTTATATATTAAAATAATTATTTCTTAAAAATTTTGGTTCCGATTTATTCAATAAAAATTATGGTTTAGATACTACTTTGGTTGTTTGGTTTATCATCTCCTCCAAATTCTTGAAGTGACACAAAGATATTCTATATACTGGAAAAAAAGGTATATACTATGCCCCTATGGTTTTCGAATTTCAGTTATTTCCTCCTCAAAGAGATCTCGGAATCCGAATAATTGACACATTGTCTAAGAAACTAGACAATAGATACGGCTAGGTTGCATACATAAACATAATACCATGCAGTTAAGTCAGAAAATGTTGGAAGTGTTTGATAACGGAGTCAGATTGCCATATATGCTCAGCAGGCGCTTATATTATACATTATCGATTTATCAGGAGAAGATTTTATTTACACAGTTACATAAGCAGAAGGTACGAGCTGTAGGTCCTTTCCTTTATGTCATTCATTTACCATCGTTGTGAAAATTATACTATTCGGTACGACAGGAACCGTAGAAAGTTCAACGCAGCAGCTGCTACAAAATTAATCAATCATCAGATACCATCGCTAGAGGACAGTACACAGCTGTATAAGATTGTGCATCTTAAATGCCCAAAACTCAGGGAACGATATAAAAAAGAAAACCGTATAGGCTGCCCAGGCACACGATGTAGGATTCCATTCCAAGGATGAAACTGCAGCCTAATTGCGTAAGTGAATTCTGCAAAGCAAACAAGTTGGAACCTTCCCAAAAACGACTTTTCGTATTGCATATTACACTCTGAAACGGAAAGGTTATGCTCCTTTCATTACCAATATTTTAAAATAGAATTGATTGTAAAAGATTGAATGAAAGCGGAAGAATCGAGATAAAACTTCACTATTGGTATTGTGTAATGCAAATGTCATATATCTTCAACTCCGTAGTATCTCTAAGTAGTCTGTGTTCAACTCAAAGGAGGATTTGGAAAGCTAACGCTAGCTTTCCAAATTAGTTTCGCAATACCGAAAAAGTTGAAAGAAATGATTCTGATTCTTTAAAGGAATCGACTTGTTTCCTTTGCAGAATTACTACGCAATTAGGCTGCTGGTTCAGTATTGTTTTGTCAAAACAAATCTATATCATAATTTTATAATTTAAATACTTAGGACGTATTTTTAAGTTTAATTTTTGAATTAAATTACTACCTTTACAGGCCCTGCATTATAACATAGTTTTGTTACCATTAAGACCTTTTCTTCTATGATAAACAACTGCCAAAGGATGCCACTACCCGTATAACGGCATACCCTTCTGATATAATTGATATAGTTCCTTTTCTTTCGTACCTAATTTGATATTTAACTTAACTCATTGGGGTATACAGGCATGTGTTCCTAATAATACGTTATGTTATTTCAAAGAGTTATGTAAATTGAAAAGAAAATACAAAAATAACTTCAACAGAAGAAGAATACGAGGGCGACGAAGAACACTACAGTAAAGGAGATGGGGAAGCAAGTCTCCAAGAAACCACTGGCGCGGATGAAGAGGTAGGGGCGGCGACCGCGCCTTTCTCGGTCCATGGTGAATATAGGATACTAACAGCAACCACCTGTAAAGAAGAAAATACCAGCATGATTGTAACAGCCTAATAAAAATTCAAAATATTTATTTTATTTTTTATGCATTAAGTTTACCCTGCCTCACGTTAGGCAGGTGAAAACTGATGTGATGATAAAGGGCGAAGAATTGAATCCTGTAAATAGCACAGTATTCTTAGGCCTAACTTTGGATGCTAAGCTTAAGTGGGGCCCACATATAGATAAATTGTCAAAGAAGCTAAGCTCCGCAGCATTTGCTGTTAGAAAAATTCGTAATTTAACTGACATAGATACAGCCCGTTTTGTATACTTTAGCTATTTTCATAGTGTAATGTCGTATGGTATTCTGTTGTAAGGAAATGCCGCCGACATCCAGACTATCTTTGTTTTGCAGAAAAGAGCTGTTCGATCAATTTATAAATTAAGCCCGAGACACTCTCTCAGAGAGAAATTTAAGGATATTAATGTAATGACTGTGCCTTCTCAGTATATTTATGAAAATCTTTTATATGCTCATAAAAATATAAAACTGTTTAAAAATACAGTGATATCCATAACATAAATACTACGAACAAACACAAATTTGTAGTACCTACAACAAGGCTCAAGCAAATAGGTGGCTCGTAGATGTCAATGTGTACGCTTTTATAATAAGCTTCCAAGCCACGTTCAAGGTCTAAGTGTTAATAAATTCAAATCATTCATTAAACGTAAGTTGTGCCAGAAAGCGTTTTATAACATTAAAGATTACGTTGAGGACAAAAAGGCTTGGGATTGAGCTGCACAAAGTAATTTTTTTTTTTTATTTTGCACCGTGAATTTAGATTTTTATTTTTTTACTTTTCTTGCTATGACAAGAATATTTACTTTTTAAAGTATTATATTATTTTATTTTAATTATTGTGAATGTGAAGACTATGTGGACCATTTTTTTTTTTTTTTATTTATTTATCTTAGTTCGTTTTTAATCATGGTCTGGCAGTTTGAGTATTTATGCGGCCTACCCGAATGTCCTTTCTTTGGTATTGTTCGTCAATTCGTTGAGCTCCTTAAATTCTGAGTTGAGCTGCACGGTTATTGACAAATGCGTGCACTGACTGGACAGGTCCACTCAATCTGGCTGGTTCTTTCCTCAAAAGACCATTTCAGACATCAGTCTACATGGTCTTCACATGATCTAGCCAAGATTTTGTCTGGACTTTAAAAGAGACTGTGACCTCTGAGTTTGTTTCGGCCTTTCTTCTCAGAGTAGTCATACAGGAAACGCCGACCTCATCTAGTTTAAAAAAATATGATCGACATGTAAAAGTGTTTGTACAAACCAACTTACAGAAATAAAATCATTTATCATTTATACGTAGCATCAAAAGCCCTATCAGAATACCAGCTCGGCGTTATTATATATTCTTTTAAAAAATAACACTACGCAAATGAAACCAAAAAGGCTCCTATCTCAATAGGAGCCTTTTTGGTTTCGCACGGGGTTATTTTTAGGGTTCCGTAACCGACGGGACCAACGCTGTCACTTACGTGTCCGTCTATCCGTCTTCTGATACCCGTGTTTTACAGTCAAACGGTTGGAGCTACAGTATTCAAATTTTCACAGTATAAGCATTAACAAAGCCATACAAATTGTCGTGTATGTTTTTGTGTTTGTTTTTTTTTGTTTTCCTATACACCTAAATCCATCCCCATCGAGTGGGGTATCGTTGTTTAGAGTATTAAAAATATTGGAAAACAAAGGAATGAGACGCCTCTCATTCCTTTGTTTTCCTTTATTTTATTAGCTGACTTTGGTGCCAGTGGCTACCAGCTTATTTGTATTTTATTTTTTATTTTTGTACTAGTTATTTAACTTCCTACTGACCATTACGTATATTTTGATAAATACAATTTTTCTTTGAAATGCCCAAATGTTTCCAATTACAACCAACTTAATTTTGCGGTTTGGTACGGAACCCTAAATGTACGAAGTCCGATACGCACTTGACCGGTTCTTTCTTCGATAAAGAATAGGGTTCTTTTAATATATTACTGTTTAATTTAAATTTATGTTTTTGTTTTATCTTTCGTGTCTCTTTTGCGGATCACAAATAATTTATAATATTTTTTCTTTCTTCCTTCTTTTTTTCAATATTGATTTGATATATATATATATATATTTCAATATTTTTTACGTGACCAGAGGCCTGGCCTTTTCTTCAGCCAGAGAATCAGCATTGCCATTCAACGTGGCAATGCTGCCAGCGTTCTGGGCACGTTTCCCATTGACATCGATGTGGACGAATTTTTTGATGCGCTATGAGCCATTTTCCCTCTCCCTTTTGTATGTAAGTTTGTTTTGTTATTAGTCATAAGATTAGGAATAGTCATATTGATTTTAAATAGTACAATGTTAAGTTTGTGGCATAATTCAGTCCATTACCTAAATTAACCAATAAAAAAGCCAAAGGCATACGAGTATCAAAAGGAAAAATATATCATTATGTTTTAATTTTCTCTTATCAAACAATTTGTCTTCCGCCTTATTGTTAGCTTTACGCTGCACTGGTCTGTGGTAACTCATTTTGATGGTATTAGTATTATTTATTCATGTCGCTGCCTTCTGTTTCCAATGTAGGAGAAAATTGTTTCTTTACATTAGTTACCAATATAACTTTACCTTTAGATTGCAATAGTCACAGTCCTTTTCCTTGCGCACGTAGTTGTCTGCACATGCACCACCCTTGCAGGACTCTAATGAGCTGAAGCTGTGGTGGTTCATCATCATCATCATCATCAGCCTATAGCAGTCCATTGCTGGACATAGGCCTCTCCAATTGCACGCCATTTGGTTCGGTTTTCGGCAACCGTCATCCAGCTTCTACCAGCCACTCTGCGAAGGTCGTCGCTCTACCTAGCCTGAGGGCGTCCTACCTGACGTTTACCAGTTCGCGGTCTCCACTCAAGAATACGTTTACCCCAACGATCATCGGTGGTGGTTACGATACGCAAAATTATGGAAGAGAATATTCGAGTAGAATTGAGTAAAATATAGACGCTAGTTTCACATAAAATCTGTAAATTATCATCACTGCAGTTGTGCCTTTTAGTGAACAGTCAAAGATAAAGCTGTCATAATCTTTACTAAAGATACAAGAAGATATAGGCGAAGTTTACAAAACTAGATAACAATTAAAAAAAATTACGTTGAATTTGTTACGTTGAAACGACAGTAATTTACTTTGAATATCAGGGATTAGGATTTTATTTGGATTACTTCGCAAAATGACCCAAGAGCGGTGGCAGACTTAACTCTTTTAGGTAATAAGCTCAGTTGAAATTATTTCATCAAAACGAATCAATTTTCCAGCAAATATTTCTTGTAAACAAACATCTTAACAGCATCATCATATTTAACCTCATTGATCCAAAAAATGTACGAGGTCTCGACAACCTCGCTATTGTTCACGTTTTTACCACTATTCTTTAGTTTGGTATATAAACCTGCGACAACTGCCACAGAAGCATAGTCAACTTTAGTCTCTTCAGTTCTTCAGTCAAACTACCAATAACCAGACCTACCAAGATGCCTGCTCCTTCAGAATCCTGCAAAGGTACGTAGTAACTTGATTTGTTTAATACTGTAGTTTCTGCAAATGTTTTAGCAGCACTAAGATGCTTATTAATAATAAGCATCTTATTCTATCATCTACACTAATCTACAGTATTCCAAATCTAACAGGGTAAGAATAAGTTATTATGATCCCATAAGACATATTATCTCTGGTTGTTCTCGTCTGGCTAACGGCGAGTACTTGCACAGACATAACCAAGTGACCAGGATTATTCACCAGCAACTTGCTTTGAAATACAATCTAGTGGATACTGAGGTACCGTATTACAAGTATGTGCCCGACCCAGTTCTCGAAAATGACCATTGTCACGTTGTACTAGGATCGGTCTATCATCACTGATAGGACTATTGTTGCCAATAAGCCGGCTATAGTGTTGATAGACCGATTAGCGCGCCGCACAATGATAATCGATGTCACCATCCCGCATGACGAGAACCTCGTGAAAGCTGAGAAAGAGAAACAAATCAAGTATCTCGACTCAGCACACGAGATTAGAAAACTGTTCTTCTTTGCAATTATGCAGATTCGTAATGCTTAGCTGATGTGAATATAATCTTGATTTATAAACTTAAATTGCCATTATCCCCCTGCATCCTTGTCCCACCATGTTTGGGATAGGCACTCTTCTATTAGCCGCCATTTTAGTGTTCCTGCCTCACTAGTCAAGCTCAGGGTACTAAACAAAATTTACTGTTTTTCCCAAGGCCTGTCTTTTTCTTAAGATAAAGCTAATGACTAATATGCGTTTTTCTTTTGCCTAGACTCCTGCAAAGATGCTGATTGCTGCAAGGACAACAACTGCGAGACCAACTGCAAGGATTGCTCTTCCTCTGGTATTAGTCAATTATATCCCTATTTTCTAAGTTTTTCTTGAGTCCATAACCAATGACTGATCACTTTAAAATCGAAGCTTCTCAAAGCTTTTTGTGTGCCAAAGATAATAATTCCCTCACACTTGTTCTATCATTCTTTAAGTTCACTTGTTTCTTATTTACTTGGTCTGTTACTTGGCATTCCACCGTTGAAGACTGAAGCTAAAGCTTTGGCATTGTTTCTATCTTTTATGCCAAAACATTGTGTATTAAATGTATTAATATCAAAAACATTTTTCCTTTCCAGGAGGTTGCTGCTAGGCGACGTGTACCTGATATAATATAATGTATTACGTTAATTAAAATAATTATTTCTTCAAAATTTTGGTTCCGATTTATTCAATAAAAATTTATTTATTTATTTATTTTAGTACATGGAAGACTTACAGCTATTAAATATAGACAAAAAGGAAACCATAGTCAACAGAAAGCCAATTACAAATCCTCACGTATAGACTTACAATAATAATTTATAGTGTGAGCAAAAAAACAAAGATCTCACAGCTTTAATTAAAGTAAGAAGCAATAAATATACTTGGCTAGCAATTATATGACTGATGAGAAAGAAAATAATAAATTAATCAAAACAGAAACAATCAATATAACCTACCACTACTTGAAAAATTTGAGGCTTAAGCACCTTCTGGCTGAATTTACACTGACTGTGAATGGATCCAAATCATATTCCTTGCATATTTCATTGAAGTCTCTACTTGCGCGCACAATATAACTGTTCTGCCTATAGTTCGAAGAAGTATGAGGTACACGTATGGGTGGATTAAACCGAAATGTTTTACATGGCACATTGAAATAAAATTTTGACAATAATTCGGCGTTATCAATGTTGTTATTGAGGATTTTCAACAAGAATAAACAGTCAGCAATCTTACGTCGATCTACCAGTGGTAGCAGATGATACTTCTTACAGAGTCCAAGATAATTGGTTGACTGATATGGAATCTTTTGATGAAAGCAAAGATATTTTATGAAACGTCTTTGGATGTTTTCAATGCGGTCAATGTATTTACGATAACGTGGATTCCATATCTGAGACGCATACTCTAGCTGACTTCTTACAAAAGTGCAATACAATATTTTAAGCGTTTTAGCATCTGTAAAACACTTAGAGAGACGCATTACAAACCCAAGAAGTTTAGAAGCTTTTTTGACAATTGCATCAATGTGTGTGTCGAAAATTAACTTACTGTCTTGATAGACGCCCAAGTCTCGAACAGTATTACACCTTGGCAAGATCTGGCCCGCCAAAGTATAAGTAGTGGCTAGGACTGCACGTTTTCTAGTGTAAGTGATTACCGAACACTTGGATGGGTTCAGATCAAGTTTATTAGCCCGACAGTACTCCTCAAGCCGACACAAATCAGCCTGAAGTGCTAAACTATCTTCGAGCGTTGAAATAGTGGCAAAGATTTTCATGTCATTGGCAAAGCAAAGAAGTTTGGATGAATGGAGGCACTGATAGATGTCGTTCACACAGACTACAAACAAAAAAGGGCCGAGCAACGAACCCTGAGGCACTCCGCTGTGCACGTTTACCCAACTAGACATATAGTTATTGAGTACTACTGCTTGTGATCTGTTATCAACGTAAGAAGAGAACCACCTCAAGAGGTCCCCACGGATGCCCATGTAGCTTAGCTTCTTTATCAGGGTATCGTGATCGATCCGATCAAATGCCTTGCTATATCTGTGTATACTACATCGACCTGCTTACCGTTATCCATAGCATCCGTAATGAAATCATTAAACAAAATCAAGTTAGAAGTGGTAGACCGTCCTTTTAAAAATCCGTGCTGAAAGGAGCTCAACGAGCTAGCAAGGGCGGGATATAACTGGTTATAGACAATCCTCTCAAATATTTTAGCTATAATGCACAGCTTGGATATAGGCCTATAATTAGTGATCTCTGTTTTAGCCCCCTTTTTATGTACGGGCGTAATAAAAGCAGATTTCCATACTTTGGGGACAATACCCTGAGTCAAAGACTTGGAAAACAAAATTGAGATAGGTAGGGCAATGGAAGGTGCGCATTTAATCAGAAATTTAGACGATATATTGTCAGGGCCAGCACCTTTAGTCGGATCCAAGTTACGAAGTAAAACGGTCACAGCATCAACATTCACTTCTATGGTTAAATTATGGTTTAGTTACTACTTTGGTTGTTTGGTTTATCATCTCCTCCAAATTCTTCAAGTGACACATAAAGGTCAATTCTGTAATACTTTAAATACCCAAATAGGAATATTAGAAACTGTATTTTTTTTTTTAATATCCCGTAAAATAAACAAAATATTGTAGATGATGGAGAAGTGTGCTGTCAGAGGACACTTGCACACCAAAATGTATGTCTGTGGGTCCTTTCCTTTATTTCCTCGGCTAGTTATACCATCGCAGTAGTTAGGTTCATGCAATATGCAGTCGACCAAGCGGCCGGTTATGCGAATCTAGCATCCGAGTATGTAATAATATATTCTTTTTCATTTATAGTTGTCAAATTTGTAAGGACACTAGGCCTCTGTTGACGGCGCAATTTTTAACATTTTTGAGAGTCAAAAAGGAAAACATAGGGGCACAGTATATCTTCCTTTGCCAGTTTATGGAACATCTTTTAAATTGGTCCAATATTGGAGGAGGAAACAGGCGAGAGCCAAACCTTGAATTATGACTTTTTACTTAGGAATTTCAGTCGTATTCAGTGGGATGTCATCGAACGCAGTTCCTCTTAAAAGTGATCTCGGAATCCGAATAATTGACAAAATGTATAAGAAACTAGACAATAAATACGAATAGTTTGCATACATAAAGAATGCAGTTAAGTCAGAAAATGTTGAATTGTTTGATAACGGAGTCAGATTGCCAGGCTCAGCAGGCGCTTCACATCACATCACATCATCAGCCTTTTAATGTGCCCACTGCTGGGACACAGGCCTCCTCTCATAGAGGGAATGGGCTATAATCCACCACGCGGGCCCAGTACGGATTGGTAGATGTCACATGTCTTTGAATTTTTGGTTCTAGGACATGACGGTTTCCTCACGATGTTTTCCTTCACCGCTTTGAGAGCAGTGGTGATCAAATAAATTACACAAAGTAAAACGCCTGCTCGGGTTCGAACCCACGACCCACTCGTAAGCCGGGACCGTAACCACTGGGCCACCACTGCAAGTAGGCGCTTATAATATGAGAATATATCATTATAACATTACATAGGCAGAAGGTACGAGCTGAGGGTCCTTTCCTTTATGTCATTCCTTTATCATCGTTGTGAAAATTATACTAAGCGGTACGAAAGAAACCTTAGAAAGTACAACGCTTCAGCTGCTGCAAAATTAATCAATCATCAGATACTAGGTATCGCTAGAGGACAGTACACATCTGTAAGCTTGTGCATCCAAAATTCGCAAAACTCAAGGAACCATATAAAAAAGAAAACCGTATAATCTGCCCAGGCACACCATGTATGATTCCATTCCAAGGATAAAAGGATGATGTAATGATGTGTGATGTGTGATGATGTGATGATGTGTGATGTGTGTGGTGTGGATTCCAAGGATGTTGTAATTATATATTTCCCCTTTTGAGTAATATCTCTTACGGCTGCTGTTTTAATAGTCCGGGCACAGATAATACTTATACACAGATGTCGGCACGTTTTCTTTGTACGGGATGAGGCATCTGTATGCTAGTATTATATTATCTGTGGTCCGGGTAACTTTCATCTGAAGATTAAATATGACCGTTTGATATATTTTCTGTAGAACATATAACAAACCGCCATTTTTTGTAACTATTGCGAAATCGACCATTAACCGTTTCGGTAACCCTAAGCAGAGCCTTGTTAAGTTAAGTGGATAACTAAACAAGTCTTTAGCTCCGTCTGTTAAAAAGTTATGGTTAATCATCGCAATCTTACCAAGAAATCTCACACCGCCAAAAAATGCTGCCATTAGGACCAAAATGCGGTCGTTAGTACCAAAATGAATTGCTACCTACATCTGCTAAATGCCCTGTATCTAGATATTTACGAGGGTGAGATGGATTTTTAAGTGCTAGTTAGCGCAATTAACCGTTGTTACAAGAACACGTTTTTAGGAGGCTTTCCTTAATTCTTTGTGTATATCCTCTGAAACTGGTTCAGTATTTTTTATTTTTAGCTTATATAGTTTTTAAGCCAATGTATAACATAATTTTATACTGTAAATACTCTGGATATTTTTAGGGTTCCGTAGTCAACATTATGCTATATTTTCGCCATGTCCGTCTGTCCGTCCGTCCTTCCGTCCATCCGTACGTCCGCAGCTTAGCTCAGATACTCTTAGTACTAGAAAGCTATAATTTGAAATGAATATACATATTAATCACGCCGACAAATTGGTAGATGATTTTTAGGGTTCCGTACCCAAAGGGTAAAAACGAGACCCTATTACTAAGACTCCGCGATCCGTCTGTCTGTCTGTCTGTCACCAGGCTGTATCTCATGAACCGTGATAGCTAGACAGTTGTAATTTTCACAGATGATGTATTTCTGTTGCCGCTATAACAAAAAATACTAAAAACAGTATAAAATAAATATTTAAGGGGGCTCCCATACAACAAACGTGATATTTTTGCCGTTTTTTGCTCGATATTAATAACGGCAACAGGTAGACGCTTGAAATATTCACAGAATGTTTAGTTGTATATTCTCTTAAAAAAATAATGATTATTAAATTAAAATAAAATAAATTAAGGGGGGCTCCCATACAACAAATGTGATTTTTTGCAGTGTTTTGAGATAATGGTACGGAACCCTTCGAGTGCGAGTCCGACTCGCACTTGGCCGGTTTTTTTAATGTACCTCCTGTATCTACACGTGAAGTGGGGGTTTCTTTTTTTCTAGTTTATACCATGGTGTGAGATATCGTTGGATAGGCCTTTCAAAAATATTACAGGTCTCTCAAAACCATTATTCGATTCAGGGATCCGTAAAATTAAGCTATAAATGTTTTTTTTTTTGTTAGAGTCAAGTGTCCGCCTCCCTACCAGCTAAATTCCACTCTGCTTATAAACGGTAGTAGTATATTTAGCGAAATCAAAAGGACAACTATCACAGCTAAGTAGGCTTCACAAGTTTACGGGTAATAGTCAACCAACTTAAAATGTCCTTGGAAAAGTAAAAATTGTGTATATTGATATATGGGGACAACAGTTTTCGAATGACAAAGTTAATTTTGTACCTTCGTTAGAGCAATGTTCATTGTTTTCATTGTTTATGAACGTTAGTAATGTTACTTATTTATTTTGGTGAATCGCGAGTCAGACTCGCATTTGGTCGGCTTTTTTAAGTTTAATATTTGATATAAATTACTATCTTTATAGGCCCTGCATTACGACATAGATTTTTATTTTTTATTAATAATAAATAAATCTTTTATTTTGGACCAAATATTTGTACATACATCATAAACCACCTGCCAAACTGCGTGACAGTTTGTCGGCAGGTTTAGCGCTCGTCTTAGGTTTGTTAGGCATTTGGTATCAAATTATAAAAATCTAAGTAGGTAGGTAGATACAACTATTGATAGACGGTAAGAATGTTATCATTAGCATTTCAGCATCCGCGCGGGCCGCCGCCGCGCTGCCGTCGGCACGCACACCGGCGACGGCTCGCGCCGCGCATGCTTTTTCAGAATACAATGCAACAAGATGCTCAATGACATTTGTCACTATTTACTTTGCTTCTTAGAGAAACAACTGCCTAAGGATCCCATTACCCGTTTATGGGCATTCCCTTTTGACATTATTGATATGTTTCCTTTTCTTTCTACCCAATTTGATATTACTTGTTACTATACTCCATTTGCGATAACATTAGACGTTTAAATTAGCCCATTTTACAGCCCGTTCAACCGATTTTGACTTCTATTCTATTCCTGATAATATGATATGTTATTACAAAGAGTTATTTATTTATTTAATACTTCGTGCACACACAAGTACAGAGGCGGACTTAATGCCTTAGGTATTTTCTACCAGTCGACCTTTGGGTGATGGAGAGATAAACAGTGGTAGGTGCAATATTGCGTATCAGGATTTTTTAAAGAAAACACAAAAATAACTTCAACAGAACATTTATATGAGACAGTAAAAGAACACGAGAGTGACGAAGAAGACTACAGTGAAGGAGATGGGGAAGCAAGTCTCCAGGAAGCCACTGGCGCGGGTGAAGAGGGAGGGGCGGCGACCGCGCCTGTCTTGGTCCATGGTGAAGATAGGGTACTAGCAGCAACCACCTGGAAAGAAGTAAACGAGGTCATTATTGTAATGGAGACTTAAGTTATCAATGATTTATCAAAAAGATTAGCCTAAGTAATGTCAGTGTTGTTATCACAAAAATGGGTATGGCTATTTCACATAAGTAAGACCCCTGTCCTTCATCATCATAATTTCAGCCGAAAGACGACCATTGCTGGAAATAGGCCTCCCCCACTTCCCCAGGCGTCGCCACTTTGACCGATTTCCTGTTCTTTAAACTATGAGAATTCTGTAAAAACAGTTTTCTTTAGATATACAGTAGATAATGGTTAGTTATGTTACAGATTAGAGTTGAGTTTGTGGCACAATGAAGTGTTTCTAAATTATAATTACAAGGGCGTTTGTTATGGTAAAAGGTAAATTGCATGATAATCTTTCTTATTTAATTTTCCTCATCAAACACTTTGTCTTCCGCCTTAGCGATCTATCTTATACATACTTGACAGATATATATAAGCTACAACGAAGAATATTAAAAGTAATTACGCCTAAACATATAAACAAGAAGTTCGTAAATAGTGACGAAGATCTTTTTAAATACTGTAATGTTATGAATGTGTTCAACAAAGTGGATTTTTCACTCTCACTGAAGTGAATAGACCCGAGCTGCTTACCGAAAAAACAAGACCTGACTTTCTTAGAAATACAGCTTACTAAAATACAATAATGTGTATGCAGTGGCGGCCTTAGGGGGTGGCGAACAGGGCAATCGCCCGGGGCCTCGCTCTTGCAGGGGCCTCACGCTACTACCCAAAAAGCAAGCAAGCTTACAATTCTATCCCTAGCAAACAATAAAGTTGGTGGATTAATTATTTCATAGTAAAGTACTAATATTATAAAGGCGAAAGTTTGTGAGTGTGTGTGTTTGAATGTTTGTTACTTCTTCACGCTTAAACGGCTGGACGGATCTGGATTAAATTTAGCACAGATATAGATTTCAATCTGGAATAGTACGTAAGATACTTTTTATTCCGGAAATATGTTCCCATGGGCTTATTTTTTAAATTCCCGCGGGCGAAGTCGCTGGCAGAAGCTAATTAATAACAAAAACAATAAGTTTTCCATTTCTATATCTCATACATTGTAAAACCCGGCCAAGTGCGAGTCGGATTCGCACACGAAGGGTTCCGTACAATACTCGCAAACAAAGGCAAAAATATCACGTTTGTTGTATAAGAGCCCCACTTAAATATTTATTTTATTCTGTTTTTAGTATTTGTTGTTATAGCGGCAACAGAAATACATCATCTGTGAAAATTTCAACTGAGTCTTAGTAATAGGGTCCCGTTTATACTCTTTGGGTACGGAACCCTAAAAAGTAGAGGGCACAAGGGCCTCGCATACCTGCCGCCCGCCCGTAGCCTCGCAGCGGTTAAGGCCGCCCCTGTGTGTATGGGTATAGGGTTGCAGAAAACTTGGTACCTCTTTTTCTTAATAAGCTTCCAGAAGACTTAATAAGGTTCGAAAGGTTGTAAGTACAAATTTAAACATTTCCTAACACTGTAAAATTCCAAAACTAATTTATCTTTAAAAAATAAATATCAATGTTTGCCCTTTGAGGTTTTTGTTTTGTGGCTAAAACCAAAAGTAAAAAGGGGTTAAGTATATTGGAAATAAAATAAATAATAATAATATTCCTGATGGCGTGACGTGATTTTTACTAAGCTAAATTGTAAGTTCGTTCACATAGGACCCAATGTGACGCAATTCGACCGATTTGTACTATAATTTTACCCTGGTCCTTATTGTTAATTTCAAGCTGTTTCTAAGCAACTGGAAATTCATTTTATTTTATTAGCATTATTCATGATGGTGCTTTTTTCGATAGATTGACTGTTATAATATATCAGGTACCAAAAAAATTACCTGTAGATGTGCAGTCGTCACAACCTTTTTCTTTGCACGCGCAGTTGTCTGCACATGCACCACCCTTGCAGGACTCTGGAAATAATAATGATAAAGCTATATAATATTATGAATTAGTCTTTGCTATTGACGAAAATAAAACTGCACTTATTTGTATAGTTTCTAGTATAATCGAACCACTGTACCCACCGTCAATGATTTTGAATTAGATAAAGAACACAGGTGTTTCATTGCTCTCATAAAAATCTGTTAATTTTAAATCTGTAAGTCACAACATTTTACTGATTCTCTAGAGCACTATTCAACAGGAAAATAAATAAATAACTAACGTTTAAAAAGACTTGGTTCCTGTTTATAAAGAGTTTGAAGACCTTCACTCAAGGAAAATAAAATACTAAAAATATAATTTGTATTCATCAAACATTAACCAGAACTAAATAATGATTGGTTGGAACCAAGATTTTGTACTTTTCCGTTATCTACTTTTAGGTTACCCTAAACTAAGTATTTTTCAAATACTCAGAAGCGATATAGCAATACGTTTGATGATTGTACCATGTAACATCCACTGTACCTATGACTCACAAATAAAGATTTCTGATTCTGAAAACAAAAAAAAAAATTTTGTCCGTCAGTTAGATTACCTAAAACTATTGGGCACGTATTTTTTCTTTTGACACGTGACCATAAAGTGACGACGATAATTATAATGTTTTGAAATATGGTGTGACGTCACGCCTTTAGTACAATTTATCCTGACATAGTAGACATCACAAGTCTCCACTCCTGAACTTTGATGGGCTTTATCTTTGTCAATTTTTATTGAATTGGTAAAGCAAAATATACGTGTCCAATATCATTTGATAATCTCACTGACGGACTTAAAAGAATTATATTTTTTCTACCCAGCAAACATCACTATTGTGGTAGGCGGGAACGGTCGTGACTTTTTTCTAATTTGCAAGGCAATCCTTTAGAACCTAGTCACGTCATAATCATTTGAACACGGCAAGTCAAGGTACTAGCTAGCTATAGCTATATAAAAAGTTGCATTGTAGCTCACCAAACACAATAAATTTTGTCTAATATTGACCCAACACTGGAGAACCAAGTTATAGGACCAGGAACCACCAAATGGTGGACCATACAATATAATTTACTTGAGTACGTAATAATTAATTTATCCCGAGCTTTGTCTTTGTCTGCTGTCGATGAATATCTCCAAGATTTAATGACAATAGCGTGCATCAACTTCAGTCCAAACTTCGTACTTCATTTTACATATTTAAGTTTAACAAAGTAAATACACGTAAATGATGAATAGTGGGGTTACTTAGCTTTAAACTTTACGGACCGAGAAGGTCATATTATTTTTAAGCAACGGACCCCAAATGAAAATAATTGGTGACCCCTGTTACAGACAGTGAAGCTCACACTGAAGAAGATACTCAAAATAATGAACAAAATTTTATTAGAGCTCACAATCTCTTACCTTTGCACGGTTCACAGGGAGCAGGCATGTTGATTGTTGTTATTGCAGCTTAACTTCAAACTATGCACCATCGAAGAATTCTTCATGTTTTATACCGCACAGTCATCGCAAAAACTGCCAATATCTGGAGCAAGGCTGACGAAAAACTGATAGCCATTATAATACTGAAATTGCTCGATATAATGGAGGAATGTTGCAGAAGATAGAAAAAGAAAAAAAAATATATATTGGAAATATAAAATTTTGCATTTTAGGAGCTGTATTGTGACCGCCAAAATTCAATTTCGCCGTAGTTGCATTGCCATCTCTATTTGCTTATGTTTTTTTATGATATTGAGGTCACTAATGAGTTTTTCTCTAAAGAAAGTTAATATTGTCAAATCAATGTCATATCAATTATATGTCAAATAAAAATAATGCATGTCAAATCAAATTAAAATTAATCAAATACAAATTTTTACTGTCTTATTTTTATCTGTCATTAATCAAATTCAATCACTTAATGATCTAAACTTTTTAATACTATCAATCAAATGTCAAATAATGCATGTTATATGAATATGAAAATAATAATTAAATGTCAATAAATTTACAGTATACATGAATTTATTTTGTTACTACAAATAATTGTAAACAGGGAAGAATAAAACTGGCCCATCGTAGTGCAGTTTATAACTAGTACGGGGGGTCATGGAGTTTAACATCCACCTGGTTGGAAATTGGAACACGTATTGTGTTAACCGTTTTTTATCTGTGCCAAAAAAATATTATGATTATTATTGTGGTTATTATTATATTATTATTCTAATTTTGCTTCAGCTTTCGTCGAATTTAATGTTTACTGTCAGCCTGTTGTATCATCTTAATGCAGGAGAAAGGCCTTAATTACATTTGTTAGCGTAAGAACCTGGCTCAAAACAACTGGACGTCATAGGGCCTTTACCCAAAAGTTGTCGAATAGGTTTTAACTAAATATACCAAGTTGTTCGCACTGGGCTTCATCGTCTAGCAAGATGTATCGTTGTTATCCTTAATATCCAATTATTAACGTCAGTCAGTAGGTACATCGGAGGAACTCGTAGCTAAATAATATCAGCCGCACTGGTCGATCTTCAAGGTTTAGCAACACTTGACGAGGTCGGTCCATGGATGGGTGACCATTTCAACATACCGAGTTTCTTCCGTGCCTCGGAAAGCACGTTAATCTGTTGGTCCCGGCTGTCATTTGAAGATCTTTGACAGTCGTTACGGGTAGTCAGAAGCCTGAGATCTGACACCAGTCTAGCCATAAGGTACCGTGTTACCCAGTTACTGGGTTGTGGAGTTCAGATAGGCAGTCGCTCCATGTAAAACACTGGTGCAACAGCTGAATACGGTAAGACTGGAAGCCGACCCCAACAATAATTGGGAAAAAGGCTAGGCAGATGATGAATCAGTAGGTACATCGCTTACCATCCAAATTGATGGTAGTGATGACGTAGCTGGAAGGTAAAATGTTCCAAACTGTGTTTGTAAGTGCTGTACATATATGTGAAAGTCATTATTTCATCATAGAAATATAACATGAACAAGTCACAAGACCTTAAAGCTATAGTATCTACGATAAAGATTTTCAAAAATTCCAAAATGTATGGCATTATACAAATAAACATTTTCGAATTTTTTACTATCTTTATCGCTGTTCCTATGAGCCTATTTTTACTATTCCGACAAATATTAGATAGGTATTAGGGCATGTTATATCGGAAGATTTTCAATTCCGATATTGGTTTCCGATATTAGATCTCAATATCGGAATTCCGATATTAATATCGGAATTGGGCACTTTCGTTAAATATCGCATTTTTTTTGTTCACTTCCCAAATTCGGTATAAGGCTGGATTGAGTACAATAAAAAAACACGTTTATGCCGCGACATAATACAATTTTCTATTGTGCCTCTCTCTAATCACTAGTGACTGTGTAATAGGGCGTTTATTTAACTAAACTGCACATTTGTTTCCAAGAAGGAATATAAGTAATGTCTCTCTGAAAAAGGATAATGCAAAATAAACAGAAAATAAATGTTTGTCGATCAATCTGAAAGTAGTCCCGATAAGTGTAGTGACTAATACTGATTTATAATTCCATTATAAGTATCAGTCACTGTGGCAAGGCCTCCTGGGGCCTATGTTCAGCAGTGGAAGTATTTTGGCTGAAATGATAATGATGATGAGAGACAATGAATTCAAGTAGTGGAAGTTGATTTATCCAACATATTAATGATCGTATAGACTAATTTTTTGTATTCAATACAAGCAAAAGCCAGAAAACTATTAAGCTTTAATTTATTTAGGTTTCCAAGCAAGTAACACATTATATATTTAAAATAAAGTTTAATTTGGATAGGTACTCGTTCCGAAACAGCTCTCAAAAGTATGCAAATCTTAGTATTCACCATCATCATCATCGTCATCGTCATTTCAGCCGAAAGATGCCGACTGCTGAACATAAGCCTACCCCAAATGTCGTCACATTGGCCGATGCCGTGCGTCTCATATTCTGTGGATACCCGTAACCTAAGGAATAATCAATGAAAATATCATTTTTACGACGGGTTCTATCAAGCTGTGTATTTACTTGTACTCTTAAAGCTAACATTTTTAGCAATCTCGGAACTGTAAATCTGGAATTCATCAAGGACCGTATTATTTTTTCATGAAGTGAAGTTTAAGTAAATAAGCGCCCGGTTAGTAAACAGACTATCTGACCACTGCTAATCACCGTAGTCAATGGGGTTAACCGCGCTTTCTAGCTCGACGCTTCGCAAGGAGCTAAAATAAGGATTTTTTCTGATTCCGAGATTCCGATATTGGATCACTCAGTATCGGAATTGAAATATCGGTAATTTCGTTCCGAGATTACGATATTACGAGATGCCGAGATTCCGATATTCATGCCCTAATAGATATCCAAAGGATAGATGGATAGACCTTTTCACGCAAAAACTACCGAAATGTATTTCAGTTAGGCTATAATTATTTATAAAGTTATTGTGCAATTTGATCGAAACTAGACGAAGCTCTTCTATTTTGTTTGATAGAAACTCACTTCTTTGGCACTATAATTAACTGTATCTACTATGCCAATCATTTAGTATTTAATTGAAAATTATTTGTATTTAAAGTGCATTTTAGGTCAGGCAGCAACATAAATATCGCTTGAAACCTTCATTTCGGAAACTATTTGCAAACCACAAATTACTGAATTATTTCAACACTAAAATTATCTTATATTTCGGCAATAAAATTGTCATATTGGCTTTAAATATTTAAGGAGTTTCTAAAGCAATTGATCAAAATATATTCCATACTACCTCCTGTCCGCGGCTTTGCATGAGTGAAACGTGTTTTATTATCCTAAAAAACGTATACTTTGAGTTAATCCAGATTATAAAGTATCTGTGTGCAAAATCTCATCTAAATCCGTTCATTCACATCACATCACACATCATCAGCCTATTAATGTTCCCACTGCTGGGACACAGGCCTCCTCTCTGTGAGAGGGAATGGGCCGTAATCCACCACGCGGGCCCAGTGCGGGTTGGTGGATGTCACATGTCTTCGAATTTTTGGTTCTAGGACATGCCGGTTTCCTCACGATGTTTTCCTTCACCGTTTTGAGAGCAGTGGTGATGAAATAATTTACGCAAAGTAAAGCGCCTGCCTGGGCTCGAACCCACGACCTACAACTTGTAAGTCGCGGCCGATACCACTGGGCCACCACTGCACTGAATCCGTTCATTCGTTTTTGCGTAATTGAAAAACAAACATGGAATCTTTCACATGTATAATTATTATTAGTAGGATCTAAGAACATGGGATCAAATAACAATTGCCTTATAAAAAGTCTGATATTTTTTTAACCATCTGCAAACTTCAACATTTTCCAAGTTCTAGAACACTTTCTGTTTCCATCCATTCAAGCATCACACTCAGCTACTGAAGCAAGTCTTTAACAATAAAGTTTTTCTTCCGGATAAAATCAATAAATGAAAAAATAGGAAAGAACACCAGCCCATCTATTCGAGGGTTCCGCACGATCACACCGGCTGATCATCGAGGAAGCTACACCAAGGTTTTTCCTACTCCCCAAGCAACCTTGTTAGTGGACAAGCACCTATATTTAGGAGATTTATTTTAATTTTAATATCATTCACACCCAGGAAACAGTGGATTGCAGTTATGGCTACACAGACGATCACCCAAACCCAAACTTTGGAAGGTGAGTGGAATACAGATTTTAATATTACTTAATTTGTTTAAAATACTTATATATTTTTATATGATCCAGTTTGTAACATTGATGGTATATTTCTTACACATTTCTCTACTGTTGCTTATCTTTATGTACGCATTTCTAGTTGTCATCTACTTTTTTGGATTGCAATTTCACAGCGCCTTTTATTGTTTTAAAAGCAAAATTATGTATAGAATAGAGCGCAGATATTTGTAGGCGTTACCGATTTTCTCGAATTCCGTCAAATGAAAATTGTTACAGACACAATTATTCCTAACATTATTATACTTTCTATATTTGTTTCATCGATCAAATTTTATAATCCCCTTTATCATTTCAGAATGCCTGCCAAAGTCACAGATGAAGCAGATCATGTCCCCGAAGACCAAACCGAACTTGCCTCCAAAGACCAAACAAGAACCTCAAGTATTAGGCTGCCCCGTTGACTGCCCATGCAAGACCCCGAAAGAAAGTCCCTATGAGAAGCCTATGCGACTGATGTTCAACGCCATAGGGATCATTGTGGCTCTTATAGCTACATATCTTATTGTGACTACTGACTCTAATATTTATATCGTGTTCTGGGTTGCATATTCTATCCTCAGACGGCTGTCTAAATCTAGACTGTCCACATCACATGCCAAGTCTGACTAATTGTTGTTTACTCGCACTATATTTATTTCTAGGCTAACTATTTATTGATTGTTTATTTATTTGAAACCACTGAGCATGCAAAGTATTCAATAAAATGTTTTTTGTTTATGTTGGTTTGTTTCTTTTGTTGTTATCGTGTTTGTGATTAATAATAGTGATGTTTCTGAGCTAGTCGTAAGAAGGAGGATTACGTTGAGTTTATTTCGTATTTCATAAAAGTTTGATCCTTATTTTTCGTCGTTGGTGTCTTTCCATGCCTTGGAAAGCATAAGTAAACTCTTTCTTATCTTCCCAAAAAAATCAGTCTATCTATGATAATGGAATACCATTTATTCATACACGTACTACTAAGAGTCTACTTATTTTCAACTAGTTGAACTCTGTATGATGCTGAATCATACCTAACATAAAATAAAAACACGCGGTTCAAGGTAAATAGATATAGGTAATATTGTTATACCATACATACCTACCTACATGTCTCGTTCTAAACTTGGTTCAATTGTAACCAATACAATTTGAACAAAAATAAAGTATTCTAATATTCCTTAGTCCTCCTTAAAATTAAATAAATATTTAATTTTAAGGAGGACATTACATTAATTTAATATCCTAAAATATGTTAGTCTGGTTTTATGTTTCAATGTCAATCTTGATTTTAATAAACCATGATTGTACACATTTTGCATGCCTTTCGGTCGATTCACTTGAAACATGTACCATTTAATAACACCATTGTAATAGTGTTTTCTGCAAAATAAATAATTTGATTTGATTTGATTCTACAAATCTGGGAAATATATCTATAGGAATAACAACTTTCTCAAGCTATACCTACAGTTTGTGTTGTCATCTGAATCGGTCTTCAATAAATCGGTTAATATGCATACAAAATATATAACATACGCGACGAATTAAGAACCTATTCCTGTTTTTGATATCGGTATTTTTGAGGACAGCAACATTACCACAATCTATGTAGAAAAAGTTGTTTTTTATTAAAAAAAAAATATTAACTTGCAATGTAGGTATGAATGTTTGGGTCAAATCTTGCAACTGAATTTTAAAGGAGTTATCCTCAACCGATTAAGATGAAATGTTGCATACGCGTTTGGTTTGGATAACAATGCATGGTAACCTAAAAAGCTTGTTTAAAAAAAGCTTTTTTCATTCATCATCATTTCAGCCGAAAGACGTCCACTGCTGGACATAGGCCCCCCAGGCGTCGCCACATTGTCCGATCCCGTGCGTATCACATCCAGCGCCTTCCTGCAACCTTAACCAGGTCATCGGTCCACCTAGTGGGAGGCCTTCCAACATGTCGTCTCGTCTTTTTTAATTGGAAAAAAAAATCTACAAAAAATATCTTAAGAACCAAACCTTCACATAGAATTTCTTCACATGTCGGTGAGTACACCATGTGTTGATACGTTTGGTACCTATTCTTGACTTTTTGCCTCAATTAGTCGCGCTAGCAAGTTCACTGATCTGAAATTAACACTCGACGGTATTTTTTGTGACAAATACGATTTTGCCGCAAATTCAAGATCGTAGATTACGAGTATAACCTACCACAGAACACGATTGTTTTTTTCATGTATAAGAACTTTTTGTTTGTAACTTGGAGTAGATTTTTATCTTTTTTTCGTTTCTATCTTTTGTTAACCACATTGTATCTTGAGTTTGGCAATGAACTATTGTATCGAAGGCCATGCTGTGATCTGGTTTACACTTGGTCATGTTTAGACTTATTTTAATTTTTTCGTAACTTTATTTTCTTCTATTATAAATATGTATAGAATTGTAATGAACATGATGAAGTTCGTTTATGGTCATGAGTTTCTTTCTACTTTCTGTGCTTACACAAGCCATACAAATTCTCAGTTAGTCATAAGTACCTGGGCGACCAGCTCTGCCCGAAAGTGAAATCAAACCTAGCTAGATCGATTTATCGCCCTCGAAACCCCTGCATACTAAAATTCATGAAAATCGTTGGAGCCCTTGCCGAGATTCAGATTATATATCTTAATATATATATTTCTTGTGTGCGTGTGTATGTGACTGAACTCCTCCTAAACGACTGGACCGATTTTGATGAAATTTTTTGTGTGTGTTCGTGGAGATTCGAGAATGGTTTAGATTTACAAAAAAAAAAAAAAAAATGGAAAATTAGGTTAGGGTAGGTAGGGTAGGGTAGGTAGGGTAGGGTAGGTAGGGTAGGTAGGGTAGGGTAGGTAGGGTAGGGTAGGTAGGGTAGGGTAGGTAGGGTAGGGTAGGTAGGGTAGGGTAGGTAGGGTAGGGTAGGTAGGGTAGGGTAGGTAGGGTAGGGTAGGTAGGGTAGGGTAGGTAGGGTAGGGTAGGTAGGGTAGGGTAGGTAGGGTAGGGTAGGTAGGGTAGGGTAGGTAGGGTAGGGTAGGTAGGGTAGGGTAGGTAGGGTAGGGTAGGTAGGGTAGGGTAGGTAGGGTAGGGTAGGTAGGGTAGGGTAGGTAGGGTAGGGTAGGTAGGGTAGGGTAGGTAGGGTAGGGTAGGTAGGGTAGGGTAGGGTAGGTAGGGTAGGGTAGGTAGGGTAGGGTAGGTAGGGTAGGGTAGGTAGGGTAGGGTAGGTAGGGTAGGGTAGGTAGGGTAGGGTAGGTAGGGTAGGGTAGGTAGGGTAGGGTAGGTAGGGTAGGGTAGGTAGGGTAGGGTAGGTAGGGTAGGGTAGGTAGGGTAGGGTAGGTAGGGTAGGGTAGGTAGGGTAGGGTAGGTAGGGTAGGGTAGGTAGGGTAGGGTAGGTAGGGTAGGGTAGGTAGGGTAGGGTAGGTAGGGTAGGGTAGGTAGGGTAGGGTAGGTAGGGTAGGGTAGGTAGGGTAGGGTAGGTAGGGTAGGGTAGGTAGGGTAGGGTAGGTAGGGTAGGGTAGGTAGGGTAGGGTAGGGTAGGTAGGGTATATGCATATTAGGTGTTTTTATGGCAAAACAAAGTTTGCCGGGTCAGCTAGTATACATATATATGTATACAAGTATTGCTCGTTTAAAGGTATTAGATTATTAGTTCTTTAAGCCAAACATTGGTATGGGCCTACCAATATCACCACTGACAAATTCACTGCTTCAGGTTATGGCGAATCCTTCACCAGTCAGACTTGCAGAATACCAATCGTCCTTTCTCTTATTTCTCATGAATGTTTGTATCTGTCACCGGATTATTGCATAGAAACCTTATAAACGTTTATATCTGTCACCGGATTATTGCAAACACCATTTTTTTTTATAAATTTTGCGGGCTTATAAGATCTTGATATTATTATATTCCCTTCTACCATCGGACATCTAGACGCACTGCAAGTTATCATCCTCACCTCGTTGCCATTCCACCAATTCGCACCAAGCGCTTCCAAACATCCTTCATAATGCGCACAGCAACAGAGTGGAACTCATTGCCTGCGTCTGTGTTTCCGAACGCATACAACCCGAATCTCTTCAAAGTTAGAGTGAACAGGCTTCTTCTGGGTAAGCTCACTCCATCATCGACTCTGTCTCTGTCACCGACCTAGACCAGAGTCAAGAGCAAACCCATCATAAATAAAAAATAAAATAAAAAAATATTGTGAAAATAATTTTAATTACAATAAAATAAACGATATTCAAATTCGATAGTTAACAATATATTGAGAAGAAACAGTTTACAATATTACGTGATTTATTATAAACATACGGTTTTTGCAATAACCCTGGTGACTTATCCAAATCACGCATAAACAGCTGCAAGGATTTGAGCAACATTTGACTAATAGATATATGACCATATCATAATAGGAACACAAAGAATAAACTCTTTTCGAAATAGTTATGCTAGAATGCGAGTCTAACCAAGGGCAAAAGCTACAAAGTGAATAATGCTTAGCTCGATGCACTATCAAACGGTCATCATTCCCTGCCACTGCGCCATTCAAGTGGCTGAATTAATAAATAGTCATAAGGGACCCTCCGTGCATTGTGCACCGGAGCGAGACTCGTGACTTGAACCCACGATACTTTGCAGATATATCTAGCTATCTTTTATAGTGCAGTCTTCATGCTTGCTAATTTATTCAAATATTGGTAGTCGGGATCAATATTTTAAGTTGTTTACGAGCATAATCGTACTCCCTGAAGTGAAACGTTGAAGTATAGATAGAAAAAAAAAGTAAAGGACATGTTTGTATGGACTCCGGCCACATAACCTGTACCTTTTAGGAAAGCTGGGAAACTAACCCCTGAATAGAATAAAGTAAAATTTTTCCTTATTATCCAATGTTTTTTACGTACATTAATAAAAAATAAAAATGTTTGACGTTTATCGTGACAGCTGCTTGACAGCCATGAGAGGTTTAAGTTTTGACGTTTAGGTAACCTAGAAAGTGATGTGACACTCAGTAGTCAAACAAAATGTCATTTTGAATTATTCGTTCAGAAGTACACTTCAGAGAAGTAAAATAAATATTTTTTTAACGATGAAATCGTCACACTTGCTTTTATATTAGTCGTATAAAGATGTTTATGAGAATAATAGTAATTTTTACTAGTACAAGAACACTTACCTTTCATATTTAACATCTACGTTATTTATGCTTTGTGACATGATTTCAGAACGAAATCGAAATGACAACTTTGTGAGACGCCATGTTGAATAGATTATGGCAATAATCGAAAAACTATTACTTTTTGTATGCAAGAAATCAGGCTTAAATCCATGAAAGAATATTTTTCCCACGAATTCACGTGGGATTTTTTCAATTTGTTTTGATAAATGTACATCTCATGGCCGAAAATGATACATCTCCTTTATCGATTATGGTGACAATAAGATACTTACACCATATTTTTATTTGGGAAATTATTAACCGGGTGAAAAATATACTGAATGGGCGAATATTATACTAAGTAATTAACTATTTATCCGGTTTGAGTTTCCATTATAGGAGGTTGCTGTGAGCTGTGGTAATAATATTGATACATAATTTAATTGTATTTGGGGTTCTATTTACCTATTTTAGCATATTATTCTTTTGAAAATAGCAGAACAACCGACGAGGTGATTTCGCTGTGCAGCGCGGGCGTTCGGGTGTATTCGTGTTGTCAACGAATTAGTCCAAGAGCGAGCGAAGCGAGCTCGGGAGGTTAGAGAACCCCGGCACGGATAGGTTAGGATCGAAGGGGATGACGGGAGCTGATGTGAGCGAGCAAACTTAGCTCCCGTCATCTCCTTCATGTTTGGACCCTGCAGACAGAAAAAGGAACCCCGCGCAGCGGGACTCCGTCGACAAACTTTTATTTTCAAGTCACTGTTTTAAACATTTGTATTCGCCCACTGTTTTTCGCTCACTTAGTATTTCAGTAAGCCATATTCAGTATTTTTACACCTTTAATTTGAATTTATTTAACGCTCGTTTAAATACTATCCTTTATAATTACTTACACCATAATAATGGGAAAAGGAAGTAATTGTAAAACAAGGTTTCTTATGCAAGAGGCATATATTTTTATTGCCCAGGACCAACATAATATAACAACTTAAAATGGCAAAGGCAGAAGGCAGAAGTTCCAGCCTTTAGGATACAAATCCTAAAGGCTGAAATCCAATGTAACAGCTATTGGGATTATCCGAAGTGAAAAGTGATACAATAGTTGCAGTACCTAGTATATGAGTATACTAACACTGAAACTACGAACCATTCCCTTGAATCCTTATATGATAAAATGTGAAACTTTATGTGTTTGTATTTTACGCGAAAACGGCTGAACAGACTTTAATGAATTTTTGCACTCATATATTGGTGCAAAATGTATCTCTAACTCATAACTCATATATGAGTTTATAACCTGAATTTACACATAGGATACTTTTTATCCCGATAAACTCGGAATAATTATCCCTAGAGATAATAAAACACTTTTTCGCGGACGACGCCACGGGAAAAAGCTAATTAAATAAAGTACGTGTAAGTTCCTCTACTTACCTATCTATAAGCCTATAGTTACAAAAAGCCATTCATCTACCTACTCATTAAAACGAAACACCTGTCGATAACATTTCAACGCCAGACCCTGAATATGGTCATATTTTTTGTGATAAAGGCAACATGGTACTTACTACTGCTTCAGAAAAAATTACTCGTGATCGGTGTGGAAATAACCAGTCATTCATACATAACAGTGCAGAGCAGTGGTGGCCCAGTGGTATCGGCCGCGACTTACAAGTTGTAGGTTGTGGGTTCGAGCCCAGGCAGGCGCTTTACTTTGTGTAAATTATTCCATCACCACTGCTCTCAAAACGGTGAAGGAAAACATCGTGAGGAAACCGGCATGTCCTAGAACCAAAAATTCGAAGACATGTGACATCTACCAATCCGCACTGGGCCCGCGTGGTAGATTACGGCCCATTCCCTCTCACAGAGAGGAGGCCTGTGTCCCAGCAGTGGGAACATTAATAGGCTGATGATGTGATGTGATACATAACCAAGAAAAAAATAAACGTATAATTTAAAATGGAGCGCAGATAAAACTTGTACTTGCCTACCTATCTATATCTATACTATATAATATTATAAAGAGGAAAGATTTTTTTGTTTGTTTGTTTGTCCCGAATATGCTTCGAAACTACTGACCCATTTGAAAAAATCTTTCACCAATAGAAAGCTACATTATTCCTGAGTGACATAGGCTATTTTTTTATCCCACATATTTCATTATTTTTAAAATGAACTTCCTTTTTATTGCCTTATTGCTAGGTTTGCTTTTCAACTTATTCCTAAATTAATTCTACCATCTATGTCCTCTTTAGTTAATCCATCACAATACCACTGTAGATTGTATCACTGCGACCGCTTTACCACAATTAGCAGCTAGCGCGTAATGAGTGTTTGCGAATACGACACGACGCTTCCTAGCTTTCTCTGCAGAAATGTGATAACTTACAGTGTTATTAGTTGTATACTAGTTACTTTACATGAATTAGTTAAGCGAAGTAAAAGAAAATAGCTAATTATGAGGACTGAGTAATGAAAGCTGCATTTGGTATAAGATATTGGTGATGAATCAGAAGTGATCAGTAAGCTTAAACTGTTACCAAATCTGAATAGTCTCATGTAGGAAGAGATAGACTTTGATTGTAACTAAAAGTTCATTCAGTGAAAAAAAAGAGAAAGCTTATCTAAATTGATTTTAAGAAAGATTTATGAAAACAAATCAGAAACATTGACAGAAACATTCGTTATAGAAGTAGATATGGATAAAGATTGGCATGGACCTGCGGATGCTAAATTAACCATCACACAAAAACCTCACATTTCAAAAGGAGAACCAATTTGGCTTCAAGACACGAAACACGAAATCAAAATCACTGGTGTAAAAACCGAAAACCGGCCGAACACTGGGCCCAAATCAGTTCAACAACAAAACAAAAACACAGCATTGTGAAATAAACCATTAGGAGTTTGATACTTGCTATAAAGTGAGTGAATCATAAGCGAACGCAGGTCGACGACTTCGGTAGACATCTTGTCGTTCCGCTAAAACCGCAGGTCTTTGTTTATAAGTGTAGATCTTGATTTCTATCTGATTCCTAGATGCTTTGTTTAGATTGTGCTTGCTTGAAAATGAGTCAGTTTTCGTATGATTTTTTTGACAACTTGATTTTTTAAATTTTCTCTTTGTATGTTATATATGTCTCTTCATTTTATTAACCTCTTTGATCCTTTTGGGTTGGTAAATCTTGGACAGATACGACTTTGTATTGTAAAAAGGATCCATCTTAACTAATTATCACAGATTCAATACAATTTAAAAAAAATCTATTGAATACCTTCTTGAGAATCGTGACGCTTATAAAAAAATATTTATTTGAGTTCCATTGAGTTCGAACCGTGAAATAACATCGAGATTTTTTGCGATGTTTTGATTTCCTTCGCTAATATTAAGAGAAAACAAATAAACAAACTTTTAATGATACAGCATATTCCGACTAAACCGGTCCTGCAAAGTATTTTTGGAAGGATTCAAATCAGGACTTGATAAAAAGTAACAAATTATACTTTTAAAGAAATTTTAGCCTTGAAGCGTCCAGACTGGTAGATAATGATGCAAAAACTGCAGGATATTTCTAATGGTGGGGAATATTTCTCACGGGAAATATACGAGTTTTATTTTATTTATATAATAGAGGTTCCATATATGGAGGCATCCGGTGGACTCGGAAACTGAACAAGTTTTTACGGACAGCATCCGATGCAGACGGAGCAGGTGACTCAACTAACTTGGGTACAGTATATAGTATATGTAGGTGGTTTATGTACGATATATGTATAATATCTGAAGCTTCAGTGTGGCGACAATAAGGCATTTCTCACACTGAATACGTTCTGCGGTCCATATAAACATTTGGTGCGGGAAATGTTCGAGTGGCCGGACCGCAGGACGCAGAACGCAGAACGCATCGAGAGTGGCAATAAATCCTTAATTAGAATGATAATAATGAATAGTGAACATGTTGTGAGAAGAGTTTTGAGTAAGAATGTGTTCTATGTCTTTGAATGTGGATGAATGGTTAGGGATAGAGGAACTTCAAAAAACGATGGATGGACTATGTCAAAGCTGACATAGAAAGAAAGGGAGTTACTATGGAATGTGACTCAGGGTTCCCTCCCCTGCTTGGCGAGGGTCAATTGGTCGACTTGGTCAATGAAATAATACACAAAAAAATTTGATCCTTTAACAATACCTATTTATTTAAATTATAAAAAGTAAAAGCACATTACAACAAGATCTATTCTACAAGAGAAAATTCGGTTTATACAATACAGAGAGATTTTAAACTTAAAACATTCCCTTCGAGGTTCATAAATACGATAATTGGGACGATTCAGATGATTTATGATTTAATATTAGAACACACATAGGTATTTAACTTAGGTAGGTACCATAGCCAAAATATTTTGACCGAAAACATTTTATATTCAAAACATGACTTTTATATTTTTTTAAATTTTCTGTTTGATCAAATGGCAAAGAAGGTTGAACGTTATTAAAAAAAATTGTAAGTACACTTTACTTAAAAACAAGTATATCTTTTTGTTATTGAGGTTTATATGGTTATGGTTAAACAGTTATTAATAGCGATAAAGACTGATACTTTGAGAGACGTTGTCACAGCTAACCGGAAGAAGTAAGTCAGAGTATTGAATAGCAATAGAACCTGGATAATAGGGAACATTGTACAATCACATATTGCTTAAAATCACGATGAGACATAGACTAAAACTTACGACTACATAAGTAAGTTAGAGTCGTAAAGATTGGTTAATAAATTTAATTTAATTTGTTAAATAAAAGTGAATCCAAATCACATATGAAAACAAATTCGTAAACTTCGTAAAAGCCGAAATCTATACTGCTTTCATGAGTATAAAGTTTTTCTTTTTTGTAACACAACAAGCAATTTTAATCAAAGCACTTGAAACACTTGCACGCGACGAGCAATGCACCGTATATACAGCATATAGTAGGTACATCAATCAATTAAATATACGCATGAGGGAACTTGCCGTATCTACTTTCAGATTTATTGGTTGATCTTTAACCAGGGATGCCCAAGGAAGATACAAAATATTTCAGTATGTATTCTATAGGTATTTGATTTATTTATAGCTTTAGTATACAAAAAAAAAATTGTAAAGAAAATATAAATGTTAACAAATAAACGTCCAAAATAAATTATAGCAACTCTTTCAAAGAATCCCGCGACATTCAAAATATCTTACGTTTTTAGTAAATTGTAGCACTTTTCTATGTTGTATGTTTATCAAAATTCAATACGTGACAATTATGAATAAATTATTAGATTCTACTACCCCTTTAACCGTAACAATTTCAATATCACTATATTTGATGTCATAACTAATTACCATGGCTATGATGATAACTGCAGTTCAGGTCTCATAAAATCCGTAGTGCCATATATTTTCTAATCTAATTAATTAGTAAGGTACAGAAACTGCGCATTAGTTCAAGCAAATTCTCGCTATGCGCCAAGAAATTGTCTGCCGTTTTAAGCAAATTATCCTCGATGCGCCAAATCACACGAGTCTAGACAAAATTAGGGGACATTTTACTATTTCTTTTAAAGCTTGGGAGAAAGGAATTATAGTTACGTAACGTATGTGCATGATTTAGCAGTTAAACTTGCTTTTAATTGTGTCTAGTGGAAAATCTTTTACTTCAGTTGATAAGTTAGATAAAAGATTTGCGTCCATTGCTTGAGAGGTGTATTTTTTACTTCATATTATTCTAACGAGGTAACATAACTAGACATCGGATTACATGCATTTGCATGTTTGCATATGCAAATATATAAAACGTTATGGCATATTTTAGTACATTTTCTTTGATAGTGCTTATTTCATTAGTTAAATGTGCTGCTAGTGGTGTTGTATTATTAATTAAATCTATAAAAACCCAGGTCAGGCCAAATTTCATGTTTTTTTTTTGTAATAATGTTTGTGGATGTAGAAATCATCATCAGTTTGCTCTAGAACATTTTGAAAAATATTTTTTTGTATTTTCTCACGGAAATTACAACTTGTGATAATTAAATATATTGTGATAATATGAATAATATGAATGAATGAATATGAATTGTAATGAAAAAAAGTATTCTCATTGTGCATATTTTGCGCATAATTCGCCCTTTTTAAGTGCATATTTGCATGCGTATTTTGGCATTTTGATAGTGCATATAATCCGTTATCTAAATATAACACCATGCTTGTATTCAACGAAGGGATACTTTATTGTATGTAAACCAAAATTTCACAAGCTTTACTGCCGTCATCAGTAACTAAGTGGTTAGGCAGATACTCTTTGAAATACAAGACACATTAAAATAGGTACCTATTGATCAGAATCTTCATTCCATCATCATCCATTTCCGCTACTTGTTTCAAATTTAACCATTTCTAACATTTATTTATTCACAAACAATTAACATTGTGTCGAATATTGGATAGGTACATAATTACATGCAACCTTTTTAGCACTTGGAGAAGAATAATATTCAAATAATTTTAAAATAAAGAGGAAAATCTACATGTCCGTGATTAGACATGTCGTCCTATATGGATTTGAATGTAGGGCTGTGAAAAACATGGATGAAAAGAGATTGGATGTAGCAGAGACGAGAATGTTGAGATGGATGTGCGGCGTGACGAGAATGGAAAAAGTGAGAAATGAATATATTAGAGGAAGTTTGAAAGTGGCACCAGAGACAGAAAAGTTGAAAGGAAACTGTTTGTCCTGGTATGGTCATATATGATGAGGAGAGATGAAACGCGTGTTACTAAAAGAGTTATGAATATAAATGTGGATGAATTGAGAGGGAGGGGACTGCCAAAGAAAAGATGGAAGGACTGTGTGAGGAGTGATAAGAAAAGAGGGAGTCAGTGACAGCGTGACAGGGGACAGGACGGTATGGAAGAGGAAAACGTGTTGCACTGACCACAAGGGACACTAAAACATGGGACAAGGGCAGGCAGATGATGTAATATTTTCATATGAATTGTGATCATGCCATCATGGTATGCATTATTTTATACCGAAGTTAAGCTCTAACACCTTTGCTATATCTGTTTTACGGGCATTTTACTTGCTACGCTTGCTTTACCCATCTACTAAGCCAATTATTGATTTCATTCAGCCAATCAAATATTCGATACTTTTACAACAGACTTCAAAAATAGTTTGTTTATTTTTTTATTCGCCCTTTACCACTATCTCTCGTGATGGTGAGCGATGAAGTGGTCGACGGTGCAGCATGCTTGTATAGAAGCAATCCTATTCCCCTAACAACCTATTCTATTATTATTAGTTTACTCTTGAATTAAATCTTCTCATTTCGACTACCTGATACCTAAATGTTTTTTTGTGTTAACAAAATTACCAACCGAGCCCTCCTTTCGCAAATTCAATGCCATTGCAAAAGTTTCAAAGTTTGTATAGGAAAGCTTTGAAAGCTTGCTACAGATACAATCGTGAACCGGTCTGACGACTGCCCGTACCGGCCTGTTTTTGTTTACGATCCGATCATTTATTGTAGCTATACTGCAGCACGCCATGGCTTAAATAACTATCTCATTTTAGGTTAGGAGACCGGGTGGGAAATTTTTCGGTCACGTGAAAGAGATTTTGATGTTGATTGATATTTAAATATGGATAAGACGTGTGTATATTGTTGATTAATATGATTCACTTGTTGATGAATCTGTCATGAACCAAGTGATTAATCAGGAACGCCTGGGCAATATGAATCAAGTCAAGTCTAATCGGTCTATGTAATGAATACTTATATAAACTTCATTATTTTTCACATTGTCTGGTCATTATGAATATTGCTACTTCATGGTTGGGCAATTCGATAATTATGGTACATTAGTATGCGTAAGTAATCGTACTCACTTACCATACTGATTGTATATAATAATAATCAAGGTCGACATTAAAATAAATTAATAAAACACATATTTTTATTCACACATCATCATCAGCCTATTAATGTTCCCACTGCTGGGGCACACACCTCCTCTCTTTGAGAGGGAATGGGCCGTAATCCACCACGCGGGCCCAGTGCGGGTTGGTGGATGTCACATGTCTTCGAATTTTTGGTTCTAGGACATGCCGGTTTCCTCACGATGTTTTCCATCACCGTTTTGAGAGCAGTGGTGATGAAATAGTTTACACAAAGTAAAGTGCCTACCTGGGCTCGAACCCACGAACTACAATTTGTAAGTCGCGGCCGATACCACTGGGCCACCACTGCTCTCATATTTTTATTACGCTGCCTAAAATTAAAATTCATCAGAAAGCCCGGTCAATTTAATTATTTCTATATTTTTTACATATTACCTTCTCATATTGGGCAATTTTCAAATTGGCGGGGCATTATGAATAATGCCGTATTAATCACTTGATACACAATTATTTAGACAATCCCCTAATTTCTGAATTAAGTATTTGAAGTTAAGTATTTGTTAAACTTTACTTTAGCCTGAAAACTGTCAAAATTTGCAAATAAAGTATGGTTTGACACGTTATTAACTCCAAATACTCAACTCAGAAATCGGCCCTGAGCCTTACTTAAAAAAATTACTAAAAATGTTAACTGTCTAACGAAGAGTGACTCTTAATTGGGATACTGAGCTGAGAATATGAGATCAGTAAATGATATTTATTTTGCAAATAGATTAAAATAACATTTTTACAAGTCTATTATTTTAGTAAAATTTAACTGGATGAGGTCGGTATTTCCTAACTGACTATTCTGAGATTTTTCACAGAGTAGTCATTAAAAATTGGACCTCTTGGATTCGTGCCACCATACGAAGCCGCGGCGGACATTTGAACGATGTCATATTCCATCCATAATGGCATAAATGGGCCTTTTAAATAAAAAATAAATTTCGTTAATATCTCACACACATCTTGTTTTATTCAATTTTAACATCGACCCGTCCTTGTTGAAAGACCCTTTATGAGAAGGTTGCATAAAGCACAAAATACTATATTCAACTCACCTAGTGATTAGATAATTTCCAAATGTAGATACCAATTCTAATAACATAGCAATAACATTTCCAATCTTATCTATCAGCTCAAAACAGTAGCATCTTAGTTACAAACCAACAATCTCAAAGACAATCCATCAATATCTGCCACCTTAACTAAATCTGCATCAATCATACAATAAACCGAGATAACGTTGTCAATCGAGGCACTGTCTCCTAGTCTATCTCAGAACGTTGCGATCCCCACTCAGCGCGCACAGTTATTGACCCGTTGAGCTCTCGCTGGCTTTAGACGTTACCAGACTTACCAGTGCGCGCGCACCCCGGCTTCACATCCCTGGCTAGCTTATTGTTAGTCTAGCTTAGACCAGCACGATGCCTGCACCCTGTGACTCTTGTAAAGGTAAGATTCTTTTTTCAAATTGTTTTTTTTTTATCTGGTGTTTTTATGTCATCTGAATCTCTTCGAGTGTATTTCTGTCTTGTCTCCACGTGTTGTGTTTTGTTTTTGTTTTGCCGGCTGCATTGGGCTCAATTGGGAACGGTTTGCAAATGACGCAATTAGTTTTCGCTCTAGTGGGTTCTTATTGAATGTAATTTGAGACGGTATAGATTGTGATGCGTGCTATAGATGTGTTTTGTTTTGGTTGAAAGGAAATCGTGGAAATGCTTTTAGGAAGAGTTGTGTATGGTATAAATATGTGTTTTTTAAATGCGTTCTTTCTGTGGTGCAGGCGTTTATTGGACGTTGGATTACAAGCCAAATATTAAAATGTCATTAGTCATAACGTTAATTAAATTTAATTTTCTCAGTGAATTATTTGGATGTGCCGATCATTAATAAAAGCGCTTTTGGAAAGAATAAAACGGACCAATTCTATTTTTATTTTGTAAAATTATTACGTCTATGATTTAGCTCAATTTGAAAGTAAATTAGATAAAAATGTGGTCTAGTGATTGAAAAATAAGGTTTCAAAGCTTAATAAGTATCGTATTCATCTAAAATTCAATTTAGTGATACGATATATATATATTTATATTCATAGACTAAGCAATCGTGCTTAGTCTATGAATATACTGATAACCAAAAATAAGTAAAGAGATGTCATAAAATAATCATAAAATCTTTCAGTTACCTCTTTCATTGGTTTAAAATCTCTGTGTGGTGGAATATATGGACTATGCTATTAAGAGCTACCATTAGGGCATATTCGTTTCTCAACACAGCGTGACTTTTCACCCGACTGCACGATGCAAAGGAGGGTAATGTGTTTATCAGTCTTTTGTATGTATTTATGTTTGATGCTGTGTGGCGTTGTAGATATCAAACGCAGAGACTGATTTTGATGATTCTTACATCAATCAATTCGTCTTAACCTTACGACTGTCACTAGCTACATTAAATAGTAAAAAAAAAATGGCGGCTTTTGGGCGCCATATTGGGGGATCCCAATTTTTATTTCTTCCAAACCTATCGTGTAAGATATTAAAACGGAGGGTTTTACAAGAGGTGATTACAAAAATATATAAACTTATATGTTTAAAGGTACTTAATTCAGCACAATACATAATATTATGATTTTGGTTAGTCTGCTCGCAATTATTGTATCCTCCGACTGCATAGCATGATTTTCTTCTTGTTTACGTCTTTTTAGTTCGCTTCCTAAGCAGTCGGGTTATTTGATATTTTACATTAACATTTTTTTAATTCATTGATCATATTTGAAGGGATGAAAGTACTCATGAATTTGAACGACTGTTTTGTGTGACAGACACTGAAACTTTCAATTAATTCCATAGCAAAATTTGTTCATATAAATGAGGATTTTCAATCCGTGAAAGCTATTGCCATAATAGATAAAACCTTTAAAAAATAATATAGCTTAATATATACGGATATAGACTAAAAACACTGTATTAAAGGAACACCTCTAATTAAATCGTAAATCTAGCTCAATGGTACCTAGCTAGGTATTAACAAGAATTTTAACAAACTCGCTGCTAACAAGAATTTTAATTACATTCGTAAAACCAAGACATTTATCAGCTCCATTCTCAGTAGCTCCGTCGGTACAGAAAGTTCATTCAATTGTAGATATTGTAGACTAGTTCCCACGAGCGCGAGGTATCTAAAGTTGAACGTGCTTACTTAGGTACTAGATATTTTATAGCTTTGTTTTGTGAGGCCATTAAATTGCAATTGTTTACGTTTTATGCTATTTTACTTAATCAAATAGTTAACTGTTGGAATTGTCCATGAAAAGGCTGTAAATGTCTACAATTAGATCTTTATGTAGGTACAGAATGAGCAAATAAAATGATAAAGTTAAAGCTGCAATATCTTTGCTAGATTTATATGTATTGGATTTATAATTACTTCGATATAATGGATGGTTTTTAAAGACTGGGACCATGCAGGTAAAATGTCAGCGATTTATGTCTTTTTTGGTACCTTTGCTAACCATAGTTAAATTATGATATTTTTTTGATTCTTATCTGCATATGAAAAAGTGTTTTCAGTTTTTCCATTTTCTTACTGAATGTATTTTTTTATCACAAACTCAAAACGATTTCTTATAGCTACGATAACTGCCTTAGGTACTCCGTCTCAATATACACTCTCTAGTACAAATAACAAAATATTAATATCTATTGATCTCGGTATTGTAGAAACCTCGAAATACATAGCTACCTTACTCATTAATTTGTAACTATCTGCCTAGGTAAGAGGGAGATAAGACGACAAGACAATCTTAATTGGTTAGATTGAAAACATAGATTTGGTAAATTCGATCACGATTTTGCTCCACGATTATTAACTCGTTGTAACCATGTTAGCGTAGCGTTAGTCGTAGCGTAGATAATACGCTAGATTGGGACTGAAGCCTGTATATTAGATTAATTTTGTTTTCTAAAGAGCTTTCTCTGACACAATACAGAAAATATAATATAAGAAAACTTGGGTACCATACTATTCACGTATTCTAATTATAATTCTAGCGTCTACATTTTACTGACCGCAATTTCCATCGTCTTCATCGATGTGCGCATCTCAGTTATGTTAGCAGGTACTTGAACACAAGAGTTTAAAAATATCTATAGTTTAATCTAGTCTACCATCATCATCATCAGCTCTATCACTGAAATGAGGCCGTATTCACAGCAGTAGGAATATTCTCTCTTTTCAGCCCGTATCCACTCAATCCTGACCGTAGTCACAGCCGTGATTCTCCTTCATTGTACGACAGGCTTGTTGTTCCTGTATTCCACTCTTTCGTACGTAGCACGATACGTATGTTCAGTTGCCGAGGATATGATAGTAAAATACTGGTGATGTTTCAGATACGTGCGGAGGAGGGGCGGCCGCTTGTGGTGCCAACTGCACCTGCGGCCCCAACTGTGCCTGCGGCGATGGCAAACCCTCTGGTCAGTATTATAAATGGAAACATACTAAGTCTTCCAGCCAATCCAATCTCACAGGGGCGTGAGATATTATAGTGCACTAGTGTGTGCGCAAACAGGTGCACCCTGTTCCCTCTGCACTCTCATAGTTCGATAGGACGGAATTCTGACACGACTGGAGAGCAGCTATATATACAGAACATGGCCTAGATATTTCAACTTCTAGCATCAGGTTGCTACCACCAGAGATGTGCAAGCTAGCTAATCGGAACGCTAAAGTACGAATAAGGTCATCACCATCATCTGCCGTGTTATTTAGGATTGCAATATGTTTTCTTCTTCTTCAATTCTCCACCGTCAACCGTTACCAGGGTTTCCGCCATAGCTTGAAGAATTGCCAAACTTACGTGGCAGTGGGCAGGGCACATTGCTCGCAGGACGGATGGCCGATGGGGCAGAAAAGTTCTGGAGTGGCGACCGCGAACCGGAAGACATTGCGTTGGAAGGTCTCCCACCAGGTGGACCGATGATCTGGTAAAGGTTGCGGGGATCCGCTAGTTGCGAGACGCACGGGACCGGTCAATGTGGCGACGCATGGGGGAGGCTATGTCCAGCAGTGGACGTCTTTCGGCTGATATGATGATGGTGAACCGTTACTCTATCATTTACTACTTTTTAACAGCGTTTTATTAACTTGCAACATATGTTTGTATGTATGTTCGGGAACTTGCAACTAAATTTTAGAGCAGTATCCTCAACTGATTAAGATGAAATTTTGCATACACGTTTGGTTTGGATGACAATGCACGCTAAGATAAAAAACTTGTTAAAAAAAAATATTTTTAATTACATGAAATAATTATTTCAGAATATCTCACACAATCCAACTATCTTTTGTTTGACCTTGCTCGGTCCTCTCCGTCCATTATCATAAATATTCACATAGTTCTGAACACGTTTCCCGTTGACATCGATGTGGACGATTTTTTTGACGCGACCTCCTCATTTTATACGCGTTTGTATATACTATTTATGTTTTAGTTATTTATTTTTTTTGCAATTTCTTTTAATAAACATTGATCATTCTTTACTAACACTTTTATTCTCATGAATTTTATCCCCCTCTTTCTCATGTCCTCATAAAGACAAGAAATTTCCTAAAAAAACTGGCGTTACTCTAATACTTCTTAATTATATTATCTATTATGCCAAACTAAACCTAAATCTTTACCGCTTATATGTCACATGATTTAACAATATTTTAGAGCTGATCCAGAAAGGGCGAATTCGCCGCGAAACGTTTCGCGCGAAATCATTCGCGGGTTAGTGAGATACTAGGCACAAATACATCGCGCCCACAAGCATCGCTCGAATTCAAAATACGCGCGTAAATCGCGTGCACTACGCCAGAGTCTCGAATCGCGCGTGATTCGCGCGTAATGCGCGCGAGTCGAGATATTAGGGACGCCTTGTTGCGTCCACTTTACGCACGAATTTCAGAGCGAGTTCACAATGGATCAGCAAAATTTTGTACGGAGTTGCCCTAATGCTCGCACGTTGGTACGCTCCGTCTGGACTCAACGTCCGCGCGGATTACGCGCGGATTACGCGCGAGAATTTCGCAGCGAATTCGCCCTTTCTGGACAAGGTCTTAATTTAGACAGCAGATGTACCTATAAATAGAGTGTATTGTGAGTGTAGTGTAGCACACTACACTAAACTCACAATACACTCTCACTTCTCACAAGTAATCCTCATAAACCAACGTTGGGTGGGCAGCCTTGAATTTTTTTTCTGTGGTGTGCCTTTAGACAAATAATCCATACTAAAGTCGTCACAATCTAAGAAGTCCGTTGACGTTTCTCATTTTACAAGCAGCGATACCTTTCTACGTAAAAAATTGAAGAATCTAATTCATATTCCTAATTAAATACTATGTTACCGATACACTACGACAACGAGTATCATTCTCAAGCATCAAGTTTATTTATTAATAAGTATTTTTATAGCTGGAGCAGTGGTGGCCCAGTGGTATCGGCCGCGACTTACGATTTGTAGGTTGTGGGTTCGAGCCCAGGAAGGCGCTTTACTTTGAGTAAATTATTTCATCACCACTGCTCTCAAAACGGTGAAGGAAAACATCGTGAGGAAACCGGCATGTCCTAGAACCAAAAATTCGAAGACATGTGACATCCACCAACCCACACTGGGCCCGCGTGGTCGATTACGGCCCATTCCCTCTCACAGAGAGGAGGTCTGTGCCCCAGCAGTGGGAACATTAATAGGCTGATGATGTGATGTGATGTGATAGCTGTCAAAACGGGCCTGTTATTTTTGACAACTATAATAATATTATTAATGCGAAAGTAACTCTGTCTCTTTGTCTGTTACCTTTTCATGCTTAAACCGCTGAATCGATTTAGATGAAGTTGGTTATGGAGATAGTTTGAGACCCTGGGAAAGACATAGGATAGTTTTTATTCCGGAAATCATCCTTTAAGGGGTGGACAAGGGGGTAGAATTTTGTATCGTGAACTAATAATTTCTCAAGTATGACGGCCCACACACCTATAATATTATGGCGCAATATAAAAAGAGCCTATTCAAAGTACTAATGCTACGCAGACGAAGTCGCGGGCAACAGCTAGTATTCTTTATACAAAAGCGTCGCGCTAGCGATTGGAAGAAACTATTTTTTTTTTTTTGTTGATAGGCTCATGCTTGACCACTATCTCACCTGATGGTAAGCGATGATGTGGTCGACGATGTAGCACGCTTACCTAGAAGAAACCTTTTCACTCTTGATATGAAGACTCCCAGGTTGTAGCTCTCAGGAAACACAGACTCTGGCAGGGAATTCCACTCCTTAGCTGTACGCATAATGAAAGTAATCCCAAAACGTTTGGTGCGTATGGGTGGGATGTCCACCATGTACCGATGACGCATCGCCGTACGTCTTGTAGTCCAATGATGGAACGGGCTAGGAGGAATTAGTTCATGCAATTCCATCGCACACTCCCCGAAATGTAAACGATAAAAAACCGACAGACTGGCAACTTGGCGCTTGGATTTAAGGGAACGTCAATCGCCATCGAAATGTAAAGAGATCAATCCCTTACATTTTGACATGTGGTAATGTCAAAATGTAAGGGATTGATGATTGTTACACGTCACCATCGATGATATAATGTTTTATTGTCTAGAGTCTCTGATAATGACTGCCTGCAGTCTGGTATTTAACCCCAGCAACCTGTTTGATGAAATGAAAAGATGAAAGAGTATGACAAATTCTCTTTAAATAATAAGGTGTTGCCAAAAAATATTGGACGCTTTCATTGGTGAAGTCTTTTCTAAAGAGTTCAATATTTTTTGGCAATACCTAATTATTTAAGGCGCCGATTCCCTTGGGTAGCTAATTTTAAAATGAGAATCACGTCTAAACGGCTTATCGTAATTTTTTGTAAAAAATATATGTTACATATGACTATTTTCTTAATAATTAGACCTAAGAATTTTTTTAGTTTTATTCGTATAACATAGTGTAATTAATTTGTAAAGTTATGTCTAAAACCGACAAAAACACGACAATCGTACCAAAACCGGTGAGCATATTTTAATGAAATCGACACTATCTCAAAGACAATTACAGGTTTTTTTTTAAAGTCATAGAATAATAAGGAAAGTACAAAAAACTACTAAATTTTGGGTAGCGCGGGTGTGAAACGAGTGCGCGTTTTGTTCCCTCAAGGTCGTTGGCGTTAGTCGTCGTCTTAAGGAGTATTTGTCATATTGCATCCCTTGCCTTGCCGAATTCACTTACGCAATTAGGCTGCAGATTTGTGATGGTTTATTTCATAAAATTAACATGTATTCTTTCTCCACAGGTGGGAAGCCATGCTGCCAGGGAGGAGGCAAAAAGTAAAACTCCAACTTAAAAATTCCCCATCCTCCCTTTTTCCCTTTTCCTTTTCCCAAATGATGCTCTATTTTAAAAACTATATAATCTTTATTATATCGTAGATTAAATAGCCGTGTAACTCATAATACAATTATTATTATAATTATGTAGTTGTCTTTATTCATATTTAAAATATAACCGTCGAGGAAAAATATTGTGTTGTCATGAAATAAAATTAGTATATAAGAAATGATAGTATTAAATTGATATATAGCTTATTTAGGTTAGATTGATTATATTCGTCTCTGCTTATGTATTGTTAAGTGTAGTTTATAATAAATGATTGTCACATTCAGTGTTTAGCTTCGTCTTTAAAGGGATTATCCTTAGTACTTGTAATACTCATTAGTTTGGTAAGAGAAGTGGGCACGCACACACACACTATAAATCTGTGTAGTGTATCTAAGTAGTAAATAAGTAAGGAAATATTGGTGTTTTATTTTCTCCTAATCCTTTAGATACATATTTTAAAGTCTAAGGCTGAGGCCTTACTAGTGCGTTGCGTCGTCGAAGCGTCAACGCTGCGTTGTTTTACATGTATTTTAGTGACGTGCGACATAGCGTCGTCGCATGCGAGGTTTCAACGGATCGACGAGCGACAGATGAAGCGGGGTGAGGGTATTGCACTGCGCTGTCGGAGGTCCGATGCAAAGACGGACAGCGTTTGTTCCAATCCATTGTCGATACTGAAATGCGCATTTAGACACTACGCTACGACGACGTTCGTCGTCCTCTTGCGTTGCGACATCGTGCGTCAATGCGTTGATCCGTGTGACGACGCAACGCACTAATAAGGTCTCAGCCTAACGCTCATACAGGTGAAAGAACACATGAATGTGTTTAAGATAGCTAAGGTATTAAAAATCATTCTGTATGTAATCACATCGAATTTGAGATTAAACTCAATAAAATTGAGCTTTTTCTAAAACTGGATGTGATGAAGGCCAGATTATAATCTTGTGACGAGGTACAATTCCAATAGCTGTTGGAGTTGCTATGTCAGTTCAAGATAACATATCCTATTTCTCGTGGATGAACATCCAGATGACATAGTTTATTGGAGTTCGTCTATCATATTTTTGATAAGGTTTTTGTCGTCAGTAGACCCGCCCGAGTCAAAGACAAACATATAACTCTAACTACTCTGCAGAGGGCTTAGTGTGAGTTTTTAATCATGCTCAAAAGAATTAGGAAAGGATAAAGGGCCCCTTTTTCCGCACTTCGACTCGCATTTGGTCCGTTGTGCATGCAGGTCTCCTCGCGGACGCAGTGCATATTGGTGGATATCACATGTCTTCGAATTTTTGGTTCTAGGACATGCCGGTTTCCCCCCCCGGTGGGTTCCCGCATTGTCGAGGCGGGGGGGCTCAGTAACCGTGGCTTGGTCACCCACGGTGAAGCGAAGAGGAACCCGAGGAGGGGCCGCTCGTCAGGGCTTTTGCCGATAAGCCGACGACGTAGCGGCCAACAAGTAGGTTGCGGTGCTGCCTGGGCAACATCGCAACTGAGGCGGGCCGTGATGTCGTATGGGGTCTCCCAAACCCATACGATATCACGGCTGAGGGTTGGAGGCCGCGGCGGGAGAGGAGTGCCGGTATTGCGGTGCGCCGCTCTCCCTACCTTCCGCGGCCTGGACGGGGTCGCCACCGTCTGATGGCGGACGCGGTGGGGCCGCAGGGGAGGAGGAGTGTCGGTATAGCGTTGGCCGCTCTCCCTATCCCCTGCGGCCGAAACATGGTAGGTGGCGGGGCCATTGACCTTGACCCGTCACAAGGGGACCAAGGGTGCCATACACGGGGTCGTCTGGCACGTACTGGTTTGGTCCCTGGGGTGGTCACGGCGCACAGTGTGTTCTGGTGCGCCGGTGATGGGGGGTAATCCCCAGAGGAGGGTCCGGTGACGGACAGCCGCGGCGGGTTCGCGGTGAGTGCTAACGCGTACCCGTGTTCCCGCCATAAGCGGCACAGGAGGACACCGTGGAGTTTTAGTGGGTTAGAGTCCCACATAACTGCGCTATCTCCCCGTGGTAGCGCAGTATACATGAGCATTTCTCCAAGTTAAAAAAAAAAAAAAAAAAAAAAATGACATGCCGGTTTCCTCACGATGTTTTCCATTACCGTTTTGAGAACAGCGGTGATGAAATAATTTACACAAAGTAAAGCGCCTGTCTGGGCTCGAACCCACGACCTACAACTTGTAAGTCGCGGCCGTTACCACTGGGTTACCACTGCTCAAAAGCAACATTGCAAGCAGCATTTGACGTAAACATCAAATTGTATTGAAACTGAATAAGCGCCGTCTGGTGACGGTAAGGAGAAACCTCTTTTTTTTGTTTTTTTTATCTATTATAGGCTCGCGCTTGACCACTATCTCACCTGGTGGTAAGCGATGATGTGGTCGACGATGGAGCACGCTTGCCTAGTAGTAACCTATTCACTCTTGACTTAAAGACCCCTAGATTGTAGCTATCGGGATACACAGACTCCGGCAGGGAATTCCACTCCTTAGCTGTACGCATAATAAAAGTATTCTCAAAACGTTTAGTGCGTATGGGTGGGATGTCCACCATGTACCGATGGCGCATCGCCGTACGTCTGGTAGTCCGATGATGAAACGGGCTGGGCTGAATAAGATCATGCAATTCCATCGCACACTCCCCGAAATGTAATTGATAAAAAACCGACAAGCTGGCAACTCGGCGACGATGTTCAAGGCTCTGGACCTTTGACTTAATCAGTGCCTCATGAGCTTCTTGGCCTGCTTTTCTATTGACTCCAGTGCATCAAGCTGGTATTTGGCAGATCCGTCCCAGAGATGAGAACAGTACTCATGTAGTAGTAATGCATGATCGAACTTGCGCTTGATACAAGCTGAGTAGCTGTTCTGGCGTTTAGTACCTTCTCACCTCAACCAAGGATCCCCAGCTGTTTGTATACATTTTGACAAAAGAGATCGGTTACGTTATCACGAGTAAGTACGTTAAAAAACTCGGCATAAGGACACTAATCTCAAAATATATACAAAAAAAGGTTACTCCCTATCGTCACCAGACGGCGCTTATTCAATTTCAATACAAATTGATTTTATTTATTTATTTATTTATTTAAACTTCATGTACAATAGTGGTACATAGGCGGACTTAATGCCACAAGGCATTCTCTACCAGTCAACCTTTGGGTTAAAAGGACAACATTGTGAATGGGTACAAAATAAAACTTAAAAATAACTACCTGTATACGAAAATATATATACTTACTTATATATTATAATACACATATACAAATAACATATACTAATATATACAAAAAAAATGAGAAACCTATTAATAATTATTATGACTAGACTTCTGTGAGCTATTTAGTTTGACTCAAATAGTGGTCACGAAATTGATGTTTACGTTAACGAAATTGCGTTTAAAAACTCAAAATTAGCAGACAGCTCTGTGTGTGCATCATGTCACTGAGTCAAGAAATAATAACAAAATAAAAGCCAAAGTATCATTAAAACATATTTTTATTTCATACGACAATATGTATATGAATACAATAATTATATCATGGAAGCAATTAATGGGACTTGTTGTTTCTAGATTATTATAATTCATACTTACTTCTATTTGTTTCCCAAGTAATTAGGAATCTTTCTTAACACCTACAGTTCCATACAAGAGCAATACAAAATATCTAAGATTTCTAGTCACTTAACAATGCAAAATCATAAGAAAACTTAATGAAGATTATAAAATGAGTTCTCATCCAAAATTCAGTCTCACATCAACAGCCATATTCCTCGTTACCCGATTACGAAGCAAAGGAGGGTAATGCTCACGGAACGTGATTGTTGATGTCACTACAAAAATAATCATTCACTCTCGTTGTAGAAAAATGTAGTTAGAAGTGTTAGAACTTCTTCGTAAAATTGAAAAAATACAGACAACTTTGTTGCAAGCAAATTAATATCTTTATAAAAAGCGTAATAAACTACAACTACGAAGTTTGTACAAATAACAGCTTTGATACTTGCTACTTTGTAAACTTGTATAATTAAATCTTTTATAACTATTATATCTTTATAACTACGTTCCACAAAATAGTTTTTAGGTACCTCTTCCGGTACATAACATATACCTAAAATAAAATCAGTATATAATAAACACTTGGATTTATTTATTAAACTCTCTTCAACCGACTGAATAAATAGACCTCGTTATACAATATAGTTTTGTCTTCATACAATCTCAATTCATACAACAACATTGAAAAATATATTTCTTAATTACAATAACAGACTGTAACAAATGCACTTTGTTTTCAATTCCACAGTTATACATTAGAATAAAAAAATCTTACCTTTTTTATTAGTAACAAAATATTATTAACATGGCAACTCTGAATGTAACGTCAAATCAAAGTTTACACTCTCTCTAACTTACAAGCTACAATAATAAAACAGTGAAATTTAAGTGGCTCTTTTTAGAATAAAACCGTATCCAATATTATAATCATCAGCTTGTAATACGTATTTAGGCTTTTCCACGATTCTAATAAGTCCAATCAAGTCAATCATTTATTTTTCACAATCATTTTTGTTGGCCCTACATAAGCAAATATCTTTCAAAAATTCAAATTCCGAAGACTAAAATCAATATGGCCGTACTGATCCGTAATCATAGAGCCACTTTGTTGTCCCTACACAAGCAAATATCTTCCAAAAACTCAAATTTCTAAGACTGAAATCAATATGGCCGTACAGACCCATAATCAAAGAGCCACTTAAAAACACACAATAACATAGTTGATCACAAGTAAACGATCACTGAGAAATCACGAGCCGACTTCTAACACACACTACCAGAAAAAATTGCCAAATGGCATAATATAACATTCATCCGAAGTGAATCATATCCACCTTCAAGGTTGGCTTACTATCACACCTGGAACACATCTATTTTACTGCTGGCAACACTGACAACCGCCTATGGCGAGCCAGCATGGGCCATGTTGGCCAGCTTAATTTTTAACAGCCATAATTACATGGCTAGAACTCACTTTCAAGTGACTTGTGCCTGCCTACAACTGCAACTTTTACAGAGTAATTAGTGAAGTGTTGCTTAGCAAGCGAATGTGTGCTACTATTTTGAATCAGATCGACTTTTTCTAACAATGGTAGAAGTATTTTTTTACTTTACCTTCATTTCTTTTTTCAAAAATTTGAATCTTGTTCTTCGAAGGCAAACTTCTTTTGTTTTTTCTTTACATCTAAAAGCATCTGGCTTTGACTGGCAGCGTTTTACAGCCTAGCTTGGTCAGTTGGCATTATTGGCATCTGGCACATATCTACAGCAGCTGGCACCCTGGCACGGGTGGCAGGCAGCCGTGGCAGGCGGCAGTCACCTATGGTAGCAGTTCCTCTTCACTATCCTCATCTGAATCGTATACGGGCGCTCCGTTTCGCATTTGGATGACTGATTTCTTTCTAGTGCGTTGCTCCTTCTGGTCTTTGTTTAGGTCCCTATAAATAAAAGGAGTGGGTTAGTATGATTGTACAGTAGGACTACTAGGCTATGATTCTGAAGATTCGTTGTGTTGTGATTCTTAATGACACATTTCATCATTTCATTTTCATCAGCACCTCTCCACAAAGCTGCATCAAATAAAACATTTCCTTTAATCTCAAGGGCATGAAACCCTATTACCTCCATATTTCTACTGTTTAGAAGAAGGAACCAGTTTACCCCCTCCTTAGTTGGCCTCCTTGGCTCCTTTTTTGGCCCCGTCCTTAGTTTTTTCATCGATTTACAATAAAAACTAACCTGCCATTAAAAAGAGGTCGTAACGCACTCTTGAGGCTGGTGAACAGATACGGGTACATCTGCTCCTGGGCCGCCAGTAGATCGCGGGCACTCTCCAGGGGTTCTGCCAGCGAGGCAGCTAGGGACTTGTCTTGAAGGTCTTCGCGGGTTGTGGCTGGTCGCTTGTCGTTTGAGTTACAGGCTTCGGTGACTGTGCGGTCCAGGATGTTTTCTTTGCTGGAAGGGAAAAGGAGTTAGAGTAAATTATGATGTTATGGTATTCATATTGATACGCTTATATTATTCTTAAGGAGTCTTGTGAGAACCACCTTGTGGAATACAGGGATCTTTCTTGTATCCCTCAAGGTGGTTCTTTGCTGAATATATTCTTTTCATATTTCTAGGGTAGGCCAGACTATACTCTACTTGCGATAACATAAGACATTTAAATAAACTCATTTTACAGCCCGTTCAACCGATTTTGACTTCTATTGCATTGGTGATACGACAAATGGTAGCTGTAGTAAAAAGTTGGTTTTGGTAATAGGTTTATGCTTTTTATGTGATCCTTATGTTTACGGGATAGAACTCAAAATCGGTTGAACGGACTGTAAAAAGAGTTGTTAATATTTCTAATTTTATTTCAAATGGAGTATAGCTTTTGTAGCAGTAAATTACACATTCATTTCAATAATTGCATAGTGCTTTTGAACTGCATCAGTTTCAACAAAATAAATATATATGTCGGAAATAGGAGGGCTATTGAAATAAATACTCTCGGTCTTGTGGGCTTACTGTGGGTAAATGCATGCACAAAGCACAGTATGTAGGTAATTTATGCAGTTTAGAGACTGTCCATTGTCCAATTACTTTGCAACAAGTTGATGCGTTAATATGTAATCACTAGTCTTAAACTTTTAGATGCAACTGCACAAATAATTTCACTTTTCACAAGTTTTTACACAATCGCGACATACTTCTCTCAAGTGCCCTGAAGTCAACCTGCAGTGCTTGACACTTCTCAAGCGCCTTCGCGTCTCCCTCCGTAATGGTCGTCACCTTACTCTAGGATTAAAATCCTTCGCTAGCATTGGGCATTGGAGAAATTAAGTGTTGCCAATTGAATAAAATCGAATTGTAATTCGAATCAGTACCAAAATGTTGCCAATGCATCAAAACTAAATTCATAAGTTTACAAGCGATATTTCTTTGTTTCTGATTATTAATCATCTATCTTCCTCGGACATACATTTTCGTGTCAAAATGGAAACAGAAATCACGGCATTGAGGCTTTTTGCAGTCTTGGTCAGAAGACGCTGCACCTGGTGTCGCTGAGACGTGATCCATGCCACGTCCATATTTTTAACCAGCGTTATTCCTGCTACCATTAATCAACCAAAAGGTTTAAAAGTGGTAAACATAATGAGCAAATACTTTAGTCCTTACCTATTGTCCCCACTGTCATCGCTATGCTCCGGGCTGTCAGGCGGAGAGAGCGTGACGTCAGCGGGCACGCGGAAGTCGGGCAGCACGCGCGCGCACGAGAACGCGGCCAGCGCGCGCGAGCGCACGTAGATGAACGGCCGGATGATGCGGATGTCGTGATCTCTGGAATAAAAGAGATGGATATATAATAGGTTGCCCCGTATTTTTTATATTAGTAAGCGAAAGTGGCTAAGACTGGCCATGTATGTCGAAGGACCGTTAGTTTATAGAACAAATGAATACTGAAACATTCGTCTGCTCGACAAATAACGCAATGAATGTTGTTTAATTGCTAAAATTAAGAGAAGATGCTTTGCTATTGATTGTGTGCTAATACCATCAGCAATTATCTCGCTGGAGTATCATAGGACAGCTTGGGAGAGGCCTAAGTCCTGCGGTGGACTGCAGTGGACTAAGTTCGTTGATTTATGTATTGGTCATAACCATCCTCATCCCAATTTACTTCAGTTCGACGAAGCATGTCATCTTATGTAATACAATTTTATAAGCAATCCTCTTACAAGCGACCCCATAGCTAGCCGCAATCCATCCCTTGATGAGATTGTCTTATAAGCATCCGCGTTCATATCGACATGTTTTATCATCAGCTATTGAACTTACCGCAGTGTATAATGTGGCTTCAAAGTCCTCAGAGTGCCAGCATGCATGGCAGCGGCTACGAAGGCCGTAGCAGCTCGGTCCAGGTGCTGAGCCAGGGCTGCTACGCCGTAGCCATGTGCCACGGCCGTGGTTATGGCACGCTTACGGGTGCTACGACATGACCAGCGCGTGGCCTCCGCTGCTAGGCTCCAGGGACTTGTGCAGATGGCGTCTGTGGAAGACATTCAAAATGATATTGAAGTTATTGAAGAAGTTAAGACTGGTCTCCTAAAACCGTCATCGTCGATGTTATGGAGCGTCAAGAATGTTGAACTGTAAATGTACTGATGTGGTTTCTTTGAAATGACGATGCAGCCTGAAATTTAAATAGTCTCAGATGATGCGTACGCAGATATTACCGTTAGAATTTGTAATGATAGACTGTGTTACACTGTTTATAATTATCTTTATTTCCTTACGTTAATATATCACTCATATTTATTACAGAGGATTCATAGTGATAGTGCCTTGAGAACATTGGACATACCCTGTTGCCATCTTCCTGTGTCAGTGTTGTACCTCATCTAGTGATGTCTTAATTATTACTAATTTAGTAATTTAATAGAATTTAATTATAGGCCACTCAGATCAGGTGAACATCCAATTCGTAATTATCATATTCCAACTAACAAGTAAAATTTAACAAAAACCCCAACACATTTTATTTAAGGAAGAGTATCTAGTAGTAGACACACCACCATCGACAATCTATCGAACACGTAATTAAGACACGATATCTTACGAAAATAACCCGATTTAAAAATCAAAACGCCCATATCTTTTGAAAAGCTGGATCGATTTAAAGCAAACATAGCTAAGAACACTCTCAATAATGTCACCATTCAAAACAAAAAAAAAGCTAAATTAAAATCGGTTCATCCGTTTAGGAACATACACAAACACTCAGATACACACGTCAAACTTATAACACCCCTCTTTTTCCATCGGGGTTAAAAATAATGTTTAACAATCATTGCAGTTTCATCGAACTTTTTTCCTATTGTTTGATAAAACAATCCCCGATAGTAATTTTAAATCACACACATCACATCATCAGCCTATTAATGTTCCCACTGCTGGGACACAGGCCTCCTCTCTGTGAGAGGGAATGGGCCGTAATCCACAACGCGGGCCCAGTGCGTGTTGGTGGATGTCACATGTCTTCGAATTTTTGGTTCTAGGACATGCCGGTTTCCTCACGATGTTTTCCTTCACCGTTTTGAAAGCAGTGGTAATGAAATAATTTACACAAAGTAAAGCGCCTGCCTGGGCTCGAAACCACGACCTACAACTTGTAAGTCACGGCCGATACCACTGGGCCACCACTGCTCTCAAAATTTTTTAATACCCGATTTTATTAGTAAGTATTAGTGACACACAAATATAAAGACAAAACTTACGTTCAGGCTCGTCCTCTTCGAACTTGTCTTCGTAGATGAACTTGATGCCAAGAGTTCTGCAGTAGGCCATCAGGTGTAGAGGGTCCACTTGGGATCGGGCTTCGTGTACGAATAGAGCGGCTGTAAGAAACGAGTACTGGTTAAAGAAAATCAAAGTAGCTAACGGAACAGAATTTATTATGCCATGGCACAGATAATATTATACTGACATACAGATGCCTCATCCCATACAAAGAAACCGTACCAACGTAAGTAGCGTTTTTCGACTGATTAAACTGATATTTTTTCTAAGAACGTCGATCGCGTTCGTTTCCGTTCCACAGATATACATAGATGGTGTTAGCAGCGACTTGCAATTAAAAGGGTTTACTCGGTTCGTGAATTTTTTTTTTTTAAATACAGCGACAATTTGTTTTACAGTATTTTTTGCACGTTTTTACAGTTTCATTGTACCAAAATGTGTTGCAAAACAAATTAAAAAAAAAACCGAGTGGATGCCTCAGAAGTTTAAAACCACGCCATCTATTGGAATCAATTTTAAATGATCCATTCAAATAATCTTTCAAATGTGAACTAAGAGCCCAATATTCCTTAATTTTGTGGTTAGGAGAGTTAATCAAACAAGAACATAATTTTTTTATGATCTCTAGAAAATATCTCTTCACAAAACTCAATAACGAATCGAAGCTTATCACGCCATCTAGTGCAATTTATTTGAACCAAATTTTCTTTCTAAGCGTTGGGTGGCCCGTGGCCATGGATTATACCTTAATTCAATTGCGACTGCCACCAGTCTTCTCTACCTAGTGGTTTTTAAATCATTGGCTGATTCTAAAATCACCACTTAGAGAAGACTGGTGCCATGAGATAAAGACCGTTATGGTTCCTAATACCCTCCTTCTGGTACAAGTCTAATTTTATTGCTAGCACATAAGTGTGATATACTAAGAAGATTATCGAAGATATTCAAAGACTTACCAATACTGAAGTGTATCCCCTTGGCCCGAGAGTAGAGCTGGTACTGATGCAAGGTATGCAGCAGCGCGATGGAGCTGCTGCCTCCTGAGAGACAGATCAGCACCTTGTCTCCAGGACGGATCATGTTGTACTCGTGGATGGCCTATAAAGTGTACAGTTAGATAAGGAAACACTGTTATTGACAGATGGCGAAAGATAATTTTGGCACTGCCTGATTGTTGAGGCTTCTTTTTATGTTAAGTGATATTGAATTTTTAATCTACTAATTTCCAAACATATCAAGAGTACTGACAAAGGTATTTAAAATGACAAAGCAATAATGTGGTACCATCGTGTTGGTCCTATCCATTCAAATCTTGAAAGGTCACTAGTAAATACATCAAGTTTTGGCTCAGCCTGTACCACACTCAAATAATGGTAAACCGAGTCAAAAAGAAGCAACTGGACTTAAAGACCTTTTTAAAGCTCTTACTGTAAAAAGATACGCATGTTTAGAACCCATTTTTATTTACATAAAAACAAATTTAAATAGTTTTATATTTACATGCTTCATTAACAATTAATACCTATATATGTACCTAAATCAAAAAATACGAACGCGCATAAAAAGATCAGGGCTCATTGGGCGTCAAAAAATTCGTCCACATCGCGGTCAACGTGAAAAGTGCCCAGAACGCTGGCTGCATTGCCACGTTGGATGGCAATGCTGATTCTTTGGCCGAGGAAAAGCCCAGCCCTCTGGCGACGTGAAGAGTCGACTAACCGTTTGCTTACATCTCGAAAACCTCGATGAGCTGCTCTGTTTAGTTGAAATTGTGTTGTGTGTTGAAGTCGATTTTTTATATTCTGGTAGTAGAAGCTGTTATCCAGTCTTCTGCCAACGATCTTATTGTTCAAACGCTGTACGCACCTCTACTGTCGGTTTCCACACGGCCCTGGGCGGGCAGTGCCAGTTGCTGTCATCATCCAGGGTCAGGTCTGTGAGAGATGCGTCACTACAAGCGCTGCTGTCCTCATGTTCTTCGCGTTCCTCCTCCCAATGTGGCTTGAAGGTGCGGCATTCTGATTCACTGTGGAAGAAAAGAGATTTATGTTAGGAAATAGGTAACGGGGTTACTGGCTGCTGAGCTTTTAGTAAATGGCGATGAACGGTTGTGACAGATAGTTGCCCTTATAACTTAAGCATTAGATTTTGTAAAATGGTTATGGTATTATGGTATATATTGGTATTGGGTTTGGTTGGTAAAGTGGTCCTTGCTTATAATTGAAATAAACTTTTGTTAAAACAATTTCCGCTCTAAAAAGCTTATTTTTGGTGAATGAATTTAGAACACACAAATATATTCAAGTTCATCTCAATGCTATACAACCTACTTGCTCAAAAAATACTCGATACAAACTCCACGAACAAATAATACTCCATATACAAACTCCTTGTGCTTTTCGCTGAAATCTATCTTACCTCGTAGTCATGGTATAAAGTATAGTATGCAACTCTTGAATAAAATTATATCGAGGGCCATGAATCACTCGCATCGCTCAGGATCCCTACAGCCCCCTACAGTCGTGATTCAGTAGATATAATCCTTCACTTATATATAATCCTTCGTGATTCATCAATGGCCCTCGCTTGAAATCCGTTCTTTACTCACTAGTTGCATAATATACTACTTTACTGTCTTTTTTTACTGTTGGCACATAAAATGCTACTGCTGCTTGATGTAAATGACATTTATCAAGATACTGGGATTTAGATCAAGTTTCAGATAAATTTCACATCCGTGGACCACACCTAAATTTGGCTGCAGATACACACCAACCTCGTAGTCAGATTTCAGGACTGGTGCCAGCATAAATTATACATCCTAAATTGATTCAATCTCTCCCGAAAATACTGCAACGTCTAACTCATCACGATAAGCTTAAACGCAAGATTGTCAACTAACCTCCTATCATAGAAACGTTCATCATGCGTCCTCTGGTCGGTTCCATACCCGCTGGAGCGAGAGCTTCTGTCAGAACAGCTGGACGAAGCGTTGGAGGAGCGACTGCAACGCTTTGAGGAGTCTACCACTGTAGTTGAGGCCCTAGAACAATTGGATAGACCATAGGTTAGTGTTGTTAAGGAATAGATCAGTTAGTTGAATGGAAAATTTTTGAGATGAAGGCCATTTGGTTAGAGACAAAGAGTTTATGAATCTTGTGTCGTTAAGCTGGAGAAGAAGCGGAAGAAGGTATTGACAATATTTGTAGAAGGCCATTGGAAACCCTTCGTCAAGAGTGCATTCTGAAACTACATAGAGCCAAGGGCGTCGCCAATGGGGGGCAGAGAGATTATAAAAAAGTTGCCAAATGTAAAGCAACCAAAGTCCTAAGTCTTTGACTTGACTTGCTTGATTGATCATTCCCGTACGTCGAAACTCGAATGAATATATATAAACCAAACCCAAAAGATCGAACCGTTGTTGATATCCTAAAATAGGCAAAAACCTTCTTTCCCGTTACGGAAAAGCGATGAAAATTTTCGCTCTTCCGTGCACAACGTGTACGGTAGAGTTGCGTAGCTTTACACGTTGGACTCTGAATAGTGCTCGGCATACTTCTGGGCCGCCCTGAAGTTGACTTTCCGATGCGCAAGGCACGGATCGGTACTGTTTTTGTATGAATTACTACTGCGCAGATATTGCAGCCAACTTCGGGACGGCCAAGAAGTTTGGCGAGAACTATACCGATATTATTACAATCGCTGTAGATGAAAGGCTCGTACTACAAGTGAAAAGCTTCATGTGCTCTCGACTTTACCTACAATTCATACTTTTCTCATTCTCCATATCAACTTGCCCCCCCCTGGGCCATCGGCTGGCGACGCCCTTGCATAGAGCTAATCTCGACAAGTAAGGAAGACCTTCCCTTGTGCCCTGCGAAATGGTGACTTCATTTATGTTTTCTTTAACTTCTGTAGTGTGCATAGTGGAAAGAGATTTCTATCTATTTACGCTATTCTGAGAAGCTAAACTAGATTAAAATGGCATCATATTCTCACAATCGTGCACATTGGTGCGTTAACAAAAAAGTTCAATGCACAACCAACATTCTTATGAATATTTGTTGAACTGTGGACTTTTTTGGAGTGATGTGATGACGATAAAGAATATTGAATAGCATTGTATCAAATCCCACCAGTGCAAAACCATATTCTGGTTCATTATCATCAAGTGCATTGACATAGTTACGAAGTAGTGTGATAGTAACAGAGCAACACGTGACGATCTGAACTTAGGATCAATCGAATATATTGACAATAGCATCGATACTAAATTAACGAGTGAGAATGATTCATTGTTTCAAATCTCAAGTTCCAAATTCTCAGTAAAAGCGTAATAAGAAGATGAAAATGATACAGTAATGGAAGAAAAGAAAACTCATCAATTAAAAGAAAAAGTTGTAGACAAAATAACTGCTTTTTACAAGAAAATTTTAGCTTCTGCGTTGGAAGTAACAACTGGTTGTCAGAATGATATATTGTTTCAGTGGAATTTGAGATGCTTGGGCGACATGCTTTGATTTATTGCCAAAACTTTACCCGTGGCCGTCCTGGCCATTTTGGATCCGATTTAAACTTCATTAAAATCTTGCCAAGTCGTAGTCGGTTCTACCGTGGTTTAATGACCTTCTAAACACTGTTTCGGGAAATGCAATAAAATAAAATTAGAAGCTATATGCTTAATTTTTATGAAGAACAAAACTCTCACTGGCTATCTCAGAAAGATGAGTACATACCGATCCCGTATTACGCGTCGAGAATGCAAAGCCTTTTTACCCGACTGCCGAAGGAGGGTAATGTGTTTATCAGTCTATATATGTATGTATGTTTGTTCCTATGAGGCGTTCTAGAGACCAAACGCGTTGATGATTGAAAAGTATGCCTAATTATTTTAATTAAGCTTCTTCTGGGTAAGCTTACTCCATCGTCGACTCTGTCTCTGTCACCATTGACCTAGACTAGAGTCAAGAGCAAACCCATGAAAAATAAAAAAAATAAAAAAAAGTGGTGAGGTTGGTGTATATTTTTGCTTAGCCTCTAGCGTGTGCGGTAAACGCTGATCAAAGTCTGCTGGTTCCAAATCATAAAGATATTCCAATGAGGCGAAAAATTTACGAATGTCGAATGTGAAAAACGTATTTTCACAGCACCACCGTAATGTCTTTTTAACAGCAGGAAAATTCAAGGAAGCATTAACAGGTGCCATTTTATTGCTGGTCATTAAAAACATGACGCCATTTCAATGAGCAGTAATGTGAGTCCATTTTAGACTAATGAGGATTTTTGCAACTTACCTATTCTGTCGTTCAGGGTCTTCTGCAAACGCGACTCTGCTTTGGTCTGGGATTTCGTATCTCTTGCTCTGACTCACATGGTCACCGGAGCATACAGGGACTCCTTCGATGATGTCTGGGACTTCGCTTTTCTCGTGTTTTTGGCATATTCGGATTCTGCCTTGGCATTTTCTCGTCTTATTTGTTGAGTCTGAAAGAGTTGGTAAAGTAGAGTTTATTTTGTTCATAGTTGAACTTCTGGGTGTACTCTAAAAAGTGGCTTTTCTGCTGGCCTTGGAATCCTAATAGTTGCAATTTTAGGGTTGAAATTGTTCCAATAAAAGTCAAGCTCGTCTACGAATAGAACATTGGCAAACATATTACCTACCAGTATTCAGAATCTTCCGTATTTGTCAAAATCCAGTTACAATCAGCTAGTCACCAGAAATGACGAATATCTTCATCAATTTTATTAACATCTATTGATATTGAATTGTTTGGTGTCGACGACTCGAATAAACGTGAACAATTTATTGACACCACTTAGCAGACTGATTGCGTCCGGGTTCATTCAGAAAAAATACTTACCGAGTTCTAAAAATGCATCAGTCTCCGTGAAAGTCATGTTGATGCCGCTGTCTTGAGAGCTCACTGAAGGGTTTTGGGACCAGTACTTCTTGATACAACACTGTCTGCAATTAACGTCAGTACAACTCGCTTCATCGTCCGACAATTTGTTTGAGCTTAGAGATTTGGGCATAATCGGAGAGTTTTGTGTTGTGACCACTTGGATTATCGTGTCGGGTGTTGATGTCTCACTAGAGTTGAAAGAGATACTGTTGGGTCCTGAAGCTTCGTGTGAAGGCGTGCCATGTGCTGACTTTGGCGAGCTTGTGGTTGGGGACCGCTTGCAGTAACGACCGTCATCTTCGTCATACTGGGGAAGAACAGGACTAGTAGGGCACTTTCTCAAACTGGAAGTCGCCTTTTTGAGATCCAGTCCCAATTCTGGACCAGAACCAATCCTTTGTCTTCCAGTCTGCGGCGGAGAACTCTTTCTCGAACAAGATCCCGTGTAATCTGGCGAAATCATCTCATCAACTTGATTAACCATTTCGCGTATTTCGTGTTTCACTTCCGAAGCCATTTCTCTCGACATTCCCATTAGGTACTCCGCTACGTCTATGACTGATACTGAATTCTTATCACTCTGACTAGAATTAATTGAGTTCATACTAAGATTCGCCTGTTCGAGCGAGTCTGAATTCTCTAATATATCATCCACTTTGGATATGACTTCACGGATCTCTGACTTTATTTCTGTTGCTATTTCTCTGGTCATTTCTTTGACATAAGCCTGGATGTCTTCTGAGGTTTGAGAGTTAAGTGAAGTTGTTGGGGATGTTCTGCCTACTTGGCTGCAGTCAGATATTGACGTGCTGCTCTGTGTACTGTAGAGGAACGCCTTGCCGGGTGAGATCATGGGGTCGTCCAAAGACTGCAAGTCTGTTTGGCTTCCGCAATTACAAAAGCCTGATTTCTCTATGATATTGTTTGGGCTGGTCTCTTTTAAGCCCAAATTCAATTTTGTTTGTGCGCTGAGTGCTGCCGGTGGACTATCTGAACCCAAACTATAACATCTGGATCTGATCAGCAGCGGTTGCCTGTTTTGAGGTATTATGCGTAGTGGTGACACAGATTCGCCAACTGCAAATTGTACAGGAAGTGGCGTTTCTGATTCTTCCTTATGGATTTCCCTTAGACTTGATTCTCTCGAATAGAACTTTTGTTTCTGTTTCAGTCTAAATATATGGCAATCGTCTATGGCTGAAAGACTAAAATGTCTTGGCGAAGATCCCAAAATCGGCGACGAAGTAATGGAAGACCTTGCATTCAGATTCAGGCTCTTTCTCGCTCCCGTGTACCCTGATGGGTCAAATGGCACAATGTGTTTCACATTGCCCGACCGACCGAGAAGGAGGTCGTGTGCTTCTTTGGGCAGCATAAACCATCTGAGATAGTCTATGCGTGGGTTGAAACTGACTTCTGGCTCAGCTGTTGAGCACTTCATTGCCAACTTTCTCGCTCTGTTGAATAGATTCCTCGCTGTTTGCAGAGTCTCGGTGTATGTTTGCGGGAATATGCCCGGACCTGAAATGAAAAACAAATGAAATTAAAAACAGACTCTTTCGACGTCATATTGTTTAGACGTGACTGTCTAAATAAAAGTGAATACTGACCAGAAACTCTTCTCTCATGTGAGGTCATCTTTCCGTCATTGAACCTCAGCGAGTGCAACGACTTTCTGTCTCTCAGCACAGCACAGGTGTGATGTCTCCACTGTCCAGTTTCAGGGTTCACTACATATTGCGGCAAAATCTTCCAGCCTTCTGTGGCCACCATCTTTAAGGCTTCTAGAACGAAGGCCAGTTCAGAATCTGACGTGAAAAAAGGAAGAGAAACTCTGCAGAACCCGGGTCTTAAGTGTTCATTGTATATTGGCACTTCTGGCGCCTTCACTTCACTCATTTTGCGCACGCGAGCGATTTCCTTTTGCCTGTGAAATAAATTCCATTGATAAACACGAGTTTGCTGATATTTTATGAGCGCGCAAATTATTCGGCCTTGAGATACAATTAACAGATTTGTAATATAAACGCACAGAGCCCAAATGTTTGTGCTTCTAAAAATACTGTCGACGTACAAGATGCTTTATCAATTCGTATGCTAATAAATTAATTCGTTGGCGAAATACCAACTATTGGTAACTGCTGAATAAAAATTTACGAGTAACCACAGCAGCATATTAAAATTACTAATATTTCCGTCTTTCACCTATATTGTTATTTTAAAGTGTCAATAGCTCAGTACAAACAGACAAATAAAACCATTAAATTTTAATAACTATGATATGCGACGTTGATTCAAAGTAGGTTTGAACAAGATACACTTGCCACCACCTGAATTTACCAGTATTATTTATTTCCCCATTTATATCTTCCTACAACCAATTGAGCCTTGAGTTTATTGACGCCATTATTTTATATTTATTTAAATCTACTCACGCTTCGACATCCAATAATTTCTCATATTCTCTTAGAAGCTGGTCATCAATCCCGAGGATATCAGAGCCGTAGTTCAGGTTGCTAGACAGTCCTCCTCTCGCTTGAATGCCGAAGACATCATTCAGGACCGCACAGACGAAGTTGTGGTGCAGGAAAGTCCCTCTTGGATGCTTCACCATCAAGGAGAAGATGGGGAGTCTTCTGACAGTTGGCGACACGTTTCCCAGAAGAATCAGCTCTGGTATGTTCTTTATATGAGAGATAACTTGCCTGAAACAAAAAAAGATCTGAATAAGATCCAAGGAATATACACACAAATATTTTGTTTCTATCGTAAAAATCGTAGGCGTTTAAAGGCCATTGTCCTAATAATTCCCAGTTTGAGTTTACGCAAGTTATTTGTGTAAATACGTAAACATAAATTGTATTATAACGGTCTTGACAAGGCGTTTGTTTATGTTAAATATTACTTAAGGAATGCCCGAAATTGTGAAGGCATACCTACTTTGCGCTTCAAAGGTTTAATTTGAGATACAAAATTTCCTGCGAGAATCTTGAAACTATAAACGTAGTATTAGTGCTGCATCTGACCAGAATATATTCAGTATGACACCTAGACAAACACATGATTCACAAACGTGACAATGCGATGCCATAAATCTCACAGACAATAAAACAATCTGCGTAATTCCTTCATCACTCATTCCAGATGATATAATCAATTCACCAGTTCACGTTACACCTAACGTGGTTATAAGGTTCCGTTAAGCCATCGATTAGCAAGTAGAAATTACTAATACAAGATATACGTTAATTATATCTGCATAAGCCGTCAATTAGCACATAAATTGCCATACCAAGGTTACAGTGGGACCGTAGCAATAAAAGGTAGAAATCAATAAAGAACTGAAGTTGATTCTGCTGTAAGCATGTCGGGGTTTTATGAGAAATTTGGGCCGGTGCTTGCTGTATACTTTCGTTTTTCGTTTGTTGATAATATATATTTGTTTGCCTATAAGATTAGGAAATAATGAGTTAATTGAGAGTATTTACACTTTCGTCTTGGGTTAAAGCGATGTTCTGTCAGGTTGCCTAAGCCTAAATTGTTTGTAATTGACCACTTGATGTTTTGGTAGAGCTTGTCAATCTCACACATTTTGCATTTGTCGACAAGCATTATCGTTGATAGAATGTCACTATAGCCCAAGTTAAGTTTTTTTTTTTAATAAGGAAATCATGAGTAAATCGAGGCATTTCACTAATCTTAATTTCTTTGATCATAATCAGACAATTCATCTTGTCTCATAAGATGTCCTTACTTGAAATCGAATTGATATATCATTCAACATCCATATTTCATTATTATTTTTTATTTGTTCATATCAATAACTTACTCATCGTTATTATTATCAACCTTCACATCTCCTGAACCACGCTAAAGACATATGTTTACGATATCTTGTTGCTACTGACCCACTGATTTTTACGACTTGACAGCTGATAAGCATACGGATATACACAGTAATGATTGTACTTTGGCAGTATCTATTTCTTGTTTTAAATGGTGTCTGGTGATCTAAAATTAGGTAATTGTTTCTAGAAGACACAAATGGTATAAGGGCCTTAGATTAGGGCTTAGATACTTCAGAAACCATCTAGGAACTTTAACAAATTCTATCAAACATAACTATTAATATATACGGTCATTATAGTAAACAACACTAGTAAAGCATCTTTCACCAACGGAGCCAAATTTAAAATAATTCCAAACGCATATATTCTATTTTCATCCTTCTACGTTGTTACTACAATTGCACAGAAAGACTAACGTCACTGAATAGGAAATAGGTATTGATATCAACAGTATTGATGTACTATTGACGGCGAACGGAAGTATACCGGCAAGACTAACCTGACACGAATGAATACAACTCATTATTGATGCACTATATTTAGAATAAGCAAGCCTTGAACTCAACGAACTATCACCTCGATTTGTATTCAAAATGGTCGGAAGATAACATGTGTAGTTTGTTGCCAAGGAGAGGTTTTATCTATTGTTTGTATAAAAATCGTCTAAAGGTTTTGATGATTTCATTTTGTTAGAAAAAAACGAAATTATTAACTAGGCAAAGAAAGAAAACATGTTGCCTCAAAACATAAGACAAAGGTAAGAAGATAATGATTATGATGAAAACCAAATTGCGAGTAATGATGTCATCAAAAGCGTTTCAAAGGACCACGTGTAAGCCATGGCAAAATTACCTCATTTACACGTTTTCTTTACGATCTATAATAAAACGTACAAAGTTTCTGATATAAAGCAGTAGGTCAAACGAAAGATATTTGTAAATTTTACGACAGCCATTCATACAAACTAAAGAAAGTTATACAAGAATTGTACATATGGGTTATTATATGGACAATTTGACAATCAATTCTGTTGCCAAGTATTGTGGGACGGCACTGCCCGAAACTAGAACACGTCCTGTAATAGAACAAAATAATGATTGTGACACTGGATCTTTCGAAGTTAACTATGACGACAAATAGGTATAACGGTATACCGTATAACGCCATATGAATAAGTTTCAATAGGTAAATATTATTACTCTAGAACATACAAACGATGTATTTCATAAAATGTATCAAAACTACTAAGTCTTAAAAATATATCTTTTCATTTTATGAAATGTCATAGAAGTTTCATGAATTACGATCATAAAACTATCGAAATCTGCTACAGCAATGAATTTAGTCCAAAAAAGAACACTTTATGTGAATTAAGAAATTGAGGTCGGTGAAGATATAAAACTATCTTTGGATGGGAATATTCGACTGGATACGGATCCCGAGACCATATCTACGCAAATGTCTGGACTGTTGCCAAACGCTTAATGACGAAACTTTAAGCCCTAACTCTTAACTTGAACACGTTCTGTAGATAGATAGTATCACTATTGGTGATATTGTAAGTCAATTCTATTAATAACAATGTTTCTTTGAGGTCAAGTGCTAAAGTTTGTTTTTTATCTTCTCAAGTAGAACTATAAATACTACTTAATTATCAGTCAAGCTTTGGACTGGTTACCGTATGGTCTATTGTTTCTACTTCTATGAAGATACTAGATTTTTCTCAAGGCCTTCCTCACCCTGGTCCCACAGGGACCGTTTATTCTTCCGAAAAAAAAAATGTCTATATACTTTCCCTATTTATACTTATTATTTTCTTTTTATATTATTATTTTTATACTTTTAATATTATTTTTCTTTGTTTTCTTATTTTTGTAATGATATGCGTTATGCTTGGCACAAATAAAATCTTTATTTTTCTTTTTTTATTGCACTTTATTGATAGAAAGCACAATATCACTGATGTGAAAGAATTTTCTAAATCCAATCACGACTTCCAGAGATAACCAACAAACAACTAATTTTACTGTTCGCGTTCAGAAAATGCAACCATCTCATATTTTCCCTCAGAAATTTTAAAACGCTGTTCTTTTCAGTTTTTCCTTTTACGTAAGCTAAAATAAATGTCAAGAGAAACATTGTTCTGAACAAACGGTTGAAGTCGCAGATTCACAAGGGATTCCTTTATTGAATTTGTTGAGAGCAGATGACGTGGTTGGACAAAGGCTGAGCTAAGCTGACGCACCCCACTATACTTATACTCCATTTGTATTCAAATCGGGCTGGAACTGGGGCATTATGACATGTATGCTTCAACACCTTGATATAAGTCCTTGTATTGCATATTAAAATGCCTAACGTGTTATGGACGCAGACAATGCAACGGTGGCTGTTTTTATATTTTGAAAATATTGTGGAAAATCATCATGATGAACACAACACTGAGAGAAAAAGGTCTTTCAGTAGAGGTATCATAAATATATATTTATGTTCAATCTATTTTTAATTTTACATTTTTTTTAAGGCTATTTTAGTTTTTTTTTGTTTAGTTTATTTAAGGGTATATAAAGCCTCAAGGGATATAACATTAAGGTCTTTAAACTTATTTCATTTCTCGATTCACTTTATACCTAGAACTAGAAATAATAATGATATCTGCTGCACTACTTAAGCTCCGGTATTTTTGACGTAGAGTAAGTTTCACCTTAGAATTACAATCAAATCAAACAGTAAGGTTAAATAGTTCTCATTATCTTCCTGCCCTTGACCTATGTTACTTGGGATCGGTGCACACGTTTTCTTCTAAAATTCTCCCCTGACCTTGTCAAATTATTCCTAATAGCCATTCCATCCATTTTTTTGCTTTCCTCCTGTTCGCTATCTTCACCTCTCTCTCTCATAACCATGACCGCCATCTAAATTTATCTACATTCAGGCTCCAGAAAAGAAAACACGGCCATATTTCAGTTTAACAAGCGCCCGTAAACAATTGGCCCACATCGACTTTACCAATGAAACTGTACATTGCGGATGGCCTCGCTGCGAAACTATAAACTTAGCATTTACGATGCTACCGGGGTAGGGTTGTCTTTGGGCTCCCACACATAACTGCGATGCGATGCGTTGCGAATTCGCAGTTATGTATGGGAGCCCTTTTGCCTTGCAACTGGCACCCCTGTTGGTTGAGGCGAGCAGCAGCCTAATTGCGTAAGTGAATTCTGCAAAGCAAACAAGTCGATTCATTCAAAGAATTAGAATAATTTTTTTCAACTTGTTCGGTATTGTGAAACTAATTTGGAAAGAGTTCAAACATCCTCCTTTGAGTTGAAGTTCATCTACTGCGTTATGTTTCATCAAACTCGAATGATTTATTTCCAAATCATTAGGACATAATTTCGTTACACATTACCAATAGTGAAGTTTTACCTCGATTCTTCCGCTTTCGTTCATTCTTTACAATCAATTCTATATCAAAATATTGGTAATGGAAAGGAGCATAACCTTTCCTTTTCAGAGTGTAATATGCAATACGTAAAGTTATTTTTAGGAAGGTTCCGACTTGTTTGCTTTGCAGAATTCACTTACGCAATTAGGCTGCTGTTTTATCGCATTGGATATGGTTTCTTCATGTTCTACTTGTCAAACCTTATAGGAAAGGTTTTTGCTGGGTCAGATGGCAAAAAGTTTTAAAAGTTAAAACTTTAAAATATTTTTGTTGAGTAGATAGAGATAGGTAATTTAAATTACTTATTATCTTTATGGTCAAAAACCTCCTAAGACACTAACTGTCCGCGTGTTTGCGATTGCAGATTTATATAAAATACTGAATGAAATGGAATACTGGATGAATATTTTTCATAACCGTACGTCAAAAGTCTTTAAATTGGCAACCCTACCCCTGTCCCAGGGTCTCCCAAGTGAGGCTACTGAGCCAACTATACAGAGGCGCATCCATTTAGTTACATAAACCTTGTTACAAGCATTGGGTGTAAGCTTACCTACCCGGTAGCCATGCCGGCGGCGGCGCCAGAAAATAAACTGCATTAGAGTCTGGCCAACGAAAGTGTGATCTGAAAAACGTGGCAAATTCAAAAAATCCTAATGTGGTATCACCAACTATACCTCTAGTTAAAAGTTTTGATACTTGTATTATTTGTATTTATTATAATTTATTTTTTGATTTATTGGTTCCGTTTGGTGAAGTGTGACGGAGCCGTGACTGTCATGGATGTGAGTTAAAAAAGAGTGTGTAGATTTATTTATTAGTATGTACATAATATTTATTAATTACTTAATCATCATACTCAAAATCATAGTCCAAAAATTCAACCTCTAAGTATTCATCTGTATCTGAATCATCATCTACACTTATATAAATTTTTCCAATACTTCTTCTGTTATGTGATCTCTTTGTTTATATTTATTTGCCACATTTATTACATGGTCCGTAATTTTTTCCCGTCTTCTGCAGTTATTCGGCCAAATGAGGAACATTGAAACATAAACATAAGAAAAGGTATCATCATATCGTAAATATATAACAATCAGCCAACATGGATCAAGATTACCAAGTCATACTGACAATCGCAATCACAGACAATACACAGATTAATAATGTTGCCATACCCCAACTTTGAAAATACCCCAGATCACGCTTTCGTTGGCCAGACTCTAGCTTTAATATTATGAGTTATAGTTCCGTTTTATGTTCCTGTTTTGTTCCGGTATAACAAAGGAAAATTTAAAACTTTATCACTGGCTATTCTTTCAGGAAGTCTTAGGTCTAAAGTTTGCGAGATGAAAAGCTGCTTTGTCAACGAAGATCATCAGAATTTAAACTGATAAATAGTGCCTATCGACATAATCTGGATTAACTTTTCGCACTAACGGGGAGATTTACCAAGTTTTCCTGGACCGAACGTGTGAAAAACTTTTGAACCCAAATATATGTAGTGAACCGAAAATAATCCGAAACGGCTGTCAACATCGTCTGGATCTTTTTCTTATTTCCGTCATCTATCCATACTAATATTATTAATGCAAAAGTCTGTCTGTAAGTTTGGTTTTCACGGCTAAACCACTTAACCAATTTTGATGCATTTTGGATTAGAGATAAATTGGATTTTAGAGAAGGAAATAGGATACTTTTCAACCCGGCATTACGTTTTCATGGGATAATTTTCTACTTTCACGTGAGCGAAGCCATTGGCAAAAGCTACGAGTAGTTTTCTATATTTTTGACGGAGCACATAAAATATCTCAGCTCAGTTACCGCCTACACTATCCGTTATTATATCAGCTGATACAACATGCGTATCTATTTATTGATCAACACGGAAGAATATTCTCATTTTAAAGATTTAATGCGAAAATATTTATTTTCGTTTGCCAAAAGAATGTTACAACGCAGTTTATTTTGCAATGGAACATTTTGAAGCGAGACTTGTGTTATAAAAGATGTTAGAGGCGATAGACAACATTGCTATATTTGGCAGTGAACAATATTAGATCAGTCATGGCCAAACTGGTATGTAGAAGTTACCGATTTGTCGAAGGACAACCTCAGTCTTATTCATAAAAATCTCTTAACAATTTGCTACCAACAACGCAAATGTTTAGCTGTTGATAGAGAATTTAAATTAAGAACCCAGGGAGCCAGACAGTTTAGAGATTTTACAAGCTTTCATTTAACTTGCAATGTACATATGTAAATGTGTTCGGATCAAATCTTGCAACTGAATTTTAAAGCAGTTATCATCCACCGATTAAGATAACATTTTGCATACACGTTTAGTTTGGATGACATTGCACGGTTTGGTAAGTAAAGTCATTCTAAATCCAATATGGCGGATGGCCCAAGATGGCGGACTAGTTATTTTTTGTGCACTGCCATGATATAGGTATTAAATGAAAGGTTTTGCTGAGAGGAATACCATAAAGCTTGTTTTAAAAAAGTTGGATAAATATGTCGGTGATGCGAACTCATAAATTTTGCCTCCACCAAAAATGCTCACCGCAGCTAAAGAAGTTGTCACTTCAAAAACATTGACGTTCGTCTGTGTTACTTGAAATAAATAAATTGAATTGAATTGAAAAATTGAGGCTTCCGTACCAATATCGCAAAAAACGGCAAAAATATCACGTTTGCTGTATAGGAGCCCCAGTTAAATATTTATTTTATTCTGTTTTTAGAGCTGCAACAAATTTACATAATCTGTAAAAATTTCAACTGTCTAGCTATCACGGTTCATGAGATACAGCCTGGTGACACACAAACATACAGACAGACAGACGGACCACGTAGTCTTAATAATAGGGTCCCGTTTTTACCCCAAAGGCTACCGAATCCTAAAAATGGAGGAATATTTTGTAATTAATCAACACTACTGAGATGACATCATATCAACAACATTGATTTGTTTGCAGCATTTTGTGTCACATATTTACACATGTAGTAGACCTCCAAAACACATGTAATTATTGACGACAGTGCTACTCGATCATGTCATGTTAATGGCAGTGAAACCTACACCATACAAACAAGACGTTACGTCATCGATTACCAAATGTTCTGCCCCTTGTATTCGCTATCCTTGATGTACTTATCTATGGGACAAATATGTAGGGTGCTGTTAGGTGCGGATGAATTTGTTTACTCGCACTTATTTAGTCTGCAAAACGATGATATTTTATACGATATTTTTTTTTATTTGGCTATAGCCCTCTTTTGTCCTCGATCGAATATAGCATAGCATAATCAGCATATTATTCCCACTGCTGGTAGACAGGCATCCTCTCATCCTCTCTGTGAGAGGGAGTGGGCCATATAGTGCAGGTTGTTGAATGTCACATGGTTTCGAAATTTTTTGATATGCCGGTTTCTTCGATCGATTTATATCTTTTGAAATATACATAAATATTTTATAAAAGTGGAACGGTCCACATCATTGTCATTATATTTTTATCACATTCTGTATAGACCAGTGAATATACTCCGCCTTATTCCGTTAATACGATACAAGAAGTTCTGAGTGTCCTTAAAATGTTTTCTATTATAACATTCTGTCAGATATATTTTATTAACTATTTAAATTAATGAGGGCCTTTTCTGATGTGAGAATTTGAAGGTTTCAAACCCTACTTGAAAGCCAAATGTTTGCAGGTTTACAGGCTAAATTAGTGTTTGAATTCAGACATCGGGGGTTAGAAGTGGTAGGTATAACGACTGTTAAGAACATCGAAATGTATTTGATTGCCATGCGCTCTCGAAATGACACGTAGCCAATGACAAACATTTTGGGATTTTTGGCAATCGTTATAGTTGATAGAATTTCACTTTGATGTGTTTTCGTTAGACTTATACAATCACTCATGCACACATCATTCTCATTTCTCCATTCTCATTTTTGTTTTACTCATTTTTTATAGCTACATAGGTACTTATTGTTTGTAGGTTCATACTTTTCAGTGAATAAGATACTTCTTTTGTATATTTTTCGCTGAATTTTTATATTTCATTTCTTTTTGATTTTAATTCACTTTGATTTTCATTTAAATTCTCTTTGATTTGAATTTTAATTCTCTTTGATTTTAATTCTCTTTAAATTTATTTTAATTGTATTCTTCTTTAAACTTAAATTTCGATTTTGTAATGAGTACACACACAAATTATTTCATGATTTATGTAAAATGGGTGATCTGTAACAGGGCTTTACCTATCTCAGACACCCTTCTCCATACAAGGTTACGTATTATGATTAGTCACTGTATTTTGATGTCGAGAAAAATAAAGAATTTTTATTATTATTTATTATTATGTTATGTACCTATATCACACAGGTCAGAAAAACATAGCGGAGCAAAATAACAATAGTCAGTACCTATTATTCTAATTCTATTATTTAAATTTATCATAATTTGCAATGTTTTATCATAGTGGAGTCCAAAGTCCGGCCCTTAAGGAAAACAGAACACTTGTATTTTAAACACGTTTGCAAATAATATACGAGTAACATAATTTATTGTATCCGCTATTTTTTAGGGTTCCGTACCCAAAGGGTAAAACTGGGACCCTATTACTGAGACTTCGCGGTCCGTTCAGTCTGTCTGTCTGTCACCAGGCTGTATCTCATGAACCGTGATAGTTAGACAGTTGAAATTTTCACAGATGATGTATTTCTGTTGCCGCTATAACAAATACTAAAAACAGAATAAAATACATATTTAAGTGGGGCTCCCATACAACAAACGTGATTTTTTTGCCGTTTTTTGCGATAATGGTACGGAACCCTTCGTGCGCGAGTCCGACTCGCACTTGGCCGGTTTTTTTTTACATGATACGCACGACATAAAATCTACGCTTATGGGAACTGAGAAGTCTACATATTTTTACGAATATAACAAATCATTTTGGTTTCGTATTTTACGTATATTGTCGTATGCAGAAGTGGCAAAAGCAAATGTAGTAAATAAAAACAATGAATGGGGATAACACCGTTTTTGGTAAGTAATATGTCGTTTATTGAGTCGGGTTGTAAATGTTTCATGTATTCGCCATATTTTGGAGATAGATGAGGGTGAGAAGGAACTCATCGATAAGATGGATGGATTGTTTGAGGAATGATATTAGAGGGAGTGAATGATCGATATCGGTTGACAGGAGACAGGAGAACAAGGAAGATGAAAACGATTTATGCCGATCCCGAATAACATGGGACACGACGATGATAACAAATGGTAGCATTGTAAATGAGTGAGTTTAGCATTTATCATACAAAATCCAACCTTTAACTTCAATATTTTATCCTTTCAAAGCATTTAAATTCTAATATATTTTTACATTGTGGTATCAATGCCAAATGCATCGTAACTCAGTCGTAACTGGAAGCGTGTTAAATTGTTTGTCTGTTTGTTTCGTACCGTGTTTAACGTGTACGGCGCCGGCGCATGCTCGTAACCATTTATATTTGTAACATTTACAACGTTTTGTAATTGCTAAGCCGCAATCAAAATTACACATTTGTATTTCTGATGTATCTGTGTTTTAAACTGACAGCGGTGTTATTGTAGCGATTTAGGCTGTATATTCACGATGCGACACACGACACGATAAAATGTGGTAACGATTCAGAGCTCCATATATTTGTATGGACCGTTTGTTCATTGCACGACACCGCACCACACGTGACACGATTTACAAACGGTTTTTCGGCTATGTCGTATGGCGCTATGTCGTCGCGACTTATTTGCGGTGACGATTTAGCGGCTGTACAAAACAAGTATGACACACCGCACCGCACGGCTCACATGTGTTTCGTCACTCAAACAAATCGTGTCGTGCGGTGCCTCGTGAACAAACGACCTTAGTACCTTTGCTGATGGCGCGATGCAATTCGATTTATATCATACCGATAAGCGATTTTTATTAAGTAAAATTGTAAGTATGTTCACATGGACGCAATGCAATGCAATTCGCACAGCAAATTTTTCTTAGAAAATATGTGCGATATATCGCCTATCGACGCAATTTAAATTGTGTTGCGTCATCAGGCAAGGAAATAGAAGTCTTGAAATTAGTAAGCAGGTTAAATTGTATGTTTGTAGCAGGTAATCTCTGGAAGTACTTTAGGTATACGAGTGCAAAAAATCTTTCACTGATGGACTTATGTATGGAAGTGAAGATTGGGTATGGCAAAAAAAGACACGAATGTAGGATTAATGCAGTAGAATTGCGTTCCTTGCGAAATATGTGTGGTGTAACTTTGAATAGAATACAAATGATAGATGTGTCTAGCAGTGGACGTCTTTCGGCTGATATGATGATGATGATTATAAAAGTAGACGTCGTAAGAAATAAACCTTACTTCGTCACCTAGAAAACATAAGAAAATGCTCTATTTTTCTATCAAAGCAGTCTGAAAACTATCGCATTATACAACATGGTTCACCGTCCTCAAATAGGACAATCTATTATAGCATTGGACTCATTACGAATTAGACACGTCTCGTTCTAAAAACACGTCGTTTTATTATGAATTATATTAGATAACTGGGCAAGTAGCTGTGCGTGAATCATAAAATTCTACTTTTATTGTGATACTAGCTTTTTCACGCGGTGTCTTCGCTCCCGTGGCTTATCCGACAAGAACAGATTCTTTTACTAGACAAAAAGTAGCCTATGTCACGCAGAGAGACTATAGCTTTTCCAAAAGAGACAGAATATTCGGCATGAAGGTTTTCTGCAAGAATTACGCCACCAGTTGGCGCCACTTTCGCAGAAGGTGTCTTACTTACAGGAAAACGTAACTTACGCACTCCAAGAAATTCCTAGGCTCTACGTTCAAAGCCCGGGAATGCATTTGGAATATGAGCAGGGGGCAAATCCGCCACCTGCTTGGGGCCTTTACTGGGCACTTTGGCACTAACGACATGCTCATGAAGATGGGTCTAACCGCGACACCCAGGATGTGCAGGATGTGTGGGGAACATACGGAACGCATACGGATAGTGCGGTGGGTTTGTCTCAAAAAAATACGGAACGCATGGAGTACCTTCTTTGTACATGCGATGCACTGGCTGGTAAGCGAATGAGTCTCCTAGGGGTTGGATATCCAAAACCAGAAGACTATAGGCTCATATCTCCTAGCCTCGTTGTAAAACGAATGAAAAGAGTTTACAACGAGATTGGGGAGAAGTAAGTTATCTAGGGGACCACAATAGATCCCAATGGGTCGAAGTGTCCCGAAGAGTTATTTCTCGGCCCCTCCACAAGATAAGATAATATTACGACATCAATTTAACTTATGTCGGGAAAGCGTTTTGACAAGTGCCTCAGTGCTGCCACCTAGTGCATACCCTCATTGGTCCAGTAATTCTAGAGATTACCTCCTCAAAACAAAAAAGTGATTTAACCTCTTAATAATATCTAGTTATAGTTTAGATTCAGATAACCGGGAAAATAGCCGTGCGTGAATCATAAAAAAATCCATTTCATTTTTATTGTCACATGTTATTTTTTCTCTTTGATATGCGAAATTACGATGTCATCACATATATCATGTGATCTGATATCTGCCGTGACCGTGTTCAAAAGTCATTGAACGGGCTAATTCAGTTATTTCTGGGGCAAAAATACAATGTATTGGGAATTTGAATAATATGATTGTGAAAATATTACACGTATTGGCTCATAAGGTGAACATGAATTGCTTTTTCACTCATCTGGCAAGAGGTGTCAGTAGTTGCTGGATAGACTGAAGAAATTCATTGATAGATAGTATACCTACTGCATAAACGCTTCATCATAAAGTTTTCCAGTTTCAAGGCAACGTCAATCTACAAGATATTGAGCAGAAATTAAATATATCCATGTCATCGTACTTCATGGATTCATGGAAACTTGGATTAATAATTCCTTATACGATTAAGGCAATACTTATCCACATGACTGCGTTAAGGGTCTACCTATGAGATGCGTAACTGATGGTAAATCACACAGACCAGAGAAGTGTGACGGTAAAGCGACTCTGCCCGTGATAATGATAAAGAGAAACATCGTCTGATTTATGTATTCACGAGACAGGGAAACCTCGTGATTATCAGCAAATGTCTTGATATCTAGTTAGCCACGAGACCGACATTTGAACTCTACAGTCTACAGCCCATACGCTAAGTTTTGCAGTCTGACGTTATCAATCGTGCACATGTATTGATTATCAAGGAACAAAGATGACATTGTTAGATTTCTTAGTAAAATGACCCTTAACTGCAGTGTGGGGTGACGTCATTCATCTGAGAGGTGACCTTCAGATGTAAGGACGAGTTACTGTTGATGACAGATTAGGTATTGTTGCCGAATATCATAAATACATTTGCAGAAAATCATCAGTTAAAGAGTTAAAAATCGTTATCATTTGAATAGATATTATAAGATAATAAATCAGTGACTGGATCATTTCATCACAGTTAAAATATGAACCATAGGTACTTAGATATTCGCCAAAATTCAAGTTTTCAAATAAAGTTTGGTATATGGACGATGGAAAATGAACTAGAGGATGAATCAGAATAAAAATGTGTTCATAAATAAATATGTTAATGAAACAAATAAGCAAGGAAACAAGCATATAACTAAAAGGAAAAGCAGTACTTCTAATAAAACTTTAAAGATTCCCAAATGGTTAAACAAGGTAATTATGATGACCTTCCTCCGATTACTAATGCAGTTTCCGGAAGCTTAACTAACAACACAGACTTAAATAAGACTAGCTTTTAAATATAAACATTGCACTATTATCCTTAACAATAAAACTAAAAACGTTCCGGAAATGTACAGGAACGAATAAATAAAATAAGCAGTTACATATAGCAATGACGCTGTTAAGTTCAAATGAGGCAATATTGCAAAGTTATGACAATTGCCAGCCTATCCTTGGGCAATGAAGTCATATGAGTCTACTGGGCGTTTTGTTCGTGAACTTGTCATGCAGTCTTGGGTGGGATGATAATAAAATTGTGAGGACTTATATAAGCTGTATTTTAATGGTCTGAGTTATGTGTGACCGTGGAGGGCTTATTAATATTTTTGTTACTGCTAAAGGCTTGGGTTTTAACATCTGTTCAGTATAAAAGCTTTCGTGGGCGACTTTGAACACTGTCTCTTGTAAGTGTAACCACGATGCGACAGTCATAAAGCTCTTATTTATTTCGAACTTTTCATTATTGAGTTTGTTTTGACTTATAGATACGTTATAAATGATGTCCACCTCTGACCAAATTATCGATCAATATCTATGTCTCTGTAATTTCTCTTTGCACTACGAACAGTGGACGAACTAAAAAGTCATTTCTCCTTTAATTTCATTGATTTGACGTATTCGGACGCTCGGCGCCACATAGCAACTTATTCTATTTCAGGCGTCTCCTCTGACCCATTTACCGGCTTTCGAGGGCAGCGCTGCAATGACCCGAATTCGATGCCCGTGCCACGCTCGTACGTGGTCATTTGCGTAAATGCGAATTTGAGACGATGGCCTTGTGCAATTATGTCGCTTTTGTATTATTTTATTTGATTTTCCTTGGATATGGACTGATGTTAGTATTCGTATGAATAGAAGTGCGGATGTGCCATCATTAGTTTTGGCCATGTAAATATTATCCAGGTGAAAAGAAGAGAAGAGAGAGTTTAAGATACTTAACCAATCTGAAATGATCGTTGAATTTTCAAAAATTTCTAAACCGAACATAAAAAAGACGATACAGTTTCTGCCAAAGTAGAAACAACTGAAGCTGAACGCCCAGCAACAATAATACAAAAGTGTTTCCAAATATCAATAACTCTTCGAATTATGAAACGACCAAATTACACCAGTAGGGGGTTATAATAACAATAGCCCCTAATCATTCAACCGAAGCATTTGATAGATTCTCAGAACCGGGTTGGGTAAAATTATCGATAAGTGTTCAGTCAATTGGTTCTTCCCATCGGAAAGCATTCAATGTTTAGTTCGGAAGCGAAGTATTTGGTCATCCGGCAACGCTTCCTCTGATGGTCCCAGGAAAATGAGTTTTATAAGAAAATTGGTTTAATTATTCACATATTAATGAAGTTCATGAATTAATTCTTTTACAGAAATCTTAGTCATAATTTTGCATCAGTTTTATATTCTAAAAGTATGGCTATGGCGTTTACAGTGAAATTTTATAAACAAAGAAAAATATCAGCAAAACGAAATACATATGTAATATGACCTGCACCATTTCATCCCGAAATAAATGGATGTGGTTTTCCAAGGTTTTAGGGAGAATGCTGCACTTATTTTTTGCTGCGAAATACTCATTAATATTAATTTATATTGATGAGAATTTCGCAACAAAAAATAAGTAATACGTTAATATTTTCTACCATAAACATTACTATTTTGTACGAACCTTACAAAATCACAACTACGAAAACGATTCGGGATGGAATCGAATGGTTAGGAATCGCTACATATGCTGGTGTTCCTAACAAAAATAAACCAAGAATCACCACAACAGCAACATTAGGTCTTATCAACATGCCAATGTCGTTCTACCAAATAATCGATATGCTGCAACACCTAAAGACGAATGGGTCACGTGAAATTGAGAAGGCGCCAAGCATAGAAAAAAGCGGTGCCGACTTGTACTGCAAACAAATCATTTGGCGAGGGGACTCTGCGCCAACATTGTCAACATTCATTCAATGAGTCTTTTCAAACGGGAAATGTTTATTTAAAATCGTTTAAATACAAGCTCTATATTGAGCTGAGGGGATTCTTCGTTAATGTTGTGTCTAAACTCTTACATAAAGCTTATACAATAGAAAAGCTGATTTTATACACAATTGTGTTTAGAAAAACCCTCGTTTTATTTCTACATAATGCGGAAAAAAAAAATGTATTGTCTTAACATAAATGATCACAGACAAAGCAAGAGCTATCGCAAAACGATAACAAAATGAATGAATATCACAGTATTGTTTTACAACAAGCATTCCCATTCATCAAACTCTTGAAACTTCAAAAAAGACTGTAATAAATTAGTTGCGATGTAAAATAAAGTTTGTACTAACATTATCGCTAATGTTTGTAAGTCGAAACAGCGCATTATTGTTAGTGTATCAGATACTTGCGTCATCAGGGATAGATGTATCAATTTTTATCTTAATAGCTTTGGAAAAGTTTTCCACAAGGAGCTATCTTAAGGCCAATTATTTTTAATGCATAGCTGATTAAAGTACGAGTTGCAGTGAGATTTCTCATAGATTACATACGCATAGATATATAGAATTTTCTAGCTTCAATTCTGTAAAGAAATGCTAGAGAGAAGTCGCCAGATAAAGAAAACTCCAGACGTTAATGATATGTAATCAAAAGCTTAAAAAATTTCTTTCTCTGTACCTAAAACCCGTAATACAAGATTGTGAAACGTTACCGAAATAATTTGCAATGTATATTCGGAGCCCGGAAGCCGCAGCGAAATAAAAACTTGTAACGGGAATAGTGCCAAACTAGACGACTGGAGATAAGTCGATTTGTCTACAAAATTGTCTGTCCCGTGAGGTGCAATACAACATATTTGGCATGGAGAGTATGAAAACAGAGCCGTTTAAGGCTGTTTATAAGGAAACCAGCACGTGTTTTGGCATTGACAAAAAATTGTGACAAGATAGTTTACTAGTCTCGTTTAGTAAAGCAAAGTATCGGACTAGTACCCCCTCTTAGCAAGCTATTCTTTAAACGACTTTTATAGCGTTCTCTTTTTATATTTACTTTATGCTTAATATTTTCTATTGCATTCAACTTCATAAAAGATAATATAGAAAAAACTTCCACGTGATTCCCAGGTTCCCTACTCATGTGCAACATCATAAATATTTATAGTCTACCAGCAACTATGCGTGGGTGACGCACGGACTCGAGACTTGAGACTCGGCGCCTTCCGTGCTCATGAAATAACTACTGGAGAAACTATCTGACATTTTGCTGAGTTGGAAACTATTGATTAAAATATACACTGGGTTGAACTAGTATCAGGAACGTTGAGACTGGCACCGTCAAACTCAAAGAGATGTGTAATAGCTACTGGACAAACTATTCGACATTTAGCTGAGTTGGAAACTATTGACTCACCTATAGACGTGGGTTGAGCTAGGAGCAGGAAAGTTGCTGCCGGCCGTAGTAGAGTCTATGGTCGGCAGCGAGGAGTCCTGGGACGCGGTGGTATCCTTCTGCGAAACAGTCGTCTCGCAGGAGGCTGCGGAGAGGGAGAGGGAGATTTCATCCAATCACCCAATCCGCAGCAGACGCGCCGGGCGTCGGCGGAGGGCGGACAGCGCCCTCTTCCGGCCCCCCTAAATGGGTCCAGGGGCGACGGGCTTGGGGACATCCTTTGCCCTCCACACATCTGGACCCGAGGTGGTGGCGCGTAGTGTTCCACGCGCGCCCCTCTTAGACGTTGCGGGGGAGTCAAACACCTCACTCCCCCCAAACCCGAGATCGATCTAGCCGGGGGTTGCGGAAGTATCGTTGTTCCCGCGACCCCCGGCGTAGGTGTGAGATGGAACACCGGGGTGGTTTTTAGTCAGTAGGAGTCTGACAGACCCCTCCGCCCCCCCCAGGGCGGAGGACATCCAATGAGGATTTTCCACCCCGGGAACAAAAAAAAAAAAAAAAAAAAAAAAAAAAAGGAGCAGGTAAGTCAACCGGGGGTTGCGGAAGGATCGTACGTTCCCGCGACCCCCAGGGTAGGTGTGAGACGGAACACCGGGTGCTTTTTAGTTAGTAGGAGTCTGACAGTTTCCTCCGTCTCCCCAGGATGGAGGACATCAAATGAGGATTTGCCACCCCGGATCAAAAGAAGAAATAAAAAAGCAGCAGGAACATGGAGACTGGCACAGTCAAAGAGAGGTGAAGCTTAACAGTGGGCGAATATTGCCATCTACATATAGATGACGATAAAAGTAGGTTGTGCATATAAGAACCTGCTGACCGAAACTGAGCTCTGAAGATTGGGAAAAGTTGACATCAATGATATTGATAACGAGGCAAGATCACCAAGATACATTTTTACTTTAATGCAGCGTGGGCTTTATAATGGTGGCAGTCTTAGAATACCCAAAAACGTTTTTGGTAAAACTATTATACCCAGTAGTTTGCGCAAATAAGACCTACTGACCGATAATGACAGCTGATCGGAAACAGTTGACATCATCAATAACGATGCAAGATAAATAAAATCCTCCAATGCAGCATGAGTTTTAAAAGTTAAAAGTTTAGTGTTAAAAGTTGGCACTCTTAGAATGTCCAAAAGTTAGTTTTTGGAAATTTTGTCCTTGACATAGCGAATCTTTGAATTCATCAATGGCGCCTAACATACGTAACTCACATAATAATACTTCTAAAACTTCCGTTGTAACAATAATTTGAATAATAACGCCATCAATACTAGATAATTGTATGTAAATATTATACAGGTAGCGAAACAAACAAATCCATAAAATGATGAAGTTATGTTTCTATACAATGAATATTGGCACAATGTATAGAATAGAATTCATGGGCTATTCACCGAGTCTCATTGCGGTTAAGTTGCAACTAGAAAACTCATTAGGTATTTTCCAAGTAGCATTGTTAGTTGTAAAAGCAGTAATAGAGTTATCATTGTTAATCACAATGCATTGCAAGCATTATGTGCTATGACTATGAAAGAAAATATGAAGCATCATTTTTATTATGTCCTCTGCCCTCACCTGATATGGCTAGAAACTGAGGCTGCCTAATGAGATGACAAGCAATAGAGAAGTATGAATGAGATGATGTATGTATGATGAAAATGAACGACCGGAATTAAATTGAAATAAAAGATAGGAAGAAGAGGATGACGATTCTCTTGACAAAAAAAAATAATTGCAAGGGAATGTTGATAAAAAATTGTACTCGTATGTACGAGTATTCTGCTATAATATTTTTATTCTGTGTTATCATGATTATGAATGAAAGAAACAAATAAAAACACAAGCACACTAGATTAAAACGTGTTGTCTAGAAGTTTGGATACACGCCACGAAAACAGACTATTATCAAAATAAATATTGTAGATATGATATTTTTTTGAATGACTAATAGTATCGTTGACATTCTTTGACAAATTGATGGCATTTTGGCATCCGGCACGGCAATGTACTATTTCATATCGGTGCAATATTTGTGAATGTAAATACATATTTGTTATTCTAGTCACAGGATGCACACAAATACTTTGACAATTTTGATCAAAGGAAATATAGATAGAATTATCGAAATACCTAAAGTTGCTAATCGAGTTTGAAGTTAAAGGTATTGTCAACTCAGGACAGACTCAGTCGAACTTATAACGAAGGTACAGATAAAGTTAGTCAAAGCAATATTTGTGGTCCTGGCCATTGTACAGATGGATAAGGTTTTGTCCTTTGTCCCCAGGGTTTTGAACTTACGAATCTATAGATTTTCAGCTATAAATTGTTTTCAACAAACATCATAAAACTTAAAGAGAAAAAGCAAAAAATACTTCAGAGTTAAATAATCAATTTAGAGTTTCGCAGCAGAAGCCTGAACTTGTGCTCTGTTAGGGACATATCGATAATAAAATAGTAACATGAGGCTTAAAGATAACTGTCATGTAGGTATAACGGAGTTAACATTTATAATGTTTTTGTAGATGGCAGTATATCAAAGGATGAATTTAAAGCACAAGTTATGACTTCGCTTAGGACTGTAATATGAGCTGATAGACTGTCAAAGCTAGGAATAAATCTTCCACATATATTCCATATCTACTGAAAATTTTGCGACTTGCATCCGACAAAGCGGCGCGGCGAGGCGTCAGCCTTTGCTCACTCGTCTGGCTATCTATAAAGGACCGTTACCGTATTAGAGAACCAACGAAATGATAGCATAGACTTATATACAAAACATATATATAATGACCCTCCCTACATGCTCTCCCTTCAGATCGAAATAGTTTTATAGCGGAATATAAACGCCACTCAGAGGAATTGCTCAAGAATGCAGTTTTATTTTAATAATGCATTGTTTACAACCTGTTTGTCGCATATTATGAAATAAATCTTGTGTTATATTACTTCCACGTTAGACTGGGAATGCAAAAACGAATTTATATTTCTGTATGAACGTAGTAAATGCACATATAGATATCTATTTGAAATTCTACAAGGACAATGCAGATGTCGATTATATTTCTCATTTAACAGGTAATATAATATCTAAGGCCGTTTAATTAAATTTTCAGGATACCTCCACAGACAGACACAGAATTTAATTAAGACCCAACGCAGTTATCTTCATTTTGACAGTCAACGAGGACAAAGCTATCTCAAAAAAGTGTATCAAAATTATGAGATATCCCGAAAACGTCTATAGTTATTACAGAAACCTCGTTAAACGAAATAAATTTACCAAAAAGTACGCTCACATAAATATAAAATCTAATAACTCAACATAATGTATTTCCTTCGCAAATATTCCGTTAAAACATTAACTAAATGTTGACTGAGAGTCAGTAAACATAAATCTGTACAATAAATAAGCTCCTGTTTGCGTCTGCGTAAACAAAATTCTATCTGAGTTGACACTATGAACCTGGCTGCACAGTAATTTTCCCTTGCCTTGTCCCGCTGTATTCGAAAACGTAAAATATGCATGGCGACAGTAATGGCGGTATGACATCCGAAAATTTAATTTAAAATATTCGTGTTCGTCCGCGAAGCTTTTACAGAAAATTTTGGCGAAACTATATTTGGTACTTTTGTATGTGCGCTGTTTTGGACAGGTTTGTTGCTTCAATTTTTAGCTTACAATTTTGAAATATTAAAATTTTTGTGTGCCGTAGTTATATTTAAACTGAATGATATATTCAAAATGGCACAACTTTTTGCTATAAAATTTGAAAGCACATTTCCTGCATTTTCTTACCTCTGAAAATCAAAGAACTTCGCAGAATTCTGGTGTTCTGTGGCTAGAACATAACCTAATCACAAATCTTTGAACATCGTCCATATTGCAAGTTAGCAAGCAAGTTACTGAAGCGAAATGAACTCGTTATTGAAGTGACACGTGCTTAGATTACCGAGAGTGCTCCAACGTTTCAAGAAAAGTCCTTGGCGCACAATTAATTCTATTTTTAGAAACAATATGATGTAAGAATGGAGGTAGTAAGGCAGGCTTTACCTTTATTGTGATTGTGAAAAATGCGGCGAAAAAATTGGACAAAAGATTTTATATAAATAATTTTGACATCAATAGATTTAAGTAGGTATTATTATATGAATTGCTATACAAGAGTTGGAGAAGATTAAGAAAACGATGGAGGTATGTGTGAAAGATTATATTTACGAGTATATCTACAAAGAAGGCAGCCGCCGATCATAAGCCTATGATGACGACAAATATACATAGACACATAAAACAACAAGACTTGCTACTTGATTCACCGAATGAATTGGAATAAGAATAGCAAAGAGGATGATTTGAAAGTAATGTTGATCTTAGTAACAGAACATCTGATATTCGTCCCGTTAATCGGAAGACAACAAAAAAGATTACTCGTATTATGACCTTAAATATTAATGTGTAGGAAGATAAAAAAAAAAAATATGCAGATAAAACATTGGAACACTTAATTGCGATTACAGTTATAATTCGGTACCTAACAGTAATTTATTTACATGTGATTTTTTTGCCATCTTAAATGATAGATATAAAAAGAGACTTAGTATAAGATATAACATTACTTGAAACGAAATTTGTTTCTACTTGATTATGCTTAACGGTTCATCTGACGTTTTTTCTATCTCGAAAACAGTTGTGTAGATAGCACTGGTTTTAGCCAGCGGTTCCGCCCGCATGGATGCCGATATTATTCCACAGGAAATAAGATTCGTCATGCAAGTTCTATCCTTGATACAAATTTCACAGAGTTAACACTTTGACGCGTGATTGATTAACGAGCTTCTAAACATACCGACTTTCACTGTTATATCTATGAAGGTAATAGAAGTAGAAAAAAAATAATCCTTTAACTTACTTGCTGATATTGTCCTGTCTCTCAACGATGGTCTGAAGACCGACAGCATCTCTTAGCTGCATCACCAACGCTGCCCTTACACCCTCTGTTGATTTCAACTCCTCAATCCTTTCGCTCAAAACCTGAGAACCAAAAAACAATTCATAGGAGTAATTTTATGTTAAAATAAAGATTAGTATTATCATAGATTTATTTTCTAAAATTAAAGGAACTACTCTACTTTAAGAACTTTGTACCTTGGAAAACCAAAATTAAAAATTGATAAAGGCAAGAATCCACGTACATTTTGTTTCAGTTCAATTATGTACTAATAATCTGAAATATTTAACTTTGACCTTTAACATTAGAACAAACACTCTATTAATTTACTAATAATACTTCAACCGTATCTAAAAATAGTCGAAGCAGAAGACATACAAGAAAAACTGTTAACACGATAAGAGTTTCAAAAACTTGAACACATTGCAAATAGGTAAAGTTAGCTAAAGTTACTGAGCACGTTGATAAGGATTTAATATTCAAAGAAAATTCTCCCCAAGCTACAGACATTCCAAGGAAGTTTGCATCAGGAGCTCATCCATATTTAAATCTTTCAATTTCGCTCTTGTGTTCATCTTGCATTACCTGAGACCTGAGAAAACCTTCGAGGCATCTCATCGTGGAAAAGTATCTTTACCAACGGAATTGCTCCTAATACTAGTCATCAAGAATTTTTGTATTAAATGTTAAAAGTTTGGTATAGAAACTTATTTCTGAATTTTTCGTAACATTTAAATGCAAATTTCTTTATATTATTTTAAGATCATCTTTGCTAACATTTGCTTGAATCATTTTATTTTCCAGTTACTCTTTAGTTATTTAAATAAATCAATTATCTTTACGTACCTCAACATCCTCAGAATAGATTGGCGTATCACTAAACACACTCTTCTTCACAATCACAACACTGGGACCTTGGACTCCTCCGACAAACTTCTCACAGTTGAAGAACAGCGCGTCTTTCTTCACCATCTCTTCTTCTACTCCTGGGAAAGTAGGATTCATGTCTACTGCAGAAGAAGGCGCTACGAGCGTATAGTCCCAGAAAGACCATGCTCCATATTGGTGGAGGAGTAGTGTGGTGGCTACATCATCAGCTAAGACACCTGTCAGTTTGGAAGCCGCTGGGAAAAAGCCGATCATTCTATTTCCTGAACTGGAGTTCTGCTGCAGTCTCTGTTCTAAATTGTTCAGGTCGATGTAGCCTTCTTTTGTTTCTGGGATTTTGATGACCTGTAACAATGCCAAAAAGAATTGGTCAACAATGTGGTATAATAACGAAAATCGTGATTTTAAAAATGGAATTCTGCTAGACTACAATGTTGTTATTGAAACCAAAGGCAAACAAACAAAGACAAACTATCAAATATGCATAAAATACATAAAGAAACAATCTAAAGAAAATGGCGACGGGCTAGTTGAGTTACTAGCCCGTCGCCATTTTCTTTAGACACCCGATAGGTGTAACGATAAAGTAATCATCCATACATTGATTTAAATTCAAACACAAATTGTAATGAAGACAATAGCGCTGGCTTTCTAGCTAGATAAATATTGGTAACTTTGTAAATTATTGGCGAAATAAACAATGTATTGAACGAGACGCATAAAGATGTCTCGCTGTATTTAACATACAAGGATTCTATTCAAAACAAAGAATCTATTATAATCGCTTATTGATTGATTTAAAGCTGAATCAAAACGAAGTTAGTCAACAACTTATGCTGCCCATGTCTTTTAAAAATCGCCCGAATAATGAAGTAAATAATCTAAGGCTTCTCAATCAGTAGTGTGATTTAATCAATGTACCAAAATTAGGCTTGATGATGTACTATTTTTAGCTCAGCTATTCCCGAGTAATAGACCAAAGATGGCTTTGGAAATGTACGAAATTGTATACTTGTTTATTTGAGTTCAAAGCTTGATATTGAAACAAAATAATAAACTGTATCAAGTAGCTTTACGACAATCATGGAAAAGATGGATGAATTGTGTGAGGAGTGGAATCGCATCATGGAAAAGATGGATGAATTGTGTGAGGAGTGGTGAGATATGTAACAAAAGAGAGTTAGTGATAGCGTGTCAGTTGATAGGAAGGAGTGGACGAAGAAAATGTGTTGCGCCGTCCCTATGTAACATGGGAGTTTTTTTTCATTTACTGCTGTCATAATACGAGTATAATTTAAATTCCTTCATTATGTAATACATTTACTTGTATCCACATGCAAAAATTAAAATGCGGTCAACTATGTTTGAGGTCAAAGTTCCAAACAACAAAATTCCCAAACGCTTTTTAAGTTTCACAGGGATGTTAACACAATATCAACTTAACAAAAGAATTTACTTAAAGAATTGGGTCAAAAAGTTCCGTGAATAAAATACTCAAGCACGTTCGTCCTACAGATGACCTCATTGCGATTGAAACAAAAACAATTCAAAAAGGTAAGTACACAATTGAGATCCCTTATGCCGCGTTTTGCCTGCTTGTTCTTCCAGCCAAATGAATAAAATATAAAGGTACTTTTATTTATTCTAATACTGTTGTATCATTGTTTTTAAATATGAATTTTCCTAAAACAGGCACGTAATGCAAACCCAGAAGAAGTCCTGAATTGATCGACTTTTGTTTTGGTATAAAAGATTGCTCAATCTTCAGGTCCTACGAAAAAGTTTGGTCAACCAATATAATTTTTAAGTGTACTCAGGCAGACCAAAGAATAAATGGATCGAGTGTGATAAAGATGATAATATGACTACGGATAAAGAGAACTATGAAATGATAATTAATAAAGAGGAAGCAATTTAAAACGGCAGGAGGACGATAATGATGGACTAACATTTTAAATTCGTGGAAATCCAAAATGTTAACGCGAACTTAAGTAACATATTATATCAAAATTATATATCTAACACAAAACCCGATAACCTAATATTTATAACATTGCGTGTCGTAAAATGAACCTTACTAGTAAGACCTAATGACGATAGAGCGTCCAGGCCGAGCTACTTAGGCATAAGTAGTTCATTACAGCACTTATAGGATTATGCACGAAGCTAATAAGAACTGATGCCATAGATTAATAATGGAACTTAGTCAGCAGAGTGACAGATCATAGACAAAGTAGATGATCTACGTACCTATAGCAATTAAGTGGGGATGCACTAATAGAGTTTACACGAGTCACGATACGATTAATAACGTCCGGCGCACCCAATTTGATGACTTATTGTGTAAATGGTATGAACTATTATGGTATTAGATACTTGGCAAACAAAAAGAGTGTGAAGGATTAAAAACTTTTTATTTAGAACAGAGGCTTAATACCTACAAGGACTACGAAGGTCAGATAGGCAGTTGCTCTTTATAAGATATTGAACAATGTTCACCTTAGTCCGGCTAGACTGGAAGCCTTCCCAAACACAGTTGGGTAAAGCTTAGGCAGATGACGAAGATTTATTCCAGTTCAACATATTATAGGGTACAGATAAAGGAGACACAATTTGTTAGGTTATAATATAATAAGAACGTTGCAAAAGATGATGGAGAAATTAATTAAAGAAGTTGGTCGGAAGAATGAAGAAACTTCTATGAACAAAATGAAGAATCCCGGTATGGCTACCGATAAACGAAACTGCGTAGGATGGTCATTTGTCTCGAATAATTGTCTGCCAAACACTAATTACGAATTTCCTTTTGTGTTGTAAGAAACATTGGTCAATATCAACCTAAGTAACTACAGGTATCTTCCCAAAAGAGCAGATAAAAATAAAGATAATACCAAGCACATTATTTTAATGTGTAAAATAAAATGCTATTACAGAGAAGAACAAATTTAAGCCATAACCGTAAGCTATAACAAAACAGACCATTAAACTTGAAACGACTAAAGTTAACAAGTAAACAATCTTACTTCTTAGAATTTGCGAAGACAAAAAATGTTAAAGAAAAATACGAATTACAAAAATGGAATTGTTATTTTTAGAGTTCACTTACCGATATGGACGGAAAACCCATCAATGCTGCCTAAGAATATATTTAAAACGTTCGATTTGAAGTTAAATGCATCCAGAATCCATCAGCGAAATGGATACAAATTGACACGTTCGTGTCTTAAAAGGAAGATACCAATTTTCCAGCATGATTTTAATAAATTCGTCAGGCAAATTACTCCCACGGCTTCAATTAAGTTCAATCTTCAACCCGAACATAATAATTATAACCACGAAGCAGCTTTAGAGACAGCGCACAGTCAGAATTTCAATGAAATTCCTAACTTGGAGCATCTCAAATTCTTAGCTACTTCGTTCCTTTCGTTGAACTTTAACTGAAATGAAGGTAATCCTCCAAGGAGATACGTTGTCATCTGAGATAAAAGTAAGATTCATTCCCATAAGACAATTCTAGCCAGATCGATAACGTTTTCAAGTTCATGTTCATTCATTCGTCCATTTTCTGCTCTATTTTCTTGTGCATACGTTTAGGTAGGTCAGATAGGCAGTACATGTGAAATACTGGTGCTCAGCTGCATCTGATTAGAGTGATCTCAATATAATTGGGAAAAGGCCAGGCAGTTTGTTTTTTTCTTGGGCATACGAAGTCTTTAATATGACGTGATTACTTGGTCTTTGAGATGGACATCAAAGTTTTTCCCTAGCAAAAATTCCTTATCAACAAAATAGCGACCCGTCCCACTCTAGTAATTAGACCATATTATTAAATAAAAACAGGAAATGGAATACTACAAAAACAACGCAGAACTATAAATTCCCGACACGTAGGTACAAAATTCCACCAGAAATGCGGCAGTACATACAGTATGATGTCATTGTTGGGCCTAGCAGTAAACAAGGAGCGTTTAGGACCCGTAAACACGCCATATACTACGACGCAAACCCCCATGACCATGACATGACGTCATCTATCACTGAAGTAAGGGATATAGCAGACACGATACTTTGAGCAGCGGCTAATTGCGACTTAGTCGCATTCGGTCGAAAACAACATTTTAAAGTTTAAACTTGTTTGGATGCCGTCGAAGACAATGTGTCATTTTGTCGGCAACAGCTATTCTGGAAATGCCATTTTTTTGGGATTGACTATGTGATTTGTTACATTTTGGTAGCGTATGTCAATCAAATTGCACTCCTCAACAATCCTTATATCAGATAGAATATCACTTCGTCCAGAAGACGAAATAGGTCTCGATGCTCAATTATTTTACCGCACTCAAATGAAATGCGTCGCTAAAATGCGATCCGCATCGAAGCAATCGCGTGTCTGCTATAGCCCTAAGTGAAGTGAGTACTCTACGCTCACAAGGGCAAAACCGGGAACACTTTGTAAAGCGCGATATTGTTTACCTTTTGTATACCAGTGTTACAGTGTATGTTATAAATGATATGAGGAAGGAAGGGTGCTAGATAGAATATAATAAAGAGCAGGAAGTGACCTAAGGACAGTAGTCTTGGTACTAACGGGTTTCCGGACTATTGTTGGGGTTTGCACTGTGCATTAACAAACGGAGGCTTAGAGAGATAGAATTCATCTTGTAATATGTCGTACAAAAGTATGAATCACAAATATGTACTTGCTTTGCTACATAATTATATGGATGTATATTGTGCTGAGACAAAGTATTAAAGAAATAAAAATAAAAAATGTGGAAATGTAATGTGTATTAATAACTATGTTCTTCGAGGTTCGACATTTAACAATATATACATATATTATATGTATTGTGAATAAAAAACTACTAAGAATCCGAAAAAAAAACATCATATATGTACTTTGAAGTAAAATTCTATTGCGTAACAAACAAATTACAACACAACTTGCCCGAGACGTTTTGAAATATCTTTTGATGTTTTTTTTTCCTTCGATACTTATATTATTTTGTGGAAAGTTTTATGTTTTGTAATAAATCTAATGTTCACTTAAGTATTTCAATAACAAATTCAAGAAATATAAATTTTTTTCGTGTTCGACATTATGTCAGACTATCGATTGTCAACCTCTAACAATATTGTTACTCCTAAACCTAGCAATTTTTCAGCATTAAAAGAGAAACCCTGAAAGAAAAAATCTATTTCAGAAACGATGTTCTATCATATTTAATCTTGCTATACAGCACGCAGACAATCGTGATTAATATTAGAATAACAATATTGGAATTTTATTCTCAGAAAAAGATACTACGAAGATAGTACAAAGGTCCATTGTATAAGGTGTCAGCTGTTATAGGAGATCCTTGACAAAGCTTTAAGCATCTTCTTTGTGAAAGTAAAGAAAGAAAGAAAAAATATTTAGTTGTCACAAAACGACTGAACATGACACAGATACTGTCAGAGAATGAATCATAGATATTCAGACAAATAACTTAAGCAGAAAAGACTAGAATGACTAGATGATCACAAACGCAACAATGTTCCAAATACATGGAAAATTATATTACAATGCCAAGTGACCTATGGCAATAAACGGTAGAGGTACTAAAATTTCAAAACAGTGGTTGGTAAACATTGTAAGATGATGCTAATAAAATGAAGAATATAGTTCGTAACGAAATGATCACGTTGGCAAACAAGCCCTCGGTAAACTTGACCAGCACTGACACAAATGTGACATTAATAATCATAAAACAGTTACGACTGTTGATTATTATAAAATAATTGCAACCATATAACATGGAGATAAAGTTTTACGACTTTTATATAATTAATATGTGAATCATGTGAAATTAGTCATTTGTTTATCTTGGTAAGGTGTCAGTTACTGCAAACAGACGTTAAATCAGACAGGTATACAAATATAGATTTCATTAACAACAAGAAAATCGTTCTATGAAAAAGCTGAAGTTCCTGTTGGGATAAAATTTGTAGGCAACTATCGCTATAAGTCCAGCAAAGTAATTGATTAGTCTGAACTTCTATCGTAAGTTTCAGCCTGCTCATTTTAAAACGCTCATTTATCAAAATAGGGATTTAATATTGAAGCATGCTGGAAATTAATTTTTCAGGAATAAAAACAGGAAATCAATTATCCGCAAGACTATCTGCATTATAAAAATAAACAAGATCGTTAATGTATTTTCACACATGAACGTCGACATTTTGACGGAAAAATCATCTAATTACTTCCTTGACATGACGAGAATATACCAAACAGGATAATAAGCGTGAAGAATCAATCAGGGAATAATATTGCTATTAATAACGCTACTCTTAGTAGCTTAGAAGATAAATTAGCACAATAAGTATAGGAACAAAGATGTCAATGACATCGTTAAAGAAAGAAAAAGACAAATTTTATAACAATGATAAAACAGGAACCATGAAAATAAAAAGTCAAAAAGTACCATTTGTAGAAATGACGATGGAAAAAAAAACTGCAAGTACTTTTAATATACAACCTTTCACGAGAATATACCACTGAACAGAATATAAATGATATCGAGGTATGAAAGTCATAAATATAAAAGCAAAGGTTGATACAGGGATGAAGAGGGATAGACTGTATCGGCTGATATACCCACGCTCGGTTTAAAGGTCACACAAGAAATATGGGTTACCAAGTGAAATTTGTAGAGGTATTGACATTGAGATAGATACACGTCGTTTTAGTACCTTGGATACAAGTGAAATATATTTCGGCAACACGTCTATAACAGCTAATGAGAGTAGTAAAACACGAGCCTAACAAATAAATAAAAAGTTAACTAATATCAAAACATTTATTAAAACTAAAGGATTTCGAGAGAAAAAGTTTGAAATCAAAGATCTCATAATGCTCAACCCTGCAGAAAATGCTAATCACCCTAACAGATTTAAACACCACAAAGAATAAAAAGCCATTAAACATTGTAGAAATGTAGAACATAGTTCCAACTTCATCGACCACAAATTAACCTTAACACCCAGCTAGACCTTGCACCCACCTGCCTAACTACGAGCTAAGCTTTCTAGGCCTCTCAGGTTCAAGATATAGTACAAGGACAGAAACAAGTATCGCTCATGCAGGTCAGGTGCGAAAACGACGTAAATCATACTTTTGTTGATAAAATAAAGGAATTTGCCGGTCGTAAGCGCAGTCTGTCAAGTGTGTTTATGAGTTTCGCATAATACGGAAATATACGGGTGATTGGACTGTGCGTTTCAGTCGTTAGAGTGGTTCCGTACTGCATCCGATCCGAATCTAAGAAATGTCGTGAGGAACTATAGGACTTTCAGGATCCAGTGCCGCACTAGAACCAAACTCCGTCAGTTTCCGATTCGGAAAGAACTTGGAATTCAAATTCGGATCCTGTCAGGATGCACGTACGTACCTAAATGCTTTTTGGATGAAATGAACTTTACGGATACGTAGTGTTGCCCACAGTTAGTAAATTCAAAATGACAATTAATGCTTTACAAATTCTTCTTGCTTTGTTCACGCCAGTTAACGTACGACGCATCAATATTGCAAAGAGTTCTAATAGAAAACTACTGCAGCAATGATATCTAAATGGGTTGGGTAATGAACTAGAGAACAATATGTACGCATTTGCCAAACATTCCAAATAACACTCTTGACATTCAAATGCAAAATCGTTGCATAAGAAACCAACGAGCATACAAACAAATAAAATAGCCCATAAAGTAACTATTCGAAGCGTTATTTACACCGTCCGCGACGTCGCGGCGGCGCCCATATTTGACGGCCGTATATTTTCATTGTATGCAAAAAAGAAAACGCCACGCTTCTGTTGCATAACTCAAGGGCACGTTATCGGTATTCGGCCTTACTGAACATAATGCATTTAGTATAGCATAGTAGTGCAACCGATATATAGCGGCTATTCTATAGCTAATAATAATATTGGTTATTACGCTCTCTGGTTGACTTGACTAGCCGTATGTCACGTCGTTATGTATATAGTGGCAATGTTGACCGTTTTGCAATTATGTTGCGAACTTAGGTGTGGAGTAAATTATGATTTACGGGCTGAAATATTTATCTTTGGAGTTGTGAAAATGGTGTAGAAAAGGATCGTCTTGCAGTCTAAGTTATTCCCTAAGGATTCTGGTACTGCAATCATTTACATACCTAAGAGAAATTATGAAGTTAATTCGCACGTAACTATGCGTAAAGACGCGTGCAGGAATTGTTATCCCTTCCTCTTGCTCTTTAGGTAACATGGGACAATCTTTTCTATACAAAACAAGACAGATGACAGAATACTCTATATTGTATACCACGCCCATTTCACTGCATTCTTATCCTTCCATCATTTCCTTGGTCCTTCGCAATATTTCGGAGCCATCTTTGCGGTACCTATCTCAACTTCATGATTAATTTGACACTTGGGCACGTGGCAAACGTGTCTAGTCCAATCCCAATATATTTTCAATTGCCCACAAGTAGAAACTCGTCATAGTTGCACGTTTCTTCTTTGATTGATACAATATTGATATCGACAGATGATGACGTTTCAATGAAAAACAAAGTAACGTAGGCAATGGTAAATAGGAAGAATAACACCTCTGTCAAAAGTAATGAATATAAACTGTGGTTAAATGAAGAGGGAAGCCAGTGAAAAGATAGATGTGTGGGGAATGATTTGAAAGAACATGTAGTGAATGATACTGTGACAGTTGACTGGGGAGAAACGAAGAAGAAACGTCATGGGCCAACCCTAAGTAACATGGGACAAAGGCAGGCAGTTGATGATGAGAGTAACATACACGAAATGTATAATAATAATCATGATTAACATTGCAGCTATACTGTAAGATGTCTACTGCTAGACATAGGCCCCAGCGACGCCACATTGACCGGTCAAGGAATCAAAATACTCTTTAATAATGGTTTGCTCATTAAAATAAAGGAAAATCTCCTCTTAACTCGACCTGTCAGTTAACAATCCATAATTCAATCTGAGCATGCAACAGCTTACGTACGGCAATCCGTCGGCGACGGTATCGGAAGCGCATTGAATTAGCGCCCAATGCTACGTGATAAGCGACATGCGGAATAAATGGACATAGAAATTGCATAATGTAATATGACCGTAGTATGCGCAGTTTAAAATGTGTCAGCTTCTTGACATTGCATAAGAATTGGCCTGTTATTGGTTTTGATTTGATGTTTATTATAGTTTATAATTATTTCTAACAACGCATCAGCTAAAGGGTGTGTCTGTAAAGCTGCATCGTAGATTACGTCCCGCCTGCTTTTCGTACCGTCTGTGCCCCAAAACCTTCAGCCGAAGCGACCTAAGCGCTATCATTAACGGTACCATAAAATAAGATAAGAATTAGACCAGTATGCTGTACGACTGACACGAAGAAGAAGAACGAATTTATAGCTACTTCTTTCAGTTTTTTTCATCAAGAACTGACCACTAATTTGTTCCTATAGATTTTTTTTTTCTTCACTTCTTACCTTTGCTCCGCCATGTCCAATTACTGTCCGTTCATCTATCAAATATTTGTCTGCCCCAGAGACCAAGACCCTTCAAAAAGTTTGGACAGACATTTTAATGGACGAAGCAAAACAATAAAGCATTTTAATGAAATTTCCAAAAACTTTGCAAATAACGTTCAGGCCAGGGAGGTCATCAATTTTATTGTCCAGTGCTTATTTTGACAACTTTCTAGAGTTTTATTGTTTTAACATGGTTCAATTAAACTTTCCTTGTGTTTCACAATTTATTTTTGTAGAGTGTCTGGCATTTGAGGTCGACTATTGGCTAAAATAATTTAGGACCGTGTTAGGCTGTTGAAATAATGTATAAAAAACGGATATCTATATATAAGAATCTAACATAACAACGTTGCTGCTATACCTAAGAAGTTGCATGGATCTTTATCAGTACACATCTACAAATAGGTCCGAAATTGCATACAGCTAAAATTCAAAATCAATAGACTTCCTTAAAACTAGCCCTTGCAATTCTGATCTTCACTGCATTCTTAACATTAGAACCTATTCACCATCTATGCGTTACTTTTTTTTTATTTTACTGTGAAAAACCTACTCTGTTCTGCCAGTATTTGGCTACTTTGACATCTCTGTCGGTCATAATGGTGTTACTTTAATTTGCTTAAAAATATGGTTCTTCTTACCGTAGTATCATACTCCCTCCAGGGCGCGATCTGCCTCTCCGTCTCTCGGGAGGACACGAAGAGCACCACCTTACATGGTCGGAGTGCCCTGAGGAACCGGACCAGGGTTGCTCCCACCACCGCCACATCTTCGGGGCAGGCCCCCACCAGGCTCCTGATTATTGACTTTGATTCTGATCTGTGGGTGAAAAAAGAAAATTTTTATTGCAATTCAATATGGTACTGGTTAAATGATATGGTGAAGAGATTTTATTAAATACTAGTGGCCCACCCCGGCTTTGCCTGGGTCTTATTATAGGTCAGAATAATGTACCTTTCAAATGGTGAAAGATATTTGCAAATAGATGTAGTGGTTCCAGAGATTACCCTACACATCTAAACAAACTCATAAAATTCGGGCTCTCTCAAGATTGAGATATAATATATATCTAATCTACGTGCTTGAATATATTTTGCCTTACTAAAATTAGATCAACGTTGTCTTCCTTCCCTTGTCTTGACGTATTGGGGGTTATTGCAAGTAACTTGCATTTTTGTCCTTTCCTACATTCCATCAAATATCATCTTATTTTTACCTTCTGGCTATAATATATATATTTTGTTGGAATAAAACTTCATTGGGAGTTAAGCTCGTCTTTGTACATGAATTTAATTTTGACTTGGTTTATTTTGGTGTACAATAAATAATTAAGAATCTTTCACACAACATCTATCCATCGTCTCTGTGGTCTTTTATTTCATTTTGATTCAGATTTACGTACAATATATCTTGTTGCTCCTCTGTTAATTCTATGATTTTATCCTTCTATCATGGTATTGTTGATCGAAGATTTTATCATTCTTTTAATTTCTTCTACCCTTTCGTTATGGGCACGCTCAGTTCTTGACTATTCTTCTCTTTTACTTTGTGATTAATGCTGTTTTGTTGTTTTTGTGTCAAATAAATGTTTTCTATTTCTTATCGTTTGTGGACATTTTGAAGCAAAGATACGTTCACCGCATATTTCATAACAAACGCCAGTGTATCGTTTGCCGGTTCCACCTGTATACTGGTTATTGTGCTCGGCTAGACAATAGACAATGAGACTGACACCTGTTTTGTCTCCGTTGAACCGGAGACATGACTACCGTCGAGATTGGCGGCTGACTCACGAACGGCAACATAATTATGTAGCCTGAATTATGTTATACCTACATGTATATTCTTAAACGTGTTTCCAATATTTATTTATTATTTACTTTATTGTATACTTAAAAAGTACATGACATACATTTATAAAAGAAGTTTACAATGGGGGGGGGGATCTTATCTCACAAAGCAATCATCAGTACAGCAGTGCAGTATTGTCTTCATGTACCAGTATTTAAGATTAGCCCTGTTCTCCAGTAGATACTGATTATGGCACTCTAACAGCACACCAGTTGCAATAAACTGTAGTGGGAACATTGTGGGAACTGTAGTGGGACAGTCAAAAACAGAAGAAAATAAAACCTAGTTTATGTCTACGATTTAAAACTGCGATATAAAAATTCATATTGCTCATTCTTGCCCGCATTACTAGTGTTTTGTAACCTATTGCCAGCAAAAAATATTCAGCAGTCAGCATTAGGTATATTAAATACTTTAATTATAGTGAGTGATAGTGATTATTATTATTTTATTATTGTTGCTGGCCTTGTGGTGCGATTATGTTTTAGGTTGTAATCAGAATTAAACCTATGTGTGTACTAAGTGATACGCTGTGATTGCAAGTTGCAAACTCTTGTCTCTAAGGCCCACATCATCTTCCTGTCCTTATCCCATGTTACTTGGGGTCGACGCAACACGTTTTCTTCTTCCACTCCGTTCTGTCCCCTGTCACGCTATTACTGACTCCCTTTTCTTTCATATCACTCCTCACACAGTCCATCCATTTTTTTTTTGTCTTCCTCTTCCTCTCCATCAATCCACATTTATATTCATAACACTTTTAGTAACATGCGTTTCATCCCTCCCCACATGTGCCAAAAACTTAACTCGGTGTTAGTTGATTACACGAGGTTTTAAGTGCAACAGGGATGTTTCCTGGATAGAAAAATGATAATTATATTTAGTCCGTCAGTGAGATTATCAAATAATATTAGACACGTATTTTTTTGCTTTACCAAATCAATAAAAAATTACAAAGATAATGCGCATCAAAGTTCAGGAGTGGGTGCTTGTGACGTCACTATGTCTGTATAAAGTGTATAACGGCGTGACGTCACACGATATTTCAACACATTATTTACTTATTTATTTGTTTAAGGATCACCAACGAATTATATCGTCGTCACTTTATGTTTCAGTTAACATCCCTATTGGGCACTTTGATTCCCAGAAACAATTGTTTTTCTATTGTGTCTGCTAATAAGCACTCAAGGGAATAACAAATTTGTGATACGTAATTAGCCGTTTTAGCCGCTTATTCGGAGTTAGAAAGATTTGTCTTTCTAACTTTGAGTAAGAGGCTAATACAACCCAGGGTGGCGGGAGCGGGTCTTCGTGAAATAAATAAAAGATTACCTGTATAGCTCACTCTGTCCTGACGTATACGTCAGCCCAGTACATCTGGTAGCGTGTGTAGACAACACATCTCTTGCTACATAGTCTTCTATCCATTGCAGCGCGCGACCAGACCCGTTGTAGTCGCAGTAGATCACTGTTGAGCAAACAGAAGGAAGAATTAGTTGTGTACATTGATAGGAAATACATAGTACGTTTAATAAACTCGTATCTACAATACCTACTATCGTAGTCGAATTGTTTGATTAGCTACCAAGTGATAGTCGGGCAGTCTTTAGTCTTTACCATAATAGACTAGACTCTTCGGAATAAGTAACTAGGTATATATATGGATGCAGATACAAATGCATCACTATCGTAGTCGAATTGTTTGATTAGCTACCAAGTGATAGTCGGGCAGTGTTTAGTCTTTACCTAAATAGACTAGACTCTTCGAAATAAGTAACTAGGTATATATATGGATGCAGATACAAATGTAATATGAAACCACTCCTAGCTGAAGCATGCTTATATAAGTTGGAAATATTAACAGGAATAGCCAGAAATAATAATTAATTAATTAACTATATGTTGTTTAATCTTTCTGTAGCTGATCTCGTTAACAGTAAATAAAATGCAGTGAGCATGATACGAGTATACTTAAGTTTATATTTTTACTGTGTAAACAAGATTAAGACAATTATTGTTGCTATCACCTGAACCTGGTTAAGAGAAAATTCGAGCAGAGAGCTCCAACTGAATTTCCTTAGTGAAGAGGCATAATTCGAGGTTTGGCTCTCTCCTTTTTCCTCCTCCAATATTGGATCAATTTTAAAGAATTGCCGTAAACTGGATATACTATATATACTTTGCTCCTATGTTTTTATTTTATCATTTACAGTTGTAAAATTTTACAATAGGCCTGTGATGACAGCGTAATTTTGAGCATTTTTTGAGGTTTCTATTGCTTCTAAAGAGAATGTATCATCAAGAGACGCACGGGTCGATCTTCAAGGTTAAGCAACGCTTGCTGATTTGGGTCCGTGGATGGGTGACCATCTTTACATAGCGTGATTCATCCGTGCCGTTGGTCCCGGCTGTCATTTGAAGACCTTTGACAGTCGTTACGGGAAGTCAGAAGCCCGAAATCTGACACTAGTCTGGCCAAGGGGTATCGTGTTACCCAGTTACTGGGTTGTGGAGGTCAGATAGGCAGTCGCTCCATGTAAAATACTGGTACTCAGCTGAATCCAGTTATACTGGAAGCAGACCCCAACAAAATACTACGCAGATAGATTGATGTTTAGTTATATGCTAGACTCGTAGTAGGTACATCAAAATTTATTTTAGTTTAATTGTAAATAATTTAATTTTAACTTGATTTGATTTAATTTTATTTGTGATTTGATTTAATTTTATTTGTGATTTGATTTAATTTTATTTGTGATTTGATTTAATTTTATTTGTGATTTGATTTAATTTTATTTGTGATTTCATTTATTTTTGATTGATTTTTTAATTGTTTTTAATTTCATTTTGATATTGGTAAAATTAATTTTATTTTTTTATAGATATCCTAAATTTTAAGTGTTTTTATTATGTGAATATGTACTTTTAAGATTCACATCGAGTAGATGTCAATGGGACTTTTTCTGTTGGACCTTTTTTTTTGGCTCATGTGATTGTACACCAGATTTGTGAACTATAATAAAAAAAAACATTTTAAAACTTATTTTACGCTAACATACGAATTACTTTGCTAGCTATTTGCTTACGACGTAATATTATACCTAAGTGTAAGGAAAAGTACTCAATGGTACTAATAATAACACAATTAACATTTATTATAATGCAGAATAGTTGTATTAGCATAGCATTATGTATTGAAATCAGTATGCACTGCAATTTATCTCAACATTTGATATATCACTACTAACCTATACACCTATTACCAATCTTAGTCACACATTAAAAAGGCGAAACTTTGTGTGTGTGTTTGTATGTTTGTTACTCTTACACGCAAAAACTACTGAACGAATCCGGATGAAATTTGGCATAGAGATAGATTATAGGTCTGGAATAGCACATAGGATACTTTTTATCCCGGGAAAATGTTCCTTTGGGATAATTTTCGATATTCACGCGGGTGAAGCCGCTGGCTGAACATATAATTTTACATGTAAATATACAATCTGGTTAGTTTTTACTGGGACTGAAAACACGCACATATTTACATTAAATTTAATCTTCTTAGCCCTTACCCAGCTATATTGGGATCGGCTTACATTCTTCCAGTATTTTACATGGAGCGACTGCCTATCTGACCTCCACAACCCAGTAACTGGGTTCCACAATACTCCTTGGTAAGACTGCAATGGTGCCCGATTTCCTGGCTTCTGTTTATCCGTAACGACTGCTAAAGATGTACAAATAACAGCGGGATCACCTTAACGTGCTTTCCAAGACACGGAGGAATGTAGGTAAAAAAAATGGTCACCCATCCACGGACTGACCTCGGCAAGCTTTGCTTAACCTTGAAGATCCACCCGTGCGGCTGTTATTATTTACCCAAGAGCTCCACAAGGATGATAACACTCCGGAGGCTTTAAATTAATTACAAGCAAAAACATAAATTTAAAAACAAAATTAAATAACAAACTTAAATTAATTACAAAAGTAGATAATTAATAATGGCGTGCAAAATAATTAATTATGTGTATAACACAAAACATGATAAATGATTGTATGATAGGACTGCACAAGTATTAATTAAATTAACGTTAATGTTTAATTTCATTCAGCATTCCAAAACCCTTCAGGACTCGAAATTAGATATATTTCAGTGAAAGAACCGGCCGACACGGGGCTCTTAAATATGTCTAAAATATAAACATAAATCTCCTTCTAACCTTGAAGATTGTGTTCCCTTTAAATTATTAGGTCCCGAGATAGAAATATAAAGGTTCATTTTGGTCGTATTACTTAAATTAGAGATAGACACTAAACTGATGAAAATTTCCACAAAACTATCCAAGCAAAACTACTGCCAAACAGATATCAAAACATTATGATATTATCATGAGAACAGAATCGATTACCCAATCCTTAAAACTTTATTCATATTTCAATATCTTTTGCAGTAATTCGATTTCCCGTCTCCCTCACCTCATACTTGAATTCCCGAAGTCGCCAAAAGCCAGTTATCCAAAACTGAGGGGCATCGACCTGTACTGTCAATGTCAGACGGACTATCATGGCCAACAAAGACATAGCTCTGTAACTGATACCATCGATAACAGTCCCTAGTGAATGCTAATTCGTTTAGCTGATATGATTACAACTATGTGTTGTATTTATGTGTATGAAAGTCACTCGTTTAGGTTCTAATTTGTCTAAATACAGTTACTGTAAGTACCAACCTTATTCATTTTGTAAAATAAGGTGGTTTTTTCTAGGAGTGGGCCAGTGTATTTTAGTAGCAATCCAAACTGTATGAATATAGACATCGTTTATCGTCTTTTGTTATGTTATTCAATTTGTTCCCGGTTCCCTTCATGATGGTTGAGCTGAGTGGTGCCAATCCATGCGTCATGTTCGTGAACGGGCGCCATCAGTTGGGATGGGTCATAACTTGGTAGCCTCGGCCAGTTTTGTTGTTTATTTTACTCTAGACGCTTTTACGTGCACGTCTTTTTAAATTGTTCTCACATTTCTATGTAATTTTCCAACAAGAATGATGTAACTAAATACTTGTAATTAAAACTTATTAATGGAATAGTGTCCGTGGAGTTTCTCGCACATTCTTCTTCATAGAGACTTAGGTACTGACGCTAACGAATGTGCAACAAAAACAAAAATGAAGCTATAATTTGTGTTTTTTTTGCTGAAAATACAAATAGTTGAAAACAAATATTTTGATATTGATTGATTTTAGCTCTCTCACAGAGAGGAGGCCTGTTTCCCTGCTACATGGTCATACTCTTTCATTTTGATTTCGACAAACGTTATTACTGACAGGTTGCCACTTAATCTAGACCCCCAGGACAGGATTAGTAGTTAACAAACCCAGATAATTATAAGTTTATAAGGTACCAATCAGTGAACGGAAATAAACATGGAAGCATTCCTAGCTTTAAAAAATGACCCAACGCACATTGTGCCGCGGTGGGCGGGGCTTACCGATCGTGCCGCTCACGCTTTTAGTTCGTCTGCAGTAGGCATAAGCGGTGGTCGACTAATATATATTGATTTTCTCGTGTTAAATATTTAAAAATGCCTTCTTGTGCAGTGAATTGGTGCATAAATAAATCACATTTGCATAACAAGAATGTTGGAATTAGTTTTCACGTGTATATACATCGCTATTATTTATATTTCTATTAAAAATGAAGTATGCCAAGAAATCTATGGGGATGATGTTATGCCAACCAAACAATTTACTTTTCTACCTGACAATAATGACAAATATAATTTTGATTACAATTTATGATACAATTCACGCTATTTTTTTTCTATGGGGACGGCACTATGCAAAATATACTAAGTTATTGTAGGTACATAAAAGTTCCTTTAATCTCATGGAGAAAATAGATATCGTTGCTGTATCTTTATCTTTTCTAATATCTTTTTGGTCGTCCCGAAAAGATATTTTTTAATACAATAAAAGATGTTTAACACGAATTGCGGTAGGAGTTGACTAGTAGAAACCTTCACGCGAAAAAGCGTTCATATTTGTGATTTTCTTCTTTCAAATTTGGTAAAACATAAATCCAAGATGGCGGCTGCGAAAACTTTCCTATTTTTCATCATGAATTTAGTTTTCGAGGGTGCTAAAGTCGATTGAGAGGTTAAAAAAATCCAAGACGGCACTAAATAAAATAAATGTTTTTGTTTAAATCATACGTGAGAAAGAACATCGTTCCACACGGTGGTCTTCTGACCACACACGCTTTTTTATGCTTTTTTTACTTTCTTTCAGATTATTTTAAAACCATCACTATCATAATTAATAATTGCGTTGCACCATATTGCATAAAACATCCCGGGCGACGCGAATGGTGGACGCAGTGGCGTCGTAGAAATGTCGTTAGCGGCCTATACGTTAGATGATAATTTAAACCTAAACTATCAGCAAATAAGGTCTATTTTTAACTGTACATCATGAGTTGTAATGATATTGTTTGTGTACTTTGGCTAGTTTAGCGAATCAGTGGCGGGGTTTCGATGTGTGAGTTTGTTTGGGATTTTGAGTCAAGATGCGCGCTTAGTTCCTTCGAAGTAATGCTTCCATGTTTATTTCCGTTCACTGGTACCAATAACATCAGTTTGTCTGTCACCAATAAAATCTGCTATAAATTCTGCACTAAAACTCACCCACGATCCAGATGTAATCACCCTTATCACATAATATTAGCCAATACAGATAACTGTATCATTAGGCCAACACCAGACGCTGGTCAATGCAAACGTTTAATTAAATAATAACAAAACAATATAACATATTATAACATAACTACATGCGATAAGCCTGCACGACCCATTCGCTAGCCTGTTTTCAATTACACTCAGATAAACGTGACGTTTTAAGGAAAAATACCTATCGTTTAAAATACAATAGAACTGGAATAAAAAACAGTTGCAGTTGTCAAGTATTTGAAATAAGAACAATGGTGAAGATAAGTTTGTGACGTCAGTAAAAAACAATTGAATAACGTAAGCTTGGAGCAAGACAAGCCTGCAAGATATTTTTGATTTATTTTCGTTGGATCCCACTTTTAGATCCCATTTTTTAGGTATTGGCGATGGGACCCCATTTACTATTCCCATTGAATCCCATGTTACAACAAAACCCCCGACGGAAAGAGGGGTGTTATAAGTTTGTCGTGTGTTGCTGTGTATTTGTGTGTCTGTCTGTGGCATCGTTGCGTAAAACGGGTGAACCGATTTTGATTTAGTTTTTTTTTTGTTTGAATGGTGATTTTTTCGAAAGTGTTCTTAGCTATATTTGAATAAAATCGGTTCAGCCGTTCAAAAGTTATGGGCGTTTCACTGTTTGAATCGGGGTGTGTACGCAAGAAATCGTGTCATAATTACGTGTTCAATAGATTGCCGATCGAAGCGTGTCTACTATGTACTAGATAAATTATGTAGCATGAAATAAAAATGTGTCGGGGGCTTTTCTAAATTTTGAAATTTTACTTGTCTTATGATTAAGTAGCAAAATAAGCAGCCTATTCCCTTGATGAATTGACCTCCGCAATACCAAAGGCTTCTTACGCACGTTACCATCCTAGGCTAAGCTGAAATGTCTAGTCTACACTGTACTAGTATGCCTGTTTCTAACACTGGCTGTGGTCCGGTTTGAAGGTTATGGAACCCCTCAAACCGGCCCATATCAATATTATACTGCTTTGCCTAAAATTGGTATGATTTCCTTAGTCTTCGTGATAAAGAGCTCCCTAACAGAGCTTGATTATCTAAGTATTCATCCTGAAAATCGTGCGAGAGAGAAAGAGGTGGAGTTGACGACGAACGAGCTCCTCCACTGGGTAGGTATTGCTCAAATATTTTGGATAATTGTAATAGAACTCATTGGTACGTAACTTGAATTTGGAATGGAATTAAACTAAAAAAGAAAAACAAATTCTTACTAACAGTCTGAATGAAAATGAATCATAGAGGAGATTGCCAAAAAGGTAAGTAGACATTTTAGTCACATAATGATAAGGTAAGGATTATGGAGAAAAATACTCTGATTTAGACAAGATTGTGTTGAAAAATATCATGATGACGAGGGATGTTTTGTTCAGGATTTTCTAGCTCATCATGAATAATCATAGCCCATTGATACCATAGACCATAGGCAGTTTCCAAAGAGGCCCGTTGGCGTTATGTGATCTAGCTACAACTTGTAATAAATTTCATTGAAGAATATGGAGTATACTTTGGACTCACTGGCTCACTACCCCGGTTTCTGAATTTAGAAATAGTCAAACTCTACTCTGATAGATCATGAGAACCTGTCAAAATTCAGCAGTAGAGCATAACAATTGTTCAACTTCGAAATCCGGATACATAAACAAGTAACCCCGAGTTTCTCTGTTCAAAATTATCGCAGAATTACTGTGACACATTGTCAAGCACGCGTTATTTGCTGTTGAAAATTCATTCAACCAATCACAGCAGATAACGCGTGCTCTTTGAATATTGATCTTTTGTACTTTGCCCACTCAGAAGTATGATTTTCTCAATTCAGACAGATAATATAATTATTATGAAAATATGGAAAATACTTTCAATAAGTAATCAGATATCCGGTAATTGATTTATTGATTAATAATAAACAGATATAATAATAATATAACCAGTAGCAAATGTAAACATAACTTCTTTGTAAATAACATGGTTAATAAAAAGTTATCGGAGTCGCGTGTCCATTGTTTTGTAGATTGTCAATTGTTTTTTCTCACTAACTCGACTTGTTTATGAATGACTAGCTTTTTCCCATGGCTTCGCTTCTTAGGTATATAATATACTGCAGGAACCGCATTTTTCAAGGGTAGTAAGTAGCCTAAAGCTCTTAGCGATTAGCGACGGTGTTAGCCTTCTAAGCGTCAAAGAATTTTCGTAATTGGTCCAGAATTTCCAGGGATTACAATTTACTAACATGTCGTGGTGGCCCAGTGCCTAATACCTCGCTTGTCGTGCTTGAGGCCGTGGGTTCAAATCCGGGCAAGTACCAATGTAACTTTTTCAAATTTATATTTACTTTCTAAGTTTATCTTGGACATCACAGGCAACGGTGAAGGAAAACATCGTGAGGAAACCTGGGCTTATGTAGTTAATGTAAGTCTGAAATAGCCAAGTCAGAGGCCTGTGGGGTCCCAGAGGCAGCTTAATTAACTCTGACACCAGAGGTAGCACACATCATACGAAAAGAAGAAGAATAAGAAGAGAATTTACTAACATTATATAAAAACCAATTTATTTTACCTATAATAGGTAGGTAGGTTAGCTAAGATTGGGTTCTGGCTCTTTCAGACCATCGTTTTCGATCACGAGAACATTTCTAGCATCGTTAGAAACCGATAATTTTTAATTCATCAACGAATGTCATTCATTTTAATCAATAAGCTATACTTCATAAAAGATAGCTTGATCTCTACGACAGCTGTCAGTATCAATACAGTAACAACACCGGTTGACAGGCTAACAATAACGTATACGTCAGTTTGACATATGTCACAGAGATCAAGCTATCTTTTATGAAGTATAGGTGTTTTACACAATTAAGTTAACCTTATAAGGTAATATAATAAATTATAACAATTGTAATAACCTTCGCAGTTACGCATGACTACTTGATTAGCGCAGATCTGTGATATGAACGCACTCAACGGACTCCAGCAATGAGAACTTTATATGAATTTTATAAGCAGAAAACTCTAACTATAGGAGCTTGTGGCAACATAATAATAGATGCATGGTCAATCTTCAAGGATAAGCAACGCTTGCCGAGGTCAGTACATGGATGGGTCCCTCCAAAATTCCCCCGTGCCTCGGAAAGTCCCTTAAGATTGCCCTAGTCGATCATTCTTCCATACAAACGTAGTCTGTCGATTACTCTACTGTTTGACGGTGTAAGTACGATCAAAATAAAAAAAATAATATAAAGAACAAAGCAGGTGCCCATACATTGTTTTAGCTGAGATTAAATTCAAAAGTCTTTAAAAGAAAAATATCTGGTTTAACTCAGAGTGATGTTCTGAATTAGTTTGTGCAAGAATTTTTGTTCGAGAATGTAGATAATCATAGATATTCAGTCATAAACTTTTGTAGGTTATGTCTGGGTAACTTTTAATAATGTGTTTAATAGGTAATATTATTCAATTTCGTGGAAGTAAAAGGGGAATATCGCATTAGTATTTCCCTTACCTAGTTATTTTAGCATGAAATGTGTAGTACACTCTTTGGAAAGAGTTTATTTATTTAAACTAAGTGACTTTGACGTGTATTAAAAGGTAGTCGTCAACAACCAAGCTATATTTTTTTTAGACTTGGGTACTAATCTTTTTGCCAATCATTAAGTGAAAGTAATTCATTTATTTCTACTACACTACCTGCAAGGAACATCTACACTTAGACATAAACTGTATTGTTAACTCATTTACTGCAATAAATACAATAATGATATTATTACTTAATATAGTTACTACTTGTCACTAAGCAGATAAAATATATAATGGCAACACTATGCTAAAGAAATGAACTAAAAAATCAAATAACGTTTTATTTATTATGTTTATTTTATCTATTTTGGACCAACCCTAATTAAACTTTAAAAAACATAGAAAATTAATAGAATGTCTTTCGTATATAACTCACTTTCAGACGCTCAAATTTAAGTCAGCTAAAATTTCGCCATTGTTCTTTGTCTCATCATAATCTAGCCCTGTATGGAAACAGAAAAGTAAAAAAAAAATATATTTGAAAGTTATGAGCGTCGAAAGTTCCATATATTTCAACACTAATTTTAACGCATCTTTGGGTGCAAATAAATACCATAAGAAGAAGGAAAATTGCAAAACAGTCACCATACAGGGCTTTTCATGATATCCATACTCCCAAAAGTCTATTTATAAAATTTTGCACGCTCCAATATGGCGGACGGTCCAAGATGGTGGACTAGCACGATGGTGGTGATGGTGGATGTTGGTACACTCTCATGATATGACTTTCAAATGAAAGGGATAGGTCAGAAAAAAAAATACGAAAAAAGCTTTACTGTGCATTGGCATCCAATTCAAACGTGAGATTCAACCTTAACGCGATGAAATATTAATTTATCTGACCGCATAGATTTTTTTTTATACAATCTTTTTTCTTATTCTTCTCAGCAAACTCTTTCATTTGATACCCATATCATGGCAGTGCACAAAAAATAACTAATCCGCCATCTTGGACCGTCCGCCATATTGGGTTTAGAATGACGGCACTTAGCTAACCATGCTCTGTCATCCAAACTAAACGTGTATGCAAAATTTCATCTTAATCTGTGGAGGATAACTGCTTTTAAATTCAGTTGCAAGATTTATATCTATACTCCCAAAAGTCTGTTTATAAAATTTCGCACGCTCATTTTCGTCCTAAATCATCATCCATTTCGCTACAAATTTGCAAAAGTGTGTATGCGTACGCGAACTAGCTTCCTACTACTCATCACAGCATCTATCTCTTTCGCACGTGTTGTCGGATGAGATAAAATGGATTTTAACCCCGCGCACAAAATAGTACGTGTCGTCGACTAGTGCAACCTTAAGCTGTTGGTCCCGGCTATAATTTTAAGATCTTTGACAGTCATTACTGATAAACAGAATCCAGGAAATCTGACACTATTCTCGCCAAGGGTTATCGTGTTACCCAGTTACTGGGTTGTTGATGTCATATAGGCAGTCCCTCCATGTATAACACTGGTACTCAGCTGCATGAGCAGTATCCAGATTAGACTGGAAGTCGACTCCAACATAGTTATGAAAATGCGAGGCAGATTGATTGAACAGAAAACCACCGCTTGGAAAACATCTACCTAGAGGTATAAAATGTTGGATGTGGAGCAGGGTGTAAAGTCCCACAAACCTCCATAGAAAAGGGAGTATCCTCCGACCAGACGGGTGTTGTGTCTGGTCCGGGCATCTGCCCAACGGTTACTGTCGGACTGTAGTATGTGTTCAAATCGCGCCGAAAACTTTGCTTGTGCGATGCAGGATTTATGTGACGTCTTTTCATTAGTTCGCTTAGATAAAGTACCTATAGATTAAGCCTTAAAATGACCTTGATTGATAGAGCGAGATGGCTAATTGGCAGCTCCATGTAAATGATAAGGACAAAAGATTATTTTTTGTCTTTGTCACCGTGGCCGGTTTCTGTTGTTTGTCAAACTCTAATACAATGGCAGGTTTGACAAACAAACTCGGTTTTGTTTGATTTTATGATTTCGTGGTATTATGTGTTAATTGAGACAAGGAATTTGGGTTATTTATAGATAATAAGTGTCAGTGCGATGGTGGGTTGTAGTGTTCTTGTTTTTGTTGTAACACCAGAACTAACTATTGCTTTCTCATGTGCGGCCACGCCAGGGCTTTATCTATAGGTACTTTATCTAAGTTAGTTCGTAAGTGGCGGCGTTGGTGCCGTTACAAATGTATGGGATGGGCATGCGATATCTTAACGTCACGTGGTCAATCCAAAACATTTTGGTCTTTTGGCAATCTTCACTTTGTCTGGAGTCAAAAAAACATAGAAACATCGGCTATTCTATTATATTCAATAAATTTTATCGATAAAGAGAATCCCAGTATGAGTCGCTTTTAATATTAATTGGAGCATCAAATCTGCAGCCTAATTGCGTAAGTGAATTCGGCAATTGACCAATCCCATGCGAGATTAAAGTCGCGATGTGGATTTCCGTCTATGTGATTGGTCGATTGTTGATACTCTTTACCTTACCGAATTCACTTACGCAATAAGGCTGCTGGACCTACATACGTCAAACAACCTCTCTCTGGGCGCACGGTTAGCGCAGGACTGCTGCGCTGCGTGTCGCGGGTTCGATTCCCGCACGGAACAAATATTTGTATGACCTACAGATAATTGTTCCGGCCCTGGGTGTTTGTGAGTTTATATGTTTGTAAACGATACAGGAAGAAATTCCTAGTGTGGGATAAGGTTTAAAAAAAAAAACAATTCCATTAAGTTTAGACTTCCCCCTTTAAGGTAGGATCCATATATCCATACTTATGTAAACACAGTTGTACTATCAACACGATTGACACAATAAGGGTTATGTTGGAAAATTTTCATAGATAACGGAAGTTACACGCGTCAGTTTGTTTACCTTACACAAGTTCACTATTCATCAAGGAAACTGAAAGGCAAATTGCCATTGCATCATATCAGCCGAGACGTCCATGGCCTGGACACAGGCATCCCCCTAATGTCGCCATATCGATCGATCCTGTGCGTCTAGTATCCAGCAGATGCCAGCAGCCTTGACCGACCTGGTCAAGGCTGCAGGCATCCGCTCGTTCCATCTAGACTCTAGAGTATTCTAAACACGATCTAGACACGATCGACTATTCGACTACCTTTGGAAGGCCTCCCTCCAAAGGTAGTCGAATAGTCGATATTGCCCTTTAAGTGCTTATAAAGCTGGGTATCCACTATTTTCGTGCATTCTAATATATTCCGCGTTTATGCATTGCGTTTGCATAAAACGGCCGCTACGACAAATGCGCGAAGCACTGTTGGTGCCTTATTTATTCATATGTGGTGTATCTGTTACTTTTGTATTGTAATTTACACATTGTGTAAATTACACACACATCTTTTTTATCTTTTATATAAGTACTTTTTTTTACATACATATTATGTCACTATAAAACTGCTTTACGTCCGTCACGTCGCAGTCACAGGTCCAGTTGAAAACCAGCGTCGGGCACTAGTTGCGCGACATTTTGCTGAACTGGTCCTATTTGGCGCAGCCGTGGGACACACAATTTCATATTTATATTGTCTTTTTCTCTTTTTTTATTGATGTATAGTTTTAAGTTTTCTTTTAGTTTTTCTTTTTTTATATTGTGTGCTCTAGTGGCTTGTGGCAAATAAATGAATTTTCTTTCTTTGTTTCTTTCAAACTTAGTAGATACTCAGCTTAAGACTAAGAGATTATGAGTATTTCAGAGACCGGGGTGTACTACTTGCCTGTGGAACTAAGCGGGGTAAGATAGCAAAGCTTGAAATTTATGGTATGTTCATTCTAGTGTGAATACGGAAACGATTTATCTAGCTAGCGCTTGAAATCTTGAAATGCATTTTTCTTCTGAAATATTTTGAGGTCGTCACTTGTGATTTGAGTGATATATCTTTTTGATAATCGCTTATCACGTATAGGAAAAGATGAGGAACTAATTATTCTGAATCGGTAAAATTTGTTTGGTCATCGAACAAAATTATCTTTATGACCCAGACCTCCACTAAATTAACCTGAAAAGTCCAACCATATAAAATCAGCACCAATAATTCCAACAAAATGAACTATACCTGCTGATCTCTCTACAACTAAAGCACCTTCATATTACGTGAGCACTAGCAACAGTACATTACGTAATCTCTGCGACAAAACTGCACAGCAAAACTCTGCCATGTGCACTTAAGCGGAAACTCCACGATAAAAGTGAACTAAACGTTATTTAGCACGTGCTCTGGCTTAAATGTGTTTCCTTCTCTATCTTGCAATTGTACTTTGAAAGTGACAGGAATAGTGCTTAGCCAAAGGATGTGATAAGTAATATTTTTGAATTTCGATCATATTCATGTTCCAGTGACAATTGCGTTACAGTGACAGGATTAATGCTAATTTTAAAATAGTAACTTAGACATGGAGAATGGACTGAGTATCCCATTCTTTTTAGCAGTCGATGGCAAATACAATATTCAAATGTTATGTTTGCGCCAGTATTCAGCCACGGCAACACCCCTCGCCGACGAAGCCATAATGTCCTCACATGTACAGGTTACAGAGGATGCGGTACAGGACAAAAGGCGGGTCATGATCTGCGGAGAGACGCCGCACAGACATCCCCTATCCAGGCGTGTAGTGATTATGGTCCGAAAAGTTTGAGAGAGTTAAAGCGATCATGTGGCCAGTAGTCGTCCTTTGGAGAATACTAATTGGGCTACGTCACAGGCTTGCATTGCACCTTCAGAAATAGAATTATGTTTCTGAGGGTATAATCAGTCAGACGTTGAGACGCATTGGACTGATCGATATGCTGAAACTTGGCATATGTTGAGTAGTATACGTATTTCGGTTGAATTGATGTTGATCGTCAGTCCATTCACCATATCTATGCTAAGTAAAGATTTTTTTTATCTCAACTGCATCAGTCGCGTGTCGTATCACGCATTAGATTTGCATTCAAGAATATCGGTAGCCATTATATGATTAAATTGATAGCCGTTACGTAGTAAACTGTTTTACCAGCTGCCAGTACAATAATGCATTGTTTAAGTTTTGTTTATGAACGAGCTCCTAAAATTGTTTGTTATTGTTGCTGAAAAGCCAGCAAGAATTTGTTGGGTACAAATAAAAAATTGGCAGTGTAGTTGAATTGTAGATGTTTGTCTGTAAGTCGCTTTTAGGAATCAAGATGGGTGAATTATGGTTTTGGATGATTTGTTGCGCTTTTTAAATCAACTAAGTAGGACGGGTCGGACCTTGATAGCTGTTGGCCTATTTGCTATTGCAAGACTGGAGCCCTGATAAAACTGGATAGGGTCACGGCAGAGCGAGAAGTTGGTTTTCTCGAGAATAGAGATATAGAATATCACCACGGAAAACGGGACTAATGCCCAGGTGTGGTTCAGTTAAAGCTAATAAAAAAGGACCTAGATAGGCTATTGGGATACTATTTTTTTACAAAGACGACATTATGCTAAATAAATAAATCGTATAATTTTTAGATGCGTTAAAACATTTAAAAGTTACTTCGCACGTAGCATAATATAAAACATTAGTTTCACGGTCATGGTGAATAGATAAAAACTTTTAAACAGTTTTATACTATAGTCAAATATAATAAATTCTATGGCAACAGTTCCAAGGTTTAGAGTCAAATTCGCGAAAATACGAGAGGCGCCAGTTAATTTGCATGCAGTGTAAACAATTGCCTCATTGAGTCAAAACTAACGAACCCAGCTTGTGTTTAAATAATTATAATTACTTTGCTTCAGTATTTGCTTTTCGGAAAATTATTACTTGAGCTGGAATCTGCAGTTCGTGGTTTGAAATATAATTATGTATATTCTTAATTTGGTTTCTGATGATCTAACACCTAGTGTATCTAGGTATATGTTGGTATGATGAAAAATCAAGGAAAATGGTAGGTCAGGCAACTCTTTAAAAATCACTTGTTTGAGAAAAGTGCCTAAATCAGAATATAAGACTTGTTTTTGTCGTGTGGAGGTGAAAGCACACGAGACAGTAAGTGGTCACAAACTTATCTTCAACTGCAATACCAGAGACATCACAGCATAAGTGCGTTACCATCTTATAGACAAACCTAAAGACTGATATGCCTGTAATAACCATAATACAATAACCATTAAGGTCGTAGCTTACTTACACGACCCCGCTACAACACGCGTTCAACACCGTTTTAAACGGAGATGACTGCTCGCTTTAAACGCGCCGGCAACCAGTGTGCTTATTCATGGCTTATGCCGAGTTTTTTAACGTAACGATTTCTTATGTCAAAATGTATACAAGAAAAGAGGTTTCTCTTTACCGTCACCAGACGGCGCTTATCCAATTTCAATACAAATTGACGTTTACGTTAACGCGATTGAGCGTGAGTAAAAACTCGCACTAAGACCTCAGCTGTCCACGTGCTTACAGCTCTCTCTCTTTCTGTTTAAAAAAAAAACGATGCCCTAGGAATTTCTTCATGTATCGTGGGTGCGTTTACAAACATATAAACTCACATACACTACACCCAGAGCCGAAACAACTATCTGTAGGTCATACAAATATTTGTTTCGTGCGGGAATCGAGCCCGCGACATTCAGCGCAGAAGTCAATCGCTCAACCACTGCGCCAACCGTGCGCCCAACACACACACAGCTGACAGTTAACTGTCTTGAACTTGACATTTAACTAGTGTATGTAGCTGCTGTGTTGAATGTAGTAGAGTCTGCGTGCGTATATCGCGCGGGTCTCCCGCTAAAAGTGCGTGGTAAGCATGTGGTAAGCGAGATGGCAACTATCGAGTGGTACGATTGCAGTGGGCTCGTTTACAGCCCTAGCTGTCTAATAGATTGTGTTGTCAATGTAAAGTATGTCTAAGGAGGACGCCCTGAAGCTCACATTTTAATGAACATTATTTTTCCGTGTGGGAGCGGTGTCGTATAAGTCAACTACGACCTTTACACCAATTTTTAGGATTGGTGGAAGACCTACCTACTACATTTAGCAGAAAAACGGATCAGTTGTTTTCAAGCTACGATCGAACCTCAAAACATATACCTACATAGACTATCAAACTCAATACCCTTCCATTATACTCGGCTATGAGTGATCACTTCCGTCTATTTACCTTTGCAAGCCAGTTTCTTGATTAGCAATTAACATCTGCAGGTATGTGTTCTATGGTTTATTGCCACAGTTTTAATCTCTATCGACTTCCCGGTACAGTTAGTTGCATTAAAATGCAGTAACCTGATCGTCAATGCCAGCGCAGTTGCACACTTTGACCTTGTGGGTCGATACTTGTGATTTGTGCTAGCCTAGTGGCTAATGTTATATGCAGCAAATAGTTTTATTATGTCGGACTAAAGACGGAAACACACTTACGAGTCGTGGCTCCTTCTGACGCAGTTGATTGGCTATCAAACTCGTTGTATTATTTATGACATAGGCTAGAACAGAGTCGTTTGATTGGTGGATTACGCACCACGACACCCCACGCACGACACTTAAGTGTTACCGTCTTAAATCAAACTAAGCCCCGATATTTTCTGAATTAGGAATTTTATATAAAATTTAGCACTAGAGAGACAGACAGACGAGAGACAAATACTCAACATATGTTGAGTATTTGTCAACACTGAAAACCTGTCAAACTTAAGCGTTACATTAGAGATTGACACGTTCTTAGCTTCAAATACTCATATCAGAAACATCTATTAGTCATGGCAAGCCTGTTTAAAGTGTAAGAAGCTTAATCATTATCAAATTCAGAAAAAGAAATTGAACACAATTTTTTTATTTAGAAGAACGTAAAAGTTCTTGAAAGAGTCTTTTCAGCGGCTAAGGTATTCAAATCCAACAGCGTACTTTTTATTCACGGTTAAGTACTTCGAATTACCAGTAGGTACTATCATGTTTACGTGCATACATTGTAATGCAACTCAGACATCGAGAAAGAACTATTACCATCAAGAATATTCACGAAGCAATAAACTCAAATCACTATAATTTGTCTTGAATATACCAATAGTTTTAAATTATAAAGTTTATATTGTAAAACTTGAACACGTAAATTAGTGCAATCATTAGCTACTTACCAACAAGTTACCGCATTCAATACAACGTGACTAATTAAAAATTAGCAATTGCAATATTAAAACAAATCGCAAAACCATTGTTACACATTTATTTCAAAAACATTATACAGGAAACACTCATGTTTATCTTTAGTATGTACCTGGCAAAGGCATAAAGGCTGAACGTGTTAGCAAACAATATTTAATCTGTGTATTTGTATGGCTAATACAGAGATCAGCTGTCACGCGCATGATTTGTGCTAATAGATACCAAAATGTCTTGAACTGTGAGAAAATATACAATTAAATACAAATGTACTGCAACATAGAGTTATTAGGGATACAGAAGCAAACATTTGAAAGGTTTTCCACCACTTTTTAGGTTGAATTACTAGTTTTCGTTAAGACAACACTTTGTACTGTTTTCATCTTTAATTTTACGTTTAATATTCCTAAATGTAATAAAAACCGGCCAAGTGCGTGTCGGGCCACGCGCAGTAATAGGGTTCCGAAGTTGCATAATAATGCGGACTAAAAAAGAGGGTTTTGTTGTTGTTATATGAACATTAGAACGGTTTCAGCGGCTCACTAAGTCTAAAAACGGACCCATTTAGGATGATGTTTTTTTTAATATATATTCTCGCGTTTGTTGTCGCCCTAAAGAACTAGTACCTGTGTTACAGTGTAGTTAAGCTGAGTGGCAAAATATATCATTATAATAGAGGACTTGTTTTACAATGTAGTCTAGCTTAGTTGCAAAATAGGGCTTTACAATGTAATAATGAGCTTAGGTGGCCCAAAATAACGTATGTGCTTAGAAAGGGGGGTTGGGAGGAAGTTATAGGCAATCATAGGAAAAGGCAGTCGCGGAGAGACCTCTTAGCGAGTGCCTTCGAACTATAACAGAATTGTGAAATTACGATACTGTGTTATAAAATCTGTGACAATTGTGAATAAGTACTTTTAATAAACTTATATTACCGGACTACTTCTTTGATTGATTTACATCAGAAGTAGGATCGATCAAACGCAATGCCTCCGTTTCGGCCTAGTGATGACGATAATCGGAAAATAAATAGGAAAACGCGCTCTCGGCACGGCCGCCAATCGAAGCGCTCTGTGTCGCGCAGCAGGCGCGGACGCGGGCAATATCCGTTTTCAGGCACGGAAAGTAGCAGCAGCTCATCCAGTGCGTCGGACAGCAGCTCGGGTTCCAGCAGCAACTCGGAGCGTGGCTGCCGCGCCGCCGCACGAGGGACAAACGTGCAAAGCGTGCGCGACGCCGCTCCCGAAGTCGGACCCCAGTCGTGAGCCAAAATGTTATACTTTCTTCAGTAATACTCGAATTCGACCCATTAGTCGATGATATTGCAATGTGGATAAATGTGGTTGAAGCTAATTACCGTTCATTTGGATGGTCCGACAAACAAATAACGTATCAAGCTCTACAGAAGTTGAAAAATACTGCTAAAATCTGGTATGATTCATTACTCAAAACTGAAACGCGACGGACTTCGTGGAGATGGGTAGAGTGGCGGTCCACATTACTAGACACGTTTGAAGCAAAATGCAACGTTTTCGTCATGCTTAATAATCTAATGCACACAAAACCTGCTGAGGGTCAGTCGTTGTACGAATTTTATTATCAATAAAAAAGACGCTTCGTTAAAAAAAAAATATTTTTTTTCGATAAAGATATAATTTCGATAGTTGTGGGACTAATTGGGGACAAAAATATAAGCACGGTCACTGAGGCTGGTAACTTGCGGTGACTTAGCTTCATTTTTGCACAATAAAGCGTATTCATCCCGTGAAATGGCATCTGAACCAGTGCTGCGAAACATAAATAGCCCAGGTTCGAATCAAAATGCTTCCCGACCTTTACCAGAAAAGAAGCTTGGTTCAACGAGTGGCGGCTTAGCTAGTACAGTGACCAGAATTAAGTGCTATATTTGTGGGGAACTGCGTTTTGAATGTAAAAAACAAACAGGTGATTTAAAATGCAATTTTTGTAAAAAGCTGGGCCACTTAAAGCTTGCGTGTCGGTCAAAACAGAGTACAAGTGCAAAGGTCGAGAAGGATTCTGAGGTGAAACGGATAAGAACATCTTGCAACAAAGATAAGATTTGTAAAGAGGTCAGTGTAAACAACGTTACGTGTAAAGCTTATATTGACATGGGAAGCGATTGTTCGTTGATTACAAGTACATGAATTAAATCTAATTCCGTTTAAACTAAGCAACATTGTTGTTATGACGGGTTTTAATTATGAGTCAAGTTACTGAGGCAGTTTCGGTATTTCTTAAAGTTGATACTGTGGAATTTGTAGTCAAATTTTATATAATAAGTTCTTAGACTGACTTGTTAGAACGGATATTGTCCAATTATGCACAATGTATTCCTAATGATCTTTTTACTCTGGGTGAAACATCTTGTGTAGAACTGAACATAGAGTTGACAACAAATAAACCAAGATATCAACGCCCGTTTCGAATGTCAGAATCTGAAAATCAGATTACGCCACATGATTGACGAATTGTTAGATGCAGGTATAGTTCGGGAAAGTAATTCGCCATATGCAAGTCCCGTACTTCTGGTAGATAAACCGAATGGTCAAAAGAGATTATGTGTTGACTATCGGTCTTTAAATAAAGTGACAGTTCAAGAGAAATATCCGATGCCGTTAGTTGAAGAGCTAATTGATAGGCTAAAGGATTGCAAATGTCTTACGTCTTTAGATCTGTAAAATGGTTTTTACCAAATTAAAATTAATGAGGGATCCATCCTAAAAACGGCGTTCATCACATCCGATGGACACTATGAGTTTTTACGAATGCCTTTTGGTTTATGTAACGGACCATCTGTTTCAAAGATTAATGAACACTGTATTGGGAAAGCTTCGTTTTGATCGTGTTATTTAATATATGGATGACCTTCTGTTAGCAACTGGGACCTTAGAGGAAAATATTAAATGTTTGGAGCTAGTCTTAGGAGTACTAAAAGAAAACCGGTTAACTTGGATAAATGTAACTTTTTTTCAAAGTTCAGTAAACTTTTTGGGGTAAGAAATTAAAGAAGATGGGATTCGCCCAGGAAGCAAAAAAAAAATTGGAGGCAATAATAAAAAGTTCCCTCCTACCAATATTCATCAACTTCTTCAATTTTTGGGAATAATTAACTACTTCAGAAAGTTTATACGAGGTTGCGCTGTTCTATGCAAGACTTTAACAAAATTATTGAAAATAAGAGGCTTTGTGGGTGTGGAGTTCTGAACAATCACAAGCTTTTGAAATGTTAAAGACGGCTTTGTCGAAGATTTCACTGACCATATTAGATCCAAAAATAACAGTTATAATGTATACAGACGCTAGCCGTGATGGCCTATTTTGGACTTTAGTACAAGTTACGGAAAATGGCGAGAAACCTATTTATTTTTACAGTCGTCAAACAAGTGTAGAGAAAAAAAAAGTATCACTCTCGTTTCAGCTGGAATTTTTAGCTATCACAGTAAGACTGCAGAAATTCAGACACTATCAGTTGGGTTTGGGAATAACTTTAAAAATTATAAAAGACTGCGATGCTGTCAGATATTCTATTAACAAAAAATAAATAAATGCACGAATAGGTAGATGGGTGTTGCAAACACAGGAATTTACATTCGATGTAGCACATCGGCTGGGAACACAGATGCCGCATGTCAATGCTTAAAGCAGAAATCCAGTCTGTAAATTACCTGTCACAAATGAAAGTAAAAGTCTGTCACAGTTACTGAGTGAGATTGGTTCTGTACAGTTGCAAGATCCTAGTATTTGTGCTTCGAAAGAGATATTAGAGTCAGGAGATGCCGAAGCATATAAGCAAATATTTAAAAATTACGAACTGCTGGGCAACAAAGTATATCGTAGAACATAGTAGCTGTTGTTGTATAGTTCGACGCTGGTTGGTACCGAAATAATGTATATGGCAAACACTAAGGCTAAAACACGATGATGTGGGACATTTTGCAGTAGACAAGACCCTCGAAAAAGTTAAAAACAACTGGTTCTGGTTTCCTCGCATGAAAAAAAGTTTTTTCAAAGTATGTAAAAAAATGTCTAAACTGTATTTATTACAAAAACCTCCATGGTAAAAAGCCAGGTAAACTGTTTTCTATACCAAAATATGCGATGCAGGTATATAGTGCATTTACATCTAAGTCATTTGTTAAATATTGCAATGACAAAAATATTAGGCAACATGTTGCTACGGCGATGACAAGATCTAATGGACAAGTAGAACGTTACAATGCGACAATTTTGGAAGCCTTACGCAGCATGGGTGCAAACACTGACTACAATCAATGGGATAAACACATTGTTAAAATTCGGCAGGGCATTAATAGCACTGTTAATAAGACCAGATCAGAATTACCTAGCGAAGTCTTTTTTGGATACAGACTACAAATGGATTCTGATAAGGTTATCGCAGACAATTAACAACAATCCGTAGATGTGACAGTACTTCGAAAAGCTGTTGATGATAAAATTCAAAGGAGAGCGGAAAAACAAAATCAAAGTTTTGATGCGAAAAGGAAAGCTGCTTATAAATTCAAAGTAGGCGATTTAGTAGTTATAAAGATACCAAGCCAATCTAATGATGGTCAGAACTTGAAATTGTTACCAGTAGTTAAAAGCCCTTTTGAAGAGACACAGATTTTAAGCCATGACATATATAAAGTAACAGACATGCGAGGCGCAGAGAGGACATGTAGATGCTATGAACGTGTCACCTGCGTATAAAACATGAAGCCATGGATAACCATTGGTAATAATTGTGGTAGTGTAATAATAAAACAGGCCGTGCTCGGATGTTGTCGGGTACTTACTATTTTATTAGCTACATAAAACACTTTCGTTGAGTTGTATAAAGACAAGTATGTCATTGAAAGGTGATCATAGTATAATTTTGTGGTCTGATGCACAGGCTTCAAACACTATTGGCATAGCATTATACTTTTTTATGAAAAGTAATGTTCATAATCAAAGTACTGGAAAAGCAAAGGGTAGAAAGATTCTATACGGCTGGCCGCTGATGGAACAGCAAATATAGAATCTGGTTAAATGTTAAATGGCTGGCCGTCGATGGAATAGCCAAGGGTAAGAAGATTCTATACGGCTGGCTGCTGAAGGAACAGCAAATATAGAATCTGGTTAAATGTTAAATGGCTGGCCGTCGATGGAATAGCCAAGGGTAAGAAGATTCTATACGGCTGGCTGCTGAAGGAACAGCAAATATAGAATCTGGTTAAATGTTAAAAGGCTGGCCGTCGATGGAATAGCCAAGGGTAAGAAGATTCTATACGGCTGGCTGCTGAAGGAACAGCAAATATAGAATCTGGTTAAATGTTACATGGCTGGCCGTCGATGGAATAGCCAAGGGTAAGAAGATTCTATACGGCTGGCTGCTGAAGGAACAGCAAATATAGAATCTGGTTAAATGTTACATGGCTGGCCGTCGATGGAATAGCCAAGGGTAAGAAGATTCTATACGGCTGGCCGCTGATGGGACAGCAAATATAGAATCTGGTAAAATGTTACATGGCTGGTCGTCGATGGAATAGCCAAGGGTAAGAAGATTCGAAAGGTAAAATTAGTGAAGCTATGTTAACATCAAGGAGTCCAAAGCTAATGGTCACCTGAGCAACCTGACCATTGATGGAACACGTAGTTTAGATGTCCAAGTGTTTTTTTTAATATAATGATTGAAAAGAAGATGTATATCTGGGAAGACTTTACTGAAATAAAATATTGTCAGATAACACCATAACAGTTTGTTTGTTTGTTTGCCGCCGATGGAAAAACAAATCAAGAACAAAACATGGACACATTATAATTGATCGTTGACGAATAACATTTTAAAACATGGTTTCTGTTCTCAGCTGATGCACCAGACCTAACACATGCGAGGGCGCATGCGTATGCAGGACGGCCGGATGTTGTCGCCCTAAAGAACTAGTACCTGTGTTACAGTGTAGTTAAGCTGAGTGGCAAAATATATCATTATAATAGAGGACTTGTTTTACAATGTAGTCTAGCTTAGTTGCAAAATAGGGCTTTACAATGTAATAATGAGCTTAGGTGGCCCAAAATAACGTATGTGCTTAGAAAGGGGGGTTGGGAGGAAGTTATAGGCAATCATAGGAAAAGGCAGTCGCGGAGAGACCTCTTAGCGAGTGCCTTCGAACTATAACAGAATTGTGAAATTACGATACTGTGTTATAAAATCTGTGACAATTGTGAATAAGTACTTTTAATAAACTTATATTACCGGACTACTTCTTTGATTGATTTACACGTTTGACCACTATCTCGCCTGATGGTAAGCGATGATGTGGTCTACGGTGAAGCACGCTTGCCTAGATGTAATCTATTCAATCTTGACTTAAACTAAATAAGGACTAACTGGTAACTGAAGAAGGAGTTATAAAATCCAACTTCGCAACTGAAGTTTGAAAAATATTATCTATTTGAGTACCACCGCGGGTGCGAATTGCGAAAGGAGCCGATTCAAGCGCACGTTAGAGCCACGGGGAATGGTATAGTTCGTTCCAGGATCCTTGCGTGCACGCTCCTTGTTTATTTCTCTTTCGGCATTAGAAAAAAATCGTATGTATTCACCTCTAATCTCCTCTAATACCGCAGATTAGAGGTGAATCCTCTAATCTGCGGTATTCACTATTTCATTCTGGAAAGTTTTACGCTACTCAATTAGTGATGAAGCTGGGTCGAATATTGACTTCATAGAAGGATATCGACAAAAGAAATTAAGTAATTTGCTTGGAAATCGAATCTAATTTGACTTTACTTTTACGTGTTATTTATAAAATGTCGAAAATACTTCTGCACTAACACAAAATAGACTCCATCGTGCGCATGCGCCGTATTGACTACGGACTGGTACTGCCAACGACTCCGGCCACTCCAATGTGTTATTCGAGCTTAAACATTATTAATGTAGAAATCATTATTATTAAGAATGTTATGATTTTATTTTTGTATATTTTTACATGGATCATAAGCATATATTTACTATCTGTTTTACACAACTAACAACTTTATTTAAGTAATTTTTCAATGGCATTTGTACAAAAATTTTACTGTGCCAAGTACATTTTATAAGTTGGTCGACTATTACTCGTAAACTTGTAAAGCCTGTTATGATTTCATTTTTGTATATTCTAACATGATTAGTAAGCATTATATTTACTCTGTTTTAGACAGCTATCAACTTTATTTAAGTAATTGTTCAATGGCATTTGTACAAAATTTTTATTGTTCCAAGTACATATTATAAGTTGGTCGATTATTACTCGTAAACTTGTAAAGCTTTGTTATCCGTGATAATTTTCCTTTTAATTTCGTTATATTTACTACTGCCGTGAATTTTTTCACATAGCCAAGAGCACCCACTTCGCTGGCAGGGGGGGGGGACACTTGACTCTAACATAAATTTGCAACTTAAAGCTTAATTTTGCGCAAAAGAATCTCTGAATCGAAAAATGGTTTTAACAAACCTATAATATTTTTGAATGGCCTATCCAACGATACCCCACACCATGGGATAGATGAGAAAAAAAAAATACATCCCCACTTTACGTCTATGGGAGGTACCCGAAAAAAAATTATATCTCATGATTTTATGTTACCACTTTGTCGGAATTATTAATATGTTTATACATGCCAAATTATAGCTTTCTAATACTTAGACTCTCTGAGCTAAGCTGCGGACGGACAGACGGACAGAGCGAAACTATAAGGGTTCCTTGTTGACTTCGGAACCCTAAAAAGGGTCTTCACAAACAATATATAAGCGAAAAAAAAAACCTCCTTACATGATTGTGCATTATGTTAAATTAGTCACTGTATATTGATGTCGAGATAAATAAAGAATTTATTATTATTATTATTCCTCACAATCAAAGTGATATGAACGAAAAGGGAGTGAATAATAACATGGCGGTTGACAGGAGACAATGGAAGAAGAAAATGTGTTGGGCCGACCATAAGCAACAAGTGTTAAGGGCAGAACGATGATGATGATTTTGCCTCAAATCTATAAATGGCTATAAGAGTAGAGTAAGACAAAAGAAACGAAGGATGTACTGTGTAAAAGAAGAAATTACTAAATAGGAATGAGAGATGATGACTAACAAATAAGTAGGTATATGGAAGAAAATACAAGTTGCGCCAACTCCAAATAAATTTCTATTATGAGAGTACGATGAGTTTTAACGAAGACAACATCAAAAGCCAAAACGGAAAAATGGAGTGAATAGGATACAGGGGTCCTTTTGCCTTTGACGTTTCCTTTTCAGTTGTCACTGGAAACAACGATTCAAGATAATGACACTAATGGTGGCATAAGTGTCAAGCTATATTGGGATATCTATTCAGCTTATGGTCGTGTTGAATCGTAAAATAGCCGTAATTTTGTATCTAGTGATGCTGCTTCTGTAATTGCATTTACTTGACGTTAGTTAAATCTAGCGTTAAATTCATGCATACTGCGTCAATAGGTTTATGGGTGCCTACTTAGATTCAATTAACTTTAATACCCATTCTTTTAGTATCTGCTAACGAGAATATTCTCTCAGTTTGCACAAATGATCTACCTGAAGTGGAAATTTGTTTTTTTCCTACTCATCCGTTATTCTTTTCTGATTAATTTCGTTGAGGGATCCATGACAGTTAAATTCATTCTCCGGGACTTTGTCGAGCTTCATTGCCTCGGCGCTTTTCTGGTGGTAACGTAATTGCAATTTCACTTAGTAAAAATCTTATATCGTTTTGATGTAAATCGAATCGCATCGAGCTATCAGGAAGGTTGCTAAGTTTTTCTTTGGGTCTAACTGCTAACAAACTTTTGGTTAGATCTTCTTCTTCTTTTTACCCGACTGCGCGACGCAAAAGAGGAAATGGCGGATTTTGGATGCCATATTGTGAGTCTACATTTTTTTCTTCTTCCAAACCCATCGTGTGGTGGTGTAGTGTGGTTTTAGGAGGTGATTACCAAAAGGATAAATATGGTTTTGGTCAGTCAGTTCGCGATAATCGCTATCCTCCAACTGCACAGCATAATTTTTTTCTTGCTTACGTCATTTTAGTTTGCTTCTTAAGCAGTCCGGTTTCTTGATTTTTTAAGTTAACTTTTTTTTCGCACTCATATTTGATAAGAGCTAAACACCCAATGACAAATTCTATCATAATGTTTCACTTTTTTAACCCGGTAGGTAGTACGTGCCCGTAGGATATTTACTTATACGCAGTAAAACCATGGAAGCTAGGTGAAACTATATAGCTTGCAATAAAGAAGATATGAATTAAACAACATCTCAAAACGTCCTCGATCACGCCCTAAATATACAATTCAACACAGAATTAAATATAGAACCAGCGAACACTAGAACTCCAAACAACTTCGTTTAAACGGAAGACCAAGATTTGCTGATTAACAAAGTCAATTATCGAAGACATTTCGCACTCGTGCACTAACAACTAACACGAGGTTCTGTTAACACAAACGTCAGAAACAAATATCATGCTAATCGATGCGCTCAAAGGAAAATGGAAGCTGGTTCCAAGCAAAGACATAAATCTTACTAGATGACGCGAATGTATTGTACTACTACTACTTACACATACGTACTTCGCGTGTCATTAAAAACAAAATACTACAAAGTGAAAAATAACATTCTTTTCCGAAGTTGGTGTCTTTGGTATCTATTGTTTTCCATTTTTCGACACCGGATATCAACTAAAATAGAGAAACAGCAGTTGCAGTTTTTAAAAAAAGAGTGAAAGAGCATTATATTTCCATTCCGTCTTAGTTGCATATAATTATGTATTATTATATTTAAGTATTTATGCTATTAGTTAGAATTTATTATTGTAATATTTATTTTATTAATATGCAAGTATATAAGAGTATATATTAATTATCTATACAGTATTCTTCTTTATTGTGAATTGTTTAATATATTTTTCTTTTTATTGCCCGCTACACACGGTGTCTACATATCTTTTTTTGCAACTCTCCCTAGCAAGTATGCTGGAAGAGATTTCGTTATAAATAAGCATACCTTTTTACCTATTTTCTGTCCTTATGCTTGTCTATTTATTATGTGTCTGTACATTAATGGTTAAATAAATAAATAAAATGTAGCAAAATGCCTAATGACATAATTATGCCGTGAAATACTCTACAAAAAAAGTTGGCCGAGCGACAATGGAAATATTTTATTTCTTCGGTAAGAAAAGGTATGAAATTGTATATGAAAAAGTGGCACGCTTGGTTTTCATACTGGAGGGACTTGCCTTATCTAGTTAGATTTATGTCTACGAACAACCACAACATGTTAAGAAAAATCAAGATGGTAGTTAGGTATTAATCTGTGGCTTGACTATTGGTTGGACCTATAAGTATCAACTTGCATTTAATAGAATGGGGTTATATTCTTTGAAATGTGGCGTAAATTCTTAAGAGTCTGATCAAGTTTCTAGTCAGTATTATTATTGCTCTAAATGGCCAAAATAACCACACTAAAAAAAAAACTTCAAAGTCAAAAACCTGAGGAGGAAAACCAGTTTAAAAAAAATCGTATCGCAGTTGCAATCTGTCAAAAACATCGCTAATTTCCCTCCATTTTCACAAGTTTTTGATATTGATGGTCGCTTTAATGATATTGTGGCTTGTATTGTGCTATGTAAACGAATTGGCCTTCAGATCATCTGTCTGAGGCTCTGCCGTAATCATGCATAAAAGTAGTAGCCTGATCAAGTTTCCAACCAGTAGGTAAATCAAGTTACCAGAATAACCAACAACCTTAACATGACCAGAGAATTTGGGTATGTCCCCAGACTAGTGCTTTTATTCAAAACAAACTAAATCTACACAATTACAGCTTGAATGAATGTACTCGCATTGCATAAACAACATACCGTTATACACGTGTCTCAAAAGTTCTCACAGAAACATACCTACCCACCCACGCGAAGCTATCCATCTCCTACTTTAGCCACCCACTCCTCGCACATCCAGATCGCGTCGAATGAGACGGCTCAAGTGTTTGTCTCCGATTAGATAGCAGTTATCACGATAAACAAACTGTTTTGCATATGGCAGACTAACCGCAAATACTGTGTTGAAAGGTAGGTTTGTAAGATGTCTGCCAATTATATTTTTACTAGAATATCACTAATGGCTGCTGATATACTGGCGAATCCTCTCGCTAATCTTAAGTTTCTCAAAAATTTTAAGTTAATATTTTGTCCGACCAGAATTTTGGCATTTGGTCAGCTCTGCCGTTGGCGTCGTGCGTCTTTCACACAGCTAGCACCTGGTAACTCTGATTCTAACTGTCTAATGCTTTCAACATAACGACTCAAACCCCCGTCAAACTCTAGGTACTTTAGCCTGAAAACCTGTGTGAATTTGGCATTAGGTTTCATACGTGCTTGACTGAAAATACTTAATTATAATACCAGGTCCAAAATTTCCAGGTAGCTTTAATTAAACTTGTATTTTTATTGATGCCAAATATTTTTTTTAATAAGAAAATGTAAATGTAACTATATATTACCAAAGAAAATAAAAGTATGACAGGCGACACGCGCAGAAAAATAACCTAGATTTTAGCTCAAGTTAAAACCTAACAAATACAACATATCCTTGTATAAACAAAGTAATTCTTATCAATATACACTTTAGGTATATTTCTTTGTTGAACTTGGGTTATATAACGACACATTCATTCGCAATGTCAATGTTTATGTACTGATAAGAACTTAGGTACAGCGGAGGAGTACGGTCCCGAGCATAAAATAATATGTGACAGACAGCTACACAAAGTTTTAAAACCGACTAGTCGAGCCGAATAGTCGGGCCGACTAGTCGGCTGTAAAACTTTGTGGTCGGCGCTCAAGTGGCCTAGAAGTTGGTAGACCAAACGCCGACTAAGGCCCGTTGTACACCCTTAGCCTACCTACCCACACCTCATTTATTGTCACACTCACCTTATTTATTCTTATGCAGTGTACATGTATTTTTTATTATTTGTAATATACACATACTACATACACATCTATTTTTATATTATATATAAGTAAGTACTTGTTTCACATACACATTTAGTTAATATAAACCTGTTTTACATCCGTCACGTCGTCGCTCACAGGTCCAGTTGAAAACCAGCGTCGGGCACTAGTTGCCCGATTTTTTGCTGAACTGGTCCTATTTGACGCAGCCGTGGGTCACACAATGTTACTTTTATATTGTTTTCTCTCTTTAATATGATTGTTGTTTAGTCTAAGTTGTCTTGTCGCTTGCTCTGGCTTGTGTCAAATAAATGTGTTTTCTTTCTTCTTTTACACGCTAAGAAAATTCACCTAGTTATCATTGTACACGACAAGAATTTTGTTGGACCTAGGCACAAATTTTGTGTATCGCAGACAAGATTTTTTCTTGTTCTGTTTCGTGGCAGTGTACACAATTTGTGTGTAAAAACGACACGTATTTTTGCGTAGGCCCGGTGAATTTTCTTAGCGTGTAGGTTAGTCGGCTTTTCCGTCAGTTCATCTTATATTTTCTTTAATATATTTTAGTTTTAAAGTGTTGACGATTCGTTAACTAAATTACAATTTGTAGTTTGTTTGTACGCACTATTCTTATCTCCTTGTAGCTCAGTCGGCATCTTTTCCTGACTAATTGCCGACTCCAAAAATGTGGCCGGCTTTCCCAAATAGTCGGTCCATCTCTAGTATTTTCTTGAAGTTGTAATCGTTACTAAACCAGTTTATTTTTTGTAAGAGTAAAATATTTCTGCTTGCGACTGTACAAATAAAAAAAAGTTTATTAAAAAAATCAAAATACCCGACTGCTTAAAAAGCGAACTAAAAAGACGTAAACAAGAAGAAAATCATGCTGTGCAGTCGGAGGATACATATTCGCGAGCTGGCTGACCAAAACCAGATGTATCCTCCGACTGCACAGCATGATTTTCTTCTTGTTTACGTCTTTTTAGTTCGCTTTTTAAGCAGTCGGGTATTTTGATTTTTTTAATAAACTTTTTTATTTATAACTTTTTAGTTAACATTTTTTTCGAATTAGGTACATTTAAATATATAAGTGTTATATATTTTTGAAATCACCTCTTGAAACCCTTTATTTTGATACCCCACACGATGGGTTTGGAAGAAAAAATAAAATTGGCCCCCCACAATATGGCGTCCAAAAGCCGCCATTTTTCTATTTTCCAATTTTAATGTAGCCTATGACACTCGCAAGGTTAAGACGAATCGATTGACGTATGAATCATCAAAATCGGTCAACGCGTTTGGTCTCTGGAACGCCACATAGGAACAAACATACATACATACATACATACATACATATATACATACATACATACATACATAGACTGATAAACACATTACCCTCCTTCGGCAGTCGGGTAACAACTTAGGAAAATCGGGGCAGTATATGGGCGCGACAAGTAAATAGGCAAATATGAGCTGTTTCATATTGTGTGGTTAGAAAATGTTATATTATTTACTGACCTATGTATATCTGCGCACGTTACTTGGTCAAACAGCTAAGTAAATAGCAAAAATATTCTGAAGGCCAACATAAAAATAGTTTACAGTGTTACAGGCTGCGTGTGTTGATTGGCTTTCTCACACATTCTTCTTCATAGAAGAAATCTTACCGTAAGTGAGTTTATTGTGCTTAAACTTTGGGACAGACAATGACGCCCTAGAAGTCCTACAACATTGGTCACATTTCCACACCACCATAAGGTAGGCGATGTGGGGTATTTGGCCAAAGCGCGTGTTGACTCGACTTTGCAACGCTCGTACTCTAAAACTATTCCCATTACAAAAAAGGCCATTACTTACAGTATAGAGAATGCCTTTAAGTTTAATTTATTATAAGTCATTTTATCGTAAAATGAGCGGGAAAGGAGGTATTATCAAAATCTGTTTTCAGGCGCCATTTTTCCAATATGGCGCCGCCGCCGCCGTCGCCAACGGCAAAGATAGAATTCGGCAAGAGCACGTCAAAATCTAAATCCCCAATTACCAAAACCTTTCCAGGTCTATTTTTAAGCACCAAATGACTGTTCTATGTATGTTTAGGTTTAATTTAGGTATTCTATCCCTGTCGCCTATAATTATTATATCCTTTTTTTAGGGATTGGTTTCCACAGGCTGTTATAATCATGAAGTTTATAATGCAATTACTTACTGAGTTATGGAGGTCTGAAAGGCATTTATGGCAATACTGACATTCAGGTCCTTTTAATGTAAATGGCCACGTAAAAATCATCTTAAAATATACAGAACTAAAGTCGATATTTGAGTTGGTGGTGATGGATTGAAGAGATCCCGAATTATAGGCAAATTGATTGACATGCACATAAAACAGGCAGTTATTATCAGACCACACGTTACACACTTCACTAATCTCGATAAATAGCCGAATTTAGATATATCTAGTATCGACTAAAAGTATCTAAATTGTTACGATAATAGAATTACGATAAGATTAAACAAATGTTAGATGTTATTTTGGTTTCAAAGAAGCGTGAAGTAAGCGATTCAATTATGTAATACAGGAATCACGTGAGGTGATAGAGCAAATATTCAGCTTGTTAATTCTTAGATCTGATTCGATTCCTTGACTTCTTTAGCAAGAATTCTTGCAATTTTGATTCATATTTATAGTCAGTAATAAAAAAGTGATAAATGACCTTTGCGATTTCCATTACCATTTTACCAAAAATAAGTGCCTTGTTTCGATGTTTAAGTGCCAAAATGATAGCGTTAATGTGTAGTGTTGCTTAGAATTTATAATAAATACAACTTAAATGTAAAGCTTTTAATCATTTTTAACACCAATCCAAAGAAATATTAGTTTTAAACCAGCTAAACAAATAAAAACTAACCACAACAACGACGCAAAACAATTATTTTACGATGTTATTTGAAACATATGTTTTAAAAATAATGTAACATGGTTTAAATATTCAAACCATAAACAAAAACAAATTAACCACAACACAATTTATTATGTCACTTAAAAAATAAAGCATTAACTCTAGGCGTTCTCAATTCAAATAGCCAATAAAAATCCAGTAACCTGATAAACTGAACGCAACTTTAGCACGTGCCAGTAACGAAGTGTAAATCACAACACTATTTTTTGAACGCGACGCTGGTCGTCACGATTCGCGATCCGGCTCGAAAATAAAACGAGAATTAGTCGACCTTGATCGCTATTAGAACACACACTTGTATATACAAGTTGTATAATATTATGTTCACGATTAACTAAGTGTTATAGTCATAAAATGGTTTATTCTTTTAATTCTTTACCTTGCTTTGCTACTGGCGTTTAGAATGAAGAAAACGACTGGAGATGACCATATGAAAAATGTGCCGTGTCTAATAAATAAGCCTAATTGTCTATGACACTTTAAAAGTCGGAAACGAAGAATTTTGTTTGTTTGTTGCAGTCCCGTACTAAGACTAACCCACCACGTGTTCAACTGTACCAAGAAGAATTTTGTCTATCGTTTCTTCTCTTTTATGCTTTTAACATACACATTTTTTTCCAATTTACTTTGACCACTATCTCATTGGCTGAACAGTCAACATCGGCTTTGCTTACCATATGAAAATATAAAATGGAATAGAGTACAAAAACGCTGTCCACACATTTCCGAGTTCCCGTCCGTGACGGAATACTTAGTACATACTATTTGTATGAACGAGCCGGATCCCCCTGATACGGAGAAGTTCGTACAAATCGTATGTAACCGATTCCTGCCGTGTTCCGTCAGGGACGGGAACCCGGAAATGTGTGGACAGCGCTTAAATTGTGTGAAGTGAATGTTATGAAGAGAGAGAAGGCGACGGAAAATAAAAGAAGAAAACTGCTCCGGCCGACTCCAAATAAATTGGTTTAGGGGCAAGAGATTTTTGAGGAAATTCAGTTGTCTTGAAATTTTGTTTAATATCTCTATATTGCTTTCGCCTATTTTCATTAGTTGACTCACACTGGTTCAGTGCCTTGCCTATTGTATAATCAAACAGCTGAAAGTGCTGAAACACTCGTGGGTGTTTTCATGTTTTGTTTAACAATCGCAAAAATTCCACACACACACGGTATCACACGTGCTTTCTTCGTGTTTTGTACACATCAATTCTTATCGAGTAAAACTTGCTTCTTTTTTTAAATTATCATCGCTATCAGTTCCAGATTTGAATCTCTGTTGTATTTTCTACATAATCAAAGAGTATAAAGTACACTGTTCAAGGCAAAGGCATTCAGATACACAGCCTGAAGTGAACATTGACATTCCCCCTCTTGGAATCACAACAAAACACTTCACGATGACATCATAGGTAACTATTGATCGTATATCAGGCACAACACGTGTTGAGGCAGAACACAACACAACCACTGCTTGTTGAGCGTTTAAAAATAAAAATAATAAATGCTTTATCGCCTTCGCGAAGACGTAAGTCGGGTTAGTGGGATACGATACGAGACCTTGAAAGCGAACATGCTTTGAACACGCCTAGAATAATTTAGGTATGTTATAGCTAAACTGGTAAAAAGATCTGCAGCAAATAAACAAGAAACAAATTCTAAACAGAATAAGTTTTAAATGTAGGTAATAGATTACGAAGCGGATCTGAATAAAATACTATATTATTATAAATATATACCTACTGCCAAAATTTGTTACAAGCCGTTTACATATTCGAATTTCAACACGATTAACACCCGAAAGGGCTAAAAATTTTCAAAACACTCTGGAATGGCTGTCAATTTTCTTCTATCTTCCGAAGGTCAATTTATTTTATCAAGACCAGAAACTGTTTCTGATTCATTTCTGAAACAGTGTTTGAGGCAAAGAAACACAATGTTATACAGCCAGTTAAAAAATTACTTATCAAAATATTTACGAAACCTTAGATTATTTTTTTTATATTTAGTGTCTTCTTAGAACCATATCTAAATCTTATAAGACTACAAGGAAGATATTTCCATTATTTTTTATTCACGTACATTTTGAGGAAAATTTGTAATCCGATTAATTATCTAACAAAGTATAATTTATGTTTTGTTTACGTTGTTATGTTCATGTTTTTATAATTTTTGTTATTATAAGTTTACCTGAATGTTTATAACCTAAAACCATGTTTTATTTCCGATATTTTTCGGTTCAAATCTTTTGATACATAATCCATACTTCCATACTATTAATGTTATAATTGCAAAAGTAAGTCTTCTGTTTGGTACGTTGTCATGCTTAAGCCGCTGAAACTACTTTGATATAAAGATAGATAGATTGTGTTGAGAAGGACATAGGAAACTTTTTATCCCAGGAGTACTTACTTTCCTTTGGTATAATTTACAACTACCTTACGGTAAAGCCACTGAAAGAAACTAGTCTCTTTGTTTAAATAAAGAAACAACTGTTTTGTCAAGCCTAGTGTATTAAATGATTTGTAACGTTATATAGTGCGTTGCGGTTTGTGCGTTGTTTGCTGTCTTTTATTCAATGTTCATGGATGAGTCACCGATTTAAATTCAAAAAGTGTTACAATTGTGTTTCAGGAATCAGTAAACCAAATTATTATGTAGATTGGAGCAGAGTTTATTTAGTAACGCCCGCTCGCGTGGTGTTCGCGCTCTGAAACGTCCAGCGCACACAAAGTGTGCGTAAGCTAGTGTTGTTTCTATTGTGTCTGCTTATAAACGTTCAACGGGTTAAGTAATAAACTGGAGACTAACCCCCGATTTCTGAATTAAGAATTTGTAGTTGAGTATTTGGCAAACACTACTTACTCTACTAGCCTGAAAACCTGTTAAATTTTGGCCTTAAAGTAGGTTTTATCACGTCTTAACTTCAAATACTGGCCCTAACTGTATGTAACTTTCATGATAATATTGGCCACATACAAAATTCTCTATTAATCACAATAGATATTATTTCGAACAAGTCAGAAATTCGAACAAGTCAGATGTTCTTTACTATTCGCGATAACCTTGAAATTTAAACGCGGTATTTATGCGGAACACGTGGCTCATAGTCTTTATTGCTCTGTTGACTATGGCAACAATGGCCGCCAGCGCCATTTGAAAAACGAACGTTTGAACTTTTTGCAAATCCTCCGTTGTTTTCGTTTGTTTATGTAAACATTGGTTGCATATTCCAAACTTACGTAAATATGACTTGTAAAATACTCATATTTTACCATGACAATGACTTGTAATGCCAACGCCTACGCAATGACGTCAAAATGGTTTCAACACAAACAGAATTACGAGTAGAACAATCCATAAGACTATTTTGGAAGAAAAGAAATAAAGTACTACTCGTACAAAGTTTGATATCTAACCTAAATGAACGACAACTGAGTTACTTTAGGCTCTAGTTAGACTAGACAAAGTGGCAAAAAATAAGGGCGTGACACGCACTGCCAAAATGACACATGGTTAATATTTACAATTTTATTTATTTTTTGTTTATGGTCTTTTATAATCGACATGCGTATGACAGTCCCATCATACCCTAAACTAAATATACATTATGTACCTATTATTTATTAGATTTGGGTCATGATTTACACTTTCGCATTTCAATTTGAATCGCTCAAAGAATGTCCCTTTTTCTAGGCCTACCGACATTCGTCGTTCGGATCCCAAGGGCTTCCGTCGTTTACATTCTTAACTCAATCGATAAATTATTACAAGACATATGGTACAGAGTCAGACTTTAAAAAAACGCGTTATTTTTGTGTAAACTTCGCGTGATGGCCACCGTATCGTATTAATAGTAATGTTAATCAGTCTTTACACAAGGCAGCTGTTGTTTGTAATCCAAAGTAAATGTAGGAAGTTTCCACTGGAATCGATAATGTTGATCGCAAAACAGACTTTTTGCGAATATGATCGTAAACCTTGAACTGATTAACTAGCATTAGTCATTTGAATAAGCATAAGTTTTAGGAAACAATCTTCATATATCAAATTAGAAGTAAAGTATATATAGTTTGTATATTTGTAGCAAATAATCTCTGGAAGAACTTACTGATCCGATTAATAAAATTATTTTATTGAGAGAAAACTGCACTATATTTGAGTAAAATAGACAAAAATGCAAGTATGATTCCTGTCCTGTGCGTTAGACTACGTCACTACGGGAGCGAAGCCACAAAAAACTAGTTGGTATATATTTTTTATATCTTAAATCCCTGAGCAAAGGCAACTTTTTCTTAATTATCAAGTTTATCAACTATTTTACATAATTAAGTAAATTATGATTATCACACAAACTTTACGTAACATGATAACGACCGAGACCCACAAACGTGTAGAATAAATAAATTAACAGTACGAAAAATGAATGGAATGGAAAACAAACCGGTTTAATCAATTTGGCCAATTTAGATAGTGGGGTCGTTTCGGAGCGATGACCAAATGTTCATAATAACATTTTCATGAACTGTTTGTTTAGCCATGACATTTTGTTATTCAGCCTACTAATTTCGCATTGTTTATGGTTAGGAAGAAGTGATAATGCGTCAGTATGGAAAAATCTAATACCTTTATACGAGCAATTCTTGTAATGTATACAAGAATTGCTCGTATAAAGGTATTAGATTTTTATACCTATATATAATTTGAATCTCGGAAACGGCTGCAACGATTTACATGAAATTTTGTTAGCAGGGCGTTTCGGGGGCGATGAATCGATCTAGAAAGGTTTCATTTTTAGAAAACGTCGTTTTCTCTATTTTCAACCGAGCAGAGCCCGGTCGCCCAGGTACTATTGTAATAATAGAAGAAGTATGGTTATTTTTAAAGGATACAACAGTTAACGTCGATGGTTTAAGAGGATCAGAGAGAACTATGACACAGCACAAAATCGTATTCAGTGGAAAGAAACGATAAGGAAAGTCCAGGAGTAAAAGGAAGATATATTGAACTAATTGCCAATATTTATCTTCATCTAGAAGATAAACAATTGCTTTCTTCTTTACAGTTAACAGTTTCGTTTCTTTAACTACTATATGCTAGCAATAAGTCAAAAAGACTTAATCAGTACAAAATAGCAATTAATAAGCTATTGCAAAGATCCTATAACCAACCAACAACTGTACAAATCAGACAAACCACAAACAGTTACAAGAGGTACAAAACAAAACACACAAGTTCCTGCAAGTGACTGGAAAAAAACAAGATAATCCCAACGGAATAGATTTTCTACCTGAAGTAGATTGCTGGCTTTCAGGAACAACCTGTAGGTATTCTGTGCCTGCCTCGGGTAGATTACGTGAGATGAATCCGGAGGATGCAGCCAGTAAAGGTACCAACTCTACCCGTGTTTGTTAAGATTTTTTAACACACTTATCAGAAAATGTAAAGCTTAAGAGCACAAATAAAGTGCTAGTACATTTGAACAAAAGCGCCAACAACAAGATTAAAATGAGATTTTATTTTGACAGCAATAAAAAGTACTGGCATTATTACTACGCGCTATAGCATCGAAATAAAAAAAAGCTTAAATCAGCAGTCAATGAGGTAAAGAATTCAATTTTCGAACGTGCCTGGCCTGCTTACTTCATAGTGACGATCGATCTTTTGCATCGATTGAACTTTATGAGGTTCTTGAAAAACATTTTATTAGTGACAGTGATTGAAAACGAAAATTCCCTACTGTATGGGATTATCAAAGCGCTAGTGAAATGACAGTTCGAAACATTTCAACCATCGATAACGCTGATAGAATGGCTCTTTGTCTTAATATTTCATTCATTGCATAAAATGTCAAATTCGTTTACATTTAAATCAGAATGCAAAAGCACATCGCACTGAACAATTACCTTGTGAAAGCATTGCGAGTATTGCGGCTCTTCCTTTGTTTATTGTTCGATCAACTTAATGGACGTCAGCGATTCCAATGAATGCATATAGTAAATAAACGAAGGTATTCAATTAGCGGAGAATTCGTAACTAATTGGCGTAAGAGATTATTGAAATGCTTCCAATAAGGAGTAGTAGATAAACATTGTATTATGTATGTGTGTGTTCTTTATTTACGCTATTAAGTTGATTCATTGTCTACATTTTCATTATCATTTTCATTGATACCGCCTTAGGATAGATGTACGTCATGTAGATATGAGTACTATTTCTTTTTATATTTTAGAATGTTATAGTCATTAACTATCCTCTATATTTCTAAAATCTCAATACTCTATCTTTAGACAACTTTCGTTGATAGAGCTAATAACTTAACTGTATTTTTTTATGGCTGGCACCATATTTATAATAAAGCTTTCGGGTTATAATTTGATATTACATATTTTAGAAGCCACATGTTTTTGAAGCCACATATATCACGGGAATTTAACGCTATGATTTCGATTATTTATTTACCTATTTCACCCGACGTGACACATGTTTTTATTCTACTATTCTTACACTGTCGTTACAGTAGAATACTGTATGGTGTAGGTCTGTCTAAATATACTATTATGTACATTCAAAGTAAAACACATGTACCTATATAAAATATATTCCAACAAAATCGTAAAATACGCCGGATATAAAACCAGGTTATGAAACATTTCCAAGTTGCCAGCCCATTTATCAATATTGGCCATAAATACCGTTTTAATTTTAGTATCAAACCTTTTTCGAGTTTCAAGTAGGCGTATGAGTGGGTGAAACAAATAAAATTTGACTTAAACTTGTATTTGACGTAGCGTAGGTAAACAGCTAAGGTAAAAAAAAGATAAAGATGACTTAGAAGTATAAGCAGAAAACTAAACTGTAAGTGATGGTGATAAGGATGAGTTTACCAAAGTCGTTTTGTGCTCATAAGAGATAATACTAATAGGACTTGAAGTAATCCGTGTAATCCAGCGAACGACGTTCCAAAATAGAGTCAATATTGCTTTAGTCCAAAGCTTTTAATAAAACACTTGACATGACTTTGAACATGAACGCCATACCCACTACAATATATCTAAAGACGATGATAATAATTTCAAACCATTTCTCAAATAAGGAACCTACGCATCTACTGCGTATTTTACAAGGAAAAGCAAATAATGCAAACACCCTTCAATGAGATCTGCACCAAAAGGTTATATATACAGAACAAAAGTAAAACCAGGGTCAAGGTCAAGCCATTCAACTTTAGACCTTAAAGCTTAGCTCTTTGAGGTTGCCAGTTCAATGCCCTAAAATCTACATAGTACGTTTTGCTGACTCATTCATTCATAAAACAAAACCTGTTAGGCATTCTCTTCATGTCCCAAATAAAAATGTATATTCTTAGATCACATAAACATCATCTTTTATTACGTCTTTCATTAAATAAAGCATCTCTAAACTGGTTTCCATTTGGCTTGCGTAAGGAACGTTATCCTTTGTCCCCTTTGGATCAATATCCACCCGGGACTAGGCCACGATTACGTTCAGGGTCACTCTTGTTTTCTACACATCCCTTTCTATCCCATGCTTCCATCCTGCTTGCCCTTGACTACGTTCTCTTCATCCGGGAAACCACTTCCTCCTTTACGTTGTATTCCTTTGGTACTTGGTATTACAAATAAGTGCGCAGTTCTGCTCTTAAATAATGTTGCAATTTCGATGTTTACTTCTTAACCGTCAATATTGTACGGAAACTTAGTTACAGTTTTGTAACTACTAAGAATTTTGGAATCGGGTTTCATGTTTTGTATACCTTGTTATTCCTGAATGAAGGTTACATTCATAAAATAATATTTACTTGTCATATTTAACCTTAGGAATATTTGGAAGATAAGTATGTCCCTGATATTGCAGCTACAAAAAAAGTTTATCTAAAATGTAAACTGAGAAGATAGCGAAAGGACAAATTCAATCCGATTTGCAAGCCACGAATTACTTCATGAATTTTCAATATCATATAAGATATGCTTTAAGTAAGTCGTTAAAATCACAATAAATGAAGAATTGGAGATAAATAAGATATTTTACGATTTATCTTAAATTGAATTATTGAAAGGATTCTTGATAATGTGGCCAATATTATTGTGTCACGAGCAGCCTCCTCAGAATAACAAAGGAACGAAAGCTTTTATTTAATGTCAACGGACTATAAAAATGATATTTAATGAAAAAGGCTATATTGTGATTATTGGAAAGGGAAATTATTAATACTTTAATGAATGAAAGTCCTTCAGTTGCTCTCACAATTTCCTTTGAATTTTTTCCGGTATTGCTTAGTCGTTTTATTAATCCAATTTGTGAAATATAGAATTAAAAGCTTATCGTGTTAGGTTTTAGGTTCTTCCTTTGATTCAGACTAAAATTTAGACTTGTCATCTGTTTTATTTGGTCTTCAATTATATTTGTCTTTGTCGTACGTTCACTTTGCATCTTTTTAGATTCTCCTATAAGAACATGAGATAAAATGTCATGTTCGATTTGTTTATGCACGTTTCCAACGACAACTTTACACTAATTCCAGCATTATCTAAAAGCTTTATGACATTAAATCTGGAGCCTTTCCAAACGCAAGACTAATCGGGCCAAAGCATGAAATACGGGATGAGACGATAACTTTTGTGGGTTTTTTACGGTCAGTTTAGTTTTAACATCGTACCGACCGATACACGGAATTAGAACAGACAGATCTAAAATACAGCTAGAAGAATATATAGCAGGAAACTTGTAAGCAATACGCCGTTACAATATAAATAGTGGACAATATATCACTCGTTTGTATGCCAGGCCTGTTTTTATTTTTTAACGTGAAAATAAATAAAGCGGAAAACGGTATTTAGTTCGTACATGATACATGGTTTTTTTACTGCGGGGCTTAAAAAGATTCTCGTGTGAGTGACATAGTTACGATTCAATGAAAACATTAATATCACAACGTTCTAGATTTGTGATGAATGCAATGTGATATAACGAATCTGGAATAAGCTGAAATTAGATTTAGATTTATCAATGTAGAATCAGAAAACAATTTGAAAAATAGGAAATTAAAGCAATTAAAAGAAATGAAAAGTTTATGGAGTATAATGAGGACCATTTCTCAGCATTGCGACATGACTAAACCTAGAAATTCTTTAAGCTTCAGTTGCCATGGGATACTGTAGTAGTGTGTCTCCATTTTATATAACTAAAGTAACAAAGCCCAAAGGATCAAATAGTATAAATAAAACTAGGTCAAACCAATATTTGCTTCGATATTTTACTGTATTGATCGACAACAAAGTATGGTACTCACTGCTTTTAGAGACTAATAAATTGATGTGCCTACTTAGGTAACGGTGTACCTTTCGTGTCTCAAAGCCTGACATGGCCAAATATCGATCAAGCATTTCGTTGGTCTACAATCTAGATTACTTTGAAATAAAGGTGAGCTTAAGTTTGCTTATCAGGAAATATCTAGTGAAATAAGTTTTTGTTCTTCTCTTAGACTGACTTATAAGAATATAAATAAAAATACTCGTATTAACTATAACTTGTGTAATTAGGTATGTTTGGCAATACTTTCCACGAGTATTCAAAGTTCACTGTTCGCCCGATAACGCAAAAATGTATTGTAAATTTCAATTCATGTACCTATTCACGCTTAAGAATTTGTTACGTCTTTCTTCGTACAAAAATGCCACATTTTTTTCGATATCTTCAGATTGTTCTTTAGCGTTTAATACATTGCGTTTTGCACTGTTCGAAGTTTATAGTGAATCTTTCGTCAATCTAAAAAAGTTACTCTGATTCCCAGTAAAAGGCTAACACCGTTCTTCCATATAATATCGTCACGTGATCAAATTCTTCTTTATCATCAACTACTTTGTCTCCTGTGTTAATATATTGTGTCAAGTTAAAACTCCTCAACAATACATATGTGTCCGTCACACACGTCTTACACTATTCATCTAAAGGGCTTTCAGTACGTCTTTCTTCGTACAAAACTTTACGTTTTTCATTGTCTTACGTTTACTTTGCGTTTTACAATAAATATCTTCAGGTTCATCTTCATCATCCACTGCATTGTTTCTTTCGATAATATGTGTTAAGTTAATGGTCGGCCACATAACAAAGTTACTCTGATTCCCAGTGAAAGGCTGGCATCCGTCCATCTGGCGCCATCACTCGCTCGGGTGATTTTCCGCTTTCCCAAATTGGTTGAACGATTAATTTATAAACCAAACACACGCAGCGCTTTATGCTTTATTCTTGTTACCCATCGTTGCTTTGTGGGCTAGTTGCATTGTGTAACAGGGATATTAAATAATGTGATGTTATGTAATTTTTTTATGGTTTTGTAGCAAGAATTTCAGTTTATAAACTGGAGGAATATATCATTGGAACAGTACGTATGTAGATTGTTCCTGGCTTTTCGTAAATGGCGAGATCTAGGCTAGTTAATAATCTTCGAAAATGTGCAATGTAAGAAACTGAATCAAGTTCAGTGACCCATCATAAGTCAATTGTAATTAAAGATATTTAGTTTAATACTTGAATGACAAACTGAGTCACTCATATACGTGATCTTTTCTTTTATTGCCAGCTTAACACAATTTACAACAAAAAATATTCCCAGAATAACCGTGTGCATTACGTTATTGTTGACACTAACAGCATCAATTTGGAAATTTTATATAAAGCCAACAAAACTGCGAAAAGTGTGCCAGACTACGACAGCGTCAGCAATCATAAGTAGCCCCGTTATTATAACTCTTCACAAAACCTCCAACTTCAATATTGTTTCAACAATTAACAAGAGTATAGGATAGACAGAGAATATCATGGAAAAAGACGACAATGTCTATTGTCATTGCAATTGTAAAGTCATTCCACCTAACAATACGTCACTCTTCATATTGTTCATCCACAAATATTAGCCAGACAAACAAATCTCCAACGGAGTGTACAATGTTTTATTTTAAGTAACTATACAGACAGTTATAAAACCAATCATTCTTCAAAACGCAATAACAATAAATATTTTAATACAGCAAAAAAATATAATGGAACTGAATTATATTACGCAACACAAATAATTCACACAATTTGAATAAGTATTACAATAATAAAATAAATAAAATAATTACAATACAATTGTGTAAGAAATGATGCTGTACACAATACAGCAACAACCATTACCCTATCATAGCAATACCCAGGTATTAGACAGATTATATACGAAGGTATATTGTTTCAATTAGTTAACTCAACAGTAAACAAACCAAGGCAAGCCGTAAAATTTTCAACACTTAAAATTCTGAATAGAAGCCAACCTATTGTTTTTAACCTTGATAATTAAATGCTAATAATATTAACATTCATACCTGGCAAGCCATTAAACACAGCTTAAATAAACAGCAACATAGGCGGCAACAAATGCAAAGTCTTCAAAGCGTTTGAGGTAGGTCATAAATATCGTTGAAGTATCGTTTGCCTAAGAATAACCACGAACCGCTTTTGAAAATACTCGAAAGTGTAATTTAATGCCCATAATATCAGGATTAATACAAATTGTTAGGTATATAGAGTGAATAATGAAATAGTGGCACCACTTTCTGTTGTGTAAACAAATTGAAGTAACACGACGCCTAAAGTCGCCGGTCATTCACGTTTGGAGCCCACGTGTCGGCTCATTATGTTGATGTAACACGGCGTTCGTTCCGCGTAAACAGTGGCATTGAATTTCACTAGTTTTCTGTTATGCATTCTTTAGGTTACTACGCCACAAGTCACCCGATATCATAGAGTATAAACAAAAAGGGTCCCAGGCAGATACCTTGCGGTACTCCCATGCTGATACCGTTAACATTTTATACGGCAAGCTATGATTGCAACATTATTGGCTCTTCTAAGAACAAACTGGATGTGATGTCGAACTTGTGGTCTTTGAGATACGAGGACAGTGTATGAATCATGTCAAGCCAGCGGAAAATTTAATATAGGTCAGTACACACTCGTCGTTGTGCACAATGACATTTTGAAAGATGAGATGAAATGCATTTTTGTTCGTAAAATTGTTGGGGGAAAATTGTATTTTAAAACTGAATTAGAGCAGTACTGACAGACGAACAAATTCTTTATAACGTTCAAGGCCGTGGGTTCGTGACAAACAGAACGAGTATGTATGTGACAAATCAGATCACGCGATGTACACTGGGAAAATACGGAAACCTATGGTTAAAGCCAAAGAATACACGTTTGAACACGTGTGAATGAACACAGTCCCATTGTCACAGAACCCGATACTCACAGTCACTCCTTGTCGAATACTCGTAGTAAACAAAATCGTAAATCTCAGATAACCGTACACGTTTCAACGCACGCGTTTTACGCGCATTACGTATTGAAAATTTTCGTGTTCGCGGTTTATTGGTTAAGAACGTGATTGGAAAATTATTTATCGCAGTGTTTACTTCAATTCGGTCTATAGGTATTGTCTTGGCTAGGTTAGTCATACAGATATACTAGTAATTAGCTTTTATATTTCTCTCAAGGTAAGCTGCATTTCTTAACAATGGTTTTGAGTTACATATTTTTATCGATGAAGAATATTTGCCCATTGCCGTGTTCGGAACTGTGAGGGTAACATTTAGCAGTGTCAATTGATTGGAAGAATAAGTTGATCGCATTTACTATGTCGCTCATACTTGCCAAACAGTTTCTAAGACAGCTGTTAAAGATTTGTTCTCAAAGATCAGATCTTAACGTGAATACAGTGAGATTGTTCAGTTATTTCGCCATCAAGGAAGTAAAATTGTCGCCAACAGACATCGCAAATATAACAAAGTCATAATGACCGCAATTATATTCACAGTCAAATTTTTGCGCACCAAGACCTTGACTTACTTTAACAAATTGTATCACCCGTCTGAGTAGATGAATAACCATAAAAAACTTTTTTGAAAAAAATACTACCGACTTCCAAGTAAGAAAACTAGAAAGTGAAAAATAACTTTATTTTTGGAAGTCGGTGTCTGTGGTAGGACCAAATTTTTAAATTATGGACACCGACTTCCAAAAATAAAGTTATTTTTCACTTTCTAGTTTTCTTACTTGGAAGTCGGTAGTATTTTTTTCAAAAAAGTTTTTTATTTTTCACTTTTTAGGGTTCCGTACCCAAAGGGTAAAAACAGGACCCTATTACTTTAACTCCGCGGTCCGTCTGTCTGTCTGTCTGTCTGTCACCAGGCTGTATCTCATGAACTGTGATAGTTAGACAGTTGAAATTTTCACAGATGGTGTATTTCAATTGCCACTATGACAAATACTAAAAACAGAATAAAATATTTTTTTATGTGGGGCTCCCATACAACAAACGTACGTGACACATGATTTTTTTGCCGTTACTTGCGGTAATGGTACGGAACCCTTCGTGCGCGAGTCCGACTCGCACTCGGCCGGTTTTTAGTTGTACCTACCTAATAGGGAAGTAGTTAAGTAAGTACCTATAACGACAGAATAGTTTACCCGAATAACATGAAACTTCAATATAACCGGTTAAATAAGAGACCTGCATACCCCTTTCGAGCGTACTGGCGTGATGTTATGTTACGAAATGGTATAAACAATAAACAGACATGCGATTGCAGCAATTCCGAGAGATTTGCCTTTATTTATTGAAGAGTTCTGTTGTATATCTCCGAAGTTCTTCATCAGATCTTCACCAAATTAAAATGGGACCAATTTCGGAACATACTCTTTCAAACAAAAAAAGAATTTTCAAAATCGGTCCACAATTGACGGAGATATCGGTGAACATACATAAAAAAAAAAAAAAAAAAAAAAAAACATACATAATGTCGAACATAGAACCTCCTCCTTTTTTGGTAAGTCGGTTAACAAAGTAAGGAACGCTAGAGAGCTCAAGGTTTAACTATTTTAGATTTGTCGGTCTAGTTACTCAGGATTCAGTTAGTTTGGAGTACTAACAATGTAATACTACTACTGCAGAAGTACAGTGATCATATTATGTGAGAGTTTAGAGAAGGTTTGTAACTCCTTTACCTGAACTGAACGTACTCCTAAAATAATTATATGAAGGTACTGTGGAGATTCCACTGGCTCTAGTAACCATAAGTCCATAACATAATATTAGAATGAGTGATATGAGGAAACTGTTAAATACCCGTAAATTAGTTCCTAAAAGATTAATAGTGTGATCCTACATCGATCATAGTATAATTGGATTGACCAAAATATGTTAAGTCGAAGAGATTTAGTTATGGCATTAAGACTTCGTTCCGGTCATATTCCATCAAAAAAGTTTAGTTTTCTGATGAAAAAGGTTACGTCACCCAACTGTGAGGAATGCGGAGTAGTCGAAGATGTACAACACGTTTTGATGGAGTGTGTCCGGAATGGAGCTCTAAGATTTACTTTACTTGGACCCACATATAATTGCGATATTGGAGAGTGTAATTCCATTCTGGCTTGCCCTTTATCGGATCAAGCCAGAATCTTGTACAAACTGGCATTTTTTGTTTTAAAATAGATAATTTTAACTATATCTAGCTATTAAGTGATTATGTTGATGTTACAGGGCGACGTTATCGCTCAGCGATAAAGCCCATAAAATAAAGAAAAAAAAAAAAAAAAAAAAAAAAAACTCCATAGTGACTATGTTTTGGCTGCTATTATTTTAGAAGTTGACGATTGAAATCAAAAGGGTTGTATCCACCTGCGTGTTTTTAACATTTTGACGTTCATGAATCCAGCTCAGCATGATGAATACCATGGCTCACACTTTATTTATACCCAAAATGATGCACATAACACAATTCAGCTTCAAATCCAACCAACATATCATTCTGTATATTTATCTTCCCAAAAAACTTCCCTCGATGTCCAAAATACATCGTACGAATTGGTGTTAATGAGGCACGTCCAAATTTATCCTCCTGAGACAACAGACGTCACCCGTGTTTGCTTGCGTACACGTAAATTGATGGTAAATATGTGGATAAGGAAGATAAGGCGTTATACCTAAGAAATGTTTTATAGAAGAAGAAGAGGTTGATTCAGTGGAGAAAAATGTTGTGTAATAGGTCGTTGATGAAGTAAGACTTGTAGTTGTAATTGCTTCAGATGAAGGATCAAGAAGTCCATCTAATTAAGTATCTAATCAAAACCGAAATATAGCGGAACAGATGAGCTGAGTTTAAAAACTGAGCTCGCACACGCTTCTGACTCATCTCCTGACACACAAAATGTGATACTACCTAGACAAAGAAAATAAGTCGGAAACAAAAGTTGAATGTACTCGAAACCCGTCAAAATCTTTAGACAGAAAACTTGGTGTCGTTGCGAAGTTAATCCAATTTAGGGATTCCAACTTCCGACTCGACTTTCAATGTTCTTTTATTTACTTAGTTACTTAAACCAAGCGCTTTTAGGCCGACTTCTAACTCCACGTCTTTGACTGAGACACTTTAGTCTTATTGAGGCTTTTAGACCTCAATTCTTTCCTCTATTTGTATTTTAGGTGTACTTAGGTGTGTATGCATTTATTGATTCAAAAGAGTGTTCGTGGAGTAGATTGTTTAATTGAAATAAATGCTTTGAGTTGAGTTTTTGATTTCCACACAGTACATCTGAATTGTTTAGCTATCCATACTAATATTATAAGTGCGAAAGTAACTCTGTTTGTTTGTTTATTGCCTTTTCATGACTAAACGGCAGAACCGATTTAGATGGCATTTGGTAAGGATATAGTTTTAGACCGTGGGAAGGACATAGGATCATTTTTATCCCGATAATTTTTTCCCTTGGGATAAAAGACTCTGGCGAAGAAGCGGGCAGAAGCCAGTTAATTATATTTCCTCGTATATTCTATATCTTCTCTTTTAGCAATAACATCCAGGCGTGTAATATCATCGGAGCACCTTACTCCTTGTATAATGACTTAGCCAATAGTTTCCCAGTAAGGAGTCATTACAAATCGCTTACCGATCAATTGAGAACTAGTACCTGGGGCCGGGCTATATCTGGCTAGTATCAACTGTCCATTGGTATCATATACGTGTATATTTTGATTAATTTCGCTGATGATATGATCTCGACATTCCTTCATTGGAATGTTATTATCATTGTCAGCATTATCGGATCTATCGATTTAAATAGGTTTCGTGTTGATGAATACTGTCAGAAAGAAAAACGTTTTAGGTATCTCCTATCAATAACATCAGTCGCAGCGTCTTTGACTATCAGGTTTGCTTCTATTTTGTTGTCTCCAAGATTAGGCGAATAGTGGATTATAGATTGTGTTCCATAAATGTCTGCATGACTATTTATATATCTGTTACGAATAAAACAAATAACAAAATTGCTTTTATATCTTACAATTCCTGAATCATTTGCCTCACAAAACTTAGATTACTGAAACAAATTTATAACAATACAATCATGAGTTTGACAAATAAGAACATGTCGCTTTCTCGAGAATATCTCTCATTGCCATCAACACTGCTACTAGTCACACCAGAAACGATCTTGAGATACACGACCGTGTTCAAGTTTGTTCTATTTTTATCAATCGCCACTCTAAATCTGAGATAGGATATGCATATCATTCTGATTAATATTCGTATCAGGTGAAATGCACCTAAAGTCAGTAAAAAGAACTTAGATATAGATAGTTATATCACTGTTATAAATATTTTCACATTGGTTTGTAAAAATCCATGCTTTCCTTGCATATATGTTCATTTAAGTTGGTTTTTACACATATTATAATAAGTATAAGTTTAATAAGTTTGATTTATTTTTAACTATCTATCCTCAGAATCCGACGTGAATTTGGAGTTTAAACTTGAAATGACAACTTTATACAGATTATCCGTCCAAATAAACACATAAATAAAATCACGCCTTTTTCCCATGGGGGTAGGCAGAAACTACAGAACGCCACACCTGCTATACTCTTTTTGCTTCATTCCATCTGAATGTATGTCATCTTGAAATGAGATATTTTCTGAAAATAAAAACAAAATCTGCCTAATTTGTGGGCAGTCATAGCAACGCCTATATTTCTTCAGTTATATATCTGTATAAATGTGTTTGCTAGATTGAGATTTCTTCCCTCAAAAGTTTGTCTATCCTATACTGTTTGTAGTTTAGGAACTAGGAAGTACTGTATCAAATCGTATTGCAATGGACACGGAGCCAGGTATCCGTGTACTAAAATATATCATCGCTTACCTAGAATCAAATGCCTACGGTTAGTAAACACTACTTTAATGTTCCATCATTATCTTTGGTATCTAACCAAGAATTATGGAGACGGAAAGGTCAATATTAATATGGAAATAAATGAGAGTATTTCTTTCTGAAAGTTATACTTTGGGCAAGTTTAATAATTTAAATACTAAACCCGTGATGCTCTCCATATCACCAAAGACAGAAGTAGATGGCGCATATTGGGCAAGGAAAAGTTGTTCCCACGACGACTGGGGAATCACGACCCTCAGTAATGACTAATGAGAAACACGATGTGAGGAGAAGGAATGTCTCCAATGGCGAATTCTGTAAAAAGATTTCTCAAGAAATCTTTGGAAGCTCTTATTTTTCGTTTTGCCGCAAATTCTCTAGAAAAGACAGAGAGCGAACGAGAAAAAGAGCTAAAAAATAAGGTACAGCAACATTTCGAAAAAGACGAAAAGAGTTCTCGTTGAAAGTGAAAACAAATCTGCCAGATAAGATAGAAGTGATTGCAAGAAAAGCCCTGTATAAGATAGACACAGATCAAATGAGATAAAATAAAGCCTGGAAGTGTATACGGCAATGTGTTTTATAACGTGAATCATCGACACCCAGCCGAAGATCAACATTTTGATCAACACAAAGCATAGCAACAATGCACCACCGCTCTTCTTGATCAACATTATCAACAATAAGTAATCCACACTAATATAAGCCTTATTACTCGGTTCTATGAACGTCATTTGTTGCAAGACAGCCAACTAAATATAATAGGAAATAGTATAAAACTATTTTATGTGAAATATATGGGGAGATAACAGCTGCTTGCCGATTTTATTGCTGTAATAAAATAAACGCAAATGTGCTGGATTGCCAATGAGCGTAATAGATTTCAGATTGTATGTGATTTATCAAATATTCCGATATGTTTCAGATATAGTTTCATAAATTATGATAATAATGAAAATTTGTTTATTATGATACACACAAATCAAACCTAAATAAGTTTACATAGAGGGTTGAAGTTATAAAGAAAGATCACGATCACCTTATTGCTGACAAGAGCGTTATTCTCGTAAAAATTAAAATAATATCTACATAATATGATTACTTTAGGGTCACCACAGTACTTTTTCCTCAGGGTCAAACCTGCAAGCAGGTTCTCTTGATCCATACCTAAGCTATCATTGAGAATAACTAATATGATATATTTGACAGATAACCCAAAAAATAAGCCCCATTTTAAATTAACGCCACTTTATCTAACAATTTTCTTTCTACGCTAATGGGCAACTTCGTTTAGTAGCCGCTTGTCCTAAGCAGACATCGATCACGCTTCATCCGCAGCACAAATCTGATCGCGTAGGATTAAGTTGTAACACAGATTAGACCTACTTCCGTACTCATAAGATCTAAGTTTTTATATTATATGGTAAGGGTAAAGGCATAAGATAGGTATGGTGATTCTTTCAAATGATAATAATTGTCACGCAAATGATAATGTTTGATTTTGAGTGAGAGAATGAAGATGTTGTTACAGTTTGCTTGACTGCAGATGAGTAAAAAGTTTAAATATATAAATATAGAATCAATCGTAGGTACTAAGGGTCAAGGTAGAACTGATGAATTCAGGCATCAAAATTATTATAGTGAAGAATGCAATAATTCTGTTGGAGACGTAAGAAGCGTTCTGATTTTGCGATAACAGAGTTGCATTTAGGAAATTTACAATATGCTCAAGCTGCTGAATATAACAGATGTAGATGACAAAACTTTCAACTAGAACTAGCGCAGACAAATAATCTGACATATTCCACTTTTTATTATCTTTTTCGAATCGCTTTCTGTAAACATTGTATGCAAATACGCCTATTTGCGTTGCCTACTTAAGATTTTTGTTATTTCTGTTAAATACGAATAGTTCAAATATAGTCACGTTTTTACCCTAAACAGTTAGTATACGTATAGTATCGGTAACCAACCAATAAATTGTTTTCTACAAAACAAATGACTTATTTGCTGATCGATAAACTATGTCAACCTAAACGTAAAAAGTAGTAGATAATAAATAGTACCCTTAGCTAGTTTATTAATACATTCAATACTTACATGGATATTAAAACAGATGTGCGTTTGTAGTTGTAAAAATTGAGGATATTTACCTGCAACAAAACACAAATAATTAATGTATTGTTTACCTAAACACAAAAGATTACATTGATATCATGGTCGAACAATAACTTGGTTTTTAATCTAGGTTAAATCAACAAAAGTAACTTAAACCACTGACTAGACAAACTCAACCCTAGATGCAAAATATTCCATGAAAGACCTGGCAACAAAACGTAATATAACAAAATTACTTAATTAACAATAATCAATCATCAGCACGTGATTGCACAATTTACTAAACGACTTTTGCATAGGGTAAGCCAACTAAATACCTACTCTCCATAGATAATTCGAAGAATTTTAATATGCTTCTAACATGTTTTTCCAACCTTAATCAAGAATAAATGGATAATAAGAGGGATTTTCCTATAGACACCATAACCCTAAGAAATTATAAGAGTTGAGCTCGAATAATTACTAGAAAATTCTAGGCTTTATACAAAGCCGCTATGTATTTCCCAAGGAAACAAATGAATGAATGCAATAAAAATACTACACTAAATACTTCTGCGAACGAGCTGTTTGTTCAGCTACTTAAGTCTCGGTGGAAAATATTTTCATAATAATTTGTTACGCAAACTTACCAGTGATTCTATATACAAAGCTTGTACAAAATTTTAAAGCTGTGTTACACAATAAAATAATTCTTTTGTAAAGTTATTCAATTATTTTTAAATAAAATGGTTTATTTTCTGCTTTGCGTTCATTGTTATGTACGAGCTTTTCCATAGATCTACATTTTATTTTCGCTCCTCTATATTGTGCAACTCCAGTAAATTTTATTACGGAAAATATTAGTAAGTTCTTTGTCATAAACCTTTCTTTATGTCTCAAAGAACTTATAAGTCATCATTAAAAATTCTTACATGTTTCAGTATAACTCTGTAAACTCAACGATAGTTAGGTTGAAGCTGATAAAAATATTCCTCTCATTTTAAGATTGTCAATTTCTTAGAAGTTCATATCTACAATTACTTAATTGACTCACTGCAATTCACTTGAACACAAGAAATTAACACAGTTCAGTTTTAGGAAATAACAATAGCTTCATGCGTTTCATCACGTCATTATTTTTTCCCAATTTTGATCTCATTACTCACAGATATTTTATGAGTCACTCTTTAAACCTAGACGTATTTCCTCTATAGCAGTTGTATTAAGCATTAAACCTTTAATCATTGCCTAGACAGGTTAGAATCGCGAGACAATTTCATCAGACTATATTAGAAGACCTTGATGTGTTCCTACATCTGCAATTCTTCAGACCAACATTGTCTTCCGCAATACGACAGCTTCGCTTTGTAAAACCGACACACAAGAACCATGATCATCTGTCAACGGTCAATTAAACGTCAGATTAACTATTTCCTTCTGCATTACAAGTGGTTACTAGAACACTTAAAATGTGCATTTTAAATGTCGCTAATTGGTCGGTGCTGTCATGAGAATATAACATAGCCTCGTGTCTGTCTGTAATAGGGCCTAGTTATATTATTTCTTGTATTCAAGATTTTCTCCTATTGTATCTTTGAATTGCAACCCTATTCCTAGGAAGAAGGCTTCTTCTCTGTGAAAAGCAATGGGCCAAATGCAGGTTGGTGCATGACATAGTCTTCGAATTCTTAGTTCTAAAATAGCTCTAATATTTTCCAAAGCATCATCATTTTCATTTAAAACTTACACAACCGCAGTATATTCTTTGACGTCCTTATTGCTATTTAAATACTCATATTTATACCCCTGTTATGCACCTAAACAATGCTAAACATATTTTTAGTGTATAATAAAGTTATTTACATATAACATAATATCGAAAACAGCCATCAAAAAGCCACAAATTAAGTCTTCAAAATTAGTATAGGTCGCGGAAAACTTACGCAGCTCTTGGCAAAAACAAAAAGTAAACGTCGAATGATTTACTATGATCTAACTATCATGTTGGCAAAAGATCTTTCTAAGAAGTTTGTAGATGTCAGCGATGCCAATAACCTATATGAGTTTATGTTCAAATTAAATTTATAAGAGGAACTCTTTAATGTTGTCCTACGCAGAACAATTAATTATCAAAGTCTTTCCGATTGTCCTGCTTATGTTTTAATTACTTGGCCGTCATTCTCGACATAATCTGTGCCATTTGTCATAATCTGGTTTCTAGTACAACTTTTACATTTACTCATAATTTATTGATAGTATAATTTTAGTCTTCTGTTTTCCTTAACAACTGCAGTAAAATCTTTAGATCAGAGATATTATTCATTGAGAGTACAGTGACATTCACATTTTAAGGTTTCCTCAAGAACGCTACAGCATCATCATGCGAAGTTACTGAAGACAAAGAGAGAGATTCACACAGTAATAAAACACATAACATACATAGATCAGCTGTTGACTCAACAAGGAAAATAAACATAAATTAATCAAACAACAGCAGCGATGAAAAACAAAAGAATAACAATACTGGTCACATTACAATACAAGAGCTCGTTACAATGCCTTCCTCGAAGGAGGCACATACAACTGTTAGTAAAAATAGGTCACAATTGTTTACAAGTATCAGTCTGTCCGTACACTCAGCACCAAAAGTAGTTAAGTAATGAGAAAAGAGTATTTGACTATTTTACTAGAAAGAAAAAAAAAAACAAAAATTTAAAAAAAATCGTCTCTCTTTGAGATTTCGAAACGTCTTTAGGATTTGAGAAATGAAATGAAAAAAAAAATTCGATATTTATTTTATATTATTTTGGCGTCCGAATAGACCTAGACAATCAAACTGACCATAATCTTCTACTCGTCCAAAGTTTTTATTTTTTTCTTACTCTGCCTATTATTTTTATTTAACTGATCACACTCATTGTCGAATATTGCGTACTCAACTACAGGTGATATACAGACGAGCCAACTTTCAATGGTTGCTTAGAAAATTTAATAAGTGATTTCTAAAAAAATATTGAAGCATATAGTTCTAGCAATAGTTTGAATAATTTCGCTGTGCAGATGATATTGATATTCTCAGTTATGCAAAAACTAGTTTGAATATATAGAAAGAAAGAAGAAAGCGCTCCTCTCCTATATATCCGTTCTTGAATATACACGAACTGTTTATGCCAAACGTCAAACATTGTTCCGGGGAGACAGTTTGTTCGTATGTGGGGAAATAGGGTAATCGATGTACGTGTTTATGTATTATGTAAGAAAGTACTGGACTTTTAAGTGTTTCGACGCGTGTGTCATCGTTTGAGTGGTCGTTTCCCGCCGTATTGAGGTTGGTTTCGAAACGGATGAATATTTTTTGAATTTCAATAAGATATGATACACGGAAGATACTACTATCTGACCTGAACATAAATCTAGGCGTTACGGGTTCTCACACTTTGATTTTAAATCCCTTGGCCGCACCTTGTGGCCTAAACAAAGTTATATTCTACCAGAGGTAATTATTGTCAAAAATATGGGACATATATAATATTTTGAGCTTTTCGACTATTGTTATCGCTGGTAGAATGTTATAACAATAATTTGTTAAAATAATGTATTTCCATTCATCGTGTCCTTTCTTTCAAATGTCAGTGTTTAACGCAAAATCTTTCCTGATGTAAAAGAGTCGTCTGTAAAACCCGGTCAGGAAATAGTTTTGTAATATTATCTAGAATTAAATGGACACATAACTGAACCAGTAGTTGAACGCCTTCCTGATTTGATAGCATCATGTGGTGTGAAGGGAATGATCAATCAAGTTAGTTATCATCTATCATTTACATCCGATACGTGCCCTTCGTTTTACTTCCAGTATATCAACAAGTGAACTTTGTTTCAATAATATTGCACACACTGTTTTTTAGGGTTCCGTACCCAAAGGGTAAAAACGGGACCCTATTACTAAGACTTCGCGATCCGTCTATCTGTCTGTCTGTCCGTCTGTCACCAGGCTGTATCTCATGAACCGTGATAGCTAGACAGTTGTAATTTTCACAGATGATGTATTTTTGTTGCCGCTATAACAAAAAATACTAAAAACAATATAAAATAAATAATTAAGGGGGGCTCCCATACAACAAACGTGATATTTTTGCCGTTTTTTGCTCGATATTAATAACGGCAACAGGTAGACGCTTGAAATATTCACAGAATGTTTAGTTGTATATTTACTTCAAAAAATAATAATTAATAAATTAAAATAAAATAAATTAAGGGGGGCTCCCATACAACAAACGTGTTTTTTATGCAGTGTTTTGCGATAATGGTACGGAACCCTTCGTGTGCGAGTCCGACTCGCACTTGGCCGGTTTTTTTATATATTACAGGGATATATTAAAAGACAATGGAATGAGAAACTATCAGTTGCGTTCCACATGTGATGACAATAAAAAAGCTACTGCAAAAGTGATGACTTGATATTTTACTAATGTGATCGTTTCAAATGGATTCTTCGTCGGAAATTCAAAAAGTGTACCTACACAATTTCCTAATTGTTTATACCACCTTCAGCCTTTCATATTCTAGACCCTCCCATATATCCTGAGACTCTAAAGTGTTCATTCTATCAGCGACGGTGATGGTCGAAATACCAAAATTAAGAGATTGATTACGTGACATTTCTTTAGCGTATGGGACGCCATATATTTTTGAAATTTGACCAATCGCTATCGCGCTACTTTCGTAGATAGAATGTCACTTGTCTATAGCCTCTTGGACTTATTCATCATCATCATCAAGCCGAAAGAGTTCCTCTGCTGGACATAGGCCTCCCCCAAGCGTCGTTACATTGTGTGGTCCTGTGTGTTTCGCATCCACCGGACGCCTGCAGCCTTGACCAGGTCGTCACTCCACCTAGAAGGAGGCCTTCCAACGCTGCGTCTTTCGGTACGCAGTCGCCACTCTAGAACTTTTCGGCCCCAACGGCCATCCGTTCTGCGAGCAATATGCCCTGCCCACTGCCACCTAAGTTTGGCAATTCTTCTTTGGACTTATTATTAAGTACATTCATCTATTTTTACATTTTTATATTTTTTTTGTAATAACAACGAGCCAGTAGCTACTACGCGTGTATTGAACTATCCATATAATCAACACAAATAGTTCGCGAGCGTGCCAATCTAATATGTAGGTTACAAAAGCAAACACTGAACAAACTAAATGACCTAAAAAATAATAATATTTCCTCGAAATATTATCCTCAAACAAAGTTGAATATTATGCAAAACACAACAATAACACGGTTGAACTAAATTATTTTGCGGTTACACATGGACCAAACAATTAAAAAAAATAATTGGTTAATTTTGATTGAATATCTCATAAAAGAAAAGGAGACATGCAGTGTAATTCTTTTGAGAAATAAATATTCTTAACCGTAAATAATATATGAGGAGGAGAAAGAATAAATGAAATAATTATATTGAAAGACTTACTTTTACGTTTAGATAAACAGTTCAGTGATGGTCGATAAAATTATAAGACAAAAGAAAACCGCGCAATATAACCTTAACAAGGAAACTTACTTGTACTAGAACAATGTAACCTTATATAGCTAATAGAAAGGTTGACAATGAAGTAGCTGCTAGACCCATTTGTAATGTCAACTAACCTGCCTATTGTGTTGCCAAGCCCAAAATAAGAAAAATATATGATGGTTTCGATTTAGAAGTGGCTATATCCTTGGCATTTACACATAAGGATAAGCCTTCTGCAAGATTACGTGCAGAGGCTTTGTGCAGATATATTTATTAAAATATCTGATTACTATCAAATTATTTATGAACCAGGATTAATAAATACATAAAAGGAAAATATCGAGCAAAGACATATAAGCTTACTGTCCTTGTACCATGTTACTTGAGATCGGCGCAACACGTTTTCTTCTTCCGTTCTCCCATGCGCTATCACAACACATCATCAGCCTATTAATGTTCCCACTGCTGGGACACAGGCCTCCTCTCTGTGAGAGGGAATGGGCCGTAAACCACCACGTGGGCCTTGTATCTATTGGTTTCGCTATCGTTCACTCCCTTTTATTTCCTATCAATCACACAATTTATTCATATTTTCTTTGGCTTCCCCCTCTGTCCTTCCACATGTATATTTATTGAGAATGAGCAAAGAGTGTAGAATTAATTGAATGGAAATTGAAAGCTCATCAGTACCACTGACATACCTTGAAGAATTTTTTGTTCGAACATAGTCATCTCTCACAGTCTAGAATTGTCAAACTTTCCTCAATTTTCCAAGGTTTTCGAGAAGTTTCCTATCTGTATTTTCTTAGACGATACTATTTCTCGTCCTCGAAATTACCATATTTTCTGGGATTATTTGGAACTTGCCCAAACAAAACACATCATAAATATGAATTATTATCATTGTAAATGACTGTAAATGGAGAGACCGATTCACCCATGTTTATTTAAGTAGGTAGGCTACAAATAATGCTATCTCTTCGATTGCAATTCTTATCTCCCGTAACCCAGTTCTCTTCACTGTTTTCATATTTATTTAAATCGTTTGCATTAATTTTACTGAAGCTTTAGTAATAATTTTATTTGCGTCGACAACGTTTGCGGAACAAACATGTGTTTGAGAAGAATAACAACTGAACCCTTATTATTTGTTTAACTATAAGAAATAAAAAAACTGCTTCAAAGAATTGAGTTTATTTTTGTCAAGAATCATACAAGAACAAACTTAGACCCCCATAAATATTGAGACGGTTCAAAAAAGGCTAAATTCGTTTTCGATATTATGCTAAACTTTAAGAAACATAGGCACAAACATTTTCCGGAGAAATGAAAGAAGATAGATACAATGACAAACTCTAAGAAACCCGCACTAATTTTCCAAAAGAAATTAAAACATTAAAAAGTGACCTAAATAACACCGTTTTCCTCAAGCGATTTCGGAAAAGAGAACTATTATCTTCAAAGACATTCTTAATATGAGCAGTGTGTAATGCAATCTGTACTTTATCGAAGATAGCAGATAATAATCCTAAATTAGTGGCATAGATATCGCGAGGAAGAAAAATTACGTTGTCAAGGTTAGTACAATTGGTGTAAACTGAACCACACGGTATAGTTTCACGACCAAATACAAGAAAAGATGGGGAGAATTTTGTTGAAGAGTTTACCGTGCTATTTAGGCCGAATTGGATTTTTTGTAAATATTTATCCCATGACCGATGGTCATTACCAACCAACTGTGCTAAAGCAGTAATAATTGTTCTATTATATCTTTCTGTGGGGTGTAGTGTAAGTAGGTAGGGTGAGGGTTAATGAGTGCTAAAGGCGACTCAAGAGAGTAGAGTTGAGGTCAAGAGTTACAGAAAACTCAAGTTTAAGAGGACTTTAAGAGGTGAGTGTAGGGTAGTGAAGTATTAGAGAGTTATGTGTTATGGAACGGTTTCGGGGAAATGTGGTGTTCATTCCACATGTTTTAGTTTACTTACGTTTTATAATATATTTTACAAATTTCATCACCGTTACTTTTGAAATTGTATCATCTCACGTTTTCCATTTTTTTACGTATGCTTTACATTGGTATAAACCTGAAAATCATAAGATTTGTTGATTCATCCAAAACTATTATATTATTTTTAACTCTTGACATTTTTACCTGACATGACATTGTCATTATTTTATTTTCTTAAACCATAGACATAAGATACCATTCTCTATAGCTTATTAAGCTCGTTGTACATTATATTTTCATTATAAGGGCAGCGGCAGACTGCGCCTCTGTAAACCGTTTTTATTCGTTCATGATTTCTTAATTCATATTTGAATTTAAAATTGAGAAGACATATCGGAACGAAGAAAAACGGGTGTCACTTTTTTAGTCTTGAATCTGCTCTGAACTCTGAAAGTCGTTTTGACTACTTAATACTACGTGTTGTACTATTGAATCTGAAAATCTCTTTAAAACTATTATATATAAGGCCTGTGACCAATTCTGTGAAAAACAATAAATATAATTTATTGAGTGTTGAACTTAAATGTGTGTATTTTACTGGTTCTTAAACTACGTCGGTCACCGCTTCATAGTAAAGGGTTTGATTGATCGGCATATTAAGCCACAGCCCGACCTCCACACTTCTATCTGCCAGTGCCAGCCTATTCTACTGCCTAACTGACTGCCTGACTATTAGTTCAGCAGCCTTGACCATCTAACTGTGAGCCAGCCCATTCGTCCTGCTGGCTACCCTACTGCCTATCTAAACGATACATCTGCGAGCTCATCTGCCTACCTCGGGCATTCCACGCCATCGTGTCCGTCCAGCTGCCTAGCCTGCCTGCCTGCCTGCTAAGAATTTCTGCCCACGTCGTGTCAAGCGGGATCTTCCTAGCTGCCCACGTCGTGCGAAGCCGGACCTTAATTTGTTATTTATATCCTTTTATTAGTTTTAATTTATATTTACCTTTAATTTTATTAACGTGGCTTACGTATAGTTCATTTGAACTATACGTAACGCTACACCTTACAGTATTCTATTTCAGAGAGCACGTCATTTACTATTTTTACATGATTTTATGACCGACAGTCGTGATATGTTTAAAAATAAGGAACAACGCAGTGGTATGCGGGCTCGGGCTTCCCCAGTAATCGGGCTCAGTGGAAAATATCGATACCCATCAGTATCTGGTTAGACTTTAGACTGCATGTCGAGTGTTGACCCTTACATACGTTCGGAATATTGCCGGAGTCTGTGTTTCCCGATAGCTACAATCTAGGGGTCTTTAAGTCAAGAATGAATGGTTTTTTTCTAGGCAAGCGTGCTTCACCGTCGACCACATCATCGCTTACCATCAGGTGAGATAGTGGTCAAGCGCAAACCTATAGATAATTTAAAAAAAACCGGCCCAGTGCGAGTCGGACTCGCGCACGAAAGGTTCCGTACCATTACCGCAAAAAAAACGGTAAAATATCATGTTTGTTGTATGGGAGCAAAAATTGAAATATTGAAATATCCTGGTCAATTGCCTTTTTGTATGTGAGATCGGCCTCCGAAAATAACCTTTGCCGTATCAAATCTCTGCTTACACCACACACGAACTGATCACGCAAGTTCTCGTCGAGCGCGCTCCCAAAATCGCAATCTTTTGCCATCTTCTTCAGCGTAGCCAAGTATTGCATGATGTTTTCCTCGCCCGCTTGCCGCCTTTGACGGAATTCGTATCATTCCGCCATTACAGACGGCTTCGGTTGTAAATGCCCCCGCACCAAATATTAATAGATAAATATTTATTTTATTCTGTTTTTAGTATTTGTTGTCATAGCGGCAACAGAAATACATCATCTGCCTAGCTATCACTGTTCATGAGATACAGCTTGGTGGCAGACGGACAGACAGACAGACAGACGGATCGTGAAGTCTTAGTAATAGTGTCCCGTTTTTACCCTTTGGGTAAGGAACCCTAAAAACATCATTGGGGCCGGCGGTGCAACTAGTTTTCTACTTCCACGTTTAGACTAAATGTTGTTTAAAGTTTGGGAATGTTACTAAATATCATCATAATCATCTTCCAGCCCTTGTCCAATATTACTTGGAGGCGGTGCAACACGTTTCGTTCTTCCATCTTCAGTCTGTGAATGTCGACCCTTTCGAACTTTGGGAATGTTACTAAATATTTCCCTTCTAATTATAATCTGCCCTTTAGCTCCGTGCCCGCAAACTCTACATCAAGTATTTAATATTCCAATGAAATCTGTAGATATACTTTGGCAAGCTTCAGGAATTTACATTATGAGGCTAGGGAAAATTTGCGCGGGAAAATTCGGTGTTACACATCAGCGAGTTTATTTTTTTGCTCATTTTTGCTCACAAGACATTTTTAACTTTAAAATCTTTGTGCATAAAAATAGCCATTTATCACCGTCAACCGGCATTCGGAAACAAAAACCTATGCGTTACATCCTCATTAATCTCAATTTTCCGTCTACTGCACCTGACATTACTACTAACAAGCTACGGTATAAGGAAGGAGCTCATACAGAACATATAATTTCCTATACATCTACATGATTGGCGGGCCCGTGCCCTTCGTTACGATTGTTACCAACAGGATATAAAAACAGGGCATCAACCTGACAATTGAACCGAATTAGAGGAGTACTTGGTAACGTAGGATAGAAAATAGCAGAAGATTAATTTTGAAGTACAAAACATAAAGAAAGAAAAATTGTTTATTCTGCACAAACTAAACGCACAATACAAAATAAAGAGTGGCATTCACTTAAGGTACAAATTAGCCAAAAGCCTCATATTTAAAACAAAAAATTATAAAAGTTTGTCAATTTTGTCATAAATAGAAAATGTTTCAAACATATGCTGGTTATAGCGTATGTATGCTAGTAGTAGTAATGTTTTAAAAGTACATAGAAGAAAATTATCAAATAAGCATGCAAATGCATTTGAAGAAGGTCCTTGAAAAGAAGGCCGTTAGCTCTGACAGCACAAAATCAAGCAATATAGCCAGGCGATCACTAGTAATTTACACAAAGTAAAGCGCCTGCCTGGGTTCGAACCCACGACCTACAACTTGTAAGTCGCGGCCGATACCACTGGGCCACCACTGCTCTCAAAAACGGTGAAGCAAAACATCGTGAGGAAACCGGCATGTCCTAGAACCAAAAATTCGGAGACATGTGACATCCACCAACCCGCACTGGGCCCGCGTGGCGGATTACGGCCCATCCCCTCTCTCAGAGAGGAGGCCTGTGTCCCAGCAGTGGGAACATTAATAGGCAGATGATGTGATGTGTGATGTGATCACTAGTATTATAGGTCTGATCAATGTCATCACAGAACAAGCACAAATTCTATAAAGACAGTAACAGCCAAGACCACAAACTTAGTAACTATTTAGTAATCTGTGGCCAAACTTATATATTTTTTGGGTAAAACCGAACTTTATACTTCAGCTAGCTACTTAGCTGTCAATCACACCATCATCAGCCTACCACTGCCTGTCACTGCTGGACTTAGGCCTCTCCAATCGCACGTCATTTGTCCATGTGTCTCATACAGCTGCTTCTAGCCACGCTGCGAAGATAGTCGCTCTTAACTATCTTGAGAGCCCCCCACGTTACGTTTTCCCATTCGTGGTCTCCACTCAAGAACACGTCTATCCCAACGGTCATCGGCTCTACAGGTAATAAGGCCGACCCATAGCCATTGACACTTCACCGCCCATGTCTCCTACAAAAGTGGGACTTCTATTTTTTATTTGTTTCCTGTCAGTGCGTAGTTCGTCAACCTTACGTTGACCTGACATACAATACCTACAGTCCCATGTCAGTTTTAATTACTTACAGTTTTTCGGAGCTTTGCAAAAAACGGCATTTATTTATAGTAATGAACAGGCAGACAGCTTGACGCCCAATGTTGGTGAACTTATTAATGAACGAGTATTTTAATGGACACGTCATAGGAAACCGTTATTTGTCTGTTTTGACAAATTAGGTGCGGCAGTGATGAAAAGAGATAGGTTGTTGGTCGTGTGACCTAGATAATAAATTTAAATTGTAAGAATTACCATCTACTTAGAGCTTTTTATAACTCCACAAGTGTGAATGACTTTCGGCATAACCGCCACACTATTCGCGAACAATACAGCTGCTGAAAGCGGCGACAAGCAGAAAAGCGCCGTGCCAATAAAGCTCAATGATTCAATTTCGAAATCATACTTACACTGCAGTTACACACTTATTTAAGAGTAGGAAATACAACCATGTACCAATAACGTTAATCAAGTCTTCTTTACCGAAAAAAGGCCAGAAAATTATAGACCTACCAGAAATCTTTTTACCCGACTGCCGAAGGAGGGTAATGTGTTTATCAGTCTATGTATGTATGTATGTATGTTTGTTCCTATGTGGCGTTACAGAGACCAAAAGCGTTGGCCGATTTTGATGATTCATACGTCAATCGATTCGTCTTAACCCTGGGAGTGTCATTGGCTACATTAATTACTACTAAAAAACATAACTAAAAATTTATAAATAAAAAAATCAAAAGACCCAACCCAAGGATACGTCTGGTTTTGGTCAACCAGCTCGCGAATATGTATCCTCCGACTGCACAGCATGATTTTCTTCTTGTTTACGGCTTTTTAGTTCGCCTTTTAAGCAGTCGGGTATTTGATTTTTTTAATTTGCTTTTTTTATGAAAACCATTCCCTCATCTCTTTGCTCATATTATCTAAAATTTACTTCAAAATCTTCAAATCCGTGAACACATTACATCATAAAACACAAAAATATGATAAGCATTGTTTACCTTTCTTTGATAACTTTGTAACTCACAATTTATATCTTCGTAATGCCGACGATACCACGACCAAAGCTTTTGATAAAGAACGGTCATTTCTTACTAGACGGCACAACACTGTGAGTGATTGTGCGTATTCGTTACAGGCTTGTCAAGACTGATTTCTGTTGGTGGAATTGTCTCTGAAATCATTTTATTTGCTATCATGTTGCTTGAAAGAGGACAGGCAATATTTTTTACAATCTTCTATTTCTTTCTTTTCGACCTTCGTCTATGTGAATCACTAGCCGTATATTGTTGAGACCTAACTGTTTATCGGAAGCCTTAGGTTTGTCAGTAAACTTATGAAGATCTAAAGCTTATGAAGTCTTTAGTTTCGGAGCTCTTTCGATGATGATAATAGTTGATAATATAATAGGCTTCAAAAGATATTCAGTGTCCTTAGTGCGAGTTTTTATATGTTCTTACTCGGTCACGTTTACGTAAAAGTTCTCTTCTTATTTCAATTTGTGTAGAAAAATGGGGTTTTTCACTGTCACCAGACAGTGCTAAATCAGAGTATGGGTAGTTTACGTTTAAAAACTAGTACTAAGGCCACACACTTATCTACGAGTATCATTCTGCAGACGTTGCGCGTTGTAGAGAATTATCTTTCTCCTTAAAATGGTGCGACAATTAACTAACTATAATAACAAGATAAACTAATCAAACCAATCCAAAACTTCCACGTAGTTATTACTACTACAAAATATATACAAACATACATACAATATCACATAGATAGAAACGGTGGGGCCGTTTAGCTAGACCGCCCGTCGCCGGAGGTGAGGTCACCGACCTTCGCTATAACGATCGGGTTCTGTATGAATTTTTGATTACCATACACAATTATTATAGATATAAGTCAGTTAGGCAGTCGCTCCAAGAAACATACTGCCTAGCTGCATTCGGTTGGACTGGAAGTCGACCCAAACATCATTGGGAAATGGCTAGGCAAATTGATTGGTTGTATATAATTATTACTTGTTCCCCGCGGCTTCGCTCACGTGGACCACCCTACAGGACACGTTTTCGGGATTAAAAATAGCCTATGTCACTCAGGAATAATGTAGCTTTCTATTGGTGAAAGATTTTTTTAAATCGTTCCAGTAGTTTCAGAGCCTATTCGGTACAAACAAACAAAAATAGATTATAGTCACATTAGGGCCGCTTCATACGTAACGTGTTTTAATTCCGGACGACAAGTTTAGAAAATTTCGTTTCATACAAAATGTATATACGAAAGAGCGACTTAGCGTTTTGTATGAAACGCCAACCTGTCGCGTCGACCCGTTCCGTCCAGAATTAAAACACGTTACTTAAGCAACGGCCTCTACTCGCTATGCATATAGCGGTTATATTATCTATAATATTAATTGCATATGAAGACATAATTCGTGTGGGTTGGATAAGTTTTCTAACCATGTTGATTGACATTGATCATGGCCTTATAAATCTAGAGGCCAATGCAAACAACTTAAATATTTTTCAAAGGGCATCAGATAGGCAATAGCGATATACTTGGGCCAATTTATGCTTTGATATTTTTGACATCATGATGCTGATGCAAACAGAAAGGATGATTCTCATGATTCTGGAATGAAACGTGAACGAAAACGTGAAATAAATGATGGCTACATATAAAATAATTTAATTAAGTTTTAAATTTAAGTGACGAGATTGGATAAAGTGAGAAATGAGTATATTAGAGGCAGTTTGAAAGTGGCGCCAGTGGCAGAAAAGTTGAAAGAAAACCGTTTGTCCTGGTATGGTCATGTGATGAGGAGGGATGAAACGCATATTACTAAAAGAGTTATGAATATAAATGTGGATGGATGGAGAGGGAGAGGAAGGCCAAAGAAAAGATGGATGGACTGTGTGAGGAGTGATATGAAAGAAAAGGGAGTCAGTAATAACATGACGGGGGATAGAACGGTATGGAAGAAGCAAACGTGTTGCGCCGACCCCAAGTAACATGGGATAAGGGCAGGCAGATGATGAATTAAGTTTTCCTTATAAAATAGATGTGTAACTTTTATGGTGTACAAAAAAGTATATACTATACTATTCTATTCTACTATACTTCAATAAAAAAAGAACATAGTCAATACAATATTATCAGTTTAAACGATTTGTTTCATGGAGTGGCATAGCAATAGCACGGATTGTTAAGAGGTCAGGTGGATGACCATAGATAGATCAAGGGTTGACCATAACCTCTTAGAGCAAGGTTATTTCCAGTGTGCGTAACAGATGTTAATGACTTTTATAAATCTGTCCTTTTTTACCCGATTGTCGAAGGAGGGTAATGTGTTTATCAGTCTATGTATGTATGTTTGTTCCTATATGGCGTTCTAGAGAACAAACGCGTTGGCCGATTTTGATGATTCTTACGTCAATCAATTCGTCTTAACCCTGCGAGTGTCACTGGCTATATTAAAATTTGAAAATATAAAATGGCGGCTTTTGGGCGCCATATTGTGGGGCCCAATTCTTTTTTTCTTCCAAACCCATCATGTGGGGCATCAAATAAAGGGTTTTAAGAGGTGATTACAAAAATATATAACACTTATATATTTAAATGTACCTCATTCTAAAAAAAGATAACTAAAAAGTAGTAAATAAAAAAATATTTAAAAATGACAAAAAACCCGACTGCTTAAAAAGCGAACTAAAAAGACATAAACAAGAATAAAATCATGCTGTGCAGTCGGAGGATACATCTGGTTTTGGTCAGCCAGCTCGCGAATATGTTGAAGATGTTTTTTCACAGTCGTACCATTATAGTTTTGACACGTCATGGTACGGGGGCTGATGATGCATAGAAAATGTTAACATTCAATATGTACTACAGAGTTCAACGATATATTTGAACCAGATGTACCGAGTGAGTCAGCAACTACCAGAGTTATAGATGAAGACAATAGCCTTATGATTGTCAGTACGTGAACTTCCAATGTTAAGGTCATCATTGTAATCATTGATCTAATGACTGCCGAGCCTACTATCAATTCTCATTAAAGAACTAACAATATATAGGAATCAGTCACGCAACTACAAAAATAATTGTTAAGAGCAATGACCGGAGTAATTGCTATCCAGTTGGTTCTAGTAAATGAGGAGCTACCGGTAGTAAAAAATTAAGAGTCATGTTCTAAATTCAAACTGAAAAAACTATTCAAGACCCTCAGAAGCCTACCAAATAACTGCAGATCCATGAATTTCTGAAGGGACAACACTACAAGAATCTAAAGAATATTCGCGGGATAAAGCTTACACGGTAGAAAAAATATGTTTCTGGCCAGTATGAAAAGCGTCTGTGGCATAGACGCATCCATGGCCTATGGTGCTACTTACAATCGTTTACGATGCACATAATTTGTTTCCTGCTCTTTTGATAAGAGTTCTCCAGAAGAGTGTCCAGAAGAGGACTATATGCCCAAATATTAGATAGATCACGTTTTCGACCAAATTACGACCAGGTAACACCAATAAAAATAAGGACAGTTACCAACGGCTTACGTTTAATTAAAACAGATGGCATTGAAAACTTGCAAATATAATAATTCTCCTTCATAACTTCTGCACTTGTAAATAAACGACTGTTAAAAACAGTTCTATTTTATTTAATATTTTTCCTGTTTGCTATGTAGAACACTTCCTTTTTAGGAGTCGAGTTTGTTGTAGATTTTAAACATAGATATTAGTCTAGTTTTATAAGAAAAAAATAGGGCTCGTGAAAGATGATCATTATGGTTGGGAAGAAGAGAGCAGTGAAATGACAGCTGTGCTGTGTAAACCTTAAATAAATTAGAACAAGTTGGCAAGAATATGTCCCATATGATGACAACATTAATTAAAAATATTAAAATTAATCCTTGCTCTTACAGAGTTAGATAAATCTTCTTCATTAGATACTTGCTTCTGCCAGCGGCTTTGCCCGCGAGAAAGTCGAAAATTATCCTGAATGTACATATGCCCGGGATAAAAAGTATCATATTTTTCTTGTTATTATTTATTTTATTCTACTTTATTCCTTAAATATTGTATGTTCCGTATCCGTGAATGTGTCCGTGGCATCAACAGTGGGCCCTATCAGAATATCAGTGCAGCGTTATTTTCTTTTTAATATCGTTGCACATGCTGAGATAGGAGCTTTTTTAGTCTCGCACGGAGTTATTTATTTTTATTTTTTAATATTGTTTGTGTTTTGCCTATCTCGTGTCTCCTGTGCGAGTCACAAATAAATATTTTTTTCTTTCTTTCTTTCTATATCTACTAAAATACTTACTACTACTATTACTATTTAAGTACTATTCTTGACAATAATCTATCTTGTGCCAAATTTCATCCAGATCCGTTCAGCCGTACTGGCTTGATTGAGTAACAAGCATACATCCACACACACATCTACCTTGGATGGACTTTCACATTTATAATATTATTAAGATTATCTATCGTCCGCCTGCGCTTATCCGAATTTATTTCTGATATATCTCTGAATGATATAATCTCAATAGTCACCTCCTATCTAGACATATATTCTTTCACACAGCCCATCCATAATTTCTTTGGTCTTCTCCTACTCTTATCCACATGCATACTCAAAACTCCCCACACTCTATATATCTTCTGTACCATGACTCAAAATGATGAGATATCCGAAAAAAGTTTCTAAACTGGTGACGTAGGGCAGCCTTTACCGTCCCCTTACCTTTATATAATTTGTTTGCTTAGAATCGATCCGATTCTCGTGAATATTTAATAGTATCTACTGCTATGTTTGCGCAACTGACCTTCGTTTCGACCGGTTTTCCATCAATTATTTATGCGTCGTCAGTTGTAGTACAAGTTGTAAGAATATCTTCAGGCTTAATATTAGGAAAGTCATGTGATGTGTGAAAGATTGGGTTAGATTGAGAACTTATTTTTATAATTATTGAAAGGCCTGCGTTTGACCACTTTCTCACCTGATGGTAAGCGGTGATGTGTTCGACGGTGAAGCACGCATACCTAGAAGTAACTTGAGTTTTTATGCCCTTGGAAGATATATTGTCTACTTCTGGTTTTTGAATTTGGAATTTTGTTATTACAATTTACAGCGATGAAAGTTAGATATGAAAGGTAGTTGATTAAGAAAGGAAATTTAAGAACAACTTGACATGGCGCGAAGTGGAAAATAGGACGTTCTAAAAGTTTTTTATGGGTGCACGGTTGGCGCAATGGTTGAGCAATTGACTGCTGCGCTGCGTGTCGCGGGTTCGATGCCCGCACGGAACAAAAATTTGTATGATACAGAAAGTTTTTCCGGCTCTGGGTGTTTTTGTATGTGAGTTTATATGTTTGTAAACGCACCCACGATACAGGAAGAAATTCTTAGTGTGGGGCAACGTTATTTAAACTAACTATTTTTCTTTATCTGTCAGTAGGAACTATAACTTCATTTTTTGTCACACTTATAGGCAAGAGTATACCTACTCTACGTAATTGACCTAAATTCGCAAAAATCAACATAGGGAAAGAGCACACTATCTCGCTAAGCTTGGGTCGAATGCTTGTGACAGTACCCTTCCCATCGGACCCTACTTAAGGGTACACTAGTCGAAAGTTCTTCCATACAAACATAGTCTGGCTTTTACTCCACTGTTTGACGTTGTACGTTCAAAATAAATAATGATATCAATCTGTCTCATCGTTATCTAGCCCTGTATCGAAGCAAAAAAGTAAAAAAAAAATTACTTGTAAGTTATGAGCTTCGAAATTTCCATATTTCAACACTAATTTTAACGCTTCTTTGGGCGCAAATAAGTACCATAAGAAGAAGGAAAATTAAAAAACGGCCTCCATACAGGGATAAATTAGTAGTTCAACAATGCAAATAATTTTATTTTGAATAGATACATTCAGTCGTTTTTTCATGATATCCAGACTCCCAAAGGTCTGTTTATAAGATTTCGCGCGCTCGTTTTCTTTCCAAATCATCATCCATTTCGCTACAAATTTGCAAAAGTGTGTATTCGTTCGCGACCTAGCTTCTTACCGCTCATAACAGCATCTTTCTGTTCCGCACGTGTTGTCGGTTGATATAGCTTCATTTCAGTGCCCGCGCACAAAAAAAATCGTGCCGTCGACTAGTGTACCCGTAAATACGGTCACAGATAATATAATAATAGGTACGGTCCAGTAAGGAAAACCTGACCATCGAAGACGGGAAAAACGAAGGTAAATAATGTATCTATCACATGTTTGTGCTCTAAAATAAATGAGTATTGTAAGAATCGATAGAAAAATATAGGTTACCATGTTATTCGAATAATGGGCTCTCAGCCAACGGTTATGCATCGCTGTAAGTTTTTAGTTAATTGCTACAGGTTAGGTTTATTTATGCTATTAGTGTGATAACTGTGGAATACGTCAAGTTCAAAGAGTATTTATTTATTTATTTATTTATTATATACTTTATTGTACACCACTTAAATAATTACAGAAACAAAACATTATAAAGATAAGTGTACAATGGGCGGTCTTATCGCACAGGGCAATCTCTTACAGACAACCTTTGGATGGACTGAATGAGAGGAAATAGACATAGGGCTGTCAGTGTACAAAACTATCTTAAACATAAATTAGATATTACATAAAATACATACATACAAATAAAATAATATACTAATAAATATCAAATATAGAACAGAGAAAGGAGAAGAATAGTTACAGAGAAAGGAAATGCTCCTTCACCATTTTTTTAAATATAGGTAATGTTTGCGTACGTCTTACCTCAATCGGTAATGCATTCCACAAACGAGCTGCTTGAACCGTGAAAGATTTGTCGAAGAAGGAAGTGGAATGCATACGAATGCTTAATTCTTAATTAAAGAGTAGCAGTCTGGATGGAACATAATAGGTGACGAGTGAGCCATCTTTGTCTAAGTCTTCGGGAATTAAAGAGGTGATGTTTATTTTTTTCAAAGGCTAAACTATTGCTTTGGTAATAAATACTCCTGTAGAGCTAAAATATTAATGTTCCTTAATGAGATGTGTCCGGCATCAGTTACTGAGAACACAAATTGGCGCCCACAATATAAATTTATCAGTACCTTTATCAGACAAAATTTGCCTGGCTGGAAGGTCCAGTTTATTCTCCTCATGATCGCCCGGCTAAGTAGTAGCCAATCACTCTGATTGAACTGCGAGACGTCCATAAAAAAAAAGAATAAGACAAAATTTCGTCAAGTAATTAATATTATTATTATTAAACCATTTATTTAAGGCGGAGCAGTGGTGGCCCAGTGGTATAAATCGGCCGCGACTTACAAGTTGTAGGTCGTAGGTTCGAGCCCAGGCAGGCGCTTTACTTTGTGTAAATTATTTCAGCACCACTGCTCGCAAAACGGTGAAGGAAAACATCGTGAGGAAACCGGCATGTCCTAGAACCAATAATTCGAAGACTTGTGACATCCACCAAACCGCACTGGGCCCGCGTGGTGGATTACGGTCCATTCCCTCTCACAGAGAGGAGGCCTGTGTCCCAGCAGTGGGAACATTAATAGGCTGATGATGTGATGATGTGTGATTTATTTAAGGAACAAACAAAAAAAAAAAAAAAATTACTAAAAAAAAATGTTTAAAATAAAATATTTAAAAAAAAAAGGTAATAATAGTTACTGGTTTTTTTTTGTCTTTTTTATTAATTACTTTTTTTTTTTTTGGCCCATATAAAATAACTTAAACCTTTATCATGGAGTTAGTAACAATACAAACTAATACGTTAAGTTCGCCTTGAAGAACAGACCCAGAACCTAGTTTTAATTATTCATTTTATTGATGCGTAAGTTAAGTATAAGTACGTACTGTATTTTGTTATGTAGGTATACCATACATTGCGTCATATTCGCATTAGCAAAAAAGCTCTCTAAATAAAAATGAAAAAATAAAAGATCGTCACTCAGTAGAGTTAAGGTGTTTGTTAAATTAGGCTTTGTATCAGTGACGTCTTGTCTTGCCAGATACAGCTGATAATAATCAATCAGTATTTTGCACGAGAATCGCCTGCCATCGCCTTCTGAATCGTGAAACATAATTTAGTTGCTGCTACGTCATTCAAATTAGTGCCTCTTATAAATAAGATAGCGTTAAAATAATGAATTAGCCAAATGGTGCAGCAAACAATAAAACTAATTATGCTTAAAAAAGGCTTGATAATATATGGAAATAATAACAAGACCACACAGGAATAAATACTTAACTAAATTAAATATTTAACAAAACCATACAATGTATAAAAAACAACAATTTAATCAATTAGAATACTGTTATCACGACGCCATATTGTCTAGTATGAACAACGTAAACAATTACAAACAACTAATCTCCATGCTTATTTGCCAGTGTTGCCACGTGTTTTATTTGTTATTGTGCCTCAGTCACGTGGACTGACAATTAGTATTCTGTGTTAAAAGTAATTTTACATCAATTTTAATAACTAAACGAGCTTTTATTTGCAAAGCTGTTAGTGGAAGATTTCTGTGCGGTATGGTATGATTGTCGTGTAGTAGTACATTATATTTTATATACTAGACATCTTTTTAACTAATATAATTAGCCTTTAGCCTTGGTATGTTTGAATAAATCTAAACATTTATACAAATAAATAAAATTGAAGTGTCTGTATGTAATATCAAAATAACAACGTTTTATTGAATGCACGTGAAAATATATACGGTACTAACAACTAATAAGCAATTTTTAAGATTTTTGTCTGTCTGTCTATCTATCTGTCTATTTGTTCTGGGTAATCTACGAAACGGCTGGACCGATTTTGACGGGACTTTCACTGGTAGATAGCTGATGTAATAACGAGTAACATAGGCTACGTTTGATCACGAGAAAATTCATAGATCCGGCGGGAAACTAAAAAAAATATAAATATATTTTTACGAGTTTGACGCGGACGAAGTCGCGGGCAACAGCTAGTTTAAAATAGAATCTACACTAATATTATAAAGAGGAAAGATTTGTATTTTTGTATGTAACGAAAAAACTTCAAAACTACTCGACCGATTTCAAAAATTCTTTCACCGTTGGGAAGCTACACTATCCCCGGGTGACATAGGCTATTTTTTATCCCTGTATTCCCACGGGAAAGGGAACTACGCGGGTGAATCCGCGAGGCGTCCGCTAGTGTGATATATAGGTTTCGGTGTACGGTGACTACAGTGAGTTAGCAAGATTTTTGGCAACTTAGCTAAGACAAACAGAGTTGTTAGTTGCCTGGTTGATTTATCTAAGCTTTTTCAGATTCATCATGATTCTCTCACCCTTATCCCTTATCCCAGATTATTTAGTTTCGGCCAGAGACAATACTGTTAGTGTTAAGGTTAGGGACACCAATGAAAGACCGTTGCAAGGGTTTCAATAATAAAATTTTAATTTATAATTGTATGTTTTATTAATATTACATGGGTCGTGTGGTCCCTAGCAAGGCTGGCGGGTTATAGTAACTGTGACCCGCTAGGTATTTAAGGGCCTACAACCGCTTTAGTGCCGTAAAACGGTAACTTTCTAAAGCATACTCCTCAATAACGGCTAGGTCAAAAGGTTAGAAAAAAAAAAAAAATTTTTGTTTCATGTACATTATTTTTTAAACAAGATTTTTTCTTGTAACTAATAGTTCTGCTTTAAAAAAATAACTAGTAACTACACGGTATATTTTCGCAACTTTTGGATAATCTTCCAAAACGACTTGGATGTTTAAAAATATTTTTACACAGAAAAATTGATGGCTGAAATTTCTTCATAACTGAAATAGCATATGTAAATCAAATAATATTTTGCAAACAAAACTGTTCAAAGGGAGGGTCAATATTGATATTTTGGCTCCGAGCGGGCGCACGGCCAGTACTGCGTTAACATTGGGGCGTATACATCGATTAAGGACAAGTGGTTGAATAATATTTATGGTTATACGGAGAAAAACTATAGTGTTGAAGTAGTTCATCAGTTTTTTAGTGTTCCCACTACTGGGACACAGGCCTCCTCTCTTTGAGAAGGAATGGGCCGTAATCCACCACGCGGGCCCAGTGCAGTTTGGTGGATGTCACATGTCTTCAAATTTTTGGTTCTAGAACATGCCGGTTTCCTCACGATGTTTTCCTTCACCGTTTTGAGAACAGTGGTGATAAAATAATTTACACAAATTAAAGCGCTTGCCTGGTTTCGAACTCACGACCTACAACTTGTATTTTGTAAGCCGCGGTCGCTACTACTGGGCCAACACTGGTCTCTCTAGTGTTGAAATAGTATGGATTTGTTTTTGTTAAACTCCAACAAATACTACAGGTCCGGCGCTACATCTCTACTCCCTCCATAATTCTCTAGCAGTCGCTTTCTCACACTTATCACATTAATTTGAAGAGCTTCCACGAGAGATGACTGATGATGATACTAAACGTCCGGTGCTCTCTGGGAATGTTTATCCAAGGCGTTTAAGGAAGTTTATTTCCGCTTCCAAGAGCATCACACGCCTAAGCATTAAAGGCGCCTTTTGAAGGTTTCAACCCGTAAAAAGTTATATACGACTAAGTACATAGTTATTTCTAGCCATAATTGTTTACTATTTATAGTTATGAGTTAAATATAGTTGTAGATTAAACGTGACTAAACAAGATGACCAGTTTTTGTAAACCACTTCTTAAAATAAGTTTGACAAAACTCGTTTTGAAATTACCATTTAAATATTTATCATTTAGTAATTTCGCATGTTCAAAGGCCAAAAAGAGATTAACGCTAAAAATAAAAAAAAACTTGAAGTTGTTAATATACTAAGTCTTTTAATTTATAAAATATATACAAACCGGAATAAGAGAATATAAATTTATTTATTCTTCATGAATAATAGTGGTACATAGACGGACTTAACGCCACAATGCATTCTTTACCAGCCAACCTTTGGGTTAAATAGGACAAAGTTGTGAAAGTACGTTGTCCTTGTAAATAATAATATATAGAACCTAATATTGGCTGCTAAAATTGTTTGTAGAATGTAATCTCTGGATCATTCATCCGGCGCCTCCATCAATATATGAGGGCCGTGAGTGCGAGAGGAAGCAGATATATTTATAAAGTTATATTATTTTTTGGGTTCCGTACCCAAAGGTTAAAAACGGGACCCTATTATTAAGACTCCACTGTCCGTCTGTGAGAGGCTGTATCTCATGAAAGGTGATAGCTAGACAGTTGAAGCTAGAATTTTCACAGATGATGTATTTATGTTGCCGCTATAACAACAAATACTAAAAACAGAATAAAATTAATATTTAAGTGGGGCTCCCATACAACAAACGTGATTTTTTTGCCGTATTTTTGCGATAATGGTACGGAACTCTTTATTCGCGAGTCCGACTCGCACTTGGCCGGTTTTATTTATCAATATGCTTTGCCTCAGACGGCTTTTACAGGAATGACATAAAATCCAAAAGAAAAATATCTACAAATATTGACCTGCGTTCTAAATATGATTAACCTTCCAACACCAAATATCAGTTGCCAGCTTTAAAGAGCACTACGGTAACCCTGAAGTTGGCTACAATGGCTGCGCAGTAATAAATCTCATACAAAAACAGCACCGTTTCGTGCCTCGCGCATCCGGTAAACCAACTTCAAATGGCCCAGAAGTTTGGCGAGGGCTATACCTATTGATGATTGAAGACTGAAGATTTTTGTCATTGATAAAAAGTTACACTATTGCCAAAAGTAAGCTACTATTTATCCCGTTGCTCAGTTCCTCTGGGATATGCTACGAAAGCAAAGCCGCGGGTAAAAGCTAGTTTATTATGTCGGTAAAGAAATCGTTAAACTGGCAATGCGCCACCGGTACTTGGTGGACATCCCACCCATACGTACAAAGCGTTTTGCGACTACTTTCATTGTACGCACAGCTAAGGAGTGGAATTCCCTGCCGGAGTCCTTATTTCCTGATAGCTACAACCTTGGGGTCTTTAAGTCAAGAGTGAATAGGTTACTTCTAGGCAAGCGTGCTTCACCGTCGACCACATCATCGCTTACCATCAGGCGAGATCGTGGTCAAACGCGAGCCTATCGATAAATAAAAAAATAAATTTAAAAAACTACGTCTCTTTGCCAACTCAACAAGATTAGATTATGACGCTTCCTTGCAAAAGTAACGAGTCAATAATAATAATAGTTGTCGACTTGTCGTACTAAACACACATTGAACAGGGCTTGGAGCAAGGTCAACGGAGAACCAACAGATAAGGCCACGGCCGCGATTATAGTGCTTCACATATGATACCAGTTTTTAGAACCCTGAACCAGTGCCATAAAGCAATATTAGGTACCAGTGACATTGGTTATCTATTAATTCATTTTTGAAATTGCGAGGTCAGCATCATAGCCAAAAACCTTAATGGGGAGTAAGTATACAAAAAAGGATAAGTACCTATCATGTTAATTCAGTCAATTCATCGAATGAATTCAGAATTTCAGATACCGTAAAACGGGGCAAATAAAACCTCAGGGGGGGTGAATCCAAACAAAGCATCGTTTTATTAAGTAATTATTTAATATATTGGAGTACCTATTGAGATGTTGTAAACAATTTTTAATAACGTGAAAATTTTCTTCAAAGTTTTGTTCCTACTCACCCCGTTTTACCCGGTAGCTAAAAATTTACGGTTTTCGCAATGTTTCCTTCATCTGTGCTATAAGACGTTGCTTCGTACCAAATTTCAAGATTCTGAGTTCACGGGAAGTACCTGTAGGTTTTGATTCCCATGCGAGTGTCGATAATTTGCGAAAATTTGCGGCATAAACGGCTGTATCTTTTGATTGCGTTGGTTTAGAAGTTTGATTTTTTCACAGTTTTAAGAGGCAGTAGAAATTTCAGCGTGATACCTCCACGCGTTCCTGAGATTAGGGTTTTGACAGACAGACAGACGGACGGATAAGTACATATCATGTTAATTCAGTCAATTCATCGAAAGAATTCAGAATTTCAGATTCTCATGACCGTGCCGCCTTCCGAAAAACAAAAAGATGCTCTTTTTAACCGACTTACCAAAAAAGAGGAGGTTCTATGTTCGACATTATGTATGTTTTTTTTTGGGCCATAAATTCAGCAAATAAGCAAGGATATAAAATATTATAATATTAGACCTCTCAAGTCAGCTCTGGTTAAGTTTCTTTTAATTGAATATTTATTCCTTGCGCCTATTGTCTATTTTAAACAGTCTTGTTAGCTTAGCGGGGGTCGATGCATAATAAATAAAATAATATTACTTACGATCGATTTAGATACAATCGCTGACGCTGTGACGCAAACTATCTCGAATCATATTCTAAAGATTTATTGAGTCAAGTCAGTGTTGCCAACTATCTGACGTAACCATTTTATTTACAGGAAGTGTCACGCCAATAAATTGCTAATTAATGGCAATTTAGATGTTTTGATAGGAATAACGGACATTTTGAGACAATATTATAAGTGGGGTTATGCAATTATTTCAATTTATGAATGTGTTTTCAACATTCAGATATTCTAGAGTAAGACTGCGTATTTCTGCCTTCGATAAGTATCATTGATCGAAAATTTCTGCTTCTTGTTGCCTTATGCTTTCCATTGGTGTGGTGGTGTTGTTTTCTGGCACATAATAATTAAAATGGTAGGTCATTTCAACTATTATGTGCCAGAACACACCTTTGTTTGTAACTATGACAATGTTTTCACAAAAAAAAACATACCTATTTGATTTCATAAACTTTTTGTTTTCAAGCAATCACAATTTTTTTCACAAGAAAGAGGACTTATTTTTTTTTCTAACATCATATTACTGACTAGCTTCTGCCAGCGGCTTCGCCCGCGTAAAATGTGTTTTATCATCCCAAGGGAACATTATACCCTGACAAAAAGTAGCCTATATGCTATTCCAGACTATAATCTATCTCTGTGCCAAATTTCATCTAGATCCGTGCAGCCGTTCTGGCGAGATTGAGTAACAAATATACATCCATCCATCCAAACTTTCGCATTTATAATATTAAGTAGATATATACTTATAATAATATATAATAGTAAGAAGTAAGATAGAGTGTTGCCATACCAATTAATTCACATCCATGTGTTATTTCTTGATAAAATAGGTACGCCCACTGATAGTTTTATCAGTGTACACTAATCAATAAACCTGTACTTGAACGCTTAATAACCGAATAAAGTTATGTCATACAAAATGAACGATAGTAAAATGTGTAACGAGAATCACGTTATCTTTAGGAAAAAATACAACGCACTTGCAATACGTTGTACCTATTGTTTTGGGTTATAATTTATTTAATCCGATTAGATTAAGGAAATAAATTATGAATCTGCTACTGGCATCGTAATAACATAACAGTGCACTGTGCAATTTGAATAAAAAAGAAGATGTTTAAATATAGAATGCGTAGGGTGAGTTCACCAGTAACTGTAACTGTCATCATAGCAATTGCTTATTTTTTTCTATCCTTTTTATAGGTGTGTAAAAAAAAAAAACAAAAATGAAAATCATATATCCGCATAATGAAATGGTACTTAAGGCACAAACAAATCTTGCTGATTTACTCTATGCTGATTGACAGTGCAATCTGTTACGCGTGTACCATAGATAACATAATGCGTTTACCATGTTCCATCGTCCTTAATTTTCATGCTAATCCTGTCTTCAACTGATGTATGTCGCATAGTAGCTAATGTCTGCTTATCGCATTCAGCGTGCGTTTTGTCCTTATAACAAAAGACAAGGGCTTTGATATGGTTCGAGATGAATTAGACATTGTCATTCAAGCTAAATAAATTACAGCTGTATTCCCCAAAGGGGTGGACCTGTACGGCCAAATAGTGATTTATTTGTACCAGTTTAAACCGGTATATGAACTAAAGTTAGTGTTGTTATTGTTCTTATTTCAAATGCTTGAACCTGACCTTGGGTTTAGGTTACGAGCTTGGATTAGCATCTTAAATAAACGTTTTTGTCGGTTGAATGAGTATTCGTACGATTTTATTTTTAAAAGGCAAAAGTTTTAATAAAATTGTTGTTTTTTGTTTACGAAAGAAACAGATGTGAGGACGTCACGCCATTAAAATGAATTTAATGTAAACAAAGTCGACTGAATAAAAAAGTTAATCACACCTTTAAAAAAACAAAGATATTATTAGACAGAAATACTTCAAAAACATATGTTTGTAAGAGCCATATTTGGAGTTACTGATCTGTTTACGAAAATTCTTTTACTGGTATAAGCTACAATAACGAATAGTGCCATTTTTTTTTTAAATTCCCGAATACTGCATGGTTCCTGTCAGATAAGACCTTTAGACCTGGCCGTGAACTGCAGTGGCCTGTATGGAAAGCACTCAATCGATTGCATACCCAGATAGGCCGCTGCAAAGACAATTTGGCGAAATGACTCGTCTGACACACAATGTGAGTGCGGTGCCCCTGTGCAGAATATGACACACATGCTGCGGAGCGAGCATGGGCGTACCCAAGACATTTGTGACAAGACATGATAAATTATGTCATGTCTTACAATTTGTCTTAAATGCTAGCCGGGTCAAACATGTGACTTATTTTAAAGGCGCGACATGCCTTTCTTGTTGCTTCCCGGCGACCACGGCCTACTGTGACATGGCTTGAGTCACACATTTCATCGCAGTTTGGACGATAAAGCCATTTTGTCTTAATTATTAGTAACGGCGGCGTGAGAAAATTTCCTGACGTTTATTTGGGACTTATCGGGTCTTACTTTGCTAATACGGGCGCATCCATTTTGTCACAAATTTCACATTTAGACAGATGATTAAGAAAAATGTATCACTTTCGTTCGGAGGTGGTGATAAAATTTTATAGTTGAAAAATAAAATATTTTCCTGCATCAAATGGCAATAAATTTATTTTGTGTGTGTGGTGATCAATGCTTATTAATTAATTGAAATTTTACAGGATTATTAATTAATTCTATTTTATTACTTTTTTTATAATTGTTATTTTTTATTGTTATTCCTATTTTTAATTATTATTTTTATTTTGATTATTACTTTTTTATAATTATTTTCTTATATTCCATATTCTTCTTACTTTCTACATTTTAAATTATTTCTTAAATAAAACCCCCTAAAAATATCAATTAATTGAAATGTTACAGGATTATTAATTAATTCTATTTTATTACTTTTTATAATTGTTATTTCTATTTATAATTATTATTTTTATTTTGATTATTACTTTTTTATAATTATTTTCTTATATTCCATATTCTTCTTACTTTCTACATTTTAAATTATTTCTTAAATAAACCCCCCAAAAAACAAATAAAATAAAAAATAGGGGCCCACCGGTATCGGGAACTGGGTCCAAGCTATTATATTTTTTAAGTAATTATTAATATTTTCAAAATAATTATATCTTTCTAACAAACACTTAATATGTTATCAAACAAACAAAGAAAAATAAAGTGTGCATAAGTCTATGGTCGTGGGTCAAATATTAATTTGTTCCCAACAAAATTAAAAAGTATTTTATCTGTATGAACGGCACACTTTTATAAGTATTATTTTATTTGGTCGTCTATTCAGATTATGTCGCACTATGAAGTCAGCTACAAGAAAGGCATGTCGGTCTTGAAACTATGTCACATGGTTGTCCCGTGCTAGTATTTAAGACAAATTGTAAGACATGACATATTTTATCATAACTTGTCATGACACAAAATATTTTCTGTTAAGAATTTGTAGTTCAAGTCGAAAAAAAAATTTTTTTTTTCATATATTCATGTTGGGATGCTGCTAGCATGGGGGTATCAAAGGGGGGGCTAAATTTTGGTTATTTTTTGCCTAGGACATACCGTTTTCGAGATATAGAGCGTTTTATGAAAAATAAAATAAAATTCGGAGGCCCATAATTCGGAAATAGTGCGTCGTAGGACTATGCTTCTCGGAGCCTAAATGGTTTTTATGGCCAAGGTTAAACCGAAACTGCCATAAAATTGGCAAATATCCGAAAAAGAAAACAAATAAATGTCAAGAAGTTATGCCACAAGTCAAGAAAATATCTCACGCCGCCGTGCTAGCATTTAAGACAAAATGGCTTTATCGCCCAAACTGTGATAAAAAGTGTGACTTAGGCCATGTCACAGTAGGCCGTGCTCGCCGGGCTGGAGTGCCCAAGTGCCCACACACTTGCACTTTGGAGAACCTAATGAACGCCACTGACGCTGCTATTGGTGTGGCTGCGTAATTGTCCCAAAATATCTAAAGAGTTTGCCATCGACTCGAAAAGAAGAAGAAGAAGAAGTCACAGGATCGGAACCGTGGAAAAAATCTTACCAACATTTACTTTTGTTGGGTACAAAAACTATAGAGAGTGACTATTGAGTAGGTACTCAACCTACTCAATAGTCTATAGCACAGATAATATAATACTAGCATACAGATGCCTCATCCCATACAAAGAAACCGTGCCGACGTAACTAGCGTTTTTCATCAGCGACTGGCAAGTAGAAGGATTTACTCAGTTCGTAATTACTTTTTTTTTAAGTACATCGAAAATTTACTTTATAGTATTTTTATGCATGTTTTTACAGTTTCATTGTAGCAAAATGTATTAAAAAACAAATTTTAAAATCGAGTGGATGCCTCAGAAATTTAAAACCGCGCCATCTGTTGCAATCAATTTTAAATGATCCATTCTAATAATCTTTGAAATATGAATTAAGAGCCCGATATTCCTTTATTTTGTGCTTAGGAGACTTAAATAATCAAGAAGCTACAATTTTTTTATTCGTCTCTAAAAATCTTAATATTTGAACTCAATCGAAGCTTATCACGCCATCTAGTGCAATTTATTTGAATACAATTTTCTTTCTTCGCATTGGGTGCCCGTGTCTATAGTAACAAATGACTAACGTAGAACTACACGTGACTAAAAACGTGGTCAGTATTGCATGCGCTTGCGCTGTATCGTTGCACCCACTTCCGCACTCGCAAAGCATTCAATTAGTGTAATATGCACTTCTGTATTTGTCAGTAACATGACACTGACATCCCATGCACTTACTAAACAATAAAAAATAAATTATTCCTATTTGTAGACTTTGTACGCTGTTTAATTATATTTTCAACGCGCATTTGTTACAATAGAAAACGTGAATAGAACTGTGCTGCAAAACATCATGATTCAGAAATTAATTTGAATCTGGAATAAGCTTTACCAGCGGCTTTGCTCGCATGATTTTCTAAATCCCACCGAAAGGTAATAAAAAATATCCTATGTCCTAATCCAAGGCGTGATCTCAAGTACCTGATTTCATTAAAAACCTGCCAGCCGTTTGTGGCGTGCTTCATTAACAAACACAGACTTCCACATATATAATAATACTAGCTACCCGCCCAGGCTTCGCACGTGTGTATTAATGAAGAAAATTAAACTTTTGTTACTTTTTTTTCTTTAATACAAACCTTCTTCTGAAACCTACAAACACATGAAAACTAGAATAAACCAAATAGGTGCATCCGTTCTAAAGTTATGCGTTTAAGTACATACATTCACCAATAGATTTTTATATATATAGATGTTTTCTTATTTAACCTTCAACAAAAAAGAAAGAAATTCTCAATTCGTCGGTATCCCGTTTACTCAAAGACTCCACTCGCGCGCTAATGATTTTCATACACAAATGCACGAGACTTGCACGTATTTCATTTAACCTGTTTTCAGACCGCATGCTTCTTATCATCTACATGACCTTAAGACATCAATAATCTCTTAGTTTGCTCACTGATATCATGATAATTTAATATGGCAGTAAACCCTCGGTATTATAACTTCAAAAGTAACAACGTCGTAAAAATTCTCCGGACTCCGGTAGCTCCATAAAAAACGTCCAGGTTTTTGCTCCCGTCTTATAACATGACCTCCAAAACCTGTTTTGGGTGCAGTCCTTTCACTGGGATGTTTTCCTTTACATCTTACCAGGTAAAAGTTATAATAACGGTCTTGTAATATAAAAAAACTGTTGAGAAAGTTGTGAAACATACATGATTGATGTATAAATTAAAGTAATTATGTCACTACAGCTTCAGTTTTAAAAAAATAATGTTTTAACTACCGTGCGAATTTAATTTTTCAAATGAATTCTTCCTATTTATTTCCTCCTTTATTTTTTCTTTATCCTCCTCTTTTATCGATCCTAACAAACAATCTAATAACATTTTTATGCCGAATTATCTCGTGACAAGTATTGATGGCCTGTTATTGATTGTGCCAACGGCACGGTCTGTACGACACTTAAGCAAAATTTTGGCGCCCACATCCGACATGCCATAAACAGTTCTACTCTATAAACATGCGAGGGCACGTGTGTACATTACTTATAGAATATATTGCTCCTCAATCAAGTGTTTAATTGACAAATTAATTGAAGCTCTTTAATATTTAATTCGTTAATTAACAAAGTAATGAAAGCAGGTGAGCAAAAACATTTAGGGACCTTAACCTGATAGAGAAAACTGTGTTAGCAAACGAATTCTCCGTTTATTTCGTTAGCTTGATTATGTTAAAAGGTTAAATAAAAAGTGTTTCTAGACTGCCGCTTATTAGTTTATCAATGCAAGGTTTTACTGATCAGACAGCCCCTGAAAACGTTATTTTTTTTTACTTAAAGCCATTTCATAAGCATGCCAAAATTGAACATATGAACAGCGTCGCATAAATATTTTACATCGCCAAATGCTCCCAAAAGACTTGTTTGTTTTCACTGATCTCATTTCAGGCATAGCTGGGTGGTAAAACTGGCTGTTTTAAATTTTATTTATCCACTACAGCAGTAAAGATATTTTTCTCCATAGCAAGCAATAGGAATGTTAATTTGGTTATATCGCGGTAAAATCTCAAAACGTAAAATCGATTCGTTGCAGTTATTGTGAAAGCGATGGACAAGGTTTTAAGATCCACATAAACTACTGAGAATATGAAAATCACCAAATTTTTATTGCATCCGAAAATAACTCGGTCATCCAGATTATATGGAAGAAAAACATTTCCTGCCATAAAACTGCCAAAACAGGAAGAGTTAAACCTAAAGATCTGAGCAACTCTCGTTTCAGTAGTGCCAGTACTTAGCACTTGAGTCAGAAATGTTTGACTACCCTCTTTTTATATTTTTGTTTCTTTTGTGCAGGAAAATTGTTAGGAGCCTCTAATTTTTTTTATAGATTTTCTGTCAGTCTTTGGAATAAAGAGATAAGACATTCCTGAAGATATCTTGCAATGGTTCTAAACTTCAGAATATCTAGAAAAATTTACGTATAAGCATCCTAATCTTCAGTATGAGTTCTGAACTTCAGGATCATGAGTACATTTCTCCCTCACAACAAATCGCCATAATATGATGATATAATGATTTTAACCTTGATCGTTGAAACAACAGCTTTACAAGCCGCCGGCTATTACTAACACAACATATGTTTTTCTATTTATAGGCCTTGTATAGCAACTAACATGGCACATTGGCATCGTTTTAACATCTCGAAATAGCTGATGCTAATTCTTTTGAATATTCAATGCGAATTGTTCACAATACATTAAAGTCCACGTGACATTCAGAACAGCGGCTCAAAAATATTTGCGCACAAATAAATTTAAAATTCCTATTGAACATGTCAAAATATTCAAATGACGTAACCGCTGCCTTTCAGAATAATTGTCATTTGCATACAACAACACAAAAGTCGCAAAAAAATCTTCATCTGGAATGTTGCTGCATGAAAAGTCTTAACACGCACTGCGATTTTTATTCGCGCGTATTTTTTTCCGCCCATTCTGCGACCTATGGAATTGTATGAAGCTGCACGCATTGCGGAAAAAAAACGGCCGGAAATAATACTAAAAAATTCACGCGCATTAAATTCGCGCGAAAAATAATCGCAATGCGTGGTATGTCTAAAGATATCAAAATAATTATAAAGAAATCTCACCTTTTCTCCTTCCGAAAGGTCCACAAAACGAATTTCCTTTTCCAATAATGTTGTCATCGATACATTTTATTAATTTAGCGACGTCCTCCGACTTGTTTTCGCGGGAGACTTCCCCCCATCTTGAAGGCAGATCCTCTTGCATGGATTCAGATTTACCTTTAGTGCCTCTAGATTTCTTCAAAACACTTGTCATAATTTCCGTCACATAACACCATAAAAATTTTGTTTCAATAGCACAGCACTTTAATTTATTTTTCTTTAGTAACACTGAAAAAATGCGTGTGTAAATACGTTTGGTACGCACACGTAATACGGCGCTTTATCCGCACCCACGTTACAACCTCGTCCGATAGCAGTGTGGCGTGCACTGTGGGAGAATTCTAAAATCTACGCTACTCGGCAATGGGCCGGCCGACAATTGCGACGTATACCTCACTCACGTTGTCCGCAGTCCGTGTTGCCAGCTGAAAATGAAATTTTCTACCAGAATACAATGTTGAAAATGGTAGATTATTTTTTCCAAATTTTTATTTTCGTAAGGAACTGAAATTTACCGGATTTCTAATTAGAATCTTAATAGGCCAATTAATTACCGTACATGGATAAACAAATGTTGTTTTACGGCGTAAAATTACTTTTATTTTCCTGTCTGAATCAAGGAAGTATTTGAACAAATCTAAATTAATAGAAAGGAAAGATAAATCTCTCGTTACAAACGTTAGTTTATTTATTAAGAACATTAATGACTGTCGGATATCCTTTACAAGATAAGGGAACAGAAATATTCAATGCAGTTCCCGAGATAGCTATCTTATAATTGAAGTAAAGTTACGGTTAAATCTTTCTTACGGTACCACAACCAGTAGTGTACCTGCATTAAGTACTTACATAACATTACGCCGGCAGTCGCTCCATGTAAAACACTGGTACTCAGCTGAATTCGGTAAGTCTGGAAGCCGACCCCAATATAGTTGGGAAAAGGCTAGGCAGATGATGATGATAACATTACGCCTGTTTGTCCTTTCCCAGAAGGGTTAGGTAGAGGTATATCTGTCTATTGCACCGATATTTTGTTTATACGTCATCTAAGATAGCTTGATCTCTGCGACATATGTCAAACTGACGTATGCGTTATTGTTAGCCTGTCAAGCGCTATTGTTACAGTATTGATACTGACAGCTTTCGCAGAGATCAAGCTATCTTTTTAACCGACTTACCAAAAAGGAGGAGGTTCTATGTTCGACATTATATGAAGTATAGTTATGTTTACGTCCCATTGAATAATAATAGGAAGTCTATATATATAGATTCATACTGCCATCATTCGAGCATAAATCTAGAATTCTAGACTGAGCTACTGAAAGATTCCAGATCGAAAACCCAATAACTCTTTGTCAGACCCGGGAATCGAACCCAGGACGCATATCTACATAATATTATGACCACTAGACCAACGACGCAGTCACTTCTTTATACATAAATAAAATACATTTTAAATAATAGAACAGATGTAGTGAAACACAATCACACGTGTGTGTTCTGAAACCCTAACTGAACGTTATGTCTGTCTGATCTCTGATGATCTGGTCTGACCATCGATTGGGTGAGCGTCCGCGTGGCCTTTTGCCATCCACTTTTCCTGCAACAGGCAGCAGGTTCGCAGTTTTCCTGCCTGTCTCCGGTTGATGTGACCTAAGTAATTTAACACTCTTTGGTGGAGAGCCTGGTTTTGATGTTCAACTGGTCGAGAATGGACTTATTTGTGCGTTTTTCTGTCCTTGGTATGCGCAACATTCTCCTCCAGCACCACATCTCGACAGACTCCATTTTTTTTTGACAAGATTCGGAGCTGCAAAGGAAAATTAAGAATATCAGGGTTCTAACGGGACTCTTCTACATGTTATTAGAGATGTTCCTATGTTCCCATATCCTCGACATCTTGCTTATAGCAGTTTTGACCATCTGCATACGTCTCCGAATTTCATTACAGCAGCCTCCCTGAGCGCTGATCATGGAGCCCAGGTACACAAACTCACTTACGAACTGTAGATCTAGGTACAAGATCGCCGCAGCGTGCGATTAGTCCAGGGGGGTGACCATCCCCCTCGGTGGGTTCCCGCATTGTCAAAGCGGGGGGGCTCAGTAACCGTGGCATGGTCACACACGGTGAAGCAAAGAGGAACCCGAGGAGGGGCCGCTCGTCAGGGCTTTTGCCGATTAAGCCGACGACGTAGCGACAAAATAGTAGGTTGCGGTGCTGGTTGGTAACAGACGACATCGCGGCTGAGGGATAGAGGCCGCGGCGGGGGCGGAGTGCAGGTATTACGGTGCGCCACTCTCCCTACCTTCCGTGGCCTAGATGGGGTCGCCACCGTCTGACGCGGTGGTGCCGCAGGGGAGGAGTGTCGGTATAGAGTTGGCCGCTCTCCCTATCTCTCCTGCGGCCGAAAAATGGTAGGTGGTGGGCCCATTGACCTTGACCCGTCACAGGGGGACCAAAGGTGCCATACCTGTGACGGGTCAATGGGTGTGTGCTGTTTGGTTCCTGGGTCGGTGACGGCGTACAATGTGTTCTGGTGCGCTGGTAATGGGGGTTATGCCCCAGAGTAGGGTCCGGTGACGTACAGCCGCGGCGGGTTCGCGGTGAGTGCTAACGCGTGCCCGTGTTCCCGCCACAATCGGCACAGCAGGACACCGTGGAATTTAAGTGGGTAGGAGTCCCGCATAACTGCGCTATCTCCCCGTGACAGCGCAGTATGCATGAGTATTTTTCCACGACAAAAACGAAAAAAAGGGGGTGACCATAATAGTTCTTAGAATAAGATTATTTTGAGTGTGCGTAAGGGACAGATGTATACAAGTCATATACATGTACTCTGTCAATGATCATGACTTTAGCCTCGATTTGTTGATCGGCAGTCCGACCATATCGATTTGAAACGATGTAGTGTCATCTGCATATCGGAGATTGCTATCTTATTATACCTATTGCTATGCCTCCTTCCCACTCTTCATAGGCTCTCTTCATGATTCATTCACCATACTCGTAGATGTCGAAAAGAAGAAGGGACAGAATACATCCTTGGCGTACTCCTTTCTCTGGCTTAAAAGGCCCCGATACCACATTGTTGACCCTGACCATCGATGATTTCTAAATAAAATTCAAATTTTCTATAGAGAAATCTCAATTAAATACTTTATTCAAATTAATACATTTTAATTTGAATAAAGAATCTGCTAAACAACTCAAACATTTTTATAAATAAGAATATTGTATACAGGTTGACGGCACTTCTATCCGAAGAAATATTCGTATTATTATCACTTTCATTGACATCTGGCCTCCTTGAGCACAGTTACTCGAACAAACCACACATTAAATCGATGCCGCGCCGTCTCAATAAAAAATAACCAAACGGTTACCTTAGCAACGGACTTTGTTATTTCTCCAACGCGGAATTTTACATGCCACCTTTTGTGTTCAAGTTTTTAGAGTATTTTGACGTTAATTAGTTGTAAAAATGATGAAATTACAGATAGCCAACGAACAAGACCGAAAGGAGGCTCAGAACAGAGAAAGAAAGCGGCAATGTGAGCTTGAGAGGAGGTCCAGGATCTTCAATGCGAGGAACAGAAAAATTGGGGTAAGAAACCTGCGATAAATCATAAGAAATCTCTACTCTCATTTCTGGTTATGTATCTATATAAGGATTAAAGAGTAACAACAGCCGCACGGGTCGATCTTCAAGGTTAAGCAATACTCGCTGAAGGTTGGCCCGTGGAGGCGACTCCGTGCCTCGTAAAGCACGTTAAGTCGTTGGTCTCGACTGGCATTTGTGGCGAGAAGCAAACTTCACAGCCGCCATTTCGTTTGAATCGAGCTCTTATTGCCGAGTTAGCGCAGTCGAAAAGCCATTTTTAATCTTAAACTCCCATCCTTTATGATAAGAAGCCTTTTTGAAAAGATGTCGTTTACAAGTCAAGAATAATGGCCGAGTCCGTTTAACTCGCAATGGCGAACTGCGAAGTGCTTCCACTGAATAAGAGTGAGCGGATTGGACTAAACGAGTTCAAAGATTCACCTAAGTGTTCGCAGAGTCGTGCGGATTCCGTGCAGACTCCGCTCGACTCGCAAAACTGATGTTCATATGAGCGCTTCCACCGAAAGCAAGTAAGCGTAGCGGATAGAGCGAGTTAAAATAGGTCCGCTGTGGCATGGCGTTGCAAGCAAGTATTGAACGGACTCGCAGGCTCCGCAAAGTTTGCTGGCAGTGGAAGGCAAATACTGAAACTCTTTTTAGTGGAAGTGCTACAACTATTTTACTCCGGTCCACTCAGTTCGTTACCTCCGTCTCCGCTCATTACCCCTTTTTTATGTGGCAGGCTCCATATCTTCAATGCTTTATCTTGTTAATCTGACTCTGCACTCTCAAATACTACTTATGTAACATAATAAGGTTGGCACAGAAAAGTGAAAATATGACCAAGAAAAAATAGGCATTCCCAATAGTCAACTAAGTTAGGCTGCGGAGATGCTCAACATAATGACTCTGTTTTCAGGTGGACCTCCCATTCCTGGAGCGCCAGGTAGCCGAGAAGCGAGCGGAGCGATCTGAGCAGGAGCAAAAGGATCTCGCGTTCGCTAAGCAGATGATCAAAGACAGCAACCTTGCTGTCGTGCTCGAAGCGAGAGAGAAAGAGGTAAGTATTTATCAAAATTAAACGCTAATGGCCTCTCTGCGCAAGAGATCATGGAGAATGGTAAAATAGAAATACGCTTTTGCGTATCGGAAAAACAATACTCTTTTAAGACATCAACAACGGCTAGATTTTTTGAGTTGGGTTTATGTTGACTTAAAACTTTGATTTCTTTGCATTTGGCTAGGTATATTTTTTTGAATTTCTAGGGGGGGCAACTACCCCTACCTGTCCCTCTTGGCGACACCCTTGGAAATAAGGTCTTTACTTTACCAAGCACTGGATGATTTCGGACTAAAATTATAGGCTAATATAGCAGTTCTCTTTTATTCGCCGGGCAGGTTTTACAGATAGTCCGATCAGTTTGATGGTAGCATGACTGAACGCTCAGGGTATGCGGAAAGAATGACCAGTGCCGACACTGTTGATTTTTAAAAGAAATAGTGTTACTTAAAAATTGAGAACAACTCTGCAAAATTATTCGCTTGTATCAGTCATTGGAAGAACAACTTTGAGTAGGAGGCTAATAGAAGAATACAGCTGGGCTGGGTGGCGTTTGGAAAACTTCGTCGAGTCTTCTCGTCACGTATTCCACAATTTCCACAGAGCCTGAAGACCAAAGTCTTCAACCAGTGCATCCTACCTGTTATGACCTACGGGGCCGAGACGTGGACACTCACAATACAGCTGGTTCAACGGTTCAAAGTTGCTCAGCGAGCTATGGAAAGAGCTATGCTCGGCGTCTCTCTAAGGGATCGAATCCGAAACGAGGTGCTCCGGCAGATAGCAAAGTTGTCGACATAGCTCACAGAATAAGCAAGCTGAAGTGGCAATGGGCCGGTCATATAAGTCGTAAAACCGATGACCGTTGGGGTATACGTGTTCTTGAGTGGAGACCGCGAACTGGTAAACGTAAGGTGGGACGCCCTCAGGCTAGGTGGAGTGAAGATCTTCGCAAAGTGGCTGGTAGCTGCTGGATGAGAGTTGCCGAAAATCGAAGCAAATGGCGTGCAATTGGAGAGGCCTATGTCCAGCAGTGGACTGCTATAGGATGATGATGAGTCATTGGACTCTTACACTTCCACGACATCGTCGGTGGTAGCGCATAAGTCACTTTGACTGCATGTTTTGGGGCACAGAGGACAGAATAGGAAGTGGAGCAATAATTTTACGTGCTTTGTTGCTTCCTCTAACATTATTTTCTCAGGAGCGTCGTCGCATCGGCGTGGAGATTGATTCGTTCCGTCAGAAGTACCAGCGGTATGAAGACCGGCGCGAGTACGATCTCAACGACCCCGAGGTGTTGAAGAAGCAGCTGCCTCCCAGAGCTGGCGATGACAACCCTGTCGGCATGTCCAGCGCGCAGAAGTAAGCAAGATATTTGACTTACTTTATTTTAAAAAATAAGTGTTGGTGGAGCTCATGGCAACATAATAACAGTCGCACGGGTAGATCTTCAAGGTTAAGCAACACTTGCCGAGGCCGGTCCGTGGATGGGTGGCCATCTTTACATAACGAGACTTCTCCGTGCCTCGAAAAGCACATTAAAGACCGTAGCTCACTTACATGACCCTGCTCCAATACCGCTCTCGCACAACAATGCCCACAGACATCACGCGAGATAGTGGTCAAACGCAAGCCTATAGATTATTAAAAAAAATAAAAAAAATAGACTTAAATCGAACTAGATAACGCAAGTCCCTCCATCTGTATGAAAACGTGTCACTTTTTCACGCACAATTTAAAACAAATTTACTTATCAATGGTAGAAAACGTTTCCAATGCCTCGACAAACTTTTTCTATACAGTCTTGACAGCTCAAATATGGGAACTACAATGTCCACGCGCTGACCGCTTTCGTTTAAGACGACGACTAACTCCAACGACCTTGAGGGAACTAAACGCGCACTCGTTTGACACCCGCGCGACCCACAATTTTGTAGATTTTTGTACTTTCCTTATTATTCTATGACTTAAAAAAAAAAGGCTCAGATCAAAATGTAGATAATTAAATTGTCTTTGAGATGGTGTCGATTTCATTAAAATAGACCCAGCGGTTTCGGCGCGATTGTCGTGTTTTTGTCCGTTTTAGACATAACTTTAAAAATTAATTACACTATGTTATACGAATAAATCTCAAAATTTTCTTAGATCAAATTATTAAGAAAATGGTCTTATGTAACACATATTTTTTCCAAAAAATTACGAATAGCCGTTTAGACGTGATTCTCATATTAAAATCAGCTACTCAAGTGAATCGGCGCCTTAAGCTAGCAACATACTTGAAGCGCATGGTAAGCATGCGGTAAGCGAGTCGTCAACTAGGTATCGAGTGGTATGCTGGCGGTAAGCTCGCATACAGCAAGCCGTCTGCTAATATGTATTTGTTTATGTGAAGTATGCCTACAGAGCACGCCCGGAAGCTCACAGGCTCATGGTGGGAGCGGTGCATTGAATTATTAACTCAATGGAGCGGTGTCGTATAAGTCGGCTACGACCTTTAGCCGTTGATACCGGCTGTCATTTGTATATTTTTGACGGAATAGTCAGAAGCCAGGAAACTTGACACCGGTCTTGCCAAGGGGTATAGTGTTACCCAGTTACTGGGTTCTGGAGGTCAAATTGGCAGTCGCTCCAGGTAAAATACTCAGGTGCATCCGATTATACTGCAAGCTGACCGCAACATATTTGGGATGAGGCTGGGCAGATTGACTGACTTTACCATCTTTTTAATTCAATTTATAATCTACTGCAGTGAACACAATGATCAAAATTGCATGACCCTTTGCCCGTATTGACAGTTTCTAGGGTTCCGTACCCAAAAGGTAAAAATGGGAGGCTGTATCTCATGAACCGTGATAGCTAGGCAAGGCAGTTGAAAATTTCACAGATGATGTATTTCTGTTGCCGCTATAACAAAAAATACTAAAAACAGAATAAAATAAATATATTTAAGTTGGGCTCCCATACAACATGTGTGATTTTTTTGCCGTTTATTGCCATAATGGTACGGAACCCTTCCTGCGCGAGTCCGACTCGCACTTGGCGCGGTTTTTATATTATTTAAAACATCCTAAGTGCGCCATGAATGGTATAGCAAGTAAACTTTATTAATTTCAACATTAGGAAGTTTTCAAACGAATTATCGGCTGAAAGGGTCATGAATCAACTTACTTGATTGTACATGCTACTCGTATTAAATCAAGTAAACTTTATTAATTTTAATATTAGACAGTTTTCTTACGAATTATCGGCTGTAAGGGTCATGAATCAACTCACTTGATTGTACATGCTACTCGTAGTATATCAAGTAAACTTTATTAATTTTAATATGAAGTTTTCAAACGAATTATCGGCTGAAAGGGTCATGAATCAACTTGCTTGCTTGCTTGCATGCTACGGTCTACTGAAGAGACTTATTCATAGACCTCTGCAGTTCTTGGGGCCTATTACCTACATTCATCATCATCATCATCATATCAGCCAAAAGACGTCCACTGCTGGACATAGGCCCGCCCCAAGCGTCGCCCCATTGACCGGTCCCGTGCATCTCGTAACCAGCGGATCCCCGCAACCTTCACCAGGTCATCGGCCTACCTACATTTATGTCGATATTTTTAATTACCATCAACTCAAAAAGAAGAAGGGAGAGGGGGGCATAATTGGGTATTTAAGACTCAAGCATAGCTACAAGACAAAACATTATGATTAAACCGCAAATTTTTACTCAATATCATGACTATGGATATATTATTCTCGATTACTATAAGAATTCCAGGATATGTGAATACATAAATGTAAAATGGTATTTGCCCCGCTATGCCCCGTATATATGGGTAAAGTGGTCTATGGGGCATTGTGGGGTAGTTATAATTCGAAAATAAAAATATAGATTTCAAATTTAATTGTCTTTATTATCTAACTCAAAAAGAACTACAAAAAATTTACACAAATGAATACGTCCTTGTCATCATAAACTTTAGTTTTAAAACTATAGAAACAACAGAACAAACAAATCAAAGTTACTAAAATATTGCACTGCTTCTGTAATGTTAACATTTTAAAATACATTTTTTCTGCACATAAATGGGTAGCTTCGTCATCTTCTACATATACCCCTGCACAAGAGTTGTATGCCCATCGAGAACATTTTTAACCCCCGACGGAAAAAGAGGGGTGTTATAAGTTTGACGTGTTTTGCTGTGTATCTGTGTGTCTGTCTGTGGCATCATAGCGCCTAAACGGATGAACCGATTTTGATTTAGTTTTTTTTTTAATTGTGATTTTGTCGAGAGTGTTCTTAGCTATGTAATAAAAATTTAAATCGGGGTTTTTTTAATTTGTAATTTTATCTTGTAAGTGAAGATAAAACAAGCCATATTTATATTGAAAAATTAAATTTAAATTTAAAAAACCCCCGACATAAAACCTCTAAAAAGCAAAAAATAACCCTCAAATTCGCGTCGGGGAACCACCAACATGTACAGCAGTTTAATTACTTAGTTATATTAGTTTTATTTAACTAACTAAGTAATTAATTTTTTTAGAGATTTTGTGTCGTGATTTCTAATTTAATTTTTATAGACCACGAATCTATCCCTCTGTTGATTCTGATCACAAGTACACACAGTGATTAATTCAGCATCGTTCTTTCTTTATGACCAGCATTCTCTTTTTTATCAGATTTAAATTCTTCCAAATCTTTAGCTACCCTCTTTTTTATTCTTTTAATTTTGTGACCACAAGCTTCAAGCTCATTTTTGTATGGTGCCTCTGTAATAACTGCTGTTTTTCCTCTTCGCTTAGTGACTCTTTTGTGTGTTCCTTTCTCCTTGGGCAGTGGCATTATTTGTTCTAGAGTTGTTGCAAAAGTTGAAGGTCTATCAGTAATCCTAGTACCACCAGGTTGTGGATAAAGTTGCCTTGTTGAGGTTGGTTGCCTGGGTGGAGTGTTTTCAACTCAACAAGCTCAACTTCTAGGTGCTCTACTTCTTCTTAGCGTTTCGATAGCAAAAATATTCTCTAAATATTATGTTTGGCCCAGAATTTAATTGGTATTGCCGTGGCAGAATTATAGGTGCTCTTGTGTAAGTGGAGTGTTGTCACCCTGCAAAATGGCTTCATCGATTAAGGACACCTGAGCCGGCCCAGGATTGACTGTAGTGCAAAGTCTGCATCAGTAAATATATCCTTATTCATAGGCCTGTGTCTCTATACGCATTAATAGCAGTCGAAAGATTTACCGAATAGTGCAGCGGTCTGTTGTGTCCCCACGCGTCCTAAAAAATATATAGAAACACATAAAAGGCAGTTTGTATCCCTTTAAAAAGTTACCCACTTTAGTTGCATAAAAAAGGCAGGGTGGGGATACTTTCAAACAATCCCCTACTATGCCCCTTTTAATGTACTTTTAGGATTTTGTTTACGAAGCATAAACGGCTGTCAAAATGGCGTGGATCGCGTATGAAGATCACCTCCCGACCACAGATAACTATATACTAGCCCGACTGACGACCAATCAAAGCTAGCCATTTGAAACTTTGCACAGCGTTTCGTTCGAGCTGTTAGAGGGATGCCCCGCTATACCCCACTACCCCACTATGCCCCCCCTCCCTATATATTATTTAGAAAAAAATAGTGTTTTACCAAAATTTTCAACAATTGGTTAGCAAATTTAACCATTGGTTGAGTTAACTAGGACCAAAATACTGGACCTTACTCATCATCGTCATCATCATCAGCCTTTATGTTCCCACTGCTGGGACACAGGCCTCCTCTCTGTGGGAGGGAATGGGCCGTAATCCACAACGCGGGCCCAGTACGGGTTGGTGGATGTCACATATCTTCGAATTTTTGGTTCTAAGACATGCCGGTTTCCTCACGATGTTTTCCTTCACCGTTTTGAGAGCAGTGGTGATGGAATATTTTACACAAAGTAATGCGCCTGCCTGGGTTCGAACTCGCGACCTACAATTTTTAAGTCGCGGCCGCTACCACTGGGCCACCACTGCTCACACTGAGCCTTACTGAGACCAACTTCAACACCTGATTCCCTACTGGGACCTTACTCGCACTGAGCAATTTAACTGAATGATAGCAACTTGGATGGGCTAGCCATCCCGTTAAAGTACCTATTCGGCTATACAAAGACTAAATGTTATTTTTTAAACAGGTTCGAAGGCGAAGATATGGAGTATGAAGTACGTAAGAAGATGATGGCCGCCCAGAAGAACTCCTGGCTGGAACAGCAAGTGCAGGAGAGGCAGGCGGCCCAGGAAGAGAGAAAGAAAGCTGAAGCTGCTTACATGGTACGTTCTGGAAGATAATTTATCCTAAAAACTAAAAGTACATTTAGGGCTGCTTTTTCAATAGGCCTTTTGTCTGAGGACAGTTTGACATTTTTTACCGACTTCCCAAAAAGGAGGAGGTTCTCAATTCGGATGGTTATATATATGTCACGTCGAGGTACCTATGGATTATAGGACCACCATCATCCACTCTAATCCTTGGAGGATTTCTTCATAGGAACGCACAGTGTTTTATAGACCCAAAAAAAGTGACATCGGCTTTTTATTGGCTATTTGTACTTAATAATTTATTACAAATGCACGAGTAGAAAGAACTCCCATGTGTCAATTTTGTGTCGTTGATTTTTTAAAAAATCGTAAAGTTTTCGTAACCTTGAAGCCCAAAAGACCAAATAAAATTCGTAAAAAATAAACTGTACATAATTGAGCTTTATTCATATTGCAGGTTTATTAAGCAATTTAAGGAGAAAATTATCCCGTAATTATGTAATCAAAAACGATAATAGAACACACGAAAAAAAATGTTTTACCGAAATCACTATTTATTTTTTTATTCATATTCTAGCTCGAAGTAGAACCTCTGTCTGGTACAAATAGATTGCTTTTACTAAGGTTTATCACCCATATTATTATTACTTTCAACTTGGGCCTAGGTTTCGAGAAATTGATTTTTATGTACCGAGGTCAAAATTCCAAATTTAGGGGTGTCACAAAGGTCAATTAATATTGGCGTTTTATAATCAACTAAAGTTAATTATAATTTAGTTTAAAAGTATTTATGACTTATTGATCAAAGTTCACGTTGCAGATATAGTCTATTGAATCGTAAACAACAACACCCATGATAACACAGATAGGTTAAGTAGAAGGTAATCGCGGGGCCTCCTGTTTATATAGACAGACAGGGGTCGATTTTACTAGAGTGAATTTTTTCAAACTGTGAAAATGTTAATGCTGTTTTTAATGTTTCTCGTCGCAGAGAACGTCATTATACGAGTCGGTAACATGTCTTCCACAAGCCTACCTACAGCCTAGGTACATCAAAGTTGGTTCGATCCTACATCGCTGAAGCAACTTTTGTACGAGTCAAAATCAAAAGCTCAAAATATTTTTATTACAACTTATCCAAAGTTGAAATAAAAATATTTACACATTTTTATTTTGAATCGTATAAAAGTTACTTTTGAATTGTCAGCAAAAATGAAGCTAGAGTCACGGGACTATAGGGACAGTTGTCAAAAGAGAAATCTCTGCCATCATTTGATTAAATAAAATAATTGCGTGTATTAAATGGAATAAAATAAAAATAAAATAAAGCTCTATCCACACATATCAGGGCCGTGCCAGGGACGTGGACGGACCGTGCCCCGTCAGGGACTCAAAAAAATATCGTTGGGAACATTTTATATGAACTCGTTCACACACGTCCGTGCACGGGACGTGCACGGGCCAGTGACGGAGCCTCAGTGCCTGGGCCGACGCCGTGACGTGCACGGGCGTGCCGATATTTTCCCGGCACGTTGTCGATGTCGTAAATATTCTTTACTTGTACCTATAGTTTTTTAAGAAACAAAGTGAATGACAAGTGATGTCAGTACATACGTCCAAAAATTTTTTAAATTATTATTACGAAAAAAATATAATTATCGGAGGAAGGTATATCGCTTGTAAACTTATTACTTCAGGTTTGTTTAATTGGCAACATTTAGCTTCTGATCAATTCTCAGTTCGATTTTATTCGATTGACAACACTTTATTTTTCTTATGTCAAAATACTCGATTTGGATTGGATAATACAAGCAGTACTTACTTTGCCGGATGTGTTCTTGAACCAATGAAAAGCGAGGAAAGTCTATACGGATTCTCTAGAGTGGGTTCTCCCGCCATATTGGGTCGGGAAGTTAGAAAAGATACGCGCGGACGCGCGTTTTGGGAGTTAAAAAGGAGTTGAGAGAAAAAGAGTTGAGAAGTAGCCTAAAGTGGCGTGTGTGAACTTGAACAAGTGTGTTTTAGTTGGGAAAAAGCGAAACGATTGGTGGCCGAATCCGCTGCTTTGATAAAATTGGAACAAGAACTATCTCTAAAACGGCATAAGTTACCTGCTTTGTGCATTGCATACCCACGATATGCCCACAGACCGAGGGTATTATTGAAGATTGCCCTCCTATTTCCGACATAATTATCTCTTAGTTTTTGTTCCCAATAGTCGATATTTTTTTTTTTTTTTCATCATAAAAATTGGTCCAGCCGACTAACACGACTTTGTTTTATATATATAGATTTTCAAATAAAGGTTATTTGATCAAATACTAGTATATTTTTTAAATTACTTACCTCAAGCAGACCACTAATCTTTCCAGTGGTGTAATTGCTTTTCTCCAATGTGTGTCTTTTTTTTGTAAGCCGTTTTGTAATTTTTGTAGCAGTAGATGGAAACATGATTCGGACATTTTTAAGTAATCATGATAAGCATTTGCATTTTTTGTTAGTTTTCTGTATATTGTGTGAAATTCTCCCAGTAGCTCTCTGTCCTGCCACAACTCTGATACCCAAACACGTTTATTAACCACCTTCTGTCTGTCTTGTACCTCTTCCATTTCCTCTTCATCTAGTGCAATTGCAATCGCAATCAACTCCTCTGTATGGAGTTATTAGCTATGGAGTTTCTTGTGCATATGGAGTTTCTTGTGCATTCTTCTCCATATCAACCTACTTTTCCGAATGCACGGTAGAATCAATTCTTTATTACATGTAAATTTTTTAACGTTCAAAAGTGCCGCATAATGGCCTAGTTGAAATAAATACATTTGATTTGATTTGTATTAAACAAAGACATGACTTAGGTATATTGCGTGTTGTAATTTATATTTCACTACACTACACTGAAGCTATACTCTGATTCTAAAACAAAATGGTGACCGAGGGGCACAAATGGAATATTTATTATTTTACTTTTTGACGCGGCCTGTCCACGGTCCTGTCACATCCCTGACGTGTGTGAACAGAAAGTCCCTGACGGGACTCGGGGTGCACGGTCTTAGCACGGCCACGGCCCTGACACGTCCCGGGCACGCCCCTGATATGTGTGGATAGACCTTAAGCCTTTATTAATACTATATAACTATAATTAGTTTATGTGAGATTTATATTGTGTTCGCATTGGAAAAAATGGCAATTAGAATTACTTGATTATTATTCAATTAAATTTACTTCGTTGGTTATATATTTTGTGTACAATTTCACGTGAAAAGTGTTTTAAAATCAATTGTTAGAATTATACCATTATAGAAGATAAAAGACCTGCTGATTTTATGTTATAAAAACTAATCGTCACAAATGGTCAAAATAGAGACAACCCTAACACATATTTTTGAAAATCATTTTCTCAAAACCTAGGTCCAAGTTGCAAGTAATATTTTTATGGATGATAAACCTTAGTATAAGGAATCTGTTTGTACCAGACAGAGGTTCTACTTCGAGCTAGAATATGAATAAAAAAATAAATACTGATTTCGGTAAAACATTTTTTTTTTGCGAGTTCTATTATCGTTTTTGATTATTTAAACACGGCATCATTTTCTCCTTGACTTGCTTAATAAAACTGCAATACGAACAAAATTCATTTGTGTACAGTTTTTTTTATACGATTTTTTTTTGTTCTTTTGACCTTAAAGGTCACAAAAACTTTGCGAATTTAAAAAAAATCAGTTATTCAAAATTGGCATATGGGTGTTCTACTCGTGCATTTATAATGAACTATTAAGTAGAAATAGCCAATAAAAAGCAGATGTCACTTTTTTTGGGTCTATAAAACACTGTGGAACGGGTGAACTTCAATAACACACATCACTGATTGAAACTCGAAAGCATTTATTTGACTTAGTTACAGTGAGTTTTCAGTCGAACTTGAAGCTAAAACCACATGGTGTGGGTGCTAGTGCTATGTCACAAATCCCTTCTCGACCCTTAGAGAAGACATAGCAAGAAACTCTAGGACACTCTATTAAATCTTTTTAAGTTTACAGTTTACACAATCACTTTATGACAATTAGCGTTACATGTTTATTAGGTTTTCAAACATCTAATCAATCAGATTTAGTAAACAGTTATTATTTTTACACACACAGTACGCGTGATGCGCGTTCTAAGTGGGCGGAACCTCCATATTGTTTTTGTTTAGACACTAATTACTTGGATAGTTGAATAAAGCTAGCAAACAATACTAAAATGCTGCTCAGTTAATTATTTTAACATTAAACAACCCCAATACTCACAAATACAAAGTTGTTCGTAGATTATTATATAATAGTCATCTCATCATAAAACTATCCAAGTTTCCAGTGATCTGAATATCTTATTAATTAGGTTTCTCATTATTACATAGCTGTGTAAAATAGTCTTATGACTTTTTAGTATTTAATCATTTACTCAAATTTGTTTAGTTCTAGTTATTGGTCATAGAAATTATAATATCCGCCATTGTTGACAACTTTGAGTAATAAAAATAACATTAGGTCATAATCAAACACATTTACTTCGTCAAATGTGCAATAGTTAAAATGAGAACAAATCTAAAACTCCTACAATAAGTGTTCCCGTTTTATTTAAACATCTCGTATTAATTAAACATTGAAACTAGCGTATCGAAAGATCTCCATGCAACAAATCATTAATTGATTCCACAATAAGCTAATAGATGGCGCTGAGCCCAAAACCCAACTTAAATAGACATTGAAATATTTCTAATGTTATTAAAAATGATTAATTAGGATAATGAATTAGCAAATTCACGCCTACGCGGCGACACACCCATCCTGAACGCTGATGCGGGCTCTGCATCTGCAGGTATCCTCAGTCTCTGTGTTTCTTGATTGTAATCTGTAATATCGGATAGAAATTTGTCGGCACATTATTGTTGTTTATCATCCTACAATGTTAATCTTAGATAAAGTAGGTATAGATTAAGCACTGGCGTGGCCGCACATGAGACAGCAATAGTTAGTTCTGGTGTTACAACAAGAACAAGAACACTACAACCCACCATCGCACTGACACTTATTATCTATAAATAACCCAAATTCCTTGTCTCAATTAACACATAATACCACGAAATCATAGAAAATCAAACCAAACCGAGTTTGTTTGTCAAACCTGCCATTGTATTAGAGTTTGACAAACGACAGAAAATGGCCACGGTGACAAAGACAAAAAATAATCTTTTGTCCTTATCATTTACATGGAGCTGCCAATTAGCCATCTCGCTCTATCAATCAAGGTCATTTTAAGGCTTAATATAGATTATAGGTATAGACCTACTTTATCTAAGATGTTAATTAAATTTAGGATCTGATAACAACTGGTTTTATTTATAATTGATAGCTTGTAATAAATCTAAGCTTAGTATGCCTTATTTTTCAAATATTGAATGCATTTTAAAACCCACAGCTATATGTGACATTACATGATCAGCTGTAAGCTGTAGTTTAATAGTACAGTTGTGTAATCTACTGTCTACTAAATTAATGAATTATGAAGAAATTTATATTGAATGCGAGCCACGGTTCTTGATAAAGAGCAGCTACACACTAGGTACTCTACTTGCAATATGGTAAAGATCAATATTGTTAGAAAACAACTAATTGCTACATGTCATGCCAATGAAGGCATACAATTTGTATTTCAGATTTTTGATATTGAATAATCAGTTGCCATATGCTATATGCTATGTGCTATATGCTATGTGCTATGTGCTATATGCTATATGCTGTACGCTATATGCTATACGCTATATGCTATACGCTATATGCTGTACGGTATATGCTATATGCTATACGCTATATGCTATACGCTATACGCTATACGCTATACGCTATACGCTATACGCTATACGCTATACGCTATACGCTATACGCTATACGCTATACGCTATACGCTATACGCTATACGCTATACGCTATACGCTATACGCTATACGCTATACGCTATACGCTATACGCTATACGCTATACGCTATACGCTATACGCTATACGCTATACGCTATACGCTATACGCTATACGCTATACGCTATACGCTATACGCTATACGCTATACGCTATACGCTATACGCTATACGCTATACGCTATACGCTATACGCTATACGCTATACGCTATACGCTATACGCTATACGCTATACGCTATACGCTATACGCTATACGCTATACGCTATACGCTATACGCTATACGCTATACGCTATACGCTATACGCTATACGCTATACGCTATACGCTATACGCTATACGCTATACGCTATACGCTATACGCTATACGCTATACGCTATATGCTATTATATCAAAATGTTTCTGTGTGAATAAGTTAGAAGCATGTTGGTCAAGCTTTACAGACTTATTTAGAAACCACTAAATAAAAGCTAGATAAGAAGTTGCAAAACATAAAAAGAATGATATTGAATGCAAAATGTGACAAATTATCGAAACTAACATGTTTTATGATTGTTTTTATTATGTGCAAATGCACCCAACAACAAGCTTTGAAATCTGTCAGAAATTACTAATCTATTAACACCACAGAACAGAGAAGACAGTAGAAATCGTATATCACTTCATTAGTATCGGAACCAGCGTACCCAAACTCACACATATACAGGTTAATTGTATTTCGTAACACTAAGAAATCTTTGGTGTGATTGGTAGTTTGAAAGTAGTAAATATGTCAGTCGTCGCTTATTTGAAAATAAACCACATTTTAATCATCATAGAGTTGTTAATTGACTACTCTTTTTAAGTATTTATTACATTTTTCGTTAAAATCGCACATGGAATAGTTTAATAACCAAGTTACGCTACCCGCCGCTAGATGTCACTATACTAAATGCATTCAATTTAAAGCTGTATTTCGTTATTGATAAGATTTATATTTGCGTAATGAGGTCATTACAATTCGTTTTCCTCTAGAGATGTACCACCGTCGTTGACTTATTTATCGACAACACGTTTTATTTTGAAACAAAACAAAATCAACAGCTAGATTCGATAAATATTATTATGCTTGAAATCAAGTGTTTATATACAACTGAATATTTCTAATCTTATGACTAATAACAAAACAAAGTTACATACAAAGGGGAGAGGGAAAAGGGCTCATAGTGCATCAAAAAATTCGCCCACATCGATGTCAATGGGAAACGTGCCCAGAACGCTGGCAGCATTGCTACGTTGAATGGCAATGCTGAATCTCTGGCTGAAGAAAAGGCCAGCCCTCTGGTCACGCGAACAGTCAACTAACTGTTTACTTATGTCTCGAAGCACTCGATGAGCACTCGGACCCCATGGACCTAATGTCTCAACCCCAAACGGGTCATGAATATAACTGCCAATAAGGTTGTTATATTTGCGCCGTTTGAGGTTTTCTGCACCAGCAGCAGCTGCCCCAGCACAGCCCGCCGTGCTAAGGGATGGCGCAAGGGTATCGATCGAGAGCTTACCTTTTAACAATGATGTCTGTTTCCAAAGATGGCGATCAAAGCCCGCGACGAGCGTGCCGGTGAGCTGGACAAGATGGAGCGAGAGTGTCGCTACCGCCTGGGACAGGCCAACCTCAAGTATAACGAAGCTCTGGTAAGTCTTATATTTTTTTTACCCGACTGCCGAAGGAGGGTAATGTGTTTATCAGTCTATGTATGTATGTATGTATGTATGTATGTTTGTTCCTATGTGGCGTTCTAGAGACCAAACGCGTTGGCCGATTTTGATGATTCATACGTCAATCGATTCGTCTTAACCCCGCTAGTGTCACTGACTACATTTAAATTGGAAAATAGAAAAATGGTGGCTTTTGGGCGCCATATTGATGAGGACAAAATTTTTTTTTTCTTCCAAACCCATCGTGTGGAGAATCAAAATAAAGGGTTTTAAGAGGTGATTTCAAAAATATATAACACTTATATGTTTAAATGTACCTATATCTTAAAAAAAGATAACAAAAAAGTTATAAATAAAAAAAGTTAATTAAAAAAATCTAAATACCCGACTGCTTTAAAAGCGAACTAAAAAGACTTAAACAAGGAGAAAATCATGCTGTGCAGTCGGAGGATACATCTGGTTTTCGTCAGCCAGCTCGCGAATATGTATCCTCCGACTGCACAGCATGATTTTCTCCTTGTTTAAGTCTTTTTAGTTCGCTTTTAAAGCAGTCGGGTATTTAGATTTTTTTAATTAACTTTTTTTTTATTTATTCAGGACCTCCAACGAAAGATGTACAAAAAAACACAATGAATTACAATATGAAGTAATGACAAGTGCATTGCCTCAATTATAGGAGGCCTCAGCATGCTTTTAGATTATCGATTAAATAAAAACTAAAATATAAACTCTTATAACAAGGTAATCGTAAAGCATAAATATAAAAAGAAAAACAAATCAAAAAAACTCTCCTTATATATAATTAAGATTAGGATTTACCAACATTATGGCAAACCAGACGGCAAAAATTCTTCAAGAGTAACAAAATCCAAATGTTTTTGTTGTGTGCTCTGGCTTGTGTCAAATAAATGTGTTTGCTTTCTCTTTCAAAATGTACACATACTTTTTGCAAACAATATAAGGTTAAACAATTTTAAAATAAAAACATAACAAAATGGTAAACTGAACTGATTTTTTTTTTAGATACAGTGGGCAAAGTGTTAACACTTTAATAGTCTATAGGATAACCCATTTATACCACGTTTCCAACTGCAACCAGCTCGCTTGCAAAATGTATTACATTCCGGGCTACCGAGGTATAATGAATTAAACTTGCGTGCAAGTTTCTTGTAGTTGGCATGCGGCCTTACAAGAAATTGTCACAAACAGTAGGGATATTGTATATCTTCTATGACCAGGCACATGACGCTTGGGGGAGTCATGAGCTTCCAAACTGGCGAGTCTACTCGATTTAAGGATCATAGGTAGATACTGAATATTTACCCCTAGGCTGAGTGTAGGCAAAATCTTAGGCTGCTACCGCGTTTGCTTCAATTCAAGTAGACAAACCCTGAAGTACATATAAAACAGACCATGGAAAGAGGCTGGCTGGAATTATGTTATCCTTACCCTTCCTTAATTAATTTCGTTGCGGAATTCAAAACAGTTTCTCCGGAACTCATCGAGCGACTCGGCACTTTTCTGGTGGTAGCAGTAAGCAGTAATAAGTTGCAGTGGTCGGAAATAGTGTGGTTATTCTACGACATAGAGGCGCTGGAAATATCAAATAGTTACCACTGATGTTCAGTTAATTATAAGTGTTAAATACCTACTACCATCACCAGACCGCGTTTCTTTCCTTTACCCATAAAATCTTCTTTATATATAAAACAAAGTCGGGTTAGTTACACCATTTATAACTCGAGAACGGCTGGACCGATTTATATATTTTTTATTGGAATTACTGAATAACTATCTATTAAAACATCGGAAACATTAAAGATTTTTTTTGTTTGGAAATTCCTTTTCCCATACGTTTTGCGAACACAGCGCCATCTCTCATACAATACATGACAGAATAAATAGAAAAGGTTCAAAAACTAAAAAAGATGGCAGGGTTGGTAGGGTAAGGTAGGGTAGGTAGGGTATGGTAGAGTAGGTAGAGTATCTAGGGGGTAGGTAAGTATATAGCCAGTTGACGGGAGCGAAGTCGCGGGCACAGCTAGTGTTTAGTAAAACATATAATTTTATCTAGGCCGCAGAAAAGAAGCAGCTAGAACAAATCCTCAAAGAACAGGAGGAAGCTGACAACACGGCGGAGATGTACAACAATCTGACATCGGACATGCTCACTGAGAACCCTGACGTTGCCAAGAGCGCGCTCGGCAAGAACAGGTTTGTAGCTTGTAATGTATAGGTATTATTTATATTGATTTAGATTTGATTGGTTACAGAAAAGCAGCTGATGTACAGACTCCTCCGCCTCGCTTCGTATTCCTCATTACTGTGAGCTGATATTCCCCGGTCATCGTGGACACAACATTTTTTTCAATTCAATTTGCGCCATCTTTATGTTAGAAGGCGCCATCTATCTTTATTTTGCATCGTGGAGAGCATCGTGCAGTTTTGAGTTGAACGATGTGCGGACTTGGTCTGACCATCTGATTGAACTGCGACCTCTAGGTAGTTCTTGCCAGTTTCCATCAGCTGTTAGAAGTTGTGTCCATCCTTTCCGGCAATGTGGTCGAAGAACTCCAAAATTCTACGAAGGCAGATCGTGGACAGTCTGTTCTTTATGTTCAGTTCGCGGAGGGTATGGTCGTTGGTACGAAAGATTTACAGATTAGTACTTAGACGTAGTCATTTCGGCAATTTAGAAGCTTAAATGTCTGACAACTTGGCCAAAACTGCAGCCTAATTGCGTTAGTGAATTCTGCAAAGGAAACAAGTCGGTTCTTTCAAAGAATCAGAATCATTTCTTTCAACTTTTTCGGTATTGCAAAACTAATTTGGAAAGCAAGCGTTAGCTTTCCAAATCCTCCTTTGAGTTGAACACAGACTACTTAGAGATACTACGGAGTTGAAGATATATGACATTTGCATTACACAATACCAATAGTGAAGTTTTATCTCGATTCTTCCGCTTTCATTCATTCTTTTACAATCAATTCTACGTCAAAATATTGGTAATGAAAGGAGCATAAACTTTCCGTTTCAGAGTGTAATATGCAATAAGAAAAGTCGTTTTTGGGAAGGTTCCAACTTGTTTGCTTTGCAGAATTCACTTACGCAATTAGGTTGCTGGTCGACTTTCAGGCAAATAGAAGTCATATAATATATTGAAATAGGTTGGTCATTATCATCATCAGCCTTTTAATGTTACCACTGCTGGGACAAAGGCCTCCTATCTGACAGAAAGGGAATGGGCCATAATCCATCACGCGGGCCTGGTGCGGGTTGGTGGATGACACATAGAATAAAAAAATCGAATATTTAGTACTAGGACATGCCGGTTTCCTCACGATGTTTTCCTTTACCGTTTTTAGAGCATTGGTGATGACCACGACCTACGATACGTAAGTTTGGGGCCCTTATCACTGGGCCACCACTGCTCTAGGTTAGGTACTGGCCTGCCAATAAGTTCAGATAAGGCCAAATAGTCGGTCGATCCATGAATAATACTGGTATTCAGCTATCAGTTGCATCCTATTGAACTGGAAGCCGATGCTACTGCTGATATAGTTAAGCAGACGATGACTAACAGATTAGCAACAGGCTCTCAGAACACCGTGGCATAATTTGGACATCCCGATTTTCAAGGATTTTCGATCACGAACTATTTTGTGCGCGGTGTTAAAATGCGTGCTATAATCAACCGACAACAAGTGCGGAACAGATAGGTGCTTTTATGAGCAGTAAGAAGCTAGTTCGCGTACGAATACACACTTTTGCAAATTTGTAGCGAAGTGGATGATGATTTAGAACGAAAACGAAAGCGCGAAATTTTATAAACAGACCTTTGGGAGTCTGGATATCATGAAAAAACGACTGAATGTATCTGTTCAAAATAAAATTATTTGCATTGTTGAACTACAAATCTATCCCTGTATGGAGGCCGTTTTTCAATTTTACTTCTTCTTATGGTACTTATTTGCGCCCAAAAATGCGTAAAAATTAGTGTTAAAATAAGGAACTTTCGAAGCTCATAACTTTCAAGTAAATTTTTTTTTTACTTTTTTGCTTCCATACAGGGCTAGATAATGATAAGACAAATTAATATAATTTTTTATTTTGAACGTACATTGTCAAACAGTGGAGTAAAAGCCAGACTACGTTTGTATGGAAGAATTTTCGACTAGTGTACCCTTAAGTGATTTTTTGCTTTTCCAGAGCGATTGGCTTCATGTACAAAGGAATGAATCAAGAAGAGCTGAAGAAGTTCTACGCCGCGCAGAAGGAACAAATGGCTGCCGCTAAGGTAAGTATATCTATGGATCACATTCGGCTACCATAAGCAAAAAGTAACTTTTGTTTTAAAGTAGTAGTTATCTGTGGTGGTAATTCTCAGTTCTTTTCCATCCATATCAAATTACCAACCGGAACCGTGTGCCTAGATTCTGAATCTTATCAATACCAACTTAAATATTGTCGAAGTATTTATTTTTAATGCTTTTTCGAAAGAGGATAACCCTCTTTCGAAAAATCAGTAAAAATGTAAAAAAAAAGTAGTTTGATTCAAGGTTTATCAATATTGGTAGAGCCTTACTGCCAAGAGACCCTTTGACTGGGACCTTTTTCCACCCACCAAACACAGAGCCGGCCCACACGGCGCGTTGCGTCGACGTAGCACTGTCATCGTGACGAGTAGTGACGAGTACTCTCGCAACGCGCTCATCATCTGAACTCTCTTTAAAATTTAATCGTGCGTTGACACGGGTTAACGCGCGTTACATGGGAACTTAGCCTAAGAACTTTACTGAACACTGAACCATCGCGGTCGCGGCAACGCGCGTTCAACACCTGGCAAGCGCGTGTCATGTGAACACTATACAAAAATGTTGCGCGCGTTGAGCGCTTGTCATCTGAACGTATTCTATTCTAAGTATGAAAATTGTAAAACGACGCAGCGACAGCGCGCGCTATGTCGTCGCAACGCTGACGCAACGCACCGTGTGGACCGGCACAGACGTTTTAAGAAATTTCTGTTTATCTAAACGAACATGATTAGTTTTAACGAGGGTCACTTTGACCCGAGTGTTAACCGCGTAGTTACGAAATTATTATTTTTAGGCGAAACGTGATGCCTTGGACAAGATGGAAGCTGAATGGCAGGCCTTAGCCAAGTCCATCCAGCGTGAAGTAGCGCGGCAGGACATCGCTGACAACAGAAAGAGAAGGTAAATATAAAACCTAGCTTTAATGGTGCTTACCTATAGTTACCTTACCTGAAGTTGGCTACAATGGCTGCGCAGTAGTAAATCTCATACAAAAACAGCACCGATCCGTGCCTTGCGCATCAAAGCCAACTTCAGGACGCCCAAGAAGTATGGTGAAAAGTATACTGCTTTTCGACCAGAGATTTGCGAGGTACCGGAGGTACGAGTATATAACTAGGTACCTACTACAACCACAGATATAAATTTAACTAGATGACGCGATTGTATGTACTTCGCGTGTTTAAAAACGGAGTAAAAAAATTACGATCGACGATCGTAATTTGAGCTTTTCATTTAGCATTATGGCGGTTTACACACGGCACCGCGCATCGCCGCGGTAGGCGGTAAAGCGGATCTCATGTCGCTAAATCCGTTGATGCCTAACACACGTACACAGCCTAACCGCGCGGGTAGAGCGGTGCTCTCCCCTCCGCGTTCGCGGCGGTGCCATTTTATGCCATATTGAGCTGTATAGAAAAAGTTGGCCGAGGCTTTGGAAATGTTTTCTTTCATTGGTAAGTAAATTTGTTTTTAAATTGTGTGTGAAAAATTGGCACGTTGGTTTTCATACAGATGGAGGGACTTGCGTTATCTAGTTAGATTTATATCTGTGACTACAATCCTATAATAATCTCACTGAACGCAGAGAAAGCACGACATGATCACCATACATGCTTTGATATTCCAAAATTTTACTAAATCAATATTTCTGTCCACAGAGAAATCGCCCGCCAACTGATGAATGAAAACCAACTCATGGCCTTACAGCAGAAGGAGAAAGAGAAGTACTTCCGAGAGGTGGTGTACAACAATACACCGACCGACGACTACTACTCGCAGTTCAACACTACTACCAGATAAACTGGGGCAAAAGTGTACCCCACCAGATAAACTGGGGTACAGGTGTACTCCACCAGATAAACTGGGGTACAGGTGTACTCCACCAGATAAACTGGGGTAGGTACAGGTGTACTCCACCAGATAAACTGGGGTACAGGTGTGTTCCACCAGATAAATTGGGGTACAGGTGTACTCCATCAGATAAATTGGGGTACAGGTGTACTCCACCAGATAAATTGGGGTACCACTACATGTGTACTCCACCAGATAAATTGGGGTACAGGTGTACTCCACCAGATAAATTGGGGTACCACTACATGTGTACTCCATGTACAACAATACACCGACCGACGACTACTACTCGCAGTTCAACACTACTACCAGATAAACTGGGGCAAAAGTGTACCCCACCAGATAAACTGGGGTACAGGTGTACTCCACCAGATAAACTGGGGTACAGGTGTACTCCACCAGATAAACTGGGGTACAGGTGTACTCCACCAGATAAACTGGGGTAGGTACAGGTGTACTCCACCAGATAAATTGGGGTACAGGTGTACTCCACCAGATAAATTGGGGTACCACTACATGTGTACTCCACCAGATAAATTGGGGTACAGATGTACTCCACCAGATAAATTGGGGTACCACTACATGTGTACTCCACCAGATAAATTGGGGTACAGATGTACTCCACCAGATAAATTGGGGTACAGGTGTACTCCACCAGATAAACTAGGGTACAGTTGCGCCCCATCATATTGTATTCAGGATTTTAGTCTGTAAAATTAGGTTGGATAAATCTTGGTATTTCAGATTATATTGATGTGTAGGGTCCTCATCATCAATCTTTGTTGCGCATTCGATCTTATTGCGGCAAATAAAACCACCTTAGGTAAATGTAGGCAACGTTGGTTCTACTGCATTTATTTATTTTTAGAATGTATAGTATCTGACTGGACTTGAAAATCTATCTTAGAACTATATAAGTTCCTATGACTCAACTGACAATTAGCAGACACAATAGTTATTACCATTGTTTTAATCTGATTCGGATGAATGGACGGTCGAAGGGATTTTGGACTTGCTTTGGATCAGCATATCACTTGGGAACGGCTTAGCTGATTTGTCACAATCTGAGTATGGTTCCTGGGGGAACAAAAAATTGAAAATTTGCCCGAAAAATTAAAAAAAATCGGACAAAACTGAAAGTGCTGTTCTCTTTAGTAAGTACTGTACTTGGACATGACAACATCAGTTAGGTCAGCTATATCATCATGATATCAGCCGAAAGACGTCCACTGCTGGACAAGGCCTCCCCAAGCGTCACTACATTGACTGGTTCCGTGCATCCCGCAACCAGCGGATCCCCGTAACCTTCACCAGATCATCGGTCCACCTGGTGGGTGGCCTTCATACCTTCCGTCCTGACTTGGTCAACTATATAGAACACAATAAATGTGCTTGACCTTATGTTAAAAAATATTTCTGAATGACATGTGGAAAAGTACAATGCCTACAAAATAAATAGCTAGCTGTACCTGGCGCAACTCTGCTGTGCTGTATGTTCCCAACTAATGACAGTTCTTCATTAAGCTCTATCCACACTTATCAGGGCCGTGGTCCTACCGTACCCCGTCAGGGGCTCAAAAAAATATCGGTGTGTACATTTTATATCAACTCGTTCACACACGTGCACAGGCCAGTGACGGAGCTTCAATGCCTGGACCCGGCCCTGTCACGTCCCGGGCACGGCTCTGATATGTGTGGATAGACCTTTAGTGTATTTCAAATCCATAGGATACTTACCAGTGTTCCCTATTGATAGACAGAATTTGTTCATTTTGCCCCAGCCATATACTTTTTAATATACGTAGATGTATGTATGTTTATAGCACATTTTTGCTAGAAATTCGTTAAAAGGACACTTTCAAATACTTGTTTGCACTGCTTAAAACTAAGTAGTACGATGTCACGTTAAAAGGGTCTTTTTCTAATTGTTTTGCAAAAGTGTCGTTTATTTATTGATTTTTTGTTATGTTATTAACTTATTAATTAAACGAGTTTTATAATTAACTTTTGTTTGATTTCTGTAGTTAACAGCCGGTCTATTCTGAAAATTTATCACCGTTAAAACTTAAGTGGAGTGAGTTTGAAGTATCTATACTGTCGTTTCACAATGATTGGATATATTGACCTCGAATTATTTGCAAACTTTTTATATGGCAATGCTATACTAATGTCAACATCATTTTTGGTGACTTGTTGTGGTCTTGATAATAGCATTTAATAAGTAAAAAATGAATAAAACAAATAAAAGTGGATTACGGGAGATGTCGTTTCGCATGGTGTCTAAATATCAAGAAAAATATCAGGAAAAAGAGGTCGAATTAAAAAAAACAAGATTGTTTACGTGTGGTGTTAGATTTCATAAGTTAGTATGACGCTAATAAGTTGAGTAAACCAAAATGATTACAGAATACTGTTGTTTTTAGGGTTCCGTACCCAAAGGGTAAAAACGGGACCCTATTACTAAGACTTCGCGATCCGTCTGTCTGTCTGTCTGTCCGTCCGTCTGTCACCAGGCTGTATCTCATGAACCGTGATAGCTAGACAGTTGAAATTTTCACAGATGTATTTCTGTTGCCGCTATATCAACAAATACTAAAAACAGTATAAAATAAATATTTAAGGGGCCTCCCATACAACAAACGTGATTTCTTGGCCGTTTTTTGCTCGATATTTATAACGGCAACAGGTAGACGCTTGAAATATTCACAGAATGTTTAGTTGTATATTCACTTTAAAAAATAATAATTAATAAATTAAAATAAAATAAATTACGGGGAGCTCCCATACAACAAACATGATTTTTATGCAGTGTTTTGCGATAGTGGTACGGAACCCTTCGTGTGCGAGTCCGACTCGCACTTGGCCGGTTTTATTTATTATTGATTTTCTATGATTTCGTGGTAATAAGTGTTAATTGAGACAAGGAATTTGGGTTATTTATAGATAATAAGTGTCAGTGCGATGGTGGGTTGTAGTGTTCTTGTTCTTGTTGTAACACCAGAACTAACTATTGCTGTCTCATGTGCGGCCACGCCAGTGCTTAATCTATACCTACTTTATCTAAGTGTCAACATAATTTTTTGGTGACTTGTTGTGGTCTTGTTAATAGCATTTATTAAGTGAAAAATTAATAAAACAATTAAAAGTGGATTACGGGAGATGTCGTTTCGCATGGTGTCTAAATATCAAGAAAAATATCAGGAGCAAGACGTCGAATTAAAAAAAAACAAGATTGTTTACGTGTGGTGTTAGATTTCATAAGTTAGTATGACGCTAATAAGTTGAATACCTAAACCAAAATTATTACAGAATACTGTTGTTTTTTTTTATTGAGATTGATACATATCTAAAATATTACCTACCTCAATTACCTATTGTATTTTTATTTAGACGAAATAAAGTAAATATTTCTAAAGTATCAAATTAGGTTATTCCAGGTATTTCATACTAGTTTTGGGGTTGCTATGCCAATATTTTTTTTAAATTTGCCGCGCTTTTTCAGCCTCTACTTTCGTTTGCCAGACTCTAAATAAATAAACATTTTTGATTTTGATTTGATTTTTGATAACTTCATGTTCACTCTACTAGTCCGGTCAATTTAGACATCAAATTGCATTAATTCGCATAGAGCTGAAAATTGGTACGAATGTTCGGAACACATTTATAAATGAAATGTAAAAAGTCTCTATCGATCCCACACTTGCAAAAAATTTTATTCAAGGTCAAAGTTAGCAAATATGGGTTTCTTGCGTTTTTTTGCCGAACGGTAATTTTTATGATAAAATAGGTCAGACAAAAATTGTATATTATGCAATTATCTATAAAAATTGTCTCTACAATTTTTCTCCTAAACGTCACCGTTTCTGAGATATAATGGTTTAAAAAGTTAAAAAAGTTGTATCACTGACTACTTAAGAGATACTACAGTTGTATTCTTCTTAATATGCAGAAGTTTCCACGCCACCTGGGAGGTAGTGTGTACTTGGCGCGTTTTTTTTTTAAGGTGGTTTCCCCGATAGGCTTATTCCAAAATCTATTGTGATCCTGTTTAATTCAGTACTATTCAAAATGCATGATCTACAATTTTTGTCTAACCTATTTTATCATAAAACTTACCGTTCGGCTAAAAAACGCAAAAATACCATATTTGCGAACTTTGACCTTGAATAATTTTTTTTGCAAGTGTGGGATCGATGGGGACATTTAACATTTCATTTATAATGGTGTTCCGAACATTCGCACCAATTTTAGCTCTATGCGAATTACTGTAAACCTACCCCTATTTTTGGTCTAATTTGATGTAACTTTTCACAGAAGTAAATGGCCTTTTTATATCTTGGGATAATAAAACAACGGTTGGAGGAAAAATATCATATTTATTTGGGATAATAAAACAACGGTTGGAGGAAAAATATCATATTTATTTGGGAAAATATTTTTTGAGCTACAACCATTAATATAAAATATTTTGATCACATTTCATTAATACTGATAAGTAGGGTAGAGTGGTAGCCAATGAACCGCGTGTACCGTATGAACCATACTACCCACAGGCAATACGGGCTTTTGCTAGCTCGTGCAAAAAACATATAACGACTCGCTTGCCTTGCCATGCAGTTTGATCTAGTCGCCGGCCGCCAGTCGCCACAAACGCATATGTGCGTCGCGTCCTTGTGTTTTGTTTATCAAAAATGACGAAAATTTCGTGAGTATTTTTTTGTAATTACTTTATTATTTTAACTCTTATTAAACTATGAGTGAATTGTATGTGTAATGTGGGTCCTTGCGCTTGTATGAGACTACTTTTTGGAATTACTACTCAACCGTTACTGTGTAAAACTTATTCTAAAATTTCCTAAGAGGGGATGGGTACGCAGTGAGTCACATTTACTGGGTGAGCAATGAACCACGGTTCATTGTGTACTACATCTAATTGCTTTGCCTAATGCTATTGTGTAGGTAACACTGATTGTATATTATATTTGTCACATATAAACAGGTGGGGAGTATTATTCCAGTCAACCTCTGATTGTTGATGTGAGTATCCTTAAGTAGGAATTATTTCTTGATTTCAGCATGGGTTGAAACACATAAGGGCGGCAAGTCCGAAAAGGGGTTATCACACAGCAGCAGCTATTCAAAAAGGAATAGACAAACATTTGTCGGGGCTGAGTAGGTATTAGAAAAGCAGCCGAAGCAGCAAATCTTCCCTATCCAACACTGTGAAGATACATTGAAAAATACCGCAATAATCCGTCATGGAGCTGCATTACGAATCACGATGCAAGCAAAACTATAATGATGAAAGAGAAAACAGTATCAAGAAGTATTTATTGGTTTGTGCACATAAATTATATGGCCCAACTTTAAAGACGCAGAATTGCCAAATGGCAGTGATTAACAAAATTGAAATGCCGCCATCGTGGAAAGTCCATGACATGGCAGGCTGAGGTTGGATGTGGGTGTTTAGAGCAAGACATCCTGAATTGTCAGTGGAAAACCGGAGGCTTGTAGTATGGCAAAAGCTGCTAGTTACAGCATTTAATAAAAAGAACGGGATAAAATTTTACGACAACCTGAAAGAAGTTTTAAGTCGCTCTCCATCTTTTGCTAATGGAAACCGAATATATAATCTTGTCGAAACCTCTACCACACCTGTGCAACGACCCCATAATGTTCTGGCAGCTAAAGGACGCAGTGTCTGTAAAGTCACCAGTGGGGAACGTGGAATCTTGGTTACAACTTGCTGTATTGTAAATGCGATTGGCAAGGCATTACCTCCGGCTATGATGTTTCCAAGATAAAACTATAAGGCACACATGCTGTATGGGGCACCCCCAGGGACACTTGGGTTAGTCGTACCTAGCGGTTGGATGAATACAGAATGATTTGTTATTTATTTTCAACTTAAAATAAAACAATTATCGGTTTATCTATTACTGTGATTCATTGTGTACCACCTGGGTCATTTAGTCCCACCCCCCTGGTTCATCGCGTACCCTTACTGGTACACTATGAACCATTTACCTTGTTTTAAAAAAACCTGTATAATTCAGGAAATAGTTAATATTTTCCAATATTTTGAATGCAATGTGGTAGCTTATTAAATTACCTATGTGGTGAGATAAAAATATTTTCTTAGACTGCAATAACCACTGTGCTAGAGCTCTTCAAATTTTTGGTGGTTCATTGGCTACCACTCTACCCTACGTATATTAGGAAATTAATTGTTAATAAACTTAAGTGCTCGTTCACACAGGGTCCGATTTACAGGTCAGATCGTATACGTTTTGGCGCTGACGTTTGTAGTTGTATGATCGACTTCAAACACATGACAGTATTTCAGATCCAGTAAAAATACCGATCCGACAAAATATACAGCAGTCCGTTTTACAGGTCAGCTTTATCGTATACGTTTTGGCGTAGGTAGTTGTATGAGCGAGTTCATACACATACAACAGTATTAAAATACTAAACATTACCCCCAGGTGCGACGGATCCGTTAGAACATCTATGTGAACGAGCCCTAAGGCATAGTCAAGGTAAACGTGGTGAATAATGAATGCAGGGGTGAATAGAACCTGGAGGACACGGTGAACATACGGTGGAGGCGATCGGCGGTGGCGACCTCACGCGTCCGTCCCTGGTCCAGGCCATGGTACGGAGCGAGAGGGCATGGGCAGCTGTCTCCTCCTTTTGCGAAGCAGTAATGCTCGCGAAGGAGGAGGCAGAACGCGTGAAGGAGACGCAACGGAGACGCCCTCACGCCCCAAGCCACCGCAGGAGACGCCCTGGGCGTCGGGAATCGGCTATGTATTTTACATTTATTAATATGTATATTATAAATTGTTATATATTAATTAATTCTAAAGAAAAAAACGATAAGTGTTATCAAAGTTAAAATACCAATCAAAGTTTTGTTCCCATTCACCCTTGCATTCCTATTCACCTCGTTTGTAGGTACATTTAAATTTTTCATAATATTTGTCGTATTGCAAAGATACTCTTTCTTTTTATTTGCATTTGTTGTCAACAACGTTAAATAATAAATTGCCCTGCGTTTACTAAAATAATTAAATATCTACGTAAAGAAAAAAAAAACCGCAAATTTAATTTGCTTAAATAATAAAATTGGCACATTTTAGTGAGATCAAGGTTCAGGAGGGAATTTTAATACATTTTCCACCTTATATAATTTTATTCTAAATATTCTTTGTCTAATAATAAAATAGTATCGTTTAATATTATATTATATTGTAAAATATTTTTAAGGTCTATCCACACATATCAGGGCAGTGCCCGGGACGTGAACGGACCGTGCCCCGTCAGGGGCTCAAAAAAAAATCGGTGTGTACCTTAGATAAAGTACCTATAGATGAAGCCCTGGCGGAGACAGCTATAGTTAGTTCTGGTGTTACAAAAAGAACAAGAACACTACAACTCACCATCGCACTGACACTTATTATCTATAAATAACCCAAATTCCTTTGGCTTTTGTCTCAATTAAAACATAATACCAGGAAATCACAGAAAATCAAACAAAACCGAGTTTGTTTGTCAAACCTGCCATTATATTAGAGTTTGACAAACAACAGAAACCGGCCATGGTGACAGACAAAAAATAATCTTTTGTCCCTAATATTTACATGGAGCTGCCAGTTAGTCATCTCGCTCTATCAATAAAGCTCATTTTAAGGCTTAATCTATAGGTACTTTATCTAAGGTGTGTACATTTTATATATGAACTCGTTCACACACGTCCGTGCACGGGCCAGTGACGGAGCTTCAATGTCTGGGCCCGGCCCTGTCACATCCCGGGCACGACCCTGATATGTGTGGATAGACCTTTAAGATCCTTTAGGGTATAAAATATGTCAATTTGAATAGATTTGTTAGCATGTACAATAAGGTAACTTCAATCAAAACACATGTGTTCGTGGAACTAGAAAAAAATTACAGTCAAATTCAGGACTAATTAATAAATCCGTGGAATTCGAAATTTATCCCAAACTAGCTGTTGCCCGCGACTACGCCCGCGTCAAACACGTTGAATCTAAAAAAAAAAGAATTTTAGTTTTGTTTTTCACGGAATCCTAAGGACATTTAGGGCGGTTACGCACTACACGCCCGTTTCCGTGATTTAAGTTCCAAGTTTAAAATATTCTGAATTATGACAGATTATGTATGACGGATAGAGTTCGGATTTAGTGTGTAACTGACCTAATTATTTTTCTAAAATAAAAGTAGCCTACGTTATTCCCTATAACATCAGCTATCTGAAAAGCCCGTCAAATTGGTCTAAATGTTTCGAAGATTACCCGGAACAGACAAACAGACAAAAATTTTAAATATGGTTTTTGTTTATTATAGGTACCTTTTTATTTCATAAGCATTTATTAAAAAAACACTACATTTTTATATTACAAACAGACACTTCAATTTTATTTATTTGTATAAACGTAATACTGGGATAAGAAATATCCAATCGATAGAAAAACAACAAACAGGCAGACAGCGTCACTTTAGCTTTTAGTAAGTATGGATACCCTTTGAGTGTCCGAAACGCGTATCCACGCGAGGAACAATGGCTTTTCTTTTGTTTCGGTAATTAAGGGTTAAACTTCAAATACTTATCTATACTAATATTATAAAGACGTAAAGTTTCTGAATTGTGAGTTTGTGACATTGTAGGGGTAATCTCTGGATCTACTGAACCGATTTTGAAAATTCTTTCACCAGTAGAAAGCTACATTATTCCTGAGTGTCATAGGCTATAAAATATTTTCAAAAAAAATAGAGATCCTTATGAAAATTGCAATAATGTAACCCAAAGGAGCAAAAGGTTGCATATAAAATTCATACATTGGCGTGCGCTGAAAAAACTTTTATATATACATAAAAAATATGTTCTACATGGTTAGTTAGGATAGGTAAGGTAGTGTAGGTAGGCTTGGTAGGGTATGGTAGGTATAGTAGGTTAGGTTAGGTAGGTAGCCAATTGACGGGAGCGAAGCCCCGGGGGTCAGCTAGTGTTTTTATATATTTGAATAAACGCCTTCTATATTAATATAAAAAACGTCTTCTAAGTAGATTGAGCACCGAAGCCAGTTCTGACGGCGATTTCATCTAAAATATTCCACTGCGGTGTCGGCGTCGCTTGTAGCGTGGCCTTAAAAACATTCAGGATTGTAAGTTAAAATATGACAGGTATCATGGGACGTAGAACGAAATGTATTTAGCTACATAGCAAAGCTTTAACGTTCCCACTGCTGGGACACAGGCCTCCTCTCTGTGAGACGGAATGGGCCTTAATCCACTACGCGGACCCAGTGCGGGTGCAAAATACGACCCATAAATACAGGCAAATTAAATAAATAGAAAAAAGATTTTTTTAGCACAAGCTTTTTCGTATCGTTCTCAGCAAAAATCCTATCACTTGATACCAATATCATGGTAGTGCATAAAAAATAACTAGTCCGCCATCTTGGTCCGTCCGCCATATTAGATTTACTATGTCACTTAGCTAACCATGCATTGTCATCCTAACTAAACATGATAACTGGTTTAAAATTTAGTTGCAAGATTTGACCCGAACATACATACATACATTGCAAGTTAAATAAAAGCTTGTAAAAGTACGGACGGGTTGCAATGGAATATCAACTTTGTCATGTATGACAGAGTTCGTTGTTTCGATTTTTAAACCCCGACGAAAAAGGAGGGGTGTTATAAGTTTGACGCGTGTACCTGTCTGTGGCATCATAGCTCCTAAACGGATGGACCAATTTTGATTAGTAATGATTTTGTTTGAAAGATGATTTTATCGAGAGTGTTCTTAGCTATGTTCGATAAAAATCGGTTCAGCCGTTCAAAAGTTATGAGCTACTACTACTACTGTTTCAATCGGTGTGTTTTCGAAAGAAATCGGGTCATAATTACGTGTTCAATAGATTGTCGATCGAAACGTGTTTACTACTAGATTAATTATGTAGCATGAAATATAAATGTCTCGGGGTAATTTTTTGTTCTGGTTTGTTCGCCTCCAAATTCACCTCAAATTTGATGATTATTATCTGGAATACTAAATTTAAATAGGCCAGCTCAAGGACAAAGTGTTACCACAGACATGCGGTCGACTGTACCAATTTTTTACACTTCGATTCAAACTTAACGACGGCTCTGAATACTCCGCGAGACGCTTTGCAGTAATAAATACATGTGACAGCGAGCGCGGGCGTTAGGACGGGTATAACTGCTCAGAGAAAAATGTACTTCACAAACAGCCGCCATTAAGTTTGAATCTACCTATACTAAATGAAGTGATAATAATTCTACTTGATGATATTCAGATACACACATGTTCTGATGTTTGTGCTATATTCCTCTCCATGAAGTCTCGATATCCACCTACTTGCCCGAGATGAGTCCCTTCCGATGCAAGTTCATGATCGAGTCCGCTATGATCCGCGCCGTCCGCGCCAGGTACCCGCCACTTGTTAACATTACTATCGGGATGTTCTTGTCTTTGCATATTTCGAATACGAACTCGTCTCGCTTTACTATGCCCTGAAAAGGACAAAGTTTAATTTTAGTAGTAGTATACAACGCATTTAGGATGCTGATGCGGCTGCCGCAGAACTGTAGCGCGTCGGGCATGTTTGCGGACGCATGTGTCGATGGGTTTCATGCCATCCCCAGAAAAAGTGCCGCATCGCTGCTATACTGTGATTTTTAATTTCGTAGACTAAACTGACAGCTGCCATTGGCCTTACTTTTTTTAAATGTTGCAAGCGCGGAGCATAGTGTTGTAGGTAAGACTCAATCATAAGTAATTCATCGAATCGATGTGACATGACTCCTCAATTTATTTTTACTAATTAGTGTAAATATAGTAGTTTATGAAACTGTTGCATAATAAGGGGTATTAAAACATGAGTGTGTGTTTAAAAACCGAGCCGTAGGCGAGGTTTTTAATAGTATTCACACGAATGTTTTAATACCTAGTTATGTGCTGTTTCATACACTACTTTATCTACACTCATACATTGGGATTAAACCTACTAAATACCTTTTTAGCATTTTCCATGTCATAAAGTCGTGATAGCATTTATCATATACTTTTCTCGACTTTGCTGGTAATAAATTATAAGTAATATCCTTCGCCGCATCTAAAATATCGGGCGTAGTCAAATTTTCGTCACATTCACTGATATCAGACATTTTTAAGCAAGAATTAAAAAAACTCATGAAATTCAATACAACTAAACCTGCAAAATATTAATGGCGCCAAAACCCAGCACATCACCGCATTGCGCATGCGCTAAGGTTTAGCACGCACTGCGATTTTTATTCGTGCGAATTTTTTTCGCCTATTCTGCGACCTATGGAATTTTATGAAGTTGCTCGCATTGCGGTAAAAAATCGTGCAGAAATAATACCGCAAGAAATCCGTGTTGTACCACATAATCCACCGCACCGCGGCGCGAATTTAATTCGCGCGAATATTTTGAGCTCTATGAACATGTCTTAAGAGACAAAATTCGCGCGAATAAAAATCGCAGTGCGTGCTAAGCCTGAAGCGGGCATTGTCATAGACAAGTAAAAATTGGAAGCAAATCTTTTTAAACAGGTACTATAAAAATGGCATAACAAAAAATAATTGATGAAAACTCCTTGTGATTATTTTATTATTATATTTATTATTATATTAACTTCTTGGATTTGTCCTGTATCGTAATAGGAAAAAAATTGTATTATAGCATTATTTTGTTAGAGAAAAAGTGTTATAATAAGATTCTATTTTTAAATTTCGGTATTGTGTTTATAAAGTATGTCAATATAAACTCGTTTTGAAGTTTATAATTCGAATATTACGATGTGAGAGTAGATAATAGTAGTTTATGCAATGGTCATATAATAGGGGTTATTAAAACACGAGCGTAGGTTTATCAAATGAGGCGAAGCCGAATTTGATAATAATATTACGCGAGTGTTTTAATACCTAATTATATGCTATTGCATACACTACTTTATCTTCACTCATACAGTCGAAATGAAACAAAAGTGCAAAAGGAAAAAATATGTGGTATGGTATGGCGGGCAATTTAGATTCTCATAGCGCAGCACGCGCATCCACAGACAACTGACAATGACATGAGCCCATACGCGTCAGAAAATTAAAAAGTAAAAGTGTGCTATAAAAATTAAAAAGTTATTTTATGATGCAGTTGTTTGAAAATCGAAGGAAAATGTTGAACTATAATGGTTTTTTTTTAAATTTTACCTATCCACGAATATAAAGTACGTGTTTATGCAATATTTTTCGAATTCGTATTTGGAACATTACGTTGTGAGTGTAGATAAAATGTTTTATGAATATAATCGTAATATATTTAAATTTAACAGTACGGCTAGTACTGTTATATTAAAATATAGGGGCTTCGCTCCCGTCAATTGGCTACCTACCTACCTACCCTGCCTACCCAGCTTTCCCTGCCTACCTTGCCTACCCTGCCTACCCTGTCTATCCAACCTACCCTGCCTACTCTGCCTGCCCTGCCTACCCTGCCTACTCTGCCTGCCCTGCCTACCCTGCCTATCCTGCCTACCCTCCCTACCCTGCCTACCCTACCATACCTAATCATGTAATATATATATATTTTATGTATCATCAATAGTTTTCTCAGCGCACGCCAAAGAATGAATTTTATATGCAACATTTTGCTACTTTGGGTTACATTATTGCAATTTTCATAAGGATTTCTAAGCCTATGACACTCAAGAATAATGTAGCTTTCTAGTGATGAAAGAATTTTCAAAATCGGTTCAGCAGATCCAGAGATTACCTCCTACAACGTCACAAACTCACAATTCACAAACTTTACCTCTTTATAATATTAGTATAGATTCATACACATATTACATAAACTTTTATTGTGTTAAATATGAAATCAACAATAAAATAAATGCAATCGATAAAACGAAGTCTGACATAAATGAGAAGAAACAAAATAAGGATCGCTAGTTTCTTAATAAATGTAATTTTTTTGCCGTGATATAGTTCCATTTTCGAACTACTTCAATTTTCGATAAATTTTCGATCATTCAGGATAGTTAGGGTACGTCACTATTTTTATGTAACGATAAAGTGACAACCCCCCAAATGTCAGTTTAGTCTACGAAATTAAAAATCACATTATAGCTAAGTCGTGTCCGCGGCAGTGGCAACACCATTCTTAGCCATATAATTTTATATTTCTATGTACTTAGCGTTGTGGCTAGCCGAGCACACTGCCCATTATTGTGGCATTGTATTAAGTTACATCTCGAGAAGGAGTAACGAAAGATTTGGTAACGGTCTTCATTGAATTTTATTTGTATTGATTTTGAAGTTATATTATTTTTTGACATGTTAATTCAAATTTCTATTCTTTACAATATTTTCTTGACATTTGAAATATTTTTATTTTCGACATTTTTATTAGTAATTTACATATTTTTGATTAATTGTGGTTTTAAATTCAATCAATTGACTATCAATATCAAAAAGGCAATATTTTGTAAATGTTTATTTGATTTGTAATGTACCTTTTACTAAGTAGTTAAATAAGTATTTGTTACTAACAATAATTGGACTGTAAATTGTCTGAATTTTGAAATAAATTAAATTAAATTTTTAATTTTTACAATCTTTTATAGGGGAAGATAACCAGTTATTGTCTCTTTAAAATAGTGAGCTCCGTAATTAAATTTCCAGGAAATCATATAAAAATTAAATTAAAAAATTTAAAACCCCCGACATAAAACCTCTAAAAACCAAAAAATAACCCTCGTACTCGCGTCGGGGAACCGCAAACATGTACAGCAGTTTATTTTATTTATTTAGCTGTTACATAAAACTTAAATATTAATAAGGTGTGTTAGGCATTTAGTTGTCGAGATATTCGCAGTTTTGTAAAGTTGCTCTCATACAAACAAGTACAGTTTTAACGTCAAATGACTGATAAAAACAATGATTTTGAATATTTTTTACCGATTCAACTTAATATTCCACTACTGAACACTTTTTGCTTGGACGTCCATAAATTAAGAAATTTAATTCAAAAAATATCTTATGAGTCTTAACCGTCTGCGACTGACGTGGTAGTACCACAGACACCGCCAAATCGAAAAATATGTCCTGAGTCGCTATTTTATATATTACGAATCCCGGGTTCTCAGTACCTTCGTGTCACGCGGCCATGCATCAATTAGTGTGCCGCGGGCAGTCAACACAAGCGTATGCGCCATTTTACGCGGAAAGGTGTCTAGCAGACAACCACGTCAATGTTAAGGTATGTGTCTAATAGACAACCACCTCAGTAAAATAGTTATATTTTCATAGTGTTACCTAGACAGCCCGTCAGTAAAATTGTTTCCTAAATAACATTTTTTCAGATGTCTCACTCAAGTAACATCCAACGTCCATACAGTTCCACAAGAACTTCGGCTGGTAACTTTAAAAGCCATGACCAGCGTATAGATTTTTATGAAAGTGAGCATGAGTTCAGCGATCTGGACTCGGAAGATGACGACCGGACTTTCAACCAGAAACTCAACACTTGGAATCCGATGAAAACTTTGGATGACAAGGACCATCCGAAGAAATGCGTCGGCAATCTTTTGAAGAGGTGCCGTCAGGAAACATCGGGTAGGTCATCTGAAGAAATGCGTCTTTGGCCTATGGCAATTTTTCAACGAATAGCTTTGTCTTATATCAGATGTGTTCAGATAGGGATGAGAAAATGAGAAGAGGGGACATTTATACTTATAATTTAGAAAGAGATTTAGTACTGATTCACTTGAAAACCCGGGTACACAACGAAGTGTGTATGACTATTAGTCGAGTTTTGAGGAAGGACCTCTCCCCTCCACCTCCAAAAATTCGATCCCTTCCAACAACTGAAAAGAAGTTATGTCATCTAAGCCCAACTAAAATAAAAAGAGTAAAATGATACTGTTGCTGTGATTATCTAAAGCCGATTTGTCTCAAATGCTCAAGGGCATTGTGTGAGGATTGTCAAAAAAAATGTTAAATTTTGAGGGCTAATTACTCTCAATTTAACCAATAAATATTGTCCAAATTTTCAAGTCTGATTGTTATAAGTGTTGACTTTGATAAATAAAAAAAATTCTCAAGAAAAGTGATATAGTTGTTCTGCTTATTTTTTTTTTTGGGTGGACAAAAATTTTTTGGGACTGGTTTAGGTTAAGTAAATAAATACTGTTAAGTGGACATTGCTTTTTATTTTAAAACTTTTATTAAATTAAAATAATAATATATACTTTAGGTTAGTAAAAAAACGTCACAGCATTAGGAATTAAAATAGTACATTGTGATACAAGGGTGGAAAGTAGGTTATTGCAAACGAGCTTTCATTAACAAGCCCGAGCCGAAGGCGAGGGTTTTTAATGACACGAGTTTGCAATAACCTACACGCCCGTGTATCACACGATATTTTTCAATACAGTTGTGGGAAATCGTAAAAACAAATCAAAGAATTAGATTTGATAAGGCCCAAAAAAAAAAAATTTCGCGCCTTTTCAACTGGACATATTTTTTTTACAACGAAAACAGCCTACACAGCCTATTCGATTTTTGACAAATGTTGATGTGAAAATAATTAAATTGAAACTGGTAATTAAATATATTAAACAACCATTTAAAAGACTTTTGAGAATTAAATGATAAAACGTACGGAATCATTTATTTTTCCTCGTATAAAATCTATTCCATTTTATTCTATGTATGAAAACTCCTTGCTACTAAACTTTTTTAAATTGACTTATAACTAAAGGCGCGTTTTTGCAACTGGACATTTTTACAACGAAAACAGTCTATACAGCCTATTCGATTTTAGACAAATGTTGATGTGAAAATAATTAAATTAAAACTGGTAATTAAATATATTAAACAACCATTAAAAAGACTTTTGAGAGTTCAATGCTAAAACGTACTGAATCATTCATTTTTCCTCGTATAAAATCTATCCCATTTTATTATATGTATGAAAACTCTTTGCTACTAAACTTTTTAAATTGACTTATAAATTTAAAACTAAACTGCAAAACTAATGATCGAGCTCGTAAACAAAAGTCACGACCGCGTAACAGAAAGATGCCTATGCATAAGATTTAATTTTCGAATCATAATTATAGCCTCTGAAAGTACGCCATGTTTAACAACTGTATTGAAATAGTACATTGTGATACAAGGGTGGAAAGTAGGTTATTGCAAACGAGCTGTCATTAACAAGCCCGAGCCGAAGGCGAGGGTTTTTAATGACACGAGTTTGCAATAACCTATACACCCGTGTATCACACGACATTTTTCAATACAGTTGTGGGAAATGGTAAAAACAAATCAAAGAATTAGATTTATTTATTCATAAAAAAAAATCATCGCGCGTTTTTGCAACTGCCTACACAGCCTATTCGATTTTTAACAAATGTTGATGTGAAAATAATTAAATAAAAACTGGTAATTAAATATATTAAACAACCATTTAAAATACTTTTGAGAGTTCAATGCTAAAACGTACGGAATCATTCATTTTTCCTCGTATAAAATCTATCCCATTTTATTCTATGTATGAAAACTCTTTGCTACTAAACTTTTTAAATTGACTTATAAATTTAAAACTAAACTGCAAAACTAATGATCGAGCTCGTAAACAAAAGTCACGACCGCGTAATAGAAAGATGCCTGTGCGTAAGATTTAATTTTCGAATCATAATTATAGCCTCTGAAAGTACGCCGTGTTTAACAACTGTATTGAAATAGTACATTGTGATACAAGGGTGGAAAGTAGGTTATTGCAAACGAGCTGTCATTAACAAGCCCGAGCCGAAGGCGAGGGTTTTTAATGACACGAGTTTGCAATAACCTACACGCCCGTGTATCACACGATATTTTTCAATACAGTTGTGGGAAATAGTAAAGACAAATCAAAGAATTAGATTTGTTAATTCACAATAAAATAAAATTTACGCGCGTTTTGCAACTGGACATTTTTTTTTACAACGAAAACAGCCTAAACAGCCTATTAGATTTTTGACAAATGTTGATGTGAAAATAATTAAATTGAAACTGGTAATTAAATATATTAAACAACCATTTATAAGACTTTTGAGAATTAAATGCTAAAACGTACGGAATCATTCATTTTTCCTCGTATAAAATCTATCCAATTTTATTCTATGTATGAAAACTCCTTGCTACTAAACTTTTTAAATTGACTTATAACTAAAGGCGCGTTTTTGCAACTGGACTTATTTTTTTACAACGAAAACAGTCTATACAGCCTATTCGATTTTAGACAAATGTTGATGTGAAAATAATTAAATTAAAACTGGTAATTAAATATATTAAACAACCATTTAAAAACCTTTTGAGAATTAAATGCTAAAACGTACGGAATCATTTATTTTTCCTCGTATAAAATCTATTCCATTTTATTCTATGTATGAAAACTCCTTGCTACTAAACTTTTTTAAATTGACTTATAACTAAAGGCGCGTTTTTGCAACTGTACATTTTTTACAACGAAAAAAGTCTATACAGCCTATTTGATTTTAGACAAATTTTGATGTGAAAATAATTAAATTAAAACTGGTAATTAAATATATTAAACAACCATTTAAAAGACTTTTGATAGTTCAATGCTAAAACGTACGGAATCATTCATTTTTCCTTGTATAAAATCTATCCCATTTTATTCTATGTATGAAAACTCTTTGCTACTAAACTTTTTAAATTGACTTATAAATTTAAAACTAAACTGCAAAACTAATGATCGAGCTCGTAAACAAAAGTCACGACCGCGTAATAGAAAGATGCCTGTGCGTAAGATTTAATTTTCGAATCATAATTATAGCCTCTGAAAGTACGCCATGTTTAACAACTGTATTGAAAAGTATTTATTAACTTATGACCAGTCAAAGTGGTGTCTAGTATACTACCACGTCAGTGGAATAGTAAAAATTACGGCACGTCAGTTAAAAGTTATCCGACTATTGATTATAACGTTCCAATTTTCCATTCCACAATATTATGTGGGCCGATCCCGGCGGCACTGCAATGCCGGGCCGACCCGTGACGGGAGTGGAGCGAGCCCCGAACATCCCGTCAGCTTACAAAAATCAGTTTAATATACTGGTCCCTCAGTGAGGGAACTTTCAGATATTAAGCTGAAAAGAACAGATACTAGCCCCGCAAGTTGATATTGCGATGGAACCTTGTCACAATAACAGCTGCGTGACGTCATCCGTCGCACAAAAAGACAGCTAGCAAAAAAAATGTTTTGTATTTTTTTAGGTCGGTTTGTGCGTATATAGTAACTGAGACAGGAATGTCAGACAATGTAATCTAAGAATAGCCAGACGGCTGTTTATGACCATAGGTATATTTCTTAGAAATTTCGGCACCCTAAAAGATTAGTTTTTGTATGCTGCTTATAAAAAAACAATGATTACACCCATAAGTACATAATTGTGTTGTTGATGTGAAAATATGACAATATTTCTTAGTATAGAATAGGGGTCCGCATTACCGGTCTAACTGCTGATTTGGCTAAACTTCGCTATTTTCTTATAATATAGATAGATAATTACTACATCTCTAAGACTCTAAGCTTATAAATAAAACTATTGGTATGGAAAAAATCAATGTTATATTTCAATTCAATACAATCTTAGTCTATTTCTTCAATCCCACTCATATTGTCTTCCAAATCATCACTACTTTCTGTGTCAGTTGTTTCTGATTCACTGTCGTCTGCCGTATTTATAATAAATAACTCGTCAGTTATTCTATCTTTGCGCCAATATTCTTCTTCAAGCCTTTTTACGTGGTTTACTTCCTTTCGCCAGTCATCTGGAGTTATCGATGCCAACGCCTCCAACGTCAGAGTTTCAATACGGCTTTCTAACTGCTCCACATTCTTTTCTGACACCCTCATTTTGACTAGGTTCCAGATGTACTCAATGGGGTTGAGGTCGCAGTTGTAGGGTGGCAATCTAATGACCTCATGGCCATTGTCAGCTAATAACTTGTCGATTTTATAATTTTTCGGCGGTTTGTGCTGTTTAATTAATAGGTATAGTTCTGGTTTTGTACTATCGCTGGGAAATTCGATGTTGTGAGCTTGTAGCCACTCAACCATCACCTGTTTTTTAGTATTCATATTTGGTGGCTTATTTTCTTCCTTACTATGATAAGGGGCGTTGTCCATCACAATTATCGAGTTGCGTGGTATGTTGGGTAGCAATTTCTCTGTAAGCCACTTAGTAAAATTCTCCGCATTCATTTGGTCGTGATAATCCCCCGTTTTGGTGTCTGCTTTAAACATTAAAAGGGCATTGTTAACAAAGCCAGTTTCACTTCCCGCGTGAACTATTATCCATCGGCGGCCGGGGCTATCGTTCCGTCTCACTCCAACATCGGTTGCTGTTTGCCAACATTTTTTTACGGTGTAGTGTGCGTGTATCCATGTTTCGTCGAGATAAATAACGGGTCTTTTGTTATCACCAAGCGAGTCATTTTCTTTCATACGGCGTAAATATTTAGCCCTCCACGCTTGAATTTGGGGTCTTTCAATTAGAGCCAGTCTTTTTTGGTAGCATCGTTTAAATTGGTAGCCTAGATCACTTTTAATTATTTTTCTTAATGTAGTTTCACTACCAGTGTAATTAAGGTCTACTTTTGCAGCCGCCAAGATTTTGCGCATTGTAGGTATTTCTTTCCTCACCGTATACATTGAATGAATGATATTCCTTAATGCAGTTAAAGAAAATCCGTCGAAATATTCCTTCCTTTGTCGTTTTGCTTTGGTAGGAGTTCTCATTTTGCTGCCACTTGCTGTTGCTGACTCATGCTCTCGTCGTAATTTCGTCACAGTATTTTTTGCAACGCCTGTGGCACAAACCACACGTTCCGTGACTTTGGTAGAATTTTGCAAAATCTTCAAAATGTCTATTACCAGTTGCTTCGACATTAAAATGTCCTCAGTAGTGTCCGAAGCACTCTTTAAGGCACGGTTTATATTTTGTATAACTAATTTACAGTTTTCTTTCTCTTTTACAAAATAATTGTCCACTTTAATTATCATTTCACGAGTACGACTGTTAATTAATTTCTTACTCATTTTAACGGGTAACAGGTAAGAAAACTAAACAACAAAACTCAACAACAAAACTCAACAACAACAATAAAACAGGATAACAAAAACAGAAAGCTATAACAAGTACTCGAAGCGCGTAAGCACGTAAGCGCGGGCTGACCTTGCGAACGGTACTGACGCGACGGCGCGACTTCGGCTACGTCACCAAGATGGCCGCCAATCGCAATATCAACTTGCGGGGCTAGTACTACACTTTGATCTTAGCCAAAAGGCCGAGAAGCGATAACTAAAATTTGAAACTCGCGGAGGGTCATTCAATCACGGAGAATCTTAACACCGCGATTCAGAAACGTGACGTATGCGTACATCGCCATCTATCGAGCTGAGGTGTAAACTTTTACATACAATGTGATATGTACCAAACATAACAAAATGGTGCGAAGCCACATGCTTTCGTCACTTTTGATATTAAACCTTGTTTAAAATACATATAAATTACATTTTAAGTACTATAAAATTATTATTATGTGGGAGTTAAAAGAAAATAACATACATATTCGCTGATCCTCAAGTATCCCAGTGGATCGGTATCCAATATATCAGTTCCAGCGTTATACACCAAAATGTCTGGCTTGAACTCATCCAGGGCTGCTTTCAGGTTTCTGAAAAATAAGAATTTTATTAAAATAATAATAAGTTTCTTGAAACCCACAAATGAAAAAAAATATCTTCAATTATGTATCAAAAGAAGTCTAAAAATGTCTTCAAACCTCAGTTTTTTCAAAAACAAATAGGTAACGTACTTTACTGACTACCAAACATATTTCAAACTTTATATTGTTTGGTGTTTTGTATCATATTTTTATATTAACTCTACATTCAGAAATTGTACCAAAGGAATATTTATAACAACTAACATCGAGCACCACACTATTTTTCAGAATAATATAAATTTTCTGATTATTTACTTTATTATTATATAAAAAAATATTTTTTACTTTTATGTTTACCACGAAATCGTGTTTAGGTATTTTAAACAATTTTTTACTCCCGATTCATCCTACTAATATTATAATAAGAAAAACTGTGAGGATGTTTGTTACTCTTTCATGCAAAATCTACACAGATTTTGATGGATCTTTAAAAATTATACTTTAGAATATCACAGGTTATAATTTATAAAAATAGGTATTACTTGGCATTCCCACGCGGGCAGAGCCGGGCCGACAGTTAGTTTAAACTATAGGCGAAAAAAATCAGATTTTTTTTTTCCAGATTCTCGACCTTATGCTTGAGTTCCACCTTCTTGCAGATGACTTTTTTAGCCTCCCTGTCCTTGGGGTATATGTCCTGATTTTGATAAAACTTTACAGCTCAGAAACATACATCAGAATAACACATAGACAATATCTAATTTTAAAAAAAAATATGTACTAATTCAACGCGGGCAACGCCGAGGGCGACAGGGAGTTTAAACTACAGCCGAAAATTAACATCTTAACTAAGAAACGATCCCCAATTTTGTAAGTTTGTTCAGACTTGTAGGGTTATCTCTGGAACCACTATTTCACAATTTCAATGCAATATTCCAGATGGTTATAGGCTATAAATTATTATGACCCAGGCAGAGCCGGGGCGGGCCACTAGTTATATAAAGGTTGTGTCTGACACCGACGCGAAAAAAAACTACCATGGATTCAGTACTTGATTCTGGATCATCAAGTGTTTCGATCAATAAATTTTTCGTCAACTTTATCCTATTTAAAAATTAAAACAGAATAGAAAGAAAACTCAAAAGCGCTACCTATTAGCTGATTCGCTAAAGTTCACGATCGAGTTCAACGCCGCCGGCTAGTACCTACCAACACGCGGCCACAGAATAAATAATAGTACAAGTACAGAAGACTCACTTCGTGCAACAATTCATTGAAATAGAGACTCCTGCTAGTTAGCAACAAAGTGCAATTCAACTCGCATAAGCGCTCAGTGCCTAACGTGATATTCACCTAAACGTTGCCGTTCTCTTCTAACGCGTATCTCCGTCGCTGTCTGGCGCGGTTTGACTCGGCTCGTAAGGGTTGTCGACTTGCCGCTTTCGCTTACATCCACTATCTACCTACTTGACCACGTAATCTTTCTTATGTTTGATGCCTATGATTACACGGTCAAGTAGGTAGATAGACAATGAATATTATAGACCGTCATTTTGTTTGGTACTTAACAAATGAAAACTAGGTTACCTAAACTTCATTTACTATAACATTAGACATTTAAATAAGCCCATTTTACAGCCCGGTCAATCGATTTTGACTTCTATTGCGTTGGTGATATGACAAATGGAAGCTGTAGTAAACAGTTGGTTTTGGTAACAGATTTGTGCTTTTTATATCATCCTTATGTGTACGAGATAGAACAAAATCGGTTGAACGGGCTGTAAAACGAGTTGTAAAGACGTCTAATGTTATTTCAAATTGAGTATAGGTACCTACCTCTTTGTTTACTCTTTAGTGATATTTTTTGTTAGTTTATTTAAAGTTGGCTTGAAGAACTCTTACGAAATATTTTTTGTTTGTTCGTTAGGTATAAGTAAGTACCTAGTTTTATATACAAACGTTAACTTTAACAAGTGCGTACACTTACTCAGGCTATTGGTAAATTCATAGGCTAAGTAGGTAACTACTTAGGCAATTATAATTTATTTTAAACTGGATCTAAAGCGTTTATTTTTATGTTAACAAAACGGTAACCATTCAATAAAAAAAGAAATTAAATTATATTTGTGAACAACACGAAAATCTAAAATATCTATTGTAGGTGGGTACATATTTAGGTATTTCACACACCTATTCATTCTTTTAGGAACACCAAAATGCTTAAATTTTTATACAAAACTCGTACTCATTATGCACCTACTACCGATAGTTACAGATTATTTATGTAATGAACTAAATAGGTACAACAAAATAGCTTACCTTTCAAAATCTTTCGGTACTTTAAAAAAGCTTAATATCGATTCATTGTTCTTTGCTTTATTTAAACACCCGTAAACACAACAATATATTTTAAAGGCCTTAGAAGTACCTACGTTTAGAAGTCATCGTTACTTGCTGCATAATATAAATAACGTGCGAGCCGAGCGGTAAGCGGCAACCTAATGCGTTATTCCCTCTGCAAGGTACCGCCGGCCGATCGTACCTAAACTGCGGAGTGACACCCCCCTGACGCGGCGCGGCGTTCGACCGACAAAGGAGAATATATTTTTTTTAAATTAGGTAGATAGGAATAACGACATTGAACTGACATATTCGCGAGCTGGCTGACCAAAACCAGATGTATCCTCCAACTGCACAGCATGTTTTTCTCCTTGTTTAAGACTTTCTAGTTCAATTTTCAAGCAGTCGGGTTTTTTGATTTTTTGAATTAACTTTTTTTATTTATAACTTCTTAGTTATCTTTTTTAAGATTTAGGTACATTTAAACATATAAGTGTTATATATTTTTTAAATCACCTCTCAAAACCCTTTATTTTGATACCCCACACGATGGGTTTGGAAGCAAAAAAAAATATTGTCCCCCACAATATGGCGCCTAAAATCCGCCATTTTTCCATTTTCCAATTTGAATGTAGCCAGTGACACTCGCAGGGTTAAGACGAATCGATTGACGTATGAATCTTCAAAATCGGCCAACGCGTTTGGTCTCTAGAACGCCACATAGGAACAAACATACATACATACATACATACATACATACATACTTACATACATACATACATACATACATACATACATACATACTTACATACCTACATACTTACATACATACATAGACTGATAAACACATTACCCTCCTTCGGCAGTCGGGTAAAAAACGCAGACTTTATGTCTATAATAAGGGAAAAGCCGGTGAAAATTTCCAACATTAAGGGGATCCAGAATCATGTACTGAATCCATGGTTTTTTTTTTTCAAAACTCACTGTCTCAACTTGAGCATGTACTCCAAATCTTCGACTTTATGGTTGAGTTCCACCTTCCTGCGGATGGCTCGTTTGGCCTCCCTGTCCTTGGGGTATATGTGCTTGTTGTACATATCCATTATGTACACCTCGGGAACGTCTAAGAAATCGCGTTCGTAGCCGTTGCCCTGGAACATCAGAAGGGAGGTGTTTGAATATCTTCTCTTATCATGACCTGATTATACGCAACATTAAAACGAATGAAATATGCATGAAATTGCATAAAATATGCAAAAAAGAGTCAAACTAAGCAATTAAAAAATAATCCTTGTTATGACAAGGATTATTTTTTAATTGCTTATTTTGACTCTTTACAACTCATTTTGTATAAAACAACATTTTATCAGTATTTTTTTTATTTATTAATATTATAAGAGAAAAGTATCGTTGGAATATTATTTAACATTTTCTTACTTTTGTTAACAATTAAGGATTGTCAAATTTTCGGTTGTAAAATTGTGTCTTCGATCGCACAATAGTACATTTCATGTCGAAAATAAAACGTCGAGATTTTAACACGAGCGAGATGTTTTTAGGGTTCCGTCTGTCACCAGGCTGTATCTAATGAATCGTGATAGCTAGACAGTTGAAATTTTCACATATGATGTTTTTCTGTTGCTGCTATAACAATAAATACTAAAAACTGAATATCAATATTACAACAAACGTGATTTTTACGCAGTTTTTGCGACTCCAACTCGCACTTGGCTAGTTTTTTTTATTGATATCATTGTGTTTGACCACTATCTCACCTGATAGTAAGCGATGATGTGGTCGACGATGAGGCACGCTTGCCTAGAAGTAACCTATTCACTCTTCACTTAAAGACTTGACCAGGTTAAATAATTACCTGATGAGCATCCAAGTCCACGATCATAGCGTTCTTAATAAAACGGTGCATGACGAGGAACCGTATGAGCAGCGTGATGTCGGCGTAGGGACAGAAGCCGGCCCCCTTCTCGGCGCTGCAGTGGTGGAAGCCGCCCCCCACATTGATGGCCCAGCCGCGCTCCAGGGCCAACTTACCTGCGAGGACTGAGCCGCCGGTTTGTAGCCTGAAATATAGGATTACGTTCTTTTAACCGACTTAAAAAAAGTAAGAGGTAATCAATTCGACACATATGTATGTAATATCATTGGGACTGCTCAATATTCACATATGTTATTCTATGTGGGCTTCTAACTAAACACTTGTATATAATTATGTTTGTTTGTATGTTTGTCCACGCATTTCTCCGAAAATACTTATCGGATCGTGATCATTATTTTTGTGTTGGATTGAGTATATCTCAACTTAGGGAATAGTGCATCATGCATGTAAGTTTCATCAAAATCGGTCTAGCAGTTTTTAAGATATGGATCATACAACCAAACTCCTTAGCGACAAACAGCACAAATGTATAAATTGAGTTATAATGTGAATTTTGTCAATCCTTTATGTACCTTACTATAGAACTAGCTCATTTTTAGTGATGATGTACCAAAACTAAAAAGAGAGAAATAAAAACTTTACACAAGAAAATAAACAGACTTCAAAAGCTTTGTCGAAAACTGATAAAAAACCAGAGGTACCAAAGACACCAACTTCCGATACGAAAGTTATTTTTTACTTTTTAGTGTTTTGCTTTTGAAATCGGTTTATTTTTTTGTAATTTTTTTTTTACAACAATAACAATAGTTGGTAGAATATATTTTACATTTATTGTACTCCAACATTGTAACACAACTTTCATTCCCCATCTTTATTTTGTTATCGCTGCCAACAGCGATAACTACAAACTTTGGGTGGATTGTACCATATTTTTGGAGCGCATTTCCTGAACGCGACTTTCTTTTTTAGGGTTCCGTACCCGAAGAGTCCAAACGGAGCCCTATTGCTGTCACTCACATGTCTATGCGTGTGTCTATCCGTCGTCTGTCACACAATTAATAGGGTTCCGTACCCAAAGGGCAAAAACGGGACCCTATTACTAAGACTCCACGATCCGTCTGTCTGTCTGTCCTTTTGTCACCAGGCTGTATCTCATGAACCGTGATAGCTAGACAGTTGAAATTTTTACAGAAGATGTATTTCTGTTGCCGTTATAACAACAAATATACCGTTATAACAATAAAAATAGAATAAAATAAATATTTAAGTGGGGTTCCCATACAAGAAACGAATTTGTTTTGCCGTTTTTTGCGATAATGATACGGAAACCTTCGTGCGCGAGTCCGACTCGCACTTGGCCAGTTTTTTTAACTTCCCATTGACCTACGAACTTGAAATTTGGTGATAATGTTTACGTTAATGTTTACGTTTAAGCGATGATGTGGTCGACGATGAAGCACGCTTGCCTAGAAGTAACCTATTCACTAATGACTTGAAGACCCCAAGGTTGTTATTATTTTTGCATCCGTGCGCTTTTCTCTTCGTCTCAGTGTATCTTTCTATAATACATATACTTTTTCTGCCTGAGGACTGACGGCGACGGGGATCCCCTGACCACACACGTGTTTTTAAGGGTTCCGTACCTCAAAAGATAAAAAAGGAACCCTTATAAGATCACTCTCTTGTTTCTTTTATCCGTAGTTAAAACTGCTTAAATATGACGTCACACACATCTTACGTTACTATAGTCTCCGATTTTGTTGAAAAATTGTGAGGATATAGTTATCAAATTGTTAGTCTACTCAAGTGGTAGTAAAATAACTAGTCCGCCATCTTGGGCCATCCGCCATATTGGATTTAGAATGACGTCACTTAGGTAACTATGCATTGTCATCCAAACTAAACGTGTATACAAAATTTCATCTTAATCAGTGGAGGATAACTGCTTTAATATTCAGTTATAAAATTTGACCCGATCACACTTACATACATAATTAAATACATTGCAAGTTACATAAAAGCTTGTAAAATGGTGTTTTACCGAAATATGCAACCATTGGTCAAGTTAACTATAGATCAATAAACTGGATCTTAATTACTTAAATTAGGGTTGCCCAACCTTTTTTCGTCTTTAATTTTTAGGGTTCCGTACCCAAAGGGTAAAAACGGGACCCTATTACTAAGACTCCGCGATCTGTCTGTGTCTCTGTCTGTCACCAGGCTGTATCTCAAGAACCGTGATGGCTAGACAGTTGAAATATTCACTGATGATGTATTTCTGTTGCCGCTATAACAACAAATACTATAAAACAGACATGACTCCTTTGTCGTTTTTTTTTTGCGATATTGGTACGGAACCCTTCGTGCGCGAGTCCGACTCGCACTTGGCCGGTTTTTTTATCCCCTGACTTTGATAATGAACTTAGAATTTAGCCGCGAATTCTTGTTGCTAGTGTACTTGAGCACACCTAGTACCTGTGCGAGTACTAAAGTTACTTAATAGAATAGTAAAGGTCTCCTCCAGCCTGCCCAGCAATGGGCCAATATATATTAAACTAGCTGTTCCCCGCGGCTTCACTCCCGTGGGCCACCCCACAGGACCCGTTTTCGGGATGAAAGAATAGCCTATGTCACTCAGGAATAACGTAGCTTTCTATTGGTGAAATAATTTTTTAAATCGGTCCAGTAGTTTCGGAGCCTATTCGGTACAAACAAACAAAAAAATCTTTCCTCTTTATAATATTACTAGCTGTTGCCCGCGGCTATGTCACTCAGGAATAATGTAGCTTTCTATTGGTGAAAGAATTTTTCAAATCGGTCCAGTAGTTTCGGAGCCTATTCGGTACAAACAAACAAACATACAAACAAACAAAAAAATCTTTCCTCTTTATAATATTATAATATTATATAATTAGTATAGATAAGTAAATAAGTATAGATAAAAAAATAGAACAGTGACAAAAAACATTGCTCTTATAATAAGTACTGGAGTCTGGACATACCTCATAGGTTTCAAGTAAGCGTACTGGACCAGCATGTTTGGCACCAAGGCAAGCACTGGAATTTCTGCAATCACTGCTACTTTGGCACTCCACTGGAAAATAAATTGGATAATACTTAAATCACATCTAAAATCTTCATAATACATTATTGTGTAAAAAAAAATAATAAATCTATCTAATATATATAAATCTCCTGTCACGATGTTTGTCCGCGATGGATTCCTAAACTACATAACCGATTTTAAATTAAATTGGCACACCGTGAGCAGTCTGGTCCAACTTGAGATATAGGGTAGGGTAGGGTAGGGTAGGGTAGGGTAGGGTAGGGTAGGTAGGGTAGGTAGGGTAGGTAGGGTAGGTAGGGTAGGTAGGGTAGGTAGGGTAGGTAGGGTAGGGTAGGTAGGGTAGGGTAGGGTAGGGTAGGTAGGGTAGGGTAGGTAGGGTAGGTAGGGTAGGTAGGGTAGGGTAGGTAGGGTAGGGTAGGGTAGGGTAGGGTAGGGTAGGGTAGGGTAGGTAGGGTAGGGTAGGGTAGGGTAGGGTAGGGTAGGGTAGGTAGTTAGGGTAGGTAGGGTAGATGAATGTTTGGTGTTTTTATGGCAAAACAAAGTTTGCCGGGTCAGCTAGTAATTGTTATAAATGTGAAAATTTTTATGTTTGAGTTTCAATCACGCGTGGCTCTGGACGCGTGGAATCATAAATGGATGTTCGGTATCTTTTAATAAATCATCTCTATGAATAGAATTCCCTTCTAGGCTTTGTGTGCTTACCACCATCGGCCACATCATCACTGACCACGGTGAGATTGTGGTCAAACACAGGCCTATACACAGTAAAAAAAAAAAAAAAAAAAAGAATAGAATAGAATACTCTTTATTATGTACACCATATAAGTTACAGAAAGTAGTGACAAAGAAAACATTACACTGGGTGACACAATGGGCGGCCTTATAGCTAAAAGCGATCTTTTCAAGACAATCTTTGGATGGATTTTAAAAATGAAAGGAAACACAGTACTGTATGTAGTCTTAGGTGTACTATTTAAATGATATAGACTAAAATATACAATAACGAGTATGGAACAAAAACATAGAAATCAAGAAATGTCACTATGTCCATTTTACGAGCTTTTAATTAACTTGCAATGTATGTATGTAAGTGTGTTCAGGGCAAATTATGCAACTGAATTTTAAAGCCGTTATTCTCCACCGATTAAGATGAAATTTTGCATACAAGTTTAGTAGTGGATGACAATGCATGGTTAGATAAGTGACGTCATTCTAAATCCAATATGGCGGACGGACCAAGATGGTGGACTAGTTTTTTTTTGTGCACTGCCATGATATGGGTATCAAATGCTGAGAAGAATATGAAAAAAGCATGTTTTTAAAACAAAAAAAAACCACATAAAAGCAAACTCGAAACTATGTTTTGTTCTTATTCTTATTTCTGGGTATAAAAAAATAAAAATAAGATATGTATAACCCATGCGCAAAAATGCTGTAGACCGGTGTAATTTATAATCAGGATTAAAACATACAATACTTTCATTGTTGTAATTCATTCGCTTGACCACAGAATAATTAATAGAACAAGCTTGGCATAGTTTACATATTTCTCACGGGCCAAAGTCACATGAAAACGATAGTGCTTGGATGGATGTACATAAACTAATAATGTTAAATGTTGATTAGGAAAAGTTACTCACTTTTAAAGATTTCAAATATTTTTTGGTGTGAACAAGAAGTAGATCAGTCTTCTGTGCTTCAAGGGGTCTGACTATAACATCATCTGTTATGAAATTGGCTTCTTTTAGGAACTGTGAAAGTATGAAAATTAACAATTTTATAGGTACCTCAAATCATGGAGCTGTGCATCAAGTTATAATAAGAATCCCGCTTTTTTCAATCAATAAGTTACAAAGTACCAACATGCCATCAAAAAAATCTGGCAATGCTGGTGTAGATGCACATTGTTTCTGTGCTGAGCGCTCAGTATTGCCTGAGAACACAAAAACAATGTGTATGTGCATCTACACACTCACTAATATAAACAATCTGCTGTCCTGAGATAGAACAACTGTACTCAGCTATAATACGGTTACACTGGAAGCTAACATTACTAAAGTTTGAAAAACATTGAGCTTACTGATTGATAAACTTATTATAACACTTATACTAGAACCGTTATAGTAGAAAACTTGACAGTGTAGAGGTACCAGTTCCAGACATATCTTCTTCTTCAAAATCAATACCTACTTACATCCATAGATATCATATCAGAGCAATTGAGCAAGTTAAAAACTTATGATTTCAAGACATGTAACTTCTGTACCTCTATTATGTGGCTCCATTTCTTAGCGTCGAACGGATGGAACTTTTCCAAACCCAAGAACGACACATTATAGTTTTCATCATATATCAGCGGCCACTGATAATCATTAATTTCAAAATATAAGCAGCTGGAATTATAAAAAAAATTAGATATAGACACTATAATAGACTCGGACCACTATTATAAATAGACAAAACTACAAGACAGTGCCTATACCAATAAAGCATCTCTTGTCACAAACCTTGACATGATGAATAGATTATTATCTAATATAATTCAATATTAAACTTATAAAAACATTAAAATTTCTGACAATTCCGCGAAACGCAATTTCGATTTTCGCGGACGTCAATTTGACAGCCACATAAACAAAATTTCGTTCAGAAACTACAGCATGTTAGAACCAAAACATTGATTAATGAGGCGAAGTAGGATAGTTTATTTAGATAAAAAGTCTACTAGTAGTCTAGTATACTGTTTTATTTATGTTTACACAGAACAAAATTGGATCAGTTTGTGTGGTGTTCCATTACTTCCTTTTTTTGTAGTACTCCCGAACGTAGATCTTTGTTGCCTAGCAACCAATGATGACGTTTCCGGGGCGCGAAATGTAAACAAAACGTGGTTCATAAATCGGATTATTAAGTTTTCATATAATTTATAATAAATGTTGTTATTAAATATTTAGGTACGAGTGATAGGTATTCTAAATGTTCCCCTTGGTGCTTATGGTTCGCATTTAACAAAAATATATTATGGAAAATACTGCTTTGGAAGCACTTCAATCTGAAGTCGATTTTTACAGGGTAATTGTTTTAAATATCTCCTGCTTTTACCACAATGTTCACTTAGGTAGCGTCAGATCTTCTTATTTTTAAAAGGTTCGCCTCTCTATGTACTTACCAAATCAACAAGTCAAACTTTACACATGTTTTCCCCAGCAACGCGATTTCAACTCTCTGTATTAAGTGTAGTCTATGATCCCAATGTACTTAGTTACCAGTTGAGGATAATAAGTTTCAAATATTCACAGCAAAACCAAACGGTAGTGGAGGAGGAAATAAGATCGCTGATCTCTGACAATCAGAAGCTCTCCCAACAAGTTGGGATGCTGCTTAAAGAGAAGCTGGAGGCTGCTAGAGCGAACAGCCATAACCAGGACAACAGCAAGGAGTTGGAGGAACTGAAGAAACAAGTCGCTTTGCTGGCTAAGGTATTTTCCATTTCCAAGGCACGCACTGCGGTTTTTATTTGCTCGAAATTTTTCCGCATATTCTACGACCTATGGAATTATATAAAGCTGCACGCATTGTAGCAAAAAAATCGCGCGGATTAAATTCGCGAGAATATCTTGAATTCTATGAACAGGTAGAAAAAGACAAAAATAGCGCGATATTTTATCCGCAGTGCGTGTTAGTTACGATTCAGTAAGCGGATAAAAATTCGCGCAAATAAAATCCGCGCGGCAAAAAGTCGCAAAACCTAACTAGCCAATAATGTCTCACAGCTGGGCAAAAGCCTCTGTCTCCCTTTACCATTCACGTCCCTCCTCTGTCATTCCTGGCCAGTCCTTCTGATAGGAGTCAAGTTCGTCCTTCTGGCTAATCTTGTAACAGCACAGCCAGATACTTATATTTGACGTAGATAAAAGATTAATATATGAAGAATCTATAAATAATTATATCCCTGTATTTTAATTTTTCTTGAAAATTTTACATTATTTATTTTTGCGGCCGTTCAATCTCTATTTAATAATGACATTAATCCGGGGTCTTAACTGGTTTGGACAGCTCTACTGTAACTGAAAAAATATTACTATTATGTACTTAGTATGGCCATGCCCTGCTCATTGTTGCAACTGGCGCTTCTTTGTACCCGACTGCCGAAGGAGGGTAATGTGTTTATCAGTCTATGTATGTATGTATGTATGTATGTTTGTTCCTATGTGGCGTTCTAGACACCAAACGCGTTGGCCGATTTTGATGATTCTTACGTCAATCGATTCGTCTTAACCCTGCGAGTGTCACTGGCTACAATAAAATTGAAAATAGAAAAATGGCGGCTTTTGGGCGCCATATTGTGGGGGACCAAATTTTTTTTTTCTTCGATACCCATCGGGTATCAAAATAAAGGGTTTTAAGAGGTGATTACAAAAATATATAACACTTATATGTTTAAATGTACCTAATTCTAAAAAAAAACAACTAAAAAGTTGTAAATAAAAAAAATATTAAAAAATAACAAAAAAACCGACTGCTTAAAAAGTGAACTAAAAGGACGTAAACAAGAAGAAAATCATGCTGTGCAGTCGATGGATATATCTGGTTTTGGTCAGCCCGCTCGCGCATATGTATCCTCCGACTGCACAGCATGATTTTCTTCTTGTTTACGTCCTTTTAGTTCGCTTTTTAAGCAGTCGGTTTTTTTGTATTTTTTTTTTATTTTATTAAACAGTTGGAAAATTGTTTTTCTCTATTCTTCCGCCCTTAATTTCAGGAACGAGACTCGCTACATGTACTATGGCAAACCTCGCAGAAAACCATAGATGCATTGGAAAATGAATTGAAGACCTATCAGAGTTACGACAATAGAGGAAAGCAGGTACACTGTATTGCATTGCCTACGTCATTTCAGCCATAGACGTCCACTGCTGGAAAAAACGCTCAACCAAACTTCGCCATATCGACCATCGGTCTTACTACGACGTCTTAATTACATCATGGTTCTGCTGTGTGTAAAAGGGATTAGTGCAATTTTCCTGTATAGTTACATCTCTCTCTCTCACAAAAGAAACATTATGATTTAAGACATCATAGTTGGTACTCTGTCCTGTGCGTCTCGTGTCCAGCGGATTGCCGCAGTCTTCATTAGGTTTAAGACATCATAGCTAGGTACCCTATCTTGTGCGTCTCGTATCCAGCGGACTTGCGGCCTTCACCAAGTCCGCCTTTTGGGAGGTCTTACAACGCTACGTCTACCGGTACGCGGTCGCCAGTTCAGATCCTTTCGCACCATCGACCATTCATCCAGTCTCGAACCCGGTTCCTCACCCCTTAACCCCACCCGTCCTTTTCTCGACCTCACCAACAGACGCTTAATGTAAGTATGGCGGTCAGTGCTTGACGATAATATCCGGACTACGCCGAACAAAACCGAACGTCTCGAAATGGGGGTAGGGTTTGTTACGTGTTGATTTCTACCAGGCAACTCCTACCGCAAACCGCTTCAAGGAACTTCTTTCCAAAAATCTACAAATTCTGAATACATAGATTTAATTTATCCTACAACGACAGTTATAATAGTCACAGCGGATCTGTGTCTCAGAAGTTGACTCTGTAAACAATTGCGCAAGAAACAGTTTAACTGAGTAGAGTAAGCGAGATAGAATGATGCGACAAACGTAAGCGAGTGAAAGAGACAGTTATACAATGCTATCTTCAATTACAATATTGACACAAAAAAATAGCTACTGCTCAGGGTCTTGCAGCCAATTCAGAGACACAAAGATTCGTTGTGAATATTATACTTATTATGTTTTACAGAGCTCAACAGAAGAAAGAAGAGATTTCGAACTAAAACTCGAAACAGCGTTAACAGACTACATCGAGTTAGAAAACAAACATAAAGACTTACAAACAAAGCACAGTTTACTAGAAAACGACTTGAAGAGTAAAGAGAAAGAGATTGCAACATACAAAGAGAGAGGCAAAGAGTTAGAGGAGAAGTTGAAAGACGTCTCGAAGAGTTTGGAAGAGCATAGAATAAACTTGGCAGTGGAGAAGAAGAATAGTGAAGATTTGAAGGGACAGTTGGGGATATGTCAGAAGGAATGTGTTGAGAAAGTGAAGAAGGAGGCTGAAGCTAAGTCAAAAGTAAGATTCTACAAATATAAAAAAACCTTATTATACTCATTAAGTGCAGAAAATCGTACGTTTAATTTTGCTGGTCCCAAAAATAGAACCAGATTTTCTGCATACATATATATATATATATATCATATTCCATATGATAAATATTAACTGGTAGATAGGAGCTTTTTTGTAGTTCAAGAAGAGATACTGCAATTAATAGATCTAGTTTTAACAGAAATGTAGTTGATTGAGTTACCTAGTTCGTAGTTCTCTTTTTCTTGTAGTACGGGAACACGTCTACCACAAAACATTTTTTTTGTTGGATATCTCGCTGTTCAATCAGAGTGAACCGGGCGATCCTGTCGAGATTAAACTAAAACCTCCAGCCAGGCACAAAAACCTAAACATAAGCGACCACGCTGAGGGCTACCCCCTATGAGGTCAAAACTTGGCTCAGGGTGTCGCTGGGGGACAACTAGGGCTGGATCATGATTAAGAGCCTACCACAAAACATTAGACGACAGCGCTTTATATCGCTGAATTATAACCCGACCAAGTGAAATTGCTCGCTAGTTTCGAATAACATGTATGTTTGAATGAATTTGTTGTTGGTTGAATTGTCGCTACGTAACTATATTGTGATTTTTTATTTCGAGGACTAAACTGACATTTGGGGGGTTGTCACTTTATCGTTACATTAAAATAGTGTCGTACCCTGACTATCCTGAGTGATCGAAAGTTAATCGAAAATCGAAGTAGATCGAAACTGAAACTATTTCACGGCATAAAAAATAATTTGTTTAGAAACTAGCGGCCCATATTTAGTTTCTACTCATATATGTCAGACTTAATTTTATCGATTGCATTTATGTTATTGTTGATTTCATATTTAACACAATAAAAGTTCATGTACTATGTGTATGAATACTGTTATATTTAAATATATTACGTTTATATTCATAAAACATTTATTTACACCAATTAGTAAAAATAAATTCAGAAGTCATGTCATATCGATTCGATGAATCACTTATGATTGAGCCCACACAATAAAAGTTCATGTACTATGTGTATGAATACTGTTATATTTAAATATATTACGTTTATATTCATAAAACATTTATTTACACCAATTAGTAAAAATAAATTCAGAAGTCATGTCATATCGATTCGATGAATCACTTATGATTGAGCCTTACTACAACACTATGCTCCGCGCTTGCAACATTTATATTTTTAATTTCGCGCGTCCACGAAATTAAAAATCACAGTATAAGCAGAATTCTTTATTTAAAAAAAATATAGCTTCTCGTGACGGGGACTTTAGGAATGCTTACTAGGTAAAAAACTAAAGTGAGTTGATTATTTTCTCTATACAGGTTGCCGAAGCATTGCAGCTATATGATGTGGTTTCTAAACAGAAAAATGAAGCTTACAAAACTATACAGGAATTAACTCGTAAGTTATAATGTAACTTCTTCTTAGTCGGGCACTCTTGGCAGAGTGGTCGTGGTCATGGATGGGTCCTGATGCATGGTGGCTCTTGCCATTCGGTTCTATTGGACGCAATGTGAGAACAGTCGGTCATCGTAGCTTTGGTGATGTTTTTAATAAGATCTGCCCATCTGTACCTAATGTAACAGAGAGGATTAATTGTTTGTTTGGAAGAGGACATCTCTGGTAGTAATGATACGGTACGAAAATTCTTCCACTTATGAAAATATAGATGACCGCTGCCGCTGAGTGTCACAGACCAGAAAAATAATTCGTTCCTATGGGATAGGGGACAGGAGCGAAGCCGCGGGAAAAGCTAGAAGTATATAGACTGTGAGCAGTAGGAGCAGTGGTGGTCGGCAGCCTTATTGCGTAATGAATTCGGAAAGAGCAAAGGGCAAAGAGAATGAAAAATCAACCAATCACATGCGAGATGAAAGACGCGATGTGGCTTTCCGTCTATGTGATTGGTCGATTTTTCATACTCTTTGCCCTTTGCTCTTTCTTCGGTTAACGGCCCCGACTTACGTGTCGTAGGCCGTGGGTTCAAACCTAGGCAGGCGGATTAATTTGTGTAAATAATTTCATCACCACTGCCTATAAAAACGGTGAAGAAAACATCGTGAAGAAGCCGGCATGTAATTTTTTTTTTTTTTGTTTTGTTATCATCCAATGACTTCTCCCGCTCTGGGTGAGGCGGGAGGGCGTGTCAGACTTTTACTGACTAAAACCCACCCGTGTTCCTTCAGTTGCTTGAGCCAGGGCCGCGGTAACTCTCTTTGAAATTTATCCGCGACCCAAGCCGGCATGTCCTAGAGCCAAAAATTCAAAGTCATGTGACATCCACCAATCCGCACTGGGCCCGCGTGGTGGATTATGGCCCATTCCCTTCCTCACAGAGAGGAGGCCTGTGTCCTAGCAGTAGGAACGCTAAATGGTTGGTGATGATGATGATGAAATATATGATGATAATAATTGATGCATCAGAATGGCAACGGCCTATTTCCGGCAGTTAGTGTTGGGGAAAATATTATATAGTGAACTAGCTAACCCCCGGGGTTTCACTCCTGACAATTGACTACTTACCTATCTACCTACCATACCCTACCCTACCTACCCTTACCCTACCTACCCTAGTCTACCTACCATGCCCTACCTTACCTACCCTGATCTACCTATCCTGCCTTACCTACCCTACCTACCCAACCCAACCCTACCCTACCCTACCCAATCATGGTACATAATTTTTATGTATCATCAATAGTTATCTCAGCGCACGCGAAAGAATTAATTTTATATGCAACATTTTGCTACTTTGGGTTACATTATTGCAATTTTCATAAGGATCTCCATTTTTTAAAATATATTATAGCCTATGACACTCAGGAATAATTTAGCTTTCTACTGGTGAAAGAATTTTCAAAATCGGTTCAGTAGATCCAGAGATTACCCCCTACAACGTCACAAACTCACAAACTTTACCTCTTTATAATATTAGTATAGATTAGTGAGCCTAAATTCTATCAAACTACATTATTCCATTTTACAGGCGAAGTTTCACAATTAAAACATGCATTATCGTCCATAAGACGGGATATAGAAGCGTCGTGTAGAAAAGAAATGGATGAAGTTAAAGAACAGTACAATGAAAAAGTAGCAGACATGTTGCTCCATATCAGAAACCTGGATGCAGAGCTGGTGGAGAAAGGATTGATTCTGAACAAGACTTTACGGTATACCTTCTGTATTTATAACAAGGTTATGCATCAATGCTTGAAGCGCAAGCACATCGACATGAGCATCCTGCCCATCCTAACCTACGGAGCTCAAACTTGGTCTTTGACCGAGTCTCAAAAGTCCAAACTCAAGATATGCCAAAGGGCGATGGAACGTAGCGTATTGGGCATTAAGCTCAGCGACCGAATACAACGATACGCTCCAAAACAGGAATCGCCGATGTGGCCGGCAAGTCTGCTGGGCTGAAGTGGGATTGGGCGGGTCATATATGCAGAATGCATAACGATAGATGGGCCAAAATCTTTACGCAGTGGGAGCCGGAAACGCTAACGTGACGACTTAGAGGCGTTTACGGGAGATTGACAGGAGATGGCACATAATAGGGAAGAGTGGAAAGCTATGAGGGAGACCTTTGCCCAGCAGTGGGACAGTATAGGATAAGCTAAAAATAAAATTATATCACCATATCACCTAAACTGACAGAAAATTTCAGTCGAATTTTGTTGCATAAGTATTCCAATATATCCGTTGGATAGAGATTTGAAATTTGATTTGATAGAGTTCTGGACAAGGCCTTTCTTAAGTATATAGTCTACGCCGAGTACTTTGATCACCTATTATAATTATAAATATGATAATTCTTTCAGGGAAAATAAAATACTTCTAGCAACAAACGAAAGTTACTTGAAACAGCAAAAGGCTAAACTCAAGTCGGTGGACCCAAAACTAGCGCTTGCAGAACAAAGACTTGAAGCTATGTTCCAGGAATTGGTGAGTTAAGTCGTTTCGAAATCCAAGAATAAAATTATATTATGGCAACTTCTTAGTCTATTGCATAATATGTGCCATGGACCCAAGGAATGTAAGGCTTGCCACCTAAAGGGGTCATGTTTAGTACATTTTTTTTTCACCCTCAGGGAGCGTTCAAGTATTACGTAACGCAATTTGGGGGGGCGGGGGGGTCTCGTAAAACGTTACGATGCGTTACACGGGCGGGAGGGGGTCCTTCTTACAACACGTTACGTAACATTATTTCTTTTTTTATATAAAAAAATAGGGAAATAAAACTCCCAAATTGGCAACCCTTTTTATAGTGTTGCGAATTAAAAATCTCTTGTTTTATTATAAGGCAATTAAAACTATACGAAGGATAAAAACTATAACAACTTTTTGCGACTTCAGGGTAAAAATGATGACTTGAGTGTTACGTAACCTTTAGAGAGGGGGGGGGGGGTACAGAAAAACGTTACGGAGCGTTACAGTGGGGGGAGGGGGGGTCAAAAATCTTCAAAAATTGCGTTACGTAATACTTGAACGCTCCCTCACCTGTAAAACTTAAATTATGTTATAAATAACCCTATCCCATCTACTTAGTGTTCGGCTTCCAGTCCCATCGCTTGCAATTTAAATTTTGTGAGGCAGAAGCCTCAACAAAAAACGCTCAAAGTTGAATATTAATTCAGGTAGGCTCAGAAAGGCGCAACATCCAACTGGTCTGCGAGAAGCAATGCCTCGCGATAGACGTGCAGAGAATACAAGACGTCCACGCTAGGGAAACCAAGCGAAGAGACTGGGAGGAACAGCTTCTTAGGACGCAGTGCGATGAACTCAAGTAAGTGGCAGAAGCAGTGCCTCATGACAGTGCAGAAAATACAAGACGTCCACGCTAGGGAAACCAAGCGAAGAGACTGGGAGGAACAGCTGCTGAGGACGCAGTGCGATGAACTCAAGTAAGTAACAGAAGTGATAGACGTGCAGAGAATGCAAGACGTCCACGCGAGGGAAACCAAGCGAAGAGACTGGGAGGAACAGCTGCTGAGGACGCAGTGCGATGAACTCAAGTAAGTGACAGAAGCAGTGTCTTAAGACAGAGCAGAGAATACAAGACGTCCACGCGAGGGACAACAAGCGAACAGACTGGGGGAACAGCTGCTGAGGACACAGTGCGATGAACTCAAGTAAGTGACAGTAGCAGTGCCTCATGACAGTGCAGAGAATACAAGACGTCCACACTAGGGACACCAATCGAAGAGACTGGGAGGAACAGCTGCTGAGGACGCAGTGCGATGAACTCAAGTAAGTGACAGAAGCAGTGCCTCATGACAGTGCAGAGAATACAAGACGTCCACACTAGGGACACCAAGCGAAGAGACTGGGAGGAACAGCTGCTGAGGACGCAGTGCGATGAATTCAAGTAAGTGACAGAAGCAGTGCCTCATGACAGTGCAGAGCTAGAATACAAGACGTCCACACTATGGACACCAATCAAAGAGACTGGGAGGAACAGCTGCTGTGGACGCAGTGCGATGAACTCAAGTAAGTGACAGAAGCAGTGCCTCATGATTTTGGTCAGCCAGTTCTCGAATATGTATCCTCCGACTGCACAGCATGATTTTCTTCTTGTTTACGTCTTTTTAGTACGCCTTTTAAGCAGTCGGGTCTTTTGATTTTTTAAATTTACTTTTTTTATTATCATTTTCATCAGCCTTTTTTTAATGCCCTCAATTTTGGAACACAGTCCTCCTATCTGTGAGAGGGAATGGGCCTTAATCCACCGCGGGGACCCAGTGCGGGTTGGTGGATGTCACATGTCTTCGAATTTTTGGTCCTAAGGACATGCTGCTTTTCTCACGATGTTTTTCATGACGCACTTCACAAGACGGGGCCGTTACCACTGGGCCACCACTGTTTTCCTTTTTTAACCGACTACCATAAAAGGAGGAGGTTCTATGTTCGACATAATGTATGTTTTTTTATTTTTTTGTTTGTTCACCGATATCTCCGTCAATTGTGGACCGATATTAAAAATTCTTTTTTTGTTTGAAAGATTATATTCCGAAATTGGTCGCATTTTAATTTGGTGAAGATCTGATAAAGAACTTCGGAGATATACAACAGAACTCTTCAATAAATAACGGCAAATCTCTCGGGATTGCTGCAATCGCATGTCTGTTTATTGTTTATACTATTTCATAACATACTCACACTCACACATAGCTCGAAAGGGGTATGCAGATCTCTCATTTCACCGGTTATATTCATTTTTCATGTTATTCGGGTAATCTATTCTGTCGTTATAGGTACTTACTTAACTACTTCCCTATTAGGTAGGTACAACTAAAAAGTGAAAAATAAAAAGCTTTTTTAAAAAAAAAATACTACCGACTTCCAAATAAGAAAACTAGAAAGTGAAAAATAACTATTTTTGGAAGTCGGTGTCTTTGGTAGGTACCAAATTTTTAAGTTATGGACACCGACTTCCAAAAATAAAGTTATTTTTCACTTTCTAGTTTTCTTATTTGGAAGTCGGTAGTATTTTTTTGGAAAAAAGCTTTTTATTTTCCCCATACGACTCTATAATCAGTCATCTCAGTGGTTATTCCTTTTCAAACCATATAATCTTACACACAGTACATCCATCGTTGCTTTGCCCCGCCTCTTAGAGGCACTCACATTCATATTTCAACCTTTCCTATCAAAATTCATCTCATACCTCCACATCACATGCTTCTTTGTCTTCGTGTCAATGATTCCATGTTCAATTCTTAATTTATATGTTGTCCTTCGAACAGGGAGCGCTTAGAGCATGGTTATTTCCAATGTCCAGATTTCTATGACTTGTCTACATCAGTCCCTTACGCTCAGTGGAAATAATCTTACTCTAAGAGCTTATGGTAGCCGCTCAGAACTCAGCCACGTCGACAGCCATAGCGCTGCGCTGGCCTCGCAAAGGTCGCTTTTCAGTCGCCACTAATTCAAGTTTATGCATTCCAGGCTGCAAGTGGAACATCTCCAGAAATCATTGGACGAAACTCACGAGATGGTCAACAAGCTGCAGAGCATGCTCGCTTCTAGATCGGAACTTAATCAAAAGTATGTTATAAATCGATATCATCATCATCAGCCTATTAATGTTCCCACTACTGGGACACAGGCCTCTTTGTGAGAAGGGAATGGACCGTAATCCAACACGCGGGCCCATTGCGAGTTGGTGGATGCAACATGTCTTCGAATGAAATAATTTACATAAAGTAAAGCGCCTGCCTGGGTTTGAATCTACGACACGTAAGTTGGGGCCGTTAATACCACTGGACCACCACTGCTCAATATAACTCTGCTATAATGTGATTTTTTATTTCGTGGACTAAACGGACATTTGGGGGTTGTCACTTTATCGTCCCATAAAAATAGTGTCGTACCCTAACTATCCTGAGTGATCGAAAGTTAATCGAAAATCGAAGTAGATCGAAAATGAAACTATTTCACGGTATAAAGAAATAATTTGTTTAGAAACTAGCGGCCCATATTTAGTTTCTATTCATTTATGTCAGACTTAATTTTATCGATTGCATTTATTTTATTGTTGATTTCATATTTAACACAATAAAAGTTCATGTACTATGTGTATGAATACTGTTAAATAAAAATATATTACGTTTATATTAATAAAACATTTATTTACACCAATTAGTAAAAATAAATTCAGGAGTCATGTCACATCGATTCGATGAATCACTTATGATTGAGCCTTACCTACAACACTATTCTCCGCGCTTGCAACATTTAAAAAAAATAAGGTCAATAGCAGCTGTCAGTTTAGTCCACGAAATTAAAAATCACAGTATAGTAAGTAAATTCGCCAAGGTAAATCGCAAAGAGTATGATAAATAGACCAATCACATAGACGAAAATCACACATCGCGTCTTTCATCTCCCATGTGATTGACGTCCGCTAAGAACAGATTTAGTGACAGGGCCGGATTTAGGGGTCTAAGGGCTCTCGAAAGTTTATATGAAAGAGCTTCATTTTTTGAACTACAATCTTGTAATTTGGCATGGAGGTAGTTTATAGTTAGTAGACGACCGCTAAGAACGGATTTTGCGACATGGCCGGATAAAGGAGGTCTAAGGGCTCTCGCAAGTTTGTATGTTACTCCTTCGTTTTTTGTGAAACTAATTTGAAATTTGGCAGGGAGGTAGTTTATAGTTAGTAGACGATCGTTAAGAACGGATTTTGCGACAGGGCCGGATAAAGGGGGTCTAAGGGCTCTCGCAAGTTTGTATGAAAGTTCTTAATTTTTAGTGCTACAAACATTAAATTTGGCAGGGAAGTAGTTTATAGTTAGTAGACGTCCGCTAAGAACAGATTTTGCGACAGGGCCGGATTAAGGACGTCTAAGGGCTCTCGCAAGTTTGTACAAAACTCCTTCATTTTTTGTGCTACAAACTTAAAATTTGGCATGGAGGTATTTAATAGTTAGTAGACATTCGCTAAGAACGGATTTTATGTCAGGGCCAGATTAAAGAGGTCTAAGCACTCTCGCAAGTTTGTATGTTACTCCTTCGTTTTTTGTGAAACTAATTTGAAATTTGGCAGGGAGGTAATTTATAGTTAGTAGACGATCGTTAAGAACGGATTTTGCGACAGGGCCGGATAAAGGAGGTCTAAGGGCTCTCGCAAGTTTGTATGAAAGTTCTTAATTTTTAGTGCTACAAACATTAAATTTGGCAGGGAAGTAGTTTACAGTTAGTAGACGTCTGCTAAAAACGAATATTGCGACAGGACCGGATTAAGGAAGTCTAATGGCTCTCGCAAGTTTGTATGAAACTCCTTCGTTTTTTGTGAAACAAATTTGAAATTTGGCAGGGAGTTCTTTAATAGTTGGTAGACGTCCGCTAAGAACGGATTTTGCGACAGGGCCGGATTAAGGACGTCTAAGGGCTCCCGCAAGTTTGTACAAAACTCCTTCATTTTTTGTGCTACAAGCTTAAAATTTGGCATGGAGGTATTTAATAGTTAATAGACATTCGCTAAGAACGGATTTTATGTCAGGGCCGGATTAAAGAGGTCTAAGCACTCTGGCAAGTTTGTATGAAAGTCTGGTTTTTTTTGTACTACCGTCCTGAAATTTAGCAAGTCTAGAGTTTATGAGTAGGAGACATAAGCTAAGAAAGAATTTTGTGATACTCGTATTTTTTTTTCTAATTGGTGCCTTAAAAAATGATGCTTAGTGTGATAGGCATTTTCTGTTGACTGAAATATAAAAATAGTTTGCGTTAAACATCATTAAACTTTATATATTCATAACCACGCGGACGAAGTCGCGGGCAACAGCTAGTCTAATATAGATAACTATTATGATAGAACACTTTCAAGAGAAAAATATAGAACTGCTTTGTATGTTCGATCTTAATACTGAACATTTTAACTTCCAGAATGGTGACGACAAAAGAAGAGGAGGTCGTAGAATTGAACAAACATTTGGAAAATCAAATGGAACTTAGTAAAAAGTAATCTTAATATTTTTCTGCGGAATAAGCAATAAGCGACTTTAATAACTATGTCATAAAGTTTAAATTACAATGGTTTTGCAGGTGGAAAGAATCTTATTTAGAGATGACGGAAAAACTAAAGAAGAAACTAGACGAAATGCAGAAAGAGAATAAAGAACTTAGATCAAAGTTAAAACTGCCTTACATTGGATCTTCAGAGGACAGCTGCAATAGTTAACGTTTTACACAAACAACACTGTCAAAATAACTAAGCACCTCGCTGGAATGCCCAGCGTTTGTCTCGTGCGCCAATAGCGAGAGTCCAACGTCAGAGTGACGCGATGACGTCACAGCGCCAGGTGCACAGTTATTTTTACCGTGTAGTACATACTGGTATAGGACACGCCCAAAACGTTCGAAACAGGCGTGGTCATACAACGTGGGTGTGAGACGTCAAGATTCGCCATCCTACCCACACATTTTGTGACCGCGTCTGTCTTAGGTCTTGGTATGTACTTGTGTTTCATTATAGAAATAGAATAGTTTTAATGGCCGGGACATAAATGGCTATGTTCAGAACAGCGCGATTTCCACTTTTTTTACTGTCCCCAAAACAATATCGACTTTGCTTACGTTGGTATAAAGTCGAAAATAAGTCAACATAACTCGTTTCTTTTGCTTTATAACGCTCGAACTCCTGAACAAGTGGTGTGGGGTTTACATAATTTAGACATAATTTCAATGCAGGTAATGTTGAGATTTGTTTGGCAGTGGAAATAAGTCAGCCCTTAGAATGTTTAAGGATGCAATAATTGGTTTATTGTTACCCAAACTGTTACAATCTTAATAAAACATGACCTTGTACAAGATGTGACGAAAAAGTGTGATCATATTTTAAAAACTGCTGCTCATGTACATGGAATAATACATTACTGCAGCGGCCAGCAAAAGAGGAATTGATTTCGCCTCGGGCCACATATCTAATTAAGTCCATCAATGCCTAGTTGTGGCCAAGGCTTGTATAGTACTTTTCTCAAATAATGCGCGGAAATTAAAACTAAGTAGTACCTAGAACTCATTTTGTCAAATACAATTTACTTTTCAAAAATCAATGACGCACAACATTTTCCCGCGATAAAGTGTTCATTTGTTTTTTTTTTAATAAAAAGTTTTTTCTCAAACATGCTTGGAAATGTGATCATTATTTTGACAACCTTCTTCGAGATAAATCGAAATTGCTGTACTGGTCAAATACATGCGCGCAGCGGCCGGCAAAAGTTGTATGAAAATCCATATCTGTCGTGTCTAGCGGCCAAATAAATTCTAAATAAACTCATATCTGTCGTGTAGTTTAAAAATGGAACAATGTTTTACTCCGAAACATGGCAACCAAGGAGGTAACTTATCAAAGGTTTTATTTAAATTTCGAACTGGCTTGCAAATAGAACGCTGTTTATTGAAAAAAAAAAAACAAAGGAACATTTTAACGCGGGAACAATTATTGTTGTTCGTCATTGATTTTGACAAAATGAGTTCTAGGTACTACTTAGTTTTAATTTCCGCGCATTATTTGAGAAAAGTACTATACAAGCCTTGGCCACAACTAGGCATTGATGGACTTACGTATGTGTGCCTCGGCTTCGCCTCGGCCCACATTTACACGTTCGTCCATCAATGCCTATTTTGCTGGCCGCTGCAGTAATGTACTATCTATTAGCAAGACAGTTCGAAATTTAAATAAAACCTTTGATAAGTTACCTCCTTGGTTGCCATGTTTCGAAGTAAAAGATCGTTCCATTTTTAAGTTACACGACAGATATGAGTTTTCTATGTAATTTATTTGGCCGCTAGACACAACAGATATGGATTTTCATACAACTTTTGCCGGCCGCTGCTCGCATGTATTTGGCCAGTACAGCAATTGCGATTTATCTCGAAGAAGGTTGTCAAAATAATGCTCAAATTTCCAAGCATGTTTGAGAAAAAACATATTGCATCACCGACATAAATTTTGGTCAGCTGACAACAACTTTGTACAGAAAATTCTTTTTTTTTGGCATTCGCCTACGTTTTCCTTGGAAAAAGTTGAATAAAAGAGCTCCAAGTCCAAAATTATTAAAATCAGTTTGACCAAACTATCCTGCCACCTTTGATTACTGAAACTAATGTTGCCAGGCTCATGTTTTGTTCATGAATTATTATTCACCCCTTAGGGATGAGCTACGCGAGAACTATAGCTATTAAAAGTTTTAATAGCTATAGTTCTCGCCAAACTTCTTGGCCGCCCTGAAGTGGGCTAAAATGGCTGCGCAATAGTAAATCCATAACAATATTTGATTTTACCGAATAGGCTCCGAAACTACTGGACCGATTTTAAAAATTGTTTCACCTATGGAAAGCTACATTATTCCCGAGTAACATAGGCTATAATTTTGACGGGAGCAAAGGCGCGGGGTTCAGCTAGTTTCATACAAAAACAGACGTGTTCCGTGTCTTGCGCATCGAAAAGCCAACTTCAAGGCGGCCAAGAAGTTTGGCGAGAACTATACCTAAACAAATGTTTCCTCGTAAGAATACTACCTCAGTGCAATATAGATAAATATATTATATTACTTAAATTTTTATTTAGTATTTTATTTATTTACATACATACAAAAACTCACGCCTTTTTCACCATCAGGGTAGGCAGAAACAACAGAACGCCACCTGCTACGAACCTTACATATTCCTTTTTAACCTCCGACGGAAAAAGGGTGTTATAAGTTTGACGTGTGTTGCTGTGTCTGTGTGTCTGTCTGTGGCATCAAAGCTCCTAAATGGATGAACCGATTTCGATTTAGTTTTTTCTTTGTTTGAAAGGTGACATTGAGTGTTCTTATAAATGTTTGATTAAAAAACCAGCCAAGTGCGAGTCGGACTCGCACACGAACCATTACCCGTACCATTATCGCAAAAAAACGGCAAAAAAATCACGTTTGTTGTATGGCACACCACTTAAATATTTATTTTTTTCTGTTTTTAGCATTTGTTGTTAGCGGCAACAGAAATACATCGTCTGTGAAAATTTCAACAGTCTAGCTATCACGGTTCAAAAGATACAGCCTGGTGACAGACAGACGGACGTGGAGTCTTAGTAAAAGGGTCCCGTTTTTACCCATTAGTAATTTTTAGTCATTTCTTACTTGAATCAAAATGATAGACACCCAAGAATTTGTTCGAAGTGTATATTTTCAACATAAATATATAAATCACAATATGACTCTTATCACCTGACAATAACGCTTAAAGTCGTAAATCACGCCGCCACACACTCGGAGAACATACTTGGGAACCAGTATAAGGTTTCCTTACTGTCCTGGGAATCTACCCACGCGAGACCTTCTTTGACCATGTGGTTGAGAGCATTTTGAGCTCTGGTCTCGTTCCAACTGGAAAAGTAGAAAAAAAATACAATTTAATGTTGGCACACACAGCTACACACAATGTATACTCCATTTGAAAAAAAATTAGACATGTTTCCAAATCTTTTTACAGTCCATTCAACCGATTTTGAGTTCTATCCCGTAAACATAAAGGAGGACATAAAAAGCATAAACCTGTTACCAAAACCATCTGTTTACTACAGCTACCATATGTCGTATCACCAACGCAATAGAAGTCAAAATCGTTTGAGCGGCCTGTAAAATGGGCTAATTTAAACGTCTAATGTTATCGCAAATGGAGTTTAGTTACCTACAATTATAAGGTAACTTAATTTTAAAACAATTACATAGTGTGCCCTGCGGCTGCGCCAAATAGGTCCAATTCAGCAAAATGCCAGACAAATAGGAGAAGCCTGACGCTGTTTTTCAACTGAACAAACGAAAACAACTGAAAACGTGGATTACAGTTTTTTCCGGCTTGAGTAACTGACCATTTGTGGCTGGCAGTGACAATTTAATTAGAGCAAAAATAATATTTAATGGGCATTTTATAATTTTTTTGATGTTTATTAATCATTCACAACTCAAAGGCTAAACAGATTTGTATGAAACTTATAAAATATTTTTAAGCCCGGTACATGCCTGTGAAATAATTTCTGACCATAACATGGGCGAATTCATTGCGTTTAATAAATTCGGTCTTCTGGAATAGTACCTTCCACTTTTTCTTCGTCGTATCGCTGATTCTTTAAAACTATGTTCGTTTTGAACATAATTAATTAGTAAAGAATCATGTAAATAAACTTTTGGTGCAATAAAAAATATTGCTATTTAAAATAAAATAAATATTTTTTATGGATTTTGAAAGATACTGCAAGACAACCTTAAGCGCCTACATACCCTTTAGTGCCGTAAAACGGTAAATTTGTAACGCATGCTCCTTAGAAACGGCTATTTTTTACGGTTTGAAAAAATAAAATATTATTGATTCATGTACATAATTTTGAACACAAGGTTTTTTCGTGTAACTAATAGTTTTGCTTTAAAAAAATAATTAACATCACGATATTTTTTCGCAACTTTTGGAAATACCTCCAAAACGACTTGGATGTTTAAAAATATTTTTACACAGAAAAATTGATGGCTGGAATTTCTTCATAACTAACATACCATATGTAAATCAAATAATATTTTGGAAGCAAAACTGTTTAAAAGGAGGTTTAATATTGATATTTTGGCATCGAGCGGGCGCACGGCCAGTACTGCGTTAACATTGGGGCGTATATAGCGCCTTAAGGTCGTAGCCGACTTATACCACACCGCTCCCACCCGGCAATATAATGTTTATTGAAATATGAGCTTCAGGGCGTCCTCTGTAGACATACTTTACATTGACAACACAAACTAGCAGACAGCTCACTGTAAGCGAGCCTACCGCCATCATACCACTCGACAGCTGACGTCTCGCTTACCGCATGCTTACCAAGCGCTTCAAGCGGGCGGCCCACGCGGTGTACGCACGCAGACATGCTCGCTTGAAGCACGTTGCTATCTTGTCGAAAAAGGAAAGGCGAAAGCGGTCGGTACGTGGACAGCTAGTTGACTGCTAGCTGTAAGCGCGTGGACCGCTAGTTGCCTGCTAGCTGTCGGCGCATGGACAACGAGCACGAGCAGTCATCTCCGTTTAAGGCGGTGTTAGAGCGAGGGCGTGCAAGTGAGCAACGACCTTTAAACGCTCAAGCCCGGCTCCACCGGCTGGCCTGAGCGATTAACACATACCAAAATTCAAACAAGAAATTCTTACCCTAAATCATCAGTAAGTATACTGAGAGACACCCACGCAGTGCCCAATGTACTTGCTTTCTGTAGAACTAGTGTTTGGTCCAAATTCAGCTCACCAGGTATAGACTGTACCAACCATTTCCCTTTGCCGATAGGTACCACTGTGAATCTGAAAAACAAAAGTAAAATAAACATCATCTGTCAAGGTTCATCTTTCCCAATTATGTTGATAAGTATATTTATCCTAACTTATATTATAAATGTTTTCTATACCTTGATTATCCAAAGCTTTGTATATATAGTTGTGAGATAGGGAATCAAATGCCTTGTTATAATCTACAAAGGAAATATAATATGGTTTTCTGTATTCCTTGTATTTTTCAGTTACTTGTTTTACTACAAGCATGTGGTCAACTGTTGAAAAATCAGCTCTGAAGCCTGCCTGTTCTCTTGGTTGTTCTGCGTCTAGTCGTTTAGTGAGCCTGCCTGAGATAATTTTTGAAAAAACTTTGTATATATTTGTCATGAGGCTGATAGGTCTGTAGTTGTCTATTTTGTCTTTATCGCCCTTTTTGTGGATCAGAATTATGGTTGACTTCGTCCATTGTTCCGGAATAGATTCACTGTCTAAGGTATAGAAAACAAGTACATTAGACTTATAAAGAATATATACAGCAACAGCACGGCAAAAGTACAATTAGAAAGAATTGGAGAAGAATTTAAAATCCAAAAAGGAGTCAGACAAGGGGATCCTCTGTCTCCCAAACTTTTTTTGGCTATATTAGAGAAAATTTTCAGAAATCTCAATTGGGAAAGGTGGGGAATAAATATTAATGGGCGTAGGCTGTCACACCTGCGATTTGCAGACGACTTGGTACTGTTCGCCGAAGACCCAGTCACTCTGCAGGAAATGCTTTTACAACTGACAAAAGAGAGTCAAAAAGCAGGTCTGACCATGAACACAACAAAAACAAAGGTTATGACCAATAGTCAACACCACAAAATCTGTGTAAATGACCATGACATTGAGTATGTGAATGAACCTATTTAGGTCAAATAATTGCACCAAATCTGCAGATGGACAAAGAATTGCAAATACGGGTAAATAACACCTGGGCTCGCTACTGGTCGCTGAAAGAAATATTGAAGAACAAAAACACTCCAATGCCAATCAAGCGTAAAGTATTCAACACGTGCATCCTACCAATACTTACTTACGGGTGCCAAACCTGGGGCCTCACAAAGGCTCACAGTCAAAAATTAAAGGTATGCCAACAGGGGATAGAGAGAAGCATGCTACACATCAAGCTGAAAGACAAGTGGAGACTGACCAAAATCAGAAAGATCACAGGTGTGACAGATGTCTCATAGAAAATCAAGAGACTTAAATGGCGTTGGATTGATCATGTGGTTAGATCTACCAAAGAAAAATGGACCAAAGAGGTCATATCCTGGTACCCCAGAGATGTAAAGAGAACAAGAGGACGGCCACAAAGAAGATGGGAAGATGACCTGCCACAAGGATGGCGCAGATCAGCAATGGACAGACATAAATGGCAAATTCTAGAGGAGGCCTATGTCCAGGGAGGACAACCTGATGGATAGTTAATGCTGGTGTTACCAATTTGTTAGAACATAGTGTGTAAAATAGAATTAAGTATCAGCAATAGGAAAATTGGTAAGAAGGCTAGTTAGTAAGAAATGTAAAAACAAAATCAGAGAATAAAGGCTATTTTTATTTTATTTTATTTATTTTATATTATAAATGTGAAAATTACTCTGCCTGTCTGTGTGTCTGTTACCTTTTCACGCTTGTACCGCTGAACCGATTTAGATGAAATTTGGTATGGAGATAGTTTGATACCCTGGGAAGGGCATCGGATAGTTTTTATCCCGGATATCATCCTTTGGAGGTAGAAAGAGGGGTGGAAGTTTTTATGATGAACTAATAATTTCTCAAGTAAGGCGACCACCCATACACCTACAATATTATTGAAAAAAAAATAGAATAACTACTCACTTATGAATGAGGCTGGCATAGGAACATGAGAATTGTCACAAGCAAAGAGAGGCTTATGTCAAATCAAACCAAAATATTTATTTGCTAGAAATATATTGTTCAGTAGGGAAGGAGAGGAAACATGGACCTTATTGGTGTTGTTGTTTAGAAAGGCCAGGTTCGCAATACTCATAACCGTCGTGCATGTATGAGTAGATGTATGAACATAAATGAAGCAAAAGTAGCTAAAAATCATAGCATAGCGGGTTCTGTAGATTCTGCCCACAAAACATCACACTGGGCAACAAGATACTTCTTGCTTAGACTGGACATCGCTAACAACCGTGAAAGAAAACATGACGAGGAAACCTGCAGCCTAATTGCACAAGTGAATTTGGCAAGGCTTTGACCGCCATCAATCAAACAATCACATAGACAAAAATCCACATATCGTCTTTCATTTCGCTTTAGGCTGGTGGATTTATAGAGAGTAGACTAGTTTATTATAAGTTTCTGCTCCATTGGTGTAAGTGCTGCAAGGAATTCCAGTGTGAAGATAAACAAATAAATGATTATTATGATAGATATTTTGAATGTTTGGTGTTTTGTGTGTCCTAAGTTGTTGAAAACGAATTACCGAGTATGCACACAACACGAAAATGGTACTACAAATGCAATAAAAGTAGGTGTTATTTTTGAGGCTAAAAATACAGTCATCTTGATACATCAATGCCATAAAAGAAGGAAGCATTTGTCCACATGTGGGTCATACCAGGCTAGCAAAATAAAGTTCAACTAGTCACTCACCCATTCCCAAATATCCTGAGTTTTTTAACAGCAACCAACAGATCCTCATTAGTTATCTCCTGGTGAACCTTGCCCCTACCTCGTGCAGCTATGAGCCTCGTTCGCAGTTCCTCCAGCGTTATGAGGCCGCCATTCTTGTAGTTTGTAGCCAAACAAACTTCCACTATTTGTACTCCTATTTCGTAGTAAAAATCACCAATTCCTGAAAGGTATAATAAGTTGTTTATTGTCACATACTTATACTATCTGTGAGTATAGTCCCTGGCATGTAATGTGGCAAGGTTTTGGCGTTATGGGGCCTAAGTTCGCCCATAGTGCGCGAACTGGCCAAACACTATATAGAGCGAACGGAACGTGGATGCGACGCAATTGGTCAGTCGATACTTGTGTCAACAGACCAACCAATCGCACGCTCAGAACGGTGCTAAACTTCCCCCGAGTCCCGCTTGGTAACCGAAGACACCTAAAAACTACTTGTGAACATTTAACGACTCTTCTCAAGTTACGTGCCGACAACTATATACTGTACTTTAACCTCTGCATAATCCTTTAGTGAATACAAGCATTAATTATGTTATGTCATACCTATTCATCAAACATTAACAACAATATAGGTCAGGTTGTTTTAGGACAGGAGAGGTTCACTTTTCAGGGTCTATCAATTAGGTACTACTGAATTTGGTGATGTTACAGTTCATCTAATCTGCCTGCGACTTTAGTTTCAAACAAGTTTAGTCAAACAAGTATATTTAATTACTTACTTAATTACCAGGACGAATTTGTTTCAAATACAAGTCACAATAACCTGTGAGAAGCAGGAAAATGTGTTTAAAACTGGAGAAAATCATTGAGTTGGATACCAACCTAACACAGACCAAAATCCCTTGCCCGAAGCTAAAGGGTCCACACCGATCGCTGCGCACATCTCCTGGAACTGTCTCCTAAACTGTGCATCCTTCTTGATCTCGCTCTTGTGTTTAGTAGCGAATTCTTCCAAATTCTCCCTAAACACTTCCAGTTGTTTAGACATCTGTTGAAACTGGCCTTCTTGGATCTCGGACCCTTTGTCTCTGTATTTTTCTTGTTCTAGCCTTTGTTTTTGTATGGCACCTACTCCCGCTCGACGCCTCATGATTGCTGTTAGATATTAAGATATTTTACACAATAAAATAAAAAATTTATGGACCTATTTCATTACTTTTCTCCGTCTTTATTTTGGTTTTAGAGAATTGAAATTGACATTGAATGATATGACAAGCTGACAGCTGATTCATTCTTAGATTTCCGGACGAAAGTTCATTCATGAAAGTCTATTCGCGTTCTTGACTTCTTCTTCTTCCAAAAAAGTTTTATTTCATGTGAATGTTTTTGAATTTCATATAATTACAATGTAACTTTAAGTTGTAATGTAACTTGAATATTTATAACATGATGGTTCTGAAATTCAGATTATTAAGGAAACACATGGTTTTTTTTAGGAGCGATAGATGGCGTTAAAAAATTATACAAGCATTATTTTATTTGTACTATCACCAATGAAGTAGGTACTAATGATATGGTTGGGATTTTGGACTGAAAGTCTGAAGTTGGATTCTGGCCTTAGCCTTATTGAACACCATGAATCACAATATCTCTATACCAAATTTAATTTATGGCCCAGTTTTTTTGTTAATATTTAAATAGTTTTAACTCAACCAATGGCAATGGTTAAATATGCTAACCAAAATGCATTTATTCATAAATTGTTGGTTGTTGGTGTAACAAATGGTCAAATACCTATTACCTCTACAACTTATTCAGCAGTTTAAGCCAAAGATTACTATTATACAGGTGGCTTATAAGTCGTGGATCAAACAAAACTAGGGGTTAGATGGGGTCATCAGCTGCAAACAATTGTTCTACGGGAGGTCCTGGTCAAACCCTGCCGAGTTATAATTTAATTTGTGTTTTTATGAGAAAATTTACTTTTTTTACTTAATCTTATTTAAATTCGAAAAAATCTACATCATGTATCTTTTTTATAATTTTCACTAGATTGGTACTTATGCATCCTTGCGTTAGACATGCTATTTATGGTTGTTTATTGGGAATCTACATCCTGTATCTTTTTTATAATTTTCACTAGATCAGTACATAACTGCCGGTTTCCCAGCTCAGAATTATCGGGCTGTTAACGTAATCGAGGATTAATCGCCTGTTAATTCTACTTTCAGTTTCTCAACATCCAAGTGTGACAAGTGGTTGACAATTTGTCACATTTGAGTAAAATCTCGAATTAACCACATGTTACAGCAGTTTTGGGTTTCTGAGCACCTTTTTCAATGTTAATCTCTTGTCAACGAGCCTAATTTATAATTGTTGGAAATTGGTCGATTATTCGCGGATTAAAATTAATATTATGACTTTAAAGGCTTATATTACGATAAAAAGATAATAGGGGTCGGCGAAAACTATGGTATGGGTTGAGTTATAAAAAATATGTTTAATAAATCAATTATAGTTGATTACCAAGATCTAAAAAAAAATTAGCATATTACAAACTTTTAAATTAATTACATTATAAAAACTTGACACAATTATAAAAAAATGTTATTTTGTATTTATTTAAATAAATAAAAATAAAACAAACTGTTACTGACCTGGGAATCGAACCTTCCTCACGCTAGTGCGCGTGAGGAAGGTTCGATCCCCAGGTCAGTGTTGACTATACCCTGTACTTTTTTGTTTACTGTTTGTGTTTAACTTGAAGCGGCTGGGGTGGTGACCGCGCCAGGGTAAGCAACACTTACCAAGGTCAGTCTTGGGATGGGTGACCACTTTTTTTTTGATCGCTTGTTTATGGATAGGTGACTCCGCCAGGGTAAGCAACACTAACCAAGGTCAGTCTTTGGATGGGTGACCAGGTTTTTTTGGATCGCATGTTTATGGATAGGTGACTCCGCCAGGGTAAGCAACACTAACCAAGGTCAGTCTTTGGATGGGTGACCATCGCAACAAAATTTTTGATCACCCATCCTAAAGTCACCCCGTTAGGTTAAACAACATCTAACAAGATCACCCATCCAAAAACAGGCGAACCAAAAAAAAGTGGTCACCCATCCCAAGACTGACCTTGTTAAGTGTTGCTTACTCTGGCAGGGTCACCCATCCAAAAACAGGCGAACCAAAAAAAAGTGGTCACCCATCCCAAGACTGACCTTGTTAAGTGTTGCTTACTCTGGCAGGGTCACCCATCCAAAAACAAGCAAACCAAAAAAAAGTGGTCACCCATCCCAAGACTGACCTTGGCAAGTGTTGCTTACCCTGGCGGGGTCAGCCATCCAAAACAAACGAACCAAAAAAAAGCGGTCACCCATCCAAAGAATAACCTTGGTAAGTGTTGCTTAACCTGTGTGGGTGGGGTCACCTATACAAAAACAAGCAAACCAAAAAAAAAAGTGGTTACCCATCCAAAAATCGACCTTGGTAAGGTTTGCTTAACTTGGCGGCTACACCAACCCAGCCTCTCAAGATAAAATACTATTTAAAGTTACTGATTACGTTATAGTTGTGAATGAATACCAGCTAGGGTAGCCAACCGAAATAAATTAATGTCGATTATTTAATGTAACAAGCGATTACGTAATTTCTCGATGCTGAAGTGTTGAGAAACTCACTGACAACTGACGGCTGGTTAATTTGTGACAAATTGTCAGCTGATTTGAGATGTGACGTTGACTTCAGAAACTGGCCCTAAGCATCCTTGCGTTACTGCCGGTTTCCCAGCTTAGAATTATCGGGCTGTTAACGTAATCGAGGATTAATCGCCTGTTAATTCTACTTTCAGTTTCTCAACATCCAAGTGTGACAAGTTGTTGACAATTTGTCACATTTGAGTAAAATCTCGAATTAACCACATGTTACAGCAGTTTTGGGTTTCTGAGCACCTTTTTCAATGTTAATCTCTTGTCAACGAGCCTAATTTATAATTGTTGGAAATTGGTCGATTATTCGCGGATTAAAATTAATATTATGACTTTAAAGGCTTATATTACGATAAAAAGATAATAGGGGTCGGCGTAAACTATAGTATGGGTTGAGTTATAAAAAATATGTTTAATAAATCAATTATAGTTGATTACCAAGATCTAAAAAAAAATTAGCATATTACAAACTTTTAAATTAATTACATTATAAAAACTTGACACAATTATAAAAAATTGTTATTTTGTATTTATTTAAATAAATAAAAATAAAACAAACTGTTACTGACCTGGGAATCGAACCTTCCTCACGCTAGTGCGCGTGAGGAAGGTTCGATCCCCAGGTCAGTGTTGACTATACCCTGTACTTTTTTGTTTACTGTTTGTGTTTAACTTGAAGCGGCTGGGGTGGTGACCGCGCCAGGGTAAGCAACACTTAACAAGGTCAGTCTTGGGATGGGTGACCACTTTTTTTTGGATCGCTTGTTTATGGATAGGTGACTCCGCCAGGGTAAGCAACACTAACCAAGGTCAGTCTTTGGATGGGTGACCACTTTTTTGTGGATCGCATGTTTATGGATAGGTGACTCTGCCAGGGTAAGCAACACTAACCAAGGTCAGTCTTTGGATGGGTGACCATCGCCACAAAATTTTTGATCACCCATCCTAAAGTCACCCCGTTAGGTTAAACAACATCTAACAAGATCACCCATCCAAAAACAAGCGAACCCAAAAAAAGTGGTCACCCATCCAAACAGTGACCTTGGTAAGTGTTGCTTACCCTGGCAGGGTCACCCATCCAAAAACAAGCGAACCAAAAAAAAGTGGTCACCCATCCCAAGACTGACCTTGGTAAGTGTTGCTTACTCTGGCAGGGTCACCCATCCAAAAACAAGTGAACCAAAAAAAAGTGGTCACCCATCCCAAGACTGACCTTGGCAAGTGTTGCTTACCCTGGCGGGGTCAGCCATCCAAAACAAACGAACCAAAAAAAAGCGGTCACCCATCCAAAGAATAACCTTGGTAAGTGTTGCTTAACCTGTGTGGGTGGGGTCACCTATCCAAAAACAAGCAAACCACAAAAAAAAGTGGTTATCCATCCAAAAATCGACCTTGGTAAGGTTTGCTTAACTTGGCGGCTACACCAACCCAGCCTCTCAAGATAAAATACTATTTAAAGTTACTGATTACGTTATAGTAATGAATGAATACCAGCTAGGGTAGCCAACCGAAATAAATTAATGTCGATTATTTAATGTAACAAGCGATTACGTAATTTCTCGATGATGAAGTGTTGAGAAACTCACTGACAACTGACGGCTGGTTAATTTGTGACAAATTGTCAGCTGATTTGAGATGTGACGTTGACTTCAGAAACTGGCCCTTAGACATGCTATTTATGGTTGTATATTGGGAATCTACATCCTGTATCTTTTTTATAATTTTCTCTAGATTGGTACTGATGATTCCTTGCGTTAGACATGAAAGAAAGAAAGAAATAATAATAAATTTTAATATTCTTAAAATCGCCTATCTAAGACAGAAAGAAAGAAAAAGTGTTTATTTGTCACAAAACGACATACAATATAAGAATATACTTAAGCTACTGCCAGTTTCCCAGCTCTCAATTATCGGGCTGTTAACGTAATCGAGGATTAATCGCCTGTTAATTCTACTTTCAGTTTCTCAACATCCAAGTGTGACAAGTGGTTGACAATTTGTCACATTTGAGTAAAATCTCGAATTAACCACATGTTACAGCAGTTTTGGGTTTCTGAGCACCTTTTTCAATGTTAATCTCTTGTCAACGAGCCTAATTTATAATTGTTGGAAATTGGTCAATTATTCGCGGATTAAAATTAAAATTATGACTTTAAAGGCTAATATTACGATAAAAAGATAATAGGGGTCGGCGAAAACTATGGAATGGGTTGAGTTATAAAAAATATGTTAAATAAATCAATTATAGTTGATTACCAAGATTTAAAAAAAAATTTGGATATTACAAACTTTTAAATTAATTACATTATAAAAACTTGACACAATTATCAAAAATTGTTATTTTGTATTTATGTAAATAAATTAAAAAAAAACAAACTGTTACTGACCTGGGAATCGAACCTTCCTCACGCTAGTGCGCGTGAGGAAGGTTCGATCCCCAGGTCAGTGTTGACTATACCATGTACTTAGTACTTACCAAGGTCAGCTTCTGGATAGGTTTGTGTTTAACTTGTAGCGGCTGGGGTGGTGACCGCGCCAGGGTAAGCAACACTTACCAAGGTCAGTCTCGAGATGGGTGACCACTTTTTTTTGGATCGCTTGTTTATGGATAGGTGACTCCGCCAGGGTAAGCAACACTAACCAAGGTCACTCTTTGGATGGTTGACCACTTTTTTTTGGATCGCTTGTTTATGGATAGGTGACTCTGCCAGGGTAAGCAACACTAAACAAGGTCAGTCTTTGGATGGGTGACCATCGCCACAAAAATTTTGATCACCCATCCTAAAGTCACCCCGTTAGGTTAAACAACATCTAACAAGGTCACCCATCCAAAAACAAGCGAACCCAAAAAAAGTGGTCACCCATCCAAACAGTGACCTTGGTAAAAGTTGCTTACCCTGCAGGGTCACCCATCCAAAAACAAGCGAACCAAAAAAATGTGGTCACCCATCCAAACACGGACCTTGGTAAGTGTTGCTTACCCTGGCAGGATCACCCATCCAAAAACAAGCGAAACAAAAAAAGTGGTCACCCATCCCAAGACCGACCTTGGTAAGTGTTGCTTACCCTGGCGGAGTCGGCTATACAAAACAAACGAACCAAAAAAAAAGCGGTCACCCATCCTAAGAATAACCTTGATAAGTGTTGCTTAACCTGTGTGGGGTCACCTATCCAAAAACAAGCAAACCAAAAAAAAAACGTGGTTACCCATTCATAAATCGACCTTGGTAAGGTTTGCTTAACTTGGTGGCTACACCAACCTAGCCTCTCAAGATAAAATACTATTTAAATTTACTGATTACGTTACAGTAGTGAATGAATACCAGCTAGGGTAGCCAACCGAAATAAATTAATGTCGATTATTTAAAGTAACAAGCGATTACGTAATTTCTCGATGATGAAGTGTTGAGAAACTCACTGACAACTGACGGCTGGTTAATTTGTGACAAATTGTCAGCTGATTTGAGATGTGACGTCGACTTCAGAAACTGGCCCTAGAAACTCTTAAAATAGTATTAGTAGTACTTAAATTAAGTTAGTAAAGACGAGAAATAAATCAAACAATGATAACAAACAATTATAAACACAAAAGAAATAGGGTGAAAAATATGTAGGCAGATGCATGTCGTGATTGTGGCAATAAGGCTTCCACTCAGCATAATGCTACATGCTATTTATGGTTATTTATACATGCTATTTTTGGTGTTTTGAAGATAATAATATTAAGTTTTACGATTTTTTTCTAAATAAGTATTACACCATGAGTGGCTCCAATATCTTTCAAGGACGAAAAAACAAAATAACGATTGTGAACAATACAAAATAAATTACACACAAAATAAATTAAAATTCTGCAGGGGTTTACCTTTAGGTCCTTCCGTAGAACAATTTTTTGCAGCTGATGGCCCCATCTAACCCTTAGTTGCGTTTGATCCACGACTTTTGGGCCACCCTGTATAATGTTTTAGCGTGAAAAGGTAGTTATAGTTCTCGCCAAACTTCTGGAAGTTGACTTTCCGATGCGCAATGCACGGATCGGTGCTGTTTTTCTATGTTTTTCTTTTTTTTTGTTTTTTTTTTTTCTGTTTTTTTTTTTTTTTTTTTTTTTTTTTTTTTTTTTTTTTTTTTTTCTTTTTTTTTTCATTACTGCACAGCCATTGCAGCCAACTTCAGATCGGCCAAAAAGTTTGATGAGAACTATGTATACTATACTACCTTTTCATTTATAATATTTTAAGTATGGATAAATTATGGATTCACAATACATAACTATCTTTACTGATCAAAAACCAAATATTTTTTTATGTTAATTGTTGGTAAACCTAACACGTTACATAAAACTTAAAATAAAGACATTAAAAATTAAGGTGGCTGACAAAACATTAGAAAAGTAGACATTTAATCTTATTTGTAAAATATCTTCCATTAGAGAAACTTAAATGATACAAAAAGGATATGCCATCCCTGGTGGGGATCGAACCCACGACCTTTGGATTAGAAGTCCAACGCGCTATCCTCTGCGCCACAGGGACTGATGAAAGACTAGTCAAAATACCTGCTTGGTTTCTACGTTAATGAAATATTATACTGTAAATATACAGCATTTGAGTATTCATTAGTTTCAATGAATTAGATTTATTTATATATATTTTCTGATTTGTCGTAAGTTATTAAACCACATTCATGAAGTTTTACATCTAAAGAGTATTGAGTTTCCAATTCGTTTTATCCGTTGTCGTCATTTTCAACCGGAAATGTCAACAAAACAACAACAAACGTCAAAAATCTGTGTTTGGGAAGTTTGAAATTTCCAGTGAACTGATAAATTATTTGGCATAAAATTAGAATGTAGGCACAATTCCTGATAGAAGAAATTATAAAGCAGTAAAGACAATAAAATGGAAAGCGGCATCACGGATGAACCCGAGCCTGCTGTTGCAGGAACTCGGAATGTAATGAACACCGATTCTGGTGAAACTTTTCAATCATTCATCTATGAATTGTTTGAAAAGAATGGTATACTCAATGATTTAAGGGCTTACTTACGTGGCCATATCGTAAATGTATTAAAAAGTGCGGAAACTGGTAAGAAATTGTTGAAAAGTCATGAAATGTCTTTTCCTTTTTCCTTCGTTCTATTACCGATGTGACAACATTTCAGCGTTATGAAACGCAACATTTGAAGCATTAACTATTGCTTTTCACTCTTGCTTATGATCAAATCACTATCTTCTGTCTTTGTTCTCAATGCTATATTTTTTTTTGTTTTTTCTGATTGCCAGAAGGGTTATGTTTTTGTTTATGTTTTGTCAACTATCTTTTGCGTATTTTTTTAAATATCTCTAAATAACTCTCAGTTAATTATTTCACATCAAGCTGTTTATAAAATCTCAATGATTAAGAGCAATCAGGCAAGTAAGATCGCTGAATATGCTTGAAGATCCTGCAATAAGTTTGTTAGTAGTTATAATTTAAAAAATAGACAGTTTTATGAAAATATTGTGTTCAATATCTTTCAGAACACAATCTACGCTACATTCTGGCAGTACAAATGATCTAGCATTCACACTATGAAAAGATTCTGTCCACTGTATCTAATATTTTTCCTAGTCCTGAGCTGTGTTACTACTAAAAATATATCTATTTTTGTTTCAAGGTGATCTTCCACCCTGTCGGAAAAATTTTACCCAACGCCTGGACCTCACATATCAAGCACTGAATATGTTGATAGCTGAATATCTGATGCGCTTAGTGAGTTTCAACTAGTATAGTCCTCGCCAAACTTCTTGGTTGCCCTGAAGTTGGTTTACTGGAAGCGCGAGGCACGAAACGGTGTTGTTTTTGTATGAGATTTTCTACTGCGCAGCCAATGTAGGCAACTTCAGGGCGGCCAAGAAGTTTGGCAAGGACTATACTTTAATATAACTTTATTGAACTGTGTAATATTGATATACAGAAAACCCATAAAAGGCATATTGCCTACAAGCAAGTGGTCTTTTGTGCGTGGGGGTTCTGGCTAACATAGCCAGCATATATCTGCCGATAAAGCATAGAAGCTTCCTGGGGTCTTCACAGGCTTCGTGGAGCAACCTCTCTCTGCTTAGGATCTCTGCATGTTGGGAAGCCAATGCCTCGCATTCAAGGATGATGTGGGTAGCTGATGGTTGCTAGGCGTTAAAGCAGCTCCTGCAAAGTGGGCTGTCTGTGGGAATGTTACCTATTAGATCCTTACATACACCTTTTGCTTCGTTTATGTTCCTACATCTCCTTGTTTATTGCCTGTTATTTTATAACAGCTTGAGATATAGCCTCATAATTATAGTATCCGTATTCCGATAAAAGAAAAAAGTATTAAATAGAACATGAAAGTAAAGGAGTGCATCAATAGCTAACATTCTGACTGGTTCACACTATCGGTTCTTAACTAAGAATAAGTATATTTAATTTGCATTCGAACTAAATATTTAGCAGATTTTTTACCCTCTATGCAAAATCAACCGTGTGTTAAAAGTTTGACAAGTCTGTCTGTGTGTGTCAGTCTGTTACATTATAGCTCCCGAACGGATGAACCGATTTTGATTTTATTTGTTTTGCTTAAAGTTTGTTAATTTATCAACTAATAGGGTTGACCTCAAGTGTCAACAGTGCAGTCATGCTCTACCAAAACTGAAGTGCGTAAAATATATTTTCAAAGAAGATCAATGGTTCATGACTGTTTTAATCTATACCATAGAATCTTAAAGTATAGATTTAACTAGTTCTGGATGATTAACCGTCTTCTACAAAAAAGCTTAAGATATTTTAGTTTTAGTAAAGTGAGAGATCAAGGGAACTTCTACTATTTTGAACCTTGACTGTACATGGGTTTGGTTACATTTTGATAATCACTGCCTAGTCTAAACCCCGAGCTATTTTTATTTAACATTAATGTCTCATGCTAGTACTATACTTGGCGTATTTGTACAAATATTGCTCCAAATGTCCATTACATTATTAACTTTATTTCAATAGCAGTAAGGTTTGTTTTGGCATTGCCAAAATTTCGCAAATATTTTGCCAAATATGCCAAGTGTAGTGCCAGCATCAAAATTCTTCGATTCGAACTCATAAATACATCATGCCATCATCATCTGTCCTTCTCTTATGTTTCTTGGTGTAACACATTTTCTGCTTCCATACTCCCCTGTCTACCGTCACAATCATTCAATCCCTTTTACCCGACTAGGGCGAAGCAAAAGAGAGGGTTATGTTTTTTCTTTCATATCACTTCTCACACAAAATATAAATATAGATGGATGGAGAGGAGATAAGAGGTGATGTCAAATAAAAACAGTCAGTGATAGCATGAAGCGTTGTCCTAATACAACGCAATCATCGCGCAAAACGCGACCATCGCGTCGCTTTTATTACCTCGTGAAAGCTGAGAAAGAAACAAATCAAATATCTCAACTTAGCACACGAGGTTGTCGACATGAGGAATGTGGACTCTGCGATCATTGTGCTGATTGTCGTTACGGTCAACGGCCTGATGGCCAATAGCCTCGATGACCATCTGTCGTATGTCATTACGCGGTTGGATCAAGGACCTGATACAGAAGGCAGTACTCCTTGATACGGCTCGCATTGTGAGGAGGTTCCTGTCTCTGTAGCCCTAACCACCGGTAGCTTGGACCCTGTTCCCGATACTGGTGGGCCTCTATTTTTTAAGTTTTCTTTTTTAAATATTTAAAAATGTATTGAATATGAATGTAAATCAATAAAGGAATAATAATAATAAATAAAGTATGTACATATAATAAAATTAATGAAATATTAATACGCGACGGTAGCGTGTACGCGCGATTATCGCGATGTATTCGGTTAGGGTTGCCATCTCTAAAATCTGCCAACCAGGACAAGAAGCGTGAAAACCCCGGATTTTGGAGCTTGCAACCCGGACATTTGAACTGAGTATTTTTTCTAAGTTTTTTTTTTATACTCAGTATAATAAAATATAGTGTTAATGGTCATAATTTTATAAATCAACATTTTATTTATTTACAAAACTTTATTATACTAAAAGTAGAATTAAAAAAATACAACCGACTTCCAATTAAAACACTACAAACTGAAACGAAACCTTAAACACCAACTTTTTTTGTAAAAAGGTGGCTCCTAGTTAGTTGGCAATTTCTATAGTAATCTTACTTCTTACTAATATTATAAATACGTAAGTTTGGATGTATGTTTGTTACTCAATCACGCCAGAACGGCTAAACCGATAGCACATAGGCTACTCTTTATTCCGGTATAATGTTCCCTTGGGAAGATAAAACACTTTTGACGCGGGCGAAGCCACTGGTAAAAGCTAGTGTACAATAAACACAATCTCGGGTGATTTGCCTTAATTTTTTTGAATATCTTCGAACTTCTTCATCAGATCTTCACCAAATTTAAATGGGACCAACTCGGGATCAAACCCTTCCAAACAAAAAAAGAATTTGTTAAATCAGTCCACAATTGACGGAGATAACAGTGTAAAATTGCCGTTGATGATTTGAAGACTTTAAAACTCGGACCACAAATAAAACCCCGTCCGGATGCTTCCCGGACGCCTTTTCAACTAGTACAAATCCGGGGAAACCCGGATGAATGGCAACGCTATATTAGGAGGACTCCAGACGGTTGATAGGACGGAATGGAAGATGCAATGTGTTATGCTTTGGAGGTATGCGGAACAGGCTGTAACTGTAAAGTCCCGCAAACCTTCATAGAAAAGGGAGGATGCACCGACAGTCTTGTCGGGTGTTGCGTCGTGTCCAGGCCTTGTCGGACTGTTGTATTTGTATACGTTCAAATCGCGCCGAAAACTCTGCGCGATGCAAGATTTGTATGACGTCAGGTCATTAGTTCGTAGATGGCGGTGTAGATGCCGCTACAGCGCCAACCAATGACAAGGGCAGGAAGATGATGATTCCTTACGCAATCAATCCATCTTTAGCCTCTTTCTCCATCCAAAATCGTGCAGAAACTACTGTTACAAGATATGGCAACGCCATCTAAAGGCGAGAGGAAGAACTAGGTAGTAACTAGAAGCGCCATCTGGTATCGAATAGCGAAACTAATTATCTAGATCAGAAAAGGAAAATAGTGCGAAGTAATAGAATTGTTTAAGAAGTGTTGTTGTAATAGAGTGTGATTAATTGAAGTCTGCTGTTTAAATAATTTGTCCCTGATCCCTAGCTGGTAACACTACTAACTATTAGTGGTTATTTTCAGGAGTTCAACTACAGCTTCTCGGTATTTGTGTCGGAGATACCGCTAGCTAACATGGTGTTTGGGTTTGCTAAGACTTTGATGGAGAATATTGATCAAAATAATGCAGACATGAGATTCAAGGACACGGATGTTTGGTCTATACTAAATTATTTAGGTAAGAAAGCTTATCAACGCGCTTAGCTCATAACGAATCTTTGTGTCTCTGAAGTTGGCTCTGCCAATAAACTGCATGGAGTAAGCGAGATAGAACGATGCGACAAACGCAAGCGAGTGAAAGAGACACTTAAACAATGCTATCTTCACCTTCAACATTGACACAAAAATAGCTACTGCGCAGTCAATTCAGAGACACAAAGATTCGTTGTAAGTATTATAGCATGGTCCCTGCTATGATAAAAAAGTACTAGGAATTTATCCTTTGTCACGGGTGCATTTACAAAACATACACACTCACATACACAAACAACCAGATCGGAACAATTTTCCGTAGGCCATACAAATATTTTTTTCCGTGCGGGAATCGAACCCGCTATACGCAGCGCAGTGCAGCAGCCGATCGCTCGACCACTGCGCCAACCGTGTCGTGTTATGTGTTAAACTTTGTAATATATGCCTGTATAAAAAATATAAATGCATTTATGATTCGTTCCTACTCTGTTGTTTTTTAGCTTTATGTTTTCCATATCTTCTTAATATATATAACAAAGCCGGATTGGTTACTCCATTTATATCTCGAGAACGGTTAATTGGTTCGATTTATCTCCGTCTCGAATTTTTTTTTTTTTTTTTTTTTTCATTATGTTGTAACCGAATGGTTACCTCATAACAATTACAATCTAGCCTTGAGGCTAATAAGTAATTTAAATTTAACTTAATTTCCTAGTAAATGTATAGGTACTAAAGAATGTGTCCATTGGCACTTTTCTTATTGTCTCTATTATGAGGGAAAGACACTTAGTTCTTGTGTTTTTAAAAGGTAGCACTCACTGCACTCCGTAACAATCACTAAACTAATTCAAAAGGCTTAGTCCTTTTCAGTCTCCTTACTATGTCCGTGGTGTCAAGGAGCTGAATAGCCTCGACATTCACATGTTTATGAAGTCTTTGTTCATGAGCTTCGGCGTATGTTTTTATGACTTTAGCGACAAGGTCCACTCCTAAGTCCCGGTGGATGTCCTCGTTTCTAATGTACCAGGGAGCGTTTACTATACTCCGAAGTACCTTATTTTGAAATCTTTGAATTATTTCAATATTGGTACGTTTTGTACAGCCCCAAAGCTGTATACCGTATGCCCATATAGGCATAAGTACTTGTTTGTACAGAAGTACTTTGTTGTATACTGACAATGATGAATGTCTGCCAAGTAGCCAGTACATATTCCTGTAGCGTAGGTCTAACTCCAGGCGTTTCTTTTTGACATGAGCCTTCCAGCGAAGTTTTGCGTCAAGCGTCATACCTAGGTATTTGGCTGTATTTTCGTAAGGTATTACGCAACCGTTAATGTATACCGGTGTATAATTAGGTCTTCGGTTTGTGAAGTCTATATGAGTCGATTTGGACTCATTTAACTTAATTCGCCATTTTTTTGTCCAGTTGGTGATGGAGTTGACAGCAATTTGTACTTTATTTACAGCTTCTTTGTGAGTGACACCTATAGCCATGATGGCTGTGTCATCAGCGAAGGTTGCAATGAAGTTGTTTTCCATTTCTGGGATATCACAGGTGTACAATAGGTACAAGATTGGGCCAAGAACACTTCCTTGTGGTACACCAGCTTTTATTTGCTTGAGATCGGAATAAGCATCTTCATGTCTGACTCTAAACGTCCTCTCTGTTAGGTAGGATTCCAAAATGTCTGCAAATTGTTTTGGCAGCATTTTCCTTACCTTATAAATAAGACCCTTATGCCAAACCTTATCAAATGCCTGTGCTACATCTAGAAATACTGTAGAACAGACTTTTTTTTCTTCTAGAGTTTTTTCTATAATGTTGGTAATTCTATGTACTTGGTCTATCGTGGAGTGTTTTTCTCTGAAGCCGAATTGGTAATTTGGAATCAGTTTTCTGTCTTCTATTATAGGTTTTAAGCGTCTTACGAGTAGTTTTTCAAATAGTTTTGAAATGATTGGTAAAAGTGATATAGGTCTGTATGATGTTACCTCCTGGGGTGGTTTTCCAGGTTTGGGGATCATTATGACTTCAGCAACTTTCCAGATATCAGGCACGTGTTTCAACCTGAATGTTGCATTTATAAGGGTTGTAAGTTTTACTATGGCTTTTCGTGGCAGATTTTGAAGGAGTCCGTCTCGAATAACAGAATAACTATAAAAATATTAGAAAAATTTAAAAAACTTGAAAATTGATTTTCATACGTTTTCGTTGAGCTAGGAAAAACATGGAGGCGCCGCGACGTTCTATACATACATTAGCTTATACAAATATGAGTGAAATACGATACAAAATGTGAAACATAGTTTTGTTTCATTCTTTCTAATGTAAAGGGTCTTTCAACAAGGACGGGTCGATGTTAAAATTGAATAAAACAAGATGTGTGAGATATTAACGAAATTTATTTTTTATTTAAAAGGCCCATTTATGCCATTATGGATGGAATATGACATCGTTCAAATGTCCGCCGCGGCTTCGTATGGTGGCACGAATCCGAGAGGTCCAATTTTTAATGACTCTGCTGCATAGATCGAGCGAGCGCTACAGATCAATGATAAACAATTTCTTTTGGCTTGAATTGAACAATATGGACGTGAACGACATGTAGTTCCAGCAAGATGGCGCTACTTGCCACACAGCGAACGACACAATCGACATTCTGCATGAACGGTTTGAGGTTAGAGTTCCGCTAGACTTTTTCTTGTGGGGTTTTCTGAAGTCGCAGGCCTATGCCAATAAACCACATTCGGCCGTTGCCCTGAAAGCCAACATAACGCAGGCCATCGCTCGGATTCAGTCGGATCTATGCAGCAGAGTCATAAAAAATTTGACCTCTCGGATTCGTGCCACAATACGAAGCCGCGGCAGACATTTGAACGATGTCATATTCCATCCATAATGGCATAAATGGGCCTTTTAAATAAAAAATAAATTTCGTTAATATCTCACACACATCTTGTTTTATTCAATTTTAACATCGACCCCTCCTTGTTGAAAGACCCTTTAGTAATCGTATTTGACAAAAGAGACAACAATATTCCAGTTGTTGCTCATTATGGCAATATTTTGTTATGACGTAGAGACAGTTGTAGGTACGTGCCATATTCGCCATATTAGGTGACGAATTTTGTGGTTGTGTTCGTGGTAGTCCTGCTATCAAATGCTTATTTACTTTTTGTATTATTAATTTGTGTGTGTTCCGTGATTGACACAACCATATCATTGGCTGCCATTTTATGTGCCATTTTAAGGTTTAGGTAGGAACGTTTTTACTGTAGGTATTTCCAGTCAATATTATTTAATATGTAGTCATTAAAAATTGGACCTTTTGGATTCGTGCCACCATACAAAGCCGCGGCGGACATTTGAACGATGTCATATTCCATCCATAATGGCATAAATGGGCCTTTTAAATAAAAAATAAATTTCATAATATCTCACACACATCTTGTTTTATTCAATTTTAACATCGACCCGTCCTTGTTGAAAGACCCTTTAGATTAGAACCTTATTGGTTGAACATTCACCAATATAAGGTCTGTTTCACCACACCTCAGAATATAAGGTCTGTTTAACAAGCCATCATTAAATAGTTGTTAATAAATGAATCCTTTAAATCATTTTCCAGGAGTGCAGTGTGATTCCGAACATGCATCGAAAATAGTTAAAATGTATAACAGTAACAAGCAACATCCCCTATTACTGTGTATGTTAAAGTGCATGCCTATGTATAAGGAGTATGTAGGGGACCCTATAAAGAGTAAGTTAATAAAATCTTTGACTTCTTAATATGTATAATATCATAAATGCAAAAGTTTGGATGGATGTGTATGTTTGTTACTCAATCACGCTCAAACGGCTAGACGGATCTGGATGAAATTTGACACAGAGATAGACTATAGTCAGGAATAGCATATATTTATTTAAACTTCATGTACAATGGTCATACATAGGCGGACTTAATGCAGCAAGGCACTCTCTACCAGTCAACCTTTGGGTTAAAAAGGACACAACAGTGGTAGGAGTACAAAAAATAAATAAAAAATTAACAATAATTAAATTTCGGATATTAATAAACTATCTAACTAATAAAATACATAAATAATTTCTAAAACAATAGACTAATAAATATTATAATAAATATGATACTTTTTATACTGGTTATATATTCCCTCGGGATAATATACAACTTTCACGCGGGTAGAGCCGCTGGCAGAAGCTAGTCACACTAATATTATTATAAAGGCGAAATTTTGGATGGATGTGTGTATGTTTGGATGTTTTTTAAGTCACGCCTCAACGGCTGAACAGATTTGAGTGAATCTTGGAACATAGGTAGACGGGTCATCCGTCTGAAGATCACAACATTTGGAGTAACTGGTTGGTTCTTGCGGTCAAGTCCTCAAAGTACAATATTCCTATTCTAAATTATCCTATTTTTAAGTTCTTTCAGTCCATCTCAAGGTTATCTGGTAGATATCCCTGTCAGCGATAAGGCTACCATTGTACCTACAGTACCCATTGAAGTTGTGTTAGTTTTATAGGGTTCCGTACTCAAAGGGTAAAAACGGGACCCTGTCACTAAGACTCCGCGGTCCGTCTGTCTGTCTGTCTGTCACCAGGCTGTATCTCATGAACCGTGATAGCTAACAGTTGAAAATTTCACAGATTATGTATTTCTGTTGCCGCTATAACAACAAATACTAAAAAAAGAATAAAATAAATATTTAAGTCGGGCTCCCATACAACAAACGTGATTTTTTTTTTGCGATAATGGTACGGAACCTTTCGTGCGCGAGTCCGACTCGCACTTGGCCGGTTTTAATTTTTGATGTATAATAAAGTATATTAATTTATATATCTATTTTGACAGGTCAATCTGAAATATCTGAAGCAAGTTCAAAGACTTTGGAGAGCTTTGATATTAAAACAACACAGAAAAAGAGCTCGTGTATGCCAGAATGCAGCCACTGCTCTTATTGTAAGAAGTGCCAAAGCAAAATAAATAAGGTCAAGGACAAATATACAAGAAAGAAGAAATATTTAGGCCAGGTAAATTGATTCAATCATTTTGCTCTACAACTTTGAGCTATGCTACTGTGAGGGAGGTAAATAATAAGCAGAAATTACTTTAATACTTGTATTGTATCAACAACATGCCTACCGTAAGGCGGCGCGTACTGAAGTGACAACCTGAACTTAACATAAAACATCTTCACTTATTTTATAAGCATTCCGATTTACAATTACCTTCCAAAACTAAGTAGTTATCTGTTTCCAGTCTAAGGCTGGACACACACATTCTGAAATTCCTGTCTAAATTCAGAGTCGGAATTCATAATCTGAATGAGTAAATCTTATTCTGAAAAAATCAGAATGTGTGTGGGGCATAGTGAAATTGTATGCGTTGCCGGGCTTATTAATCTATATATATAAAAATTAATCCCTATTTCCCTTGGTCACGGCATCACGCGTGAACGGCTGGACCGATTTCGCTTATTCTTTTTTTGTTGTGTTTGTTATTGTTAGGAGAAGATAATTATGAAAAAAAAATAAGAAAAATAAATATGTACCTTACCTGCATATGTAGGGTAGATATGTAGGTAGAGTTGGTTAGGTAGGGTAGGGTAGGTAGGGTAGGGTAGGTAGGGTAGGGTAGGTATGGTAGGGTACGGTAGGTAGGCTATGGTAGGTAGGTAGGATAGGGTATGGTAGGTAGAGTAGGTAGGGTAGGGTAGGTAGGGTTGGTAGGACAGATGAATGTTTGGTGTTTTAATGGCAAAACAAAGTTTGCCGGGTCGGCTAGTTAATAATATTGATTCCGAGTCTGGATTCAGAGAGGAATTCAGAATGTGTGTGAGAGACCTTAGGCCTATAATAGGCATACAAGTTAACTATGCCCCACACACATTCTGATTTTTTCAGAATAAGATTTACTCTTGCCGGCATTCAGGTTATGAATTCCGATTCTGAATTCAGACAGGAATTTCAGAATGTGTGAGTCCAGCCTTTAATAGGCAAGTTGGTTGCTTCCTAATTGGTGAGTCCTCACACTACTTATAACCATCACCGAAAATACTGGTATTATTGCCTTTTTTTGATCATTGTCTCGCGTTTGACCACTATCTCGCCTGATGGTAAGCGATGATGTGGTCGACAGTGAAGCACGCTTGCCTAGAAGTAACCTATTCACTATTGACTTAAAGACCCCAAGGTTGTAGCTATCAGGGAACAAAGACACCGGCGGGGAATTCCACTCCTTAGCTGTGCGCACAATGAAAGTGTTAGCAAAACGCTTTGTGCGTTTGGGTGGGATGTCCATGATGTACCGATGGCACATTGCCGTAGGCACGTCTTGTAGTCCGATGTAGGAAATGGCCAGGCGGCCGTAATTCTTCTTCTATACATGTATGTCATTATATTTTCACGTAAAAAGAAACGACGATTCAATTCGTTGAAATTTAGCGTGACGTCACGTTTGAGTACACTTTTTACTTAAAAGTGACGTCATAAGCAAGTGAGGGCTGAACTTTGATCTTAGGGTTTTTTTTATCTTAGGGTTCCGTACCCAAAGGGTAAAACGGGACCCTATTACTAAGATTTCGCAGTCCGCCTGCGTCCGTCTGTCTATCTGTCATCTGGCTGTATCTCATGAACCGTGGTAGCTAGACAGTTGAAATTTTCACAGATTATTTATTTCTGCCGCTATAACAACAAATACTAAAAACATAATAAAAAGTAAGATTTACTGTAAAAGTGTACAAGTTTCTGCAATAAACTTTTTTTTTTTTTTTTTTTTTTTTTGTTTTTTTTTTTTTTTAATATTTAAGCGCCTCCCATACAACAAACGTGAATATATTGCCGTTTTATGCGATAATGGTACGGAACCCTTCGTGCGCGAGTCCGACTCGCACTTGGCCGGTATTTTTTTGATAATCTTTTTACGGACTAAATTTAATTATTATTTTTATACGTTGTCCCTATTCAGCTCACTATAGCGACGTTTTATGTTCCCTGGCAACACTAATAACTTGTAATTTAATTTGCAAGTCGATTTAAAATCGTAGTTAAATAGAGTTTTCAAATGGTTTTCTTTCAGTTTTATAAAAATAAGGAGAGTGAAGACTTAAGTCCAGCAGACAGTCTCGTTAAACATATCGATGTTATGGAGAAAACCCTCATTGATGAGGTTTTTATTGCATTATTGTTTTTCTTTCATTTCATGCCATTATTTTGTTTATTTTTATTGGTCGTTATAAAGGGTCTTTCAACAAGGACGGGTCGATGTTAAAATTGAATAAAACAAGATGTGTGTGAGATATTAACGAAATTTATTTTTTATTTAAAAGGCCCATTTATGCCATTATGGATGGAATATGACATCGTTCAAATGTCCGCCGCGGCTTCGTATGGTGGCACGAATCCGAGAGGTCCAATTTTTAATGACTCTGCTGCATAGATCCGGCTGAATCCGAGCGATGGCCTGCGTTATGTTGGCTTTCAGGGCAACGGTCGAATGTGGTTTATTGGCATAGACCTGCGCCTTCAGAAAACCCCACAAGAAAAAGTCTAGCGGAACTCTAACTCTACCCTCAAACCGTTCATGCAGAATGTCGATTGTGTCGTTCGCTGTGTGGCAAGTAGCGCCATCTTGCTGGAACCACATGTCGTTCACGTCCATATTGTTCAATTCAAGCCAAAAGAAATTGTTTATCATTGATCTGTAGCGCTCGCTCGATCTATGCAGCAGAGTCATTAAAAATTGGACCTCTCGGATTCGTGCCACCATACGAAGCCGCAGCGGACATTTGAACGATGTCATATTCCATCCATGATGGCATAAATGGGCCTTTTAAATAAAAAATAAATTTCGTTAATATCTCACACACATCTTGTTTTATTCAATTTTAACATCGACCCGTCCTTGTTGAAAGACCCTTTACATAACCACAGATAAAATAATATTAGCATATAGATGCCTCATACCATACAAAGAAACTCTGCCGACGTAACTAGCATTTTTCGACGGACTATATACTAAAAGTACATCAATCGCGTTCAGTTCCGTTCCACGGCTATAGCTGGTATTAGCAGCTACTTGCAAGTAAAAGGGTTTACTCGGTTCGTGAATATATTTTTCTTTAAATACAGTGACGATTTGTTTTATAATTTTTTGCCCATTTTTACAGTTTCATTGTATCAAAATGTGTTACAATAAAAAAATCAAGTGGCATGACTCAGAAATTTAAAACCGCGCCATCTATTCATCATTTCAGCCGGAAGACGTCCACTGTTGGACATAGGCCTCCCCCAGGCGTCACCACATTGACCGATCCCGTGCGTCTCGCATCCAGCGCCTTCGACAACCTTAACCAGGTCATCGGTCCACCTTTTTTTTTTTTTTTTTTTCCCTGACGAAGAAAATGCCTAACGCATACCGCGCCATCCGGGGAGACGCCGCGGTTATGTGGGGCTTGCACCCACTAAAAACTCCGCCTGTGCACCTACATTCGCCTTGATGGATGAGCTGCGAGAACTGCTACGCATGACATTCGCGACCCATCCAGCGTGGCCCACTTCTGGGCTCCTTCTCCTTTGCCCGCCTCCGGGCTCCCTTCTCCTTCGGCGATGTCCGGGTGCACTGGGACATCACCGCAACTCCAGGGGCCGTGCAGCATGAACGATAGAGTCCCCGATCTATCGTCCGCTGACCCCTGTTATGGCGGCATCAGGTCGGCGTTTCGCCGCCTGCGCCGTCCTGCCCTTCTGCGACGAATCGGGTCAGCAAGAGAGTCTGCTTCCCTGACCCGCTCCGCCGCTTCTTTCTGCGAGATAACATCCTCGCAGAAAGACGCAACCACCTCCCATGCCCCTTTACTGCCAACCATTGCCCTAACAATGGCCGGCAGTGACAGATCTTGCCCAATTTCTGCTGCCATAACTCGGCGCTGCACCTCCCAGGCAGGGCACTGCTCGATAGTGTGCATGGCCGTGTCCTGGTTGCAACCGCACTGGTGACACATGGGGGTCACCTCCCGTCTTGCCACTGTGTGCAGGTATTTGCCAAAACAGCCGTGCCCCGATAATACCTGCACTAAACGGAAGGACAACGTCCCGTGTCGCCTCCGTATCCACTCCTCTAGGATTGGCTGGATAGCCCCAACAGTCCAGTGACCGGCGCTGGGAGTCTCCAGCCTCTCCGCCCATTGCCTCATGATGGCAGTCTGCGCCTCTCTGCGCCACCTCATCAAAACTTCAGGCGGCGGGCCACTGCCATTCTCCGCCCGCATTTCCACACTTCGTTGGTAAACTTCGGCGAGCACTCGTGCCTCCAGATCCCACGGGGGTGTCCCTGCTAATACGAACGCCGCTTCAGCTGAGATTGTGCGGTATCCTCGTATTACCCTGACGGCCATGACTCTTTGCGGTCTCCGCAGCTGAGCCTTGTTCTGGGCAGTCAGGGAGTTCGCCCACACTGGGGCGCCGTACAGCGCCATCGAGCGCACCACTCCCGTGTAAAGCCGTCGGCAGCTCGCACTGGGACCACCTAGATTCGGCAGTAGCCGACTTAGAGCGGAAGCTGTGCCGATAAGCTTCGGGGCAAGACGGCAAAAGTGTTCGCCGAAGTTCCACCTACGGTCTAGGACCAGGCCCAGGTATTTCATGTGCGTCCGCACCATAATTCGCTCACTACCTAATGTAATGTGAGCGCCCGCCGGTGGCCGGCGGCGAGGCCCATAAAATACCAGGGCTTCCGTCTTCTCGAGCGCCACCCTAAGACCAAGCGCTTCGATGCGGCTAATGACCAGGGACGCACCCTCAATGGCCAAGTGTGCCGCCTCTTCAAAGTTGCCTCCCCGGGCTGTGATGAGAGTGTCATCAGCATAGCAAATGACGCCCAGCCCGGGTGAGAGATCACCACGAAGGGCCCAGTCGTACCCCACGTTCCACAGGGGTGGCCCTAGGACCGACCCCTGCGGAACGCCACACGTAACAGGCCTACGTGTGATTTGACCATTGCGTCCCTGGTAGCTAACACATCGATTTCTCAGGTAATCTGCCACCAGCTGCCTCAAGTATAGGGGTACCCTATGGTCCACCTAGTGGGAGGCCTTCCAACATATCGTCTTCCGGTTCGCGGTCGCCATTCCAGAACTTTTCGCCCCCATCGGACATCCGTTCTGCGAGCAATGTGCCCTGCCCACTGCCACTTAAGTTTGGCAATTCTTCGGGCTATGTCGGTAACTTTGGTTCTCCTGCGGATATCATCATTTCTGACGTGGTCACGCAAAGAAATTCCGAGCATAGCTTCTCCATTGCCCTTTGGGTGACTTTAAGCTTTCTGATAAGGCCCATTGTGAGCGACCACGTCTCGGTCCCATAGGTGACCACTGGCAACACACACTGGTCATAGACTTTTGTCTTGAGACATTGCGGTAGATTGGACGAACGCCGCCCAGCCGAGTCGGATTCGACGGTTGACCTCGTTCTCGAAGTTGGACCTACCCAACTGGACCGTCTGTCCCAGGTAGACATAATCATCTACAACTTCGAGTAAAGAGTCTCCGATTTTGATAGGAGTGGGTGTTACATGGGTATTCATCATGACCTTGGTTTTGTCCATGTTCATTTTAAGACCCACTCTTTCGGAAGCTCTACTGAGGTCATCGAGCATTTTACTGAGGCTCTCCATGGTCTCAGCCATGACCACTATGTCGTCGGCAAACCGAAGGTGAGTGATGTACTCGCCATTAACGTTGATACCAAGCGCCTTCCAATCCAGGACCTTGAAGACAACCTCCAGCGCAGCAGTGAACAGTTTTGGAGAAATGACGTCTCCCTGTCTCACGCCGCGCTGGAGAAGGATTGGTTTCGAGGTCTGATCCTGAAGACGGACTGACATGGTGGCGTTTTTGTACAAACACTTAATGTACCGGTAGTCGATCTGGCACCTTTGGAGAGACTGCAGTACAGCCCAAGTCTCAATCGAATCGAAGGCTTTCTCACCATCCCATCTATTGGAATCAATTTTAAATGTGTTTAAAAAGAACCTAATTAAAATTGATTAGAATTTGAACTTTATTCTGATATTGAGTTTGTTATTGAAAAAGAATATGTATCTGTAACAAATTTTAGTCAGCTGACGACAGGGGCTGCCTATAACGTCCTTGGCGAAAGTTTGTTAGGGTAGAAGTAGTTTAAAAAATATGTTCACACCTTTTCGTTACACTCTGTATAGTTGGAAAAAGGCTAGGCAGATTGATACAGAGATGAAAAAATAAAGTATGTATTTGCAGATGTTCCAGCAGCTAAAGTCAGTTTACGAAGCGGAGATTGAGATGCTGAAGGTTCAGGAAGAGACGAAGGTGAAGCGGACGATGGCCTCACACGCCGTGCAGCTGCAGATGAAACGCAACGAGGTTAGTCCACTGCTGGGATTGGATTACTGGGCAAACGCTTCCTCTTGACCGCCACGGTCTTTTGCAAAAGACTAATATTTTCATATTCTACACGCCACCTCTTTATTTAAAGATAAATAATATATGGAATCCTATTTATAAATAATTTGTAATGTCTTATCCATACTTACTATCTTACTATACTAATATTATAAATGCGAAAGGATGGATGTGTGTGTGGATGTCTGTTTGTAACTTCTTCACGCCAGAACGGCTGAACGGATCTGAATGAAATTTGCCACAGAGATAGTTTATAGTCTGGAATAGCACATAGGCTTAGGCTTTTTATCCGGGTATAATGTGCCCTCAGGATGATAAACACTTTTTCCACTACCATGTCTATTATGTAACACATTGCCTAAGAAATTCGTTTCGAAATATGAACATTTAGACACAAGATAATAAAATAAAAATTAAAAAAAAAGTAAATTTAAAAAATCACAAGACCCGACTGCTTAAAAGGCGAACTAAAAAGATGTAAACAAGAAGAAAATCATGCTGTGCAGTCGGAGGATACATCTGGTTTTGGTCAGCCAGCTCGCGAATATGTATCCTCCGACTGCACAGCACGTAACGTTTTAGTTTTTTTTTTTTGTATGAGTTACATTTAAACATATAAGTGTATTAAAGTAAACATATAATTGTAAACATATATGTATTTTTGAAATCAGCTCTTAAATCCCTTTATTTTGATACCCCACACGAAAGGGTGGGAAGAAAAAAAAATTTGGGCTCCCACAATATGGCGCCCAAAATCCGCCATTTTCCTATTCGCCAATTTTAATGTAGCCGAATAAAGACGAATCGATTGACGTAAGAATCATCAAATCGGCCTACGCGTTTGGTCTCTAGAACGCCACATAGGAACAAACATACATACATACATAGACTGATAAACACATTACCCTCCTTCGGCAGTCGAGTAAAAACAACAAAATTACATAATAACAGTTGAGTTTTGATATCATTATGTAACTGGCAGAATGATACTGAACCTGTTAACTCTCGAAAAAAAGTATATAGGCTGCGATTTTTAGTCTGAACGTTTCTAATAAATTGTTGTTGGAACTTATTTGCATTTAATTAAGTAAGCTCATCAGATAGTGGAAAAATAATCGTTCGTGTCTCGCATAAAAGGCTTTATTTTAACACTCGCATCGCACATCGCTTTCGATTTGGTATGTAGATTGGCTACATCGCTCGTGTTGCATCTCGACTTTTTATGCTCGACACGAAATGTACTATTTCATACGAGCGAAGCCGCTGGTATAGTTATATTATAAATGCCAAAGTAATTCTGTTTGTTTGTTACCTTTTAACGACTAAACAGCTGAACCGATTTTGATGAAATTTGTTATGGATACAGTTTGAGAGCGTGGGAAGGACATAGGATAGTTTTTATACCGGAAATCATCTTTAAAGTGGTGGAAAGAGAGGTAGAAGTATGTATAATGAACAAATAGTTTCTCAAGTAAGGCGTCCACACATCTGCATATTACTGCGCAATATTGAAAATATATAATTATGAAAAAATATGCTATTTATTCGAAGTACTAGTGCTACGCAGACGAAGTCTAATAATAAAACAGTAAATTTAGGGAAAAAAATACTGATCAGTATTCTGTGCATGTTATAATTTGTCTCAATATCGCTTAATACAGTTGGAGGAATCTTTCAAAGCCCGCGAGTTGGAACTAGAAAGCAACGTCCAACAGAAGAAGAAGTTCCTGTGGGGCCTGGCGCGCTCCCTGCGCGACCAGCACGCGCACATGACGCGCGCCATGCTCGACGTGCGCGCCGAGACTGAGCGCCTGGAGCTCAAGGTACTGTCGACCTTAGCGCTGTGTACTCTAAGTTGTTTATTGTGCGACATCCAACACAAGAAGAAGTTCCTGTGGGGTTTAGACTGACCGCTTGGAGCTCCAGGTACTAGCAACCTTATCGCTATGTACTTTAAGTTCATTACCGCTCGCATGTCGACGCTGCCTCGTCTCCTTAATGTATTTCCAACCATTTATTTTACTTATGACATAAGCACGCCTATGAAGTTCCATAATTATTGACAGACAACCAATCAACCATAAAAAATACAATACTTCATGGGTGTTTTTTTTTTCTTTACAATAGTGAAGCGACGTGCTCTTTAGCTCCAATATTTACCAAGATTTAACATAATTTATTATTATAATTTTCTCAAACATGCTTGGAAATGTGATCATTATTTTGACAACCTTCTTCGAGATAAATCGAAATTGCTGTACTGGTCAAATACATGCGCGCAGCGGCCGGCAAAAGTTGTATGAAAATCCATATCTGTCGTGTCTAGCGGCCAAATAAATTCCATAGTAAACTCATATCTGTCGTGTAGTTTAAAAATGGAACGATGTTTTACTCCGAAACATGGCAACCAAGGAGGTAACTTATCAAAGGTTTTATTTAAATTTCGAACTGGCTTACAAATATAACGCTGTATATTGAAAAAAAAACAAAGGAACACTTTAACGCGGGAACAATTATTGTTGTTCGTCATTGATTTTGACAAAATGTGTTCTAGGTACTACTTAGTTTTAAATTCCGCGCATTATTTGAGAAAAGTACTATACAAGCCTTGGCCACAACTAGGCATTGATGGACTTACGAGTACGTATGTGTGCCTCGGCCCACATTTACACGTTCGTCCATCAATGCCTATTTTGCTGGCCGCTGCAGTAATGTACTATATGTATGTGAGGATAGTCTGGTAACTACACGTTTTTTTATTAGATGTAGATCCTCCATGTACTATAAGAAATAAATACAAGTAAAAATTAAAAATTTCCATAACATCGGCAATTATTTTTATTTCATATTTTTTATCCTACATAATATATCTAGTAGTAGACTCGCTTCGATCAACAATCTATCGAACACGTAATTATGACACGATATCTTGCGAAAATACTCCGTTTCAAACAGAAAACAGCCCATAACTTCTAAACCGATTTTCACCAAACATAGCTAACACTCTCGACAGATTTAGAGATTTTTATGTTTGAAAGGTATCTTTACCTGACCTTTCAAACATAAAAATCTAAATCAAAATCGGTTCATCCGTTTAGGCGCTATGATGCCACAGACAGACACATAGATACACATATACACAGCAACAAACGTCAAACTTATAACATCCCTCTTTTTTACCGTCGGGGGTTAAAAATATATTAATATCAACCTTTAAATCAAAATCATATAATTTTTCACAGGAAGACAGTCTCAAAACCCAGCTGGTTGAAGCCGAACAGATACTAAAGAAACGCGGCGAGGATATGCGACTACAAATATCGAACGAACTAGCCATCTTAGAGGAACACCTCGAATCCATGAAGAGAGAGAGGGAATATATAACTCGCGAACGAGCCGAACTAGAACACGTAAAAGATAAAAACGTCAAAATTAATAAAAAACACAGTGCGGAAACCGAAGAAATCCATTCACACTACGATTTATTAAAAAATGAGTTAGCAATACTCAAGTCGTATCTAGAATCTTCTAGAATGCAAGCCAAGTGCGTTATTGAAAGGGGAACGATCACCGATCCTGGTGAAATAGAATCCCAGGTGAACGTGGCTTTGAATAACAGTCAGGGGATTGAGAAGGGATCCAAAAGCGACGATTCTGATGATCGAGTCAAAATGAATCAAGTTATCAATGATTTTAGGAAGAAGAATGTGAATTTTAGTCAGGTATGTGGTTTTATTTATTTAGATTTACTTATAGAGTTGCTTATGGATGTTAGGGCCAGGAGAAGACAGGAGGAGAGTATCGGCACAGATAATATAATACTAGTATACAGATGCCTCATTCCATACAAAGAAACCGTGCCGACGTAAATAGCGTTTTTCGTCTGATTAATCTGATATTTGTTTGTACATCGAACCCGTTCGGCTCTGTTTCACGGTGATAGATAGATGGTGTTAGCAGCGACTTGCAAGTAAAAGACTTTAAATACAGGGAAGGTTCGTTTTATAGTATTTTTTTGCACGTTTTTACAGTGTTTTTGCACCAAAATGTGTTACAATGCAAATTTAAACAATCGAGTGGAATGCCGTAGAAAATGCGCCATCTATTGGCATCAATTTTAAATGATCAGTTCTAATATTCTTTGAAATGTGAATTCCATAATTTTGTACTTAGGAGAGTATACAATTTTTATGTTCAATTCCAGAAAATGTTAATTTTACACACATTCAATAATAGATCGGTGCAAATCGCGCCATCTCACTAGATGGCGCGATATGCACCGATCTATTATTGAATGTAAATAAAATAAATCTCACTAGATTTATTTGAACCAAATTTTCTTTCTTAGCAATGAGACCCCGTGGTATAGGTGTCCTTGCTATCGAAAAATTATAGTCTGGAATAGGACATAGGCTACTTTTTAGGGTTCCATACCCAAAGGGTAAAAACGGGATCCTATTACTAAGACTCCACTGTCCGTCTGTCTGTTACCAGGCTATCACTGCAGGTATCTCTGCTGTCTAGCTATCACAGCAGGTATCTCTGCTGTCTAGCTATCACAGCAGGTATCTCTGCTGTCTAGCTATCACAGCAGGTATCTCTGCTGTCTAGCTATCACAGCAGGTATCTCTGCTGTCTAGCTATCACAGCAGGTATCTCTGCTGTGATAGCTAGACAGTTAAAATTTTCACAGATGATGTATTTAAATGGGGCTCCCAATGGTACGGAACCCTTCGTGCGCGAGTTCGACTCGCACTTCATCGTCATCATCATCATATCAGCCGAAAAAGGTCCACTGCTGGACGTAGGCCTCCCCCAAGCGTCGCCACATTGACTGATCCCGTGCGTCTCGCAACCGATCCAACTGGTGGGAGGCCTTACAACGCAACGTCATCCGGTATGCGGTCGTCACTCCAGACCTTTTCTGCCCCATCGGCCATCATTCTGCAAGCAATGTGCCCTGCCCACTGCCACTTAAGCTCCACTTAAGACTCGCACTTGGCCGGTTTACATTTATTCCGTAAGTTAGACAACCTAAAAATATTCGGCACGTATTTTTACTTTTGCCACGTAAACAAAAAATTACGACGATACAGTGCGTTGAAATATCGTGTGACGTCACGGTGTGCTACACCTTACTGACAAAGTGACGTCACAAGCCCACACACCTGACCTTTGATGCGCTTTATCTTCGTCAAATTTTATTTATTTGATAAAGCAAAAAATACGGGTCCAATATTATTTTGATAATCTCACTAACGGACTAAATAGAATGAAAAAATGTCTACCCAGGAAACATCACACGTCACAGCTAGTATGTCTATATTTACTTTTATCTTAACTAAAACCTTTAAACGAGTAATTCTTGTATATATGTATCTATCAGCGTTGCCTGTTTTTTTTTTGGCAAGTCGGAACTTTGAAAATTATTGAGTAAAAAAAGCGGGATTCTCTCGTCTAAAGCGGGACATAGTAAAAAAACACGTATATAATCAAAAGTTTTTAAATATTTATCTTTGTATTTGAATTTTAAATTACGTTTACATGACATGATAGCTAAAATAGGCTTTGAAAATGTATTTTAATAAGAAAAAAAATATTTTAAATCAGATTTGCCGTATCGTTGGATAGTTGGGTCTTCTTCGTCTTCTTAATAAAAAAAATTAAAATTAAAAATTAAAGTCATAAAAGTTTTATTCATTAGAAAAATGTGGTGTTTCAAACAATAGTCTGGGGAGTGAATATTACAATTATAGAATAATTATTTATAAGAATTACTTATTCATGATATTTCTGTGAAGATAAAACTTCTTTTAAAGTTTCCTTTTTCTCTTTAATAAAAGTGAAGAACTCTGCACAGGATAGCTCTAGATTAAACTGGATGAGTAATTCTGCTTTCATTAAACTTGTCCGTGCCCCGGGCGCACTTCCTCAGCAAGCTGCACGCACGGTCGAGTTATCCCCGTAAAACGGGACTGAGCATGCGGATGTCCCGCGCGGGACATCCCACCCGACATATAAAAATCGGGACGTCTGGCAACGCTGGTATCTATATACTGGCAACGCTGCTATCTATATGAGCTGGGATTTTTATGAAATTTAGTATGCAGAGGGTTTCGGGGGCGATAAATCAATTTAGCTAGGTCATTTTTAGAAAACGTCGTTTTCTCTATTTTCACCCGCGCAGAGCTCAGTCGCCCAGGTACTTATTATCATTCCAGGTTTGATTACTACAGAAACGATAATTTGAGTCCTCACTGAAGACCTTAATTTACTTTGTTTTGTGTTTTTAGTCGAATTTAGACGAAATCTACCACCAGAGGAGTCGGGACCGGAGCCGGTCGGAGAACTCGAGCGAGGCGGGAGACACGGCCGCGCCCGACCTCGAGCTCGAGCGGCCGCGGGACGACGACCTCATACAGCGCCTCAGGGACGAGAATGATCGGCTCAAGGAGTTTGCTAGACAGGTATAGTGCCCGGCATGTAAGTTGGCAACGTTATGGCGTAGTGGGGGTAAGTTCGCACGCATTCCGCGAACTGACCAACCAACATATAGAGCGAACGGAACGCGGACGCGACACGATTGGTCAGTCGATCCTTGTGTCAACTGGCCAACCAATCGCGCGCTCGGAACGGTCCTAAACGTTCCCCGCGCCCCGCTTCTCTACCAAAGATACCTAAAAATAACTTCTGTGCGCATCTAACGACACTTGCCAACTTACGTGCCGGGGATTACAACAGGTAACGTTCCATGAGTCAGACGCGTTCCAGTACCACAAAACATTAGACGACAGCGCTTTACATCGCTAAAATATAACCCGACCAAGTGAAATTGCTCGTTAGTTTCGTATTACAAGTATGTTATTTTGAGTTGATTGAATTTGGGATTATTTGTTGTTGATTGAATTTTCGCTACGTAACTTAGTAGAAGTTCTTTATTTACAAAATTTATAGCTTCTCGTGACGCGGACTTTAAGTTTGAATTGTGGCGCTATTTACCTCGCTTTGGTGGAACAGTGTCCGTGGAGTTTTTTTGCTCGTTGTTCTCCATAGAGATCTACTATTGCGAATGTGCAACTAGCTTCATCTTTTGCTTGACAATTAAATAGTACATTTCATGTCGAGCATAAAAAGTCGAGATTTTAACACGAGCGATGTAGCCGAACGTCGAAACCTACTATGCGAGGGTAGCCTGAAAAAGGAGCTAATGCTCTTTTGGGATAAGACAACACTTTTCAGTTCGAAGCCGCTGGCAGAAGCTAGTAAATAATACATGATTAGAGTTAGATAATGTTAGTTGCCCTCCCCCCCCCCAGCAGCCCGTGCGCACGTGCGCGCGATGCGGGGCGGGCGCCGCGCTGCGCCCGCGCACCGCGCCCGCGCCCGCCGACCACAACGTGCACATGTTCAAGTGAGTACACGCATCTATAGATATAGTCCATTCGCGTTTAGAAAAAAGTGACAATTTGTTGCGAACCGATTGGTCGAGGGGCGGGGCCGGCGGACAACGATGACTCTCTATTTTCTTAACGCGAATAGTCTATAACAATTATATTTGTCAATACACTAATGTTATGGTTACACACAGCGAATACTCGCTGCGATTAGGCACCCGCAGCGAGAACTCGCTGTGTGTAACATGCTTTTCGCTGCGAATGGAGTCGATCGCCGCGATTAGAATTGAGCATAATATGTTCAATTTTCAGCGAATTCTCGCTGCGAATGAGATTCGCCGCAAGAATTCGGTATGTGTGACAGGGTACTTGCTGGAAGTAGCCATTCCGCTCTGCGCGTCACTCCAGACTTAACGCCCGTGCTACTGTAGAAATTTTCGTGTAGAACCCGCTGTCACAGACAGGCAGTAAATTATCGCTGCAAGTATTATTCGCAGCGAGTAATCGCTGTATGTGACCGTAGCTTCGCTCGAAACCTTGCTCCTACCCCACCGTTTCTAGACGCTTTATGGATTGCAGTCGCCATGTGACCTATATGGAAAGCATTGAACCGATTGCGTACCCAAGAAGGCCGCTACAAAAATAATTTGGCGAAGTAAGGGATTACAGATCCATCAAACACCCAGTGCGGGTTAAGAAATGGGCGATTCTTTCCGAAAAAGATCGATCTTGAAGTGATTCGAATCAAAATCCGAAAACGATACACAGACAAAACGAGGACACAAATTTTATTTTTAAAAAAATCTGTATTTTTTTTTTCGATTTGCTTTACGCGTTCGTATTTTCAATTCAAATATAAATCCAATTACGGAAAACAAAACAAAAACATAATAATCGATCTTTTAACATTTATCACAAATTAAAGTTGTTTTTAAAACTAAATGAAAGCATCAGGTACCAAAAAAGATATTTATTTTGGTTACATTAAAAAGTTTTCAAGGAAACTGAAAAATTTCCATTCTTTACATGTGTTTGTTGTAGTACATTCAATTAATTTTAAATAATATTTTGATGAACATCAAAACAAAAAAAAAAATCTCGATATTCTAGGGTGAAATATCGATTCACTGGAGCGATTCATATCGGTTTAATATCGATTTTAGACTTATATCTCATTTGCTGGAGTACCGCAAGTGTCCGTTTACCTGCACTCTGGATGACTGGAACGAAGCCACCGACGCTGCAACGGACTTGGCCATGTACTAGACCCAGTCAAGTATAATTTAAATTTACTGTGACAATAAGAAGAAGACACGGTATGAAGTGTATTTCATACTAGTGCGAATATGGCGGCGGCCACCCCTCATTTATTCAATTTATTGTATTTATCATACCAGGCTGGTTGCGAGGCAGCTCACACTGGTCGCTAATCAGCCCCCAAGAAAATCGAGCGCAGCGGACGAAAAAAATCCGCGACAATTTTCTCACTATCTCAATATTTTTTTCTAAACTTATGTTTATGAAATTTTGTTTATTTCTTCCTTTATTTATTTATGGTAACGGTTACCATAATCTTACTTCTTATCACAATAATATAATAAAGGCGAAAGTTGAGTGTGTGTTACTTCTTCACGCCAGAACGGCTGAACGGATCTGGTTGAAATTTGATACAGAGATAGATTATAGTCAGGAATAGCACATAGGATACTTTTTATCCCGGGAATATGTTCGCTTGGTATAGTTTTCGACTTTCACGCGGGCGAATCCGCCGGCAGAAGCTAGTACATACATCTTTACATTAACTACGGAACGCCACCTGGTACGATCCTTACATAATCCTTTCGCTGCGTTTACAATTCATACATCTTGTCATACGCGCACGCCGGTTATAAGTACTACGCAACTGATCTTTCTGAAGAACACCACCAGTGAGACCCGTGTGTGTCCTTCTAGGATGTCCTCTCCCCGGTTTTCACTCACTACTTCTGCCTTTTAATACATTTTCGCCACTAATTTTTTCACCCCATTCCCAGTTTTAACTCCAGTCTAAGTGCCGGTACCTTGAACGTTGGCTGGCAAAAGGGCGCTGGTGAAGAGTTGAGTCTGTTCAGCAACGCACAGCCTCGCATCCTGGTGCCGGGAGACACGCTGCCCTTCATCGGAGTGCTGCACGACAGGCATGGCAACGCTAGGAGGTACGTATGAAGAGCTGAGCGTGTTCAGTCACGCATCTTCGTGCCGGGAGACACGCTGCCCTTCATCCCACCCATCCAGGAACCCTCTCAAACATACGCAAATAATTTCGTCAAAGTCGGTCCAGCCGTTTTCGAGTTTTGCGCCTAGCAACACATTTAACTATTCGTTTTCTACACTAATAACTACACACTACTATTATTTTGTAAACTCAAAAACTACAGATGATCAAGCAACATCAACTCAGTTTTTTTTTAATTCTTCACCTATAGAAAGCTACATTATTCCGGAGTGACATAGGCTATTTTTAAAAACCGAAAACGGGTCCTGTGGGGTCGACCACGGGAGCGAAGCCGCGGGAAACAGCTAGTTATTTATGAAGATGATTAAGATTTGTATACTGTGTTGTGGCAGGCCGCAGCCGGGTGGACCGCGCGGTCACGTTCGCGCGGCGCTGGCTGGCGTCAGCAAGCGCGCCGCCTCGCCATTCCGCGAGAGACATACGGCTGGTATGTAGTCACATGGGTACAAAACAGTTAAGCCACACACAACACACAAAACGACGGCACACTGTAAAGGTGCGAGTTCGTTCGCGCTTCCGACCTGGCAGGAGACGCGCGACACTACTATTGTCCTTAGGCTTTGTATGGGAGTGAGTTCGCTCACGAGACCGTGACACACGACAGAAGACCGCATGTCTCGCTCACGAACGAGTGGTGTGTCCGCGTCGCGCCCGAAGTGAGCGAAAATTTTGTCATATTGCATTGTAATAACCATTTTTTTATTGACTTCCATATTGAAAACGATAGTTTTTGGCCTCTATTTGTAAATAATTCGTCGATAGCCAATACTTAGATCAAATAAAAAGTCAAGATGGAACGTTGCAAACAACAAGGTGACGCCGGTTAAAACTACGCCTTGCCGTATACATACACAATCACACGCACACACGTACGACGAAACTACGCCTTAGCTTGTCAATCGAGCTCTTAAATCAAATAAAAAGCTTAAAATCGAGCACGACTTTTTATTTGATCTGAGAGCCAAACTTTGTTTATTTTATAATAATAATATCATATTATATCATCGTATTCTTCTTCCTTCAATAGTAACTTGATAACTTGGCTTTCTATTACATCATAATCTTTCTGCCCTTGTCCCATGTTACTTGGGGTCGGCGCAACACGTTTTCTTCTTCCGTACTGTCCTGTCCCCCGTCACGCTGTCACTGACTCCCTTTTCTTCCATATCACACCTCACACAGTGCATCCATCTTTTCTTTGGCCGTCCTCTCCCTCTCCATCCATGCACATGTATATTCATAACTCTTTTTACCCGACTGCCGAAGGAGGGTAATGTGTATATCAGTCTATGTATGTATGTATGTTTGTTCCTATGTGGCGTTCTAGAGACCAAACGCGTTGGCCGATTTTGATAATTCTTACGTCAATCGATTCGTCTTAATCCTGCGAGTGTCACTGGCTACATTAAAATTGGAAAAAACAAAAATGGCGGATTTTGGGCGTCATTTTGTGGGGCAAAATTTTTTTTTTCTTCCAAATCCATCGTGTGGGGTATCAAAATAAAGGATTTTAAGAGGCGATTTCAAAAATTTATAACACTTATATGTTTAAATGTACCTAATTCTAAAAAAAAATAACTAAAAAGTTGTAAATAAAAAAAGTTAATTAAAAAAATCAAAAAACCCGACTGCTTAAAAAGCAAACTAAAAAGACGCGAGCTGGGCTGGGGGACCAAAACCAGATGTATCCTCCGACTGCACAGCATGATTTTCTTCTTATTTACGTTTTTTTAGTTTGCTTTTTAAGCAGTCTGGTTTTTTGATTTTTTTAATTAACTTTTTAGTAACATGCGTTTCATCCCTCCTCATCACCCAACAACAAACTGTTTTCTGTCAACTTTCTGTCACTCACACCCCTTTCAGACTTCCTTTACTCATTTCTCACTTTATCCTTTCTCTTCACAACGCACATCCAACTCAACACTCTTTCTGCTCCATGCAATCTGTTTTCTTCTTCCATTTCTGATCCATACAGTACGATAGGTTCAATTACGGACTTGTAAATTTTCCCCTTCAACTGCAAAACAATAATATTCTAGACGCAGTATTTGAACTCGCATCTTGTTTGCCTTAGCCTATACACGAACCACGAGACCGGCAGGCTTATTACGTGTGTTTTGCAAGAGCAAAACGATAGCGATTTTAGCACAATAATTGCTCTTCCATACAGAATTTTTGGAGTTGCTGGCGGTTATTTTTTTAAATATGTGCATTTGACAAACTGTGAGCGATTAGCAAACGATTGTGTAGACTTATCATACCTACACTGCAGGTAATACCGACTCTTATGACATAAAAGTACGTATGTACGTACGTATCTTTTGCTCTTGCAAAAGATACGTAATAAGCCTGCCGATCTACTTGAATATAGTCGTTAATTATATTACAATACTCTGATAAGATTTTATATATTTTAGGCCGCTATCCCACTGGCGTTTTACGCAACGACGACGTCGCGAGACTAGTGGCAAGCGTTACATCCGCTGAATGCATGCGAAATAAACAAGTGTCGGGGTTTTTAAAATTTTACTTGTGTTAGGTGCAGGTAGCAGCGGCCAGGGCTTGCGCGTGAATGGCGCGCACTGCACTGTGACGTCGTGCTCCGTGCAGTCGGACGACAATTCGTCTCCAGCATCTCGGTGAGTTTACAACAAAAGCCCTACAACTATTGCTCTCTCCTAGATCATCATATCAGCCGAAAGACGTCCACTGCTGGACATAGGCCGCCCCCAAGCGTCGCCACATTGACCGATCCCGTGCGTCCCGCATCCAGCGGATCCCTGCGACCTTCACCAGCAGTCTTATTGCGTAAGTGAATACGGCAACGCAAAGGGTTTGACCGCTATCAATCGACCAATCACACAGACAGAAATCCACAACGCGTCATTTATCTCGCATGTGATTGGTCGAGATTGATGGCGGTCAAACCCTTCGCCTTGCAGAATTCACTTGCGCAATTCGGCTGCAGATAATCCAGGGCTCTCCTACATAACATCATCATCACATCATCAGCCTATTAATGTTCCCACTGCTGGGACACAGGCCTTCTCTCCGTGAGAGGGAATGGGCCGTAATCCACCACGCGGGCCCAGTGCGGGTTGGTGGATGTCACATGTCTTCGAATTTTTGGTTCTAGGACATGCCAGTTGCCTCACAATGTTTTCCTTCACCGTTTTGAGAGCAGTGGTGATGAAATAATTTACACAAAGTAAAGCGCCTGCCTGGGTTCGAACCCACGACCTGCAACTTATAAGTCGTGGCCGATACCACTGGGCCACTGCTCTCTCTCTCTCCTACATACTGTATCTAAAATTTTGCTGTGCCCTACAGGGTCCATAATTGTTTCTGGTATATTTACCATCATTCATTAGAATTTAAAAATTATACAGTGCACTGTATTATTAAGAACTAGCTGTCCTGATAGACGCCCTGTCCAAATCTTCATGCAAAAATCACATAGAATAAATTTGGCTGTCACGTGTCGCACGGTAGATGTGAAACATTTATGTCAATATTAGAATTTATAATTCCTAAAAACCAATAAGGAAAGAAACAAAATAATTTAAAAAAATCGAGTTTTATTTAAAATCAATATGTTTTTGTTATTATTTTAATTTAATACGATTCCGCATTGCGACTTGTTACATCATTGATACGCAAGGCCGTCTTAAACTATGCCGGGGCCCTTGGGCACGCAAGAATTTGGGGCCCTTTTGGAAAGTAAAGAAAGCGAATTATACTAAAAATTTTCTACTATGATCTTCTATTTAATACGGGGAACCCTTATTTTTTACCTTTTGGGCGGGTGCTCTCTATTACTGTGCCCGTCAAAAATGTTTTGAGAATAAATGTGAGATAAATTGTCTGTCCTTCGGGGCCCCCTGAGTTTGGGGGCTCTGGGCACGGGCCCCGTGTGCCCTTATGGTAAAGACGGTACTGTTGATACGGACGCAGAATCGTAATTACGTCGGGGATGCCATCGTACTCTCGCGCATTAGAATTCTAGTAACAGTTCCTTTAATTTCGGAAACCATCGGTTTCGGGCAAAACTTCGACCCAATTTGGCCGAAGCTAAAAGTTCGGTCGGACACTAGAAACTTACAATAGTGTTAGTAGTGTTTGTATTGAATTCTAGTACCCAAGGATAGATCGAACTTGTCTTTTGGGTACCAGGATCCTCACACTTGATTCTTAATTCTTTATTGTACACAAAAACCGGCCAAGTGCGAGTCGGACTCGCGCACGAAGAGTTCCTTACCATTATCGCAAAAAACGGCCAAAAAAAATTACGTTTGTTGTATGGGAGCACCACTTAAATATTTACTTTATTCTGTTTTTAGTATTTGTTGTTATAGCGGCTTTAGAAATACCCCATCCCTGAAAATCAACTGATTAGCTATCACGGTTCATGAGATACAGCCTGGTGACAGACCCTAAAAATAACAAACAACATAGAGTGATAATAAAGTTGATGTACGAAGGTTAGCTTAACTCAATGTAGTTTAGAGTATAAATGTTTAGTTGCAGTGATCGCCTGCAGCAGCGTCCGAGCGCACCATTAAGCGTGGACAACCGTGCTAGGGACTTGAGCCCTAAGTCTGTGCTCAGAGAAGCCAAGGAGAGACTAAAGAGGTAAGTATTTCGGCATTTTTTGCGTAAAGTATACTTGTTTCAGCTTTCAGTTACATTAGATTACAATCCGTGTTGACATTAATACATAAAATTAATCATTATGAACAAATTTTCTTATTGGAACAATCCTTAAATCAGCTTTTGTAATTGAAATGTTGAAAATGTAAAGGGTCTAACTCCGAGTTTCCCACCTTAAAATTATCGCAGAATTAATGTGACAAATTGTCAAGCACGCGTTATCTGCTTTGATTGGTTGAATGAATTTTCAACAGCCAATCACAGCAGATAACGCGTGCTTGACAATTTGTCACATTCATTCTGCGATAATTCTAAGGTGGGAAACTCGGGGTCATACTCAGATCGTTTATCAGTTATTTATTATTTATTTATTCGTTTATTCTCTCACTGCTGAACGCCTTGCAGCAATTGTACGAATGGACCATAAACTTATAGTAAGTATGGCCCTTAGGGCCAGTTTCTGAAGTCAACGTCACATCTCAAATCAGCTGACAATTTGTCACAAATTAACCAGCCGTCAGTTGTCAGTGAGTTTCTCAACACTTCATCATCGAGAAATTACGTAATCGCTTGTTACATTTAATAATCGACATTAATTTATTTCGGTTGGCTACCCTAGCTGGTATTCATTCATTACTATAACATAATCAGTAACTTTAAATAGTATTTTATCTTGAGAGGCTGGGTTGGTGTAGCCGCCAAGTTAAGCAAACCTTACCAAGGTCGATTTTTGGATGGGTAACCACTTTTTTTTTTTGGTTTGCTTGTTTTTGGATAGGTGACGCCACCCACACAGGTTAAGCAACACTTACCAAGGTTATTCTTTGGATGGGTGACCGCTTTTTTTTGGTTCGTTTGTTTTGGATGGCTGACCCCGCCAGGGTAAGCAACACTTGCCAAGGTCAGTCTTGGGATGGGTGACCACTTTTTTTTGGTTCGCTTGTTTTTGGATGGGTGACCCTGCCAGAGTAAGCAACACTTACCAAGGTCAGTCTTGGGATGGGTGACCACTTTTTTTGTTTCGCTTGTTTTTGGATGGGTGACCCTGCCAGGGTAAGCAACACATACCAAGGTCACTGTTTGGATGGGTGACCACTTTTGTTGGGTTCGCTTGTTTTTGGATGGGTGATCTTGTTAGATGTTGTTTAACCTAACGGGGTGACTTTAGGATGGGTGATCAAAAATTTTGTGGCGATGGTCACCCATCCAAAGACTGACCTTGGTTAGTGTTGCTTACCCTGGCGGAGTCACCTATCCATAAACATGCGATCCAAAAAAAAGTGCTCACCCATCCAAAGACTGACCTTGGTTAGTGTTGCTTACCCTGGCGGAGTCACCTATCCATAAACAAGCGATCCAAAAAAAGTGCTCACCCATCCAAAGACTGACCTTGGTTAGTGTTGCTTACCCTGGCGGAGTCACCTATCCATAAACAAGCGATCCAAAAAAAAGTGGTCACCCATCCCAAGACTGACCTTGGTAAGTGTTGCTTACCCTGGCGCGGTCACCACCCCAGCCGCTTCAAGTTAAACACAAACAGTAAACAAAAAAGTACAGGGTATAGTCAACACTGACCTGGGGATCGAACCTTCCTCACGCGCACTAGCGTGAGGAAGGTTCGATTCCCAGGTCAGTAACAGTTTGTTTTATTTTTATTTATTTAAATAAATACAAAATAACATTTTTTTATAATTGTGTCAAGTTTTTATAATGTAATTAATTTAAAAGTTTGTAATATGCTAATTTTTTTTTAGATCTTGGTAATCAACTATAATTGATTTATTAAACATATTTTTTATAACTCAACCCATACCATAGTTTTCGCCGACCCCTATTATCTTTTTATCGTAATATAAGCCTTTAAAGTCATAATATTAATTTTAATCCGCGAATAATCGACCAATTTCCAACAATTATAAATTAGGCTCGTTGACAAGAGATTAACATTGAAAAAGGTGCTGAGAAACCCAAAACTGCTGTAACATGTGGTTAATTCGAGATTTTACTCAAATGTGACAAATTGTCAACCACTTGTCACACTTGGATGTTGAGAAACTGAAAGTAGAATTAACAGGCGATTAATCCTCGATTACGTTAACAGCCCGATAATTCTGAGCTGGGAAACCGGCAGTAAGTCCAGCAGCCTCATTGCAAAAGTGAATTCGAAAGGCGAAGGATTTGATCCCATCAATCGACCAATCACGTGCGAGATGAAAGTCGCATTGTGGATTGCAGTATATGTGGTTTTTCGATTGTTGGGGACAAATCCTTCGCCTTGTCGAATTCATTTACGCAGTTAGGCTGCAGGTTTCTTCACGAGGTAACTTAAAGCCGTGTTTCCACTAAGCAACATTTGGCGCGCGACACGTGACGCTCATCATGTTCGACAACGTTGCTAGCTAGCGCGCAACACGACGCGACACGATAACGTTACTAAATAAAAGTTCCTCGTTGCCGTTCATCATGAAGAGCAACATGTTGTGCGGCATGTAGCGCGTCAAATGTTGCCTAGTGGAAACGCGGCTTCAGGCGCTCTTTAGCTTAGATTTTGGTCTAAAATCATCTGTACCTATAGGAGCGCCTTGAAGTGAACCGACGCGTCTTATTCTGTACGATGATCGAATGCTCGATAAGCTCGGTCTTAAGAATGCATAAAACGTTGTCGAGATAAGGGTCAATATGTTATGTACATTTATAGATTGACGCTTCGCTTCGAGTGTCTATGTGCTTTGACCCTGCACTGCAGACTAACGTCACCATTCCAGGAACGACAGCAACAGAGGCGGCAGCTCGTTGCCGCGCGACCTGAGCCCCACCACCGTGCTGCGCGAGGCCAAGCTGCGCCTGCGCAAGCTGGAGATTGAAGCCGAAGCCGTGGAGAAGTCCTACCTCGACTTCCGACGTCGCCAGTCAGAGCTCCGCCTCGAGAGAGCAGCGCTCGTGCCGCAGGACCCTCCCGAGCGTCTGGCTAAGGCTCTCGGTTAGTCTTCTTTTATTTGACTCAAATTTTGTCCAACCAAAATGTGACCACCTGCATAGGTATGTCGTTGGCTTCTTTCATGTCGTGGAAGGTGCAGGTGGATGTGCATGCTGGGCAGGCAAGGAGGTGGTGCTTATCCTATGAAGGGGCTCCACACTGGCACTGTGTTTGGGATGGATCAAGGATACCCCATTTGACCAGATTCTCCCTGCAGCGACCAACCTGGGTCCGCATTCGATTAGTTTAACAGATAGATTGGTACTCTTTGTTGCACACCAAATTATGAATGATTTTTGTTTTCAACCAAACTTTCCACTCTGCCCGATGTTCTGCCGTCTCTAGCTAATCTCCTGTGAACGCTTCTAAGTTGTCGAAAGGGGTGAAAATAAAAAGGGTGATGCAATAACATGTAAATTGCACTTTTCTTTTTCAGACGTAACACGAAGCCCCGCAACGCATCCGCTGGATGAAACCACCACAAAAGACCTAGAAGCACAATTCGCAGACTTGCAGAAATCTATGCGCGGAGACTTTGATAAGTACATCCGCGATTACAAGACTAAGTTCGACATCGGGGAGATGCACTTCAGGAGCAAACCCACGGTTGCTGACAGAGTGAAGCCCATCCCCGAAGCGTATGTCGCTGAATGTTCTGAACATTTTGACGCGCGCGGTAACTACCTCGACACTCCGCTCACAGAGTTCAGAAAACTGTACACGTCTGAGCGACACGCGCGACGAGACGACACTGACGACAAGGCATTCGCGAAGTGCGCACACTCGGACGACAGGAACGACAACAACAAGACAGAGCTGGACTACGAGAACAGCGCGCGACACGAAGCGCTGCGCCAAGTGGCACTCGACAAACAAGCCGAACTACAAATATTAAAACGAAATATCAATCAGTTGTATCACTCACCTAATAACCACTCCGCTGCGTCGTTAGGCGACCAACAAGTCAATCAAAGCTATCTGGAGATTGGTGAAGAAAACGGCGAAAACAATCTGAGGGTGGAAGTGGAGAGTGTCAGTGAAATAAACATGATGAAGTCGCAAACGCAAGAAATGTTGCTCGTCGTGCAGAGTTCAGTGAACTCGAGAGAGGTGGCGGGTTGCGAGGAGCCAGATAATACGTTCTCAGCGCAGATGACCATCATCGTGAGCCCCAAGCGGCCCCGGGAGGCCGGCGCGGAGGACCCCGAGCGCTCGCGCCGCAGCCAGTCCCCCGAACAAGCCGCACGGCTCACCCGGAACGACGTGCTGGACGCCATCTTCCACGCCGACCCTAACAACGTGTCCAGCGTGCAGATGCAGCTCGGGCTGGCCAGGGAGGACGACGACGCGGTCAGTGACTACGGGAACGGCGAGTACCCGCCAGAGTTCGGAGCTGAAAGGGAGAACTATAACAGTCCTTCTGACGACGAACACTCGCCCATCTCTGTGGCCGCCGCGCCGAAAGACGACAACTTCTGGGAGTCGTAGACAACACGATTTGAGCTACACATTTATTGCTTCGATCTCTCCAAACGTCCAATGATCCGTATCAAAATTTAACTTATTCATTGTATTAGTATATTTATAAAAATGTTAAATAAAAACAACAGTAAAAAGAACCAGTCATAATTTATTTATCTATCGTCTATGTGAATTAAAACATTATAATATCATATAAAACATACACTTTTATTTACCAATTTGTCGTTTCTTTCAAATATATAAAAGTACAAATATTCGTAGACGTTAATATCAACAACTCACAGCTTTTGGCATCCAAAGAGTCCTAAATGTCCGTCGCCTTACATTAAGTGATCAACGCAGTGAAACAACTTTATTGTCATATAAAACAGGACATAATAAACAAATGCAACTATAGAACAATACAATGGTTCACAATCAAACACAATATTTACGTTTCCATACCAAATGATAGAAATCATTTTGAAGATTATTTTTATTTTCCCAATATATTTTTTTTAAATTATTGTGTAATTATGAAATTGAAAATATTATGTAAAAAACCTAACGACTAATTTATAAAAACAGATAACATAATGAGATTTACAAATGTCAGAATAATGCCAGGGGAAATCTTCTTTCATTGAATATATTGAAACATCTTTTTATAACAGAAGGCATAGGTACATTTATTGGAATTAGTAACAAAGAGGGAAGTTGAGAGCTTTTAAATATTACTAAGGGTCGGTTTCTGAATAGAGAATTTGTAGTTAAAAACATATCAAACCCTACTTTAGTTAGAATTAGACAAATATTCAAATTCAGAAACTGGAGGTAAAGTATTATAACAAAAGAGTTATTCGTTGACAAGTTTCGTTCGTAATGAAAATAAACAGCTACACTGAACTACCCTCAAATGAAAGATTTGAAAATATAAGCTTCGAATATAGTCTATTTATTAAAAGTAATGTCAGTTGGTTCCTTAACCTATCATAAATTTGTGATGTAACATAAGAGATAAACCTTTGTTTTATATTATTTCAAAGTGAGCGAACTACTTCATTCATAACATTCATTTTGGTGTTTTAAGTTCGCTTCAATGCACTATTGAATATACATATTTTATAGTTATACAGAGCGTAACGGAAAGGTGCGATCACATTTTTTTAGGCTGCTTCTGCCCGTGTATATAAACAAGTTTCTTCAAGAAAGTCATAAGCAATTCCCAAATAAAATTTCTATTATCTACATTGCATACAAACTTGTCGTCACGTGGCCATAATTTTAATTTTGGTATAGTTGTCGGCACGTAACATGGCAAGACTCGTTAGATACGCACAAGTAGTTTTTCAGGTCTGTTTGGTTACCAAGCGATGCGCGGGGAACATTTAGCACGGTTTCGAGCGCGCGATTGGTTGGTCAGTTGACACAAGGATCGACTGACCAATCGTGTCGCGTCCACGTTCCGTTCGCTCTATATGGTGGTTGGTAAGTTCGCGTCTTATGCGCGAACTTACCCCCACCATGCCAAGACCTTGCCAAATTACATGCCCGGGGACTATAGATAAACTTTTTAGAGTATTGACTATGACTTAGTTGGAAAAACTTGGTCATAGACATAGAGCAGAAGCAGTTTTTTTTTAATATGATCGCTCTTTTCCTTTACACTTTGTTTTAAAGGTGGTCTCTTCAGTCATGCCAAGAGGGGTCAGTTACGGGGTTGAGATGGGCAGTCGGTCCATGTCACAGACATAAATCTAACTACTAGGTTACTTCCAGGTAAGCGTGCTCCATCGTCGACCGCATCATGGCTTACCATCAGGTGAGATGGTGGTCAAGCGCGAGCCTATATCAAATAAAAAAAAAAATCTAGATGACGCGTTTGTATGTACCTCGCGTGCCAAAAAACGGAGTAAAGTTACGATCAATGATCGTAATCTGAGCTTTTCATTTAGCATTATCGGAACCTGAAATCGACCAAAATCTAGAAAAATGCCTGTAAAGAATGTATAGAAAAAGTTGGCCGAGGCACTGGAAATGATTTCTTTCATTGTTAAGTAAATTTGTTTTTAGTTTGTGATAAAGTGGCACGCTTGGTTTTCATACAGATGGAGGGACTTCTGGTATCTAGTTAGATTTATATCTGTGGTTCATGTAATGTACTGGCACCCAGCTGTATCAGGTCTACTCCCTAAGCACAAAGTTCGTAGTTCCGGCCTTTGTTACGGGCGTTTCCTACTCGGTATCACATAAGGACGCACGATTCGTTCAGGGCCCGAACTACTAATGTATGATAACACAATTTGACAGTTGTGCTCTTTACTGACACTCCCGATTTCTTCTTACCCGTCGGAAAAATTGAATCAATACGAAGTAGGGTTCACTCCGAAGTTCCGGAGTACTTTCGGACGGGCCCGTAACTTCGTTAAAGGAGGGAGTAGACCCACAGGTTAGACACCATGGTACCTGACCCCAACATATATTGGGTAATGGCTAGACAGAGGATGGTCTCTATAAAATTATGCGTCACTAAAATTTAAATAAAAATTAAGTTTCACTTCTTAATGAAATTACTATGAACTAAAATTAGTACAGTACTGCGCCTATACACATCGTCAAAGACACGAATTAAACAAAATATATAAACATTCTCCAATTCAAAAAATAATCATAGAAATAAACATACAATCACTAGTTATCGACTTAGATTCAATAAACCGAAATAAACACTAATTACAATTCATTTTGTCACAGACTGAAATCGCAAGAAGAAATCGAGATATTAAAATTATGCTTTTACTAACTTAAAGATTCAATAAAATAACATATTCAGTAAATAAATTGTTTAGCAAGTTTTCTGAAACCACTAGGAAATCATAAAGTTAGAGCTAATCAGAAACATAACTTTCTTTTTTAGATACAATTTAAACATTTACATATTTTTGCTGCCGAAGAAAGAACCGGTATAGTGAAAAACTTGCGTCTTAACGTTCAATTCTCACATTTTCTATTGAGATTTCAATTTTTAACCACAAATATTTGCGAAGTAATGTTACCTTTTTAAAGGAATCAATTTATAATAATTTGACAAAGGCCACTTGTTCATAGATATATTACGACACAATTTAGAGGTTACTGACATAATACTTAGGTTTATTTTTTATGAGTTATAATCATTTTATTATGTTCAGGACCCTGTCTTTGCCTGGGTCCATTTAACTTCAAGTCGCACTTGTAAAATTGTGTATCGTCGTTTGACGATTTTCACCCATCGAACCTAAATTGTGTCGTACAGTCAACAAAAGAGACAGGTACACAAGCAAACTAATATTCTCTCTTTTTGTGGGCGAAGAATATCTATAAACTTGAAAGGTTCATACACATATCAGTCAAGTCGCCGTTCAGTCGAGTCAACAATATAGGATTAATAGAAGTCGTTGGAGGTAAAGCAAAATTTTTTAATAATAAGAGCCGCACGGGATCTTCAAGTTTCAACAACGATTGCCGAAGTTACTTAGTGACATTTCCCCGTGCCTCGGAAACCATGGTAAGTTGTTGGTCCCCGCTGTCATTTGTAGAACTTTGGCAGTCGTTACGGATAGTCAGAAGCCAGGAAATCTCTCGATATCGTGACATAGGCAATCGTTCTATATAAAATACTAGTACTGAGCGGAATCCTGTTAGACTGAAGCCGACCCCAAAATATCTGGAAAAACGCTAGGCAGATTGAGTAATACTTGAGAGACATCGGCCTGACACGACATTTGAGATAATTGACATGTTTGACTCACAAATCATTACATTCAATCCCAACGGTGACGTCACAAATATGTGTATGTACAGTAAGTAATGGAACGGGTAGTCATATTTTTAAAACTGCTTCTGCTGATGGAATTTACTCTTAATAACTTTCATCAAGGAAATTATAACCAATGCCCAAAAAAAAGGACTTTTCTCAAACATGCTTGGAAATTTGAGCATTATTTTGACAACCTTCTTCGAGATAAATCGAAATTGCTGTACTGGCTAAATACATGCGAGCAGCGGCCCGCAAAAGTTGTATGAAAATCCATATCTGTCGTGTCTAGCGGCCAAATAAATTACATAGAAAACTCATATCTGTCGTGTTATTTAATAAAAATGGAACGATATTTTACTCTGAAACATGGCAACCAAGGAGGTAACTTATCAAAGGTTTTATTTAAATTTCGAACTGGCTTACAATTAGGAAGCTGTTTATTGAAAAAAAAAAAAAACAAATGAACACTTTAACGCGGCAAAAATTCGTCATTAATTTTGAATGTAATTGTATTTGATAAAATGAGTTCTAGGTACTACTTAATTTTAAATGCCGCGCATTATTTGAGAAAAGTACTATACAAGCCTTGGCCACAACTAGGCATTGATGGACTTACGTATGTGTGCCTCGGCCCACATTTACACGTTCGTCCATCAATGCCTCTTTTGCTGGCCGCTGCAGTAATGTACTATTCCATACAGAGTTATCATCAACTGACCAAAAAATTAATATGGGAGGTAAATTTGTATTTTTATTTGTTTTTTTTTTTTTTAATTTTCACTCAGTTTCCTTAAAGACATTGTAAATTTCCATGGGCAGAAGCTGTCCCGGTGTCTGCAATCAAAACTTGCAAGTTAATTTTGTACCTACTTTCCGATGTTTGATTGAGATGAATTTTTGCTCAAATATTTGTTTCTTGTGACAATGCATTTTTAATATAAGTTTTTTTAATTATTATGTACTTGGTAAAATATGACTACCCATTTCTGTTACACCTAACCTTATCATATTCTACGTCACAAGTAGTTGCCTGTGTACTAATCCCGTTGGTTGACGAAGTATAATCTGTCCGTAAGCAGTCGGTAGTGCGCCGGAGTGCCGCGGGAGGCGCCACTGTGCGGCTCAAAAGCCGAAGCTCACGTTATGGTTCGCGTTCTTGACGGCCAGCGCTGAACGCGGGGAGTTTGGCCCGGTCACTCGCAGCCATGTTGAAACCTGAAGTAAAAAAAATTAAAGGTTATACGCAATCTTCTTTACTGTTCAAACTAATATCTTTTTAACACCCGACAGAAAAAGGGTTATAAGTTTGACGTGTGTGTTAGTAAATGTGTGTATCTGTCTGTGGCATCATAGCTCCTAAACGAATGAGCAAATTTTGATATCGTTTTGTTGTTGTTTGTTAGGTGACTTTATCGAGAGTGTTCTTAGCGATGTTTAACGATAATCGGTTCAGCCGTTCACAAGTTATGGTCGTTTTACTGTTTGAATCGAGATGTTTTCGCAAGATATAGTGTCATAATTACGTGTTCAATAGATTGTCGATCGAAGCGCGTCGACTACTACATAAATTATGTAAATTTATGTAGCATGAAATAAAAATGTGACTGGTTTTTAAATTTACTTGTTAGCCAGGGTTCAATTGTCTAGTTACTAGATTCTAGTACGCCAGAATACACTATGGAAAACTGGTAGCTCCGATACTTACAAATACATGATGTTTAGACAAAATTAACTATTAAACAAGTCTTTTTCCGAGCCTGACGACACGGGGCCTGGTAAGTTTGATCTAAAATCTAGAATTCTAGATCCATCTAGATTTTAGATGGACAACCTTCAGCTTGCAGCGGGTCATGGTTGAGTGGTAGCCGCGCGAATATATTAACGCGAATTACGCAAATTTATCTATACAATACATACAAATAAATAAAATTGAAGTGTCTGTATGTAATATCAAAATAACAACGTTTAAATTGAATGCATGTGAAAGTATATACGGTACGTAAACAAATAAGCAATTTAAAAAAAAAAACTGTCTGTCTGTTTGTTCCGGGTAATCTCCGAAACGGCTGGACCGATTTTAACGGGACTTTCACTGGTAGATAGCTGATGTAATAACAAGTAACATAGGTTACGTTTGATCACGAGAACATTCATAGTTCCGGCGGGAAACTAATAAAATAAAAATATTATTTTACGAGTTTGACGCGGAGGAAGTCGCGGGCAACAACTAGTTATTTTATAAAGTTGCCGTTGCCACGTTGTATGCGTTTCGATGGCGCGGCCACGGCAATTTTTAAAAAAAAAACTATGCCAAGATTATGTAAAAATATGTAAAAGTTGATTCCCAAAACCATAAATTTTTCAAAGTTTTAAGGGTTTGAACGTGGCCGCGCCATTGAAACGCGGCGAACCGCGCGGCCACGGAGATCTTTAAAACTAAGCGTTGCAGAGGCCTGAAATTAAGGGAAATGACAGATTGAATTTGTAAAAATATAGAAAAAAATCCTAGGATTTTTTTGTGTATTTTACATACTTTGACAAATTCAAATCTAGGTTTTACAAAAAACTTCAGTCCTCTGCGATGCTTTTTCAGCGAGATATCGGCGATAACGTGTTTTTCACCGTTTCAATGGCGCGGCCATAGGGTTTTGGTCTTATAGCTACTGAAATATAAACCTAGGGTTTTTTTTTGTGTATTATTACCTATTTCAACAAATTCAAATCTAGGTATTACAAAAAGTTTCAGACTTCTGCGATGCTTTTTCAGCGAGATATCGGCGATAACGTGTTTTTCACCATTTCAATGGCGCGGCCATAGGGTTTTTTTGGTCTTATAGCTCCTGAAATATAAACCTAGGGTTTTTTGTGTATTTTTACCTGTTTCGACAAATTCAAATCTAGGTATTACAAAAAGTTTCAGATTTCTGCGATGCTTTTTCAGCGAGTTATCGGTGATAACGTGTTTTTCACCGTTTCAATGGCGCGGCCATGGGGTTTTAGTCTTACAGCTCCTAAAATATAAACCTAGGATTTTTTTTCTATATTTTTACAATTTTTTTACAAATTGTATCTGTCATTTCCCTTAATTTCAGGCCTCTGCAACGCTTAGTTTTAAAGATCTCCGTGGCCGCGCGGTTCGCCGCGTTTCAACGGCGCGGCCACACTCAAACCCTTAAAACTTTTTAACCATAACTTTGACAAATTTATGGTTTTGGGAATCAACTTTTACAAATTTTTACATAATCTTGGCAGTTTTTTTTTTTAAATCGCCGTGGCCGCGCAATTGAAAGAAAAAAGAAAGAAAACATTTTTATTTGTGACCCGCACGAGATAAGAAAAACACAAACAATAATAAAAAAATAAAACTAAATAATAATAATATATATATATATCGGAGGAAGGTAAATGATTAGGAAATATCGCTTGTAAACTTATTACTTCAGGTTTGTTTAATTGGCAACATTTAGCTTCTGATCAATTCTCAGTTCGATTTTATTCGATTGACAACACTTTATTTTTCTTATGTCAAAATACTCGATTTGGATTGGATAATACAAGCTGTACTTTGCCGGATGTGTTCTTGAACCAATGAAAAGCGAGGAAAGTCTATACGGATTTTGTAGAGTGGGTTTCTCCCGCCATTGGGAGTTAAAAGGAGTTGAGAGAAAAAGAGTTGAGAAATAGCCTAAAGTGGCGTGTGTGAACTTGAACAAGTGTGTTTAAGTTGGGAAAAAGCGAAACGATTGGTGGCCGAATCCGCTGCTTTGATAAAATTGGAACAAGAACTATCTCTAAAACGGCTTAAGTTACCTGCTTTGTGCATTGCATACCCACGATATGCCCACAGACCGAGGGTATTATTGAAGATAGCCCTCCTATCTTCGATATATATATATATTAATTGAAACGCATACTGCCACGTTTCGTCAATGGATGTGTTCGTTATTTTAACAAATTGGAGTGGTCTCCTCCGTGCCTAAGAGAGCACGTAAGGCCGTTGCTGTTGTTTGGTACTGCGCTTTATCTCTTCCCGGCGAGGCTGGCGGCGCCTGCAGACTGCTGACGTAGTGACACTAGTGACATGCTCACACGTAGTATATTACCTGTAAGGAGTCGCACTCCCTGTTGGGCGTGGAGCAGCGCGCGGCGACACGGGCGACGCGTGCGGCGGGGCTGGCGGCGCCCGCGAAACTGTTGGCGCCGGGGCTGGGCGCCACTAGGGACATGCTCACACGTAGTATATTACCTGTAAGGAGTCGCACTCCCTGTTGGGCGTGGAGCAGCGCGCGGCGACACGGGCGACGCGTGCGGCGGGGCTGGCGGCGCCCGCGAAACTGTTGGCGCCGGGGCTGGGCGCCACTAGGGACATGCTCACACGTAGTATATTACCTGTAAGGAGTCGCGCTCCCTGTTGGGCGTGGAGCAGCGCGCGGCGGGGCTGGCGGCGCCCGCGAAACTGTTGGCGCCGGGGCTGGGCGCCACTAGTGACATGCTCACACGTAGTATATTACCTGTAAGGAGTCGCGCTCCCTGTTGGGCGTGGAGCAGCGCGCGGCGGGGCTGGCGGCGCCCGCGAAACTGTTGGCGCCGGGGCTGGGCGCCACTAGTGACATGCTCACACGTAGTATATTACCTGTAAGGAGTCGCGCTCCCTGTTGGGCGTGGAGCAGCGCGCGGCGGGGCTGGCGGCGCCCGCGAAACTGTTGGCGCCCGCGAAACTGTTGGCGCCGGGGCTGGGCGCCACTAGTGACATGCTCACACGTAGTATATTACCTGTAAGGAGTCGCGCTCCCTGTTGGGCGTGGAGCAGCGCGCGGCGGGGCTGGCGGCGCCCGCGAAACTGTTGGCGCCCGCGAAACTGTTGGCGCCGGGGCTGGGCGCCACTAGTGACATGCTCACACGTAGTATATTACCTGTAAGGAGTCGCGCTCCCTGTTGGGCGTGGAGCAGCGCGCGGCGACACGGGCGACGCGTGCGGCGGGGCTGGCGGCGCCCGCGAAACTGTTGGCGCCGGGGCTGGGCGCCACTAGTGACATGCTCACACGTAGTATATTACCTGTAAGGAGTCGCGCTCCCTGTTGGGCGTGGAGCAGCGCGCGGCGGGGCTGGCGGCGCCCGCGAAACTGTTGGCGCCGGGGCTGGGCGCCACTAGTGATATGCTCACACGTAGTATATTACCTGTAAGGAGTCGCGCTCCCTGTTGGGCGTGGAGCAGCGCGCGGCGGGGCTGGCGGCGCCCGCGAAACTGTTGGCGCCCGCGAAACTGTTGGCGCCGGGGCTGGGCGCCACTAGTGACATGCTCACACGTAGTATATTACCTGTAAGGAGTCGCGCTCCCTGTTGGGCGTGGAGCAGCGCGCGGCGACACGGGCGACGCGTGCGGCGGGGCTGGCGGCGCCCGCGAAACTGTTGGCGCCGGGGCTGGGCGCCACTAGTGACATGCTCACACGTAGTATATTACCTGTAAGGAGTCGCGCTCCCTGTTGGGCGTGGAGCAGCGCGCGGCGGGGCTGGCGGCGCCCGCGAAACTGTTGGCGCCGGGGCTGGGCGCCACTAGTGACATGCTCACACGTAGTATATTACCTGTAAGGAGTCGCGCTCCCTGTTGGGCGTGGAGCAGCGCGCGGCGGGGCTGGCGGCGCCCGCGAAACTGTTGGCGCCGGGGCTGGGCGCCACTAGTGACATGCTCACACGTAGTATATTACCTGTAAGGAGTCGCGCTCCCTGTTGGGCGTGGAGCAGCGCGCGGCGACACGGGCGACGCGTGCGGCGGGGCTGGCGGCGCCCGCGAAACTGCTGACGTTGGCGCCGGGGCTGGGCGCCACTAGGGACATGCTCACGCGCATGCTGTCTTCAGCGGACGGCGCTGGCTGCCATCTAAACAATAATATAAAAATGACAATTTACTCAAAAGACTGACTAATCGATCAACGCACAGAAGCATAAAATTTGGCAGAAAGGTTCCTCAAGTGACGTAAGTGAGCACTAAAAAAGGGTTTATGAAAATTCCACCCCTCTTCTTCTTTTCGTGTGAGTGGCCTCCTCTGGTGTCAGAGTTCAACCCCTAAGGAGGTAAAAAGGGGGTTGAAAGTTTGTATGCAAAATCTAATGCATTCGGCTAAGATTTTTAAAACTTGGCCTCGCACTTGGTAATTATTAGTTTTTTAAAGTACCCCCAAGATACGATTTAGGGGGTGTTGAAGTTTTTATGGAAAAATGTTATTTTATGGGATAATAAATAATGGCACAAATACTAACTTAAATAATAATAATATAAATAAATAAATGTCATCACTAGCTTTTCGACACTACCCCCAAAAGACGATTTAGGGGGTGTTAAAGATTTTTTGAGGAATCTTATTAAACTTGAAACTTGGCAAAAATGCCAACCTAACTAAACAATAAAGGTTGTTATTATTAGATTTTCGAAAATTCCCCCAAAACACGATTTAGGGGGTGTTAAAGATTTTTTGTACATGATGATTCTAACTCCCGCGTAGGTTTTTTTTTGTGGTAGGATACCATCCAATAAATAAGAAATGAATTAGATTTTATATTATCTAACATTCCCTCCCACTTTAAGGATGTAGAAGTTATAAATAAGTTAAATTTCAGCACAAACCACAGAATGGTAAGAGGAACTATCACAACTAACAATAAGAAAACTAGGTATATCAAGAGAAATGAACCCATGCATATAATTCCACCACTTTCAGAAGAGTCACTACGTGGATTGAGCACTAAACTCCCTAAAATGGATAGGCTTCAGTCAACCCAACAGAAATACGATGAATTAGAAAACTATTTAAAGGTAATACATAAAGAAGTTGGCCTGAAAGGAATAAAGAAAGATAAAATAGGTGATGATGCTAGAAAATTAATTGAAGAGAGGAAAAATCTATTAAATGATAGAATAAATAACACAAAACATATAGAAGAAATAAGTAAGATAATCAATGAGAGTATTAGGAAACATAAAAAACTAAAGTGTATGAACATAATAAAGAACGAAATAGAAAGAACGGGCGGGATCAAAAAAGCATTGAAACAACTCATGGACCACTCCACTTGGATGCCGGAAATAAAAACAAAAAAACAGACAAGGAAAAGACAAAACCACGTCACATAGGATAGAAATAAGAAGAGGCAACAAATTTCTATAGAATATTATACAGTAATCTAAGAAACCCAACTGAGCCACCATTCCTCGACCATTCAGTAGATGGTAGTGTTCCAGAAATAATACAAAGTGAAGTAAGGAAGGCAATAAACACACAGAAAAGCTTTAAAGCCCCATGAGACGACAAAATAACCAACGAACTATTAAAAGAGCTAGTCGATGTTATCCTGCAGACACTAACACAATTATTCAATGAAATAATAAACAACGAACAAATACCAATTCAGTGGACTAAATCTACTATAGTCCTCATACACAAAAAAGGAGACAAAAACAAAATAGATAACTATCGACTAATAAGTATGATGTCCAACCACTATAAGATATTTTCCAAGATAATACTGGGAAGGATCACGAAACCCCTGGACGAACAGCAACCAATAGAGCAAGCCGGTTTCAGAAGCGATTTCTCTACAGTCGATCACATACATGTCGTGAAACAGGTCATCGAAAAGTATAACGAATACGGAAAGTCCTACTACATCTTGTTCGTAGACTATAACAAAGCCTTCGACTCCCTATATCACAGCTCCATATACAATGCACTCGAGAAACAAGGAGTTCACGCCAAGTATATAAACATCATCAGGCAAAAATACAAAAGAAACACGGCCCGAATGCAGCTAGAAACAGTAGGAGACGAATTTAAAATTGAAAAGGGAGTGCGACAAGGTGACCCGCTATCGCCCAAACTATTCGCTGCAGTATTAGAAGACGTCTTCAGGGCATTAAAATGGGATAACCTCGGACTAACCATCAACGGCAAAATGCTAAACCATCTCAGATTTGCTGATGACATTGTAATATTTGCAGAAGAACCACAAATATTACAAGCAATGCTAAAAGAGCTATCCGATGCTAGTGCCGAGGTGGGTCTCACAATCAACTTCTCTAAAACAAAAGCAATTACCAACAGCACCCGAGAAACAATAGCAATAGAAGAACAAGAGATCGAATATGTAGAAGAGTACATATACCTGGGACACCTAATATCGCCTCAACACCTAATGCCCAAAGAAATACAAAGAAGGGTAAACAACACCTGGTCCCGTTACTGGTCCCTCAAAGAAGTCGTGAAGAGCAAGTCCATACCAATACGGGAAAATAAAAAGATCTATTACAATTGCATTCTGCCAGTACTCACATATGGATGCCAAACATGGTCCTTAACGAAATCAAGCATACAAAAACTAAAGGTCTGCCAACATGTAATGGAGAGGAGCATGCTTGGCATCCGCATCAAAGACAAGTGTCGACTTGTAGACATACGAAAGCAAACAGGGGTGGCGGACGTAATCAATAGAGTCAAGAGACTGAAGTGGAGATGGACGGGCCACACAATGAGAAATGGGATAGAAAAGTGGACGAGAAGCGTAATTGAGTGGTCTCGGACCTTTGGGACTCATTTAATCTCAGGTCAATTTTACACGTTACAATTATTATATACAAAAATTTACATTTCTATCAAATATCACATATGAGTTTCTTAAAAAGTACTTATTTTCTACAGACATATTAAGATGTTATTGTATAGTATGTTCTTAGCGATACCTAGTTTCTATTTTGTTCATAGATTTGTATCACTCTGTACGCTTCCAATTGTATATGATTATATACAATTTTGAGCATTGCTGTTATACATTTATTTTTTCCTCTCCCACAGGGGTGGAGGAGATCGGCAAGGAACCGTAAAAGGTGGCATGACCTGGAGGAGGCCTATGTCAAAGGACAACCTGACTGAAAAACAGTCTAAATTAAGTATACATTTAAAATGAACTGAAGTCAGTGAATAAAGGCTATTTTTATTTATTTATTTTATTATCATCCAATGACTTTTCTGGCTCTGGGTGGAGCGCGAGGGCGTGTCAGACTTTTACCGAATAAAACCCACCCGTGTTCCTTCAGTTGCTTGTGCCAGGGCCGCGGTAACTCTCATTTATCCGCGACCTTCCAAACTAGGCCTGGGCCTGTATTTGCTACATTGCCAATGATATGATCAATTTTAATAAAGTTTATTGATAGTTTAAGGAGCAAAGAGATACTTTCTCTCTCCGGAGAATGAAGAGTAAAAAAGAAGCTACGGTATACTAACTTGTCTCTCAGCTCGGGCGGGTAGAGTGCCACACTGTGTCGCCAGCGGTACACGTTCGGGTACTGCTCGGGGCAGATGCGGCACTCGTACAGCGCGTCGTACACCAGGCGGTCCATCTTTGATGGCTCTTCACTGGAAAATTAAAGGCAATATTACTTCAGGATACATACAAGGATATGGAGGTATGGAGATATATGGCCTAGACAAAATACTTTCCGCACACGCTACGGACTGATCGTGAACGGCGAAAATGAAAATTCGCGGCAAGAAGTTCTTAAGGCGTATATATGCCCCAATGTTAACGCAGTACTGGCCGTGAGCCCTCTCGGAGCCGGAATATCAAAATTGAAACTCCTTTTGTACAGTTTTGTTTGCAAAATATTCTTTGATTTACTTTGCTATTTCAGTTATGAAGAAATTCTAGCCGCCAATTTTTCTGAGTAAAAATATTTTTAAACATCCAAGTCGTTTTGGAGAAGTATTAAAAAGTAGAGAAAAAAATATATCGAATTGTTAATATTTTTTTTAAAGCAAAACTATTAGTTACATGTATATTATTTTTTATTGATTCTAGCTTAGAATGCTTTAGATTAGAAAGTAACCGTTTTACGGCATTAAACCGGTGGAAGGTCTCAAGGGAAGCTTGTCGTGCTTAAAAACCTCCTCATCATCACCATCATCCTCAGCCCGACTTGCCCACAGCTGAGGCCTCTTTTTCTTGTACCAATCCCCACGCTCATATGCCACCTTCATCCAGGTACTACTCGCGATGGAACAGCGGAGCAGAGGCCGCTTAGAATCTCTGAATGCTCACCGTGACTCGCAATCCCGAGACGTTGACGCTGACTCAAAAGACTGTATACAGGCTTCGAGTTGCACAAACCACTTACCCGTATATAAAAGGCTCGGCCTTAGCCGTATCGCTGGCTTCAGCCATGTCATCGTCTTCCCGCTCAGAATGTTCTGACGCCGTCAGAAACTGCTCGTCGTCAGAGTTGCACGATACCACCGACTCGTCATCAGATATCTGCTAAGCATAGAAAAACAGCATTTAAATATATTGTTTTTTTTTTAAGTTATCATTTCAGCCGAAAGACGTCCACTGCTGGATATAGGCCACCCCCAAGTGTTGCCAAATCAGATTACCGCAGCCTTGACCAGGTCTTTGGTCCACCTCTAGAGGGTGACCTTCCAACGTTGCATCTTCCGGTACGCGGTCACCACCCCAGAACTTTACGGCACTTTTGACCATCGTTTTGCAATGAGCCCTGCCCACTGCCACTTAAGTTTGGCAATTATTCGAGCTATATCGGTGACCCTGGTTCTCCTGGGAATATCCTAATTTTTGATGCGGTCACGCAAGGACTCCGAGCATAGCCCTCTTCATTGTCCTCTGGGTGACTTTAAGACTTCTGATGAGGTCCATTGTGACGACCACGTCTCAGTTCCATTTATATTATTAGTATGGATAATTATAAATATCGTTTTAAGTAGGATTGAGCAGTGGAAAGAGCAGTGGTGGCCCAGTGGTATCAGCCGCGACTTACAAGTTGAAGGTCGTGGGTTCGAGCCCAGGCAGGCGCTTTACTTTGTGCAAATTATTTCATCACCACTGCTCTCAAAACGGTGAAGGAAAACATCGTGAGGAAACCGGCATGTCCTAGAACCAAAAATTCAAAGACATGTGACATTCACCAACCCACACTGGGCCCGCGTGGTGGATTACGGCCCATTCCCTCTCACAGAGAGGAGGCCTGTGTCCCAGCAGTGGGAACATTAATAGGCTGATGATGTGAAGTAGGATTGTGTGGCCTGAGTCAAATAAACAAATTTTGCTTGTTGACTTACCTCAGCTGAATTGTTAACGACAGTACACTTGGCCGTGTCGACAGTATACAAGGCCGCGCCGCTGTCTCCGCCCGGAGAGTTCACGTTGAGCGGCTTCTCTGCTTCACTGTGTTGCAGCTTGCCGTCACCTGTCACCAATATTGTCTATATTAATGATTTATTCTAGTTTATTTTATTAACCCCCGACGGAAATAGAGGGTTGTTATAAGTTTGACGTGTGTATCTGTGTATTTGTATATCTGTATGTGGCATCATAGCTCCTAAACGTATGAACCGATTTTGATTTAGTTTTTTGTTGTTTGAAAGGTGACTTTATCCAGTATTTTTAGCTATGTTGAATGCAAATCGTATAATCCGCAAATAAAAGTTATGCGCATTTTACTCCTTGAATCGGAGTATTTTCGCAAGATATCGTGTTATAATTACGTGTTTCGATGGATTGTCGATCGAAGCGTGTTTAAAAAAAACTTTACTTTTACTTCATAAAAGATAGCTTGATCTCTGCGACATATGTCAAACTGACGTATACGTTATTGTTAGCCTGTCAAGCGCTATTGTTACTGTATTGATACTGACAGTTGTCGCAGAGAACAAACTATCTTGTATGAAGTATATATAAATTATAGTAGTATAAAGAGGTATTTGTGTCAGGGGTTTTATAATTATAAATTTCAGTTGTTGTTTTTGTTATTTTTAAAACAGAATGTAACTAAAAACCTATAAACTATATATATCCCTAATAAAAAGGGGAGGTGTAAGAGCGCCCTTTATTAATATTAATATTTTAATGAAGCACTACAGAAATAATCTAGTCGGAGTCTGGTAAAAGGTAGCTCGAGTAATGTTTCATTGACACATTGGATACTGAACTCAATTGAAACTAAAATAGAGTTCAAAATTCAAAATACCTTAAAAGAGATTTTACTGTGCATGCTTATAAAAATGTGGCGCTTATTACCTTAGCTTTTCAATTAAACAATCTTTAGAGCTTAATATTCGTTTAAAAGGGAGGTTAATAGACTGTATGATGACCATCAAAGAAAATTGATAAAATAACTAAAAGTATAACTCACCAATATCATGATCAAACGTCAGTCTTCTAATAAAGCTCTCACTCTTCGGACTAGTCGACAGAATAGATCTATTTTTCCTAAAAGACGCGTTCTTCTTACTGTTTCGTTCGAACACTTCAATCTTCCAATCGCACCGGCACTTGGACGCTTTCTGCCAAAGCTCCGCACACTCCCCCACGGACATAGCCGGGGCTTTCACTGGTTCTACTTCAGTCAACTCCTCGCATATGAAACTGGCTAAGCACCTCACATGGCCGTCAATCACATGCGTCATTTTCGTTCTAGCTAACCTGTTCCCGTTCGCGTAAGTCGGTTTCCTTTCATCATCCGAACTGAATATATCATCATTCGGACACCGAAGTTTTACTAGAAATTCCAACAAATGATTGACGTCGTCAAGATCGCTCGTTTGTTGTTTCAGTTTGAAGACAACTAGTTGGGCTAATCGGGAGTGTATTAAAGCGAAATTTATGCTCTGAAATCTTTCGTCGTCCATGTAGGTGAATATTGTGTGGTGTAAGTGCTTTGATTCGGATTTTAGTGCGTCGCCGGCCGCTTCTGGTTCGGCTGTAAGACTGAACGTCAGTGCATCCGCTATTCTTTTAGCAAAGACTTGGCATGTACGTTCTATACAGAGTAGTTGGCTGACTGTGTGGTTGACTACATGCGCATCCCCGTTCACTTCCTTAGGCCCCGGCTGTCGGCAAAGCCTCTGTCTTAATGGGTCCGTTTTCCGCCAATGAGGAGGTCTTTCGTTGGATATTTGGCATGATTTCATGGCGACACATAGCTCTGATATGGGGCTTAACACCGTGTCTTTACCAGGGCTTTGCTGCGACATGGAAAGGCTTATTCTTGACAGTGAAAGGTCGTCGGGGACGTGTGATTGTGCGCAACTGTCGCTGTATGCGAACGAACAGGCACTTTCGTATTTGTTTTTCAAATAGTTTTCTAGTAAGGTTAGGCCTTCGGGAGTGCGGAGGTCGGTGAAAGTGTCAAGGAATGGCCAGTACTCCTTCCAGCCTACTTTCATTTGTTCCGCTAAGTTTCTGTAAAGAGAAAGTTCTAATTAAAACACAATCACTACATATGTATACCAATATTATAAAGAGAAAAGACTGTTTTGTTTGTTTGTTTGTTTGCACCGAATAGGCACCGAAACTACTGGACCGATTTCAAAAATTCTTTCACCAATAGAAAGCTATATTATTCCTGAGTGACATAGGCTATTTTGTAATCCAGAATACAGGCCACAGGTCCTGTGGGGTGGCCCACGGGAGCGAAGCCACGGGGAACAGCTAGTTATAAAGTCCCCGTGTCTGTACGCGATAAACTCAAAAACTCCTGAACGGATTTTCATGAGATTTTCACCAATATAAAGAGTTAGAAACAAGGAAGGTTTTTGTGTATAATATGTCACGGTCAAGCCGGGCGGGTCGCAAGTTTAATCAAACTTATATTATAAAGTTGAAAAATAGTGAGTACGTGTGTTTGTATGTTTGTTACTTCTTCACGCTCAAACGGCTGAACAGATCTGGATGAAATTTGGCACAGAGATAGATTTAAGTCTGGAATAGCACTTTTTATACCGGGAATATGTTTCCTTGGGCTAATTTTTGACATGCACGCGGGCGAAGCCGCTGGCAGAAACTAGTTTAGAAATAAACCTCAAAATCTGAAAAGAGACTACTGTTTTATGAACAACTTACACCTTTTCTTAAAAAAATCTACCGTTTAGTATTCTTCGACGAGTTACTAGAACATAAAATGTATGGATCAGCCGATTGTGTCTTTTTATAAAAAATCTGGACTCAGGAAAAATTGTTTAGAAAAGGGTTTCGCAGAGAGTTTTGGTCAGTACCAAAACTCTCTGCGAAACCCTTTTCTAAACAATTTTTCCTTGTTGTGCAACACGCAGTCGTGTCGCGGATTCTATTCGCGAAACATTTGCATGCCCTATAGATAGTTGTTCAGGGTTACAGTCGATACAGGAGAAATGCCTAGTGAGGGGGAAAGTTTTAAAAACTTTTTTTTCCACTACCTTGTCTATTATGTAACACATTGCCTAAGAAATTCGTTTCGAAATACGAATATTTAGACACATGATTATAAAATAAAAATTAAAAATAAAACAAAATTACATAATAACAGTTACGAAATGACTTTTGTATGGAGTTTTGATATCATTATGTAAATGGCAGAATGATACTGAATCGTGATCATGTCACCCAAAGATACCGACATAGCCCGAAGAATTACCAAACTAAAGTGGCAATGGGCAGGGCACATTGCTCGCAGAACGGATGGCTAGGAATGGCGACCGCGAACCGGAAGACGATACGTTGGAAGGTACTCCCACTAGGTGGACCGATGACCTGGTAAAAGTTGCGGGAATGCGCTGGATGCGAGACGCACGGGATCAGTCAATGTGGCGACGCCTGGGGGAGGCCTATGTCCAACAGTGGACGTCTTTCGGTTGAAATGATGAATATTATAAAGGCGAAAGTTTATGAGTGTGTTTGTTACTTCTTCACGCTAGAACGGCTGAACATATCTGGATGAAACTTTTTATCCCGGGAATATGTTTCCTCGGGATAATTTTCGACTTTCACGCAGGCGAAGCCGCTGGCAGAAGCTAGTAATACCATATTATTTCAATGTTCAAAGTTACTACGCCAAGTTTCAGGCTAATCGGATGCTAGGAAGTGCTTTAGCTTAACTCTACTTTGAGTTAAACTCGCCTTAGTACATCAACTTTATAATCACTCTATGCTGTATGTAATTTTTGTGTACAATATAGAATTAAGAGAGAGACAAGTTAATACAGTACAGGGTGTAACGGAAAGCTGCGACCACATTTTAAGTACTGCTTCTGCCCTCAATAAAACTCATACGCAAATTCCAAATAAATCAAAATTAGCTTTTTCATACAAAGTTGTCGTCACGTGACCAAAATTTGTATGTAATATAATTTTTATTTTTGTGTTTCACTTTGACTTCCTTGGAGAAGTTGTTCATTTACATGGGCAGAAGCAGATCTTAAAATATATGATCGCACCTTACCTTTACACACTGTATAGAGCTTGTAAAAAGGAAAAAATAGTAACCTGCCAACAGTCTCAAGCCCCTTAGTAATTTCCTTCAGCCTGAAAGCCTGTGGCTTCTGACTGGCGGGAGGAGCGGGGGTCTCCAGCGTGTAGTGCGACAGGGAGACCCAGGGGGCCACCGGTACCGCGGGCGGGACAGGGTCGGAGGTCTCCAGCTTATATTGCGACAGAGGGATCCGGGGGGGCAATGGTACCGCGGGCGAGACAGGCGGGGAACTCCAGCATGTAGTGCGACATAGAGACCCGAGGGTCCACTGGTACCGCGGGCGAGACAGGGGCGGGAGTCTGCAGCGTGTAGTGCGACAGAGGGAACCGGGGGGCCACTGATACCGCGGTTTAGGCAGGGGCGGGGGTATCCAGTGTGAAGTGCGACAAAGCGACCCGAGGGTCCACTGGTACCGCGGGCGAGACAAGGGCGGGGGTCTCCAGCGTGTATTGCGACAGAGGTACCTGGGGAGCCACTGGTACCGCGGCCAAGTCAGGGGCGGGGGTATCCAGCGTGTATTGCGACAGAGGTACCTGGGGAGCCACTGGTACCGCGGGCAAGTCAGGGGCGGGGGAATCCAGCGTGTAGTGCGACAGAGGGACCCATGGGGCCATTGGAACCGCGGGCGATACAGCGGCGGGCGTATCCAGCGTGTAGTGCGATAGAGGTACTCGGGGGGCCACTGGAACCGGGAGCAAGACAGGGGCGGGGGTCTCCAGCGTGTAGTGGGACAGAGGGCCCCAGGGGGCCACTGGTACCGCGGGCGAGACAGGGGCAGGGGTTTCCAGCGTGTAGTGCGACAGAAGGACCCGGGGGACCACTGGTACCACGGGTGAGACAGAGGCGGGGTTCTCCAGCGTGTAGTGCGACTGAGGGACCCATGGGGCCATTGGAACCGCGGGCGAGACAGGGGCGGACGTATCCAGCGTGTAGTGCGAAAGAGATACTCGGGGGGCCACTGGAACCGCGAGCAAGACAGGCGCGGGGGTCTCCAGCGTGTATTGGGACAGAGGGACCCGGGGGGCCACTGGTACCGCGGGCGGGACAGGGGCAGGGGTTTCCAGCGTGAAGTGCGGGGGAGCGTGCGGGGGTGTCTTCCAGTGACGACAGAACAGCTCGGCGGCGCAAACCTACATAAGTATTACCATCAAGTGAGACAGAGCGCGAGTCAAACTTAGTTTAAAAAAAAACTTATTCCTTACTAACCTGCCAACAGTCTCAAGCCCCTTAGTAATCTCCTTCAGCCTGAAAGCCTGCGGCTTCGGACTGGCGGGAGGAGCTGGGGTCTCCAGCGTATAGTGCGACAGGGGGACCCTTGGAGCCACCGGCACAGCCGCGGAGCCAGGTGGCGGCGAAAAGGGGGCGCGCGGGGGGGTCTTCCAGCGACGACGAAAAAGATCGGCGGCGCGAGCCTCCATGGGGCCGGCGTAGGCGCGGATCTCGTAGCGGGGGCTGAGTGGGTCGCGGTTTATTTCCTTTGGAAAGAAATTATATTCTTGTGTTAATGCTTTCGAACCAACCGGCCACTCCCAAGACAGCTATAAAAAATTGGGTGGATTGCTTTTTACGTTGAATAGCTTAATAATACATATAAACACTTATATTAAAAATAAGTATGGCCACAGCCTGGTGGAATGACCTATGGCCTAATGAAGGCTGCGGAAACCTGATGCAAGGCGCATTGGATCACAGTAAAAAATATACAAACAGTATGGAAACTATCTTCAAACGCTCGAACCGGCACACTCACACAAATATATGTGCACTCGTCGCATCGCGGTGCTCAGTACTGACAGCACCGCAGAAGTGCCCGAGTGGTCTCGTCGGTGCGTATATTTCCGTGAGTGTGCCGTTTCGAGCGTTTGTAGGTAGTTTCCATACTGTTTGTAAATTTTTACTGTGATTGGATGCTTGGGAGGCTTTTACCCAGCTTTAAACGGACTGAAATGATGAAGATGGTAACCGCGCAGCATAAGATTCTCTTGCGGTCTTCTATATCTCTGTCTATCCCGAACAAAACAGGCGTAATCTTATACATACCGGCGGCACGGCAGGCGTGAAGGCTCGTCCTATGGTCGGCACGCCGCTGCCATCCTCCGTGTGTAGCACAGGCACATAGTAACGCTCTTGTAGCATGCACGCGATGCGGTGTGACACGCCAGCCTCGCTGTTAGATAACATACTATGATACATACCGGCGGCACGGCAGGCGTGAAGGCTCGTCCTATGGTCGGCACGCCGCTGCCATCCTCCGTGTGTAGCACAGGCACATAGTAACGCTCTTGTAGCATGCACGCGATGCGGTGTGACACGCCAGCCTCGCTGTTAGATAACATACTATGATACATACCGGCGGCACGGCAGGCGTGAAGGCTCGTCCTATGGTCGGCACGCCGCTGCCATCCTCCGTGTGTAGCACAGGCACATAGTAACGCTCTTGTAGCATGCACGCGATGCGGTGTGACACGCCAGCCTCGCTGTTAGATAACATACTATGATACATACCGGCGGCACGGCAGGCGTGAAGGCTCGTCCTATGGTCGGCACGCCGCTGCCATCCTCCGTGTGTAGCACAGGCACATAGTAACGCTCTTGTAGCATGCACGCGATGCGGTGTGACACGCCAGCCTCGCTGTTAGATAACATACTATGATACATACCGGCGGCACGGCAGGCGTGAAGGCTCGTCCTATGGTCGGCACGCCGCTGCCATCCTCCGTGTGTAGCACAGGCACATAGTAACGCTCTTGTAGCATGCACGCGATGCGGTGTGACACGCCAGCCTCGCTGTTAGATAACATACTATGATACATACCGGCGGCACGGCAGGCGTGAAGGCTCGTCCTATGGTCGGCACGCCGCTGCCATCCTCCGTGTGTAGCACAGGCACATAGTAACGCTCTTGTAGCATGCACGCGATGCGGTGTGACACGCCAGCCTCGCTGTTAGATAACATACTATGATACATACCGGCGGCACGGCAGGCGTGAAGGCTCGTCCTATGGTCGGCACGCCGCTGCCATCCTCCGTGTGTAGCACAGGCACATAGTAACGCTCTTGTAGCATGCACGCGATGCGGTGTGACACGCCAGCCTCGCTGTTAGATAACATACTATGATACATACCGGCGGCACGGCAGGCGTGAAGGCTCGTCCTATGGTCGGCACGCCGCTGCCATCCTCCGTGTGTAGCACAGGCACATAGTAACGCTCTTGTAGCATGCACGCGATGCGGTGTGACACGCCAGCCTCGCTGTTAGATAACATACTATGATACATACCGGCGGCACGGCAGGCGTGAAGGCTCGTCCTATGGTCGGCACGCCGCTGCCATCCTCCGTGTGTAGCACAGGCACATAGTAACGCTCTTGTAGCATGCACGCGATGCGGTGTGACACGCCAGCCTCGCTGTTAGATAACATACTATGATACATACCGGCGGCACGGCAGGCGTGAAGGCTCGTCCTATGGTCGGCACGCCGCTGCCATCCTCCGTGTGTAGCACAGGCACATAGTAACGCTCTTGTAGCATGCACGCGATGCGGTGTGACACGCCAGCCTCGCTGTTAGATAACATACTATGATACATACCGGCGGCACGGCAGGCGTGAAGGCTCGTCCTATGGTCGGCACGCCGCTGCCATCCTCCGTGTGTAGCACAGGCACATAGTAACGCTCTTGTAGCATGCACGCGATGCGGTGTGACACGCCAGCCTCGCTGTTAGATAACATACTATGATACATACCGGCGGCACGGCAGGCGTGAAGGCTCGTCCTATGGTCGGCACGCCGCTGCCATCCTCCGTGTGTAGCACAGGCACATAGTAACGCTCTTGTAGCATGCACGCGATGCGGTGTGACACGCCAGCCTCGCTGTTTGTCGCTCGCTTGCAGATCATCTGCGGAAAACCAGCATTTCTATGATTAATACAATATATAGCAATAGGTTTCTTAAACAACCTCAATATCATACATGACAAAGTTCAAAACAAAAGGAGCCTTTTATTAACAATCGGCCAATCCAAAATCAACTTTAATAAAAACTAAAGCATACATTCAATTTAGCTTACATCTTTAGCCTGCTCGCCGTACTTGTTGACGGCGCCGCGGTTGCACTGCGGGAAGGACGTCAGCACGTCGACCACGTGCTCGGCGCCGAACTTGGCGGCGAAGTGTAGCGGCGTCTCGTTAATCGCCTTGTCGGGGGTGTTCAGGTAGCGGTCCACTAGTATGCTTGCGAACTCCTGCAGAAGGAAAGTGCGTTCATTTTGTATTTGTACTTCTTTACGTATCAATGTGTATGTAGCTACTTGGATAGCTCCATCATTCGCTACGCTCAGATGGTGAAAGATGCAGTCAACTGGGCACGAGAGGCAGACAAGGAGGTGGGGCATATCCTGGGTTCCTCCACACTGGCACTGCGTTCGAAATGGGTCAATGGCCAGCCTGGCCTGGCCAACCTGGGTCCGCAATCGGTTAAGGGATTTTCAAATTGACCACTGCAGTTCAGTGAATTGTACGAAATAAATCAATATTAGATGGATTTATTTACAAAAAAGTACCAAACGGTATTTGGAACTTTGGTCTAACCTTCGTCTTTGGTTTGATTTGGCTTGGTATGTCATAAATCGAGGCACACAAACTTGTTGGGGATATTGAGTTTTAAGGTACACCTTAAAATGCCTGCATTTTAGAGTTAAATAAAAGTAACGAAACCCTTCTGGGCCACCCTGAAGTTGGCTTTCCGATGCGCAAGGCACGGATCGATGCTGTTTTTGTTTGAGATTTACTACTGCGCACGCGCAGCCATTGTAGCCAACTTCAGGATGGCCATGAACTATAATTGATTATGAAATGTACTAATGTTTTGTACAATATATTATTTCAAGCCATGAGGTAACTCAAACAACAGGTATCCAAAGCATTTACTAATAGAATATCAGAGGGTCAAGTTTTCCGCGTTTTAAAGAACGTCCGTATTAATCTATTAATATTAGATCGAGAAAAGTACTTTTTTAATTCACCTTTTTTTGTTCCTAAATACAATGTTCAGTACAGTTGCAATGTATTTTTGTACCATTAAACCTGGATGGGTTTGTGTTGGTATTTACATTCGCTATTACAAAATAAATAAATATCACTGACTCTTCACTCTTCCTTAATAAAACCACAGATAATACAATACTAGCATACAGGTGCCTCACCCCATAGAAAGAAACCGTGCCGACGTAACCAGCGTTTTTCATCTGATTAATCTTGTTATTTTTGTAAGTACATCAATCGCGTTCGATCCCGTTTCACGGCAATAGATGGTGTTAGCAGCGACTTGCAAGTAAAAGGGTTTACTAGGTTCGTGAATATTTTTTTCTTTAAATACAGTGACGGTTCGTTTTATAGTATTTTTACAGTTTTTTTACACCAAAATGTGTTACAATGCAAATTTTAACAATCGAGTGGAAAGCCTCAGAAGTTTAAAAATGCGCCATCTATTGGCATCAATTTTACATGATCCGTTCAAATAATCTTTGAAATGTGAATTAAGAGCCCAACATTCCATAATTTTGTATTTAGTAGTGTTGATTAAATAAGAACATACAATTTTTATGTTCAATGCCAGAAAATGTTAATTTTACACACAATTCTATTGCATTGTGTGTACATGTCGCGCCATCTAGTGAGATTTATTTGAACCAAATTTTCTTTCTTAGCAATGAGACCCCGTGATAAAACTGCTCCTCGCCTCCTCAGCTACTCGCTGAGATTTCAAAACGAATTTGAAAGCTTTTTAAATACTTGAATTGACTTCATAAAGTGAAGTGAACGTACATAATATGGATAAATGATTATTAGTTTTATTCCTTACCTTACAAGACTCGGGGTCAGCGTCCACGCCGTATAAGGTCTGCACAAACATCGGGTTGCCCACCGTCGTCAATATTAAGTTGCAGATCTCCGCGTTGGCTGCCTTCGCTGCTATGTGAAGGGCGTTGTAACGGGAGCCTTCCTGCAATGTACAATAAGATCACTTAGAAAAAATTCAGTTAGAAGTAAAAACCAGCCAAGTGCGTTTCGGGCTTCGTACGTTTAGGGTTCCGTACCAAACCGCAAAATAAAGTTGGTCGTAAAAGGAAAACAGGGAATTTCAGAGAAAAAATCAAATTATACAATATATTGGTATTTGTTAGTAAAATATACGTAACTAGCTGTTCCCCGCGGCTTCGCTCCCGTGGACCACCCCACAGGACCCGTTTTCGGGATAAAAAAATAGCCTATGTCACTCGGGAATAATGTAGCTTTCTATTGGTGAAAGAATTTTTTAAATCGGTCCAGTAGTTTCGGAGCCTATTCGGTACAAACAAACAAACAAAAAAATCTTTCCTCTTTATAATATTAGTATAGATTATATTAATTAAGTATAGATATTATATTATAGATAATAAACATTATCACCAAATTTCAAGTTTATAGGTCAAAAGGAAGTTAAAAAATTAGAGATAGATAGTGTGATGAGCAGAGATTATATTAATTAAGTATAGATATTATATTATAGATAATAAACATTATCACCAAATTTCAAGTTTATAGGTCAAAAGGAAGTTAAAAAATTAGAGATAGATAGTGTGATGAGCAGTAAGAAGCTAGTTCGATTAAGAATTAGCACTTTGGCAAGTTTATAGCGAAATGGCTGATGATTTAAGACGAAAACGAGCTCGCAAAATTTTATAAACAGACCTTTGGGAGTCTAGATATCATGAAAAAACGACTAAATGTATATTTACAAAATAAAATGATTTGCATTGTTGAACTACTAATCTATCTCTGTATGGAGGCCGTTTTTCAATTTTCTTTCTTCTTATGGTATTTATTTCCGCGTGTTGAAATATGGAACTTTCGACGCTCATAACTTTAAAATATATATTTTTTATACTTTTTTGTTTCCATACAGGGCTAGATAATGATGAGACAAATTGATATAATTTTTTATTTTGAACGTACATCGTCAAACAGTGGAGTAATGGCCAGACTACGTTTGTATGGAAGAATGATCGACTAGTGTTACCTTAACTGCGCCTGATCAATTGAATGCTAATTCTGTTATTGCGTACAAACCGCGTCGAGACTTATTTACATGTTTACTTTGTTTTGAAATGCACTTGTATTGTAAACAGGTTGGTTTGAAAATGAATTAATGGCTTGGTAATGAACTTGCTATTGCATTATTTAACACTATCTTTTACCCGTGGTTTTTCTCTCGTGTCGTATTTCACAGGTACAGTGCATATTTCTGGGATAAAAATAGTACTTAGTAACCTTGTAGCTTTTGGATCAGTTCTTTCAAAGATTACCTTTTTAAAGAGACAAACAAACAAAATTAGCTCTTTAAAATATTAGTGTTTCGGGTTACGTGATACTTATTTCAAGGAAAATTGACAATTTGTTGGAATAACGGATCTGAGGATAATTATGCAAAACTGCAACAATTAATTATTCTAATTCCGATAAGCCGAGTCACAATTATTTTCCTGTTAGAAAAATGAAATAAAATATTCTTGTTCATTGTTTCCACATTATTTTGGCTGTTTTTTTAGGTTCAAAGATAAAACCGTGATGAAGACAAAATTATTATTACCACTGCTGACAATGAACTTCGGGTTGACCCACACTTTTGTCACGCGCTGTGCACGAGAGGCCCGCTTCTATCGCCACATGTCTCTATATACTAGTGTTCGAGCGGACCTTCGGCTTTAGCTGTCTTCGGCCAAAATATCACCTTCGGCCAAATTAGGCCGAAGTTTTGGCCAAAGCCGTAGGTTTCTAGCAAGTGCCGATATTGAACTGACTGTTACAAATGTGCTAGAGCGCGATGGAAGTGGCAACCCGTTGCCGTTGCGGGGGGCAGGGTTAATTTCCCCCGTTGCCTCGGCCAGTCGCCATCGCCAGAAAAAAAAACACTTTTGCAAAAACCGATCGAGATCTTGAGCTGAGTTTCTTAGATTAGCAGGCGTATTAACGCCTGCTAATCTAAGAAAGTGGGTTGTCCCACTCTGTTCCGCACTGTGCAGGAGAGCTCCGCTTCTATCGCCACATGTCTCTATACACACAAAGATTGTAAAGCTACCTGCATGATAGCGGGCGTGTTGCCGCTGCTGACAAGGAACCTCGGGTTGTCCCACTCTGTCCCGCACTGTGCAGGAGAGCCCCGCTTCTATCGCCACTAACTCTACACAGATTGTAAAGCTACCTGCATGATAGCGGGCGTGTTGCCGCTGCTGATCAGGAACCTCGGATTCTCCCACACTGTGCAGGATAGCCCCGCTTCTATCGCCACATGTCTCTATACACACACAGATTGTAAAGCTACCTGCAAGATAGCGGGCGTGTTGCCGCTGCTGACAAGGAACCTCGGGTTGTCCCACTCTGTCCCGCACTGTGCAGGAGAGCCCCGCTTCTATCGCCACTAACTCTATACACACACAGATTGTAAAGCTACCTGCATGATAGCGGGCGTGTTGCCGCTGCTGACCAGGAACCTCGGGTTTTCCCACACTCTGTCCCGCACTGTGCAGGAGAGCCCCGCTTCTATCGCCTTCCTTAACGCCACCATGTCTTGTGGTGATGGCGCTTTGAATGGATAGGGCTTCTCTCCCATTACCGCTGAAATAATAAAAATAATGTATTTTATTAATTTGTTTAGAATATTTATTTTTGGGAATCTGTGTGGTGGTGGTGGTAAATACTGGTATTCAGCTGCATTCTGTCAAACTGGAAGTAGACCCCAACAAATTTGGGCAGGCAGAAAAGTATTCGTGTGATCATTGAGTTCCAGTTTAGGACTTTGGTTTTTACGTTTCGAGAATCATTAATCTTTTATCGACACCTAGAAAGCTACCAGCTACCGGTAGCTACAACCTTGGGTCTTCTAGTCAAGGGTGAATAGGTTACTTCTAGGCAAGAGCGGTTCACCATCAACCACATCATCGCTTACCATCAGGCGGTTAGTAGTCAATCGCGAGCCTATTGAATAATAAAAAAACATGGCGTGTTTAGATGGAAAACTTCAAACATCTAAAGCGGAGAGCAGTCGCTCAGAAACAATTTACATGACAGATTTTTTGTAATATTTGGATCCAAGGGTACTATCTAAAAACCGGCCAAGTGCGAGTCGGACTCGCACACGAAGGGTTCCGTACCATTATCGCAAAACACTGCAAAAAAATCACGTTTGTTGTATGGGAGCCCCCCTTAATTTATTTTATTTTATTTTAATTTTTTTTTTTTTTTTTTGAAGAGAATATACAACTAAATATTCTGTGAATATTTCAAGCGTCTACCTGTTGCCGTTATTAATATCGAGCAAAAAACGGCAAAAATATCACGTTTGTTGTATGGGAGCCCCCCTTAATTTATTTTATTTTAATTTAATAATTATTATTTTTTGAAGAGAATATACAACTAAATATTCTGTGAATATTTCAAGCGTCTACCTGTTGCCGTTATTAATATCAAGCAAAAAACGGCAAAAATATCACGTTTGTTGTATGGGAGCCCCCCTTAAATATTAATTTTATACTGTTTTTAGTATTTGTTGTTATAGCGGCAACAGGAATACATCATCTGTGAAAATTTCAACTGTCTAAGTATCACGGTTAATGAGATACAGCCTGGTGACAGACAGACAGACAGACAGACGGACAGCGAAGTCTCAGTAATAGGGTCCCGTTTTTACCCTTTGGGTACGGATGGAACCCTAAAAATATGGGAGATCATCAGTTTTGAGAATAAAATGTCTATTTGCCACGAAAAACCTTTCTTCAGCGACAAATACAAGGCAAGAAAGTCATTATTTCAGAATTTCAGCGTATTAGATTTACGCGTGACACGATTTCAAGGTACATTAAATACAGTTAATTGGCAATTCGCGTGATAATGCGGTTATGAGACCGTTGGCCGCGTTATTAGCTTACCTAGGCTGAATAAGTCTTAATTGGGTTCTATTACACACGAGTAGGCACCAGTCAACCTTAAAATTACGTTAGTCTTCCTTTGACGAAAATACTTCTCAATGTATTTTCGGTCATCTTTTTAAGCAGGTATGAAATTTGGTTTTCCGGTTGCAGCGCAAAACCTATGCGCTATAGCTTGACCAAGCTAAGCTGGGCAATGAGCTAGTCAAAATCCTCTATGCTATAGTTGTCGTCAAAATAGATGCGCATAAGTAGTTTTTTTTTTTTTGATGGGTTTGCTCTTGACTCTAGTCTAGGTCAGAGGTGACAGAGACAGAGTCGAAGATGGAGTGAGCTTACCCAGAAGAAGCCTGTTCACTCTAAGTTTGAAGAGATTCGGGTTGAAGGCGCTCGGAAACACGGACGCAGGTAGTGAGTTCCATTCATTCGCAGTGCGCATTATGAAGGATTTCTGGAAGCGCTTGGTGCGAATTGGTGGAATGGCAACAAGGTAGGGACGGTAACTTGCAGTGCGTCTAGATGTCCGATGGTAGAAGGGGGCTGGTGGGATGAGGTCGTGGAGTTTTTTGGTTACCAAGCGGGACGCGGGGAACGTTTAGCACCGTACCGAGCGCGCGATTGGCTGGTCAGTTGACACAAGGATTGATTGACCAATCGCATCGCGTCCACGTTCCGTTCGCTCTTTATGGTGGTTGGTAAGTTCTTACCAACTTACTTACAAGTTGGTGGTCGTTGGGAACTTACCCCCACTAAGCCAAAACCTTGCCAAGTTAAATGCCAGAGACTATACTTCGATGTTTGTAAGCGAGTTGCATGTGTGATGTGGGTAACACAAGTTACACACACTAGCGCGGGACTGGGTCTTGCTCTGCCCTCTTTTGTAGCGCACCTCATTCACCTGCTACATTTATGTGGTAGTATTTCCCCCGTTTCTGCCCCCTTAAGGTTGATTGCCGGAATAAAAACTATCCTATGTCCTTCCCAGGGTTTCAAAACTATCTCCATACCAAATTTCATCTAAATCTATTCAGAGGTTTAGGCTTGAAATGGGAACAGTCAGATGAACGTGGATATGGATTTTGATACTCTGCATTGTAAATCATAACTTACAATTAAAAGCTTAAGGCGCCGATTCCCTTGAGTAGCTGATTTTAATATGAGAATCACGTCTAAATGGCTAGTCGTAATTTTTTGGAAAAAATATATGTTATATTAGACCATTTTCTTAATAATTTGATCTCAGCAAATTTTGAGTTTTATTTGTATGACATAGTGTATTAATTTGTAAAGTTATGTCTAAAACGGACAAAAACACGACAATCGCACCAAAACCGCTGGACGTATTTGAATGAAATTAACACCATCTCAAAGACAAACAACAAATTCATCAACAACATCTCAAAGACAAATTTTGGGTCGCGCAGGTGTGAAACGAGAGCGCGTTTTGTTCCCTCAAGGTCGTTGGCGTTAGTCGTCGTCTTAAAAGCGAAGGATGGAACAATGGTATTATCGTTAAAAGCGACCTTACTCTTTTAGAAATTAATACAAAAACTTGGAAGACGCAGTAATAAGTCTTATCTTTAAAATCGACGTAGTTCTGAAAACGCAAACAGACTCGCTCATTAGACAGGGCAATGAGCTAAAAATCTCTATTATGTACGGTTTTAACATTTTTACGTTTCACTCCACTTTCGTTACCAAAACGACTATTGAATTTTTTGTCTATTTTGTGACTGACAGAAACAAAGCCTTGTCGTGCGTTCATGCGTTGCCGATGACGATACCTCAGTCCCTAAGGAGGACATCAAAACACACCTATTCCAGGTACATGTTCAGGTCAGAAAAACCAGGAACCTTTGGCCTCTTTTTACCCGACTGCCGAAAGAGGGTAATGTGTTTATCAATCTATATATGTAAGTATGTATGTATGTTTGTTCCTATGTGGCGTTCTAGAGACCAAAAGCGTGGGCCGATTTTGATGATTCTTACGTCAATTGATTCGTCTTAACCCCGCGTGTGTCACTGGCTACATGAAAATTGGAAAATAGGAATATGGCGGTTTTTGTGTTGCTGTGCAGTCGGAGGATACATATTCGCGAGCTGGCGGACCAAAACCAGATGTATCCTCCGAATGCACAGCATGATTTTCTTCTTGTTTACGTCTTTTTAGTTTGCTTTTTAAGCAGTCGGGTTTTTTGATATTTTTAATAAACTTTTTTTTTACAAGTTATGAAGTAGCATAAGGGTATCACAAATAATGTTACAAGAACATTAAAATCATTTCATTGTGGACTTTTAAGGACTGGAATTCCCTGGCAGAGTCTGTGCTTCCTGTCCTGATAGCTACAACCTTGGGGTCTTTAAGTCAAGAATGAATAGGTTACTTCTAGGCAAGCGTGCTTGGTGCTTCATCGTCGACCACGTCATCGCTTACCATCACGTGAGATAGTGGACAAACGCGAGCCTATTATAATAAAAAAAACCGGCCAAGTGCGAGTCGGACTCGCACACGAAGGGTTCCGTACCATTATCGCAAAACACTGCAAAAAAATCACGTTTGTTGTATGGGAGCCCCACTTAAATATTAATTTTATACTGTTTTTAGTATTTGTTGTTATAGCGGCAACAGGAATACATCATCTGTGAAAATTTCAGCTGTCTTAACTATCACGGTTCATGAGATACAGCCTGGTGACAGACAGACAGACAGACAGACAGACAAACAGACAGACAGACGGACAGCGAAGTCTCAGTAATAGCGTCCCGTTTTTACCCTTTGGGTACGGAACCCTAAAAAAACTTCGATTAGCCTACACCGTTAGGTTAGGTATTAGGTACCACGTAAATAAATAACGTGAACACTGACCTAAACGTGACGGCTTTCGCTCCATCTAATCCACTAATACGTGGGACGCCTATAATTGTACTGAAATCGAAAGTAATGGCCGGCTTTGTACGTAATTATTATAATTAAAACTAGAATGTCGAGTGGCCTCGAAAATAAAAGATATTGATAGTACTACAGTCTACACCATGATGTGACATTATTATTTCGAAACAAGCAAATAAATGATATACGGCAATGCGCCATCGGCACATGCTTACATCCCACCCATGCGCACAAAGCGTTTTGGGGATTCTCTCATTTTGCGTACAGCCAAGGAGTAAAATTACTCTCTGATTGCTACAACCTAGGGGTCTTTATGTCAAGAGTAAAAAAAAGTTAATTAAAAAAATCAAAATACCCGACTGCTTAAAAAGCAAACTAAAAAGACGTAAACAAGAAGAAAATCATGCTGTGCAGTCGGAGGATACATATTCTCGAGCTGGCTGACCAAAACCAGATGTATCCTCCGACTGCACAGCATGATTTTCTTCTTGTTTACGTCTTTTTAGTTTGCTTTTTAAGCAGTCGGGTAAATTGATTTTTTAAATTAACTTTTTTATTTATAACTTTTTAGTTAACATTTTTTTCGAATTAGGTACATTTAAATATATAAGTGTTATATTTTTGAAATCACCTCTTGAAACCCTTTATTTTGATACCCCACACGATGGGTTTGGAAGAAAAAATAAAATTGCCCCCCCACAATATGACGCCCAAAAGCCGCCATTTTTCTATTTTCCAATTTTAATGTAGCCATATGCCAGTATGACACTCGCAAGGTTAAGACAAATCGATTGACGTATGAATCATCAAAATTTGGTCAACGCGATTGGTCTCTGGAACGCCACATAGGAACAAACATACATACATACATACATAGACTGATAAACACATTACCCTCCTTCGGCAGTCGGGTAAAAAAGGTTATTACTTCTAGACAACCGTGCTTCATCGCCGACCACATCATCGCTTACCATCAGTTGGGATAGTGGACAAACGCGAGCCTAAAGATGATAAAAAAATGTAATTGTGCCCTGGTATATGCCAAGCGAATTTTGCCACAGAAATAGATTATAATCTGAAATAGCACGTATGCATCCTTTCAACCCGGTATAATGTTCCCTTGGGATAAGAAAACACTTTTCACGCGGGCCAAAGCGAATAAAATATTGTGTCATCCACCAACCCGCACTAGATCCGAATGGCAGGATATTATAGCCCACTCCCTCTCACAGAGAGGAGATCTGTGAAACGATCTCGATCGTGTCTACGATGGAATAGATTACAATGTTCAAATAACTGAAATTGACTAGAGATAAACTAAGACATGGCACAGAATTTGTATTTAATTTCTAACCGACTTCAAAAAAACGAGGAGGTTCTCAATTCGTCGGAATCTTTTTTTTTTTTATGTATGTTCCCCGATTACTGTAAGACGCCTGGACCGATTTGGAAAATTCTTCTTTTGTTTGAAAGGGTATACTTTCCAGTTGGTCCCATAGTCATCAGGTCAGGATCTGATGATGGGATCTTGGAGAAATCGAGGGAACTCCTCAAATATTATAGGCATACATATAGCGATTTTGGTATTTTTATCAACAATGCAATCATCTGCACTCAGAAAGTAACATTTGGTAAAGTGGAACTGGTGAAGAATACCACAGATGGCCAATAGAATTCCATAATGCTAAGTATGTCATGGGTTATAAGATATCTCGAATAGTTTAACGACTATGATGAAGCAAATACTTATAAATACATAGTGCTAATGAAAATGGTACCATCGAACTGATCTGATGATGAAGCCGGCAGGTAGGCACTGGTACTCCGAAATAAAACAATGTATCCTAGTCGTGTATGGGCTTATTGGAATCGTCATAAGATGTACTTTGGCTATATATGAATTTTATGGCAATTAGAAGTACCTATCAAAACTAAAAAGAGATAAATAAAAAACTTTTTAACAAAAAAACAAACCAACTTCCAAAAAAACACTGCAAAACGAAAAATTACTTTCTTTTCCGAAGTCGGTGTCGAAACACGGAAAACAATAGGTTCCAAAGTCACCGACTTCGGAAAAGAAAGTTATTTTTCGTTTTGCAGTGTTTTTTAGGAAGTCGGTTTGTTTTTTTGTTAAAAAGTTTTATCTGCTAGATAAGCGAACTTCTCACCTGTCGATGCATACTAGTTGATTTCCTTATGGTTATCATTTGAAACGAAATGCGTATAGCTGGTCATAGGCCGTTGTAGCCTGCTTTCAGCGCATTCCAGCGACTTTTACTAAGACGTCGCTCCACCTAAGTACTCGTATAGTTGTCGGCTCGTAACTTGGCAAGGTTTTGGCGCAGTGGGGGTAAGTTCGCGCAAGTGCGAGAACTTGACTACCACCATATAGAGCGAACGGAACTTGAACGCGACGCGATTGGTCAGTCGGACCTCATGTCAACTGACCAAACAATCGCGCGCTCGGAACGGTACTAAACGTACCCCGCGTCCCGCTTGGTAACCAAAGAGACCTTAAAAACGACGTGTGCGCATCTAACGACTCTTGCGATTTACTTGCCAACAACTATAGTTGCGGACTACCCACGTATTGCGCCTTTCGGTACGATAACAATATGAATCAGGCGTGTTTCTTAGGCCCACGTGCACGAAAAATTTAACTTAGATTTAGTTGCTAACACGATGCAAAATTGACAATGTTGTATAACAAACTGTCAATTTAAGCTCATGTTAGCAACTAACTCTGAGTTAAGTTAAGCTACTGCATACAGGTAGATACATGAGTATTGCAAAATGTTTATTGTAAGGAGGATAGTTTTGAACATTAAAAATGGTCAAATATGATGATTTGTATGAAAATTTGACATTTTACCCGACTGTATGTATGTTTGTTCCTATGTGGCGTTCTAGAGACCAAACACGTTGGCCGATTTTAATGATTCTTACGTCAATCGATTCGTAAATTGGAAAATAGAACAATGGCGGATTTTAGGCGCCATATTGTGGGAGCCCAATTATTATTTTTTTCCAAACCCATCATGTGGGGTATCAAAATAAAGGGTTTTAAGAGGATGATATGGGAAGTAGGAAGAAAATCATGCTGTGCAGTCGGAGGATATATCTGGTTTTGGTTAGCCAGCTCGCGATTATGTATCCTCCGACTGCACAGCATGATTTTCTTCATATTTACGTCTTTTTAGTTCGCTTCTTAAGCAGTCGGGTTTTTTGATTTTTTATGTTAACATTTTTTTTACTGATGGGATTTCTCATTGGGCACCCAGCGTCTACTCCATTAGCAGCGTAACTATTCTACTAATAGTTTCGTTGAAGCAGTATTTTCGGACCCTGAACTGTGACATAATATGACTAGTACAACAATTGCCATATTTTTTGGCCAAAGTCTGTGATTTTATACAAATGCCCGAAGGTCTGTTGTACATTTTACATATACAATGCCATATTGTTAAAAAGCTGGATTCCAATCAAACAATAATCATTGAATAATGATTGTCACACATTGCGGTCTCAGCTGCACGGGGTACGTCTAGCGAAGTATGTACCCTACCTAGACTAATATAGCCACAAGCCAGACTATAATAAGAACTGTATACAATGTAGATGACTCACTATCCTCGAGCCCATAATGTGGTTGAACTCAATTTGACAGTGAATCAAGATGTGGGCCGATACGACTGCTAAATGTCTCATCAAAATGAATAAAGGTAATCTGCCAAAACTGAGTTTTGAAACACCACTCTAACTAAGCAGTTATAAAGGTTACTTTGTCACTTTTCTTTTAAGATCCTCTCATACATAAATAACAGTTTCCTTTACTTATTTACAAACATTTACGACAATCTTTCCTTTCTTCTTGCAAAATGCAACATATCAAATTTGATTTACTTTTATACTGGCCGTAAAGACGACTGCCTCGACGCTCGATAAAAAAAAACAAATGTCAATATTTTCTTTTCCCGCTCAAAAATGGTGGTGTCGATGTAGCAATAAAAACAAATGAGGTTAAGGTTACGATTGAAAGCATTGATTTGGCATCGTGACAAATATTCTAGGCATACATAGGCAGGTTCTTATGCGATTAATCTTAAAGTTCAATGTTTAATTGAACGCAATCACATTTGGCGCAGTGTCGTAATACGGGTCTACATATATACGAGATTCGATTGTTGCGTGTTGAATGGAAGTTCACTGATAAACATAGGCCTGATGCCATCAATCCATTTTGTTAGGAAAAGACTTTGGCAATCAAATGAACCCTACCGATTGGAATCGTTATTAACCCCCGAAAGGAAAAAGAGGGGTGTTATAAGTTTTACGTGTGTTGACGTGTGTCTGTCTGTAGCATCATAGCTCTTAGACGGATGAACCGATTTTAATTTAGAGTGTTATGCATAGAAATACATATATCTATGGTTATTTGCTATGTTTGACGAAAATCGGTTCAGCAGTTCGCATTTTACTGTTTGAATCAGGGTATTTTCGCAAGATATCGTCATAATTACGTGTTCACGTGTTCGATAGATTGTCGATCGATACGTATCTACTACTAGATAAATTAGGTAGTTTAAAAAACATGAAATAAAAACCGGCCAAGTGCGAGTCGGACTCGCACACGAAGGGTTCCGTACCATTATCGCAAAACACTGCATAAAAATCACATTTGTTGTATTGGAGCCCCCCTTAATTTACTTTATTTTAATTTATTAATTATTATTTTTTGAAGTAAATATACAACTGAACATTCTGTGAATATTTCAAGCATCTACCTGTTGCCGTTATTAATATCGAGCAAAAAACGGCAAAAATATCACGTTTGTTGTATGGGAGCCCCCCTTTAATATTTACTTTATACTGTTTTTAGTATTTGTTGTTATAGCGGCAACAGAAATACATCATCTGTGAAAATTTCAACTGTCTAGCTATCACGGTTCATGAGATACAGCCTGGAGACAGACGGACAGACGGATCGTGAAGTCTTAGTAATAGGGTCCCGTTTTTACCCTTTGGGTACGGAACCCTAAAAAATGTCATTCGTGGCATTTTTTATGCTTACTTGATTGCAATGAGCGTGATGCCTACATGCAGGATTAGTCCACATCGACACTAGCTCAAGCAAGATGTACAGTATTCTCCACAACACAGAGCATCCTAGTGTGGGGTCCAGGGAATTTGTAATCACCTGTTAAATATTCTACTGTCAAATATAAACGAAATAAAGATTTTATTTTGAGCCTCCTGATGTCCAAGAAACTGAAAATATTAAATAAATAGAAACGCAGAAAGTGAATTATTTTTTGATAGGGTTCGAATTTAAGGATCTTAAAAAGTGGACCCGTACATTTAAGTACGTCTAGCGTTTTCACTCAACGAGTTTTTCGTAGGATTAAACCGAGTCGTGCAAAACAGATCAACCTAACACTATTCACCAATACTTAGCAGAGAGATGAACGCGTGATTTCACGGAAGATATACAAGTTATACAACAAACAATTACGCATCCACACGTTTTATCCTTGAATGAATCTGCCCACTATCGCGCCACCTACGATACGTATCCCAACAACTATTCATAGAACGAATCTAATTTCAGAACCACAACAGGCCGATGTGAAAATTACATCAATAAGTCTACAACTATCAACTACCCAAACATTAGTAGAGAGGAGCGGCAGGCTTATTGCGTATCTTTTGCAAGAGCAAAACGATAGCGATTTTTGCGCAATAATTGCTCTTCCATACTGAAGTTTTAGAGTTGTTGGCAGTTTCTTTTTTGAATAAGTGCATTTGACAAAAAGCGAGCGATTAGCAAACGATTGTGTAGGACCTGCCATATCTACACTGCAGGTAATTCCGACTTTTATGTTTGATGACGTAATAAGCCTCGATACATGACACTGAAAACTAGACCTAATTTTTATAGAAGTAGAATTTGTTTTTGGACTGCGATCAAAGTGTAAGTTAGAAGAATTTGGCACGATAGCAATCAGTTTCTTCTCGACAATGGTATATTTGGCTTGATAACACTGATTGTTTTGCCAGTATCGGTGTAAACAATATTTACTGAAGTGCAAGCGTGTCTCACCGTCGACCACATCATCGCTTACCAACAGGTGAGATAGTGGTCGAGCCCGAGCCTACAAAAAAAAACCGGCCAAGTGCGAGTCGGACTCGCACACGAAGGGTTCCGTACCATTATCGCAAAACACTGCATAAAAATCACGTTTGTTGTATGGGAGCCCCCTTTAATTTATTTTATTTTAATTTATTATTTATTATTTTATGATGTAAATATACAACTAAACATTCTGTGAATATTTCAAGCGTCTACCTGTTGCCGTTATTAATATCGAGCAAAAAACGGCAAAAATATCACGTTTGTTGTATGGGAGCCCCCCTTAAATATTTACTTTATACTGTTTTTAGTATTTGTTGTTATAGCGGCAACAGAAATACATCATCTGTGAAAATTTCAACTGTCTAGCTATCACGGTTCATGAGATACAGCCTGGAGACAGACGGACAGACAGACAGACAGACAGACGGATCGCGAAGTCTTAGTAATAGGGTCCCGTTTTTACCCTTTGGGTACGGAACCCTAAAAAGTACCCGGTAGTGACAGTACCGTCTTTACCATAAGGGCACACGGGGCCCGTGCCCAAGGCCCTTTTTAGTTCGCTTTTTAAGCAGTCGGGTTTTTAGAATTTTTAAATTAACTTTTTTTTAATTTGGTGCATTTAAACATATAAGTGTTATATTTTTGAAATCTCCTCTTCAAACCCTTTATTATATCTAGATAGATATTTTAGATATCCCCTCGACAGGAATGGAAGAAAAAAAAATTGGGCATACACAATATGGCACCCAAAATCCGCCATTTTTCTATTTTCTAATTTTAATGTAGCCAGTGACACTCGCAAGGTTAAGACGAATCGATTGACGTATGATACAACAAAATCGGCCAACGCGTTTGGTCTCTGGAACGCCACATAGGAACAAACATACATACATACATACATAGACTGATAAACACATTACCCTCCTTCGGCAGTCGGGTAAAAATACATTAGGACAGCTTATGTACAAAGGCCAGCTTAAGACGACGACTGACGCCAACAAGCTTGAGGGAACAAAACGCGCACTCGTCACATCCGCGCTACTTACTACTTTAAAAAAATGACGTACAAGAAACTACAAAATTTTGTTTAGTAGTTTTTTGTACTGTCCGTATTATTCAATGACTTTAAAAACAAGCCTCAGATCAAAAAGTAGATAATGAAATTGTCTTTGAGATGGTGTCGATTTCATTAAAATATGCCCAGCGGTTTTGGTGCGATTGTCGTACTTTTGTCCGTTTTAGACATAACTCAAAGTTTCTTAGATCAAATTATTAAGAAAATGGTCTCATGTAACATATATTTTTTCCAAAAAATTACGACAAGCCGTTTAGACGTGATTCTCATTTTAAAATCAGCTACTCAGGGGAGTCTGCCCCTTAACCCATAATTGGGTTCCCTAACAGCAAACCTCAGTTGCAACAATTGATCAGAAGCTAAAGAAAAATATGAAGAATAAGGTAGGATGATGAAAAATGTATTGCCAATAATAATTTGGAGGGTAGTAGGAACTACTGAAAAACTACCTGTTGGGAAATGTACCCAACACTTCGGCCGGCCGGAGCGCGCACACACATCTGCGTGACACACACGGCATCGGTGTGTGAGTGCGCAGTGCGGCGCCGACGCGGCGCGGCTCTGCGAACACGAACACTCGCTACCACGGACTCCACCGCACCAGTCGACACCTATTCCTAATCTCTCATTGTTTGTCCGGGACAGTTGAAATTTGTAATTATAACGGTATTAAACCATTCGCCTAAAGATACAGTCCACTCATTTCATCCACGAGCTAACACTACCAATATCAATTGTAAACAGATTCCTGTCAACGATATCGTGATAATGTAAGAAAGAGAAATAAATAAGACTGTCTTTAGATAACACGGTCAATGCTCTTTATAACACTTTGTTTTTATCGTATTCGTAATATTTAACGAAACAAAGTTCGTTCAATATTTGTTTTTTTTTTTGATAATTTCGTTTGTGTGTCTCTCGCTAAATCTATACATCTATACAAATAAATAAAATTGAAGTGTATGTATGTAATATCAAAATAACAACGTTTTATTGAATGCACGTGAAAGTATATACGGTACTAACGACAAATAAGCAATTGTTAAGATTTTTGTCTGTCTGTCTGTCTGTTTGTTCCGGGTAATGTCCGAAACGGCTGGACCAATTTTGACGGGACTTTCACTGGTAGATAGCTGATGTAATAACGAGTAACATAGGCTACGTTTTATCACGAGAAAAATCATAGTTCCGGCGGGAAACTAAAAAAATAAAAATATTTTTTTTACGAGTTTGATGCGGACGAAGTCGCGGGCAACAGCTAGTATGAAATAAGATTTGTCGTAGTCTGAATACACTGATAAATTGAAGATAGAAGGACATGCCCGTCACAATTCCCAGCTATTAGAACTCCTGAAAGTTAGAATCAACACTGGTGACCATCAGAAAAGCGAACGCCAATGAAGTTCGACGAATACCGGACGACGAAGCGGACAGTCTTGTATTTCGTCAAAAAATAATCAGAAAGGAGCAGCGGAGAAATAAGGATTAAACATAACTTTCACTGCCCTTTATATCAAGCAGGAGACTGAACTAAGACAAGTAATTCTGATCTGCCATGTAAATTCGAAATCTATTCAATAAACCATTGTAATTCCATCCAATTCGATGAAGGAAAAAATCTTGAGGAACTGTCGTGAACGAACGAGTCCTAGAACCAAAAAATCGATGACATGTGACATCCACCAACCCGCAATGGTCTTGAGTGGTGGTTTACCACACCATTGCATCCCCTCTCACAGAGAGGAGGCCTGTGTCCCAGCAGTGGGAATATTAAAAAGACTGATTGGGGAGAGAAGCTAGGGCATACCCTAGCTCCTCTCCCCAATCAGCCTTTCACACCAAAACATATTTTGGTGGGAATCGCTGTTGGTGAGAACAGCATTACCTATAAAATGCCAAAAATACCTTCTTTTGTACTTGTGGCGGAGTACCGTATAAAGCAGAGCCCTAGCCAGTCCGAGTCATCCACGTCCCCATCGTCCTCCCTAAGACCTGCTGCAACCGCGCGTCCGCCACCCCAAGTTGCAGCTGAGCTAACAGATCGGATGCAGTGCAAAGAGCGAATATTCTGCGCCTTAAAACAGAATCGTCTCACTAGGATACCCGAAATAAAACCGAGCACATCCGAAGGCTCTAAGCCGGCAGCCCCGCTATCGGATTAAAGCACAGTGGACTTATCACCCGCTTGCCCGACAATAATTGATTCCTGAAACCGAAACAGATAGAAACCGGACCGATCTTTTACCGACGACTTTTGGAATGAATAAACGTACACGAATTGCTTATTGGAACGTACGCACGCTTAGCGATGACAGCCGACTAGCCCAAGCAGAAGCAGTAATGCTTTGCTAAAACCTTCAGATACTCGGTGTGGAGTGAGGAGAAACGGTTTTGGTGAGCTGAGAACGTCCGGGGGCTTGACTTTGCTGTATTCAGGTAAAGAAAGTGAGGAAGATGTGCGCGAGTATGGCGTGGGCTCCTCGTATATAATGCAGTTAGTTGCATTAGAAAGTTTCCAGTCCAAAATGCTATTCTTAGGAATAGCCTCTTGGACTGGAAACCGATCTCACACCAGATCATGTGTGCTCGTTTCAACTGAAGAGCCTGGAAGATCTCCATTATCCAGTGCTACGCCCCAACCAATGCATCAACAGAGGATACCAAGGACGACTTCTACAATACCCTCAACGCCACCCTTAGGAGCATAAACAAAGCAAGACATCGTCATCGTCATGGGGGACCTGAATGCAAAGGTTGGGACTGGGAGTGTTAACACTAACCGCGAGCGGCATATGGGTACACTGGGCAAGCATCTTCACCACGTGGTTTGACTTGCACAGTAGACGATTTATAGGTCTCTTTAGTGGCATGAGGTCTGAGTGCGGGAAGGGACCGAGTGTCATCGGGGCGGCGGACAGAGCGCGGGAGGCGCGTTATAGCCTCATCTTTCGTGGCACGAACTGTACTACTCGGTCAAAATAAGCATGCACCTGGCGCTGTCACGTCGCTTGGACGTTCGACTATCGATATTGGCGCACGAGACGAAGGCGGGGCGCCGCGCGGGTAGGCGGGTATGGGGTCGATGACAGTCTATGCGCACAGTTATATTGACCTTATTGTATAAAAAAAACCGGCCAAGTGCGAGTCGGAATCGCACACCGAGTGTTCCGTACAAACCTCAGCTGAAAGGTATTGAATTTCAATTTAATACCTCTACGCGTTCATGAGGAGAGGGGTAGTAAGTTTAAAATTATTAAAAATATTTTTATTATATGATGTAACAAAAAATTTACGTTTATCACAATTTTTCCTTTATCTGTGCTATAAGACGTTGCTTTGTACCAAATTTCAAGATTCTGAGTTCACGGGAAGTATCCTTTAGGTTTTGATTCCCTTGCGAGTGTCGAAAATTTGCGGCTTAAACGGCTGTATCTTATGATTGCGTAGGCTTAGAAATTTGATTTTTTCACAGCTTTAAGGGACAGTAGACTTGAGTATTTGATATTTCAGCTAGATACCACGCGTTCTTGAGAAAAAGGTTATTGACAGACAGACGGGCGGACGGACAACAAAGTGATCCTATAAGGGTTCTGTTATTTCCTTTCGAGGTACGCAACCCTAAAAAGCTAGTAAAGACTATAAAAAGACTTACAACTATCATTTCCATCAGTAGTATCAGTAGGTTCGGCTCCTCGCAGCGCAAACGAAACGGCATCCTGTCGGTTTCTGAACGTCTTGAATCTCGCGCACTTGTATCTCCGGACCAGCTCCATAGCCTCGGTCTTGGTCTTGTAAACGTGTAGCGCTTCTAGAAAACAAAAGAAAAACGTTGATGAACGAGAAAAAGCGTGGTATAAGGCTATGGCACAAAGTACGTAAGCGCCGGCAATCGGTTAAAGCATATTGACTCCTATCACCACAACGTAACGCACACACGTCAATCCAGATAAAACATCGCGCATTCAAAATTCGAATTTTCGAATACGGTCGTGTTTGTTTCTGGTTAGAAATCTGTGCCTTACAGTGTGGAGATAGGGGTCAATTTGCCCTATGAAGAGATAGCCTTCGCCATTTTGCATTGGTTGACAATGCGTAGACGCTGGGCTCACGTGACGCAGGCGTGAATTTATAAAGAACACGCCGCGTTAGCGCAGCGTATACGTTCGACAAACGCGATTAGTGCGTTGCGTTCCGTCGTCGCAAAGGATCAACGCATTGTACACACCTGTGTTGCGTCAACGAACGACGTCGCACCGCAAGAGGGCGCAACGTTTCGGATTCGACAATGGATGGAACAACGAAAACTACAAAGTGAAAAATAACTTTACTTTTGGAAGTCGGTATCCATAACGCAAAAAAATGGTACCTACCAAAGACACCGACATCACTTCCTAGTTTTCACTTTCACTTCGTAGTTTTCTTGTTTGGAAGTCGGTAGTATTTTTTTGCAAAAAGGTTTATTATAATACGATAAAGCTATTCACAACTAGCTTTTTTCTGTTGATAGTCTATTAAAAATCCCTGGAGAGAAGCACAGCATAGAAGCCTCAATTATTGATTTTATAATATTACTGGCTGACCCGGCAAACTTTGTATTGCCATAAAACACCAAAAAATCACCCTACCTACCCAACCCTACCTTACCTACCCTACCTACCCAACCCTACCTTACCTACCCTAACTACCCTACCCTACCTACCCTACCCTACCTACCCTACCCTACCTACCCTACCCTACCTACCCTACCCTACCTACCCTACCCTACCTACCCTACCTATGCAGGTAAGGTACGTATGTAGGTAGGGAAGGTAATTTTTTTTTCTATTTTTTTTATTCATAAGAACCTTCTGCTAACAATAACAAACATAACAAAAAAAGAATAAGCGAAATCGGTCCAGCCGTTCACGCGTGATGCCGTGACCAAGGGAAATAGGGATTCATTTTTATATACATAGATAGCGCACTAGGCGTAACTGCGCGTCAGCGGAGCGCGGCGCGACAAAATATATTTTATATGAAATTGTATGAGATAAAGTGTCGCGTAGCGCAGTTCCGCTACCGCGTAGTGCGGTTTATCTCACACAATTTCAAACAAAGTATATTTGATCGTGTCGCGTCGCGTCGCTCGCGCTCCGCTGAGGCGCTGACGCTTAGTGCGGAGCATGAAATGTTTTCATGTTTTTTTATCTAGCGTAATAATTATACTTTCGAATGAGTCATACGAATGACATGATCGATAGAAAGGTGCCTATGACAGTGCATAGAAAAGTTAACTGTTGATATAATAGGAGACATGGATGAGTGATTAATTCATTATAAATTTGAAGTGTGTACCTGTCTGTGGCATCACAACTCCTAAACCGATGAACCGATTTTGATTTAGTTCTTTTTGTTTGAAAGGTGACATTATCGAGTGTTCTTAGCTATGTTTGATGAAAATCGGTTCTGCCTTTCAAAAGTTATGGGCGTTTTACTGTTTGAATCGGCGTATTTTTTATTTTTGTTTTTTTTTTAAATAATATAAATATAAAATAGATGAAAACAATAATTTGCAAAGATAATAATATAAAAATAGGAAGTTGACAACAACCCTATTGCCCCACATTAAGCTATCTTATTGATAGTGATGTAGATAAGATTGATAAGAGTGTAGAGTAAACAATAGAAGGCTTATGCTATGAAACAAGTAATTCAATCAGGGTTTACAATGGGAAGGCTACAGACTAATGAGGACTTATTAGAGTTATAGGAGACACCGAAAGAAATGCCTTAGGGCTCTTTCAATTTAGAAGTTGGTACGGGACTGCTGTGGTGCGTTTGTCACAATGTGCACAACCGGTTGATTTTTCCATATAATTTATACACCAAGAACGCGGTGCGGCGCTGGTGCCGCGCACCGTGTGTGCATAAATTCTATCACCGTGTGTGCATAAGTTATGCACTGTATGACAAACGTACCGCAGCAGTCCTACACAAAACCACTAAATTAAAAGCTCTTAGAGTTAAAGGAGACACCGAAAGATAGCCTGTCCTAAGGACTCCAATTATAAAAGTTTATTATCAGTTTCTTAATGGATGCAAGCTTACATTAAGTATGTAAGCTTGTATGTAGCTTGTTTGTGGGTAGACCTACAGTGGGATGGCTTGTGAGCACTAGAGACGATGAGTCAAGAAGTCAAAGAACAAAATTTAAATATTAGAAGCGGGATATTTACCATGTTTACTGTTTGTCGCGAGTTTCCGATATTTCGGTGCTGTTGCAAGCACCATGATCACGGATAAACAAAAAAAAACACAAATGGTAAATATCCCGCTTCTATTGTTAATGTTAGTTTTAGTGACTATGACAGTTTAAAAACTTATATCTGTTTAGTTTTTGATGACTAACTACATACCAATTTTTTTTCTCACATGTACTCTAGTTATTTCAGTTCTCTCATGAGTATACTCTTAAAAGCATGGTATACTGAACTAAAATAATAACATTTGTTTGTAATTCAGAAGAACAACAAGTGTGTATTGTAGAAACCTTAAAGCTAGCATGGGTAACAAGCATTGTCGTTTGCTCTGAGCTAAGACGCAGAGAAAAAATAAAAAATCTGGCCAAGTGCGAGTGGGACTTGTGCACGAAGGGTTCCGCACCATTATCACAAAAAAAGGCAAAAAAATCACGTTTGTTGTATGGGAGCCCCACTTAAATATTTATTTTATTCTGTTTGTAGTATTTGTTGTTATAGCGGCAACAGAAATACACATCTGTGAAAATTTCAACTGTCTAGCTATCACGGTTCATGAGATACAGCCTGGTAACAGACCGACAGACGGACCGCGGAGTCTCAATAATAGGGTCCTGTTTTTACACTTTGGGTACGGAACCCTAAAAGAACACAAAGTTTTACTCATTACAGTTTCATATGCATTGTATGATGATTCAGTATCTATAAGTTATGCACAAAGAATTTTTAAGACAAACTTCCTAGACGTATTGTTTAATTTTAATGACATTGTGTATATGAAATTGTTTGTGTATTGAATAAAATTGCATTCTACAAAAAATGCTTATATTTAAAAAAACTACATTATTGTTTTTTTGTTTGGGGCTTTAAACAGCTGTTGCTGCATTTTTTGTCTACAAAAAGGTACTTAAATTTAAAGACGTTATTTATATTAAAAAATTTGCATCCACCAACCCGCTCTCATAGAGAGGAGGCCTATGTGTGTGTGCAGTGGAAACATTATAAGGCTGATGATGAATTTATATTCAAGGGACACCTATGACCTAAAGTTCTGTGACTGAACAAAGCTTTGACTGTAGCTTGTGCTCATGAAACAAAAGATTTCATGATTATTGTTAGAATAATATTGTTAATAAATACCTTCATCAGGTCCTTTTTTAATTTCACTCGGTATGTAAACTCCATAGTAGGTGATCGGTGGTTCCACAGACGTCGGGCTTTCGGGCGAATTGCTCTTCTTGCTCAATGTATCCAGTCGCAGCAATCTACTGAATAGACCACCGATAGCACCATCTCTTTTCTCTGTTGGAGACAATGATATCTCTTCTTTCATACCCCCAATGTCCTTGTTACACTCCGGAATAATCACAGCCTTCGACATTTCGTCTTCTGAAAATCGTAAACATTTTACTGTTTTGTTTGTGACGCAAAACGCAGCCAGCGAACAGTTTATTTTTACAACAATCCTATTATCTAAGGCAGCTCACCTTAACGACAAGACTTGTCATAAAAACATACTCGTAAGTTTACTATCAGATAATATTACGCTACTTCAGCGCATTTTGTTTTTTACAAAGTTTTGAATCACATCAAATAAATTCGGGCGTTTTTTGAAACACAAAATTGAAATGCGTTGAGAGAACGGTGGATGACGTTTTGACAGATTTCTTTCACTAGTGCTGACCTTTGTTTTGATAAATATTTCCTTTGTTAGTAAACTATCAAAAAATGAGAAATTTCAACTTAGCGATTGCCCGTGTTTTAAGAAAAGCCTGATATTTTTTTAAATTTGATTTCTAAATTTAGTTCAATCAAACATACAAACTAAAAAAACAAATGCACTATTCTTTTTCCATACCTTCTTGACGTATTTATAAGATAGTAATCTTTGTTCATGACTTAGTTAAAGTACCTATAGATTAAGCCTTAAAATGAGCTTGATTGATAGAGCGAGATGGCTAATTGGCAGCTCCATGTAAATAATAAGGACATAAGATTATTTTTTGTCTTTGTCACCGTGGCCGGTTTCTGTTGTTTGTCAAACTCTAATTATAATGGCAGGTTTGACAAACAAACTCGGTTTTGTTTGATTTTCTGTGATTTCATGGTATTATGTGTTAATTGAGACAAGGAATTTGGGTTATTTATAGATAATAAGTGTCAGTGCGATGGTGGGTTGTAGTGTTCTTGTTCTTGTTGTAACACCAGAACTAAGTATTGCTGTCTCATGTGCGGCCACGCCAGGGCTTAATCTATAGGTACTTTATCTAAGATAAAAACCTTAAAAAACTAAAGTCACTAGTCAGTGCTTGTGAGTATCTCTACAAACCACAGAGTATATAAAACCGGAAAATAGTGGTTGGATATTCTCAAATATCTTATTGACCAAAATTTTTTTTTTATCTTAATATATATATTTCTTGTGTGCGTGTGTATGTGACTGAACTCCTCCTAAACGACTGGACCGATTTTGATGAAATTTTTTGTGTGTGTTCGTGGAGATTTGAGAATGGTTTAGATTTACAAAAAAAAAAAAAAAAAATGGAAAATTAGGGTAGGGTAGGTAGGGTAGGGTAGGTAGGGTAGGGTAGGTAGGGTAGGGTAGGTAGGGTAGGGTAGGTAGGGTAGGGTAGGTAGGGTAGGGTAGGTAGGGTAGGGTAGGTAGGGTAGGGTAGGTAGGGTAGGGTAGGTAGGGTAGGGTAGGTAGGGTAGGTAGGGTAGGGTAGGTAGGGTAGGGTATGTAGGGTAGGGTAGGTAGGGTAGGGTAGGTAGGGTAGAGTAGGTAGGGTAGGGTAGGTAGGGTAGGGTAGGTAGGGTAGGGTAGGTAGGGTAGGGTAGGTAGGGTAGGGTAGGTAGGGTAGGGTAGGTAGGGTAGGGTAGGTAGGGTAGGGTAGGTAGGGTAGGGTAGGTAGGGTAGGGTAGGTAGGGTAGGGTAGGTAGGGTAGGGTAGGTAGGGTAGGGTAGGTAGGGTAGGGTAGGTAGGGTAGGGTAGGTAGGGTAGGGTAGGTAGGGTAGGGTAGGTAGGGTAGGGTAGGTAGGGTAGGGTAGGTAGGGTAGGGTAGGTAGGGTAGGGTAGGTAGGGTAGGGTAGGTAGGGTAGGGTAGGTAGGGTAGGGTAGGTAGGGTAGGGTAGGTAGGGTAAGTAGGGTAGGTAGGGTAGGGTAGGGTAGGTAGGGTAGGGTAGGGTAGGTAGGGTAGGGTAGGGTAGGGTAGGTAGGGTAGGTAGGGTAGGGTAGGGTAGGTAGGGTAGATGCATATTAGGTGTTTTTATGGCAAAACAAAGTTTGCCGGGTCAGCTAGTAATATATAAATATGTTAAATTAAATATAAAAACGAATTTCAATTTTTCAGTACAAATTACCCAGTATATAATAGTAATCTTTGGTACAAATCGACAATTTCATACTTTAACCCCCATACAGTGAAAGTTTGAATATTTAAATTACTCAATCTCGCTGCCAGAACGGCTGCACGGATCGGGAAGAAATTTGGCACAAGTATAGGGCTTATTACACTACACGGTATTCAGCGCCCTAAACCCTAATGCAGGATAGTGTAATAATAGTTAGGTAGTTAGGGTTCTCATAATATCGACCTTATTGCTTCGGAATGATTTAGGGACCCGGTATTCAGGGCCCTGAATATCGTGTAGTGTAATAAGCCCTTTAATCTGTGCCAATTTATTACATAATTTGGAAATACGTAGTATCTCTAAGTAGTCTGTGATTTGGAATAACAAAGCACCTTTGATGCTACTTTTCATCCCGGTTTACTCCCTTGAGCTACGAAACACCTAATAATGTGTGAATAAGAAAAATAAATTAGCTATGACTAATGAATTACTTGGGACTTGGGATACTGGCTGGTCTGACTTAGGAAAAGGGTACCGTATCCAGTCTGTTGTCTTCTGCCTATCCCCAAAGAGGCGTGATGTTATGTAAATCTATCACCATTCATTCACCAAGCCCAATTTAGCAATTGGTAATTGTTACATTAATTTACACCTTTACATGCGGTTAGGCAGAACCACATCCCACAAGTTATGATCCATCATCCTATTATACTCCTTTTGCTTCTTCTAAAGACAGGCCTAATGCCAGTAGTATAGGATAATGCCACTTGATGTGCCCATAGTTTATATCCTTTTAAATGACATCTATGGAGGCAGAATATTATATTTGAAGTTAAGGACACTACCTTACCTTTCTGGCCCAGTCGACCATGCATTGCAATATGCAACCTCACCCCGATTTCTGAATCAAGCATTTGTGAAACTCTAGCCTGAAAACCTGAACAAATTTTTGACACTTTCTTAACTCAAAATACTTAATTCAGAAATTGGAGGATAGAGTTTTAAACCCACAGCTACCAGTGCAATGCCAGTTTGGGATACAGAGGAGACCACGGAGTACCTTTTATATGGAGCAGATTATCCCCTTGAGTGCCTAAAACGTGGATCCACGCGAGACGCAATGGCTTTTTAATTGTTACAGTGGTTACGGCATAATTACAGTTAATATTATACTAAAATAATAAAAAAACATAAAACATCCTTCCCCTTTCCTTTTTCCTTTTTTTAACACATCAAAAAAAGGAGGAGGTTGTCAATTCGTCGGCATCGTTCATGTTATTTTTTTATGTATGTTCCCCGATTACTAAAATACGCCTGGACCGATTTGGAAAATTCTTCTTTTGTTTAAAAGGGTATACTTCCCAGTTGGTCCCATAGTCATCAGGGCAGTATTTGATGATGGGATCTAGGAGAAATCGAGGGATCTCAAATATTATAGGCATACTTATAGCGATTTTGTTATTTTCATCAACAATGCAATCATTTGCACTCAGATAGTATCATTTGGTGAAGTGGAACTGGTGAAGAAGTCCACAGATTGCCAATAGAACTCCATAATGCTAAGTATGTCATGGGGTATAAGATATCTCGAATAGTTAACGACTATGATGAAGCAAATACTTATAAATAAATACTACTGATGAAAATGGTATCATCAAACTGATCTGATGATGAAGCCGGCAGGTAGGCACTGGAACTCCAAAATAAAACAATGTATCCTAGTCATCATACATGACTAGGATACATTGTTTTATTAATTTATATATACATTGGCTTATTGGAATCGTCATGAGATGTACTTTGGCTATATATGATTTTTATGGCAATTGGAGGTACCTAACAAAACTAAAAAGAGATAATTAAAAAACCTTACAAAAAAACAGACTTCCAAAAAAAAAACTACTTGAAAAACTTCGGAAAAGAAAGTAATTTTTCGCTTTGCAGTTTTTTTTTTGGAAGTCGGTTTGTTTTTTTGTTAATAGTTTACTCTGTAGAGTGAAATTTTAATAAGGAAAAGTTAGTAATAATAAAAAACAACCGTAAAGTTTACAAAAAGTTTATTCAGACAATTTCTTTTTCTTCTTCCTTTTCTTATTTTTGCTTGGAGTGTTAGCTACTAGAGGAATAGAATCCAAAGACTTTTGTATGGCCATCGCATATAGATTATTGTTGATAGCTTTCAGCTTATCAAGCTCAGCCTGTATTCCTTCTTGTTTTAACTTGAATTCATTCTCCATCTCTTTTGAAGTTAGATTGTCTTCAATTTCTCCATGTGGCTCAGGCCAGAAACTAATTTTAGCTTTCATAAGCACTTCCATTTCCGTAAATTCCTCTGCATCTTTTTCTAAAGTCCTTTCTAAACTGTGTAGAATGATGCTCGGTGAAAATTCTTGTTTGTAAATTGCAGGGTAGTTCACCGTAAAGAAAGCATTTGTTATAGGTCCTTTGTGTCTTATTACCCTCACTGGCTGTTTACTGGGAATATGCCACAAGATCACTTGCTCATCACTGGAACCTGACATTAGGGTTTCACCATCCAGAGACACAGATAAGCAGGTCACAGCTTTCGTATGAGAAGAGAAAGTAGGACAGTTCACCTCCGTGTTAACCAACACATTTCTATTTCTTGGCGGGTTGGTAAGACTAAATTGGTGAATTTTTCCTTCGGTTGTTCCAACAAATATATTCAGTTCTAATACATCCATGGCGATAGCGGCAAGAGGAACATCAAATACAAAATTTAGTAACAGTTCTCCAGATGATAAATCATAAATTTTGCAAGTCCTGTCGCTGGATACAGTACACAGGCGACCGTGCATCCCAGTCTTACTTATGCAAAAATCAGTAATGGGCAAAGTATGGTTGGAGAATATGTACACTGGATCATGCTGGCCTGCTGATGTTTGTGACACTAGGTCCACTTCAGGGTGAGCAGATACCGTGGCTAGTGACCAAACCATAATTATACCATCCTCAGATGCTGATATAAAATAGCGGCCATCTGGTGTGAATTTTAACATCACTACCTTTTGATAGTGTTTACTTAGGATTGTAAGGAGATTTCCAGAAGCTGTTTGCCATAAATATATCTTTTCTTCAATGCCTGCTACTAAGAAAGTTCCATCGCGTGAAACAGCGAAGGCCGTTGCTTTACCTGGCAAAATAAACCGCATGCCTTGGACCGTTTGATAAGAATTCACAGGCCACACGTGTAATACTGGCTTTGTCTTTTCCACAGCTGCTACATAATCATTGCCGACGAATGTAAGAGTTCTATTTTCCGCGGTTCCACCACCTTTGTAAGTCATCAAGCAGGTGCCGGTATGAGGGTCCCACACAGCGTTTGTCCATAATGTGTTATTAGAATCACTTGTAACCAAAACCTCTAACAACGTAGCCATTGTATTTACTATTTATTTCTTGTATTACTAGATTTTTGCCATTTGGGGTTAAATAAAAGGTTTACTGTGTGTGAAAATCACATGTGGAATCCCGACGAACCATTTAAGTGACACTCGTGACAGTGTGACAGTGACAACTTAATTTTTTTAATTTTCTGACAGCCAATTTGCATACCAACTCATGTGCATTTGTACAGCAAAAGATTTTAATTGTAAAATTTGTAAAAATATACATACAAATACAAACACACGTTTTTTACCCGAAGTCTTTAAATTAAACTGTACATTATATTAATTTAGTATAGTTTGAACATTATAATTAAATTATTAAAGTCATCACAAATGCAGAAAAATAAAATGAGCAATTGCGCCTGAGCTAGGCCGAGCCTGTATTTCAGGACGCAGTACACTTTCTGGACATTATGAACAATAAAACAGTGGTTACGTTTACATAATATAACTTCAAAGCAAAATAACATTTTAAAACAGAGTGAGTGTTGTGTGGTGTGCTTGTGTTGAGAGCATTTGAGTGAGTGTCGTGTGGTGTGCTTGTGTGGAGAGTATTGCGTGTTTGGGGTGTTTAATAGTTTGTCCATGGGAATAGGCAAAACCGCAAAAAGTACAGAACCCTAAACTACTAGCATTGCATTATACTTCCATGTTGTTGAAATAAAAATTAGTGTCCGAAATTTTTTTTATTGAGACAATCCCACCTCCTGAAAGCCAGAAACAGTGGCGACCACCAGAAAATAAAATGTTTAAATGATTTGTTTGGCCCAGTATTCAGCCACGGCAACACCCCTCGCCGAAGCAGCCATAAGGTCCTCACATGTACAGTTTACAGGGCATGCAGGATAGGACGAACTGTGGGCTATAGTAAAGCGGCTATGAGCGGCTTATTTATAAGCGACTCAGAGACTTTTCTTAACGAAAGAGCCTAATTCCTAATGAGCAATTCGGCTTTCGTTCCGAACACTCATGTGTCCAACAAGTTCACCGTATCGTTGAACATACCAGGTGGTGGGTTCCAGCGTGGTCATATGACGGGTGCCTTGTTCTTCGACATAGCGAAAGCGTTCGATAAAGTTTGGCACAAAGGCTTAATTTTTATAAGCTATATACACTCGTACCAGACCGTCTCGTGCTCATCTTACGAGATTGGATGTTGTATCGAACCTTCCGCAATCGAGTCGAGAGCGAACCCTCCACCCCTCATCCCATACGAGCTAGAGTCCCTCAAGGCTCAGCTCAGTATTATCACCATTAAAATTCGCACTGTACCCCAGTGATATCCCTTAAAGTAAATCGACCCAGTTGGCACTATTCACCGACGACAGGGCCCTCTATTACCTACACCAGCCGTGTACCCAATGCCATCTCCCGTAAACTCCAAAGAGTTGTAAACACTTTGGGCAACTGGTTTAGACTCTCGAGAATAGAAGTCAATCCAGACAAGAGTAAGGCTTTCCTTTTCTCGAGGCCTGACCGAAAATATAATAATAGATTTAAAAACCTTCTCCCCCCAAAACCCATCACTATGTAGGTACGGTCAGCCGATCCCTTGGGAGGAGCAAGCCAAATACCTATGTGTTAGTCTAGATTACTACCTCATCTTCGCCAAGCACATTAAAGGTCTATCCACACATATCAGGGTCGTGCCAGAGACGTGGACGGACCGTGCCCCTTCAGGGGCTCAAAAAAATATCGGTGGGTACATTTTATATGAACTCGTTCACACACGTCCGTGCAAGGTCTGTCCACGTTCCGTGCACGTCCCGGGCACGGCCCTGATATGTGTGGATAGACCTTAAAGCGGCGCGCTAGCGAGCCACCTTCGCTATGGGCAGACTTCACGAGAATGGTGAACGTGCGCAGTGGTTTGTCACTTAGGTGCAAGCTACGCATGTTCACAGCGTTCATCCGTCCCATCATTACCTATGCTTGCGCTGTCTTCGCACACCCCGTCACATACATAGGTTACAGGTGATCCAAAACCGATTTCTCCGAAAAATCACGGGTGCCCCCTGGATTGTCTGAAATCAGGAACTCCACATAGACCTAAGAATACCTACGATTCAGCAGTTCATGAAACGCCTTTCGAAACGATTCTTTGACACTGCGGGCAAACATAGTAACCCTTTAATTAAAGAGGCCACCCGCTACGAACCCTCCAAAATCGCCCGAGTTTGCCGACCGAGGCCCACTCTCAGTACCCCGATGACGCCGCCACCCTACTCCAAGAGACTCATAGGGAAACTAGCACAATTCGTAAACACAAACCGAACCGAAATCTTTCCGTCCTCGCCGCCGAGGCCCGCCGTGAAGCCCCTGTAATACCCGCCCCGATTTAGTTCAAAACAGTCTGCGAAATGCTGAACAAATTCAAAACAGACAAAGTCGAGTTTCTTGTCAGTTCTTCTCCACAGTAGGTACTTTCCGAACTGATGGTAGAATTAATAATAGTCAAGATCCAGCCGTCTTTCCCCTTGCTGTCCCTTCCATCGACGCCCTGAGCCGAAGTTCGTATCCCACAGTGGGTAGCCCTCAGCGTGGTCGCTTAGGTTTAGAACTTAATGCCCTGGCTGGAGGCTTAGATTAGTCTCTACAGGATAGTCCGGTTAAGCAGTAGCCAATCACTTTGATTGAATATGAGAAGCCAATAAAAAAAAACAAAATAAAAGTTTGTTTACCGACTGTCATTCGAATAAGCAACATGTGTTTCATTCTACCGAAGACCTCTCCAGAAGTTCCACTCAGTGTCCAGAGACCATTTAGTGGTGTAAATATTGAACAGTACTGGAGTCAACTACCTTGAGACAGCCCATTCTTTTGAACTCTCCATCTACTCTTATCATCCAGGAGGCTAACTTGGAATCGACAGTTACTGAGGAGTTCTCTGAGAGTTGGAGAGACCGCGACGTTATCTGAACGACGCACGACAATTCAGAAATACTGAATTGCGGCCGAAGGTTTCGGCCTTGATTTTTTAACCGAAACTGACCGAAACCGAACCTTCGGACGGCCCACAGATTACTGATATGTAGCCGGCCACTAAATAAAAAAACTGGCCAAGTGCGAGTCGGACTAGCGCACGTAGGGTTCCGTACCATTATCGCAATAAACGGCAAAAAAGTCACGTTTGTTGTATGGGAGCCCCACTTAAATATATATTTTATAATTCTGTTTTTAGTATTTTATAGCGGCAACAGAAACACATCATCTGTGAAAATTTCAACTGTTTAACTATCACGGTTCATGAGATACAGCCTGGTGACAGACAGACGGACAGTGGAGTCTTACGTTTTTACCCTTTGGGTACGGAACCCTTAAAAATGTTTATGCAAAATATTACATATATACTCGTGACTAGCCCCGGTTTCGCTCGTGAGTGCTCGTGACAAATTATACACAAGAACGGAAAATCCCTGTTCGTTTCTCACTTTTTTTATTGATGAAAACCGCATGAAAATCCGTTCAGTAGCTATTGAGTATATCGCGCACAGACGTGGCGGCGGCGGGGGACTTTAAAATATTTAGTGATAGTGATAGACGTTGATAATATATTTTTTCTGTTACCTGGTAACAAAATGTAAAGTTGTTTTTTTTTTTCAAAATAAGCAAATTACTTGAAATTACTTTTGGATAAGTATCCGATTACAAAGGATATACAATGTCTCTGGCCAAGCCGGTTTAAAAACCGTAACAAAATTGTAACCAATAGCCCAACAGTACCAAACCTGTGTGCTTTATTTTGATTGGTTAAACACCATTGAACATACAAGTGACAAGTAACTCGTTCATGAACTTTGAAGTTTCATACGAGTAAAGTGTGTGATTAGTGAAAATTCCTTGGAAGCACAAGCCGTAAAATGTTTAAGAAGTAAGTAGAATTCTTGGTTTTTACTAAGTTTTGTTTATAATTAATTGGATGACCTATGAAAATTATTTTTCGTTTCGTTTAAGAGGTTAGAATTTCATTCATTCAGAAACGTCAAAATGGTTGAGTCCGTTGTATTATTGACGTATTGTGTGGCCGGCCAATCAGGATTTAGAATGTATTATTGTAGTGATGTCCGCTATCATAGGAATTCATCGATTTATACGGTTATTTATTTTAAATCGATTAAACGAATAAAATACGAGTACATTGAAGAGCCAGGGAAGATCTCCGCCTAGAGCTGTTAAATATAAGGTAAAGAAAAACTGCAGAGGAAACTGATAAATGGAATTTCTACTATGTAATAACATAGATGAATCGGTGCTATCCGGTGATGGCAAAATGCGGTAATAAGTTATTCATTCGTTATTATTTGTACAATTTATATTACTTGGAAACTTTAAATAATATAATAATACGCATTCTACACAATCGGAACAACCGCCTTACCAAGGTGCCCTTGGTTGGGGCACCATCATAAAAAAGATTATGTAAACGGTGGTTGGCTAACCAAATTGGGTTGTTAGGTCAACCCAATTTGGTCAGCCAACAACCTTGGTTGGGAGGTATGTCATTGCCAACCAAATATTTGATTCGACACCTTGGTCGGGTGGTTGTTCCAACTGTGTAGAATGGGTTCAACTCGCAGCTTTTGCCCATATAACTACAGAAAACCGCATTCTACGAAAACTTGAAACTATTAATAAACGTAGCAAGAATAGTTTTGAAGCGATTGATAATATAACTCGATTCAAAAATTTAAACTTTACGGTTTTGTTCAATTTTGTACCATCACTACAGAAGTTGTGACGTTTGCAATGAAAGAGCGAAATGCCCGAAATGCTCATGTGTTAGTAAGAGATGGGTAGATTCCGTTTCGTTAAAAATGGTTGAATGACACGAAAACTTCGTTCATTAGTTCAGCATCAGTTCTGTGCAGCTGATTGTTCTGTGCGTTAGTGATTTTTCGACGATTTATAGAACGCTTGAAATTTATGTGATCATTTAGTCGAACAGTTATATTTTGATCAACACATCCTTGCTGGGAACGTTTCGAAACAAAGGGTGTGGATACATCTTGTGCATCGTGCATATTTTCCATGACGTAACTGGATTTCTAACGAATAACTGTCTGTGTGCGACTAACAAAGGTCGTGGCGACTAATGGTTGCCGTTTTTATGTGTTCGGGTGAACTTTGACGGCGCGATGTGGGAATCTGATTCTGATACGGGGTCCCGCAGCGCGTCTTCGGACGGGCTGCGGAGACGCCAAGGATGGGATCCCGAAGGAGAGAGTTTGGCCTCCCAGATGGATGAGCTCGACGAAGTTCTAGCAGAGGAAGAAGATGGATGTCCTTTGCCGTCTACGCCTGAAGACCAACATCTCCTCGACGCTGAGATGGCGGAAGTGTTGAAAGCGGGCGTGCTCTCTGACGAGATCGACCTGGGTGCGCTGGCACACAACGCGGCGGAGCAAGCTGAAGAATTCGTGCGTAAAGTGTGGGAGGCGTCCTGGAACGTGTGCCACTTCCGCCACCTGCCGCGCTGGTTGCAAGACAACGATTACCTCCACAAAGGACACAGGCCTCCACTACCCTCATTCAGTGCTTGCTTCGCGTCTATATTCCGCATTCACACGGAGACTGGCAACATCTGGACTCACCTGCTCGGCTGCGTAGCCTTCATCGGTGTCGCGATCTACTTCCTGACGCGCCCCTCGATCGAGATACAGATGCAGGAGAAGATGATATTTGGAGTTTTCTTTATAGGTGCCATCGTGTGCCTTGGCTTCTCGTTTGCATACCACACCCTCTACTGCCATTCGGAGATGGTTGGGAAATTGTTTTCTAAGTTGGACTACTGTGGAATAGCCCTATTAATTATGGGCTCATTTGTTCCCTGGTTGTATTATAGTTTCTACTGTCATTACAGACCGAAAATAATTTACTTATCTGTAGTGATTGTTTTAGGAATATTGTCAATAATAGTGTCACTTTGGGATAGGTTCTCAGAGCCTCGCTTGCGACCTCTTCGAGCAGGAGTGTTCATGGGTTTTGGTCTGTCAGGCATTGTGCCTGCAATCCACTATGGCATCACCGAAGGCTGGTTCAGTCAAGTTAGTAAAGCGTCACTGGGCTGGCTAGTTCTGATGGGCTTGTTGTACATATTAGGAGCCATGTTCTATGCCCTGAGGGTGCCAGAGCGCTGGTTCCCAGGGAAGTGTGACATCTGGTTCCAGTCCCACCAAATCTTCCACGTTCTTGTGATTGTAGCTGCGTTCGTGCACTACCACGGTATCAGTGAGCTGGCTTCGTACCGTGTGACAGTAGGGGAATGCTCCATGCCTCCATCATCAATTGCATTCTAGCCCCTCCCTTTACCAAATGTGATAGTAGACCATAGATAAATTTAAGTAGAAATACAAACATTCAATAGCTTCACTGTATATTTTTTAAACATATAAACTACGAATTTTTGTAAATTTAAAACAACATGGAAATATTATGCTGATAACAACTCTCAGATAATGGTATTGTTCATAATTAGTGAGGCTGAAAAAAATGGGGTCACATTGTGGGTAAAATGAGGTTACTAATTAATAAACATATGTCATAGTTACTTGTTTATTTATTTTAAAAATTAGGATTAGAGCATTAGAAGTTTATTGTTTTAGTACTGTCTAGTTATGCTATTTGCACCAAGGCCTGCACATTTGAAAAAAAAAACAACGCACTTTTAAAACATTTATTTCTTTTAAACAACAATTTTATTGAATCAAGCTGTGTTAAGATCAAATGTACTTAAAGTTCTGTTTATTTACCGTATTGTGTTTTGCACTAAATTTTAAGATCAGTGTTAAGTAGTCTAGACATAGTCTGGACCACATGTAAGCCCTTCACTGTTCTTCCATAATGTACATAACATTATACATTGTCACTGTCCCATAATTTTATCAAAAAGAAATAGGTACTTTAGAGATTATTCTTGTCTGCGAACTGTAGATGCTAGATCATTGAAACAAGCCTACATAAAAAAAACACATGTGCAATAATGAGATTGTATTGTCTCAATCTAGAGTATTTGATATTTCTTTGACTATTATTCTAAATAATAACTGTTCCTATCTGTGTCCATTTTCATTATTAACAATTTTATTTCAGATCAGTCAATAAACACTTGAGCACAGAATAAATAATAGTACAAGTACAGAAGAGTCACTTCGCGCAAAGATTTAGAGAAAGAGAGACTCTTGCTAGTAAGCAACAAAGTGCAATTCAGCTGGCATAAGCGCTTAGTGCCTAACGCGATATTCACCTAAACCTTGCCGCTCTCTTCTAACGCGTAACTCTGTTGCTGTCTGGCGCGGCGTGACGCGCTAGGGTTGTCGGCTTACCGCTGCTACTATAAAATTCATCATCTATCTACCTTGTTGTTGTACCTACTTAGGTAGGTACCTAAGTATTAGTATTCCGCATATCTATTCTTTTTTTAAGACACCCCAAGAACACATATTTTATAAAAAAAACACCATCTCATTATGCACCTACTACCGACAGTTACAGAGTATTTATATAATTATTTAAATACAACAAAATAGCTTATCTTTCAATATCTTTCGGAACAGTAAAAAAAATAATATCGATTCCTTGTTTTTGCCTTTATTTAGACACCCGTAAACACAACTGTATCTTTTATAGAATTCATTATAAGATCGTTTAGAAGTCATCGTTCTTTGCAAAAATCACATACAAATAATAACTCGGCTAGCGTGCGAGCGAGCCGAGCGGTAAGCGGCAACCTACTGCGATATTCCTTTTCACACGGAGCGCCGGCCGATCGTACCTAAACTGCGGAGTGAGACCCCCCTGACTTGAGTGTGTTGTTGTTCATAGAATCTCACTTTGTCATTAACATTTAATTTTATTAGACGCATTTTAGAAGCATTTTTCCCAGTTTTATAATCATTAGAAAGTTTAAGATAACTCCGATTTCTTCGCTGGTCCACAACAATTAAGCACAAATGAGTACATCATGGCAATTGAAAGATTTAAATTGAAATTAGAGGTAATTAACAATTAAAAATATTTTTTTAAATGGTGTACTTATAAGTGTATTGGTTCTTTGTAAGTTTTAAGTAACTGCAGTCTAACATTCCATCATAGTTTCAAAATAATGTTTAAATAATTTATTTTCTGATTGTTTTTTTTTATTATTATAAATGTTATTCTGGACATTTCATCAAACACATTTTCATTCAACTGTGGTCTGCATTAGGTTTATAAATAAAAATTAATTCAAAGTATATTCTAAATTGTTATAACTATAAGTTCATAAGTGTAAAGATTTTATGAGACAGAAAAATGTAATAAAAGGTTTTGTGATGTATATTGCAAATTGAGCTCTATTGTCTTGAAAAGTACATTTATATTGATATGTTGGATGGAAAAGCTTAAAAATAAAATTATGTAAGTAGAAATGTTGATATGATAATATAGAAAATCTCATAAAGATATCGTAAAGACAATGTCTTACAATATAAAATAAAATGTAAGTATCGATGTAATGCTGCTTTCTCTGAATGAAAAGATCCTATTTTGAAAATATATTCCGAGATCCAGTAATTGGCATATCAAAGAAATAAGTCGGAATTGGACTGAGGAAAAAGACAATATTTTCGCACCAAAAATGTTAATTTGTAATTGAAAGTCATGTCAATTTAACTTTGCTCTCTCGGAGCTCATAAATGACATTACTTTGATATCAGTATTTCCTTTTTGCTATGAGATTTAATTGTTTCTATTCCAACATTTTCTTATGTAGTCTAAACAGACCACAAAACGTTTTTCTGATCATAAGTTTGTGTTATTTATGTATCTTCTTTAGCATATATTTTGTTAAAAACATTTTTCTTGAATTGCAAAAATATGCTTTTACTGTTCTTGTGACATTTGTTGATTACTTGTTTTTGGTGGGATTAAAAATTATGCAATAAATATAAAAATTAAACCAGATATGTTTTTTTTATGTAACCACCTGCCATGGTTACGTTTTGTATGACGAGTATGTAACTGTGCTACCAAAAAGTTATATTTGTGTTTATCGAAACTTTTCTGACTTCGTGTGACGTCATGATAGGATTACTGCGGCGCGTACCAACATAATAGATACCTATGTCATGTTGAAAACGCTTGCGTCATAAGCAGGGGCTGCCAACAGTGCCAACTTTCGAGGCATATTATGAATGGACCTGGGAAAGAGAAAAAAACTGGCGCATTGCGATCCAGGGATGACGTTTCCGGGCTTTTTCTGTGGTTCTGCAGTTTGTAACTAAGAATCTGAGAGTAACACCTGACATAAGACAAAATAATTGTTATCAAATAGGTATTTCCACCTACTAATTATCTTATAATTTTAACATCATTATGAATGTTTCCAATAAATACATGTCAAATATTTTTTGGTAATACAAAGACTCAATTTACATTGACGCGGAATGGAATGGAAACTGAAACCGAAACTTTTGCAACTAAATTGTACATAGCATAATGAACTTTATGTGAAATTGTGTACAAACTAAATACGAGCCAGTAGCTACGGAAATTCTCGAGAATTGACGACGAGACGCGCGACCTCCTTTATTTTAGGCTGTGCGTTGCTATGTTAGTCGAGACTTTGCCTTTTATATATAGATAGATAGCCTATGTGTTATTTTGATGTACCTAGCTATATTTCTGTGAAGTTTCATCAAAATCCGTTTAGTAGTTTTTGCGTGAAAGAGTAACAAAAAGTTTCACGTTAACAAGTTAACAATATTATGGTACTTATATTAGCATTAACGTAAGGAACACTTTCCCTTAGATCACCTATCTATTCAAATGTTGCCTTGGCTTAAAAAGAGTCAGTGGCATTAGCAACCCTGGAAATGCAAAGCTTTAGGGCTTCATCGCGTGTCAACTCAGCAAATCTACCTCAGTAGATACATTTTACTTTTGCTTTGTCAGTATAAAATGACAAATTGGTCTAGGCTAGGCTGTCAGAATTTTTTTCGATTAGTTTTGCCCTCAGTCTGGGACTCTGGGCATTCAACAAATAACCGTGCAATTTTACTCATAAAGTAGGGTAGAACGTTCAGCGATAGTGTATCTAGCATTTTATTACTGACATAATTTTTGAAATCACTACCGGCCGATTTCACCAATTATATTAATCGCGATTAGTTCAACTAAACTCAGTTTACGCAAATACAGGGTTCTGATTGGTTGAGACCGTTGATAAATTACCAATCAGAACGCTGTATTTGTGTTAACTGAGTTCAGTTAAACTAATCGCGATTAGTATCATTGGTGAATTCGGCCCTAAGTAGTTTCGAGAGTTTTGGCGGGAACGTGATGGCGTCTATGTTGCTTCTCTGTTTTATTTCCTAAAATTGTGTTAAATTGAATATTAATAGTGTAAAAATGGTGGTTTTTTATTCTAATAACATTAGTGAACGAGCACGAGTTTGGACAAGTAAAACAGCGGTAGAACATGAGTTTGTACATGTTGTCGAAAAAATTCCGTAGAAGCTTCCAATAAAGTTACTGCCATTTTATTGGGGCCTAACTAGGACATTGGACTAAAATCTAAAGAAAAAAGAACCTCTTTCTAAACGTGATACTGGCTAAATGCACAAACCGTGCGAAGCCAAAACAAAAAATAAATAAAAAAATACTTATTAGTTTCGAAGATTACTTCCATCTAAACTTACAAACCACCCTTTTTTGTTATACCTATGTATTTACAATGAATAAGTGTACCAAAGATTTATCTACTAATAGATACCTACCTAATTAGGGTAAGTACCTACTAGTTTCGTTTTTAGTGGAGGTAGGTTTGCGTTGGTATTTTGATAGTCGAAATAGCAGACTGAAAAAGGTAGGTAACTATTTGTCTAAAGATGACAAACGTATACAGAAGTCTTCTACTGAAATAGACTCACGCACCAGTGGAATCGACATCCGGGCAGTTTATTTTAAGATTTCAGTAAGAGGTTTCTTTAAAACCTATGGGGAATACATAACCAAAAAGAAAACACGATTTTGATAAGTAACATCCCTTGCTACGTTAATTTATTTATTTAATTATGGCACTCCAACGACTTATTCACTAATACATTCTTAGGGGTACTGTAACAAATTAAACTTAAATCTAGAGTGAACTTGTCACTTACAGGTGTGCACAGCACTTACATATTTAAAATTTTATAATATTACATATATAGGCTAACATAGAGTACATACAGGCTAAAAAAAAAAAAAACTAAACTACATGACAACAAAACATAAAATTAAGAAAAAAAAAAGTTGTAGCTAAATCTATTTTGTTGTTGCTCTAAAGATTAACACAATCTATGACAAAATAAATAGTAATTAAGTAATACTATTAATAATAATGAAGATACAGATATATATATCAACTGCGGTCACTGTGAGCCAGTAACAATTGCTTGCGAAATTGCGATAGCTTGTTGGCGAAAATGTCAACGCTATTGGAACGTATATGGAGCTCATTGTACGTCCTCATCAACCTGTTCATTGGTGCCGAATGAATAATATGATGACAATATCTTTACACTATAGTAATTCACTCAATTTTGATTATTTTTTGCTATATCAAATTATATTGCCGAATGTTTTTAATTATTGTTGTACTAATTGCTGATCTTTTTAAATTATTGTATTCAACTGAACAATTTTGCATGCCATAAGGTAAAATGTGCCGGCAGCCGTATTGCGTAAGTGCGCAAAGAAGTTAAACTCTATCCAACCGACCAAATGGACCAATCACATGCGAGATGAATGACGCGATGTTTTTGTGTCGGCACATTATTAGCAATAAATGATGATTCTGATTCTGATTCTTACTCCCCAATATAATGGAGGTAGAAACAGCACCCCTTGTTTCCATCATTATCTTCATTTTAGACGAAAGGACTTCCACTTGCTGGACATACGCTGCCTCCTGCAAGCGTTACCACATGGACTGGTCCTGTGCGTGATGTGCGTCTCGTAATCAGCATTTCTCCCATCCTTGGTACCTATTCACACATCTTATAATTTAACCACAATCAATAATAGTATCTACAAGGTGTAACTTGCCCACCTAGCCATACCTTTCAGTATACCTACCTATAATGTGATTTTTTATTTCGTGGACTAAAGTTGACTAAACTGACATTTGGGGGGTTGTCACTTTATCGTTACATTAAAATAGTGTCGTACCCTAACTATCCTGAGTGATCGAAAGTTAATCGAAAATCGAAGTAGATCGAAAATTAAACTTTTTCACGGCATAAAAAAATATTTTTTTTAGAAACTAGCGGCCCATATTTGGTTTCTACTCATTTATGTCAGACTTAATTTTATCGATTGCATTTATTTTATTGTTGATTTCATATTTAACACAATAAATGTTCATGTACTATGTGTATGAATACTGTTATATTTAAATATATTACGTTTATATTCATAAAACATTTATTTACACCAATTAGTAAAAATAAATTCAGGAGTCATGTCACATCGATTCGATGAATCACTTATGATTGAGCCTTACCTACAACACTATGCTCCGCGCTTGCAACATTTAAAAAAATTAAGGTCAATAGCAGCTGTCAGTTTAGTCCACGAAATAAAAAATCACAGTATACCTAGTTCTATTATATCTTTCATTCAATACATCCACCTGTTCATAACCGATGGCTAGGTTAATTCATAAGCCTCATCATCATCATTTCAGCCGAAAGACTGTTGGTCATAGCTGGCCTCCCCTAAGCGTTGCCACACTAATCGGCCCTGTGTGTTTCGCTTCCACCGGAATCCCGCAGCCTTGACCAGGTCTCCGCTCCACCTAGAGGAATGCTTTCCAACGCTGCGTCTTCCAGTAGTTGGTCGCCACTCGAGAACTTTTCGGGCCCATTTTCCGCCCATTCTCCGTGAAATGTGCCCTGCCCGCTGCCACTTAAGTTTGTCAATTCTTCGGGCTATGTCTGTGACCTTGGTTCTCTTGTGGATGTCTTCATTTCTGATTCGATCACGCAAGGAAACTCCATTGCCTTTTGGGTGGCTTTAAGACTTCTGTTAAGGCCCATTGTTAAAGACCACGTCTCTGTCCCGTATGTAAGTAACTGGCAACACACACTGGTCATAGACTTTCGTCTTGAGACACTCGTAAGTTGGACGAGAAGATACCGCGCAACTCTGACTCGGCTGGGCAGCAATCTAACGAGTCTGGACCGTTTGTCCCAGGTAGACATAATCGTCCACAACTTCGAGTGTAGAGTCCCCGACCTTGATAGCTTGAGTGGGTGCAACATGGGCATTCAACATTATCTTGGTTTTGTCCAGGTTCATTTATAGCCTACCTTCCACCAAATTCATAAGCCTACCTTCTCTTAATTTAGATTTGTTAGATAATCAATTGTCTCATTGACCGACTGACTGTTTGGCGTTTAACACACATTCCTAATAGCATAATTACCAGCCTAAACATTATAAATCAAGGTCACAAGACAAAGTGGGGGTCTATAGTCACCATAATAATGTCCATAATCAATCTGCCAACTCACATGGGAAACATACACCTGCATCAATGACCTTCGCCTGCCCTCTAGCTTCTGTAAAACATTCTAGTCTTCGGTTCGATTGATTTCAGAAAGCCTACGTTATAATAAGCCATCGATCATGTAGCTCAAATAAAGAGTATGGTAAATTGTGATCTTTTCGTGGAATCCTGTTCCAATAACATTTTTTTCCTCCCAAAAAATATTACATAAGGTATTGATCTTCAGCTAATGCCTGAAACGTTTTGAGTTGGTAGTCAAATAACGCAGCTGCAGATGCTAAATAAAACACTTCTTGGTACAATTGATTGAGTTGATTGTATTGCAGATCAATTAAAAACTGGATTAATCAGCGCCATTTTGAAAACATTTAGGTACAAGTCCAGTCTATTAATTATCTTCAGTAAGTCTTTTACAACACAGTTTGTAACAGACTTACTGAAGTTGCAGATACGAATCAGTGCAAGATAACACGAAGTCATTATTTTGAATCTTAATTTTGAGGTCGCGTTAAGCCACCGGATAATAACTTCAAAGACGATCCGCGGCTGTTCGAATGATGAAGATTTTAAGTACAGAATATTTATAACTGTAATAGACAGTGAGAGTAAAAATTCTAAATTCTGATGGTCTGAAGAATATTCAGAAAGCCAAAAACTGTGGAAACGATCAAAGAGCCCATAAATACTGGTTAATAATGGTAATGGCCCATAATAATGGTTTGAAAAACTTATATCGCTTTTTTCAAAGTTTTTCCGTATTATGCTTCAACAAACCAACTGCGAAATATAATTGAGTGAAAGTAATTATGATGGTCTGAACCTGAACATTGATGAAAGTAATTATGATGGTCTGGAAATTGAGAAAGCCTAAAACAGAGCGGAAGAGATCGAAGAGTCTAGGTGTAGGTAGTACCCATACTTAGACAGGCATAAAATACTTCGCTATTTCAAAGGTTTTCTCCATATTTTTCCTTAACAGACCTAGCTGAAACCCTAAAGAATTTTATCGATCTATGGTGTCCTTGACACTGGCAGTTCCTAAGGTTAAGTGTGGGTGCGCCAAGGGCACGTGATTTAAGCGTTATTTGATATTTAGGTACCTTTGTTTATGGGCCCGAGCAGGGTCAATAGTGTCATTTGATTTACTATTAGGCACAAAGGCCGAAACATTTTGCAAATCGTTCATGCTTGAGAAAAAAGTGGACTGTCTGAAAGGTGGCTGCCATAGATATTATTTCTATGGTGGATGCCCTCCTCTAGATACTCGTATGTCTAGATAGACAGATTCTCAGCTGATGGCAGGGTAGATACCCAGTTGAGTGATTTATACGCTGAGACACAATCATGGTATTTGTTAGTTTAGATACTTAAATGATAAATCATTAACCGACTTTCCAAAAAGGGGCAGGTTCTATGTTTGTTTTGTGTATTAGTTCACCGATTTCTCCGTCAATTGTGGACCGATTTTGACTGGGTCCGTGGCTTATGCCCCCAGTGGTCTACGCACCCGTGGCCGACGCCCCCGATTCAATTAATTTAATATAAATATTTTTTTGTGCTTTTTCACTTAGTACACTAATGAGAAAAGTGTTTCACCATAATAAAGTATTTTTCCTTGCTAAACAAAATTTATCTATCTAATAGCAGAGAGAATAGATCGTCACTTAACCTTATCCTTACACACATTTTTCTCCGTAAAAAGCATTATATATTATGTACAAACATCCAAAAAATCAAAAAGACTTCATATAAAATGTTAGTGAATGTTGTTAATATACATTCCTGTGAGTAGACGAAAGAACAACACAAGAAATAATGATAAAATGATTGCCCATTTGACTGAACAGTATGAAAACAAAAAAATTACTATATATAATCATGTTTTTAGAACAAATCCGCCCATATGTGGCAATCAGTCCAAAAAGTAATTATTTAACTTACTTAGTGAAAGAGATGATTTTGCTAGTACTCGTATACTATTTTGAAGTTTTAATTTTTTAATTATAATTTTTATATTTGTTTATGTTTTTACACTTGATTATGTTTTTTCTTAGAAAATTTTAAAACATTTACATGTAAAAATAATGTTTATTATTTGATTTAAGCCTGATTATTTTGTTTTGTTATTGCTATTGAAACTAACTGTTATAATTAGTTAAAATTATTCTCATTTGTTTATAGTTTCATTGTTAGATAGTTTTATGTTTCATGTTTCATAGTATAGATTACGTTTAATTATTATTGTTACAAAGATAAAAAGAACATTTTATTATGTAAAAAGTTAGTTGCTCTGCAGTAATTTTTAAGATTGACTATTTAAAATCACCATCTTATTTTCACCATTTATTGAGATAAATAAATAAATATTGAAAAATAACTAAGACTTAAATTTTTCAAAAGATACAAACAATATAATAGCATTTCTTTGTTATAAATATAATTATGATTTAATATTATACATATACTTACAATCAATATACATTTATTATTTTTGTACAACATTTTTGTGCCTGACAGTACATTTGATCAAAAACTGCTTAGAAATAAATTAATCGAATCGGGGGCGTCGGCCACGGGTGCGTCGACCACTGGGGGCGTAAGCCACGGACCCTCTATAATTGTCAACTTTCTGTGTTTAGTATAACTCAGCATTGAGTAAAGCTCGCCTTTGTACATGTACTTTATTATCACACTGTATGTAATGTTGTTTTTTTTTTGGTGTACAATAAAGAATTAAGAGAAAGTCTGTTTGGATATTCTAAAGGCAAAGGATGCCTGCCCTCTATAATTGTCAACTTTCTGTGTCTAGGGTCTGCTGTAAGAGAACTCAGCATTGAGTAAAGCTCGCCTTTGTACATGTACTTTATTATCACACTGTATGTAATGTTGTTTTTTTTTTGGTGTACCTACAATAAATAATTAAGAGAAAGTCTGTTTGGATGTTCTAAAGGCAGATGTTCGGATGTCAGTAATCACGCTTCAATGGTTGAACGGATACAAACGTTGGGTAGGCCATGACGGCAAAGAGTATGACAAATACTCCTTAAATAATTAAGTATTGCCAAAAATTATTGGACGCTTTCATTGGTAGATACTCTTTTCGAAAGAGTCCAATTATTTTATATCATACTCTTTCATGGGGTAAAACCGTTTGTCTTTCCGAATTCACTTGCTCAATTAGGCTGGATTAGGACATGGGATACATTTTGTCCCGGGAGCATATTCCTTTGGAATAATTTTCAAATGTTACACAGGCGAAGCCGCAGGCAGAACCTATGTATCCTACTAATATAATAAACGTGAATGTTTGTTTGTTTGGATGTTATAAAGACAGATGTTCAGATCTTTGTAAGTAAAACACGCTTCAATAGCTGAACTGCTGTCGGCGAGTTTTTTCACACGGGTAATCCATCACCTGGAATATCTACATTTTACTCAGCTGTACGTTCCCGTGAGATAATTGTCAACTTTCACACAGGCAACGCCCGCAGACAAAACCTAGTTACGAATATATTATGGAACAACATAAAAGTAATTATTAGGTTGGTACGGAATAGGAAAATTTTGTGTAGGTAGGTAGAGGACCATCCATTTTCATAATTTTGTTCGCAAACTCAGCTCGAGTAAGGTCCTTCGAATATGATTAACGTCCGTCCCAACGGTTCACGAGTTTTTCGGTTCGGCCGTTCTCGGAAACGACCTGAGATTTTCCGGTTTTGCAACAGTATGATGAAAAAACTTTTCTACCAATTTTTTTTCTATCCTGAAAAAATCCTTTGCATTAAATACTACTTATTAATTATGACTTCCAAATAAAAACTACAAAGTGAAAAATTACTTTAATTTCGGAAGTAGGTTTTGTTATTTCGTTTTTTGGCACCGGTATCAGAGTGGAACTATACACATCTGCGTACCCCTTTAGAGCTTACCGGTGTGATGTTGTTATAAAATGGCGTAAACAATAAACAAACATGCAATTACAGCAATCCCGAGTCAAAAGGGTCCGTGGCTTACGCCCCCAGTGGTCGACGCACCCGTGGCCGACGCCCCCGATTCGATTAATTTATTTCTAAGCAGTTTTTGATCAAATGTACTGTCAGGCACAAAAATGTTGTACAAAAATAATAAATGTATATTGATTGTAAGTATATGTATAATATTAAATCATAATTATATTTATAACAAAGAAATGCTATTATATTGTTTGTATCTTTTGAAAAATTTAAGTCTTAGTTATTTTTCAATATTTATTTATTTATCTCAATAAATGGTGAAAATAAGATGGTGATTTTAAATAGTCAATCTTAAAAATTACTGCAGAGCAACTAACTTTTTACATAATAAAATGTTCTTTTTATCTTTGTAACAATAATAATTAAACGTAATCTATACTATGAAACATGAAACATAAAACTATCTAACAATGAAACTATAAACAAATGAGAATAATTTTAACTAATTATAACAGTTAGTTTCAATAGCAATAACAAAACAAAATAATCAGGCTTAAATCAAATAATAAACATTATTTTTACATGTAAATGTTTTAAAATTTTCTAAGAAAAAACATAATCAAGTGTAAAAACATAAACAAATATAAAAATTATAATTAAAAAATTAAAACTTCAAAATAGTATACGAGTACTAGCAAAATCATCTCTTTCACTAAGTAAGTTAAATAATTACTTTTTGGACTGATTGCCACATATGGGCGGATTTGTTCTAAAAACATGATTATATATAGTAATTTTTTTGTTTTCATACTGTTCAGTCAAATGGGCAATCATTTTATCATTATTTCTTGTGTTGTTCTTTCGTCTACTCACAGGAATGTATATTAACAACATTCACTAACATTTTATATGAAGTCTTTTTGATTTTTTGGATGTTTGTACATAATATATAATGCTTTTTACGGAGAAAAATGTGTGTAAGGATAAGGTTAAGTGACGATCTATTCTCTCTGCTATTAGATAGATAAATTTTGTTTAGCAAGGAAAAATACTTTATTATGGTGAAACACTTTTCTCATTAGTGTACTAAGTGAAAAAGCACAAAAAAATATTTATATTAAATTAATTGAATCGGGGGCGTCGGCCACGGGTGCGTAGACCACTGGGGGCATAAGCCACGGACCCATTATAGAGGGCAGGCATCCTTTCTCATTTATTATTCAAGTTGAATATTGCTGGTACAAGTAATTATAAGCATGCTAGGTACCTACACAATTAGTATTCATCGGTCGATTACTGCTTACAGTGCTCAGTAGCAGTTTGTATGCTAATGTTTCTAATACGCCGTTGCAGTACTAAAACTTGCTGGCTCAGTATGCATTATTATTACGGCTAATACGTTTCGATCTAATTTATACACGTCTTATTTACTGCGTTGTTTACATCCACTTTAGTGCCGTAAAACGGTTACTTTCTAAAGCATACTCCTTAGTAACGGCTAGGTTAAAAGGTTTGAAAAAATATATATTTATTATTGATTCATGTACATTATTTTTAACTATGCTAGTATTATATTATCTATATCTAGTATTATAGTGTCCATAACGCATTAAATTGGTACCGACATACAAACCAAAGACACCAATTTCCAAAAATAAAGTTATTTTTCACTTTGTAGTTTTCTTATTCGGAAGTCGGTAGTATTTTTTTGTAAAATGTTTTTTTTATTTAAACTATTATTTATTTTTACTTTTTAGTTCAATCGCAAATCCTGAAGATTCTAATAAGGATAATGGGACAAACTATTAAAATTATTGCATTGTCATCGGTCCTTGATAAGTGTGCAAAGTTTCAAATTAATCCCACGTTTTGAAGAGGTTGAAAATCACGTTCAAAGATTCCGTTACATAGATAGGTACATAGATTCATAGATACATACCAAGCTAATAAAAGCGTGTTAAAAATGGAAGAGACAGCGATATCCTCCTTTGCTTATTCATTTAATATACCGCTATCGACGATCCAGAAGCTTCAGTTTTATTGGTTTATAAAATAAACTTATTTTATGAGTTTATTCAGCTGTGGACTATGTACTGGATAGTAAATAGGGATTATACCTATAAATAACTAACTTATGCCCTCGGCTTCGCCCGCTTTAAAAGTGTTTTACGAAGGGTTCCGTACCATTATCACAAAAAACGACAAAAAAATTACGTTAGTTGTATGGGAGCCCCACTCAAATATTTATTTTATTCTGTTTTTAGTATTTGTTGTTATAGCGGCAGCAGAAATACATCATCTGTGAAAATTTCAACTGTCTAGCTATCACGGTTCATGAGTTACAGCCTGGTGACAGACAGACAGATAGACCGCGGAGTCTTAGTAATAGGGTCCCGTTTTTACCCTTTGGGTACGGAACCCTAAAAACTATCCTATGTATGTGCTTCCCAGGGTTTCAAACTATCTAATCTAATCATACAAAATTTCATCTAAATCAGTTTAGTCGTTTAGTCGTGATAAAGTAACAAATAAACAAACAGATTTACTTTCGCATTCATAATATTAGTATAGATATTATTATCTAAAAAACCATAAAATAAAATTATTTTATGAGTATATTCAGTTATGTATGGACTATGTACAAGGTAGTTAAAAGGGATCTATATATAACTACTAATATATTATCTTAAACCCTACACTATATGAAGTGTTGTTGTTGATTTCTAAATAATCTATTTAAAGCCCTCAAGAAGTGTACTCTCATAAAACTGATTGATACATTTTAATACAACGAAATCACGTTTTTAGATAAGCATTTACCTAATTTGATAAAAGTTTGTCAATAAGCTGTAAAACACGTGCTAGATAACTGTTTGTTAGTAAAATCGCATAAAAACAACAGATTGTTGGCCTTGAAATTTTGATGCGTAGAAAACCGGGCGTTTCTTAGACTGATTTAAAGTCCTATTTCTATTATAAACATGAAGTCTGTGAGGATGGATGTTTGTTACTCTTTCACGCAAAAACTACTGAACGGATTTTAATGAAACTTTGCAGAAATATAGCTTAACATCAGAATAACAATACACTTAACTTTATAAGTGGACCGGAGTAGTGAACTGCACAGTCGTGATATTCTGTAAAAATCTTAACGTGATGACTTAGTGGACGTCTTTCGGCTGATATGATGAAGATGGCTTAGGTGAAGTGACCTCGAATTGAGCTGTCAATCACCACCGGTTGGAATTACTGATCACTTCCACCTGACTTCACCTACGTCATCACGGTGATATGTCTACAGAATCGAACACGCAGATACATATGAAGCGTCAAATTTATTAAGATTCAGCTTCTTATCAATGACCAATATTCAAAATTAATAACCAAAAAAAGTTGAAAGAGGATACATCTGGTTTTGGTCAGCCAGCTCGCTAATATGTATCCTCCGACTGCACAGCATGATTTTCTTCATGTTTACGTCTTTTTAGTTCGCTTCTTAAGCAGTCGGATTTTTTGGGTTTTTGTTATTTATAACTTTTTAGTTAACATTTTTTTTCGAATCAGGTTCATTTAAACATATAATTATTATATATTTTTGAAATTGCCTCTTGAAACCCTTTATTTTGATACCCCACACGAAGGGTTTGGAAAAAAAAATTGGCAACAGCAATATGGCGCCCAAAATTCGCCATTTTGTATTTTCCAATTTTAATGTAGCCAGTGGCACTCGCAAAGTTAAGACGAATCGATTGGCGTAACAATCATCAAAATCAGCCAACGCATTTGGTCTCTAAAATGCCACATAGGAACAAACGTACATGCATAGACTGATAAACACGTACGCAATGTCGATAAAAATATATAATAAATTACCGGAAAATATAAAACAAGTAAATAAAAACAATATATTTATAAATAAATTAAAACAATTCTTAATTAATAAAAGCTATTACACAATTGAAGAATATTTGACGGATAAATTCAATAAAAAATAAAGATCACTCATTTGACTCAAAATATAATAAGGACATATAATTAAATAAACTATGCATTTCAAATATTCAAATATACTAATTTTAAATCAATTAAGGTGAATTAATTAATAAATATATAATAATAGTACATGACATGGCATGACATAAAAATATGAAAATATAGATATATTAGTAGGTACATTAAACCAAATAAAAACAAATTTTAAAAACATTTGACGGATAAATTCAATTCAATTAAAAATAAAGATAACTCGTTATGTAAAACGACATTAATAAATAGACATAATAAGCATTAATAATAATTTTATTTAATAATTTTATTTAATATAAATTATGCATTTAAAATATACTAATTTTAATTCAATTTAGGTGAATAAATTAATAATTAGGTAATAATAGACGATAATAGTACATAACATGACATAAAAATAGAAAAACATAGACATATTAGTAGGTACATTATACCAAATAAAAACATAGGAAATACAACTGAAATGTTATTATGCAAAAATATTAAGCGCTATACCTCTCTCCTAGACACTGACTGTATCTAGAATGTTGCTGTGCCCGACAGGGTCCATAATTGTTTCTGTAACCTATATTTAACACCTGTATGTACATTATGGATGCAATAAATTGAATTTGAATTTGAATTTGAACACATTAGCCTCCTTCGGCAGTCGGGTAACAAAGGCCCTCTTTCACGCCTCTGTTCCCATGGGAAGCCATAAGTGTGTTACGTAGACATAAAGAATTAGGTCAAGTTAGATTGCGGGCCGGTGATCATGTTCTCATTTATCGGAAAACAATCTGATCGTGTATCGGCAGAATGTTTCAAAATAAATTCGAAGAGAGAATTACATTTCACCTTGTATTGGCTTTAAGCAAGCAGTCTCCTGTTGGACATAGGGCTCTATTATAGCACCCAATTATCGATCTTCGGTGACACTGATTGAGCTCTTAAAATTACTTTGGTCACATCGCTCGGAGACAAACGGATAACCTGGTTGTTGTGGACAAAGTGGATGGGAAAAGGCCACGCGGTTGCTCACCCACTCGATGGTCAGACTGGGCGTTCACAGGATTCACGGTGACCACTGCAATGAGAAGAGTCGAAGCAGGTCGTCAATGACTCCGTCAAAGTTTGCAAAGACGGGCACGACCTTAAGTAATGAAGATGACGAATAAGAGATGATTTAGCTCCTATCTAGGGCTCCTGTCAAGATTGTTGCTGCTCTAGCCTGAAGGGCGTATAAGGCTATAAGGCATTAAATTCGCTTAACAGAAAATCCATCATCTGCCTGCCTTTTGCCCTTTTTGTTTTTTTTTTTTAAATTGGAATTTATTTTCTTGTCATTACTCCCGGTTTTGGGCAAGTGTAGACTAGTCCATTCTATAGTTGTCAAGTTCGTTGTGGCCACACACAAAAAAATGTGTTTTTTTTATAAACTGCTGGTCTCAAAGTTAAAAAAAATCTAACTACCCTTCAATTCATCTTAATCTTAAGTAGTCGTTTATAATTTCTGTGTAGCGACAACAAGATATTGCTAAAGTTTCTTCTAAAAACTTCGCAAGAGCGAGCGAAAAATGTTTTTTAAACTTTTAATGGCCGCACGATCGATAATAGTACATTATGTTACAAGTGTGTAACGTTGGTGATTACCGCTGAGGCGTCATTGAGACCCGAGCCGTTAGGTGAGGGTCAATACACACGTGTATCATACGACGTTTTTTATATTTGCATATTTTAGTTACGGGCAAAAAACTCAAACAACATTTAGAAGTATGTTTTACGTCTAATTACAAAATTAATTATTTATAAAAATAAAATGGTATGGACATTTTATATGTTATTCGCGATTAATATGCCACTTGGATACCTTTGATTCGAGCACCAACCACCAAGACCAAAACCACCAAGGTCTTGATTTTTAAAATTTAGATTCAGTATTGTTTACTAAAATTAGATAGATGCGACATACAATCGCTTACAATAATGTACCAAACGAAAATAAAGGAAATGAAGATCAGCGATTAAAGCCGACCTCTTATGCATTTGAATCGTTTTTTTTTAATCTATTATAGGCTCGCGCTTGACCACTATCTCACCTGATGGTAAGCGAAAATGTGGTCTACGATGGAGCACGCTTGCCTAGTAGTAACCTATTCACTCTTGACTTAAAGACCCCTAGGTTGTAGCTATCGGGAAACACAGACTCCGGATTTTATCAGTTTATGTCATGAGATTGTCTGAAGGGGTATCGTGTTGCTCACTTACAGAGAGAACCAATAGGACTCGCTAAATGTAAGATACTGGTACAGTGTTGTTCTATCTCACGACAGGGCGGGTTGTTCTTAGTCATATACGTAGTATAGTATCGCCTGAGCACTCAGAAATAATGTGCATGTACATCTACACACACAACTAAGACCAACCATCCGCCGTCGTGAGATAGCACAACTGTATACAGCTGCATCTGTATTCGATTAGACTGGAAGCTGTCCCCAACACGGTTGGGTAAAAGCCAAAATTTATTGGAAAGGACTGAACCTTTTGGAGGCCCCGGCCGGATATGTAAATAATATTGGTTTTATACCTTTCGCAGTTTCGGTTTGCCAATATGTGGATTCTGTTGACCTTATATTGTTTCTTACAGTGTCAGGGTCAAGCTTACGTGGGTGTACGTGGCATTGTGGTTCCCTTATATGTCTAATATTTTTCGCGACATTTTATCGTTTCGTTAACAACAACAACATACAGAAAACAACAACAACACACAGCCAACACTCACACACAGTACAACATACAGTAATAAATACATTTAAAATCCAATTAACATACAATTAAACAAAAATTAAAATACAAATCAAATACAAATAGAATAACTGTATAGGTACATCTGCATCTGCATTCGACTAGACTGGAAGTTGTCCCCAACACATTTGGGTAAAACTCAAAATTTATTGGAAAGGACCGAACCTTTTGGAGGCCCAGCATTCCGGAAATGTAAATAATATTGGTTTTATACCTTTCGCAGTTTCGGTTTGCCAATATGTGGATTTTGTTATTGTATCTTAGTGTCAGGGTCAACCTTACGTGGGTGTACGTGGCATTGTTGTTCCCTTATGTCTAATATTTTGCGAGATTTTATTGTTTTCGTTATGCAATGTACGTAGTTTATTGTCCTTTAGAACATAAAACACTTAATTCATAATCTTTTGCTATACGACATTTTCGTGGGCCTCGGTTAGATTTTTCGCAAGCTTGAAAACGCTAGGATGGGAATACGAAGAGGAATTCTAAACTAAATGATATTGGTGAAGTCATTCAAAAATATCCGGTACTTAAATTCCCTAAGAAAATATAGCGTCGATGATGGACGATAATAATGGAATATTTCAGTACCGCAGTTCCAGTGCTTACGGGCTTACTGTAGTTCCAGTTTCAGTAATAACGTTATTTCTGAATACAGTTTTAACTGCGCAATATAATTACTTTACTGCCCGGATCTTGTCTCGCAATTCGTCATAGACTACGTACAATTAACTGTTGTTTTTGTACATAGGTAATGAGAATGGATTGAGCTTTTCCTATCCGGGTATGAGGTTAGAGAGAATTGTTAGAGAGATAGCGTTCGTGCGTACAGTAGGTAGTTAGTTCACTTTATGTAGAATTCAATTTTTTTATCCTTTGTTAACTAAGAACATTTGTACAAACATTTGTTGGACATATTAGGTTTTGGTAATTGGGACACTTCATAGGTTTGCATTGACATTTGCCATCTTCGTTACTACGACTTATTGAAAAATTCGGACTTCGAATATTTAGGGTTCCGTACCAAAAAAAAGCTGATTTACCAATATATTAGTATTGTAAGTTTTTAAGCTGACATGGTCACAATCATTAGAATTAATATTTGTTTCGGGATATTTCAACGAAATACAAAATATACATGGTAAATAGCCCGAAACAAATATTAATTCTAATATTAGGATCGCTACATGTCTGCGACTAGGTACTCCCAGCGGAGCTCCACATCGCTGTCAATGTGGTGAAGTAGTCGACCGCCTCGGACACCATGGCCTATCCTGCAGTAGGAGCGCTGGTCGGATAGCACGGCACGCCAGCATTAATGACATCATATGTCGAGCTCTTGTCACCGCCGGGGTGCCAGCTGTTTTAGAACCCAATGGCTTGGCACGCGACGATGGGAAGAGACCGGATGGGATGACCATAATGCCTTGGAAGTTGGGTAGGCCTTTGGTGTGGGATGCAACATGTGTCGATACCCATGCGCCATCCCATCTTCTTAGCACGGCGGGCTGTGCTGGGGCAGCTGCTGCTGGTGCAGAAAACCTCAATCGGCGCAAATATAACAACCTTATTGGCAGTTATATGTTTGAGCCGTTTGGGGTTGAGACATTAGGTCCATGGGGTCCGACTGCTCATCGAGTTTTTCGAGACATAAGTAAACGGTTAGTCGACTGTTCGCGTGACCAGAGGGCTGGCCTTTTCTTCAGCCAGAGAATCAGCATGGCCATTCAACGTGGCAATGCTGCCAGCGTTCTGGGCACGTTTCCCATTGACATCGATGTGGAAGAATTTTTTGATGCGCTATGAGCCCTTTTCCCTCTCCCTTTTGTATGTAAGTTTGTTTTGTTATTAGTCATAAGATTAGGAATAGTCAGTTGTACATATTAAAAATATTAGTATTGGTTCGTAAAATTTACGTAATTATAAATACTATCACTAAATTACAAGATCATAGATCAATGGGAAGTTAAAGAATTCTTCGGAACAAAATTGTATGACAGACGACGGACAGACGTACGGATATACAGACGGACACGTGAATGATAGAGCTCCGTTTGGACGCTTCGGGTACGGATCCCTAAAAATAACAGGTATTGTCCGCACAGTAGATTTGTCTCTTTCTACAGATTAGTCAATTTTATGAGGGTATAAGCTGCCGCCCGCCGTTCCGCTAAAGTTGAATTAGTACTTCCCACAATATCTTTAGAAATTAAAGCCTATGTGTTATTAGTTATTGACGTTATTGTAAAGTTTCTTCAAAATATGTTCAGAAGTCTTCAAGAGTAACAAACATCAAGGATTAATGTTTGTGAGGATAAACTTTTGTGTTTATATAGGTTTGGGATTGCTCAGTCCATTCTCTTTGTCTACTGTAATCTAGTAAATTGCAAGGAAAGACAGACGGGCTATTTAAAGATGGACGGGAATCTAACTTATATGTGCATGTGAATTCAGGTGATGACGTGACCCTGTCTTTATCACAATCGTGTTTATAAAGTTAATATCTAAAGGAACGTCCTCACTGGGAGCATTCTTTCGTGAGATTGTAAACAAGCAATCGTAGGCGAGCAACAAATGCTTTCCAGCGAGCCCAGCATTCACTTTCGAGCAAAAAACTATTAACGTTGGAGTCGAACATTCCCTTGCGAGCTTGGAGCATTCGAACTGACCAAGAAGGTCACAAATACTCAAGATCGAGGAACTGCTGTGCCTTGTTTTACAAGTGGCCAGAGATATTTCTAAAGGGTCTTTCAACAAGGACGGGTCGATGTTAAAATTGAATAAAACAAGATGTGTGTGAGATATTAACGAAATTTATTTTTTATTTAAAAGGCCCATTTATGCCATTATGGATGGAATATGACATCGTTCAAATGTCCGCCGCGGCTTCGTATGGTGGCACGAATACGAGAGGTCCAATTTTTAATGACTCTTCCGTAAGAATTTACCTATTTTATTGAACGATAATTGCATCATAATTTGAAATTATCATCAATTATCTTATCTGAAATTGGATTCATCCTTAAAAACATTCGTTTAGTCATGAAAACGTATATATTTTTCTAACATCATCCTACGGGTCTTGAACTGTCGAGACGCCTTATAAGGCGTCTGTCTATTGTTTTACTTTTTATTTTGTTATTGGTAGGCTCGCGCTTGACCACTATCTCACCTGATGGTAAGCGATGATGTGGTCGACGGTGTAACACGCTTGCCTAGAAGAAACCTATTCACTCTTGACTTAAAAACCCCGAGGTTGTAGCTATCTGGAAACACAGACTTTGGCAGGGAATTTCACTCCTTAGCTGTTATTCTTTCTGTTCTGTTTCGCTAATTATGACTATTTTCTCATCTATATTGAAGTCTGTTGACATTCTAACCTTCATTGCAGCTGCAGCGACGGTTAGAATGTCAACATCCAGTTGTTTACGAATACATACCTTTATAAAGACACTTGTAGTCCCCGAAAGGGAGTAGAGGAAAATAGGACTTAAGCACACTTCACATTTCATAACATAATGGTTGCTTCCAAAAAAATAGACAGCATTTTAGAAAATTCTATTTTTTCATGTTCCGAATGCAAAATAACCTCCGACCTCTGGAGTTGTTATTGGGACCACCAGATCAAGAAGGCAGTCGAGGTTTTTGTTAAATGGTTTGCAACGCCCTGTGGTACTCCAGCAGCCTTATTGTGTAATGAATTCGGCAAGGCAAAGAGTATAAAAAACAGGCCAAGTGCGAGTCGGACTCGCGCACGAAGGGTTCCGAACCATTATCGCAAAAAACGGCAAAAAATCACGTTTGCTGTATGGGAGCCCTACTTAAATATTTATTTTATTCTGTTTTTAGTATTTGTTGTTATAGCGGCAACAAAAATACATCATCTGTGAAAATTTTCAACTGTCTAGCTATCGCGGTTCATGAGATACAGCCTGGTGACAGATGGACATACAGACAGACTGACAGACAGACAGACAGACGGATCGCGGAGTCTTAGTAATAGGGTCCCGTTTTTACCCTTTGGGTACGGAACCCTAAGAACCGACCAAACACATAGACGGAAATCCATATCGCGACATTCACCTCGCATGTGATCGGTCGATTTTTCATACTCTTTGCCCTTTTCCTTGCCGAATTAATCACGCAATCAGGCTAGCTGCTGGTATTGCAGTTGTCCATAGGCGGCGGTGACCATATCAGGCCGCCCAAGGCAAAAAAACCACTAAAATGTCAATAGATACTACAACTTTAAATATTCTACTTCTTCGCATAAAATATCCTTCAAGACGTCCTTTTCCATTTACTAATAAGTTATTCTTATTAACAGTTCTAATGGATTAAGCGGTCTCAGAAAGTAAAGTAAGCGAATTTCAAGCGATCTAAATCCTGAGGCTCGTAGTTTAAGCCACCATTTTTGTAATGGATGGCTAAAGGGATCTTTGGAGTATATTAGTTGGCCGTAAATCTCTGCTAATGAAATAGGGACTTTTATATTGCGTAGACTCGCGTTTGGCCTTGGCTCTTTCTACAGCGTTTGAAGATGGGACTGCTGGACATAGGCCTCCCCCAAGCGTCGCCACACTGATCAGTTATGTACGTTCGCGTCCACCGGATTCCCGCAGCCTTTGCCAGGTCGTCGGTCCACCTAGTGGGAGGCTTTCCAACGCTGGTCAAAAACGGAGCCCTATTGCTGTCACTCACGTGTCTGTCTGTCGTCTGTCAGACAGGTTTTACAGCAAACGTTTGGAGCTACAGTCTTCAAATTTTCACTGTATAAGCATCTTGTTGATCCAAAGCTATTTAGATCTCGTTCAGTAGATAAATAAATACTGTATTTTTTGTTTTAAAAAATATTGGAAAACAAAAGAATGAGAAGCCAACAAAGTCAGTATTTTACAAAAAAATTGTTCCGGTTTTTTTTTAACTTCCCGGTAACCTATGAACTTGAAATTCGGTGAAAATGTTTATTATTACGTATATATTTTACCAACAAATACCAATATATTGTTAAATAAGATTTTTCTTTGAAATTCCCTCATTTTTACAAGCTTTTAATTAACTTGCAATGAGACGTAATGTATGTAACTATGTATGTATGTATGTAAGTGTGTTCGGGTCAAATCTCGCAACTGAATTTTAAAGCAAAGTCCTCCACCGAAAAGATGAAATTTTGCATACACGTTTAGTTTGGATGACAATGCATAGTTAGCTAAGTGACGTCATTCTAAATCCAATATGGCGGACGGCCCAAGATGGCGGACTAGTTATTTTTGTGCACTGCCATGATATAGGTATCAAATGAAAGGGTTTACTGAGAAGAATACGAAAAAAACTTGTTTTAAAATATATATTTTTTTAATTAATAAATTATTCCTATTACAAACAAACTTGATTTTGCGGTTTGGTCTGAACCCTAAATGTGCGAAGTCCGACTCGTACTTGACCGGTTTTATTTTATCCCGGTAGTACCTTAGTACATTCCCTTAAATTCTTTGGTATATGGGATCCGAGTGTCATGAGGGTGAAGTCGGTATTAATAGCTATTTGATAATAAGTTCCTAAAGATCAATGGCCTTACTAAAGTCCACTTTTCTCTTTGCCCGACTTCGAACCTTTCCCCAAACCTTATGAAAGAATTTGACGTTTGAATTCCACCTTATTTCTATCGAGCCAATGAGAATAGTTTCGAAATTCTTTGTCTTATCGAAAGGTATGCGACAAAATTTCCAACTGTCCAACTGGCCAAATCCTAAGAACCCCCCCCACCACTGCGCAACGTAAAACAACCAACAAAGAAAAAGAAAAAAAAGAAGAAACCGGCCAAGTGCGAGTCGGACTCGCCCACGAAGGGTTCCGTACCATTATCGCAAAAACCGGCAAATAAATCACGTTTGTTGTATGGGAGCCCCACTTAAATATTTATTTTATTCTGTTTTTAGTATTTGTTGTTGTAGCGGCAACAGAAATACATCATCTGTGTAAATTTCAACTGTCTAACTATCACGGTTCATGAGATACTGCCTGGTGACAGACAGACAGACGGAGTTTTAGTAATAGGGTCCCGTTTTTACCCTTTGGGTACGGGACCCTAAAAAATAAAGAAAAAAATAAATAAAGATGTAGTTGCCTATAATTGAGTGTGCATTACATGATAATGATGATGTGTACCAATTTTTGTATTTTATGGTTTTGTAACACACGTTGGTGATCCATAAATAAATAAATAAGTAATAAGTAACCAACAAGCCCCCCTTCTTCTTCTCTTCATTCGATGTTAGAAACGAATGGTGGTCGTGTTTGTGTACAAATTAAATTAAAATTAATCAATATTATTGAACGTCACTAAACTAAGTACTTAAGAACTTTTCCTCTACATAACATGACAATAAACTGTCGATCTAGAGTGTTTGATTGACCTTTACTATCAGAAATCACTATCTACTGCATTCATGTTGAAATAATCAGCAATGACGCGAGACCAAGAAGCATTCATGATATTTTCTAAAAAAATTAATTAATAATTAAAAAACTCCCGACACAAAAACCTCTAGAAAGCAAAAATTAAGCCTCGTACTCGCGTCGGGGATCCGCTAAGTAAATAAAATAAACTGCTGTTATGGCGGGCATTTAAAAAAAAAAACATGCGTTGTAAGCTACATATTATTATGTATGATATACCTAATAGTAAACATGCTTCAATCGACAATCTATCGGAACACGTAATTATGACACGATATCTTGCGAAAAAACCCAGATCCAAAGAGTAAAATGCGGATAACTTTGAACGGCTGAACCTGTTTTAATCAAAAACCTAAGAACACTCTCGACAAAGTCACCTATCAAACTAAAAAAAAACTTAATCAAAATCGGTTCATCCGTTTAAGAACTATAATGCCACAGACACACATCAACACACGTCAAACTTATAACACCCCTCTTTTCGAGGATTCAAAATAAAAAAAGTTAATAAAAAAAATTAAAAAACCCGACTGCTTAAAAAGCAAACTAAAAAGACGTAAACAAGAAGAAAATCATGCTGTGCAGTCGGAGGATAATTATTCGCGAGCTGGCGGACCAAAACCAGATGTATCCTCCGACTGCACAACATGATTTTCTTCTTGTTTACGTCTTGTTAGTTTGCTTTTTAAGCAGTCGGATTTTTTGATTTTTTTAATAAACTTTTTTTATTTACAACTTTTTAGTAATTTTTTTTTAGAATTAGGTACATTTAAACATATAAGTGTTATATATTTTTGAAATTGCCTTTTAAAACCCTTTATTTTGATACCCCACACGATGGGTTTGGAAGAAAAAATATTTTTATTCCCCACAAAATGGCGCCCAAAATCCGCCATTTTTGTTTTTTCCAATTTTAATGTAGCCAGTGACACTCGCAGGATTAAGACGAATCGATTGACGTAAGAATCATCAAAATCGGCCAACGTGTTTGATCTCTAGAACGCCACATAGGAACAAACATACATACTTACATACATATATACATACATACATACATAGACTGATAAACACATTACCCTCCTTCGGCAGTCGGGTAAAAAGAGTGCGTTTTCCTTGTACTTAGTAAATAGCGATTATATCTAGGTTTTTACCGAAATCAACGAAAGATATAATGACTCACTTTCAACATTAGGTTATAGGTACAATACCATCGGGCTACGCGTTTGCTCTCTAGAACGCCACATAGCCTTTTCCATTTTTTTTTATTGTAAAAGATAAATAATTAATCATTAATTTATCAAAACTGTTCCATTTATACAAATAATAATAAAGCTGAGCAGTTTGTTTTATTGTTTGAACTCTTTTATCTCTGGAAACACACGAAACACCATTCGCACCATTTTATAACGAAAGGTTAAAGAGCTTTAAAAAAATAAATGTTATCCTTTAAAACATTGTTTCCGTACAGGCTGTAGTTGGAAAAAACATGTATATTTTCAAACTTATTGGGTAGATATATTCCAATAAAAAGAAGCATTATTGTAATCCTTTTGAATTGCTTAATTTCAATAATCGTAATCCATTCCCTGAAAAATTTCAAGTGATCATAACTTTTTACTTGTTAAAGCTACAAGGTGGACATTGAAAGAGGTGAACGTAGCAATTGGGTAGTAATTACTCAAGTAAAAATAATAACACGAATTTGAATAGTTTACATGAACGGAGAGTAGACCAGCTATCCTGATATCAGAATGGCTAATCATTTTGAATTATTTGACTATAGGTAGTAAAAAGTAGCAAATAGGTAGCAATTTATGGTCACCAGTCTGACGCGAACCGATACAGACGACCAGCCATTCTGACGCACACTGATCTCTGCGACAGCTGTCAGTATCAATACAGAAACAATAGCGTTTGACAGGATAACATTAACGTATACGCCAGTTTGACATAATTACGAGTATGTCGCAGAGATCTAGCTATCTTAAAAGAAGTAACAACAGTGTTCTACATCTGACTGCGAATATGTACAATCTGCACATCATATCTTATGGGAGTGTATTATTTGGCAGAATGAACGCAATATTATGTTGAATAATGTACAGGCTGCATCAGGCGTTGTTTACTATACGGTCCTTGTGGAAATTAGAACAAATTTCCGTGCGTTCAAGCGTTTTTGCCATAACTATTATTGGAATCAAATATAACAGCTCACAATGTTAGGACCCATTAATATTAATCCTAATTTTTATCCTTGGTGCTAGGCAACTGGGCTTATCCCAGTTGTAAACGACCCTTTGTGCCTATTGGCCTTGTTTGTTCTGTCTCCTGCTTGATATGGAGGGAAGTAGAAATTTATATTTTTTCCTACTCCTCCGTTATTCTTTTCTGATTAATTTCGTTGCGGGATTCAAGACAGTTAAATTCATTCTCCGGGACTTCGTCGAGCTTCATTTCCTCGGCGCTTTTCTGGTGGTTGCCACTGTTGATTCTGGCTTTCAGGAGTTGGACTGGAAGTAAAGGCTGTGCCGGTTTCCCAGTCTGCAGTGGTTTGGGAATCGTGCGGTGGGATTGAAACAATTTAAAAAAAAATTCAAAAAAATTAAACAAAAAAACAAACCGTCTTCCAAAAAACTTTTTTTTTCTTTCTGTCATACATTACCGCACTAGTAAAGTAAAATTCGAACTACCCTACAAAAATCATAAAAATATAAGGCAATGTATTATTAAATCTGTCACGTTTTCCTGCTCGGCTATCAGTGTAGTGACATCGTTTTATCAACACGTGCGTGATAAGCGTTGGCGTTATACATAATATCGAGAATGATATTATGCGTTTACACAATGGCCAGTGATGGCTGTTTGAAACTGGACATAGTTTTTGTTTCAAGGGCACACTATTAAGTTTATACAGATGTGGTTGGATAGTTCGGTGTTCCATAAGAGGGTTCGCTAAGCATGGTCATACCAGTGGTGTCTCATCCCATACAAAGACACCGCGTCGACGACGTACTGTACTGATTATACTGATTATTTTTTGTACATCGATCGCGTTCGGTACGGTTCGGTATAATCAGATGAAAAACGCTAGTTACGTCGGCACGGTTTCATTGTATGGGATGAGGCATCCGTATGCTAGTATTATATTATCTGTGGTCATACGAGGGTCATAAATATAGACGTGAAATAACATGAAACATCACCCTCACTGCTTAACAACGTCATCATCTGCCTACACATTTACCAATCGGTCGGTGTCCATAACGCAAAAAATTGGTACCTACCTACAAAAGACACCGACTTCTAAAAATAAAGTTATTTTTCACTTTGTTTTTTTTTTATTTGGAAGTCGGAAGTATTTTTTTGTATTCAACTTTTTATTTCAATTATCATTGACAAATTTGTACAAAAAAAAAATTACCTTTGTTGACAGCGCAATTTCGAGCATTTTTTGAGGCTTCTAGTGCTTCTAAAAATAATGTATCATAAAAATTAAAAAAAAAACGGGCACACAGTATTTATCTTTCTTTTCAGTTAATATCTTTTAAATTGGTACAATATTGCAGGAGGAAATAGGAGTCAAACCTCCAATTATGACTTTTTACTTAGGATATTCAGTCGGAATAATAATTTTTCAAAACGGTACAATCATTTTTCATGTATCGTTCAAAAGTGCCGCTTGGTGGCCTAGTTGAAATAAAATATCTTTGTCTATGTCTTGTCTTGGAATATTGTGGTTGACGTTGTCTCTTGACGGTTCGACCATCGCTTACACTGAAACTGCTAAGAACCTTGGTGTTTTAATAGACAGTAATCTTTCTTGGCGAGCTCAAGTAAATGAGGTAAGTCGTAAGGTGCACTTTTCCTTTCACTCGTTAAAATCCCTTCAAAGCCTCTTGCCTTTTAAAACTAAAATCTATCTAGCTCAAACTCTAATTCAGCCGATTATCGATTACGCTGATGCCTGCTATCTGGATGCCACGGAGGAGGTCTTAAATAAGCTTGAGCGCTTGCAAAACCTGTGCATCCGTTTTGTTTTTGGTCTGAGGAAATACGACCATGTCTCTCAGTTCCGCAAGGATCTCAAGTGGCTCCCTATCCGCCTTCGCAGGAACACTCGAGTGTTATGTCTCCTCTTCAACATGCTGTTTAACCCTACTTACCCTAAATATCTACGCTATCACTTCTCCTTCACTCGCCCTGCCGATGTCCCATGTAGATCACACCTTAAGCATCACCTAAACTTCCCATCCCATAGTACTAATTTCTATTCCCACTCCTTCTCTGTTCATGTAGTACGACTGTTGAACTCATTTCCACCTAATATTCGTGATTCCCAAAATGTACATCTATTCAAGAAACAAGTCAAAGATCATTACCTCTCCACCATATTGTAATTATTATATATTATTATGTATGTATTTTTATCTTCTATATGTTTATTTAAGGTATATGTGTTATTTATACATAATTAGTTAAGATAAATAGTTATATAGTTGTTAGTCTATTTTAAGTTTCCTTATTTCCTTCTACACACTGTGTCTTCGTATATCATCCAACTTTCCTGTCGCAGGTCTGCTGGAAGAAATTTCTATTTGAAATAAGCAGTACCTTTGTGCTCTTCTATATGTATTATTTCTTTTCTCTGTTAAATGTTTTGTGTGTACATAAATAAATAAATAATAATAATAATAAATAATAAATTGTGAGGAAACCGGCATGTCCTAGAACCAAAAATTCGAAGACATTCACCATCCCGCACTGGGCCCGCGTGGTGGATTACGGCCCATTCCCTCTCTCAGAGGAGGACTGTGTCCCAGCAGTGGGAACATTAAAAGGCTGATGATTATGAGGATTCAGTCGGATGTCTGCAACCGCATTTCCTCGTTATGATGAATCTCTTTAATGCCGTCAATACTTCTTCAAAATCCAAGGGCTTGCTAGTACTTACAAGTGTATTACGCAATGAGGGTGCAGGTGTTCGAGATAGAGCTATTAGAAATCGATAAGCTGTTTCAAAGTTAATTGAGAAATGAACGCCGCCCGTCCCGAAGTCAGCGGAAAACATTCTTATGTGCACAGTGCCGTAAACTCGGTCGTAATGTGGGTAGTCCGTAATTTTATGCCCAACTCGAGTACGCTTCAAAGGTGATATCGCTTAGAGCTATGTTGTAAAACCGGCATATCGTAAAGAATAATAAAATGTCTATTGTGTAGTAAAATACCGTGTAAAAGTGAGACGAATGCTTTTCACATTAATAGTTTTATCAGCGCGAGATTTAGAAACATTTGCATTTTTGTTGAGTACAGTACAGAAGAGCTAGGTGAGATAAAATATACAATTTAAGCGCCCTGATATTAACCTACAGTGGGACTATATGCAAGACATAAGTCTCTTCTCATAGAGAGACCAGCGATTTAATTAAATTTTAGAACACCAAAGCTGCTATCAAACGTGTTTTTATTATGGAAATCTACGAGAGCCAGAAAAGCGAAATTTAGTAATCTATACTAATATTAAAAATAGGAAAGATTTTTTGTTTGTTTGTACCGAATATGCTCTGAAACTACTGGACCGATTTAAAAAATTCTTTCACCAATAGAAAGGTACATTATTCCTGAGTGACATAGGTTATTTTTTTTTATCTCGAAAACGGGTCCTGTGGGGTGGCCCACGGGAGCAAAGCCGCGGGGAACAGCTAGTATAATATATATTAATAGTTTCTTCTCCAAAGGCGATTTCTGTGAACCAAGGTATCTGGAAACAGTGGTTTCTAAGAACAAAGTTTACGGAAAGAAGTGCTATCTATGAACATTGATCTCTGTCAACAGTGCTTCCTATGGACAGTGATATCTACGATCAAAGTTTTCGGCGAAACGTGCTGTCTAGAAATAGAGATTTCTATTAACTATGCTTTCTGTATGTAGTCGTATCGAACAAGCGTGTTTCTATTTTTACGTTCCACACTCGAATAAAAGTACCCGAATAAAAACTTTTTAACAAAAAATCAAACCGAATTCCAAAACATAACACTACAAAGCAAAAGTTAACTTTTTTTTGCCGAAATCGGTGTCGAATAACCTGTATTTTATATTTCTATGCGAATAACGGAACACAATGGGAACAAAAGACACCGACTTCGGAAAAGAAAGTAAATTTTCGCTTTGTAGTGTTTTGTTTTGGAAGTCGGTTTGATTTTTTGTTAAAAGATTTTTTTCCCTCTTTTTAGTTTTGGTAGGTATCTCCAATTAACTTGAAAATCATTTATAGCATAAGTACATCTCATAAGTCATGACGATTCCAATAAGCCCAAACACGACTAGGATACATTGTTTTATTTCGGACTTCCAGTGGCCATTGTGGTCTTCTTCATAAGTTCCACTTCACCAAATGATACTTTCTGAGTGCACATGATTGTATTATTTACTAGCTGTTGCCCGCGGCTTCGCTCCCGTGGGCCACCCCACAGGACCCGTTTTCGGGATAAAAAATAACCTATGTCACTCAGGAATAATGTAGCTTTCTATAGGTGAAAGAATTTTTCAAATCGGTCCAGTAGTTTCGGAGCCTATTCGGTACAAACAAACAAACAAAAAAATCTTTCCTCTTTATAATATTAGTATAGATAAAAATACTACAATCGCTATATTATTATGTATGCCTATAATATTTGAGGAGTTCTCGCAATTTCTCTAGGATTTCATCATCACATCCTGGTTCCCTTATCATGGCACCACCCTTGGGATATCTCCTTTCCAACAAAACAAGAATCATCAAAATCTGTTCATAAATGACGAAGTTATCCGCGAACACACATAAAAAATATATATATATATATTACGGTTGAATTGAGAAACCTACTCCATTTTGGGCAGTCGGTAAAAAATATGTAACAACGAACAATATTCAGAATGTCAAGGGACCAAGTTTCGTAGTTCAATCTGATAGTACAAATCCTCAGAACCGCAGAAAAATCCCCTTGAAGAGGAAGTAATGTCCAAGCAGGCAGCCCCAGAAAACATACTACCTATCTAACTTCCAGCTATTCTTGACTTTCATACAGTCTATTGTGAGACTGCCCGTGACTCCGTCGAGTCCCGTATTGATCGATTTGACTTACTTACTAGCCCAAATGTTTTGTGTTTCGAGGATAGGGCAATGGTCGATCCCGAGTATTCTGACATCACGAATTTACGACTATCTTGACCTTCATAAGCCACTTCAGTTCATGTTTTCGCGAAGTTTTTCGTTGCGTACCAATAACTTTCTTTTATAACCCTTTTATCTATTTTATGGGCAGAATATAGGGAGTCCGAGGATAATAAAGTTCGTTTTAGAGAAGTTTTTGTAGGACGAATACAAATTGATCTGGAGACGCACTATGATATAGCATTATTTTCATCGAGTTATGCAGCAACTACAGAACGCAGAATCGATATATAATAGTCTACGATCATAATAACATTGTAGATTATGTTACTGTCTGAACCGGTGAACTGCAGAACGAACTCAGTCTCGAGATAATAAGAGCCAATAATGTTATAAAACGTATGCATAACCTATTCACTGAAGCTTGCAAGATACGTCATACATATTACAGTTTTATTCAAATTAGCAGTTCCTTGTTTACTTGCGAAGAATAAACAGTTGGCACAGACTGTACTCGTGGATCAAAATAATATTATATTTATTATCCTCATGATTCATGGTACGAATTCGTATCAACGTTCAACGATCAAGAAATAAAATAGGTCTTGTTGATAAGGAAACGATATGAGATATCTAAGCCGTTATGGATAAGCCGTTTATTTGTTAAAGATAAAATTCGTTATAAATATAGATATCAGGTATTGTACAATCTAAATCAATGTGTAACATCTTTGATTGGTAATTGTTCTAGAAATTGTTTTGGAAGTTATATTCCAAGAGCTTATTCATGATGAATAGGCGTTTAGCTCAGGAAAAATTTAGTAAATAAAGCGTACTTTTAACACAGAATAAATAATGCTTTTAAGCACTTAAGCAGCAATACTCGATGCTACGGTTAGACAATTTAGTATACTGATTGTTAATTGTAAGTCAGTATACACATTGTTGTAGCCATCTTCATCTCTCAGAGATTTCTTTCGGGCTTAGTACTCCTTTATCTTCAGAAGAAGGCTACGTCTGTGTCTAATAGAGTAAAATCCACGTAGTTCTTCTATATGTCGTTTTTTCTCTACATTGCCCTCTGATTGAGTGTAGAATAGGGAATATGTATGTTATTTTTTAATTTCTCTTATCTATTTACTAGGGCTAATAAGCATATTTGTCAATATAATATAATTATATTCGTCTACGCGTTTCATACAATCCGTCTATGTATCGTTTTCTTGCTTTTCATCTGCTCTCATAACCATCTATCTGCATTTATTTAATAAATTGATTAATATTATTATATCTCAGTTTACCTCGTTTCTGTTACTTATACTAAAGCTTGTCGTAAAAATAGATTAACATAACATCGATGATATTATTATTGCGGTTGAAACAATGGCGGTCTTCGACGATGAGATACTTATAGTATAGCCCGCAGTTGCCAATTTGATAATATTTGTACACGTTATTATAATAATATGGCAGATAGTATCGACAATATGGAACTTACCTGGAGTAGAATTCAATCAGCTTGAGTAAGAGATTTTTAAATCGGTAGAGGAGATCTTCAGCATCATTCTATTGCTTATTTACATCAATGAGGACTATCGCGTTTAAATTTGCCGCTAGGGGCGCTGGTGTAGGGGAGATAAGCCTAAATCGGGTACCCCGCCTAAATCGGGTATGCTTGTTTGTGTGCGTGTTACGTCTATTAGTGAGAATGTACAAGTGCAGCGAGGTGGCGTGACAGTCGGCCAATCACAGGCAGTCGGCTCTCCGCTGTGACGCAAGTGCTTGCAAGGTAAGATTGAAAACAATATTTTTGATGGTTTTACTAAAAAAAAATGACTTTTGGTAACAGTGAATACTCAAATATTGTATGGATTATGTTTACTTAAGTTTTGTGTTGTGATTTTGTAAGGAATTATGCATCTAAATTAAAAAAACTTGTGGCATTCCTGCATTTGGTTTTGAGGTTATGGCGGTTAAAAATAAAAACATGCGTTTGGGCATAACGGGTAGGGGTAAAACGGGTATGTACCCGATTTGCCCTAGTATGGTCATGTAAGTAGTTTGGGTGGTTGAAATGAGGTTTTAATTAAGATTTTTGGTTTGTTTTATTCTAGATGGTTAACAAATATAAAAGAAAAACCTCTAATGCATCTTGGGACGAGGCAGTTATGAAACTTGCTATGGAAGAAGCTAGCAAAACCTCAGTGAAAGGTGCGGCTAAGAAGTACGGTATAAACTTATCCACGTTGCAGCGGCACATCAAAAAAGGATGCCCGAAGAAGAAACTTGGCAGGTACACAACTGTATTCACGGATCCTCAGGAACTCGAGCTTCTTGAATATGTGTTTCATATGGAAGGTTTGTTTTTTGGACTGACCAAGAAAGAATTCTTAGAACTCGTGTACCAATATGCCGAAAACAACAATATTCCACACCCATTCAAAAATGGAATGGCAGGTGAAGATTGGTACATTGGGTTTAAAGTACGACATCCTGATTTAAGTCTACGCCGTCCAGAACCGACGTCATTAGCACGCGCTAGGGGTTTTAACAAACCACAAGTACAGAGGTTTTTCGATTTGCTAGAGGGAGAGATCGATAAACATAAAATTGACGCGACGCGCATTTACAATGTTGACGAAACTGGAATTCAGACTAATAGCAACAAGCCGCCTAGAGTTCTTAGTAGATCAGGAAAAAAACAGGTTGGTGTGATATCTAGTGTCGAGCGTGGTAAACTCACAACAGTGGTTTGCTGTTGCAATGCAGCAGGTGGGTTTATACCCCCATTTTTAATCTTTGGGAGAAAGCGAATGGTGGCAAGACTTCTAGATGGCGCTCCACCTGGATCAGTCGCAAGCTGCACAGACAACGGCTGGATAAATGGCCCAACATTCTTAGACTGGCTTCGACATTTTGTGGCTATGACTAGGCCAACTAGTGAGCAAAAAATAATTTTAGTAATGGACAATCACGTGTCACATAAATATTTAGAAGTCCTGGATTATGCTTCAAAGAACAATGTAATTTTTGTGTCTTTTCCACCACACACAACGCACCGATTACAGCCTTTGGATACGTGTGTTTACGGACCACTTAAAAATTATTTCGAACAAGCTGTTTCGGTATTTCAGCGTACCCACGTCGGGCGCATTATTTCACAGTATGACGTGGCCAGATTGTTTGGTGAAGCCTACATGAAAGCGGCCAGTGCCCATAACGCAATAAAAGGGTTTTCATCTACTGGCATTTGGCCAACCAATCGGAACGTATTTGACGAAAGTGATTATATGCCATCTACTTTGACAGACAGGCCGGAGCCAGTTACTGGAAATGAGGAGTCGGCAAATATTCAACCCGCTGTGTTGAATATCGAGATACCTACTAACGATAACACCGATATTACAGAAACACCGACTATTTTAAGCGAAACAGCAGAAGTGCAGTCCAACAATTCTCCGCCACTAGTAGCTGACACAGACTTGGAGTTACAGGTTACTGAAGTCAACAGGCCCACAACTCCGGAAATGCAGCCGTCACCACCAATAAAACAGCATAAAACTCCAATAGACATCAGACCACTCCCTCAAATCACACCGAATATAACTACACGAAAACGTAAGGCACAAAAGGCTGAAATACTAACAAGCACACCAGTAAAAGAGGAACTAAGGGAAAAAGAAAACAAAAAGAAGAAACCTACTAACACTAAACTTAAGGCAGTGAAGAAAAATTTAAAGGAACCCAGCACTAATAAGAAGGAAGTAATAGCTTGTTGTAGTAATACCAACAAGAGACAGGTAAGATCCAAACGTGGTCCAAAAAACAGTCAGAATGACAAAACTGAATACGCTTGCTTAGTCTGTGCTGAACTATATACTGAACCACCTCTAGAAGATTGGATCAGGTGTGACGATTGTGACATGTGGGCTCACGAAGCGTGCACTTCTTATTCTGGCAGAGGCAATTATTACTGTGATGCCTGCCAAGAGTAATTTAGTTTTCATTTAATTCTTATTTACTAGTTTTTATTTAGTTGTTTTGTTCCACCGATGATTTATAATTTAAACAAGATTAAAGATTGAATACGGGTCTAATTAAACATTTAGGAAGTTTTAATGAGCAAATATAAGTGATCTCATGTTAAAGTATTTTGTAAAACTATAAAAATAACAATAGGTACTCTAGTTTATTTTTAAATTTTTCTTAGTAGCTGTTTGTTGCCAAAGATGATTTATAGTTTAAACAAGATAAGATTGAATATGAGTCTGATTAATAATTTAAGACGCTTAAATGAAAATATAAGTGATTTTATGTTAATAAATATTGTAAAACTATAAAATTAAGTTGATTGTTCTCATTATATAGCCTTTACCCGTTATGCCCTGATGAGGTACCTGATTTAGGCCCCATATAAGGGCAAAACGGGTATTTGGAAGGGTCTCCTAATTTCTGTTTTTCTAAAATTGTTGAAGAGAATGGTTATGTTTGTTATTTTTTTATATACTATATTAAATAAACATTTCCTTTAGTAAAACTATTTAGTACATTTTACGTTTCTAAGTATTTTTTATTTCACATGTCCCTTAGCGTACCCGTTTTAGGCTTACCTCCCCTATATTGAGGTCTTCTAAATGTCAAATTTCATAGATTTTTGGCTTATAACACGTGTTTATTTCCTATATTTTTAATGTTGTAAATATTTACCAAATATGGCAAGTTAAGATATGTACGGGTCTTACCAAACAGTGCTTTAGTAGAGTTTTGTGTTTCGGAAAATTTTAATCCATTGTTTGTTCGATAAAAATGTGTCTGAAAAATGCAGCATACTCGATTTTATATTTAATCGCATTTCTACAGAATTAGAATTGATTTTAATTCAAACTTTGCTTCCATGAACTAGATAACAAACAACATTTGACAGCTATATTTAAGGACCTTACTCGCCAGTGGCGCCAACTGGTGAGCACAAAAACGGAGGCTCTCATTTATTTCGGGTCGGTGCAACACGTCTTCCTCTGCCATAGTTCTATATCCTTGTCGAATTTTTCGAAATTGTGAAATAGTTAACACTTGCAACAAAAGGGCTGATTTTTTGTTAGAAACCTAACTGTATCTTACAAGTGACCACGACATCAGATTCGACGGTAGGTACATTCAATTAATTTTTTGGGCCCAGTAGGTGATCACGTTTATTGCAACGTCAGAAGCACTATATAGGTCATCCAAGGTGCAAGAGAATGGACAGCTAGGACACTCCAGCAAGTGCGACATAGTCTGTACAGGGGCGCTACACTCGCACTGGGTGTTCGACGGATCAATAATCCCCCATTTTGCCAAATTGTGCACGTAGCTTTGGTATTATTACATAAATAAAATAAGAAACAGTTATCAACATGTTTGTTGTCACAGAAATCAATATTACTGTGGCAACAAACTCGTCAAGATATAAAAAGATGAAAGATGTCAAATTGAATGCTTATACTGTCAAATTCGAAATAGGCTATGGTTAGACAGAAACGCGTCAGAACTCTATGGAAAGTATAGAATATATTGTCAGACAATCATAACAAACTGATTGTTATAAAGGATCGTCTGTTTTCGACAACTAAAAATACGAAGAAAACCATGATACAATATATCATTATAATCAAAAACGCTTGTAATGTTGCAACACGGAACCCCTTATCAAAAGGGATACCATTTTTAAGATAACTGTAGTTTCCTGTATATATCTGTGTCATTCGTGTTTTCAAGATAAGCGTTAGCAGTGCATCTGATTCAATTCTATTAATTATTGTTTATCAAAGTCTGAGAAAGAGTCTGCTTGAAAAATCGGTACAGATGTGATTTGGACGAATTTCGGGACGACCCGGATTTCAAAATTCTATTTTGGGACTCGACGGGGAGGGAATGTTTAGGCAGAGATAAATCTGACATTAGTTAATTTTAATCGTCTAGGAATATAATGTACTCGCCTTTGTTTGGTTACTTATCGAAAAGACGACTATATCAAGCGGCATATTTAATTAGGATATATTACATTTTCGTTAATGAGACTTTCCTAATAAACGTGAAGTTTGTGAGGATGTTTTTTGTGGATGTTAGTTACTCTTTCACATAAAATTTCTTGATCGGATTTAGAAATAAAAGGAGAATGCCCATTTTGTAAGGGAATTTGGGCCCCTTTGAAAAATTGGTCGTATGTTGTAGGAAAAACACGTGATATTCATAATTAGAAAAAAAAATTGTTTTGCGGGGTTCACGAGATAAAAGGATGTTACTGTTCTTGAAATGAACCCTTATTACAATGCAATAAGGTGCATACAAATGTTCAAGTGATGTAACCTGATCTGTTGTTGTACATATAAGGTAAAGGACACAGATGAAAAAAACACGAAATATAAATCCTATTTTTGGATAATATTGAAATCGCAGACACGATATCTCATAAGAGGCCTGTGTATGGGCCCTTTGGCACACATATTGTTTAAAATCTGAATTAACATAGAATTTTTTACCATCACAAAGGGACTTACTACCCAGTAATTCCCTTTGTGATAATTTTCAACAACTTTCAAAAGCAGAAGCTATTCGAGTAACTGCTACATAATTAAGAAAGACATGGTAGGAGACGAAACCAAACAAACAAACATGTTTATTATCAAAAAGTATTTGGATCCGCGCCATATTGCATTTCCTGTCTAGAAGTAACGTTTGTGACATAAACACGACAAGAGTAAGACGTAATTCAATTAAACTGAAATACTATCTGTCCTTTACTAACAAGCTAAATAAAAAAACCGGCCAAGTGCGAGTAGGACTCGCGCACCGAGGGTTCCGTACAAATAACTACATTCACCAACATAATTAGGTAACTAGGTCAACGGGAACTACCATATAGGTTTTCCACCCAAAACCTATAGGGTACTTCCGGTTGACCTAGAATTGTCAATCTTGGGTAAAAGCAAGGTCTACAAGTAAAGGGAGAATTCCGAAAAATAAAATTGTTGAAAGTTCAGATAAATTTTGGTATTTACAAGTTTTCGCGAAAAACTAAATTTGCCCACATCTTTTTATCGTGGTGGCTTTGGTTTTTATACACCTAATAGGGACTATAGACCTCAGAATCTGGTATAAATTTCAACTTGCTAGTCCACCCTTTCCTGAAGAAATCGGTGGTGACATACGGACAGACGGACAAGAAAGTGATCTTATAAGGGTTCCTTTTTTACCTTTTGAGGTACGGAAGTACCCTAAAAAGAGACGGAAGAGAATTCTTGCTGTCAAATGAACTGTCAGTTATAACCTCAGAGACATATCAAGAGGTCTTCCCATAGATTTAGGATACGAGTATAGCGAGAAATTAATTCTAAGTCTTTGTGTCGGCCTCAATATTTTTTAAAGTCTCATGAACTTAATATGACGCGCTAATTTTGCTATTAATTAATAGACAGTCTTTAAATTAAGTCAGTCAACATAAAATCGATACTGTTCAACCTTTACCCTTTCCTACCTATCGTACCGTCTAAATTCTTCATACTTCCTTTCGCCTTGAGCAGCGCTTCTCGAGCCGCATCTAAGGTTGCCACCTGTACTATAAAAAAACTGGCGAATGTGCGAATGGTGCGAGTAATAGCCCGTCGCACAAGAACACTCGCTAATAGCCGAGCGGAAAAACTATCGGTGTGCTTAGTGCGAGTTTTCACTCACGCTCAATCGCGTTAACGTAAACGATCGCTTATGACAAAATGTATACAAAAAAACAGGTTTTGCCTTGCCGTCACCAGACGGCGCTTATCCAGTTTCAATACAAATTGGTGTTAACGTTAACGCGATTGAGCGTGAGTAAAAACTCGCACTAAGGCCTCTGAACTATACACTCGCTTCTCGCTACTCCTCCAACTTGTTTCTAGTTTCTAGCTCTATTCGCTAAACGTCAGCGGTGGAACAAGTGCCATAGTAATTGAAAAAAAACCGGCCAAGTGCGAGTCGGCCTCGCGCACGAAAGGCTCCGTACCACTATTGCAAAAAAACGGCAAAAAAAATCACGTTTGTTGTATGGGAGCCCCACTTAAATATTTATTTTTTTCTGTTTTTAGTATTTGTTGGTATAGCGGCAACAGAAATACACATAGGTATGTGAAAATTTCAACTGTCTAGATATCACGGTTCATGATATACAGCCTGGTAACAGACGGACAGATAGACAGACAGACGGACCGCGGAATCTTAGTAATAGAGTCCCGTTTTTACCCTTTGGGTACGGAACCCTAAAAATAAAAAAACCCGCCTGTTTAAAAAGCGAACTGAAAAGACGTAAACAAGAAGAAAATCATGTTGTGCAGTCGGAAGATACATATTCGCGAGCTGGCTGACTAATACGAGATGTTTCCTCCGACTGCACTACATGATTTTCTTCTTGTTTAGGTACGTCTTTTTAGTTCGCTTTTCAAGCAGGCGGGTTTTTTGATTTTTAGAATTAACTTTTTTTATTTATAACTTTTTAGTTAACATATTTTTTCGAATTAAGTCCAGTAAACATATAAGTATTATATATTTTTTAAATCTCCTCTAAAAATCCTTCATTTTGATACCCCACTCGATGGGTAGGGAAGAAAAAAAAATTACAACCCCCACAATATGGCGCCCAAAATCCGCCATGTTCCTTTTTTATCAAAGACACTTAGCTAAGAACACTTGGGCGGTCAAGACCTATCTAACGATGTCTTAATTATAAAAATCCGCCAAGTAGTTTGAAAGATATGAGGTAATAAAGAATATTACATACATACAAACATACAAGATACGCACGAAAAACATAACCCTTTCCTTGCAGCTGGGTAAAAACAGACCTTAAAGCAACTAACCTATTTTAACTGTGACAGTACTTCGACATCCGCTGCTTATAAAGCAGGAATAAGGAACTTACAGTTTAGGTACCTACCTAGTATACCAACGTCAATATCTTCCAATTAGGATTTGACCTTCAGAGGACCCCTGAACTAGATCATGGGAGAGCTCCGGGCGTTCGCTATCCATTGCGCAATTTGTTCTGACGTCAACGAGGGGATCGTTGTGTGTAATGGAATGTAAATTGAAATTCTCTGTTAGCGATACTGTCGCGGGAGCCTGATCCCTTGTTGATTAGTTGTTACGGGTTTACGTGGGATGAATAACGAGATTATAAAGTACTTAGTACTGCCGGCAGCTTTGCCCGCGATTATCCGAAGTGAAAGTACTCCTGGGATACAATATTTGTAAGTATGTGAGAACCATGTTCCTATTTATCAAGTGAAGGAATTTACCTGTTAGTGCTTGTAATACTTTATACTTAGTACTTGATTTTATATTTAGTATAGTAGTGCTGGGTGCATCGTTCTCACGTATAAGAATTTATTAATGTATGTACTATTTATGTTAATATTGTAAAAAGCCTTTATTTTTTTAAAAGAGTAAGTATGGAGTTTCTTGTGCATTCTTCTCCATATCAACCTACTTTTCCGAATGCACGGTAGAATCAATTTTTTATCACATGTAAATTTTTTAACGTTCAAAACTGCCGCATAATGGCCTAGTTGAAATAAATACATTTGATTTGATTTGATAATCTCCTACCACCTTACTGTAACCTGTATTACAAAACTCTTACAAATCGGTTCAGCGGTTTAGGGTTGAAAACGTAACACAGACAGACAGAGTTAATTTCGATATAAATATTTAAGTATGGATTAACCATAGCCATCTGTCGTTTTATTGCTTAGTTCTTTGAGCAATAAATAGGCCCAATTAGCCTTTTTGTTGATACTGGCAAAATGGAGTAAATTTTTATCGATTTGTTGATTCTGTTCCTTCCTTTTTTTAATTATTTATTACTGTACGATAAAAAGCAATGAATGTATATAAAACCCAGTAGCAATTGAGGTATATTATTACTAGCTGTTCCCCGCGGTTTCGCTCCCGTGGACCACCCCACAGGACCCGTTTTCGGGATAAAAAAATAGCCTAGTCAAAAGGAATAATGTAACTTTCTATTGGTGAAAGAATTTTTAAATCGGTCCAGTAGTTTCGGAGCCTATTCGGTACAAACAAACAAACAAACAAATATTTTCTCTTTATAATATTATTACTAGCTGCTTCGCGCGGCTTCGCTCCCGTGGGCCACCCCACAGCACCCATTTTCGGGTTAAAAAAATAGCCTATGTTACTCAGGAATAACGTAGCTTTCTATTGGTGAAAGAATTTTTTAAATCGGTCCAGTAGTTTCGGAGCCTATTCGGTACAAACAAACAAAAAAACAAATCTTTTCTCTTTATAATATTACTAGCTGCTTCGCGCGGCTTCGCTCCCGTGGGCCACCACACAGGACCCATTTTCGGGTTAAAAAATAGCCTATGTTACTCAGGAATAACTTAAGCTTTCTATTGGTGAAAGAATTTTGTAAATCGGTCCAGTAGTTTCGGAGCCTATTCGGTACAAACAAACAAACTAACAGACAAAAAAATCTTACCTCTTTATAATATTAGTATAGATTTAATATGTTATCATTCCGTAAGAGGAAATGCGTTATCAGACTTCCGACTGAATATCCTAAGTAATAATTCGGACCAAATTAAAAAGATATTCCATAAACTGAAAAAGAAATATTTATACTATGTCCCTATGTTTTCCTGGTGGGTCTGTCATGGTTCCTTGGAAAACATTTTTCAACCTTTAAAATGGCGTCAGTCTTTTTTTTTATTATTATCTATAGGTTTGCGCTTGACCACTATCTCACCTGATGGTAAGGGATAATGTGGTCGACGGTGAAGCACGCTTGCCTAGAAAAAACCCATTCACTCTTGACTTAAAGTCTACTATATTGTAACTATCGGGAAACAGACTCCGGCAGGGAATTCCACTCCTTAGCTGTACGCATAGTAAAAGTGTCCCCAAAACGTTATGTGCGTATGGGTGGGATGTCCACCATGTACCGATGACGCATCGCCGTACGTCTGGTAGTCCGATGATGGAACGGGCTGGACGGAATTAAATCATGCAATTCCATCGCACACTCCCCGAAATGTAACCGATAAAAAACCGACAAGATGGCAACTCGGCGACAGAGATGAGAACAGTACTCCATGCATGATCGAACTGGCGATTGATACAAGTTGAGCAGCTGTTCCGGCGTGAAGTGATTCTTTGTTGTACTGACACCTATCTCAAAGGTAATCCTTTGAGATATATCTTAGCTGATGACTCGCATAATTCATCAATACTGATAAAATTAAATAATACAACTACTTACTTGCATATATATTGGCAATGATTACTGAATCCTTGCCTTGTATCATTTTTAATTTATTTAAATGACATCTAAACCGTACGGAAATCATCCGAAAATGTTGATAACCTTATGCAATTTGAAGGTTAATTGGGTGTGGCGAAATATTTTGCAAATGTTTGTATTATTAAGGTTATTAGGTTTGTTAGAGTATTCAAATTCATATTTAATTCGGACAACAGTGATCCATATTGGGTTAGTATTACAAAAAATCTTAAATTCTAGTGTTAGTATCATTGATTTAATTAAAAATAAAAACCCCCGACACAAAAACCTCTAAAAAGCAAAAAATAAGCCTCGTACTCGCGTCGGGGAACCGCGAACGTTTGCAGTAGTTTATTTTATTTACTTAGCCGTTCCCCGACGCGAGTAAGAAGGCTTATTTTTTAGCTTTTTAAAGGCTTTTATGCCGGCGGTTTTTAAATTTGATTACATGATTTTTAAAGGGAATAAATATAATGACCACCTAAAAAAACTTTGTGACGATAACCCCTAACCACCAAATCTAGTAATATACTGACAAAAATAGTAAATGATCACCAAATTTAGTAAATTGATCACCAAATTTAGTAAATTGATCACCAAATTTTAATAGCAAATTATTGCGCTATTTAATGTTGTAAAATAGGTTAGGTTAGGTTAGAACTGTGACCAACCGCGCGCGAGCCGAGCGAGCAAAGCGAGCGGTGCCGCGGCAGCGGCCGGCGAGCGCTACTTCCAAGTTGCTCCCAGAAATTTTATAATCTTTTTGGTCATTGGTTTAATTTTGGTGATCATTTACTACTTTTGGTGATCATTTACTACTTTTGGGTTAACAATGATTTATTTGGAGATATGTTACTATATCTGGTGGTAAGTTAAACATAAGCCATTTTTAAACTACATTATAATATACCTAGTAGTAGACACGCTTCAAAAATCAATCTAACGAAACACGTAATTATGACACGATATCTTGCGAAAAAACCGAGATTCAAAGAGCCGTTCAAAAGTAATCCGTATTTTATACGGATTACTTTTGAACCGATTTTAATCAAACATAGCTAAGGAGTAAACATAGTAAGGACACTCTCGACAAAGTCACCTTTCAAACAAAAAAAAAACTAAATCAAAACCGTTTCATCCGTTTAGGAGCTATGATGCCACAGACAGACACACATAAACACAGAAACAGATACACACCCCTCTTTTTTCCGTCGGGGGTTAAAAATAAAAGTCTAAATTATAAACACTACGTGCCGTTGATGACCAGCCAGGAACACATATTATTTCCTATCTAATCACCCTCCGCACAAAATGGCGGATATCTGGAGTGTAGCTCTTAGCCACAGCTCTCAAGGTATTGTCTACTCCACACAGCAGCGACGTAGTTTTTTATTATTACATAAGTATTACATAGTAGTATTACATAAGTTATTCTGTTTTGTTTATGTATTATGGCATTTTTGTCTGTCTTTGATAATCCAGATCCCCCTGGTTCGTATCTTGGAAACGTTTCAAAAGAGAAGTGAGGAGTATTATATTGTGTTTATGTGTACTCAATTCGTTGTGTTCATTGTTTTATTTATTTAATAAGACTTGATGTACAAAGGTACAATGGCGGACTTAATGCCTTAGGCATTCGCTGGGGTGGTGAAGAGATAACCATGGCAGGTGCATTTAATCCTTAGATAAAGTACCTATAGATTAAGCCCTGGCGTGGCCGCACATGAGACAGCAATAGTTAGTTCTGGTGTCACAACAAGAACAAGAACACTACAACCCACCATCGCACTGACACACTTATTATCTATAAATAACCCAAATTCCTTGTCTCAATTAACACATAATACCACGAAATCGCAGAAAATCAAACAAAACCGAGTTTGTTTGTTAAACCTGCCATTATATTAGAGTTTGACAAACAACAGAAACCGGCCATGGTAACAAAGACAAAAAATAATCTTTTGTCCTTATTATTTACATGGAGCTGCCAATTGGCCATCTTGCTCTATCAATCAAGCTCATTTTAAGGCTTAATCTATAAGTACTTTATCTAAGATTTAATCTGTTGTAAGAACTGTAGGTTCGAGCTCATTCCAAGTCTACCTGGCATTTTTCAGAGACATAGAAGAATGGATAGAGCGTTCCTAGCTAGGTAGTGAGTAGGGGAATAAAACCGTGAGCGAGATTATAAGTGATCGTACAGGGGCTAATTGTCTTTTCTTTCATTCTGATTGGGCTACGTCAAACTCGTAAGTAGGTACTGTTTATTTAGTTTTATAATGAGCTAGCAATAGAGAATGTGGAAAGAGACAAGAGTCTCTAAACAAAATGTCTTTTTAACAGCGATGGCGAATGTCAAGATGCCAAAATGTAAGGGATTGATGCGCTATCGTGTCGCTTTCGTTGATAGAATGTATATATCTAATAACATCTAGAGCCTTGGATATTGGGCCCACGCTCGCTTTGTCTCTTCTATTATGGGGGTATAGCTCAGTCCATTCTCTTTGTCTATGGCCAATACCTATCCATACATTATTAGGATATAGCTCAGTCCATTCTCTTTGTCTATGGCCAATACCTATCCATACATTATTAGGATATAGCTCAGTCCATTCTCTTTGTCTATGGCCAATATCTACCCATATTATTACTCTACAAGACATGCACTAGTGCAACCTTTCAAACGCCCAAGTGCCCAGTGATGCTCCAATTACCGCACGTCACGAAGGCTTCATATAATTGTGTAATCCCAAACTTACAATCCGACACCAGCTTACGTAACGCACTTTCTCTTTAGACCTCGGACTCGTGTTTGGCACAGTTTTTATGTATACAAAGTGTGCCTTATGTGGCGTGTGCCAAATCTGTTTACGACATATGTAGTTGTGTGCTGTTAGCCATCAACATATTGATGTGACAGAATTGGCGCTTAGGATTTTGAGATGTTCCATGCCCATATTAGGAGCTGCTTTTGAGATAGATACAATGTACAAACGAACCATACTACATACTATCCATAATCTATATTTATATTATGAAGAGTTTGTTTGTTTGTTTGAACGCGCTAATCTCAGAAACTCCTGATTGGAATTGAAAAATACTTTTTGTGTTGAATAGTCCATTTATCGAGGAAGGTTATAGGCTATATAACATCACGCTACGACCAATAGGAGCCGAGCATAAATGAAAAATGTTGCAATAACGGGCAACATTATTCCTTTGTCAGCTTCCGTTGCGTGCGCTGCGTAAGCGGTTAAAGTTACGCTACATTCATGTATGTAGGGTAGGTAGGTTGACAGTTGATGGGAGCGAAGCCGCGTGGGATAGCTAGTAATATTATAAATGCGAAAGTAATTATCTCTGATCTGATAATTTCTGACTTTTAAACGGGCGAAGCCGCTGGCAGAAGCTGTGGTGTCATAAAGAGAAGGGTCGTTGCAGTCCGATTGTGGTGATATAGTAGGTAGAACTTCAGTGGTCACAGACCAGTATAAGCTGATCTGTTTTTTCGTTGAAACTCCGTACTACGCTAGGCCAGCACAAACCGTCTCAAAGTGTAACCACCGACTGCAGTCAACTATACTGTTGGCCATCAATATAATATTGATGTGTCAAAACTAGCGCTTAGGGCTTTGGAGATGTTCCATGTTCATATTAGTCGCGGCTTTTGAGATAGATTCAATGTACGATGTTTCAGATGAAGAGACTGGTCTTGTACCAGTTACCAGTGCTGTTAATTCCTGATAGTGTTATACTAGGTCGCACGTCTCTGGTCAAAAGCCAGTATAATTTGATCTGTTTTTCAATTGAAACACCGTAATTCGCTGGGCCAGCTCAAAGTGAAAGTGTTTGCACCGACTGCAGTCAACTGTCATCAACAGCCTTTTAAAGTTCCCACTACTGGGACACAGGCCTCCTCTCTGTGAGGGGGAATGGGCCGTAATCCACCACGCGGGCCCAGTGCGGGTCGGTGGATGTCACATGCCTTCGAATGTTTGGTTCTAGGACATGCCGGTTTCCTCACGATGTTTTCTCTCACCGTTTTGAAAACAGTGACGACCTACAACTTGTATGACGCGGCCGTTACCACTGGGCCACCACTGCTCTCAGTCAACTGTACTAAGTACTGTTGGTTATCAAGCCATCATCAACATTGATTTGACAAGTCTGGCGCTAAGGATTTTGAAGATGTACCATATCAGTTGCGACTTTTTAGATAGGCATGATTTATGAGCAGAAAGAGTCGTAAAAATCTCACTGTCCATTCCAGATTGTCTGAAAGAGATTACGAAAGACAAGGCCGCCTGTTATATTTTTTTTTTTTTTTTTTTTTACTATTTATAGGCCTGTGTTTGACCACAATCTCACCGTGGTCAGTGATGATGTGGCCGATGGTGGTAAGCACACAAAGCCTAGAAGGGAACTGGCTCTCAAGTGCTGCTGTCGGAACACACCGGAAGGTGCTTGGCGACAGATTTTCAACTTGAGGGTGGTTGCCAGCCACGCGGGTACTACAAAGTACCCTACCACTGTGCTATGGTTTCCTCACGATGTTTTCCTTCACCGAAAGCTCAAGCTCATTGTAGGATTCGAACCCGCGACCTTCGTCTCGGTATCCGACGTCACTACCACTGAGCCATCATCGCCTCAATTTATAGTGTATCACGTCCTTTTTAACCCTCGACGGAAAAAGAGGGGTGTTATAAGTTTGACGTGTGTTGCTGTGTATCTGTGTGTCTGTCTGTGGCATCATAGCGCCTAAACGGATGAACCGATTTTGATTGAAAGGTGACTTGGTCGAGAGTGTTCTTAGCTATGTTTGAATAAAATCTGGTTAGCCGTTCAAAAGTTATTCGCATTTTACTCTTTGAATCTGGATTTTTTCGCAAGATGTCGTGTCATTATTACGTGTTTCGATAGATTGTCGATTGAAGCGTGTCTGCTACTAGGTATATTATATGTAGTTTAAAAAGCATGAAATAAAAATTAAAATCGGGGTTTTTATAAATTTGTAATTTTATCTTGTGTATTGTATTTTCTGTTGTCCTGTGGTTCCCATTCGTCCGGATTTCTGAGAAATCCGGACGGAGGGAATGAGCCATAATCCACCAGGCAGGCCCAGTGCGGGCTGGTGGATGTCACATGTCTTCGAATGTTTGGTTCTAGGACATGCCGGTTTCCTCACGATGTTTTCCTTCACCGTTTTTGAGAGCAGTGGTGATGAAATTATTTACACAAAGTAAAGCCTGGGTTCGAACCCGTGACCTACAACTTGTCAGTCGCGGCCGATACCACTGCTGTCCATTAAGTGTACTTAGTACCGATTTTAGTACTCATATGCCTTCTTGAAGTGTAGGTACCTATCCTATAGAAAATTATATTTATATTGTCAAGTTTTATTTGTGTCCACCCTTTTATAAGCCTCAAGAAGATTCGAATCAAACGAAATATAACAATAGATTTATTTTTCAATTCACATCATTTTTTATTCTGTTTATAGAATAATTTGAATGCCACTGAGGTAATTACACCAGTTAGGCATTCTGACAAAGTTCTATTGTCCATTGATAGGTTTATTTTTGATCATTAAAATGTCATTAAGGCTGCTTAATCCAAATAAATGGTCTACCTAATGAAAAAATATACAAAAACAACTTTTGCCTCTTCTTTTACAGAGAAGGCACGAGCATTGATTACTATAGTCAGTATTATATGATCTGTGCTATAGTTCTCGCCAAACTTCTGGGCCGCCCTGAAGTTGGCTTTCCGCATGCGCGAGGCACGAAACGGTGCTGTTTTTGTATGAGATTTACTACTGCGCAGCGATTTTAGACTTACATTAACTGTAAGTGCAAGTTTCCGCATGATGTTTTCCTTTACCGTTAAAAGCGATATCCAAGATACAGGTACTGAAAAATATAGGTGTGATTTTCTTTCTGAGTACTTATTTGAACTGTTTGTAACGCGTAGCCATAGCATTCAATTGGAATATTCTTTTAACTCAAAGGCGGAAAATTTCATGACTCAAATTAATTACTAAATGCTTTGTTTACGATAAACCAATTTGTCCTTATTCTTGTGACCGCAATACCTACTTGCAAATCAGTTTGATTCCACACCTTGTGGGGTAAATTTCCACGTAATCGACACCAATGTCTGTCGTACTTACGTCAATCAGTATTGGTTACTTTATTGACTAGAAAACATTTGTCAAAGATCATTTCAGCCGGTCTATTCTGTAAACACCGTGAAAACTTAAGGTGCATATACCAGACATCGACCTTGAGGGAACAAAACGCGCACTTGTTTCACACCCGCGCTACCCAAAATTCAGTAGTTTTATATACTTTCCTTATTATTCTATGACTTAAAAAAAATCCTTAGATCAAAATGTAGATAGTTAAATTGTCTTTAAAATGGTGTCAATTTCATTAAATTACGTGTCGGTTTTGGTGCGATTGTCGTTTTTTCGTGTTAGACATAAATTTACAAATTAATTACACTATGTTATACGAATTAAACTCAAATTTTTTTAAGATCCAATTATTAAGAAAATGGTCTAATGTAACATATATTTTTCCAAAAATTACGACTAGCCGTTTAGACGTGATTCTCATTTTAAAATCAGCTACTCAGGGGTATCTGCGCCTTAAGGGAAGTGAGCTTGAAGGTAACTATTTTCTGTTATTCCTCTTTCATTGGACGGAGTGACAGCTGACTTCATGTTCACTTCCCCTAAGTTTTCATAGCACTGCTGCTACTGCATTGCATTCCAATTCCAATGGAAAGAACAATGGCAGGTGCCCATACATTGTTTTAGCTGAGATTAAATTCAAAAGTCTTTAAATGAAAAATATCTGGTTTAACTCAGGGTGATGTTCTGAATTAGTTTGTGCAATAATTTTTGTTCGAGAATGTAGAGAATAATAGATATTCAGTCATAAACTTTTGTAGGTTATGTCTGGGTAACTTTTAATAATGTGTTTAATAGGTAATATTATTCAATTTCGTGGAAGTAAAAGGGGAATATCGCATTAGTATTTCCCTTACCTAGTTATTTTAGCATGAAATGTGTAGTATACTCTTTGGAAAGATTATATTTATTTAAACTAAGTGACTTTGACGTGTATCAAAAGGTTGTCGTCAACAATCAAGCTATATTTTTTTTAGACTTGGGTACTAGTCTTTTTGCTAATCATAAATTGAGAGTAATTCATTTATTTTTACTACACTACAATATTCTTACCTACCTGCAAGGAACATCTACACTTCGACATAAACTGTATTGTTAACTCATTTACTGCAATAAAAACAATAATGATATTATTACTTAATATAGTCTACTTGTCACTTAGCAGATAAAATATATAATGGCAACACTACGCTAAAGAAATGAACTAAAAAGTCAAATAACTTTTTATTTATTATGTTTGTTTTTAATCTATTTTGGAACAGGCCTAATTATACTTTAAAAAACATAGACAATTAATAGAATGTCTTTCGTATATAACTCACTTTCAGACGCTCAAATTTAAGTCAGCTAAAATTTCGCCATTGTTCTTTAAATTCTACAGCGTTGCGTTAGAGTTCATAGTGGTTGGTGTATATCTGGTTTGTCTGACTTGCCATGACGTCATAACCCGGCTGTCAAGTGTGGTGTTACTCGACAGACTACCATTATTTTGAGTCGGTATTTACCTTCTCTGTGGTTTGATTGAATTGTACACACTACACAATAGCTATTTATTTTAATTGTTGTTCTAGGCTTTCTAATGCGTTCTATACTTATTATGACTATATATACTTATTATTATATATAAGACTAGCTGTTCCCCGCGGCTACGCTCCCGTGGGCCACCCCACAGGACCCGTTTTCGGGATTAAAAATAGACTATGTTACTCAGGAATAACGTAGCTTTCTATTGGTGAAATAATTTTTTAAATCGGTCCAGTAGTTTCGGAGCCTATTCGGTACAAACAAACAAACAAATAAAAAAATCTTTCCTCTTTATAATATTATTATTACTAATTACTAATACTATTACTATTGGTATAGACTAGCTGTTGCCCGCGACTTCGTCCGCGTCAAACACGTAAAAAATATTACCGGAACTATGAATTTTCTCGTTATCAAACGTAGCCTATGTTACTCGTTATTACATCAGCTATCTACCAGTGAAAGTCCCGTCAAAATCGGTCCAGCCGTTTCGGAGATTACCCGGGACAAAGAACCAAGTGACTGTCATCTGCTTAACTGGGCGATCCTGTGGAGACTAAACTATATCCAGGGAAGACTTAAATATAAGTTACATGGACTATTATACTGAAAGGTTGACTTGTGTTTCCTTGTCTCATGTCTGCACCTCACAGTGAGCCAGTAACAGAAATGCACACGCATTTCAGATCACACTTCTTATTGTTTTAGCAATCATTACTTGGTAATTTATTACAAGTTCTTTGTTTCTTTTATTTTATAAAACAGTTGTATTCGTGGATATATTACCTACTTGGATATTGTTAACTTGTAATTATCCTTGGAAGGGCAATTTCGAGTTTACTGAAAATAGGTGCCGACTGCTGAAGGTCGGCCTAATTGCGAGTTTTTTTTCCACTCGGGTCACTTTGTCAGGCATAATTTCCATCGGCAAAACAGAAGGTTACTACCCGATCTGAAATACAGATAATGCGAGTATTTTTTCAATTAACTTTCATCCCGTGAGATGCATTTGCCCCCCCTGAGCAAAATCCTGGATCCGCGCCTGGTCCTTTGAAAATGAGTCTCCAACATGTGGCAGATGTGAGTACCCCACTTTAAGCTGGCAACTGTGTGAGTAACATTGAAGTAAAGAGTTTTTATCTTCATGGATTTCCACTACTCAGCTACTGCTTTATTTCTATTCCATTATTCGTCATTTCTTTTGGAATATTTTTAATAGATTCAACATCTTGTTTGTATTCTGTACTTATAGCTAAAACCCAGACTTTCATTCTAACAACGGTAATTAACCTTGAAGTAAAAGAAAAGTAATTTTAATAATTTCTACGAAAAAATAAGTTTGAATATTAAGTAAGTATTATACGAGTCACCGTGTTATCAAGATCAATGCTGACATGCCAACAAATACAATAGCTTTTTTATTACGTGTCTTCATTATTCATTATAGTTTTTAACCGACTTACCAAAACAGGAGGAGGTTCTATGTTCGACATTATGTATGTTTTTGTTTTATATATGTTCACCGATTTCTCCGTCAATTGTGGACCGATTTTGAAAATTCTTTTTTTGTTTGAAAGAGTGTATGCCGAAATTGTTCCCATTTTAATTTGGTAAAGATCTAATGAAGAACTTCGGAGATATACAACAGAACTCTTCAATAAATAACGGCAAATCTCTCGGGATTGCTGCAATCGCATGTCTGTTTATTGTTTATACCATTTCATAACATAACATCACGCCAGTAAGCTCGAAAGGGGTATGCAGATCTCTAATGTCACAGGTTATATTCAAGTTTCATGTTATTCGGGTAATCTATTCTGTCGTTATAGGTACTTACTTAACTACTTCCCTATTAGGTAAAACTAAAAAGTGAAAAATAAAAAACTATAATATAACTTATTTACTTTATTTTTGGAAGTTGGTGTCCATAACTTAAAAATTTGGTACCTACCAATGACACCGACTTCCAAAAATAAAGTTATTTTTCACTTTCTAGTTTTCTTATTTGAAAGTCGGTAGTATTTTTTTGTAAAAAAGTTTTTTTTTATTTATTCTCTGTATGTATAACACACATTTATATGGCTTTTTGTATTGAAAATCAATGTTCAAAGAGGTTTGATCTTCAAAATCTGAAAGATCAAGCCTCTTTGAACATTCCAACACTTTTGATAACTAAATCGCCCTAAGAACGCCTCCAATTGAATATATAAGTAACCAAAATATACATAGACACACAAATCTTCAGGTCTTTAATTACTTTACAGACAGAAAATTATTACATCAACTCGGCACAATGAAAGAACAGGGGTAGAATAATACACAATTGTTTTTAGAATGCCGTGTCTTTGTTTTCGCCGAGTCCATTATATTCAGTTCTGGAAAATTTCGGGAGTTCTCAGGTGGCATTTGTTGCCTTTAATCCAACCTCCGTCAAAGCCCTCGTTTAGGTACCTAATTACCGAAAAAAAAGCTCGTAAAGGTACAGAAGCTCCAGGAAATAATAAATGATGTACATTCATAATACTGTTATGTATGTGCTTAGGATGTGATATAAGTTCCTGTGTGTTGTGCTAGGTGCCATATGCCACAGATAATATAATACTACAGTACATTCTAAAGGTCTATCCACACATATCAGGGGCGTGCCCGGGACGTGACAGGGCCGGGTCCCATCAGGGGCTCAAAAAAATATCAGTGGGAACATTTTATATGAACTCGTTCACACACGTCCGTTCACGGGACGTGCCCGGGCCCGGGCACGGCCCTGATATGTGTGGATAGAACTTTAGAAGTCCGTTGACGTTTCTCATTTTACATGCCGCGATAATTTTCTACGTAAGGAGTTGAAAAATCAAATTCATAATCCTAATTGAGTATCATTCGCAAGCATCAAGTTTAATTAAATTATTATTAATTATTTTTATAGGCTCTGTCAAAAAGGGCCTTTTATTTTTTGACAACTATAAGTTCAGTTATTTACATAGAGCTTAATCAAATATCTCATCGGTATTAGGTATGTCAGCCTATAAAGATCCGATTTCAGACGTCCACTGCTGGACATAAACCTCCCGCAGGCGTCGCTGCATTGACCGATCTCGTGCGTCTCGTATCCAGCGCATGCCCGCAAGCTTAACTCGGTCCACCTAGTGGGAGGCCTTCCAACGCATCGTCTTCCGGTTCGCGGTCGCCATTCCAGAACTTTTCTGCCCCATCGGCCATCCGTTCTGCGAGCAATGTGCCCTGCCTACTGCCACTTAAGTTTAGCAATTCTTCCGGTAACTTTGGTTCTCCTGCGTATGTCCTCATTTCTGATGCGATCACGCAATGAATAGTCATAGAAATATTACTTTCCATACAAAATTATCGCTTCCCGAAGTCATAAACGGCAAATTGGAGATCTTGAAATCATCTCTTGGATAAAACTTAAGATCTTTTCCACATTGTGCCAGACCCTGCTTCATTCCTTTCGTCGCCTTGTGAGTTCAGTATAACCCAGTTGTGTTCTATCTTGCTGACAATTCCACATTCATTTTCCATTGGTCATTCGCCAGACGGCGCCTCAGGGGGCCAGCCAATTGCCGCTTTATCCATTATCGGTATACACTAACCAAATAAAGATGGACTTAGTCGAGAATTATTAGATTATCTTGTACCACTAACACACTGACCCAATTCTGTCTATCACGTTAAGTAAATTATTGCTTCTCCCTGATATGATAAATGCTGAAGTTTGGATACCTATAAAGGCCGTTGGAACTGCACGGCGTTTAGATGAAGTATAGAGGTAGAATAACATAGATAATGACGGCGTTGCTTTGAAAAATCCTAAATGTGTGCCTATAATATTTGAAGAGTTCCCTCGATTTCTCTGGGATGCCATCATTAGATCTTGGTTTCCTTATCATGGTAACACCCTTGGCATTGGGATATCTCCTTTCCAACAAAAAAATAATCATCAAAATCGGTTCATAAACGACGAAGTTATCCGCGAACACACATAAAAAAAATATACGGCCGAATTGAAAAACCTCCTCCTTTTTTGAAGTCGTTTAAAAACCTCCTCCTTTTTTTGAAGTCGTTTAAAAACCTCATCCTTTTTTTGAAGTCGTTTAAAAACCTCCTCCTTTTTTTGAAGTCGTTTAAAAACCTCCTCCTTTTTTTGAAGTCGGTTAAAAATAGGTAGCGTCCTAACCCTCGTTTTCAAAAACAAAACTAGAACCCCAACAATTGTTATAGAATTTTCTGATTGATGGGCATTACTGATGATATTACCTATCTCACAGATAATATTCGCACAATCAATATAACACGAAAACAGAATACATAATAATATATCGTTAATGACATGAATCATGATAGTAGATTCCACATTATAATCCGTTGAGTTACTCGATTAGCCACGATGCGATTATAATGTTTTTCATTGTATCATCATCTGCCTAGCCTTTTCCAATATTTTTAACAATATTGGGGTCTGCTTCCAATCTTACCGGATTCAGCTGAGTACCAGTGTTTTACATGGAGCTGCAGCAACTGCCTATCTGACCTCCACAACCCTTACTAGGTATCACGGTACACCTTGGCAAGACTGCTGTCAGATCTCAAGCTTCTGACTAACAAAGATATAAAGATAACGACTGTCAAAGATCTTTAAATGACAACCGGGACCAACGGCTTAACGTGCTTTCCGAGGCACGGAGGAAACTCGGCATGTTGAAATGGTCACCTATCCACGGACCGATCTCGTCAAGCGTTGCTTAACCTTGATGATCGACCCGTGCGGCTGTTATTATTTAGCCACGAGCTCCTCATGTTTTTCATTGTATGGCAGGAAAAAATATATCAGGTAATTGGCTCGATTGCAATATAATTTCCTGTGTCCTGTTGTGCCATGCGGTTAGTACAAACACAGTTATACAAGTGTGAAATTCCTGAAGCTGAAATTGTAATAAACTGAGCAGTTTTTAAGTGGATAAGAATTGTAAGAATTATGTGTTTTTCCGCGTCGCGCGTCGCCTCCCACGGAGACAGACGATTACGTAGTTAGCGCAATGCAAGAGGGTTTAGAAGGCTCACTGAATATTTGAGTGAGACATTTATTAGGCTTGTAACTTATGTAAATTCGGATGACTGCCGCTCCTTCATCCGGATCAATGTTCATATTTTGTTCTGCAGCTTGGAAAGAGGGAAATTAAAGATCTTTCTGAGGACTTAAAGCTGAGAGATCGCGCTCTATGGAAATTCTGTCGTCGATATTGTGGCGTTTTCATACATACATAAACTCACGCCTTTTTCCCATGAGGGTAGGCAGAAACTACAGAACACCACCTGCTACGATCCTTACATACTTCTTTTGCTTCACTCACGTTCATACATCTAGTCATACACACACGCCGGTTATGAGTACTGCGCACCTGGCCTTTCTGAAGAACATCACCTGCGTTTTCATTTATTGATAATAACTTGCTGTTGCCCGCGACTTCGTCCGCGTCAAACTCGTAAAAAATATATTTTTATTTTTTTTTCCTTTCCCGCCGGAACTATGAATTTTCTCGTGATCAAACGTAGCCTATGTTACTCGTTATTACATCAGCTATCTACCAGTTAAAGTCCCGTCAAAATCGGTCCAGCCGTTTCGGAGATTACCCGGAACAAACAGACAGACAGACAAAAATCTTAAAAATTGCTTATTTGTTGTTAGTACCGTATATACTTTCACGTGCATTAAATAAAACGTTGTTATTTTGATATTACATACAGACACTTCAATTTTATTTATTTGTATAGATTAGACTTGGATCTATGAAGTAAACTATTAGAGGAGAGCTCTTCGTGGTCTAACCATGACAATTTCGATGGAGTTGTTTTTCTGTATTTCCTTTTGCTCCACAAATAAGTACGTGTGATATACGACAACGGTACTGCGCGTCGCGTACGATCGATGTATATGGTTCAAGGTCTGTCGCGTTTTTAATACATTGTGTTATTGTTCTAATGTTTGGTAGTTAATGTTGGGTTCTTGTTGAGAGCTCCTCAACAAGAACCCAACATTATTAAATAATAACAGCCGCATGGGGCGATCTGCAAGGTTAAGCAACGCTTGCCGAGGTTAGTCAGTGGATGGGTGACCATCAAGCCGTTGGTCTCGGCTGTCATTTGAAGATCTTTGACGGTTACGAGTAGTCAGAAGCCTGAGATCTGACACCAGTCTTGCCAAGAGATATCGTGTTACCCAGTTTCTGGGTTGTGGAGGTCAGAAGGCAGTCGCTCCATGTAAAACACTGGTACTCAGCTCAATCTGGTTAGACTGGAAGCCGATCTTAACATAGTTGGGAAAAGGCCAGGTAGGTTCAATGTTCTTTCTCGTTGAATTCTGGAGTATTTTGTTGTAAAAAATTGAGGATCAGATTGCCATGTTGGTCTAGTCACTAGTGGTCGTAAACTCTACTGCTGAGCATGAGGTCTGGATTCGATGCACAGGTTGGACAATATTAGGTTTTTTAATCTGAATTTCTCAGTTACAGCCCGGATTCAAGCTTTGTGGCCGGTTGTTGGCAATATTCTCGCCTTCACAACTGGTGGAATGTTTAGTATAGGTATATCTCTGCCTAACCTATTTGAGGAAATCAGGCGTGATTTTATTTTATGGTACCACTAGTTGTCCCCCGCGGCTCCGCTTCCGTCAACTGGCACCTACCCGCCCTACCCTACCCTATCCTACCTTCTTACCTACCCTACCCTACCTACCTACCCATAGAAATATATATCTATGTACCTCCCACTCTACCCTACCTACACTACCCACCTACCTACCTTACCTACTCATACTCTACCCCCTACCTTCCCTCCCTACCCTTTTTTTTTTTTTTTTTTTTTTTTTCGGGTTGGAAAATCCTCATTGGATGTTCTCCGCCCTGGGGAGGGCGGAGGGGTCTGTCAGACTCGTACTGACTAAAAACCACCCCGGTGTTCCATCCCACACCTACGCTGGGGGTCGCGGGAACAGCGATACTTCCGCAACCCCCGGCTAGTGCCGGCCCACCTCTGCGGGGTACCCTACCCTAACGTACCTATCAACCAATTTTTTATTCTTACCAAAAGTATCCTATGTCCTTCCTCAGGTCAGGATGCCATCTATCTCCTTGCCAAATCTCATTGAATTCCGTTCAGTGGTTAAAAAGGTAACAGACAGACAGAGTTACATTTGAATTTATAATATTATATTATAGTATGGATTGAGGAAAACGTTAACCATAAAATCTTACAGTGTAGGTATATTTAACAATGCATTATTAATTGACTAAGTCTAGGTATAAACATTACGCATTAACTAGTATACCTAATGACTTAAGTAACGCAATATTTTAGGGTTCCGTACCCAAAGGGTAGAAACGGGACCCTATTACTGAGACTCCGCGGTCCGTCTGTCTGTCTATCTGTCTCAAAATCAAAATCATTTTTTTTTTATTTTACATAGGCCTACATGGGCACTTATAAAACGTCGACAAAAGGCGCACGGTTCGGGTTGGTCGTTTCCTATGGAGAAGAACCGGCAAGAAACTCCATGGTTACTCTTTTAAAAATATGGTTTGTTTTTACAATATTTCCATGTTACAGCATTACTTAAATATGGGAGGACAACGTAGGCCCGACAATAAAACTTTAGAAACTAAAAATAAAAAGTAAAACGAGATATAAAGTTATCAAATGTTATCAAGCATCTAGAAATCTAGAAGGCCTACAATGTTCACACATTTACAAAACAATCGGTAAAAGCATCTTAAGACACAAATGAAAAAAAAAAATGTATAACAAGACTAAATTAAACATGTGGCACAAATGTAGTAATCAGTGCTGTAACTATTCTTAGCAAAGGGGTATTAAGATGATTGAAAACCATTGTAAAAAGTCCAATTAAAAGAAGAGAAAAAAAAAGAAAAATGAGATTGAGAATAGAATAGACATCCACACATTTGTACCGTTTATGAGTTACCAGGGAAGCCGCATGCGCAGAAGGAGCTAAAATTTTTATCTTCAACGTAGTCCTTGATTTTATAATATGCTTTTTAGGGTTCCGTACCCGAAGGGTAAAAACGGGACCCTATTACTAAGACTTCGCGATCCGTCTGTCCGTCTGTCTCCAGTATCTCATGAACCGTGATAGCTAGACCGTTGAAATTTTCACAGATTATGTATTTCTGTTGCCGCTATAACAACAATAACTAAAAACAGTATAAAATAAATATTAAAGGGGGGTTCCCATACAACAAACGTGATATTTTTGCCGTTTTTTGCTCGATATTAATAACGGCAACAGGTAGACGCTTGAAATATTCACAGAATGTTTAGTTGTATATTTACTTCAAAAAATAATAATTAATAAATTAAAATAAAATAAATTAAGGGGGGCTCCCATACAACAAACGTGATTTTTATGCAGTGTTTTGCGATAATGGTACGGAACCCTTCGTGTTTTTTTAATAAGGACACGTTTGATGAAGTTTTTAAACTTGCCATCGGTCAGTTCTATAACTGACTTTGGCAACTTGTTATAGAAGCGTATACTGTTTATAAGTTTAATCTGATTTTGGGTATTACAATTTCGTGCTTACTGCGTGTATTTAAATTATGGAAGTCGCTTCTAGTTTTGAAAAGCCCTCGATTTTTGCGTACGTACAAAATACATTCTAAAATATAAAGTGAAGGTAGAGTCAGTATATCGATCTCTTTAAATTTTTCTCTGAGGGACTCGCGAGGACCCATTTTATAGATCGCGCGGATTGCCCTCTTTTGTAAGACGAAAATTGAGTCAACATCCGCTGCTGATCCCCACAGCAGAATGCCATAAGACATAATACTGTGGAAGTAAGCATAGTATACCAGCCTAGCCGTAGCCACATCGGTTAACTGCCTTATCTTCCCTACTGCATACGCAGCCGAACTTAACCTACCCGAAAGAGTTCTAATGTGCGCGCCCCACTGCAATTTAGAATCGATTGTAATCCCCAAGAATACAGTTTCCGTTATAACTTCAAGATTTTTGCCGTCAAGATTTAAATTTAGGTCACGTTGAGGTACATTTGGTAAGGAGAACTTTAGACATTTTGTTTTTTTCGCATTCAGTAAAAGATTGTTAGCTGCGAACCATCGTCTGTCTGTCACCAGGCTGTTTCTCATGAACCGTGATAGCTAGACAGTTGAAAAAATACTAAAAACAGAATAAAATAAATATTTAAGTGGGGCTCCCATACAACAAACGTGATTTCCGTGTCGTTTTTTTGCGATAATGATACGGAACCCACCATACGTGAGTCCGACTCGCACTTGGCTGGTTTTTATAAGGAAGGTAGTTTCAACGATTCACGGAAATGTACCTATAGCGCATCAAGCTATTAGGAAAGCGATTTTTATCCTTGATGGTATTATGCCTGCTGGGAAATTATGGGGGTTTCACTGCTGACTATACTCGTAGAATACGGAAGTAGTAGCAAGGAAATAAATTGACTTGACTAGATCATAGCCGAACAAAAGTATACTAGTCACAGCGGATATTTGTGTCTCTGAAGTTGGCACTGCGAACCATTGCGCAAGAAACAGTTTGTCAGCGAGTGATAGAAGCAGTTACAATGCTATCTTCACCTTCAACATGACACAAAAATAGCTACTGCGCAGGGTCTTGCAGCCAACTTCAGAGACACAAAGATCCGCTGTGAGTACTGTACCATAGGCTAAAATAACTATGTAGCCCAATGATATTATATAGATACTGAGGTAAATACGTTTTCTCAACTTCTGCGCGGCAATACAAACACAAACTGACCAGCTTGCGTGAACTCAGTCCGTCCTGCGCCTAGCCGCGACACGAATGTACGTTTGAACAGTATGTTTATCTCTTTTTGCCAACGGGGTCCTATTTATATCTCTGTGGTCTTTTAATGTAGGAAGCTAAAGTAAAATATCGCCATGTTTTTATTTCTTTACTAGCTTCTACCAGTGGCTTCGCCCGCGTGAATGTCGTAAATTATCCCGAAGGAACATTTTCCCTGGATAAAAAAGTTCCTATGTGCTATTCCTGACTATAATCTATCTATGTGCCAACTTTCATCCAGATCCGCCCAGCCCTTTGAGCGTGAAGAAGTAACAAACATACAAACACACACACATACACACTCACAAACTTTCGCCTTTTTAATATTAGTGTGATAATGAGTATGACGTATCTATTGGTAAAATCTCATCGGTCAGTTCTATAACTGACTTTGGCAACTTGTTATAGAAGCTTATACTGTTTATAAGTTTAATCTGATTTTGGGTATTACAATTTCGTGCTTACTGCGTGTATTTAAATTATGGAAGTCGCTTCTAGTTTTGAAAAGCCCTCGATTTTTGCGTACGTACAAAATACATTCTAAAATATAAAGTGAAGGTAGAGTCAGTATATCGATCTCTTTAAATTTTTCTCTGAGGGACTCGCGAGGACCCATTTTATAGATCGCGCGGATTGCCCTCTTTTGTAAGACGAAAATTGAGTCAACATCCGCTGCTGATCCCCACAGCAGAATGCCATAAGACATAATACTGTGGAAGTAAGCATAGTATACCAGCCTAGCCGTAGCCACATCGGTTAACTGCCTTATCTTCCCTACTGCATACGCAGCCGAACTTAACCTACCCGAAAGAGTTCTAATGTGCGCGCCCCACTGCAATTTAGAATCGATTGTAATCCCCAAGAATACAGTTTCCGTTATAACTTCAAGATTTTTGCCGTCAAGATTTAAATTTAGGTCACGTTGAGGTACATTTGGTAAGGAGAACTTTAGACATTTTGTTTTTTTCGCATTCAGTAAAAGATTGTTAGCTGCGAACCATCGTCTGTCTGTCACCAGGCTGTTTCTCATGAACCGTGATAGCTAGACAGTTGAAAAAATACTAAAAACAGAATAAAATAAATATTTAAGTGGGGCTCCCATACAACAAACGTGATTTCCGTGTCGTTTTTTTGCGATAATGATACGGAACCCACCATACGTGAGTCCGACTCGCACTTGGCTGGTTTTTATAAGGAAGGTAGTTTCAACGATTCACGGAAATGTACCTATAGCGCATCAAGCTATTAGGAAAGCGATTTTTATCATTGATGGTATTATGCCTGCTGGGAAATTATGGGGGTTTCACTGCTGACTATACTCGTAGAATACGGAAGTAGTAGCAAGGAAATAAATTGACTTGACTAGATCATAGCCGAACAAAAGTATACTAGTCACAGCGGATATTTGTGTCTCTGAAGTTGGCTCTGCGAACCATTGCGCAAGAAACAGTTTGTCAGCGAGTGATAGAAGCAGTTACAATGCTATCTTCACCTTCAACATGACACAAAAATAGCTACTGCGCAGGGTCTTGCAGCCAACTTCAGAGACACAAAGATCCGCTGTGAGTACTGTACCATAGGCTAAAATAACTATGTAGCCCAATGATATTATATAGATACTGAGGTAAATACGTTTTCTCAACTTCTGCGCGGCAATACAAACACAAACTGACCAGCTTGCGTGAACTCAGTCCGTCCTGCGCCTAGCCGCGACACGAATGTACGTTTGAACAGTATGTTTATCTCTTTTTGCCAACGGGGTCCTATTTATATCTCTGTCTGTGGTCTTTTAATGTAGGAAGCTAAAGTAAAATATCGCCATGTTTTTATTTCTTTACTAGCTTCTACCAGTGGCTTCGCCCGCGTGAATGTCGTAAATTATCCCGAAGGAACATTTTCCCTGGATAAAAAAGTTCCTATGTGCTATTCCTGACTATAATCTATCTATGTGCCAACTTTCATCCAGATCCGCCCAGCCCTTTGAGCGTGAAGAAGTAACAAACATACAAACACACACACACATACACACTCACAAACTTTCGCCTTTTTAATATTAGTGTGATAATGAGTATGACGTATCTATTGGTAAAATCTCATTGATTTGACCCAGTCCCCAATACGGGATAGGTAACTTTTAATCCGATAGCAATCTTTCAAGGGGTTATCATACTTGTACAAACGATGATGAAAGGAAATATTGTTTTCAATACAGTTGTTAAACATGGCGTACTTTCAAAGGCTTATAATTATGATTCGAAAATTAAATCTTATGCATAGGCATCTTTCTGTTACGCGGTCGTGACTTTTGTTTACGAGCTCGATCATTAGTTTTGCAGTTTAGTTTTAAATTTATAAGTCAAATTAAAAAGTTTAGTAGCAAAGAGTTTTCATCATCATCATCATCATTTCAGCCGAAAGACGTCCACTGCTGGACATAGGCCTCCCCCAGGCGTCGCCACATTGACCGATCCTGTGCGTCTCGCATCCAGCGCCTTCCCGCAACCTTAACCAGGTCATCGGTCCACCTAGTGGGAGGCCTTCCAACATACCGTCTTCCGGTTCGCGGTCGCCATTCCAGAACTTTTCGGCCCCAACGGCCATCCGTTCTGCGAGCAATGTGCCCTGCCCACTGCCACTTAAGTTTGGCAATTCTTCGGGCTATGTCGGTAACTTTGGTTCTCCTACGGATATCATCATTTCTGACGTGATCACGCAAGGAAATTCCGAGCATAGCCCTCTCCATTGCCCTTTGGGTGACTTTAAGCTTTCTGATAAGGCCCATTGTGAGCGACCACGTCTCGGTCCCATAGGTGATCACTGGCAACACGCACTGGTCATAGACTTTTGTCTTGAGACATTGCGGTAAATTGGACGAGAAGATACCACGCAACTTCCCGAACGCCGCCCAGCCGAGTCGGATTCGACGGTTGACCTCTTTCTCGAAGTTGGATCTACCCAACTGGATTGTTTGTCCCAGGTAGACATAATCATCTACAACTTCAAGTAAACAGTCTCCGATCTTGATAGGAGTGGGTGTTACATGGGCATTCATCATGACCTTGGTTTTGTCCATGTTCATTTTAAGACCCACTCTTTCTGAAGCTCTATTGAGGTCATCGAGCATTGTACTGAGGCTTTCCATGGTCTCAGCCATGACCACTATGTCGTCGGCAAACCGAAGGTGAGTGATGTACTCGCCATTAACGTTGATGCCAAGCGACTTCCAATCCAGAACCTTGAAGACATCCTCCAGCGCAGCAGTGAACAGTTTCGGAGAAATGACGTCTCCCTGTCTCACGCTGCGCTGGAGAAGGATTGGTTTCGAGGTCTGATCCTGAAGACGGACTGACATGGTGGCGTTTTTGTACAAACACTTCAACACCTCAATGTACCGGTAGTCGATCTGGCACCGTTGGAGAGATTGCAGTACTGCCCAAGTCTCGATCGAATCGAAGGCTTTCTCGTAGTCCACAAACGCTAAACAGAGAGACAGGTTATACTCTTCGGTCTTCTGTATGACCTGCCGCAGCGTATGTATGTGGTCTACGGTGCTAAAGCCTTTTCGGAATCCGGCTTGTTCGGGAGGCTGGAAATCGTCAAACCTGCGCGCGAGACGATTCGTGATGACTCTTGAAAACAACTTGTAGACATGGCTAAGAAGTGAGATGGGCCTATAGTTCTTCAGTCGGGCATTGTCGCCCTTCTTGAAGAAGAGTACCACCACACCCCTGCACCATGCCTGTGGCGTTTTGCCCTCGAGTATGACGGCATCAAACAGCTTCTGAAGGGCCTTAAGGACCGGTTTTCCACCCGCCTTCAGGAGTTCAGCCGTGATTCCGTCATCACCCGGCGCCTTGTTGTTTTTAAGCTGTTTCAGAGCCATCCTAATCTCGTACAGGCTGACGTCCGGGATATCTTCGGTATAGTGTCGGGTCAATCTAGCTCCAATCTAGCCAATAGCGAAATAAAGGCTCCAAGGTATTTGCAAGGGATCTGGCTATTGGGCAGAGCCAGCTCACGAGACTGAAGAGTTTTCATACATAGAATAAAATGGGATAGATTTTATATGAGGAAAAATGAATGATTCTGTACGTTTTAGCATTGAACTCTCAAAAGTCTTTTAAATGGTTGTTTAATATATTTAATTACCAGCTTTAATTTAATTATTTTCACATCAACATTTGTCTAAAATCAAATAGGCTGTATAGACTGTTTTCTTTGTAAAAAATGTCCAGTTGCAAAAACGCGCCTTTAGTTATAAGTCAATTGAAAAAAGTTTAGTAGCAAGGAGTTTTCATACATAGAATAAAATGGGGTTGTGATGACAACTCGTCACACTAGCTATTTCGTCGCTCTCTCTAATAGGTCTCTTTCACTAATAAGTCTCTTTCTACATGTAGTCAGTTGTCCAACTTGTCTCAAGCCGTATTTTGTCTCTTTCCCAACTCGTCCGACGCATATATTCAATGTACACTTGTACAGTAACGTAAAGTTATAAAGTGAATAGGTTCCTGATGCAATACGAGATCAAATCAACTATAGTAGACTATATAACTACTAGAACTATATATTAATGCCGGGGTCCTTCAGGGGTCGATACTCTCAGCAACATTGTTCTTGATCTACATAATCACTCTGCTCAAGTCAAGTCATTAATATTTATTTCCACTAAGCCATTAAGGGGCGCTTTTGAACGTCAACAATTAAAATTTACACGTAATAAAAATTGATTCTACCGTGGGTATGCAAAATTGATTCGGGTCTGCACGGGCTACTGGGCCTCAGATCCTGTCTCTCCTCCCGGCCATGGTTGAACGCTTGAACCTGTCCTTAAAGGCAGTCACCGAATTTTCTTAAATATTTTATTTAAATATGTTGTGCTTAATTGTACGCAAGCGTCGGACGAGTTGGGAAAGAGACGAAATACGGCTTGAGACGAGTTGGGCAACTGACTACATGTACAAAGTGACGTATTAGTGAAATAGACCTATTAGAGATAGCGACGAGATAGCTAGAGTGACAAGTTGTCATCACAACCTAAAATGGAATAGATTTTATACGAGAAAAAATTAATGATTCCGTACGTTTTAGCATTTAATTCTCAAAAGTCTTTTAAATGGTTGTTTAATATATTTAATTACCTGTTTCAATTTAATTATTTTCACATCAACATTTGTCAAAAATCGAATAGGCTGTGTAGGCTGTTTTCGTTGTAAAAAAAATATGTCCAGTTGCAAAAACGCGCGAAATTTTTTTTTTATTTGTGAATCTAATTCTTTGATTTGTTTTTACTATTTCCCATAACTGTATTGAAAAATATCGTGTGATACACGGGCGTGTAGGTTATTGCAAACTCGTGTCATTAAAAACCCTCGCCTTCGGCTCGGGCTTGTTAATGACAGCTCTTTTGCAATACTCCTTTCCACCCTTGTATCACAATGTACTAAAAAACAAATCAATTTTTTTAAAAGAGTAACCGTGGAGTTTCTTGCCGGTTCTTCTCCACAGGATACGACCAACCCGAACCGTGCACCTTTTGTCGACGTTTTATAAGTGCCCATGTAGGCCTATGTGAAATAAAAAAACATTTGATTTGATGAGATCGATGAGATAAGCGTTCTTCTTCTTCGTATTGAGAGTCAGATAAATATATAAAAGGCTATCCATCATTTGGCCTTATTGTTCTGGATAACGATACTGCATACTTATTCAAAAACTAACAGTAAGTCGTTCATCATAATCATTCGCAGCCTGACTTTGCCCACTGCTGGGAATAGACCTCTCTCTTCTTGTGCCAATCCCCACGCTCCAGCGCCAACCTCATCCATGTATCTACTGCTCGCTATGGCAACAATATCGTCTGCCCATCTTGCTGCAGGACGAGTAACATTCCTTCTGCTTAACCATGGAATCCACTCGGTCACTGTCTTCACCTGTCTTCGCCTCACTTTGCCATGTGCCCTGCCCTTCTCAACCTGTATTTGCCTCACCTTTACATGTGTCCAGCCCTACTCCACCTGTCTTCGCCTCACCTTGCCAAGTGCCCTGCCCTTCTCAACCAGTCTTTGCCTCACCTTTACACGTGTCCAGCCCTACTCCAGCTGTCTTCGCCTCACCTTGCCATTTGTCTTGACCTTCTCAACCTGTCTTGCCTCACCTTGCCATGCTTCCTGCCCTTCTCAACCTTCGTCGCCTAGCCTTGCCATGTGCCCTGCCCAACTCCATATGCTCCATTACCCGTTTAACAGTTAGTTAGTCACTATAGTTACTACAAATTCCTCTCAGGAGTTTAGGACTGAAGAGTATTAATGCGTTTGATGTTCAGGTTGCTTGTTGAACATTATACACTTCAGTTTACCACAACGAAGGAAGTTTACTGTTTACACCCAATAAAGATGGATACCAGTCTCAGAATTTCATGAAAGCACACTGTGTTTGGAATTGAAAAGCGGCATATTCGATAACAGACAATGTAAGCAAAGACAATGATGCTATTTGATACCAGAGACCTTCGATAAATTACCTATAGATGTAGCCATGGCGTGGCCGCACATGAAACAACAATAGTTATTTCTGGTTTTACAACAAGAACAAGAACACTACAACCCACCATCGCACTGACACTTATTATCTATTAGAAGAAGAAGAAGATTATCTATAAATAACCCAATTCCTTGTCTCAATAAACACATAATACCACGAAATCACAGAAAATCAAACATGACCGAGTTTGTTTGTCAAACCTGCCATAATTAGAGTTTGACAAACAACAAAAGTCGGCCATGGTGAAAAAGACAAAAAATAATCTTTTGTCCTTATTATTTACATGAGGCTACGTGGGGGCTCCCATACGACAAACGTGACCTTTTTTTGCAATAGTGGTACGGAACTGTTCGTGCGCGAGTTCGACTCGCCCTTGGCCGGTTTTTTTTTCAATTACTATGGCATTTGTCCCACCGCTGACGATCAGCGAGTAGAGCTAGATACGAGTTGGCGAGTAGCGAGAAGCGAGTGTACAGTTTCGATAGTTTTGCCGCTCGGCTATAAGTGTTCTTGCGACGGGCGATTACTCGCACAACTCGCTCGGAGTGGCCAATCCTGCGCCCTACTGGTTAGAGTGGTTGGTCTCTTAGCGACTCGGCATGTGTTCTGACCGCCAAACGAGCAATGGCGAGCATCGCTGATAGAGTATCGCTGAGCGAGTATTATCCTTGTCGCTGCGACAAACTAGTGGTGGGAGAGTTCTCACATTTTTTGACAGTGGGAGAGTTCTTCATCGGTGTCTCTTTTATTGACACGGGAACTATATTTCCGATAGCTAATCGAGAGAAAATAGTCGATAGCTAATCTCTTGCTCGTCGACGAAAGGACTAGTGCCTATCGCAAAGGTTTAGTTGATGGATTGTCTAGAGCCAGCCTCAGGGACGTTACTATGACGTCTTAAAATCATCATAATTCCTGTTTGAGACAATGCCGGAGCTATACAGAACGATTAGCACCATCGCTTTTTACAGCGGTATCTTGATGGCGTTGACACGTCGCAGTACGACCCCAGTTAACGTATCAACTAGGTCAAAGGTGGAGACAGATCCGCATACCAAAGATTGTGTAAAGTGCATTGTAGATTATGGATTATATGCACGTTTAAGTACCTCCATAACTGAATTGCGTTATCATTGTTATCAGTGTAATTCTAGGCGTTGTTTACCTTCCAGACATAGGTGCACCGCACCTAAAGGGTAAAAAACGGGACCCTATTACTAAGACTCCACGATCCGTCTGTCTGTCTGTCCGTCCGTCTGTCACCAGGCTGTATCTCATGAACCGTGATAGCTAGACAGTTGAAATTTTCACTGATGATGTATTTCTGTTGCCGCTATAACAATAAATACTAAAAACAGAATAAAATAGATATTTATATGGGGCTCCAATCCAACAAAAGAGATTTTTTTGCCGTTTTTTGCGATAATGGTATGGAACCCTTCGTGAGCGAGTCCGACCTGCACTTGGCCAATTTTCCTTATACGCATTCACCATAAAAGATACATGACATTTTTAATGTCTCGCGGATACAACTGTTCACGAAGATAGCCGATCTCGTGGCGAGTTCGGTTCGTCATTGGCCGTATCTCTGACAAAAAAAAAAAAGGTCTATGGCCTAGAATTTTTATTAGAACATTTTTTCATCTCATCCGTTACCATCTTTTGAAGAGGTAACAATGCAAAAAGTTCATTACACTTTTATGAATGCTGTCTAAAAATAGAATACCTTACCTTCTTATAATCTTTTCTTGACAAAAGAAAGTAACCTTCAAAGGGTAACGGCTCAGCTGAACAAGGCCCTGCCTTCGCCCTTGTGCATATTATACATCACCTAGAATTCATTGACACTTTTCTTGTATATCATCATTATTTTCTGGCCCTTATACCAATTTATGTGTTGGAGCAACATGTTTTTAGGGTTCCGTACCCAAAGGGTAAAAACGGGACCCTATTACTAAGACTCCGCGATCCGTCTGTCTGTCTGTCCGTCTGTCACCAGGCTGTATTTCATGAACCGTGACAGCTAGACAGTTGAAATTTTCACAGATGATGTATTTCTGTTGCCGCTATAACAACAAATACTAAAAACAGTATAAAATAAATATTTAAGGGGGGCTCCCATACAACAAACGTGATTTTTTTGCCGTTTTTTGCTCGATATTAATAACGGCAACAGGTAGACGCTTAAAATATTCACAGAATATTTAGTTGTATATTAACTTCAAAAAATAATAATTATTAAATTAAAATAAAATAAATTAAGGCGGGCTTCCATACAACAAACGTGATTTTTTGGGCGTTTTTTTGCGATAATGGTGCGGAACCCTTCGTGCGCGAGTCCAACTCGCACTTGGCCGGTTTTATTCTTCCATAATTATCTTTTTGTTGTCATCTCTTGCGCCGATTATAGTTCTTGCCAAACTAATTAATAAAATATATTCATAAAACTTATTCATTTTTACAAGCTTTTATTTAACATGCCTTGTTGTTTTGGTCAAATCTTGCAACTGAATTTTAAATCATTTGCAAAATTTGACCGAATTCAATTGAGGTGAAATTTTGCTTACACGTTTGGTTTGGATGACAATGCACGTTTAAGCTAAAAAGAATGTTTAAAAAAAAAGATTTTTTATTTGATTTGTGTATTTATAGTCATCAGAATTTCATTTAACTATAAAATAATAACAAAAAACCCATAGATTTCTAACCTTAATTTTCTCAGAAACATACTGTTATGCTCAGTGTGCTTACTGCAAGTTTTTACTCACGCTCAATCGCGTTAACGTAAACGTCAATTTGTATTGAAACTGGATAAGCGCCGTCTGGTGACGGTAAGGAGAAACCTCTTTTTTTGTATACATTTTGACATAAGAGATCGTTTACGTCATCACTAGTGAGGACGTTAAAAAACTCGCACTAAGGCCTCTTTAGATCACTCTGGTCCCAACGTCGCTTCACATTTGCTATCGACACGCTAAGAAATCGTCATCTCAGTCTCAGTAGTAACCTTTCTAATCAGATCAACTCTTTGTTTGTTTATTTAAATACACGATGGCTGTATTGATATTCAAAAGTCCGTAACACTAACAACATAAATACGATTGACTGTTTCACTTTTCTCTACGCCATTTTTTCTTATTCAGCTTTTACTGCTTGACAGACAACCCACCTAGCCTATGTTATTTTAGGCAGTCTGTTGCCTGCGAGCTTACGACCCTCATTTGAGCCGGGTAGACCATCAGTAAATGGGTATTTTATCTAATTTAATGCCATCACTGTATTGAACTCGCCTGCGATAACCTATCAAGCAAAAATGTAGCTCTTTGCGTGTTTAACCCCCGACGGAAAAAGAGGGGTGTTATAAGTTTGACGTGTGTTGCTGTGTATCTGTGTGTCTGTCTGTGACATCATAGCGCCTAAACGGATGAACAGAATTTGATGTAGTTTTTTTTTTTTGAAAGTTTACTTTGTCGAGAGTGTTCTTAGCTATGTTTGAATAAAATCGGTTTAGCCGTTCAAATTTTATTCGCATTTTACTCTTTGAATCTGGATTTTGTCGCAAGATATCGTGTCATTATTACGTGTTTCGATAGATTGTCGATTGAAGCGTGTCTGCTAGTAGGTATACTAGGTATATTAAATGTAGTTTAAAAAGCATGAAATAAAAATTAAAATAAGGGGCTTTTTAAATTAGTAATTTTATCTTGCTCACCCTGTATTAGTGACGTCTTTGGATAAAGCATGTGTTATTGAAATGTAACATGCGTTTAGTTTACTAAACATTACATCAAAGTGTTCAAAGAGGAATTTGTTTTATAGCTTCGTCGTTCGTTTTATAACACGAGACGTGAACTTTGAATGTTGTTTATCAAACTGAGCTAATATTTTAGCTCAACTGACAATGTTGTCTTAATAGACTGGCGTCTCGATCTCGAATCATGTTATGTTTGATCATCTTACTGTCCTTGTCCTATCCTATGGTACTTAGGGTCGGCATCTTTCATTATTCCTTGTCTCCTGCAGCCTAATTGCGTAAGTGAATTCTGCAAAGTAAACAAGTCGGAACCTTCCCAACAAAACAACTTTACGTGTTGCATATTACACCCTGATAAAAAAACTTTTCGCGAGTTGGCTGACCAAAACCACTGGCTAATGTATCCTCCGACTGCACAGCATGATTTTCTTCTTGTTCACGGCTTTTTAGTTCGCTTTTTAAGCAGTCGGGTTTTTTGATTTTTTGAATTAACTTTTTTTATTTATAAGTTTTTAGTTATTTTTTTTTAGATTTCGGTAGATTTAAACATATAAGTTTTATATATTTTTGAAATCAACTCTTAAAACCCTTTATTTTGATACCCCACACAATGGGTTTGTAAGTAAAAAAAAATTTTGGCCCCCATAATATGGCGCCCAAAATCCGCCATTTTTCTATTTTCTAATTTTTATGTAGGCAGTGACACTCGCAGGGTTAAGACGTATCGATTGACGTATGAATCATCGAGATCGGCCAACGCGTTTGGTCTCTGGAACGCCACATAGGAACAAATATACATACATACTTACATACATACATACATATTTACATACATACGTACTTACATACATACATACATAGACTGATAAACACATTACCCTCCTTCGGCAGTCGGGTAAAAACAAGATAAAATAAATATTTAAGTGGGGCTCCCATACACCAGAAGTGATATTTTTGCCGTTTTTTGCGATAATGGTACGGAATCCTTCGTGCGCGAGTCCGACTCACACTTGGCCGGATTTTCCTTTCAATCCATGTTCCTCTCAACAGTCACTATTATTTGCAACATGGTTTGATTAATCTCCCTAATCAACTTGTTAACTTTAACTCTTGAAGACCCATGGTTTTACTACAGAGCGCTATGTATAATCCTCAATTTGTATTAGATTTGCTTTGTCCACGTTAATATCATTATTTCTGTTGGCCACGCACTGTTGAACATGGGGGCAATTCAGAAAACCGTTGTACTTAGCGGTTGTAGCGAAATTTACTTTGTTACCTCGCTTATCGTCACAAATTGCAGGATGTGGCTGTGTCGATCGACTCACACGCATAATATATCCGTCAAAATTTGCGGCCGCCAGTCATTTTTAGGGTTCCGTACCTAAAGGGTAAAAACGGGACCCTATTACTAAGACACCGCGATTTGTCTGTCTGTTAAACAAAAAAAAACCGGCCAAGTGCGAGTCGGACTCGCGCACGAAGGGTTCCGTACCATTATCGTAAAAAACGGCAACAAAAACACGTTTGTTGTATGGGAGCCCCAATTCTGTTTTTAGTATTTTTTGTTATAGCGGCAACAGAAATAAATCATCTGTGAAAATTTCAACTGTCTACTGTCGTTTCATGAGATACAGCCTGGTAACAGACGGACGTCTGTCTGTCTGTTACCAGGCTGTATATCATGCAACGTGATAGCTAGACAGTTGAAATTTTCACAGTTGATTTATTTCTGTTGCCGCTATAACAAAAAATACTAAAAACAGAATAAAATAAATATTTAAGTGGGGCTGGTGGCCGGTTTTTTTGTTTAACAGGAGGGTTCGGGACTTGAGACTTCAGAGGAGAATAAGACCTATTGTCTAAACTTTTAAAGAATACAAACATATGGCTTAAAAGGTATTCATTCTTTGAAGATACTCGAGGATAGTTAGTAATTTTTTGAAACTACTCTAGACTTTATTGTGTCAAAGTTGATTGTCTTTCTCTGTACATTATGGCAGCTTTCCAAAATACAATATCCCTTCTAAATACTACTTGGCTACAACACGTTATCGTTGTCCTCATAAGCATGTCTTTGTCTCTTTCCCACAAACGATTATGTGTGGTAACATCATAACATGCCGTTGCAAAGTTACGTCATTTGCCTTCTCTGTCTTATTTACAATGGTGAAACGAATAAACAACTTCGTGGTATTTGTTATTGTTTCAACGTGAATGGTCAGGCGAGTGATCAGCGATAACGAGTTTTTTTATAGCTAATGTAGCCTGACTTTCACGTGAACCCGAATCATTCTGACTCTGATATGGCCTCAGTCCAAAGGTTAAGTGTGCCTGATATAGACTATTAAGTAAATACACAGCCAAAAAATATCGTTCAGCGTTCAAACGGACGTTCCACGTTTAGTTTATTTATACATCTTGTGAGTAGCTATTAGTATTCGACGACCGGAGCTGAGTAACGGTAAATAGGCACCTATAGAGTGCACTTCAGTGCATCTTTATACATTGCTGTAGCAGAACCGATGAGGCATGTAGTGTTGGCAGAAAAGCCGGCAATGAATAGAAATCAATGCGTTGTGTTAGAAGCGGTCAGAAACAGGTTTGTTTGTAAAAACGTGAGCGGGGAGACACGTGAATGACATTGGAAGTATCGATACAAAGTAGTGAGCGACAGAATTTCAACTCCCTGAAATAAACCCTGGCTTAATTTCAAAATAAAAATATATTTTTGTTATTTCACATAGGCCTACATGGGCACTTATAAAACGTCGACAAAAGGTGCACGGTTCGGGTTGGCCGTTTCCTATGGAGAAGAACAGGAAAGAAACTCCACGGTTACTCTTTTAAAAAAATGGTTTGGTTTTACAATATTTCCATATTACAGCATTAGTGCTTAGATATGGGGGGACAACGTAGGCCCGACAATAAGTCTTAAGAAACTAAAAAAAAAAGATTATATAAACGAGATAAAAAGTTAACAAATGTTAACAAGCATCTAGAAATCTAGAAAGCCTACAATGTTCACACATTCACAAAACAATCGGTAAAAGAATCTATACATAATTTTCATAAAATGATGAATGATAATTTGAAACCGCACGAAGTTTTGGATCATGAATCTGCCGTCGTAATTGGTTGACCGTTTACAAAAATACTGGCAACAAAAAAGTGCGAGATTAATTAAGAATAAAATGATTTTCAAAAACGAGGAAGTTAGTAGAAAGATAAGGGGTATCTTGTTACGGTCTAACTTGCTAGGTATAGTTCTAGCCAAACTTCTTGGCCGCCCTGAAGTTGGCTACAATGGCTGCGCAGTAGAAAATATCATACAAAAACAGAACCGTTTCGTGCCTCCGGCATCCGGTAAACCAACTTCAGGGCGGCCAAGAAGTTTGGCGAGGGCTATAAGACTGTTGCCAGGTTACTTCTAGGCAAGCACATCATCGCTGACCTATTATAATAATAAAAAAAGACTTTCGGGCCTCCGACTACCCTTAACAACAGTAAGGTCTAAAAAATGACACGGGAATAGTCACCCATATAGTAATCACAGCGGATCTTTGTGTCTCTGAAGTTGATTCTGCGAACCATTGCGCAAGAAACAGTTTGTCATCGAGTATACTGCATACAGTAAGCGAGATAGGACGATGCGACAAACCTAAGCGAGAATAAGAGACAGTTATACAATGCTATCTTCACCTTCAACATTGACACAAAAATAGCTACTGCGCAGGGTCTTGCAGCCAACTTCAGAGACACAAAGATCCGCTGTGAGTATTATCCACGGATAGAAAATGTGGTTATATCTCTACAGTCCTGGCTGTTGAAAGTTTCTAATCTATCTAACGAGCAATTCTTGTATATATGTATCTATATGTATATATAATCTGAATCTCAGGAACGGCTCCAACGATTTTCATGAAATATTGTATGCAGGGGGTTTCGGGGGCGATAAATCGATCTAGCTAGGTTTCATTTTTAGAAAACGTCGTTTCTCTATTTTCCAGCGCTCGGTCGCCCAGGTACTGATTGATAATATAGCAAAATTGTAACTGGGCGATGTCTGTACAACTACTCCTAATATTTAAGAAACTAATTTTATATGAGCTTTCTTTTTAAGTACCTAATACATTTTTACTAGATCCACTTTTATTGTTCGGTCTTGTATGAAGTGGATATTCTATCCTTGTACTTTTCATGCGGTATCGTGTCTACCGCGTTGTAGCCTAGGGTTGTCGCGTGAGCTTCTCAAGTCCTCATGCTAAGGGTCACATTTATATCTCACTACAAAAAGATAAGTTATCACGTAGAAATAAAGATTTGGTTGGAGTTATTTATGATAGCCTTACAACTTTTTATTTTTATACAGTGTTCTTATCTTGAAGACTTTGACCGTAGCCACACGCAAGTTTTGACTATTTTGTTGTTGGTATTAAATTATTATCTAAGGCCATGATTCCACCTGCAACCAGCTCGCTTGCAAGTGGCATTTCGAATATTGCGATCAATCGCTCGATCGTGACACGCAATGTAATGAGGGTTTTTTGATATTTCAGCCACCAGAGGGCGCTGGATAGGCAGCGGGTTTAAAAAAAACTGTCAGATAGTAGTTAGGTACTGAATTCTGGATTGAATGGTTTTAGGGCCCAAACACAAAACTGCGAATGGACGCGATGCGAATTCGCAACGCAATAAACAGCAACAAGCTCGAAGATTTATATGATGGCACGTCGCACCGCAGTTTTGTGTTTGGGCCCTTATAACTCAAGGGCTTATTACACTACACGGTATTCAGGGCCCTAAACTTTGAATTAGGGTAGTGTAATAGCTGTTAGGGAGTTAGGGTTCTCATAATATCGACCTTATTGCTTCGGAATGGTGAAATGACCCGGTATTCAGGGCCGTGAAATGACCCAGTATTCAAGGCCCTGCAGAGGCGTCTCTAGCCTATGTAGCGCCCGTGTGCAAACATTACCCTAGCGCCCTCAAGTAAGCGCGCGATCAAAATGGAATAGGTACAAATAACAGCACATAACCACAAACTGTCAAATTTCCCCAATGGATACTAAACTCTATTGTTTGGAAATTAAATTGAAAATCTATTGAAGAAATTTGACTGTTCTGGATGCCATGATGTGCAGTTGACTATATTTAGAATTATACAGGGTGTTTACCAAACACCTTGTATTTTCAACAATGAACTGATATCCAGTTGCAAAAATGCAAATGGTGTAATTTTAAATGATGGCCGGTAAACAACAGATACACACACTAACACAAATAATGGGCCTCGCATCAAGCTTCCCACATCTGTCAAATTTCTTCTTTCTAAGGGTTCTATCAGACAGAGAGCGGTCACGCTGTTAACCGTACAAGACAAGAGCGTTCGATGTGTTGTATTACGTTACATAGATATACCCACATACTTAGATAAAGTACCTATAGATTAAGCCTTAAAATTAGCTTGATTGATAGAGCGAGATGGCTAATTGGCAGCTCCATGTAAATGATAAGGACAAAAGATTATTTTTTGTCTTTGTCACCGTGGCCGGTTTCTGTTGTTTGTCAAACTCTAATACAATAGCAGGTTTGACAAACAAACTCGGTTTTGTTTGATTTTCTAAAATTTTGTGGTATTATGTGTTAATTGAGACAAGGAATTTGGGTTATTTATAGATAATAAGTGTCAGTGCGATGGTGGGTTGTAGTGTTCTTGTTCTTGTTGTAACACCAGAACTAACTATTGCTGTCTCATGTGCGGCCACGCCAGTGCTTAATCTATAGGTACTTTATCTAAGCCAGGAGGCATTCTGACGGCGTTGGTCAACCAGAACGTACACGTTCGCGCGTTCACTGCTGGTTCGGTGACCAAAAGTGTTGGAAGGAAGAAGGATAACGATTATAAAAACCGAGGAAAAGTAGCACCAGTCTTTTCTTTTTCTGAAATGGCTTTCCTCCAGTTAGTATCTTGTTTAACTAAGTCATGTTTATCTTTTTCATATAGTTTATCGACGGAATCAATTATCATCCGAAAAGAATTAAAAACATTTCTTCATCTTCAACCCATTTAGAAAAAAGTCTATGAAAATCTCCATCTTGTTTTCTATTCTTATTTACTGGGCCACACCCAGTATTTTCTTTTCGGTCTTGTTGCTGATAATGACCACAAAATCATTAATTCGTCTTCCGATGAAGAACTATCTAATTAAAAAAAAGAAAATATAAAGGAATAAAAAAAGAACTATCGTCAATAAACATGGTGAGGATACCGCGTAGACCGTCCAACAGCTCGGGGTTCGTGAGCAACTGCATGCTCGAAAGCAAAACTGACCTCTTGAACGCTTGACCGTGTGACCGCTCTCTGTCTGATAGAACTCTATTTACGACTTCATGTCATACGTACAGAATTCAATATCAATAGGGAACATTTGACAGATTTGGGAAACTTAATGCGAGGCCCACTGTACACGGGTAAAAAGTATTTTAAGGTACAAAGGAGTGACAAGAATAACAAAATACAACATTGTGGTTATTTAAAAGCTCTGACCGCTGTGAAAGACGCATCAGTTGTGGCAGCTTATAACAAATCTTACTTATTAAGTATATTTTAATAAAAAGAAAAGCCGATTTACTTCTTATTTACATGTTTACTCAAATTGAATATAATATACTACTAATCAAATTAATATAATATAATACTTAATCCATTGCGTCAAGACTTACTTCGCAAAATTACGTGTAGCGGTAGAACACAAAGTGCGGCACGCGCCACGCATACACACGATTTTGGGAAATGCCACACATGTGACGGTCGTCCATGGCAATTTGATCTTTATTTATAAAAGTTTATAAATGAATAAAAGTTACTATTGTAAAAGCTGCTCGTGGAGCGCCTTGTTTTGCTGTAATTCGACATATATAAGAAGAGCTCTAGATGCCATACAAAATGTAAACAAACCGGAGCTCTTTTTACGTGGCTCATTGAAAGTGCCGCGGCCGGAGGGCGCGCGAGTTGCGCTCGGCGCCTCCTAGGGCGCTGCGCCCGTGTGCTGCGCACACCCTGCACTATAGGTAAAGCCGCCCCTGAGGCCCTGAATACCGTGTAGTGTAATAAGCCCTTTAGCTGTTTTCTGCGTAGCGAATTCGCATCGCGTCATTTCGCAGTTTTGTGTTTGGGCCCTTACTAAAGTTTCGTTGAATTATCGACTTTTAACTATAATATAAGTGACGACGACGAAATTGCTGAACTAAAGATTGAGCTCAGAGGTGCAAAATGTCACTGGTACCAAGGCATAGCTTAAAGAAAGGTTTATTTGAAAACATGACTGGACATCACTGGAATATTTTATGGACGAATATTGACCTTTTACTGTTTATTTAAATAAATCAATAAGAAATTCGATCTCAAACCACAATGTGTTTATATTTTGACACATCATTGGACCTCACGGTCACGATACTGTTGTCAGACAACCCTATTAAGGGCCTACATACCCTTTAGTGCCGTAAAACGGTAACTTTTTAAAGCATACTCCTTAGTAACGGCTAAGTTAAAAGGTTTGAAAAAAATATATATTTATTATTGATTCATGTACATAATTTTGTACACAAGGTTTTTTCGTGTAACTAATAGTTTTGCTTTAAAAAAATAATTAACATCACGATATTTTTTCGCAACTTTTGGTAACTCCTCCAAAACGACTTGGAAAAATTGATGGCTGGAATTTCTTCATAACTAACATAGCTTATGTAAATTGAATAATATTTTGCAAACAAAACTTTTCAAAAGGAGGTTCAATATTGATATTTTGAGCGCACGGCAAGTACTGCGTTAACATTGGAGCGTATATAGCGCCTTAAAACGTGCATTTGAGTTGCTTGCAAGCGGAGTCGTGGGTTTAGCTTAGCTAAGATTCTTAGGAATATTTGTGACACCGTTGGCAAACCTTACTCAGTATAGCAATATGCTCGCAGTGAATAATTACAATATCATACAAATCTTTTTTTTTAGTTTAATATTGTAGCTTGACCACTATCTCACCTTATGGTAAGTGATGATGTGGTCGACTGTGAAACACGCTTGCCTAGAAGTAACCTATTCACTCTTGACTTAAATACCCCTAGATTGTAGCTATCGGGCAACACAGACTCCGGCAGGGAATTCTACTCCTTAGCTGTACGCATAATGAAAGAATTTCCAAAACGTTTAGTGCGTATGGGTGGGATGTCCACCATGTACCGATGGCGCATCGCCGTACGTCTTGTAGTCCGATGATGAAACAGGCCTGGTGGAATTAGATCATGCAATTCCATCGCACACTCCCCGAAACGCATCAAAATTGCAACGTTATAAACCGATGCAAATTACAGACATAAATACTACTACCGCCTAATGCATTTTAAATGAACTGTGACCTTTATTTCCTAGATCATAAGGTATGAAATGGTATCTATGTGGAAAATGTGGACGAGTTTGGCTTGGCACAGACAGTATTTTTTCCAGTTTTTATAATATAAGCAATATTCATAGTTTGCGGTCAAATAGGTCATGTATTGTGTTATACGTGAGTCAAATGAAGCATGACAGTTGTTAACAAACTTCAACGTCTTTTACAATGCGCATATGTACTGCCAAGTATAACTTGAAAAATTATTCATTAAAATATCTTTTTTTGAAACAAGCTTGTTTCGTATTCTTCTCAGCAAACCCTTTCATTTGATACCCACATGGCAGTGCACAAAAAATAACTAGTCCGCCATCTTGGGCCGTCCGCCATATTGGATTTAAAATGCCGTTACTTAACTAACCATGCATTGTCATCCAAACTAAACGTGTATTCATAATTTCAACTTAATCGGTGGAGGATAACTGCTTTAAAAATCAGTTGCAAGATTTGACCCGAACACACTTACATACATACATACATTGCAAGTTAAATAAAAGCTTGTAAAAAATAAATTTTATTGTAACAATCATACCGCTATTCGGTCCCAGTGCGTTTGAATTTTGTATCATCATCCTCTTTAATCACAATTTACTTGGAGTTGGCATAGCATGAATCTTCTAAGCACAAAATTATGGCATATTGGGCTTAGTTCAAATTTCAAAGATTAATGAACGGATCATTTAAAATTGAATCCAATAGATGGCGCGCTTTTAAATTTCTGAGGCATGCTACTCGATTTTTTAAATTTGTATTGTAACACATTTTGGTACAATGAAACTGTAAAAACGTGCAAAGAATAATATAAAACAAGTCGTCACTGTATTTATAGATAAAAATATTCATGAACCGAGAAGAGTAAACCCTTTTTCTTGTAAGTCGCTGCTAACACCATCTATAGCCGTGGAACGGCACCGAACGTGATCGACGTCCTTATGAAAATAATCAGTATAATCAGATGAAAAACGCTAGTTACATTGGCACTGTTTCTTTGTATGTGATGAGGCATCTGTATGCTAGTATTATATTATATGTGGCATGGACTTTCACGCAGCTACATTAGGTACAGGGTGGGCAAAAAATCGTGGATTAAACGAAATAGGGCGATAGTTGGGGTCATCATCATATCAGCCGAAAGACGTCCACCGCTGGATATAGACCTCCCCCAAGCGTCCCCACATTGACCGGTCCCGAGCGTCCCGCATCCAGCGGATCCCCGCAACCTTCACCAAGTCATCGGTCCACCTGGTGGGGTAGTTGGGGTGAAATGCAGTAAAAAAATGTTTTTGTTATTTAGGACCTACTGCAAATAACTCCAACTACTTATCGCCCTGTTTCGTTTGATCCCCGTATATTACGTATTCGCTATCATCTCACTGTACGCCTTTCTAGCCATTCAGCTTTTTACACAATCTAAGTATTCAAGCCTCGTATCCACCAGGCAACATTTGATGCACAACACGTGGCTCTCAACGTGTTCGGTGACGTTGTTGCCAGCTAGAGCGCAACATGACGCAACGAGACAACGTTGCTAAACAAACGTTCCTCGTTGCCATTCATCGTGATGAGCAACATGTTGTGGATCATGTCGCGCGACAAATGTTGACTAGTGGATACGAGGCTTTATTGTTTCTTTGTTCACTCTTCCTTCCCTTAAACATAATATCGTGTGGATATCGCATGTATTAGAATTTTTGGGTATATGACAGGACTGTTTTTAACCCCCGACGGAAAAAGAGATGTTATAAGTTTGACGTGTGTTGCTGTGTATCTGTGTGTCTGTCTCTGGCATCATAGCGCCTAAACGGATCAACCGATTTTGATTTAGTTTTTCGATTTGAAAGGTTACTTTGTCGAGAGTGTTAGTGTTAGTGTCGATTAGCTATGTTTGAATAAAATCGGTTTAGCCGTTCAAAAGTTATTCGCATTTTAATCTTTGAATCTGGATTTTTTTCGCAAGATATCGTGTCATTATTACGTGTGTCGATAGATAGTCGATTGAAGCGTGTCTGCTACTAGGTATATTATATGTAGTTTAAAAAGCATGAAAAAAAAATATGGGCGTCTTTTAAATTTGTAATTTTATCTTGTTCTATGATAAGCCAGTCTCTCAATATTTTTGGAACAAGGTAAAGTACTGAATTTCTGAACAGCTCCAAACGCTGCTATTTAAGCAGCCTTTGTAAGCAGCGACACTGAGTAGTGTGTGTGTTATACTCCCAAGATTATGCTGAACAAACTGTATGTTTATTTAAACAATAATAACTAATGTTAATTTAATAAACGGGTCGATTAAGTTCTAGTTCCATTTTCCTTTAGATTAATTAAGGAAAATCACGTGAACGGCTGACAACATTGAGGTATCATGGTATAATGAAGGCATTTGGAAGCTTTATGTCAGGGTTCCGTACCCAAAGGGTAAAAACGGGACCCTATTACTAAGACTTCGCGATCCGTCTGTCTGTCTGTCTGTCCGTCTGTCACCAGGCTGTATCTCATGAACCGTGATAGCTAGACAGTTGAAATTTTCACAGATGATGTATTTCTGTTGCCGCTATAACAACAAATACTAAAAACAGTATAAAATAAATATTTAAGGGGGGCTCCCATACAACAAACGTGATTTTTTGGCCGTTTTTTGATCAATATTAATAACGGCAACAGGTAGACGCTTGAAATATTTACAGAATGTTTAATTGTATATTCACATCAAAAAAAAAAAAAAATTAATGGGGGCTCCCATACAACAAACGTGATTTTTTGCAGTGTTTTGCGATAATGGTACGGAACCTTTCGTGTGCGAGTCCGACTCGCACTTGGCCGGTTTTTTTCCCTTTGGGTACGGAACCCTAAAAAGACGATTTAGAACCAAACTCCTGTGTAAACATAATTTAATGGAAGATAGAAAATATATTTATTTAGCACAAACGTAGAGGCACAAAAAAATTACGTTGGAGATAGTATGACTCATGAGTCATGCCTGCTCCAAATAGGTTAAGGCAGCACTAAATACATCTACTACGTCATTTAGGTCATAGACTATACAGAATTCTAGACTTCCAAACCATTCCATCGCGTGACCGCTACAGAAAGTAACAATAGCTCTAAACGATTTAGCTATTTCGTTAAAAGTATTGATTCAATTACTTACATAGATAAGGTGGCAATTGTTGGTAGGTACTATCCCTAAGTATGAAAGGTTATTCCCCGATATAGCTGAGGTCTTTGACCGTATTTGCCCCTCTATGGCTGCACAAATACCTGTTAAGGTTGCCCTAATCGGCGGCACGAACTATTTTGTGGCCGGTGTTAAAATGCATGATGAGCTGAGCAGCAAGAAGCTAGTGTGCGTACGAATACACACTACATATATATACAACAATATATATATACAATGTGGTATAAAAATAATAAATAAATGGATGATGATTTAGAACGAAAAGGAGCGCACGAAATTTTTTAAACAGACCTTTGGGAGTATGAGTATCATGAAAAAAGTACTGAATGTATTTGTTTAAAATAAAGTTATTTTAATTTTTTCACTGCTTATCTATCCCTGTATAGTGACTGTTTGCAATTTTTCTTCATTTTATGGTATTTATTGCCGCCCAAAGATGCGTTGAAGTTAGTGCTCATAACTTTCAAATACACGTTATTTTTATTTTTTGTTTCCATACAGGGCTAGATGATGAGACAAATTGATATAGTTTTTATTTTGAACGTACACCGTCAAACAGCGGAGTAATCGCCATACTACGTTTGTATGGAAGAATGACTGACTAGGGTAACCTTAAATGCACTTTTCCACTAAGATTTGTGAGAAGCTAAGCGTTGCGATGATGTGTAGCGACGCTGTGGTAATGATTTTGTTTCTACCAAAGCTGTGTGAAGATACTTAGCGAAGCTGTGAAACTCTGATTACTGCATCTATCACATCCCTCTCTCGCGTACCTCGCAGTCCTCGCACACATTCCTTGCGGACATCTCTCGCTTCGCACGACGCCAAGGATATACATAGATGAATACACATCATTAGAGATAAGTTGATCTCCCGTCGGGGATAATCACGAACCTCAGTAATGAGGAACACGGTACGAGGAGGAGGAGGATCTCTCGCGCTATATTTTAAAGTCCCCCGCCGCGTCTGTACGCGATGAACTCAAAAACTACTGAACGGATTTTCAAGCGGTTTTCAACAATAGAAAGAGTGAGAAACGAGGCAAGTTTTCGTGTATAATTTGTCACGGTCGAAGCCGGGGTGGGTCGCTAGTGTATTTATAAATACTCCGCTCGCTAGCCCTTTTACTCCAGCAGCCTTATTGCGTAAGTGCGCAAAGAAGTAGAACTCTATCCAACCGACCAAATCGACCAATCACATGCGAGATGAATGACTCGTCCGTTTTGTGTGATTGGCCGATTTGGTCGGTTGGATAGAGTTCAACTTCTTTGCGCACTTACGCAATACGGCTCCAGAACTGCGCTAAGCCTGTCTAGGAAAATGAAGCGATCCTATTGGCGGTGTTTTCCTTGCGCACCCGTTGGCTACCCTGCAGACCGCCTAGCTGGTTCGCAAATCTAATTGGTGAAAAAAAAAATGGAAATTAAAAAAATCCCGACACAAAAACCTCTAAAAAGCCAACGTTTACAGCAGTTTATTTTATTGACTTAGCGGTTCCCCGACGCGAATACGAGTTTTATTTTTTGCTTTTTAGAGGTTATAGTGTCGGGGTGTTTTTTTTTTAATTTCTAATTTAATTTGTATTTCATGCTTTTTAAACTACATATTATAATTTAACTAGTAGTAGACAAGCTTCAATTGACAATATATCGGAACACGTATTATGACACGATGTCTTGCGAAAAAAACAGATTCAAAGAGTAAAATGCGGATAAATTTTGAACGGCTGAACTGATTTTAACGGCTGGCTAAGAACACTCTCGACAAAGCCACCTTTCACACAAAAAAAAACTAAATCAAAATCGGTTCATCCATTTAGGAGCTATGATGCCACAGACAGACACACAGATAACAAACTCATAACACACCTCTTTTTTCGTCGGGGGTTAAAAAGCACCCTAAAGCTATAATAATGCGATAAATGTCAACCGCTAAGATGTAGGTTTATGTCAGGGTTTATAGTCCATGCCATGAATGACCTTCGTTGTTTATCGAAGAACTAAAAAAATAAGAATACCCTTGTCCTAACTAGGGACAAAGTTCATGACCAGAAAATAGAGCAACGACCTAATGGAGCGCATTCTGCTTTTGAATGAGACTGGAATGAGAATTGAGTCAAATATTTGTTCAATTTACAGCTGGATGTATTTGCATAAGATTTGCGTACTATATGCTAAGCTAGTTGTGGTCCTAACTTAGTTGTGAAAAGGCTAAGCTGATTTATTGATTTATGTATGGTACTATCTATCTATCTAGTAACTTTAAACGAGCAATTCTTGTACTTATGTATGTCGCATCAAGGCTGACCGATAGATGCAAACCATCGGGAAGTCAGGATGTCCCTTAGGTTAAGACATCGTGTGTGGGCAGGTAGTTGGATACAATCGTGAAAATGAAATCGCACAAATTATTCGATACACAAAAAAAAAACACAAAAAAATAAAAAATAAAATAGACACAAGTTACATTCTTGCTTACTAATATTATCGATCGACACTGATTCTACGACGTGTTAGCCAAGGGCGTCGCCAAGGGGCGGCAGGGAGGGGCAGCTGCCCCCCCCTAAAGATTATAAAAAAGTTGCCAAATGTAAAGCAACCAAAGTCCTAAGTCTTTAACTTGACTTACTTTATTGATAATTCCCGTACGTTGAAACTCGAATGAATATATATAAACCAAACCCAACAGATCGAACCATTGTTGTTATCCTAAAAGAGACCTTATTTCCCGACACGGAAATAGCGTTGAAAATTTGAATTTGAAACGTGTACGGTAGAGTTGCGTAGCTTTACACGTTAGACTCTGTACCGATATTATTACAATCGTGGTTTGTGAGAGCTCTTATATCTACAGAGATATAAGAGCTCTCACAAACCACGATTTTTTAGGCGCCGTCGACGCGCGTCTCTCGCAACTATAACGCGCTGCAAACGCGATGTTATAGTAACCAATTTACCCATTCACACGTTCATAAAATTGTAGTATGCAGACGACGACTTTTTCGCGAGCTGTCAACGCGCTACTAGCCCGGAGTTATATCGATATCGATACAGACGCGCTGTCACAGCGCGTTTCTTTAGCTGCAAACACACACGTACAGCGCGTTTTAATCGGATTCTTGCCGACAGTATTACGATGGCATCAATCGAGGCAACACTTTTTACACTGGCCTTAGTACTTTTGTTAAAAAAGAAACGTAAAATGTCTCACGAAATCGTAAATATTGGATACATCCATTTACCAGCGAAAGGAAATTACATGGCGGTCACACAGCACACACACGTTCCCAGCGCGATACACGCTCGTTAGCGCGCGTACTACGCGCGTTTTACTTTGCAAGGACAATTGCTCACGCGCGTCTGTAGCGCGTTTCTCGTGAGTTTGCAGCGATGCAATCGCAAGTAATCTGCCTATTTCAAGTTTAGCAGTACGGACAACGCGCGATAGTGGAACGCGCGTCGACTGCGCCTGATAAAAACGCCGTGTGGAAGAGCCCTAAGGCTCATACTACAAGTGGAAAGCTTCATGTGCTCTCGAATTTACCTACAATTTATACTTTTCTCATTCTCCATATCAACTTGCCCACCCCTGGGCCATCGGCTGGCGACGCCCTTGGTGTTAGCTCTAAGGCTGTCAGTACTCAACAGAATATGGATTCTGCTGTTCCCACCACGCAAGCGGTTAGAAAAAGCGCACCAATGCGTAGTTGTTCTTGCTTTGCCGCCAGATGGCGTGCTTGCGATTTGTTTTGACGTCCGTACTATTGACTAAACCCGACATATACATAATCTGAATCTCGGAAACGGCTCCAACGATTTTCATGAAATTTTGTATGCAGGTTTGTGGGCGATAAATCTATCTAGCTAGGTTTCATTTTTAGAAAACGTCGTTTTCTCTATTTTCACCCGAGTAGAGCTCGGTCGCCCAGGTACTGATAATTATAAGTAATTGTACTGGGAAATGTAATCTATCTTCTTTAACAATATTCCTTCACACGACAAATGTCCGCAGAGACATGAAATCACTCGCGAGACGCGTTTTTGTTTTGTGAAAGTGTTCTAGATCATGATCATGCAATTTTTTTCTTATATCGATCGATAAATGGCGGATTTAGAATTTGGAATACAATTAAATGCTTGCTTATTTCAGGAGATCAAGGAATGGGCAGGCTAGTGTTGCCTAACTATCGATAGTTGACCTCGAAAAATAGTCACAATATCGATAGCCCTATAGATATAGTATCGATACCATCGATAGTTTTACTACATTGATATTTTACCAAAATTCAATAGTACCTATCGATAGAATTGCACTTTATCAATAGTATTGCTCAATTTCTTGGATAGATACCATCGATAGTAACGATAGAATTGTAAAATTTCAATACTATCGATAGGGCTATCGATATTGTGACTATTTTTCGAGGTCACGATAGTATCGACAACCTATCTATAGGCAATCGATAGTAAGGCAACACTAGGGTAGGCAGCAGTTGTATGATGAGGCTCTAGACAAGTGGCATTCAATTTCAGCATTGGCGATGGCTGTAATGCCAAAATGCAAGGGATTGATCATATGACTTTTCGATAACGTTTGACATTGCCATACATTTTCGAAATTTTACCATTCGCTATCACCATTCTTTCGTTGATAGAATGTCACTTGTTTTGGGCCTCTGATCTCTAACAACAATTTGAATTTCGATCGGCATTCTTGATGGCCAGTATGAAGATTCTGTTAAAGGAATACGGTGAAATACTTCTTGCTAAATTCAAGAGATTGGATATAGCAATGGATATTCTTGTCTGTACCACAGATTATCAGTCTGTACTAACATTTTTGTCACCTTATTACCTGGTATGAAGATACTTAACTGTAATAATTACAATTTTGGCACCGGGCCGTTCATTATAAACTTCACGGCAGTTCATGGACTTCACCTCCGAATTATACCGTAATTTAGACCAGAGCAATAAATGTGCCAAAAGCCTCGATTCGTAGAAAATTATAATGTCTACAGAAGTCGGGCAGATATCTGGGTTTTCTTCGAAGTATGTTTTGGCCACTTTTGGGTCAAGCTTGAAACTGTAAGAAAAATAAGTTACGTTCAACAAAATCGAGAACTGTTATCATTTGTTTTTAATTGAGGAGAATTTAGGTTTAAACCTGTAATCAAGTGCTATGAACCGACGTACACAAACAACAGCTTTAGGACCATTGCAAATCGCAAGTTGGCAGCCCCATGTAAATAATAAGGACAAAAGATTATTTTTTGTCTTTGTCTCCATGGCCGGTTTCTGTTGTTTGTCAAACTCTAATATAATTTCAGGTTTGACAAACAAACTCGGTTTTGTTTGATTTTCTGTGATTTCGTGGTATTATGTGTTAATTCAGACAAGGAGTTGGGTTATTTATAAATAATAAGTGTAAGTGCGATGGTGGTTTGTAGTGTTCTTGTTCTTGTTGTAACACCAGAACTCAAGGGCGGATCCAGGATTTTTTTCTGGGAGGGGCACAAGGGGCGGACAGGCAAAAAAATCAACAATAACTGTGAGAAATAAACTTGAAGTATCATACTTCATGTTTATTTCTTCAAGTTCAAGTATGTACAGGAAGGGTTATGAAAGACAAGAGTTTCACTCATGTTCTTTCTGTTCATCATCATCATGTCAGCCAAAAGATTTCCACTGCTGGACATAGGCCTCCCCCAAGCGTCGCCACAATGATCGGTCTCGTGCGGCCCGCATCCAGCGGATGCCCGCAACCTTCACCAGGTTTTTGGTCCACCTGATGGGAGGCCTTCCAACGCAACGTCTTCCGGTTCGCGGTCGCCACTCTAAAACTTTTCTGCCCCATCGGCCATCTGTTCTGCGAGCAATGTGCCCTGCCCACTGCCACTTAAGTGTGGCAATTCTTCAGGCTATGTCGGTAACCCTGGTTCTCTTGCAGATCTCTTCATTTCTGATTCAATACCTATCATAAGTTCGAACAACATTTGACCGAATTTCATTTCACCTAAAACTTTTCAACTATTATCATTTCGTTTTTTTTTTTACTTCATCGAACTCACGTCTGCCACTGTCTCAGTTGACCTATTATCAATTCGATTTTTTTCGTTACTCCAACGTTTTACTAGGTCGAAAAACTTTTTACCGAAGTTACACTTAGCCGAAATAACATTTGTCCGAAATATTTATATTTAAACGCATATCAAAATAATAAGTGAGAGAGAAACAGTGGGCGAATACAAATGTTTAAAACAGCGACCTGAAAAAAAATGTCGTCGGAGCCCCGCTCCGCGGGGCACCTATTTCTGTCTGCAGGGCCTAAAGTAACCTAACACGAAGGAGATGACGGGAGCTAAGTTCGCTCGCTTTGCTTGCTCACTTCATCTCCTGTCATCCTCTTCGAACCTAACCTATCCGTGTCGGGGTGCCCTAAATTCCCGAGCTCGCTTCGCTCGCTCTTGGACAAATTCTTTGAAATAATTAATTAATAAAAATGTCTAATGCATGACAGCTATTAATAAATCATTTGCATGAAAATACGTAAACACAGACAAGACTGAGTGAAGTCGATTTTGTAGCGATTCGTTTTTGTCACTAAATTTTGTAGCACAACATATTGACTTTTATGACACTATTTCAATTTTAAATTGAAAATGCTACCAAGTAACCGGCTATATAGTTGTGACTAAATAATATTCCCTAACATTTTGTTTCGGTTTGGTGAAAATATGGCAAATGAAAAAGTTCAAAAAAGTAAATATAAAAAATCAAAAGACCCGACTGCTTAAAAGGCGAACTAAAAAGACGTAAACAAGATGAAAATCATGCTGTGCAGTCGGAGGATACATATTCCCGAACGGGCTGACCAAAACCAGATGTATCCTCCGACTGTACAGCATAATTTTCTTCTTGTTTACGTCTTTTTAGTTCGCCTTTTAAGCAGTCGGGTCTTTTGATTTTTTAAATTTACTTTTTTTATTTATAACTTTTTAGTTATTTTTTTATATATATTTCGGTACATTTAAACATATAAGTATTATATATTTTTGTAATCACCTCTTAAAACCCTTTATTTCTTTGGTCTCTGGAACGCCACATAGGAACAAACATACATACGTACATTCATACTTACATAGACTGATAAACACATTACCCTCCTTCGGCAGTCGGGTAAAAAGAGGCTTCGACCAAAAGCAAACAGTTATTTTCTAAATCGGCGAATTACGCTTTTTTCTTTATGCAAAATTGTAAATTGGTATTTCCTTATGACTTGGCATTTTATTATATTATATTTTTTAAATGACTGTACTTTTCATAAACCATAACAGTTTGACCACGAGGAAGAACCGAAATGTAGTTCGGTAAAATAATACATAATATGCCACATGATACTTCGATGATCTGAAAATATGTCAAATAATGCATCTAGCAAAAAAGACTTCGGTCAATAGTTTTCGGTAATATGAAATTCGACCAAAAAATATTCGGAAAAGTAATCGGTTCCCCGCAAGGACACCTCGAGCCTGGCCCTCTCCATTGCCCTTTGGGTGACTGTAAGCTTTCTGATGAGGCCCATTGTGAGCGACCACGTCTCAGAGCCATAAGTTCGTCTTGAGATACCGTGGTAAGTTGGACGATAAGAAACCGCGCAGCTTCCCGAATGCTGACCCGCCGAGTAGGATTCGACGGTTGACCTCTTTCTCGTGATTGGACCTGCCTAACTGGACCGTTTGTCCCAGGTAGGCATGGTCGTCCACGGCTTCGGCTGTGGAGCCACCGATCTTGATAGGAGTGTGTGCGACATGAGCGCTCAACATCACCTTGGTTTGTCAATGTTCATTTTTAAACCAATTCTTTCGGAAGCTCTACTGAGGTGAACGAGGATTGTACTGGGGTACTCCATGACAGCTTTATCATCGGCGAATCGGCCTCTCCAGTCTAGAACCTTGAAGACATCCTCCAGTGCAGTGGTGAATAGTTTCATTCTGTTATTTTATATTCATATATTTTAACATCTCTGTAATTTGATTTGCTTCTAAGTATGTTCTGTGATGGAATCTCCACAGTACATAAAATACCGTCTGGGGGGGGCACGTGCCCCCGTGCCCCCCCCCTAAATCCGCCCTTGCCAGAACTAACTATTGTTGTCTCATGTGCGGCCACGCCATGGCGAAATCTATAGGTACTTTATCTAAGCCTTTATTACGTCTGACTTTAGACATAGATAATATAATACTAGCTTTAGAGAAATGGTGGATGCAGGTAGTATGAGTGTACGATTGGTGCCTACATATCTGCCTACCTCTTTAGGGAATACAGTCGTGATTTCGCGGTATTGTCCACAAACGTGTTTCGAAACAAGATTGCGTTTAATGTTCCGTAACAAAAGATTTTATTGTTCAATTCGTTCTTATGGAATGGGATATGGAAACTGTTGTAGTAGGCAATAACTGAACGCTAAACGTCGCTTAGTGGACTGTGGAAATACTAAAGATATGGTATACAAGGATTCAACAACGTTTATTACTTACCTATACTGGTTATGAGAAAGCGAAAGGATAATGGGAAAAAAAAAATGGAAATTGGTCCTTCTGAAGTTCTGACTGCCCGAAACGACTATCAAAGTTCTGCTACGACAGTCAGGACCAACGGCTTACCGTGCTGTCTGAGGCACGGTGGATCTTGGGTAAGTAACGGATGGTCACCCATCCACGGACCGACCTCGACAAAAGTTGCTTAACCTTAAAGATCGACACATGTGGCTGTAATTCTTAAGCTCCGAGCTACACAAAAAAGCAAAAGGAAGAAAAGGACAAAGGGCAACAGTGGTCCAAGAGCCTCCACTGATGAGACTTGTGTGAAATTAAAGTACCTTCAAACTTGTCACATTATTCTGACAAAAGCATATCAAAATGTAGTATGTATACGAGTTTTCGCTTACTGTCTTATTATTTCTCATTCCGAGGTTGGCCCCTTAATTATGCTAATAGACAAACAATCTATGAAAATGGATCAATGACACTGTTTATCGAAAATAAATTGATAGCCTACTTTACATATCATAAATAAACTGATATTTTCGTAATATTGTCTGATAAGTTTCTTATTCTAAACATGTTTTCTGATAAAGCCCAGCCTTGAGATATTTCGGATCTTCTTCCTTGTTTAGGTTTTATAAAATCATATTTTTCCTTTAAATTGTTGATTTTGTAAATGATTCCATCTTTGCATGCCGATGCATCTGTGTTCGTGTATTTTCACGAGTACGTGGACGGCCGTAAGGTTTTTCAATGGTATTATAGGTACCTATAGTACCAGATTTTCCAGATGGTCTGGCTATGCCCGAATACTGGAAAACTCTACTGATGGAACTGTGCAAGTTTGTCTTTATGCGTAGTTCTACCTACCATTTTATGTAGGTATCTATTCTAGATTAAGCCAGCTTGTTTCACACTCGCACTATCGGTTCTGCGACAATTTCATCCATTTTCCTTTAACGTGAACCTGAAAGATTAACTGGTTAGGAAATAATATTTAACACGCTAACTCGAAAACTGACTCCTATTGCACAGATTTTAGGTTCACAATGCAGTGTAGGTAAATCACATGCAGTGCCTTTCCATTTCTAGGAACAGCAAAGTTGGCGAAAATCCCCTAAACTCTCATTATACTTTTTAGATTTTGACCTGAATTAAACTAGAACAACGTGAGAACACCCCTGGGCTTCGTACCTACCCAAGTTTTATTATACATGTTCATAAAAATTCCCACACGGTGAAGTAAGACTTTGCCCTCACGTGTTCATGCAAGCTAAGAAAGCGGCAGCAGTTATGTCCAAACTGGGCCAGTGCATTGACCTAGTAATACTTGTGACGCTAACGAATCAGTCTGCTACTGGCGGACTTCAGAGCGCCATGCATAATCATGACAATTTGAATTAAGAACGGCGTGGATATAGTTTGGACATCCATCACGACAAACGCACAATAGCTTCGTCTGCTTTTCAAAATTGTAAGCTTATGGCCAGGGCCCGATCTAGGAATTTCGTCGCTCCGGGCATAGACAATATTTGGCGCCCTTTAAAATGACGAATAAGGAGGTAAATGTTACAGGATATTATGTATTGAGACACCTTCGAGCGAAGTCAAAACGAAGTGAGCTCGAAAATTTCGCCTAAGTATTTTTGCAACATTATGAATGTTAAGTTATTTAACGGTAGGTTTACAACAAGTACCAATAACATTCGACAGCGAAGCGAGTTTGAAAATTTTAGCACCACACCACGAATAAGTTAGGTTTTCTGATGAAATGAAAAAGGCTGCTAGTGCAGTTTGGCCGCTCTGGGTATTTGCCCGGCTCGCAAAAGATCCGAACATGCTTATGACTTTGAACGACCTAAAGGTCGTATTGGTCATTGCAACAATGTTTTGGGAATTTAGATCTCGACTCAGGAACCGATGCGCGATGGGCTTCAGAAAATATCTCAGTCCTGTCTTTTTTGGGGGCTAATTTCATAGCTAACATATCTTATATAGAACCATGTTTCAGGTAAGTAACTAAGACATGGCCCCAAAAAGGGACAGAGGATTTTTTTCTGTCAATTCCATAATTGGCCCTTATGCCTTTTATTGTCTGGTAAATTAGAATTTGATCTTTTGGGTCATACGAGTTATCGACTGGTAATAACAATTACACGTTCCATATTCTTAAAAACTAGTCTTTCTTTGCATGTACTACAGTAATAACGATTTGTGATACGATAGTAACAGTCGTTACATTGGTCGGCGACATGCATACTAGTTTTATACCTTATTGTAAACGTGCAAGGAATAAAATGCTATGTAGTATTGTGCGGACTCAATTATTATTGCGTCGCTAAATGGACTCTGCAATGGGAGATAATATAAATTCCATACCTACATTGACTTTACACAATAGAATAAACATTATTTCTGTATTGTATATTGTGTGAATTCATCACCTATGAATTATATTGTGTGAATTCATCATGTGTTGATTGTTCGGGTGGCTTCCATTATAACCGGATTCAGCTGAATCAGAGGCGTAGCTACCGCCGTATCAGCCGTATCAATGATACAGGGCCCTCAAACTACAGGGGCCCCGACGTATGGAAACAAAAGTTCATCAAATCAAGATCACATTCTCTAATTCTTTTTGATAACGGGTTCGATTTTTTTATTTTGATTAAACTTTATTTATTATGATTACACATAATCGATCCTATGTCTTCATAGCATCCTTATGCTCTAATTTAGTAAACTGAAGCATATAAATTTATCCGATCCCAGTCAGGATACATACGTGCTTTATCCAAGTCCCTCAACATTAAAGTTTGTAGTATTTTCTGCATTCCGGTAGGGGGCCCTCTCCATCAAATTTTGAAACCAGGCCACTATCTAGCTACGCCACTGAGCTGAATATTAGTATTTTAACTCAACAATCCGGTTACTGAGTAAAACGATATTCTCTGTATTGTCTAAATTGTCAGACAGGTAATTGACAATTCTCATAATGAAACCTTTTTGTATCTCTTTCTTTCTATCTAATTTTTCAAACTGTCTCCTATCTCGCGTCTTTAAAGATAAATTCTGTCTTATGTAGTATATGAACTGTGGGTATATACACGACCAGACCAGCAATATATGGGTCCTATACATAATCCACGTATTTTGTCTCTCTTCAATTTTTACAGCAATATCTGGTCATGTTCTCCAGTTTCTAAATCTTCCATCTCCCTATTTCCAGATTCGATGAGAAGGAAAGCATCTCAGGCGTGCAGCAGCTCAAGTCCTCAGTGCAGAAGGGCATCAGGGCTCGTCTGCTGGAGCTGTACCCTCACTTGGATAACTACATCGACCAGGTTCTCCCCAAGAAAGACACATTTAGGATTGTTAAATGGTCAGTATTGATAACAAAGTGTTTCACACACAGAGTATGCTGAGAATCAGTACTTTATGAGTGAACAAATAATATAAAGTACAATTTCCACCAAAGAGCACCCATCGCATCGGAAAGGATTTTACAATCATTAAACGAAATTAAATCGTGCACACAGTGTTTAAAGTTTTTATTACCAAGCCGCGCATAGCAGCTTGACCGCAGGCGTGTTCCGCGACGCGCAGTCCGTAACCATATCCGTCGTATCCGATCGAATCCTTTCGGCTGCCGTCTCATGCGCTCGTATAGTTCTCGCCAAACTTCTTGGGCGCCCTAAAGTTGGGTTTCCGATGCGCAAGGCACGGATCGGTGCTGTTTTTGTACGAGATTTACTACTGCGCAGCCATTGTAGCCAACTTCAGGGCGACCAAGAAGTTTGGCGAGAACTATAATTGTGGCCTGGCGGCGGCACCAGGGCCTGGCGGCGGCACCAGTGCCTGGCGGAGGCTCTAGTTTAGTCTCCATAGCTTAGATAAAGTACCTATAGATTTTGCCATAAAATGAGCTTGATTGATAGAGCGAGATCGCTAGTTGGCAGCCCCATGTAAATAATAAGGACAAAAGATTATTTTTTGTCTTTGTCACCATGGCCGGTTTCTGTTGTTTGTCAAACTCTAATATAATGACAGGTTTGACAAACAAACTCGGTTCTGTTTGATTTTCTGTGATTTCGCGGTATTATGTTTTAATTGAGACAAGGAATTGGGTTATTTATAGATAATAAGTGTCAGTGCGATGGTGGGTTGTAGTGTTCTTGTTCTTGTTGTAACACCAGAACTAACTATTGTTGTCTCATGTGCGGCCACGCCATGGCGAAATGGTTCGCCCGGTTAAGCAATAGCCAATCACTCTGACTGAAATGCGAGACGGCCACCAACAATAAAAAGCGGTGGCTCCACTCATTTTCAAGAATGCACTGTCATGTGACGTCACTCATGCAATCATGGATTTAGAAGAAAACTGATTTGTTTGGTGCAAGATCATACCACTACCAGATTTGAACATACAGGCGCAGATACGGATACGTACGCAAGCGACGGGTGCCGTACGGAGCCGTTTGTATGCGTCGACATCCTGCCGGACGCGATCGGCTGTCGCTTTATCCGTTCGTATCCTTGCCGATTCGATGCGATGTGTGCCGTTTGGTGGCAATTGTACTTAAGACGTCACCTAAAATGCCCAGCTATCGCCATTTTCTCAAAAATATTTTCTACTGCGTTTTATTTAGAAGTCCCAGAAAACATATGAAGTGTAATGTTATGTATCAAATAAAGGCTGCTTTTCCACTTACTGATTTATACTTTCCTTAATTGTGCTCATATAAGTCCAAAATGTATTTTTTTCTATACTAGGTCCTGATTTTAATTCGTGTGCATTATATTTTTCAGTCACGATCACCTCGAGATAATGGTGAACAGCGCTGGAGAGCTGCTGTTCTTCCGCCAACGCGAGGGACCCTGGATGCCCACACTGAAGCTTCTGCATAAATGTAAGTAACTTCTAATTCATAAAATTACAGCATCAGAAATACGCTTGAGCGAGGCCTATATCCAGCTGTGTACGTTTGTCGAGCAAACTGAGAGATGAAAGGAACAAAAGACAGGTGCTGTGGTGACTCCAAATAATGATGTCGATAAAAGAGAAAATATATCTGACCCTAAGTACCTTTTTCCTTGGAGCTTAGTTTATAGTGGAGACTGGAACGTCCTATTTACACCCACTGGCCACTATTTACTCCTATTCAATGGCGCACCCCAGTTGCAAATCCTGGCTGCGCTCCCCTGCTGCTATTCTTAGGTGCCGATCAGTTTTTAAATATTATGTTTGGCCCAGTATTCAGCTACTTCAATACCTTTCGCTGACGCAGCCATAAGGTTCTCACATGTACAGTTTACAGGGCATGCGGTTCAGGACTAAAGGTGGGCCATTGTCTGCGGATGGTCGTATTATATTATCTGTGGTCCCCGCAGCCACAGATATTATAATACTACCATCTATATAATATACTAGCTGACCCCCGCGGCTTCGCTCCCGTCAACTGGCTACCCTGCCTACCCAGCCTACCCTACCTACCTACCTAATATTTTTTATGTATCATCAATAGTTTTCTCAGCGCACGCCAAAGAATGAATTTTATAGGCAACATTTTGCTACTTTGGGTTACATTATTGCAATTTTCATAAGGATCTCTTATAGCCTATGACACTCAGGAGTAATGTAGCTTTCAACTGGTAAAAAAACATTCAAAATCGCTTCAGTAAATCCAGAGATTACCCCCTACAACGTCACAAACTCACAAACATTACCTCTTTATAATATTAGTATAGAAGACGCCGCAGCCGTAAGCCACTAACAGAACTTTTATCACCAAACCAAGTAACTTTCTTACAATTTTTCCAGATCCATTCTTCCTGCCAATGCAGCAGGTAGACAAGGGAGCCATCCGCTTCGTGCTCAGTGGTGCCAACATCATGTGTCCCGGGCTGACGTCACCCGGTGCGCGGATGACTGGCGTTGACAAGGGGCAGGTGGTGGCTGTCATGGCGGAAGGGAAGGAACATGCTCTGGCTGTAGGATGTACTGCGCTGTCTACTGATGACATGTAATTATTTTATCTATCACTAGCTTTTGCCAGCGGCTTCGCCCGCGTGAATGTCGAAAATTATCCCTAGGGAATATATTCTCGAGATAAAAATATCCTATATGCTATTCCAGAATATAATCTATCTCTGTGCCAAATTTCACCCAAATCCGTGCAGCCGTTTGAGCGTAAAGAAGTAACAAACATACAAACACACACTCACAAGCTTTCGCCTTTATAATATTATAGTGTGAAGTGTGATTGTAGATTAAGTTCATCAATCAACTCAGCCTCTTAGTTCTAACAGTATTATATTATCTGTGGTTCTACCAAATTTCGGCAAAATACAACATCCTGTGTCTGCTTTACGTATTTGCGGTGTCTAGTCAAGGATTCGCCTGCTCGAAAGGCAGCGCTAATACAAATAACAGATATACCTTAAGCCGACATTCCACGGTGCGTGATTCTGCGGACGGACGCGGATAAGCCCGCACCGACGCACCGTGACGTGCGGAGACAAATCCGTTGCGGTGTGTGCGGATCCGCCGCGAGTCGGTAACTTCAAAGGTGCGGTGCGATGCGCTCCGAAGCCGTCCCTAATAGTCCGTATAAACACAGAACCAGCGGCGTAGCTACCTAGGGGCTAGGCGGGGCAGTGCCCCGGGGCCCTCAAACTCAGGGGGCCCTCGAACCCTTACTTACCAGAAAATCTCGATTGGACTGAACTTTTGAAAATTTCGCCCATTTTCAAAATTAATATGACAGGTCGAATATGACAACCCGACTTTAATCATGGCAACTCAGTTGAGAGAAATTCGAAAGTTATACCTAGGGATTTCCCCTAAATTCTTTCTGTGGGTTGGTCCGTTATCAATTTGACGGATAGCGATGTGTGCATTTTATTATTCATCGATCGCGTTTTATCGTGAATTCGAGTCAAGATTTTTTTTCGAGAACGGTTAAAGAATTAATGCTGTATGTGCCAGGAGTAAGTAAGCTAATGTCAATAAACTTTTTAATAAAGTGGTTAAATTTTATTTGATTTTATAACCACTCATATTGATATCCGTTACGTCATTAAATCATGTCAAATCTATAGATTTCTGCTACTCATTGTGTAACGCGAAATATCGTGAAAAAAATGCAGATCACCTGTAGTAGGTGCATTAATTCAGGTCCGCGCGCGAGGGTATCTTTCTTGGTCTCTACCTTTAAATGTGGTAGCACTAGCGGCGATGAAATGTTTGCCGGGGATTCCCCAACGACGTCTTGTAGCGTATCATTACGTTTCTCTTTCCTTTTACTTTTAACGTCGTCAGTGATCAGTGAGTACCTGCTCGAGCACAATCTAATATAAATATTGCATAAATAAATTAGAAGAATAAAATTATGGACATAATAAACCCGATGTGCATTTAAACGCAAACAATTGCAGGAAAGAGAAGATAGTAAACAAAAATTGCCCAATTTGGCAAGTTTTTTTAAAGTAGCTTAGCATTTTAAAAATATTTGTATATTTAATATTTTTACTTGATAAAACCTAACCAGTTTAGATTGCAGTGGGGCCCCATTTTTTTTATTTGCCCCAGGGCCCTTGGTTACCTAGCTACGCCACTGCACAGAACTAAACTGACAACTAATAAAAATTATATCAATATAATTTTATAGTTGCATACATTGGACAGCTTTTGTTGTACTCCGACATCCATCAGCGTGGTTTCATTCTCTTTACTTTATTTTTATTAGAGAACATGATAAAATTATTACTAAATATCACAAGAGCCGCAGCTGCAGCGATACGTACTCTTTCACGTTGCATTTTGAAATGACAAAATGGCTCAAAGCCATTTATTCGAATCTAGACACACACAGACTTACGCGAACCGTGGAAAGCAATTGGTGCGCGGTGCGTGGCTGTCCGTGGTCGTTAGCTGTACGTGATAAATTCCGCAGAATGACGCACCGTGGAATGCTGACTTTAGATTTTAGACAAATAGACTGGCCTACCAACCAAGACCGAAGACCAATGATGCGTTGGCATGGGCACTGGGAAGGGGTTGCAAGACTAGAAAAATAAGAAAATAAACTGGCCAAGTGCGAGTCGAACTCGCGCATAATCATGTTTGTTGTATGGGAGACCCAATTAAATATATATTTTATTCTGTTTTTAGTAATTTGTTGATATAGCGGCAACAGAAATACATCATCATCGTAGATATAATTTATACATTAAATATTATGAGGTGCTGCAGGCCAGGCGGGGACAAACAAAAATTGTAAAAAACCGACCAATACTTCGTTTGTCACCGCTGGCAGCACCTCATAATATTTAATATATAAATCGGTGCAGGTCAGCCAGTCAACTCCATACCACGTACCACTGCCTCAGAGAGACAGCCCTAGCCAGGCGCCTCCTGAACTTAACAAATTTCAATTTCGCCAAATTACGCAATTTCAATAAAACAAAATCGTTATAAGTATTTTGTTTTCATCGGGAAAATGTCAAGTATTATATGGCTGTGCATAGTGAAAGAGAGATACTATTGTTCTATGTAGGTAATGTCTTTGTTAAGCAACTTAAATCGTTGTCCCCACGCCTTCATGGACCATCCACCACAAATATACCAAAGATTATGACACAAGATATAATTACAAACCCCCAATTTAAATTATTCGTTATTGCTTTTTAAACTACATATAATATACCTAGTAGCAGACACGCTTCATTCGACAATCTATCGAAACACGTACCTAATAATGACACGATATCTAGCGAAAAAATCCAAATACAAAGAGTAAAATACGAATAACTTTTGAACGGCTAAACCGATTTTATTCAAACATAGCTAAGAACATTCTCAACAAAGTCACCTTTCAATCAAAATCGTTTCATCCGTTTAGGCGTTATGATGCCACAGACAGACACACAAATACACAGCAACACACGTCAAACTTATAACACCCCTCTTCTTTTCCGTCGGGGGTTAAAAATACCTAATACATGTATAACTTTTGTTTTTCAGAGCCAAAGTGAATAAAGGCGTGGGCATAGAAAACTGCCATTATCTCAACGACGGCCTGTGGCAGATGAAACCAGTGAAGTAACTCAACGCGATCTTATGTGTACGGCTTCTGTGTAACTTATTATTCTAAGCTTTTTAAATAAAGAGATTCTCTCTAAGACTTTCGTTGTTTTATTTCAAGAACGACTAAGTAAAGAAAGAAAAGAAAAAAGACAGAAATAACAGAGTTTGGCCCTTTGGCAGCGTCACCTACCGGATCCAATTGTGTTTTCAAACCATCCAGGAACCCAATTAAATATACACACAGAAGAATTATATATATTACTAGCTGACCCCTTGGGGCTTCGCTATCGTCAACTGCCTACCCTGCCTACCCAGCCTACCCTGCCTGCTTAGCCTACCCAGCCTACCCTGCATACCTCCCTACCTTACCTACCCTACCTAAATGTATCATCAATAGTTTTCTCAGCGCACGGCAAAGTATGAATTTTACAGGCAACATTTTGCTACTTTGGGTTACATTATTGCAATTTTCATAAGGATTTCTAATTTTTTTGAAAATTTAATATAGCCTATGTCAATCAGGAATAATAGGAATAATGTAGCTTTCTACTGGTGACAGCATTTTCAAAATCAGTACAGTAGATCCAGTGATTAACCCCTACAACATCACAAACTCACAACGTCACAAACTCCCTCTTTATAATATTAGTATAGACTAGCCGTCCCACGCGGCTTCGCTCCCGTCAACTGGCTACCTACCTACCCTACATACATGAATGTTGCGTAACTTTAACCGCTTACGCAGCGCACTCAACGGAAGCTCTCAAAAAGAAATATTTCCCATTTTTGCAACATTTTTTATTTATGCTCCGCTCCTATTGGTCGTAGCGTGATGTTATATAGCCTATAACCTTCCTCGATAAATGGGCTCTCCAACACGATTTTTTTCAATTCCAGCCAGTAGTGCCCGAGATTAGCGCATTCAAACAACAAACAAACTCTTCAGCTTTATAATATTAGTATAGACTAGCTGTTGCCCGCGACTTCGTCCGCGTCAAACTCGTAAAAAAAATATTTTTAATTTTTTTAGTTTCCCGCCGGAACGAAACGTAGCAAATGTTACTCTTTATTATTACATCAGCTATCTACCAGTGAAGGTCCCGTCAAAATCGGTCCAGCCGTTTCGGAGATTACCCGGAACAAACAGACAGACAGTCAAAAATCTTAAAAATTGCTTATTTGTTGTTAGTACCGTATATACTTTCACGTGCATTCAATAAAACGTTGTTATTTTGATATTACATACAGACACTTCTTTAATTTATTTGTATAGATGTCAGATTACAGACAGGTATAGATGATAAGATTTTCTAGTGCGAAGGGAGGACCGTATTGGTTGGAAAACCGCTTGTGGTCAAGCTTTACTCACAGATCCACGAAAACTTGAATCAGTGAGTAAAGCTTATGTTTGATTAAATTAAGCGAGACCTTTGCTTCAATAACTACTTTGCTAGACATACTCAATACTGTGAAACAGTTTAAAATAATCTAGCAGACTAGCATCAATGTCTGGTACCTACCATCAATGTATGTATCCTTATCAATCTATAGTACCTAGGCGACCGAGTTCTGCTTGGGTGAAAATAGAGAAACTGACGTTTTTATTGCCTCCGTAGCCCCCTGCATAATAAATTTCATGAAAATCGTTGGAGCCGTTTCCGAGATTCAGATACAAGAATTGCTCGTTTAAAGGTATTAGATAGATAGATAAATAAAAAAAAAACCGGCCAAGTGCGAGTCGGACTCGCACACGAAAGGTTCCGTACCATTATCGCAAAACACTGCATAAAAATCACGTTTGTTGTATGGAAGCCCCCCTTAATTTATTTTATTTTAATTTATTCATTATTATTATTTGAAGTAAATATACAACTAAACATTCTGTGAATATTTGAAGCGTCTACCTGTTGCCGTTATAAATATCGAGCAAAAAACGGCAAAAATATCACGTTTGTTGTATGGGAGCCCCCCTTTAATATTTATTTTATACTATTTTTAGTATTTGTTGTTATAGCGGCAACAGAAATACATCATCTGTGAAAATTTCAACTGTCTAGCTATCACGGTTCATGAGATACAGCCTGGAGACAGACGGACAGACGGATCGCGAAGTCTTAGTAATAGGGTCCCGTTTTTACCCTTTGGGTACGGAACCCTAATGAATGTTTGTCGTCCTCTATGCGTTCCTCTAAACCATTTATCCGATATTCCGATTGTGACGAAATTTTGGTGGGATGTTCTGTGAAAAGCGAAGGTTCCTGGCTCAAAAAATCTATATTTAAGTAAACACATTTTCTAACTTTAAGTGCCATTGCAACGTAAGTACAGCTTGTTATTATACATTTTTGTTTCGTCAGAGCGGAAGTTTAGCGAAATAACAGAACGAGCATTGGTTTTGGACGGCCTGTCGGCTAAAACGTAGTGGTTATTTTCTCCGTGCTGTAGGCCTCACACTCACGATCAACATAAATCAAAATTCCCGCCACGCCGAAGTCACCATACGTTGCGTTCCGTGTTCACTATTAACGAATATTTCTTTTTTTTATACTGTGTGAAATAATAGTATGAAACGATAAATAATGAAAACTATATTTTAATTCTTCAGATAATTCATAGGACATGTTTTTTTCCTAAGAATTAAAAAAATAAATTAAGTTATAATTTTTTCTAAGAATGTCATACAAGTCGGACTTTGTTCTCTGAAAGTCTGAATTGGAGCGCATATTGTTTTTAAAAATGGCGGCGGCACTTGTTAGTTCGTCTCGTCAGGGTAAATAAAATACTTTTTAAATTAAAATCTCTATATTTCTATATTAAGTTGTAAACTAAATTAAATTAAATAATCGGTTTTGAATTTAAACATTGATAAATACTGAAAGTTTTGGGTTAAAAAAGTTGTTTAACGTGACGTTGCTATCAGCTGTTTGTGAGTTGGTTTTAAATATTTTTGAATAATTAGCGATAATTAGAACACCTAGTTTAATTATGTATGTGAAAACAAGTAGTAAAAACCATTATTTAAAGACTTTGGTGCACAATGTTATGCAATAAAACTGCTAAATATAAAAGTTCAAAGTTCACTCTGGTTTGTTTTGGTATTGTTTTTAACATTTTAAATTAACCATTTCAGTGGGGAGGCTAACTAGGGCTGCCAAGAGGTTGTATTCGGATGCTTACCCAAAAATAACGACTCATTACACAATACACCCCAGAGATAAGGACCCACGATGGAAAGGTAAGTGATAACCTCCAGTTCAAATAATCAACAAAATTATCGTCACTGTGAGACCTTGATAGCAATAATTTATCAACATTATGAAAGAAAAGAGTTTCAAGAACACAAACAAATGAGATGTCAAGTGTAGATTACTAATTTCTTATCATAGGCCTTCATTAATCAAATATGGTATAGCATGCCACTTTTATCTTTTATTTTTGGCAAATACCACTTAAATAGAACAAGATTACTCGATGAAAAACTTTAACCATACCTGTTGTCCACATGGCAACAACCCCCATTGGAGTCAAATTAATTATTATCTTATCACCCAGTTATCTGGCATCAAAGATCTGCCATTGATAGAGCAAGGGCAGGAAATACCTACCTAGTGAATTTCTTTTATGTTGATAGACTGCCAACTTTTGGTGATGAAAATTCTACCAAGTTCAGATCATATTTAATACTGTTAGACATGAGGTCTCCAAGAATAAATTTCAGTATTGTGCACTTTTTCTCCATAAAAATTTGAACTATGACAAATTTCAGATTTCTACTTACTTGGGTGTTATATACCTAAAGATTACATAGCTTTCTCTTCACATATTAATATAAAGATTAGGAATATACCCCATGATTTATATGACACCCCTAACATTGATAGAAAGATAATTCATCTCAAAATCACAAACTTAGGGCCGATTTCACCAATGAAACTAATCGCGATTAGTTCAACTAAACTCATTTTATGCAAATACAGCGTTCTGATTGGTTGAGACTGCTGAGAAACTACCAATCAGATCATTGTATTTGCAAAAACTTAGTTTAGTTGAAATAATCGCGATTAGTTTCATTGGTGAAATCGGCCCTTCGAAATGCTTACTACTCAAGGAGTATGTAAGAATCATAGCAGATGGTATTCTGTAATTTCTGCCTACCCCCTTGTGAAAAAGTCGAGGGTTTATGTATGTTAAAACAATCTGATTTGTACAGACATCAGTATGGAGAGAATAGCAGAGGAGACGGACATCCTCATCATTGGAGGGGGGCCTGCAGGCATGGCTGCTGCCATCAGAGCTCGCCAGATTGCAGAGGAAAAGGGAGCTGTAAGTATTTGTCATTGTAACTGTATTGGGTGATTAAAGAACACTACTAAATCCACTATCTACGAGGCCATATATTGGGCTAAAGTAGGCTAGTTGAGAGAGCTAGAGCAGTGGTGGTGGCCCAGTGGTATCGGCCGCGACTAACAAGTTGTAGGTCGTGGGTTCGAGCCCAGGCAGGCACTTTACTTTGCGTAAATTATTTCATCACCACTGTTCTCAAAACGGTGAAGGAAAACAGCGTGAGGAAACCGGCATGTCCTAGAACAAAAATTTGAAGACATGTGACATCCACCAATCCGCACTGGGCCCACGTGGTGGATTACGGCCCATTCCCTCTCACAGAGAGGAGGCCTGTGTCCCAGCAGTGGGAACATTAATAGGCTGATGATGTGATGTGATGTGATGTGAGGCTAGTTGAATACAAATAAAATGCGTATCACTAATTCAAAAAGAAATAAATTGATGAATAAGACCATAATACCTTATAATATAAATGCAAAAATTTCAAATCCGCTGGACACTTTACTTAAATGCCTTACAAGCATCATCATCATCTATCTGCCCTTGCTAATTTTACTTAGGGGCCGACGCAACACATTTTCTTCTTCCTTACCGTCCTGTCCGCCATCACACCATCACTGGCTCCCTTTTTGTTTCATGTCACTCCTCACACAGTCCATCCATCTTTTCATGGCCTTTGCCTTTCAAGCATATAGAATAAATATGCTAGTTCTAAAAATATTCCGACGAATTGAGAACCAGATTTAAAGACGGTTAAAAAATTACAAAAGAATCTTAAGTCTAAAAGACAAATATCTATAGGTCCCGTCACGTAAAAAGAACGCTGAGCGACAGTGAAGGGGATGTGTCTGCGCATGGGTACTGTCACGTTCTAAAGTACTAGGATATTGTTTTATAATATAAGAGTAATTGTTTTATCGTAGAATCATAATAGGTACTTACTAGCTACTTAGTACTTTAGAAGAGGATGGATTTAAATTAGATAATGTTTACTTGAGCATTATTTTTTATTTCGGTCTTATTATTATAAATATCTTATCATTATAAATTTTCAACTGCTCCTTTTTCAACTTCTTTCTTCATAAAATAATAGATACTATCATCAATAATAAACAAAATCAAAAAATCAATTAATCATTATTCTTTCCTTCATTTTTAAAACCATCGTCGTGCAAAGAAAGTTGTGTGTGCGACTGTATTTTGGCAGCGAACGAAGCGTGATCTCTGCGCGGGAAGCATGGGTCAACTGACGAACCAATAGCGTGCGCGCACAGAAACACTGGCGGGGCATTCCCCCGTCGCGCCCCCTTCATACCACCAGTTTGATCGATAAATCGCTCACTGCGCAGATTCAAGGCCAGCGTTCTTTTTACGTGACGGGACCTGTACAACAGTACAATCTCTATCTATGTTTCAAAGGGATGCATTTATTCCTATTACTTTTTGTATTTCTTTCAGTTTGAGGGTAAACATTAAAAGCATCTTCATTCAATTACAGGAAGTACGAGTGACCCTCCTGGAGAAAGCGGCAGAAGTAGGTGGCCACATACTGTCTGGAGCCTGCGTGGACCCCATAGCCCTGAACGAGTTGATCCCGGATTGGAAAGACAAGGGAGCACCAATGAACACAGAAGTTACCGATGATAAGTTTGGTCTTCTGACCAAAAGTGGGAGGATTCCCATTCCGGTGTTTCGAGGTACCTATGTTTATTGCACACATACAAAAAACCCTCCCAAAATTTGCTTAAATTGAGGATTGCCACACACGCTACTTCATGATTATTCCTTCTCATTATTTATCTAGTTATTTATTCTTTCATTCACTCATTCTGAGTAGTACATAATTTATTTATTTAGTTTATTTTAAATGCAGAGCCAGTATTAAAATTCAGTCAAATCATTTTAGTTTTTGATAAAGATGCATTGATACCTTTATAAATCTAATAACGAGACTGTTCTGAAAAATGGGTCTTGAGGTAAAAACTTTAACATTTTAACAATGATACTTACAGATATTATCAACCTATTGTATAAAAGCATACTTTACATACAGACATGATGGCTTATCTTTGTAATACATTTTTTAAATAATTTTTACAGGCTTACCTAACTACAACCATGGCAACTATGTGGTACGTTTAGGACACTTAGTGAGATGGTTGTCAGAGCAAGCAGAGGCAGCTGGAGCAGAGGTAAGAAGAAAACCATTATAATTAAACATCTCGATAAATGAGCCATTATGCTCATAATGTATTTATGCTTCGTTCACCTGAATGAGAGCATTTTTCTGACATAATTAACCCCCAACGATAAAAAAGGTTTGCTGTGTGTATGTCTGTGGCATCATAGCTCCTTAACGGATGAACCGATTTTGATTTAGTTTTTTTTGTTTCAAATGTGGCTTTGTCGAGAGTGTTCTCATAAGTTATGTTATGTTTGATGAAAACCGGTTCAGTCAATCAAAAGTTATCCGCACTTTACTATTTGAATCGGGGTTTTTTTACTTACGGCGTATATATTTCGCAATGTTAACGCAGTACTGGTGGTGCGCCCGTTTGCAGCCAGGATTTCAATATTGAACCTCCTTTTGGACAGTTTTGTTTGAGAAATATTCTTTGATTTAGGTACCTATGCTATTTCTGTTGTGAAGAAATTCTAGTCATCAATTTTTGTGTGTAAAGTAAGTTTCGGCTCGACAAGCTTTGAGAGACGGGCTAACAGTAGTCTTTCGAAAAGTTTGTAAGTGTGGCAGAGGAGCGATATAGGGCGGAAGTTTTTGGTATGGTTTCCCAGGTTTGGGGATAGCAATGACTTTAGACCTCCTCCAAAGACGAGGTATATTCGCAGACTCCAGACAGTGGTTAAAAAGTTTTAGCAACCATGACACCGATACTGGGTCGAGGTGCTTAATTTGTTCAACTGAGACCTCGTCCACACCAGAGGCCTTACCAAAGCTCAGTCTTTGAATGGCTAGGACGATGTCTGCTAGTTGGAATGGGTCGCACACTGATTCACTGGAAGATGCCAGGTTGCCAATTTGTGTGTTAAAATATTTTTAAACATCCGAATCGTTTTGGAGGAGTATCCAAAAGTAGCAAAAAAAAAAAATAAACGAAAAAATATCGTGTTGCTAATTATTTTTATAAAACAAAACTATTAGTTGCACGAAAAAACCATGTTTCACAAATAATGTACATGAATCAATCCTATCCTATTTATTATAAATGCGAAAGTTTTTGAGGATGGATGTATGTATGTTTGTTACTCTTTCACGCAAAAACTGCTGAACGGATCTGGATGAAATTTGCCACAGAGATAGATTATAATCTGGAATAGCACATAGGATACTTTTTATCCCGGGATTATGTTCCCTTGGGATAATTTTCGACCTTCACGCGGGCGAAGCCGCTGGCAGAAGCTAGTAATAAATATATATGTTTTTCAAACCGTTTAACCTAGCGGTTACTAAGGAGTACGCTTTAGAAAGTAACCGTTTCAAGGCACGTAAGCGGTGGAAGGCCCTTAAGTAGGCACTCTAGGCATCTATTGTCCAGACAAGTAGTCTGGCTAAGTTCTCTGTCAGTATCGTTGTGGGAAAAGTACTACTTTTTTAAGGACACACATTAATCGCCGGCTATACATGTTATACATTCATTGGCAATGAGCCCATAGAAATAAATGACTAAAGTCACGGTGTCCCAGCGGCATCGAAAAAAATAACAAAGAAAATTTGGTTCAAATAAATGTCACTAGATGGCGCGATATGCTTTGATTTATTATTGAATTGAGTGTAAAATTAACATTTTCTAGAATTGATCATAAACATTGTATGTTTTCTTTTAATCAACTCTCCTATGCACATTATTATGGAATATTGGGCTCTTAATTCACAATTCAAAGATTATTTGAACGGATCATTTAAAATAGATTCCAATAGATGGCGCGGTTTTAAATTTCTGAGGCATGCCGTTCGAATTTTCAAATTTGCATTGTAACACATTTTGGTACAATGAAACTGCAAAACGTGCAAAAAATACTATATAACAAATCGTCACTGTTTTAAAGAAAAAGATAGTCACGAACCGAGAAAACCCTTTTACTTGCAAGTTGCTGCTAATACCATCTATGAATAGCAGTGGAACGGAACCGAACGCGATCGAAGAACTTATAAAAATAATCATCTTAATCAGAAGATACAGATAGTCGGCACGGTTTCTTTGTATCGGATGAGGCGTCTGTATGCTAGTATTATATTATCTTTGCTAAAGTACACATTGCATTTACTTTACTATCTTTATTTGGCTGCTATATTATCGTTATAAATCCAGATATTATTATCATACTGTGTGATCTATACCTGACAATTTTTGGATGGTTCAAAGGTTGTTTTTCTGGCTAGAGCTCACTTTTATCGAAAAGACTGAACTTTGCACGACTTCATAAATATTTTTATTAGTATTAAATCTTATCTTACATGCAATTCGATGTCAAAATAATAGCTTTTAATTAAATGCATGTAATAATATGAATGACACGGTACTTATCACAAAAACTGTGCCAAGTGCGAGTCGGACTCGCGCACGAAGGGTTCCGTACTACTATCGCAAAAAAACGGCAAACAAATCACGTTTGTTGTATGGGAGCCCCACTTAAATATTTATTTATTCTGTTTTTAGTATTTGTTGATATAGCGGCAACAGAAATACATCATCATCTGTAAAAATTTCAACTGTCTAGCTACCACGGTTCATGAGATACAGCCTGGTGACAGACGGACAGACAGACAGACGGATCGTGGAGTCTTAGTAATAATAATTATTGATCCCTACAATATTATTGCGCAATGAAATTTAAGTTCCCTCAGTCTTGGGTTCAATCATTGTACTTACTTTCAATGCTACCCCTAGACGTTCAATTGTATTGTGCAATCGCCATAATATTGTAGGTATGGTACCCCTAAGATTCTATGTCCTCTAGCTGGGATAGAGGGCGTCCACAGTAGTCCTCCATCACTAGCGATCTTGATGATGATAATATTATTGTTTTTAAATTAATATAATTTCGCACAGATCTGGCCAGGATGCGCAGGCGCCGACCTTATATACCGCGACGACGGTTCTCTCAAGGGTGTCGCTACCGGAGACGTCGGTATCGCTAAAGACGGAAGCCCTAAGGACATGTTCGAACGAGGCATGGAGTTCCACTCCAAGATCACCATCTTTACTGAAGGTAAGAACTTAGATCATGTCACCATATAAGTATTGGGCCAAACTGTTAGCCCTGCTGTAGAGAACCAAGAGCGTTTCCGTACTTCATCCTATCCGGAAATGAGATATCTAGGTCCCGAAGAAGAAAGACTACTTTTTAACCGACTTTCCAAAAAGTAGGAGACTTTTTTTAATTTATGATAGGCTCGCGTTTTGCCACACCTTACCCTGTGGTAAGCCATGATGTGGTCGACGGTGAAACACACTTGCCTAGAAGTAACTTATTCACTCTTTACTTTAAGATCCACTCAAATTCGGATAGAGTTTGGGCCTCAAATTCGGATAGAAATCAGACCTCAAATTCGGATTCGGAGCGGATGCAGTGTGTAAACGCACTAAGAAGGCTTTGTAATGCACATTTACCATCAGCTCGAAAAGAAGCAGAAGGAATCCTTTGGAGCAATGTTTGACCCAACATTGGCAGTACTCTCAGAGACCTCTCGGATCAGCTAATCATGGTCAATTCATCAATATGATTTGATACTGATATGATAAACCAGTGTTGGCCCAGTGGTAACAGCCCCAACTTACGTGTCCGTAATCGTACCCAGGCAGGCGATTTACTTTGTGTAAATTATCTCATCACCACTGCTCTAAAAACGGCAAAGGAACATCGTGAGGAAACCGGCATGTCTTAGAACTAAAATTCGAAAACATCTAAAATCATGGGCCCATGTGGTGGATTAAGGCCTATTCCGTCTCTCACAGAGAGGAGGCCTGTGTCACAGCTATTGGGACAATAAAAGACTGTTTTTCAGGGTTCCGTACCCGAAGGGTTAAACGGAACCCTGTTGCCTCACGTGTTCGTCTGTCTGTGACGGAAATACAGTGTCACACACAACAGAGTACATGTCACAGTTGACCAAAATTATCACCACTTAACATCTTGTTGACCCAAAACCGTACAAATTGTCAAAAAATATAAAGATAAAGCTATACAGATAAAGCGGGGCGTAAAAAAGTGTTTGGACCTGCCCCTTCGAGTGGGGTATCTTTGTTTAGAGCTCGTTGAGGAAATAAATAATGTACTTTTTATAAATATTTAACAAATGTATGAAAAGCCACCACAGGCAGCTTTTTTAAGGTTCCGTACCCAAAGGGTAAAAACGGGACCCTATTACTAAGACTCTGCGGTCCGTCTGTCAGTCTGTCACCAGGCTGTATCTCATGAACCGTGATAGCTAGACAGTTGAAATTTTCACAGATGATGTATTTCTGTTGCTGCTATAACAACAAATACTAAAAACAGAATAATATAAATATTTAAGTGGGGCTCCCATACAACAAACGTGATTTTTTTGCCGTTTTTTGCGATAATGGTACGGAACCCTTAGTGCGCGAGTCCGACTCGCACTTGGCCGGTTTATTTTTACTAAATTTAGAATCGGTGAACTTGAAATTTGTTGATAATGTTTATTATAACGTATTGGAATTGCAGAGAGGAGGCCTGTGTCCCAGCAGTGGGAACATTAATAGGCTGATGATGTGATGTGATTTGAATTGCAGACCAAATATTATTTTTTAATGTCCATTTGTGCAATTACAGGTTGCCACGGCCATCTAACCAAGATGGTTCAAAAGAAGTACAACTTGAGAGAAAAAAGTGAGCCTCAGTCATACGGTATCGGACTTAAAGAACTGTGGGAAGTTAAACCAGAGGTAAGTCGGATTTTATTCTTAAACTAGCTGACCCGGCAAACTCTGTTTTGCCATAAAAACACCAAACATTCATCTACCCTACCTACCCCACCTACCCTACCCTACCGTACCTACCCTACCCTACCTACCCTACCCTACCCTACCTACTCTACCCTACCCTACCTACCCTACCCTACCTACATACCTACCCTACCTATGTAGGTAAGGTAGCATTTTTTTTTTCATAAGAACCTTCTCCTAACGATAACAAACACAACAAAAAAAGAATAAGCGAAATCGGTCCAGCCGTTCACGCGTGATGCCGTGACCAAGGGAAATATTTTTATATATATAGATTAATTATTATTTTAATATTAAATTGAGTAGGATTTGTTTGCAGTATCATCCACAATCTCGAATCTATTAAAAGAGGTCTTTTAAGGTTACACTAGTCGATCATTCTTCCATAAAAACGTAGTCTGGCGATTACTCCACTGTTTGACGACGTACGTTCAAAATAAAAAAAGATATCAATTTGTCTCATCATTATCTAGCCCTGTATGGAAACAAAAAAGAAAAATATTTGAAAGTTATGAGCGTCGTAAGTTCCATATTTCAACACTAATTTTAACGCAACTTTGGGCGGAAATAAATACCATAAGAAGAAGGAAAATTGCAAAACTGCCACCATACAGGGATAGAGTAGTGGTTCAACAATGCAAATAATTTTATTTTGAAAATATACATTTAGCCGTTTTTAGGGTTCCGTACCCAAAGGGTAAAAACGGGACCCTATTACTAAGACTTCACGATCCGTCTGTCTGTCTGTCCGTCTGTCTCCAGGCTGTATCTCATGAACCGTGATAGCTAGACAGTTGAAATTTTCACAGATGATGTATTTCTGTTGCCGCTATAACAACAAATACTAAAAACAGTATAAAGTAAATATTAAAGGGGGGCTCCCATACAACAAACGTGATATTTTTGTCGTTTTTTGCTCGATATTAATAACAGCAACAGGTAGACGCTTGAAATATTCACAGAATGTTTAGTTGTATATTTACTTCAAAAAATAATAATTAATAAATTAAAATAAAATAAATTAAGGGGGGCTCCCATACAACAAACGTGATTTTTATGCAGTGTTTTGCGATAATGGAACGGAACCCTTCGTGTGCGAGTCCGACTCGCACTTGGCCGGTTTTTTCATGATATCTAGACTCCCAAAGGTCTGTTTATAAAATTTCGCGCGATCTATTTCGTCCTAAATCATCATCCATTTCGCTACAAACTTGCAAAAGCGCTAAGTCGTACGCAAACTAGCTTTCTTACTGCTCATCACAGCATCTATCTCTTTCGCACGTGTTGTCGGATGAGATAGCAGGCATTTTAACCCCGCGCACAAAATAGTTCGTGCCGTCGACTAGGGGAACCTTAAGTTGGAATTTGCTGAGGACAAGGCTACCAATGATGATGATGCCATTGAGGTTGTTTTAATCTAGTTATATAGCATGGTGACACGATTATTATATTTATAAAAAAAAAAACTCAAACTTTCTTGGAAATTTGAGCATTATTTTGACAACCTTCTTCGAGATAAATCGAAATTGCTGTACTGGCCAAATACATTCGAGCAGCGGCCGGCAAAAGTTGTATGAAAATATGGATTTTTTTTATCTGTTTTGTTTAGCGGCCAAATAAATTACATAGTAAATTCATATCAGTCGTGTAATTTAAAAATGGAACGATCTTTTACTCCGAAACATGACAACCAAGGAGGTAACTGATCAAAGCTTTTATTTAAATTTCGAACTAGCTTGCATATAGGAAGCTGTTTATAGAAAAAAAATGAACACTTTAACACGGGAATAATTATTGTTGTTCGTTGTTCGTCATTGATTTTGAAAAGTAATTGTATTTGACAAAATGAGTTCTAGGTGTTACTTAATTTTAATTTCCGCGCATTATTTGAGAAAAGTACTATACAAGCCTTGGCCACAACTAGGCATTGATGGACTTACGTATGTGCCTCGGCTTCGCCTCGGCCCACATTTACACGTTCGTACATCAATGCCTCTTTTGCTGGCCGGCCGCTGCAGTAATGTACTACATTCACATCTATGTAGATTGCAAAAAGATTTGTGGCTGATTTCATAATAAGCACCGGCCAAGTGCGAGTCGGACTCGCGCACGAATGGTTCCGTACCATTATCGCAAAAAACGGCAAAAAAAAACACGTTTGTTGTATGGGAGCCCCACATAGATATTTATTTTGACTAGCTATCACGGTTCATGAGATACAGCCTGGTGACAGACAGACAGTAGAGTCTTAGTAGTAGGGTCCCGTTACCCTTTGAGTATGGAACCCTAAAAAGGTATAAAGACAATAAAAAAAAACATGTATTTACTTTTTCCCAGAATCACAAACCCGGCCTAGTGGAACACACAATCGGCTGGCCGTTGGATAAGAACACATACGGAGGCTCGTTCATCTATCACCTGAACGTGGCGGAGGGCGAAGCACCCCTGGTGGCCGCGGGCTTCGTCGTGGGCCTGGACTATAGCAACCCTTACATTAGTCCCTTCAGGGAGTTCCAGAAGTTCAAGACTCATCCATACATTAGTCCAATGTTTGAAGGTAAGACGTGTTCCCAGCGCTATGAAGAAAATTTGGTTCAATTAAATATCACTAGATCGCGCAATAGGCATCGATTTGTTATTGAATTGTGTGAAAAATTAACATTTTCTACAATAGATCATAAAATTTGTATGTTTTAAGCATACAATTATGGAATATTGGGCTGTATTAAACTTTTAGGTTTGTAATACATTTTGTTATAACAAAACTAATACCTAAAAAAATACTATAAAATGTCACTGTATTCAGAAAAAAATATTCACGAAACCTTTTATTTGTAAGTCATTGAGAAACGCCGACCTCATCTAGTTTTAAAAAATATGATCGACATGTAAAAGTGTTTGTACAAACCAATTTACAGAAATAAATCATTTATCATTTATTGCTAACACCATCTACCGCGGTGAGACGGATGGAACCGAATGAGTTCGATGTACTTTTAGTAAATGGTTCGATCAGTCCGTCGAAAAACGCCAGTTACGTCGGCTCAGAGGCATCAATCTGTATGCTAGTATAATATTATCTGTTGTATAACTAACCAGGAAATTTTCATGTTCGCAGGAGGGGCCCGCGTGGCATACGGCGCCCGCGCCCTGGTGGAGGGCGGCTGGCAGTGCCTGCCCGTGCCCGTGTTCCCGGGGGGAGTGCTCGCGGGGGACTCCGCCGGCTTCCTCAATGTGCCCAGGATCAAGGGAACTCATAATGCTATGAAGAGTGGTAAGTAATTTTATTTATTGCCTGTCAACGATTTTATCAAAATATCTCCGATGACGAAATGTCAAACCACCACTCATAGATATTATTCATATCTGGTATAAAACTTTAAAAAAAAAAATACTACCAACAAAGAAAGTTATTTTTCACTTTTTATTTATTTATTTATTTAATACTTTATGCACACAAACGTACAGAGGCGCACTTAATGCCTTGGGCATTTTCTACCAGTCGACCTTTGGGTGATGCAGAGACAAATAGTGGTAGGTGCAATATTTTGAGCTAAGCAAATCGCATTTATTTAAATACATATACCTAAACTAAAAATACAATATATACTCAAAGAATAAACTAAATACACAAATATATAAGCAATTAGTTGTTATTGATAATTATGGAAAACACACAAACGCACTTTTATTTGGAAGTCGGTAGTATTTTAAAAAAGTATTTTTTTATTTTTCACATTTTAGTTGTACCCAATAGACAACTTGGCTTAAGTAAGGTATCTATAATGCTAAAATAGATTACCCGAATATCATGAATCTTGAACAAAACTGGTGAAAGAGAGTGTACCAAGGTGAACTGTACACATCTGCGTACCCCTTTAGAGCGTACTGGCGTTATGAAATGGTATAATCAATAAACAGACATGTGATTGCGACAATCCCGAGAGATTTGCCGTCATTTATTGAAGAGTTCTATTGTATATCTCCGAAGTTCTTCATCAGAATTTCACCAAATTAAAATGGGACCAATTTCGGAACATACCTTTTTCAAACAAAAAAGAATTTATAAAATCGATCCACAATTGACGGAGAAATCGGTGAAAATACACAAAAAAAACAAACATGAATCCGAACATAGAACCTCCTCCTTTTTGGTAAGTCGGTTAGCCTAACGATACAGTCATGTTTTACCTCTGCCTTACTCTAACCACGAAATTAATAATAGTACAGGTACAAAAGGGTCATTTCGCGCAACAAGTTATAGAAATAGCGACTTTTGCTGCTAAGCAATAAAGTGCAATTCAGCTCGCATGGCTAACACGATATTCACCTAAACGTTGCCGCTCTCTTCTAACGCGTAACTCTGTCGCTGTCTAGCGTGGAGTCACGCGGCTCGTAAGGCCTCTGCCTCGAATCTTGCGGGCAGCGGGGCGGCGGCGGCGGCGCGGGAGCGGCGCGGGCTGCGCAGACCCGTTCTCGAAACCAGCGGGCTGATCGCGCGGCACTATTCACTTCTTCTTTTACCCACAATTAATCGAGCGTTAGGAATAAATTTGAATCAAAAAATGTTGTCGCCGTTGTTCTGACATTTCGTTCGCGAATAAAAACAAATATCTCGACGACACAACCACGAACGCAACACTACGCCGCTATAGTGCCGCGCGATCTGCCCGCTGGTTTCGAGAACGGGTCTGCGTTGCCCGCGCCGCTCCCGCGCCGCCGCCGCCGCCGCCCCGCTGCCCGCAAGATTCGAGGCAGCGGCCTTAGGGTAGTCGACTTGCCGCTTTCGCTTACGACAGCATATTGTCTAATTATAGTAGGTAATAATAATAAAATGTATATACCGTTGGGTCTAGGTATGCTTCATGTCTAGGTAGGTCCATATCTCGTTCGTTTTGTGAACAATTGCATTTCTAATAGTAAATAATTGCCGGTGTAATCAGTTTGCGGAAATCCATCTTCTTCAAACATATTATATGGTTCATAACAGTTTGTAATAAGTACATTGCAATTTTGAAGCGCAGAAAGGTATACAAAAAATTGTTATCAACCATAGGTACTTATATTCGTATTTGCATTTCAAATACCTACCTACCTTTAAATACGTAACAACCGATTTATTTATTATTTATTTCCAGGCTATTCTGTCCCACTGCAGGGCAAAGACCTCCAAATAATAATAAAATCGATTAGAAAACTATTTTACAATGGCTATACCTTTAAATACGTAGCAATCGATTTATTTATTATTAATTTCCAGGCTATTCTGTCCCACTGCAGGGCAAAGACCTCCAAATAATAATAAAATCGATTAGAAAACTATTTTACAATGGCTAAATTACCTATTCCACGGGGTCTCATTGCTAAGAAAGAAAATTTGGTGCAAATAAATTTCACTAGATGGCGCGACATGTACACACAATTCAGTAGAATTGTGTGTAAAATTAACACTTTCTGGAATTGAATGTTCTTGTTGAATCAACTCTCCTAATTACAAATTATGGAATATTGGGCTCTTAATTCACATTTCAAAGATTATTTGAACGGATCATTTAAAATTGATGCCAATAGATGGCGCATTTTTAAATTTCTGAGGCATTCCACTCAATTGTTAAAAGGACATGGCTAAACAACTGCCCTTAGCATGTCTAGAAATTTCTCACTAGCTCGTAACATTCAAATATTCATCAATGAATTATTACAGTTTTATTATTCTTCTAGAACTTTCGTGAATTAATGAAATAATTAAAAGTTTTTTCATGTTTTTGCTTGACAAGAAGAACATAAGATTCCGTTCTACGAAAAATTGTAGTCGATAAACCTACTTTTAAATACATTTGCATAAGTCGAAACGAACAATATTCATTATTATTTAATATTGTACCTATCGCAATACATCTCAAATATTCATTAATGAATTATAACAGTTTTATTATTTTTCTAGAACTTTCGTGAATTAACCAAATAATTAAAAGACTTTTCATGTTTTTGTTTGACAAGAAGAACATAAGATTCCGTTCTACAAAAATTTTAGTCAATAAACCTACTTTTAAAGACATTTGCGTAAATCGAAACGAACAGTATTCATTATTATTTATTTTTGTACCTGTCGCAATACATCTTAAAACCTTAGAGATCTGATTTCTAGAAATTATTGGCAAAATCTGGAAAAAAACCGCACTTAAATAGTGCTGACACTAAAAAGTTACAATATATTCTTCTAGATTACACTTGATTCGATTAGAACCTAATTAAAAAAAAAGATGTTGGGGGTGTCGTGGGAACTCCCTTTGAACGAAGTTCCTTTCGCCGGGTATTATTTATTAATATAGAGCCAACTAGTATTGTCTTAAGTTTCAATTGAGATGCATAAACTTGTGTAGCCACAAATGACAGCCGGGAACGGCTTAACTAGTTTTCCAAGGCACGAAGGAAACTCGCTATGTAAAGATGGTACACGATGGAACCACGGAATGACCTCGGCTAGCGTTGCGTAACCTTGAACCTGTGCGGCTGTTATTATTAAGCCACGAGCTCCTCTAAACGCCTTAATAAAGTATCATAGTTTAATCTCGTTCTTTTACAAGTTTGTATACCTATTAATGTAGGAGTTCCTACGATTTTATTTTCAGGATTGTGACTATATAAAAAGTTCATATAACTTTTTTCATATGAAATACTAATATTCACCTATTCAACATTACATATTACAAGTTAAAATGTTTATTCATTGCTAGGGCAGTCGTCCATACTTTATTTAGCCATGTCCTTTGCATTGTAACACATTTTGGTGCAAAAAAACTGTAAAAACGTGCAAAAAATACTATAAAACGAACCGTTACTGTATTTAAAGAAAAAAATATTCACGAACCTAGTAAACTCTTTTAAGTTGCTGCTAACACCATCTATTGCCGTGAAACGGGATCGAACGCGATTGATGTACTTACAAAAATAACAAGATTAATCAGATGAAAAACGCTAGTTACGTCGGCACGGTTTCTTTGTATGGGATGAGGCGTCTGTATGCTAGTATTATATTATCTGTGCCTATTCTAAACAGATAGACATGTCTAGGTAAATAAATTAGCAGTAATATGTTGTAATATGAAAAATAAAATATTTACGGAATAATTTCTTTCCAGGTATGTTAGCGGCGGAAGCTGCGATGGAGCTCATCATCTCGGGCGAGGCAACGCACGATAACGGAGTCGTGCCCACTCAGTACGAGGACAAACTCAAGGAGTCCTACGTCTATAAGGAACTCAAGGTATGTACGGCATGGCTGAGAAATACCATTCAAAGATTTATTACGATCTTTATCTTGTGTCAATAGTTGGAAAGTGTCTTCTGGGGGGTGACCAAAACCCCTTAGAGCAAGATTATTTTGGGTGTGCGTAAGTCACAGATGTATATGACTTGTATACAACTGTCACTTTTTTACAGTCTGCCTATGATAGTTTTGACACGTCAGGGTATAGGGACTGAAATTGCAGATTGGTAGGTACTTGTCTGGTTTCAAAGCCGTGGCTTGCAGATTTTTTTTTTGAGCCAGGATTCGTTTTATACCGTTAAAGACACTACGCCAACCTTGTCGACTCGAGTGGTCAATATGCTATGTACTTGTACATTTTTAGACCGCCGCTTCACTTAAACGCCGTCTCAAAGAGCTTTGACCTTTAGCCGTTCACAAATTAACAGTACATCATCATCATCAGCCTATTAATGTTCCCACTGCTGGGACACAGGCCTCCTCTCTGTGAGAGGGAATGGGCCGTAATCTAGCACGCGGGCCCAGTGCGGGTTGGTGGATGTCACATGTCTTAGAATTTTTGGTTCTAGGATATGCCGGTTACCTCACGATGTTTTCCTTCACCGTTTAGAGAGAAATAATTTACAAGTAAAGCGCCTGCCTGGGCTCAAAACCACGACCTTCAACTTGTAAGTCGTGGCCGATACCACTGAGCCATCACTGCTCACTGAACAGTACAGTCAGTCTGAAAAGCATACGCCATTCTACGATTTTCAGTTAATAATAATTTTGTTACTCATTTACAAACGTTAATTTTAAATTGCAGCAAGTCCGCAACTGCCGGCCGTCGTTCCACACGTCCCTAGGTCTGTACGGCGGCGTGGCGTACTCCGCCTTCAGCACATTACTGCGAGGCAAGGAACCCTGGACGCTCAGCCACGGAGGTCAGTAAACCCTTGGATATACTTGGGATCACATGGAGCTACATGTTACAGTACGACACAACTTAGATTTAGCATCGGCAAAATTCGTAAAACCGATCACATCCGAACTGAAAACATTCTAATGAGTGCTTCCGTTTTTTTACTTTACTACGAATTTTGCCGATGCTACATCTAAGCTTTGTCGTCCTGTATGCAATATGACGCACAACTATAATTGTCCCAGGGCTACGGCACGGAACATTCACTCACGCTCGTTCTCCTAGCGGGAGCTGCCATGCAAACGTTTCGCAAAATGTTGCGTGACATGTTCTGCGTAGCAAAATGTTTCGCGACATGTTCAGCGTCACGCAAATGAGTCGTAAAATGTTGTGCGACATATTCTGAAACAATGGGCAACGTTGCAGCGTCACTATCAAAATCAAATAGTTTATTTCAAATAAACCATAAAGGAAGAATTTGCATTTCGATTGAGTGTGCGTTGAGAGTCATGTTGGGGGAATTTTTTTGCCCTAGTGTATCCGCACTGGAATCCTGTAAGTTGCATTCTTGTCAAATTTTAAATTATTTAGTTGACATTTGTAGGCGCTGATCATGCGAGACTGAAGCCTGCTAAGGAATGCCAGCCGATTGAGTACCCCAAACCTGATGGCGTGTTAACCTTCGACCTGCTGTCTTCAGTCGCACTAACAGGTAATTTGATAAAAATAATGGATGAATGAAAATTAAATGAAACAATTTTTGCGACGAAGTTCCTTAACACAACTTGCGGTAGCCTCTCGAGACGTTCGGTTCCGTCCGGCTAATTCGGATATTATATTATCGTCAAGCGCTGGCCGCCATACTTGTTTACATCATGTGTTAGTTTAATGCAGCGACTACACAGCCCCTAGACGCCTAATAACAGGCGAGCGATGTCTGTCAACACATATGACTAAAAGATCATATACAGGTATTAAAGGTCGCTACTCGACAATTTCGAATTAGTAGCGACCACTTCTGTGAGCCGTAAACACTTCCGCGTCCGTCAACAAAAAAATTATGAACGTTGGTATGGTAACAACATCCAGTTTCCGGAAAAATGGCATAACATTTAATTGATAAGTTAATAGTTACATAAACATAATTAGATTTATTTTCTGATATTATTTGTCGGCGTTCATATTATACTGGTCAAGTTTGTAGGTGAAAACGCCAACCGCATGTTTGCGTCTCTTTGTCTTCTCCTCTATAATTTCGTAAATAGAATGAGTGATGCACCATATCCTATGACCAAATCTGTTATCGATAGAACTAGAAACCTTACAAATAAAGACATTAAATTAAAAAGTTTATTAATTGTGAAACGATGTTTTGATTACGTTTTTTACTAATATTTAATATTACTATATTTAAGAACCAACAACCGAAAAAAGTATGTTTCCTTAAGAATTTTGATATTTCTTTTTTAGTTTTAACATTTTATTTTATTACTAAAATGTTAAAACGCCGTATAATTAATAATAAAGAAGGTAATTTTAATAAATTAAAAAAAGTACAAATACTATTTATAAAATATCGATACCTTCCTGGTTTTATTTAAACCTGTCCCACCCTTAATGAGGCGCATGACCTTGGTAAGGGACCAATCAGAGCGCAGTACCCCCGTGCCTCATACCTCAGCTAGTTGACAGAATTGTTTTGATGTATTAGATCAAGCATTAGGCGTCTAGTGGCTATGTGGTCGATGGTTTAATGTGACTTATCTGTATCAAATTATAGTACCTGGGCGACCGAGCTCTGCTCGGGTGAAAATAGAGAAACGATGTTTTCTAAAAATGAAACCTAGCTATACTCCATTTGCGATAACATTAGACGTTAAAATTTGCCCATTTTACAGCCCGTTCAACCGATTTTGACTTCTATTGCGTTGGTGATACGACAAATAGTAGCTGTAGTAAACAGTTGGTTTGGTAACAGGTTTATGCTTTTTATGTCATCCTTATGTTTACGGGATAGAACTCAAAATCGGTTGAACGGACTGTTAAAAGATTTGGAAACATGTCTAATGTTATTTTAAATGGAGTTTTGATCGATTTATCATCCCCAAAATATTTCATGAAAATCGTTGGAGATTCGGATTATATATATATATATATATAATCCGAATCTCCAACGATATATAATCAAGAATTGCTCGTTTAAAGGTATTAGATAGATTATGCGGATTTGAAGAAAAGGCGTGACGAACTAAGTTCCTGACCGGGTCCTCCGACCGCACACTTATTTTTTAATTAAGTTATTGAACTAAATGAAAAAATCTAGTATTTTCATTCAATGGTGACAGACAGACAGATGGACCGCGTAGGCTTAGTAATAGGGTCCCGTTTTTACCCTTTGGGTACGGTACCCTAAAAACAACCAACTTTTAACAACAAATAACGTTACAACTAATAAGACGTGCTCAAACACTGCCAACGTTTAAGGAAATGGTAAAGGAGCATTACCTTTCACTATAATTTTTAGTATTTTCCATTATCTGTCATATATATTTATTAGTATATTAGATATGTAGTATAGTGTGTATGTATTTTATGTTTAAGTAAGCAATATTATTTATGATCTATTGTACACTGACAGCCCTAAATTCTTCTCCTATTGTTCAGTCCATCCAAAGGTTTTTTGTAAGAGATTGCCCTGTGCGATAAGACCGCCCATTGTACACTTTGTTTTTGAAAATGTTTGTCCTTTATGTTTTTATTTTGTGGTGTACAATAAAGTTTAAAATAAATAAATAAATAACAACCAATAGGCATATAAATTTATCTATGATCTTTCTCAGGCACCAACCACGAGGCGGATCAGCCAGCTCATTTGACCTTGAAAGACGACACGGTTCCCGTCAAACAGAACTTGGGAGTTTTCGACGGACCTGAAGCGAAGTTCTGTCCAGCTGGTACGTAATACGATTCTTACAATTTCTTTCAGTTCGACAACTCAACAGTATTAATGGCGAGATCAGTGATGGCTTAGTAAAACGACCCCAACTTACGTGCAAGCAGTTATTTAACCACCACTGATTTCAAAACCCTAAAGGAAAAATAGTACATTTCGTGTCGAGCATGAAAAGTCGAGATTTAACACGAGCGATGTAGCCAAAAAAAACGTTTATTTTTACTCTACCTGATGAGCTTACAGAGATGCTTGCTTTGATGAGTTCTACAGTACTGTCTTTCCTTTCATTTTAAAAATCCATCCAAAGGTTGTCTTGAAAAGATCGCTTTTAGCGATAAGGCCGCCCATTGTGTCACCCAGTGTAATGTTTTCTTCGTCTATACTTTCTGTAACTAATATGGTGTACATAATAAAGAGTATTCTATTCTTACTTAATTAAATGCAAATAAGTTCCAACAACAATTTATTATAAACGTTCAGACTAAAAACCACAGACTACACACAATCAACGTGCGCTTTTTCGAGAGGAAAAACTTTTTCTTTTAAACGTTGTTATAACGCGTACGGAAGCAAAGTTTGAATAAAAATTCATTTCTAATGCCGTAAAAGTGCGATTAAATATAAAATCGAGTTTGCCGCGGTTTTGTGCAGCCCCTTTTTTTTTGTAAAAAAAAAGGAAGATAACATTTGCTGAAACATAAAACTCTGTTAAAGCAGTAGTTGGTAAATCTCGTACCTATCTTAATCTGCCAATTTTGTAAAATGTTCACAACAATAAAAAAGTAATTAATAAACTCGTGCTAAAAGCCAAGACCCTAAGAAATTTGACATTTTGAAGACCTCAGTCTACACCAGCGCCCCTAGCGGAAAATTCAAACGCAGTAAACATCTAGCGAGTGTGAGGATGTGGCCACCTCTGGTGTCAGAGTTACTTAAGTGTTTTAATAATAAACCTCATTTGATTACAGGTGTATACGAATTCGTGCCGATGGAGACGGGAGACGGACAGCGTCTGCAAATCAACGCGCAGAACTGCATACATTGTAAGTATAGCAACATTTTATACTAAAACCACGGGGTCTCATTGCTAAGAAAGAAATTTTGGTTCAAATAAATCTCACTAGATGGCGCAACATGTACACACAATTCAATTCACACAAAAACAATTGTGTGTAAAATTAACATTTTCTGGAATTGAACATAAAAATTGTATTATTGTTCTTGTTTAATCAACTCTCCTAATTGCAAAATTATGGAATATTGGGCTCTTAATTCACATTTCAAAGATTATTTGAACGAATCATTTAAAATTGATGCAAATAGATGGCGCATTTTTACATTTCTGAGGCATTCCACTCGATTGTTAAAATTGCATTGTAACACATTTTGGTGCAAAAAAACTGTGAAAACGTGCAAAAATACTATATAACGAACCGTTACTGGATTTAAAGAAAAAAATATTCACGAACCTAATAAACCCTTTTACTTGCAAGTCGCTGCTAACACCATCAATAGCCGTGAAACGGGATCGAACGCGATGTACTTACAAAAATAACAAGATTAATCAGATGGAAAACGCTAGTTACGTCGGCACGGTTTCTTTGTATGGGATGAGGCATCTGTATGCTAGTATTATAATTATCTGTAGCCCGTATGGAAATTGTATGAGGTGTGAAATGAATACAAGTGATAACTCAAAAGGGTTGTGTTTTACTGCGAAACGTACCTTGCGCAGCTATCACTTTGTTTTTAACCCCCGACGGAAAAAGAGGGGTGTTATAAGTTTGACGTGTGTTGCTGTGTATCTGTGTGTCTGTCTGTGGCATCATAGCGCCTAAACGAATGAACCGATTTTGATTTAGTTTTTTTTTGTTTGAAATGTGGCTTTGTCGAGAGTGTTCTAAGCCAAGTTTGAATAAAATCGGTTTAACCGTTCAAAATATATTCGCATTTTACTCTTTGAATCTGGATTTTTTCGCAAGATATCGTGTCATTATTACGAGTTTCGATAGATTGTCGATTGAAGCGTGTCTGCTACTAGGTATATTATATGTAGTTTAAAATATTAAAATCGGAGGTTTTTAAATTTGTAATTTTATCTTGTTCTTATGGATGTATTTTTATCGTAGGTAAGACATGCGACATTAAGGACCCATCGCAGAACATCAACTGGGTGGTTCCCGAGGGTGGCGGCGGCCCGGCCTACAACGGCATGTAAACTCACTGCCTTACCATAGACGAGCTGCCATAGACAAGCTACATCTTGACTATGGTGCTGAAATAAAACCTGGTTTTGTAGCCTGGCAATATAAATCATGTTGGTAATCAAAAATGTTTTTTATAATACTTATATATTCTTTTTTAATAATATTTTATATTTCAAATAGATGATTAATTGATAAATTGTTAATCATCTATTTGCTTAATCATTGTTTATTGGTGTTTGTGTTAATTTTCGTTTCAATTATTGCATAATTTTTCTGTTTTTGGTCTGGAGGTAATTTTGCCGCTTCTTATTAAAAACGACTTCATTTATATTGTTGATTATAAAAAACCAGGTGTAGATAATATTCTAATTAATTTTTGTATAGAAGGGAAGTATACATGTTTATCAAAAAGTAATTAATGTATGTATCAAAATCACTACTTTTTTATGCATATGATGGTAACTGGCAAACTGCCTGACTATTTGAATCTGGCAATTTGTTAAGCGCCATCTCAATCATGAATATTTGTACAATATATTTATGACCTGTAAATATTTTTGTAACTGCTATTTCACCCCGATTTCTGAATTAAGAATTTTATGTGTATTTTTTGTCAAACTACTTTGCCTGAAAATCTGTCAAAATTTGGTATCAAAGTAGGGTTTGATAATATCTTAATTCCAAATTCTCAATTCAGAAACCGGCCATTAATTTGTAAAAAATATTTAAAGACTGCACTAAATCTGGACTGCTAATCCTACTTTGAACGACTTTTAAAACGAAAAGAAACTACGAAACCTACTTTTTAAAAAGAAAATACGTAATATCAACTTATTTTTTTATCAATTTTACCATTAACATCACAAGCATATTTGTCTCAGTAGTATGTCGAACCCCTCAGAACGAAAGTGATCTAACTCACAAAATGCAAATTGCTAAAAATAATCTGGAAATTAATAATAAACCATTGTAGGGCAGATTTTTTCGCAGAACTTAAAACAATCATGTAAGCTCCCAGTACTAAAATATGGTGCTGTATACATTTATATCAGTGTAAGTCTTGTGTAAATGTGTGTATGAAAAAATCCTAAATAATTAGTATGTAAGTTGTAATTTTTAATGGAAAATAAAATAAATTATATTTTAAATAAAAAATATTTTTTTTTCTTTTCTGCTTTTGGCATATCTATACTAATATTATAAAGATTTTTTGTTTGTTTGTACCGAATAGGCTTCGAAACTACTGGACCGATTTAAAAAATTCTTTCGCCAATAGAAAGCTACATTATTCCTGAGTGACATAGGCTATTTTTTAATCCCGAAAACGGGTCCTGTGGGTTGGTCTACGGGAGCGAAGCCGCGGGGCACAGATAGTACGATTAATATTTCCAAGGAATTAACAAAACAAAATTGCGCCCATTAAAATATTGGTCGGCTGATGACAACTTTGTATGGCAATCAAATATTTTTGGAATTACTTATCATTTCCTAGAAGAAAGTAGTTCATTTACGACAGACAGAACCAGTTTTTCACCCAGTATACAGGGCTACATGTTAAGTCGACCTGGATCCTTTAAGAGGTTGTAGTTTTAGTAATTCCTGATTAATTTGGTTATGAAACACCGTACCCTAAACTTAACCGTTTTCAAGATATTGGACATGGAAGTTTTTTTTAAATTGCCTATTGGCCTATTTTTTTTAGTATTTAAACTAAAAAAAAAATAGGCAAATAGACAAAAATGCGTTAAAAAAATACTCCAAATCCAATATCTTGAAAATGGTAAAGTTTGGGGTTTGTGTTTTATAGTCAAATCAGTCAGGAATGACGGAAACTACAACCTCTTATATGATCTAGGTCGTCTTAACCTGTAGCCCTGTATAACCTAGAAACTCAGTGAGATTTTTAGGAGAATATGGCGTAAGTATATTATTTCAGAATAGTATATATTCTGAAATAATATACTTAATACATAAACTCATGCCTTTTTCCCATGGGGGTAGGCAGAAACTACAGAACGCCACCTGCTACGATCCTTACATATTTCTTTTGCTTCACTCACATTCATACATCTAGTCATACACACACGCCGGTTATGAGTACTGCGCACCTGGCCTTTCTGAAGAACATCACCTATAAGGTCTATGTATGTCTTTCTAGGGCGTCCCCTCCCGGCGTTTCCATTCACGTCTGCCCTGATAATACCTTTCGTTAGTCGCCTTTCATTCATTCTCTCAACACATAGAGCAACACGGACCACCGGCGGACCGGAGGGGAGTAGCCATAGCGTTTTTTCCCGATACAAAATTGTCTGTCATTTTTTGCGGGGGGAAATCTGCTCTACCCACACTTTCTCAAATTCTCACACAAAAATAATAGTCTGTTACTACGAAACTCACACATAAAAATTAAAAAATACACTAACAATTTCATACTCACATAGATGCATTCTGTGTCATGACAGTATAATTAGATGACGCAACTACACTGACAAGATGCTGTCAGACGTGGTTGTAATTACTGTCGATACGCATTATCGATAAATTCAAGAATTTTATTATAAAGATTGACTTTATTTATTATGTACTACAATAATTAACATCTATTAAATAAACTTAATGTTTAGATCATTTTAAAAACCATTGATAGTTGTATCTAAGTATAGTTGTATTGTTGTTGTTGTATTATTGTTGTTGTTTTTATTGTTTTATTATTGTTGTTCTATAGTTGTATTCTTTTTGTATCAGTTGTTGTTGTTGTTCTATCTTGTTGTTTCTCGTAAGTATTGTATTATATTTAATTTAACGCTATTTTATTATATAACTATGTATAATAAAATAAAGCTTACGGTATAATATTTTTATAAATCAGAAAACTTAATCTAAAAATTGTCTCTGTATGGACTCCTTTGCTTTTGCCATTTTTATCGATAACTATTTACAAACAAACCAGTAACAACACTATCGCTCGGTGACAGCGAAAACTCGGACACAGACTCGGATCAGTCGCTCGACCGATCCGCATATTGTATGAGGGCGAGCGGCCTGTGTTGGTAAACAAATCCGAAACGTCACGACCAATAATATTGTAATTTTTAAGTTTTATAGAAGTAAATCGTAATAATGTGATTAAAAATTACTTACATATGAAAGGTAACGCCATCATTCTGTAAATTTGACGTGGCAGATCTCTTTTTGCAGCAAAAAACAGAACAATTCGGCATTTTTTTAAAACGTCAATTCAGTCGCGCAACTAGATTTAGTCTACTGCGCAGTGCTGCTGCAACTAGTTTTATTGTACGCATAGGACCGCGTGGACTTGTACTTTGACAGAGGGGAACGCCTACGTATGGCTACTCCCCTTCGGTCCGCCGGTGGTCCGTGTTGCTCTATGTCTCAACATGACCAAACCATCTTAACATACTCTTTTAAATTTTAGTCACTACATCTTCTTTTAAACCACAACGTTGTCTTATTACCTCATTCCTCAATCTATCATTCTATCATATATTTCAGAATAATTATTTGGAATTTGGTCATAGTCCTGGGTATTGATTACTCGTTCAAACAAACACTGTAGTATCCGCATTACCATAATTTGTCCATGAATATTGCCATATTTTTTTGTTCTTGATACTAAGTTCAAGGAACTAAACATTCAACGGTGATTAGGAATTATTCAGTGGCATCCCAGAGTTTGGAATTTGGCGGTGGTAATAATAATTTATAAATAAGAAATAAGCTGAATAAAGGACATAATAATTTAATAATAATTTAGCAGTACTGCTGGACACGGCTCGCATTGTTAGAAGGTTCCTCTCTCTGGAGCTCTGACCGCCGGTAGCTTGGACCCTGTTCCCGATACCGGTGCGCATCTATTTTTTATATTTTTAAATGTTTTTGTTTTTTAATTTACCTTATAAAATATTTAAAATGTAGTTATTAAGAAATTTCATTAATAAAGGACATAATAATTTCTTAATTTGTATAGAATGCAGGTATTACATATGCCGCGAACCGTCCTTGGTATTTTCGAATCGTCCCATTGGATTGAGAGATTGCACCTGTGTTTGCACACACACTTGTGCTCTATAATTATCTTCCGCGAAGATTGGCTGGCGACGTGACCGAAATTCAGTCTGAAAGACTTATACAGAATTATTTTTTTTAAGTGGCCCTGGATGGGCAAATCCGACACTAAGATGAAAAGCGAAAAACACTCACGAAGCCTGATTTTGATAAAAAATAAAAAATAAAAAAATCATTGGATTTTTGAAATATCAATATTCCTAGCCAGGAATCGAACCTGTTGATTTTGAAATAAAAAGACACGCTGTATTATTAAACCGGTTTTTTCAAATTCTGGAGAGTAATATCATAGCAAACTTAAGGAAATACCTAGATTCAGAGGCATAAAAAAATGGAAGATTAGGCAATAACTGGGTAACTTTTACCTTTTTCTGGCTATAAATAAAAATATATAAAATACTTGAAGGCACGTTTATTATTTACGAAACAAGCACAATGGCTGCTATAATAAAGTGTGGAAGGTTGTGCGAAGGGCTCCGCGTGGCAGCAGAAAAGCCCGTGGGTATGGGTTCCTGTTCAATAACCATCGGCGTGCTTACCTGCGCTAAGGCCAGATGGACGGCTCGTATCTGGGAAGTAAGCATAGATTATACTTAAGGGTACACTAGTCGGAAATTCTTCCATACAAACGTAGTCTGGCTTTTACTCCACTGTTGGACGATGTACGTTCAAAATAAAAAATGATATCAATTTGTCTCATCATTATCTAGCCCTGTATGGAAGCAAAAAAGTAAAAATAAAATTTACTTGAAAGTTATGAGCTTCGAAAGTTCCTTATTTTAACACAAATTTTTACGCATCTTTGGGCGCAGATACATTCAGTCGTTTTTTCATGATATCCAGACTCCCAAAGGTCTGTTTAGAAAATTTCGCACGCTCATTTTCGTACTAAATCATCATCCATTTCGCTACAAATTTGCAAAAGTGTGTATTCGTACGCGAACTAGCTTCTTACTGCTCATAACAGCATCTATTTGTTCCACACGTGTTGTCGGTTGATATAGCACGCATTTTAACCCCGCGCACAAAATAGTGCGTGCCGTCGACTAGTGTACCCTTAACTGGATATCGTATGTCAAGTGACCTCACTTCTGCTTTCCCGCGCAGCCTTTTAATTTGTACTTGTAACCTTTCGAACTCTTTTTGTATAAAGTTTGCAAGTCTTCTGAAATTAACACGACGACTAATGGACTAATGCCAAAGACCTTGAGGGAACAAAACGCGCACTAAGGCGCCGATTCCCTTGAGCAGCTGATTTTAAATTGAGAATCACGTCTAAACGGCTAGTTGTAATTATTTGGAAACATATATGTTACCTTAGATCATTTTTTATAATTGATCTAAGAAAATGTTGAGTTTTATTCGTATAACATAGTGTAATTAATTTATAAAGTTATGTATACAACGGATAAAAACACGACAATCGCACCAAAACCGCTGGGCGTATTTTAATAAAATCGACACCATCTCAAAGACAATTTAGCTACATTTTGATCTGAAGCTTTTTTTTTGAAGTCATAGAATAATACGGAAAGTACAAAAAACTACAAAAATTTAGGTGTCGCGGGTGTGATACAAGTGCGCGTTTTGTTCCCTCAAGGTCGTTGGCGTTAGTCGTCGTCTTAAGAAAAAGAGGTCTCTCTGCAACCCTCATCCCGTATAAGTCATCGGCACGTAACTTGGCAAGAATCGTTAGATGCATAAGTCATTTTTTAGGTCTCTGGTTACCAAGCGGGACGCGGGGTACGTTTAGCACCGGTCCGAGCGCGCGATTGGTTGGTCAGTTGACACAAGGATCGACTGACCAATCACGTCGCGTCCACGTCCCGTTCGCTCTATATGGTGGTTGGCCAGTTCGCGCATTATGCGCGAGCTTACCCCCACTACGCCAAAACCTTGCCAAGTTACGTGCCGATAACTATACACATTATTTACATCTAGCCCTTATTTCTTCATCATTTCAGCCGAAATACGTCCGTCATTGGACATAGGCCTTCCTCAAATGTCGCCACATCGATAAGGTCATGTGCACCTCGCATCCAGCGTGTTTCTCGCAGACTAAACTTCAGCCTTATTGCGTAGGTGAATTCGGAGAAGGAAATCCACATCACATCTTTCGTCGCGAATTCACTAACGCATTAGGTTGCAGATCGTCGGTCCACCTAGACCAGTGATGGGAAAAGTACGGCCCGCGGCCCGAAAAAGCATTTAATCCGGCCCGCCGATGGTCCTTCGACATGATAATTATATGGCCCGCGATAATTATATTTTGACGGTCCAGAAGTATAAAGTTGATTCTACATAATGGAATAATAGACGCATAGGTAAAGTTAGCGCAGAATACAACGGTTAGCCAGTATATCTTATATATAATGAAGAAACAGTGGCGGTATTTAAAGATTTTAACCTCGCTCACTATTTTAGCACCAAGCATGCTAAAACCAAATATGCTTTGATGAATGAAGCAGAAAAAAGGTGGTCAAAGAAATATGTTTAAAAAGCGAATTCTGGCTCTCCTCTGAAATTTCTTTAACTTTCTGGCCCCCCATTAAGAAAGTTTGCCCACCACTGACCTAGACCATTAGCACAGATAATATAATACTAGCATCCATTAGTAATAACATCGTGAAAAAAATATCAGTCCGAAGATATATCATTATCATCCTTTTAATGTTCCCACTGCTGGGACACAGGCCTCCTCTCTCAATCCACCACGCGGGCCCAGTGCGTGTTGGTGGATGTCACATGTCTTTGAATTTTTGGTACTAGGACATGCCGGTTTCCTCACGATGTTTTCCTTTACCGTTTTTAAAGCAGTGGTGATGAAATAATTTACACAAAGTAAAGCGCCTGCCTGGGCTCGAACCTACGACCTACAACTTGTAAGTCGCGGCCGCTACCACTGGGCCACCACTGCACAAAGATATATATGCGACATTATTAGATGGATCTTTTTATCATGTTTCTACTAATTGACTTTAAAAACTTACAGTTTTCGGAGTCCGCATATGTCGTGTGGCCATTCTTATTTCAGGTACATCTGATACAGTTGGTTTTCTCCCCTGAACCTGAAAACAAAGACGCTGATCTGAATTAGTGGTGTTACTGACAAAAGCCAAAAAGAAAAAAAAAAAAAAAAACAAAAGCTCGACTGCTTAAAAAGACGAAGCGAACTAAAAAGACGTAAACAAGAAAAAAATCACGCTGTGCAGTCGGAGGATACATATTCGCGAGCTGGCTGACCTAAACCAGATGTATCCTCCGATTGTACAGCATGATTTTTTTCTTGTTTACGTCTATTTAGTTCGCTTTTTATGCAGCCGGGTTTTTGATTTTTTGAATTAGGTAACTTTTTTTATTTATAACTTTTCAGTTAACTTTATTTTCGAATTAGGTACTTTTAAACATATAAGTGTTAACTATTTTTGTAATCACCTCTTAAACCCCTTTATTTTGACCCCACACGATGGCTTTGGAAGAAAAAAGAAAATTGCCCTCCCACATTAAGGCGCTCAAAACCCGCCATTTTTATATTTTACAATTTTAATGTAGCCAGTGACACTCGCAAGGTAAGACGAATCGATTGACGTATGAATCATCTAGATCGGCCAACGCGTTTGGTCTCTGGAACTCCACATAGGAACAAACTTACATACAATCAAACATACATACATACATAGACTGATAAACACATTACCCTCCTTTGGCAATCGGGTAAAAAGAAAGAAAAACCCAATAACACTTTACCCGAACTGGGCATCGAACTTAAGACCTCATGCTCATCAGCAGAGTTTTTGAACACTACTAAAGTGTCAATCAACCAAAGGGGATTGCTACTTCGTACCAAATAAATATAGTCCTTACTTTCTAGTTAATAATTACCATATTTGATTGCTCCATCTTACCTTCAGTGTGGCACTTTCAGGCTGCAGCTTCCTCTGGTACATATTAAGGGGTGTGACATGCTGTATGAACTCTTCCATGATGAACCGGGCTCTTGCTATGACAGGCTCTAAAGCTCTCATTTGTTTTGCGATCATTATAGGCTTGCTCACTGCTAAGTATTTGTTCACCTGGAACACCAAAAAGGAAAAATTAGAGGTGGTTGGATAAATTTGTAAATTGTGTTAATATTAAAAAAAAAAATCTTTATCTTTTATTATCTTCATTGATATAATTAGGTTACAGGAATTTTTGAAGCCTCTAATTCCCGAACTAGGCAGAACAGTATGTTAGGAGTCAGCGCCCTCCCCATTTTATTTTGTCTTAAAATCCTTTAGACTAAAATATTGCTGAAACACTTCTCGGTCACGGTATAAAACAATAAACAAAAAAGCTATATTTATTCTCTTGCTCTTAAAAGTCCTCATGATCCATTGCCAAATTCAGGGACACCAAAAAAAAATTACCCGTGCTATAGGACACCACCCAAACTTTTTGGTAGTAACAGGATCGGTGACTGCCATCCAGGACATGGCTAGAATCCTTGGGAACGTGGTGTGCGGCTCTCCCATCATCACTCCTGGGGTTTTGACGAGGGAGTCCAGGTCAGGTTCCGCCTCCAACATAGACGTTTCGACCAGTAACTTGGTGCGCACCAGAATTGTGATCAGATCCGTCACGATTGTGCCTTCATCGCCTTCCAAATTTCTGTGAAATAGGATAAAATATATTATGGGTACAACGAACTCAGAGTGCGCCGGGAATTTACACTCGCGGCGTATGCACTAAAGTTCCTGCGTGGAGTAGCACATAACCCGGATGTGCTGCGTCACCTGAAGCTGTGCGTGCCAGATCGGTACGTGTGGAGGCGGCGGCGGCCGCCACTGCTGGCCGTGCCTGCTGCTAGAACCAATCTATTGGCAAAAACACCTCTCACCCGCACAATCTGTGTGCTCAACGAATTACATGAGAGGCTGGACCTATTTTCGTGCAATTGGAGTGAATTTGCAAGAGTTTTGTTGAATTTTGTTAGTTATAATTAAAATTTAGATAAGTAAAGTTGTATTTTATATTAGTTTAGAAGATTTTAATAGTGTTAGAAGTTTAGGTTTATATAATTATTATACATTTAAGTCAAGCAAGTAAAGTCTGATTTTAGATTAAGTTTTTAACAACTATATTGTATTGGGTTCAACCTGTAAGATAAGTGTGTAAGTTAAATAAATAAATAAAATAAAAAATAAAAATCATTTCACTGCAGAAAGACATCCATTTCTGGATATAAGTCTTCCCTGTGGTTCACCACATTGACCGAACTTGTGTTTCTCGTATGCAGCCGTCGCAGAAAATCCATACATCTTTTAGGAAGGCTTTCAATGCTTTGTCCTCCGATTCCTCTTTTCGATCGATTATTCCTTTTGATGTACCTACACTATGCATTGCCACTTACTTTGGCAATTATTCGGAGTATATCGGTTACCTTGGTTCTCCTGCGAGTCTCTTCATTTCTGGTAAAGAATGCTGTAGGTCTGTAAAATTTGTTTATAATGATGTGTGCAATGACCCATTTTCAGATTTAGGGTACCGCTACACTTTTCCCAATCACTACAACTCCTGAAAGCTAGAATGAACAGTGCCAGAAAGCGCCAAGGTAATGATAGTAGAGAAGAGCCGCAGAAACAATTCAACCACATTCAACTGTGTGTCAGACGCAACAAAATTAAACAGAAAATAATAGCGGAGGAGTTCATCATCATTTCAGCCGAAAGACGTCCACTGCTGGACATAGGCCTCCCCCAGACATTACCACATTGACCGATCCCGTGCTTCTCGCATCCAGCACCTACCCGCAACCTTAGCCAGGTCATCGGTCGACCTAGTGGGAGGTTTTCCAACGTATCGTCTACCGATTCGCGGTCGCCATTCCAGAACTTTTCGGCCCCATCGGCCATCCGTTCTGCGAGCAATGTGCCCTGCCCACTGCCGCTTATGTTTGGCAATTCTTCGGGCTATGTCGGTAACTTGGGTTCTCCTGTGGATATCCTCATTTCTGACATGATCACGCAAGGAAACTCCGAGCAGAGCCGTCTTCATTGCCCTTTGGGTAACTTTAAGCGGAGGAGTTAAAAAAACATAATTCAGATTAGGGTAAACTATAGTCCATTAAAATAACATAGGTATCTTAGAAATTTAAACAATCCCTTTTTTACAGCCCATTCAACCAGTTTTGTTTTTTTTTGAAGTGAAACTTCTTTATCGACGTATGGGAGAAATTTTGTACGTATCGTCACGTTTTTCGGTTACGCGCCATGTTGCTTTTTTTTATCAAAGTTTAGTAGAAAGACTTATTCAAATTTAAGTGAATTTACAAGAAAAGTGAGAGTGATTATATATTTCGTTTTATAAATTCAACACGTATGAGCATGATTTTAATATTTATAAATTATTATTTTTTTATTTTTTTTTATTTATATATATATATATATATTTTTTTTTTGTTTATATATATATTTTATATATATATATATATATATTTACATTTATATATATTTTTTATTTATATATATTTTTTTATTTTGTTTTTATTTTTTATTTTTTACAACAATAGTAATAATGATGCTATCATTATTGATGAAATACAACAATAGCAATGATATTATAATAAGAACAATGATAAAATAAATTACTCATTAATTGTATGCATGTCTATAATAATAAAATAGCTTTAATTTAATACGGAAAATATTGTTTTTCTTAAGGCTTAAGCCTTATCTACCCCATTTCCGTGAAGTTGCAAAGTTGAAAATGATATGTATTTTTTTATTAGTATTTTTTTCTATTCCGTAAGCTTATGGATGGCACAAAAAGCATACCTAAACCAAAACCAACTGTTTACCTACTAAATCTGCCACTTGTTATTTCACCAATGCAGTATAACTCAAAATTGGTTGACCAGCCCGTTAAAAGGGATTGTTTAAACTAATGTTATTTCAAACGGTGAATAAGTTGGGGGACGACACTTACTTCAGAAGTTCCAGCATAAGCCGAGCGACCTTCCCCGAAGCTGGGCGCGCGTATCCGATGCAGTCGGTGGAGATACTCCTAGCCGGAGGAACAGCCTCTGTCTCGAAGGCCGAGGCCAGTTCCCTTTGCCTCATATCCTCGGCTGCCAGCCAGTCCAAGGTCAGCGCTGACCTATAGGCGGCTATCCCGGACAGAGTTGTTCTTGTCACATTTAGGGGGTTGTAGTAATAGTCTTCGGCTAAGCACTGCAAGTGGTACGGAGAGATGGTGTTTTTATTGACTGGCATTTGCCCGCGGCTCCACTCGCGTTAAAGTTGAAATTATGCCAATGGAACCTACCACCTGGATAGGAAGTAGCCTTTGTTCTATTCCAGAATATAATCTATCTCGGTGCAAAGTTCATCCAGGTCTGTTCAGCCGTTCTGGCGTGATTGAGTAACAAACATACATCCACACACACACACATCTTTCCAAACTTACACATTTATAATATTATAGTAAGATATCCTACTACTACTATTATAAACGTGAAAGTGTGTGAGGAAGGATGGATGGATGTTTGTTACTCTTTCACGCAAAAACTACTGAACGGATTTTGATGAAACTTTAAAGAAATATAGCTTATACAATCAGAATAACTACAGTATAATTTTTATTTTACTTATTGTTGTTCTATAATTTTACGAATTTTTATTTTGCTCATCATTGTTCTATAGATATTTTATTTTGTATTAAAGAAATATTAAATATAGCCTAATGCACTAAATAATTACATAAGTTTCGTCCCTTTATTTTCGTAAACATAGGAGGGCCCCGCTGGCGATTGCTTTGCTTTAAGTGAGCTACACTCTTTCATTTTTGGAGCACAAAATCTAAATCCAAATAATTTGGGTAGCACAAAATGAGCACTAAATAATTAGGTGGTGTACAAAGCCCTAGGATCGAAGTCCCGGTCTGTGTAACTACATACATACACCAACGGCGGCTCGCCGCAATTTAAACCGATGTTCATGCACCGCCAGTGCGTATAAATGAGATAGCAGCCAGCCGCTAAGCGGGCCGCGGCTCGGTGTTCAACCACCGCTGTTGAAATTTTGTGGCAGTTAAGCCCCCTTACGCACTAGCGGTTGGCCGCCTAGGAGGTTCATTTGAGCTGTCAACCGCCTGACGTGGTTGGAAAAGCGGTTGACCGCCATTCCAATCGCCATGGCGGCAAACCGCGATGAAACCGCATCAAGCGGTTGGACCGCTCGAAGGCGTGAGTCTCGAAGAAAGTATTTACCATAGAGGGGTTGGTCCATAAACGAAATGGACGCCGTCGAGGTAGCTTGTGTCATCTATTATTATTACTCCCGAAAAAATCAACATCAAAATAAAAACCGGCCAAGTGCGAGTCGGACTCGCACACGAAGGGTTCCGTACCATTATCGCAAAAAAAGGCATAAAAACACGTTTGTTGTATGAGAGCCCCACTTAAGTATTTATTTTATTCTGTTTTAAGTATTTGTTATAGCGGCAACAGAAATACATCATCTGTGAAAATTTCAACTGTCTAGCTATCACGGTTCATGAGATACAGCCTGGTGAGAGACGGACGGACGGACAGACAGACAGACAGACGGATCGTGGAGTCTTAGTAATAGGGTCCAGTTTTTACCCTTTGGGTACGGAACCCTTAAAAAAAGATACCGGAAGAGAACTGAAGAAGCTCCTTCACAATTCCAAATAGCTTCTCGTTGTTGGATTTCAACAATGAATTTCTCTGTGTCAAAGTTCATGGCTGCGCAACTTACGAATACATGTCAAAGCCCACTTTTTATCACCCTTTCCAAAAAGAAGTAGGTTCTATGTTCGATTTTATGTTTGTTTTTTTTTTGTATGTTTTATGTATGTTCACCGATTTCTCAGTCAATTGTAGACCGATATTGAAAATTTTTTTTTGCTTGAAAGAGTATATTCCGAAATTGGTCTCATTTTAATTTGGTGAAGTTCTGATGAAGAACTTCGGAGATATACAACAGAACTCTCCAATAAATAACGGCAAATCTCTCGGGATAGCTGCAATAGCTTGGCTGTTTATTGTTTATACCATTTCATAACATAACATCACGCCTGTACGCTCTAAAAGGGTAAGCAGATGTGTACAGTTCACCTTGGTACACTTTCATTTCTCCGGTTATGTCCAAGTTTCATGATATTCGGGTAATATAATATTCTGACATTATAGGTACCTTACTAAATAACTTGCCTATTACGTAGAAACAAATAAAAAAAAATATGAATATAAAAATAACTGGTAATTAATTTGAAATTTAAAGTGTTTATCAATCGAATCCAATTTTTATATTTATTTTTGAGTACTTATTTTATTTTAATAAATTGTCTAAATAATGCCTTATAAACCGTTCTCGCGCGAGGCATTTACTCTAACTAATCAGTCTCGCTCAAGGGCTTGTATAGTTCTTGCCAAACTTCTTGGCCGCCCTGAAGTTGGCTACAATGGCTGCGCAGTATTATTTATTATTTATTTTATTTATTTATTTATTTATAAAAACAAGTTGTCCTTAAGATTTCACAAAGCACACCATTAGACCCCTGGAGTCTGTCTTAGCATGCCATGGTCTGAAATTTGATCAACGCGCTATTATTAAATTAAGGTGTAATCAGGTCGATGTAGTGTTGTTTAAGCTTGCGCTTCACATTTTTACTGCTCATTGAGTCTCTAATGCCTACGGGTATTTGGTTTAATAAATTAGGTATTATGACAGATGCAGTGCGTCTACCATAAAAATTATTTTTGCGTGGCACTTGAAAAGATTTTGTTTTTGCTTGTCGAGTATTCACATCATATCTTACTGGAACCTGAATATCAGTGTTATCAAAATGTTCTATGAGGAACAGGTACTCAGCGCGGGCTAGAACAGGTAACACTTTACAATGTTTGAATAGACCCATATAATTGTCGCGATACTTATTTTTAACATATTGTGGTACTACCAGCTTCAACAACCGTGTTTGCAAATTATGTATTTTATCGAGGTAAGTTTTAAATGTGCGTCCATAGCTGGTAAGTCCATATGAGATTATCGATTCCGCAAGGGCTGTGTACATTTGAAGAAGGGTTCTGTAAGGTATATTCCGCTTTATAATGGAAAATTTGGTGAGTATTGCACGCAACTTGCCGCATACTGATTCCACCTGATAACTCCAGTTGAAGCGATTATCAATTATAAGTCCCAAGTAGGTGTGGTATGGGACTTGCTCAATAGGCGAACATTGACAATTTAGCTCATTTCTATGCAGACAATCATGACTATGAGCTTTAATTTGAAAAGAAAGGGTGGAATTTATATGACTTGAATGTACGTGTATCACTTTCGTTTTTTGTGGATTCAGAACAAGTCCCATATCATGGGCCCACTTGGTCATAGAAGTAAAATCCTTTTGCAAACATTCCGCGGCCATATTGAGGTCTTTGTTAGCAGAGACTATACAAGTGTCATCAGCGTATTGGTAAAGGGAACAGTATTTTATAATATTATCCAGGTCGTTGACGTAAGCCAGATAGTGGAGGGGACCTGACACTGATCCTTGGGCTGTGCCTCGCGTAACTTTTACGGGCCTGCTTAGGCTAGGGCCGACTTTTACGTGATAACATCGGCTACGGAGATATTCTTCACACCAGTCTAGTAATTTTCCTCTTATACCGGAGTTTTCTAGTGTTTTTAATAGCGTATTGTGTCTGAGTGTGTCAAACGCCTTACTAAAATCAATAAAAATTAATATCACATGCTTCTTGTCGTCTAAGTAGTTGTTAACCTCGTCGGTAAAATTCGAGAGTAACTGAGCTGTAGATTTCTTACTTTGGAAACCATACTGTGCTTTGGAAATTATGTTACTGTTACTATAAAACGTGTGTATTTGGTCGCAGATATATTTTTCAACAATTTTATTAATGGCTGGTAATATTGTTATAGGTCTATAATTTGCTAAGTCATTGAATTTGCCTTTTTTATGAATAGGTCTAACTATACCGGTTTTTAATTCTGACGGATATTGACATAGTTGAATACTCGCATTTATTAGTTTAACTATTGCATTCACAATTTTATCTCCTATCATTTTCAGATCTATAATTCTTATTGTGTCACATCCAGCTGATTTATTAGTGTTTAAGTTGTTTATGATTTTAATAATTCTACGCGGTGTAGCTTTTTTGAAGAATATGGATTTATCTTGGGATTTCATATATTCAGACTCATCCAGCAAAGGTCTGTCACACCCGGGCACAACATCACACACACTCATTTCAAATTCCTTAGCAAAGTCATCAGCGATACTCATTTCATTATTTGAATCATTTAAGAAGGCGTTCGTTATTACCTCATCTACTGACTTTACTATTTTCCCCGTAAGTTTATTAAGTATTTGCCACAGTATTTTGGGATTATTTTTGTTTCCTTCTATTTCTTTTCTGTAATAATTATTTCTAGTGTTTAGTATCATTTTATTTACTTTATTTCTAGTTTTATTATATTTCAACTTAAGTGTTTTATTGTTAGGATCATTTTTCCATCTAAGAAAGAGTTTATCTTTATTAGCACAACTTCTCCTTATTTTATTATTAATCCATTTTTCACAATTTCTTTTGCTAGAGTTATTTATCTTTTTAGTATATTTGCATTCATTGTAGCACTTTATAAAATTTTCTTTTATATACTTATATATATCATTTGCGCAATTTAACTCGTCTATCATTTCCCATTCCGTGCTGGCTAAGAGCGTTTTTAGTTTTTTATTATCAATCGACTCAATGAACTTCGGATCCCTAACTTTAGGCATGGATGCAAGCGTGGCAATCGTCATACGATGGTCCGCCAAGACAGTCCCCAGAGCAGCCGAGTAGACGTCATGAAGGCGAGATCTCACGAAAATGTGATCTATACAGGTTTTAGAGACTATATTAGCTTTGGTTTCCACTCGCGTGAAGTCTGAGATCGCACATTCAAGCCCGCACTCAGCCAGTTTACTCAAATAATAACTGTTTACGTTATTTGCAATTTTAAGGTCTATATTTATATCTCCCAATACAATTAGATCACTGGTCTTTACATAATCAGCATTAATCAAACTGGACAATTCACAAACAAATAAATGTTTGCTTTCTTTAGGTGGTCTATACACTGCACAGATATAAATATTATTATTTTGTTGCGTTGTTAATTTACCTAGTATGCATTCACAATGTCTAGTTTGAATATTTATTGGTTGAAACTTATGCTTATTATTTACGTAGATAATAATTCCACCACCTTTTCTGCTCTTACGTAAGATACTGTACAGTGTATACCCCTCCAATTGATACATATATACAATTTGTTCCGATATCCCCACTTCCGTAAGAACCACAACATCTATTCGTGATTTTACCGAAACCAAACAATTCATAAGATAAGCGTGATTTTTTATCAACGATCGAATGTTAACATGCACTATGTTTAAATTATTTGTGGTTTTTGGTAGCATACTAATGTAGGTAGGTAAATCGCTACAATCATAGATTTCCTTTACATTGTTAAATAAAGCCATGACACTTACTTAAATACACGAAAAAGAGTTTGTTATTGTTTTTATATTGTGACACACTATTTATTTTTAAGCAGATTATTTATGTCGTCTTCACATCTATATATATAAAATGCTTTGTCCTGAATGACTGACTGACGGATCAACGCACAGCCCAAACCGCTGAACGTAGAGACCTGAAACTTGACAGGTGTATTCTTTGTATGATGTAGGCATCCGATAAGAAAGGATTTTCCGAAATTCTACCCTTATGGGGGTTAAAAAGGGGGGCAAAGTTTGTATGAAAAATCTAATTCCTTCGGCAAATATTTTTGAAACTTGGCTCAAATAGTAATCTAAGTACATGATAAAGATTGACATTATTAGTTTTTTGAAATTCCCCCCTCAAGTCGATTTAGGGGGTGTTGAAATTTGTATGGCAGAATCTTATTTCATGGGTAACTGAACTTGAAACATTACACAAATACTAAAATAAATAAATAATAATGGTTGTCATTATTAGTTTTTCGAAACTACCCCCAAAAGTCGATTTAGGGGGTGTTAAAGTTTTTTTGAAAAACTTATCATTAGGTTAATAACCTTGAAACTTGGCATAAATACCCAACTAAGTAAGCAACAAAAGGTTGCAATTATTAGTTTTTCAAAAATACCCCCAAAAGTCGCTTTTTTTTTTTGAAGAATCTTACTTCTTAGGTTAATAAACTTGAAACTTGACACAAATATCAACCTAAGTAAACAATAAAGGTTGTCATTATAAGTTTTTCGAACCTACCCCCAAAATCCGATTTAGGGGGTGTTAAAGTTTTTTTGATGAATCTTATTTATATCTATATAAAAGCGATTCGGTCACTCATTCACCTATCACGAAATATAGAAAACTGCTTGACGTATAAAGATGAAATTTGGCAGGGAGGTAGTTTATAGTTAGTAGACGTCCGCTAAGAACGGATTTTTCGAAAGGGCCGGATTTAGAGGGTCTAAGGGCTCTCGCAAGTTAGTATGAAAGTCCTTCATTTTTTGACCTACTAACTTAAAATTTGGCAGGGATGTAGTTTATAGATAGTAGACGTCCACTAAGAACGGATTTTGCGACAGGGCCGGATTTATGGGGTGTCTCGCAAGTTTTTATGAAAGTCCTTCATTTTTTGAGTTACTAACTTTAGGTTATAGTTAGTAAACGTCTGCTAAGAACGGATTTTTCGACAGGGCAGAACTTCGGGGGTCTAAGGGCTCGCGCAAGTTTATATGAAAGTGCTTCATTATTTGAACCATAATCTTGAAATTTGGCATGGAGGTAGCTTATAGTTAGTAAACGTCCGCTAAGAACGGATTTTGCGACAGGGCCGGATAAAGGAGGTCAAAGGGCTCTCGCAAGTTTATATGAAAGTGCTTCATTTTTTGTGCTACAAACTTGAAATTTGGCATGGAGGTAATTCATAGTTAGGAAACGCCCGCAAAGAACGGATTTTGTGACAGGGCCGGATTTAGGGGTCTAAGGTAGGGCATGCATTTCGAAATTTCATAGTTTTGAAATTTCGGACCATATTTGCATGTTTATTTATTTCGAAATTGACACCCCTAATTTCGAAACTGAATTTAATTTAAATAATATGTTATTTTTTATACAATTATGTAATTTATTATTGAAACCAAAAGAGGATCATCTGAAAATGAGCCTGAATAGGAATCTAAAGCCAACTAAAGCCTGAAATTTAGCAAGTCTAGAGTTTATGAGTAGTACAAGCTAAGAAAGAATTTTGTGATACTCTATATTTTTTTTTCTAATTCGTGCTTTAAAAAATGATGCTTAGTATGATGGCATTTTCTGTTGACTGAAATATAAAAATAGCTTGCGTTAAACATCATTAAACTTTATATTTTCTTAACCACGCGGACGAAGTCGCGGGCAACAGCTAGTCTAATCATATAAATCTTGTCTTTACCATTTTTGTCTACTTCACCTTTCTTCACCAGCACTTTACCATTTTGAAACCAAATGTATTTAAAATCCTGTCGCAACTGTTGTTTAGCTATCCACATGAGTTTTCTGTTTACTTGAGATAACGCAAATCGCATGTATACCTTCACAGACGGATGTTCACTAGCTAAGTGAGACAGGATATCAGCTGTTGTCAGATTAAACTGCTTAGCGGAACGCATCCAGCATTCCACATCTTTGGTGTTACCTAGTTCTAACTGAATCAAATCTAGATTTTTGTGCGAGTTCGGACGTTTCACGCTTTTTATCACGGACTTATCTAGGCTCATTTTCTCAGCAATACTATTCGAGATCTGCACAAGTTCTTCATTTTGATTTTTTGCGGATTCCAGTTATTTCAATAAAATTGTTCAATTTATCTTGGTCTGATTCATTTAAACGCTGTTCCAAAGAAGAGATTTTTGTTTCGTAGTGGGTGACTTTATTACAAAGAAAGTTATTTTTGTTTTCCATTTCTTTTAGTTTTTGTTTCATCATTTTAATTGACTCCACAAAATCATCGATCTTCCCAGTGCAAAATTCAATAGAAGACTGTAAGGGCTCTAGCTCTTTTTGAACTATTTTTTGAACCTCGTTTGAAATATTCGATAACAATTGCTTCATATCTATAGGAAAGTTAGACGACATAGTCGGCATTGTAGTTGGTTCGTCGACCTCATCATCATCGTCCTCTGGAACTATGAATGACTTCCTGACAGGAGAGTGACGGTGACATTCGCTGCAAGTCCACTCCAAGGTGTCTGAGTTACGAATCGCTAGTATTTGTTTATGTGTGAGCCCCGAGCATGTTGTATTAGCATGGACGACTTTCCCACATTTGCAACATTCCAGTCCTGGGCTTTTAGTTGTAATTGTTTTGTTACAATTATCGCATTTAGGCATGGTGTTATTGTATGTTCAGGTAGTTGTGTGAACGAAAATCGTACGTACCCACACCGCTGCTAATTATGTATCGCCTCAGTATTGACCGTCGCGCCCAAAAGGTCTTAAGCGCCGTGCACAACCCGTCGCTTACGCGTTTAACACACGAACATTTGATGTTCTCACAAAATGAAGTTTTTAATTTTGCTTATTTTTCAAGTTGCATAAATCACCAGAATGGAATAATAATTATCAATTATTTATAGTCAATGTTTTTGCAAATGTTGAATACTTTAGTTTTTACACAAAACTGCACACCGATACTCGTAAAATTCACCGATTTATTGATTTATAGAAGCGCGTTGACCTTGCCGTGTATACGGATGGAATGAACTGAAAAAGTAGAAAATCTCATACAAAAACAGCACCGTTTCGTGCCTCGCGCATCCGGTAAACCAACTTCAGGGCGGCCAAGAAGTTTGGCGAGGGCTATAGACAACGGACCTGTGTCATTTTTATTCTTGTCATTATATTTTATATCATATATCTTGTAGTTTTTTAGGATTTTCGCTGAAAAAGTAGCTGTTTTCTGTTTCTGAAACTTGTAGGGGCTCCTAATGTATGGGAATGACACATCTGAACATTAGTCACGTGGTCAGACCGTACAAATAGAAGGCGTTAACGATTGTAGAAAGAGCTTTGATACGAAACGTTTGTGACTTGGCTAGGGGGGCTGGAGTGGCGATTGCAAATCGGAAGATGCAATGGTGGAAAGCCTCCCTCTAGGTAGACCGATGACCTGGTTAAGACTTCTGCACTTAGATAAAGTACCTGTAGATTAAGCACTGGCGTGGCCGCACATGAGACAACAATAGTTAGTTCTGGTGTTACAACAAGAACAAGAACACTACAACCCACCATCGCACTGACACTTATTATCTATAAATAACCCAAATTCCTTGTCACAATTATTAACACATAATACCACGAAATCATAGAAAATCAAACAAAACCGAGTTTGTTTGTCAAACCTGCCATTGTATTAGAGTTTGACAAACAACAGAAACCGGCCACGGTGACAAAGACAAAAAATTATCTTTTGTCCTTATTATTTACATGGAGCTGCCAATTAGCCATCTCGCTCTATCAATCAAGCTCATTTTAAGGCTTAATCTATAGGTACTTTATCTAAGCTTCTGCAGCTTTATTGCGTAATGAATTCGGCAACAATAAAAATTTCTACCAATCACGTAGACGGAAATCCACATCGCGTCTTTCATCTCGCATGTGATTGGTCGACTATTCATACTATTTTTGCTCTTTGCCTTGCCGATTTCATTAAGCAATAAGGTTGCGGGAATCCAAACGCACAGGATGATCAGTGTGGCAATGCTTGGGGGAGGCCTTTTTTACCCGACTGCCGAAGGAGGGTAATGTGTTTATCAGTCTATGTATGTATGTATGTATGTATGTTTGTTCCTATGTGGCGTTCTAGAGACCAAACGCATGGGCCGATTTTGATGGTTCTTACGTCAATCGATTCGTCTTAACCCCGCGAGTGTCACTGGCTACATAAAAATTGGCAAATAGGAAAATAGCGGTTCTTGGGCACCATATTGTGGGGGCTCAAATTTTTTTTTTCTTCTAACCTATCGTGTGGGATATCAAAATAAAGGATTTTAAAAGGTGATTTCAAAAATATATGACACTTATATGTTTAAATGTACCAGATTCGAGAAAAAAAATAACTAAAAAGTTATAAATAAAAAAAGTTAATTAAAAAAATCAAAAACCCGACTGCTTGAAAAGCGAACTAAAAAGACGTAAACAAGGAGAAAATCATGCTGTGCAGTCGGAGGATACGTCTGGTTTTGGTCAGCCAGCTCGCGAAGATGTATCCTCCGACTGCACAGCATGATTTTCTCCTTGTTTACGTCTTTTTAGTTCGCTTTTCAAGCAGTCGGGTTTTTGATTTTTTTAATTAACTTTTTTATTATTTATTTTTTACTAGCTTACCAGTGGCTTCGCCCTCGTGCAGGGGCGGCCTTAACCGATATTTGCGAGGCCCTTGTCCTTTTTACAATGTATGAGATGAAGGGGTGATATACGAGAAATGGAACACTTATTATTATTAATGCTTTACTATATATTAGAATCAGGGTTTCTTCATAGAAAACGATCTTCTTAATAAAATATACTATTATTAGAAAACTTTTCATTCCCAAAAAGAAGACCTGTCTTTTACAATGACACAATCATAGATGAAACAAAATAAAATAAGCCAGCGTTATAAAATTGAATATCTACTGAACTAAGAACGGACAGTGTTGTTGACCTCTGATAAAATAAAATAATTTCTTTATTCTTTTTCTAACATTATGAAATACTTAAACGACTAACTTTTATTTTGTTGTTACGGATAACTGTTTGCTAAGGATAAAATTGAAAGCGTTTTGGGTTGTAGCGCGAGGCCCCTGCAAGAGCGAGGCTTCGGGCGATTGCCCTGTTCGCCACCCCCTAAGGCCGCCACTGCCCGCGTGATTGTAATAAAATTAACCCAAGGGAACATATGCCCGGGATCAAAAGTATCCTATGTGCTACTCCAGACTATAATCGATCTCTGTGCTCATCTTGATCCGTCCAGCGTGAGAAGCGAGCGTGAGCGTGAAGAAGTAACAAACATACAAACACACACACTCACAAACTTTCGCCTTAATAATATCAGTGTGATTTTAGCGAAGATAATTTTAATTAGTCAGATTTGCTATAATCGACAATGATATTAATTTAAATTAATTATTGTCCGAGCACTGCTTTGTTTCCATTTTATTTATTTCAAGCAACACAGACTCATAACTTAACAACAATAATAGCAGCACACGCAGTCACATTAATTAAACTCACATTACAACAACACACAATACAAAACAATTAAAATTTGATCACACATCATCAGCCTATTAATGTTCCCACTGCTGGGACACAGGCCTCCTCTCAATCGTAATCGTAATCCACCACGCGGGCCCAGTACGGGTTGGTGGATGTCACATGTCTTCGAATTTTTGGTTCTAGGACATGCCGGTTTCCTCACGATGTTTTCCTTCACCGTTTTGAGAGCAGTAGTGATGAAATAATTTACACAAAGTAAAGCGCCTGCCTGGGCTCGTACCCCCGACCTACAACTTGTAAGTCGCGGCCGATACCACTGGGCCACCACTGCTCCTACATACAATACAAAACAATTAAAATTTGATACATTAAATAAATTTAATTAGATTAAAGTCTCCTACAGTAGCTACCTACTTATAAACGTCCTATAAAAAGTAAAACATTTTCGGCCAAACTTTTTCAATTCGCTCGTCTTTATAAAAAGTAGAATGACTGTATAAATGAGTTTGAAAATATTCTATGTTGAGTAAAAAATTAAACATTGTGATATTTCTGGCGAATTTAAGATTCGGTTTTTGTAATCTCAGCTTAGAGAGATAAAATTCCTTGTTTATATCATATATCCGGACTTATAGTAATAAAACTTTAAGGTCTTAAAATACACTTAATTTAATCGATAAAGACACCCCACAATTTTTTTAAACTACTAAAATACTAAGTTCTTTTTAGGCAATAATAAAATAAAAACTAATTGGTTTAGAGCTGTAATTATTTTGCCAGTGTGAAGACCATCTCAAAGTATATAAGTGAGAAAAGAGTTTAAGGCGATGATAGCTCAGTGGTAGTGACGTCGGATACCGAGACGAAGGTCGCGGGTTCGAATCCTACAATGAGCTTGAGCTTTCGGTGAAGGAAAACATCGTGAGGAAACCATAGCACGGTGGTAGGGTACTTTGTAGTACCCGCCTGGCTGGCAACCACCCTCAAGTTGAAAATCTGTCGCCAAGCACCTTCCGGTGTGTTCCGACAGCAGCACTTGAGAGCCAGTTCCCTTCTAGGCTTTGTGTGCTTACCACCATCGGCCACATCATCACTGACCACGGTGAGATTGTGGTCAAACACAGGCCTATACATAGTAAAAAAAAAAAAAAAAAAATATATAAAAAAACCGGGCAAGTGCGAGTCGGACTCGCGCACCGAGGGTTCCGTACAAACCTCAGCTTAAAGGTATTGTAGACCTGAGTATTTAATATGAATTTAAATTTAATACCTCTACGCATTCATGAGGAAATGTGTAGTAAGTTTAAAATTATCAAAAATATTTTTATAATATGTAACTAAAAATTTACGGAATTCGCAATTTTTCCTTTATCTGTGCTATAAGACGTTGCTTTGTACCAAATATTAAGATTCTGAGTTCACGAGAAGTACCGTGTAGGCTTTGATTACCTTGCGAGTGTCGAAAATTTGCGGAAATTTGCGGCATAAACGTCTGTATCTTTTGATTGCGTTGGCTTAGAAGTTAGTTTTTTTTTTAATTTCAGTTTGATACCTCCACGCGTTCCTGAGAAAAAGGGTCTTGAGATACAGTCAGACGGACGGACGGATGGACAACAAAGTGATCCTGTAAGGGTTCCGTTTTTTCCTTTCGAGGTACGGAACCCTAAAAAAGCTGAATTTTAGGAAATGCGCAATATAACTTGGGAAATTAGTTTAAAATTTGACTTTTACGGCTCAATACAAAAATATCTTATGTTTTTAGTGTTAGATGAATATTGTTTTAGATTCTCCATGCTAAGGCCGTAAAAATAACATGTACGTCTCTGTGAAACCTAGGTCCATAGTTATAGTTGTTAGACTATGTGGATATCGTAATAAATAAGCCAGGTACTAAAATTGCTCTATCTTTGAGGGTGTGATGATTTTACCCCTTATGTGGGGTGTTTTTATCGATAAAATTAACTGTATTTTACGTCCTTAAAGTTTTATTACAACAAGTCTGGACACATTGTATTTGTAAAACGTAATATCTGGAAAAACATGACATCACGTTTGTATTTAGTATAAGCTTAGGCAGAGGTTAATAGGTAGGTACGCCCACATTTCTCCAATTAAGCCGACGACTAACACCAACGACCTTGGGGGAACAAAACGCGCACTCGTTTCACACCCGCGCGACCCAAAATTTAGTAGCTTTTTGTACTTTCCTTATTATTCTATGACTTAAAAAAAGCCTCAGATCAAAATGTAGTTAGTTAAATTGTTTATGAAATGGTGTCGATTTCATTAAAATAAGCCCAGCGGTTTTGGCGCGATTGTCGTATTTTTGTCCATTTTAGAAATAATTAAACAAATTAATTACACTGTTATACGAATAAAACTTAAAATTTTCTTAGATCAAATAATTAAGAAAATGGTCTAATATAACATATATTTTTTACAAAAAAATGCGAGTAGCCGTTTAGACGTGATTCTCATTTTAAAATCAGCTACTCAAGGGAATCGGCGCCTTAAGTTTAAGTCTCAGTACCGGGCCGACCGAGCTCTGCTCGGGTGAAAATAGAGAAAACGACGTTTTCTAAAAATAAAACCTAGCTAGATCGATTTATCGCCCCCGAAACCCCCTGCATACTAAATTTCATGAAAATCGTTGCAGCCGTTGCCGAGATTCAGATTATATATATTACACTAGTTTCTGCCAGCGGCTTGTTTTTGAAAATTATCCCTAGTGCTATTCCTAACTACAATCTATCTCTGTGCCAAATTTTATCCAGCCGTTTGAGCGTGAAAAAGTAACAAACATACAAACACACACACTCACAAACTTTCGCCTTTATAATATTATAAGTGTGATGTGATAGTGTGATTTATACAAGAATTGCTCGTTCAAAGGTATTAGATGTGATAGGGGGGCAGCCTATTGCCATCTACGGGGGTAAAAGCCAGGCTCCGGGTTGCTACTGAGAAATCCCAGATGGAAAAACCCAATAACACTTAGCCTGACCCGGTAGTCAAATATTTGTATGACCTACAGATAGTTGTTCCATATGTTGGTTGAATATGTCCATGAGAACATGTACCTCGGCCAAAAGTCCGCACTCGGGGTCTTCCAGCGAGCGATGGAACAAAGTATTCTCGGAACAAAATCATAGATCGCATTCGGAACATTATACTTCGTTCCAAAATACAAATCGCAGACTTAGGCAAAAGAGCCGCCCCACCGGTGGGTGCCCGCATTGTTGAGGCGGGGGGGGCTCAGTAGCCGTGGCTTGGTCACCCACGGTGAAGCGAAGAAGAACCCAAGGAGGGGCCGCTCGTCAGGGCTTTTGCCGATTAAATTGACGACGTAGCGGCCAACAAGTAGGTTGCGGTGCCACTTGGTAATAGGCGACATCGCAACTGAGGCGGGCCGCGATGTATTATGGAGCATCCCGGTCCAATATGATATCGCCGCTGAGGCTTGGAGGCCGGGGCGGGAGAGGAGTGCCGGTATTGCGGTGCGCCGCTCTTCCTACCTTCCGCGGCCTGGTCGGGGTTGCTTCCGACTAATGGCGGACGCGGTGGGGCCGCATGGGTCTAGAAACTCAACTGAGGCGAGTCGTGATGTCGTATGGGGTCTTCCAAAACTATACGATATCACGGCTGAGGGTTGGAGGCCGCGGCGGGAGAGGAAAGCCGGTATTGCGGTGCACCGTTCTCCCTACCTTCCGCGGCCTGGACGTGGTTGCCACCGTCTGATGGCTGACGCAGTGGGGCCGCAGGGAGGGGAGGAGGAGTGTCGGTATAGCGTTGGCTGCTCTCCCTATCCCCTGTGGCTGAAAAATGGTAGGTGGCGGGGCCATTGACCTTGACCCGTCACAGGGGTACCAAGGGTGCCATACATGGGGTCGTCTGGCGCCCATGTGCTGGTTTGGTCCCTGGGGTGGTTACGGCCTACAGTGTGTTCTGGTGCGCCGGTGATGGGTATCCTATGTGCTATTCTAGACTATAATCTATATTTGTGCCAAATTTCATCCAGATCAGTCCAGCCGTTCTGGCTTGATTGATTATCAAACATAGATCAATCCATCCAAACTTTCGTATTTATTTCGTTATCAAAATAAAATTATTTTATTTTAATTTGGAATGTAAATAAAAAAATAATGATAAAATATAATTCAATGATTAAATTAAAAACTAAAATCATTTCCTTATTTTAATTTGGAATGGACAAAGTCATTTAATTACATTCATAAACAATAAATTAAAAACAGAATCCAATAAAAATAAATCCATCCAAGGTAAAATTAAACTGTCAGCAACATTATTAAATAAGTCAACAAAAATATCATAAAAGTATTGTCAGCGGTAAATATTTTTTATGGATGTATGAAACCAAAATTGAATGTATTTAACAAGTGAACTTAACGACCTCTATATTCTTATCATGTACAGAGATAAGAATTAAAACGTACATTATAAATCAAATATGGCACATTGTGATAAAACAAGATTGTCATTGTGAATTTGGGACTTCCCCAGTTTGTAGGTACAGGCCAAACAGTTACAAATATAATCCTACAACTATTTATAAACACGAAAGTTTGGAAGGATCTTCGATTCACTAATAAGCAACAGCCAGATGGATGAACTCAAAACATCGTGAGGAAACCGGCATGTCCTAGAACTAAAAATTCGAAGACATGTGACATCTACCAAACCGCACTGGGTCCGCGTGGTGGATTATAGCCCACTCCCTCTATGAGAGGAGGCCTGTGTCCCAGCAGTGGGCACATTTTTTTTTTTTTTTTTTTTTTTTTTTTTTTAAAAAACGTTGCCCCACACTAGGAATTTCTTCCTGTATCGTGGGTGCGTTTACAAACATATAAACTCACATACACAAACACCCAGAGCCGAAACAACTATCTGTAGGTCATACAAATATTTGTTCCGTGCGGGAATCGAACCCGCGACACGCAGCGCAGCAGTCAATCGCTCAACCACTGCGCCAACCGTGCGCCCGACATTAAAAGGCTGATGATGAGATGGATGGATGTTTGTTACTCTTTCATACAAAATCTATTGAACGGATTTTAATAAAACTCCACAATAATATAGCTTACACATCAGAAATAACACATAGACTATTATATATATATACATTTATCTCACATCATCTCTATAAATATTCTCTGTCTATATATCTTCTGGCCGCAGCTTCGCCCGCGTGAAAAGTGTTGTGTTATCCCATGAGAAAATTATACCTGAACTAAATGAATCCAGCAGCCTAATTGCTTTTGTAAGTGGATTTGGCAAGGCAAAAAGTTTTGACCCCATGAATCGACTAATCTTATGAGAGATGAAAGACGCGTTGTGGATTTCCGTCTATGTGATTGGTCGATAGAAGGGGTCACACATGGATTTTTCGTGTGACTAATTGTTTTGCCTTAAAAAAATAATTAACAACGCGTAATTTTTCGCTTTTGGGTACCTACTCCTCAAAAACGACTCTGATGTTTAAAAATATTTTTACATAGAAAAATTTTAGCCTAAAATTTCTTCATTACTGATATAGGATTTGAAAATCATAGAATATTTTGCTTTTTTTAGCTTTTTAAAATAATTACTACCGACTTCCAAATAAAAAGACTATTTTTATTTGGAAGTCGGTAGTAATTTATTCAAAGTGGAAAATAACTTTATTTTTGGAAGTCGGCGTATTACGTTATAGACACTGACTTCCAAAAATCTTAAAAATCACTTTATAGTCTTTTTATTTGGAATTCGGTAGTATTTTTTAGTAAAAAGTTTTTATTTTTTAGTTGAACCTACCTAATAGGCAAGTTGTTTAGTAAGGAACCTATAACGCCAGAATAGATTACCCGAATATCATGAAACTAGAGCATTACCGGTGAAATGAGAGATCTGCATACCCCCTAAGAGCGTACTGGAGTGATGTTATGAAATGGTATAAACAATAAATAGACATAAGATTGCAGCAATCCCGAGAGATTTATTGCCGCCGTAATTTATTGAAGAGTTCTGTTGTATATCTTCGAAGTTCTTCATCAGATCTTCACCAAATTAAAATGAGACCAATTTAGAAACATACTTTATCAAACAAAAAAGAATTTTCAAAATCGGTCCAAAATTGAGGGAGATATGCGTGAACATAAAAAATAAATAAAACAATCCATGTCGAACATAGAACCTCCTCCTTTTTGGTAAGTCGGTTAAAAACTGTCCAAAAGGAGGTTCAATATTGATATTCTGGCGCCGAGCGGGCGCACGGCGAGTACTGCATTAACATTGGGGAATATAATATACGCCTTAAATATAAATCGGAAAGATATAATTCAGGTACATATTATGTAAATTGCTTTATCTACTCTCATATCGTAATATTCGAATTATAAACTTCAAAACGAGTTTATATTGACATACTTTATAAACACAATACCCAAATTTAAAAATATGTAGGAAAGACTGTGTAATTGTCAGGAAAAGCCATTATTGCATGGGTTCTTTCGGGCTAGATGTTAAACAAACCAACTTCTTTGCTTGTATGTAGGCTCACAATGTAACTGATCACGTTATGTATTGGCGAATAACTTAAACGACGTTCCACTATAACACGTGGTTTGATCTACACGAACAATCGGTAACTCTCACTGTATTTCTCCTTAGGTTTTCATCACGAATTTACAACTCAAACCAAACCCACCATCTTCTCTCTCGATCCTTGTGTCATCACCACTTGTTCGCGCCATAAACCAATGTCATGTGTTAACGTCAAGTTGCCATCTGTCAAAGTCATTTGAAACCATAGCGCTCTTCAGAACGATATCTTAGAAATGCCGACACGGCCTCCTGACATTTTGCGAGGCCTCGAGCATTTAACAATTCTTATAATGGCTCGTCAAATCTCACACACCAAAGAAAGTAACATTCCATTTGGATCCGCTCGTCCATTCCTGACATGCATACTCTGCGATATCATACGGTGAAGACCAGGCGCACAAGATCCTTTAGATCAACCAACAACTCATCATATCATGTGTGGAACGGGCGCACAAGGCCCTTTTCAATCATCCAACGACTCATCATACCACGCAAAGTATACCGGGCGCACTGGGCCCTTTCGACCAACCAACTATTCACAGCGTGGCATGGACCGGGCGTGCTGGGCCCCTTCGACCATCCACCAACTCACAGCGCGGCATGGACCGGGCGTACTGGGCCCCTTCGACCATCCACCTGGACAACGCGTGGCGTGGACCGGGCGTGCTAGGCCCCTTCGACCACCCACCTACACAGCGTGGCATGGACCGGGCGTGCTGGGCCCCTTCGACCATCCACCTGTACAACGCGTGGCGTGGACCGGGCGTACTGGGCCCCTTCGACCACCAACCTACTAACAGCGTGGCATGGACCGGGCGTGCTGGGCCCCTTCGACCATCCACCTGTACAACGCGTGGCGTGGACCGGGCGTACTGGGCCCCTTCGACCACCCACTTACTCACAGCGCGGCATGGACCGGGCGTACTGGGCCCCTTCGACCATCCACCTGGACAACGCGTGGCGTGGACCGGGCGTGCTGGGTCCCTTCGACCACCCACCTACTAACAGCGTGGCATGGACCGGGCGTGCTGGGCCCCTTCGACCATCCACCTGTAAAACGCGTGGCGTGGACCGGGCGTGCTGGGCCCCTTCGACCACCCACCTACTAACAGCGTGGCATGGACCGGGCGTGCTGGGCCCCTTCGACCATCCACCTGTAAAACGCGTGGCGTGGACCGGGCGTGCTGGGTCCCTTCGACCACCCACCTACTAACAGCGTGGCATGGACCGGGCGTGCTGGGCCCCTTCGACCATCCACCTGTAAAACGCGTGGCGTGGACCGGGCGTGCTGGGCCCCTTCAACCACCCACCTACTAACAGCGTGGCATGGACCGGGCGTGCTGGGCCCCTTCGACCATCCACCTGTAAAACGCGTGGCGTGGACCGGGCGTGCTGGGCCCCTTCGACCACCCACCTACTAACAGCGTGGCATGGACCGGGCGTGCTGGGCCCCTTCGACCATCCACCTGTAAAACGCGTGGCGTGGACCGGGCGTGCTGGGCCCCTTCGACCACCCACCAACCTACCTAACGAACCTGGCATGCAACAAACGTCAGGTCGGTCTCGAAGCACCAAGGGTGCCATACCTTCCAGATGCTTAACACATCATACTATGTCACATACTCCAAACAACAGGTCACCAAAGTACCGGAGGCACCAGGCTCCCACCTTCCATCAGACATCAAATCAACAGGTATTATGGGTGCGTTCACAAACACTCCAAACTCACAAACCAACAGATCCAGAACAACCACCTGCAGGCCACGCAAACATCTACTCCACATGAGAATGGAACCCGCAACACACAGAGCAGCATCCAATGGCCCAGCCACAGCGCCATCACAATGGTAGTAAAAATTAATGAACGGCATAAATAACCCCATGAAGACACACTACCAATATGAAGAAATTACAAAATTTCTGTGATAAGTACTGTCACTAAAGCACTAACCACTATATTATGACATATTCGAATATCTTTACATAGAGACAATTTTATAACACAAAATAACATGTCTGCACTCACCAATTGATGTCTGCAAGCAAAGGTGTATAGCGCACCCTTAACTCACCAACCAAGTTCAAGCTTCAAGCAATAGGATACCACTACATGTTGTCCAGAGATTCAACCCTAGACCCCAAGTAATAATTGTGGACAAGGCAGTCAAACAATTAGGTAACAATCACACAGCAATTAAAAAAATCAATCATCACATAAATTGTAAAATGAATACACCGTCAATGAGTAACAGCTAAGATTATCATACTATGTTTCTAAGGCACAAAAGTTAGACTTTTGTGAAAACCATAATAATCTACAATTTGAAACAACCTTGAATCTGTAATGTGCAATCAATTGCTTTTTCTTTTTCTCCACTTATTTTCTTTTAACAGACAAAAACATTGTATATTGTAGTGTACAAGAAGTTCAACGGCTTTACAATGTAATTTTTGTTTAACCAACTGCATTGGAACCACAAAAGGGTGGTAAAGTTTCTTTTTTCCATGAACATAAAAATAAAGTGACCTTACCAGCTACTGTAGATACTTTCCATAACCAGATGTTTGTTAAATCTGAACTTTCTCATGCGCAGCAGATTCTTCAATTACCTTTAACTTTAACACAACATACTACCAGGCAGGTAGCGTTGAGAATCCCATCACTTGAGGTAATTTTCAAACTTGTTAACCATGTTTCCAAAATAGTCATGATTTTCTCCGGGCCATGATTTGCAAAATCAAGTCTTGATTTTAGTTCCTGGTTTTTCTACCAATTAATTGGAATCTTTCCAGTATTCCTTCAATTAAACTGAACAGCTGAGCTCAAAAGCCTGAAGGATTAATTTAAAAAAAACCATTTTCAGGCACTTTTCAACTAAACTAACATTTACTGGTCTTAGTGCAAATGATAATTACGTGACTTTAGTTATCTTCATTAGTTTAAACTAGTTACTATTATTGTAAACTCTCCAAATTTAATTGAGCAAGAAGTAGACCTTTCAATAAGCTTTCAAAACGTCATGATCAAACTTTATGGTTGAGGAATGTTTTTCAGTCACTCCTTATGCTGCAAATAAGATTATGTTCTGACCGAATACCCGTCACACAAGTCTTCATGTATTTGAAGTTTCCCGCTAGGTACCGACTTTCTTTCAGTAGGTAATTTCACTGATCACAAGTTGTTCGATTGTTATTTCACTAGTCTCCTAAATATCAAGCCCTTATATCCCACGATCTGATGTAGGAAAGACTGTGTAATTGTCAGGAAAAGCCATTATTGCATGGGTTCTTTCGGGCTAGATGTTAAACAAACCAATTTCTTTGCTTGTATGTAGGCTCACAATGTAACTGATCACGTTATGTATTGGCGAATAACTTAAACGACGTTCCACTATAACACGTGGTTTGATCTACACGAACAATCGGTAACTCTCACTGTATTTCTCCTTAGGTTTTCATCACGAATTTACAACTCAAACCAAGCCCACCATCTTCTCTCTCGATCCTTGTGTCATCACCACTTGTTCGCGCCATAAACCAATGTCATGTGTTAACGTCAAGTTGTCATCTGTCAAAGTCATTTGAAACCATAGCGCTCTTCAGAACGATATCTTAGAAATGCCGACAAATAGAATCTTATTATAACACTTTTTCTCTAACAAAATAATGCTATAATACAATTTTTTTTCTATCACGATACAGGACAAATCCAAGAAGTTAATTATAAGGAGTTTTCATCAATTATTTTTTGTAATGCCATTTTTATAGTACCTATTTAAAAAGATTTGATTCCAATTTTTACTTGTCTATGACAATGCCCGCTGCAGGTTTAGCACGCACTACGATTTTTATTACCGCGAGTTTTGCCTCTTTCTACATGTTCATAGAGCTCAAAATATTCGCGCGAATTAAATTCACGCCGCGGTGCGGTGGATTCTGTGGCAAAACACGGATTTCTTGCGGTATTATTTCTGCACGATTTTTTACCGCAATGCGAGCAACTTCATACAATTCCATAGGTCGCAGAATAGGCGAAATAATTCGCACGAATAAAAATCGCAGTGCGTGCTAAACCTTAGCGCATGCGCAATGCGGTGATGTGCTGGGTTTTGGCGCCATTCATATTTTGCAGGTTTAGTTGTATTGAATTTCATGAGTTTTTTGAATTCTTGCTTAAAAATGTCTGATATCAGTCAATGTGAAAAAAAATTGACTTCACCCGATATTTTAGATGCGGCGAAGGAAATTACTCATATTTTATTACCAGCAAAGTCGAGAAAATTATATGGTAAATGCTATCACGACTTTATGGCATGGAAAATGCAAAAAAGGTATTTAGTAGGTTCAATCCCAATGTATGAGTGTAGATAAAGTAGTGTATGAAACTGCACATAACTTGGTATTAAAACATTCGTGTGAATACTATTAAAAACCTCGCCTACGGCTCGGTTTTTAAACACACACTCATGTTTTAATACCCCTTATTATGCAACAGTTTCATAAACTACTATTATCATTCCTGAGTCACGAAATAGCAAGACAGGTAAAAAACCTGTGGAATTGTGAAGGTGATCGCTTGAGGAAATACCTAGTACTAAGATAATATTTTTTGTAAGAACGTTGTTTTATTCCGGTTTGAAGAGTAGGTAGGTATCTGAGCCTAAAGACAAAATGTCATTCAATGTGATGGCGATTGACGTTATTACAAGCTTTTAATTAACTTGCAATGTATGTATGTTTGTATGTATGTAAGTGTGTTCGGGTCAAATTTTGCAACTGAATTTTAAAGCCGATTAAGATGAAATTTTGCATACACGTTTAGTTTGGATGACAATGCATGGTTAGATAAGTGACGTCATTCTAAATCCAGTATGGCGGACAGCCCAAGATGGTGGACTAGTTATTTTTTGTGGAATGGGTATCAAATGAAAGGGTTTGCTGAGAAGAATACGAAAAAAGCTTGTATAAAAAAAAAAAGAATAAATTATGTCTAATTAATATAAGTGATTGACCACGTCACATTTCGACAGCGCTTGTAATATTGACAATTACATTTTTGTCATTTTACCAATTGTAAGCGTTGCGATAGCAATTATCATCATCATCATTTCAGCTGAAGGACGTCCACTGCTGGACATATACCTCCCCCAAGTATCGCCTCGATCGATCCTGTGGGTCTCGCATTCTACCGGATTCCCGCATCCCTGACAAGGTCATCGCTCCAGCTAGAGAGATGCGTTGATAGAATGTTTCTTTTCTAAAGCCTCTGTACAGACTACAGACACTAGCGTTTACCCGTGACTTCACTCCCGTGGCTTAACTTACTACAAATTTAATAAACAATAACAAAGTGTGCGACTTGTAGAGTAACCCATTAGCGAAAAGTCGGGGAAAACAAAGCGTTTACAATTTCTCCATTCTATAGAAGACTGTAGGCTGCACTTGGGTGACATAGGAGGTCAATACTCGGTTGTGGTCCAAAATATACGCAGTATCAACAAGAATTTTGATAATTTTTTTGTTCTTTTGAGCCGATTGCATATTTCGCCCGACATTATTATTTAGACAGAATGTTGGCTTGACGACACGTGTACCTGTTTCCAGATGAATAACTACGAGTATCATTGTTCCAAAAACTACCTTAACCAAAACGATGGAATAGTCGTATATACCAAACGTCTCTGCAAGCCTCTGTCGTGGAACCATCCTGCAAAGACTCGAACTGTCTGGTTGTCAATGTCAGGGACGAACTATCACTGATTGCAGGTCTCCATATTTCTATAATATAAATAACTTCTGCGAATCTTTAACAACCCTGATGGAGACGTGTAAGGCCACCACATGTGCTATTGTAGGGGATCTGAATATTGACATCAAACCTAACTGCACTGACAGACGCGCTTCTGAGTACCTTGACTTAACCGGCCACTAAGGGTACTTTCCGGGACATACCTTGCCTACTAGAGGTGACAGTTGTTTGGATCATGTTATGCTTAAAACTCAGAAGACAGCTACTGTAATTGTTTGTAACACGGGCATAACAGATCACGAGACGGTTATCCTAGGCATTCAAAGAGAATCAACTAGGGCCAAGGTTGAAAAACGACACGCACGAATTGACCATATACAGTTAAAAAAAGACATAGAAAATGAGTCCTGGGACTGGCTTCTTGAACAGACCGATGTAACTATTGCATTTCAGAAACTTGTCGAGACACTTTCTAGTAAAATTAAACAACACACCACTAACCGTGTCTGCCGTGGCTCAATGGATATTATCAAGCCATGGATAACGAGAAACCTCCTGAAGTGCATAAGACGCCGTGACTTAATGCACATTAACGCAAAGAAACAAGAAAATCGCGACAATCTTGTCATCCAACATCAATATAAGAAGTATCGATACTACTGTAACAATATATTATCAAATCTAAAACAAGACCATGACCGCAAACTTCTCATGGAAGCAAAGGGCGACTGTAAAAAGCTATGGTATGAAATCAAGAAGATTTGCAACATTAAAACTAAGAAAACCAGCAAATCAGAGCTAGTGACCGACAGCACCAACCCCGTTCCCACATTAAATAAGGTGAACGACTATTTCTCAACTGTTGGCAAAAACCTTGCAGCAAAAACACTCAGTCTATTAGGCTTAACTGAAACTGACTTGGCCCGTAACAACGAACAATACAGTACTGTAAACACTAGCCCAAACTCTTTTTTTCTTACTCCGACTGATGAAAAAGAAATATTTTCAATTATCACCCATCTTAAAACAGCGTCAGCGTCAGGTTATGATGGCATTAACAACAGCTTTTTAAAACAGTGTACACATGCTCTGGTCGGACCGATTGCTATTCTGTGCAATTTAAGCCTAAGTACAGGTAAAGCACCTGATTGCATAAATATTGCCAATATATGCCCGATATTTAAAAGTGGAGATCCAAAAATCCCTTCAAACTATCGTCCGATTTCCCTCCTAACAGCTCTCTCAAAAATCCTTGAGAAAGTTGTAAACAGAAGACTTCTTGCATACCTAGAACAAAACAGATTATTGTCGGACAATCAATACGGTTTTCGGGTTGGTAGGTCCACGGAGGATGCAGTAACCAACTTAGCCGATTTCATAACTCTCAATCTAGATCAGGGACGGGCATGTACTGGCATCTTCCTGGACCTCGCCAAGGCATTTGATACAATATCTAGGAAAATATTGATTAAAAAAATGTCGCTTCTTGGAGTTCGTGGCACTGCCCTGGACTGGTCTACCTCTTATCTCAATGATAGAACGCAAAAAGTAGTGCTAGGGGAATACTCTAGTGACGCAAACTCAGTGCAATTTGGTGTGCCTCAGGGAAGCGTGCTGGACCTACCTTATTTATTATATACAGAAATGGACTATGCGCCATGAAAATCCCTCAAGCAAAAATTTTTACATATGCTGACGACACCGCAATTGTATTTCATGGGAAAACTTGGGATGAAGTTAAGTTCTCGGTTGAAAGCGGGGTTAAAGCTATTTCGAACTGGCTGCAGCATAATCTTTTGACCTTAAATATAGAGAAAACAAAGGCAATCAACTTTGCCATCTCGAAACGTTCCGCCCCTAACTCGGTAACTTGTTTACAGCTGCACTCCTGTTCTAGCCCAGAAAATTGTACTTGCCCATACATCGAACAAACAGACTCGATTAAATACCTGGGAGTCTTTGTAGATAACCGTTTGTCATGATCAACACATCTCACTGCTTTACGGGGTAGGGTTCGAAAGATGCTCCGTATCTTTAAGCAACTGGGTAAAATTGCAGATGACTCAGTTCTAAAGACTATACTAATACTAATACTTCTCTCTCTGTCAATCAGTCCTGAACTATTGCATAATAGCTTGGGGAGCGGCTGGTAAAACATCAATAATAAGGGTTGAAAGAGCTCAACGAGCTCTGCTTAAAGTTGCCTACGGAAGACCATTCCGGTACCCCACTAACACACTCTACACCGATGTGGGAGTTCTTCGAGTTAGGCAGCTATACATCCTATCTGTCACTCTAAGATTTCACAAAACCTCCATGTGCACTTGTATTTTGTCAAGTCGTAGGGTACAATGGGAAAAGGTTCAATGCCGTAAAACAATCGGTAGAAGGTTGTACGGTTTTATGGGACCGCACATTTACGCAAAACTCAATAATCAACTCAAAATTCTACAACTTACACAAATTAAATGCAAAATTACGGTTACCAACTGGCTTCTTACTCTGGACTATGATATGACCGAAAACCTAATGACATAAACAAAAAAAAAAAAATTTGGTACTAATACATATCTCTAATTATATATTTATTATTCTATGTCACAAACTTCCACATAATCATATACATTCTCAGGTATAACAATCAGACACACTCTCAACACCAACACACTATTTAATTTCACACTATGACACATACACATCATCACACATACATACACACCATCACAATCATACACAACATAAGTACATGCATAACTATACATACTTGGTTATATACTGTTTTCTTTTAGTATTAGCTTTTTATTTTATATTCCTTTTCTTGCAAATTACAAGTAGATTAGATTTAATTGAGAACTAAACTAAGACTGTAACTTATTATATTACCTATTACATGAACAGCAATAAATGTGAACGGAACGAAGGAGCCTGGATCTCACGACACAGGGAATCCTAGTGTGAGTTCCAGGAAGCAACACATTTGAATGTAATTTCTTACAATAAAAATTATTCTTATTCTTAATTTTCTATTCGTAGAGATTTCGGCCATTATTTTAGAAAAAAATGGGGATCTCGCTCGCAAATAGGGCACACGGTTGGCGCAGTGGTTGAGCAATTGACTACTGCGCTGCATGTCGCGGGTTCGATTCCCGCACGGAACAAATATTTGTATGACCTACAGATAGTTGTTCCGGCTCTGGGTGTTGTGTATGTGAGTTTATATGTTTGTAAACGCACCCACGATACAGGAAGGAATTCCTAGTGTGGGGCAATGTATTAATAATAAAAATAAAAAAATGGTCGGTATAAATATTATTCGATAAAGAAAGATTATTATTTGGGGCACATACAGGAAATGAAATGGTTAAAACTTACAATTATAAAAAGACATAAAGAGACAATGAAAAAATGAAATGTTAATTAGGAAAATTACGCGCTAATCCTCTCTCCTAGACACTCACTATTTCTAGGTTGCTGTGCCCGACAGGGTCCATAACTGTTTCTGTAACTTATATTTACCACCTGTATATACATTATGGATGCAATAAATTTAATTAGAATTTTAAAGCTACGCAACTAAGCTATTTAACTTGTTTAAAAAAATGGGTCGTGACATATAGCAGTCAAATTCAAGGACTAACGACAATAGCGACATCTGCAGTGTGCAAGTGGCAGTTTTATCCCCAATTCCAAGGTAACAAAAGAGAAATAAAAATCTAAATTTTATCGCTCCATAACATGCTCGATACATAACAAAACAGCGGGTGTCGTGCAAAAAAATTGACAATATCCATTAAAAGAAGCACAGGTGTTCAGAACACATGAAGAGTTTACTGTATCAGCTTTACTTTACATATCGGCAAATGGTTTTAATCGCCTGGTTTATATAGAAGTTATTATTGAGTTTAAAGATATTTTATTTCAACTAGGGCACTTTTGAACGTACATAAAAATGATTCTACCGTGCATTCGGAAAGTAGCTTGTTATGGAGAAGAATGCACAAGAAACTCCATACTTACTCTTTTAAAAAAAAAAATGTTTTTTTACAATATTTAGGAACATAGGTACATATATAGTTAATAGTTCATATATGTGAGGACAATGCACCCAGAATAGCATTACACACCACCATACCACCTTTATTATAGTTTATTGAAAGTATCCGAATGAGGGAGGCCAGAGAAAAGGAGGATGGATTGTGTGAGGTTCGATGAAATAAAAGGGAATCATTGATAGCTTGACAGTTAACAGGACGGAATGGAATAAGAAAACGTGTTGGGCCGACCTCAAGTAACATGGGACAAGGGTAGGAAGATGATGATGACTTATCTTATTGAGAGGAGTATCTTACCTTTATTGTTCAGTGTTGGTTTGTGTATCTCTTGACCTCAATCACGCTTGAGGGAAGGCGATGGATGAAGTCCTACTTAGTATGGGGCAACGTAAAAAAAAATGTGTGTGTGTACCAGAGTACACAGGTAAGAAGTGAAACTTCTTTACGACATATCATTTTTCTACTATTTGCAACTTCACGAAAATGGGGTAGATAAGGCTTAAGCCTTAAGAAAAATAATTTTTTCCGTATTAAATTAAAGCTATTTTATTATTATAGACATGCATACAATTAATGAGTAATTTATATTTATAAATTAATTAATTTATAAGTATTAAAAGCATGATTTTGACCATACGTGTTGAATTTATAAAACGAAATATATAATCACTCACTTTTCTTGTAAATTCACTTAAATTTGAATAAGTCTTTTTTAAAAACTTTGATAAAAAAAGCAACATGGCGCGTAACCGAAAAACGTGACGATAGAGTCCGTCCAACGAAAGAAGTCCCGTAGACGCGGCGCTAGTTTCTATGCGACTGTACGCTGTCCTCTAACAAATCTTGTTAGTTCCATGTATTTCCGCGGGACTTTTTTCGTTGGACGGACTCTACGTACAAAATTTTCTCCCATACGTCGATAAAGAAGTTTCACTTCAAAAATTAAAGAAAGAACCGGCCAAATGCGAGTCATCATACCACAGACAGATACACATATACATAAACACACAGGTACACACGACAAATTTATAACACCTCTCTTTTTCCGTCGGGGTTAAAAAGGTCTTCACACACGGACAGATAGACAGACAGACAGACAACGAAGTGATCCTATTAGGGTTTCTTTTTTTTTCCTTTTGAGGAATGGAACCCTAATAAAAAAAAGTTAATTAAAAAAATCAAAAAACCCGACTGCTTAAGAAGCGAACTAAAAAGACGTACACATTCGCGAGTTAGCTGACCAAAACCAGATGTATCCTCCGACTGCACAGCATGATTTTCTTCTTGTTTACGTCTTTTTAGTTCGCTTCTTAAGCAGTCGGGTTTTTTGATCTTTTTAATTAACTTTTTTTTATATATAACTTTTTTCGAATTTGGTACATAGAAATATATAAGTGTTATGTATTTTTAAAATCGCCTTGTAAACCCCTTTATTTTGATACCCCACACGATGGGATAGGACGAAAAAAAAATTGGGTCCCCCACAATATGGCGCCCAAAAGCCGCCATTTTTCTATCTTACAATTTTAATATAGCCAGTGACACTCGCAGGGTTTAGACGAATCGATTGACGTAAGAATCATCAAAATCGGCCAACGCGTTTGGTCTCTGGAACGCCACATAGGAACAAACATGCATACATAGACTGATAAACACATTACCCTCCTTCGGCAGTCGGGTAAAAAGGAGAAAGAAAGAAACACAGAAGTCTACGATGGAATGACCGGCCAAGGCCATCTCTATGCAAATGAGTAACAAGCATACCATCTATCCATCCAAACTTCAGAATTTATAATATAAGTAGAATAGGGGAAGTAGAATTTTAATGGGTAAAATATTTGCATAGACCCACCCTCTCAAAGCTGTCCTAGGTATCGGTCCACTGACCGGTCATACTCGTGGCCTTATTTAACCGGGTAATGTGATGGGGAACCCCATTAAACCGAAGCCCCATGATATAGTGACAATATGAACGGTCTGTACGCGGAATCTTATAACAAACCCATTTTATCGTGCGGAAAATGAAACTATCCTACTTTGGCTGAGGTTGGGAAACTATTATAACATACTAGCTTCTGCCAGCGGCTTCGCCCGCGTGATTAGTGTTTTATCATTCCAAGGGAACATAATATTCCCGGGATAAAAAGTAGCCTATGTACTATTCCAGATATCCAGATTCCTATAATCTATCTCTGTGCCAAATTTCATCCAGATCCGACGAGCCGTTCTAGCATGATTGAGTAACAAACATACATACGACCATCCAAATTTTCACATTTATAATATTACTAGCTTCTGCCAGCGGCTTTGCCCGCGTGAATGTCGAAAATTATCCCAAGGGAACATATTCCCGGGATAAAAAGAAGAAGAACAAACATACGAACACACATACACACACTCACAAACTTTCGCCTTTATTATATTATTAGTGTGAAGTGTTATAGTTTGGCAGTAGGAAATATTAACGAAAATGTAGAGTACTTGAGGGCGGGCCTGCCTCGTATTTCTAGTGTATGTCTCACAAGCGCTTCTGCTGAGGATGAGGTTTTTAGGTTCGACTCCTGGGTCGTGTAAAGTGTTATTGGGTTTTACCATCTGGAATTTCTCAGTAGCAGCCAGTCTGGATTTGTGGCCTGTTGAAGGCAAAAGACTCGTCCCCTATCACATGGTACTTAGACATATATTAGGTTCAGGTCTGCTCAAACTTTCGCTAAATATAGGCTAGTGATGTTATGTACTTGATGGCGGAGATACCTAAACTCCATTTGAAATAACATTAGACATGTTTCCAAATCTTTTTACAGTCCGTTAAACCGATTTTGAGTTCTATCCCGTTAACATAAGGATGACATAAAAGGCATAAACCTGTTACCAAAACCAACTGTTTACTACAGCTTCTATTTGTCGTATCACCAACGTAATAGAATTCAAAATCGGTTGAACGGGCTGTAAAATGGGCTAATTTAAACGTCTAATGTTATCGCAAATGGAGTGTAAGGTGAAGCAGAATGAAAATATACCAAATTATTTAGCACAATAATGAACATGTATTTATCGCGTTACTATTATTATACCTACATGAAATCAGGTCATGAATCCAGGAAAAAAATAAGAGTGGGCCATGTTTAAAGACTATTTTAACACGTATGTACTAGCTTAGCTTATACCCCTCAGTAGCAGATTTTAAAATGAGAATCACGTCTAAACGGCTAGTCGTAATTTTAGGAAAAAATATATGTAACATTAGATTAGACCATGTTCTTAATAATTATATCTAAGAAAATTTTGAGTGTCATTCGTATCACATAGTGTAATTAATTTGTAAAGTTATGTCTAACACGGACAAAAAAACGACATTAGCATCTAAACCGCCGGGCGTGTTTTAATGAAAGTTCATCATCTCAAAGACAATTGAATTATCTATATTTTTATCTAAGGCTTTTTTTAAGTCATAGAATAATATAAGGAAAGTATAATAAACCACTGAATTTTGGGTCGCGCGGGTGTGAAACGAGTGCGCGTTTTGTTTCTTCAAGGTCTTTGGCGACCGTCGACGTCTTAAGCCAGCGACTTCACTCGCGTAAAAGTTGGAAATTCTCCCAAGGGAACGTAATCTTAAGATAAAAGTGGTAACCTATGTCCTATCCAAGACGTGGACTACCCGTGTGGTTTTCAAGTTTCATCCAATCCTTACAGCCTTGAAAGGGAAACAAACAAACAGATCCACTTTCGATTTATAATAAACTAGCTGTTCCCCGCGGCTTCGCTCCCGTGGACCACCCCACAGGACCCGTTTACGGAATAAAAATAGCCTATGTCACTCAGGAATAATGTAGCTTTCTATTGATGAAAGAATTTTTTTAATCGGTCCAGTAGTTTCGGAGCCTATTCGGTACAAAAAAAACAAACAAAAAAATCTTTCCTCTTTATAATATTAGTATACTAAGTAGACTAATTATATGTCCATAGTTGTTAGAAGTTCTAGTAACAAATGTTTTAAAACTATTTATAATATTATAGCAGTGTTTTTCAACCTTTTTCATGACATGACCCCCCTAGTATGAAAAAACTATTTCGAGACCCCCGACACTTCACTTTCGACTTCAAAAATGACAAGGTTCTCAATTCGACTGTATGTTTTCTTTATTTTTTGTATGTTTGTTCCACAATTACTCTGCCGATTGTGGACCAATTTTGAAAATTCTTGAAAGTGTGTGAAAGGATATACTCCCGAGGAGGTCTCATTGACACTCAGTCAGAATCTGATGAGATTCCAAGGAAATCAAGGGAACTTCTCAAATATTATAGGCATACATATAGCAATTTTGGTATTATATATTTTTCATCAACAATGCAATCATTTGCACTCAGAATGTATCATTTTGTGAAGTGGAACTGATGAAGAAGACCACAGATGGCCACTGGAACTCCTTAATGATAAGGGTGTCACGAGTATAAGATATCTCGAATGATGAAGCATATTCCTACTCATAAATAAATGGTACTGATAAAAATGGTACCATTGGCACTCCGAAATAAAACAATATATCCTGGTCGTGTTTGGGCTTATTGGAATTTTCATGAGATGTTCTTTGAAAGAAGAATTGTGTATTACTTCTCAGTGCAAGAGATATCGGAGACCACAGGGCAAAGGTGGATCTAAAATATGCATTTAAATGAGGCAAATGCAATTATAAATGAGGCAAATTTGGCAACCAAGCTCAAATTCTGGTCTCTGCTGGCTTTATCTGCCGATGGGATGTTGCACTTGGAATTCAAGTCTGCCAATTTGGATTCCTTTTGGTTAAAAAGAAAAACAATACCCAGTATTAATAACACAGGGTTTGAAGTTTTTGATTCTATTTGCCACCTGGTACCTGTGCAAGTTGACATTTTCATCAATGGCCCAAATAAAAAGAATGCAAATAAATCGCTTAAATTTGGAAGACGATTTAATTCTCAATCTAGCAAAAACGTGAAGGAATTTTATCCCTTTCTGTTAGTTTCGATACTTTGATACCAGAAGTAAAACTGCACAACTTTAAGTCTCTTGTATATTTACACTATTTACATGGTAGTACACAAACTGGATAAAGATAGACTTGTAGCATTTGATTACTCATGGATTGCACGACAAATAAAATTCTCACCAGACTCTGAACCAACGAAACAATGTCACCCTAACTGACAACTCAAAACATTAAAAAATCTTACTTATAAAATATTTACAAACAGCCAGTAAATATGTACAATCGGCCAGTACTTATATAAATAGGTGGCGCGCAAGTCGCCACATCCAGATCCGTTTTGGGAGAAAGAAACAAACGCAACCTTCACAGGACAAGTACTCATAGGTTATTTTCTGTTAATTTGTATTAACATACAAATGTTTATATCCTTTAGTTAACATTTTCTTAATAAATCTTATTATTAATATATTTTTAAACATTTTTTTTTATACTTTGGTATGAAAAGTTTAGTATAGTTTTCGTGACCTCTCGCGACCCCCCAGTAGAGGCGACTCCCTAGGGGGTCGCGACCCACAGGTTGAAAAACACTGTATTATAGTATGGAAGGATTGCGATAGTCGCCTAATAAATTTGAATACATAACTTACCGTAGCCCATAAAAACACGACAGGAACCACTAAGGAGATCATTTCAAGTACATTACACTGTAATTTATAGTTATTAGGTAAAAAAATATTCTAAATCTGCTAGGCGTTTTGTTTTGACATCTCGTTGACATTATTCTTATTGCCAGAATTTGACAAACCATGAATATTATGTTACCAATCGTATAATATTCTGCAATGAGGTCCCGTTTCGACGGTATATTTATTTCAATTGTTCGGGCCCCGTAGGTGGCCACGTCTATTGCAGCATCAGAAGCGATGCAAGGTGATGCAAGTGAATGGACGTGGGCCACTCCAACAAAAAGTGGGGAATAGTTTTTACGGGGGCACCACACTCGCACCGGGTGTTCGATGGATTAAAAATGCACTGAGCTATTATGATAGGCGCACAGTTTAACAAGTCGGAGGGTCATCATCAACATACACCATCCAAATGACGATGTATCTATTAGGGCATGTACCTATTATCGGAAGTTTTCAATGCCTATATTGAATAACCATATTAGATCACAATATCGGAATGCCGATATAAATATCGGAATTGCAGCATTATTTCAACCGAAATACGTCCACTGCTGTAGATACATAAGCCTCCCCCAAGTGTAGCTTCATTGACTGATCCCGTGCGTCCATAATCCTACGGATTCACGTAACCTTTGCATTAATCCATGAAAATATCATTGTTACAAACTGTGTATTTACTTGTACTTTTTAAAGGTAACATTTTTGGCAATCTCGGGACTGTAAATCCGGAATTCATTAAGAATTTTTTCATGAAGTGAAAATTAAGTAAATAAGCGCCCAATTAGTAAACAGATTATGCAACCACTGCTAGTCACTGTAGTCAACGGGCTTAACCACGCTTTCTCGTTCGGCACTTCACAAGGAGCTTTAATCATTTATTTTTCTGATTCCGAAATTCCGATATTAGATCACTCACTATCGGAATGGAAATTTCGGTAGTCTTTTCTAACTTACACTTGGGTATTAAAAAAAATACAAACATACCGAAAAAGGCTTTATTTACATTAAAATTTTTAATATAATAATGAGAACATAATGAAGGTACTTATGTACTAGTTAGGTACATAATGCATATGTATAAGTTAACATATATACAGACCGCCGCACATTAGGTTGAATAACAAATCCACTTATGTATATACTACATATTTAGATAGCTCAAATTTTGTAACATTCAACCATAAGTCATATATGACAATATTCAATTTCAATTGCAACCCATACTTCAATTTAGGGCCTTATTAATACAAATTATTATTTATATAACTTTTTCAAAAAAATACAAACATATTTCCAAAGCAAAACAATACGAAATACAAAAATATACATGTCATGAAAACAAAAACATGAAATATGACACATTTATATATACACATTTATATATACCATAAATAATAACAATATCAGCCATATAATCTACATACAAAGACGTGTATTTTTTTAAGGGTTACAATCCACTTCAAAAGATACATAGTTTAATAAAAAAAATAAAAAACATAAAAGTTTTAATAATAAGTTTTGTTTTTTTCTAGGAAGCTGTTTCTTTCGTACCCAAGAAAAATCAAATGTTCTGCTGCTTATAAAATAAAGATAAATTAAAGAAAAAATATCAACTAAATACAATAAAATAAGAAGTCTCTTAATTATACCAAAAGTAGGTAATGGAAAAACAAGCTCAAATATTTTAAAAAGTTTTTTCAACCAAGCTTTTGTATTAAAAATAGCTTCTACCAGGCAGCGGCATCACCCGCGTGAATGTCGAATTATCACAAGGGAACATATGCCAGGGATATAATCTATCTCTGTGCCAAATTTCATACAGATCCGTTTAGTAGTTTTTGCGTGAAAGAGTAACGAACATACAAACACACACACTTACAAAATGTCGCCTTTATAATATTAGTGTAAAAAGTTTATAAAACTTTTTTTTAATTTTCACGTATTAGCTAGACTGAATAAATCTGGATGAGACTTAGGTCACGGGTAGACCATGTCCTGCAGCCTAATTGCGCAAGTGAATTAGGCAAAGCAAAGGGTTTGACCACCATCAATCGACCAATCACATGTGAGATGAAAGACGCGAATTGGATTGTCGTCTATGTCGATTGATGGCGGTGGTCGAATTAGGCTGCTGGATTAGGACAAATAATTATTTAAAAAAGAAGAATTTAAAATTTATACCAATATTTATAGAGCAACGGATGTTATTTATGATAAGCTTAATAAAAAGATAAGTTGTTTTACACAATGTATTATTAACGTGTTTATGTGAATAAAATATTGTGCTACAAGGTAATTTATACGTACATGATAAATGATTTTATTTCTAATTTACAGAAATAAAATCATTTATCATTCACGTATAAATGTTTGTACAAACACTTTTACATGTCGATCATATTTTTTTAAACTAGATGAGGTGCCAGTGGCTTTGCTCGCGTGGAAGTTGGAAACTATCCCAAGAGAACATACTTCCGGGACAAAAAATAAAAAAATGTATATATATATGTATATATATAAATATATGTCCTAATCCAGTACTAATCCTCCAGACATATTGCGTAATGAATTCGGCAAGGCAGAGAATATGAAAAATCGCCTCTTTGCCCTTTGCTTTGCCGAATTCATTACGCAAAAAATCATGCTGTGCAGTCGGAGGATACATATTCGCGAGCTGGCTGACCAAAACTATAAATATCCTCCAACTGCACAGCATGATTTTCTTCTTGTTTACATCTTTGCAGTCGGGTTTTTTGTTATTTTTTTTTTATTTACAACTTTTTAGTAGTACTTTATATTTTTCAACGTTTGAGTACAATGCACCACTAAAGTGTTGTTCCTTGTGTTCATAGGTTCAGGGTCTTTTCTAAATGTTTCATTGTAATTAATATTACAATATACACGTATTTTCTTATTATTTGTAATATACACTGCTGCTTACTGTTTTACGTCGACTGCTTTACGTCCGTCACGTCATCAGTCACAGGTCCAGTTGAAAACCAGCGTCGGCACTAGTTGCCCGACATTTTGCTGAACTGGTCCTATTTGGCGCAGCCGTGGGACACACAGAATATTGTGATTGATATAAACACTTTTATTTTGTTTTATATTATTGTCGCTTAATCTAAGTTTTCTTTTTTTAGGGTTCCGTACCCAAAGGGTAAAAACGGGACCCTATTACTAAGACTTCGCGATCCGTCTGTCTGTCTGTCTGTCTGTCTGTCTCTCTGTCTGTCTGTCTGTCCGTCTGTCTCCAGGCTGTATCTCATGAACCGTGATAGCTAGACAGTTGAAATTTTCACAGATGATGTATTTCTGTTGCCGCTATAACAACAAATACTAAAAACAGTATAAAATTTATATTAAAGGGGGCTCCCATACAACAAACGTGATATTTTTGGCGTTTTTTGCTCGATATTAATAACGGCAACAGGTAGACGCTTGAAATATTCCCAGAATGTTTAGTTGTATATTTACTTCAAAAAATAATAATTAATAAATTAAAATAAAATAAATTAAGGGGGGCTCCCATACAACACACGTGATTTTTATGCAGTGTTTTGCGATAATGGTACGGAACCCTTCGTGTGCGAATCCGACTCGCACTTGGCCGGTTTTTTTTAATGTATATTTTGTGTGCTCTGGCTTGTGTCAAATAAATGTGTTTTCTTTTCTTTTCTTTTTAGAAAACACACACACACACACATATTTATGTATAAAAAGTTGTTGGTGTGCCTTATTAAATACATAAATAGGTTCGCTGTCAGTCACTTAAAAATCACTACGTTTTTGTAGAAAATCAATTTGAATGCGGTGGTTTAGAATTATCAAATAAAAACTGGCCAAGTGAAAGTCGGAATCGCGTACGAAGGGTTCTGTACAATTATCGTAAAAAACGGCAAAAAATCACATTTGTTGTATTGCGTCACTTAAATATTTATTTTATTCTGTTTTTAGTATTTGCTGTTATAACGGCAACAGAAATACATCATCTCTCAAAATTTCAACTGTCTAGCTATCACGGTTCTTGAGATACAGCCTGGTGACAGACAGAGAGACGGACCGCGGAGTCTTAGTAATAGGACCCCGTTTTTATCCTTTGGGTACGGAACCCTAAAAAGAAACCCTTTTCGAAATGTCACGTTATTCTTGCAAAATGGCGTATGGATTATGTAGTTATTACAAAGAGCACAATACATATACTCGTCAGTCTCGTAAGTACATTATGTATGTAGGTAGAAGTAGTTTCTATTTACAATATATACATTTTAATTAAATTAATATTATCAATATCCCATGCTTATGTTATTATTATGACACATTTCAGACTCAACCTTTATTACAATAGTTTACCTATTTATAAGTTATTTTATTGTTTTTCATTAGGTACAACAACTAGTGAAGGTTACATGTTATTCAATCTGCCTAGCCTTTTCCCAACTATATTGGGGTCGGCTTCCAGTCTTACCGGATTCAGCGAGTACCAGTGTTTTACATGGAGCGACTGCCTATCTGACCTCCACAACCCAGTAACTGGGTAACACGATACTCCTTGGCAAGACTGGTGTCAGATCTCAAGCTTCTGACTGCTCGTAACGACTGTCAAAGATCTTCAAATGACAGCCGGGACCAACGGCTTAACGTGCTTTCCGAGGCACGGAGGAAACTCGGTATGTTAAAATAAATGTTCACCCATCCACGGACCGACCTCGTCAAGCGTTGCTTAACCTTGAAGATCGACCCGTGCGGCTGTTATTATTTAGCCACAAGCTCCTCCAAGAAGGAAGAAGAAGAAGAAGGTTACATGTTATTATTTTATTTTAATTAATTATTCAAATATCTCTTGACATGTTTTTCATACAAATATCATCATTATCAGCCTTTTAATGTCTCACATGGCCTCCTCTCTGTGAGAGGGAATGGGCCGTAATCCACCACGCGGGCCCAGTGCGGGTTGGTGGATTGCACATGTCTTCGAATTTTTGGTTCTAGGACATGCCAGTTTCCTCACGATGTTTTCCTTCACCGTTTTGAGAGCAGTGGTGATGAAATATTTTACACAAAGTAAAGCGCCTGCCTGGGCTCGTACCCACGACCTACGACTTGTAAGTCGCGGCCGCTAAAACTGTGCCACCACTGCACTCCCATAGAAATATGTATAGCATTATTTATAAAAAATATTAGATTTCTTAGATTCTAATCATTTCTCTACGTTTTGTTTTTTGAAGTGAAACTTCTTTATCGACGTATGGGAGAAATTTTGTACGTAGAGTCCGTCCAACGAAAAAAGTCCCGCGGAAATACATGGAACTAACAAGATTTGTTAGAGGACAGCGTACAGTCGCATAGAAACTAGCGCCGCGTCTACGGGACTTCTTTCGTTGGACGGACTCTATCGTCACGTTTTTCGGTTACGCGCCATGTTGCTTTTTTATCAAAGTTTAGTAAAAAGACTTATTCAAATTTAAGTGAATTTACAAGAAAAGTGAGTGATTATATATTTCGTTTTATAAATTCAACACGTATGAGCATGATTTTAATACTTATAAATTAATTAATTTATAAATATAAATTACTCATTAATTGTATGCATGTCTATAATAATAAAAAAGCTTTAATTTAATACGGAAGAAATTGTTTTTCTTAAGGCTTAAGCCTTATCTACCCCATTTTCGTGAAGTTGCAAATAGTAGAAAAATGATATGTCGTAAAGAAGTTTCACTTCTTACCTGTGTACTCTGGTACACACACACATTTTTTTTTTAAATAAAATTACATTCTATTAATGAATTAATTTAATTCATTCCAGCATTCGTGGCATAGAGTCGAGAGAATCTGAATCATGAGACGAGTTTCCTTGCTGATCATCCTCCCTACTAGTCTTATTAAATAGTGAGTTGACTATCTCTGGTAGGTGATAAGGCAACTCTTTCAGTAATGTCGTTAGATTTGCGTTGTTCCCACTACATTCTACCAGTTTCTCCGTAAGAGCCTTGATTGGACTAACTTTCTTCTTTATTTTCTCCTGTAATTCCCGTCCCATTTCTGTGTTATCATATAAGTCAGTAAGTGTTTGCGACACACCTTCTATTTCGTTAGATTTTATAATTTCTATTAGACTTTCACCATCCACTGTGTCGATACAGCGGATCACATCGATAGTCACCTGTTTCCAAGATGGATTTGCTGCCCCCAATATAAATGCACTAGATTTTAGGATACTTAAAAATCCATCTGCATTATCTCTTGTTGAATATCGACGAGCACTTTTCAATAAAAGATTAGTGACGTTAACTAAACCTTCACGTATAGCAATATTTAAACAGGTTTCTGCATCACGACCGGTGATTCCAGCTTTCTTGTTTTGTTTTAAAATTAAATCAAATACTATCTTGTCAGTCTTCTCGTTATTTACCGCTTCCTCTAACTCAGGGTCATATTTTAATTTGTAGTTGAAAGCGTTTCTCGCCCCCGGAGGGCAGACCGTCAGTATTCCATTCAAAAGAAAATTCCACAATGACTCCAAAGACAAATGTGTAATATCACCACGGAACACGTGTTTTAGCAAATCTGAGGCAAATTCAACAAGAAAATATTCAGCAAATAATAAGTTGTAAAATTGTGGTATTCCATCGACGACACAGTCTATGAATTCAGACTTTATTTCACCTGATTCAAGCTTTTTTAACATGCTTTTAACTTCCAATATTTCAGGTCCAGTAAGTATTTTTGGAATATCACTCTCCTTAAATATTGCATATAAAGCGATTTTTCTATGAGTTTGATAAAAAACATCCCGCACTTTGTCTTGCTCTTTCGCAACATTCTCGATGTTCTTGTTCTCAATTTCACAAATATCTCTAATATTGTTTTTAAGGAAAAGCTCGTATGAGGTAATTGCGTTTAAATATACTTTTGATCTATCAATAATTACATCTTTGTCAATGTTCAAGTCGACTTTATCTGTTATCTTGAATTTGAAATAATTTGCAGCTATATACATATGTAAAGGTGTTCCTGCTAACTCCAAAGATTCCTCTTCATCTTGACGCAAGAACCGATCAACACTTGTATAAGAATTTAATCTCCATTTTTTTTTAATTGTTTCACGAATAAACCTTGGTGAGAGGCTGTTCATTTCATTTTTGAAATAGTTGATTGCCGAAAGATAAAAAATATGGAGTGATATACTTAATAAAGGAATCTGAATTCTTTCTTGAGAGAAAAATTTCCTTTTATTATTAAACAATTTCATGAAGTAATTAATAAATATAGTTATATTATTAATCTGTTGATGGTTGAGTTTTTCAAGCTTCAGGTTCGTTTTCCAGAATCTACGCAGAAAGCTTTCTTGTTCGTTCGCCGACAACCTCTCGAGCTTGTACGACTCTCCAAGTTCCCGCTCCAGTATATGGGCAATATAGCAATTGCTCGTTATCCACATTCGTTTGTTGGCTCGTTTCAGTTCAATTAATAATTCGATCCCTTCCTTTGTGAAATGTGGGTGAATTTTATCAAAGCCATCAAATAGTAAAATTACTTTGCCTTGATTATAAAAATGAATAAACCATTCTAATTCATAAGAAATATGTTCCAAATTGTGTCCCTTAAGTTTCACAGTTCCATCGGCACTCTCGGTAAAGTTGAAACTTTTAATATCATCGTTTTTTTTTAGTGCAGCTTTACAAAGAAATCGCATTACATGAGTCACTTTTAATTTCCACTCCACAAAATCATTGTTGTGAGCTGACATATTGATTCGTATAATCCAAGGTTTAGGATCGATTTTCTTAGTTTCTAAGGATAGGTGAGTGAGAAGAATACTCTTACCCATGCAAGGCTTAGAAGTTATTAGGACGGTTGTATCCTTAATGTCATACAACGTGTTTACTTCATATTCGTCGTCTTTCAGAAGTAAACTCCTATTAACATAATAATCTTTTATTTCATTGTATTTGAATGAATCGAGTGTATCTCCTATTTCAATTTTCATTTTGTTCAGTATCGACCACAAAAATTTCGCATGTATTAAAGTTTTAGATTTTTCGTCTATTAATGCTCTTAATGGGACTTCTTTTCCCTGATAGCATATTTTATATTCTTCGAGAACTCTCGTTTGCGAATCAACATGCAAATCACATAAATTGATGTTTTCATCATTTAAAGTAATGTAGCCGTGATTTGGATAGTTTTTTTCTTGTAACGGTTTATCTGTTATAACTATAATTTTTTCTTGATAAATTTTAATTATTTCATTGATTGTATTTTGGTGCCGTTCATCTAAAGATGTTTCACAAATAATTACTAAAGTGACCGCTTTCATTTCATTTAGTTCATTCATCAATTTGTTTTTATCATTCTCCGGAAGTATGTGCATATAATCTAAATTCACAAAAGTGTAGTTGTTTTGTAATCTGAGCACTTGCATTATTTTATGTGCGCTTAAAATGACCGCCCTGGAAAGTATATTAGTTATTTTATTATTTTCTATTTTTTGCTCTATGTTCATATAATTAACTGCTTTAGTATCAAATTCAATGTCCAACTTTTTGAGAGATCTTATAAACATGACGTTCAGTACCGTTAATACTGGACTGTTTATGATATCTTTTTTAGCCTCATCAAATATAGTATCAGTTTTGGTCAGGTACCGGGCTGGTGATTGTGATTTCCACCATTTTTGTATTTCGTCATGAAATCTTAGGAACAAAGCGTCAGAATGCACCCGGAACAAAAATTGGTTTTGGCTTTTATCTACGTTATAGTGATAATCGATTTCCTTTTTCAGGATACTTTCCACTGTTTCTTCATTAGCTTGGTTTGTGTAAAACCATAATTTACTTAGAAATTCTTCTGCAAGTTTTTTATCATTTTCATAAGCTTCAAAAGAAGTTCGGGGAAAGTTATTAATTAGGACTTTAATTTTAAAACGCGTCAAATCATCTTGCGCAAGTTTTCTTATTTCTCGTAGTATGTTCTTTGAATTTTGTCCAAGTGATTCTTCATTTGTATTAAATGTAAAAGTCTGGGTTTCTTTATCAAATTGTAAGAGATTCCCTACTGTACCACCGATTCCTAAGGTATCAGTGAGTTGCGAGTGCTTTAGTATTTTTTCTTTTTCAGGACCTACATTTTTATCGCATATGCAAATTTCCACTGGATATAAAATTTCCTTTTCAATATTAATATTTTTTTCTTTCTCTAAACGTTGTTTTGCTTCGTTTATTAATTCATAAAATTTTTCTGCAAGAAATTCTATCCTATCTTGTTTTTTTACTTTAGGAAAGTCAGTGTTGCCAAAAGTATGTGGTAGTTTGAAAGTAAGTGACTTGAGTTTATCTTTACCGCTTATATTAATAGCATCGTTAACTATAGCTTGTATGACTTGGCATTTTTGCAAACAATTATTGATTTCGCGGATATCCTTCGATTTATATTTTTTGTCATCGACGTATAGCTTATTACTCTTCTCATCAAAAAGTATCACCTGACCTATTAAGGTGCTAATAGTTTGCGCAGAAGGGTTATTAACAATAGCTTCAATTTTTTCTTTGACTTGTTCTTTCGAAAGTTCTGTTTTTTTTGCCTGTTTAATTACGATTTCCTCGTAGAGGGTTGCTTTTAAAGTTATTAAAAGATCGTCTTCACTATCAAAAAAGTCTTCACGAAATTTTCCGCTGAAGTAATTCGGGTCACTGTGACCTGTGACTTCGATAACGTTTTGAGCCAGAGCTGGGTGATAAATTTTCATCAAGTCATTATTCATAATTTCCTTAGAACAAGACAAAATAGAGGTTAACAAATGTTTTCCCAGGGCCTTCATGCGTTTTTGTTGCATAAACTTTGTCAAAGAATTTATTTCATTGATTTCATAATCAAATTGAAAGACGTCTCCCTTATCTTTCCCAGTATTAATAAAATCATGCAATTTATGGCAAATGGGTTTGTTCCCGGTAAGTATGCTATTAAAGTTTTTTTCGAGATTTGTATACAAAACGAAATAACAATCAACATCATTGAACTCACCTTCGAACATGGGATCGTAGGTTTTAGGGTTTTTTTTTAGAAACTTCTCCTTAATTTTTACAAAGCTGTCAAAATATTTTACCAAACTAAATTGTTCTGAGGCACCTTCCAAACTTTTAACAGATATTCTGTTCTTAGTGGGATCTTCTCGGTGTTTAGCTTGAGTGAAGCAATTGACGTGTTTTGTCTTTCCATCTTCTTGTATTTTAAACCGGAAGCAAACGTCATCAAATTCTCCAATATCATCTATGTTGGCTGCTAAGTAACATTCTTCAATTTCTTTATCATGTAATGCTCGATGCAGGACTAAGCTTAATAGTTTAGTTTCGTAGAATTGACCGCTTACACCTGAAGTACCTTTTCGTTTTTGATACTGTACTCCTATTGGACTGGTAGGGCTGTTATTTTGGGAAATTGATCGATTCTGTATTGATTCTCTTTGCAGGTTTCTTGAGCTCGACAAATTCATACGCGGTAAATGTTTCCCATTCTTAGTTAAAATATTGAAAATTTCTTTACTAAGCTCCGTATTCTTCTCTTTTGCAAGTTGCAATGGTGTTTTATTATCCAAATTATTAATTAAAAGAGCACCTTTTCTCAGGAGGAATTCCACAATATCTTTTTCTTCCCGTTGAGTTGCGATGTGTAAGATGGTGTTATTTTTGTCGTTGGCATCAGGGAAGTTGATATAAGCACCATCGTTTAATATTTTCTCGATGTTTGAAATTTTCTCTGCAGTCGGTATATTTTGGCGCGCGTAAATAAACATAAATCCATTTTTGATGAATGTATCATCAGTGTATTCCATGTTTGATCACAATACAGTACAAGCAGTGGAAGTGTTTATATAACGTTACACATCACTATCATTTTTGTAAATGATAAAAATCAATAATTCACATATTATCTGGTGCACAAACACTCACACTTGTCACGATTTGCGAGCAGTCGTTTGTGGCGTGTGCGCTCCGCTCGGGCAATGACCGGTGACTAAACGACTGTATGCGTCCTGTATCGTGCGCTTGATTGTTTTTTTTAGTACTCACTCATCCTTGAAGTAAACAATTGCGCAGTGATACCAGTCCTGTTTTAAGCATAATTCTATTTTGCATTCAATGATTTTTTATTTAAGAATCAATGGCTATCAATGTGATTTTTTTGGAACGAGGAATGGTATTTGATAGCGTATTTACAAGTATGACTATCTTGAAAGTATAGGTATTATTGCGTTTCATCCTTTTTTGACACTGACTGCCGAAATTAAAATTATTTTCACTTTGTCGTGTTTTTTTTGGAAGTCGATTCTGTATCTTTTGTAAAAAAGATTTTTATTTTTCACTTTTAGTCGAATTGATAACCTCGCTCTTCTGGCGGTCGCTACTGTTGTTTCTGGCTTTCAGGAATTGCAGTGGTTTGGGAAAAGTGCGGAGGGATTGTACCAACTTGTTATAAGAATGACTAATATTTTAGTAGGAAGTATCATTGTTGTACTTTTAAAAAACTCAACAAGTCGATAAGCGTGCACAAGTTCATACAAGATGAAAAACTCGGCAAGTCAATAAGCGGATTTTTAAAGTAATTTGGTTATGGGGGCCTGAGGTATCAGTTCGTTTTGGAAAAGGGGTCTCTTGCCCTAAATAGTTTGGGAATCCCTGCATTAGAGCATTTTTGCGAGAATTACAATGTAATGTAACGTTAGAACGTTACATTGTCGAATGGTACAATACAGTCTGTATTGTACGAACGTTCTTGCGAATGTTGGACGCTGCGACCGACGTAACGCTCACGGCGAGAGAACATTCACCTGTAACATTTCTTTGTAACTTGCGTTCATTGGCCTCACTTGAATAAATTAAAAGAATAGAATAATGATTTCTTTGCACAGAACGTAGGTACAAGATACAGATGTTATTATAATAAAAACCGGCCAAGTGCGAGTCGGACTCGCACACGAAGGGTTCCGTACCATTATCGCAAAACACTGCAAAAAAATCACGTTTGTTGTATGGGAGCCCCCCTTAATTTATTTTAATTTAATTATTATTATTTTTTGAAGAGAATATACAACTAAATATTCTGTGAATATTACAAGCGTCTACCTGTTGCCGTTATTAATATCGAGCAAAAAACGGCAAAAATATCACGTTTGTTGTATAGAAAAATATTAATTGTATACTGTTTTTATTTGTTGTTATAGCGGCAACAGGAATACATCATCTGTGAAAATTTCAACTGTCTAACTATCACGGTTCATGAGATACAGCCTGGTGACAGACAGACAGACAGACGGACAGCGAAGTCTCAGTAATAGGGTCCCGTTTTTACCCTTTGGGTACGGAACCCTAATTAAGTGATCCTTATACTTTCTAACTTAACTAAGGCATGCAGTTTTATAAAACAAATCATGCTTAATTAAAACAATACAGGCATAACACAAGCATAGTACAAGCACAATATCAAAATAAATTGTAATTAAATTTATAAATATACATTATTATTGATTAATTATTAGGCAGAATGAATCATCATCATTGCTCGATAAAATATTAGACCAAAACGCTCATTGGTTTTTAAAATCAGGTTGTAACGAAACATCGAGCGTCATGTTCGAAGTGTGGTTCGAGTAAATTTTAAAACAGCGAATGCTCGATGTTCTGTTACAAGTTAATGCTCTATATTCACTTTAAAAGTTACCTTTGTAACAAAATTCACTTGTTGTCAAAATTTTATCTACAAAAAACATAATTTTCCTGCCCTTATCCCATGTTACCTGGGGTCGCAACACGTTTTCTTCTTACACATCGTCCCCAGTCACGCTATCACTGACTCCCTTTTCTTTCATACCACACCTCACACAGTCCATCTATCTTTTCTTTGTCCTTCCTCTCCCTCTCCGTCCAACCACATTTATATTCATAACTCTTTTCTTCTTTTATGCGTTTCATCCCTCCTCATCACATGACCATACCAGGACAAACGGTTCTCCCTTAACTTTTCTGTCACTGGCACCATATTCAAACTTCCTATAATATACTCATTACTCACTTTATCCAGTCTCGTCACTCCGGACATCCATCTCACCATTCTCGTATCTACCAAAAATAAAATCCATTTTTTTGCCTGGCAACTGTAACTATGTTGATAAGTCTAAAAATATTGTTTGGATGTGTGAGTGCCGATTATTTTATGTTGCACAAGCTCTTTGTCTTCTTGCATTAATAAAGTAATATTTTGATTGTCTCGGGTTAATTTTTTGAAGGTACTTTTATGTATTGTGGAACCTGTTAATATTGTCAGAATTATGTTGAACTTAATCTAGGATATTATAAAGGGTTGCCTTTGTAATAGCCTAGATCTCAACTACTATGAGAGGGATCACAGAGAGGAGGCATGCGTCCCAGCAGTGGGAACGTTAGGTAAAAGGCTGATGTTGATGAAGTTGAACTTAACCGAGAGTATTAACCCTCGAGTGCCCGTAACGTGGATCCACGCGAGATTCAATGGCTTTTTAATTTTCAAACCGTTAACTCAAACTAAATTGCTTGCATAAGACGCAATAATAGGACCACGGATCAGTTTAATAACGCATTTAAGACGCTGGTGGGGCTGCCCCGCTTCTGTAATGCGTCAGGAATGTTCGCAGATTCAGAACATGTGTTGATTGCTTTTATGAAACCATGCGTAAAAGTGCTCTTCCCTGCAGGGTGTGGGGCAACTCCAACAGTGTCCTAAGCATGATTTCGATTTCATTGTCAGAAAGACTGTTTGTATGTGGATCACTGTGTTGTTGGCTATTTTGCATGGGGTGAATAACTATTATTTTTTCTATTGTATTTTTTGTTTTGTTGTTCTCTGTTTAGTGTCAGTGCTTACAAACATAACTGTAAGTTACTAACCTTTGAGTCTTGATACTACATTCAAGATTCTTTCTATTCTACTCTTAGCCACAGGTCTGGTGATGGTGGATTCCTTCATCTCGCCCTTTTGCTATAAATATTTTTGATATTTTGGAAAATATTTTGAAAAAAAATAATTTCGATTATGTAATTGGATTATTTTCTTGGGTAGGTTTATTTAGATATGCTGTGTAGTCTGGTACATACCTACTTTATTTACGTTCGTTTTCAAGTATTGTTGAGTCAATTGTGATAAAAACTTTTATAAAATAATAGCAAAAAGTTTCGATACCACCTCAAACTTTTTCGACACATTGTCACTCTGTCAACCTGACAGCTGATGTCAAAATAATATCATGTAGTGAACATGGACTAAATTAGTAAATTAAGATGTTTTTTTTGAGCCACAAACGAACATGAATCATAGGAGAAGACGGAGATGGCACAGAATATATGTCATGTTTTGCTTTGGTTAAGTATTGTGGTTAGTGAGAAATTATTTATAGAAGAACATTGACTTGCATAGTATTTAAATCTAAGTAGAAGAGCAAATTAGTCACCGACACCTAAAGCTGAGAACAAATTATCGGACGTGTCCTTAAGGCGCGACTCACAGCTGCAACTGATATGTTCATATGTGTGCACAGTCGTTTGGGACGCGGCTTTCGGATTGGTCCGAACACTTATTCGACGAAGATAATAATTATGTTGACGAAGTAAACATGTCGAGTAGTGAAAGTGAGGACGATTTTCTGGAATTAGCCGCGGCTGCTTTATGTTGTCCACCAAGTTGTCGCGTAGTGTGAGTTGTTGTACCTGAACACCCGCATTCCATCAGTTATGTTTAAGTCTCATGTGTCTAATCTTGTCATCAACTGGGAACAAATGCAGAATACATATAATAATAATATTTAGCCAGACTTGGAAATCGAACTCAGGGCCACATGGTCAGCAGTTGCACTCCCTAGTCGTGTCGGATTGCCGTCCCATTGTAAATACTATGAGAGTGAGGTGATAGACAGTGCACCTGAGTTTGCGCACACACTTGTGCACTATAATATCGTCCGCGCCTGGGTTTACCATCCGTACGGATTTGTCCGGGCGTTCTGTCTGGACTTGTCCAGCCTTCTAATTTGTTCCTTCTTCTGATTTTTCGCTTTGATGGCAAAATTTTAAAGCTTAAAAAGACGTTTATTTCCTTCACTACAACTTCTATGATACAATGTGTCCATATCGCCTACATCTCTTAATTTAATAATAATAAATATACTATGGACCGATTCACGAATTTGTTTACTTTTTTTAATTAAAATGTCCGTACTTTTTTTTGAAGTCCTGCTTTTAGACAGGACTTTTCAATTTTCGAATTGTAACCCTACCCGCGCCTATGGCTAACAGCCGCCGCGGGCGAAATTCGGGCTTCGGGCGGGAGACTGGGGCGACTTGGTTCCAATTTGAGATGCTAAATAGCTTTATTAAATTTATCAACGAAGTCTTCCGTAGGATCAAATCTCCCCAGTCTCCCCTATTCTTTTTCACTTTTTGTTTCTAGTCACCGTCTTTATGCGCTGACTTAGACCTGGAGCAAGAGTTTCCAGAAGACCGCTGGATATTTCGACATTCGCCGCAGGATCGGAAACAGGATCATGAGATCGCCTGCGCAACTGTCAGACCTTCAGCGAGAGACATCGTGAGAAGGTTCTATGCGATTCTGCCTTAGTAAGTATTCAAAACAAGCTTTATATTTAAGTATACTAGCTTCGGCAGGCCAAAAAAGTGTTTTATCATATCAAGGGCCCACATTACCGGGATGAAAACTATCGCCATACCCTAATCTAAATCGGTTTAACCGAAAAGGTTACAAACAAACGGTCGCTTTTGCATTTACAATATTAGTATGGATGTATATTTAAAAATATATATATATATATATATCATTGATGTATTAAAAAGGGGAAGATACGTTACGCGCTAACATCGCGATCAAAAAACCTATGCTCGGCACACCAGTTATCGGCAACCTACCGTTACCGATAGACAAGGACAGAGATAGGAGACGGCGCTGTAGTGCGAGCGAAATCGCCTGAGTGCCCGCTACGGGCATTCACTTAGTCTAGTAGGACCAAGCGCTGTGTTCAGTACCGTATCTTCCCCTTTTTAATTCTTCAATGATATATATATATATATATATGTAACAGTTAAAACCAGTTTTTAGATAGAACACGTTTTCCCTAGTTAGAACTAGTTTTTACTAAGTGCCTTTGTTAAAACTAAATACATAGTACTAAATACAAATACATAGTCAAAACTATAATTTACCACTGATATATTCCTACTCCTGACTTTACTGATATATTTCTGATTTTCAGATAAAACTAGTTGTCACGCCGAGCTTTAGCACTAATTATGGTCAATGAATTAGTCCAAGATCGAGCGAAGTGAGCTCGGGAGCTTAGGGCATCCCGACACGGATAGGTCATCTTCTTCATGTTAGGTTACTTTAGACCCTGCAGACAGAAATAGGAGCCCCGCACAGCATTAAAAACAATGTCAACATTAAAATGTAACGTTATAATAGTTTTTATCACATAACATTCATATTGGGCATTTAATTGATATAAAATTTTGAGCATTAGTTAATTCTAGTTTTAGCAAAGGCACTTAGTAAAAACTAGTTCTAACTAGGGAAAACGCGTTCTATCTAAAAACTGATTTTAACTGTAACATATAATTAGAAATTGCATTGACACAAGAAAAAACGCGTGAAAATTGTTTTCTTATCCCAAGTTAAAATTATACCGGGATGAACGGGACGGTCTATCCATATGCCAAGTTTCATCCAAATCCGTTCAGCCGTTAAGGAGAGAATGCGTAACAAATAAAAAACTCACTTTTGCATTTATTATATTAAGATTACAGATTAGATATACAGTTTAAATTACGGAATTACGGGTGTATTGGAAATTTCTTTAAAACTTTACAATAATTCGACATTTCGGTCGTGCAAATAATAGATCTTGTTCTGACTAAACCTACTGTTCATTTAGATACTATCTGGTGTTTAAATTTAAATGGCTGACGTGATCAAGGTCGTTTTTTTGTGTATTTGGTTGTAAATGTTTCGGGGACTCCCCGAATCGGTACGGGTATTTGCGACAGTTCTTTGTAATATAATTTAGTTGATGCAATAAACATTTTTTTTTTTATCTATTTGGAAAACAGTAAATATAGGAGACTGATATGATGACGGAGATATAAACGGCAATGATAAGACATCAAGTATATAGGTATTTATTCCAGCGAATGGATTTATCATAAAGAAGAACTCGTGGCTAAATAATAACAGCCGCACGGGTCGATCATCAAGGTTAAGTAACGCTTGACGAGGTCGGTCCGGTGGATGGGTGACCATTTCAACATACCGAGTTTCCTCTGTGCCTCGGAAAGCACTTTAAGCCGTTGGCTCCGGCTGTCATTTGAAGATCTTTGACAGTCATTACGGGTAGTCAGAAGCTTGATATCTGACACCAGTCTTGCCAAAGGATACCGTGTTACCCAGTTACTGGGTTGTGGAGGTCAGATAGGCAGTCGCTCCATGTAAAATACTGGTACTCAGCTGAACAGCTGACTTTGACTGACTTAACATAAGCCCTTGTGTACTTACTTGTTTATACATTTACTAAATAAGGCAATTTAATAGTACCTAAATGATTCATTTGTGACTTTGCGATTGTTATAAATAACATAACATATCCTGTACTTATTTCATTATGGGTAGGTAATGACAAATGAAAATAATTATTTAATCTGTAAAAAGGATATTTAAACCACTTATAAACGTCATGTTTTTAACGCCAAAAGTGGAGGAAGACCTTTCTCCTGGACAGAATAAGTAAGCAAATAAAAAGGTTTTCACAAAAAAATAAACCGACTTCAAACGCAAAACACTGAAAAGTGCTAAATAACTTTCATTTCGGAAGTCGGTGTCTTTGGTTCTACCTCTTGTTTTTATCATTTTTCAACAACCAATGCCGAAACGGAAGTTATTTTTCACTTTTTAGTGATTTAAATCCGTCCAGGCGTCTTTGAGTAATCGGGTAACAAACATAAAAAAAAGATTCCGACGAATTGATAAGGTTACCAAAAAGGAGGAGGTCCTCCTTTTTGGTTGTATTGACCAAACTTGATTGTATTGACAATTATGTTGTTTGATTTTATCAAGACTAATTGTTTTTTGCTTAATCAAGATAACTTTATTGCCATAATCAAAATACTTTATGCGCTCGTATATAAACAAGTTCCTTGATAGCTGCAAACATATTTTTAATCAATGTTATCAAGATTTTTTCTCAGTGTGGGTACCTCATGAATTGAGTGCAGCAAACCGACAAACGCGCGTCGACTGCTGCGTTACATTACTCAACCGGCACAATAATAAAGGGATTTTAAATTGAATCATTACCTGTGATGAAAAGTGGATCCTGTATAATAATCGGAAACGCTCATCGCAATGGCTGAACCATGGCAAACCAGCCAAATCCTGCCCCAAGCGAAAATTTACTCAAAAAAAAAACTTGTGAGCGTTTGGTAGACTAGTGCCGGTGTCGTTCACTACAGCTTTCTTAAATCTGGCCAGACGATTACGGCGGATGTCTATTGTCAGCAACTGCAAACCATAATGGAAAAACTAGCTGCTAAACAGCCGAAGCTGGTCAATCGCTCTAGGCCACTGCTGCTTCAGGACAACGCTAGACCATACACTGCACAACAGACGGCTACCAAATTAGAGGAGCTTCAATTGGAATGTCTAAGACATCCACCGTACTCCCCGGACCTTGCTCCAACAGATTACAATTTTTTTTGAAATTTGGATAACTTCTTGCAAGGGAAAAAATTCAACTCCGATCGGGTTGTCCAAAGCGCCTTCAAAGATTTTATTGATTCCCGTCCGAATGGTTTTTTTAGTACAGTGATCAATGAACTACCTATGAGATGGCAAAAGTGCATAGATATATATAGAAATGGTACATACTTTGATTAAATAAATATATTATATTACAAAAAAAAAGACTTTATGTTCCTCCCTTACAAAACGCCAATTTCACATGTAATGACCTAATAAATGAAACGCACTATCATGATGAATATCAAGAATGATCACGATCCGATAAGTAGTTTCGGAAAAATGCGTGGACAAACATACATACATACACTTATGAAATTTGGCACACGTGTTTAGAAGCCCAGATAGAGTAACATATATTATGTGAATATTGTGCAATTACAACAATATTACATACATACGTGTCGAATTGATTACCTCATTTTTTAGAAGTCTGCAAAAAGAGGAAAGAACTAGGAACTAAAAACAGTTTGAGTAAACTTTTTCCGGATTTTTTTAACTTCCCATGAACCTATGAACTTGGAATTCAGTGGTAGTGTTTATTATTATTACGTATATTTTACTAATAAATACAAATAATTTGATAAATCAAATTTTGCTCGAAATTACTTAATTTTTCCTGTTATAACCAAAAGCCGAAGCCCGACTCGCACTTGACCGGTTTTTACTATAAAAAGATGTTTAAAAAAAAAGTACTTGTTTTATTTTCTTTCAGCTTCGACAAAGACCATACGAACACAGCGTTTCTCCACAAGTTCCGGGGCACGATCTACAGTATGTCTGACAGTGAGGACATGCTGGACCGCGAGGCTGGCTTCTACGCCGCAGTTCTCACTCCCCTGGTCTTCCTCCAACAGTACCGGGACACCTGGTGTCTTTTAGAACGAGTAAGTATATGGCTTAATTCAGAGGCGGCCTTAACCGCTGCGAGGCTCCGGGCGGGCGGCAGATAGGCGAGGCCCTTGTCTTTTTTAGAGTTCCGTACCCAAAGGGTAAAAACGGGACCCTATTACTGAGACTCCGCGGTCCGTCTGTCTGTCTGTTTGTCACCAGGCTGTATCTCATGAACCGTGATAGCTAGGCAGTTGAAATTTTAACAGATGATGTATTTCTGTTGCCGCTGTAACAACAAATACTAAAAACAGAATAAAATAAATATTTAAGTAGGGCTCTTATATAACAAACGTGATATTTTTGCCTTTGTTTGCGAGTATGGTACGGGACCCTTCGTGCGCGAATCCAACTCCCACTTGGCCGGTTTTTACAATGTATGAGTATTAGAAATAAAAACTTATTGTTTTTGTTATTAACTAGCTTCTGCCAGCGACTTCGCCCGCGGGAATTTGAAAAATAAGCCCAAGGGAATTTCCGGTTAAAAAGTATCTTAAGTACTATTCCAGACTGAAATCTATATCTGTGCTAGGGATAGAATTGTAAGCTTTTTGGGTTGTAGCGTGAGGCCCCTGCAAGAGCAAGGCCCCGGGCGATTGCCCTATTCGCCACCCCCTAAGGCCGCCACTGGCTTAATTGACTGAAGATGTCCTCCATCGCGATCGGTCTTGAGCTTCTCGTTTCTCCTCGCTCCACGTCATTCCGATGCTCATCACTTCAGCCAACACGATGCGTCACTAGGTTAGACAGGGACGGCCACGCTTCCTTTTTCCTTGCGGATTCCAATCCACGGCCTGTTTGGAATGTGATCGGAATCTCTCCGGAGCGTATGACCAATCCATTTCCATTTACGATGCTTGATCTGGCTGTCGATCGGGCTAACTGCCGGCTAAGTTCCGCGGCAAGTTCTATAGTTTGTCTGATAGTGAGGACATGCTGGACTGCGAGGCTGGCTTCTACGCCGCAGTACTCACACCCCTGGTCCGTACCCAAAGGGTAAAAACGGGATCCTATTACTAAGACTCCGTGGTCCGTCTGTCTGTCACTAGGCTGTATCTCATGAACCGTGATAGCTAGACTGTTGAAATTTTCACAGATGATGTATTTCTGTTGCCGCAATAACAAAAAATACTAAAAACAGAATAAAATAAATATTTAAGTGGGGCTCCCATACAACAAACGTGTTTTTTTGCCGTTTTTTTGCGATTACGGTACGGAACCCTTCGTGCGCGAGTCCAACTCTCACTTGGCCGGTTTTTTTTGTCTTTGTTGTTTTTTAAGGATTCTGTTCCTCAAAAGGTAAAAAGAAAACCTTACAATATAATTTCATTGTCTGTCTGTTTGTCAAGAACTTTTTCCTCAGGAACGTGTGGTGGAACCAAGTTGAAATTAATATCATATACTCAGGTCTGCTTGGCTTTGAGCTGTGTTTATTTTTAAACAATTTATTTTAAAACAATTTACAATGTTTAAAAAAATCTTATAAGATACAGCCGAATATTGAGAAAAAGAGTTTACATGTCATCCGATTTATTATTAACTTACGGTAGAATAACCCAGTTACATATTCATTTTTATAATGTTATCTCTTAATATTTTCCTATTATTAAATAAATGATAAATACATTTTGTGTAGTTCCACAGGGCTATACGGCTGTACCAAATTTCGCACCCAACTGAAAAAAGGTCCGCATTAAAATTGTTGCAGAACTTGAGAGCAGTCAATCAAAAGGTAAATAAAGGACAACGCACATTGATACAGATTGCAAGTTATCTCTACAATGTAAAGTGCATACTACATATATTTCTACCTATATATAAAAACAATTAAAGTCCCATCTTTTATTTAGGGTTCCGTACCTGAAGGGTGCAAACGAGGGCTCCGTTTCCGCTCTATTGCTGTCACACACGTGTCTGTCCGTCTGTCTGACCATCGACTGTCACACAGGTTTTACAGCCAAACTGTTGGACCTACAGTCTTCATATTTTTACAGTATAAGCATCTTGTTGAACCAAAGCCACGCAAAAAGTCAAAAAATATTTTAAAATATTTTTAAGGGGGACAGGTAAAGGGGGCCGCGAAAAAAATATTATGACCTGCCCCATCAAACGGGGTACCGTTGCTTAGAGATCGTTGAGTATATAAATACTGAATTTTTTGTTTTTAAAAATATTGGAAAACAAAGTAATGAAAAGCCACTAAAATCAGTTTTTTATACAAAATTTTGTTTTGTAGAATTTTTTATTCACATTGACTTATGAACTTCAAATTTGGTGATAATGTTTATGATAACGTAGATTTTACTAACATATACCAATATATTGATAAATCACATTTTTTCTTTGCAATTCCCATTACTACCAACGTAATTTTGCGGTTTGGTACGGAACCCTGAATGTACGAAGTCCGACACGCACTTGGCCGGTTTTTGCATAACGTTGTGGATATAAAGGCAAATATTCCATGTACATTATTTGAAATACGCTTCGGCTCTGCGTCAAAGTGCTTTAACACTTTTTAATGTTAGTTTCAAAGTTAGTGCTTTAATACTTTTTAATGTTAGTTTCAAAGTTAGTGCTTTAACACTTTTTAATGTTAGTTTCAAAGTTTGTTTCTCGCCTTTAGGACACCTGCACTAGGCAATCTAATATCTATCTAACTACCCCGTTGGTTGTATTCTATCTCAAGCACGACTGAAGAGCGAGGGATCCTATGTCCATTGTAGGTCGACTGGATGAGATCGCGGAATGCGATGAGGACGCAAGTTGTGTTTTTATGTAAGGTTTCCTTAATGCATGTTTGTTTGCCTTGGTGTACTATAAAGTATATATAATTTAATAATTACAGACTCGTTTGGCTTTCCAGATTCGAGGGTTTATATTTGAATTACCTGGACCAGAGCAACCCACTCGGACCACGCCCCTGATTGACGACGATGACGACACGTTACATGATAAGAAAGATATCAGGTACCTCAAGGAATTGATTAAAAACCTCGGCTAGACAACTGGGTCTTTTATTTTTTGTATATAATTATATATATGTCATTGACCAAGTGATTAATATATGCACTATATCTATAATGCCCGGGTATAATGAATCTAGTCAAGTCAAATCGGGCAATGTAATGAATACTGATATATAATACTTATTTATACCTTTATATATATATATATATCGGAGGAAAGTATATGATTAATAATTAGGTACAAAGAAATATCGCTTGTAAACTTATTATTTCAGTTTTGTTTAATGGACAACATTTAGCCTCTGATTTAAATCTCAGTTCGATTTTATTCGATTGACAACACTTTATTTTTGTTATGTCAAAATACTTGATTTCGATGTTACGATTGGATGTTAAAAGCTGTGTGCTTTGCCGGTTGTGTTCTTGAACCAATGTAACGCGAGGAAAGTCTATGCTGACTCTCTAGAGTGGATTTCTCCCACCATATATTGGGTCGTGAAGTTAGAAATGAAATGAGCGGACGCGCGTTTCGGAGTTGAAAAGAGTGGTGAGAAAAAGGAGATATAAGAGTTTAGAAGTAGTCTAAAGTGGCGTGTATGAACTTGAACAAGTGTGTTTTTGTTGGGAGAAAGCGAAACGATTGGTGGCCGAATCCGCTGCTTTGCTAATGGACCAAGAACTATCTCTAAAACGGCATCAGTTACCTGCTTTTCGCATGCATTTTACCCACGATATCGTCCACAAGAACGAGGCTATATCGAAGATAGCCCTCTTATTGCCTATATATATATATATACAAGAATTACTCGTTTATATATAATAATCTGAATCTCGAAAACGGTTCCAACGTTTTTTATGAAATTTAGTATGCAGAGGCTTTCGGCATCTAGCTCGGTTTCATTGTTAGAAAACGTCGTTTTCACTATTTTCATCCGAGCAGAGCTCGGTCGCCCAAGTATAAACTTCTATATTTATCACATTATCTGGTCATTATGAATATTGCTACGTAACGGTTGGGCACACAAAAATAGGATCGACTTTGTTGCTTAAATAGTAATCGTACTCACCTATTATATATTAAAATCAATGTCAACATTAACATATCCTTTAATAAAACACATATTTTTATTACCCTGCCCAATAAGTGAAGGACATTATTCAGGAAGCCCGGTCAATTTAATTATTTCAATAGTTTTTATCATATTGCCTACTCATATTGGACGTTTTTCACATTCCTCGGGCATTACGAATAATGCCGTATTAATCACTTGGTCCATAACATATGCAAATCCTACACAGGTCAAATTAAAAAACTATTAAGCACCAATTTAAAAAAAAAACTTTTCAAAATTTTGTCACTCCATCAAAATACAACTTTTCTTCTAGACACAGGCTTTTCCTAGTTTGAAGTACTGTAGCGACATCTATGCCACCACTTACGAACTGTTGACCTGACTTGTTTTTTGTCCTAAATCGCGCAAGCAAGCGCGATTTGAACACATACAACGGTTCGACAGCAACAGTCGGTCAATCACCTGGACCAGACAAAACATCCGTCTGGTCATAGGATCCTCCTTTTTACCCGACTGCCGAAGGAGGGTAATGTGTTTATCAGTCTATATATGTATGTATGTTTGTTCCTATGTGGCGTACTAGAGTCCAAACGCGTGGGCCGATTTTGATGATTCTTACGTCAATCGATTCGTCTTAACCCTGCGAGTGTCACTGGCTACATTAAAATTAAAAAAAATTAATTAAAAAAATCAAAAAATCCGACTGCTTAAAAAGCAAACTAAAAAGACGTAAACAAGAAGAAAATCATGCTGTGCAGTCGGAGGATACATATTCGCGAGCTGGCGGACCAAAACCAGATGTATCCTCCGACTGCACAGCATGATTTTCTTCTTGTTTACGTCTTTTTAGTTTGCTTTTTAAGCAGTCGGATTTTTTGATTTTTTTAATTAATTTTTTTTATTTACAACTTTTTAGTTATTTTTTTTTAGAATTAGGTACATTTAAACATATAAGTGTTATATATTTTTGAAATTGCCTCTTAAAATCCTTTATTTTGATACCCCACACGATGGGTTTGGAAGAAAAAAAATTTTTTTTTCGCCTCAAAATGGCGCCCAAAATCCGCCATTTTTGTATTTTCCAATTTAAATGTAGCCAGTGACACTCGCAGGATTAAGACGAATCGATTGACGTAAGAATCATCAAAATCGGCCAACGCGTTTGGTCTCTAGAACGCCACATAGGAACAAACATACATACATACATACATACATACATATATACATACATACATACATACATACATACATACATACATACATACATAGACTGATAAACACATTACCCTCCTTCGGCAGTCGGGTAAAAATGGCGGCTTTTGGGTGCCATATTGTGGAGGCCCGATTTTTTTTTTCTTCCCATCGTATGGGGCATCAAAATAAAGGCTTTTAAGAGGTGATTACAAAAATATAAAACACTTATATGTTTAAATGTACCTAATTCTAAAAAAAAAATAACTTAAAAGTTATAAATAAAAAAAAATATTAAAAATATCAAAAAACCCCTGCCCAGCATGATTTTCTTCTTGTTTACGTCTTTTTAGTTCGCTTTTTAAGCAGTCGGGTTTTTCGATTTTTTTAATTCAACGGAGGGTTGTGGGACTTTACATCCTTTTCCGCATCTCTAAAGTGCAAGGTCTCATGTGTAATAGCCATGTCGATTTTACAAGCTTTTATTTAACTTGCTATGTATGTATGTGTGGTCGGATCAAATCTTGCAATTGAATTTTAAAGCAGTTATCCTCCACCGATTAAGAAATTTTACATACACATGGAGTTTGGATGTCAATGCATGGTTAGCTAAGTGACGTCATTCTAAAATCAATATGGCGGACGGACCAAGTGGCGGACTAGTTACTTTTTGTGCACGGCCATGATATGTGTACTAAATGAAAGGGTTTGCTGAGAAGAATAAGAAAAAAGCTTGTTTTAAAAAAATTGATTTTTAATGAATAATTTTATTTGTAGTAAACAACACTACCTAAGTATTAATATAAGTTTTAAATCGTCAATCCGCCTTGCGCAAGCGTGGTGATCAATGCTCGTGCCTTCTCTGTATGAGAAGAGCTTTTGTCCTGCTGTGGGACAGTAACAGATAAATACAAATAACCACGACAATTTGAAGACTTGTTCTTTCAATTCAATTTCTTTTACATCAACAGGGAACAAGAATCGGCGTTTACAGAGTAGTAAAATGCTCGACCATGTTTTGAATGAAAACTTTTATACAAAAAAATACAACCAAAATATAACTTAAATTTCGAAAGTCGGTGTTTCTCTTTTCCCTTCCGGACTGTAATGTTGAATTTGCTAAATGTTGAATTTGCAATCGTTACTTCGTTTTTTGACACCGCCTTCCGAAATAAAAGTTATTGTGCACTTTATAGTGTTTTTATTTGGAAGTCGGATGTATTTTTTTGTTAAAAAAGTTTTTATTTCTCAATTTTTTGTTGTTTTACATAAATGGATAAGTTCTATAGTAAGGTACCTATAATGCCAGGATAGATTACCCGAATAACATGAAACTTGAACAAAACCGATGGAATGAGCATGTACCAGAGTAAACTGTACACATCTGCGTACCCCTTTTTAGCTTACCGGCGTGATGTCATATTAAGAAATTGTGTAAACAATAAACAGACTTGCGATTGCAGCTATCCCGAGAGTTTTGTCGTCATTTATTGAAGAGTTCTGTTGTATATCTCCGAAGTTCTTCATCAGATCAAATGGGACCACATAAGAAGCACCAGCTTTCAAATAAAAAAGAATCATCAAAATCGGTTCATCTAGTAAAAAGTTCTGAGATAAAAAACATTTTAAAAAACACAGGCGAATTGAGAACCTCCTCGTTTTTAAAATCGTTTAAAAAAATATTATTATTATTCGATTTTTTTTTTAAGAGCAGTGGTGGCCCAGTGGTATCGGCCGCGACTTACAAGTTGTAGGTCGTGGGTTCGAGCCCAGGCAGGTGCTTTACTTTGTGTAAATTATTTCATCACCACTGCTCTCAAAACGGTGAAAGAAAACATCGTGAGGAAACCGGCATGTCCTAGAACCAAAAATTCGAAGACATGTGACATCCACCAACCCGCACTGGGCCCGCGTGGTGGATTACGGTCCATTCCCTCTCACAGAGAGGAGGCCTGTGTCCCAGCAGTGGGAACTTTAATAGGCTGATGATGTGTGATGTGATGTGATGTATTCGACCGTATTCGAATACAGAGCATTATCTTTTGCATTCTGTTTTGAAACTCTTGACGATGATCCATCCATTGCATAACGAGAGACTCCTCCGAGCCTCAGAAAGCAATTAAAGATGTGAGTTCACCATCAATGAAAAACTGTTCGAGCATTTTGCAAGTCTGTCTGCGTTGACCCTAATGGGATAGTCGAGAAATAAATCATGAAGTAGTAATGCACTCAAGTTATTTATTTAATTCATCTTTTTTACATCTATCATTACAGGATTCCTCACACAATGTGATAAATGCGCTTATCCTAATATCATCACAACATCACATCATCAGCCTATTAATGTTCCCACTGCTGGGACACAGGCCTCCTCTCTGTGAGAGGGAATGGGCCGTAATCCACCACGCGGGCCCAGTGCGGGTTGGTGGATGTCACATGTCTTCGAATTTTTGGTTCTAGGACATGCGGGTTTCCTCACGATGTTTTCCTTAACCGTTTTGAGAGCAGTGGTGATGGAATAATTTAAACAAAGTAAAGCGCCAGCCTGGGCTCGAACCCACGACCTACAACTTGTAAGTCGCGGCCGATACCGCTGGGCCACCACTGCTCATCTATCATCACTGCTCAGCTGGGTCATCCTAATATACTCTTACATAACTTACTTAATATCTATAAAATATTATTTGTTTTATTTAAAAAATAATCTTAATATTTTCTAACTATAACTAACTCGGAAGGATGTCTTTGCCAAGTTTGCCGCGCAATGGCACAATATAAGCTATATTGTCACAATTCAGATCAAATATCTTCCTCTCAATAAAATAATAACACATTTCACATGACTAAAATTAAAATAAATATAGAAATAAAACTAAAAATTTTGATATCTTATGTCGTTGAACGGGGAGGTTTTGTCGAAGAAACAGGTGATCAAAAGGAAAGTGAGGACAAACATCATAAGTGTAAACATGAGGAACATCACCAGAGGGTCTTCACAAGAGTTGTTGTAGTCATAAGTCGATAACAAACAGTGTGCTGTCCCGTCCGATGGTTTCCCATCTTTATATGGATTCTCGAAATGTATAATTTCAGCTCCATTTTCGTTGACGGACATGGTTAAAACCCTGGCCGAGTTCCATATTCTATGTACAACTATTTGAGCTTCAGTTATTCTTGGGGTTATCTCTTTCATTTTGTCAAAAAAGCGTCTGTAAAAGAAGGTTGTGTTAATTTTTTTTCTTTTTTTTTACACTGGCAAAAATTAACTTTTTCAGCCATGAATATTAGTAAAACCGATTTAGAACTTCTGTTAGCTAGTGTCTCGTAGCTAGAATGCCTTGTTTGTGGGACAGGTTACTCAATATATATAACTACTACTAAACTGATTGTGTGTGTGTTTCATCATAGACACGGTTTTGAAAATATTGGGTTTTTTATAATTTTTACAGTATCAATACTCATTATTTACAACATCAACTACTATATTCCGAGCGAGCGTCCAAAATGGCGGCTGACTGGCGAGTGGTGACTGAGTGAGCGAGGTGCAGTTTACACATGTACATTATAGTGGCAACGTCACCAGGCCGCCAGAGTATCCAGAAGCCACGTAGGGAGGTGTATCTCGTGGCCTAGCTTTCAACTTGGCTACGAACATTTTAATATTAACTGCTTGGATACGTAGCCGGCGACGTCGCCATGGCGTCTTTGAGGCAGAGCTCTTACGCTATTAAAAACTTAAAATCGGTAAATGAAATATTTACTGTAACACTCTATATAAAGGACGGCAGCATTGATATCATAATTTTTAATATTACCTGTAAAACACCGGTTTCCTAACATTGTGGTATCCTTTAATATGTTTGTATGCCTTCTCAATACTGCTCAAACCGGTCCAAATGTTATCCTCCACGTCGTATCCTTTTGTTTTAGTGTTGTGAAAACTAAATAAGAAGGCGTCTTGACCGTTGAGCGCGTTCTAAACAGAAAATATAAATTTAATTAATTGGCAACACTTGAAAGGTTTTCAACAGTTAAAGATCGTAGCTGACTTATACGACACCGCTCCCACCCGGAAAATAATTTTCTTTGAAATGAGAGCTTCAGGGCGTCCTCTGTAGACATACTTTACATTGACAACTCGCTGTAAGCGAGCTTACCGCCATCGTACCACTCAATAGTTGACGTCTCGCTTACTGCATGCTTACGACGGCCCGCGCGCTGTACGCTGACTGCTTGCTTGAAGCACGTTGCTAGCTTGTCAAAAAGGTAAGGCGAAAGCGGTCGGCGCGAGAACAGCTAGGTAGTTGACTGCTAGCTGTAAGCTTGGGGACAGCGGTTGGTGAGCACAAAAAATAACTATTCCGCCAACTTGGGCCGTCCGCCATTGTTTCATTTGATACCCATATCATATCATGGCAGAGCTGTCATGAAATCAAATGAAAGGATTTGCTCAGAAGAGTACGAAAAAAGCTTGTTATAAAAATATTTTTAATTAATAATTTAATATGAGTTTAAGTTAAAAATGTAACAAAAAAGAAACAGAAACAACCGACCAAGAAAGAAAAGAAATCGTCTGTCTGTCTGATAAAAACATAAGATTTTTTTTTTTTTTTTAAACTTTGCCCCTCTCCAGGAATTTCTTCCTGTATCGTGGGTGCGTTAACAAACATAGAAACTCACATACACAAACACCCAGAGCCGGAATAACTATCTGCAGGTCATTCAAATATTTGTTCCGTGCGGGAATCGAACCCGTGACACGCAGCGCAGCAGCCGATCGCTCAACCACTGCGCCAACCGTGCGCCCAAAATTTTCAACAAGCCTTTTTTTTTTTTTATATCTATTATAGGCTCGCGCTTGACCACTATCTCACCTGATGGTAAGCGAAGATGTGGTCTACGATGGAGCACGCTTGCCTAGTAGTAACCTATTCACTCTTGACTTAAAGACCCCTAGATTGTAGCTATCGGGAAACACAGACTCCGGCAGGGAATTCCACTCCTTAGCTGTACGCATAATAAAAGTATTCTCAAAACGTTTTCCTTTTATTGTATTGGACTCGAAAAATTCCTACTAAAAAGTTTCGCTAAATAAATAGTTTAACAAATTGGTTGGTTCGTATGTAGGGTAGGGTAGGGTAGTTAGGTTGGTAGGTAGGGTAGGTGGGTACGTAGGTAGTTAGGCTAGATGGGTAGGTATGGTAGGGTAGGTAGGGTTGGGTAGGGTAGGTAGGGTTGGGTAGGGTTGGGTAGGGTAGGGTAGGTATGTTGATAAGTAGAGCAGGTGGTAGTAGTAGTAGTAGTAGTAGCGACTCCCGTTTCCGCACTTAGACTTCCATTCAGTCTGTTGTGCGTGGGGGTGCTGGCTAACATAGGCTTCACGGAGCGACCTCACTGTTCCAAGGTTTTCTTCACGTTGAGATGCCACGGCCTCGCATTCCAGGATTATGTGGGCGGCTGATTCTTCGGCGTTAAAACAGCCCCTGCAAAGTGGGCTCTCTGTGGCGCCTATGTTGAAAATATTTGTTAAGAAGGGTGTGGTCCGTTATTGTCCCTATAATAATTTTTAGGTTATTCCTACTTACGCAGAGAAGTAGGGCAGGTGGGTAGGTAGGTATAGTCAGTTGATGGGAGCGAAGCCGTGGGGGACATTGACTTTGACTTTGACTATTATGACTTACTTAGACTGAGTGAAGTAAAAATGGCTTCAGCCTTAACATAAGCCTTAACTTGAAAAAATACTTAAGTCGCAAAAAAAGCGTAAAGGCTTATAAAGGCAGTAGTTCAGTACCTGGGCAACCGAGCTCTGCTTGGATGAAAATAGAGAAAACGACGTTTTCTAAAAAATTAACCTAGCTTGATCGATTTATCGGCTCTGGAATCCCCTGCAAACTAAACTTCATGAAAATCTTCGGAGCTGTTTCCAAGATTCAGATTGTATATATATTATACAAGAATTGCACGTTTAAAGGTATTTAGATAGATAGGCTTTTTAAAATGACGAGTCTTTTAAAGCCATTATTTGCATAGCTCTAAAAGAGGACAGATATAATTAAATTATTAATTACAGGGCTAAAGGCCTGTAGTCATTGGGAACACTTGATATCATTGACACGTGACATTTGGATAGCGTTTGATATCCATATCTTTTAAAAAACAAAAACTGTTTGCTATCGGCACGCTTCTGAAGATAGAACGTCACTTGTCTAGGGCCGTGTGCCATTTTTACGGCGTCGTGGAGTACGTACCTGCGCTTGTTCCCAGGCCATGTCCCTCAGGAGCCAAATGATCATACGCGTAGCATGCTGGATCAGATAATGTGCATTTTTCTCTTCGACGTTTGCGATAACTATCTTCGCCCTAACACTTGACAGTTCTTGTACCATCTGAAATTATGAGTATAATCAGTTACCTTATAAAAATCTTTCCTGCTTATACTATTAATATTAAAAGTGTGAAAGATTGTATGTTTGGGAATCAATCCTGCATCAACGGCTAAACGGATTTGGACGAAATGAGATCGAATAAAGTTGATTCGAATCGAGTCAAATCATTTATTTGCCGAATTTGGGTAAATACTCGTAGATGGTACATAAATGTTAAGGTTACATAAGAAATCATTACACCAGTAGTGGTAATTTTTTATCTTTCCTTGTAGGTTTTGGCAAGAAGATCTTTATCGCACGTTTTATTCCAGACACTTGGCGAATGAGATTTAGGCCAAAAAAGGTGTAAGACTGTAACCGTTTTGAAAATTTGGCCTCTTCTATTTGGATTGGATCATCTCAAACATTGTTGTCTAATAAGTCTATACCTCTCTCTTTACCCGACTGCCGAAGGAGGGTAATGTGTTTATCATACATAATATGTATCACATCACATCACATCATCAGCCTATTAATGTTCCCACTGCCGGGACACAGGCCTCCTCTCTGTGAGAGGGAATGGGCCGTAATCCACCACGCGGGCCCAGTGCGGGTTGGTAGATGTCACATGTCTTCGAATTTTTGGTTCTAGGACATGCCGGTTTCCTCAAGATGTTTTCCTTCACCGTTTTGAGAGCAGTGGTGATGAAATAATTTACACAAAGTAAAGCGCCTGCCTGGGCTCTAACCCACGACCTACAACTTGTAAGTCGCGGCCGATACCTCTGGGCCACTACTGCTCTCATAGTATGTATGATAAATACATATTATGTATGTTTGTTCCTATGCGACGTTCTATAGACCAAACGCGTTGGTCGATTTTGATGATTCTTTCGTCAATCGATTCGTCTTAACCTTGCGAATGCAAGCTACATAAAATTGGAAAATAGCAAAATGGCGGATTTTGGGCGCCATATCGTGGGCGCCCAATTTTGTTTTTCTTCCAACCCCATCGTGTGCGGTATCAAAATAAAGGGTTTAAAGAGGTGATTTCAAAAATAAATAGCATCTACATGTTTAAATATACCAAATACGAAAAAAAAACTAATTAAAAAGTTACAAACAAAAAAAGTTAATTCAAAAAATCAAAAAGGATACATCCAGATGTATCCTTTTTCGGTCAGTTAACTCGCGAATATGTTTCCTCCGACTGCACAGCATGATTTTTTTTTTGTATACATCTTCTTCTTAAGGAGTCGGGTTTTTTGATTTTTTTAATTTACTTTTTATTTTCTTTTTGCAATGGTCACAATAATGATACAATTCCGTTGACGTTAACAGATCGGAGACTGCAGCATCATCTACTGCATTATTGTCACTGCTAACTATGATTATTTTCCAAAGCAGCACCGCTAACTGCCGCGTTTGAAATGATGGATTGGAACAAAAATGTTAAAAGTGTACCTTGTTCATGTCACAATTGGCATCCTCGCACCGAATCACAGTATACACCAGTCCTTCTTCACCAAACAGAGCAGTCAGCTCATCTTCAAAATCTTTGCTATATTCTGAATCGTCAGTTACGATCGCTACTCTTTGCCAACCCACGGCTTGCATAAATTTTACAAATCCATACTTCAGCAAATGCCACGGTACTAGATTCATGGAATTCGGGAAAACAGCCTTATCTTCCGACAGTATATATGGTGCTTCATAGAATATGGTTGGGACTGAAAGCTCGGAGGGTAACTCAAATGGTTCAGGGGCTAAAATAGCTAGAAGACGATTCATATTCAAAGTTGGACTTGATTGTTTTTTATTAAAATAGTTACGGCAACAAGTATCTGATACTTGTATCAGTGTTAAGGGATATTTATTAACTTCTTTTACAGAATTGCCTCGGAAGCAAAGGAGTACAATCGTTGGGTCTGAGATCTCGTGATAGTAAGGTTCACAACTTCCTCTGTGCGATACAAAATAGTGTTTATTCATATAATCGTGTATATTTATAAAATCGTGTGTATTCATAGAATCGTGTGTATTCACAAAATCGAGTGTATTTATAAAATCAAGTGTATGCATAAAATCGCGTGAATTATTTATTAATATTAATTCCATTCCCTGTACAAAGTCGTAAATATGACCATTATTTATTTCATTCACTGATTTGCTAACAAGATTTGCGATTTCGTTACAGTCAAATTCTGGTTTAGTTTTGTTGGTTTTAGTACAATATACATCATTTGTTCTAGTTATATTGCCAGCGTATAAGAAATCTCCCAGTGGCTTGCCTTTATAATAATCTCGAACTGCAAATTTGATAACGTTTCTGCAAACAAAATACGGCATAATTAACAATAAGTTTTTGTGCTTGAGTTACAGGTACTCGAAACCCAGCTACAGCAAACGGTCGCATTTCCACCTGCAAGCGACTCGCATTCAAGTTTAATTACATTGCAGGGCAGGATCGAGCGATCATGTTACGTAGTGACTGGGTTGTGGAGGTCAGATAAGCAGTCGTTCCATGAAGAATACTGGTACTCTGCTGAACCTGGTTAGATAGTAGGAGCAATTACTAGAAAGAATTAACCGTAAAATCAGATTGAGTCCAGAAAAGAATGCCCAGCTTAGGAATAGCTGCGGAATATTTTCACATCTCAAAAATTGCACTGTCAGAAGACGAAAGTCATTGACCAGGGCGTGTTGCCAGTGATAACTTTTGAAATGTTTTTTTTGCCTTGTCTTTAAAATGATTATAGAACTTGCTTCTGCTATCAGGCAAGGCAACATTATACTGGGATAGTAGTCTATGTGGTATTCCAAACTATAATCTATCTCTGTGCCAAAATACATCTAAATCAGTTCAACAGTTTAAGCGTGAAAAGGTAACAGACAGACAGACAGAGTAACTTTCGCATCTATAATATTAGTATGGATGCGGCGGATTCAGGGATGCTAACGCGTGCCCGTGTTCCCGCCATAACCGGCACAGGAAGACACCGTGGAGTTTTAGTGGGTTGGAGTCCCACATAACTGCGCTATCTCTCCATGGTAGCGCAGTTAGCATGAGCATTTATCTAAGCAAAAAAAAAGTATGATATGTTTAGTATCGTAAGATAAGATAAATCAGTATCCCGATGTTGGACTACTCAATATTGGTACTCAAAAATTGGCCTAACCCATCTGAGATTTCGGTATAACGACATTTCGAGATAGGTAGATACCGTAATCGTATCTACATTTAGTTATTTGGAATAAGTTATTTAATAAGTATGTACACTTACTCAGGAAATGGTGGTTGTTCCGGCAAGCCGATGTTTATGTCATAATAAGCTTCGCAAAGCCTGACAAATTCGAAGTTAAATCTGTTTTGATAAGAGTTTGAAGACGTTTCTTCGGCGTACAAGAATATCTTAGGATTATGCCTTGATAGGTCTGAAAAAAATAAAAGTAAAATTTCAAAATTTAAAAAAAACCTCACCAAATTTGTATTTCATGCTACATAATTTATCTAGTACATAGTAGATCTATACGCTTCGATCGGCAATCTATTGAACACGTAATTATGACACGATATCTTGCGTAAACACCCCGATTCAATCAGTAAAAAACTTTTGAACGGCTGAACCGATTTTATTCAAACATAGCTAAGAACACTCTACAAAATCACTTTTTAAACAAAAAATCTAAATCAGTTCATTCGTTTAGGAGCTATGATACCACAGACAGACTCACAGCAAAACACGTCAAACTTATAACACCCCTCTTTTTCCGTCGGCGGTTAAAAAACACTAGTTAGTATCATCTACGTTTTTTAATAAACACATTACCCTCCTTCGGCAGTCGGGTAAAAAGGACATCCCTGGTGGATGAGACTTGAAAGGACAAGGGAAGTATGGCAAGATAGTAGGCTTGTACTCAGCAGTGCTTGGAACAAGTCTTCAAATGATGATGATGTTGAATTTATTTCTTGTGGTTTTGTATTAAGAGTTTCCCACTGAGAGGAGGCCTGTGTCCCAGCAGTGGGAACGTTAAACGCTGATTATGCTATTATACTTATGTAAGTATATCAAGAGTTGCGAAAGCAGATCCTCTAAAACTTGAGTTGGTCCAAAATGTGATGCACGATTTGACATTAATAGAAAATAGTACAACAATAATCTCTACTATAATCCTTGTTTGGTAACCTAAAAATTGGTTTATTCCTTGTTAGGACAATCGAATTACTTCTATACCTTAAACAGTAAAATAAAGTGTTAATTTCTGACACCGAGTTAATGGATTTTGATTAGGATTTTACTATAGTTAGCAGAATTTATTCCAGGAGGGTTATGTTTAACTAATGTTAAACAACTGTGCTGACGCGCTGGTCGGCATCTGTTCAAAGGTGAGATACTATACTCTGGGCATAACCGATAAGTGCGAGTAAGACTTGGAGAGTCTGTCGCCTCTACAGATACATTCCCGTAGAGGATCAGTGCTCGGTAGGTGGTAGGGCCGGTGGACAGGACAATCTGAGTCATCCGCCTTTCAACATGGAAGCCGGAACAGTGGCTATAATAATAAAGAGGAGGCCTGTGTCTAGTTGAGGGCGTATTTCGTCTATGTTGCCCATAAAGGATTCCAGGGTCATTGTTGGCAGTTCTACGTAGAAATCCCTTTCAAAGTTTCGCACCGATTCACCTCTGCATATCTATCTATCCCTCCATTTTTACTAAACACCACAATAAACATTGATTTTCCTCATTCCAGCCGGCAGACTGCCTGGTGAGCGACGTGATGACCCTCAGCCTGACCGGCGAGCACGGCCTACTGTGACAGGCCCGAGTCACATATTTTTATCACAGTTTGGGAACAAAAACCGTGATAAAATGCGTGACTCAAGCCTATCACAGTGTCCGTGCTCGCCGGTCTGGAGACTGTTTAATTAAAGTTAAACATAACCCTCCTGGAATAAATTCTCCTAACTATAGTAAAATACTTATGTTTAACGTACATTTATAGAAAATAAATTATATCCTTATTAATCAAGGTTTAAAAACATTGCGAATCAGAGGCGGGGCACTACACTTTCATTACAAAACATCCAAAATAATTACCGTATGTACACTCATCTGATACACATAGATGCAAAATTGTCAGTTTTATACACAAGAATAATATTAAAATCATTTTGTTTCACTAAATGTTCATCACAATGATTTATAAATACAACTGTTTCCTTTGGTTATGTTCTAGGTACTGTTTAAGGACAAAACGGTTTTAATGTTGGAACAAACAATACCAAAATAATGTTATAGTTATATTGTATTTTTCCTCAAGCCAATAGGGTAATAAACAGGGAATAATTGGTTATTACGGCTATGATTTTTGGTCAGAAGATACCTAATATAATAATGTTTATTTGTATTTATATTGGAACTCACATCTACCAGCGACTTCATCCGTGTGAAAGTTTTAAACTATCCCAGGGAACATAATTTCGAGATAAAAAGTAAATCGTGTCCTGGACATGGTCTACCCTTGCGACATTTTTCATCTAAATTCGTCCATCCGTTAGGCCTGAAAAGGTAACAAACAGACAGACAGAGTAACTTTCGCATTTATAATATGGGGACTATATTTCTTGTCACCAAAATTTATATTTGTCATCAAGTTGTATCACCTAATAAATAGATCTATCGCCACGAAATATTTTCGTTCTCAGATAAACAAAAAGTGTTCCCAGGTATGAATTATCAAATTAATGTTAATATATATGTTAAATAAGAGATGGATTACCAATAAAATGTTAGTGCATTAGATGAATATAAACTTCGTTCTTATAATAATAGTTTTATTACTTAAATATGAGGTTTGTGCTCAGAATGGTAGATTTGTCACCAAATGTCCAAGAGCAAGCGAAGCGAGCTCGGGAGCTTAGGGCACCCCAACACGGACAGGTTAGGTTCGAAGGAGATGACGGGAGCTGAAGTGAGCGAGCAAAACGAGCGAACTCCGCTCCCGTCATCTCCTTCGTGTTAGGTTACTTTAGACCCTGCATACAGAAATAGGAGCAGCGGGGCTCCGTCGACGAGGACAAACCTATTATAATACATACAAAAACATTTATGTGGTACTAGACCCTATATCGCCATGATTTTAGGTGATTTATTGTGGAATTGATTTTATATTGTTTGGTGACTACATTTTGGTGACAAATCTACTATTTTGCGGGCGAACCCTATTATTTAAGAAACACAAAACGAATTAAATTGGCGATAGCTTAAATTACACCCTTTATAATATTAGGTATTGTTTTAAAGTAAAGTTTTCTTGCGTGATAGAATGAAATGAGGATATCCGCAGGAGAAACAAGGTCACCGACGACATAGCCCGAAGAATTGCCAAACTGAAGTGGCAGGGGGCAGGGCACATTGCTCTTAGAACGGTTAGTTGATGGGGCCGAAAAGTTCTGGAGTGGCTACCGCGAACCGAAAGACGCAACGTTGGAAGTTCTCCCTCTAGGTGGAACGATGATCTGGTGAAGAGCGCGGGAAACTGGTGGACGCACAGGACCGATCAGTGTGGTGACGCTTGGGGGCGGCCTATGTCCAGCAGTGGACGTCTTTCGGTTGAAATAATGATGACAAAAAAGTAAATATTATTAAATGTCAACAGGACCGGTCAATGTGATGACACTGGAAGAGGTCTATGTTCAGCAGTGGACGTCTTATGGCGATAATGATGTTGAAAATCACATCACATCATCAGCCTATTAATGTTCCCACTGCTGGGCCTCCTCTCTGTGAGAGGGAATGGGCCGTTATCCACCACGCGGGCCCAATGCGGGTTGGTGGATGTCACCTGTCTTAAAATTTTTGGTTCTAGGACATGCAGGTTTCCTTACGATGTTTTCCTTCACCGTTTTGAGAGCAGTGGTGATGAAATAATTTACACAAAGTGAAGCGCCTGCCTGGGCTCGAACCCACGACCTAGGACTTGTGAGTCGCGGCCAATACCACAGGGCTCTGTTGATGATCGTGAAATATTATTTTAGGAATTACCAGTCTCTGCCCGCTGCTTTGCCCTCATACAAAATGTTTTATTATCCCAAGGAAAAACACTCCCGGGATAAAAAGAATCCTTTGGATAATTCAGGACATGGCCTACCCTTGTGCCACGTTTCACCTAAATTCGTTCAGTCGTTACGACGTGATAAATTAACAAACAAAATACAAATACTTATTGGATGGATTTTGTGTACGTTGAAACTTTGTTAGTTTAGTAACTGAGTCAAAATCAAAATCAATTTCTTTTATTTTACACGCTGCATAGTTGTTCCCCGCGGCTTCGCTCCCGTGGGCAAATGAAAAATAATGTGTAAAAAATTCTTTTACCAATAGAAAGCTACATTATTCCTATTACAATATAAACAAAAGAAAATGAAACGAGAAAAAGTTAACAAATGTTAAATGTCCACACAGAAATCTAGAAGGCCTACAATGTTCACACATTCACAAAACAATTGGTAAAAGAATCTATACATAGACAAAAATAAATATAACAAGACTAAATTGGCACAGACGACAAATTAGTCGCAGTTAACACACAGACAGACAGACATATAGAGTGAGGTTCTTTTTGCATTTATAATATTACTATTACACTAGAGTAGAGCTGTAGTAGTAGTAAGTACCGGTATAGTTTCTAGTTTAAAACTTAATAGTTATTAGTTATTTATTTACAGAATAGCAACTATTATTATAGGAATTATGTTGTACCCGAAAGGGTAAGTAAATTATGCTGGGTTTATTATGAGAAGGAACTTAAGCAAAATCTGTACGTGTAGTATGGAGCCTAGTGGACACTTGAATAGTTGTCCGTATTTATGCAAACATGAACCACCCAGCAAAAACGCAAATTTGAGATATCACACGATTTATAAAAACATGTGCAGCTCTGATGGATGAAGAAAAATTAATATTTATTTTATTTAGATTCATTGATAAATTACTTATTGAAGTAATTGTAAATAAATTTTCTCTGAATAATCTTAAACTTTCTAGATAATTAAGAAAATGTGCATGTAGTTCCTTTTAACGTTTCCTAATTGATAGGTTTTCTAATACACAAAAAAGAACCACAACCCAGGGATTTACTTATATAAATGAAACTATGTATTTATAAAGCTTTAATTCACAAACAATATAAAGTAATTCATATAGAGAGCGTTTATTCGACCTTATCATCAAATTGGATTTCGAAGTCCACCGTGTCTAGTCCATCTAGGTCGTCTTCTATTGCATCATCACTAATGTAACCATGATAAAAACTCTGTGGATCTTGTGGAACGAGATGTAATATGGACTGAATATTGGCTAGTTTCGCTGGTGATACTGGCTTCCCTGGCTAACAGCCACAGGGAAACTAAATGTTCCGTCAAGATTTGGTCGACGGTGTATCACGCTTGCTTTACAGAAAGACCTCGAGGTTGTAGCTAACGGGACACAGACTTTGGCAGGTAGTTCCACTCTTTAGCTGTACGCATAATGATGTCCACCATGCACCGATGGCGCATCGCCGTACGTCTTGTAGTCCGATGATGAAACGGGCTTGGGGTATTAGATCATGCAATTTCATCGCACACTCTCCAAATAGCAACCGATAAAAAACCGACAAGCCGGCAACTCGGCGACGATGTTCAAGGCTCTGGGCTTTGACTGAGACTTTGGCTATTTTTAGCGGAGTAAAAGACGCGCCTGTGTTTTAGCGGCATTGAACTTGACCAGTACGTGTACGTGTACCATGTACTTGTTAATAAATAAATAAATAGATTGGTATCTCCATACTCGGAGACCATGGTCTCACGGAGAGACCGGACCTAGTAGCCCGTGCGTTGGACAAGTATCTTTTAGCAACAGTGCTGTCATCTGCATACCCAATGGTGCCGAGTTTTAGCAGCTCATTTATGTGCAGCAAGAATAATATCACTGAGAGTACCGACCCTTGAGGGACACCGGCATTAATATCCAATTGGTTCGTCGAGCAGTCATCTATAACTACTCAAATGGACTGTTCCTTCCGAAAGTCTGCAGTTCAATCACACAGACCACCGCGCAGACCGAATGAAGGAAGCTTACTAATAAGGCTTTCGTGCCAGACCCTATCAAAAGCCTTCGAGATGTCGAGGCCTTGAGGGAGACGGCAAGCGCTTCCCCATGCGTCTCGATGGCTTCACTCCATGTGTGTAGGGCATACGCTAGAAGATCCCCAGTTGACCGATTTTGGCGGAAGCCGTATCGGCGGCCACTAAGGATGTCGTTAGCTTTTAGGTATGCCAGGAGCTTACTATTACGCACGCGTTACGCGTATCGACGTTACAGAGATGGGTCTGTAGTTGGTCGGGTCAGCTCGACTGCCCTTCTTGGGCACGGGCTCGCATAACCATACCACATAAACCTGGTTCCATTTGTTGTATTAAAAATAATCGTTATTAATAGACATATATCTATATAATGATATAATGTATAATGATACCAAGTATGTGCGGATCTGTTTTGTATAAAATGAAATGATAGTAATATCGTTTATTTGTTTGAACAAAAGAGTCCCGTGGTGCTGTGGTTCGGTTTTAATCATCATCATCATATCAGCCGAAAGACGTCCACTGCTGGACATAGGCCTCCCCCAAGCATTGCCACATTGACCGGTCCCGTGCGTCCCGCATCCAGCGGACCCCGCAACTTGCACCAGGTCATCGGTCCACCTGGTGGGTGGCCTTCCAACGCAACGTCTTCCAGTTCGCCGTCGCCACTTCAGAACTTTTCTGTCCCATCGGCCATCCGTTCTGCGAGCAATGTGCCCTGCCCACTGACACTTAAGTTTGGCAATTCTTCGGGCAATGTCGGTAACCCTGGTTCTCTTACGGATCTCTACATTTCTGATTCGATCACGCAAGAACACTCCGAGCATGGCCCTCTCCATTTCCCTTTGGGTGACTGTAAGCTTTCTGATGAGACCCATTGTGAGCGACCACGTCTCAGAGCCATATGTCATCACTGGCAACACACACTGGTCATAGACTTTCGTCTTGAGACACTGTGGTAAGTTGGACGAGATGATACCGCGCAACTCGTTTTGGTTTTGTTTCATTATATAACGCTTGTTGTTGCTGTTGGTTCTGTTCTGCTTTTAGTATACATTGTGTTCAAGGGAAAAATCATGTGGTTCTTTTTTGTATAAGAATTTACAGCACTTTTAAATTAGTTTCTTCAAAAAAAGTAAAGAAGAAATTTATCGTGTGGTTCCATTTTGCATAAATACGGACAGTTGGTCATTAGTGTTTCACAAATGCCGTGCTTTTGCTTAAGGATTCATCATTCTGATGTCCAAATTTTCTTTTCTTCAATACATCTTTATTATCATCTTAGTTGTCGCTGATCGCTCCCTTCCTAGCCATACTTTTCTTCATATTTTACATAATTAATCCATCTTTGGTTCGGTCTTCCCTTCCTCTTATAGATGTGATCGAATTATTGCAGACACCGTAAGTTTTTAATTAAGCTTGCGAGATTATACATTCTCGATAAATTTTGAACAGATAATTTCAAATACAATAAATTTTCTCCAAATTCAATAATAAAGTATACCGGTGGCTTATTGAGAAGAACGAGTTTAAATATTACGCGATTTATTATTAACATTTGTCCTCGGGGCTCCGTAACATATATGACCAGATGTTTGTTACTCCTGTCCTAGTTATTATGGTTCAGTTCCTTTCTCTATCAATTTATTATTAACTTACTGTGTTTTCAATAATCCGGCCACATAGACATTCATAATTTACTAAACTTTCCTCATGGCATTGTCCTCATTCCTTTGCATTACATATAGATTCACGTACGAAATAAAACAGTAATAAATTGGATACATCTTTATTTAAAATATCGTTGTCCAAGAAAATAAAAGCCAAGTCCATTGTGGAGTATCAACGTATATTTACATATTATGTATAAACTTTATTATATAAAAGTTGTCATCTATTCTGCATAGTTTGCATTGAGGATGTTCTATATTATATAATACGTGTATAGATAGCAGAAAGGTTATTTTTTTTGTGTATATTATACCGATATATATGTATTGCATACGATATTAGAATTTGAAAACTATAAGTAGTTGTTTAGATTTCAGCGGCAGTTCTGAGCGGCTCTAGCCAGAGCCTTCTTGGCTGAAGCAGCGGCGGATTGTGGGTTGCCAGAAGCGACGGCTGACACGAACTGAAAAATAAAATTCAACATGAAACATTTGAATGAAAGGCAACTAACGCCGGAGAACGCGCGGGAGGGGACGCCCTAGAAGGACCTTATGGGTGAAGTTCTTCAGAAAGGCAGTACTCATAACTGGCGTACGTGTATGACTGCATGTATGTAAGTAAAATAAGCAAAAGAAGTCTCTTAGCAGGTGGCGTTATACAGTTTCTGTCTACCACCATGGGAAAAAGGCGTGACGTTATGTATGTATGAAACATATTTCACAAAGAAATGGCTATACGTGACAGCGCCATTATGATTCATTTGTGAAAAATGGATAGTGATTTTCATCCTGTATAGCTCCGTCTATCTCTCATAGTGGTACTATGATAGTTCTGACACGTCAGAGTAAGACCCCTGTGTACCTTGTGTTCAGGGCATATTATAGGCTGGCTATGCTTAAGATAACAAATATATGTCTTTCTAAGAACTTTCTGGTTAGTATAGTGAAGGTAAATGCGATTGCAAGAGAGAGAGTTTTGTTAATTCTAGATGGCAAAAATCATATTGGGATGTTCTGTTAAGGGATTCTTAGTAGCAGCTCGGATGTGTATCCGGCTTGTGGAATGTTCTTGCATCGGCCTGGATTTGTGGCAATAACTGGACGAATGGTAGCTCTGACAATCTTTTCGGGGAACAAAGCTATCCCTTACTTACACACTTACAGCCTAGTTATTTTCTGACTCCTCTATTTTAAAGGTCTTACTTTGGCAATAGTCTTTTTGTTTAATTGTGCGTTCGAAGACATATCAATAACATTCCACCTTCTTGCACTTGCCAAACTTGGTCACTACTAGTTTATCTTGTTCCATTAAAAACGATAGGTATATGCAGTATTGTCTCTCAATTTTAAATCCATCCACAGGTTGATTAAAAAATATCTCTTTAAGCAATAAGATCGCCCTTTGTGTCACCCTATGAAATGCATCTTTAATATGCCTTTCGTGTATGTATTGAAGAGTTTTCTAGCTCCACATGTATCTTTCTACATATATACTTACGTTTGCGACTTCAGGAAGGACTTCTACGAAGACGCCATTGACTGGTGCCAGAGAAGCTGCTGTGATGAAAGCTCCTGCGTTATTGCTGCGAGTGCTGAGAGCGGTGTACAGACGCTTGGCTGCGCAGTATTGGTCGTTGACAAGTCTGAAAGCATACAACACGATATAATGTAGAACAGCATTACAGGGTCAAAATAAAAGGCACTTTCTTTGTAAAAACAGAAAAATTTAATGTTTCAAATGTAAACCAAGAGCTAAGCTAGGTCATTTTAGCTAAGCTGTCAAAACTGGAGTACGTTTTCCTACTTTTATACTAACACAGCTTAACTTTACAGAGTTTGAGGTCTGCACTGAAGTACTTATGAAACAAAAATGTTTGCGACTTATGAAACAAACACTTTAGCTATTCTTATGCGAGCTAAGCTGAATTATTTAGCTCAGTTCTTGGTCTGTTTAGGAACGCAATTATTTATACAATGTGTTCGGATTTGTAGTAATAAAACTTATAGGCCGTAAAATATACTTAATGTTTCCTTATATTTTTTTAATGAATATCCTAAATTTCTGCAAAAATTATAAGGCATTCATGTAGGGGTTCTTTTTAGGCAATAGTAAAATTTCGCCTTTGTGAGCTGTGATTCTTTTGTCAATGTGTGGTCACTTAAAGACTAACAAAAAACCCATTAAAAAAAACATTTGAGTGCTAGATAATATTTTTTTAAATTGTCTATGCTACGGCGTAAAAATAGCATTATATGCACGCCTCTGTGAGACTTAGGTCCAAAGTTATGTTTGTTAGACTATGTGGATATCGTAATAAGTAAGTCAAGTGTTAAAATTGCTCTATCTTTGAGGGTGTGGTGATTACACCCCTTATGTGGGGTATTTTTATCGATAAAATTAATTGTATTTCAATTAATACAATTTTAATCCGGACACATTGTATATAACTTGGTGGATATCCATATACAGCATCAGTGTGTCAATCAGATGTCAGTGTTATCAATCTGCCTTGCCTTTCCCAACGATCTTGGGGTCAGCTTCCAGTCTAACTGAATGCAACTGAACACCATTATTTAACATGGAGAAACTGCATATCAGATCTCGAAGTAATTGGGTATCACGATATATCTTGGCAAGACTGACGTCAGATTTCAAGTTTCTGACTACCCGTAAAGATTGTCAAAGATATACCTGCCAAGACCAGATTTTACGAAGATTTTACGTGCTTTCTGAGGCTCGGAGGATTCTCGGATGTAATGAATGGTCACCCATACAAGGCCCAGCCTTGGCAAGCGTTGCTTAACTTCGATCGACAGTGTTATATTTAATGTTAACTTACCCAGCTGAAGCCGGAGAGGCGTTGGCTTGGATTGCGTCCCAAGCTGCTTCGAATGCGTAGGTCCTGCCACCACCGTTGCAGTTACCACGGGGTCCGGTCTGGGAAAAGAGTTTAATCGATCAATAAATGCGGCCATAAAACATAGATATACCATCTTCTTATCTGGTTCTTGAAAAAAAAATAGAAGTTTTATTGTTGTACATGCATAGATCACAAACACAAGATGCACAAGAAGTATGACATCATTTGAACGGAAAAGTGTATTCCAATGTTTAGAGGTGCTGGAAGAGCTTCAAGAGTTACCGAAAATATGTTTTCTTACCATGACTTAAACATGATTGACCAAACCTTACTTAGTTTGACCCAAAATGGAAAAGTTACTTCTATATTAAAATAACACAACATTCTCTACGTATATCTGTAACATCAGTTCCTTAGAAATCAAATCATGATTCGCATTTCCCCAAAAAGTTTTCTACACAAGCAATATTTCGGATCAAAGGAATTCCATCTACCTCAATTAATCAAACATCGGAACGCGAGAGAAAAATCATTCATATCAATAAACAATTCTCGAAGTGGTCGCAATTGTTTAGATGGGAGACAGGTAGTATGGCTGGCGTGGTGATGGATGGCCCATGCATGACCCACGTATGATTAATGGTGGACATTTGATTACGTATGCATTGCGTTCGCTAGTCATCAGCGGAACGGTTGTTTGCGTAAAATTATTTGATACGGTATCAGTTACTATAGTTGATGGTTGAGCTAATACTAAGGCTATGTTTAGTTTCATGATTATTCCGACTAAATATGTACTTTTCTTTAAATTAAATGTTGGGGATAAATATAGAATGGGACTGTAAATTCGTATTGATGTCAAAGAATGATTAGAAGAATTTTCTTTAGGTTCGAAAGGCGTACTAAATAGATAGCAAATTAAAAAAAAATGGCGGATTGTAAACAATTGTGTGGAAAGTATGAATGTGGGTGAGAACTAGAGTAAGACTGTAGAAAATATAGACTGCTTAAGTGAAAGATCATTTAGCTAGAAGGGAAAAGACATGTTTCGTAAAGAGTAAGGCAAGACCAAAAAAACTATAGATGGACTATGTAAAAGATGATACGGGAAGAAACGGGTGGCTACTGAGATAAAGACAAGATCTGTGTAGAAGAAAACATGTTTCCCAAAGAGTAGGGAAAGACCAAAAAACTATAGATAGAATATTTGAAAAATAATATGGCTAGCATGTGACTTCTGGGATGATGACAAGATGTGTGGTAGAAGAAGAAATGTTTCGTAAAGAGTAGGGAAAGACCAAAAAGCTTTAGATGGACTATGTGAATGATGATTATATTTCTAGAATGAGGGTGCTAAGATAAATACAACATTTGTGGTAAAAGAATACATGTTTCGTAAAGATTAGGGAAATACCAAAAATCTATAGATAGACTATGTGAATAATAACTAGAAGGTTACTACTGGGATGATGACATGTGTCAAAGGTCGACTGGTAGAAAATGCCTAAGGCAGTCCGCCTTTGTACCTTTGTGTGCATGAAGTATATAAATAAATAAATAAATGTGTGGTAGAAAAAGACATGTTTCGTAAATAGTAGGGACCAAAATAACTATATATGGTCTAAGTGAAAATGATGTGGATATATATGGAGTAATAGAGATATTATGTGAGAGGAAGATAAATGTTTCACTGACACGAAATATGTATATTAATGTAAAGAAAAGGATTATGCTGGATGATATATATTATGTTTATTTATTGGCATTTATTGCCATATATTTTGTTTTGTTTATATGCGGATAATGTTGACTGTACTACTATTAATATACTTGTTTGTTATGTTAAAACTGTGCATTTGTTGTTGCTGGTTGCTTCAAAACAAAAAAATATGGAATTGTCCAAATCGGTTAATGAATGACGGGGTTCTGAGGTAACAAACATAAAAAAAGTACAACCGAATTCAGACCCGCCTCCTATTTTGGAAGTCGGTTAATAAAACTTACAGCGAAACGGAGTGCGTTGGGGTTGGTTGCCAGTGTGACGATGGTGTCGATGCTTGCTGAGATGCTCTGGATGAAGTTGATCACGGCTGAGCGGACGCCAGCTCTGTTGCCCGAGCGAGTTGCTCGCACGACTACATCGATCACCTAAGTAGAGAAGAAAGGGACATTAGCCAGGTACACAATAACACCCTACTGCAAAAAATCGCGCTCTGAAAATTTTCTTCAAGGATAGCCGTGGTAGTATGCCACCTAGCCATAAAGATTGCTAACTATCTACTGTTGTAATGTATTGTTGTTTAAACAACCCGCAGGTGGCACATAACCACGGCTATCCTTCTTTTGGCTTCGCTGTAGTTGGGTTATAATAGGCAACGAGCACATTACTCTGTAATATCGACGAATCTGTTCAAACCTTGAGTATTGATTGGCTGACATTGCGTCAGAAGACGTGACGACACGACTTAACACAGTATTGAAAACCCGGCTTTAGTGATACGTAATCATAAGTCATCATCACTGTTGAGATACAGGTCACCTACCCGTGTGAGGAAGTTGGCCACTGGAAAAATGATAAAAAATCGAAAATCGCAATAAAAAAATTACTGTTCCATGTTTTGTGTTCAGAGATCGAAATATAAATACGGAGCAACAGATTTAATTTGTGACCATGGTAAAAGTTAATCATAACTACGAATTAAATGACTTTTTTCATGTCAAATATAACAAAAGTAAAACAACCCCCTTTCCAATACAAACATGATTCCGTTGCGAAAAAGAGATAATGCTGTTTGTCCTGTATAGTCCTGTCCGTCTCTCTCAGACCGGAATAATGATGATTTTAAGACACCGTAGTAGGATATACGAAACTTGTACTTCTCGGTCAAAATAACTGTGCAATTGGCGCTATCATGTCACTCTGATATTCGACTCTCACTATTAACGCATGAGGCAACACGAAGCGGGTTGTCGGGAGTGGGTCACATACGGGCGAAGCGCACAGTTGTTTTGACCGTGTTGTACTTCTTCGGTCTACTCACTTCAGCTGCTGCGCAAGCGTCTCCTGGGGTGCCAGGTCCAAGGGATCCAAGGATAGCGATAGACTGAGCAACGGCTAAAGCCTGGCTCTGCTTGTCTCCAAGGTTGGCCAGGTCATTGACGACCTGCTGGGCTGTCAGAATGTAAGGGACTGTGTCTCCACCATCGTAGATTTCTGAGGCTTGGTCGGTCCAGAAACTAAAATCACAGAAGAAGAAGTTGAAAAAGGAACCAAAAATCTTTGGTTCAAAGACTGAGAATTAGCCGTTTTATCGATAAATAAAATAAGACAGTCCGATATGTAGTTCCAAAAGTTCTTTGGTTCAATACGTTTATAATTTTTCCTTCAGATATTTAAACATTTGCTGCAACTATTTCTGATTGTCTGTCTATAGCTACATAATAATTATTTAGTCCGTCAGTTAGATAACCTAAAAATATTGGATACGTATTTTTTTTTGCCACGTAAACCAAAAAGTACGACGATACAGCGCGTTGAAATATCTTGTGACGTCACGGTGTGCTATACTTTTACTGACAAAGTGACGTCCGAAGCCCCGAGTCCTGAACTTTGATGCGCTTTATCTTTGTATTTTTTATTAATTTGATAAAATACGGGTCCAATGTTATTTGATAATCTCATTGACGGACTAAATAGATTTATCATTTTTCTACCCAAATTACACAAAGTAAACGCCTGATATAATGATAATATTGTACTCACGCATTGATAATCCTGCCATTGTTCCTTGGTGCTACCGCTTCGTCAAGGGGTATTTGATTTAAACGGACGCCAGGGGCAGCCAAAGCGCTCTACGGATAAAAAGAAAACAAACCTTTATATTAAATAATCTAGATAAATTATTATATAAGTAAAAATTTTAAATTTCCTAAAACCACGACAATTTTTTTTTATTCTTACTTTTACATAATTTATTTAGTAGTAGACACGCTTCGATCAACAATCTATCGAACACGTAATTATGACACGATATTTTGCGAAAAAGTCTTGATTCAGGCAGTAAAACGCCCATAACTTTTGAGCGGCTGAACCGATTTTCACCAAGCATAACTAAGAACACTCCCAATACCACCTCGATGTCACCGTTCAAATAAAAAAATCGAAATCAAAATCGGTTCATCCATTTAGGAGCTATGATGCCACATACAGATACACACATACACTTTAAACTTATAACACCCCTCTTTTTCCGTCGGGGATTAAAAAGTTAGTTTTCAAACAAGGTTTTATATTAAAAATTGCATTGCCACAAGAAAGCAACGTGTGTGTCAAATTTCAACTCAATCGGACACTGGGAGGTGGATTAAATTTAACTTACTAGATTTGATTACAGACACTGGGACAGGCCAAAGTAAATAAAATCTTGAAAATTTTTTAATAATCGATTAGTGACATCGAAAAATCAGTTGATTGCATAGTTCCCAGAAACACCAAATTATTCAAATACAATCATATTCCAACTAAGTAGTTGTCATACAATTCCCAGCACATTATTATAATCTGGACTGATCCATAATTTATAATACTCGATTTCAATATATCATGCTCTGTGGTGCTTTGGATGGAACCCTGTCGGAGCCACGCATTCTATACATTTATTCATGGAATACTGGGGTGGCCATAAAATACACTTTAATCCTAGAATACAAAGACTAACATATAATTATTTCAGGGATTTTCAATATGTTATTGATGTCTCATAAAACTAGGAAAATCCTGGTATCTACAGGGTATTTCGGAGTAATACATTAACACAAAAGGCCTATATAATGCACTAATCTGTGATAGCTTAATTCAACATTACATTTATGATTATTATCTTGAAATAGTAGTTATAAAGTTGTGCTTTTTGTTCAATACATCACATCATACATCACATCATCAGCCTATTAATGTTCCCACTGCTGGGACACAGGCCTCCTCTCTGTGAGAGGGAATGGGCCGTTACCCACCACGCGGGCCCAATGCGGGTTGGTGGATATCACATATCTTCGAATTGTTGGTTAGGACATGCCGGTTTCCTCACGATGTTTTCCTTCACCGTTTTGGGAGCAGTGGTGATGAAATAATTTACACAAAGTAAAGCGCCTGCCTGGGCTCGAACCCACGACCTACAACTTGTAAGTCGCGGCCGATACCACTGGGCCACCACTGCTCAATAATTATTATCAAATTAGCTTCTGACAGCTTCTTCGGCCGCGTGAAAAATGTTTTATCATCTCAAGGCAACATTATACCTGGATATATAGCCTATGTGCTATTCCAGACGAAGAAATTTCATCCAGATCCGTTCAACCGTTCTGGCGTGATTGAGTAACACACATACATCTACACACAACCATCCAAACTTTCACATTTATAATACACTCGCGAGCAATGAAAAAGTTCCAGTGACATAGCACCAAATTACTCCTAAACGGGCAAGGCTAGTTTAATGACGCCGTCTGCAATATTGAAGTACATTTAACAGCGCATCAGAATATTACCAACTAAAAACATAAATATTGTGTTCAAATTTTAAATTAAATGTGAAAAATTTAAATTAAGGTGTTTGTCGGTATTTTGTGGGTGGAACTTTTTCATTGCTCGGCAGTTTATTAGTAAGATAATTTAAAATTTTCATTACACTTATGGACAATGGAACGCAAACACAGTGCTTCAGAAAAAAGACGATTGTTTAAACGTATCCTGGAGCACGCACAATACTTGGTGTTTCTTTTTAAATCCGTCTCTTCTCAGGTGTGTAAATGTATTGAGAATTTGACTGAAGGCGTTTTAGAGCATGGTTTATGCAGTTTCTGTGTTGAGAAGCGAATCAAATACCTAACCCGGCCACTTTTTACACACATTTTATTATTTTCAGTTTGATAACATTTTTTGATTTAGTTTGATTGTCAATTGAACTGATTAAAGTATCACTTTTAATCGAGAAGGTTCAGTTGATTACACTAATTTTAAAAACGTTTTTTTTTAATTTTTATAAATTAATTTCAATAACACTCTAGGTTCGGTTAAACCAGTATTAACTAAATTGAAGATATGCACCGAAAATATTTTACACTTTTTATAAAAGAAATAAAAAATATAAAAGAGTACTTACTGAAGCGACGAGTAATACCAGTACAACAGGCAACATTTTGCTGGTCTATGTTGGACCAATCGGTATAATATACTATACACGAAAATGTCAGTACTCAACCACTATTTATACATAACGACACAATGCTAGAAAATAAACCACAACTGGGCAAACAGTATCGATTTGCAAACACATATACAACTTCAATATTGACACTGAAAATTTTGTTACCCACTCTTAAGTCTCAAAACATAAGGTTGTAATTTCATTGCGTTTTCATTTCGCAACTGTATACATAAGTTGGCACATAGGCTTCAGTAAAGCTTTTAATTGAATCGTTTGTCCATTTGTTTGTTCTGTTCGAGCATTAACGTAAATTCTCTTTATTTCACAAACAATGTTAAATTAAGATGTTTTTATTGTTCGACGTCATGTGTTAAGTAAATAAGCAGACGTAAGAAGGTTATACATGGTATATAAGGCGGTATCTTCGATAACCGTTATGTATACGTGTCAATCATTCTACCATAGGCCTTTTCATAACTAATCGGATGCATATTTTACAAATATTTTACATGGAGGAACTATCTCAAGAACAAAGTAACTGGGTACCGCGATACCCTTTGGCAAGACTGGTAACAGATTTTCAGGTTACTGACTACCCGTAACACGGCAAAGATCATCAAATATAATGCGGGACAACTTGACGTGCTTTCCGAGACATGGATGATATGTGAGGAATCTACGAGCCAACAAACCCATCACACTATTCCCAAACCGAGGAGTTTCGTCCTGAAAGCCAGAATCAACAGTGGCGACCACCAGAAAAGCGCCGAGGCAATGAAGCTCGACGAAGTCCCGGAGAACGAATTTAACTGTCTTGGATCCCGCAACGACATTAATCAGAAATGAATAACAGAGGAGTGGTAGCGGCCGCGACTTACAAGTTGTAAGTCGTGAGTTCGAACCCAGGCAGGCACTTTACTTTGTGTAAATTATTTCATCACCACATCACATTATGCTCTCAAAATGGTGAAGGAAAACATCGGAAGGAAATCACCACTGCCCTCAAAATGGTGAAGGAAAACATCGGCATGTCCTAGAAACAAAAATTCGAAGACATGTGACATCCACCGACCAGCACTGGGCCCGCGTGGTGGATTACGGGCCATTCCCTTTCACAGAGAGGAGGCCTGTGTCCCAGCAGTGGGAACATTAAAAGGCTGATGTTGATGAGGAAAAAGAATATCATTTCCACTTCCCTCCATATCAAGCAGGAGACAGAACAAACAAGGCTAATAGGCACAAAGGGTCGTTTACAACTGGGATATCCAGTTGTCTAGCACAACGGATAATAATTATCATTAATATTAATGGGTCCTAACATTGTGAGCTGTTATATTTGGTCCACGAACCGACAACAGCAACCTCGCTTATCCTTGAAGATCGACCTTTTTAAAAATGCAATGGATTAAGATTATAACTCCTGTATTCCCGGGAGGGTCATGGCAGAGGCGCATTTATACTAAACTTACATTTCACGACATGAGGTCGTGAAATGTAAGTTTAGTATAGCTTTATAAGCTCAGCTGTAGTGCGTGATACCACTAGACCAAGAATTTCCTATAAAATCCTTTGCATCTTGATAAAAAGCATGTTACGCCAGGGTGCTGGCCTTCTGAAGGGGTCCGCTAGGGCCGATTCCTGTCTGGATCCTGGATAAATTTGAAAGAGAGTTACCGCGGCCCTGGCACAGGCAACTGTTGGAAGACGGGTGGGTTTTACTCAGTAAAAGTCTGACATGTCCTCCAGCTTCACCCAGAGCGGGAGAAATCATTGGATGATACTCTAAAGAAAAAGAAATGCTTGCTGGCCTTCATGAATGTGCCTATGGCCTTTCTGTCTTGATGAGGAAATATGCGCTCCCCCAGGAAATCAGGATGGCAGCCAACTGATTAAACTTCAAAGATAAAGTTCGCGAAGCACATTCGTAAGAAGTTAAGCGTCAATGCCAGCGCTAATGTATTCCAATTACCTATTATGTACTACTAATTGTTTAAGAATATTCTTGTAATTACTTAGAATATTGTATAATTAAATTGTACTAGCGTCTGCCCGCGGCTTCACCCGCGTGGAAAGTGTTTTATTATACCAAGGGAACAAAATACCGAGATGCAAAGTCTCCTTTGTCCTAATTCAGGTTCTGGTCTATCCTTAAGCCAAATTTTCACATTTATAATATTATTATAGATTTATAGTTGACTAGCTTCTGCCAGCGGCTTCGCCCGCGTGAATGTCGAATATTATCATAAGGCAAAATATTCTCGGATAAAAAAGTATCTTATATGCTATTCCAGACTATAATCTACATCTTTGCCAAACTTCATCCAGATCTGTCCAGCCGTTAGAGCGTGATGAAGTAACAAACATACACACTCACAGACTTTCGCCTTTATAATATTAATATATATATTATATATACAAGTGTGATATAGTGTGATAGTAGGTTAGGATAAATTAGTAGGACTATGTTTTTTTTGTATTTAAATAAATATTACCTAGTCGTGTTTTATTCTCATATTGCACCTACCACTCTTTGTCTCTGCATCAGCCAAATGTAGAAAATGCCTAAGGCATTGACTCCGCTTCTGTAGGTTTATGACTTCGTGTGCATGAATTATTAAATAAATAAAAACTGCTAATCAATCTACGATTGGGCTTGGGGGGGGCCTATGTCCAGCAGTGGACGTCTTTCGGCTGAATTGATAATGTTGATGAATCAATCTACCTTCCCTTTTACCATTTTCCTTTAGGATCCGCTTCCAGTCTAACCGGTTTCAGCTGAGTATTTTACATGGAGCGACTGCCTATCTGACCTCAACAACCCAGTAACTGGGTAACACGACACCCCTTGGCAAGACTGGTTTCAGATCTTAAGCTTATTGTTCTTCGTGTTGATGATTCCTTCACAAAATTTTCTTGGACCAGTATTCAGCCACGTCGATAACCTTAGCGCTGGCCTCACAAAGGTCTTGCATGGTGCAGGTGTTTTTATATAAGCAGCAGGACAGGAGATGGGGCATCGTCTGTGGGGTGGTTCCGCAGTGTTGGGAATTCAACCCAACACTTCAGGCGGCCGGAGCGCGCCGTCTACGCTGCACACACATCTGCGTGACTCAGACGGCATCGGAGTGGTGCGCAGCGCGACGGCGGCGGCGACGCGGCGCGGCTCGGTGGACACTCGCTACCACGGACTCCACCGCACCAGTCGACACCTCTCCATACTTTCAATTCTGAGCTAACATTGGTCATTCAAGGATCTCGCCGTTAAATTGAAATTTAACGATCTCCGGGAGCGACACGTTCTACCTCGAAGCAGCGGTCTTCAGTTGCGGACTACAGCAGCGGCAGTTCCAGCAGGAGTTATCGTCCTGCTCAGGAAACTTCGCCAAGCACCCGCACACGCCCAGAGGAGAAGAAACCGTCAAGAGGTCGACCAACGACGGACTTCGGACCCGTCCAACGTTCGAGTCACCGACAAAGAACTTGCTGATCATCGTCGATCCAGTGGATGGTTTAGACATTCAATACCGTCGCAGGTTGCAGCCAAACACTCTCAGTCTCTTGAGAAGCAGAGATTTAGGAGACGCTGCATTTAGGACGACTGACACTTGTGGTTACCATGCCGCTGAAGGAACGCCAAAGTTACCTTCAGTCATAGGCGGTACACTCAATATTTCTTGAAGCCATCGCTTCAACCCGGGCAGCATGTTGGGAATTCAACCCAACACTTCAGGCGGCCGGAGCGCGCCGTCTACGCTGCACACACATCTGCGTGACTCACACGGCATCGGTGTGTGAGTGCGAAGCGCGGCGGCTGCGGCGACGCGGCGCGGCTCGGTGGACACTCGCTACCACGGACTCCACCGCACCAGTCGACACCTCTTCCTAAAACTCTAATTGTTTGTCCGGGGAAGTTTGAATTTGTTAATTATAACGGCAATTAACCAGTCCACTCTTATTTTAATCCACGAGCTAATAGCAGTGTCACTGTGGCTGAAGAATATTAAAAGCTTACTTACTTAATGAAGCTTCTGACTACCCGTAACGACTGTCAAAGATCTTCAAATGACAGCCGGGACCAACGGCTTAACGTGCTTTCCGAGGCAAGGAGGAATCTTCTATATATTAGAATAGAATAGAATATACTTTATTGTACACCATAAAAGTTACACATCTTTTATAATAAAAAAATAATTATAAGGGTACAAAGGCGGTCTTATCGCTGACAGCGATATCTACCAGACAACCTTTGGATGGACTTAAAGAACTTAGAATGAAAAAAGTGGGTAGTCTGTGGTGTACTGCTGTTATATTAAAAACATAAACATATACAAAACTTTATTTTTATAATAAATACTATCCATAAATTTACATACATATATACTTTAATTACATTATATAGATGGTAACCCATCCACGGACTGACCTCGGCAAGCGTTGCTTAACCTTGAAGATCAACCCGAGTAGGTGTTATTATTTACCACTAGCTCTTCCAAAACTACAAAATCATCATCAGCCTATTAATGTTCCCACTGCTGAGACACAGACCTCCTCTCTGTGAGAGGGGATGGGCCGTAATCCACAACGGGGGTCAGTGCGGGTTGGTGGATGTTACATGTCTTTGAATTTTTGGTTCTAGGACATGCCAGTTTCCTCACGATGTTTTCCTTCACCGTTTTTGAGAGCAGTGGTGATGATATAATTTACACAAAGTTAAGCGCCTGCCTGGGTTCGAACCCACGACCTACACCACTGGGCCCCTAGGTCTCCTCTCTCCAAAACTACAAATATTAGGCCATCAAATACAGATTCACATGCAGTAAAACACTGACCGTAACAGTTTATGTTCAAAACGGTAGAACGTCAAAACGCAACAAAGTAACGTTAGGAACGGCATTTAAGTGACTGGCCAAAATTATGAGTTCACCTGGGCTCCTGAAACAGCGGGTTTACACGGCCGTATTCTCCGAATAGGTATACAGAGGTACATCTAGTCTATTTCGACAGACGTCCACTGCTGAAGATAGGCAATATATACTTAAACAGTGCAATAAAAATGCATCAGTTACATTTCTTCTTCTTATTAGTCGAGAACTCTTGGCAGAGTGATCGTAGTCAGGAGTGGGTCCTGATGCATGATGGCTTTTGCCATGCGTCTCCATTCGGCGCTGTTGGACGGATTGTGGGAACAGTCGGTCATTGTAGCATTGGTGATTTTTTTAATAAAATCTGCCCTCCTGGTCGGAAAGTGACCTCGGGATCTTTTGCTCTACATTCTGCCTTGGTTTACAAGACGCTCGAATGAGTCTTCATTACGAGTTCTGCAATGAAGACTCAATGGAGTGAATGGATGTGGTCTCAATGTATGCCCAAAGAACTTTAGTATTCGAATTTGAACAGTCGACGATAATCTTTCTTTGATGTGGAGTTCTTTTAGGATTGATACATTGGTGCGGTAAGCAGTCTACAGAATCCGCAGCAGACGTTTCACCACATCTCCAGTGCATCGATTTTTCTCCTTTCCTTCAGCCTCAATGTCCACGTCTCAGCTCCGTAGAGAATGACGAGACTTCGCATCAGTTATACCTTAGTGGTTTTGGTTATTCTGCGGCCTTTCCAGATTTTTATATTTACCATAACATAATGAATCTTCTGTATTCCTCGACGGGTTAGACATATATGTACTATTAGCTTCTGCTAAAAAGTCATCAGTAAAACGGCATGAAAAGTAGCCTGTTTGCCAGACTATAATCTATGTCTGTCCTAAAATTCCCTTTCTCAGAGAGGAGGCCTGTGTCCCAGCAGTGAGAACATTAATTGGCCTGTGATGTGATGTCTCCTAAATTTCATCCAGATCCGTTCAGCCGTTCTAGCGTGATTGAGTAACGAACATCACACACACATCTATCCAAACTTTCACATTTATAATGTTATAGTAGGAGCACTTGCATTTGACCATTTATGTGTAAGTTTTTTGGCAATCCTTTAGCCATCAACCGGGCACCAGTCGGGCAGCTACTGAGCAATTCCTGGTGGGTCACCACCAGCCAATAATACTTTGACCGATCCGGGAACTGTTCCAGTTACTTACGTTAAGTCCTATGTTGCTAGGTTGCCATCAACCGGCCACAGAACCAGACTCCGCGCTGCTACTGAGAACTCCAGATGGAAAACCTCATATCACTGACCGACACGAGCATTAAACCCAGAACTTTGCCACTTTCACAGTATATTGTGGTGGTGGCAGCGCGTAGATCACTTTGACTGCATGTTTTGGGGCACAGAGGGCCACTGTAACGGCTGGGGCTACGCAGGCCGATAACTGATAGGTAGATAGTTTGGTAGATAATAAGTGAAACAGCTGGACAAGTTAATACATATATTTAAGTAGGTAAGATCCACAGCTGGGTCGCGGGTAAATAAGGTCATACTGTTCTGTTCCGAGCCCTATCTCACACAGTATATAAAGGTAGGAAGGAAGAGAAGGTTTCTACTGCAAAGGTCATGGCGGTAACTTTACCCGGCCTGCATCATAAACAGTCGGCACTCCGGTGTCTCGGGCGCTCAAATTGGGGACTCTCGGGACTTGGTGGGCCCAACCACCAAGTGTCTCCAGGAAAGACAGTGGCACAGTGATCACGTGCTACCTAGCTGTGCACAGCACGAGGTGCTTTTTTATCTCCCCAGTGATGCCCAGAACAGGTCTTTTACGAGGTTACGGGACCCTTTTATATGCTGATGGTGATCCGGTGTGGTTAGTGGGGTAAAAATCCCACATTCTCTGGTCTTTTCCCCAAAAGTCCAGACAACTTTTGAAGGATTCCCCCGTTAACAAAAGAAAAAGGTGTACAGAATTCTTGCAGGCCCGCTATTTCAGCGTCCACACCGCATAGCCATAGTTCATTGCCGACTCATCATTTGCAGTGTACCAACAAACACAACTAAACCCAGCGATGGACACTAAAATACTATGTACCGTTTTATGGTCACTTTAAACATGTGACCATTATCTTTACGAGGCTGGAGTGTGTCGACAAATGGCTTTACTGACTGCATACAATGTAGAAATGGATTTTTGAACGTACAATGGGAGTTTGGAATTTGATTTCTTTGTGAACTGATCTCGCTGACTGTTAAATTTTGATAGACGGAGAGAATGAGAAAGAAAAGGAAGTATATTTTCGTGTGTTGCTTCGGTAGAGACAATATTTTATTACAAGCTTCTGTTGAAACTCTTGATCCGTGGGGTCCGAGTGCTCACGCTTTGTTTAAAGATCTTTCCAAACGCTTAGTTGACACTTCGAGTGACCCAAGGGCTGGCTTTTACCTCGGTCAGAGAATAAGCATTGCCATACAACGTGGCAATGCTGCCAGTCTTTTGGGCACATTACCAGTAGACAACGATGTGGAAGTGTTTTTCGACGCCATATTTTAGATTAGTATATTTTTTGGTTTAGTTAGTGAGTAGTTTTTGGTTTAAGTGTTTATGTTTGTAGTCTTAGTTAATTAAGTATTTTATACACTGTACATACTTGTATCTATGTAAACAAATTTCAAGCTATATAACTTGCCGTGATAGTTCTTCTTTTTCTTTTCGTGTGAGGAGTTAATTAAACCGCTTCTGGAAACCCCACATACCTCTGACTTGGCTATTTCAGACTTACATTAACTGTATAAGTCCAGGTTTCCTCACGATGTTTTCCTTCACCGTTGCCTGTGATGTCCAAGATAAATTTAGAAAGTACATAATGAATTTGAAAAAGGCATATTGGTACTTGCCCGGATTAGAACCCACGTACTCAAACACGAGAGGCGAGGTCTTAGCCATTGGGCCTTGATAGTTAGTACCTATGTATGGGTCAAAGCCTGGAACTGGATTACAAACAATTATCCCCAACTGAGCAATCTGAAATTTGAAAAATGACTGGCCAATTATTTTTATGCAATTTTTTTTTTTATATGTTTATCGAATGACAGATGAAGAGCTCATTTCCCAACCCCATTCGGTAAGAGGTTAAAAGATCTACGCCAGCCACTTTTGCACTTGGTGGTAGGTGCGGAAAGCATGGAAATCTTAGCGATTTTCGAAGGACCATAGCTTGATCCCATAGGGGTTATAGAGTTGCAGTTGTTCTTAAATTGTTGCTAATTGAATGAACTTTAAAAAAGGTACGGCATTTTCATTGTTGAGAAATGCATTTTTCGCTTTTAGAGCATAAAGTGGAAAACGATCCAAAATTTCGCTTTTCGGAGTTGCAAATTTGGATTCACACTACCCAAGCTGGGCATACAACATGCCATTAAATCAGAACTACAACATGCTTTGCGATTTTTGCCTTTTTTATTGTGGATTTCTACTAGGCTAAATTATTAATAGGAATTTGTATGCAGCGGGCATAGATTTAGTAGTTACTAAATGGTACTTAAACAAAATATCTACACATAAGATACAGTAGATATTTACTTTTTGACCGTTTCTCTTTTACAGATAAGATTAATACCAATCCAGAGTAAGTTGTTAACACGACGTTAAATTGAGAATATTGTATGACAAACTGTCAATTTAACCTCGTCATCATCATCATCATCATTTCAGCCGAAAGGTGACCACTGCTGGATATGTCCGATCAAGCTACCACACTGATCGGTCCTGGGGGGGACCACAAGCTCTAGAGTAAGGTTATTTTAAGATCGCGTAAGTGACAGATGTATACAAGTCATATACATCTGTCCCTTACACACACTTAAAATAACCTTACTCTAAGAGCTTCGTTCGTGCGTGCGTTCGTGCGTTTCGCATTCTCGTCAACAAACTGTCAATACAACCAATGACATCTTTCAAGCTAGTTAAACATGCACTTTGTATAAGTAATACCAGAAATATGAACTACATTGGTTCTCTACAAAACAAATTTACATAAGATTCGGATTCGTCTGAGATTTATGAAACAACAGTAGCTACACTCGGTAAAGTATTATTGAAGTCTTACAAAGTCAAATTCTGGAGGTAAATGTGGGGTTACAGTGATGGCGAGACGATCTACTCTCTTGTTTTGAAATTAATTCTTCTCCTTTAGAGCGGTTTCGCACTGCGTCATCCGAGTCCGAATTTGAGTTCCAAGTTCTACCTATCCGAATTGGAAATATTCTAAATTCGAACGGTTGAAGCCATAGTACTACTTGTAGGAGGGTTTAGGGCGGTTGTGCACTACACGTCCGTGTTGGGCGGTTATGCACGTATATATATATACACGTCCGTGTCGGTGATTTGAGTTCTGAGATCAAAATGTTCTGAATTATGACATATTATGACGGATAGATTTCAGAATTCCGAACTTTATCCATCTTCTGTCACTACTTAGTGGGTAACCTACAAGAAATACGGCTACTTCGGAACTGAAATTTCACGGACACGGACGTGTAGTGCGTCACCGCTCTAACCCCTCCTACAAGTAGTACTATGGATACCTCGGACTGACATTTCTCGGATTCGGACCAGATGCAGTGCCAAACCGCTTTTACGTATCGATTTGACTCAAATTTTGTCCGACCAAAATGTGGTCTCTTAGCTATGGATAGCTCTGTCGTTGACCTCGTTCAAGTCGTGGAAGGTGCAGGCGATTGTGCATGCTGGGCAGGAAAGGTGCTGCATGTCCTGTAAACTGAGTCCTCACTGGCACCGCGTGGGATTGGTCAAGGAAACGCAATTTTACCTATTGGCTATTTGACAGTTTTCAGAAAAGTATTGTAAAATTTTATTTTATACCTCTTACAAATATCTGTTTCCTAAAAAAAAGCGTCGTTAAAATAAAAAAAACCATAATAATTTGAAAGGCGCGCGAAAACAGTCGGTCACGTGACATTTCGGGCTATGACGTCATATCTTAGTCAAAGCAAATAGTAAACACAACTCTTCGTTTGATGTTTAAAATGTGACGTCACACGATGCATCAACCATTCCAAAAATAAAATACTTATTAACATTTTATATAGACGAAAAAAAATGTACATTTATTATTTACCTACAAGCTAAAATTTCCATCCAACACATTCCATATTTTATAGCACTATCTGTCAAATAGCCAATTCTACAGGAGGAATTTCTTAGTGGCAGGCCAGACTTTACAATAAGCTCATTATTGTAAAGTCTGGCCTGCCACTAAGAAATTCCAGATGGAATAGTCCAATAACATTTTGCCCGATCCGGGCAACAAACCCAGGACTTCATGCTCAGCAGCGGCGCTTGCGATTAGACCAACAAAGTAAAGCGCCCGCCTGGGTTCGTACCCACGACCTACAACTTGTAAGTCGCGGCCAATACCACTGGGCCACCGCTGCTCTGGCTTAGTATTTCAGTAAGCCATATTCAGTATTTTTTACACTTTTACTATGAATTTATTTTCGCTCGTTTAAATATTATTCAAAATAAAAAAGTCAAGTACAATTTAGTATGAAAGTTTGCACTTTTAAATGCAATATTATTTTCACTTTTCTTTTTTTTGTGTGTGTTTACGCATATCTGCGGCAATTTTGTACCGATTTTGAAATTAATTTTTTTGTTTGAAAAAGTATGTTTTGAAATTGGTCCCACTTTAATTTGGTGAAGATCTGATGAAGAACGTCGAAGATATACAACATAACCCTTCAATAAATTACGGCAAATCTCTCGGGATTGCTGCAATCGCATGTCTGTTTATTGTTTATACCATTTCATAACATAACATCACGCCAGTATACTCTTAAGGGGTAGGCAGATCTCTCATTTCACCGGTTATGTTCAAGTTTCATGATATTCGGGTAATCTGTTCTGGCGTTACCTTACTAAACAACTTGCCTATTAGGTAGGTTCAACTAAAAAGTGAAAAATAAAAAGCTTTTTTACAAATAAATACTACCGACTTCCAAATAACAAAACTTCTTCTTCTTACTCGTAACGCTCTTGACAGAGTGGTCGTGGTCGTCATGAAGTATCGGTAGTATATGCGGCAGATGTAATGCGTCTCACAATGTCTCGCCATCTTTCCCGATTCGAAGTCATCCGGGTACATTCGTGTACGGGACCGCCCACAGCAGACTTTATCTGGTCGGTCCAACGCATGGGTGACCTACTACGTGGTCTAGTGCCTTCCACTTTTCCTTGGACGACTAACCGCTCTATGGACTGACTGTCTCGCCTTGAAACGTGCCCGAAGAAAGTGAGTATTCGGGACTGTACTATTGCGGACAGACGCTGCTTGATGTGGAGTTCTTGGAGTATCGAGACATTTGTGTGAAACTCGGTCCACGACACTCCGAGCATTCTTCTCCAGCACCACATCTCCAGAGCGTCTATCTTTTTTCTTTCCACCTCCCGCAACGTCCACGTCTCTGCAGCGTACAGAAATATGGGTAAAATTAAAGTGCGCACGAGCCTGGTCTTCGTGGCTCTGGTGATCTGGTGGCTTCTGTTCCTCCATATTTTTTTCATTTTGTCCATTGCGGTTCTTGTGATCGCCATACGCCTCTTTATCTCGTCAATGCAGCCACCGTTATTCGAGATTAAAGCTCCAAGATATACATAGGATTGGACTACGTCGCAGTTCGCGATCTGAGTAACTTCTGGCGAATTATTGTTAGCACGGTCCACAATCATAACCTTGGTCTTGCTGCGATTTATCTTTAATCCGAATTCAAGGCTCACTTGTTCCATTTTGCGTAGGAAATCTTCCATATGGCGAGCACTAGAAGCAAAAAGAGTGGTGTCATCTGCGTAGCGCAAATTCGCAATGTTGTAGCCACCAACCGCAACCCCATCTGTCCAATGTTCCAGAGTTATGCGCATTATAAGCTCTGTGTAGATATTAAATAAGAGCGGTGATATAATGCATCCTTGGCGGACACCTGCAGTGGGGTGGAAGTTACTGGACAGGATGTCATCTGTTCGTACCGAGGCTGTGCTTTCTTCGTACAACCTCCTTAGAAGATGAACTAGGTGTTTCGGCGTGCCCATGTCAAGTAAAGTTTTCCACAAGATTGGCCATTTTACCGAGTCAAATGCTTTGGAGAAATCAACAAAGCAGATGTATGTTGGCTTGTTGAATTCGCGAGCTTTTTCAATAATCTGGCGAACAATAAGAATCTGTTCCCGTGTACCCTTTCCCTTCACAAATCCAGCCTGTTCTGGTGCGATTTCTTTGGACAGATACCCCTTCAGCCGCTCATTAAGAATATGTAACAATATTTTGCTGGCATGGGATATCAGTGCAATAAGGCGATAGTTGTTACATTTCCTTGTAGAGCCTTTTTTATGTAGAGGGGTGAAGATTGTATGAGTCCATTCAGATGGCCAAGTTCCTGTCTGCCATACTCTGTTACAAATGGCATGGAAGATATAGACGCCACGTTCTCCTAAAGCCTTTATGGTTTCTATGGGAATTCGGTCTCATCCCGTGCCTTTTTTTATTTTTAAGATGTTTTATGGCGGCCCTTACTTCAGACAGAAGAATATCCGGTTCCAGTTCCTCCCTGTTTACCTCTGTATTTGGGAAAAAACGTGACTGTGGGTCCTGGAACAGTGATTGACAGTAGTTCTGCCACGCTTTAGAGATTTGGTCTAGTTCTGTTACAACTTCGCCTTTATCGCTCTCGATAGCCCAGGTTTTAGTAGGTAGAGTTCTTGTGATATGATAAATTTTGCGGTAAAGATCCCTAAATTCATGTTTCCCTGCGTGTGCTTCGACTTCTTCACAAATTTTGCGAAGATATGAGTTATGATCTCATCTGCAGTTAGTTTGAATTTGAGTAGATAGCTTGTTCAGCTCTCTAACGTCCGCTCCTCTTGCCTTTTTCTGCCTTCGATCCTCAATTAAAGCAAGAGTACTGTCTGTTATCCAGTGTTGCCGTTTATGTGTTTCAGTTGGTGGCTTTGATTTTGCGACTGCTTCATGAATAAGATGTTTTGCTTGAAAAACAACAAAACTACAAAGTGAAAAATAACTGTATTTTTGGAAGTCGGTGTCCATAACGCAAAAAATTGGTACCTACGATAGACGCCGACTTCCAAAATAAAGTTATTTTTCACTTTGTAGTTTTTTATACATTGCAAGTTAATTAAAATCTTGTAAAATAGAAGCAAAGAAAATAATCAAAGTATTATTGTATTATGGTGAGGCAACCGTTTGACTATATCATATAGATCAGGCAATATAGACAGTCAGCCTCAGTAACATCTTGCTGATAAATGTTATTCTGAAAGTTTGTGGAGAATAAAAGAAGATATTAGGTGACTTCCAATCTAACCTGATGCAGCCGAATACCAGCGATTTAAGCGAATGCCACTCGAATCTAAACACCATAACCCAGGCATGGTGACTGACCCCCGGTGGGTTCCCGCATTGTCGACGCGGGGTGGGGCTCAGTAACCGTGGCTTGGTCACCCACGGTGAAGCGAAGAAGAACCCGAGTTTTAGTGGGTTGGGGTCCAACATAACTGCGCTATCTCCCCGTGGTAGCGCAGTATGCATGAGCACTACTACAAGCAAAAAAAAAATGCCATGTTGACTAATATTATAATATCCTACTTTATATTATTCACATTAATATTATAAAGTTTGTGAGTGTGTTTGTATATTTCTTACTCTTTCACGCAAGAACTACTGAAGGTATCTGGTTGAAATTTGGCTCAGAGATAGATTATAGTCAGGCACAGCACATAACTTAGATAAAGTACCTATAGATTAAGCACTGGCGTGGCCGCACATGAGACAGCAATAGTTAGTTCTGGTGTTACACAACAAGAACAAGAACACTACAACCCACCATCGCACTGACACTTACTATCTATAAATAACCCAAATTCCTTGTCTCAATTAACACATAATACCACGAAATCACAGAAAATCAAACAAAACCGAGTTTGTTTGTCAAACCTGCCATTGTATTAGAGTTTGACAAACAACAGAAACCGGCCATGGTGACAAAGACAAAAAATAATCTTTTGTCCTTATTATTTACATGGAGCTGCCAATTAGCCATCTCGCTCTATCAATCAAGCTCATTTTAAGGCTGAATCTATAGCTACTTTATCTAAGGCACATAATATGATACTTTTTATCCCGGGAATATGTTCCCTCGGGATAATTTTCGGGCGAAGCCGCTGGCAGAAGCTAGTGATATATAATAATATTTATAAAAGGCTTAACTACCTTATATTTGACTGTCCCATTATCTGAGTGTCAGAGTCCCTAATTTTGTTTCATTTGCCTCAGTTGCCTTGTAAGTAGCACCCTACCTTTACTTGGTTCCAGTCGTAGCTTAAGCTGTAGATAATCCTGTCTCCCCGTGGGATCTACTTTGTGATTGCAAACAGGGACTCGACAAACAAAGAAACTAAAGGTAGCACTGAAATTGGTACTTTTGATGGCTTCAGAGATACTTTCATCATATTGTGTTTGGATACTAGCGGACTACTAGATACAAGATACAATACAGAGGCACGGATTTTGAAACTTTGTCATACACCTAGTGTTCTATATTACTGAGGGGTATTATACTTTTTTGTTAAACGTGACGATAGTAACATGATTTTATTCAATTCAATTCCAATTAAATTTATTTATTCAGTAACAATTTACATTGCGTTCGAAATAATCAGCATGAAACAGTAGGTATAAGATGTACATTTAATTAATAAGAATACAAGATTTCAATATAAATTAGAAATTAGAATAACAAGTGAAATTAATTAAATTGAAGTAATATAAAATACCATGCACATATAATTTAAAATAACAGTGTCAATAAATTAATAGCAATTTAAAACGAATACAAAAATATGTAATAAAAGTCGAACACAAATTAGAACACCTTAGTCAATTAATAACATGTCAGTTTTAAGCACATTGCAATTCATCTATTGAGTGGATACATCTTTCCAACAGATATGCCCTGAGCCTTGCCTTGAATGAGACAGTGTACAGTATGCTTTTTACCCGACTGCCGAAGGGGGGTAATGTGTTTATCAGTCTATGTATGTATGTATGTTTGTTCCTATGTGGCGTTCGAGAGACCAAACGCGTTGGCCGATTTTGATGATTCTTACGTCAATCGATTCGTCTTAAGCCTGTGAGTGTCAGTGGCTACATTAAAATTGGAAAATAAAAAAATGGTCGATTTTGGGCGCCATTAAGTGGGGGCAATATTTTTTTTATTATTCCAAAGCCAACGTGTGGGGTATCAAAATAAAGGGTTTTTAAAGGTGATTTCAAAAATATATAACACTTATATGTTTGAATGTACGTAATTCTAAAAAAAAAAACTATAAAGTTGTAAATAAAAAAAGTTAATTAAAATAATAAAAAAACCCGACTGCTTGAAAAGCGAACTAAAAAGACGTAAACAAGAAGAAAATCATGCTGTGCAGTCGGACAATACATATTCGCGAGCTGGCGGACCAAAACCAGAAGTATCCTCCGAATGCACATCATGATTTTCTTCTTGTTTACGTCTTTTTAGTTCGCTTTTCAAGCAGTCGGGTTTTTTAATTTTTTTAATTAACTTTTTTTATTAGATTTTAAACTGCCGTAACGACAGTCTTCTTCCTATTCCTTATCTTCATTTTTGAAGGTCGTGCCCATCTTTGAAAGCTTTGACGAAGTCTCTAACGAGCTGCTTCCAAGCCACTCTGTCTTCGGCTCTTCTCAGGACAGCGGTCACCATGAGTCCTGTAATCACCCGATCTGGTCTGGCCATCGAGTGGGTGAGCGTCCGCGTTGCCTTTTCCTATCAACTTTTCCCACAACAACCAGTTTCTTCAGGTTATCCTATTGTCTCCGAGCGATATGACCAAAGTAATTTAAGACTCTTTGTTGGCTGATTTTGGAAAGTCTGATTTTGATGTTCAACCGGTCGCGAATGGACTTACTTGTCCGTTTTGTAACTACCGTTAAAGATCTACAATTGGCCGCCGAGATCAACGGCTTAACGTCCTGCAAATATACATACAAAACATAATCACTTGTTGAATAAGCTCCATAAGTTCTATCCTTTCCAAAAGTTGCCATCCCTTAAATAATTATCTCCGTAACATAGTACTTTATGGAAAGGGATTTGTAATGGCTGAAAAAATAATTCTTCGGAGTGAACAGTGAGGAATCGGAGGGAGCCAGATAAGCCGGCGACACCGTCTATAAATTATTTATTAACTGCCGCTTTAAGTACGGGGCTTTGAAAACAGCGGTTTTCATATTTATTTTATTTATTTCAGGCTGTTTTGGAATGTATATACGCGTTCGTGACAATACTGTAGTTTTTACCCGACTACCGAAGGAGGGTAATGTGTTTATCAGTCTATATAAGTATGTTTGTTTCTGATCTAGTTTAGGTCAGCCAGCTCGCGAATATGTATCCTCCGACATGCTTGATTTTTTCTTGTTTATGTCTTTTTAGTTCGCTTCTCAGATTTTTTGAATTAACTTTTTTTCATTGACGTCGAACTCACAACTAAAATAGAGTTCAAAATAGAATGCAGTAGATTTACTGTGTATTCGACCGTTGTTGAACACACTGTCACTCAAAACATGGTCGATGATCGAGTATTTTGCTACTCTGTGTACGCTGACTCTTATTCCTTATTGATATCAAAAAGATGGAATTGAATGAAAAACTCTTCATGGTATACTAATCTTATTAATAGCAGCCTGTTACTGTCCCACGGCGGGGCAAAGGTATCTCATAAACAGAAGGCACGAGCATTGATTACCACGGCTGCTCAAGATTGGTTTGGTTTGGTTGGCTTTCATGTTGATATATGACAATGACTGGCTTAAGCTCGGACCACCGACCACTGCCACCGGTGGCCAGCGACAGCGACTTAACACAATTTTCCATATATTTTGTATATACGTGTAGACCGGTGGCGACTACTCGCTACAGCAGTGTCACGATTAGCCACTTGTGATCGCTGCACCACACACGACGGTTATACCCACCACAGTCGCGCTACTCCACCCCCGCGCAGTTAGGTTTCCTACGCTTCGCGCGCGTCACCATGGAGTATTCTCGTTGTCTGAATGGATATCGATACATTCATATCGGAAATCCAATTACCAGCCAGCTATTCGGAATTCACATTCTGATCTATACAGCAATAGAAACGTGGCGGTTTCCGAACACTGGTGGCTGTCGCACATTTCTGGCACTGTTACAAATGTGGCGGTAGCGCGCGACAACCACCGGTGGCTGTGGTCGGTCGGTGGCCCGTTTGCGCCGAGCCTTACCCAATTTAGGAGCGTTGGGGTAATATTATGGATAAGTTTTCGAATAGTTGCAAGGATGTTGCAAAAACTTCATTTAATTTATTTATAAACACTCAATACTTTTTGCTTTGTAAGCCTATAAAAGCAGGATATATTTTTTGTGAGTATAATTACAATTTGGCCATCAAAGGGTAAGTAATAATAATTTAAGGTAGAAAGAATTTAGCCGATCTTTTGCTGTTCCTTAACATGACATCACCAAAATTCCTTCACAAAAACCTTAAAAAACAGCGCGTAGTACAGTTAAATGACATGGCGCGCAATGTGGCTAGCATTAAAAAATATACCCGAATAAGTTAGATATTTGATTTCTACGTTCTTACCACCACAGTGCAGTGAGTGAGTGGGAGCAGTGGTGGCCCAGTGGTAACGGCCGCGACTTACAAGTTGTAGGTCGTGGGAACCCAGGCAGGCGCTTTACTTTGTGTCAATTATTTTATCACCACTGCTCTCAAAAGCGGTGAAGGAAAAATCGTGAGGAAACCGGCATGTCCTAGAACCGAGAAATTCGAAGTCATGTGACATCCACCAACCCGCACTGGGCCCGCGTGGTGGATTACTGCCCAAGCCCATCCCCTCTCACAGAGAGGAGGCTTGTGTCCCAGCAGTGGGAACATTAATAGGCTGATGATGTGATGTGATGTGTTCTTACCCCGGTGTACTTTATTAATTTTTGGCCTATGTTGTCCGACTGCAGGAAGTCCTTTATTCACAAAAGATTTTGTTGCTTTCTGAAAAATCCAAAAGATCCTTATGTCATTTGCATCATCGTCATTTCCACAGTCTCAGTCCTAAAAGAAAGCGATCATCTCGTGAATATGCGATGGTCGCGTTCGAAGAACGCCCTCTGTGGACACGACGACGCGTTCGTGTTTGCCACACAAATTATTGTTTTTTATTAGGACAACGTCGAAGGCCCCCTTGTGGTATGTTTGTCTGCTTTCAAAAAATTGATCAATGAAGGGAGCCTAGCATTAAACAGGATTAAGTAAGGTCTCGTCTTTCCCGCTATTCTTAAAGCCACACACAAACAGTTGTTACTGCGCCTCTTTGTTCAAGAATTTTATGTTTCAGCAAACTACGGACGGATTCATTTTAATAATTTTAAATAAAAAATATTTCTCTTTGAACACAGAATAGGTTTAATTCTCAAAGAAATTCTATGCTTCTTAGTTGTTCTTCAGAGGCGGCTTTACTACCTTTCGAAAATCAGTGGTAACGGCATCTAAGAAGATAGAATATGTATAGGCACGTGAGCACATTCGCAAGAAGTTTGCAGAATCATCACAGAATTTATTTGTGGGTTTCGGTTTCTCAATAACATTGTTTATGTACGTATGTATCTAAGTATATATTATACATGTATATATATTTTTTTCTCTATTTATCCTTTCATTTAGTTGGACCTGCCTTATTTTATCTCTGTACCACCCTAAGGTCGGTTGGTAAAAAATGCCTAAGGCATTAAGTCCGCCTTTGTAAGTGTGCATAAAGTTTTAATAAATAAATAAATATGGATGTAAGCTTCTGTTCTGAGGAGCTCGTGGCTTAATAATGACAGCCGCACTGGTCGATCTTCAAGGTTAAGCAACGCTTGACGAGGTCAGTCCTTGGATGGGTGACCATTTTAACATATCGAGTTTCCTCCGTGCCTCGGAAAGCACGTTAAGCCGTTGGTCCCGGCTGTCATTTGAAGATCTTTGACAGTCGTTACGGGTAGTCAGAAGCCTGAGATCTGACACCAGTCTTGCCAAGGGGTATCGTGTTACCCAGTTACTGGGTTGTGGAGGTGAGATAGGCAGTCGCTCCATGTAAAACACTGGTACTCAGCTGAATCCGGTAAGACTGGAAGCCGACACCAATATAGTTGGGAAAAGGCTAGGCAGATGATGAAGCTTCTGTCCACGGCTTCGCTACCCTATGATATGTCCTTTTCTTTATAAGTATGATGTAACCAAATACTTGTAAGTATATTTTATTGATGGAAAAGAGGAGGTCCGTGGAGTGTCTTGCATGTTCTTCTCCATAGAGACCTACTGAACTAGCTTGATAAATGATTTTATTTCTATAAGTTTGTTTGACAAACACTTTTACACGTCAATAATATTTTTTTTAAACTAGATGAGTTCAGCGTTTCCTATCTGACTACTCTGATAAGAAAGGCCGAAACAAAGTCAGAGTTGTGCAAATAGCTTCATTTTTGGTTTGTTTCATGGTTTAGTTGCAATAAAATATTTTATTTTGGTTTTTATTTTACCCCTGGCAACGAGTACCTATGCGAAATTTCATGATGATTCGCATTTATAATTTTATATTACTTGTAGGATATTATCATCAAGTAGACTACTAAATAAAATTTCTCATCAGATCATCTTCATTTATCTAGTCTTGTCAAAACTACGTTGGGGCCGGTTTCCATTCCAACCAGATGAAGCTGAATACCAGTAGTTAACGCCTCGATCTTCAAGGTTAAACAACGCTTGCTGAGGTCGGTCCGTGCATGGGTGACCATCTTTACGTAGCAGGATTCCTCCGTGCCTCGGAAAGCACGTTAAGCCGTTGGTCCCGGCTGTCATTTGAAGATATTTGACAGTCGTTACGGGTAGTCAGAAGCCTAAATCTGACACCAGTCTTGCCAAGGGGTGTCGTGTTACCCAGTTACTGGGTTGTGGAGGTCAGATAAGCAGACGCTCCATGTAAAATACTGGTACTCAGCTGAATCCGGTGAGACTGGGCGTCGACTCCGACATAATTTGAAAAGGCTAGGCATACATATATCTCCCCCGGTGGGTTCCCGCATTGTCGAGGCGGGGGGGCTCAGTAACCGTGGCTTGGTCACCCACGGTGAAGCGAAGAGGAACCCGAGGAGGGGCCGCTAGTCAGGGCTTTTTCCGATTAAGCCGACGACGTAGCGGCCAACTGGTAGGTTGCGGTGCCGCTTGGGAACAGGCGACAACGCAACTGAGGCGGGCCGCGATGTCTTATGGAGATTTCCAGGTCCCATACGATGTCGCGGCTGGAGGTTGGAGGCCGCGGCGGGAGAGGAGTGTCGATATTGCGTGAGCCGCATTCCCTGCGGCCGAACAATGGTAGGTGGCGGGGCCATTGACCTTGACCCGTCACAGGGGGACCAAGCGCGCCATACACGGGGTCGTCTGGTGCCCGTGTGCTGATTGGTCCCTGTGGTGGTCACGGCGTACAGTGTGTTCTGGTGCGTCGGTGATGGGGGGTAACCCCCGAGGAGGGTCCGTTGACGGACAGCCGCGGCGGGTTCGCGGTGAGTGCTAACGCGTGCCCGTGTTCCCGCCATAAGCGACACAGGAGGATACCGTGGAGTTTTAGTGGGTTAGAGTCCCACATAACTGCACTATCTCCCCGTGGTAGTGCAGTATGCATGAGCATTTCTACACGCAAAAAAAAAAAAAAAAAAGAAAAAAGGCATACATATATATATACAACAAGGAGCGTCTGTCTCTCACTGCCGCACTCAGACACATTTAACGGTTACTTAAGGCACTCCTTAGTGTAGATTTTGTACTAAAAATCTATACTAAGGAGAGCTTTAAGTAACCGTTAACGTCTCTGAGCGCGGCAGTCAGACCTCCAACATATAACTGGCCGTGATGATGGACAGAGACTAGGAAAATACAAGTTTTTTGATTTTTTGGTTTTCCTTTTTTTTCTGTCTTTACTTTCAAATCTTTTTCATCTCGTTTTTATTTTTTAAATTTTTATTTCAATATACTACAGCGGACATGTGGCAGTCCGCGCTCTTTTTTATTGTGTCTATTTTTTGTTTGGTTTTTTTTTTCAATAAAGTTACAATTGTCTGATCCATACGTCGGACACTATTTTTGGGCTTACTTAACTAACTTAAGTCTACGTGAGTTCATCCCTCACTAAATATTAAATATTATATATATATATTACACACTGGCATTACATTTTTTTTCATCTCTTTGTAATGTTACTTGTGGTCGTAGCTCAACAAATTTCATTCTTCCATTTTTCACTGTTAAGGTTACACTAGTCGATCATTCTTCTATATAAACGTAGTCTGGCGATTACTCCACTGTTTGACGATGTTCGGCGTTCAAAATAAAAAATAATATCAATTTATCTCTTCATTATCTAGCCCTGTATGGAAAAAAAATTGAAAGTTATAAGCGTCGAAAGTTCCATATTTCAATACTAATTTTAACGCATCTTTGGGCGGAAAAAACCCCATAAAAAGAAGGAAAATTGCAAAACAGCCACCATACGGTCATTGATTAGTAGGTCAACAATGCAAAATATTTATTTTTGAAAAAATACATTTAGTCGTTTTTTCATCATATCTAGACTCCCAAAGGTCTGTTTATTAAATTTCGAGCGCTCGTTTTTGTCCTAAATCATCATCCATTTCGCTACAAACTTGCAAAAGTGGTAATTCGTACGCGTGCTTTCTGCTCATAACAGCATCTATCTCTTCCGCACGTGTTATCGGATGAGACATTAGGCATTTAAACCCCGCGCACATAATAGTTCGTGCCGTCGACTAGGGCAACCTTAATCGTCTCTTTTAAAGTCTCAATCCTACTACTATTAAATGCAATTAATATTATTCAATTATGCAATTATTGAATAATAAATGCAATTATGATTATAAATGAATTATTATGCAATTATTATTTATATTATTTATTATGCAATTATTTTATATATTATTTATTATGCAATTATTTTTTATTTTTTTATTTTTAGTGCTATTATTATTTAAGATGGATGGATGGATGTTTGTTACTCTTGCCCGCAAACACTGCTGATCGGATCTAGATGAAATTTGGCAGAGAGATAGATTATAGTCATAGGATACTTTTTACCCCGGGAATATGTTCCCTTGGAATAATTTTCGACTATAACGCGGGCGAAGCCGCTGGCAGAAGCTAGTGTGTCAATAAATTCGCCCGGGCGAGTACTGTAATTATGAACACAAATTACTTTTTTGCTAGAATCATGTTTGCATATTGCTTTACGACAGTTAACGGTAAAGTTAATTGAATGTTTTCGCTTAGGGTCGGTGCATATCTGTAGGCAAATGTGTTGAGCGTATCATCGACGCATTAACGCGACGCATTAATCGGTTGAGTTGAGTGTGAAAGGTTTAATGTTTTATTATATATTTATCTGTTCTGGCGTTGCGCGATCGATGATATGACTTTTTTCGAGAAGTCGTCGTTAATTGCATTGGGATTTCATTGCATTGGGTGGTTGGTTGGCTATTCCCCATCACCCATCATTCACCATCGCACATGATTACAGCAAAACCTGGGTTTTAGTGGTAAGATAGGCAGTCGTTCCATGTGTAGCAGTCACTAGGCCTGTTACGAATACTTGGATGTGATGTGTGAAATCAAACTCATACTGGTCTATTTAGGTTTATAATCTGAGTAAACTGATAACAAAGAAATACGATTTTAAAACGATGTCTATGACTTTGAGCTCATATATTTTAACCAAGCGTCTCAGGCGACGACCATCGATCTAATGTCCGCTGTCTAACTCCCGAGTGTTTACCATTACATTCATAAAAAAATAAAAAAAAAACATACATAATGTCGAACATAGAACCTCCTCCTTTTTTGGTAAGTCGGTTAAAACGTTATCGCCACCATGGCAACCCTTTAGAATTATTAAGACATATAGGTATTTATATAAAACAAAAATCCTAATAAATAACCAAACTGTAACAATAAGATTATTAGTTTTTATTTAAAACAAGCTATTATTAGTTAAAAGATTAAAACCTAACACATGTAAAATAAAGTTATTCTGCAGCATCTGGTTAGATTTAAATCTGACCACAACTTAGATGGGGAAAGGCGAGATCATCTTCAGCATCATCTTTTCAGCCGAAAGACGTCCACTGCTGGACATATGCCTCCCCCAAGCGTCGCCACATTGACCGGTCCTATATATGCGTCTCGCATCCAGCGGATCCCCGCAATCTTCACCAGGTCATCGGTCCACCTAGTGGGAGGCCTATGAAGCAACGTCTTCCGGTTCGCGGTCGCCACTCCAGAACCCTTCGGCCCCATTGGCCATTCGTTCTGCGAGCAATGTACCCACTGCCACTTAAGTTTGGCAATTCGTCGGGCCATGTCGGTGACCTTGGTTCTCTTGCGGATAAGGTGAGATAGATTGATAGAAAGATCAAGAGAATAAAGTTACCGAGTAGTCGAGATAGTCCAGGAGTAGGCTGCCTTCAAGCAGCTCATGGTGATCTGCAAAAGGATCTTTTTAACCGCCGCGCGTGTTGAGTCTTCAGCTACACACATTATTTTGTTTATACCGACTAACTAACCTCTCCATATTTTTTGTTAAATTCAGACAAAATTCGATTATTAAGTCATCCTTTTTTAATCAAATCAAATAATTTTTTTTTGCTCAAAAACGAGTACCTTGGAATGTTTGCCTTGGAAAATGGCATGCAAATATAATATAATAATAAAAAAGGAATATACATCAAAATAATTAATAGAATGTCATATTTAGTAATAATAAGATTTAAAAGCAAATGTGAAAATTGATTTAAAAAGAAAGATTATTTTGAATTGATTTATTTCAATAAAATAAATCAATTCAAAATAATCTTTCTAGAATGTCAAAGCAATATTATTAAAAAATGTCAAGATATTAAAATATTGAATGTGTAAAATGCATATGTCGTGAAAAATCGTGGCAATTTCTATCAAATAATACATGTGAAGGTTGTAATTCTAGAATGTCAGAGAAAAATTATAAAAAAAATTAAATATATTAAAATAATAAGTGAGAACAAAATAGTCATTCTAGAAAGTCAAAATAAAATTATTAGAAATGTCAGGGTATTACAATATTAAGTGTGTAAAATTATTAAAATTTGTCATAAAAAACTCATTTAAATTGTAGTAAGCTTTATCTGCTAGAAAATTTCTAACTTTATTTTTAAATGCTAAATTACTTAACTGCTTCCGGCTTTTAGGGAATTTGTTATACATTTTTGGAGGCAAGTAAAAGACACTCTTCCGCATAAGTACCGTTCTATGTTGATGTTGGCAAATTTGGGTATTGTCGCGTCTATTACGCGGATATCGAACTGCCATGCGACTAAACAGATGGTTATTATTTCTTAAGAATATGGCGTTTTCTAATAATTATGTAAAGTGAAGGCAATGTCAAGATTTTGAGTTTTAGAAAATCAGGCTTGCAGCTCGTAGTTGTTTCTAGTTTAAACATCGACCGAATGCACCTCTTTTTAACCGACTTACCTAAAAGGAGGAACTACAAAGTGTAAAATAACTTTATTTTTGGAAGTCGGTGTCCATATCACTAAAAATTGGTACCTACAAAAGACACCGACTTCCAAAAATAAAGTTATTTTTCACTTTGTAGTTTTTAGGGTTCCGTACCCAAAGGGTAAAAACGGGACCCTATTACTAAGACTCCGCGGTCCGTCTGTCTGTATGTCTGTCTGTCTGTCACCAGGCTGTATCTCATGAACCGTGATAGCTAGACAGTTGAAATTTACACAGATGATGTATTTCTATTGCCGCTATAACAACAAATACTAAAAACAGAATAAAATAAATATTTAAGTGGGGCTCCCATACAACAAATGTGTTTTTTTTTGCCGATTTTTGCGATAATGGTACGGAACCCTTCGTGCACGAGTCCGATTCGCACTTGGCCGGTTCTTTTTATTTGGAAGTCGTTAGTATTTTTTTGCAAAAAAGTCTTTTTTGAGTTTTAAAATTATAGTTCCCTATCCTTAAAGTTACAGTCAGGTGTTTACCGATAAGCGTGTTGTAATTACATGTTTACAAATCGTAGTATTTATACAATGACTATTTGCTCAGTCTGAGCCGAGCGAACAATATAGCGATTAGTGAGACTTGTTTGTACGAGATTGTCGTAGAACATGACGTTGGACGTTGAATAGTCACATGGCAAGATGGCTGTAGTTGGATATTACCATCTTTGAAAGGTCAAGCAGAGCTGTGGGTAAATAATAATAGCCGCTCGGTCGATTCAAGGTTAAGCCACACTTGCTGGTTGAGCGATTGACTGCTGCGCTGCGTGTTGTGGGTTTGATTCCCGCACGGAACAAAAATTTGTATGACCTACAGATAGTTGTTCTGGCTCTGGGTGTTGTGTTTGTGAGTTTGTATGTTTGTAAACGCACGCACGATACAGGAAGAAATTCCTAGTGTGGGGCAAGGTTTAAAAAAAAAAAAAAAATTTTTTTTTGGGCTAGAACGACCGCTATTCTATGATCGCCAATATTTATTTATTTATTAAAACTTTATGCGCAAGTATATGGCGGCACCAACGCCGGCGCTTGCGAACTAATGACATGACGTCACATAAATCCTGCACCGCGCAAGCAAAGTTTTCGGCGCGATTTGAACACATACAACAGTCCGACAATAACCGTTGGGCAGTTGCCCGGACCAGACACAACACGCGTCTGTTTGGAGGATCCTCCTTTTTCTATGGAGGTTTGTGGGACTTTAAACCCTGTTCCACATACTTCCAAAAGTACAAAGGCGGACTTTTTGCCTTAGTCATATATTATATCTATACTAATACTAATATACACGAATACTAAAATACTAATACTAATCTATACAAATAAATAAAATTTAAGTGTCTGTATGTAATATCAAAATAACAACGTTTAATTGAATGCACGTGAAAGTATATACGGTACTAACAACAAATAAGCAATTTTTAAGATTTTTGTCTGTCTGTCTATCTGTCTGTTTGTTCCGAGTAATCTCCGAAACGGCTGGACCGATTTTGACGGGACTTTCACTGGATCTACCAGTACCAGCTGATGTAATAACGAGTAACATAGGCTACGTTTGATCACGAGAAAATTCATAGTTCCGGCGGGCAAAATATCAAAAAAAAATTACGAGTTTGACGCGGACGAAGTCGCGGGCAACAGCTCAGCACAGTCTATACTAATACTAATAATATAATATTATAAAGAGGAATAATTTTTTTGTTTGTTTGTTTGTACCGAAAAGGCTCCGAAACTACTGGACCGATTTAAAAAATTCTTTCACCAATAAAAAGCTACGTTATTCCTGAGTAACATAGGCTATTTTTAATCCCGAAAGCGGATTCTGTGGGGTGGCCTACGGATTCGAAGCCGCGGGGAACAGTTAGTATATAATATTTCTGTAGCCTAGAAGCTTTGCCTTCCAGTTCGCAAGGTTTCTATGACAGTGAAGCAAGTATTTGTGAAATTCAGATGAATGACCACGATCATATAGGATACTCTTAAAAAAATTGTTCTATTTATTCAAAACAAAGTGTTCTCAGTAACAATCATAATATTAACTAATTCTAAAAATAAATACTCTACAGTGCTACATAAATTTCTCCAAAACGAACTAAACCACTTAAATAATAAGTTTCCAATTCCTATGACAGAGTTTTCGGGACTAATGTTTCGAATTAGCCGACGTCTTCAAAGTTTAGTGGCAATTAGATGTTTTCAAGAGTTAGACAAGTGGCGGATCCTCTGAGAGCTAACTTAGTTGACAATGCGCCTAACTAGACGTCTAGGAAACCTAGATTATGCTCCTTGAAACTATTCTGAGAAGCTTTGGGAAGGATTAATTTGGTATGATAGATTTGGAGTCGAATCTATCTTTGAATGTTTATCGAATTGTGCGGTTACTTTGTCTAGTTTAGCTGTCTTTGGTAACTGTGAAATGGCATATGTACCTACCGCCACAAAAATATACAAAATATCTTACACCATACAAATCCTACATCCCCCAATTAAACTTCTGCACGCGATTTCAGCATATACAACAGTCCGACAATAATCATCGGGCAATTGGCAACCAAACTCTGTCCTCATCTCTGCCAAATACCAGCTTGATGCACTAGAGTCGATCGAAAAGCGGGCCAAGAGGCTCATCGGCGATGAGGCACTGATTAATTCAAAGCTCCAGAGCCTTGAACATCGTCGCCGAGTTACCAGCTTATCGGTTTTTTATCGACATCCCACGTTTAGAGAATACTTTTATTATGCGTACAGCTAAGGAATGGAATTCCCTGCCGGAGTCTGTGTTTCCCGATAGCTACAATCTAGGGGTTTTTAAGTCAAGAGTGAATAGGTTACTTCTAGGCGTAACTCTCAAGCGTGTTCCATCGCCGACCACATCATCGCTTACCATCAGGTGAGATGGTGGTCAAGCGTGAACCTATCTCAAATAAAAAAAACGCAACATCTGTCTGGTCGAAGAATACTCCCTTATCCGTACACCTCTAAAACTGTTCTAAAGTTTTAAATGACTCTTGTGTTTTTGAATGCTTACCTGTAGTATCCATATAGGTTGTCATGCCGGGGCTGGCAACAGGACAGAAATTAGAACTTTCACATATTAGGCTTAAGCAAATGACGGTATGAAAATTCATGTTACCTGATTACCTCTCTAGTTACTTCATCATCATCACTACAGCCGAAAGACATCCATTGCTGGACATAGGCTTACCCCAAACGTCGCCATACTGAACGGTCCGGTGCGTCCAGCACCCATCGGATTGCCGCAACCTTAACCAGGATTGAAATGATCTGTTCACAATATAATCGAGAATTTATGATCTCGTAAGATTAATTACAAGCTTACGGTGTCTGTCATAATCTGATGACAGACACGCAAATAAGTTACGATACTAAATAACAAACAGTGTGTCCAGGGATTCAGTCAAAAGGCAAGTGCCGGAGTTACAGCGTGGATGAACTCCCTTAATTGGATATCGCCATTGCTCCTTGATTTACTACGAACGTTTTAGAGAAAATTAATTTATGTACTACAATAGCCTTTGGAACTAATAATAATCTTGATAGAGACTTCGATCAAAACGACTTGGAACTTTATTGCTGTGGTGTAAGAGTACATGTTGTGTGATTGATTGAGAACCTATCATAAAATGCTTGCTATGTAAGAGTAATTGACAATAATGAATGTTGACCGAATAGTCATTATAATTACGTGTAGGCGTATAAAAAGAAAACTATATTTTTGCTCACGTGTCAGTATAGTTGATATTCATCATTATGGATTGGCTGACGTTCAAATTGTGTGTTTTAATTTGGGTAAGGATCTGTTATTTTTACTCCTTACGTTGTCCACTGCAAGATATCCTTATTTTAATGAACACTATTTCGATGGAAATAAAATGATCTGAATGATGCAATGATTAATTTTGATGACTAGATAGGAAATTATTAAAAAAACATTAGTTTTCTCAAAGTGGTCTGAGATCACGAATATGTTTGAAAGGTCACATGTCCAGCAAAGTGGTTTGTCGAAACAGGGTCGTAGCTATCACGGGAAGACCTGAGACCTCAAAGGATACTGGAAAATACAAAAATAGGACTATTCAATCGTAGAGTCAGTAAATGATATTCATTTTACTGAACTGCAGCAACCAATAAATATAAATTACGTACTTTTTAGAGTTACGTACCCAAAGGGTAAAAACGTGACCCTATTACTAAGACTGTCTGTCTGTCCGTCTGTCACCAGGCTGTATCTCATGCACCGTGATAGCTAGACAGTTGAAATTTTCACAGATGATGTATTTCTGTTGCCGCTATAACAACAAATACTAAAAACAGTATAAAATAAATATTTAAGGGGACTCCCATACAACAAACGTGATATTTTTGCCGTTTTTTGCTCGATATTAATATCGTCAACAGGTAGCCGCTTGAAATATTCACAGAATGTTTAGTTGTATATTCACTTCAAAAAATAATTATTATTAAATTAAAATAAAATAAATTAAGGGGGGCTCCCATACAACAAACGTGTTTTTTTGCATAGTTTTGCGATAATGGTACGGAACCCTTCGTGTGCGAGTCCGACTCGCACTTGACGGTTTTTTTAAATTGAATAAGCTTACTACACGATCCAAGATTTTCTTAATAATTAGTACCTACTACAATCTGTCACCATGCACCTAATTCTTATTTTGTATGATTTTCTTTATATGTGATACCTATGATTATTTTGCATGTTGACTTAATTATTGTATGCCTACTAGTCAGGACATAATGGAACTATAATTTACCTAACATCTGTCTGTATAACCTATGCCCACAATAAAAGATTTGATTTCATTTGATTTAATAAAGCTGTGGTTATACAACCCACTTCTAAATACAAGTCAAAGCAGGTTTGTGTTGAAGGGTAAATCAAACTTACTATTCCCGTAATTTTGTCTTAGGATATGTTCACACAGAAAATCCGTATTTCCAGGACCGTTTTAACAGATCCGTCGCTACTGGGGGTAATGTTCACACCAACCAATTGTCTACAGTATTTTAATACTGTTGTGTGTGTGAACTCACTCATACAACTACATACGTCAGCGCCGAATAAAAACGTATACGATAAATTGGACCTGTAAAACGGACTGCTGTATATTTTGTCGGATCGGTATTTTTTACTGGATTCGGAATACTGTCATGTGTGTGAACTGGGATCCCTTTTTTTCGCATAATTTTCTTTTTCCTAATATACTTTAGCATAACTGTTTTGGCATAATTTGTTTTGCCATAATAATTCTTTGTCATATTTTTTTTTGCCATACATTTTATGTTGGCATAATTACCTTGAAGGCTAAATACCTTGAAGGTTAATTTGTTTTGGCATAATTTTAATTTGCATAATGTTACTAGCCCTAATGACTATGAGCATAATAGTATTAAGGCATAAAAAATAATAGGAATAACGGAAACAAATTTGATAAATTTTTACGTATTTAATTTTTAAGTGACAGAAACGAATCGCTGCAAAACCAACTCCATGTAGTCTTGTCTGATCTACCCCTAGAGTGTTATTTAAAATCGCGTGGGATCGCCGGAGCCCAGCAGTGCCGGAGCCGTGATAGAAACCATGAATGCTGCATGTTGTATACTTGCTTGCATGCTGCATGCCTGCTGCATGCATGGTGTATGCTTGTTTACATGTTGCATTCTTGCTCCATGCATGGTGTATGCTTGTTTTCATGTTTGCATGCTGCATGCATGGTGTATGATTGTTTGCATGCTTCTTACAGGAAAAAAAACAAAAACATTTAACGAGTTAATTATTATGCGTATTTGTTATGCTTAAAAAAATATGTTTTAATGTCATTATGCGTAAAAAAAATATGCTTTAGAATGTTATGCTTAAACATTATTATGATTAGAGTAATTATGCTAAAAATATATATACATAAGCTGTTATGCGAAAATAATGTTATGCGTAAACATAATTAGGATAAACAAAAGTATGCCATGTTATATGAATTATATGTCTAAAGTTTTTATGCAAATGGATAGGGAACAGTGTGAACTCGCTCATACAACCACATACGTCAGCGCCGAATAAAAACGTATACGTTACAGCGAATCTGTAAAACGGATCTCTGTGTGAACGAGCACTTACTTCTTATTTGTATCTCATAGAAAAACAAAAAAGTATGAATGAAAAAATAATATATGCATTATCAAATGTGGATGGCTTTAAGTGTAAAGAACCACAGCCAGATACATTTTATTTGCAGGTCAGCAAATAAAATGTATCTGGCTGTGGTGTTATGAGAAGTAAACACTCTGATTTGTAACAAATTGGGATTTGTTCAAGATGATAACAACACTAGCTCTTTGCCGTGCCGTATGCCTCTGTCCGCCGTAATTATTATTTTTTCCGCTGAGAGTAGACAATGCTAGGGACCTTATCCTATATCTATACCATACCAATATTACACTAACGAGCAATGAAAAAGTTCTAGTGACATAGCACCAAATTACTCCTAAACGGGAAAGGCTAGCTTAATGACGCCGTCTGCAATATTGAAGTACATTTAACAGCGCATCAGAATATTACCAACTAAAAACGTAAATATTGTGTTCAAATTTTAAATTAAATGTGAAAAAATTAAATTAAGGTGTTTGTCGGCATTTTGTGGGTGGAGTTTATAAAGGGGAAATATTTTTTTGTTTGTTTGTACCGAATAGGCTTCGAAACTACTAGACCGACTTAAAAAAATATTTCACCTATAGAAAGCTACATTATTCTCGAGTAACATAGGCTACAATTTATTTAAAAAAAAATAGAGAGCCTTATGAAAATTGCAATAATGTAACCCAAAGTCGCAAAAGTTTGCCTATAAAATTCATTATTTGGCGTGCACTGAGAAAACTATTGATGATACATACAAATTATGCACTACATGATTAAAGTACTCATTATTACCTACAAAAAGACTGCGAGAGAATATATCTCACTATCATAGTTAAGTTACAATAGCAGCTTTTATGTTCTAAAATTTAATAAATCGCCGGTAGAAACTAAAGTGGGTTACATTCGTATTGCAGTATTAATTCTTATTCAATTAAATAGTTTAACAAATTGGTAGGTAGGTAGGTCGGGTAGGTGGGTAGGTAGGTAGGGTAGGGTAAGTAGGGTATGTAGGGTAAGGTAGGTAGGTAACCAGTTGACGGGAGCGAAGCCGCGGTGGTCAGCTAGTTCAAAGTATAGTCTTAATTATTATATCACCATTTCCACCATTGGGTTATTTCCATACAAAACAACAGATAAAATTTCTATAAAATTTAATTACTTATAATGTATTGTATAATTTACGTAAGTAATTGCTTCGAAATTGGCATTTATGTAAGTGTGTACGTATGTGCGGACATTAATGTGGAAACATAGTCGTCTAATCGGTTTGTTAAATTGCCTAGTTTGCCTGCCCGTTCGATATGAACATGCTTTTTTTCCTTCCTTGTTTCAGAAATACTGGAAAGGGAAATAGGTGAAACAGCACTTTTTGTATTAAGTAATATAATTTCCCTTTTTTTTCTTCCAAACAATCAGCAATGCCATTCAACAATAGCATAATAAAGCAATGCTGCCAGTATTTTGAGCACTTTTCCCACTGACAGCGATGTGGACAATTTTAAAACGCCCATCAAGTTCTTCCCCTTCCCTTTTTGTCCGCTTGAAAAATGATGTAGAGTCGACAAGGTTAATTCATGACCCATCATAAGCCTACTTTACTAAAGACATTCTAATACAATTAGGTCGAATTTTGCTTAAATATTATATTTCCTTAGCAACAATAGTACATTGTGATACAAGGGCGGAAAGTAGGTTATTGCAAACGAGCTGTCATTAACAAGCCCGAGCCGAAGGCGTGGGTTTTTAATGACACGAGTTTGCAATAACCTACACGCCCGTGTAACACACGATATTTTTCAATACAGTTGTGGGAAATAGTAAAAACAAATCAAAGATTTAGATTTGTTAATACACAAAAAAATAAAATTTTCGTGCAACTGGACATATTTTTTTACAACGAAAACAGCCTTCACAGCCTATTCGATTTTTGACAAATATTGATGTGAAAATAATTAAATTGAAACTGGTAATTAAATATATTAAACAACCATTTAAAAGACTTTTGAGAATTAAATGCTAAAACGTACGGCATCATTCATTTTTCCTCGTATAAAATCTATTCCATTTTATTCTATGTATAAAAACTCCTTGCTACTAAACTTTTTTAAATTGACTTATAACTAAAGGCGCGTTTTTGCAACTGGACATGTTTTACAACGAAAACAGTCTATACAGCCTATTTGATTTTAGAAAAATGTTGATGTGAAAATAATTAAATTAAAACTGGTAATTAAATATATTAAACAACCATTAAAAAGACTTTTGAGAGTTCAATGCTAAAACGTACGGAATCATCCATTTTTCCTCGTATAAAATCTATCCCATTTTATTCTATGTATGAAAACTCTTTGCTACTAAACTTTTTAAATTGACTTATAAATTTAAAACTAAACTGCAAAACTAATGATCGAGCTCGTAAACAAAAGTCACGACCGCGTAACAGAAAGATGCCTATGCATAAGATTTAATTTTCGAATCATAATTATAGCCTCTGAAAGTACGCCATGTTTAACAACTGTATTGAAATAGTACATTGTAATACAAGGGTGGAAAGTAGGTTATTGCAAACGAGCTGTCATTAACAAGCCCGAGCCGAAGGTGAGGGTTTTTAATGACACGAGTTTGCAATAACCTACACGCCCGTGTATCACACGATATTTTTCAATACAGTTGTGAGAAATAGTAAAAACAAATCAAAGAATAAGATTTGTTAATTCACAAAAAACTAAAATTTTCGCGCGTTTTTGCAACTGGATATATTTTTTTTACAACGAAAACAGCCTACACAGCCTATTCGATTTTTGACAAATGTTGATGTGAAAATAATTAAATTGAAACTGGTAATTAAATATATTAAACAACCATTTAAAAGACTTTTGAGAATTAAATGCTAAAACGTACGGAATCATTCATTTTTCCTCGTATAAAATCTATTCCATTTTATTCTATGTATGAAAACTCCTTGCTACTAAACTTTTTTAAATTGACTTATAACTAAAGGCGCGTTTTTGCAACTGGACATATTTTGCAACGAAAACAGTCTATACAGCCTATTCGATTTTAGACAAATGTTGATGTGAAAATAATTAAATTAAAACTGGTAATTAAATATATTAAACAACCATTAAAAAGACTATTGAGAGTTCAATGCTAAAACATACAGAATCATTCATTTTTCCTCGTATAAAATCTATCCCATTTTATTCTACGTATGAAAACTCTTTGCTACTAAACTTTTTGAATTGATTTATAAATTTAAAACTAAACTGCAAAACTAATGATCGAGCTCTTAAACAAAAGTCACGACCGCGTAACAGAAAGATGCCTATGCATAAAATTTAATTTTCGAATCATAATTATAGCCTCTGAAAGTACGCCATGTTTAACAACTGTATTGAAAACATATTTTTGATATAATAAGAAAGTGACGATTAGTTTACCCATCTTTAGCTGTCACTTGTTTCACTCTTGGCATTTTTCTTTTAATTTGAAAATAAGATTTTGTCAACGTAATAGTTCTTATAATGTTTTTGAAATAAAATATTGTTCTGTACTTCTTTCTGTAAGCGAAAAATGCTGGACGACAGTTAATTCCAAATAGACACCTAATTTCTGCTTCACCAAAAGTACTTTTTAATTCAATTAAATATCGTACTCTAATCGTAAAATTTTGAGCAATGAGCATATTGCTCTAAATTGTATGATTGCCTACATTGACACAATTTTTATATTAAATAAAAATATTTAGTGCACCAAGAGTAATTCAACAAGAAAACTTTAATGTTTTGAAGTTTTCAGACGAATTATCGGTCGAAAGGGTCATGAATCAACTTGCTTGACTGTAAATAGTTGATTATTTTTATTAGCTTGTAGGCATATAATTTATTATTTACCAACTGTAGTTACGATGTATGATATGACTAAAAGAGTTTTGAATATAAATGTGGATGAATGGAGAGGGAGAGAGAGAGAGAGAGTGGCTAAAGAATGATAGGTTGTTTGAGGAGTGATAATATTAATAAGTTAGTGATAGCTTGGTAGTTGGTGGACAACAAAAAAACAAAAACAAGAACACCGACTTCCAAAATTGAAGTATTTTTTAATTTGTAGTGTGTTTATTTGGAACTGTGTTATATTTTTTTTTGTAAAAATGTTTTGTTCTTTCTATCGACATTATAAAGAACTAGATAAATCTTAGTTTAGAGAAATTAAATGAAATACTCGTACTATTGATGAGAAAGTAATGTGTCGAACGTGCGCTAAAGTCGTTGTTTGATGTCATTTATTTCAATCACCATTTTGCTATACATAAACAACTTATTTTGTGTGTGAATCTTTCTTTGTGAGTAAAGTTTACCACAAGACTCATGGAGAGTCCGTGGTACTGAACAGATGTACAAACAATCAAACATTGTCTGTTTTAAAAGCTGTTTATTTATTTTGGTGGTTATTGACGCACAAAGGAAACTGCTACGCTGAATCAAATCTGTTCTCTGTATAATGGCAGATTTTCTTGTCAGTATTTTTTAATTAATAACCCTACTCCTAATAATAAAACAAAAACGATCTATTAATTAAAATGCTTCGCTAAGCGATAATCCGCACGCATTTTATGAGAAAATTTCTTGTGCACACGCACTAGTGTTCGTTCGAATTGTATCGCATTGCGTCCATGTGAACCTACAGTCGGTAATAGCTGTTACCTGACCCACCTGTTAGCCGACCCATTAAAAATTAGACGATTTTGAACTTAATTCAATTAGAAGTAGATAAGTGTTATTCGATATGCATGTGCTTATCGAACTAGAACGACTTTTTCCAGGTAGGCAAATATTATAGAATACAGTTATGCAAATTTGATCTTTAACACGTAACGTTAGGGTAGGTAAGAGTTTAAATACTGTTTGTCATCATGATGGACTTGTTAATTTCAATATTTTTTTTTTCTCTGCTCCACACTAGGAATTTCTTCCTGTATCGTGGGTGCGTTTAAACATATAAACTCACATACACAACACCCAGAGCCGGCACAACTATCTGTAGGCCATACAAATATTTGTTCCGTGTGGGAACAGAACCCGCGACACGCAGCGCAGGAGTCAATTACTTAACCACTGCGCCAACCGTGCGCCCAATTTGTTAAGTATATTTGGTCTAGTAGTTGTATTAGAGAACCTATGTCAACACGGTTGCGAATTCAAAACTAACCTTCCACTTCTATTTGCTTTATGTTTACAATGTTCAATTATGTTTTTTGAATACAAAATATTATTTTTATTAAATTAAAATAGTTAATTTAATTTGCCTATTAAAATACAAATAGCAACAGAAATGAAAAACAATAATGATTATGATATGATATATTATTTGTATATATATCATATCGTTGTATATATATATATATCGTCATAGGCGTTTTTCGCAATTTAGTAAGGCAAGATAAAAAATGTTCGCGCGTAGTCACTGTAATTGTGCGTAGACTGGATTTAGTTTAATTGTCAAGGTTCATTTGCCTACCCTTAACCTAAGTAACATTTGACTACCAGTTTTATAATGAACTCGCATATTAACTGCCCACTTATTACAAGTTAGGCGAAAATATTACCAATTTAGAAATTCGCATAACAAATAGTTATAAAAATCCTAACACTAACGTTTTAAAGATCAAATTTGCGTATCTGTATTATTATTATTGTATTTGTTTATCGAATAGCGCTAGTCTAATAAATTCATGCCAATTAAATAATCCTTAATGTTATAGAAGGAAGGTTCAAATTCGTTCGTTAGGGTGGGTCAGGTAACAGCTATTACCGCCTGTAATTGCAATTTCGCTTAGTATAAATCGCTTATCGGTGTGATATAAATCGAATCGCGTCGAGCTTAAGTTCGTATTGAATTTAGCGTAGGTATACGAGTATTTTAAGTTACCATTTGTATTCAAAATATCCTTAAAGAGTATGGGCTGCAATATAATTTGCGCTGTGTCATGTTTTACAGAGAATTTATTGTTCCAGTTGATAATAATAAAGAAATCTCCCGATCGAATTTTGGTCATGGTGGCCAGTTTCAATGAAGACAAGCCAAGTACGCGGGCGATATTATTGTAACAAGTGTGTGTGCAAACACAGGTGTATTCTCTACTATTTTACTATCATAGACCGATGTTACGGCAATCCTACACGACGTCAGAACCTATTTTATAATTAAATATTGTTATTTTATTAAATAGTTTTTATTGGTTTTGTTTCAGATATTATGTGTATCAAAATCACAGTCACAATTATTGAATTCTACAAGTATAAGTAGTAAGTGAACATTTATTTTATTACTATAAAAAATAGTGCAGACATTTTTATCCGACTGCCAAGGTAGGGTTATGTTTTTCGCGCGTATCTTGTATGTATATATGTATATTTGTTTGCAAATTTCTATATTACCTCGTATCTTTCAAACGGCTGGATAGATTTCGAGAGTTAAGGTATTGTTATGTTCGTCTTAAAAATCCAAGTGTCCTTAGAAAGATGTTTGAAAAGAAAAATACGAAATGGCGGATTTAGGAGGCTATATTGTGAAGGTAAAAATTTGAACCTTTTCTTCCAAACCTCTAGTGGAGTATCAAATTTAAGGGTTTTTCGAGGTGACTACAAAAATATATAGCACTTATATGTATAAAAGTCATTCGAAAAAAAAATATAACTAAAAAGTTGTTTATAAAAAAAGTTTATTAAATAAAAAAACCCGACTGAAGCGAATGGACGTATCTTCATTAGACAATATAAGTCCTCTGCTGGACCTCTAGGCTTCTCCATTAGTACGGCATTTTACGTTCTCAAAATAACAAATAAAACGTAGTTACAGAATTCATGAACAAAAATTGTGCGAAACGAATGAAAATATTAATTTAGAATAAATATTACGAATAATTTTTGGGCCCAAAAAGAAGTACAAACAAAAACAAAACGATTTATTCCGTTCTAATACCAAAAACTAATACCACTGGTATTTGTTTAAAATCGTATTTGTTTTGTATTCCGAACGGATACCATGGTTTAAACGAATACCAAATCAAGTACAAAGATATAAGGTACAGTCAGTAAAAATGCATGTATGTAATTATAAGACCATTAATTGAAAAAAAAACAGTTAAATCCAAAACAATAAAATTAAGTTAGCAAACGTCTAGTTCAATAATAAAATATGACAAATAATCAACTTAATTATACATTTTAGTCCCTCTTTGTACCTGAATAATATTTTTTTGCAACTACATCAAAACAAGAACAATTTACTTACAGTCAAAATGATACAAAATATCTCAGTAAATCAACTCTTAATTTATATTAAAAGGTTCACTGTCCAATTAGTAAAACAATAGTTCAAATCAAATCAAATCAAATGTTTTTTATTTCACATAGGCCTACATTGGCACTTATAAAACGTCGACAAAAGGTGCACGGTTCGGGTTGGTCGTTTTCTGTGGAGAAGAACCGGCAAGAAACTCCACGGTTACTCTTAAAAAAAAATTGGAGTTGGTATTATTATTATATTACGATCACATAAAAATATCAGATTCATTTGATTAGGTTTGACTGTGCTGACTGTACCAAATTCAAGTTGTTGGTATTCGTTAGCACATTCAATTTAATTATTTATAGAGTGGTATCCGTTCAGTATAAAACATTAATATGAGTTGAAACAAATACCAGTGGTATTTGAAAGGAATAAATCAGGAAACCTACGATAATACCAACAAAAATCTTGATGGGACAAATGTGGAACGAATCAACCTTACCATTCAATCATAATTATTTTCAGATCAGTTGCAATCAGCTTGCCAGGAAGGTCAACCAGTAACCCCGCCTGATGAGTGCAACTCATGCATATGCTTTTCCCAGCGAGTCCATTGTACGAATCTTACATGTCCAGGTGAGCTTTAGACTATTTTATTAAGGTGACACACCTCAACAGTAACAAAGGAATCCTTATAGCAGTAATTTCCATAATAGTTATGGAACGAGGGGTCAACACAGATCTGCAAGGGGTCTATGAAGAAGGATAAGAAATTTGGGGATGCATGAGAGGTACTTAATTTTCCACGAGACCGGATTCCATATAGGCAAACCGTCACTAATATTAATTAAAGTTTCCTGTTTTCACTCCACCTCAACGAAGACTTTGTGACTTCTGTTACACATTTTATCTAGATACTAGCTGACCCGGCAAATTATGTTTTGCCATAAAAACACCAAACAATCATCTACCCTACCTACCCTACCCTAACAACCCTACACTACACTACATACCCTACCTACCCTACCCTACCCTACCCTACTCTACCTACCCTACCCTACCCTACCCTACCTACCCTACCTACCCTACCTACCCTACCTACCCTACCTACCCTACCTACCCTACCTACCCTACCTACCCTACCCTACCCTACTTACCCTACCTACCTACCCTACCCTACCTACATACCTACCCTACCCTGCCTACTCTACCTACCCTACCCTACTTACCCTACCCTACCCTACCCTACTTACCCTACCCTACCCTAAACGGGATAAAAATCCTATGTCCTTCTCCTGATTCTTAGCTACCTCCCTACCAATTTTCAGCCAAATCGGTTCGGCCGTTCTTGAGTTATAAATGGTGTAACTAACACGACTTTCTTTTATATATATAGATGGGATACTGGGGTGACTTTGTCCTACGGGTGACTTGGTACATAAAATATTAAGCCTTATGCAGTACTGGTAACGTGCAGTCTATGTTGGGCAAGCGTAGACCACTGTGAAGCCAGAAACTAATTAGTACATGCACAATTTAAGTAACCTTCACAAAATTATGCGAGGAGTACCTGCGCAAAACATTCATGTTATCACCAAACAGAAACTTTCATATTCGTGTGCAATTATTGTTCATTTATTTATTTATTCGTTTTATCCTAGCTTTGGTACGCTTCAGTTCATCACTCTTGGTTGACTTTTAGGGTCTGGCTACATGCTAAATCTTATTTGCACAAATTCTTGTTTGTTCAAAGAAATATGTGCGTTAAGACGCCAAAACGTTATCCGGTATTCGGTGTTCACAAAACGCTAGTTTGCACAAAATTGATTTGCATAATTAAGTTATGCACGTGAAGACGGTACAATATAAATGTGCAAACGTTTGCACCATTAAGACAACAAGTAACAAGCATGCAAGTAGCTGTTGCCATACAGTTTTTGCGCCAATTTGGCATAAACCGTTTGCGCATGCAATTCGCTGTTGCCATACAGTTTTTGCGCCAATTTGGCATAAACCGTTTGCGCATGCAATTCGCTATCGTGTACACCATGCAATTTTTGCGCCAACTTTTGCAAAAACTGTTTGGGCTTCGGCTACACGCTCAACCTTGCATAGGTTGAGCGTGTGGCATTACTGCCGCATTTATATCTTTGTGCATCACGTTTAAATTAATAAATCTGTGTTCTAACTCGTTTGGATACTGATAGTACTGTGCGAATGGGTTGAGTTCAATGCCCGCCTAGTCTTGGATTACCCTGAGAGTTCATCTATTCATTACTTGATTAGCTTTCTGAATTATAAGAATTTGAAGTTGAGAATTTGTCAAACTTAATTTTAGCCTAAAAACTTGTCAAGTCTTGACTTTGACACTTTCTTAACTCTATAGGCCTTAATTATAAAACAATAAACTTTAAAACCATATAGTTTATAATCTTCATGGGTTAAAATCCAAAGTGCCCAGTAAAGGCCCCTAGCAGGTAGCGGATTTGCCCCCTGCTCATGTTCCAAATGCATTCCTGGGCTTTGAACGTAGAGCCTAAGAATTTCTTGGAGTGTTGTAGTATTAGACAGCCAATAAGTTCGTTGTCTGTGTTCTCAAACTCCCTACATGCGGCTTTTACGAAACACGTCGAAATGCCTACACATGGTTCTGAACCCGCAAAATCATTTGCTGAGCCCTCTCTTGCCAGTTCATAAAAGTGGTGGTCATCTTGTGGATTTATATTTAATATAAATCTGAAGTCGCCAACCCGCATTGAGCAAGGGTGGTGATCAATGCTCGTGCCTTCTCTGTATGAGAAGAAGCCTTTGCTCTGTAGGCTGCTATTATTATTCTTCTGAGTAGTAGTCGGAGTATTCGAATTTAGAGTAGCATACTGAGTCTAGATGATTTAAATGATATTTAGTTTTTACAAATAAGGCTGTTTTTTCCAATTTAGAAACCGGCCCAAGGAGGGATACATATGAATGATTAAAAACGTTATTTTCAGAAAAAGAATGCATCAATGGCGAAGAGATACCTCCAACAGATGCATGCAACACATGTATATGTCGACGAGGGAAAGTCACGTGTACCAACATGATTTGCATACCAGGTAAATAATAATGCTGAAAAAAAATTGTATATTTTAAGCAAAATCAGACCTAAACCAGCTGAATAATTTCTTCATACTTACTTCTCTTTTAAGAGTTTCCTAAATACATACACATGCCTATATGGAATATTGTACCAAAATAAAACAACGGACAATAATCCTTTGAGTTATGGATCTTCCGCTTCTTTCGAGGCCTTCGAAATGTGTATGCAATTTAGTTCAGCAGGACACACGAAAATCGTGACTGTCCGTCTGCCTGTTTACGAAGTGGCTGATCAACTAAGCGTGACAAACTTATTTGCTTTAGGTCGTCTTTAAAGGTCGAGTACTTAGGTACATCATCAACACAACACATCACAATCTTGTCCTAATCCCAATTCACATAAGATCAGCGTAACAAGTCTGCTTCCATTCTCCTCTAGGAGTCACCATCGTAGAAGTCATAGTCATCCCCTTCATGGCTATATCATAATTTGCGCAGTTCGTCCGTACTTCTTTGGTCTACCCCTAGTTTTATAGCTATCCACATTTATATTCTTACTTCAGTTAGGGTGACAATCGAACCCCACCGGTGGCTTGTTCAGGAAACACTGAGGAACTCGCGGAGGGGCCACTCGTCAGGGCTTTTGCCGATTAAACCGACGACGTAGCGGCCAACAAGTAGGTTGTGGTGCTGCTTGGGCCACATCGCAACTGAGGCGGGCCGCGATGTCGTATGGCAGGCATCGTGGGTTGGAGGCCGCGGCGGGAGAGGAGTACCGGTATTGCGGTGCGCCGTTCTCCTTATCTTCCGCGGCCGGGTTGGGGTCGCCACCGTCTAATGGTGGACGCGGGGGGCCGCATGGGAGGAGAAGTGTCGGCCGTTTGACCTCTCTCCCTATCCCCTGCGGCCTCCCTATCCCCTGTGGCAGTGGTAGGTGGTGGGGCCACTGACCTGACCCGTCACAGGCGGACCAAGGGTGCCATACACAGGATCGTCTGGCGCCCATGTGCTGATTTGGTACCTGGGGTGGTCACGGCGTGCAATGTGTTCTGGTGCACTGGTGATGGGGGTACTCCCTAAAGGTTTACGGATGAGTGCTAACGCGTGCCCGTGTTCCGCCATAAGCGGTACAGGAAAACACCGTGGAGTTTTAGTGGGTTGGAATCCCACATAACCGCGCGATCTCCCCGTGGTTGCGCAGTATGCATTAGCATTCCTAAACGCAAAAAAGGGTGACAGTCGAGCGAATAGTCCGTCCAGCCACAAGCGGTAGCCCGTTTGTCAGTCTAACAAGTCAAGAACCGTCAATAAATATCAACATTATGCTTCATTTTTCAGCACCAGATTGCGTCGAAAAGCAACTGTATCCGTCACAAAATGATTGTAATGCCTGCATATGCGTAAACGGGTTTATAAAGTGCACGAGTAACGGCTGTTCGGAGGAGAACCTGCCCGCTGTTGTAATTACAAGTAAGACGCTACTTTATTCAATCGTATAAAATAATAGTATGTTCCGTTTACACACAAATAAATAAATATTTTTACTTTTTTTTTTTTTTTTTTCTTTTTTTCTTTTTTTTTTTTCACAAATAAATATTTTTTCTTTCTTTCTAATACATAAACAGATTATTAATACATAACATCACGCAAAGTTCAACCTATAGTACATCCATATTGCCCCAGTTATGTTTATAGTACACCGATATTGCCTAAGATATGTTTATAGTATACCGATATTGCCCCAGTTATGTTTATAGTACACCAATATTGTCCCAGTTATGTTTATAGTACATCGATATTGCCCCAGTTATGTTTATAGTACACCAATATTGTCCCAGTTATGTTTATAGTACACCAATATTGTCCCAGTTATGTTTATAGTATACCAATATTGTCCCAGTTATGTTTATAGTACACCAATATTGTCCCAGTTATGTTTATAGTACACCAATATTGTCCCAGTTATGTTTATAGTACACCAATATTGTCCCAGTTATGTTTATAGTATACCAATATTGTCCCAGTTATGTTTATAGTACACCAATATTGTCCCAGTTATGTTTATAGTACACCAATATTGTCCCAGTTATGTTTATAGTACACCAATATTGTCCCAGTTATGTTTATAGTATACCAATATTGTCCCAGTTATGTTTATAGTACACCAATATTGTCCCAGTTATGTTTATAGTACACCAATATTGTCCCAGTTATGTTTATAGTACACCAATATTGTCCCAGTTATGTTTATAGTATACCAATATTGTCCCAGTTATGTTTATACTACACCAATATTGTCCCAGTTATGTTTATAGTCAATTCAATTCAATTAATTTATTTATTCGCTCTTGTAAATAATAGGTTATCTTAAAACTAACAATGTTTTTTAGTTTTTATTATTCAAATACTGAGTCGTTTTTTTTGGAACGAAGCCTCGCAGCGCGAGCCATTACCCCCAGTAGCGACGGATCCATTAAAACTGTACCGTAAACATGGTGTGAACATTACCCCCAGTAGCAACGGATCCGTTAAACGGTTCTGTAAATGCGGTCTCAACATCACATCCAGGAGCGATAGATGAGTTAAAACGATCCTATAAATTCGGATGTTCTGTAAATGCAGCGTGAACATCACCTCCAGGAGCGATAGATCAGTTTAAACGATCCTAGAAATTCGTATGTTCTGTGTGAACGAACCCTAATAAGGGATTGATCATTGTGACATCTTACCAATCGCCATCGCATTAATTTGTAGAATGTCACTTGTTTAAATGATCAGTGTTCATTAACTTTGTTTTGATTAATTGACATCTGTATGTTACAAAAGCCTCGACAATAACACCTAAGAAGACGAAGAAATGCACAGAAGGTAGTCCCCTCCCTGCGCCAATAGAGTGTCTTGAATGCTTTTGCGAAAACGGCAGGAAGAGATGCAAATATATTTGTAATCAGACTGTACAAATGGAAACTCGATTTGCAGGTAATTTTCTCATTTATTAGTAAAATTTAATTTTTAACTTGAGTTGCAACTGAATTTTAAAACAGTTCAGTCCCAACCGGTTTAGCTTAAATTTTGTATAAACCTTTAGTTTGGATGACAATGCAAGGTAAGCTAATTGACATAATTCTAAAGCTAATATGGCGGACCTATTATTTTTTATGCACCGCCACACTACGAGTATCAAATGAATTAGGGATGGCTTAGAGGAATACGTAAAATCTTATGTTAAAAGCTTTTTTATTCATTTTTTTTTTTTACTTTCACCTGATTGTTGTTACGATTCTTTGGGGCGCTGCTGATGAATAGATTTCCACAATCTTCACCCGCAGCCTAATTGCGTAAGTGAATTCGGCAAGGTAAAGGGACCAGGTCATTTTTCAAACCTGATAGAGGGGCAACCACACTGAGTCTCGTGCAAGATGAATCAGCTTTAGAGTTCAGGAATTAATCTAGCGTAGACTCTTTCTATGTGTAATGCCCTAGTGAGCCCAGTAAGACCAAATTGCTTTGCTTATACATATGTAACTGTAAGGTGGTTTACGATTAACACACGGTACTGCGCACCGCCGCCTCCGCGGACGCGGAGAGGAGAGCACCGCTCGACCCACGCGGTATGTCGGTGTACGTGTGTTAGGCATCAACGGATTTCTAAGAGGCCAATGCTACATAAGATCCGCTTCACCACCTAGGTACCGCGGCGGTGCGAACTAACTCGAGTTAGAGTCAAGGTATTTTTAGGGTTCCGTACCTCGAAAGGAATAAAAGCGGAACCCTTATGGGATCACTTTGTTGTCCGTCCGTCCGTCTGTCTGTCTGCCAAGACCCTTTTTCTCAGGAACCCGTGAAGGTATCAAGCTGAAATTTCTATCAAATATTCAGGTCTACTGTCCCTTAAAGCTGTTGAAACTTTTGAGCCAACGCAATCAAAAGATACAGCCGTTTTGCCGCAAATTTTCGACACTCACAATGGAATCAAAACCTACAGGGTACTTCCCGCGAACTCAGAATCTTGAAATTTGGTACGAAGCAACAGATATAAAGGAAAAATTGCGAAAACCGTAAATTTTTAGTCTCATCATACAATAAAAATATTTTTAATAATTTTAAACTTACTACCCCTTTCCTCAAGAACGCGTAGAGTTATTGAATTGAAATTCATATCAAATACTCAGGTCTATAATACCTTTAAGCTGAGGTTTGCACGGAACTCTCGGTGCGCGAGTCCGACTCGCACTTGGTTGGTTTTTTTTTCTAGAGACGATTGAGTAAAACATGAAATAGAGTCAAAAATCTCCAAGTAATCTTTAGAGTACTCGTACATTAGAATACTTGCTTGCCTGTATAAAAGCGTGTGTATAAAACAATAATTTTAGATACTTCAGAGCCTGCATGTTTCCCCGGCCAAACTATACCAAGCCCGGACGACTGCAATCATTGTATATGCTTTGAAGGTGAAATACATTGCACCAACAGGCCCTGTCAAACGTATATGCGTATAGGTAATTATAGTTTAATTATTTTGTTATGTAATTAGAAGCTTCTAAAGCTTATAGCTAAATGATAACAGCCACACGGGCCGATCTTCAGGGATAAGCAACGCTTGCCGGGGTACGTCTGTAAATGGTTGAGCATTCCTAGCAAACACCGTGGCTTTTTAATCGTCTTGAAAAAGCAGCCGACTTAAGGTCTATCCACACATATCAGGGCTGTGCCGGGGACATGACAGGGCCGGGCCCATGCATTGAAGCTCTGCCACTGGCCCGGGCACGGCCCGTGTACCGACTTGGGTGAACGAGTTCATATAAAATGTACACACCGATGTTTTTTTTGAGCCCCTGACGGGGCACGGTCCATCCACGTCCCGGGCACGGCCCTGATATGTGTGGATATACCTTTATTCTGCCCATGTAGTTATAATATTGTACAACTTTCTTCATGGACGTCATAGACAATCTCCTCACCGTAGGCATGTTGCGGCAAAATACAATCTACCGGCACAGGCCTAGGGTTATTGAAGCGCGCAAGCACCACCACGACGTCAACGTTGAGATACTGCGGTGGGGTATTAGTAATATTATTAGTATTATATTGGTATTAGTGTTAGTAAAGTAATAGGAAATAGGATTGAGTGTTGTTCACCGCTGTTTCAAAAGATGGTAGGCAATGATTTGGTCGATGATGAAGCACGCTTGTTAAATGAAATCAATTCGCTTTTGACTAAAAGGTTGTAGCTATTAGAGGCACAGACTCCGTCAGGGGATGGGTTAGTAAATTTTTCTAGATTCTTATAAAATGTGCTCTTGTTTTCAGGTCGACAATGCGGGGACGAACAAATGGTTATCCAATTTGATGAATGTAATGAGTGCTACTGCATTGAGGGCCAGCTGGAATGTTCCAATTTAGTATGCATACGAGGTAATAAACCAAATGAACAGGTACTGGAGTGGCGACTGCGTACCGGTAGACGTACAGCCTTGGAAGATCACTCAATAGGTGGAGCCATTACAAGATAATTTTTTGGTTGCCCAGTGGCATCGGCCGCGACTTACAAGTTGTAAGTCGTGGGTTCGAGCTCAGGCAGGCGATTTACTTTGTGTAAATTATTTCATCACCACTGCTCTCAAAACGGTGAAGGAAAACATCTTAAGGAAACCGGCATGTCCTAGAACCAAAAATTCGAAGACATGTGACATCCCCCAACCCGCACTGGGCCCGGGTGGTGGATTACGGCCCATTCCCTCTCACAGAGAGGAGGCCTGTGTCCCAGCAGTGGGAACATTAATAGGCTGATGATGTGATGACAAGAGACTCTACCCAAAGTGTCATTATATCGTCTTTCGCATGATATCATAATGATGATAAATGAAGAAAATCATCGGCTATCTACCTCCTTTGGTTACCTATCATAAGTTCGAAAAATATTTGTTCGAATTTAATTTGACTTAAAACTTTTCAACTATTAACGTTTCGTTTTTAGGGTTCCGTACCCAAAGGGTAAAAACGGGACCCTATTACTAAGACTTCGCGATCCGTCTGTCTGTCTGTCTGTTTGTCTGTCTGTCAGTCCGTCTGTCTCCAGGCTGTATCTAATGAACAGTGATAGCTAGACAGTTGAAATTTTCACAGATGATGTATTTCTGTTGCCGCTATAACAACAAATACTAAAAACAGTATAAAATAAATATTAAAGGGGGGCTCCCATACAACAAACGTGATATTTTTGCCGTTTTTGCTCGGTATTAATAACGGCAACAGGTAGACGCTTGGAATATTTACAGAATGTTTAGTTGTATATTTACTTCAAAAAATAATAATTAATAAATTAAAATAAAATAAATTAAGGGGGGCTCCCATACAACAAACGTGATTTTTATGCAGTGTTTTGCGATAATGGTACGGAACCCTTCGTGTGCGAGTCCGACTCGCACTTGGCCGGTTCTTTTTACTTCATCGAAGTCACGTCTGCCACTGTCTCAGTTGACCTATTATCAATTCGAATTTTATCGTTACTCCGACGTTTCATTTGGTCGAAAAACTTTTACCGAAGTTACACATAGTCGAAATAACATTTGTTTGAAGTATTATGTTTCCGATCATTCATTATACCATATTATTATTACCATATTTTAATTTCACCAAACGCCTAGAAAGTTTGTGCACACTATTTCATATCTAACTTTTGCTGTTACTTTTTTATCAGGCACGTTTATAAACGGGTGTGTAACGTTTGAAATAATAACAAAAGTTCTAATGATCATATGACCTAATTTCATTTAATATTCTTTGTTTATATATAACTATCAAATGATATAATTTATTTTATTGATATAATTTCATTTTACTTAATTCTATATGGTATCATAATGAACTTTATATATAAAGCACATTTGAAATAATATTTTTTTAACATTATATTCAGTTACTATAATATTCAAAATCTATAAGTAACGTTTAATATAATTTAGAAACGTCTTCTTTGTTTTGTAAATTTTTGCTAAAACTGATTAGATTTTAAACGCCCGCCATTTTCACGCTAGCATATGAAGGTTATTCGAAATATAACATTAGATCACATGGAATTAGATTATTTGTTTTTATAGCAAATTCTTTTTTATTAATTTTTATGAAAATTATATCATGTGCACGTGATATTATAGTATCTGTTATTACTATTATACCAAACTTTACACACCCTAATTATATAATTGATGAAGCATGCAAATAAGGATGCTCGCTTCAAGCTTCCAGCATGCAAGCAGGCATGCAGCATGCAAGTAAGCATGCAGCGTGCAAACAAGCATGCAATGCCATGTTATCTCTTCACCACCCTTGGTTGACTGGTAGAGAATGCCTAAGGCATTAAGTCCGCCTTTGTACCTTTTGTGCATGAAGTCTAAATAAATTAATTAATCGGGGCACTATGCATAATAAAAAAAATAAAAACAGAATTAAACCAAAAAAAATTAATTATGAATCTATTCAAGTCAAATCGGGCAATGTAATAAATACTGAATCAAACTTCTATATTTATCACATTATCTGGTCATTATGATTATTGCTACGTAACGGTTGGGCAATTCGATAATTCATCATCATCATCATATCGACTTTGTTGCTATTCTATATTAACGCCTGTGATGAGCATTATTCAGAAAGCCCTGTCAATTTAATTACTTCAATAGTTTTTATCATATTGCCTACTCATTTCGGTCATTTTTCAAATTGCCCGGGCGTTATGAATATATACATTATGGTTGACAATATTATGAGAATCAAAATCAAACCAAATCATTTATTAACCGACTTACCAAAAAAGGAGGAGGTTCTATGATCGACATTATGAAGGTTCTTTTTTTTTTTTTTTTTTATGTATGTTCACCGATATCTCCGTCAATTGTAAACCGATTTTAAAAATTATTTTTTTGTTTGTAAGAATATATTCCAAAATTGGTGCCATTTTAATTTGGTGAAGATCTGATGAAGAACTTCGGAGATATACAACAGAACTCTTCAATAAATAACGGTAAATCTCTCGGGATTGCTGCAATCGCATGTCTGTTTATTGTTTATTCCATTTCATAACATAACATCACGCCAGTATGCTCGAAAGTGGTATGCTCTATATCTCTCATTTCACCGGTTATATTCAAGTTTCATGTTACTCGAGTAATCTATTCTGTCGTTATAGGTACTTGCTTAACTACTTCCCTATTAGGTAGGTACAACTAAAAAGTGAAAAATAAAAAAACTTTTTTACAAAAAAATACTACCGACTTCCAAATAACAAAACTAGAAAGTGAAAAATAACTTTATTTTTGGAAGTCGGTGTCCATAACTTAAAAATTTGGTACCTACCCAAAGACACCGACTTCCAAAAATAAAGTTATTATTCACTTTCTAGTTTTGTTATTTGGAAGTCGGAAGTATTTTTTTGTAAAAAAGTTTTTTTTTACATAATAAAGTCCTCCATATTCTACCGTCACGTAGGCATGCAAATATTATTAAATTTAAAAATTAAATCAAATTAAAAAAAGAACAATACGAATAAAGATAAATGTCAAATCATAAGAAATTATACATGTCAAATTTAGTTAAATAAATGTTATGTATAAATGTCGGACTGGTTACGCTAGTAAAAATTATCACAATGATGTCAAAACAAAATAATAAGTATGTCAATATACTTGTATGTATACTTGGTAGCATCTATAACAATAATAAAAATAAGTCAAACAGTCAACGATTCGTCATTAAGGAAGTCGCCAACTTTGTAATAACATTTCTCAATTAATATTTCGGTTAGCCCCCTTTTAAATTTTATTACAGTCATATTTTTTATTACATTAGATACTATATTATAAATGCGCGGGGCAATACCAAAAAAACTTTTCTGCATTAGCGCAGTTTTACATTTCACATGACACAACTGGTTTAGATATTGAGTCCGTATTGGATTTCTTCGGACTTCCGACAGTTTATGTAGTAGGTATATTCAATAAATGTTTGTCTCAGGTTTCATAGAAATAAATCTAGCACCTTTTTTTCAGGCTCAAAGTGCGTCCAGGGACAAGAGATACCAAAACCAGACAGCTGCAACGCTTGCGTCTGCGTCGACGGTCACATAGTTTGTACGAACTCCGAATGTCCACTCGCGAGCCCAAGAAATGCACTTCCAGGTAAATATATATATTAAGCTAGTTTGTATTTTATCAACCCTAAGGAACATAGTGTGTTTCTAAGCCAGGATAAAACCTATAAATATCCTATATCCTTCCCAGGGTCTCTCAATATGTCTCCATACCAAATTTAATCTAAATCGGTGGAGCCGTTTAGTCCTGAAAGAGAACAAAAATACAAACATACAGGGATGAATGATGTTGAGTGCGTAACGTAATGTCGATGGTTGGAATGCATCAATTTCAACAGAACGACAGTGACCGTTGGTGTGAGTTGGATTAATCGTATTGATTCTATTCTGTTCTGTTCTTTTCGGTTCTGTTTGGTTCTGTTTTATTCTGTTATGTTCGGTTCTGTTCTGTTTGGTTCTGTTTTGTTCGGTTCTGTTCTGTTTGGTTCTGTTCTGTTCCGTTCTGTTCTATATTATTCTATTCTATGTTATTCTATGTTATTTTATTCTATGTTATTCTATTCTTTTCTGTTCTGTTTTGTTCTGTCCTATTCTATTATAATGGTCTGTGAAGTGGGTAACTGATAGAGGCATAGGTATATCTAGCAATAAACTATAGAACAGTTTCAGTATGGAAAATTATATTTGGAAATCCTGTGATGTTCGAACCAGCTCGTTCTGGGGAAGTCCTTGCGAAGAATAATTGATATGTAATAGTGATTCGATGCTTGGTAAAATTCTTAATATAAATTTTATGACTATATTTCATCAACTGTGCATACTTTTTTAGAAATAGATACCGATAATTATGTATAATTACTCGTATATCTATATATATATAAAAATCAATCCCTATTTCCCTTGGTCACGGCATCACGCGTGAACGGCTGGACCGATTTCGTTAATTCTTTTTTTGTTGTGTTTGTTATTGATAGGAGAAGGTTCTTAAGAAAAAAAAACAAGAAATAAAAATTGGTACTTAGGTAGGGTAGGTAGGGTAAGGTAGATAGGGTAGGGTAGATAGGGTAGGGTAGATAGGGTAGGGTAGATAGGGTAGGGTAGATAGGGTAGGGTAGGTAGGGTAGGGTAGGTAGGGTAGTGTAGGTAGGGTAGGGTAGGTAGGGTAGTGTAGGTAGGGTAGGGTAGGTAGGGTAAGGTAGGTAGGGTAGGGTAGAGTAGGTAGGGTAGGTAGGGTAGGGTAGGGTAGGGTAGGTAGGGTAGGGTAGGCGGGGTAGGGTTGGTAAGGTAGGTAGGGTATGGTACGTAGGGTAGGTAGAGTAGATCAATGTTTGGTGTTTTTATGGCAAAACAAAGTTTGCCGGGTCAGCTAGTTCCTAATAAAAATGATTGTAATTATAATCCTGAGTCATATAATAAACGCAAATCTTATTGATGTTATTTACTTATGTTGAAAAAAGTTCTAAGTAGTAGTTAAGTTGTTGTTGTGAAATCTTTCACGGGAAAACTGATGCTCCTGAACTACACGACGAACTATCCCATCTTTTTGCCCCAGTCAATTATAGACGTAGTAAGAGGGGCACAGATTGTTCGCCGTACCGGGGAGTCGAACCATCGCTCGAGCCCGTAGGCTTATAACGTATCTTTTGCAAGAACAAAACGATAGCGATCAAACGCTTTATGTCACAAAAGTCGGCATTACCTCCAGTGTAGGTATGGTAGGTCCTACACAATCGTTTGCTAATCGCTCGCTGTTTGTCAAATGCACTTATTTAAAAAAAAACCGCCAACAACTTTAAAACTTCTGTATGGAAGAGCAATTATTGCGCAAAAATCGCTATCGTTTTGCTTTTGCAAAAGATACGTAATAAGCCTGCCGGTCTCCCATCCCTCGTACACTATCCGCGCTCAAAGCTCTTTTAGATGCTTAGCCTGACTGTGATGTGTTCGCGGACGAATGGAAGAAGATTTTGTCTGTATGTCTGGAGTATTGTGACATGAGCGTGTGACTGCCTTGAATTATTGATATTATCATTGTTGTTTGTTATTGTTTTTATTGATAATGCTTTTTTTAACTTGTCTTTAACTAATGTAATTGGCCTTTGGCCCTGTTATGTTAAAATAAATAAATAAATACATGATAATACGAAAATTAATTGTCTATTGTTAATATTACTACAAATAATTTGTAATACTTTGCCGGTCATTATAAAGAATTTCTAGAGAGTAATTTCTTTGGGGTCTTATGCAAGCAAAGCTGACTTTTTCAAACAGAAGAAGACTGTTGAAAGATTAGTAATCGTATTGGGAGTACCTGCAATGACAGTTAGAAAGGTATATGTCATCGAGGTTACGATCACGACCATGGATTTTGATGAGCACAAGGGTGGCTAACTCATGTTGTATATATTGTAACCATCATCGACACCAAAGAAGCAAGATATGGTCATCAGTGGTAGGATAATCGTGGAGGCATTTAGAATTTCATAAACAAACATTTACTAAATTTAAACTTTAAGAAACTATTTATAATTAGCGGTAAATGCACAGATGCTCTAGACAAGTTACATTCTAAAAGCGAAAGTGTCGCGTCGCGATAGCAATGAGGGCTTCCGTTTTTGTGCTCACCAGTTGGCGCCACTGCGCAGTAAGGTTTTTAAATATAGCTGTTGAACGTTGCTATTACGCGCACGGAAGCAAAGTTGCAAAGAAGCAAAGAAGCAGCCCCTTTTAACGAAAAAAAATGGTTTAAATTTCCGAAAACATACAAGTCTAATAAATCAGTGGTTGGTAAAATCCGTACCTATTTTAATCTGTCATAATCGGAAAATATCCACAACAATAAAAATGTAGTAAATAAACTCTCGTTAAAAGCCAAAAAAAAACCGGCCAAGTGCGAGTCGGACTCGCGCACGAATGGTACCATTATTGCAAAAAAACGGAAAAAAATAACGTTTGTTGTATGGGAGGCCCAGTTAAATATTTATTTTATTCTGTTTTTAGTATTTGTTGTTAAAGCGGCAACAGAAATACATCATCTGTGGAAATTTCAATTGTCTAGCTATCACTGTTCATGAGATACAGCCTGGTGACAGACAGACAGACGGACCGCGGAGTCTTAGTAATAGGGTCCCGTTTTTACCCATTGGGTACGGAACCGTAAAAACTATGAAAATTTACATTTTGAAGACCTCACTCTACACTAGCGTCCCTAGCGGCAAATTCAAACGCGGTATTGGTAATATGTCAAAAATTTACGGTAATACCAAGCGCTATCGAAATGTCACATTGTCATGTGATCAATCTCCTAAATTTTGGAATTTCGATCATAGCCATCGCTGGCAAGTTAGAGTTATTATTCACATAATACATACAATAGAATTGATGAATGTTTGAAAATAGCGAAGAACGTCTATAGAATTTCACTGTCATAAATAAAACATGAAAATTGTGTCTACCTTCCATCTCTAGTACTTTTAAGATTTACAAGTAAACCTGAAGTGTATCTGCTAAGTGCATACATATTTATGACGCTGGCTGTAAAAGAGAAATTGTAAATTGAAATTATAATAAGAAATGAGGAGAAGAGGAAAATATGTTCTACAATAATTATCTAATATACAACATTGAAAAACAAATCCATGCTAGAAATAACATATATGTATGTAAGTATAATTATGTGTATATAAGTTTATGGATAATATTTATTATAGCAATAAAGTTGAAAGGAAACCGTTTGTCCTGGTATGGTCATGTGATGAGGAGGGATGAAACGCATATTACTAAAAGAGTTATGAATATAAATGTGGATGGATGGAGAGGGAGAGGAAGGCCAAAGAAAAGATGGATGGACTGCGTGAGGAGTGATATGTAAGAAAAGGGAGTCAGTAATAACATGACGGGGGATAGGACGGTATGGAAGAAGCAAACGTGTTGCGCCGACCCCAAGTAACATGGGATAAGGGCAGGAAGATGATAATGATATATTTATGTTTTAATGTAATAGCAGTACACCACAGACTACCCCCATTTTCATTCTAAGTTCTTTTAGTCTATCCATAGGTTGTCTGGTAAATATCGCCGACAGCGATAAGATCGCCTTTGTACCCATATAATTAAGATTTTCTTACAAAAAAGATGTGTAACTTTTATGGTGTACAATAAAGTATATTCTATTCTATTCTAATATTTTGGTCTAGTATTGAGAAACGGAGATTCATTTTGAAGCCCGGATAAAACGGGTTGCACAAATTACTTAAATCTAGTGAAAAACGTCACCCATAAAATTATTCCTAGAGATCAAGATAAAAAGTAATCTAATATACAACTTCAAGAAAAAGTTGAAATATCGTGTGAAAAAAATATAATAAAAATATTTTATAAGGAATGCAAATAGATACAAGTGGATGAAATACACCATAAATAATATGAAAGGTCCACTTCATGCAATAATGATGAATGACCTTTGTTTTTTGTTTAAGATAATTGGGTTTTTTATTTTATAAACGGTGTAGAAAAATCTCAGACGTGAAGATAAGAAATTATGTTTAATTTAAGTTAAAGATCCTTATCATCGTATTATTTTTTGGAAAATAATCATTCTTTATTTTTAACTTTTTTCACAATTTTTCTTAATTTTCGTGACACAGAGCATTCTAGCCTCGTAGGTCCTTACCTATGAAATTGGCGTTTTGTCGTACTGGCCACTTTGATCTCAAAAATCTCCTCTTTGGTTTGGAATTCCAATTTTAAATTTATACAGCTATTTACTCATGCTTTTGTGTTTGGAAAACCGTAATTCATTTGTTTTTCCTCTTTTGGTTTTTTCTTTGCGCCAGTCAGTTTACAAAATGGAAAACTTGAAATATCGCGTTATTTACGAGTACGAATTCCATCGTGGCACCAGTGCTGCAGAAATGGCTCAAAGGATTAATGATCTGTATGGCAAAGGTGTCGCAAAAGAAAACACAGTGTGTTTTTGGTTCCAACGTTTTAGTTCTGGAAATTTCGACCTTCAAAATTTCGATTCAGAACAAGCCCCGTGGACGGCCGGAGGCCAAAGTTGATAATGAAGAATTGAAGGCTATTGTGGAAGCGGATCCATCGCAAACCACGTCCGAGTTAGCTGCATGCTGCGGTGTTAGTGATAAAACTGTTTTAATCCACTTGAAGCAAATTGGGAAGGTGAAAAGCTTGAAAGGCGGGTACCTCATGAATTGAGTGCAGCAAACCAACAATCGCGCGTCGACTGCTGCGTTACATTACTCAACCGGCACAATAAGGAAGGGATTTTAAATCGAATCATTACCTGTGATGATAAGTGGATCCTGTACAATAATCGAAAACGCTCATCGCAATGGCTGAATACTGGCAAACCAGCCAAATCCTGCCCGAAGCGAAAATTGACTCAAAAAAAATTACTTGTGAGCGTTTGGTGGACTTGTGCCGGTGTCGTTCACTACAGCTTTCTTAAGTCTGGCCAGACGATTACGGCGGATATCTATTGTCAGCAACTGCAAACCATGATGGAGAAGCTAGCTGCTAAACAGCCGAGGCCGGTCAATCACTCTAGGCCACTGCTGCTTCAGGACAACGCTAGACCACACACTGCACAACAGACGACTACCAAATTAGAGGAGCTTCAATTGGAATGTCTAAGACATCCACCGTACTCCCCGGGCCTTGCTCTAACAGATTACCTTTTTTTTCGAAATTTGGATAACTTCTTGCAAGGGAAAAAATTCAACTCCGATGGGGTCCAAAGCGCCTTCAAAGATTTTATTGATTCCCGTCCGAATGGTTTTTTTAGTAAAGGGATCAATGAACTACCTATGAGATGGCAAAAGTGCATAGATAGCAATGGTACATACTTTGATTAAATAAATATATTATATTTAAAAAAAAACGACTTTATGTTCCTCCCTTACAAAACGGCAATTTCACATGTAATAACCTAATATTTCGGGACTGCAAGCGATATTGCTGAGTTTGTAAACAAGATTACTAACTACATAATTGTGTCAAGTGACCGAATGACATTACTCACTCAGATTTAAATATTTTTGGAAATTCATGATTATTGCAGTAGACACTTCGTATGATACTCCTCCTGATAATAAAGACATAACAATATGATATTCCTCCTGATAATAAAGACTTAACAAAATTGATACACAATCTGAAAACAGATTTATGCATACAAGTTCTTATTCACGATTTCTAGAAGCCAAGATACTTGAACATTATTGTATTAGTGTACTTTCTGTCCACAGGGAGAACAGCAACAGAACTGAAGCCGCTGAATGATGAATGTCATGATGGTGACGTCTTACCTACACTACCACCACCTTATGACTGCAATAAATGTTTTTGTATTGACAACATTATTATGTGCACTATGAATAGCTGTGTGGAATCTAAACCAGGTACATAATATTCACATGCTTAAGAATTTGGCAATTTTCAAAGCCCTTATAATATCCCATTATCTTTCCAGAAATTAATGGAAGACTAAAAGAGCAAAATGAACAAACTGATCTTAAAAATTTTGACAAGCAAATCTCAGTAGAACCATTTATTGATGTATTGTACAAAGACAAAGATAAATTACCAAGCAAAGTAATACACACGCATGCTTATAATGGTTACCATCAAGAAATTAAAGTTCAAGCCAAACATTTACCTAAAGATGCAACTAATTTGTTCAAAGCTTTAGCCTCTTCGCTGGATAATTCAGCTCTTGCCAGTATTAGTCAAAAATTGTTAACATCTTCAGATTCTTTGTCAAGAAATCCCGATTCAAAGATACCCTTCGATCATCAAGAAGTACAGAACAATTTATTAGGTGAAGGAAACATTTTAACAACACAGTCAAACAAAATTATAACCTCAGGTTCCCAAAGTAATGAAACAATTTTAGTTATTCCAAATATTGAATCCGAATCCGTATTGCCACTAAGAAAAAAACATGAAATAATTTGGAAATCTGTTTCAGCTCCCGCTCCTATAGTTTATCACAACAACCAGCCAATCGTAACGCGTAACAGTAAGGAAGAAAATCTGAATTTTTATAGTGAGGATAAACCTCCTTCATTTCTTACATCCATTCCACAAAATGATATAATTCGTGAGCCAACTAAATTTAGTCGACCAGGTCTCCAACCTGCTTTACCAATTAATATTAAGGATGGTAAAATCAACTATGGGCCATATTACCCAGACAATAACCAATTCAAACCAGTTCCTTCTGGTTTTGTAGGTAAAGGCGATGAATTGCCACAACGTCCTCTTTACCAACCAACTAAGCCTGCATTTATTGCTCCGAATATCAATGGTGTCCAACCGAAACCATCACAATCTCTGTATGTTCCAAATGTCCCAAAGTACTATCCTAATCAGGTAAAACCACAACAATTTCAGTTCAAACCTAACCAAAACCAACCGAACCAAATTCTTTTACCCGCTTCAATTAATAAGGGTATCCAGCTTCAACCTTTATTCCCGAACACTCCAAATCAACCGATAGTAGCTACAAATCAATATAATCCACCGCAATTTGGATTGAAACCGGGCCAAGAAAGTCCTTTAAATAATATAGGTAACCAAACTTACCAACAGTTCAATAAGTTTCCCCCCAATTTTCCAATGAATCCGCCTGTCCTTACCTTACCTTTGCAAAATAAACGTATATCCAGTATAGAGAGTGAAGGTAGCAAAGAGATAACGACTCACTCAACTCTGCCATCCACTATTATTTTAAATCCACAACAAAACAGGGTTAGCCCTGAGTATACTCAACATAATAAACCAACGCATTCTCAGTTTGTTCCAAATCCTTCTATCTACTATAAAAATGAATTTGAGGCGCCAAAAATAAATGAGGTAAACCCTGAAGTTGAACACCTTATACAAAATTCTACCTACAGCCAACCTCATACTTCTTCCAAGCTTAATGAGGCAAATATTCCCAAAGTTCATAATAAAAAAAGGAAATATAATACCACCCACTCGCATTATGAAAAACATTCTACAGTCATTTACGTTTCAGAAAACGATCCGCATAACCCAGATCACCCAAAAATAGTCGGGCATGATCCAAATCAGAATCATGATGTACCACACACCAATAAATATGAACAGAATGTTCCTAATCAAGACTTAACAATTCTTCAACTTGATGAAAAAGAACCTTATCCTAAATTGACGGATTATAATCCATCTCAAACATCTTCTGATCCAGGAATGATTAATCCTAACTCTAGGAATGTAACAACTTATCAGTTCGATAAATATCCTCACTCTCCTAGTGATGGTAAAAATACAGATCAAATTAAATCTAACCAAAATCGAACTAACCCTACTATTCCTGTGTATCCTAATATATTAGGCAACTATCCACAAACTTCTACCCAATTTATAAAGGAGGGTTTGAATGACCCTGGATTTGCTGACGGTTCCCGTTCCCCAGCTAATTCAGTTAAAGATCCTACACATCAAAAGCTACCACCTCAAATTGCATCAATCCAGAATCAAAATCAACCAGAAGTTCAAAATCTTCCACCTTCTAATTTGGAAACGCCTGACAATAATTACTTATCAGGAATGTTAGACGAGCGTGGATCTGCTGATGGTTTCCAATACCCATCTCATTCCGCTGAAGATCCTTCACATTCAAAACAAAACATACAAAAACCGACTAACTCTTTATATGGCCCTACACAGAACCAACATTTACCAGGAATGTTAGACGAGCGTGGATCCGCTGATGGTTTCCAATACCCATCTAATTCTGCTGAAAATCCTTCACATCCAAAACAAAACATACAAAAACCGACTAACTCTTTATATGGCCCTACACAGAACCAACATTTACCAGGAATGTTAGACGAGCGTGGATCTGCTGATGGTTTCCAATACCCATCTCATTCCGCTGAAGATCCTTCACATTCAAAACAAAACATACAAAAACCGACTAACTCTTTATATGGCCCTACACAGAACCAACATTTACCAGGAATGTTAGACGAGCGTGGATCCGCTGATGGTTTCCAATACCCGTCTATTTCTGCTGAAAATCCTTCACATCCAAAACAAAACATACAAAAACCGACTAACTCTTTATATGGCTCTACACAGAACCAACATTTACCAGGAATGTTAGACGAGCGTGGATCTGCTGATGGTTTCCAATACCCATCTCATTCCGCTGAAGATCCTTCACATTCAAAACAAAACATACAAAAACCGACTAACTCTTTATATGGCCCTACACAGAACCAACATTTACCAGGAATGTTAGACGAGCGCGGATCCGCTGATGGTTTCCAATACCCATCTAATTCTGCTGAAAATCCTTCACATCCAAAACAAAACATACAAAAACCGACTAACTCTTTATATGGCCCTACACAGAACCAACATTTACCAGGAATGTTAGACGAGCGTGGATCCGCTGATGGTTTCCAATACCCATCTAATTCTGCTGAAAATCCTTCACATCCAAAACAAAACATGCAAAAACCGACTAACTCTTTTTATGACCCTACGCAGAACCAACATATACCAGGAATGTTCGACGAACGTGGAACTGCTGGTGGTTTCCAATATCCGTATCAATCTGCTAAATATCCTTCAAATCCAATACAAAAACCGACTAACTCTTTATATAGTCCCACACAGAACCAAATAAATAAATCTTCACATTTTGTGCCATACAAATCTAATTTTGATCCCGCACATCCTAAAGATAACCTACATATTCCTCCACACCCTCAATTTGGACCTACACAGAATCAGTTCAATCCATACCAATATGGACACAATGCTAATCAAAATCCCACGCATCAAAAACTCGAACTTCCAAACAACCCATTTAATCCGACTTTGAATCAACATAAACCAGGGACGTCAAAAGAATTCCAAAACCCACCAAATTCTGCCGAAAATCCCATTCATACAAGAGGATCCGTGCACACTCCTCCACAACCCGCATTGGCACCCTCCCAGATCCCGCATTTACTGGGAACTTTTAAGGAGCCTGGATCCAATGGTAGTTTCCATAATCCATCTAATTCTGCTGAAAACCCTTCACACTCAATAGACAAACTGAATAAACCTTTTCAAACGCAGTTTGGACCTACTCAGCACCAACCTATTTTAGAGGCCAACCAACCTTTACCTAGTTTCCATTATCCATCCCATTCTACAGGAAATCCTTCAAATCTGAAACAAAAACAACCTTACTCCCTAAATGGTCCATCCCAAAACCAAAATTTACCAGGAATGTTCAACGGGCGCGGATCCGCTGATGGTTTCCAGAACCCATCTCATTCCGCTGAAGATCCTTCACATCCAAAACAAAACATACAAAAACCGACTAACTCTTTATATGGCCCTACACAGAACCAACATTTACCAGGAATGTTAGACGAGCGTGGATCCGCTGATGGTTTCCAATACCCATCTTATTCCGCTGAAGATCCTTCACATCCAAAACAAAACAAACAAAAACCGACTAACTTTTTATACGGCCCTACACAGAACCAACATGTACCAGGAATGTTCGACGAGCGTGGATCCGCTGGTGGTTTCCAATACCCATCTCATTCTGCTGAAGATCCTTCACATCCAAAACAAAACATACAAAAACCGAGTAACTCTTTATATGGCCCTACGTACAACCAACATTTGCCAGGAATGTTCGAAGGGCATGGATCTGCTGGTGGTTTCCAATACCCCTCTAATTCTGCTGAAAATCCTTTGCAAACAAAAGACAACCGGCCCCACCCTTCTCAATCTCAATTTCTACCTTCCAACAATCATTACAAGGAAAACGTATACAAGCAACCTAACTCTCAGTTTGGCCCCACCCAGAACAAAAATTCACCAGATATGTTCGACGAACGTGGGTCTGCCAATGGATTCCAATATCCATCTCATTCTGCTGAAAATCCTTTGCAAACCAAAGACAACTATCAACAGCATCCACAAAATCAATTTCTACCTACCAATAAACAATACAAGGAAAACATATATAAACAACCTAGCCCTCCGTTTGTTCCTACGCAGAACCAACATTCTGCTGAAGATCTTACAAAAACCGACAAATTACCTAACTCTCAATTAGGTCCTTCCCAGGACAAACATTTACCAGGAATATTCGATGAACGTGGGTCTGCTGATGGGTTTCAGTATACATCAAATTCTGCTGAAGATCCTGGTCATCAGAAAAATAACCCAGACACGACTCCTGAGCTTAAGCAATCACAAAATCAACCCGAACATTTGTCTCTGGAAGATAGTAACATTCCTAATCCCTATAATGATAAAGCAGCAAATCAGCCAGACAAATTTTCGAATTTACATCCTAAAAATAATAATTACAATAATAGTAATCCTCTTAGACCTTGGATAAACCTTGATCATGATCAGTATAAACCTTCATCTTTTGACAATCTACTCAACGGAATTCACAATATTCCTTGGTCAGACCCAGACGCTCATAAAGAGGTTTCTAACATTGTAACTTCCACCCCTCAAACGAGATTTGAACCCGACCGCGATCAATATAAACCTTTATCCCTTGACAATCCACTCAATGGAGTTCATGAGATTCCTTTTCCAATACTCAATCAAGATACTGACGCATTAGGAACCGATGCAGTAATTACAACTCCCCATGCTGATTTTAAGCCTAAACAAGATCAATATGGACCATCGATGATTAAAAAGCCGTCTCTGCCTTTATCTAACCAGCATGAAATTTCTGATGAAGACGGTAATGAACTACCAACAGAGCAAGATATATTGGATGCATTCCTAGAACTCCAAAACCCTCGTCCCGAGATAAAACCTGACAGTGATTCAGATAATGACCATCCCAATAATGATGGTACAACGTCGAATTTATACGATCAGTTGTATCCATTATTTAAGGCTGTGAAAAAACTAAGCGAACCTGACGATTCCGAATTTAGTGTGGAACAACTTGATCTTCTTCCCTATTTATTACCCGGAATTGCCAACATTCTGAACAATGAGCCAGTAGAAGATCATGACGATGCGTTGCCAGTTGAAGATAGCGCATTAAAAAGGTTATATCCTTTGAGCAATCTAAAATCCAAATTAAAACAATTACCTGAGAGCGGTGATAGAATCATCAATTGGCTACAAACTAAACTTAATAAACTTTTCCCAACCAAATACAATGTTACTGTAAATAAAAATGATATTAATATGACCAAAATCTTCCATTTGTTAAAAAACTTTACAAGACCTTCAGTAAAAGATAATGTGAAACTACAAAATATCCCTTCCATCGGTTATGATCCAGAAATCATAAAGAACATTATGGATGTTTTTCAAGAAGACATTTTAACCACAACACCTGGTGATCTTACTGACGCATATGACAATCGGTTCAAGTCAGACCCAACAGTATCGGAAGAAAGCCGACAACAAGAAAAGCAAACAAAGTATCCAGATGTTCACATAATACTACACCAACCCTTTGAAGAAGACTATATGGACATTCCACCTTACACACAAACCGATGGCGCAGCCAACCTGGCGACAGATATGGATGTCGAAGGACTCGATAGTCCTTTGTTTTCAAAAATGTTTAATCCCCGATTTAGACACAGACCGAAAGATCAGAAAGATGAATGTGGCGACGGTACACATTGGATTAGTAAATGCCATGATTGTTCTTGTTACTTTGGTCAACCAAAGTGTTTTAAAATGAATGACTGTGAGCTGAGGTCTTTTGGTAAGTGTTTTATACGATTCCCGTTTATTCTTTCAAGTCAGTCGTGTCAGTTTCTTAAAGTAAAACTTATCAAGTTAGAGTCGCTATAGCGATTGAAGATAGAGATTTTCAATCTCTTACAATTTCGGATTTCGATCAAATGACAATTGCCTAGAACCTCATTTCACTTAACTTTTGTCCAACGTATGATTATATTAACACAACTATCTACTTTTAAGGTGAACCGATGGCATGCAAGCCTTACTCCCACTTCAACATGGGTTGTTATACCTGTGAATGCAATGGAGATGGAGTTGCTGAATGCGATTCCACGGATTGTACCACAAAACCTAGTGGAAAGAGCAAAGGTAAAAATTGCACATCATTTAATGAGGCTGTATCAAGCAGATTGGTGGATAAAGCATATTAAGAATACTTTTAGCCAAGTGAGTGGGTTGAGTATCGTTCTTCTAGAAGATGAACTGTTTTGAGTGAAAGCGAAGTCATCTGATAAACATAGTTCTATTCTAATCTTTTTGCAGGACGATTTGTAATATTAAGATTATGCAGCAATGTTCCGTCTCATGGTTAAAACAATGTGGCAAGCAGCAATTCATCAATAGCTATACATCATACATAACTGTCTAAGCCTGGGGCTTAGACTAAAAATATTCTAACATTAACTTTTCCACTTCAGTTTCAGAAACAACCGAACCACCACTTCCTGTTTTCAATGAATTCTATGACAGCAAAAATACTAATGAAATTCTGCAATACTATAATTTCTACAAAAAATTGCCTAAAGATTGTCCAAAGCAAGATTTGCAAGCGCAGTACCCAACTTGTGAACGAGGCACTAGTTGGGTCAGCAGCTGTCACAAATGCGAATGTAATGAGAGTGGTAAACATAAATGCGTTAAAATTGACGACTGCGAGCTGGACTTTGATTCATACGGTAAGAAAATTATCTAACACCATCATTATCGTCATCATATCAACTTAAAGACGTCCAATGCTGGACGTGGGGCTCCCCCAAGACTCGCCACATCGACCGGTCCTGTGCGTCTCACATTCAGCGGCTTCCACACTTGGACCAGGTCATCAGTCCATCTAAAGAGAGGCTTTCGAACGCTGTGTCTTCCGGTACGCAGTCACCCCTCCAGAACTTTTAGGCCCCAAGAAATTATATAAACTAATACTGCCAGCTGGATTAACATAGGGTTTGCTGAGGTACAATTCACTATCATCATTAACTTGCCCACATCAAAATATATTTTGGCCTTTCAAGCTTCTCTTATCAAGTGCAGGTAAATTTTCATCAGAAAGTTTTTTTGTGTGGAAGTGTTACAAACATCTGTATTCACGAACTTGAAATAGTATTAAGTAGGATTAATAACAGAATGCCTTGGACATTGACTGATTTCAGGCAAACCGGGACGATGCAAGCCAAACACCAAATTCTACCCGAAGACAAACAGCATGCCTTGTGTTGAATGTACGTGCAACGACGAAGGAAACCCCTACTGCCCTACAGCTGATTATAAGAAACACTGAATTCTTGTAAAAAGGGATGATGTTGAAGAAAGATCCTAGATGAGGATACTCATATATTTTTATACACTTTTTGTTTATGTGATTCTTGACGTCTTGAAGTTAAAAATGAGCATTTGAGATTATTCGTTTGTTTGTAGGTATGTAGACAATTGACGAATACGGATGAAATTGGTGTTTCCTTTCACATGATAAAATTGAAGACGTCAAGGAAGACTTTATGAGTTCTAATATGAAACAATTTAAAGAGTTAGGAAACAAATGTGTTTTTATGATAAGTCCAACTGAAATCCGACTACACTATATTCCGAGAAGCAGTTAACAATTTCATGGTGGACATCCGTCCCATCACTTTAGGAAGACTTTCATTGTGCGTCCAGCTAAGGAGTGGCATTACCTGCTGGAGTCTGTGCTACCTGATAGCTACAACCTAGAAGACTAGGAGTCCTTAAGTCAAGAGCGAATAGGTTACTTCTACGCGTATTACACCGCCAACTACATCATCGCTTACTATTAGGTGAGACAGTGGTCAAGTGCGAGTCTAACAATAATTAAAAATAATATTTGCTTACCGAACTTAAAAGCAACAATAAAACACCTTTTATAAAACCTACCCACAAAGAAAATTCAAACAAAAGCTTTGTAAAAAGCAACTTTAATTTACTAACGAGGTGGCCAATGGGCAATGGCCAGCAACTTTTATAAATAAAATATCGCAAACCTGCAAAATAAAAGCCGTTGCTTTGGCCGTGTTCCCTTGAAACGTAATAAAAATGAATGTTTAATTCTTGCTCGAATGCAGTGCAAAACTACTCATATACATTACAGAGGATTTGTTTGTTCGGTTGTTCTGAAAAGTAAAAAAAATTGTAACTCAGTTCAGGGTGGCGTGGCTTGCAAAGGTCGTAGTAAGTAAATGTTACACAGATATACATCCGAGGGATGTCGTGGTGGCCCAATGCCTAAAGGTGCGACGCGCGACCGAGGTAACGTGCCTCTGTCGCGCGTCGCGGTCTCGGGGTGTGTGTTCTGGGGTGAGACCGAGACACGTGTCACTCACAAACTCGCCACCACGATTTTTGTCGTTAGAATCAGTTATATTTTTGAAAATGATTAGTCCATTCTGCAATGGAAAGTTATCAAATTACTATTGGGGGAAGAAGAATACGATGATATGATATTATAAAAATAAACAAAGATTGTCTATCAACGAATTATATTACAACTAAAGGCCAAAAATATCGTTTTCAAAATGGTATTCAATAAAAAAATGGTTCTTGAATCTTTAAATGACAAAATATTAGAGCACCGGCTAGCGGTGTCGCGCGCGAATTTACTTCCATACAAAGCCTAAGGACAAGTGGAATCGCGCGTGTCCTGCTTCGGTCGCGCGTCTCCATCTCGCGTCGCGTTTGCGCGGGGTACTCAAAAGACCTCGCTTCTCTTGCGTGGGTTCAAATCCCGGCAACCAATGTGACTTTTTCAATCCTTAATGTATTTTCTAAGCTAATCTTGGACCTCGCGGACATTGGTGAAGGAAAACATTGGGAATGATATGATTGAAAAGGGAATGAATAATAGAGAGACGGGAGACAGTGAAGAATGGAAGAAGAAATCATGCTATGCTGCGCGCCTATAGCAGATAACATGAGACAAGAGCAGGCAGACGATAATACCTACGAGTACGATACATACGAGTAATTCCTAAGTTTCGTTTGTAAATAAATAGGGGTTTTTTGCCCGGAATAGATACAAGTACTATTATGTGGATGTACAGCTTTACGTAGAAGTTCATCATCATCAAGTTCTATTCCTACGTTTGTATATATATGGGCATATCAATCTATCATTCTTTAACCGACTTTCTAAAAAGGAGGAGGTTCTATGTTTGAATTTTTTTTTTTTTTTTTTGTGTATGTTCACTGATATCTCCGTTAATTGTGGACCGATTTTGAAAATTCTTTTTTGTTCGAAATAGTATGTGCCTCGATTGGTCCCATTTTAATCTGGTGAAGATCTGATGAAGAACAGATCTCTTCAATAAAGAACGGCAAATGTCACGGGGTTGCTGCATGTCTGTTTATTGTTTATAACGTAACATCACGTCAGTGTACTCTAAAGGGGTACGCAGCTGTGTACATTTCACCTTGGTACACTTTCATTTCACCGGTTATGTTAAATTTTCAAGATATTCGGGTAATCTATTCTGGCATTATAGGAACCTTACTAAACAACTTGCCTATTAGGTAGGTGGAACTAAAAAGTGAAAAATAAATAAAACTTTTTAAAAAAAAAATACTACCGACTTCCAATTAAAAACCCTACAAAGTGAAAATAACTTTATTTTTGGATAACGCAAAAAATGGTACTCGACACCGACTTCCTAAAAGAAAGTTTATTTTCACTTTGTAGTGTTTTTAATTGGAAGTCGGTAGTATTTTTTTATAAAAAAGTTTTTTTATTTCTTTTATATTTGAAGGTCAAGGACTGACCTTAGTAATTAAGAAACCCAAAAACTAATAGAAAACCTACAGAAGTAAATTTTTTATAGCCCTCGTGTTTAATTATTATTATAAAGAAGTATAATTGTATGTTTGTTGGAGATTATCTCTGGAAGTACCCATTAATCTGATTACGGCAATTCTTTTAATAAAAAATCCTACACTAGCGCTAAATAGTAGAATAGAATAAAATATACTTTCTTTGACAAAAAACTTAATTCTATGGCAATGGGACACCAATAGTACCAATGAGGTAAGCCATGGGACCAAAATCATGGGAAAAAAAATTCTGTGATATGGCAAAATGACTGACCACCGTTGCGACATATCGTTTTTCGTATATCAAAGGTACACCATAGTATCTAGAACGCAAATTATAATTTTTGGAGTAGTTGGTTTTTACTGAACGAGGCTTCCAGCTTCTTCATCAGTCAGCAGCAAGATGGGCCAGAGAAGGTGAGTTTAACGTGCAGGAAAGAGTAAGTTAACGTATCTATTGCCAGCAACCTCGAACAACTGATGGCTACCGGGAAGGTTGATGGCAATCACACTGTAGGACACAGCTTACTGACCATAGGGCCAAACCAGATCTGTACCACTCTGGACTCAAAACTTCACGACTCTCTCCACGTCGCCGCCAAAGACAGAAACAGCTGGTTGACATTGTTTGTGACAAAGTCAACTCACGGGGGAATCACGACCCTCAGATACAGGGGCGGCTTTAACGACTGCGAGGCGCCGGGCGGGCGGCAGATATTTGCGAGGCCCTTGTCCTTTTTACAATGTATGAGACATACGAAAAATGGAAAACTTGGCACTAATTGTTTTTATTATTAACTAGCTTCTGCCAGCGGCTTCGCCCGTGGGAATGTCAAAAATTTGCCCAAGGGAACATATGCCCGGGAAAAAAGTATCCTATGTACTATGAAATCTATCTCTGTGCAAAATTTCATCCAGATCCGTCCAGCCGTTTGAGCGTTAAGAAGTAACAAACATACAAACACACGCACACACAAACTTTCACCTTTATTATATACACTAATATTTAGTGTGATTATTTATCACTCTAAATATTAGTGGTTAAGGGTTGTAGTGTGAGGCCCCTTCAAGAGCGAGGCCCCGGGCGATTGCCCTGTTCGCCAACCCCTAACGCCGCCACTGCTCAGATATGTCGGTAATCTCATGAGATTACACGACACGACAAGGAGGATAGCCAGAAAACGATGCTTAGGGGAAGTCAGCAGTTGACGTGTTTCGACTGCATGATAATGACTGAAATCTATGTATTTCCGAATCCTCAAACTACATAATTTTTAAAATGACTGTGTGACAAATCCACAATAGCTTAGCAAAAGATTAAATGTCAAGTGAAACCGCACGATATAAGCTAGCAAGGCAAACGGTAGCAGATGTAACAAATAAATATAAATTTTAGTCCAGCCGACGACGACACGACGGCAGTGGGAAACGCATTGCAGTGAACCAAACATATTTTTAGTGCACAGTGATAAATATAATGGCAAAACGCAGACAAATTGGTCAGTGCGCCTTCAGCTTTGAATTTATGAAAAAAATGTTTATATAGCTTTGCGGTTTCACTTATTAGGGAAAGTAATGCCCCTTTATGTCCAGTTGGTTTCAGTATTCTTTTTAGCATTTTTGGTAATTGGGTTTACTTATTGAAATGAAAATTTGAGTGGTACTTTTTGGCCGCGCCAAGTTAATTTTTAAGTTAATAAGAATAAATGTACATATTATGTAAATAAGGTTAATGTAGTTAAGGGTATGTTGTTAATGAATAAAATGTAAAAAATAAATATTTCATTCCACATATCGAAAAAACAATACTTACATATTATGTAGGTAGTTGCAAAAATACTCAGTATTGTTATTAAAGTATCGAAATAATTATTATAATGGATATTTTTGCAGTATTTCTCATCATAAATAGAACAAACAATAGACGTACAATTGTTTACCATTAAGTTTGTATATAAATAGCCTATTTATTGCAGTGTACGCAATGGCGCGGCTATGCTTTCTGGCCGCGCCACCGATTTTGGTTAATATCCCGCGAATCTTTCAAGTACTTTTTTTACTTTATTTAGTACAATAATGAACATATTACGTACATTTATTCTTATTTACTCCGATTCAAAATGTGACTGTGGCGCGACCAGAAAGTACCATGCGAAAATTTGAATTCACGTTTGGTTTGGATGGCAGTGTACGGTTAGATATGTGCATAGTTCTTAATCCAACATGACGGATTAATTATTATGTATGCACCACCATGATATGGGTATCAAATGAAAAGGGTTTGCTGAGAGAAATACTAAAAAAATAGTTTTTAAAAAGTTTTTTAATGTATAATTTATCACACCAATAATATAAAGGCGAAAGTTTGTGAGTGTGTGTGTGTGTGTTTGTTAATTCTTCACGCTCAAACGGCTGGACAGATCTAGATAAAATTTGGCACAGAGATAGATTATAGTCAGGAATAGCACATAGGATACTTTTTAGCCCGGGAATATTTTAAGACAGACTTTATAATCACATACAGATAAGTTTACCTTAGTACCTAATAATAAGTATACTTTGAAAAAGAAGTGAGATAGTAGAGTAAGATACATAAAAAAAAGTGTTAATATACTCGAATAATGTTGATTGTTTTTCTCTTTGGGGCATAACCACGAGTAAGCCATGTACAGTTGGCCGTGGGAAAAACAATAGGTTAGGTCGACCCCAGTGGCCGCTGATCGCTGTCTATTCGACGACGAACACTTCCACGGCTTTCTTATTTGCCATTGTGCATTCATCCCAAACGATAAGACAACAGTCCAACAGTCCTGAAACACTCTTGCTTTATCAAAATTTCGTGTTATCGAACATATCGGTGTTTTGTTGCTGTCTAAATCGATTGGGATTTTAAACATTGTGTGAGCGGTTTTACCACCAGGAATTAACGTGGTTGCGATTCCTGAAGAGGCCACAGCCAATTTTTTCTTGTCGTCTGATTTCAGCGAGAATTGCTTTCTTTATGTATTATCATTCCAATGCGACTTGGGGCGTTTAAGAAAAATAGCTCTACTTCACTGAAATATTTTCCTTTGTTCCGATATAAAATGTGATAAGTGATCGTTAACTATATCGGTCAATTCAGTGGAGCTGTAGTTTGTCTCAGCTCGTGAATATGTTCACGAATACGTTGCTCAGATGTTTGAGCAACAGGCAGGCCGTATTCACTCAAATAGTTGTCCCAAATTGAAAAAAAAGATATCTTGAATAGCACAAAGGGAACTATTTGTCACCTTTTTGGCTGCTGGATTCGTTTCCTGCGCTACATTGCGCCTTGGAAGACGTAAGAAGTCTTCACATAGATATTGTTTATACTTTTCCCTTAACTTCAAAGGATCTGAAACACTAAAGAACACCAACATAGCTGCAAACAATAAATGATGCAAGCGTTTGGGACAATCGCTGCCATAGACCTCATCAAGAGTATCGTCCTAGTCAGTGTTGGTCACCTTCAAGACAGTGAAGTGCTCTACATGCTGCTTGAAATGTTGGATGCTCTACACCACCAACTGTTTTGAGAAAGGTGAAAGAAGTCACGAAGCAAAATGTGTAAAACCGTTTCCAGATATACGGTTTTCAAGTCAATTTGCGATTAAGTCAGGGTACAAAAGTCACTAAAGTTACCAATCAGTCTATAAGGGAACTAAAATAATTAGATACTACAATTGAATGTTAGCTACATAGCAAAAAATGCAATTCAATAAAAAGCTTATTTACAAAAAAATACTACCGACTTCCAAATAAGAAAACTAGAAAGTGAAAAATAACTTTATTTTTGGAAGTCGGTGTCTTTGGTAGGTACCTAATTTTTAAGTTATGGACACCGACTTCAAAAATAAAGTTATTTTTCACTTTCTAGTTTTCTTATTTGGAAGTCGGTAGTATTTTTTTGTAAAAAAGCTTTTATTTTTCACTTTTTAGTTGTACCTACCTAATAGGGAAGTAGTTAAGTAAGTACCTATAACGACAAAATAGATTACCCGAATAACATGATAAATGAATATAACCGGTGAAATGAGAGATCTGCATACCACTTTTGAGCGTACTGGCGTGATGTTATGTTATGAAATGGTATAAACAATAAACAGACATGCGATTGCAGCAATCCCAAGAGATTTGCCGTTATTTATTGAAGAGTTCTGTTGTATATCTCCGAAGTTCTTTATCAGATATTCACCAAATTAAAATGGGACCAATTTCGGAATATACACTTTCAAAAAAAAAAAGAATTTTCAAAATCGGTCCACAATTGACGGAGATATCGGTGAACAAACATAAAAAAAAAAACATACATAATGTCGAACATAGAACCTCCTCCTTTTTTGGTAAGTCGGTTAAAAAGACACGTAGAAAAACCGAGGAGGGTCGTACGTTTGTCAAATGAACAACGCCATAATTATATCAAGCTTGGTGGTAAACGTTTTGCTCATTGAAGACTTGAAATGACATGCCATGAAAGATGTAAGCTGTGCCATTGTCGGAGAAGAGACACCGCATATACATTTGAGTTCTGGACTGACGATTATGTCGGGTAAATATCTTCGTTACGGTCGGCTTGTGTTCTGGACTCAGACTCACTAAATAGACTTATTTAGAGACTTCCAAGTCTCCTTTGGTAACGCGTGCCAAGGTAGAAGACATTCAGGCGGTTCAAGTTGGGTTGTAGTCCAGCAAATCCTGCCCTCTAATTAATTATAGAATACTTTACGTTACCCTATCCACAATTTCCACAACGTTAATTTTCTGCATGCAATATCAGTGCGCCATAATTTGAATGCATTGCAGCAGACAAACAGAAAAAAACCGGCCAAGTGCGAGTCGGACTCGCGCACGAAGGCTTCTGTACCATTATCGCAACAAACGACAAAAATATCACGTTTGTTGTATGGGAGCCCCACTTAAATATTAATTTTATTCTGTTTTTAGTATTTGTTGTTATAGCGGCAACAGAAATACAACATTTGTGAAAATTTAAACAGCCTAGCTATCACGGTTCATGAGATACAAACTGGTGACAGACGGACAGACATATAGACAGACGGACCGCTTAGTCTTAGTAATAGGGTCCCGTTTTTACCCTTTGGTTACGGAACCCTAAAAAATAAATAATGTTTTAGTATCCTTCATATACCCCGTAGGTTTTTCTTTATCAAAAAAAAAAAACAATGTACAGTTTTGACGTCTCTACGATTTTATATATGTATAGATTATATAAAATAAATTATCATCATCATCATCATATCAGCCGAAAGACGTCTACTGCTGGACATATCCCCCCCCCCTGTAAATTATATAAGAACCATTAAATGAATCTCAACATGAAATGAATCTGTGGGAATCCGGTGGATGCAATACACACACAGGACCGATCAGTGTCGCGACTCTTGGGAGAGGCCTATGTCCAGCAGTGGACGTCTTTTGGCTGAAATGATGATGATGATTATTAGTAATGAAAATGGGCGTAATTAACAAGGTCCAATCCAGCCAGGTGAGCCGAAATGAGGTGGTGCAATTTCAGCAGTTTCATGCAATAGCGCCGTCTGGCGTGATTGATGCCAACGGTACCGGCTGAAAGGAACTAATAGATTTTATTGCAACCGTACTTTTTACCGTTACCGACTCGTAGTCACACCAGATTATCACACCAGTATGACAAACAGGATTTTTTCTCGTTTGTCACACCACTGATTTTTGCACACCATTTATTCTTTTTTACTAAGAATTTATATCTATAAATTTTGTTTTGGTTTTCCTCACGATGTTTTCCTTAACCGTTTTTAGAGCTATACTCCACTATCATGTTATATGTATTACACGTGGCTTTTAATTCGTTTATATTTTTTCTGGCAATGAAAGGACTTATCAATAATAATAGACTAATTTTTACTTTGAAGAAAAAATCTGCTATTCAGATGTTTAAATATCTCGACAAAATGTGAGGAAAAGATGTTATATTTTTTGGTGATTTCAGAGTTGCTATAGAGAATGTTGTCCAAATTCATGAGTACTTTTTAACATAATATTATTATGTATCGTATGTTTATGAACGCTATTAATTCATGTTACCTTTATACAATTAATGATTAAATGTGTACACTATATAAAATTCTTGTATTTAATTTCTTTTCTAATCCCACTGCTGGGCTATCTATTTATTTATTTATATATGCTTTATTGTAGGTACACCAAGTTAAAACATTGAACAGGAAACTTAAAACTAAAATACATACAATGGGCGGCCTTATCGCATACCGCGATCTCTTCCAGGCAACCTGGAATGGACAGTGATAGCCTGGACATGAAATGGGGTTGACATTGGTGTAACACATAACATTAAGAATATTTATTTTAAATCATATTATAATAGATACACAAATACATACATATGGTATATAATAAATACATAAATGCATACATACTCCAATATAACGAAAGTCAATAGGCAATGAAAGTAGATGTTGTAACGACAATCACTGTGAAAGGTAGTGCTCTTTTACAAGTCTTTTAAATACAGGCAACGACTGGGCACGTTTTATCTTCTTTACTTTCCTCATTAGTCTACATATACTTAGACTTAGACTTTATATTTAATTTAAAATAAATTAGTTAAAATGTTTTAATTAGGTTTAATTAGTGTTAAATGGTCAGAAATCAATAGTACCTTTAATTGCCAGTAGTTGTACTGTGTTTTTGTCGGAAAACTATTGAGAAAACAATGAAACATAAGCCCAGCTGTCAACTCATCGTATCAACGGTGACGGATTTGAAAAAGGAAAAAAAAAAACATCAATCCCGGGGAGTATTCTTGCCTTATATATTATACGTGTATAAACAGACTGCACAATAGCCCAGAATACAGCTCAGTTATCTGAGCTACGTCCATCACACACTGGCACGGTTTATGTCTCCTTTTGCTTGACAATTTGTGGAAGCAAAATTGACGACAATAACATTAGCCCAGACAATAAACACTACATAATTGACTACACAATATAATTCTTTAGGTTTTCTGTTAAAATTTTAACCTGGATAGTGTTAAAAATCTAAACTTATTCTACGATTTAGTTAAATCAAAGCAGTGTATGCCATAGTCCTTTCTATTGTTTTTTTACCCAGTTAACTTTCAAATTTTGAGTCCTATTAACCATATCTCTCTGTAATAGCTATATTTTCTTAACTTTATTAACTTGTAAACTGTTCTTTAGTCGTATTTCTTTTCTTTTGTCTTTAATTATTTATTTTTTTTCTCTCATCACCTCCTACCCACTAATCTTAATATTATAAAATTACTGCACAGTTATTTAGCTCACAATTCCACACATTCCAGGTAATTAAGGGAAATGATGACCCGCAGCGCTACAATCAAGGAGCTGGAAGCAAAATTGAGAGCCTCCCTGAAGGAGCTGCAAGACTCCAAAGCACTTAACATAAAACTGCTACAAGAAATTACAGACAGTGAGGTGGAAGTTGAAAATGTGGTTCATAAGAACACATTACTCAAAAATGAGCTGGCTGAGCTACATATTCAGCATCTAGACTAGGGCATGCATTCCGAAATTTCGAAATTTCATAGTTTCGAAATTTCGGACCATATTTGCATGTTTATTAATTTCGAAATTGACATCCCTAATTTCGAAATTTCGAAACTGGATTTAATTTAAATATTATGTTATTTTCATACAATTATGAAAATTTATTATTGAAACCAAAAGAGGATCATCTGAAAATGAGTCTGAATACGAATCTAAAGTCAATTAGACCGTTGCGTTTGGGCCACCTTTTGACCATGGTGTAAAATAAATAAAGAAGAGAGAAAGAAGCCCGCCCCTAAAAAAAACAAGCTTTATAATAATGGTGGCCCGTGAGGGTAATACTTTGACAAGGTCTACAAATCGGCTGGGAATGCCCATATTTCTTTGCTGTCGGGGGAAAACCTTCGCCTGAACTTTGGGGAAAAACCAGACAGTGTGGTATTTTTACCTCATAAAAACCAAACTGGGGATCACCATCAGCACTTCTTAAAATACTACATTCTTGGGGAGACTATAAAGAAGTCTCCCTTGAGCCTCGCTGTGCACAGCAGCACGTGATCACTGTGCCACTGTCTTTCCTGAGATCACTCGGTGGACGGACAGGGACTGTCACACTCTGAGCGCCCGAAACCCTGGCGTTCCATCTGCCTTAAATGATACAAGCGGGGCTTCGGCGTGTCTACATCGAGGTGGTTGCCTCCACGAAGCCTTCTTCTCCGAGTGGAATTGGACTTCTCGCGATTCCACTCGGTGGCTATTTCCCTCTAATTGCATGTTGCCGCCAGCATATTCCTTACTAATACTGGCAGAGACAGGTCACGCCCGATCCTGGCGACTAAGACCCACCGTTCAAAGGCCCAAGAAGATACTCCTTGAGCGTGTGCTGTGCAGAATCCAAGTTGCCTCTACAATGATGGCAATTTACCGAGGCTTCTCACCCAATCCTATTCAGGTACTCACTGAAGCAACCGTGCCCGATCAGTACCTGAATGTGCCGGTAGGAGATGCGCTCCGCTCTTTTTAGCCAGCCACGTGCAATTCAAATAACCATTTTTCGCTGCAAGCTGTTGAGTTTAGTCCGACGCTGGACAACTGACAGTCTATTTCTGCCTCCGAGATTGGGCAGCAGTTTTTGCAAAGCACCCACTGGCCTACCAATGCGAGGAAAAGGCACTCGAAATGTTCTTCGAAGCCCCACCGTACATGGTTAAACCAAGATAGTGGACGTGCGCATCTCCTATTGTCACTAACGAGCTGGGTAGCTCTCTGCTCTTCAGCAGTGCCTCAATTCTGTTAGGCGCTATCTGTAACTATCTTTAACCCCAGCTCGTGAATCAACGCTGACCAAACGTCTCTTGCCACTCCGAGCTCGAAAAGCTGGATGGTATTGTCGAAGGTGTCCCCAGCAGTGGAGTATTTGTAGTAGAAGTCTTCAGGAAAAGAATATTCACTTTGTTTGAATATAAATTGCACTTAGGCACCTCTCCAACTACAAATTTTGCATTTTGAGTTTAGTTCAAGTATTATTCTGATTTTCCATTATATTTGGCTCCTCAGTTTCGAAATTTCGAAATTTCGAAACTGAGGAGTCCAATTTCGTAAGCTAATTTCGAAATTGAAAATGTACGAAACTGCATGCCCTAATCTAGACTTAGCCGAACAACACCAGGGACTTCAGTATCAAGCGGCAAATTATCAAAAGTGCAGTGATACATATGAATTAACTTTAAAACATGTTTCAGAACTTGAACAGAAATTGTATGATGCCCATAAGGCCCTATCTTTCGCTGAATCTGCTAAGGACAGCGTGCAGATTAAAAATACTAACAGTTTATTTGATGAGTTAGTTGGCAGTTTTCAGTCAGAACCAGTGTGTGAGTCTGATCTTGTAATAGATTTGACGGGTGAAGACACTAAACCACTATGTCCTATTGTCATGAGTCATAATAAATTAAAAAAATATATTAAAATCAGAAAAATTATGAAACGGTCACAGAGAGCGATGAAAAAACAAAATCTCCTAAAATTAAATATTTCACTAAGAAAAGACCGTGTTAACTTAAAAAGTAGATTAAATACATGCATGGGGGAGCTAGATATATGTAGAGAAAAGTATGATGTAGATACTCAGTGCCTCCAAAACGATTTATTATATAAGGAGTGTTTACTGAAGGATATTTTTGAGAAATATGAAAGTTCACAACAGCAATTGAGTGAACGCTTGTTTGAGGCTGGGGAATTGTTGGACTTGGTGAAGTACAATGCAGAGAGGTACGAGTCTCTGACTAGTGCCTCATGCAGCTGTGCCAACCATATACCACCCACCCCGAACCATATACCACCCACCCAGCCGCAAGGTGACTTGTCTCCACCAGTGTTGGCGGTTCCAGAAAAATTTTGTGTACCCAATAAACAAGAATATAAAACAATAATGTTTAGTGACGAAATAGGTTCTGGCTTTGGAAAAATTATAAATAATTACCTTAGCTACAGTTCTACAAATCATTGCTACCATAATATTAGTTTCAAGCAAATGATTAAAAAAATTATACATTCGAATATTGATAATTATTCTATAATGGTTTTGCTGTTAGGTAATAGTACTGGCGTTACCAAAAAGGACATAGTGGACGGTATCGACGCCTTGTTAGGATTAAATTTAAGAAAGCTGATGGTATGTGCTTTTCCATACTCTGATACATTCTCAGAACAGGAGAATAATCGTATTTTTAAATTGAATAACATTTTGCAAATGTTGACTTGTCATAATGACAAATATTTGTTTTTTGACACTAATAGATTTATTAGTGGACTTAAAGTAACTCAGAGAGCTTTCTCTCTGTCTTGTAATTGTAGACGTAAGATACAACATGCATGCATGCATGCATGTTAGTATATTGATAGCATATTCTTTAAATCAGGTGATAGGAAATCTATCAAATATTATATTAATTGATGAGCCTGTGTTGCCTAGTTTAACTAGCAACATAGATTTAAACTAGTCCATAAGACAACAGAAGTTACCGCTTCAAATAATCAGTTTTTATCAGTACATAGTAAAAAAAAGGTATCTTCTGGCAATCCATTTAGTTGTACAAAGCTGAGGGGAGAGCAATTCTCTTTAAAATTATTAAATCAGAACATTCAGGGTTGCTCTTCCAAATTATTAGAAATTGAATTGTTTTTAGAAAAAACCAAGTTTGATATTATTTGTCTAACAGAACATTGGTTAAAAGATCACCAAGTTAAGTCCATTAATTATGAAAATTATTGTGTAGTTAGCCATTTCAGCAGAAAACGTATGATACATGGCGGATCATTAATACTTATTAAAAACTCTATTAAATCTAAAGAAAGAAAAGACATTGTTAGACTGTCGGTTGAACACACCATTGAATTGTCCTGTGTTGAGCTTGATAAGCATGTTGTAGTGTGCGTCTACAGACCTCCAAGTTACCAGAATCTATCTGTGTTTGACTCTGTAATGGAAGATGTGTTAAAAAAAGTTAGTACTAGTAGTAAATCAATTGTCATATGTGGCGATTTCAACATTAACTTATTAGAGAATAATTCTAACAGTATCAGGTTATTGGGTCTTTTTAAATCTTTTAATCTGGCAAATGTGTTTATGGAGCCATCCAGAGTGACAGCTTCTTCTGCGACTTGTATAGATAACATTTTTTGTAATTGTGATTACTTAGATAAAGAAATTGTAAATAAGTTAGCATCTGATCACAGTGGTCAAACAATAACCTTTAGCACCTACATACCTCTACAAAAAATACAAATAAAATTTAGACCAATTACTTGTAATAATTTAGAAAAATTTAATAATACCGTGAATAGTAAGTTACGTGTTCAAAACTTTAATAATATAAATGACCCAAATGAGTTCTATGCCGAATTTTCTAAAGTCATAAACACCCAATTTAATGAGTCATTTCCACTGAAAGCGAAAAGTATTTACAGCAAGTTCGTATTTAGCGATTGGGCGACTCCAGGCATTCGTAAAAGCAGAGAAAATCTATATGAACTTTATGGCCTAAAGCAACATATGAATAATACAAGCTTTGATAATTATGTTGCGAATTATTCAAAAACCTTTAAAAATGCATGCAAAACAGCTAAAGCGCTGTATATAAGCAATAAAATAAAATCAGCAGGCGATAAAATAAAAACTACCTGGAAAATAATAAATAATGAAACAGGTAGAAAAAAACAGCGTAATAGTGAAATTATTTTAGCGACTGCACATGGTCCCATACAATCAGATGTAGAGGTAGCTCAGGAATTTGAAATTTTTTTGTTAATATTCCTCATAAAACTACAGCAGCTTTAAACTCCTCACCCACGCTCTCTGCTGCCTTACTTAGAAAGAATGTAAATGCGTGCCCTTCGGAGTTTAAGTTTCAACATACAAACCCCCAGGCTATTTTAAAAGTTTTTAAAGATCTTAAAATTAAATCAAAAGAAGATCTTTGGGGACTATCTGTAAAAGTATGTACATCAATAATTGAAACTATTGCGCCCTATTTAGCTTTCATATTTAACACAAGTGTCGATCAAGGAGTTTTTCCGGACCTTATGAAACACAGTAAAGTAGTTCCATTGTTTAAATCCGGGGATAGCAAAGAAGCCAATAATTATAGGCCAGTGTCAATTCTGCCGGTTCTTAGTAAAGTCTTCGAAAAGTTAATGCTCAACCAATTGTTGCGTCATTTTAACAAACATTCCATCTTGCATGATCAACAGTACGGTTTCACCAAAGGGCGTTGCACAACTGACGCTGGTGTGACCCTAATAAAGAACATCTTTAACGCCTGGGAAGAAGCACAAGACGCCATTGGAATCTTTTGCGACCTCTCGAAAGCGTTCGATTGCGTTAACCATGAGACACTATTGTTGAAACTCGAGCACTATGGGGTTAGACATACGGCCCTTGAATTACTTAAATCTTATTTGAAAGCCAGACAATTTAAAGTTCAGGTAAACGGCATAAACTCTCTAGGGTCTCAAATGACAATGGGCGTTCCTCAAGGCTTTATATTGGGTCCATTCCTCTTTTTAGTTTACATAAACGATTTGCCCCAATTATTACAAAATCAACCGAAGATCGTGTTATTTGCTGATGACACATCTTTGATATTTAAAATAGATCGGCGGTCACAAAATCTTGATGATGTGAATAAGTCTATACATCAGGTCCAAACTTGGTTCACGGCAAACAATTTGGTACTAAATGAAAAAAAAACCAAATGTATTAGATTCACATTGCCGAATGTCAATAGTAGCGAATGCGACATATTATTGAATGGGGAAAAGCTGGACTATGTAAATCAAACAGTTTTCCTGGGAATCACTCTGGACGATAAATTGCAATGGGGGCCTCACATAACATCTCTTGCGGGTCGCCTGAGCTCGGCCGCGTATGCTGTTAGAAAGATAAGACAGTTGACGGATGTGGAGACCGCGCGTTTGGTCTATTTTAGTTACTTTCACAGCATTATGTCATACGGTATTTTACTGTGGGGTCGGGCGGCTGACATTGAATCAATATTTATATTGCAAAAGAGAGCAGTGAGAGCCATTTATAAGTTAAGTCATCGAGAATCTCTTAGGGAGCTATTTAAAAAGATTAATATTATGACAGTTTCTTGCCAATTCATTTATGAAAATATTATGTATGTAAGGAAAAATTTAAATCTCTTTAGTAAAATTAGTGATAGACACAATTGTAATACTAGAAATAAAGATAAGTTAGATCAGCCATCTTATAGATTAGCGAAAGTACACACATCTTTCATGGGGTACTGTGTTAAATTCTATAACAAAATTCCTTCTGAGATATTAAAACTTAATGAAAGAAAATTTAAAACAATAATTAAAAGCACACTTTGTAAACAAGCATATTACAAATTAGATGATTATATTCAAGATAAGAATGCTTGGAAACATGCTGGTCCTGCTCCGTAGGGCAATCTTTAGTGTAGAAACTATCAAAATGGTTAATTTGTGTACGGTATAATAATATTCATAATTATTATAGTAACGCTTTATTTTTATTTATTTTCTTCTCTATCTGTTTAAAAAATTGACTCGCACACTGTTCCGTTGTTGTTGAATTAGGTAATTTACCTATGTTTGCAATATTTGTAAGTATGTGAGAACCATGTCCCTATTTATCAAGTGAAGGGATTTACCTGTTAGTGCTTGTAATACTTTATACCTATATTTAGTATAGTAGTGCTGGGTGCATCGTTCTCACGTATAAGAATTTATTAATTTATGTACTATTTATGTTAATATTGTAAAAAGCCTTTATTTTTTTTTAAAAGAGTAAGTATGGAGTTTCTTGTGCATTCTTCTCCATATCAACCTACATTTCCGAATGCACGGTAGAATCAATTTTTATAACATGTAAATTTTTTTTAACGTTCAAAAGTGCCCCATAATGGCCTAGTGGAAATAAATACATTTGATTTGATTTGATTTGACATACAAAGCTGCTAACTTATGTTTTTACACGAATCCTCGTATTTTGAGACAAGCCCGCCGCTTTCTTATATGTATATCACTTGATACCTAATGTAAGTGCAATGCCCCTGTGCAGAATATGACACAGTTGCTGTAGTACCCAAGTGTCCCCGAACCTTAGAGGACATAATGAACGCCACTGACACACTGCGATTACGATACGATTATTTGCGGAAGCTCCATGGGTAGGCTCCATGGAAATCCTGTTAAAATAACTGAAGTTCGGTAAGATCAGACAGACCTAGTTAATACAAAAATATTTCTTAAACAAACGATTGATTTATTAACATTGAAGTATACAAAGTTAAATCTTAGATAGCTATTGCTAGATTTGGCTGCTGACTTGTCGAACACATTTTGCTTCGGTGAAGCACATGTTGTTTGATCCTTGTTCTGGATCGCCGCACAGACATATACTGCAGTGTTGTCTCGGGTTGTGAATCCAAGTGCCTTGAGGACATGTCACGTTACCTGGAATGTACATAATATTCGATTAATTTACAGTTTGTAATGGAACGGTTTAATCATATATTATGTTACAAACTGCTTCTACCCATGTATATGACAAAGTTTCTCCAAGGAAGACATAGGCAATTCCCAAAAAATTGGATTTCCATACAAAGTTGTCGTCAGCTATAAATTTTTTTGGCAGAGCAGTGGTGACTAGGGCATGCATTCCGAAATTTCGAAATTTCATAGTTTCGAAATTTCGGACCATATTTGCATGTTTATTAATTTCGAAATTGACATCCCTAATTTCGAAATTTCGAAACTGGATTTAATTTAAATATTATGTTATTTTCATACAATTATGAAAATTTATTATTGAAACCAAAAGAGGATCATCTGAAAATGAGTCTGAATACGAATCTAAAGTCAATTAGACCGTTGCGTTTGGGCCACCTTGTGACCATGGTGTAAAATAAATAAAGAAGAGAGAAAGAAGCCCGCCCCTAAAAAAAACAAGCTTTATAATAATGGTGGCCCGTGAGGGTAATACTTTGACAAGGTCTACAAATCGGCTGGGAATGCCCATATTTCTTTGCTGTCGGGGGAAAACCTTCGCCTGAACTTTGGGGAAAAACCAGACAGTGTGGTATTTTTACCTCATAAAAACCAAACTGGGGATCACCATCAGCACTTCTTAAAATACTACATTCTTGGGGAGACTATAAAGAAGTCTCCCTTGAGCCTCGCTGTGCACAGCAGCACGTGATCACTGTGCCACTGTCTTTCCTGAGATCACTCGGTGGACGGACAGGGACTGTCACACTCTGAGCGCCCGAAACCCTGGCGTTCCATCTGCCTTAAATGATACAAGCGGGGCTTCGGCGTGTCTACATCGAGGTGGTTGCCTCCACGAAGCCTTCTTCTCCGAGTGGAATTGGACTTCTCGCGATTCCACTCGGTGGCTATTTCCCTCTAATTGCATGTTGCCGCCAGCATATTCCTTACTAATACTGGCAGAGACAGGTCACGCCCGATCCTGGCGACTAAGACCCACCGTTCAAAGGCCCAAGAAGATACTCCTTGAGCGTGTGCTGTGCAGAATCCAAGTTGCCTCTACAATGATGGCAATTTACCGAGGCTTCTCACCCAATCCTATTCAGGTACTCACTGAAGCAACCGTGCCCGATCAGTACCTGAATGTGCCGGTAGGAGATGCGCTCCGCTCTTTTTAGCCAGCCACGTGCAATTCAAATAACCATTTTTCGCTGCAAGCTGTTGAGTTTAGTCCGACGCTGGACAACTGACAGTCTATTTCTGCCTCCGAGATTGGGCAGCAGTTTTTGCAAAGCACCCACTGGCCTACCAATGCGAGGAAAAGGCACTCGAAATGTTCTTCGAAGCCCCACCGTACATGGTTAAACCAAGATAGTGGACGTGCGCATCTCCTATTGTCACTAACGAGCTGGGTAGCTCTCTGCTCTTCAGCAGTGCCTCAATTCTGTGAGGCGCTATCTGTAACTATCTTTAACCCCAGCTCGTGAATCAACGCTGACCAAACGTCTCTTGCCACTCCGAGCTCGAAAAGCTGGATGGTATTGTCGAAGGTGTCCCCAGCAGTGGAGTATTTGTAGTAGAAGTCTTCAGGAAAAGAATATTCACTTTGTTTGAATATAAATTGCACTTAGGCACCTCTCCAACTACAAATTTTGCATTTTGAGTTTAGTTCAAGTATTATTCTGATTTTCCATTATATTTGGCTCCTCAGTTTCGAAATTTCGAAATTTCGAAACTGAGGAGTCCAATTTCGTAAGCTAATTTCGAAATTGAAAATGTACGAAACTGCATGCCCTAGTGGTGGCCCAGTGGTATCGGCCGCGACTTACAAGTTGTAGGTCATGGGTTCGAGCCCAGCCAGGCGCTTTACTTTGTGTAAATTATTTCATCACCACTGCTCTCGGCATGTCCTAGAACCAAGAATTTGAAGACATGTGACATCCACCAACCCGCACTGGGCCCGCGTGGTGGATTACGGACCATTCCCTCTCACAGAGAGGAGGCCTGTGTCCCAGCAGTGGGAACATTAATAGGCTGATGATGTGATACATTTTTTTATGAGATTTAACTATGAATGCCTTGAAGAAAGTTTTTGAAATATGATCACACCTTGGCGTTACACCCTGTGTAAAAACTCTCGCCTTTTTTCCACGTAGGCATGCCCCTTTAATGGAATTTTTATCACGACTGGCATAGTATATACTGTATTATTTATCAAAAAAATATATACGTTTTTGAATAGATAGTGTTATCCATACTTACTGTAATCTGAAAAAGAAAATAAACGTTGGATTAGAACACGATTTAGATAATTCTTCTTTTTAAGCATTCAATTATGTTTTTACTTTTTTAGGGTTCCGTACCCAAAGGGTAAAAACGGGACCCTATTACTAAGACTTCGCAATCCGTCTGTCTGTCTGTCCGTCTGCCACCAGGCTGTATCTCATGAACCGTGATAGCTAGACTGTTGAAATTTTCACAGATGATGTATTTCTGTTGCCGCTATAAAAACAAATAAAAACAAACACTAAAAACAGTATAAAATAAATATTTAAGGGGGGCTCCCATACAACAAACGTGATTTTTTGGCCGTTTTTGCTCGATATTAATAACGACAACAGGTAGACGCTTGAAATATTCACAGAATGTTTAGTTGTATATTCACTTCAAAAAATAATAATTATTAAATTAAAATAAAATAAATTAAGGGGGGCTCCCATACAAAAACGTGTTTTTTTTCAGTGTTTTGCGATAATGGTACGGAACCCATCGTGTGCGAGTCCGACTCTCACTTGGCTGGTTTTATTATAATCTTAAGTTTTTACATTTCATTAAATTTTTTACAAACTTACCTTTACAGGACTCGCTCTGTATGGAACAGAACCACTCTTTAACTGAGCACTTGCAGCCAGCACAATACGGGGAGAAACCCATGTGGAACTCATCTTTCACATCACAGTCCCTCTCTGAAAACACAAAACTTCCGTGAACTGAGAAGCCAACTTGAAGCCAATGGTATAGCCGTACAAGTAGTTGACTACTGGTCGAAAGTAATTTGATTTTAACAATTGAAAAGATCCTCTCTTTTCCATTAAAAATGAGGAAGTTTCTTTCATGTTTCTCATACCAGATAGGTGTCGAACATGTTAGTGGCTGATGGTTGCTGACAGGCTGTTGTAATCTTATACCTTTAAACGAGAAATTCTTGTATATATACAAGACAAGACAAAGATATTTTATTTCAACTAGGCTACCAAGCGGCACTTTTGAAATTTACATGCAAAATGATTCTACCGTGCATTCGGAAAGTAGCTTGTTATGGAGAAGAATGCACAAGAAACTCCATACTTACTCCTTTAAAAAAAATAGTTTTTTTTTACAGTATTTAGGAACATAGGTACATACATTATTAAATTCATACATGTGAGGACAATGCACCCAGAATAGCACTACACACTATACCACCTACACGCATAAAGTATTAAATGTACTCACACATGTACTGTGCAGTTATATAATAGATACTAGAAAAACATTAACATCCGAAGTAGTTAAGTTATGACCAATCCCAACTGACGGCGTCCGTTCACGAACATGATGCATGAATTGGCACCACCCAGCTCAACCATCATGAAGGGAACCGGATAATCCAACACACGCGCCACCATCAGAGAGACATTTTAGAGAGCATGACACACTCAACAGCCAGGGCACACACAAGTCAACGAACGACACATAGGTACAGTAAATGGTAGATTTACAGTTGGGTACATAGTACTCATACACGAGCTGTGCAGTTACCACGGGGTCTCATTGCTAAGAAAGAAAATTTGGTTAAAATAAATCTCACTAGATGGCGCGATATGCACATCCATCTGTTATTGAATGTGTGTAAAATTAACATTTTCTGGAATTGAATTGTTCTTGTTTAATCAACTCTCCTAAGTACAAAATTATGGAATATTGGGCTCTTAATTCACATTTCAAAGATTATTAGACGCATGATTTAAAATTGACGCCAATAGATGGCGCATTTTTAAATTTCTGAGGCATTCCACTCGTTTGTTAAAGTTTGCATTTTAACACATTTTGGTGCAAAAAAAAACTGTAAAAACGTGCAAATAAATACTAGAAAACAAACCTTCACTGTTTTTAAAGAAAAAAATATTCACGAACCTAGTAAACCCTTTTACTTGCAAGTCGCTGCTAACACCATCTATCTATCACCGTGAAACAGAACCGAATGCGTTCGATGTACAAAAAATTGCCAGAATAAGCAGTCGAAAAACGCTAGTTACGTCGGCACGGTTTCTTTGTATGGGATGAGGTATCTGTATGCTATTATTATATTATCTGTGATAATACTAAGGAAATTAAAGTTGATTATATATATATATATATATAATCAGAATCTCGGAAGCGGCTCCAACGATTTTCATGAAATTTAGTATGCAGGGGGTTTCGAGGCGATAAATCGATCTAGCTAGGTTTCATTTTTAGAAAATGTCGTATTCTCTATTTTCACCCGAGCAAAGATCGTAAAAAAAAGGAAAAAATAAGTTAGTTATCTTAAATTTGCCATTTTTTTTTCGCAAACTAGTAACTGTGTGAGCTGTAATCCATAGGTTTAATGTGGTGGTGTAGCTGTGGTGGAGGTATTATAAGGAAATGTGATCTCGTCGGGTAAAAGTTTTGTGAATGTGGATGGTTTTAAGAGTAGTGTTAGACCAAAAAAGGCCGAAGGAACTGTGTACAAGATGATAAATGGCTGGCAAAAGAAGAATGGTTAAAAAAGACTTTTGAAGGTATGCGAAACATGGTGGAAAGTCCCGCAGAACTCCATTGAAAAGGGTAGCTCGACCAGACAAGAGCGCCAAAAACAGTGAATCATCATCATCAGCCCATAGCAGTCCACTGCTGGACATAGGCCTCCCCAATTGCACGCCATTTGGTTCGATTTTCGGCAACTGTCATCCAGCTGCTACCAGCCACCCTGTGAAGGTCGTCGCTCCACCTAGCCTGAGGGCGCCCTACCTTACGTTTACCAGTTCGCGGCCTCCACTCAAGAACACGTTTACCCCAACGGTCATCGGTTCTACGACTTATATGGCCGGCCCATTGCCACTTCAGCTTACATATTCTGTGAGCTATGTCGACAACTTTGGTTCTCTGCCGGATCACCTCATTTCTGATTCGATCCCTTAGAGAGACTCCGAGCATAGCCCTTTCCATAGCTCGCTGAGCAACTTTGAACTGATGAACCAGCCGTAGTGTGAGTGTCCACGTCTCGGCACCGTAGGTCGTAACAGGTAGGACGCACTGGTTAAAGACTTTAGTCTTCAGGCTTTGCGGGATGCGCGACGAGACGACTCGACGAAGTTTTCCAAACGCCGCCCAGCCCAGCTGTATTCTTCTGCTAGCCTCCTTCTCAAAGTTGTTCTTACCAAACTGCAAAGTTTGCCCGAGTGAAACAGTGAACGCGGGTTACTAAAGCCTGGGCGTTTTAACTCTTGCTCACAATAAGTTAGGTCCAGAGGACTACATAGCGGCGGGCTCGTAGTAGCGAACCCCGGTACCGCTTTCGGGGTCAAGGAGCATATTCCGTGACCGCTCGTCTCACCACCTTAAGAGGGTGACGCGACAGGAAATTGCAGACGGGTGCTGGGACTGGTCCGGCCAACTGCCCGACGGCGACGGTGTCGAAGTGATGTACAGCTTGGCAAAAAAGAGTGTGGAATAAATGAGGTCGCCACTATCGCACCTGTATACCCCGAAATACTATGACTCAACAGTTTTTGATACTTGTTATAAATTTTTAGTTACTCTAACTCTTAGTACTAATAGGTAATAATATGCAAGTAATAGGAAGGTTATTTTAGTTAACTAGTTTGTTTTATTTTTAGTTCCAACTGTCACCGCGTCAGACTCTTTTTTGCCAAGCTGTATGTGTTCAAACCGCGCCGAAAACAAAACGCGATGCAGAATCTTTGTGTGATGTTAGGTCGTTAATTCTCACCTTGGCAAAGGGCTAACTCTTCTCGTGTGCAGATCCATTTTGACGTCTCTGAACAGGTGCAAGTTACACACTTGGTCGGGTACCCTATTTCCCCTGGAGTGCAAACTTCATTCAACTCCTCTGAAATGATTTTATAAGGGTCGTGACAAAAATCAATAGCTCTCAAACTTTTTTACAAAGCCAGTTGTTTTGAAATCAGCTTTTTAATAAAGGTTTCTTTAGCAATTTATTGATTCGTCAAAGTTATCTACAACTAATGGAAGCTTTTTTTAATCTAATGTTTAGATAAACAATTAATATCTACAAAAACGAAAACATCCTACTTCAAATTATACAATGATTTAATGTTTGTGAATCAATCACGGCTGAACAAATTAACTATATAATTATATATTATAAAACTTTACCAGGTGAATTTTGGTGTGGAATATCTGAAAAAAATAAAATTCAATAATACGATTTAATTTTTTAATTAATATTTCAAAACTGTTTTTTTTTGTAGTTTCTATATGTTACACTTTTATGGTAATGGCCCCATATACGGATGCGGGTTCGAACCTAGGCAGGCATTTTACTTAGAGTAAATTATTTCATCACCACTCAACACTGCTCTTAAAACGGCATGTCCTAGAACCAAAAATTCAAAGTCATGTGCCACCAACCTGCACTGGGCCCGGGTGGTGAATCATGCCCCAATCCCTCTCACAGAGAGGAAGCCTGTGTCCCAGCAGTGGGAACATTAAATATGATGGTGATAAGATCAGTATTTTTTTTTACCTTGTGAATATTTGCATAAGTTTAGCAAACACAACGCGAGACCGTTGTACAAACAGAAGCAATTTCTGCAAAATCGGTTGTTGTCGGGACTGAAGAATGTGAAAGGCTCACAGAATGACTTCTTCTTCTTGGCTTTTACACCGTTCTTTTCTTTAATCAGATTCACTGAAAAAAAAAAATAAGTAAAATTAAAAAGAAACGCCCGACACTTTTTAGGGTTCCGTACCCAAAGGGTATAAACGGGACCCTATTACTGAGACTTCGCGGTCCGTCTGTCTGTGATAGTCAGACAGTTGAAATTTTCACAGATGATGTATTTCTGTTGCCGCTATAACAACAAATACTAAAAACAGAATAAAATAAATATTTAAGTGGGGCTCCCATACAACAAACGTGATTCTTTTTGCCGTTTTTTTGCGGTAATGGTACGGAATCCTTCGTGCGCGAGTCCTACTCGCACTTGGCCGGTTTTTTATTTCATGCTACATAATTTATCTATTAGTGCCACGCTTCGATCGAAAATCTATTGAACACGTAATTATGACTCGAAAACTTGCGAAAACACCCCAATTCAAACAGTAAAACGCCATAACTTTAGAACGGCTTAACCGATTTTCGTCAAAATCTCTCGATGAATTAAACTTTCAAACGAAAAAAAACGAAATCAAAATAGGTTCATCCGTTTAGGAGCTTTGTTTTTTTTTATGTTTATTTTAAAAAAAAACGTTGCTCCACACAAGGAATTTCTTCCTGTATCGTGGGTGCGTTTACAAACATATAAACTCACATACACAAACACCCAGAGCGGGAACAACTATCTGTAGGTCACACAAATTTTTGTTCCGTGCGGGAATCGAACCCGCGACACGCAGCGCAGCAGTCAATTGCTCAACCACTGCGCCAACCGTGCGCCAGATACACAAATACACACGTCAAGCATATAAAACCCCGCTTTTTTCCGTCGGGGGTCAAAAATAGTTTATTTGTGCCAATTATGATGCCAAAAAATAGAGGCGATCATGTTTCCATTAAAGCATTTTTTTCTATATGGAAATTATGTCAAAAAATGTGGTTTGGAGGAATGAGGAATATTCCCATATATTACTAAGTAATTTCCTCCACTCGAAATAATAAAAAATTATAGCTGACTTATTGACATTAATTGAGGGATTTATTTTCGTTGTCGTAGCGACTGAGCCGATTAGATTGGAGGAACTTTGCTTTAAAAGCAGACTTATCATCTCCTCAGAAATTCCTACGATAATTCTACCTATACAAGGAATAAGACAGAATATTTCGAAATTGAACATCAAAGGATGTAAAAAATTCTTGTAATTTTTACGATGCACATCATAGATCCTTACAACAATTCATCTTCGATCTTTATTGCTCATTACAGTAAATAATTATACTTTTCCAGTTAATAGGTGAATGCGCAGTTCATTGTATTGTATTTCATCGTGACACGTATCCTGTGTGTGTAATTAAATAAATTGCATTAAAATACTTACTTAGAGATCCTTTCGAGCCATCAGCTATGTCATCGCTACACGAGACGACAGTACAAACTTTCCGTTCATTCAAACACATGCAAGAGTTGCAAACATCGTCGGAAGGTAAAGGCTCATAGTCTGCACATGGCTTCTCCATCACCAGTTGCGGAATCCTGTTCGATATTTCTACTCTTCCTAATGGCCAATTGAATGGGGCTTGAAAAAAATTTATTTAAAATAATTGGATTTACAAACAAATGAATAGCTTCTTTAAATCTCATTCATTTGTCTGTATAGAAAATATGCCCTAAGTGCCTTTTCACACACTCCGGTTGCCGGGCAGCCGTTACCGGGTAACCGGCGGCGAATGTACTTATATGCATGTACGCTGGTACGTGTGAAAACTTATATACATGGCTATACACTTCGCCGCCGGTTACCCGGCACCAGCTACCCGGAAACCGGGGCGTGCGAAAAAGCACTAAGTCCCTTTGCACACGCTCCGGTTGCCAGGTAGCCGGTGCCGAGAATCCGGCGGCGAATGTATAGCCATGTACTTCTTGTGAAAGATAACATACATGCCGATACACTTCACCGCCGGTTACCCGGCACCGGCTACCCGGAAACAGGGGCGTGTGAAAAGGTACTTAGGAACTTGTCCCACCGCCGACGATCAGCGAGAAGCGATTAGCGCAGAAAACTAGATACAGTAGTCATAGCGGAACTTTGTGTCTCTGAAGTTGGCTCTGCGAACCATTGCGCAAGAAAAAGTTTGTCATCGAGTATACTGCATAGAGTAAGCGAGATAGGACGATGCGAAAAACGTAAGCGAGTGAAAGATGCAGTTATACAATGCTATCTTCCACTTCAACATTGACACAAAAATAGCAACTGTGCTGGGTCTTGCAGCCAACTTTAGAGACACAAAGATCCAGTGTGACTACTATAGGTACGAGTTGGCGAGTAGGGAGAAGCGAGTGTGTAGTTTCGATAGTTTTGTCGCTCGGCTGTAAGCGAGTTTTCTTGTGCGACGAGCGATTACTCGCATCACTCGCTCGGGACGGCCAGTCCTGCGCAAAACTGCACGCGTTGGTTAGTTGGTCTATCGGCGTGATTCGGCGTGAGTTCTGAGCGAGTATCGTAGAGCGAGTATATCTTTGATAGCTTTTGTCGCTGCGAAAAACTAGTGGTGAGAGAGTTAGCGCCGGCAGTGTGAACAGATCAAGTATTAATATATGTCACTTTTATTGATACGGGATCTATATCTTTTATACGTTTCTTCAGCGAGAAAATAGTCTATAGCTAATCGCTTCCTCGTCGGCGATGGGGCAAGTGCCTAAGGCTCTTGACAAGTGACATTATATCAACGAAAGCGTCACGATAGCGATTGATAAATCGAAACAAACATTAATATTAAAAAAAAGTTTTTTTAAACAAGCTTTTATATAAAAAAATTACATTGTCACGAGAAAAAAACGTGGGTGCTAAATTTCAGCTCAATCGCACACTGAGAAGTGGTCCAAAGGAGATGTTTGATTTTGGGCCATCACTATGTACGGTGGCATAGATAAATAGGAATAAAATAGGGGAATGCCATAAAAACACTAACAAAATTATTAATTTGAAGAACAGGCGTACAAAAATGATCATATGAAAAGTATTTTAATAAGGTAACCCTATTTTTAGGTCAGCCATGACAGTTGTTTTTGACATGACGTTTGACGACTTTGACAGTTTTAAGAAGTGATCTTTGAGCATTTCTTTGCTTTGGCTTTGAATTGAATATGTTTCGAAGTTTTAGTAATTGTTTTAGTTTTACTACGGACATTGATTCATTGCTTCTCTGTTGCAATTGAATTCGTGTTGATTTTTTTTAACGCGGATATTAAGATGACACGTCAATCAAATGTCATTGTCAAAATGACATTCTACGCATACTGCTGATCTGATCCACCTTGTTTAATTTTATGCTGTGTTGCTCTACTTGACAAAGTTAATTTGAGTGTACATTGAAACGAAGTGAAATTAGAGAAAATTAGCAATATAGACGGTTACTATATTATATAGTGATTTTTACATATAGTGTACATAGTGCTGGCCCAGGCTCCATACATTTCTGGAACATCTCTTTTAACTTGCAAGATTCGATTACAGACACCGCGATAAGTGAACGTAAATAAACGCTTGTAAAAAGTCGAAACATGTGGGATTGCCAAGCGCTATCGAAATGTCACGTGATCAATCCATCACATTTTGGCATTTGAACGATCGCTATCACCTGATAGCATGATGCTTTGTCTTTACTGTGATTTTTAATTTTGTAGACTAAACTGACAGCTGCCAATGACCTTATTTTTTTTAATGTAGTTGTAGGTAAAGGGCTAATTACACTACACGGTATTCAAGGCCCTAAACACTAATTTTGGCTGGTGTAATAACTGTTAGGGATTAAGGGTTCCCAAAATATCGACATTATTGACTCAGAATGGTGGAGTGACCCGGTATTCATCAGGGCCCTGAATACCGTGTAGTGTAATAAGCCCTTAAGGCTAAATAATAAGTGATTCATCTAAAGAAAGAAGAAATAAAGAAATAATCTTTTTTGTTTTCATCGAATCGATGTGGCATGACTCCTCAATTTAATTTTACTAAATGGTGTAAATACATGTTTTATGAAAATAAAAAGTAATATATTTAAATATAATACTATTCATACATATAGTACATAAACTTTTATTGTGTTAATTAAATATGAAATCAACAATAAAATAAACACGATCGATAAAATGAAGTCTGACATAAATGAGAAGAAACTAAATAAGGGCTGCTAGTTTTTTAACAAATGTATTTTCTTTTGCCGTGAAGTAGTTAAATTTTCGATCTACTTCGATTTTCGATCAACTTTCGATCACTCACTATATTTATGTTACGATAAATTGGCAACCCTCCAAATGTTAGTTTTGTCTACGAAATTAGAAATCAGAACTGTTCTCTGTCTACGTTGTGGTGGCACGCTATGGTCGATTGTAGAGGGCTGTCTGCGTCATAGACTTTTTAGTCTCTAGACACTTACACAATTACTTACAAAAACTTTACTTTGAATACTTGAAAGACAAATTTGATTAAAGATTAGAAAAATCTGATAATCAGACTTTAAATTAATTTGAATATTACTGATTAGCTGTTTCTTAATTCAAATTCTCCATACAACATTTGAATTAAGATTGTGCTATTCGGTGTTTTGAACAAATCTTACTGTTAAAAAGTGTTTTTTTTTATAAATAAGGGCCTTTATATTATTTTCTCTTTTTATTTATTCTGTCGAGATATTATGTAGTTCCACATGAAAATCGACAGGTCTTCACAAGTGTTGACCGAAATCCATCGGCTGTCTAGAGACTAAAATTAGTCGACGTCCTGCGCAGTTTGTAGTTACTTATTCTATATTTTCGACGAATCTGCTTAAAAAGCAAGCTACGCTGTCACCGTATTATTGTAGACACCGTAAGTTTGTAATTGTGCGAGATTATAAATTCTCGATACATTGTAATCAGATAATTTCCAATGGGTAACATAAATCCCATTCTAACTTTATAGTTTAAAATATCGCCTCGTCTTTTTTAGAAAATAAAGAGGTTACAATCTTACGCGTTTTATTATGAACTAACGGTGTTTGGAATAATACGGCGACATCTATGACAAGAGAAAAAAATGCTTACTATTTTTATCCCAATTATCAAAACAATTCCTCTTTGTGCACAGTAAGTCTTGTCTATCGCAAATACATTCATTTGGACAATCAGGGTCAAAGTCATCTGGATAATATGTCTTCCCAGGAGTGCATTTCTGCTTGGTGCCTTGCCGCATTCTACTCTTTTTAAGATTTTGCATTCTGATATAAGTTAATTGACTTTCTGTGTCTGGAAAACCATAGGAATAAAGGTTATTAAAGAGAAATAGTGCCCTTGGGTGAGAAACGTGAAGATACAAGCTTAACATTTTACTTGTTTTTAATACCCGACTGCGGGAGGGTAATTTTTTAGAGCGTATGTGTGTACGTATGTTCATTTCTATGGCACGCTCTACAGCCCAAACAGCTTGACGGATTATGACATATGAGGTGTCAGATTCAGAGACGAACCCAATACTACCTGTATTGGGTTCGTCTCAATTGTGGGAGTGACATAGGCTATATAATTTTTAAATATGGCGCCCCCCCCCCCAATTTAAAAAGGGTGATGAATTTTTTTTTTCTTTTTCATATTTGGTGGGTACCAAATATGACAAAGAAAAAAAAAAATCAAGCATCAAATGAAAGCTACTAAATAGACCATTCCAAAAAAATATATCATCATCATCATCATATCAGCCGAAAGACGTCCACTGCTGGACATAGGCCTCCCCCAAGCGTCGCCACATTGACCGGTCCCGTGCGTCTCGCAACCAGCGGATCCTGAAGTCGAACTGACATGGTGGCGTTTTTGTATAAACACTTCAACACTTCGATGTACCGGTAGTCAATTTGGCACCGTTGGAGAGACTGTAATACAGCCCAAGTCTCGATCGAATCGAAGGCTTTCTCGTAGTCCACAAACGCTAAGCAGAGAGGCAGGTTATACTCTTCGGTCTTCTGTATAACCTGGCGCAGCGTATGTATGTGGTCTACGGTGCTGAAGCCCTTACGAAATCCGGCTTGTTCGGGAGGCTGGAAATCGTCAAACCTGCGCGCGAGACGATTCGTGATGACTCATGAAAACAGCTTGTAGACATGGCTAAGAAGTGTGATGGGCCTATAGTTCTTCAGCCGGGCATTGTCGCCCTTCTTGAAGAAGAGTACCACCACACCCCTGCACCATGCCTGTGGCGTTTTGCCCTCGAATATGACGGAATCAAACAGCTTCTGAAGGGTCTTAAGAACCGGTTTTCCACCCGCCTTCAGGAGTTCAGCCGTGATTCCGTCGTCACCCGGTGCCTTGTTGTTCTTAAGCTGTTTCAGAGCCATCCTAATCTCATACAGGCTGACGTCCGGAATGTCTTCGGTATAGTGTCGGGTCAATCTAGCTCTAGGGTCATTCGCTATATTCGCGACGGGTTTACTGGTTGACGTGTACAGCTGCCCATAGAATCTCTCGATCTCCCTCAGAAGCTCTGGTTTGGCGGAAACGATCCTGCCATCATCGGTCTTCAGTTTCGTGAGCTAGCTTTGCCCAATAGACAGATCTCTTGCAAAGACCTTGGAGCCCTTATTCCGCTCAATCGCGTCTTTAATACGCTCCGGCGAAGGTCGCTTTTCAAGGATTTTGAGATCCGTCTATTTAGCTGCCGGTATTTCAACGCATCGTCTGAAGACTGCAGGATCATCTCACGCCTCTCCTTCATTAGCTTGAGAGTAGGATCAGAGAGCTTTTTGTTCCTATTTGTACGGCGGGTCTTGAAAAACTTAGACCCGACCGTATGGACAGCTTCCACGAACCTGTCATTGTATTCGTCCACTGAGCTCCCTAGGCACTCGAAACGATTCTGGAGTTCGAGCTGAAAGCTCTCGGGGTTTTGGACCTGGATCTGTGCTGGACGGAGCGTGGACTTCATCAGTCGAGACCTTTCAAGCTTGACATTAATGTCCAATGTGCCTCTTACCATGCGGTGATCGCTCCCGGTTTTCACCGAATTGATCACAGAGACATCATTGAACATTTGCTTCTTGGTCGACATGATGAAGTCGATCTCGTTTTTAGTTGCACCATCGGGGCTTTGCCAGGTCCACTTCCTGTGCTCACGCTTTTTGAAGAAGGAGTTCATCATGTAGAGGCCCTCCTTCTCCATAAAACTGGCCAGTAGGTGACCCCGGTGGTTCCGACGTCCAACTCCAAATTGCCCCACTTGCAGCTCATCCTCGTCTCGTTTGCCCAGTTTCGCGTTGAAGTCCCCCATGACAACGGTGAAGTGAGTTTTGAAAACATGCATGGCTGTAGAGATATCCTCATACATGGCCTCTACCTCGTCGTCGGAGTGTGCCGAGGTTGGGGCGTAGACCTGTATGACCTTCAGCGAATATCTTGCGGATATTCTGAGTATAAGGTACGCCACCCTGGTCGACACACTCTCGATCTTCACCACGTTGTTCACAAAGGACTTGTGGACGATAAACCCGACACCACCTTGGGACTGCCGGTCACCCTCTCGGAAATAGAGCAGGTTACCGGATTTGAGGATTATCGAGTCCTGTCCCTCTCTTCGGACTTCAGATAACCCTATAATACTCCATCGTAACCTGCTCAATTCCGCCTCGAGTTCGGTTATCTTCTCGTCGGTCCGGAGTGTTCGCGTGTTATAAGTTGCCAGGTCCAGTCGTCGGTGTTTATTGGGGTAGCCGGGTCCACTCCGGGGATTCTTCGCACCCCTTGCCACGCCATCGCCTCGACCGCTACCGTAGCCGAGGGTAGACGGGCTGCCGGGCACTCGGGGCCGTTTTTTATGTGTGCTATTCATTTGGTTTGGGGGGGTTTGCCATAATCGCCACGCTTGGCAGGCGGGTTGGCGATCGCAGTTAGTTGTTAAAGTGCACACATAAAGATAGTAGGAACTGCACAGCATGAGCATACAGTACCGCATTTAGGGCGAGTTTCTGAATTTAATATTTGGATTTAAGAACGTGTCAAACCATACTATAACCACAAAGTAGGTAAGCGGCGGCGCGTTGTGCTAAAACTCCATGTGAGATAATATAAGATATTTAAATAATCCTATTTTACAGCCCGTACAACCAATTTTGACTTCTATTGCGTTGGTGCAAATGGCAGCTGTATTTAACAATTAGTTTTGGTAACAGGTTTATGCTTTTTATGCTATCCTTATATTTAGAGATAGAACGGGATAGAACACAAAATCGGTTAAACTGAATGTAAAATAGGATTGTAGGAATTTCTAATGTTATTTCAAATGGAGTTAAAGTTTGACAGCTTTTCAGGCTAAAGAAGAACTTGGCAAATACTCAACTTCATATTCTTAATTTGAAAATTGGAGGTTATGCCTGTATTTTCCTACCAGCCACGTCTTGGAAGGAAAGACAAATAGTGGTCGATGCAATTTCAAAAATTAAGGTAGTCTATGTCTTCTTACCTCCTAATCGTCTCCTTATACAATCCGATTTGGAACTGCAATGTAATTTATTATTCATACAAACACACATATTGCAGTCGTCACTTGCAGGGGTCACTTCACCCTCGATGCAATCCTTTCCGTCATCCAAGGGTTTGTCTGGGGAAGAAAAACTGTGGTTTAGACTCAAAATATGCATTCTGCATGGCATGAATTGGGAATTTTGAATAGGCATTTCTTTTTATATATTTTTAAAGGTTGCCTCACACTAGGAATTTCTGCTGTATCGTAGGTGTATTTACATACATTATAAACCCACACAAACATAGAACCAGACCGGAACAACTATCTATAGGCCATACGAAAATATTTTTTCCATGCGGGAATCGAACCCGCGACACGCTGCACAGCAACCAATCGCTCAACCACTACACAATATAGTGGACAGGCCGGACGATATCGTCGTCTGTGTGGTCGTCTGCTATACCTACATTTTGTATAAAACTGCGTAGTATAGAGGCGCGGCGAGTCAAAACTTGCAATGGTAACACTCGCTGACGCGCTTGATTTATTCAAGCTCGTCAGCAAGTGTTACCAAAAAGCCGTTGGTGCCGGCTGTCATTTGAACATTTTTGACAGTCGTTAGAGGTAGTCAGAAGCCTGGAACCTGACACCAGTTTGGCCAATGGGACCTCCACAACCCAGTAACTGGGTAACCTGTCGTGTTACCCAGTTACTGGGTTGTGGAGGTCAGATAGCCAGTCGCTCCATGTACAATACTGGTACTCAGCTGAATTCGGTTAGACTGGAAGAAGGCTAGGCAGATTTATTGTCAGCAAGTGTTACCGTTTACTCACAAAAATGGTCCCCCGTGACAATTCCGACTACCTATGGCTTTGACTGCCGAAACTTAGTTTTGTTGTAGATGTGACAGGTTATTGTTGTTGATAATATACGCCCTCTTATTAAGGTGCAGATACCCCTCACTGGCCGATTTTAAAATGAGAACAAACGGCTAGTCGTAATTTTTTGTAAAAATATACGTTACATTTTCCAAAAAAAAAAAACTATTCTATTCCATTTTCTTAATAATTTGATCACCAAAAATAAATTAAATTTTGTGTAATTAATTTGTAAAGTTATGTCTAACACGAACAAAAAAACGACAATCGCACCAAAACCGCCGGGCGTATTTTAATGAAATTTTCATCAACTCAAATAAAATTTAATTATCTTTATTTTGTGCCCAGGCTTTTTTTTTAAAGACATAGAATAATAAGAAAAGGCCAATTTTAGTCGCAAAGGTGTGATACGAGTGCGCGTTTTGTTTCCTCAAGGTCATTGGCGATTGTCGTCGTCTTAATAGGCAGATGAGAAAGCTTAGAGAAGGATACATTCTACCTAGCCCTTTCCTAAATATTTTGGGTTCGGCTTCTAGCCTAAGCGGCTGCAGCTGAATACCAGTATAGCGAATGCCTACCTGAAAATTTAAAATGGAATCATAGACACGAAATAGAAGAAATTAAGACATATGTTAAAAAAAAATATGGCCTTCGATATCGTAAGTAGTCACAATGTGAATGATATCTTTACAAGTAAATAGGTACCTATAGTAGTCACCGCGGATCTTTGCGTCTCTGAAGTTGGCTCTGCCAACTATTGCAAGAAACAGTTTGTCATCGAGTATACTGCATACAGTAAGCGAGATAGGACGATGTGACAAACGTAAGCGAGTGAAAGAGACAGTTATACAATGCTATCTTCACCATCAACACAACACAAAAATATTTACTGCACAGGGTCTTGGGGTTAGTCCTAGATTACCCCGATCCCAGTTGACCCCGTCCCGGTAGACCCCGATTTATTTTTCTATAGAAACTCAATTAAAAGTCAATTTAGCTTAAAAGTACCGTCAGAAGATAATATGTTCAATAAAATTTTATTACTTACTCAAGTTTTAATACTAACTTTAAGGATCAGAAAAAATAAATCATAAATAATCAATTTTAGCAATCAAAGTTTTGAAAATCAAATATCAACATATTCAATCAGTCTTTTCAAAACCTAAAAAAACAGTTTTTTTCAAAACAAACAAAATAAAAAAAATTACATTTTAGTACTTTTTATGTCGACCGTATAAGTTGAAAAAGTTAGAAAAAAAAATGTTATCGTAATTACCGTATTCGGGGTCTAACGGTACGGGGTCATCTGGGATCGGGGTACACTGGGACTAACCCGGGTCTTGCAGCCAATTCAGAGACACAAAGATCCGTTGTTAGTATTAACTATAAAATAAGTCCAATGTGGTTCAATGCCTCTAAACCTTAGCAAAACGGCGCATGCTTTTTAGGCCTAATATTTCTATGAATGTTTACGTAATACTGTTTCTCTTCTCTTTTATTTTTTTGGAGTAGAGAATAGAAGTGGCCACGTAACTAGTACAGGAGTGTGATACATACCATCATGGCAAGCCTGAGCGGTACAAAACTCCATGCCATTAGAACAGAGACATTCATTACATCCATCACTCATTACAACTTTATATCCTTCACGGCATGGTCTTGGTTTTCTCTGATCTTCATATATAAAATAACCTTAGTAAAATGGAAAGAAAAATAACGTTATTATGTAAGAGGTCGTATAGAAGATGAAAAGGAAGTAAAAGAAAACGTGACGGATGATTATAGTTAATGGAAGAGTCAGAGACATAATTTTTTGAACTCAGACAACACAATATATACGATGAAAATAACGTAGGTACAGTCAAGGGTCAAAAGTGCAGTCATACTCTCCAAAAACTCAAATGGCTAGTTTTTGTAGAAGAAGTTAAATTATCCACAACTGATTTAATGTTTTGTATAGAAATTAATGTATAGATTATTCCTACTAACCGCAAAAAGTTGAAATTCTGCTGCCTACAACAAAATTGCCTTTTCTGTTTTGGTAGAGTGTGACTGCACTTTTGACCCTTATAGTACATTGAAAGGAGATGCAATAGAACATCATCATCTTTATTTCAGCCGAAAGACGTCCACTGCTGGACATACGCCCCCCCAAGCTTCGCCACACTGATCGGTCCTGCGCGTATCGCAGTAGTAGTAGTAGGGACTCCCTTTTCCGCACTTAGACGCCCATTTGGTCCGTTGTGCGTGGGGGGTGCTGGCTAACATAGCCAGCCCAACTCCGCTCAGAAGCACAGAAGCTTCCTGGGAGCTTCACAGGCTTCACGGAGCGATCTCACTGTTCCGAGGACTTCTTCGCGTTGGGAAGCCACGGCCTCGCATTCCAGGATTACGTGGGCAGCTGATTCTTCGGCGTTAAAACAGCCCCTGCAAAGTGGGCTGTCCGTGGCGCCTATGTTGAATAAATGTTTGTTAAGAAGGGTGTGGCCCGTTATTGTCCCTAAAATTATTTTGAGTTTATTTCTACTCAGGCTGAGGAGTTTTTTAGTGAGACGCGGGTGTAATTTTGGCAAAGACTGCGTATCGCATCTAATGGACTCCTGCAGTCATGACCAGGTCGACCACCTAGAGGGAGGCCTTCCAACGCTGCATCTTCCGGTACGCGGTCGCCACTCCCGAACTTTTCGGCCCCAGCAACCATCCGTTCTGCGAGCAATATGCCCTGCCCACTGCCACTTAAGTATGACAATTCTTCGGGCTATGTCGGTAACCTTGTTTCTCTTGCGGATGTCTCCATTTCTGATTCGATCACGCAAAGAATCTACTAGAACATCATCGTGGATGTAATCGCTATAAAAGAGATGGTTTAATCAACACCATTGCACTATCTGATTTAATCTAATTAGATGTTATTGTCTCACTCCAAAAGAGGACCGGGATTACCGACGTAGCCCGAAGAATTAAGTGGCAATGGGCAGGGCTCATTGGTCGCAGAACGGATGATCTATGACGCCAAAAATTATTAAAATTAAATATTACATTTAAAATATGATAATTGATTCTACTGTCTTCCATGTAGCTGGACCGATGACCTGGTCAGGCTTCGGGAATCCGCTAAATGTGAAGTGCAAAGGACTGATGGTATTACGGCACTTGCAGTAAGCCTATGCCCAGCTGTGGCCGTCGGGAACTTTAACTCCCTTTTTTACCCCTTTAAGGGACGAAATACCAATAAATAAAAAGTTTCCTTAATTATATCGAAGAGTATAAATACTAAATTTCATTCATTTCAAATTAGAAATGACAGAGTTTCATACAAAAAAAAACAAACTGTCATCCCATATTTCACGACAGTTTTGAAAAATCCTTACTCAAATGACACCTACATTATAAAATCAACATCCTCTAAAAATTTCAATGTTCTATCATTAGTGGTTTAGGCTGAATGTTGATATGTCAGTTGGGACATTGCCTTATATATATAGATTACAACACACATATTATAGTAATTGGGAATGGACAGAGGTCAAAGAACTAATAAAGTACTCGTATATGTATATTTTCATGTAATCACTTACGCCTTCTTAGCGCCGTCCTAGTTCTAGCACAAGGTTTATTTGTGCAAACCATTTTACTGTGCATACAAACGCACACATTGCATCCATCTTTTGCAGGTCTCACTTCTCCATCTTTGCAACCCTCTATAGGCATTGGGACATTTTCTGTGGATGAGAGAACTTTGCTTTGATTTTTTTTCAGATTACACATGGGACTTATTGCTACCTATGTCTTTGTTTCATTGATATTGACTTCCAAAATATTTGCACGCCATAGTATGTGGCAAACATGTCCGAACATTTTGTATTTTTTTAAATGATATGCTGTATGCACGTATTTTTTAATCTTGCATGATACATGCGTGTTTGAGCAAATACATATATCTTTATCTGTCGGTCATAATATGTACGTGTATCTTCTACAGGGTCTAACGGTAAGACCGTGCGATCATATTTTATATACTGCTTCTATCCATGTATAAAAACAATTTTCTCCAAGTAAGATATAACCACAGAGCAGTGGTGGCCCAGTGGTATTGGCCGCGACTTAAAAGTTGTAGGTCGTGGGTTCGAACCCAGGCAGGCGCTTTACTTTGTGTAAATTATTTCATCACCACTGCTCTCAAAAACGGTGAACGAAAACATCGTGAGGAAACCGGGAGTCCTAGAACCAAAAATTAGAAGACATGTGACATCCACCAATCCGCACTGGGCCCGCGTGGTGGATTACGGCCCATCCCCTCACACAGAGCGGAGGCCTATGTCCTAGCAGTGGGAACATTAATAGGCTGATGATGTGATGAAGATATAACCAATTTTCAAAAAAAATATCTTCCATACAAATTTTGGCAGCTGATGATAATTTTGTATGGAAAATCAATTTTGTTTGGGAATTGCCTTTGACATCCTTATAAACAATAAGAGGAATAGAAAGCATATATTCGACACAAACACAACACAACAGCAACAATTACAATGTAACAGGGAAGAACAGTAATAAGGTTTACGAAGAGCTGCGCTGGGCGTGCCCATACCGAAAGCGCATTTGCTGGGCGTCAGACACCCAGCGCTGATTTTCAGTTGGCACCACGCTAGTGACACACGGACGTGGGTTATTAAATCGATACTGAATAGTATGTTAAATATGTAGGTGCTGAATTAATAAATAATAAAAATACGTAAAATCTAATACCTTTAAACGAGCAATTCTTGTATATATATAAATATATAATCTGAATCTCGGAAACAGCCACAACGATTTTCATGAAATTTTGTATGCAGAGCATTTCGGGGGCGATAAATCGATCTAGCTAGGTTTCATTTTTAGAAAACGTCGTTTTATCTATTTTCACCTGAGCAGAGCTCGGTCGCCCAGGTACTAGATATTATAAAATAAAATTTGCAATCATAAAAAGTATATAAAGTGCTAAGCACGAACAACCCTAGTGCTTCCTTAGAGAAAGTTGTTCATATACATAGAAAGGAGCAGTTTTTATAATCTTTTTCTTTTCATCGTGTCGATGATTCCATTATCAGATTTTAATTTAAATGTTGTGCTTTGACCAGAATTCAGCGACGCCGATAGTCCTAGCGTTGACCTCGCACAGGTCCTTCATGGTGGAGGTGTTTGTGCACAGAGAGCAGGCCAGAAGATGAGGAATCGTTTGCGGTGTGGTTCCACAGTCACATTGTGGCTGATCGGAGTACCCCCATCTGACCAGGTTGTACTTACAGCGGCCCTTACTTGGCTTCGCAGCCTATTTAGGGATTTCCAGGTAGGCCATGGCAGTTTATGCCCAGCTGGGAGCTTTTCTGCAGAATCGATATAGTCAGTTGGAAGGGGGTATTTGAGGGCCACAATTTCCTACGTGCTTCACCAGGGCTGTTGTCGTAAGTTGTTTTAGCCAACAGTTGTTTTCTAGTCGCCCCCGTGATTGCTCAGAGTTGTACAGTAGGTGGGGGTTATCGGTCTCCTGCTTGTGCTTTTCGGAGGAACAGGCAACTTCGCTACGGACCTCCGGAGGGGCTATTCTGCCAGCGGGTATAATGCAGTATGTGGAGTTGGTTTAAGGCAACCAGTGATTATTCTACACGTGTCATTTAGGGCTACACACGGGTTTTTACAATATGATCGCACCTTTCCGTTACACTCTGTATGATCGTTAAGAGAATAAAACAAGTTCTGCAATGAGCTTACCATTTTAGTTTTAGAATAATGTCACTAAGCTAACCGTCTATTGTCAAACTAAACCCGTATGCAAAAATTCATCTCAATCGGTTGCGGATAACTGTTTTGAAATTAAGTTGCCCAGATTTGACCCATACATACTGACAAGACACGTATAAATAACAGAGAAGAGATTTGTAACTTTTTTTTGGTGTGCAATAAAGTGTATTCTATTCTAATCTATTCTATAAATAAAAACTTGTAAAAACTGTCGTGCTTTAGAGGTATGAAAGCAAAAGGGTGGAACGCCCGCAAACCTCCGTTAAAAAGGGAGGATCGTCCGACTAGACGGTTGTTGTTTCTGGTCCGGGCAACTGCCCAAACGGTTATTTCCGCACTGTTAAATAGATTCAAACCGCACCAAAAACTCTGCTTGCGCGATGCAGGATTTTGTGGACGTCAGGACATTAGTTCATAGCTGGAAGCATAGATGCCGCTACATCACTCCCCTCCAGTAAAAACTGTCGTGCGCTAAGACGTTCGGTAGGCTTGGAGTGTGATACATACCAGGCACCAGGCATGCCCTACTGGTACAGTACTGTCGGCCACGACGACAGATACAGAAGTTGCATCCATCCCCAAGTCGGAAATTCGTTCCTTCATCGCATTTTTCTGTGCTTCTTTTAACTGAAATTAACGAAATTGCCTTATAAAAATAGTATCGTACGAGCAAGAAACGCATATTGTCGATAACAGAGTGATGGATATATTTTAAGGTAAGGAAGGAGATGAAATATAGATCTCTTTGGCACTGCGGTATGCTGTTAGAGACGAATGGATTAAGCTCGCTTTTGTACATAAGCTGTCCTTTTGTATTTGTATCTGTTCGTGGCTAAATAATAACAGCCGCACGCTTAAGCAACGCTTGACGAGGTCGGTCTGTGGATGGGTGACCATTTCAACATACCGAGTTTGCTCCGTGCCTCGGAAAGCACGTTAAGCCGTTGGTCCCAGCTGTAATTTGAAGATATTTGACAGTCGTTACGGGCAGTTAGAAGCCTTAAATGTGACACCAGTCTTGCCAAGGTCTACCGTGTTATCCAGCTGCTGTTGTGGAGATCAGATAGGCAGTCGCTACATGTAAAACATTGTTACTCAGCTGAATCCGGTTTGAATGGAAGCCGACCCCATAGTTGGGCAAAGGCTAGGCAGATTGATTGGTTAGCATATTTAACCATTGGTTAAGTTAACTACGGATTAAAAAAACTGGGCCTTTGAGATTGCGAGTTTAAAATCTCACGCGATTTATTATAAACTTACGGTGTTTACCCGGTGATATATGTAGCTATCGGGAAACGACAATAAGTTCTACTCATCCAGTTGCTATTGTAAAAATAAAATACTTACTACTCGTAAATTGTTGCCTTTGAATGCAAGGATTGTTCGTACATAATATGTCCGAATTTAAGCAGATGCACAGATTGCATGAGTCGGGGGCAGGCACAGGTTCTCCTACTAAACATTCGGGCTCGGAGAATATCGTGGACCCTGTATTGAACAAAATATAATAATAGTACATTATTGCAAATTCCGGGAAATAGGCAATTGCAGGTTGAGTATGAGTTTGAGCCGTAGGCGAGGACTTCACTAATACGAGACAGGCAATTGCCATTTCCGCCGAGGCATATATAGTGATTTTCTCAAAAGAATGCAGGGAAATAAAAAAGTAGTTAAATTTCCATAATTTTTCAAGTTAATGCCGTTTGTAACATTTCAGCATGGAATAAATTGCCCATAATGTATATAGCTTTTTAGTTTTAGCAATTTCATTCAAATACGCCAAAAATACTATTTCGGAGAAAATGTACACTTTTTTTTCGTTTTTCCAAATCATTAAATTTTCATATACTTTCATGTATTTTTCTTTTGACTTCGCTGGAAGCAGGTTTTCTATTTCAATCTCCATTTCACTCTCTGAACCGTTGGAACTCATTTTAATTATTAAATTTATATTTATTAAATATTTATTTAACAAATCAAGACGAATTTTCAGCTTTGCCGCCGATTTTCTAATTATCATCTGTGCCGAAAGGCAAACGCATTTATGGCTATACAGCCACGTGAACGCAATTTGTACTAAGCAAAGAGACTTACTTTGGTATGCCAAGAATGATAAAAGAGATCCAATCAAAGAGTATCTAATAACCCCAGCACGCCGTTTCATACAACATTGCTGGAGCGTTATAATGTTCCAAATTCAAAAAACGCTCCAGCAATGGATTTGATTTTCTTTGTCCGTAAATTCGGTACTTCGCGTGTTCTTTTTTCTAAAATAATGACAATATTTCCATGTCATGTTTGAGAAAAATCAATTTATTCATAAACTTAGTACTAGATACATTGCACGGTTAAGTGAGACAAGCATATAAGTTCTTAATCTAGTTATTGGGTGCAGTACTGTCCTCGTAGATAGGAGACGAAATCACCTGTGTTTAGAAGAAACAAATTGCGATCCCCTGTCGTAAAAATAAGGGTTGACTTACCATGAACATGCTGTCAACATTTCATTGTTAAAATCAATCAAGAAAAAAAAACTTTAACAACAATATATATTTAAATGAAATAAAAACTTTAGGTACTTAATCGAATGCTAGTTATGAATGAATAAAATAAAAATAAATTACAATATTCAATCAACAAAAAATATAAATTATGTAAAAATTATGTTCAGAGTGATTGTAAGTCTATAATCTATACTTCTCTACTAATATTATAAAGAGGAAAGATTTGTTTGTTTGTTAGTACCGAATAGGCTCCGAGACTACTGGACCGATTTAAAAAATTCTTTCTCCAGTAGAAAGTTACATTATTCCTGAGTAACATAGGCTATTTTTTTTATCCCGAAAACGGGTTCTTTGGGGTGGTCCACGGGAGTGAAGCCGCGGGCAACAGCTAGTTATCTATGTTTTCTATACTATATAATACTATAAAGAGAAAAGATTTGTATTTTTGTTTTTTTATGTAACGAATAAACTTAAAAACTACTGGCCCGATTTCAAAAATTCTTTCACCGTTGAGAAGCTACACTATCCCCGATTGACACATTATTCCTGAGTAACATAGGCTACTTTTTATCCCTGTATTCCCACGGGAACGGGAACTACGCGGGTGAAAACCGCGAGGCGTCCGCTAGTAGTGTATAAAATTTATAATAGTGTAGTGTGTGTTAGTTTTCTATGTTGTGTGTGACGCATGTTTGTGTTAGCGTCACTAACACATCATCATCATCACATCATCAGCCTATTAATGTTCCCACTGCTGGGACACAGGCCTCCTCTCTGTGAGAGGGAATGGGCCGTAATCCACCACGCGGGCCCAGTGCGGGTTGGTGGATGTCACATGTCTTCGAATTTTTGGTTCTAGGACACGCTGGTTTCCTCACGATGTTATCCTTCACCGTTTTGAGAGCAGTGGTGATGAAATAATTAACACAAAGTAAAGCGCCTGCCCTGGCTCGAACCCACGACTTACAACTTGTAAGTCGCGGCCGATACTACTGGGCCACCACTGCTCCCTGCGTTATCACTAAAGAGTATTCTATTCTATTCTATCAGTTCTATAAGAGTTCTTCTGTTTCATTGTAATTAAGATTCAGTAAATAGGAGCGAACAGTATTTTTGCAGATACGACATCTTAATCCGTAAGTCGGTAAATATGTATAGATACGTTAATGAAATGCCTTAATGTTATAATGCATATAATATGCTATTCTCATCCACACAATCTTCTCCAATTGCCATCGTACAATCCTAAGAAAATTTAGGAATAGGAATCTTTCATCCATTGTTTCATGTGTTCGAACAATCTTCTGCTCCAAATGTAAAAAAACGCAATTTTATTTTTTATTTTTTATTATGTTTACGTCAAGAATTCTGGTTAATTATGTTTTTGGTTTTGGTCACTTTATAAGTTTGGGTAGTTTATTTTTATTTATTTTTTACTGTATTAATTGTTTCTTATTTGTTCTATTTTAACATACACAACAGATTTGGTTTCCGTACGTCACGTCCTAGGCGACCACTGAAAATCAGCGCCGTGCTGTGGGTCCCCCACGGTACAGCATTATGCTGAGTGGAAGCCTTATTGCCACAATCACGACATGCATCTGCCTACATATTTTTCACCCTATTTCTTTTGTGTTTATAATTGTTTGTTATCATTGTTTGATTTATTTCTCGTCTTTACTAACTTAATTTAAGTACTACTAATACTATTTTAAGGGTTTAGCTTAAGTATATTCTTATATTGTATGTCGTTTTGTGACAAATAAACACTTTTTCTTTCTTTCTTTCTTTTCAATTAATGTTGTAACGAGTGGATTGTCAAAATGATTGTTGGATTGCTCGCTCATTTCAACTCCCATCTCCTTCAAACCTAAGCTATCCGTGTCGGCGTCGAGTGCCCGAGCTCGCTTCGCTCGACTTTGTGGACTAATTAGTTGAAGAGTTCATGATCATCATCAGCGTTTTAATGCTCTCACTGCTGGAACACAGGCGTGTGATCCTGCAGTATCCTCTCTGTGAGAGAGGTAATAGGCCACGCGGGCCCAGTGCGGGTGTCAGACCTTTTCGTATATTTGCTTATAGGACATGCCGGTTTCCTTACGATGTTCTCCTTTTTTTTTATAATCGGCTCGTTAACTCGTTCTCATTTCTCCTTCACCGTTTTAAGAGCAGTGGTGATGAAATAATTTACACAAAGTAAAGCGCCTGCCTGGGTTCGAACTCACGACCTGCGATACGTAAGTAGGCGTCGTTACCACTGGGCCACCACTGCTAGTTGTCTGCATCTAACTGTCACGAAATCTTATTCTTAATTATGCCTTTAATGACACCTAGCCTTTTTACTAAATACTGAAAAAAAAATTGTATCTCCCGTAAAAATTTTGGTCAGCTGACGAAAATTTTGTAGGTATAGATAATCCATTTTCTTTTTGGGTCTTGTTTAAGACTTCTTTGGAGAAAGTGGTTCATTTACTTAAGCAGAAGTAGTTTTTAAAATACAACATATTTCATAACATTTTTCGTATGTCAAAGTGTACTCCATCCATATCAACTTCTGTAGTACCCCCTTTTAGCAAAACATACTTACTTCTTGGACTCCAGCAAGCTTTTTGTGTGCAGAGTTCAACTCCACTATGACATACGCAGTAATTACAAGCATTGACTGATCTTCGGCGGCTACCAGTGCAAGGTTTCTTTGTACGTAAAAAGTTACCTAAAAAAATATTTCAATTAAAAAAACTTATTAAAAACATACTTTTTCGTATACCTCTGAGCAAACCGGTGGAGCTGCAGATGGCGGACCAAAATGTTTGGTTTGGTTGTTTGGTCGCCATATTTGAGTCTGCTATATCGGATTCAGAATAATGTCACAGCTGACCATGCATTGTTATCCTATGAAATATATAAAAAAATTCAGCTCAATCTATCGATAACTGATTTAAAGTTAATTTGCAAGGTTTGATGTATACACACTATCTATACTTCATAAAAGATAGCGTGATCTCTACGACAGCTGTCAGTATCAATACAGTAACAATAGCGCTTGACAGGCTAACAATAACGTAACAATAACGTATACGTCAGTTTGACATATGTCGCAGAGATCAAGCTATATTTTATGAAGTATAACTAACAAGGCAATTTAAAATAAAAGCTTGTAAAAATACATACGATGATCACTGTTAGATGGACAAACATTTTGGGTACACTTCCATTTTCTTTTGTAAATGCATCGGCAGTAATTACAATCGTCTATGAGCTGAATTGATCCTACTTCACATTCGGAATACAAAGTGCTATTTAATGAATCTGAAAAACGAGGAAAATCCCATAAAAAATATTAAGACATCTTCATCACCCTTTCTCAACTAATTTGGGGTCGGTTCAGTATGTCTTTATCTTTGATACTATCTGTCATCTCGGCAATTCCTCCCTATATAGCCATTTCATCTTTTTTCCAATCTATCCATTCATCCATATAGATATTTCTCTACTCTGTACATCACACAATAATACTCAAAAATTTCCTCAAATATGTTCCTCATTTCTTTGCATTACATGTCCACACCATGATATCCAATTTCTGCAAATCTTCTCTGTCACCGACGCAACTTGCAGACTTCCTTTCATTCTCATTTTTAATTCTGTCCATTCAAGTAGCTCCACTCATCTTTTTCAACATTTTATTGTTTTGTTTGTTCTTTTTTAATTTTTGTGTTTTTTTTTTAATTTTTTTTTTATTAGGGTTCCGTACCCGAAGGGTCCAAACGGACGCCTATTGTTGTCACTCACGTGTCTGTCTGTCTGTTCGTCGTCTGTCACACAATTTTATTCCGAAGAATTTTTTAAGTTCCCATTGACCTATGAACTTGAAAATTTAGTGATATCGTATATTATTACGTATATTTTATTTAAAAATACCAATATATTGAAAAATCTGATTTTTCTTTAGTACGGAACCCTAAACGTGCAAAAGCCGACACGCATTTTTTACCGACCAAAAAACAGGCGGTTCCCTTTACTGCATGTTTTTTAAATTGTATTTAATTTCGAGTTTACTATTGGCATTTGTAGTCAAACAGTGAAAGACCTAATCCATAGCACAAGTGTAATTTTACATGTCATTGGTATAAACCTCATGCTTACGTACAGTTTGTATTGTAAGGCCAAAGTAACAATGAATTAAACAGACAAATCTATCTATATATATAAAAGAGAAAGTATGTATGTATGATCCTTATAAACTCCGAAACGGCTGGACCGATTTTAATGAAATTCAAAAAATCTTTAGATTGACCCAGCGGACAATCCTGTAAAGTTTGGTGGCGATCGGAGCATTTTCTTTTGAACTATGAAGGCGGGCGAAGCCGCGGGTAGAAGCTAGTTAATTTATAAATAATATAATTATAATGAATCTGTATCTGCATTTCACTGTGTTTTTTATGAAACAAAATCTATGTATTTCTAGTTTCTTTTTTCAGCAAATATTTCACTTATTTTTTTTGCCTTCCTATAATGTTCCATTGCTGCGCAATCTTTCCAGGCTCTATTTTGTTGAGCCACTATTCATTAGCCTTCGTGGTGCGCATCCAGGTCATCTTGCTACCACTTTCTGGGTCACTTCAGCCATGCTCTGGCGCTCATTGCCAAAAATGTCCTGAAACAAAAAAGATTTGTTTTTAGGATCCTTAGAGAAAACTATTTCACATCATAGCATTATAAAGATCTTATTTATTATATTCATTATTTTTAATTTAATTTTCATTTTGGTTTTATTATGTTGTTAACAGGCTCTTTAAGTAATGTATAGATTTGGAAGAGTGAGGTCTCTCTTTTAGGTATATCCATACCTGAAAGAGGTCCTCTACAACTTTTATGTAAAACCTGTTGATTGTGAAATAAATAATTTAATAAAAATAATTTAATAATTTAAATTTAATAAAAAAAAAACAAATATATAGATAGATCTTCGACTTGGAGAGTGTAGGGGACCTTACAAACCCTGAATTTATCAGTAAACAGTATAGAAGCCTAATAAGGTTTAACCCAGTTTACATGTTCACGTGCAAATCTGAAGCGAGCTTGTCTGACGTCATCCATGGTTCGTGCACTTTGGCTATCCAAGTACTTAATCCAGCTCTTGTTTGTTTCTTTATTGAGCTCTTCTTCATGCAAGGAAGTCGAAAACATAAACCTGTCCTTGATTGAAATTGTTCGTTGTCCTCTACTTAATATTTTTGTTCATACTACATTTAGCAATTGTTGTATTTAAAATAACATAAAAAATAGAATGGCTATTTTCTTGTAATCGTCATCAGAGTCATTTCAGCCGAAAGACATCAACTGTTGAACACAGGCCTCTCCCAATTGTCTCCACACTGACCGGCAGGCTTATTACGCATCTTGCAAGAGCAAAACGATGTTTTTTTTTAATTATAGATAGGCTCGCGCTTGACCACTATCTCATCTGATGGTAAGCGATGATGTGGTCGACGGTGTAACACGCTTGCCTAGAAGTAACCTATTCACTCTTGACTTAAAGACCCCTAGATTGTAGCTATCGGGAAATACAGACTCCGGCAGGGAATTCCATTCCTTAGCTGTACGCATAATGAAAGTATTTCCAAAATGTTTAGTGTGTATGGGTGGGATGTCCACCATGTACCGATAATGTAATGCTCTCAAAGGAGGAGACGGAATGCGTGTGGGAAACGCAACAGAGACGCCCTCAGGCCCCTAGCCACCGCAGGAGATGCCCAGGGCGACGGGAGTCGCTAGTCTGACACGCCTGCCCGCTTCTCCCAGAGTGGGAGAAGTCATTGGATGATTTCCAATCCTTAAAAAGAAGTTGTCGCATTGTAGTGTATTTTTTGCATTGTATATAGAGAACAAAGAAACCTTCGTTACAATTGTCACAGGTCGTCTATTTCTATATGGAATCAGTGACACAAGCAGTGGCTGCACCAAGACGTCTCTTACCTCTGTCGGATCACAGTTTTCCTATGACACTCTAATTGCCTCTGAGTAACTTAAATCTCGTTGATCTGAACATCGATAATAATCATTTCATTAGATAATTACTTGATAACATTATATTTTGTATTGCCAATGCATTGCTGCATATGATCACTTCAGATATGTCTTCAGTGGCCTTACCACGAATACGTACTCGGTCGCATTAATGTAAACGTCAATTAGTATTGAAATTGGATAAGCGCCAGAGTTGACACTACAGTCAAACAATGACCGCGCGGTACAAGATCTAACTATTTACCCTCTTACAAATAAACGCGGAATAAAGTTATACCAGGTATAACAAAGGAATAACCATACATTTTCATAGGTTTATACTTGGTATAACTTTATTCCGCGTTTATTTGTAAGAGGGTTAGTGTTTATCGTCTACATTACCGCGCACTACCGCGCGGCACACCGCGAGCCCGCGGCGCTCTCTGTCCCGTTCGCAATATCTTGTACCGCACGTTACCACGCGGTACATGTTCTGTAAACCTGCGGGGCGAGCATGGGCGTACCCAAGACATTTGTGACAAGACATGATAAATTATGTCATGTCTTACAATTTGTCTTAAATGCTAGCCGGGTCAAACATGTGACTTATTTTAAAGGCGCGACATGCCTTTCTTGTTGCTTCCCGGCGAGCACGGCCTACTGTGACATGGCTTGAGTCACACATCTTTTGGAAGTCGGTGTCCATAACGCAAAAAATTGGTACCTACCTACAAAGACACCGACTTCCAAAAATAAAGTTATTTTTCACTTTGTAGTTCTTTTATTTGGAAGTCGGTAGTATTTTTTTGTAAAAAAGCTTTATATTTTTTTATACAATAAATTGGTGGTCGTTTTCTCCTTACTGTCCCCAAGTGAACCGATGGTGCTTATCCAGTTTCAATACAAATTGACGTTTACGGCACGAGTTAAAATTCGTGTATTTTATGTCAATCATGTTAGGTTCATAGAATGTTAGGTTTGTGTTTAAAATAAACGAAACAGTGTTATGTTGTGTAAGTTTTTATTTTGTAAGTTTTATTTGGTAGTAGTTTATTCGTAGTTTATTATTGTGATTTTGGTGTGTTGAGGCCTTGATTCTGTAAAAAAAGTGTGAACCTTCGTTTAGTATTTTTATGTGTGTAATGTACAGTCAATGTAAAAAGTGCAGTCGTACTCTACCAAAACTAAGGTGACTAAAATTTCTTTATAGAAGAATGCCAATAGCACACGACTGATTTAAACTATAGCAAATAATACTTAATATTAAATACTTTTGAGTATAGATTAAACTATACATGGATGATTAATCTTCTTCTACAAAAGTTTTCCAATATTTGGTTTGGTGGTTGGCCAATTTGGTTTTGGTAGAGTACGATTACACTTTTGACCCATAACTGTACACTGTAGAACACTATTGTTAAATAAAGATTTGTGTACTGCTAGCCACCCTGTGTATTCGTATTGCGGTAACTTGTTCAGTATAAAATAATAGGCATGTTTCCTGGGTAGAAAAATGATAATTCTATTTAGTCCGTCAGTGAGATTATCAGATAATATTGAACCCGTATTTTTTGCTTTATCAAATAAATAAAAATTGTCAAAGACAAAGCGCATCAAAGTTCAGGCGTGGGGGCTTGTGACGTCACTTTGTCAGTATATTGTGTAGCACACTGAGACGTCACACGATATTTGTGGCAAAGGAAAAATACGTGTCCAATATTTTTAGGTTATCTAACTGAAGGACTAAATAGATGTTTTTTTTAACATCCTTATTGACAATGCGACATAATTGACCAAAAATAACATAACTGTCAAACTTTTGCGACAAGTGTTCTTTTATATACCGGAAAAAAATAAAAAAAAATACAAAATTTTGTCTCCTGTCACATTGTCAATTAATTAAATATGGTCTTAGTTATAACCACATAAAAATTTGTTTTTGAGCTGTTATTATTGAAACAAAGGCCCTGCCTTCAATTATGAATGTTTATATAATTCAGCGTGCGACCGTGACGCGAGACCGAGACTTGCGACCGAGGCACCATGCCTCGCAGTTATATTGTTGAAAATTATTATTGCACATTGCAATGACAAGCCAAGATATCAAATTAATATTGGAGGAAGAAGAATACGACTATATGATATTATTAGTATAAAAATAAACAAAGGTAGACTATCAACGAATTATAAAAAACAAGAGGCATAAAAATATCTTTTTCAATATGGAAGTAAATCAAAAATGGTTATTTAATAGATTTTCGGACATTTCGAGAGCGACGCGCGACTCCGCTCGTCCGTGAGCGAAACCGGCTAGCGGTCTACGGTCTACTATTGCACGTCGCGGTATCACGCGCGAACTCACTCCCATACAAAGCCTAATTACAAGTAGTGTCGCGCGTCTCCTTCCTCGGTTGCGTGTCGCGGTCTCGTCACGGTCGCGCGGTGAACTCGCACCTTAAGGGTGCGATATATTAACATTTAAGTAAAAGTTTATAGGTCGAAACTTACTACGTGATCTTCGGAAGCATCGGTTGACTGAGCATATAAGCTTGCGATCATAATTACAATAGCAATAATTACATTTCCCCTGTCTGAATCGGGTACCTATCTTGCAATCACGTTCTTCTGAAGACACTGGAAATCGTATGTCATTGCATTATACGGTGTTTTAGTTTTAAATTAAGTAGTTACAAGATAGATTTAATTAACGAAGTTTGATTATCAAAAAGGAGATGGATATATCATAGCCAAATAGTAGAATTCGCAGTATTACATTAGCACCTAGCTGTTTTACACTATACCCAGAAATAGTGCTAGAGGGAGCGGCGCAGCTCGAACTGATATTGCTCGCGTACAAAGGACGAAATCAACGTTTTGTATTCCCCTATTTTCTCCTTTAAAATTGTATCGGTTTTCATTTTTTTTTCTGCTATCAAATAAAAAGGCCTTTTTAGCATTGCCGCTATGTTTTAATTTTTTTGATTACATCCTTGAAAGTCATTTAGTGAATGTTTTAATACGAACAAAGTAACTAGGTAATTTCAGCCATTTTAATGGCTTCATATTTTTGAATATAATTTTATGGCAAAAATCTAAAAAATAGAGACATAGTAGGGATGGATATAGAGTAAACAGAAAAAAATACAGGAGAACACAGGGTAATACTTTTGTATGAGCAAAAAAAACGATTTATGAAAGTTAGTAAGGTCACACTACCCTACAATGTAACTTGATTACAATGAGGGTAAACGTGAGCTGCCGTATCGTACAACGTATTGACATGACAATACGGCTAGGCGTTGATCCACCGTAATACAAAATGGCTCTACTGGCTTCTACTACTTGGCAGTGACAGATAATACGGCAAATATTGGTTAATTATTATTTGAACGAAGAATAAATAAAAGTTCTGAAAATTAATTCATGTGCTGATGTAGTAGATAAAGCTGCCATTTGCAATTTTCATACACAAACCACAAAGCTATTTAATATTGAGAAAATAGTAATTACGTGGAAATCTGCCCCCAACTTCTGTAAAAAAAAGAGCACAGATTTAGTTCCAAATCTACTAACATAATATCACATGTCACAGCGTGCTTAACGTAGGATAGGAATCACGGTCATTGGTCAACCGACATACAAAATTCACGATAAATGTCGTTCCATAGACTTTAGACAAATACTTATACTTCCGTTCATAGACATATTCTATGAACGGAAGCGCACAAATAATTTAAATTATTAAGTATTGAGTAAAAAAAATTTAAAACAAGCTTTTTGAACTGAAAGGTACTATCACTTGTCAATACACATCCAATGAGCCCTCCTTAATCCTTCCTTCCTCCTCAATGAGTATGGTGCTATCTTGTCTGGCTGAGGAGTTGCTGTGACCACCTTCCGGCTGTATTCTGAGACCTCTATAGTACCTGTACCATGTTATTTCAACGTTTCCAAAGTTACACAAGTACGCCAAGTTTCAGCTTAAGCCTTGACCCGGCCATGGGTACTAGTACCTAGGGTCAATCAAGCTTTATTTAGCTAGGAGTGACCCGCCACCTGGCCGCTACCTGGCCGCAACCGAAACGGCGTGGCGGGCCGCCGGCTCGTTTTGTATTCAAGCTATATTTATGACTTCCTTTCTGAGTATTTTGTTAACACTTGATAATTTTAATAACGCCAATGAACAGACCTTTTGAACTGTGTATAATTTTTTTTAAATATGACTGTCTTAATTAATCAAATTGGTTGTAAATAAACGTTGCAAATTTTGCATGGAAATTTGACAGTAACTTCGTGATCGTAGTTGAAATGTCGTGTAACAAGGCATTATTTACAGTCACTCCGAATCTTTTCTGCTTGGGTACTCCCGGTACCCAAGGTCAGACAACTACTCTTTTATTTTGGGTAGTACTGGTACCCATGGCCAATTGAAACAATAATGCGGCATGCTTATGGCCATTACACCGGTCAATTGACTGCCAGGAAATGCTTGCAAAATGGTTTATTATTTGCCGGTACACATTTATAAAAGCAAGGTTTTATACAGCTTGTAATAAAAAGTAAAAAAAAAAAATGGAAACGTCAAGCGCTATCAAAATGTGACGTGAGAATTAAATTATATTTAGTCATTTCAGCCATCGCCAACGTTGTTCGAATGAGACTTTGTCTACCTAAAATATTTGTTTTTTATTTAGAATAAAGTACACAGTCAGCAACACTTACTTTCATTATGTTTGCACTTGTTGGCGGTACAAACCCTTTCGCGGTTCGCAGTACAGTAACAGTAGTTACATGCATCTAATCTGTATGTTTCCCCAATATTGCATTTATCGGAATGGTCATCGATATTGTTTTGATACGACGTCCGTAAAGCTTCTAGAGCTGAAATAATGCACTAAACTATGTAACAGCAATGCAACCAATTAAATACGTTATCATAATATATATTTTTTTTTAACAATATTTAATAAATATGATTTCATATTAAAAAAGATGTTTTTATCAAGTTTTTATATAAAAGATATTTTTATCAAGTTTTTATTTAAAAAAATGCATAATCACGAGAAACAAAAGTGTGCGCAAAATTTCAGATCACTCCAACACTGGGAAGTGGGTCAAATAAAAATCGCAAGATTTGATTACAGACACCGGGAAAGTTGAAACTAAATAAAAACTTGTAAAAGAAAGTATTACATAAATTATATTTAATATAACAAGCTGTTTCCAGTGGTTTAATAGCCACGAGCATCAAAAAAAGTACTACATAATTTATATTTAAAATAACAAGCTGTGTCCAGTGGCTTAATAGCCACGAGCCTCAAAAAAGTATTACACAAATTATATTTAAAATCACAAGCTGTTTCCAGTTGTTTAATATCCACGAGCGTCGACTTGGAAGCAGTACTTCTGTACATGGCTCGTATTGTCAGGTTAGGTTAGAAGGATAATAATGATAGAAGTTGAAGCTGAAAAATTGAAGAAGTCGGATAAAATCATGCCAACTGGGCACTTTACTGGCGTGCGCCGCGTCATACCAATAGAGTTATATGAAACCAATGTATTACGGAATTATACCCCTTATAAAAATACTTATACGCCACTATGTTTGAAAAAAAGTATCCGCATATGCTCTGCTGCCAGTGTGAAGCCGGGGTAGAATGCTAGTTAAAAATATAATAGAAAATATTTATTCGACAGAAACAATCACAATTTAAAAGGGAAACAGTAAAAAAATTATTATCAAGCTTCAAGAATTCCGCTGGGCCTTCCTAATACCGAAAGGATGAGTTGATAAACTCAGCATTTGCTGGGAGTCAGAGACGTTAAGAATAAAATGAGATTGATATTAATACGCGCGGCCCCCTCCTTCTTCTGATGGATGCGAGACGAGTATGTCGGAAATTCGTATCCATCAGAAGGACGTCCGTAGGGTGCTGCGCAACCTCGACGTGAACAAAGCTAGCGGCCCTGACGGAATACCAGCAATTGTTCTTAGAACCTGTGCGCCTGAACTGTCTCCGATCTTGACACGCCTATTCCGCCTTTCGTATGAGGCTGGAAAAGTGCCGAATGCTTGGAAGCAGGCTAACGTACAGCCCGTGCCCAAGAAGGGAAGTCGAGCTGACCCGGCCAACTACAGACCCATATCTGTAACCTCCATACTCTGTAAGAGTATGGAACGTGTACTTAATATTAAGCTCCTGGCATACCTAGAAGCAAACGATATCCTAAGTGACCGCCAATACGGCTTCCGCCGAAATCGGTCTACTGGGGATCTTCTAGCGTATGCCATTCACATCTGGAGTGAGGCCATTGAGAGGCACGGGGAAGCGCTTGCCGTCTCCCTAGACATCTCGAAGGCTTTTGATAGGGTCTGGCACGAAAGCCTTATTGGTAAGCTTCCTTCATTCGGTTTGCCCGGTGGGCTGTGTGATTGGATTGCAGACTTCCTGAGAGATCGGTCCATTCGAGTGGTTATCGATGGCTGCTCGTCGGACCGCTTGGATATTAATGCCGGGGTCCCTCAGGGGTCGGTGCTCTCAGCAACTTTGTTCTTGCTGCACATTAACGATCTGCTAAAACCCGGCACCTTTGGGTATGCAGACGACAGCACAGTTGCTGAGAGATACGTGTCCAACGCTCGTGCTACCGGGCCTCAGATCCAGTCTCTCCGTGAGGCCATGGTGGAGCGCTTGAACCTGTCCTTGCAGGCAGTCTCCGAATGGGGCGATGCCAATCTGGTCAGGTTTAATGCTGCTAAAACTCAGGCGTGTCTTTTTTCCGCTAAAAAGAGCCAATTTCACCCGGCTCCAACTTTCCGAAATGTTACCGTGCCAATAACTGACCATCTTGAGCTTCTTGGCGTTACGTTGACATCGACGCTCAATTTTGGCCCGTACATTGAGGCAAAGGCTCAACTGGCTGCCAAAAAGCTGGGGATCCTTGCAAAGGTGAGAAGGTACTTCACGCCAGAACAGCTGCTCAGTTTGTATCAAGCGCAAGTTCGATCATGCATGGAGTACTGTTCTCATCTCTGGGACGGATCAGCCAAATATCAGCTTGATGCACTAGAGTCGATTGAAAAGCGGGCCAAGAAGCTCATCAGCGGTGAGGCACTGGTTAAGTCAAAGCTCCAGAGCCTTGAACATCGTCGCCGAGTTGCCAGCTTGTCGGTTTTTTATCGGTTATATTTCGGGGAGTGTGCGATGGAATTGCATGATCTAATTCCGCCCAGCCCGTTTCATCATCGAACTACCAGACGTACGGCGAAGCGCCATCGGTACATGGTGGACATCCCACCCATACGCACTAAACGTTTTGAGAATACTTTTATTATGCGTACAGCTAAGGAGTGGAATTCCCTGCCGGAGTCTGTGTTTCCCGATAGCTACAATCTAGGGGTCTTTAAGTCAAGAGTGAATAGGTTACTACTAGGCAAGCGTGCTCCATCGTAGACCACATCTTCGCTTACCATCAGGTGAGATAGTGGTCAAGCGCGAGCCTATAATAGAAAAAAAAAAAAAATACAAATATAATCATATATCATTATTAATCTCTATGAAACTGAGGAATGCTGTAAAAGAACCCAATTATAGGTTAAGTGAGCAGTGGTGGCCCAGTGGTTACGGTCCCGACTTACGAGTTGTAGGTCGTGGGTTCGAACCTGAGCAGGCGCTTTACTTTGTGTAATTTATTTCATCACCACTGCTCTCAAAACGGTGAAGGAAAACATCGTGAGGAAACCGGCATGTCCTAGAACTAACAATTCAAACACGTGTGACATCTACCAATCCGCACTGGGCCCGCGTGGTGGATTATAGCCCACACCCTCTATGAGAGGAGGCCTGTGTCCCAGTAGTGGGAATATTAAAAAGGCTGATGATAATAGGTTAAGCTTGCCTTTGTACATAAGCTGTACTGTAAATGTATATGTTTGTTTTGTGTACAATAAAGAATAATAAGAATATATATATTATATTATTATAATATAATATATACATATATATGTATATGCATATTAATATTATAAATGCGAAAGTAACTCTGCCTGTCTGTCAGTTACCTTTTCACGCTTAAAACGCTGAATCGATTTATATGAAATTTGGTATGGAGATAGTTTTGGACTCTGGGAAGGACATAGCGTAGTTTTTATCTCAGAAATCATCCTTAAGGAGGTGGAAAGGGCGTGGAAGTTTGTATATAAAAATATTGCGCGATATAAAAAATAGGCTATTCGAAGTACTAATGCTACGCAGAAGAAGTTGCGGGCAACAACTAGTATATATATATTTATATGTAAACTATGAAGACAATATAATATATACTCAATTAAGGTACACTAATCTATAGTACTCACTAGACTATTGTCATGATAGAAAGAAAATACATACGAGGACCATGTTTTGATGGACAAATATTATCAGTACACTTCCATTTTCCTTCATCAGTGCACAGGCAGTAATTACAATTGCCTATTTGCACAATTGATGCTTCTTCACATTCGATTTTCCAATTACTTCGTAAGACATCTGAAAAGAACGATTTTTTTAATTGTTGAAAAGAAACTTAAAACTAAAAACATACAACAGGCGCGGGTGGCCTTATCGCATCTCTTCCCGGCAACTTTGAATGGACAGAGATTATCTGGACATGACATAACTGGGGTTGTCAGTGGTGCGAGAATATCAACAATGAATATATAGTACCTGGGCGACCGATCTCTCCTCGGGTGAAACTAGAGAAAACGACGTTTTCTAAAAATAAAATCTAGCAAGATCGATTTATCGCCCCCGGAAACCCCTGCTACTAAATTTCATGAAAATCGTTGGAGCCGTTACCGAGAGTCAGATTATATATACATATATACAAGAATTGCTCGTTTAAAGATATTAGATTAGATAATATACAATAATATTAAATTTTCGTTTCATTTTATTTTCGTTTGAGTCCATTGACAAACGGGCCAAGAGGGTCAAGGAGTTGCGAGTCTGTCGGTTTTTTATCGGTTACATTTCAGGGAGTGTGCGATGGAATTGCACAATTTGATTCCACCTAGCTCTTTCCATCATAGAACTTCAAAACATACGGAAATGCGCCATCGGTACATGGTAGACATTCCTCCCATACAAACTAAACGTTTTGGGAATACTTTAATTTTACGTACAGCTAAGGAGTGGAATTCCCCTCCGGAGTTAGTGTTTCCTGATAACTACAACCTAGGGGTATTCAAGTCAAGAGTGAATAGGTTACTTCTAGGCAAACGTGCTTCACCGTAGACCACATCATCGCTTACCATCAGCTGAGATAGTAGTGAAACAATATTCGGTGAAGAATGCTGGGCCATAAAATAGGTGCATAAACAAAAGCTGCATATGGCTGAGATGAAGATGCTGAGATGGGCAGCAGGCGTAACAAGACTTGATAAAGTGTGAAATGAACACATCAGAGATAGTTACAAAGTTGCGGCCATCATAGATGAACTAAGAGAAAGTAGGCTTCGTTGGTATGGCCACGTGATGAGACGTCCTGAAATCATGTGGTTTGGCAAGTCCTGGCACTACCTTAAACAAAGAAGAAAAGAGGAAGCCCTCAAACCACATGGTTGAGGTTGATCAGATCAGATCTCCAACTTACAGGACAGACAACCCAGGACCATACTGGCGCATCAGAACGAGGAGAGCCGACCCCAAATAATGGGATGAGGCAAAGAGGACGAAGAAGACCCGGCTGTTATTGCTCCTCTATCAGGGCCGAGGGATCTTCTCATATAGAGAAGGCACGAGCATTTAACACCACGCTTGCTGAAGACGGGTTGGCGATTGCAAGTACGGGTAGATGTATGTAAAAGTTAAGGTATAAATTAAAACTTACTGGTTAAACTCTTGCGAGAACCCTTCATCTGTACTTCTACTATTTCTTCTGGCTGGTCTTCGATACAATGCGGTCTTGTATTACATATAAGATGGTAATAGATACCACAATAGCAATATTTACATTTACTCCTTTCGAATCTGGCTCCGACAATACATTTTTTTAATTCTCCTGGAAATCGTTATATTTAATATCAGACATGGCTTCTCAGATTGTATGAAGAATAATTTCGTTACTATGGATCAAGTTGAAAATGTGTCGATTCATAGGCAATTTTCGGAAACATGTTTTTCTTAAGGTCAAAGCACACCAAGTCGGTTTCAGTATAAAAATTTACAAAACATATTGACCCCTACCTCTACCTCGTAATGCACCAATTCCTATCAAAATAAACAGAAGTCGAGCGAATTCGCGCATATCCCACAGATTTTGACGCATTGCTTCGACTCGACTTTAGGTTGTGGTGATAGGGGTGTTAATACGCTGTATACATGTTAAAGAGTTATGATATATAATTATAAATGTGGATGAATGTAGAAGTAGGGGCAGGCCAAAGAAAATATGGATGGGCTGTTTGAGGAGTGATATGAAAGTAATGAGAGACGCTGCTAGCGTGACGGTTGACAGGACGGTATAGAAGAAGAAAACGTGTTGTGCCGACCCTAAGAAACATGGGACAAGAGCAGGAAGATGATGATGTGTACTTGTTTAGACCGATGCGTCGCTTCACTTCGACTCTCGTCTCAATATGTTTGGACCCTAACATACCAAACCTCACTAGTATTTTCCATATTGATATAAAAGCGCTTTTAAAATCAAATTATCACCAAGGACGTGATAATACCTGAGCGACAGTAATTAAATGGCATTTACTTTTTATTTAAATTGTTAAAAAAATATTAATAATTACGTGGAGGTTGAGCACCACCTGTAAGAAAGAACAAATGTTAGTATTTCATACCGGAAACGTCAAATTGACATACTTATGTCATGTAAACCAAACTTATGGTGAGTCATATTAAAGGCAGTAGGCCATTGGAATAGCTGGCCAACAATAATAAATGTTGGATTGCATTATAACCAGTTGGCCAATGTGATTTGAATTTGGAACCTTAACTAAACATTGGGATGAAAACTTTTTTCTAACAACCTAACAGCGATGGTCAGCCACCAGTGCCACCACTGCTCGCGGTGGCCAGCCATCACACCTCGTGGCTTTCTTTAAATTATCTCACAGAGTAAAAAGTTATTTATTAAAAGACTATTCTCCTCCGGGATAAAGGTGTCATTGCATTGCGCTAGCTTGCTTGAATCTCTCGCTGCATTCAGGATTTATTTTAACTCCCTTTATTATTTTAGCTGCTTTGCCTAACTTAACTTTTGAATATTTCATTAGCTTGATGTTCAATAAGGATCCCGTGACATAAGACACTAGTTTCTCCTCTTGGCGCATAACACGTTTAATCAGAGACATGTAGTTAGTTTCCGGTAAAAAGATATAGCCATGTGCTGACACTAGTGGAAAAACAGACCGACAGAAGCTTAATAGGGACTCGCAGGGTCACCAACATGGTTTTTTGAGTTTGTAAAGCCCCTTTGGGTACGGAACCGAAAAAAACTAAGAAAAAAAGAAACAAAAGTGGGCAATGCAATAATATTTAGGACTTTTAGTGTTCACAAAGTCCGAAGAATTGCCAAATTTAAGTGGCTGTGGGCATAATGCTCGCAGAACGTATGGCCGATGAGCCGAAAAGTTTTGGAGTGCTGACCGCATACTGGAAGACGCAGCGTTGGAAGTTCTTCCACTAGGTGGGATGTTTGATGTGACGACACTTGGGGGAGGCCTATGTTTAGCAGCGGTCGTCTTTCGGCTTAAGGTTTCCCTAGTCGACGGCACAAACTATTTTGTGCGCGGGGTTAAAATGCATGCTATCTCAACCGACAACACGTGCGTTAGAGATAGATGCTGTGATGAGCAGTAAGAAGCTAGTTCGCGTACGAATTAGCACTTTTGCAAGTTTGTAGCGAAATGGATGATGATTTAGGAATAAACGAACGCGCGAATTTTTTATAAACAGACCTTTGGGAGTCTAGGTATTATGAAAAAACTACGGAATGTATATTATCAAAATAAAATTATTTGCACTATTGAACTACTAATCTATCCCTGTATGGTGGCTGTTTTGCAATTTTCCTTCTTCTTATGGTATTTATTTCCGCCCCAAGATGCGTTAAAATTAGTGTTGGAATATGAAACTTTCGACGCTTATAACTTTCAAATATATATTTTTTTACTTTTTTGTTTCCATACAGGGCTAGATAATGATGAGACAAATTGATATCGTTTTTTATTTTGAACGTAAATCGGCAAACAGTGGAGTAATCGCCAGACTACATTTGTATGGAAGAATGATCGACTAGTGTAATCTTAAATGATGATGGTGACGATGATGAGTATTTATAATATTTATTTACCATGCCCGGTACAATTATTATTGGTACAGACTCTTTTGTGTTTGTCGTTGCAGTAGCAATAGTTACACCAATCTATTCTGTATTTTTCTTTTTTTCTGCAGAATTTTGGTGCGGCTGAAAAAAATCACTCAACTATAATTTAAGAGTTATATCATTAAGAAAAGCACATAGAAGTAGCTATACAACTGGAAGATAATCTGACATTGCCGTGTCAAACAAAAATGAACTCAATTCTAAAAGCCATAAGACTTACGCATAGTTAAAAGGCCGCCGACATAGACTCACTGGATCTTCGTTCGTCCCTTTCACACAATTAAAATATGATTTATTATTTATTGGTTCGTTTGGTTAGGCTAAACGATATTCAACCAATCAAACATTATTAGAAAGGGACGTGGGAATTTTTAGAGCTCTCTTTCGGTTCACGTTTTGGTAACAGTGAATGAGTGAACCTTCCAGTTGTACACCTTATTACTTCCATGAAAACGTGTCAAAGAAGTCTTATTCACATAGCAGTCGACAATTAAAAGATATGGGGGGCCTTATTTATAAAAAAATAACCATATAATTAGTTCTTAATTCAAATTCTTTATAGGTAATTTGAATTAAGAGTTTTCTAATCAATGCTTTAACTAATCAGTGGTTAAGAATAGAATAGTAGATTCTTAATTCAAAATCTTCATAGAAATGTTGAATTAAGAATCTACTAATCAGTGCTTTCCTACATGCAAATAGCAAAATTATAATGCTTCGAAATAATTTGCAAAAATGTTAAGTTAATATTATTAATGTTTAAAATTATAAGTTGAAATCAGTTTAAAGTAAATGTGTTAAATAAACTTTGAAAGGCGAATGTTTTGTAGCCTCATAAAGTGTTATGTTATATGTGTTAATGTGTCTTTTAGGGTAAGTGCATTTTATTTTTTATTATGCTAAATAAAGATCTTTGAAAAATGAAATGAAGCAGTGCTTTAACTAATCATATCATTATGATTAAGAAGTCTACATGAATAAAGCTAAAGATTATTTTGTTTTACCTATCTTTACGAAATAATATTAACACTTACGATGAAATTCTCGCCGTCCATCTTTTTCGTATTCATTGTCTATATAACTTAAATCGAAGCTTTCATCGCTCTCAATATTTTCAGTACTTTCATATCTCTTAGGAAATGAAGACTCAGCATCATTCACTATATCTTCAGGCAGTTTGACCATATTATTATCAGGATCAGTACCTATATAAATAAAAACCATCATCTGCCTAGCCTTTTTTCCAATTATTGTTGGGGTCGGCTTCCAGTCTTACCGGATTCAGCTGAGTACCAGTGTTTTACATGGAGCACTATTGAACTACTAATCTATCCCTGTATGGAGCGACTGCCTATCTGACCTCCACAACCCAGTAACTGGGTAACACGATACCCCTTGGCAAGACTGGTGTCAGATCTCAGGCTTCTGACTACCCGTAACGACTGTCAAAGATCTTCAAATGACAGCCGGGACCAACGGCTTAACGTGCTTTCCGAGGCACGGAGGTAACTCGGTATGTTGAAATGGTCACCCATCCACGGACCGACCTCGTCAAGCGTTGCTTAACCTTGAATATCGACCCGTGCGGCTGTTATTATTTAGCCACCTATATAAATAAAAACCATTTAAGAAAATACAAAAGTTTGAGTTTTACCATACCTATTGCACTTACGCCAAGTATGTTTCTTTCAGAATATAAAAGTTTATGTTCTAAATATGTTTCTGTTTTAGTTTTGCCGTCTCTTGTCATGTTCTACCATGTCCAGATTTACTCTAAATCACCTACTTATTATCAAAAACATAATTTTGTTTGAAGTCTGTATGAACGACCTCATCTACGGATCCACCGAATTACGACTTGTCACCACACAGAGTTGAGATGGATTGGTCATACGCTCCGATCCAATCACATTCCTAAACAGGCCATAGATTAGAATCCTCAAGGGAAAAGGAACCGTGGCCGTCACCGTCAAACCTGGCGACGCACCGTATTGGCTGAAGCGACGAGCATCCGAATAACGTGGAGCGGGGTGAAGAGTGAAGCTCAAGACCGGTCGCGATGGAGGGTACCGTGGAAGCCATTTTCCCCAGCTACACGTAGAATCTTAAGTCAAAGACACAGCGTTGACCACTTATCATCAGGTCGAATAACTGATTGGTTGTCGCCCAATAACATAAGTAGCTGTTTTCTTAAGTATAAATAAATAAATGTTAAACGATTTATTTATGTAAGTTGGTTTGTACAAACACTTTTACATGTCGATCATATTTTTTCAAACTAGATGAGGTCGGCGTTTCCTGTCTGACTACTCTGAGAAGAAAGGCCGAAACAAACTCACAGGTCACAGTCTCTTTTAAAGTCCAGACAAAATCTTGGTTAGATCATGTGAAGACCATGTAGATGTCTGAAATGGTCTTTTGAGGAAAGAACCAGCCAGATTGAGTGGACCTGTCCAGTCAGTGCACGCATTTGTCGATAACCGTGCAGCTCAACTCAGAATTTAAGGAGCTCAACGAGTATTGTTTGGATTGTACGCACCTAAATCATTGTTATTACAAGGGTCGTTTGTACACATTTCCTTTCCGTTCACACAGAAGCAGTAGTTGCAAGAATCTACTTTGTAGTAACATCCCTCAATGCATTGTCTTTCATCATGTTTGAAGAAGTAACAAGTTTCTGTAATCAAAAGATTTAGCTAGAAAAAGGAATTTAAAGATCAATTATAGTCAAAGGCCAGAAGTGGAGTAGCACTCTACTAAAATTAAAGTATCCTTCAGGATTAGCGATTTTTTTATATACGATAGCCGGTAATGTCTTTGTGCTAAGTACCAAGACGCCTGCTAAGACATGCACATGGCTTAATTTTTTGTTATATCCGAAGACACCGTAGTGCCTTGCGCCAAGTACACGTATTAAATAAATATTCCAGAGAGGGTGCCTGAGAAACGGCTATCAGATCCAGGGTAGGCACGCTAATTACCCACTCCCATCACAGAGACCTCCCTGTTTTTTGTTAATCACACTATTCTTAATTTAAATTTATTGTTTTTTTTTTTAGTTTTTAGTTTGTTTTTAAGCGTGTTTTTTAGTTTTTAGGGTTCCGTACCCAAAGGGTAAATACGGGACCCTATTTCTAAGACTCCGCGGTCCGTCTGTCTGTCTGTCTGTCTGCCAGTCTGTATGTCTGTCTGTATGTCACCAGGCTGTACGGTCCGTCTGTCTGTCTGTCTGTCTGTCACCAGGCTGTATCTCATGACCGTGATAGCAAGACAGTTGAAATTTTCACAGATGATGTATTTCTGTTGCCGCTATAACAACAAATACTAAAAACAGAATAAAATAAATATTTAAGTGGGGTATGGGTACCCCACTTAAATATTTATTTTATTCTGTTTACAAACATGATTTTATTGCCGTTTTATTGCGATAATGGTACGGAACCCTACAAGCGCGAGTCCGACTCGCACTTGGCCGGTTTTTTTAAACTATTATTCATTTTGTCGTAAACGTTATTTGTAAAAAAGCTTACTTGATGTACCCATGGTATTTGGTTTTACCGTAGTTAGTTCTTGGCTTTCTTCGGTTGTGGGTTGAAGATGAACTTGTCCATATAAAGTTGCCATCTCGTTGGGTGGAGGTAAGGTTTGGGCCCGCCATTTTGATGTACCATGTGCAAAGAACAACCGCGGTTCAGTATCTTCATGATTTGATCCCAAGATTTCATCTTTATCAATATTTTCCAATGAAGTTTTTACAACATCCTCCATCTCTTCAGGAAAGATCACATTATTATTAGGATCAGTATACGAATGAAGATAACAAGATACATTTAAGGACACTACATTTAGGTTTGTTGAACGTGGTAAGTCATAAGTGTGTCAAAAGAGCATTCGCAATGATTCAAAACTAAAGTGCCTAGAAGAAGTACAATAGTAAGTAATAGTAAGTACGACTCAAAATCAAAATATTTTTATTTCAACTAAACCTTATACATTTTGAATTCTCAAACAAAATATGAATCTAGTTGCACATTCGCAAGCGTCAGTAGGTTTCTATGGAGAAGAACGTGCAATAAACTCCACGGACACTCTTTTCCATCAGTTTTAATTCAATTCACATATATTTTTAAGGAATCTCCGTGGGGTAGCAGAGAAACAAACAATGAGGATGGTATACGAGGCTCTGGTTCAATCAATCATTGGATACTGCATCACGAGATGCGGTGGAGCATGCAAATCTAAGCAAATAATTGTTGCAAAAAAAAAGTTAATTCAAAAAATAAAAAACCCGACTGCTTAAAAAGCGAACTAAAAAGACGTAAACAAGAAGAAAATCATGCTGTGCAGTCGGAGGATACATCTGGTTTTGGTCAAACAGCTCGCGAATATGTATCCTCCGACTGCACAGCATGATTTTCTTCTTGTTTACGTCTTTTTAGTTCGCTTTTTAAGCAGTCGGGTTTTTTATTTTTGAATTAACTTTTTTTATTTACAACTTTTTAGTTACTTTTTTTAGAATTACGTACATTAAAACGATGGGTTTGGAAGAAAAAAAAATTTTTTCCCCACAAAATGGCGCCCAAAATCCGCCATTTTTGTTTTTTCCAATTTTAATGTAGCCAGTGACACTCGCAGGATTAAGACGAATCGATTGACGTAAGAATCATCAAAATCGGCCAACACGTTTGGTCTCTAGAACGCCACATAGGAACAAACATACATACATATATAGACTGATAAATACATTACCCTCCTTCGGCAGTCGGGTAAAAAGCCCAAATAATGATTCTAAAAGTAGCTTATCCAAACCACGGCTTTTCTCCACCACAACACTTTATGAGGAAGCGCAAGTGCTAACGGTGCGCCAGCTGTACGTACTGCATACTACAATACTCCAACGTTCCATCTTATCCGAAGAAAGGAGGAAACGCATAGCCCTCTCCAGAAGAAACTACACAATATGTGAGACGACTGCGGTAAATACTTCCTTCGCGCAAAGATTCTTTTCATTCCGTGCAGGTTAATTGTTTAATAAATTTAATAAAATTATGAAGATAGCGAACTGTCATAAAGTTAAATGTAAAAGTAAAATTATAAAAAAAAAAAAAAAAAAAAAAAAAAAAAAAATGTGTTTATTAACTTAAATCTATACACTTTAGTTGCCGGGGCTTCCCAGAAAGTAATCCGAAGATACTTGTGATGGGATAAACCTCGCTCTTCCTCGTTTTATTACAATAGTATCGTTGCGCTAATTTGGTATACGTTACACATTTTTATTAAACCAATAAAAATAAAATAAAAATAAAAAGACAAATGAATGCTTATGGCAGTGTGAGAAAGTAGAGTGTGTTTTGTATACATGTGTGTATATGCGTGTGTGAATGTATATTTTGTGTGTATGTGTGTGTGTATGAGTGGATGTGTGTATGTGTGAAAGAGTGTCCGCGTGTGTGTGTGTGTTGGTGTGTGTGTGTGTTGTTGTGTGTGTGTGTGTGTGTATGTGTGAATGTATATGCATGACGTTCAACCCAGGGTAACCAAAATGTCTTCCACGGCATCATAATTAAGTGTGAAGAGCCATTCCGTCAATGTCTTCTTACACTCATACAACTGCATAGGGTAAATTTTAAGTATGCGATTTACTTTATTATAAACGAGTGGGGCTTGAGTTACATTTTGGCGACTAGCAAAAGTAGAACGTGCTGAGTATGTAGGGGCTACTATATCACACCGTCTTTTTTTAAGTTTGGCAGGGCTAAAGGGAAGAATTTTGTGATATCTTAGTACCATGTGTAGAACTTAGAGTTTTCTGACGGAGAGCAGCTTAGAGCTTGCGTATAGAGATTCAGTAGGGAACCTGTAGGGCTTACAGTACATGACCTTAATCAAGGATCTCTGTGCCCTCTCTAGTTCTATAAAATACGACTTAGCTGCTCCACCCCATACCGAGATACAATATATGATTACAGATTGGGCCAATGCGATATATATTTTATTTTGTAATTCTTTACTAATAACATTCCTTAACGATTTGAAAACCCATATGAGTTTTCTTACCCTCCCTATAGTTAATTCGAGGTGTGGGTACCAGCTTAACCTTTGATCCACAACAATACCTAGGTACTTGACGGAATTGACCTTCTGAATTACAGGGCAGCTACAGGTAGATTGGGTTGGTGTACGACAAGAATGTATTTTAATGGTAATGTCAGGCGCAGGCTGAGAGTTTGCGTATTTAGAGAAGCAGACGAAGTTGGTTTTAAGGGTATTTAGAGTAAGTAGATTCTCCCTTAGCCAATCACTAACTCTGGCCAGTCCCCTCTCAGCCTCCAGCCTAACCTTGTCCCAGGTCTTAGCAGAAAAGATAATAGCGGTGTCATCCGCGTAGGACAGTATCCTCGCACCGTTGATAATAAGGTTACAGAGTTCATTAATGTAAATCAAAAAGAGCGTCGGGCCGAGGACACTGCCCTGCGGGACGCCATACGTCACGTTCTCCTCGTCACTAACATGGTTTTCAATTTTTACCCCCTGTTTTCTGTTCTGAAGGTAACTGCTGAGAAGAGAGAGAGCAGAACCTCGAAATCCTAAGTTCTCCAGCCTTTGTATAAGTTTGGAGATAGAGACGGTATCAAAGGCTTTCTTGAGGTCAAGAAAGGCCACTAGGCATTTGTTCCCCTTGTCTACTTCCTTGGTTATCACAGTTGCAAGTTCCTCCGTAGCGTCCTGTGCCGACATTCCCCTTCTAAAACCATATTGAGAGGAAGATAAGATGTTGTACTTAGTCAGGTAGTTAACTATTCTAGAGTTCAAGAGCTTCTCAATGATTTTAGAAATGGAGGTCAACACAGAAATTGGCCGATAGTTGTTAACGTCGTCTTTATCTCCACTCTTATACACAGGGGTAACAACGGAGCGCTTAAGAAGGTAGGGGAAGATACCAGTGCTAAAGCATAGGTTGGCAAGGTCACAGATCAGCGGGACTAGGATCTCCTTGGCCTGTTTTAGGAAAAGGGTAGGAATTCCATCCCATCCTGGTGCACTCCCAGAGTCTAGTGACATCAATATATTTTCAACTTCCTCCTGAGAGGTGTCTAGGAGAACAAAGGAGGACAGATTATGGCTGTCTGTGTTACAAGATGTACGGGATACGTAGCTATTTAAGATGTTCTGAGCTAGAGTTTGTCCAATGTTAATAAAATAATTATTAACATAGTTGACTGAGTCTAGGGGACATGGTTTAATCTTAAGTAGGTCGCCATTTGAGCTCCTGGGTGGCTTATAATTTGTGATATCGTTAATGGTTGACCACAATGCCCGTGGGTTTTTAGCAGATGCTTTGATTTTATCTTTGTTGAATTTATTTTTTAATTTTTTTATAAGGTTCACACAGAAAGTCCGATATCTTCTATATGTAACAACTAGAATTTGATTATGTGGGTTTGAGTTTAAGGTAGATTGAATTTCTTAGTCTGATACACCGTAGGGCACCTGTTGTAATCCAGGGTTTAATCGTTCTTTTGCTGTTCGTGATAATTACACTTTTAGAGTTTAGTAGTAAAGCTGTCTTGACCAAATCTATAAGCGCAAAGGCGTAAGTATCAGGGTCTTTGAAGATGTTAAAAAAGGAGGTATCAATATTTTTAAGACTATTATGAGCATTTTCGTAGTTGACAATTGTTTTGTGTTTTTTGGGTATATTATAGCAATATTTGTTCTCTAGTGATAACAATATCATGCAGTGGTCTGTTACGGTTGTATTTAAAACCGCAGTAAAAGCTATATTTTTTCGTTTATCAAGACTCAGGAAGACGTGATCTAGGCATCCATCTCCCCTCGTGGGTAGGTTGTGAGATGGTAAAAGTCCATGCGTTGATAGCATATTTAAGTAGGTTAGTCTATTGTTTCTTTCATTATTTGTTTCAGTAGGGGAAATAATTAGGTCAATATTAATGTCCCCTAAGATTAGAACGTTTTTACTAGGGGTAATATTATCAAGATGACTGTTAAGGGAATTAATGAAGTTACCTGCATGTAGAAATGATGGAGAACGATAAATACCCAAAATAGTGTAATTTGGTATATTTAACTCGAGTCCGGTGGCATTTACAAAGTTTATTTCTTTAAATTTTACTGACAATTTATTTGTGATGTATACAACAACCCCGTCACTTTGGTTAATATGGTGTTTTGTTTGGAAAGATGTGAAATTAACTAATTGTGGTATGTTTTTTTTAGGGTTTAACCAACATTCTGTGAGAATCAAAATATCTACTTAATATTTTAGTTGTGATAGGGTGAGTTGCAAGTCATCAAAATTTTTATATATACTTCTAATGTTTTGTGTTAAAATTATTAAATTGTGTGGAGAATTACCCGTGTTTAATTTTAGATCCTGTATGTTACACTTTTTCGATTCTGATGGTTTAATCTGATCAATTTCCTTTAGTGTATCGAAATTATCCATATAAACATGTCAAGTTAATACTCTCGGGATTGCAACAAGGGTAGAAAGATGCCATGAATAATAGAGGAACAGATTCCAGGAAGTGCAAGTACACTCGGATGAGTTCAACATTTTGTATTGGAGAAAACAGGGGGTAACAAATTGTATATTTAGAATCTAAGTAAGTTAGGTTTTTTACTAATGTAGGTAAAGAACTATTGTATCTGAGGTAGTAGACGGTGTGTAAGTATGTTGATATGTTTGTATTCTGGACGTGTTTATGTTTTTTGTCAGAGATCAAGTGATGTAAATGTGGGATATAAAGTTGGTAGTTGTGATTGTGGTATAAAGGTGTGTGTGTAGGTATAAAGGTGTGTATGTAGTGTAGTATGAGTGTGTAGGTATGTAAGGGTTTGTAAGTAGATTTCTGTGAGAATTTCAATATATGGTAGAAGTTTGAAATTACTTTTATCAAGCTAGGCAACCCATACCCAGCTTGACAAAGGCAACATTGTGTGTAGACGTGTATAAGTGTGTAGACGTGTAAAAGTGTGTAGACATGTATAAGTTTGCGTGTAGATTTCTGTGCATGTTTTGTTGTTAGTAGATTAGTACATTTAACATATTATTTAACAAATTAGGTGTTGGGCTTAGGTAAGCTGTATTAGGTAGGAGAAACAGTTTTGACATATATATGCCCGTAGTTAGTCATTGTTCTTGCATTAGTTGTTGCACCTGAGCTTCGTGTTGTATATGGATAATTTTAGACGTGTCATCTTTCCGGATCAAAATCTTGCCCATAGAGGTCCAGCAGTACTTGTATTTTTCAGCCTTTTTCAGGTCTCGAGCCAAGAAAAACAGACGAGCCGCCTTAGGAGTTAGTTGCTCAGTTACAAAAACAGGAGTGTCTTCGTTGCTTGTGAGACCAAGATGTTTAGCCTGTAGTCGAGTCCTGTTTATAACGTTGAAGTCTTTCACTTTTTTCAGGAAGTCGGATCTCAGTATTGCTGACCTTAATTCCACCACGATTGTAGGTTTCTTCTCACCTTCTCCTCGGGGTTTCAGGCGGAAAATGTCGCTTATATCGCAGCTATTTACACCAAAATGAATGGTTTTTGAGAGATTTACAACCATTTGTACCAACTCATCCCTGGTTTCCTGGGGCTTTTTAGGGACATTTTTAATTTCTACGCAGGTCTTGCGAGACTGCCTATGGAGGCCTTCTACTTTGTCCTCCAATAAACTAATGTACTCCCGGTCCTTTTTAGACTGATTTTCAAGGATTGCAATTTTTCCGCGGTACTCCTCGTTTTGTGCAGTTAAGAGTGAGACAGCCGCGTCAATTTTAGCATTAGACTCGGTTAACTCCTGCAATTTGTTGGATATAGATGCGAGCTCTTTACTTTGGGCGCCGACGAGTGCGCTAATTAAGTCTCTTATCTCGTCTTTAAAAACTGTGAATTTATTGGGTGAGGAAGCTTCGTCTCTTGGTCGTTTGCTACGTTGTGTTACATTTTCTTTGGGCGATGGGAATTCATCATTATTAGATGATGATCGATTCAGGGAGGGGTCAATTATATGGAAACAGAAAAATTAGTCGATGTAGCAAAATAGCAGGGTGTGTCAAATATAGGTATTCTTACTTTTTTCTAACTTAAATAGTTCTATGTATATTTATATAATATTTAAATTTACAACAAATTATTAATTATTATGCGTTATACACAAACACACATACATACAGACACACCACACACTCACGCACTCACACACGCACCATCCACAAACACCATTTCCCATTAGTTCCATGTTGACAATCTCTATGTATATCTATGTTTTCTTTTTAATATCGTTGCACATGCTGAGATAGGAGCCTTTTTGGTCTCGCACGGGTTTATTTATTTTTATTTTTTATTATTGTTTGTGTTTTTCTTATCTCGTGTCTCCTGTGCGGGTCACAAATAAAAATGTTTTCTTTCTTTCTTTTCTTTCTTTCTATGTAATGGGGGGCCTGGAGTTCTGAAATACAGGCCTCGGCTAAGTATAGACTCCAGATCTCACACAAATTGCGATTTTATTTTTATCTAAATATCTGTCAATATAACAGCTGAGGTAAGGATGTAATTTGTGGATATAAATATTTTTTTTAATGATTTTATGAATTATTCGGTTAAATAATTCTTGTTGAAAAACCACATATGTGAGAACGATGTAAAAAAACGTGCACATAAAAGCGTCTAGAGTAAAATAAACAAATCAAAAATACAATAAATACGTAATTAAATGCAGGCCGTGGCAGCGTAGTTATGACCAATCCCTACTGATGGCGCCCGTTCACGGACATGACGCATGGATTGGCACTATTCAGCTCAACCATCATAAAGGGAACCGAATGATACAACATATGCGCCACTATCAGTGAGACATTAGAGAGATCATGACACAATCTCAACTTCCAGGGCACACACGAACGACATACAAGTACAGTAATAGATAGATTTATAGTTGGTACATAGTACTCACACATGTGCTGTGCAGTATAGAATCTAAAGTATAGATAAGACGTAGATTATTGACCTTCATTTATAAATAAACTTTAAGTATTTAGCTTTGGGTGATTGCAACTGCACTTTTGTTCCTTGACTGTACATATGTGCTAGAATATTCTAAGTTGTAACTTTGCTGCTAGGCTGATTTAGTATGGCGTCTTAACGTATCATGTCTAGAGGGTCTAGAACTCTATTTTTGACATTTTATCATCGAAAGCGTCTTGATAGCAATCGGAAAACTGTTAAAAATGTATGGGAATGTCAAGTACTATCGAAGCGTCACGTGATCAGTCCCTTTCAATAGGGATGTTTCCTGGGTAGGAAAATGATAATTCTATTTAGTCCGTCAGTGCGATTACTAAATTATATTGGACACGTATTTTTTGCTTTACCAAATCAATAAAAAATACAAAGTTTAAGCGCTTCAAAGTTCAGGATTAGGGGCTTGTGACGTCACTAAGGCAGTATAAAGTGTACTAGCGGCGGCGTGGCGTTTCACGATATTTCAATGCATTATATCCACCTCACTTTATGTTTACGTGTTAAAAGAAAAAATACGTGTCCAATATTTTTTATTAAACTACCTGATGGACAAAAAGATTTTTTAGTAAACTACCCAACTATGGCATTTCGACCACCGTCACCACTGACCACAAACGACAACATTGTCCATAGCTTCAGGTTACCTACTTATTTGGCAATAAACGTGAACATAATACTGTTTCAAGTATTTGTGAAAGACATCGTACAGAGAACCACCGTACTTATATCTGCCACCACGCATCATTTCCATCTGCGTTGGAGGGCGCATCGGTAGTGGTGACCACTTATTACCAAGTGGAACATCTGGTTGATTGGTCTACCCACTTTATCTGACTATCCTTTCCTAACTGGATTCAACTGAGTACCAGTATTTTACATGGAGCGACTGCCTATCTGACCTCCACAACCCAGTAACTGGGTAACACGATAACCTTTGGCAAGACTGGTATCAGATCTCAGTCTTCTGACTACCCGTAATGACTGTCAAAGATCTTCAAAATGACAGATGGGACCAACAGCTTAACGTGGAACTCGCTATGTAAAGATGGTCACCCATCCACGGACCGACCTCGGCAAGCGTTGCTTAACCTTGAAGCTCGACCTGTCCGGCTGTTATTATTTAGCCACAATCCTTGTCTAGTTGGTCTAGCGTTTTTAAAGGCTTTTAAGATTGTTAACGATGGAATATACGTACCTGAATCGTTGTTAGGGCAAGGTTTGCTTGTACATAATATCTCATTTCCTCTCAAACACGTGCAGTAGTTGCAAGAATCTACTTTGTACGAACTTCCCTCAATGCACTGTTTTTCACCATTTCTTAAATAATCGTCATGATGTTGATGCCGTTCTGTAAACAAGAAAATTTAGTAAGACAAAGGTTTAAGGTACTTGGGAATAGTGCCTCAGTACACCATGTGTGTGAGTTATCCCGTTAGTCACGAAATGGGACAACAAATACTTTTGTAAAATTGTAAGATTGGCGACAATGGAGTTTCTTGTGCGTTCTTCTCCATAACAAGCTACTTTTCCGAATGCACGGTAGAATCAATTTTTATTACTTGTACATTTTTACTTTAGATTTATTATTGTTTGACGTTCAAAAGTGCCGCTTATTGGCTTATTGATTAGTCATAATCAAATATATTTATTTCAACGAGGCCGCAGAGGCAGGTAAATATATTTGATTATGACTTTGACAATTTTCTTTATCTTTTTTTATTGTCTATAGGCTCCCGCTTGATATAGTGGTTATCTCACTTGATGGTAAGCGATGATGTGGTGACGGTGAAGCATGCTTGCCTAGAAGAAACCTATTCACTCTTTACTTAAAAAACACTAGATTATAGCTACAATTACTACTAATTAGTTATGGTTTATTACATTTGAAAATATATAGCCTTGTGACAATTGGACTGATTGTCTGTAGGCTGAGTAATAGGGTCCCGTTGCAACCTTTAGATACAAAAAAGTACACTAAGAACGTTTAGAGTAATAGGAATGATTCCTAGGAAAAAAAAAATCTATTGTCCGTCAGTTAGATTATCAAACATAATTATTATAGAAAGAAGAAAAAAAAAATCGGAATATGTGTTCAAAGTTTTTCTATTAACGAACAAAAGATATATTTTTATTCATCATTATTACAGCAGGTTAAAAAATGAGTTACTAAAGTATTCGTAGTTTTGCAAGTAAAGTTAGTATTTAATAAAAACTTACTGATTTTTTTCTTATGTATCGAATTTTTATGTGGTTTGTACGTGGTTGTCCTTGGTGGGTACGAGTAGGGTGTTTGTGGTCGATATGGGGTAGTACCATGAATCAAGTACCACCAAGGTTCGGTGCAATTTGGTCTTACATTACATATCATTACGCTACCGACATTGCAGTAGCAATATTTGCATTTGCCCCTTTCGTATCTGGCTCCTACAATGCATTTCCTTTTTTCCGCTGAAATTGTTGGGATACATCATTTGAAAGGTAAAAGGGTATGATGGGGTTGTCATATGTGAGATAAAAACCCCTAAATAAAAACAGGAAAAAAAAAACTTTTGAAAAAAGATTTTGTTTTTTTTTTTGTTTTTTTTTTTTGGTGATTGTAACAAATACCGGAAAAGTGCGTGTCGGACTTCGCATATTTTACCAAAGAAAAAATCAGATTTTTCAATATGTTATAGTGGTATTTGTTAGTAAAATATACGTAATAACAAACATTTTCACCAAATTTCAAGTACATAGGTCAATAGGAAGTTAAAAATTCTTTGGAACAAAATTGTGTGACAGACGACGGACAGAAAGACACGCGAGTGACAGCAATATATATTAATATAATAATTAATATAATGTTTTTTTCAATTTTATTTTTTATAGAATAATATTTAAAAATGTAAAAATATGTATATAAAATGAATAAATGGAATATAATAAAAAAAATTATAATAATAAAAATTATATTTGTCGGGTTTAGTCAATAGTACGGACGTCAAAACAAATCGCAAGCACGCCATCTGGCGGCAAAGCAAGAACGACTACGCTTTGGCGCGCTTTCTCTAACCACTTGTGTGGTGGGGATAATAGAATATTGCAGTTGAGCTAAAATGTACTGGCAGTTGAGTACTGACAGCCGTAGAGCTAACACGTCGTAGAATCAGTGTCGATCCGTAATATTAGTAAGCAAAAATGTAACTTGTGTCTATTTGAATATACTCAGTGTATCGAATAATTTGTGTGATTTCATTTTCACGATTGTACCCAACGACCTGCCCACACACGATGTCTTAACCTAAGGGAATACATCCTGACTTTCCGATGGTTTGAATCTATCGGCCAGCCTTGATGCGACATCAGAATTGGGATTCGGTCGTGCTAATGAGATCACACGTAAAAACAAAGCTAGTGAAAGTGGCGGTTACATTCTTGCAAAAAAAATCGCGTTATCAGTTGCGACTACCCTCAGTCTTGAATAATCAATAACGGAGCGGAGCAGCAAGGAAGCTAGCTACAACCAAGGAGCTGGAGAGGTCAAGGAGACGCGTGTGGACTTGTGGAAAGATCCATACACACTGATCTTTGTCAATCTGGTGAGTCGTTTTCATTTTGTTATGACTATGTCCAAGAGTTTTCATTATTCAAAATTCTGTGTTTTGTGTATGGTATGGCGGTCAGTGGATCGTCTGGGTGGCCCGTGTTGGGTCCATAATCTCATGTTAGTTATCACTGGTCAAGTTTTGGTGTTATTGACGAGTTATTATTCTGCTAACACTGTCAATGACCCTTGACTAGCCTTGGCCGACTATTGTTACGACGCCGACGGCCTTAGAGCGATATGGTGCCTACCTTACACTTCAGTCTGGAAAATAACGTATCTACCTTACACTTCAGTCTGGAAAATATTATAATTCCAAATGAAATATTTTGATTAGTTTTATGTAGTGAGAGTTAACCAAGTTTGAGAAGAAGCATAGTATTCTTCTTTTCGAGTTAGAGGCAAACTATCTGGAACGTAGTAAACCCTACCAGACCACGTTGAGGCTTAAAGGCCGCTATGGTATTCGTTGGATTCTCTAAAGTCCATATACCTTCCTGGACACTTGGGACATTGCAATGTGTGGTTCATGTTTTGGACAGAGGCTCTGCACTCACATTCGGTGTCCATAATAAACTATTACTACTAGAAGCTCGTGGCTAAATAATAACAGCCGCACTGGTCGATCATCAAGGTTAAGCAACGCTTGACGAGGTCGGTCCGTGGATGGGTGACCATTTCAACATACCGGGTTTCCTCCGTGCCTCGGAGAGCACGTTAAGCCGTTGGTCCCGGCTGTCATTTGAAGATCTTTGACAGTCGTTACGGGTAGTCAGAAGCCTGAGATCTGACACCAGTCTTGACAAGGGGTACCGTGTTACCCAGTTACTGGGTTGTGGAGGTCAGATAGGCAGTCACTCCATGTAAAGCACTGGTACTCAGCTGAATCTGGTAGGACTGGAAGCCGACACCAGTGTAGTTGGGAAAAGGCTAGTGGGATTCATTAGTTTAGGTTACTACGAGTACACCGGTGCATCGATTAATTTCCATCAAAGCTGTGTATGGTTAAGATAACCGTGTGAACATATACTCTCGTAATGTTTTTCATGTTTCAGATACCATATTGTGTCGCAGCCTGAAGCCTCTGCTGCAGGCTAGCGATTCAGATGCTGAGCGCGAAGGTTGACGTGTCAACGTCTGAGAGGTTAAGACCGATGGCAGGCTAGCAGTTCGCAGGTGGTAGTCGATCGCTATGACCACAGCTGTGATATCGGGAGCGCGCGCAAGTTTGGAATGGAATACTCGGTGAGTCGCTTCCATATTATTTCGATAGTGAGGTCGAAGATTCTCTAGTGAAGAGATGCTAGTTCGAGTTTTCATGTTTGACCATTGAATTGGTCGTGGTTATATCTTGCACTATCACTAGGTAATTGAGACACACTTAGTAAAAAGCAAGTAGCTAATGAGTTTCCTATTGGCTAGTTAGTACTTTCGTAGTTTCAATATTAGGTTTAGTACGAACCTTAGGATGAGATATCCCATATGAAGGAATTGAGATATCCAAAATGACTGAACAACTAGTCGTTTTCAGTGGCAAAGCGAGTTAGTAATGTCGTAGTGGCATAGAAATTGTATCGAGTTAGTAACGGTACTGTTCATTTACCTGTACTCAGAAAAGATCTTGTTGCGTTACGACTTACACATCCGTCCTCAGATCTGAATTCACTTGCTTACTTTTAATGTGATATTTTGATAGTAGCAGAATTCGCGATTGTTTTCCTTACATGAAAACTGAGTTAGTCAACGAAATTAAACGGTTACTGTTGATAATCAGATTTTAACGATATTGATCCGAGTTATTCGTGAATCACCTTCACACGTGGTATTAAGAAGCAAATATTATCAGGCTTAATTGTTTCCCTCATATTAACAGTCGGTATGTTCCAAAATCTTTAAGTAAAAAGCGCGAATCTTGTGAGAAGGGTCCCCGATCACCAAGTTCCTTGATAATTGGACATCATAGTTGATGACAGTGGTAGTGAAACCAAATCTGATTAACATGTCTGCTTATGAGACAAATTCTGGACCGCACCTCATGCGTAACATGTGGCGATGGGTTTTTGAAGAGGTTTCATGAGTTGAGTTTGCATTGCCTTTGAATTATAACAAACTGTAACAGCATTGTTACTATTACTTTTAGTTGTTGAACTTGTTGATCGTAGGACACTTTTTTCTAATGAATAGTGTTGTGTGGGAATCTCTAGTACGAAAACTAAATAGGCCCTGTATTAAGACCGCGATAGGTGATTATGACAGGATGGTGATCGTTATACACCGAAAGCTATAAATAGGTACGCTTAGAACCTACAAGTATGCACATGGTAGGTCAGGGAAGATACCAGCGGGTTATGTACCAGTCGATGTTGATGTCAAAAGGATTTTGATGATAATGAGCAAGCTTAAGGTGTCGAGTAATTGAGTCTAACAGCCATATTATGTTTGACCGTACCAGTGGATTCTGGCGGAGGTCGGGGTCTAGAGAGACCGTTGTGTGAGAGCAATATAATTGCTAGTCGGCTAAAGAGCCGTGGCGTTAGAGGTTTTACTCGAGTGTTTCTGTAGGCTTGGCAGTTTTTGCTGCAGAATAGGTTTTAAAGTTTGTTTGGAATGACTGTGGTACATGGCCCAGGGTAACGGTTTAGTTAAAGAGTAGAGTTCTAAAATTTCCCTATTTTCACGAACCCAATAATTTAGTTTGGTCAGTAGTAACCGAGCGTTGTGTGGCAACTGTGAGCCTGTTTGGCAACTGTTGGCCTGTGTGGCAACGGTAGGCCTGTATGGCAACGGTAGGCCTGTGTGGCCTGTATGGCTGGCGGTAAGCCTGTGTGACACTATGTCTGGTGGGAGAATTCATGTTTGTGTTAGGAACCTTACAGAAAGTTCCTATTGAGTCATGAGGTTAAAAGAAAGTAAAATCGCAGTCATGCGTTTGGTGAGGTCACAATGATAATTTTGATGACGTTCGAATCGTCAAGCCCTCATTACGAAAATTGAAATAATTTTGGTTTTCTAATTTTGATTACTTTGCGTAGATCGTGTTAGTAAAACACACAAAGCTCAAGTACCAATTGAGATGGTAGATGAAGTAGATAATGAATTCACGTAACATAGGACAGACTAAATCTCTGTGTGAACAGGTTCTGAGTTCAGAGAGTTGAGTTGACTCGACATCGTGGAGATGTTCGAGTAGAGCAATTGTGATTGCTAAGAGAGCTATAAGATAGCTAAATATCGTGAATAAGATACCTGGTGGTTTCTTTTGTTGGATTTAATTTGAGATTAATGACTATTAGTGGTACTTGGACTTTGTAATCACGAAGATTGGGTGCTTTTAGGTACCAAATCGATGATTGAGTTACTATTTTCTTTAAATTGGAAATAGAATTACTCTTCCCTTGCAAAGGTGAAAGGAGACATTTAAATGATCATGTTTGATTGATTCAAAATGTTTCCTCACTCACCTAGAGTATGCGTCAGGGTTGGACGAGTGAATACTGTTTGGAAATTTTGTGTTTCAGAAAAACATCCCTTGTATGATGGGAGACTGGCGGGTCGGAGTAGACTAAGAGGACGTGTGGCGCAACACGACATGAGATGGCATGGAGCAAGGAAAAGAAGATGATGCCTGCTGGTGATTGATTTGGGGATCTGTCACCTGAGAGAGGCCCGAGAAGGCGACGTGTGTGTTCCACGCTCGCCTCTCAAGAGGAACTATGGCCTAGAGAACACCATGTGGTTTTAGTCAGTAGGAGTCTGACAGACCCCTCAGCTTTCCCCAAGGGCTGAGGACATCCATTGAGGATTTCCACATGATTCGATACACTGTTAGAACCTGACAATGAGGAACAGACGAGGACGCCTGTATCGCAGGATGGCCGTGTCGGGTTTAGTCAATAGTACGGACGTCAAAACAAATCGCAAGCACGCCATCTGGCGGCAAAGCAAGAACGACTACGCTTTGGCGCGCTTTCTCTAACCACTTGTGTGGTGGGGATAATAGAATATTGCAGTTGAGCTAAAATGTACTGGCAGTTGAGTACTGACAGCCGTAGAGCTAACACGTCGTAGAATCAGTGTCGATCCGTAATATTAGTAAGCAAAAATGTAACTTGTGTCTATTTGAATATACTCAGTGTATCGAATAATTTGTGTGATTTCATTTTCACGATTGTACCCAACGACCTGCCCACACACGATGTCTTAACCTAAGGGAATACATCCTGACTTTCCGATGGTTTGAATCTATCGGCCAGCCTTGATGCGACATATTAATTATAAGGTGACTATGAAGTGTGTCTTTTTGCCAATCATAACTACGAGGGTGGTTTGATAAGTTAAAACAATAATACAATGGCTTACATATCTACACACAGGTTTTATAGTTAAGATAGTTTATAAATTCTTCCTTACATAAAATTTACATGACTGTGGGTCGCTGCAGGCACAACCTAGTTAGATGTGGGTACTCCAAAGACCCACAGTGCCAGGTCCCAAACAATGCCTCACCTTTTGTCATGCTCTCTGTGCAACAACACCTGCACCTTAAAATACCTTTGTGAGGCAAATGACAACGCTGTTGGCGTGGCTGAATACTGGTCAAAAAATATTCAAATTGGGAATCATCGATACGACGAAGAAGAAGAAGATTGTGGTATTTTATGTCATGCAAAAGTTACACTAACATTAATTACAAGACTTTTTAGAGGCTAGCATTACGCCGTGCCTTTTTGACACGGTGAAGCATACCCTTGAGGAATGCCTAGCCTGGGGTGTGCAATGCGGTGACTACGGCACGGCCACCAGGGCTGCGAATAAAGTTGTCAGCAACGAGCTCCAGCAAAATGGGAGGATGTTGTGACTAGTGGGTATCTGCCCGATGGTTGTTTTCGGCATGTTGTGTATTTTCAAATCACGCGGAGAACTTTGATTATAAGATTTGTAAGACGACAAGTCTTTTTTGTAGTTCGTATGTGGTGGCATAGATGGCGCTATAGCTATCCATGTGTGTTTCCTTGTTAGGATCAGAATTTAGAATGAGATCGAATAGAGAAGGAGTGCAGTGAGTCGCATTTAGCGGAAGTAAGTGAAGAGAACATTGACAGAAAAAAACAAGAGAGTCGAGTGTATAGCTGCGAAAATCTCCTTTGTGCAGGGACCTTGTTTTAGTGAAATAAGAGCCAGTTTTCGATTTCTTAGTGTATTGAAAAATTTATGCTTTTACTAGTCACAGATTTATCAAACCACCCTAGTAATTTCAATACCAACATACCCTGTCAATATAAAATTGTTACCAAGGGTCTGCTCTTAATTGTACGGCGGGCTTTATGAGCAATTTAATATTTATTAAAATTATAACAAAAATAATAATTACGTGGAGGTGGTAGTCCGCCTGAAAAAAAGAAAATATAATAAGGTTAAATACTTATAAAATAACTAGTATAGAAACATAGTGACACGTACTCTGACAATTAAATTATAAAACAAGATTTTAGCTAACCGTGCATTGTCACCCAAACCAAACGTGTATGCGAAATTTCAGGATAACGTTTCAAAACTCGGTTCCAAGATTTGATCTACCTATCAACTAACGAAGCAATTTAAATAAATATTTGTAAAAAAATAAAGCCCTGTGGTGAGACAGTAAGACGGACAGTCAAACAGTCAGACACCTAGGACTTAGTATTAGGTTCCCGTTAGCACCTTTGGTTATAAGTGTGCAGTGCAATAATATTTAGACGTGATCTTTATGTTCAGGCAAGGATCAAGATTGCAGTCGTATTCTACCAAAACTAAAGTGTCTAATATAAGCATGGAATCTAAAGCAAGTTCTCAAACTATTTTGGGCAAGAGACCCCTGTTCCAAAATTAACTGATATTTCGTTCCCCTATAGCCAAATTGCTTTAAAAAGCCGCTTATTAACTTGCCGAGTTTTTCATCTTGTACGAATTCGTGCTCGCTTATCGCCTTGTTGAGTTTTTTAAAAGTACAACAATGATACTTCCTACTAAAATATACTAGTAATATTTTTTTTTTAATTCAGTTTTCGTTTATATCACCCCTTAGGAAACCGATTTTAACCCCACGGGGTCGATATCGAACACTTTGGGAATCCCTGATCTAAAGTATAGATTAAACTAGCCTTGGGTGATTAATCTTTTTCTACAGAAAAGCTTTAGACTCTTTACTTTTAGTAAAGTGAGACTTGACTGCGTATTAGGGTAAGTGAAAATGGGTAAAAGTAATGTTACCGTGGTCGTTACACTTCCAATCGGTACAAACTCGTTGGAAATAGTCGTTGCAATAGCACCAGTTACACCAATCTATTCTATATTTTTCTTCTCCTCTGATGCATATCTTGGGCGCGACTGAAAAAAATAACATAGTTAACTTACAGACAAATTGAATTGAATATGGATGATGACTGGACATTATTTTTATCACATCTATTCAAAAAGAGCTAGTTCATTCTTCGTAAACAGGGACTAAAATAGGTCATTAATCCCTAGGGATTAAAAGTGATTTGAATTTGGTATATGGATATTGTTAATAAATGTTCAAAATAGGATTACATCGCTAAAATCGATTTCGACGAATGTCTGAGGTGAAAGGCTTAATGAGCGATTGTAATTCTATTTCGGACCACACTGGAACATTTGATTAAAAGAGTGACTGACTGGAAAACCGCGCGCGAGCCAAAATAAATCTACAATTGTATCTGATGGTACTCCAGGATACCGAGCTAGCTGACCGATTCTATAATTATTTTGACCAAATAATGTAATTTTGCTGAGAAAATATTTTATTCGCAAATATTTCTTGCTGACCGAATATATAAAATAAAAACTACATTATACTACATACATTAGTACCATAATTATCGAATTGCCCATAAGTAAAGTAGCAATATTCGTAATGACCAGACAATGTAATAAATAATGAAGTTTTAATCAGTATTCATTACTTTGCTCGATTTGGCCTGACTTGGTTCTTATCACTTGATCCATGAAATATACACTGGTTGTATAATTTTTAATCTTTGAAAATCTACGAATAAATATGATTTACAAACCAACCTTCAGTGAAGATATTAAACCTAAATATTAAAAATAACCTTTTGCTTACTTTCAAATCGAAGTGCAGCTTTTTGAGGCATGAATTCAGTATTATTAATTGTTTCCATGGCTTCGTTGTTTTGAATATTATGAATATCTTCAATATGTTTTCTAGCAGCCACCGTACCTTTAGGAAGTTTCACGAGATTATTATAGGAGAAACATACGGGTACTATTACAACTATCTTTTGCTTAGCGTGTCGATAAACAATATTTTTTTTAATGTAATGTTCTGTGCAGAATTTCGCTACGGTAACACCGTTCGGAGACGCAGTCATCAGGTCTTCGCACGTACAGGTGACAGGGCACACTGCGCACTCCGAGAGGTGGGTCATGGTCTACGGAGAGATGCCGCACAAGCATTAAAGGCTAGAGCTAACCGATAAGCCATCTGTGGAGGTTATCTTTGCTGAGGCCGATCTGAGTGTGAAGTCTATTTAGAGTTTTCCAGGTCAGCCACGGCAGCGCGTGCCCAGGCGGAAGGCTCTACGATGGCTTGATAAAATAATCAGAACGCTTGAGGTTCTCTTGCCAAAGGTAGCATCTCGCCGAGGTGGAGTTACTACAAAAAAAAACCCACACAGCCAAGAATGCTTTTTCGGTTTTTAAGTCTTTGGGGCAGTGAGCTATAATTATGCAATGGGTGGCGTTGGTCGTTCAGTTTTTAGTTTAGTACTATAACTATAATAAGCGGTGTGTCCTAGAATTTTGCTTGTATTCTAACTTGCACCGTTTTTAGCAAGCAGGTTGTATCTTTTTTAAACGTTGCCCAAAACTAGGTATTTCTTCTGTATGTCCATTTACAAACTCACAAACACAATTAATTAGACCTGAACAACTATCTGTAGGCCATACAAATATATGTTCAGTGTGGGAATTGAACTCGCGACACGCTGTGCAGCAGTTGATCGCTGTCGTCAATTATTTAAATAACGTATACGTTTGTATAAAAAGAGGAGAAGTGAATATCTCCTTGGGGCATACTAATTCATCCAAATCACTGTCAACGAAAATACTGTCCTCAATTCTGGCAGCACTGCCACATTGGATGGCAATGCTGCTATTCAACGTGGTAATGATCATTCGATGAAAAACATCACAAAAAAGTTATAAAATTCATTGGTCAAAATCATTTTGCTGTTTCTGCCCATAGAAAAAATGAGTAACTTTATGTATGTATGTAAATTCGATAGTTTAAAATATACCCGTCCGTGCCTTCTCGAGAAGACATAATCTCACTTGATTCATTGGAAACTTCCGATGTTTGAAATAATCCGGTGACATATACAGGCTGAAATTGAAATGGTTGTTTGGGCTTGTACCCACGTCACGATGTCGTCGTCGGACTTATGTCGCGGCGCGGTGCTATGACGTGACGAGCTAATGCACGGTACGGGAACGTCGCTGCGGAACGACGCGTGGTACGTCGTCAAAAGTGGTACGTGGCGATGCGCTCGCTTAGTTGATGTTTAAATGTCTTAGCGATTAGTTGTGCAAAAAAGCTGTCAGTAATGCTGTAACTGTCAGAAAATACAAGAAACGAAACTAAACGTTGTTTCTTTCGGTCAGAAATGCTGTAAAATGTACCGGAATTTTATAAGGTACGACAACGGGTAGTGTTTCGGTATCGTGACGTGCATATTTACGACACGGTGACCTTTCGTCACGCAGCGACACCGCTGCATTCCACATAGACGACGTCGTGACGTGGTGATGGGGACAAGGCCTTTGCCCGCAGCGAAATGATTTCGTTAGATGAATGCGAATTATTGATAAAAACTTACTTGGCGTTGTCACGGCTACCATTTCGGTTTTTATTGTACGCGTGGTCGATGGTGGTATGTAGGTAGTTTGGGGTTGATATTTGGTGTTACCATGTTGCAAGAACCACCACGTTTCGTTGCAATCTCTTCTTATATTACATATCATTACACTTCCAACATTGCAGTAGCAATATTTACATTTGCCTCTTTGGTATCTGGCTCCTTCGATGCATTTTTTTCGTTCCGCTGAAAGATGTTGGAATACATGATTTAGAAATTTGATCTTGGAAACAAAGGTTGATTTTTAATAAAAGGTGCGAGATGACAAAATTTAAAAAATAATTGAAAATATTAGAAATATATTCTACTTCCTAGACGGATGAAAAGAGATTGCTTGTTGCAGAGATGAGAATGTGTGTGTGAGTCCGCCTCTGTACTTTTGTGTGCACGAAGTATTAAATAAATAAATATTGAGATGTCAACATGGGATAAGGGCAAGATGATGATGATGATATTAACCCTCTATTCTAGGTCTTATCTGACGTCACAGTTAGATATTTAGGGTTTGAGCAGTGTTCGACTTCAGTTCCTCGTTACGTAATGATGGTGAAATTTGGACGACTGTGTTTTGGATGGGTGGCAGAGCTTTTTCCCAAAAATATATTTTAAACAAAGACAGCGCCATAAACTACTATACTATATAAGTTTTTAAGCTGACATGGTCACAATCATTAGAATTCATATTTGTTTCGGGATATTTACCAAGTATATTTTGATTTTGGTTGAGAGCTCGATATTTCGGCACCGTTACAAGCGCCATGATCACGAGAACTGAAATATCGAGCTCTCAACCAAAATCAAAATATACATGGTAAATATCCCGAAACAAATATTAATACTATTATATACTAGGACAGAACAAAGTTAAGAAATTAAAAATAGACAGAACTGTAACACCCCTTTCCAAAGACACTAACTATATCAAATTGTAAAGAGGATTAAGTGGCATTATTCTTTTATTATTGTAAAAATAAAAAAAAGATAATTACGTGGAGGGGGTTTGTCACCTGGAAGAAAGAACACATAATTAGTTTTAAATGCAATATGGATATCCCACCAACCACCCATGGCCCCACCGATATATTGTCATATGGCCCGAATCTCAAGGAGACGGCTGCGGACATAGCCCGCCAAATAGGCGCACTATCACCGCAGTCGCTTCTTGACTACTTTACAAATCTCGTCCTGTCCCGTTTGTGCCTTTCTCCCCATTCTAGGGCGGCCACTAGCGTCGTACCCCGCTCATGGGTAGTATAGCAATATGGATAGTGTAGCAACGTAGTGGAGTGTCAAATGTTATGGAAATGTCACGCGAGCAAATTCTTACATTTAGAAAGTTTGATCATTGTCCTCGCTGACAGAATAACACTGCCTTTCCGTGGGTTCTGACCATCCGTATAAAGTTCCCGTCACAAGAAGCTATAAATTGTGTAAACACACATTCGCGTTCCAACACAACACAACAACACACACAGACACATTCCAGTACCACAAAACATTAGACGACAGCGCTTTATATCGCTAAAATATAATCCGACCAAGGGAAATTGCTCGTTAGTTCCGTAATATGGATATCCCACCAACCACCCATGGCCCCACCGAAATCTAGTCATATGGGCCCAATCTCAAGCATTCGAAATTCAATCAACTCAAAATAATACACGTGTAAATTTATGTTATTTAATTGTTGAGTTGTGATTGTGAGTTGATTGAATTTGGGATTATTTGTTGTGGATTGAATTGTCGCTATGTAACTTAGTAGAAGTTCTTTATTTACAAAATGTATACCTTCTCGTGGTGGGGACTTTAGAGATATTTAACACTCGCCTTTGACTAGCCGTTGGTCCCGGGTGTACTATACCAAATCAAAAGCCATATAATCGAATATCAATTGATCGACCCCTATAAATCGAACGTCAAAATACTCGAACGTTCTTAATATCGAACGGTTAATTTGAAGATTCAATAGGGAACTTTTTAAAAAGTGTGTAGTCTCTTAGAATATCCATAGCTTCTTGAGGTCCGTACAATCGCACAGCAAATTAATTGTAAGTGTGTTCTGAGAAAGCAGTCAGGGTCACCACTGCTCGCTCAGAACACACTTAAACCAGTGGTAACACGGCTTACAAGTTGCAGGTCGTGGGTTCGAACCTAGGCAGGCGCTTTACGTTGTGTAATTATCACCGAAGCTCTCAAAATATTGTGAGGAAACCGGTATGTCTTAGAACCAAAAATTCGAAGACATGTGACCTCCACCGACCCGCACTGGGCTCGCGTGGTGGAGTACGGCCCATTCCCTCGCATAGAGAGAAGGCCTGGACGCACAACGGCAAAAATGGGAGTCTCAGTGCGGCAAAGGGGGACCACCTTTGCCGCACTGAGACATATATCATAAGTATTTTCTGAGTCTTAGTGTTAGTGAAAATGGGTATAAAGAATGTTACCGCGGTCATTGCAATTCCAGTCAGTACAGACTCGTTGGTAATAGTCGTTGCAATAGCACCAGTTACACCAATCTATTTTATATTTTTCATGTTTTTTGTGGCATCGTTTCGGCGGAACTGAAAAATAATATACACAAATGAAAAAAATTACAATGACAAATTAAATTAACTGGCAGAATTATACAGGCGTGATGGGCTCTTAAAAGTTTTAAGTTACTTAGAAAAGATGATAAAACTTTTAAGAGACATGTTACTATCCACAGATATTTTTTAATTTTCTTGTAATAAATATTACTAAATCTACTACTTATAGATACATATTTTCATTTATAAGCTTCTTAGGAAATTAACTGGCAGAACTATATAGGCGTGATGGGCTCTTAAAAGTTTTAAGTTACTTAGAAAAGATGATAAAATTTTTAAGAGGCATATTACCGTGTTTTTATTTTCTTATCCTAAGTATCATCCCTAAATATACTACTATTTATAGAAACATATTTTCATTTACAAGTTTCTTCGTCATCACCATCATTTCAGCCAAAGGATGTCCACTGCTGGACATAGGCCTCCCCCAAGCATCGCCACACTGATCGGTCCTGTGTGTCTCGCATCCACCGGACTCCCGCAGCATTGGCCAGATCGTCGCTTCACCTAATGGGAAGCACCGCAACTTCTTTTCAGCTCCAACTGCCCTCCGTTCTGCGAGCAATGTGCCCTGCCCACTGCCACTTAAGTTTGGCAATTCTTCGGGCTATGTTGGCTTCTTCGTCATTCCTTATTATTAAATATTCAATACGTAAATATTTTTAACCTGATTTTTTGAGCTTTGTCCTATTGTCCGACTGTCGTATGTATCTTTCCATGTCGAGTTGCCCTAAGTTCCCGAGCTTATTAGATAATAAGTAATTTTAACAATCACTTTTATTACTTACGTTTAAAACGCCGTGCATTGCCCTCATTAGTACTCGTAATTGCTGCATCTTCAAATTTTTCAGTATTTTCAGATGAAGACTCTACAGCATTCACCGTATCTTCAGGAAGTTTGAATATATTATTATTAGGATTTATTTGTAGAATAAGGTTAATTGTCCACGAATAGTTTAATCTATACTTGAGATTTCGCTAGAGTAAAAATATTCTGTGCTTGAGATTCTATGCTATAGATTATAGCAATCGTGAACCATTGTCATTCTGCCATAAATACATTTATCTACACTCACAACGTAATGTTCTAAATATGAATTGAAAAAATATTGTTTAAACGCGTACTTTATATTCATGGATAGGAAAATTAAAAAAAGAAACCATTACAGTGCAACATTTTCCTTCGATTTTTAAGCAACTGTATCATAAAATAACTTTTTAATTTTTATAGCACACTTTTACTTTTTAATTTATTGGCGTTTATGGGCTCATTGAAGTACTGTTATTGTCTAAGGTGGCGCGCGCTGCGCAGTCATGCGCAATGAGCATCTTAATTTTATTGCCCGCCATACCAAATATTTTTTCCGTTTCCACTTTTGTTTTATTTCAACTGTATGAGTGAAGATAAAGTAGTGTATGCAATGGCATATAATTATGTATTAAAACACTCGCGTAATATTATTATCACATTCGGCTTCGCCTCATGTGATAAACCTACGCTCGTGTTTTAATAACCCCTATTATATGACCATTGCATAAACTACTATTTTGACACTTTAGTCTTCGTAGAGTGCGACTGCACCTTATAAACAAAAAACAAATGCTGTTTCAAGGATCCGTGTAGGACCAGGTAATTACCAATTTAAACCCAAAATATATTTTTATTTCACATAGATAAACCTACTAGGGCACTTATGAAACGAAAAAGCTGCTGCAGATTAGATTTGGTCGATTCCTTCGAAGGAGAACCGGTACGACTACGGTGCCTATTTTTAGGGTTCCGTAGCCAAACGGTCCGAACGGAGCCCTATTGCTGTCACTCACGTGTTGGCCTGTCCGTCGTCTATCACACAGGTTTTACAGACAAACGGTTGGAGCTACAGTCTTCAAATTTCCACAGTATAAGCATCTTGTTGACCCAAAGCCAAACAAATTGTCATAAAAAAAAGTTTTTAAGGGGGGCTCCCATACAGAAAAAGGTGGATGCGTAAAACAAATTGCTTCCCTCCCTTTGGCTGGATGGAGTCCCAATAAAAAAAAATCTAGCTCATCGAGTGGGATATCATTGTTTAGAACTCGCTGAGTAGATATATAATGTATTTTTTGTTTTATAAAATATTGGAACGTTGTTTTCCAATATTTTATAAAACAAAAAATATGAACGAACGAGAATGAGAAGCCAAAAGTGAGCTTTTTAGCAAAATTTTTACCCCGAAGAATTTTTTAACTTCCCATTGATGAACTTGAAATTTGGTGATAATATTTATTATTACGTATATTTTACTAACCAATACCAATATATTGATAAATCAGATTTTTTCTGCGAAATTCCCTATTTTTTTCTGTTACAACCAACTTGATATTGCGGTCAGACATTTGGTACGGAACCCTAAATTTGAAAAGTCCGACACGCACTTGACCGGTTTTTATATAAAAATAACTGTTATACATCATCTGCCTAGCCTTTTTTTCCAATTATTGTTGGGGTCGGCTTCCAGTCTTACCGGATTCAGCTGAGTATCAGTGTTTTAACAGGAAGCGACTGCCTATCTGACCTCCACAACCCAGTAACTGTGTAACACGATACCCCTTGGCAAGACTGGTGTCAGATCTCAGGCTTCTGACTACCCGTAATGACTGTCAAAGATCTTCAAATGACAGCCGGACCAACGGCTTAACGTACTTTCCGAGGCACGGAGGAAACTCGGTATGTTGAAATGGTCACCCATCCACGGACCGACCTCGTCAAGCGTTGCTTAACCTTGAAGATCGACCCGTGAGGCTATATTTATTATTTAGCCACGAGCTCCTCAAAAAAAAAAAATTATATCTGTTATACATCTTTTTTAAATTACAGTGTTATAAGGTATATGAGGACAGTGTAGGCCTGTAAACAGAATATCAACTAAGTACAAATAACAAAAACGTTAATAGAATAGAAAATAATCAACAAATTGAAGAATCGATATGATACGGGGACTACACCATTCTCATATTCACATTATATAAAACATAAATAAAAAACATATTATAACCAAAAAATAGTACATTGTGATACAAGGGTGGAAAGTAAAAACCCTCGCCTTCGGCTCGGGCTTGTTAATGACAGCTCGTTTGCAATAACCTACACGCCCGTGTATCACACGATATTTTTCAATACAGTTGTGGGAAATAGTAAAAACAAATCAAAGAATTACATTTGTTAATTCACAAAAAAAAAAATTTTCGCGCGTTTTTGCAACTGGACATTTTTTTTTACAACGAAAACAGCCTACACAGCCTATTCGATTTTTGACAAATGTTGATGTGAAAATAATTAAATTGTAACTGGTAATTTTATATCTTAAACAACCATTTAAAAGACTTTTGAAAATTAAATGCTAAAACGTACGGAATCATTCATTTTTCCTCGTATAAAATCTATTCCATTTTATTCTATGCATGAAAACTCCTTGCTACAAAACTTTTTTAAATTGACTTATAACTAAAGGCGCGTTTTTGCAACTGGACATTTTTTACAACGAAAACAGTCTATACAGCCTATTCGATTTTAGACAAATGTTGATGTGAAATTAATTAAATTAAAACTGGTAATTAAATATATTAAACAATCATTTAAAAGACTTTTGAGAGTTCAATGCTAAAACGTACGGAATCATTCATTTTTCCTCGTATAAAATCTATCCGATTTTATTCTATGTATGAAAACTCTTTGCTACTAAACTTTTTAAATTGACTTATAAATTTAAAAATAAACTGCAAAACTAATGATCGAGCTCGTAAACAAAAGTCACGACCGCGTAACAGAAAGATGCCTATGCGTAAGATTTAATTTTCGAATCATAATTGTAGCCTCTGAAAGTACGCCATGTTTAACAACTGTATTGAAAAATAATATAACTGTATCAAATCAGTTCTCATCATCATCATAATTTCAGCTGAAAGACGTCCATTGCTGGACAAAGGCCTCCCTCAAGCATCACCTCACTGACTGATCCTGTGTGTCTCGTATCCACTGGATTATTGCAGCCTTAACCAGACCATTGTTCCACCTAGAGGGAGGCCTTCCAACGTTCCGTCTTCCGGTTCGCGGTTGCCTTTTCGGCTTCATCGTCCATCCGTTCTCCGAAAAATGTGCCCTGCCCACTGACATCGAATTTTCGCAATTCTTCGGGCCATGTCGGTAACTTTAGTATTCCTGCGGACATTCACATATCTGACTAACTGTAATATTTCCCCTTGCCATAGCTAAGTCAAGTAACTGTAATGAAAATTATCATAGCTTGTATATCGAAGTAGTGTACACATTCTTGAGTCAGAACCATTGGCCGTCGCGACATAGGAAGTATTGCACTTATCCAATTTGCCCGATTATCTTCGTGTATATACCTCCTAATAGTCTGTAAGTAATCTGTAAGAAGGAATTTATTAGTTTATTGATTAAGTTACTTTTTTTACTTGCTGGAACGTCATGATAAATTCGTTTTTAAGGCTCCGACTCTAAAAGAAAAATGGAACCTTAAAATGATCAATTTTTGTCAGTCTGTCGCAGAGGTTTTTTTTAGAGATTTATATAGCATTAGGTGATTGAGTTTTGAAAAAGAGTTACCGCAGCCCTGGCACAACACGCCCTTCCGCGGGTCCGTGCCCACTCAACCCGATTAGACTCAACCCGAAGAATAATACCTGCATATTTCTATTTCGATAGGCGTAAAAAAGTCGGTGTATAGTCAGGCAGAAAAGTGTTGATTTAACGCTTGCATCACAGAGAGTGTAAAATTTAAATAATGTTTGGATAAATAAATCAATAATTAAACAAGTAACTATTCATCCTTTTTAATATAGTCTACGCTTTGTACTTTGTAGTAAAAATCACAGATTAATATTATTTATCATTATTATCTTATAGCTAGTGGCACGGTGGTATTTATTGGATCAGTCTATAAACGTGATTATAATTATTAGGTTAACAAGTAGATACTAACTTCCAAATGTATGTTATTTAGAATTAAACATCGCTTTGCCTGACTGTACAAATGGCACTGAATTGGTAGTAAAACTTCCGGTATTATTCTTCGGGTTGAGTCTAATCGGGTTGAGTGGGCACGGACCCCTTCCGCGGGTCCGTGCCCACTCAACCCGATTAGACTCAACCCGAAGAATAATACCTGCATATTTCTATTTCGATAGGCGTAAAAAAGTCGGTGTATAGTCAGGCAGAAAAGTGTTGATTTAACGCTTGCATCACAGAGAGTGTAAAATTTAAATAATGTTTGGATAAATAAATCAATAATTAAACAAGTAACTATTCATCCTTTTTAATATAGTCTACGCTTTGTACTTTGTAGTAAAAATCACAGATTAATATTATTTATCATTATTATCTTATAGCTAGTGGCACGGTGGTATTTATTGGATCAGTCTATAAACGTGATTATAATTATTAGGTTAACAAGTAGATACTAACTTCCAAATTTATGTTATTTAGAATTAAACATCGCTTTGCCTGACTGTACAAATGGCACTGAATTGGTAGTAAAACTTCCGGTATTATTCTTCGGGTTGAGTCTAATCGGGTTGAGTGGGCACGGACCCCCTTCCGCTTCACCCAGAGCGGGAGAAGTCATTGGATGATTTCCCACCACAAAAAAAAGGTGCTTGAGTTTTAGTACTTTGTCAGGTTTCTATGACGCCTACATAGATCTTCGAATACCAATATATTTTGTTTTTGATTAGTTTGCGGGGTCAATTCTTTACAAAAATAAAAGTTAGATTTAGTTACTAAATTCATCGTATTTGGTATCGCATAGAAGAGCTTTCTCTAGAAATTCTAAATATGTATATTTTTATTTTTGTTTTTGTAGTCAGCAAAGAACATCCGTAAAAATGATTGCTACCTTAAGACTTAGGTTTCTAAGATTACAATTTTGAGTAAGTTTTGTCACATATTAAGATTTTTTTATGATAAGTAACACAGTGATGATATAAACATTTTGGATATATTTTTTTTTAAGTTTGTCCTCAATTTAATATCTAAATAAGTTATGATTTTTTTTTGTTTTTTTAAATTTCTCTTCCTGCATATTATTATTTTTACGTAAAAACTCTCATATTTTAGTGGTAAAATGTAAAAAATTTGAAACTTCTAAAATTTTTGTATTTTAAAATTTATTGTATAAAATTTGATTGTTAATGCATTATGTTTATGTATAATCTCTAAATTTATTTTTGTTATATTTTGTATGTCTACTGTGAGTGTATCTTTAATTGTTTTAGTTGGTTTTCAATAGTTTTAACTCCACCATCCTTTTTATCTTCCACACAATAATTTATCCATCCTTCCTTTGATTTATTCTACTCATCGTCAAAACTTTCATCATGACATAACCCTTATACCTCCGCATCTAAAGCCCAAACCATGACCGATTCACATGCCTTCTCAGTCCACTGGCGCCATTTTTAGACTTTCTTTCTTTTCACATATCACATCAATCCATTATTAATTCTTTGCTTAAGCTACCGTCCTAATGGCTCCATGCGATTCCATTTATATCACATTGATAGGCGATTTAAGTTCCGAGTTCAAAATGTAGTGCGTAAGCTTCCCTACAAGAAGTACTACGGCTACTTCGGAACACAAATTTTACGCGCTACACGTCCGTGTCCGTGATTTGAGTTCCAAGTTCAAAATGTTCTGAATTATGACAGTTTATGACGGATAGAGTTCGGATTTAGTGCGTAAGCTTCACTACAAGAAATACTACGGCTACTTCGGAACCGAAATTTTACGGACACGGGTCGGAAGCAGAGCGTAACCGCCTTAACAATTACATCAAATCCCGTCAATCCCGACCGTTAAAATCCAGCTAGTGATTACTAATGACTATAAATTGTACATACAGTTAAAATTGTTTTTTAATCCTCCTGTTATTTGCTCCGATTCCTTACCACCGTTACCATCACATAGCTTTTGAGTGCAAATCCACCGATTTGAAAGACATTCGCAGCGATTACATTTGTCATATTTAACATCCCAGCTTTGACACTCTTCTGTTTTCAAGGCATCTAGAATGTTAAATAGGTTTATTTAAATAAAACACTTAATTAACTATGTACATACTTATACAGAGAGAGCAGTGGTGGCCCAGTGTTATCGACCGTGACTTTCAAGTTGTTGTAGGTCGTGGGTTCGAGCCCAGGCAGCCGCTTTGTGTAAATTATTTCATCACCACTGCTCTCAAAACGGTGAAGGAAAACATCGTGAGGAAACCGGCATGTCCTAGAACCAAAAATTCGAAGACATGTGACATCCACCAACCCGCATTGTGCTCACGTGGTGGATTACGGCCTGTGTCCCAAAATTAAAAAGGCTGATTGATTAATGAAAATTGACTTACTATAAAATCTTTCATTGCAAAGGTTGTTTGTGCAAACATATACTCCATCTTTACAAGTGCAGTAGTTGCAGGGATCTATTTGCCGCGCACTTCCTTCTTTGCATTTCGAAGATGGTAGGTTGTCTGAAAAATAAAATACAGTATCAATAAATATTTAAGGAGACCACTGTGGAAGAACTGCAGGCTCGAACAATACGTACCTAACTCGAAGCAAGGTTTCCTTGTACACATCTCAGTTCCATTTAAACATAAGCAGTAGTTGCAAGAATCTACTCTGTGGTAACTGCCCTCATCGCATCGTTTTAAATCAGATCTTAAGAAGCCATACGTCTCTGTAAAGAAGAGGTTTAGTCATCATCATCATCATTTTAGCCCAAAGATGTCCACTGCTGGACATAGGCTTCGCCCAAGTGTTTCTACATTGTTCGGTCCTGTGCGTCCTGCGTCCAGCGAATTCCCGCAGCCTTAACCAGGTCATCGGTTCACCTAGAGGAAGGCTTAGTTGGTAGGAAAGATTTATTGGGAGTAAGAAGTTGGATGATATGAGACAGGACCCTCAATCTGCCTAGTCTTTTCCCAACTATGTTAAGGTCGGTTTCTAGTTTAACCCGTAGCAGCTGGATACCAGTAATTTACATTAAGCAACTGTATACCCTGTAACACCCACTCCTATCAAGATCGGACACTATACACTCGAAGTTGTAGATGGTTTTGTCTATCTGGGACATACGGTCCAGTTAGATAGGTCCAAATTTGAGGAAGAGGTCAATCGTCGAATCCGACTCGGCTGGGCAGCGTTCGAGTTGCACGGTATCTTCTCGTCTTACTTACCGGAGTGTATCAAGATGAAAGTCTGTGACCAGTGTGTATTGCCAGTGATTACATACGGGACCGAAACGTGGTCGTTCACAATGGGCCTCTTCAGAAGACTTAAAGTCACCCAAACGGCAATTGATATGAAGGGCTTTGCTCGGAATTTCCTTGCGTGATCGAATCAGAAATTAAGAAATCCGCAAGAGAACCAAGGTCACCGACATAGTCCGAAAAAAATGCCAAACTTAAATGGCAGCGGGCACATTGCTTGCAGAACGGATGGCCGATAGGGCTGAAAAGTTCTGGAGTGGCGACCGCAAACTGGAAGACGTTGCGTTGGGAGGCCTCCCACTAGGTGGACCAATGACCTGGTGAAGGTTGCGGGGTTCCGCTGGATGTGAGACGCACGGGACCGGTCAGTGTGGTGACACTTGGGGGAGGCCTATGTCCAGTAGTGGACGTCTTTTGGCTGAAATGATGATAACAGTTATTGTTTTTTTTTTTACAAAACCGTTGTAAAAAATAAAAAAAATGTGGGTCCGAGAGTGAACCGATTGAAATAAAACAAAAACTAAGTAATACTTCAAGTTACGCAAAATTGTTATGTATAAAAGTTATCTACATTGGTTCCGTACATTTGATGCGTGCACAACTAAACAGACAAACCGACAATCCGACAAAAATGTCAAGTGCTGGAAATGGGTTCTGTTAGTTATCATTTAACACCCTGGCTATTTTTTATGGTAATATATTCGATGCACAAAAACGTTTTTTTACAGATTTATTATATGTATTGATTATACGTACGTGAGGAGCTCGTGGCTAAACAATACCGCACTGGTCGATCATCAAGCTTAAGCAACGGTTGAAGAGGTTGGTCCGTGGATGGGTGACCATTTAAACATACCGAGTTTCCTCCATGCCTCGGCAAGCACGTTAAGCCGTTGGTCCCGATTGTCATGTGAGAAGCCTGAGATCTGACACCAGTCTTGCCAAGGGGTATCGTGTTTCCTAGTTACTGGGTTGTGGAGGTCAGATAGGCAGTCGTCGATGTAAAACACTGGTACCCAGCTGAATCCGGTAAGACTGGAAGCCAACCCCAATGTAGTTGTGAAAAGGCTAGGCAGATTGATTATTATTGATTATACATACGTAGTTCTTCCTCGTCATTCATGCAATCTTTCATTTCGCAGAACTCTTGGGCCATTCGGCAGTAGCATGTATTACAGGAATCTATTTGGCGTGAGGTTTCTTCTCTACACGTTTCCCGAACCTTCTCTGTAAATAAAAGTAATTTTGTAGAATGCGCCGAGTTACGTGTCGTAGGTCAGGCAGGCAGGCAGGCGCTATCATCTTCATCATCAGCCTTTTTAATTTTCCCACTGCTGGGACACAGGCCTCCTCTCTATGAGAGGGAATGGGCCTTAAGGGTACACTTGTCGACGGTACGAACTATTTTGTGCGCGGCGTAAAATGCGTGCTATACCAACCGACAATACGTGCGGAACAGATAGATGCTGTTATGAGCAATAAGAAGCTAGTACGCGTACGAATACACACTTTTGCAAATTTGTAGCGAAATGGATGATGATTTAGAGCGAAATTTTATAAACAGACCTTTGGGAGTCTGGATATCATGAAAAAACGACTGAATGTAATCTGTTCAAAATAAAATTATTTGCATTGTTGAACTACTAATCTATCCCTGTATGTAGGCCTTTTTCAATTTTCCCTCTTCTTATGGTACTTATTTGCGCCCATGCTCATAACTTTCAAGTATTTTTTTTAACATTTTTATGCTTCCATACAGGGCTAGATAATGGATGAGACAAATTGATATCATTTTATATTTTGAACGTACATCGTCAAACAGTGGAGTAAAAGCCAGACTACGTTTGTATGGAAGAATTTTCGACTAGTGTACCCTTAATACACCAAGCGCGTCCAGTGTAGGTTGGTTGATGTCAACTGTATTTGAATTTTTAACCGACTTACCAAAAAGGAGGAGGTTCTATGTTCGACTTCATGTATGTTTTTTTTTTATGTATGTTCACCGATATCTCCGTCAACTGTGTACCGATTTAAAAAATACTTTTTTGTTTGTGACATCGTCTGGACATCGTTTCCTCACGATGTTTTCCGTCACCGTTTTGAGAGCAATGGTGGTGAAATAATTTACACAAAGTAAAGCGCCTGTCTGGGTTTGAACCCACGACCCACAACTTATTAGTCGCGATCGATACCACTAGGCCGCCACTGCACTCACTATACTGCAGGCACTATACTTTGTGTAAATTATTTCATCGCCACTGCTCTAGAAACGGTGAAGGAAAAACTCGTGAAGAAACCGACATGTCCTAGAAGCAAAAATTTGAAGACATGTGCCATTCACCAACCCGCACTAGGCCTGCGCGATGGAGACTAAGGTCCATTCCCTCTCACAGAGAGGAGGCCTGTGTCCCAGCAGTGGGAACATTAAAAGGCTGATCATGATGATGATGTAGAATGCAAATATTGCAGTTGGGCCTTGCAGACAGCTTTCATGCAAGGCCATTATCAAAAAAAATTGCGTAATAAAATCAATGAAGCGCATCAAAGTTCAGGACGGACTTGTGACGTCACTTTTAGGTAATAAGTGTACTAAGGCCTGAAATATCAATGCACTGTATCGTCGTAGTTTTTGTTTACATGACATCACAGTGGCAGGCTATGGGGGGACCTTTGCCCACAAGTGGGACAATATAGGTTTAAAAAAAAAGTAACAAAAGAAATACGAGTAAATTTTTGTAGGTAATGTATTTAACTGAATCAATACAATTTGTCATGAATTTACCCTGTTAACGTGCTAGCCTTTTGGAAGATCAAAACTTTGCAATTGGGGTCATTGGGGGCATCAGAAGGCCCAGCCAAAGCCACGAGGTCGATTGACATGAGCTATTCATACATTCATGTACATGAATTTTAACTTTATTTCATGGTGCAATAGTGACTGATTTGCGCGCGGGCGAAAACGCGGGTAGAACTGAATTCTGAAATATTTTTGGTAACTGATGCTAGCTTATGTAGTGCCTTATTTTATAGGAAATAATTTAAATTTCATACCTGGTTTATTTGTCGAGGTGCAATATATCGGTTTTGAGCAGATCCAATGATTACGCTTGCACTTACAAACTCTGCAATCTATTTCTATCACCTGTCCATGACTACAGCGGCCGCCAAGTGTATCAGGCATTTCTAAAAAATAAGATCATAATGTAGCAGCACGCCTAACCCTCACTAAGGGCGGTTACGGAATACCTCCGATCCGTTTCTGTAAAATTTCGGTTCCGAAATAGCCGTCTTCTTGTAGGGAAGCTTACGCACTACATCCGAACTCTATCCATCATAATCTGTCATAATTCAGAACATTTTTTACTCGGAAATCAAATCACGGAAACGGATCAAGGACACGGATGTGTAGTGCGTAACAGCTCTAAGCGGCAGGCAGAAATATTGGCTGATCTCGCCAGTGTTTAAGTTGTAGGTAATAAAAGCGATAGCCTTATCATCATATTTCAGCCAAAAGACATTCACTGCTGAACATAGGCTCTCCCCAAGTGTCGCTACATTGGCCAATCCCGTGCATTTCACATCCAGCGAATAAGCGCAACATAAATAGGTCATCGGTCCACCTAGTGGGAAGCCTTCCAACGCTGCGTCTTCCTGTTCGCAGTCGCCACTCCAGAACTTTTCCGCCCCATCGACCATCCGTTCTGCGAGCAATGTGCCCTGCCCATTAGCACTTAAGGGCCTACAACCGCTTTAGTGCCGAAAAACGGTAACTTCCCAAAGCATACTCCTTAGTAGCGGCTAGGTTAAAAGGTGTGAAAAAAATATATATTCATGTTTGATTAATGTGCATTATTTTTGACACAAGGTTTTTTCATGTAACAAATAGTTTTGCTTTAAAAAAATAATTGACAACACGATATTTTGTCGCATCTTTTGGATACTCCTCCAAAACGACTTGGATCATGAAAAAAATTTTACACAGTAAAATTGATGGCTGAAATTTCTACATAACTGAAACAGCATATGTAAATCAAATAATAAAAATGTAAAAAGTACAAAAGGTGGTTCAATATTGATATTTTGGCTCCGAGCGGGCGCACGGCCAGTACTGCGTTAACTGGCGTTAACATTAGAGCGTATATATCGCCTTAAGTTTCACAATTCTTCGGGTTATGTCTGTAACATTGGTCCTTCTGCAGATATTCTTGTTTGAAGCGATCATGCAAGGAAATGCCGAGCATAGCGCCCTACATTGCCTTTTAAAGAAAATTGGCCTAAATCGGATTCGTATTCAGACTTGACAGGGTTGCTACTGACAAGTCCTAGGTAAAAAAAGTTAATAAGACTTGGTTTGACCCAGGAATCGAACCCAAGACCTCAAGTTACAGACAAGAGGGTTGAATGATTTAGAACAAGATTAGAAATTTTGTTAAATATAGCGTGTTCGTGTCGTTTCCTAGTTCTTAACTGAATGAGATCAGAAACCGCTTATGCATATCATATATTATATACGAATGTGTAACTTGTATAAGTATAAGGTTCATCTATGCTAATATTATAAAGAGGAAAGATTTGTTTGTTTGTACCGAATAGGCACCGAAACTACTGGACCGATTTAAAAAATTCTTTCACCAATAGAAAGCTACGTTATTCCTGAGTAACATAGGCGCATATTCTTTAATCCCAAAAACGGGTCCCATGGGGTGGTCCACGGGAGCGAAGCCGCGGGGAACAGCTAGTATTTATATAAAATGCTAAATTTATCCTGCAAAATTATGTCAGACAGGATTTAAATGTATTTTAAAAGACTTACCGTGATCTTTTAGTGGCGTAGTTATGGGCAGAGGTAAATGCTCAACCTTCTTAATAGGAGTTTTAACCTTCGAAGGGCGTGGAAAGTTTTTAATCTTCCTACATAATGCAAGAGTACAATATTCTTCGCCGTTAACACAACGGCACCGATTGCAATCTTTCTTCCGACGTACTCCTTCGTGGCAGGTGTAAGGAGTTCTTAGTAATAATTTTACTGAAAAAATATATTAAAAAATCATCAACCTTTTGCCTAACATGTTAGGGTCCAAACTGGATGCGACTGAATTCTAGATTTTTTACCCGATGACGGCGAAGCAAAAGGGAGGGTTATGTTTTTGACTAGTATGCATGTTCATCAGTTCCCTCATAACTTCTAAACTCCTTATCATAATTTGACAAATGAGGTGTTGTTGGAAGCGTCTTGTTTGTCTTTACCCTGACATGTCAAAACTATCATAGTTCGACTGTAAAAAAAGGATAGATGTATACAAGTCATCTTCTTCTGGATCTGGCTTCTGGCTACCCGTAACGACTGTTAAAGATCTCAACCAAATAGATTTGTAAAAGTCCTGCAAATGCCCACTAAGAGTGTTTACGCACTGCATCCGATCCGAATCCGAGAAATTTCGGTTCCGAAGTAGCAGTAGTACTTCTTGTAGGGAAGCTTACGCACTACATCCAAATCTTATCCGTCATAATTCAGAACACTTTCAATTCGGATAGAACTCGGATTGGATGGCTTTGTTGTAATGGAATTTTTAGTTCAAGGACTTGTTGGTTTCCTTATAATGTTTTCCGTCATCGTTTTGAGAGCAGTGGTGGGGGGCTTGTGGCTAAATAATAACAGCCACATGGGTGAATCTTCGAGGTGAAGCAACGCCCGCTGAGGTTGGTCCCTGCTTGGCGAGCATGGGCGTACCCAAGTCAAACAAGTACAAATTATGTCATGTCTTACAATTTGCCTTATATACTAGCACGGGTCAAACATGTGACTTATTTTAAAGGCGCGACATGCCTTTCTTGTTGATGCCCGGCGAGCACGGCCACACACGGTGACATCGTTTGAGTCACACATTTCATCGCAGTTTGGGCGATAAAGCCATTTTATCTCCGTTTTCGAGATACCATTTTAGAAATATAGAGCGTTTTATGCAAAATAAAATAAGATTCGGAGGCCCATAATTCGGAAACAGTGCGTCGTAGGGCTATGCTTCTCAGAACCTTAATGGTTTTAATGGCCAAGTTTAAACCGAAACTGCAATAAAATTGGAAAATTACCGAAAAGGAAAAAAAATAAACGTCAAGAAGTTATGCCACAAGTCACGAAAATTTCTCACGCCGCTGTGTTAGCATTTAAGGCAAAATGGCTTTATCGACCAAACTGTGATAAAAAGTGTGACTTAAGCCATGTCACAGTAGGCCTTGCTCGCCGGGCTGTATGGGTCCCGGTTAGCATTTGCAGATCTAAGTCAGTCGTTACCGGTAGTTAGAAGACGCTAATCTTATCAAGGGTATCGTGTTTACTAGTCGCTCTATCCAGCTGCATTTTGACTGGATGTTGTGGTATTTCGCTATTTTAAACCACATATTTTAGTTATTTCACTGAGTGAGCTGGTGTTCTCACCTAATTCACACTTAGGTCTCTTAATACTTACTTCATATTATTCCATGCCAATACATTTTACATCATATACTTATACTTCGCATCCTTTATACGTTTCCATTATTATTCTGCGAATCGGTCTAAAACGATTCGTTTTCTTATAAAATAATCATATTTTTCAATGTTATGACACCTACGTCAGGTTGTCAAGCTGTCAATACTTTTCCTTTTAATTTTCTGTCATAGAGCTTCTTACTAGCTTAGTCTATGAAGATTACTTTTGATTTATATAATTTAAATTCTTTTTATCAATATGGTTAGCTCAAATATTGTATTTTATAAATTGAAAATTAATTTACACGCTCTCAGAATTCATCGAAAAGGTTTTGGATTGAATATTACTGGCTGTTTTGAATACTGGCAGGTTGCACTTTTTTTATGACAACAAGATGTCACTAACTTAAATTCTGGTTCTGATTCTGTCAAGCGGTGGATATAAAAGACGGAAAGGCCGAGGGCTTGGAGTCTTGAAGAAATGTGGTATTTCGCTATTTTAAACCACATATTTTAGTTATTTCACTGAGTGAGCTGGTGTTCTCACCTAATTCACACTTAGGTCTCTTAATACTTACTTCATATTATTCCATGCCAATACATTTTACATCATATACTTATACTTCGCATCCTTTATACGTTTCCATTATTATTCTGCGAATCGGTCTAAAACGATTCGTTTTCTTATAAAATAATCATATTTTTCAATGTTATGACACCTACGTCAGGTTGTCAAGCTGTCAATACTTTTCCTTTTAATTTTCTGTCATAGAGCTTCTTACTAGCTTAGTCTATGAAGATTACTTTTGATTTATATAATTTAAATTCTTTTTATCAATATGGTTAGCTCAAATATTGTATTTTATAAATTGAAAATTAATTTACACGCTCTCAGAATTCATCGAAAAGGTTTTGGATTGAATATTACTGGCTGTTTTGAATACTGGCAGGTTGCACTTTTTTTATGACAACAAGATGTCACTAACTTAAATTCTGGTTCTGTTTCTGTCAAGCGGTGGATATAAAAGACGGAAAGGCCGAGGGCTTGGCAGTCTTGAATTGAGTCTTGAATCTGGACTGAACGCTTGTAGTCCATTTTTCTGTTTGATACTATGAAGTATACAATTGTATCTAAAATTCTCTTTAAAACTTTTATATATAAGGCCTTGAAATGCAATAAATATAATATATATTGAGTGTGAAACCTAAATTTCATTGACCTAGTCGGACACCGCTTCATTTTTAAAGGGCTCTTTTGATCGGCATACGAAGCCACAGCCTGACTGCCACACTCCTAGCTGCCTGTTCCTGCACCAGTGCTACTGCTACTGCTACCTGCCTGTTATCCTGACAATTGGTTCAAGCCTTGACCATCTGCGTGCTCATCTGCCTACCTCGGGCATTCCACGCCTTCGTGACCGTCCAGCTGCCTAGCCTGCCCGTCCAGCTGCCCAGCCTTCCTGCCTGCTAAGAAATTTCTGCCCACGTCGTGCGAAGCCGGCCCATAGTTTTATACTCAATATCTTTTTAATTAATTTTAATTTATAGTTACCTTTACTTTTATTAACGTGGCTTACGTATAGTTCATTTGAACTATACGTAACGCTACAGTTTGGCGCCCAACGTAAAATCAGCGTTATCTTTTTCAAAATTCTAAAAAAACTACCACTAGTACTTTCTTTTGGACTCTTATTTGGCTTAGTCTACTCATATTCATTTATTTATTTATTTACCTTATTCACTTTTTCTCTTCTTCTTCTTTCTTCTACTCAACACATATTCATACCTACTTACACTACACCCCACACACATCCCTTTTACCCTCTGGTAATTGGCACCCATTCTTCACTTGGAAGTGTTTTTAAAACCATTCGTGGTCACTCACAAGCTGGGGTTTGGTTTACTCTACGACGTACTGTAGGAGAATATCCTATAGTCGTTACCATAACACATAACTCTCTAATACTTCACTACCCTACACTCACCTCTTAAAGTCCTCTCAAACTTGAGTTTTCTGTAACTCTTGACCTCAACTCTACTCTCTTGAGTCGCCTTTAGCACTCATTAACCCTCACCCTCACCCTCATTTGGCTATAATGCATTATTTTTTTTTATTTTTATTTTTTTGAGCGGTAGCAACTCATTAAATAAGCCCCTAATGCATTATCTTTTCTTAGAGGTATTCTTAAAACCCTCTAAACCTTAAACTCAAGTTACTCTTGAGCTCTCTTAAACTCAAGTTACTCTTGAGCTCTCTTAAACTCAAGTTACTCTTGAGCTCTCTTAAACTCGAGTTACTCTTGAGCTCTCTTAAACTCAAGTTTCTCTTGAGCTCTCTTAAACTCAAGTTCCTATTGGGCTCTCTTAAACTCGAGTGTCTCTTAAACTTGGGGTTTTTCTTAAACTTTAAACTTTTCGAGCGGATAAGCAACTCGTTAAATAAGCCCTAATGCTCTTGAGCGGATAAGCAACTCGTTAAATAAGCCCTAATGCTCTCTTCTAAATTGGGTTTTCAAACAGGTGCGGGTTACGACACCTAATTAAAAAAAAAAGCCTTCGTAATTACAATATAAATATTTCTTTGTTGGAGTATGCGTCATTGAATGTGAACCATATCCCCTACGTGTGAATGAATGAGAGTGTTTGACGAAAGTATGAAAGATGTTGTGTGTTGGAGCAAGGACTTATTTTAACCTTCAAAATTTTCAATGGAGTTGAAAATTTTCCGGGGTTGTTGGGGAAATGTGGTATTTCGCTATTTTAAACCACATATTTTAGTTATTTCACTGAGTGAGCTGGTGTTCTCACCTAATTCACACTTAGGTCTCTTAATACTTACTTCATATTATTCCATGCCAATACATTTTACATCATATACTTATACTTCGCATCCTTTATACGTTTCCATTATTATTCTGCGAATCGGTCTAAAACGATTCGTTTTCTTATAAAATAATCATATTTTTCAATGTTATGACACCTACGTCAGGTTGTCAAGCTGTCAATACTTTTCCTTTTAATTTTCTGTCATAGAGCTTCTTACTAGCTTAGTCTATGAAGATTACTTTTGATTTATATAATTTAAATTCTTTTTATCAATATGGTTAGCTCAAATATTGTATTTTATAAATTGAAAATTAATTTACACGCTCTCAGAATTCATCGAAAAGGTTTTGGATTGAATATTACTGGCTGTTTTGAATACTGGCAGGTTGCACTTTTTTTATGACAACAAGATGTCACTAACTTAAATTCTGGTTCTGTTTCTGTCAAGCGGTGGATATAAAAGACGGAAAGGCCGAGGGCTTGGCAGTCTTGAATTGAGTCTTGAATCTGGACTGAACGCTTGTAGTCCATTTTTCTGTTTGATACTATGAAGTATACAATTGTATCTAAAATTCTCTTTAAAACTTTTATATATAAGGCCTTGAAATGCAATAAATATAATATATATTGAGTGTGAAACCTAAATTTCATTGACCTAGTCGGACACCGCTTCATTTTTAAAGGGCTCTTTTGATCGGCATACGAAGCCACAGCCTGACTGCCACACTCCTAGCTGCCTGTTCCTGCACCAGTGCTACTGCTACTGCTACCTGCCTGTTATCCTGACAATTGGTTCAAGCCTTGACCATCTGCGTGCTCATCTGCCTACCTCGGGCATTCCACGCCTTCGTGACCGTCCAGCTGCCTAGCCTGCCCGTCCAGCTGCCCAGCCTTCCTGCCTGCTAAGAAATTTCTGCCCACGTCGTGCGAAGCCGGCCCATAGTTTTATACTCAATATCTTTTTAATTAATTTTAATTTATAGTTACCTTTACTTTTATTAACGTGGCTTACGTATAGTTCATTTGAACTATACGTAACGCTACAATGTCAAAAAGATGAAATGCTTGGACAGCACCCGTGGCATATCAGAGTACACGTTCTTCATCACGATATGATCGACAAACTCACATCACTAACGATCACCGGCCTAGAAGATCCTGGCCCCGCGTATACGAGATATGGCCAATTCAACCCATTCCTCTTTGCAAACAGAATAGGCGAAATAGAGTACGTGAATAAATCGGAGAGAGGCAAACAACTCCACAACAGATCGGTTCTCCCCCGTCAGCATAGGCTCTGACTCATAAAGTGACTTTACTAGATCATAAGTAACTTCAGGTCTAGGACCTGATGGGATCTTAAATCCAACATTTCTCACACTTGTTTTATATAGTGAATACCGTGTGTGAAAAGAGTTAGCAATAGGCTGCCAAAGATCCCTCCCCGGACAAACTGCGCCAAAAATACACCAAACGCACTTGTAATTTAATTTTATTTATAAGTGACATATTACATTTATTAAACCAATGAAATAAAGTTACATTCTATTCTATTCTATTTCTATTCTATTGACTGGATGTTAAAATGGAAGCCGATTCCAATGAAGTTGGTAAGTTTTTTTTTTGGATATCAGCGTCTATGAACATTACACAAAAAACTTTTTCCCAGAAAAATTTACCGACTTCAAAAGCAAATCACTAAAAGTGCAAAATAATCAAGAGTGAATAGGTTTCCTCTAGGTAAGCGTGCTACATCGTCGACCACATCATCGCTTACCATCAGGTAAGATAGTAGTCAAACGCGAGCCAATAAAAAAAAATACCGTTTAGGAAGGCGGGGTCTTTGGTACTTCTTTTTTTAACATTTTTCGACTTCGACTTATGTAACGAAAGTTATTTTGGACTTTTTAGTGTTTTGCTTTTAAAGTCGGTTCATTTTTTTTGTGAAAAAGTTTTTATTTATCTCTTTTTATTAGTTTTAGTACACCATCACTAAAAATAACGGATCTATGCGGACGACGACACGGGGTATCCATTTGTTGTATATCAAAACCTTCTCCAGAATGTAACAAACACTTTTCCGGAAACCACATCAAAATCGGAGAAAATCGCGGACAAACATACAGGTCAAACTGAGAACCTCCTTTTTTATGTCGGTTAAAAATTGTGCCTGTCTAGGTCCGACCTTCGACTCGTAAGTTGAAGCCGTAACCACTGAGCCAAAATTTAACGGAAGTTAGTTAGATTGATTTGTTCCGGTCGGATCCCCTCGATCTGATCCCCTGCTGGTTTTTTTTTTTAATATTTCCTTTCTGATCCACTATAAACTTTGACATTCCGGTCTGATCCCCTTACTCTTTTTGACAGGTAAGTACAGTCAAGAGAAAACAGTTGTTTATGTAAATAATATTTGTTTTTATTTGTTATGCGTTGAATATAAAGAAAACAAGAAAGATAAAGATAAAATATCGCTTTGTTTAAAGATCTTTCCAAACGCTTAGTTGACACTTCGCGTGACCCAAGGGCTGGCTTTTACCTCGGTCAGAGAATAAGCATTGCCATACAACGTGGCAATGCTGCCAGTCTTTTGGGCACATTACCAGTGGACAACGATGTGGAGGAGTTTTTCGACGCCATATTTTAGATTAGTATATTTTTTGGTTTAGTTAGTGAGTAGTTTTTGGTTTAAGTGTTTATGTTTGTAGTCTTAGTTAATTAAGTATTTTATACACTGTATATACTTGTATGTATATAAATAAAATTCATCTTCTAACAAGAAAGAGACAGTTCGATGTTTTAATGTTATAATTACTTACAAACAAAAATATAAACTTACCATGCTTTAGCTTGCAATCTTTCGTTGAGCATATTTCATGGCCGTGCCGGCAGTAACAGTAATTACAAGCATCTATTTTGCGCTTTCTTCCTTCCACACAAGCTTCAGGATCTTGAGGTTCTGAAAAAGGACAAAATTCATAAATTCAACATCCTACTATCACATCTTAAAAGCGTAAAAGTTTGTGAAAATGGATGTTTGTTATTTTTTCACGCAAAAACTTCATAACAGATTTTGATGAAACTTTATAGTTATATAGCTTATACATCAGATTGATGCATAGGCAATATTTTTTAAAGATATTAGAAGAAGTACCAAATCCACGCGGGCGGAGCCGCGGGCGGAAGCTAGTAAAACTATAAAGCCACAATGCAGTGTTTTCAAACTGACAAGCGACATTGTGGATTTAACCCATTTTTTAACAAATAACAAAATAACGTTGCTGTAGACGTGTGAATTGTTCCGTTCGGGCTATAAAACATTCTCTATGTGTTGCCAAAAGTAAAACATCTGCACTACGGTAGTTTTCATGCGGAATTGCATACGGTATGGGTTTTATTTTTTTTACCTATTCACACGTTTTGATAGTTCGATTGCATGCCAAAATGTGTTGTTCAAACAAAAAAAATATACTATTCAACTCGATTATAAGTGGATTAATTGATAAATAATTAGAACATCGGGCCCACACGTCAGTTATTTCAATACCGGTAGGCGCGATAAAATCATTCACAATAAAATCGTGACGTTGACGCGACTGATCGGCGACTTTAAATGAAAATAAAATTTTGTACCTAATTAGGAATTTCTCCACCTATCATGAGTGCCTTTACAAACATTTAAACTCACATACACAAACAAGTCAAACCCAGAACAACTGTCTGTATATATATTTCTGCCTAGCCTTTTCCCAACTATATTGGGGTCGGCTTCCAGTCTCACCGGATTCAGCTGATTACCAGTATTTTACATGGAGCGATTACCTATCTGACATCCACAACCCAGTAACTGGGTAACACGATACCCCTTGGCACGACTGGTGTTAGATCTCAAGCTTCTGACTACTCGTAACGTCTGTCAAAGATCTTCAAATGACTGCCGGGACCAACAGCTTAACGTGCTTTCCGAGGCACGGAAGAAACTCGGTATGTTCAAATGGTCACCCATCCACGGACCGACCTCGTCAAGCGTTGCTTAATCTTGAAGATCGACCCGTGCGGCTGTTATTATTTAGCCACGGGCTCCTCAGAACAACTGTCTTTAAGACTAAGGCCCGATTGTTACATATTTTCTATACAAAAGCTGTCAAACGGCCATTTTTATTCCTCAGTTAAAAGTTATCAGACTGTTGAAAAATCGGGCAGAATCGAAACCGCGACACCGTGCCAATCAAAAACGGAAACGGAATGTACAGTGGCATAACTGATGTCTGTGTACGAAGTTTAGGATAGAATAGGACCCCTATGCTAAACTTAGCCTCTCATTTAGTCCGTTGTGCGTGCAGGCCTTCTCTCTGTAAGAGGGAATGGGCCTTAATCCAACACGTGGGCTCAGTGCGGTTTGGTCATGTCACATGTCTTAAATTTTTTGGTGCTAAGACATGCCGGTTTCCTTCACCGTTTTGAGAGCAGTGGTTATGAAATAATTTACACAAAGTAAAGCGCCAGCCTGGGTGTTACCCACGACCTACAACTTGTAAGTCATGGCCGTCACCACTGAGCCACCACTGCGTGTATGAAGCTTAGTAAAGTAACGAAATATCTTACGTTCTGGTCGTTTAGCGCACATCATGCCAGTGCACATGTATAGTTGACCGGCGACGCAGGTGCAATGGTTGCAGTTCACTTTTGTGTGTCTTCCCATCGTACAATACCGGGCTGTAGAGGAAGAAAAATATTGAAAACATATCTAGACAGTTGGAAGGCAGATAAGGGCGACGTGACCAGGCAAAACGCCTGCCTGCATGTCTGATTTCCAAGGCTTAGTTACTGTTTATAGTTAATATGAAACCCCTTGGTAAGGCTAAGTCGGATTTTCGTGGTTCTGACTACCTATAATAACTCTCAAAGATATTATACACATGACAGCTGACTTCAACGTCTAAGGCCCGGTCCACACGGCGCGTTGCGTCGACGTAGCGCTATCGCTGCGTCATTTTAATATAAGTAAAACGACGCAGCGTTGACGCGGCTACGACGCATCGCAACAGCCTTAGTATGTAAAACAACGCAGCGACGTCGACGCAACTCTGACGCAACGCGCCGTGTGGACCGGCTCTAAGAGGTGGTCCACGTCGTAACGCTGTCACTGCGTCGTTTACAATCCTAATAACCCTAGTGTACACATGGTACGCTGTGTCGACGCAAGGCAGCCACGACTAACTGCAGATCCCGAGACGAAGCGGGCGTGGTGTACAGTACTAATTAGGGCATGAATATCGGAATCTCTTAATATCGGAATCTCTGAACGAAATTACATATTTTTCTATTCCGATACTGAGTGATCCAATATCGGAATCTCGGAATCAGAAAAAAACTTATTTTAGCTCCTTGTGAAGCGTCGAGCGAGAAAGCGCTGTTAAGGCCTTTGTCTATGCCTCCATGGTGATTAGACTGCTAATCACCATGGAGCACTGCTAATCACATAAACAAGGGTCGGCTAATCTGTTTACTTACCGGGCGCATATTTACTTAAATTTCACTTCATAAAAAAATAATAAGTGCCTTGACGAATGTAGGATTTACAGTCACGAGATTGCTAAAAATGTTATCTTTAAAAGTACAAGTGAATATACAGTTTCATAGAACCCGTTGTAACAATGATATTTTCATGGAATAATGCTTAAGTAACGGAAATCCGCTGGATTTGAGTCGCACGGGATCGGCCAATGTGACGACACTTGGGGGAGCTTATGTTCAGCCGTGGACGTCTTTTATTTAATTAATGCTAAGATAGTTTTTCATACTTTTGAGAGGGTTGTTTCCGAACGAGTAACTATCCTTGTTAAACTTTATTTCAAATTCGTAATGTGTTACTTACTTGGAAACCTCAATAAATTAAAGCTTAATATTTTTCAGTCCCCTGCTTGTATTGAATACAACAAATTAGTATATACAATCAATAATCCGTTGGATAATACAACTTCCACTACTTGATTTCATTGTCTCTCATCATCATCATTATTTCAGCTAAAATACATCTTCTGCTGAATATAGGCCTCCTCCAGGAGACGTCGCCACACTGACCGGTACTTATACTGGATTTATAAATCATTTTTACTTATCACATTTATCGGTACTACTTTCAGATTGATCGATAAACATTTATAGGAGAGAGACACAATAGAACATAATATTATGTCGCGGTATAAACGTGTTTTTTTATTGTACTCAATCCAACCTCATACCGAATTTGTGCAATTAACAAAAAAAAGTGCGATATTTAACAAAAGTGCGCAATTCCGATATTAATATATTATTATCGATATTGAGATCTAATATCGGAAATCAATATCGGAATTGAAAATCTTCCGATATTACATGCCCTAGTACTCATTGCAATGAGGCGACGACGGAGCGGCAACGCTCAGTTGTTTGTGCGTTGATAACTTCGATAGGGAGGAGACACGCAAGCTCATTTCGTTTTTTAAGTATGCATATTGGTTAAAGATATTATATTTTCATGACGTAATTTACCTTTCAATTATACGATAACAATAATTAAAAACTAGGGTAAACTTATCAATAGCACTGGCCGTAACTATGCGGCACCGCTGCGTCAACGGAGCATTACGACTGCGTCTTGCAACGCTGTGACAACAGCGACGCAGCCCCCAAGTGGCGGGCAATGAGTCAAAATATTTGCGTTGCGTCGACGCAACGCAACGCCGTGTGGACCGGCTATAACGTGTTTTACTGGGCATAGCAGCCCGGCGAGCACGGCCTACTGTGACATGGCTTAAGTCACACTTTTTATCACAGTTTGGGCGATAAAGCCATTTTGTCTGAAATGCTAGCACGGCGGCGTGAGATATTTTCTTGACTTGTGGCATAACTTCTTGACATTAATTTGTTTTCTTTTTCGGAAATTTGCCAATTTTATGGCAGTTTCGGTTTAACCTTGGCCATAAAAACCATTTAGGTTCAGAGAAGCATAGTCCTACGACGCACTATTTCCGAATTATGGACCGCCGAATTTTATTTAATTTTACATAAAACGCTCTATATCTCGAAAACGGTATGTCCTAGGCAAAAAATAACCTAAATTTAGCCCCCCCTTTGATACCCCCATGCTAGCAGCATCCCAACATGAATTTAAGAAAAAAAAATTTTTTTTTTACTTTGCTTGTTTTTCGACTTGAACTACAAATTCTTAACAGAAAATATTTTGGGTCATGACAAGTTATGATAAAATATGTCATGTCTTACAATTTGTCTTAAATACTAGCACGGGACAACCATGTGACATAGTTTCAAGACGCGACATGCCTTTCTTGTGGCTGACTTCATAGTGCGACATAATCTGAATAGACGACCAAATAAAATAATACTTATAAAAGTGTGCCGTTCATACAGATAAAATACTTTTTAATTTTGTTGGGCACAAATTAATATTTGACCCACGACCATAGACTTATGCACTTTATTTTTCTTTGTTTGTTTGATAACATATTAAGTGTTAATAAAATATTAATAATTACTTAAAAAATATAATAGCTTGGACCCAGTTCCCGATACCGGTGAGCCCCTATTTTTTTATTTTAGTTGTTTTTTGGGGGGTTTATTTAAGAAATAATTTAAAATGTAGAAAGTAAGAAGAACATGGAATATAAGAAAATAATTATAAAAAAGTAATAATCAAAATAAAAATAATAATTAAAAATAGAAATAACAATTATAAAAAAGTAATAAAATAGAATTAATTAATAATCCTGTAACATTTCAATTAATTAATATTTTTTGGGGGTTTTATTTAAGAAATAATTTAAAATGTAGAAAGTAAGAAGAATATGGAATATAAGAAAATAATTATAAAAAGTAATAATCAAAATAAAAATAATAATTAAAAATAGGAATAACAATAAAAATTATAAAAAAAGTAATAAAATATAATTAATTAATAATCCTGTAAAATTTCAATTAATTAATAAGCATTGATCACCACACACACAAAATAAATTTATTGCCATTTGGTGCAGTAATTAGAAGGAAAATATTTTATTTTTCAACTATAAAATTTTATCACCACCTCCGAACGAAAGTGATACATTTTTCTTAATCATCTGTCTAAATGTGAAATTTGTGACAAAATGGGTGCGCCCGTATTAGCAAAGTAAGACCCGATAAGTCCCAAATAAACGTCAGGAAATTTTCTCACGCCGCCGGTACTAATAATTAAGACAAAATGGCTTTATCGTCCAAACTGCGATGAAATGTGTGACTCAAGCCATGTCACAGTAGGCCGTGGTCGCCGGGAAGCAACAAGAAAGGCATGTCGCGCCTTTAAAATAAGTCACATGTTTGACCCGGCTAGCATTTAAGACAAATTGTAAGACATGACATAATTTATCATGTCTTGTCACAAATGTCTTGGGTACGCCCATGCTCGCTCCGCAGGTTATTGACATATACAGGACGCCCTCGTCAAGCGAAGCTTAATTTTCTACATCAGTTTTAAATACTTGGCACGAGTACAATTATTATTATATCATGTACCTATGAGTTATTAAATAATGATTGCAGCAATCTTATGAACCCTAAAACAAATAAAAAAAAAAAACTTAATGGACATTATAGATATTTACCTCCTTCTTGTAATGGAAGCGATGTTCCTTTTTTTGGATCTGAAACATTTTTTTATTTTAGTTATAGATTCAAGAAGAGGAATTTAATTAAAAGACTTAGCAAATTATAGACCCATAATGACATTGGCAGCCATAAATATAATAGTTGAGAAAGAAAAAGATAATTTATTTGTCATAACACGCATTTACATAAAAATAAACGGAAGATAACAGAAATATTGTGTAGGCATGTTTTGCCCAGCGAGACTTAAAAATATAAAAGTTAAAATAGAAAACAAGTTCGTTCATAGTTTTATCGGAAAAATTACAAAACTTCCAAAGCACATTTTACCTATGACGTTCAAATAAGAAATCTACCACTGCGACCAAATAAACATCAAGATAAATGACATTTACATGTGCATACTTGTACAAAGTCAGACAACCTCAACAGCTTACAGGGTCAAGAAAACTAACATAGAAGAACACGTGTTGGTCGTCCGGCGGCGAGATGTGCAGAAGATATTGTCGGGTAGAATAAAACCTGGATAAGATTGGCACAAGAAAAGAGTCTATGCTCAGCCGTGGGCGAAGTCAGGCTGTGGATAGTAAAGATGAGTAACACAAAGGAAAACAATACAACAAAAAGAAACAACACAGTAAACAAAATAAACAAAAATTTAAATTTGTTAAAATATTGTAAAGTGTTACCTGGTCTAGTCCGCGGTGTGTATACGTAAGGCACATTTTCAAAAACACTGATATACAAATACCATGAAGTAGGATGTTATTACTGGACACAAATAGAATGACTTCAAATGCCACGTAAATATAACATTTATGGCCGCTTCTTTCGCAATACACAATTATTAACAAAATTAAATATCTTTAGATATTAGATACACAAAAGTAACATAAAGCGCAAACTTGATGCCCTACGAATTTCTTTAAATAATAATTTGAATGTACTATAAGCTCTATATAGGTGGGCCCTATCGAAGATGGAGCGACGATTTGAAAGACTATTTTAAGCTCACTATACAGCGAGGTGTAATATGTAGTGTGCCTCGATTTAATTGAAAGTATTTAGGAGGTGTTGTATTTAAAATAAAAAAAATAGATTAAATTAATAAACTTGCATATGACATTTCGTTTAGAAAAATATTAGCAAATTCGGTGGAAAATTAGAATCACACTGAAGTCATTCTTCTATTCTTATCGTTTACGCGAATTCACTATGGCGTTTCTGTCTTAAGACGTTAAATGTTAGCTGGGGTCGTACTCAGATGTGTCAAAACTATCATGATTCCGCTGTGAAAAAGAAATATAGTTCTTCGTCCTGTATAGTTCCGTCCCTCTCTCCATTTTTTAAGGTTTAATTATATATTATCGTACTTATTTCAATTGTCGTAAAGGACATTTTGCCGAAAATGAGTTATATATATTTGGAATCAGCGTCGCGAATTCTATCTTAAAAATAACCCCTAGGCTTTTTATCTAGCTCGACCTTTTTTACTATTTGGTATGTATCGTAAACATAATTTTCATTAAGGAGAGTAGTCATGTTTTAATTATTTACGAGGTAGTAAATCTCATTTTTGCGTTGAACTTTTTATACGACATTATAAACAATATCGATACCGGAATATTTAATGGTCGTAAAGGACACGACACGACTTTTCAGTAGAGCTAAAAAATTAAGGAAATATATTTTTGCTTAATATCTTTTTCAAGCTAAGTACTAGCTATATTCATGATGTCAAAAGAAACGCCAATTATTGTTTCGTTTTCTATCCCTATAAATTAACAAAATAAACTAAACTTAAGTATTGACGAAAATGAGAGTCCTTTTCTGTCTTTTTTCTCCTATGGATAGAACACGAAAATATAGTTGGGGTTTCTTTTGAAATCATGAATATAGTGCATTGTTAGAAACAATTTTGTTTTTGCTTTTTGGCTCTACTGAAAATTCGTATTTTGTCCTTTACGTCAGTTGAAATTTCCGTTATCGATAGTATTTTATACTGTGCCTTGTTTGTGTGTATCTTTTTTCTTGGTTTTAGACGCAATAAAATAAATACCCGTCCAATACCTGATTAAAACGTATTTATAAAGAAGTTAGTCTCACCAAATTCCTTTGAACTGCCAGTATGTTGAAATATCTTCAGCATTCGTAGTCCTAGAAATATTTTGAAAAAAAACTGGGTTAGTTATAAGTTCAAATAAATGTCTAACTAAATTTTGAATGAAGCAATGGCTTTATTTATGTTACTTTCAGGATACTGTATAAAGGCTTTAAACAAAGCGATGAATAGACAACGAATGATTGCTGAAAAGTCAAAATGTTAGGGAGGTTAATATTACATTATCATATATCTAGGATCATATATAGGATCCAATCTCTTATCCTAAATATATTATAATCTCTAGAATCATAAATGTGTATTACATTATCATAGGTGTTTAATCCCACGTTTTGTCAAATTTGGTTGCAATGGAGGACAAGTCAGTTGTCTGTACTAATATTGCTTCGGCAGTGTATACAGCAGTGTTCCCAACAATAATATTAGGATTCCATATCCACTAAGCATATTTTAAACGAACGCCAAAATTTCAATGTACTTACTTTATTTCGTCAATAAAATCGACAAAATAATTAATTGCCTTAGAATTTAGAATATGGCAGTAGAAAAACTGAGAAGGCAAAATCACATAATTTTATGGATATTATGAAAATAAATTTGATAATTCATTATAGCAAGATTAAATATGGCAAGACCAGGGGCTTACTTATACCATGACGTGTTTAAATAATCATAGTGCAACAGTGAAAAAGTGAAATAGCTATTTGTCTTGTATTGCCCCGTCCTACTCCTGTTTTTATGATCCTAACTAACAATAAATGTCAAAATTCTTTTATCAGAGACTGTATGATATCATCATCTGCCTAGCCTTTTTCCCAATTATTGTTGGGGTCGGCTTCCAGTCTTACCGGATTCAGCTGAGTACCAGTGTTTTACATGGAGCGACTGCCTATCTGACCTCCACAACCCAGTAACTGGGTAACACGATACCCCTTGGCAAGACTGGTGTCTGATCTCAGGCTTCTGACTACCCGTAACGACTGTCAAAGATCTTCAAATGACAGCCGGGACCAACGCCTTAACGTGCTTTCCGAGGCTTGGAGGAAACACGGTATGTTGAAATGGTCACCCATCCACAGACCGACCGCGTCAAGCGTTGCTTAACCTTGAAGATCGACCCGTGCCGCTGTTATTATTTAACCACGAGCTCCTCCAGAGACTGTATGATATATATGTCTAAATTACTTTATCATATAAATATGACTCATAGATCTATAATCCTATTAAATTATTACAGATTAAGAACGCGATTAGCATGCAAACGTTTCCACGGGAATTTCCCCTCTGTTTTTAATTTGTTCATCATCAGCCTTTTAACGTCCCTACTGCTGGGACTCAGGCCTCCTCTCTGTGAGAGGGAATGGGCTGTAATCGACCACGCAGGCCCAGTGCGGGTTGGTGGATGTCACATGTCTTCGAATTTATGGTCCTAGGATATGCAGTTTCCCTCACGATGTTTTCTTTCACCTATTTTAGAGTGGTGGTGATGAAATAGTTTACATAAAGTAATGCGCCTGCCTTTGTTGGAACCCACTGCTTATGTCACGTAAATCGGGGCTGTTACCACTGGACCACTACTGCTCCTATAACTTGTTAGAGCAGCTTTATTGCTACTCCGCACATATGCGATGTGATTAAAATAATCACATTTCTTTTTTAAATGCACCAGCCATGTTATGTCTCCTCCAGCCTTGGTTTATTTTTAATATTAATGATTGGCTGGCGTTTGACCACTATATAAGCCATTAAGTTTGTCTATGTACTTAAATTGCATGAAGTTTTATTAGATAAATTTATAAACTTAGACCGTACTTTTAGTTAAGGTAATTGCTATAAAAAATATTTACTTGTTTTCACTTTTGCCATCGTCAATTCCTCGTCCCCTTCTGTAAAAGAAAAGATTATTTAAAATATGTAAGTATAACTTTTTAAATAAGTATATATAAAGCGATGCGCTTATATACATTCGGGAATTGATTTAATTCCCAAATGTATGTAAGCGCATCTCTTAAGAACTGTTGCACCGAATTGGCTACTTCTTTTTTGTTGTGTTTGTAATTGTCAGGATAATACAAGCCTTATCCTGACAATTACATACTCAACAAAAAATAATGTAACTATATTTCATAAAAGATAGCTTGATCTCTGCGACATATGTCAAACTGACGTATACATTATTGTAAGCCTGTCAAGCGCTATTGTTACTGTATTGATACTGACAGCTGTCGCAGAGATCAACCTATCTTTTAAAAAGTTGCTTATTTTTCCCCAGTACACCCGAAGTACATGCAAAGCCGGGCAGCTAGTTCTTGAATATTTTTTTAAAATTCATGTCTTCATACCTCGTGCGGGGTTATATGCTTTCGCGAAACTTCTCAAACTATCGCTAAAATTTCCACGGACCAATCTTTGCGAGTCAAACGCCCTTTTACTGTTGACACCTGTAACGATAATACAAAATCAAACATAAATGTTTCGTCGTAAAAAACTTAATATGGACAAACTCGGCAATGGCTCTTTTAGTCTAAGCTGCACATGGGCCACAGTATAGTAAAGCAGAAGAAAAACTTAGTACATAATTTCGGAACACTTTTTGTTTTGTGTGCCGCAACTTAACTAATTATGCGTAGTCACCAATTGCTATTTATTTCAAGCTTCTAGAACCAGTGGCTTAGACTGCTATGTCTATCAGCGAATTCATTTAAGGACTTTTAAGAAAACTTACCATCGTCTGACGAATACCAGTTATAGTCATCATAAAATGCCTCTGCAACTGTGGCCTAGAATATAATGAAAGGATATTATATGAACTGTTTTTAACCGACGGAATTAGAGGGGTGTTATAAGTTTGACGTACACACCTCAATTTGTGTATTTCTCTGTGACATCATAGCTCCTAAACGGATGAACCGATTTTGATTTAGTTTTTTTTGTTTAAAAGATGACTTGTCGAGAGTGTTCTTAACTATGTTCTATGAAAGTCGGTTCAGCAGTTCAAAAGTTATGAGCTTTTTACTCTTTGAATCGGGGTATTATTGGCAGATATATTATCGTGTTATAATTACGTGTTTCGATCGACAATCGACAATTTAGGTATTAAAAAGCATAGGTTAATAAACCTCGGGTTTTTTTTATTTTATTTTAATTTATATTAACGGCAAATAAAGGGGTGTTTAGGATCAGCGATATTGATTAAAAGTCAAACTAATGAAACTAATGAAACTAACTTCATATTTTTTTCGACAAACGTTGTCGCTTTTAGAATGTCGTTTGAACCATATTGAATTAAATACCGAAGTTTTGATGTATTCATATAAACAAGTAAAAAATGCCAAAACCCCCGCTATTTTTATTTTATGTCCTGATTTGCGAAAATACCACGATTCAAACAGTAAAACGCTAATAACTTTTGAAGGGCTGAACCGATTTTCATCAAACATAGAAAAAACAAAAAATCGGTCAAAATCGGTTCATCCGTTTAGGAGCTATGATGCCACAGACACATACACAAACACACAGATACACACATCTCAAACTAATAATACCCCTCTTTTTCCTTCGGGGGTTAAAAATAACGTATTTCTTATTTTAAATAAACGGGTTTCGAAAAAAGCATTTTGAATTTGACTTTTTCTCTTGAAAATTTTATTTTTTAATAACTTGGACCCCCATATGAGACACTGCATTTTGATTCTAGAACATACTGGATTGGCGCATTTATTATAGCACTTGTTGGATTACCAAGCGGCGCTCGGATTAGGGAGAGAGTACTAATTAGAAAGTAGATTGATATCGCAGTCTATCAGGACAGTGGCTTGACCAATCCCATCTCACCCAAACATATCTCTTAATTAACTAGGATTAGTATTTATTAATAATTAATTAATTTACTTACCCAAACTATAAGCCACAGTATTGCCAACATCGTCGCCAAATATGAACGGAACCGATTAAACCATGAAGATTTTGATTGGAACTAATTAAAAAATTAAAAAGTTAATTGATACATCATCTTGCACGGTACGTATCAGAATATTGAAGAACACTTCGTCTTATCGCTGTGCTATTTTTGTAAAAGGTTAGTAGTTGAGCTTCAATATTATGTACTTCTTATGACAGTTAGGGAGCTTCCTGATGGAGCGGTGCAATTTAAATTACGATAGGCGATATTATCATACAGACATTTTAACCGACTTCAAAAAAGAGGAGGTTCTCAATTCTACTGTATGATTTTTTTTAACCGACTTCCCAAAAGTGAGGAGGTTACTTAATTCAACCGTATTTTTTTTTTTATGTGTTTTCGCAGATAAATTCGTCGTTTATGAACCAATTTTCATGATTCTTTTTTTGTTGGAAAGGAGATATCCTCAGGAAGTGATTTTTTTGAACAAAAAAAAATAAACTGACACCAAAACAAAACACTACAAAACGAAAAATAACTTTCTTTGCCGAGGTCGGTGTCTTTGGTACCAATTTTTTTCCGTTTTTGACACCGACTTCGGTAAGAAAGTTATTTTCCGATTTGTTTTCGAAGTTGGTTTGTATTTTTAAGTTAAAATGTTTTTTGTTTGTCTCTTTTTTGTTTTGTAGGTCTTTATTGTTTTATTTCGGAGTTCCAGTGCCTACCTTCCAGCTTCATCATCAGATCAGTTTGATGGTACCATTTGCATCAGTACTAGTCATGGGTCATTGACGGTTTTTTGGTTAATTTAATTTAACTGTTAATCATCAATGGTTAACAGGTTAAAAAAGCTGTTAAATTATTAACAGGTTTTGACTGTTCAACCGGTAGCGTCAATTTACGTCAACGTTTTCAATCATTGTCAATTTTGTTTCAAATAATTGATTGATTTTATAAGAATTAAAAAAGTATATTCCTTCGTACTCTATTTAGGCTTAGTATCCAGGCGTACTTAAAATATCATTTAATTTTATATACATTCAATTCATTCAATATTTACATTAATTTTATGTACATTGCTTCTTTGTTGTTACATTACACTAGATAAAAAAATCTTAACATTAATAACACAATTAACCTTTCTTGTCTCACTCACACGTACGAGATACGAGTGAGGTCCACCACGTTCGATGCAACGACGCACGAGGGGTATTTGACCCAAAAATGCGGTTAAAAGTCAATGTAAACAAAGTAAACAATTCCCGGAAACGGTTGATACATATTGGTACCACAATACATAGAGAACAACAATCTATCGTCACTTTATTTTATTAGGCTTGCATTAAGTTGTAGAAAGTCGTTAACTTAGAGCCTTGCAGCGAATTCGTAAATAAAAATATGTGAACGATTTTGAAGTCCTGCATTTAGAAGTAAGTGGTGAAGTTAAGAGTGGTTTAAAGAAACATTTTTATAGTGTATACTCTCAGATGAACTAAAAAAAGGTAGATAGCGCACGGCCTATAGTTTAGGTGAAGCCAACAAAACTAAGCCGCTTAAGTAAACACACGCGCTCACGCACACACAAGCAATAAAACGAAGCTGATTTTTGTTAGTATCTCACGGACCGTTGTGCAATAACTTTGCCTAAAAATGTCGTCCTGTGTTGTCAAGTGGTGCAAAAACAACACTATAGTAAACAAAATGTCTTTAGGAGTATCGTTTCACACATAATTACACACAAAACTATTTGTTTTTTGATTTTCCAACATAGTTTTGAGGTTATTCGGAACAGATAATGTTATTTTCCCGAAATTGACATATTGGGAGAGAGTGCCAGTAATTCTTATTTCTAATTGCCCAAAATATGGGTAATTAAATTGTAGGCAAAGCCAAAGAAAAATAATTAAGTAGAGTTGATCTAATTAATGTTTATTTTCTATTTAAATCAAATGATTTTATGTATGTTACATAAACCAAAGTCAAGGTAAATATTTAGTTCTTCGCTAATTTATTTTTCTTTAAATTCATGAGTACCTTCTATTTTGCTATCAAATATTATGGTTTTAGGTTATGCTATAAGACTGAGCCGAAATGAACCACAATGGCAGCCATCATCGTCTAGTGTGGTTAAAAAATATTGATTTCGATTATGTTAAAAATACACAAAAAGTACAACCTATTTATGACATGCAGTCGGAGGCATCTTTCTTAAATTCATCAAAAACGATCTTGAAGTAGATGCCTCCGACTGCACGACAGAAATAGGTCACCTTGTTTCAATCTTTTTTAAAGTTAACTAAGTTTGTTAGTATTCTGTCATAAGTTAATGCTCTATTTTGTACTTACTCAAATACTTATACTTTCCATTTCATCTGAAAAAGAATATTTTTAATTCCATGGAATGGTGTTTTTGTAATAAACATGTTTCACATAACCTTTGTTGTATTCTTAAGTAAAAAAACTTGTTCTGAACTGCTCGGTGTTCTTACACACGAGCGACACATGTCAACGACAGGGGCGACTGCACGCGTTTATTAAAAACAAACCAACAAACATACAGATTTCCTTTCACATTTGCATATAAAGTACTTACTTATAATTATGAAAATAATATTTAATCCCATTTAAATAATTTGAGGGACTTTTTTTTTTAAAGTGGCAACACTCCAGTGACTCACACATAGTTAAAAAAGTGGTTACATTTTTCTGTTCTAAGTGCGCTATCTACCTTTTTTTAGTTCATCTGAGTGTATACTATTGAACCAGGTATGTACTATCTGTATTACCTAATTATTTAAAAGTAATACGAGAGTAATTAGTAGATATTGCAGTTATTACGAACCGCAAAACAAACTCATGATATTTTGTGTCATAAATATATACATTAGAGTTTTTGTTGTATTGCAGGGCGTTTCCCGGTAAATGTTTTATTTTCGTAAGTTGATGTAACTATCCTACTTTAAGAAAAAGAAATCTTTTGTCCATCTTTTTGTACAAAACAAAATTAATTATACATTTCATATGCTAGTATCAATTTTTTTCGGTTGTAGTTGGGTTCTGGAGTCTGAATTAAGAAATGAGTATGATTTGGATATGACGAAACTACTAGCACAAAAGGGAATTTTCAAAAAAGTGGGCTTTTCTGGCGAATGCGATAATTAACATACCATCATTTCCCGTTGAATAAATTCAAGAGTTTCACCGCAAAATTTCCTATATTAAATCAGAAATGAAGACCAGGTGGCTTACTGCCAACAAGACTGAACACGTTATCATAAAGAAAAATCGTGATTTACCTAACCAATGTTCAGAAAAACCGGGTCGTCTATCAAAGACGTTCGCTGACTTGAGTGACCGCAGCAAAAGGCGCAAAGTCTTCAGAAATTCTAAGGAATGATTTAGATCGATAGATAGATTGATCTAGATAGAAAGATTTGCTGCAATATTGGATTCCAGTGGGCATAAAATTTATATTAAAAAAAAAACAACATTTTGCCACGATATAGCATTACTTTACTATACGAATACGAATATACGAATAATTATACTCCTGGCATCTCATGATACCCACGGTACACAAGGTACTAATTCAAGGTCCCTTTGTTGTCTAAAATTCAGAACCTCTTCCCTATTACCTATCGGAACCTTGTAGGAAAAAGTAGGTGAGGCGAGAAATAAACACTTTCGGCAATTTCGCCAAAACTTTTGACGAATATTTTCTCGAGAGCAATGCAACCAAGACGTTCTAAACAGGTTGCTCCTACCGTCAGATCCCTTAATGAGTAACATAAGGCCGAAACTACCGAAAAGGTCAAAGCCATTTAGCGCAGTAGCCGTATGTATATATAGTATGGAAATGTTATTGCCGAGTGAAGTTGAGGCATCAAATGAAGAAGTTGAAATTACTGAAGAAATGGATGAAACAAATAATTCTGTTGATGGAAACGAGTAGGACTCCTCCGCTGAGTTATTATAGCCTATAATTAAACAATTATATCAAGTTTTTTAATGTTTTATTAAACTTTTTCCTGAAGAAGTAACTTAAATAAGTTTCACTCTTTGCGATTTTCCGAACCCCATTAAATAAAAATTCGATTTTATTATACATATGACTGTTTTGAGCTTATATGTCATTTAAGACCGCAAAATAATTTTGTCCGTATTTTTGAGTCAAATACCCCTATGTGCGACGCGACGAAGTTTCGCAAACTAGTTGATTCTCAGAAAATAATAAAACTACAGTGAAATAATCCATTGAGCCGTTGACGTTAATTAACAGTTTCAATTTTGCAAACAGTTTTTTTTGGAACTGTTTAAAATAATGAGTATTGAAATAATGCGTTTTGTGCGTTGACGTAAATTAACAGATAATAATTTCAACCTGTTATTTCATTAATGATTAACAGTTAACTCGTTGACGAATGAAAAGTCATTAAATAAACAGTTTATTGATTGAACGACCACCTATAATCAGGACCATTTATTTATAACTATTTGTTTCATTATAGTCGGTTAATTATTCGAGATATCATATACCCGTGACATACTTAGCATTAAGGAGTTCCAGTGGCCATCTGTGGTCTTCTTCATCAGTTCCACTTCAACAAATGATACTTTCTGACTGCAAATGTTAGCATTGTTGATGAAAATACTAAAATCGCTCTATGTATGCCTATAATATTTAAGGAGTTCCCTTGATTTCTCCAGGATCCCATCATTAGATCTTAACCTGATGACCATGGGACCACCTGGGAAGTATACACTTTTAAACAAAAGAAGAATTTTCCAAATCGGTCCAGGCGTCTTTGAGTAATCGGGTAACATACATAAAAAAAAGATACCGACGAATTGAGAACCTCCTCCTTTTTTTTAAGTCGGTTATAAATATCCTCATGCCGTCTTGTTTTCGGTCACAGTCACAGCATATTTTCTTATGGGTTATTTCTACTTAATACTAATTAATCAAAGATACCCTAGATTTTATTTTATATTATTCATATTTTCAGCTTTCGTAGCGCAAAATTACCAAAACTTAAGTTGAAAATAAAAAAATATAGAATTTTAAACTAGACTGAAATAGTAACAAGAAAAATACTTCTACCAGCGGCTTCGCCCGCGTGATAGTAGAAAAAATATGTAGCCTATGTGCTATTTCAGACACATGTTATCAATGTTTGTGGCAAATTTCATCCAGATCCGTTCAGCCGTTCTGGCGTGAAAAAGTAACACACATCCATCCTTCCTCATAAAATTTCGTGTAGTAGGTTAATGTTGTAATAATAAATTAATAAATGCTATTAATAATTAAAACCCCTATTAATAATTAACAACACAGTCAATAATATCTCGGTAATTCGATTTTTCTTGCAATGTACCGTTGCAAGTTTGATTACTCGGAAATAAGTTACGCAATATTTATATATAGGTAATTCAGTCATCATCATGCTATTATCAGAAAATGTAGCGCAAAAACAATATGCTCTTAATCATCTGCGGTTTTTTTTTTAGCTTGGAGTAACGCTCATGCCTACTGCGCTACTACGGGGAGATAGCGCAGTAATGTGCGGCTTGAACCCACTAAAACTCAACGGTGTCCTCCAGTGCCGCTTATGGCAGGAACCTGGGCACGCGTTAGCACTCACCGCGAATCCGCCGCGGCTGTCCGTCACCAGACCCAGGGGATACTCCCCATCACCGGCGCACCAGAACACACTGTACGCCGTGACCACCCCAGGGACCATAACAGCACATGGGTTCCAGACGACCCCGTGTATGGCACACTTAGTCCCCTTGTGACGGGTCAGGACAGTGGCCCCGCCACCTACCACTTTTCGGCCGCAGGGGATAGGGACAGCGGCCACCGCTATACCAACACTCCTCCTCCCCTGCGGCCCTACCGCGTCCGCCATAAAGACGGTGGCGACCCCGTGCAGGCCGCGGAGGGTACGGCGATCGGCGCACCGTAAAACCGGCACTCCTCTCCCGCCGTGGCCTGCAACCCTCAGCCGCGATGCTTACCATACCACATCGTGGCCCGCCTTAGTTGCGCCCATACGGCACCGCAACCTACTTATTGGCCGCTACGTCGTCGCCTTATCGCCAAAAGCCCTGACGAGCACTTCCTCCTCGGGTTCCTCTTCGCTTCACCGTGGTTGTCCAAGCCACGGCTACTGAGCCCCCCCGTCTCGACAATGCGGGAACCCAACGGGGAGGATGTTGGGCTGCCAGTCTAACCAGATATAGGTTCATGCCAGAATTATACTTGTTGTGACTGCCTACATTGGTGACCCAGTGGTAAAGGCCGTGACTTAAGTTCTAGATCATGGGTTCGAACCAAGGAAGGTGCTTTACTTTGTGTAAATTATTTCATCACCATTGTTCTAAAAACGGTAAAGGAAAACATAGTGAGGAAACCGGCATGTCCTAGAACCAAAAATTCGAAGACATGTGATATCCACCAACCACTGGGCCTACGTTGATTATGGCCCTTTCCCTCTCACAGAGAGGAGGCTTGTGTCCTAGCAGTGGGGACATTAAAAGGCTGCTGATGATGATGATGACTGCCTAGATAGGTCAGTAGGTCAGTAGGGTTGTAGAGGCCAGATGAGCCCCACATCCCAGTTACGGGGAGTAACACCATACATTGGCATCGAATACCAATCCCTTGACAATACAACGGCCGCTAGGCACACGGAAATAAGGTTTTAATTGTACTTTAACTGCTAAGAGACAATAATAGTAGCTATGGTGGATAATAAGATTTATTTGATATTCTGCATGGATAGACCATCAATTTTTTTCTTCAGGCTGGTCACTAATGCTAGATTAAAATATTCGGTTTGTTATAGTTCCCGCCAAACATCTTGGCCACCCTGAAGTTGGCTACAATGGCTACGTAGTAGTAAATCTCATACAAAAACAGCACCGTTAGTCCAGTAGGGATACAATTATTTTCCACATAACCTTTGATAATTCAAAAGTTTGTTATTTTCGCTGGGTGGATACCTTATGTGAATTCAACGCTATGTACAAAAATGCTAACAGTTTAGAGTGATGCAATAGGCATAAAGTAGGTATTTCCTAATTTTTCGTGTTATAACAATAGTATATAATTTAAATTTAAATAAATTAATGTTTCTTTATTAGTACTATCTAAACTTTATATTAGTGAAAATGCTAACAGATACGTACTGTGGAACAATGGAAAACTGAAAATGGTTCGTAACTCTTTCAATAAAAGATTTAAGTTTTCAAATCATTTCCTATATGCGTAGAGGGATTAGTTATACCTTACAACAAAAGTTCTAACAACTAAGTATAATGCTGCACAGGTTATTGTATTTTTACATTGTGATTTGCGAAATATTGAATTTAAGTTTATAAATTTGCGCCTACATATTCGAAATAATAAACTCTGCCACCATACAAAAGTTTAAACACTTATGTGCTATGCTAGTTTAATAAATCAAATACTGCGGGGCTCGGTGACACTCCACTCTGAATGTATTGAATGAGGCGCGAAACCATTTCATTACTGTCACATCAGTATTTAAACCTCGTTTATAAAATCTAATTTTATGGCAATTTGTTATTTTTAATGTTGAGGTCGAATACGATTTCTAACTTCTTTTATCCTATAAAAAGAATAAGAAAGAAATATTCACAGAACACGGAATAGTCGTACCTGCCGTGCTGATAGTATATCGAGATGACAGAATAATAAAATTCTTCGTATCGTGAATCTTTGACAGTCGTTACGGGTCGTCAGAAACCCGAAAGTCTGCGGCCACCCTAACAAAAAGGGTACCGTATTATCCAGTAGGATTACCGTTTAATCTGGGTTGGTAGGTTATGCAGTCACTTCATATAAAACACTGGTATTCAGATGCGTCTGGTTCGACTGAAAACAGTGGAAGTCAACCCCAACATATTAGGGAAAAGTCCAAGCAAATGCCTTTTCCAAACAGATGTGACTGTAGAAATATCAAACATCTTATAACCGGTGCAACTGTCACAACTAAATTGACTACATCGCTGGTCCTAAGACCTAATACAATAAAGGCAGTGTTACCCATTAAGCCTTAGTAGATGACACTGTAAGCATGATATGATGTATACTTATACAAATCGATGTATTTATGTTTGTAAAATATTACCTACTCTTTTTTTTCAGAATCAATATAGTAGCAACCCTAGTGAGTCCGGCAAGTTTAGGTGTCAGTTTTGTGATACGCTTACCAAGATTTAGAACATTTTTTTTATTTTAAAAGTAAATAAATTTTACATGATCGTGTCTATTGCGCCCTATCTATTAGTTTTTAAACTCTATTATAACGAAAAATCGGCACCACGTGACCTTACCACACGATTGCTGTACATCAAAACCTAGTAAATGCCATAAAATATTATATTCCAGGAAAGCGCAAAAATATTATTTGAATTAGCCTATGGAATATCATCTTGTGTTAGGTAACTAAACGAAAAAAATAAAATAAGCGAGTACTAAACAAGGCTTACGGGTGAACTGTACGTAATAACACAAATGATATTAATGGTGTCCTAAATCTATTAAATATTTTACATATCTCTAAACAAGATAATTCAATACCTATTAAGTACCGGACATTTGCTAATTTAAGGTGTTTTTACAATTTGAAGGGACTTTCCTATTGTAAATAATGATAAAATGTATTAATTAAAGCACCAAATCTCAATTCAAATTATAAATTTCCTGGTTAAAATTACACAGTCCATCGCAGCATATTAAAACTCATTAAAATAATATAAATAAGATTATCAGGGTATAAAACCATTATTAAAATATGTCACCTACTGCGTTCTTATATGGGGCAGTCGTATAGTACCAGACATAATTTTAATATTTATTCGATTCGCACGGGGAAGGCTTGTATAACACATGCCAGATTACCTATTTTAGTGATCTTTATTAACGTAGCAATAAGGTTGCATTCATAGGCAAAATAACAGTGAACGATCTGTCAGATACTAGACGCCAGTTTGAAATAAGAATTTGCGCGGTAATGTTTTTCTAAAAATCATCAGAAGAGTCCGTTTATGATATGGGCCTCTGTGGTCTGTATGGTTCGAAAAATTTATACTGATCGTACATACCTACACCGCGCCCCGCAATACCCAAATTGTATTTGATTTATTAAACTAGCATAGCACATAAGTGTTTAAACTTTTGTATGGTGGCAGAGTTTATTATTTCGAATATGTAGGCGCAAATTTATAAACTTAAATTCAATATTTCGCAAATCACAATGTAAAAATACAATAACCTGTGCAGCATTATACTTAGTTGTTAGAACTTTTGTTGTAAGGTATAACTAATCCCTCTACGCATATAGGAAATGATTTGAAAACTTAAATCTTTTATTGAAAGAGTTACGAACCATTTTCAGTTTTCCATTGTTCCACAGTACGTATCTGTTAGCATTTTCACTAATATAAAGTTTAGATAGTACTAATAAAGAAACATTAATTTATTTAAATTTTAATTTTATATTATTGTTATAACACGAAATAATAGGAAATACCTACTTTATGCCTATTGCATGACTCTAAACTGTTAGCATTTTTGTACATAGCGTTGAATTCACATAAGGTATCCACCCAGCGAAAATAAAAAACTTTTGAATTATCAAAGGGCATATTCTTCTGGCTACTGGACTACGTTTCGTGCCTCGCGCATCCGGAAAGCCAACTTCAGGGCGGCCCAGAAGTTTGGCGAAAACTATACATGAAATTCACGTAGGTAACTTTACACGGAAAAATAACAAGCAGAATTTATACGGCTACCCTCACAATCTCACATCACTAGCAGTTGAAAAACCATTTTGTACAAAAACTCAGCTCTGTAGTTCAGAATCAGGTTTGGCAATTATAAATTCTGACGGCACGGCGCGGTGGTGCGCGGCGCACAAATAAAAGTTTGTAAAATAAACGTATACTCGGTTTCAAAATAATTTGAAATAAAATGTAAACTAACAAGCTAGCTAACATGCTTCTGAAAGGAAAATAGAAATTTAATTTACAAATTGAGTAATTTGTTCTGATTTTTAAATCACCAAACACGCATTTGTTTATCATTTGAAAGTTAAGGAATTTCTTTCATAATCTCATTTTTGTTAACCTATTTTGTCCCATTCCTGGGTAATTACTTATTCACAAGCTTGCGCTTCCTCCTTCCAGTACTGGTGAAATCTGTCTATTGCATGTCGCCAATTTTTCAATTTCATATTCAGATTTTTCATATTCTCACTGTTTGTTTTCTGCTTGTCAATTTTGCCCCATTCCTAGGCAATACCATCCATCTTTTACGAGCCTGCAGTTCCTCCTTCTAGTACTGGTAAAATCTGTCTAGTTACTCTCGGTAATCTTTCATATTCATATTATGTGCTATGTTAGAACACATTGTGTTGAGTAGAAGAATGCGCATGTATTTGTATATCTGCTTTTATATGGTGATCTATAGATAAAACTTACCAAATTGTCCATGGTTTTATAACTGTCTCTTTCTCCCTTGAGATCTTTGCTTGACAGCTTGGCTGTCAACTTCATAGAGTTAGTAAATTTTTGTCGGGAAAGACGGAAAATTATCAAAGATAAACAATGTGTGGCAATACGATAAATTATTGTATTAAATTAATACACGCTGCAATTTAGAATACGTGTCAGTGTTTTTTAGTGGTGTTTTAGCATTCTTTGATGATTACGGACAAAATAGTCCCGATAAGTGTTGGAGGTGACTAAAATTCGAATACATATTATTAACATTCGAATAGGAGATCTGACTCTGGACTGACGAGTTCAGACGACATCTTCATCCCCAGAGGATGAGGGCATTGTATCATTTCCGCACAAAAAAGACGAAAATGCTTCACGTAAATACGTAACATAAGTCTGTACAAGTATGAAGGTTGACACTTTGTTCGGATTGTTCGGAACGGAGTGCGTAAAAACTTATTCATCTACATATTCTGTATGATGATGATTATTGATGATTATCTTATTTGATTGACTAGTAATATTACTTAATGCTTGTCGCATTTTTAGAAAAATACCTATGACACTATTTATAAACTTTTTTTGAGTACCTATTTAGGGAACAGGCTACGCAGGAGCTCACCGATGAGTTGGTCCGACCAAATTAAATCTGCGATAGGAGGTCCAGTAAATGAATGCGCTAAACTTTCATCTAACAGAGCCAAATGGAGAGAGATCGTGAGGCGAGTGACAAGAACACCAGCGATCGGACTAAATTCATCGTGACCACGAACGCTCTCAAGAGCGAAACGAATAAGAAGAGATTTAGGTACTTACAAAGTTAATAATAACCAAGCAAATAAAAATTATTAAAAAAATATTTGGTTCTCCTTTTTGGAAGGACAGTGTTATTAAGAAAACTTTGTATAATCTTGTATTTGTATAAAATTTAATAAAGAGTTGTGATATTTTGGCAATATCAAAGATTGTTTTGACTGCCGCTGACTAACTGAGCATTTATAATTTGGGTTGTCATACTATATTTGTAACAATAGCAACTATCCAAGTTAAGTATACAAAACAACTCGGCTGATACTTTTTTTTTATTTTAGATAGGCTCGCGCTTGACCACTATCTCACCTGATGGTAAGCGAAAAAAAAAATATATATAATAATTACTGATGAGTCGGTTTATAGGGTTATTGGACGACTCGCCCGAATTTAACTCGCCCGAATCGGGCGAATTGTCCGCTATTAAAAATATTCATTTTTCTGTGTCGATTCGCCCGAAGTTGTTTTATCGGTGGGCGAATCGACCACTCCAATATTATTTAGTGGACGATTCGCCCGAATTTTATTTTACAGATCAAACAATATAAAAGTACAGTCGTGATCGCCCGTCTCGGTAATAATATGAAGAATTAATACATGACAAAACACTAAGAGGGAGACAGCAATATTCGCTACAAAAATAAATAAAGAGAAGGCTCTATACGCTATCAAGTCATTTAGGTACCGGTAAAGACTAACTGAAGTACCAGGAGATTATAATCATGAGGAAGCTAGGCTGGAATCATGAGCGGTAAAAAGAGTACCGGGTGATTTTCGATTCTGAAGCCCTAGTACTCCGTTAGTCTCTACCGCTGATGATTCTAGCCCTGCAAATACTTCTTCATGATTCTGGCCTCCTGGTAGTTTGAATTGCTTTCCTAGTTTCTAGTACAATATCTATAAACTTCGATTATTTCTTCATATTATTAACGAGACGGGAGAGCACGACTGTACTTTTATATTGTTTGTTCTCTAAAATAAAATTCGGGCGAATCGTCCACTAAATAATATTGGAGTGGTCGATTCGCCCACCGATAAAATAACTTCGGGCGAATCGACACAGAAAAAAGAATATTTTTAATAGTGGACAATTCGCCCGATTCGGGCGAGTTAAATTCGGGCGAGTCGTCCAATAACCCGGTTTATAACAACACAAATGATTTTAATGCTCACATAAATATGTACTTCGAGTTTAAAAACCTCAAATACTACAATGGTATATATATTGTGAGCAATAAATGGACCGGTTGCACAGGGTATGTTTGAAGATATTGGAAATCAAAGACAAGAAAATTCGATCATGCATGGAGTATTTTTCTCATCTCTGGGACGGATCTGCCAAATACCAGCTTGATGCACTAGAGTCGATCGAAAAGTCAAGTCAAGTCAAGGCTCTAGAGTCTTGAACATCGTCGCCGAGTTGCCAGCTTGTCGGTTTTTCATCGGTTACATTTCGGGGAGTGTGCGATGGAACTGCACGATCTACTTCCGCCTATCCCGTTTCATCATCGGACTACAAGGCTTACAGCGATGCGTCATTGATTTATAGTGGAGTGGAGTTTATAGTGGATAGTTTTAGCATAGCACATAATATTTTAACTGTTGTGGATAAAACACATGGTGTTGCAGCAATTCTCTTGCTGATGAGTTTTATGAAGATGACACCTAAGCTACCTGTCAATAAGCGAAGCTCTCAAGAGAGCACACTCGCTGGAGAGAAAGAAACAGGTATAAAACCATGGACAATTTGGTAAGTTTTTACCCATAGATCACCATTATAAAGGCAGATACACATGCGCATTCTTTTACTCAACAGCACGTGATTTATCCATGCATAATACCTATTTTGTTGTAATGCAAAACAGTAGTAACAACAACAGTAACAGCACAACAGCGTAACAGTAGTAGTAGTCTCAAATTTCGACAATAAGAAATAAACTTGTTTAGTCCCACTCCTAGGCAATTCCTTCCATCTTTTACGAGCCTGCGATTACTCCTTCTAGTACTGCTAAAATCTGTCTAGTTACTTATCTTCCATGTTAATATTTTTCAAAATCTAAATTTACGACAAAAAAAACTGCTTCTTTTGTCCCATTCCTAGGCAATTCCTTTCATCATAAGACCCCAGAATCTGTCTATTTCCTCCCGCCGTAAATAAATAATCGTTGCCGTCGATAGAAAAAGCAGTAGGATACAAAGTTAAAACTTTTGAAATACAGATGAATGTGTGTGAATATAAGTGAGTTCACAATTTTACCTAGGTAAACGTTTGTTTACAATTTCAACAAATAAAAAAATTGATTTTAGTAACATTCCCTCTGCACTTCTGTTTAATAAGCTGATAAAATATGCAATCCATAACACAGAGAGAATTTTAAAAACTGCGAAGGTAGCTACAAAAAATGCTTTATTTTACGTTTCAGCAAAAACGTACTGTTATTGCGAATTCTGTCTTCTTGCAAACGGCAGGTATGATTCGCGAAATTGTCAACTGAAAGCTAGTTTTTGATGTCGACAAGTTTTTAAATAAAATATACTTCCTTTACACAAACATAAATCTAAGTACCTAGATAACGCAAGTACCTCCGTCTATATGAAAACCAAGAGTGCCACTTTTTCACACACTATTTAGGAGGCCTGACAAGTGACATTCTATTAACGAAATCGTGGCTATTGGAAAAATTACAAAAATGTATGAAAATGTCAAACGCTTTCGAAATGTCACGTGATCAATCCTTTACATTTTGGCATTTCGACCATCAACATCGCTGACATCGAATGACACTTGTCTAGCGCCTAAAGGCGGTTACACAGTATAGGCCGATCCGTGTCCGTGAAATTTCGGCACCGAAGTAGCCGTAGTACTTCTTGTAGCACTCATTTGAACTCTATCCGTCATAATCTGTCATAATTCAGAAAATTTTGACTTGGAACTCAAATTACGGACACGGATCACGGACACGGACGTGCAGTGCGTAACCGCCCTTAGATAACATTTACGTACTGATGATAGAAAGTAGTTTGATTGTTTTGGCTTTTTTGTTTAGATTTTACAGCTCAATGCGGCTAGATATTTTTCTAAATTTTGGTAGCAAACAGCTCAAAAGAAAAAACGGCAAAGATAAGTACATTCAACACGGCCAAAATAACTGTGCACATCGACTGTCATAGACCCCATTCCCACGGCACCCTGCGTTCGCGTCGTGCGCCAATAGTGGAGTCGAACGTCAAAGTGACATTGACAGTTCCAAGTGCACCGTTATTTTAACCGTGTAGCATTCGTGTGATCTAGTAAGACTTATGTCTGTGTTCCGTTGCCTGCTTTTTGAGTAGAGGTGCGACGGGATGGACTTGCATTATGAAAAATGTGGAGTGTATTTTCCTCAGCACCTTGCTTTTTTACGTCCTGAATAAAGTATTAGTAAGATTTTCCATTTTCAAATTTGTGATGCCACTTGTGCAGCGGATTGAACGAAAGCTCCGAGAGGGCTTTTCTGAGAATTACTTGTGAAATCATAAATTGCTAAGCAAGCACAAAATCGTGTCCTTAAAATGTAACATATTTTTATACTCCAATTCAAAACTTAAAACATTTTAGCTCCGTTTTTTATAAAGGTCAATTTGTTTTTTATTAATGACGAACAAGTTTAAATATATTTGCTGACTCCCCCTTTGAAGCCTAACGAAGATACCGTCAGCAAACATAATCTAATATAAGTACAAAATAAAGCGCCGTAACGAACAAACACTCTCGTAGATAATATTGTTGCCATTAAAAAGAGAGACGTACGATAGAGTATTTAAAGTAAACATTTCTTTAAATATTCTCTCAGTCTCTCTTTACCTTAAATATTTTCTTGTTTTTTTTTTAACTTTTGTATCACAAGCTCCCACAGACATTCGCAACGCGACAACGCGGCAATGGAGCGACTATAATTTTTCATTGAAACTGTTCTTTCGAAAAAGAAAAAAAATTATAAAAAAACCGGCCAAGTGCGAGTCGGACTCGCTCATGAAGGGTTCCGTACCATTATCGCAAAACACTGCAAAAAAATCACGTTTGTTGTATGGGAGACCCCAGTAGTATATTATTGGGTTCTCTGGATCAACGGAAATCAATAAGTCCAGTTATATAGAACTAATACCATTCACCTACAATCTATTCAAATAGATGAAAACAGTGGTTCTTGAAAAAGAGTAACACCGTATTAAAAATCTTCAGATTTTGAAAAGTAGATATACCTTCGCAGAGAAGCGCAGGTAAACTTTTCAAAATCTGAAGATTTTTAATTCGATGTTACTCTTTTTTCAATAACCACTGTTTTCATCTATTTGAATAGATTGTGGGTGAATGGTATTAGTTCTATATAACTGGACTTATTGATTTCCATTGATCCAGAGAACCCAATAATATACAGTTGAAAACTTAATTACTTCTTATCTCTATAAAGCGGAAAAATAAAACAACAATTGCTAATCATTAATTTTGTCTTTTATTAATAACACTATATCTCTAATCATCGTAATTGGGAAGATATTGATTGTTTGCTTTAGCATGTCTCAGGGAACATTGAGCTAAACCTCCACGAATACCTTTTTCTAATAACTGATAGATCTCTACATCATTAATTAATTCTAATTGCACACTCGTACATAGTAACATTGCATCCCAGCTGAGTCCGGGCGAGGTGACATAATAAGCCGGATCTAACTTATAGTATTGAAGGCATGTATTTCGAAACTTTTCAAATATATCACAAAGAATCAAAACATCACTTTTCAAATACAAGTCTGTGTATTCTCCAAGCGATTGAATGTCAAAAACATCCCATACTCTTAGCGCTCTGAGGTATTCTTCGTCTGATAAATGCTCTTGTTTTAAATTATTAAAAAAGTATTCTTTTTTTGGCAGTGTCGTATCACTGTACTTAGACCATGTATCTACGTAGTCATATGGATAAATGCCCTTATTTTGCATAAGCTCAAACTGTTCATGATTTTGGAACTCGTGAGATAAGTTAATAAAATCTTTCTCACACAAAGTTTTACATAAATTATCTAAGCTCGAGCTAAGAAATTGAAAAGAGTCTATAAATTTTATTTGAATTGATTTTGATAAGTCTTTTGATGGCAAATATTTAGTAATGGATAGGTACTTTTCCTTAGTTTGCGGTATAATTTTCAAATCACCCTCATACTTCGCTAATTCTTTTATAAACAGATGACTATCATAGCCAGATAAGTTATGAAATATCACAGGTACAAAAGGGCAAACTCTATATAAAAGATTACATTTATTATGCGCTGCTCCCCTATATTCAGAAGTCACGTGGTCATGATCCATTACTTTATCATCAAAAAGTAAATTATTACAGATATGGCAAGTAGTTTCTCTTTGATATTTGTCCTGCTGGTGTTTAGACAATTTCATTATCGGCTTTTTACATTGCAACATATCGTGTATTTGTGACACATCTCTTATTAAATACTCAATGAATACTTTAGCACAATCCGGACCTCTATAAGTTACATATTTATTTAAGCCTGAATCATGGGAACAGCATATATAATAGCCGAAACAAGAAGGCTCGTGTTTTTGAATAAGTTTAGTGTTTTCAGTTGTTTGGTTTTGTGTGCAATGAGTCAAAATGCTTTCAAAATCTGCATATATCACAAAGTTGATTTTCTGCTGTCTCTCGTAGTGTTCAAATTTCAATACACTGTTTTTTGGAGGCAACACCGTTAATATTTCTGAACAAGAATGCGCAGTATACTTAGACACACTTGAAAAAAATTGTAAACAATTTTCGCATAAATACATTTTACCTTTATGTTCAGAAATTTGCCTGCGTACTAGTTTAAGAAGATCTTTAATCAGACAATAATGAAACTTACCATTTTTTTCAATGTAAAGCAGGTTCACATGATTTGTCTTTCTTGAATCTGATTTATATAGAGGTCCAGTTACATAAAATTTGTTATCTAATCCGTAGATGTTTACACTCAAGTCTGGATTATTTTTTTCTAGGACTTTTACATCGCTTATTGTAGGGGGAAAAGTCATATCCTGAACGTTCAGTACATTACTGTAGTGTGGATAAGAGTTTACTCTGCACGCGTTACGGTCGCGTGGGTGTAAAGCTGCTACTATAGACCATAACAAGCAGTGGTTATCGTTATTCTGTATATTAATACAGCTTTTAGTGTTTTTCACTATGGGTGGTAAATCAATGTAGGAGCCACCTCTCATAGGACAGTATTTATTAAGATTTATTTCTAAATGACTTATTGAGAGAAAAGACCAGCCTGACTCACAAAATTGGAACTCGCTCATTTTTTGATTCATTGTATTCACTGCCTCCATATACTTTTCTTTTATATCAGTATCTTTTAGAATAATTGTATTTTTAGTGTTAAAAGACTTTAGACTTTGTGAGTCTGAATGTGGTAATATAAAGTTTGCAAATAGCTCAAAATTTACTTTTAAGCAAGTACTTTTTTCTAGTGCCATAGTAATTAGTTTTATGATATATTTCATACTATCATGCAAGAAAGTTTCAGGGGTCTCAAAGCACTCTTCATATGGATTTATTCGATAAGTAAGGATCCTGTTTTTAAATGCAGTTGCAATGATTTCAACATTCTCAAACTCAGTTTTCAATAAACAATTTGATTTATGTACATTACTTCTTACATGGTATTTATAATCAGGTTTTCGTAAAAATACTTTGCATTCATGGCATATCATAGTATCATGACTTTGAAAATGAGATCCGTTATCGTCGGAAGCGGTAGCTGTAATAAAAAAAAAACAAGACATCATTAGGATAAAATAATGTTATATATTTGTCAACTTAACCTATGGATACAGTTTGATTATATGCTTATGATCTACGCTTTTATATGATATAGGCTTATATATGATAAGCAAATACTAACTAAATTCATATTTTAAAATATCATCATGATTATAAAAATATTGTTTGTTTTCAATAATAGTTTGAAATAAATGTCGGTGGGATATCCTTAAATTCCTTCCTACTTGCAGTTATAAATTTAGCTAAATATCCCCAAGCTTCTGTATTATCGTCTGTTTTATTTTTTAAACTGATCACTGCCTGACGCCATCTATTCATTGCAGAAACGTTTTCAATATCCGACACTTTATAGACTTTTAAATCAATGTAGTGCGATCCCTCTTTAGAAGCATGACCCTGTCGAGAGATACCATTAGCTAATCTTCTCGTGATAGAAGATACTAAAGTTGATACTTTTTTAGAAGAGGAAGAAGAGGCACAGGCCGCTTCCTGTGCTTCATCTTCACTGTCCGTACCGAAAAGTTCCCTAGCCGTAGGTCTTGTAACTGGACGAATCTTCGGCTTTTTCAATGATGACCGTGCGTGTTCAGTGCTCACTGCTGGCTCAGCTCGACGTGTTGACGATTGTTTTTCACGTTTAGTTCGCTTTCTCGCCATATCTTCCCCCTCGTCATCCAAGATCGGCATGCTGCTAGATGAACGAGACTCTTCTCTACTCCGTTTCGTTTTCTTTTGAGAACGAATTTCTTCAACCTCTTCTTCAGAGGATGTGGGAAAAAGTTCATCAGCTTTTGACCTGAAATATAAAAGAAAAATTTATATCATATACATTTTTCTTCGTTTTACTTATCTACCTCTCTCTCTGCTAATAGCTCTGTTGTATTAGAAAAATAAAATTCCATAGTTTTTACTAAACTTGCAGACGTTGATAATATTAGATGTACCATAATAAAACAACATTTTCGTGCCAATTAGAAAAGTTAAGGTTAAAAGGTATTTTTATATTATAATGATACTTACATTTTGTTTAATTTGATTGAAGATTTTGAAGGCTTAAACTTCTGCACTAAAAGTAATTTGATGCAGTGGAGTTGTAGATCTGAAAACAAAAATAGAATAAACTGATTATTTTAAATTATCGTAATCATATTTAATTATTTTAAGTTTTCATATCAGATAAGCTAAGTTACACCTTCGAATACATTGTCGCTAATAACATCAGGTTACCTGGTGCCTAGCTGACACATTAATTCAGGAATGTTTTCAGAATAACTATGCATATTTGTATTGAGCTCATGCTGAATAATTCAGAAAAATTGTTCATCCGAAATCTAAAAGTGATTTTAACGCTTATACTCATAAATACGGGTTAAATTAATAACCTTTCGCCTTTTTGTGAAGTCGTTTTATGTTGTTCTTACAAATTGAATAAACAGATTTAATTAATCGAATATTAAATTCATCAGATAATATTTGTAAGAACATTAATAACACATTTATTATTCATAGAAACTGATGAAAAAGGTAAACTATTCTGAAAAGTTATTACATTTGAAAAGCTTGATACTCACTTTGTATTGTTAAGAAGTACAGTTTCCTGAAACCTGCATACGGGACACGCTGCGCACCACACACTTATAAACACTTTTATCACTTGTAGCACATCAGAAAGAAAATTTTGTAGTGGCTCATTGTTTCACGGTCATTTAAATAAATATGAAAAATATCAATGTGTGCATCCACATTTTACACTAGTGTTATGGAGAAAACAGTTTGTCAGCAAATTAAATACACTAGCTATATCCAACGGCTTCACTTCTTTTAATTTACTCCTCAGGTAACCAATCAGTCTTAATAAAGATACTTTACGTATGAATTAGTCTAAAATAAACAGACAAACTTCCTTATTTTTATTATATATTTATAAGGATACAATATAGTAACATAACATATTCGGTAACCAAAATACGACTTTACTGCTGCGTATTAAGAGATTAAATATTAAGCGTCAACATTGACGCTTAGGATGTTATTATATTTCTCACAGTAAACATAGACAGATCATCTGTCTCCAGGCGCCAGTTTTATTGTACTCATTTCCATTTAAGGCAACGTGACATGTGTTCAAATTAACCAATATACGTGATCGATTTTAAACCCTAATAACATACTAAAAATACATATAAAGAATCATTAAATTAAATTTTCACCATCATTATTTTTCCGATTTTTATCGACACCGGAGCAGCTTTGCACATCTAACATGTCGGTAAGTTATTGAAAAACATTTTAATTTATATTTTTATTTTTTAATTTGTTTTTGTTCATCGAATAATGGATTATGTATATAAACAATGTTTTCAAGATGAATACTTAACGGGTATACGTCAACAGTTTCATCATAACTTCATTGTTTTGAATTTAATAAATAATTTAAATACATAAATTAAATATAAAATATGCGTTGAATTGAGAACTTTCCTCCTTCATTGAAGTCGGTTGATTAACTCGATATTTGTTTCAGGAATCTGGTGACGATCTATTCAACTTCTTGCCGAACAATCAAGACAAATCAAAAAAGAGAGCTTATCAAGACAAAGAGACTTACATCTGTATAAAAAAACCATCAAGGGGAGCAAAAATGATACGAATTGAGTTATATGATGTGGAAAATCTACCTGCAGAATTGATAAATTGCAAGTGTCATTCCGAATTATGTGTGCAATATATTGTCAAAAATATGTTTATGGACGATGTTTATAAATCGTATAGAGATATAGTGTTATTAATAAAAGACAAAATTAATGATTAGCAATTGTTGTTTTATTTTTCCGCTTTATAGAGATAAGAAGTAATTAAGTTTTCAACTGTATATTATTGGGTTCTCTGGATCAATGGAAATCAATAAGTCCAGTTATATAGAACTAATACCATTCACCCACAATCTATTCAAATAGATGAAAACAGTGGTTATTGAAAAAAGAGTAACATCGAATTAAAAATCTTCAGATTTTGAAAAGTTTACCCGGGCTTCTCTGCGAAGGTATATCTACTTTTCAAAATCTGAAGATTTTTAATACGGTGTTACTCTTTTTCAAGAACCACTGTTTTCATCTATTTGAATAGATTGTAGGTGAATGGTATTAGTTCTATATAACTGGACTTATTGATTTCCGTTGATCCAGAGAACCCAATAATATACTACTGACCCCTTAATTTATTTTATTTTTATTTATTAATTATTATTTTTTGAAGTGAATATACAACTAAACATTATGTGAATATTTCAAGCGTCTACCTGTTGCCGTTATTAATATCGAGCAAAAAACGGCCAAACAATCACGTTTGTTGTATGGGATATACCTGTTGCCGTTATTAATTGTTGTTGTTAGCAAAAAACGGCAAAAATATCACGTTTGTTGTATGGGAGGCCCCCTTAAATATTAATTATATACTGTTTTTAGTATTTGTTGTTATAGCGGCAACAGAAATACATCATCTGTGAAAATTTCAACTGTCTAGCTATCACGGTTCATGAGATACAGCCTGGTGACAGACGGACAGACAGACAGACAGACGGATCGCGAAGTCTTAGTAATAGGGTCCCGTTTATACCCTTTGGGTACGGAACCCTAAAAAACGGGCGTCCCTATTTTTTTTGTCACCTTGTCGCCTTACGCATGTCTGCGGCAGCCTTAATACTGTAAACGTACCAATTTTTATTGTAATCCTGTTAACATTTTCTACTTTCTTAATGTTTTTATGTTCGCAATTCGTAAGGACTTCTAGACGTCACTTTAGCAAGCTATCTCTAGGAAACTGATACACCTATAATTTGGTAACAGATACACCGGCAATTTGACTCGTTTCTCTTCAATGGTACCTTATTATCTTGCATCCGCTATGGTGCGTATCGCTATCGCACGAAGTCACATGTGTGACCTGTGTTTATATCTGTCCTAAAACTCTAGATAAAGTCAACATTCGCTTTTAGTTTTGAATTAGTGTCTAAATTGATGGACTGCACATGAACTGCAAAACATTTGAAGATTGTATTTTTAGTGCATATATTATTATGTATACATATTCACGAGCTGGCTGGCCAAAACTATAAATATCTTCCGACTGCACAGCATGATTTTCTTCTTGTTTACATCTTTGCAGTCGGGTTTTTTAATTGTATTAACTTTTTTTTCGAATTACTTTTAAACATATAAAATAAAAATAAAAAAGCCTTTTATTTCCAGTTTAAAATAAAACATAAACAACTGGCTTGACTGGTACTTAACAACGCCTACTACTTATATTTATTAATAATTACATTAACTACAACTATATTTAAACAGAAAAGAGTCTTAAATTTAATAATTACGTTGAAAATAAAATACAATTGTTTAGTAGGTATGTAGGTACAAGTTATGGTTTATTTTTTCCCCTGGAACGCCTCTCAGGTGAAGGCCTCCTCCAAAGCTTTCCATTTCTCTCGGTGTTGGGCTATTTTTTGCCATTGTGGGCCGGCAATTTTTTTAATGTCATCTTCCCATCTAGTGAATGGTCTTCCCCTACCTAAAAACCATTAAACATATAAGTAGCATGACTGTTTGTCTAGAGTCTAGACCCTAAGTGCAAGCAAAAATAGTACAGTAGTCACAGCAGATCTTTGTGTCTCTGAAGTTGGCTGCAAGACACTGCGCAGTAGCCATTTTTGTGTCAATGTTGAAGGTGAAGATAGCATTGTATAACTGCCTCTTTCACTCGCTTACACTAGAACTACGTTTCTTGCGCAATGGTTGTCAGAGCTTAACTTCAGAGACACAAAGATCCGCTGTGACTATTGTACCTTAGGTGCCCGAACTTATCTTTCTTTGAGTGCATCTACCCAAAAAACTACCCTTTCTCTCACACATAATATCCCATATTTCAATGCATACTGTTTGCAATATCCACCTGACTAGAATACCTTGCTCGTTCCCGAGCAAAAAATGTGACACAAATAAAAGTAGAGGTAGCTTATTATTTCACAAATGTGGGGTATTTACCTTGGCAGTTATGTGGGGCCTGCTTATTGACTTCATTACTGTAAGGATCTAGATACACTGGCTGTTTGGAAAAATAAATGTTTGTCTTGGTTGACAAAAATATCGTATCTTTTTTGAAGGTTTAGTGATAGAATAGCAAAACTAAACAAAGTGCTTTCTATCCAATGAGATTTTACGAATAGAGACGTCATACTCATTATAAAGAAATAAAAACATGGCAATATTTTACTATAGCTACCTAAATGGAACTTAGAACTTTTTTTCTATCAATGAGTAGGTTAAAAGATAATATATAAATAGGACCCCAGATATATAAATAGGACCCCATTGCCAGAAAGAGATATATATATACGTACTGTTCAAACGTATATTCGTGCGCGGCGGGACGCAGGATGGACTGGGTTCACTTAAGCTAGTCAGCTTGTGTTTGTTATGCCGCGCAGACCTCGGTAACACGTATCTATCTCAGTTAATATATAACACCATTGCTTCTATCAACGATAGTTATTGTCACAAATTCAAAATGTTTGAGCAAAAGAAATGAATTGACTTGAGCTATCGAAACCATAAAAATGCCCACGGGACACTCAGGGTGTCTGGTTTACACGTGTAACACGTTCAGGACTTCAGGGTCATTTGCAATATTTGAGCAAAGATTCCATGCGAAAAAGTCTTATTTATTGTTATTGCTCATAGGCCGGTGTTCTAGATGCTCATGCTCATGCTCAACTCAACTTAAACTGAAAATGGACAGTTGTGATTGGTTGGCTTGTTTTTTTTGACATTAAAGCCTAAGTCCAATATCCTACACGCCCCATACGTTACCGAGCTCTTTTAACACAAAATCATTGGAATTTAGTAGTGTTATCATGTACTTGGGACGTACTCGTATTTGCCTTTCATTTCCAATCAATACCTACTACACATTTTATGTAGAAAGAATTTAGTAACGTCTGGGGGGTCTGGGACGTCTGGGCTCTTGCTCTATTGAGTATACATAATTATGTCAAGCTGAAGAATCATATGTCAAACTCGAGAGTTGTGATTGGTTTGGTTGGCAGTTGATTGGTAGGTGTGTCCAATTTTGAGTTTGAGTCGAGTATGAGCATCTGAAATACGATAAATTAACAGCATAATTTTTTTGGTTTTCCGATTCGTTTCAAATGTCCCATGATGCTTGTAATTTCAGAAGTGCGATTCATTTATAACGCGTGGGGCAAAGATAACACAGTTATTTTTGTTGGTTAAAGTTTTTGATACCTTCTCAGAATTATGGCAAAATAATATCGGCGATGAAGTGTGGACACGGCAGAGAGCGTCAAATTGTGCTCGTTAAATAAAATTTGAATGATGTGAGAGGTCCGTGGCTTACGCCCCTAGTGGTCGACGCACCCGTGGCTGACGCCCCCGATTCGATTAATTTATTTCTAAGCAGTTTTTGATCAAATGTACTGTCAGGCACAAAAATGTTGTACAAAAATAATAAATGTATATTGATTGTAAGTATATGTATAATATTAAATCATAATTATATTTATAACAAAGAAATGCTATTATATTGGTTGTATCTTTTGAAAAATGTAAGTCTTAGTTATTTTTCAATATTTATTTATTTATCTTAATAAGAAATCTAGTAAAAAAATTGTATATAAATCACAGTTTTCATCACCTATAATCAAGATAATCATTTAACTTAATTATAATAATCAGTCTTAAATGTAATAAAATAAGATAGTGATTTTAAATAGTCAATATTAAATTTACTGCAGAGCAACTAACTTTTTACATAATGAAATGCTCTTTTAATCTTTGTAACAATAATAATTAAACGTAATCTATAAACATGAAACATAAAACTATCTAACAATGAAACTATAAACAAATGAGAATAATTTTAACTAATTATAACAGTTAGTTTCAATAGCAATAACAAAACAAAATAATCAGGCTTAAATCAAATAATAAACATTTTTTTTACATGTCAAATGTTTTAAAATTTTCTAAGCAAAAAAATAATCAAGTGTAAAAACATAAACAAATATCAAAGTTATAATTTCATAAATTAAAACTTCGAAAAAGTATACTAGCAAAATCATCTCTTTTCACTACGCAAGTTAAATAATTACTTTTTGGACTGATTGCCACATATGGGCGGATTTGTTCTAAAAACATGATTATGGTAATTTTTTTGTTTTCATACTGTTCAGTCAAATGAGCAATCATTTTATCATCATTTCTTATGTTGTTCTTTCGTTTGCTCACAGGAATGTATATTAACAACATTCACTAACATTTTATATGAAGTCTTTTTGATTTTTTGGATGTTTGTACATAATATATAATGCTTTTAACGTAGAAAAAGGTGTGTAAGGATAAGGTTAAGTGACGATCTATTCTCTCTGCTATTAGATAGATAAATTTTGTTTAGCAAGGAAAAATACTTTATTATGGTGAAACACTTTTCTCATTTACTGTACTAAGTGAAAAAGCACAAAAAAATATTTATATTAAATTAATTGAATCGGGGGCGTTGGCCACGGGTGCGTCGACCACTTGGGGCATAAGCCACGGACCCGTGAGATTTGAGTGCGTTATCACCCTAATCAGCTTTATTATAAACCAGACCGGAGCGACGTCGACAGAAATTGGCAAAAGAACGTTAGTGTTATCACACTAGGTACAGAAAATAGTAACTAATGCTGGAACAACATAACCTTAATTATTTTTTTTAAAATGTGAAAGTTTTCGAGAATGGATCTCTTTCACGAAAAAACTGCTGAACCAATTTTGATGAAGCTCTTAAATTATATAGCCAACACATCAGAATAATACATATGTTATAATTCATAAAGATTAAAGTACTCAATCAACGTAGGCAGAGCCACGGGTGGCATCAAGTGAAACAATAAATTCGTCGCCTTTTTGTATTACAAACAGTCATCCACTAGATTACGATCCGTAGAATATAGAAATTTAGCATAATATACTGATCCACTGACATCATACAGCAATTCCGATCCAATCAAAGTACCCATAAAACTCATTATTCGTCAGAAAACTTTACTCAACCGTGGAGGCTATCCAAAATAACTGCAGCATTTTAATTGCCTTCCGAAGCCCCTGTACGAAGTTTTCAGCACAAAATGCAGAGGCCTTTATAAAAAGAGTGAATAAGTGAAATTCAGCGGCGCACCTCGCGCTGCTCTGAAACATTTACACCAAACAGCTTGTTTTACATTTTCAGAATACTGAACGCCGCCAATGTTGGCTTTGTGTGGATGTTCGGCTTTTAAATTAAATATTGATTTGCTTATTTTTTAAGTGCCTGGAAAAGCACGTTAACAGGTTCACTGACGATTAGTAAAACAATGGAATGAATCATATATGATACATTAGACAGGGAAACTGTTAAGCTAATGGTCTTGCGGCTGATCTCTCTCCGGTAGTATGATTATCGTCCTATTGGACTTTGAGAGTGAAAGAAGAGAGGGAGTACCGGCGTTTGCGAACCTGCCCGTTATAATATTTCCTGCGTCAATAACTAGTCTCCGCTGAGATTGGTCACCATGATCGAAATCGATCAGGATGACTAGTATATACTAATTCTGCGTTTTGCTATATTAACATACAGACATTAATTCATATACGTGAGGACGATACACCCAGAATAACACTACATACTCTACATAGGTTATATATAGATAACCTATGTAGAGTAGCCAGTGAAACGGTTAGAGCTCCTACCTTCTTCCAACGTCCTTAGGGATAAGGCGTGAAATAAGAAGAAGGCGGCAACCATTTAACAAATATATTTAATAAAAAGCCAAGTCAAGCCGGAGGGGCGACAGTGGTGGTGTTCGGGCCGTTCTACAATTAGTTGCTGAATCCCATTTATCCATCAGTGGTCCAGTACTGTCCTGAGTCAAGCCGTAGGTGGAAGCAGGCGCTCGGCGAGTAGTCTGGAGTAAGGCGCAGGTTGGTCGCTGGTGAGTCCAGCTGGATGCGCCGCGGGGTATTTTTCTAAACCGGACCTTGAAGTATGTACGTATATGTAACTACGTATAGGTTTGTAGTATTAAAAGCATTAACAGGTAAATTTATTTTTTTATATATACGAACATGGTTCTCACATACTTACAAATATTGCAAACATAGCAATAAAAAACAAATCAAAATCATGTTTATTTTTCTTCCACAAATAACACTTATCAACTAAAAACGGCAAAATATTGTTAATGATATGCCACATTGTTATTTGCGGTAGACTGGTGCCTGGACTAATGTAATTTTGTAGTGCTTTATATGGAAAAATACTTCCTGAAATAAATGATAATTTATTTATTTATTTATAGCATAGGTAAAATAACTAATTCAGCAACAACGCAGCAGTGTGTGAGTCAATTTCTAAAAACAAAAAAGGAGTACAATAACTAAAACTAAAAAATTACTAATTTGATTTTGTCTACTCCAAAGATTGCCAGCATATTTCAAGCAGTTTGAATAAATTGCTAATTGGCATTATATTCAAAACAGAGTATCTCTAAATTTTAAAACCCCATCCACACTATTCCCATCGTAGGACAAGTACGTTGTATGGCTGCATGGCCAACAAATATTTGATATCGGCCATAGCTCGACATTCCAGCATCTACACTTCTTATTCCATACTTTAGTTATAGTGGCTTATTCAGCGTGTGAGCACTTTGTATCCATTTGTTTTGTGCACATTGTATTTATGTCTCTTTGTTTAAATAAAAGAATTGGGTGCAATTCTTTCTGGGAAAAAGCATTTTCAGTTTGAATGCGGAAATATTGCTTAAGTTTAATCGGAAGGAGATCTCCAGCATATATATATATCTTATGGCGTTTGTGTAGAAACAAAAAGAAGAAAATACATTAGAATTTATATTACTTGTTTTAGATGTGTATTTATATTACTTGTCTTAAAGAATCGAAAACGATTTTTAGGAATACCATGTTTCACAACCAAATTCGTTGAGGTTCATTTTTTAACCGAGTTTCCAAAAAGGAGGGGGTTCTCAATTCGGATGTTACCATTTTTTTTTGAATTTTCGGTAATAACTCGAATATAAAGATGGATTTGCGAAATTCTTTTTTTGTTTGAAAGGGTATACTCTCAAAGTGGTCCCATTTTCACCAAATTAGAATCTGATGATGGGATCCCATGAAAATCAAGGGAACTCCTCAAATATTATAGGCAGACATTGAATCCATATTTATATTGCAAAAGAGAGCTATCAGAGCCATATATAATTTAAGTCACAGAGAATCTCTTAGGGAGCTATTTAAAAATATTAATATTATGACAGTTTCTTGCCAATTCATTTATGAAAATATCATGTATGTAAGGAAAAATATACATCTCTTTAGTAAGGTCAGTGATAGACACAATTGTAATACGAGAAATAAAGATAAGTTAGATCAACCATCTTATAGACTGGCAAAAGTACACTCATCTTTCATGGGGTACTGTGTTAAATTTTATAACAAAATACCTTGTGATATATTAAAACTAAATGAAAGTAAATTTAAAACTTTAGTTAAAAGCACACTTTGTAAACAAGCATATTACAAATTAGATGATTATATTCAAGATAAGAATGCTTGGCAACATGTTGGTCCCGCTCCGTAGGGCAATCTTTGGTGTGGACAAAATCAAAGGACATGGACAAAAAGTGCATTCTATGTACAAATACATAATAAATAATATTGTACAAAAAAAATGAAAAACTAATTATCACACAGTTTTTTACCTATCTGAACTTGACGTTTTTATTACAAAAGTAAAAAGTAGTGCAAGACGAATTATAGTACCATGTGTCACCTTCCGCCATAATAGACCATAGAGAAAGATAAAAAATACATTATTGGACGTTCCTCACCACGCACGTAAGTTATTAGAAGTGAATTATACGACAAGTTCTCTTATAAGTAACATTTTATTCACATGAAACTGTCTCTATTGGTATTGATTGCATTTAAGAACATTATTTTTTCATATTTTGATGCGTTAGTTAAATAGTTTTTTTTTATTTCACCCAAAATAAAATACTTAAAACGGAACGCGACGTGTTTGACAGACGATTTGTTTGTCAGACTTGACATTGACATTTTCGTCTATTTCTTCTAAAATAAAACAGAACTTCAAAAGCAACGTTCACTTCTTAAAGTAACATTTTGTTTTTGCGATATTTTCTTTGACTCCTACTTCAACGGAAAGATATCTTCTACCACTCGAATATCTTGTTAACATCATTGGACTTTGATTTACATTGCGTTTCGGATTTGTTTAGTGAATCAATATGAGGTGCATCAACTTTGGAATAGCCGTGCAAAGGTTGCAAAGGCATATCATATCCTCGCTTTCTGAACACTATCAAGCAAGACTTTGCGTTGGATAACCGTCGCTCAAACCCAGGTATGCAGTTAAAGTAGAATAACTTAACCTAATCTGATTTACTTTTATTTATGATACGCGATTATATTATGTGCATCTTATTTTCAGCTGCCTCTGGATACATTTATATGTCATCCATGATTATTATTATTAAATACCGAAGCTGGTGAACATGAGAGACTACTAGGACATAACCAGGTTTGCGTTGATTGTGGGAAATCAGTGAGAAAAATAAGACACCATAATGTTAGTATGAAGTGTCCATTGCTGGCTGTTCTAATAACACAAATGACTAATTATGTGGTAAGCATTTTGTTTTTTATTATTATAAATAGGTACCTAGTAGTATTCTTATTGAGACTAACTATCATGCATGATTGTAACTGTTTTGTGCATTTTCTATCTTTAATATATACTTAAAGCCTAAAAGAGACATTTTGTAACATCTTGGAACTTACTGCTCATGATAAAATAATATAATACTTGAAAACATACAGGTGTAAACAAAAGATACCCTTGTTGCTAAAAAATATATAAACATAAGCTTTTATCTATGTTTATAAGCACTGCAGTAAGCACTGTTGTTTGTTTTCAGCCCACAAGAAACAACTATGTATGCTATTTGTGTTGGATGCGAGCAAATAGACATGCAGCGCATGACTCATCACGAGACAGGCAGGGATTGGTGTTGGACAACAATGCAGCAGCCACTAATGTTCATGTGGATAACCCACCTGTGCCACCACCGGCAACATTACCACCTGTTCAAAGGCCACATCTGCCAGCACCGGCACCATTACTGCCTGTTCAAAGCCCACCTGACCCACCACCAGCATCATTGCCGCCTGTTCAAAGGCCACCTCGAAGGGAACGTAACACTATATCACTACCTAATTATAAGCGAGCTTCGATCTCATCTAGTCATTGTATATTGCAACAATGCAGAAACCGAATCATACATTTGGTCCTGAAATTCCTTAAAAGACTTCTATTACAAGACCTACCACAACTTATTATACAATTAATTATACACATCCAGGTGTGTGAAATAAAAATATTGTTTTATCCAATAAATAATGATTTTTACTCATTTGTTTTATTCTTTCCTTTGATAATTGGTAACTTAAAAAATATACATATTGCACCTTTGGAAATATACATAAAAGAAATAAAATAGTTAAGCTATTCTTTGTTATTAATGCCACATTTTTTGAGGCCCTACCAGACTCAGTTCAATAACATGCGATTAGCATGTTAATGAACTGAGTCTGGTAGGGCCTATACAGCTTAGGAGTCCATTACTTTGTTTAAATTACTAGTAATGAGATTGCCCTGTGCGATAAGACCGCCCAAAAGACAATCATAAAAGCAAGTGTACAATACACTTGCTTTTATGATTTTTTGTGCTATAAATAATTTTTTGTAGTGTACAATAAAGAATGAAATAAATAATGCTAAAACCATATCAGATAATTGTATTCTCAATACTGTTTGCTAATTTAAAGCGCCTGGCGATTTTTTAATAGCAAGATCATTATCTGTACACTTATTGCAACGATCTAAATAATAATAGGTTTAATGAAACTGTTTTCGTTTAGTCTGTCGTTGTGTCAAGTTCTTGGGGTTTTTTATTTATAGCAATTGAATAAGCTCATATTCACGAATATAAACAGCAAGAACCATTGTTGTAAATTAAATTCGATATCAGTGCAGACGCCCATACAAAATCTGTCCATGTCCTTTGCTAATTTGTATTCCTATTCATAGTTTTTGTATTCTTAGGTTATTTTTTATATTTTTCCAGAATTTGACTCACACAAGGTTCCGTTGTTGTTGAATTAGGTATTTTACCTAAGTTTGCAATATTTGTAAGTATGTGAGAACCATGTTCCTATTTATAAAACTAATAAATTTACCTGTTAGTGCTTTTATTACTTTATTTTTTATTACCTGTACGTTGTATAGTGGGTAGTGCTATTTTTGGGTGCATCGTCCTCACATATATGAATTTATTAATGTATGTACATAAGTAAACATTGTAAAACATATTTTTTTTAAAAAGAGTAAGTATGGAGTTTCTTGTGCGTTCTTCTCCATAACAAGCTACTTGCCGAATGCACGGTAGAGTCAATTTTTATTACTTGTACATTTTTTATTTACATTTAATTTTTGACTATGATGAAGCAAATACATATAAATAAATGGTTCTTATGAAAATGGTACCATCGAACTGATCTGATGATGAAGGCGGAAGTTCTAGTGCGTACCGCTCTCCGTAAACCGCACCGCGTACCGCACTCCGTAATAAAATAATGTATCCTAGTCATAGTTGGCTTTATTGGAATTGCAATGAGATGTACTCTGGATATAAATGATTTTCATGGTAATATGAGCTATCAACACTAAAATAGTAAAATTAAAAACTTTGAACAAAAAAAATAAACTTTTAATATATATATAAATTTTAAAGCAAACCAAAAAAATATTTTGTTTTCCGAAGTCGGTGTCTTGGGTACCTATGACATCGACTTCAGAAAATTAAAGTTATGTTTTGCTTTGTGGTGTTTTGCTTTAGAAGTCGGTTTATTTTTTTTGTCGAAATGTATTTTTTTTTCATTCACATTTAAAATATAATAGGTTAATATTTGAATTATTATTATTAACTTCTAGCGGGCAAACCGCGACTACGTCCGCGTAGCATTAGTACTTCGAATAGCCAATTTTTTATATCGCGCAATAATATTGTAGTTGTATACCAAAATTTCGTCTGTTTTTTTATTTTTTTTAACAAAAGTTAAATGAGTGGGTATTATACAAATCTTCTGCCAAACTGCAGGACAGTTTGTCGGCAGTGTTCTCGTGAATACAGCTCTTAGTTAAAACAAAATAATTACATCATAAATTTAAGGAAACACACAGTTTTATTATGATAATGGTATATCTAAGGGTCAGTACATCGCCTTGTATTTGTTTTTATGTATATCGGTTAAGGGTGAAATATAACATACAGACAGACGGATAGACAGACAGAGTTACTTTCGCATTTATAATACTAGTATACAAAACCAACCGATAATTTTTTTTCAGGAATTTTGCCATATCTGCCCGATATACGAATTAATTTTGTGTATTACACAAACACTTATACGTCTCGTTACTTTAGTCCAAGCAAGCACTTTTGGATTACTGGATGTTTATTAGAGTAGAATAAATGAATAGATAAGTGGAATATCTACCTATATAATATCTATATATCTTTTGTAGACAAGAAAGAAGCTGAAGGTACAAAATTAATAAAGAGCAAGTGGATTTTTACGGTAAAATCAGATGGAAGATATAAGGCAAGATTAGTTGCGACGGGTTTTCAACAAAAGTACAAGATAGATTATGATGAAACATACAGTCCAGTTGTGAACAAAAATTCATTAACAATATTACTTTAGATAGTCGCCACTAAAAATTAATAAAAAACCGGCCAAGTGCGTGTCGGGCCACGCGCAGTAATAGGGTTCCGAAGTTGCATAATAATGAGGACTAAAAAGAGGGTTTTGTTGTTGTTACATGAACATTAGAACGGTTTCACCGGCTCACAAAGTCTAAAAACGGGCTCACATAGGATGATGTTTTTTTTAGTCTATATTCTCGCGTTTGACCACTATCTCGCCTGATGGTAAGCGATGATGTGGTCTACGGTGAAGCACGCTTGCTTAGATGATATTCACTCTTGACTTAAACTAAATATGGACTTACTGGTAACTGAAGAAGGAGTTATAAAATCCAACTTCGCAACTGAAGTTAGAAAAATATTATCTATTTATTCGCCGTGGGTGCGAATTGCGAAAGGAGCCGATACGAGCGCGCGATAGAGCCACGGGGAATGGTATAGTTCGTTCCTGGATCCTTGCGTGCACGCTCCTTGTTTATTTCTCTTTCGGAATTAGAAACAAATCGTATGTATTCATTCACCTCTAATGTCCTCTAATGCCGCAGATTAGAGGTGAATCCTCTAATCTGCGGTATTCAATATTTATTTCTAGAAAGTTTTACGCTACTCCATTAGTAATGAAGTCGGGTCGAATATTGACTTTATAGAAGGATATCGACAAAAGAAAATAAGTAATTTGCTTGGAAATCGAATCTAATTTGACTTTACTTTTACGTTTTAGTTACAAAACGTCGAAAATACTTCTGCACTGACACAAAATAGTCTCCACCGCGCGCATGCGCCGTATGGACTACGGACTTGTACTGCCAACGACTCCGGCCACTCCAATGCGTTATTCGAGCATAAACATTATTAATTTAGAAATCATTATTATTAAGGATGTTATGATTTTATTTTTGTATATTTTTACATGGTTCATAAGCATATCGCCGGCCCCGGGCAATAAAGCGGTAATCGCCGGTTACGCCCTTTTTAATGTTATTTGATTTTTGGCTTCTCTGAGTATCAATCTATCACTCCAATTTTTTTCGGATTTTTTTATTAATATTCCTTTAAAATAAATGGCAATAACGACTTTATTGCATGGCAAATTCTCTTATGACTAAGTTATGTATTATTGCATTACTCTAAGAAACATAACACAAACAACCAGTAAACATCTTTACACTAAATTTGTAAACGATGAGAAACAGTAATATATTTAACCACGTTTTTGAAAATAAGCTTATTATATCAATAAACTGTAAACACTTAATACAAAGTATTCACGAGAGATTTTATTCTGTACAAGCTATTACGCCTTTCTTCCCGTAAATTTATTGTAGCCCCGGCGACGTATTGTCATGTTACGCTGAACGAAATACGCAGAAAGGTTGGGGTTGTAAAGATAAGATGTTGAACTTCTCTTCATGAAGCTGAAATTTGGCAGATGGGTAGTTTAATCATCTTCATCAACTTCCTGCCTCTGACCCATGTTACTTGGGATCGACGCAACACGTTTTCTTCTTCCATACAGTCCTGTCCCCCGTCACGCCATCACTGACTTCCTTTTCTTTCATATCACTCCTCACACAATCCGTCTATCTTTTCTTTGGCCGTCTCCTCCCTCTCCACATTTATATTCATAACTCTTTTAGTAACATGCGTTTCATCCCTCCTCATCACACGCCATACGAGAACAAACGGTTTCCTGACGCCACTTTCAAACTACCTCTAATATACTCATTTCTCACTTTATCCATTCTCGTCACTCCTCATATCCATTTCAACATTCTCATCTCTGCTACATGCAATCTCTTTTCATCCATCTTGTTCATAGCCCAGCATTCTGATCCATACAGTATGACAGGTCTAATCACGCACTTGTAAATTTTTTCCTTTAACTTAAGGGGCATCCGTGGGTCGCAATTTGTTCCAGTGACCTGTCGCCATTTCATCCATCCCAAGTTGATTCGGTGCGTAACATCTCGGTCTATCTCACCATCCCCTTGGACAAGCTTTGACCGGAAGTTGGAGCACATCGGTATGGGTGTTCCAACGACAGCTATAGGCACGGAACTCGAGAGATCGCCAGAATCACAGAACAAGTATTCTGTTTTATTTCTGCTCAATTTCCAGCCCTGTGCCAGCCCTTCACTCTCTTGTCTGTACCACCAAACCTCCAATCTGGACCTCTAGGCCATTCTCGGCAACCAGCACAATGTCGTCGGCAAACACCAGGGAGCCTTTTCCTGTATATCCGACGTCTGAGCGTCCATTATCATCAGAAAGAGGTAAGGACTGAGATCCGACCCTTGGTGTAAGTCGACTGCCACACTGAAGCTGTCAGTAGTGCCCATTGTAGATCGGACTGGGGTTCTGCATCGACTGTACATCCCTCGCCACAGGGCAACCTGGCGGTTGCCCCGTGGCGAGGGATGGGTATGGCTACTAGCTATTCTCACTAACCCCTCATTCACAGGTTTATTTTCTAACATACCACTCCAGTTATTTTCCTCATTCATCAGTTTTTCAAAGTATTACTTCCACCTATCCTTAATTTTTTCATCATCAGAAAGAATCATTCCAGCCTCATCTTTTATACATCTTATCTGACAGACATCTCTCTTCTCCCTTTTCTCCTTTTGGCCTGCTGGACTATCCAGCGCGTTTTAGCAAAGAAAAGATATTTGTACATTCAAATTTTAAGGGGGGAAATGGGTGCAGCTGAACTTTGTATGTTTTTTTTTTATTGTGGCTTGCGATTTGGTTGAAACTTTGCAGGATTATTTTAGACAATAAATTATTGAGGACTGCATATTATTTTTTTCAATCTACTCCTAAAAAGGGTTGAAGTGGGGTACTATAGTTTTATGGGGAAATTAAGAGTAGAGTATTAAGAGTAGTTTATGTGAAATATTGATTATGAAATGCAACTTAATGTGTATTTTACACAATAAGGACAAAATAAATAACAGATGCCACTATATTAACAGGTATGAGAAAAGGGAAAACGTGTTCATTCGTCGAATCCCAATAATCTCCACTGATCTTCCATTTCAATTTAAAAGACTCAAGTTCCCAATCAATAGCAATAGCAAAACTAAGTAGTAATAATTATTAACCACAGCTCGCGGGTAGCAGGTAGCATAAGGTGCATTTGAAAAACCATGGTACACCCACGACCAGCTATACATAGCATATGTCCGTATGTCCAGGGCCCAGAATGTATTAGCGCCAAATGGAAGGACATAATACATAGTATAAAACATTGTACCCATGTGTAGCGTCCTAAAATGTTGTGCCCATGATTAATGGCATAATTAAGGAATGTCAATTACCTGCAGATACAATTTAAGATAGAGAGGTATCTTTAATTCGCGGGCAAGCAGAACCTATGATACTGTAGATTTTTTTTCCCTTTTTTATAAGTATTTAACATCTACCTGTTATTTAATTCTATTATATTAATTTAACGATTAACTTATTTAATTCTTCTAGACGTTGGTCAGTACCAACATTTAAAATTAAATAAGTTAATCGTTAAATTATGTTAATGCTTGCTGTACCTGGATATACTGTATAGACTGAGTTTTCCAAGTGGGCGTGGATGATCAAATCAGACACTATGAAGAATAGCGAAAACACTCAAAGGGACACACGGGGCCGATTTTGATGAAAACTAAAACTGTAACATTGAATATTGCTCTCTCCCGTATATCGCCAACCAGAATTGCTTATAAAAATTTAGTAGTTAATAAATAAAGTAGTTTATAAAAATTATATGAATTTATTCAAGTTAAAGTAGTATAATGTTTTTATTTTTTTAAGGATTTGTCTGTTTAATTTTTGTTTGCAAAGTTTAATACTTAATAAAAATTAACAAAAAATAAAAAAAAATAAAAATCATAAAATACTGTTTAAAATGATTAAAAATAAAAATAAATTACAATATAAGGTCAGTCTGTTACGATGGTTACATAAAAATATGTTTAATTGATAGGATTCTAAAATAGAGATTAGTGCATGATACAGCTAAGCTTTGGCTATAAAATTTCCCTGAAAAAGGTGGTAATCGGCCATTACGCTCGAGATCTAAAGTGGAAATTACGCCGTATTACATACTTACATTCCTAAATCTCAGTGGTCGGTGTGTCTAAAAAGTCGTTAATGATGTTACAATTTAAACGGTATCGTCTATAATTTGTATTATACATTTTTTTAATTATTTCTTTAATTTTATATACCATTACAATTATTTTTAAATGGTTAAATTGGTAAAAAAATTAGCTTTCATTTGACACATTGAACTCCTGTTTTGGATTACTTTACGCTGAAATATAAATAAATTAGCTTCTTTTATTTCTCCTGTAAAATTTGATTTTTGATATTACCGCTTTATTGCCCGGGACCAGCGATATATTTACTATCTGTTTTACATAGCTAACAACGTTATTTAAGTAATTTTTCAATGGCATTTGTACAAAAATTTTACTGTGCCAAGTACATTTTATAAGTTGGTCGACTATTACTCGTAAACTTGTAAAGCCTTATTATCCGTGACAATTTTCCTTTTAATTTCGTTATATTTACTACTGCCGTGAATTTTTTTACATAGCCAAGAGCAATCATTTCGCTGGAAGGGAGGGGGGGGACACTTGACTCTAACATAAATTTGCAACTTAAAGCTTAATTTTTCGCAAACGAATCTCTGAATCGAAAAATGGTTTTAACAAACCCATAATATTTTTGAATGGCCTATCCAACGATGCCCCACACCATGGGATCGATGAGAAAAAAAAATACATCCCCACTTTACGTCTATTCATGATTTTATGATTTTATGTTACCACTTTATCGGTATTATTAATATGTATATACATGCCAAATATATATATAGCTTTCTAGTACTTAGATTCTCTGAGCTAAGCTGCGGACGGACAGACGGACAGAGCGAAACTATAAGGGTTCCTTGTTGACTTCGGAACCCTAAAAATAAAGCAGTTTGATGTAAAACCGCCTTTTTACGTGGAGATTTAAAAGAGTGCATTTATTTGAAAGTTCCCAAAGGCTCTGACCCTGAAGACTGCCCTCTTTGCCAAAGAGGGCACTGTACTTTGCCCTCTTTATCAAAGAGGGCAAAGTATGTAAACTGAATAAAATTAATTTATCTTCCCTTAAAGCACTTTAACCCATCATCATCAGCCTATAGCAGTCCACTGCTAGCATAAGCCTCTGCAATTGCACTCCATTTGCTTTGATCTTCGGCAACTCTCATCCAGCTGCTACCAGCCACCCTGCGAAGAACCCTATGAACTCCACCTAGCCTGAGAGCATCCTTCCTTAAGTTTGCCAGTTTGCGGTCTCCACTCAAGAACACGTCTACCCAACAGTCATCAGTTCTACGACTTACATGGCCGGCCTATTGCCACTTCAGCTTGCTAATCCCAACAATAAAAAAAAACAGTCTGCGTAGACTTTTCCCAAAAGATGTTGAAGTCGACCCCGACTTGCAGTCTATACAGATGCAGCACAGCATCAGATGCAGTTTAGTATTATACATGAGAAGACTTCCTATCTGACCTCCATAACCCAGTAGCTGAATAATCCTATTTATCAAAGAAGCTCTAAAATCTTCAGCTACCGTGTAATCCCGACAATTTACCGAATATTTGGCATAGCCTCGGACATGCTCATGCCAGGCTACACGATTTATATACCCACTTTTAGTGTTATGTAATTTATGAAGAGTTTAAATGTTATAATATTTTCTCTTCATTGAAAATTATTAAGTGCAGCAGAAAATATATGAGGAGAATCTTGGCAAGGTTCCTTCAACCTCGTTTGTTGATTGTATGCTTTAGCATAATTTGGACGTTGTAAACTGGCATATGAATTGGCTCAACTTGTTTTCTGTCATGCTTGGAACAATGGTATTTCTGGTGTCTTGCTGTAGAAATATCCTACTAAAATAATATTATAAATGTGGAAGTTTGTATGTTTGTGTTTTAATGACGCAAAAAAACTTTTTACCAAAAAAACAAACCGACTTCAAAAAAAAACACTGCAAAACGAAAAATAACTTTCTTTTCCGAAGTCGGTGTCTTTGGTATTTTGGACTTCGGAAAAGAAAGTTATTTTTCGTTTTGCAGTGTTTTTTTGGAAGTTGGTTTGTTTTTTTGGTAAAAAGTTTTTTATTTATCTCTTTTTAGTTTTGATAGGTACATCCAATTGCCATAAAATTCATATATAGCCAAAGTACATCTCATGACGATTCCAATAAGCCCATACAGACTTGGATACATTGTTTTATTTCGGAGTACCAGTGCCTACCTGCCAGCTTCATCATCAGATCAGTTCGATGGTACCATTTGGGCGCACGGTTGGCGCAGTGGTTGAGCGATTGACTGCTGCGCTGCGTGTCGCGGGTTTGATTCCCGCACGGAACAAATATTTGTATGACCTACAGATATTTGTTTCGGCTCTGGGTGTTTGTGTATGTGAGTTTATATGTTTGTAAACGCACCCACGATACAGGAAGAAATTCCTAGTGTGGGGCAACGTTGTTTTAAAAAAAAACAAAAAAAAAACAAACACAATTTTTATCAGCACTATGTATTTATAAGTATTTGCTTCATCATAGTCGTTATTCTATTCGAGATATCTTATAACCCATGACATACTTGCGTGTGCATTAAGGAATTCTATTGGCCATCTGTGGTCTTCTTCACCAGTATTATATTATGGCTGCGACACAGTCTCACTAATGCGGCCATTTCCGAACACAATTAATATAATTGTAAACATGTTTTTGTTCCAAATAAATAAATAAATAAATAAATAAAAGTTCCACTTCACGAAATGTTACTTTCTGAGTGCAGATGATTGCATTGTTAATAAAAATACCAAAATCGCTATATGTATGCCTATAATATTTGAGGAGTTCCCTCGATTTCTCCAAGATCTCATCATCAGATCCTGACCTGATGACTATTGGACCAACTGGGAAGTATACCTTTTCAAACAAAAGAAGAATTTTCCAAATCGGTCCAGGCGTCTTACAGTAATCGGGAAAAATACATATAAAAAAAATACATAAAAGATTCCAACGAATTGAGCACCTCCTCCTTTTTTTGAAGTCGGTTAAAAATGGCTCAACGGAATTTAATGAAATTTTGCTTACAGATTCATAAACTGGATTAATACAAAGGATACTTTTCATCCTGGTAATGTTCCCTTGGGATAATAAAATACTTTGCAGAAGCTTGTCTTCAATAAATTTTTCAATGGACGTCTTCTTTTGTTTGGTGATTGTTGCCAATTTTATTCACATTGACGTGAATAATTCAGTGTAGTTTTCTTTTGTCTACTTACGCGTTTGAAGAATTATTTATGTTTTTCCGATTCTTGGCATGTATGCTGTAGCAATATTGTTATCTTGCACACATTACAATAGAACATTTTACTTCACGTGACCAGAGGGCTGGCCTTTTCTTCGGCCAGAGAATCAGCATTGTCATTCAACGTGACAATGCTCCCTGCATTCTGGGCACGTTTCCCGTTGACATCAATGTAAACGAATTTTTAGATGCGCTGAGCGCTTTTCCCTCGCCCTTTTGTATATAAGTTTTTTTTTTTTGAATATTCAATTGTAAACGTTAATAACAAGCAATAAAAAATTGTACATTTTCGCCTAGTTCTTTGTAAAGTCAATACGCAGTTTTTTTTCTTGTTTTGCCTTGTGCATTTAGCCAGTGTCACGTTTAGAATATAAGTTCTAGTTTCTTTATATTTTAGTTCAATGTCCTAATTAGGCCCCAATAAAATGGCGGTAACTGTATTGGAAGCTTCTACGGAGTTTTGTCGACAACATGAACAAACTCATGTTCTACCGCTGTGTTTTACTTGCCCACACTCATGTACGTTCACTAATATTATTAGAATAAAAAACACCATTTTTATTACACGACTGCCAAAGGAGGGTAATGTGTTTATCAGTCTATGTATGTATATATGTATGTTTGTTCCTATGTGGCGTTCTAGAGGCCAAACGCGTTGGCTGATTTTAGTGATTCTTACATCAATCAATTCGTCTTAACCCTGCGAGTGTCACTGGCTACATTAAAATTGGAAAATAAAAAAATGGCGGATTTTGGGCGCCATATTGTGGGTTTTATTTTTTTGTTCCGAATACATCGTGTGGGGTATCAAAATAAAGGTTTTTAAAAGGTGATTTCAAAAATATATAACACTTATATGTTTAAATGTACCTAATTCTAAAAAAAAAAAAAAAATGTTATAAATAAAAAAGTTAATAAAAAAAACTAAAAAACCCGACATGTTCCATACATGTTCGCGAGCTGGCTGACCAAAACCAGATGTATCCTCCGACTGCACAGTATGATTTTCTTCTTGTTTACTTCTTTTTAGTTCGCTTTTTAAGCAGTCGGGCTTGTTGGTATTTTTTTAATTAACTTTTTTTTTTCACTATTAATATTCAATTAAACACAATTTTAGGAAAATAAAACAGAGTCAACATAGACGCCATCACGTTCCCGCCAAAACTCCTCCAATACGCAGTTACTGATCCGAGGCTCGAGACTCAGACCGTCGAAATGTCAAAAGCCCAAGTGACATTCTATCATCGAAAGCGTGACGATAGCAATTCTCAAAATGGCAAAATTGTATGAGAATGACAAGTGATATCGAAAAATCACGTGATCAATCCCTTACATTTTGACACTTCGATTTATCGCCTTGGTTGATATCGAATAACACTTGTCTCGAGCCAGTCTAAATTAGCATAGATAATATAATACTACGAACATATCAAAGTATTATAATAATAATCCAACTACGGTTGCATTATTCCATTCCTCATTCAAAGCTACTCCCAGACAAATCCCTCCATTTTCTTTCCCTGATCTGAAGCACTAAAGCGTCGTATTTGACCGATCTTTATTCTGTAAGAAGATTGCAACATAATCCTCTGAGATGGTTCAGAACAGAATATTAATCCGGGCTTTATTAATGCCTTGCAAGCGAGGCACCGAGGTCTAAGCCACTACGATGAAGCTTCTACCATTAAGGCTGATGATACATAGGGGCTAGTTCTTGAATATTCCAGATAGGGTTGAAAATTATTTTAGAGAGGCTGGCGTTATTGCTTATCTAGTTATTAGCGGTGTTTAGCACTATTTATTTATTTATTTTTTATTTAGTAATATGCTTGCGCTTGACCACTATCTCACCTAATGGTAAGCGATGCTGTGGTCGACGATGAAGCACGCTTGTCTAGAAGAAACCTATTCACTCTTGACTTAAAGACTCCCAGGTTGTAGCTATCGGGAAATTCAGACTCCGGCAGGGAATTCCACTCTTTTGTTGTGCGCATAATAAAAGTATTCCCAAAATGTTTGGTGTCTATTGGGTGAGATGTCCACCATGTAGCGATGAATTGTGTGAGTTTAATGAGTGGTTATGGTTTTCTTGCATACATTGCTTTATATATTAAAAAATCCGTCTACTCTCCAGCGTAAAACACGCAATGAATATTGTTAAGTTATTAAAATGAAAGGGAACGAATGTGCTTCGTGCTGTTAAAACATATACGCAAATAGGTGTGCTGATTAAGTGTATAGGCAAATAAATATATTTTACCTGCTCTAACTTTTACGAATACTAAGTTTTCCTCGGGCCCTTGAATTGGTAACCAAATGAATGATAAAAAGGTTTTTCCTTTAATTGGATTTAAGTTAGCCGTTGACTTTGACAGGCTATTTGATGGTGTCTAAATTATTTAATATCCACTTCACTATGTCTAGTCACAGTGACTGGTTGGTGGTTCAGATCCTCAGGAATTTGGTTCCAAATGACATGTCGATTTCGTCTCGAAGGTTTCTTTCCCCGTTCTGTGTTCTATGGCAAAGAAATAAATTACACAAAGTAAAGTGTTATCCTGGGCTTAAACCTGCGACCTACGACCCTTACGTTAGCATCATATCATAGTCTGGTTGCATCAGTTCTATTATTTTCTGGGGCAATTGCAGCTCAAGGGAATATATATCCAAAGCGCAAAAACGTTGCATTAGAGCGATGTGTGGTTTGACGACAGTTGCGAACCAAAGATTAAGTCCCTAAAAGTGCTTTCATTTCCGTCATTATATATTTTGGAAATGGCCATGTTTGTAAAGACCAATAAAAACCAATTTTCTATGACATCAGAAACTAGTAAACGACCCGTTAGAAATCAATACAAAAATTTATTACTAATCGATCTTTTCGATTAAGAACGAGCGTTATTTGTATGGGTCTTACCATCTACAATAAATTGCCAGCAGTAATAAAAAAATATACAATTAGAAACTTTAAAAAGAAATTGGTGGCCTTCCTAACAGAAAAATGTTATTACTCGATTAATGATTTTTTAATGGACAAAACTTTTTAATCAGCAATGTGTATATTTTATTCTGAAGTAACATCTTATTTTGACATTTTTCAATATTAATTAATGTATGTATAATTGTAATAATTCTGTGACTTTTTAATTTGTAATTTTATTTTAAAATTTTTCAATATTTATTAATGTATGTATAATTGTAATAATTTTGTGACTTTTTAATTTGTAATTTTATTTTAACCATTTTCAATATTAATTAATGTATGTATAATCGTAATAATTCTGTGACTTTTTAATTTGTAATTTTATTTTGACATTTTTCAATCTAATTAATGTATGTATTGTAATAATTCTGTGACCTTTTAATTTGTAATTTATTTTTATGGATACTTCACATCACATCACATCACACATCATCAGCCTATTAATGTTCCCACTGCTGGGACACAGGCCTCCTCTCTGTGAGAGGGAATGGGCCGTAATCCACCACGCAGGCCCAGTGCGGGTTGGTGGATGTCACATGTCTTCGAATTTTTGGTTCTAGGACATGTCGGTTTCCTCACGATGTTTTGTTGATGTATGGATACTTAATTAACAATTTTTATGAATCTTTCCATGCCTATTTCTAGGCAGAATATAAAAATAAATAATAATAAAATAATAAATGTACATGGCAATGTACATTTATTGTGTACATGTATTATGTACATGGCAATATAGAATGTACATGGCCCACTCCTATTTGCTGCACCTGTATTTTAATGTAACCTACATTCATTGCAAATAAATGATTTGATTGATTGATTAAGTACGGTGTAGTTTTTTTTTTGGTTTTTGTCTCACGTGTCTTCTGTGTGGGTCACAAATAAATATTTTTTCTTTCTTTCTTACTGTTATCACTGGGCCATCACTGCTAACTTGCTTGCATTTTCTTTTATGAAATACTAGCATTTCGCCCGCGACTTCGTACGCGTGATCCGTGTTTTATCCTACAGATGACTATTTAATAAAAAATGTCATACAAAATTTTATCCCCTATTTCACCCCCTTAGGGGTTGAATTTTGAAAAATCCTTCCTTAGTGGATGCTTACGTCATAAGAGGAATAAGTGTGCGAAATTTTAAGTTTCTAGTTTGGCCTGTGCGTTGATACATCAGTCAATCACTTTTGCCTTTTATATATATAGATTTAGCTTAGTTTAATCCCAGTCTGTCCACACCCTTCGTTCTAAACTGTACATCTCTAGATCCTCTGGTCAGAGCCTCAGAGGTCGCGTCATAACGGTGGTGCGTCAAAGTGCACAGACGATTGTGCATAATCGCTGGGTATTACGCAAATGATCTCCTTGCACCGAACTTGTAGTAAGACGGGGCTTGCATTAATTATTTTGTAGCTACTCTAGTTGTGATAGACCTCTAGAAAGTATGAAAGATTCTAAAGTTTCATACTTCATAGAGGTCTATTATTGAGGAGGTGAGGGAAGGAGGAAGGAGCTCGTGGCTAAATAATAACAGCCGCACTGGTCAATCATCAAGGTTAAGCAACGCTTGACGAGGTCGGTCCGTGGATGGGTGACCATTTCAATTCAACATACCGAGTTTCCTCGTGCCTCGGAAAGCACGTTAAAACGTTGGTCCCGACTGTCATTTGAAGATCTTTGACTGTCGTTACGAGTCAGAAGCTTGAGATCTGACACCAGTCTTGCCAAGGGGTACCGTGTTACCCAGTTATATACTGGGTTGTGGAGCGACTGCCTACTCGCTCCATGTTTAGCACTGGTACTCAGCTGAATCCGGTAAGACTGGAAGCCGACCCCAATATAGTTGGGAAAAGGCTGGGCAGATAGATATAGTTTAATAAAAATCCTAAGTCTAAAGGCCTCTGGTCAGGGTAAGCTAACATGCTGGATACCCAACACATATATATACACACACAAACAAATGCGCACGCACATACACACACAAATACGCGCACGCACAAACACACACACACAAACAAAAACATACAAATACATGCACTCCTCATACACCGAGAGCTATTTAATAATTAAAAGATAATATATATTTTATTTTCGTTTTTTTTCTTTCTATTCATTAGCTTCATTAATTTTATTGTTAAGGTACCACTTAAAGGAAGAGGGAGACAGCTCCGACACAAGTACTATTGTAACTTACTGGGGCTGCCTCAGTTTATGTATGACACAATGTTTGAGATGAAATAAATATTTTTGTATTTTTTGTAAAGGCCTATGTCCAGCAAAGGACGTCTTTCGGCTGAAATGATGATGATGATGAATAAAAATCCGGACAATTTTGGGAGTCAGCCATTGACTCGAAAAAAAGACAAAGAATATTGGCATTCTCTAAATAGCTATATCAACACAAGTGCCAGTTTACCGTCAAGGAACTATGGTACAAGGTTACAAGGCCATAGTGGGCTTTTTCCATCTGTAATTACGATGACGGGACAACTAATGAGGTAATTTATTTGTTTTTAGCAATGTTTGTATTTTAACGGGTTGCCCGATATTAGTCCAACTTCGTTTTTATCCCCCATCCCACCAATTTTAATAAAATGCATAATTATGTCGCAGGGATATATGAGGATACAAGGGATTTCACAAAATCCCTAGGGGTGCCGCGAAATCACGGTAAATGTCGAATATTCTAGTTTATTACGTCTTTTTAGGAAACAATGTTTGTGATATGACAAAATGCTAATAATTGTTATTTCACTAAACTAAATCCAGTAGAATGTCAACCTGTACAATACTGTACATGTCATTTGTGGTGATACAATTGGATATGAAGGCTATAGTGATAAAGTGTCTAAACTGATAATTATGTTTCTTGCGTTCTAAAGAAAAAACTGGCCAAGTGCGAGTTGGACTCGCACTCGAAGGGTTCTGTACCATTATCGCAATAAACGGCAAAAAAATCACGCTTGTTGTATGGGAGCCCCACTTAAATATTAATTTTTCAACACACTTGCTCATAAAGTGGCTCTAATTTCACCGCAGTTAGGCACGTAATGACACCTATAATCAAACTGTGACTTTTTCATTGCTATTATTCACAAGTGAGTTATAGAAATTTTTTTATTGGTTGAGATGCTTTGTTCTTAACAAAGTTTCGATACAAAAAAATATCGCGCTCAATAGTACAAATGAATTATTGTAAATATTCCTTGCTCATTTCATGCATCTTCGTATTTAAATAGATAATTTTAACTTTTAATGTTTAATAAATAAAACTTTCATTTAAATATAACTTTTGTTTTCTATGTAATAAAGAAAACTTGAAATTGCCCATTTTGTACGTGGCTAAAACGCTATCCGCAAAAAGCCAAAAAAAAGAAACCTCATTATTTTAGTCTATGGCCGATCGCCATTATTAGATGCACACGCATAGTAAAACCGATGAATTTTGCCCGCCATTGCGAAAAAATGTTCACAACTCGTTTTCACTGTTGAAATTTTAGTTATTTAAGTATTATTTTCTTCACAAGTGTGTTGAAAAACCGGCCAAGTGCGAGTCGGACTCGCACACGAAGGGTTCCGTACCATTATCGCAAAAAACGGCAAAAAAATCACGTTTGTAGTATGGGAGCCCCAATTAAATATTTATTTTATTCTGTTTTTAATTGGTGGATATGTTTTTACATATGAAAAAGTCTATTAGATCCGGTATTTTCGGATGGTCAGTTGGCCAGTATGTTGGTTTGCCAGTGCTCATAACTTCACAATGTGTGTCTCTAACTGCGTTTAAGAGCTGTCTTCCCTTTGTTGTAGTCAGTCGGGACCCCCAATGCGTATGCTTGGCATTAAAATCACCAATTATGTTAGTTTGGAGGAAGAGTTTCTGATGAATTCGGATCACTCCCCGATTATACTAAGACTTAGTCAAAAAATTCAATTAAGAGAATACCATCTAACTCTGGTTAACAAGTCTACAGACTGGGACAGCTTTGCGCTTGATCTAGATAAAATAATCGATCTAAAAACTCCATTACAAAATCAGGATCAGCTTGACTCAGAAGTAAACAAATATGTTGTTAACATTCAACAATGTGCTTGGAACAACACTCCACAATTAAAACGGAAATATAAGGGGCATATCTATCCCAAGGATATTGTGAACTTACTATCAGAGAAAAGAAAACAAAGAAAGCGCTGGCAGCAAACAAGGTGCCCGCGGGATAAAACACTATTAAATAACCTAACCAAACAATTAAAGAGGAAAATTATACAATTTGAGGATGAAACACTGAACTACAACCTTGTGCAGCTAACCAACGACCAATCAACGGATTACTCTCTTTGGAAAGCTACAAAAAAACTAAAAAGGCCGATTATGCAAATACCTCCCATCAGAAACAGCGATGGAAAATGGGCCATAAGCAATGAACAAAAAGCGGTAAGTTTTGCCCAATACTTAGAAGATACTTTTCAACCCAATGAAAGTTCCATAGAAATATCTGAGAGTGAAAATGTATCACAAAATCAATGAATTCGGCTTGTAACTCCTAAAGAAGTTGTGAGAGAAATTAAAAACAACATAAGCTTAAAGAAATCCCCGGGTTATGACCTCTTAACAGGAGAAATTCTAAAACACCTCCCGCGCAAAGCCATAGTTAAGCTGACCAGACTTATTAACGCTGCATTTATGCTAAAACATGTACCTGAGCCATGGAAAGTTGCTGAAGTCATTATGATTGCGAAGCCTGGGAAACCACCCCATGAAGCATCATCTTATAGACCCATTTCCCTGCTGCCAGTATTATCGAAATTATTTGAAAAGCTCCTGTTAAAACGGCTAAAACCAATTATAGAAGAAAAAGACCTTATTCCGAACCATCAATTTGGCTTCAGGGAAAAACATTCTACCATCGACCAGGTACACAGAATAACAAACATCATCGAAAAAACGCTCGAAAACAAGCAAGTCTGCGCCACCGTATTTCTAGATGTCGCACAAGCTTTCGACAAAGTTTGGCATGAGGGTCTGATATACAAACTCAGACGCATGCTCCCCGAATTTTCAGATATTCTAGAGTCATATATAAGCAACAGAATGTTCAGAATAAGGCAAGAGGACGCATATTCTGAGCTAAAAGCTATTAAGGCCGGAGTACCACAAGGAAGTGTGTTAGGCCCAATCCTGTACTTGGTATACACATGTGATATCCCAGAGCTGGAAAACAACACCATAGCAACCTTTGCTGATGATACTGCTATTATGGCTATTGGTTCAAACCACAAAGAAGCAGTAGAAAAAGTTCAACTAGCTGTGAACAAAGTTTACGACTGGACACAAAAGTGGAAGATCAAACTGAATGAGTCAAAATCGATTCACATTGACTTCACTAATAAACACCGCGATTACCACCCAGTCTATATAAACGGCATGCAAGTGCCTTATGCGAATACAGCCAAATACCTTGGCATAACTCTTGACGCCAAGTTGCGTTGGAAATCTCACGTCAAAAAGAAAAGACAGGAACTCGATATACGGTACAAAAATATGTATTGGTTACTCGGAAGGAAATCCTGTCTATCAATACACAACAAAATGATAATATACAAGCATATTCTTATGCCAATTTGGATGTATGGTATCCAACTATGGGGCTGTACTAAACAAAGCAATGTTAAAATTATACAACAATTCCAAAATAAAGTACTCAGAGATGCTGTTAATGCACCATGGTACATCAGAAATGACGACCTTCACCGCGACCTTAAAATGAAACTCGTCACCACCGTTATTCAAAACTTTGCTGAAGCCCACGAACACAGACTTCATCGACATGTGAATGTGGAAGCAATCCAGCTGCTAGATAACATGGACATAGTGCGTAGGCTAAAGAGAACTAAACCATTTGAGTTAGTGTAGTAAAAGTGTGTTATAAGTGAAAAAATAATAGCAAACAATATTGTGCTATACATGTAACACGTGAACTAAGTGTTTTTTAACGTATCAGACTCTAAGAAAGTGCTACCGAACTGTATAAAAGTGCAAATTGACACTATTCTTAGTCATAACATTATACAATATAATAATAAGTTAGAGTTAAATTGCTTATTAGTCTATTAAGGCTAGATTGTAATTTATTATTAAGAACCATAGTTTTTTTTTTTTTTTCTATGTTTAGGCCTGTGTTTGACCACAATCTCACCGTGGTCAGTGATGATGTGGCCGATGGTGGTAAGCACACAAAGCCTAGAAGGGAACTGGCTCTCAAGTGCTGCTGTCGGAACACACCGGAAGGTGCTTGGCGACAGATTTTCAACTTGAGGGTGGTTGCCAGCCAGGCAGGTACTACAAAGTACCCTACCACCGTGCTATGGTTTCCTCACGATGTTTTCCTTCACCGAAAGCTCAAGCTCATTGTAGGATTCGAACCCGCGACCTTCGTCTCGGTATCCGACGTCACTACCACTGAGCTATCATCGCCTTAAATATTTTTATTTATTAATATAGAAAAAAAAAAAAAGTAAAACTGTTTTTAGTATTTGTTATTATAGCGGCAACAGAAATACATCATTTGTGAAAATTTCAACTGTCTAGCTGTCACGGTTCATGAGATACAGCCTGGTGACAGACAGACAGACGGATCGCGAAGTCTTAGTAATGGGGTCCCGTTTTACCCTTTGGGTACGGAACCCTAAAAACGTCATGTGATACACGTGTGTTTTGATGATTACCGTCCTCGGCTCTCTTAAGACCCTCACCTAACGGCTCGGGTCTCAATGGCGCCTCAGCGGTTATCACCAACATTACACACTTGTACCATAATGTACTATTATTCTGTATTTGTTGTTATAGAGGCAACAGAAATACATCATCTGTGAAAATTTCAACTGTCTAGCTATCACGGTTCCTTAGATACAGCCTGGTGACAGACGGATCGTGGAGTCTTAGTAATAGGGTCCCGTTTTTACCCTTTGAGTACGGGACCCTAAAAACTGCAACACAAGAAAGAAATAAAGCGAATAAACATCAAGTGGAATGTGCGTAGAAGATGAAATCTGCTTCTGTAATTCAATTTGGTGATGTTAAAGTCAATGATATTGTTATGGACGTTCCAAAAGTTGATCGAGGACTGACAGACTACAAAAATATTTTAGGCATACAAATGAAAAAAAACCGGCCAAGTTCGTGTCGGACTCCGAACATTTAGGGTTCCGTGCCAAATCGCAACATCAAGTTGGTTTTAATAGGAAAAATGAGGGAATATCAAAGAAATAATCTGAACTTCTACCAATATATTGGTATTTGTTAGTAAAATAAACGAAATAAAAAACGTTATGACCCAATTTCAAGTTCCTAGGTCAATGGAAAGTTACAAAATTCTTCTGAACAATATTTTGTAAAAAAAGCTGACTTTGGTGGCTTCTCATTCATTAGTTTCCAAAATTTAAAAAAAAAATCAGTATTTATTTACTCAAGAGTTCCAAACAACGATATCCTTACTTACTCGATAGGGTAGTAGTCACATATTTTTTTTCGCTCTTCCCTTTGTCTGTATGGGAGCCCACCTTAAAAACATCTAAAAATATTTATTGACAATTTGTATGGCTTTGGGTCAACAAGATGAAAAAAACTGTTTACTGTGAAAATTTTAAGAGAGCAGCTCCAATCGTTTTGCTGTAAAACCTATGTGGCAGAAGACGCACAGACATACTGACGTACAGACAGACGGACAAACAGACACGTGAGTGACAGCTATAGGGCTCCGTTTGGACCCGTCGGGTACGCAACCCTAAAAACCAATTTATAAAGTTGGGACTTTAGCTGGTATATTAAAGGATTCTAAAACCAGATTCAATGGCACAAATTGAAAAGAACATATTCGTCGCGTGTTAGTCGAACTACGCATACATTTTGAAGTCAATTATTAAGTAGGTACTTGTTATTTATGAAAGCATTCACGTACCAGAAAAAGTAAAATATAATTGTCAAAATATTTCTTAGTTGATTGAAACTTTAATATCTAAGAAAACTGTAGCATTTAATTTTTAATTTTTGTTTTATTATTTTATCTATCAACAGTTTTCTCATTTAACTAGACTTAGTTTAGTGAAACGACATATCACCGATATTTTATAAACATTTTGTCATATTGTGACCATGTCGACCTTTTTTTTGGTTCAAATCATTTTGGCGATCTCTTAAAAATAAAAAATTCAAAATTCATTGATGGAATGTCTGTCAAAAAGCCTCGTTTTTTTCAAGGGAGCTGTCAAGAAAAATAGCTCTGGCCTGCTGACACTCAAGGCATTAATTTAAATTTTATATTGGAAAAATTATTATATTATATTAATATATTCGGTTTATGAACTGTGTGTATTGCGTTATATTGTGATTTCTAGTACCTACTTCAAGGTGCCCTTTGGGTAAGTTATTTTGTAATTGTGTCTATGTATTGAGGCTTGAACGAGTATCCATTTTGTAATCATTTATAATTTTTTATTGTTTTAGGCACCTTTATAAACCTTTAATAAACGAGGAGATTTGGACGCAGTTTTGTTATTTCGAACCCGACTTCCCCTGCCCATCAATTCCGCTGGCTGGCCGTGGCAGTGGCGCCTCAACGTTTTTAAGGCTCTCAGGACCTACTGAAGAACCAACACTGTTTCGCTGGAGTCAAACTGTTAGTCCTCATTTTCTAAATTCCAAAAGCCTTGCGCACCTTTTTTTTTCCTGACCCTCCTTCTTTGGCAATAGATGCATACTTTTATTTAGCTATTAGCTATATACAAATAGAATTACTTAATTTAAGAACCTAACTTAAACCCACTCTCGTAATCACCAATTTGATTTACCTACTTGTACCTTTATGTTGATTTTATTATTGTGTTGTAATTAACTATTAATTCAACAACAATTTATTTGAGGGATTTTACATGCCATAACATTACCATAAATTATTTTTGTTGTTTATCGTCACACCGACATCAAATTGTAAACAATTTGAATTGACATTTGACATATTTTATTCTTGTTTGTTGATTCCTGATATCTGCTGGCCGCTTTTCTTAAAAAGTTTTTACTTAAAAGAAATTTTTAATTTTTATTAAGGACTTGTTGCATTAGGGTAGTTACACACTTGCTACAACGGTACATACGACTTATGCGTATTATCTTTTTAATATTCTGACTTTTATCGTTTCTTACTTACACCCTAACGTTACTTAACGTAATTTTTAACAACTTTAAAATATTACCCAATTTTTAAATATGGACTTAAACTTACTCAATAAAAATGAACTAACTTACGAAGTTTTGTTAAGGGGTGCTATTCCGGCGATTACTGCGAACTTACTCCGTCAACAATTATCAGATCTCGTTTCTACCAATTCTGTAGTATCTGATGCAAGTCCTCTCGATTTAGACCAGGACTTGTTACAAATAAACAAATGTTTGGTGGATTTAAACGCAAAAATCTTACTCTTTGAAAACAAACCAACAGAAAGTTCGAAAAATAAAATTTTAACTTACCTTTCTCACCTACAAGACCGGCTTAACAGGATCGACACTTCTGAAGCTACTACTGAAGTGTTAACCATATTTAACGAAGCTTGCAAATCTCTTTCACTACTGCATAAAACTTTTAATTCTTTGACCATATTTCCTTCTTCTTCGTCCTCTCAGGCTACTTTTGTGTCGGCACAGGACAAAGATCATACTACTTCTGTTGTTGATAAACTTGTAGAGACGTTTGCCTCTCTGCAAGACAGACCTCGTGTTAACGAAATAAAACGATTTACGTTTAAAGGTGATACCTGCCCTAGGGATTTTATTCGTCAAGTTGAGGAATTCGCTACTGCTAGGGAAATTAAATACGACAAACTACATAAGTACATTTATGATATCCTCGCAGGCACGGCACTCGAATGGTACCTTTGTAGGGTCAACACCCTTACTACTTGGGAATCTTTTAAAAATCAATTACTTAATGATTTTGAAATCGATGACTACGACTATAAAGTGCTCAAACAAATCGATGAACGGAAGCAAAAGCCTGGCGAACGTGTCGCCTGTTTTTTTTACTGAGATTGAAACTTTATTTAGTAAACTTAAGGAGCCGCTTTCCGAACAAAAGAAAATTGATACTTTGGTTCGTAATCTCTACCCGTCTCTTAAATCTCGTTTATTACCGGAAAATATTTCTTCGGTCTCTAACCTATTCAAAGCGTGCAAGTGGTACGAATCAATGACTTTAGGCCAAGTCTGGGTACAATCTACTCCAAGCTACTCTGGTACTCACTCTATTCACGTGGTCAATAATTCTAACAATCAGTTCTGCCCCAGATGCAGGAACAATCAACACTCTTTGAGATCATGTCCGAAGAAGGACATAGTTTGTTTTAAGTGTGGTTTAAAGGATTTTAAAGCCACCAACTGTCCTAATTGCGTTACTAGTAAAACTGAACCAAGTTCAAAAAACGCATAAGTCAGGATTGTGGAGAGTGGCAACAATGGCTTAATTACATTAAGGTATTCATGAATTCTTATAAGACCTCTACAGTCCTGTTTAAAAATGATACTGATACTTTGAGACCGTACTGCAATGTTCAGCTTAAACACCTTACTCTTTGTGGACTACTCGACAGTGGTAGTCCGATTACTATTATTGGCAATAATGCTTATAAAGAACTTCTCAAACATGATTTTATTATTAATACAAAATATAAAATAAGTGGCTCGGTAGCTAACGGCCAACCTATTAACTCTATAGGTACGATTGAATTACCTATTATTTTTAAAAAACAATTTAAGATTATTACTGCTCACGTGATTCCTTCTATTACTCAACCCCTTATTTTTGGAATGGATTTTTGGAAATCTTTTAACCTAGCTACTGATATTCTAGAACTTATATCTTTTTCTAAAAATACTAACCCGTCAAACTTTCTTGCTACTGTTGAAGCTTCTAAAGTTTCACATTACGACACCTTGACCCCTGTACAAAAAATGGCAGCGGATCATATTATAGAACAATTTAAAATAAATTCTACGGAAACACGACCTTTAGGTAGGACGCATTTAGCGGTACACCGCATTGATACTGGTGATCACGCTCCTATTAGGCAACGTACTTACCGCTTATCACCTGAAAAGCTAAGAGCACTTTCACACGAGGTTGATATGATGCTTAAACTAGATGTAATCGAACCTTGCGAGAGCCCATGGTTGAGTCCTGTTTTAATTACTCTTAAAAAAGATGGCTCTTGGCGTTTTTGTATTGATAGTAGGAAACTAAATTCAATTACTATGAAAGACGCATATAAACTGCCTTTTATTGCTGATATATTAGATAATTTAAGAGATGCAAAATATTTACCGGTGTGAATTAGGTGAGAACACCAGCTCACACGTAGGGGATATGGTGTCGTAATGTGAAACTTTAGAAGCTTCAACAGTAGCAAGACGACGACGACGACTTTATAGTCGTAGTCATCGATTTCAAAATCATTAAGTAATTGATTTTTAAAAGATTCCCAAGTAGTAAGGGTGTTGACAAATCGATGAACGGAAGCAAAAGCCTGGCGAACGTGTCGCCTGTTTTTTTACTGAGATTGAAACTTTATTTAGTAAACTTAAGGAGCCGCTTTCCGAACAAAAGAAAATTGATACTTTGGTTCGTAATCTCTACCCGTCTCTTAAATCTCGTTTATTACCGGAAAATATTTCTTCGGTCTCTAACCTATTCAAAGCGTGCAAGTGGTACGAATCAATGACTTTAGGCCAAGTCTGGGTACAATCTACTCCAAGCTACTCTGGTACTCACTCTATTCACGTGGTCAATAATTCTAACAATCAGTTCTGCCCCAGATGCAGGAACAATCAACACTCTTTGAGATCATGTCCGAAGAAGGACATAGTTTGTTTTAAGTGTGGTTTAAAGGATTTTAAAGCCACCAACTGTCCTAATTGCGTTACTAGTAAAACTGAACCAAGTTCAAAAAACGCATAAGTCAGGATTGTGGAGAGATTGTGACCATGTCGACCTTTTTTTTGGTTCAAATCATTTTGGCGATCTCTTAAAAATAAAAATTCAAAATTCATTGATGGAATGTCTGTCAAAAAGCCTCGTTTTTTTCAAGGGAGCTGTCAAGAAAAATAGCTCTGGCCTGCTGACACTCAAGGCATTAATTTAAATTTTATATTGGAAAAATTATTATATTATATTAATATATTCGGTTTATGAACTGTGTGTATTGCGTTATATTGTGATTTCTAGTACCTACTTCAAGGTGCCCTTTGGGTAAGTTATTTTGTAATTGTGTCTATGTATTGAGGCTTGAACGAGTATCCATTTTGTAATCATTTATAATTTTTTATTGTTTTAGGCACCTTTATAAACCTTTAATAAACGAGGAGATTTGGACGCAGTTTTGTTATTTCGAACCCGACTTCCCCTGCCCATCAATTCCGCTGGCTGGCCGTGGCAATATCACGAAACAATTTAGTAAGAAGACGTAATGAGCAAGAGTATTCGATATCTACTGTGATTTCGTAGTATCACTAGGGATTTCATGAAATCCCTGGTATCCTCATTTCCCTGCGGCACATACACATTTCATACAAGAAAATTGAAAATATTTCTCGTTAATAAACTTAGTTTCCTTCATGCAAAACCCTCTCGAAACCGAACTAAAACATACGTCGATAGCTCCAAAAACTTCGATTAATCAACGAAAATCTACCAGCTGTTTGAGCGCTGTAATTTGGGCACTTAATAACTGGATATAACCGGTTTCAACCACTTCGTTCCAGTATAAAATGATTCAGTACGGATAGTCTCGGCTTCTGCCAAATCTACTTAGTGAAAGCACTTAGTCGGGAGCTTTTCTGCTCTCTGGCGAAAAAGAATTATGGTCTGGATTTTGAGCGAATAAATATTGCTTGATGACTTTATTTACAGATAGACAGTAGCTTGGATCGCTGATTGAAGTCATTCTGTCTTATTATCCTATAAGCCCTACTAATATTATATGTAAAAACGGCTGAACAGATTTGGACGAACTTTCGGACACAAATGGTTTATAACACTAGCCAAGTTGATCTACAATCGATAACGCTATTAGAAAACTAATCAATGTATGGGAATGACACATATGAACGTAAAGTCACGTGGACAGACCAACCGAATAGAAAACGTTAACGATTGATACGAAACGTGTGTTTTGGCTAGGCCTGCTGGATTAACACATAGGACACCGATGAACTCGGTATAATCATACCTTAGGATAATAATACACTTTTCACACGGATGATGCCGCGGGCAGAAGCAAGGCAACAATCATCATTTCAGCCGACAGATGTCCAGACGTCCACTGCTGCACATGGGATTATTCCAAATGTCGTGCTACATCTTCAGCTTCCAATGTGCTACATTGACCGGTGTATCTTATGGCAGGCTTTCCATTTCACAGTCGCCATGACAAACTAACTAGGCCTTTTATTACAATGATCTATCTTTTATGTACTGGTAATAAGGTAAATTCATTTGATAAATAGGAACATGATTCTCTCATACTTACAAATATTGCACAAATAGCTAAATTACCTAACTCAACAACAACGGAACAGTGTGCGAGTAAATTTTCTAAACAAAAAGAAACAAAAAAGAAAATAAAGCATTACTATAATTGTGAATATAGCCAGTTTGATTTTGTCTACAGTAAAGATTGCCCTAAAGAGCAGGACCAGCATGTTTCCAAGCATTCTTATCTTGAATATAATCTAATTTGTAATATGCTAATTTACAAAGTATGCTTTTAACAAAAGTTTTAAATTTTCTTTCATTTAGTTTTAATATATCACAAGGTATTTTGTTTTAGAATTTAAGTACCCCATAAAAGATGTGTCTACTTTAGCTAATCTATAAGATGGTTGATCTAAGTTGAGATTAGTCTTTTGGTAAACCGGTAGTACAGCCATACTAAAGCCAGACTCTAGACTGCTACTGAGATATTACAGGTGGGAAACCTAACGATACTTTTTGCGTCCCTCGAATCAAACCTGGGAATTGAGACGGCTCGACTCATGCGGTATGATTCATTAGCACATCAAAATATCTTTATCTCTTCAGCTAGTCAAGCCGCTAAATTGACAAAAACTTTCAGTAGTAACGACCGAACTTTTTTCAAAGACTGTAGCGAAAATACTAAGGCATACAGATTAATGTAGGGTCGTAAATTTCCTTTTATTTAAATTCGAAAGCGTCTGAAAAGAAGTGTTCTTTATTAGCATTAGCTAATAGTGGTCCAGCGTTGAGTGTGGGATTTCGTTCTTTATCTAAGGGCCGATTTTAGCAATGAAACTTATTATTATACTATTTGAATAAAATGAGTTTAGTTAAACTAATCGCGATTAGTTTAATTGGTGAAATCGGCCCTAAGCCATTTAGTTGCTTACGTAATTCGTATTCTTCTTATTAAAATGTATAGATAAAATGTCTTGTTGTTTTAAATGCTGTCGGTTTAAGTAAGATGTCAAAATGAAAGATATGGCCGCTCAAACGGCTAGACGGATCTGGTGAAATTTGGCACAGAGATAGATTGTAGCCTGAAATAGCACATAGGATATTCTTTATCCCGGGAATATGTTCCTTTGGGATTATTAAAACATTCACGCGGGCGAAGCCGCTGGCAGAAGCTAAATATAATAAATCTGTAGAAAAGTCGTTTTTGTACATCAAAAATATTTAAAAAAAAATAGCCAGGGTGTTTAAGGATAACCAACAGAACCCATTTCCAGCATTTTTGGCTTTTTTGTCTGTTTATTTGTGCACGCATCATGTAAAATGTACGAAACAAATGTAGATAACTTTTATACATAAAAATTGTGCGTAACTTGAAGTATTACTTAGTTTTTGTTTCATTGCAATCAAAACGCACTCTATCAAAAGTTAGGTGAATTTGAAGTGTTTAAAAATATAATTATCAAAAACCCATGCAATTCAGATACTCGGACAGTTAAACTCCATATTCGATAGATGGCGTTGTGCATCTGGAGTCATTTTCTGAATAGCAAAGGTAGGCAGGCAGGTAAGTAGGGAAGGCAGGAAAGTAAATAGGGTAGGCTCTTTTTAGGGTTCCGTACCCAAAGGGTAAACACGGGACCCTATTACTGAGACTTCGCGGTCCGTCTGTCTGTCTGTCTGGCTGTCTGTCTGTCACCAGGCTGTATCTCATGAACCGTGATAGCTAGACAGTTGAAATTTTCACAGATGATGTATTTCTGTTGCCGCTATAACAACAAATACTAAAAAAAGAATAAAATAAATATTTAAGTAGGACTCCCATACAACAAACGTGATTTTTTGCCGTGTTTTGCGATAATGGTACGGAACCCTTCGTGCGCGAGTCCGACTCGCACTTGGCCGGTTTTTTCTAGGTAAGTAGGGTAGGCTAAGCAGTTGACGGGAGCGAAGCCGCAGGCAAAGCTAGTCTTAGCTAATATTATAAAGAGGTAATTGTATGTTTGTTTGTAATGGGTAATCTCCGGGGGTATTGATTCAATTTCGAAATTCTGTTCCTCTGTCACAACACAATGTAGCATCCACTCAAATTGTGAACCATATCTACTTACATATAAGTGCTCGTTCACACAGGAGTCCGTTTTACAAGTCCACTTTATCGTATACATTTTTATTTGGCGCTGACGTATGTAGTTGTACTTCACACACATGACAGTATTCCGAATCCAGTAAAAATTACCGAACCGACAAAATATTTAGCAGTCCGTTTTACAGGTCCGCACTATCGTGTACGTTTTTATTCGAAAATGGCGTCGAGAGTTGTATGAGTGAGTTCATACACACAACAGTATTAACTAATCTGTTTTATCAGATCGAAGGCACGCATGTCGTGCCATTACCCGCAGTAACGACGGACCCGTTAAAATGGTACTGTAAATATGTTGTGGATCCGTTAAAACGGTGCTGTAAATGCTATGAAAACATCACCTCCAGAAGCGACGGATCCGTTAAAAGAATCCTGGTAATATGGATGGTCTGTGTGACCGAGCCCTAAGTAGTACAATGTCGCTGAATCACTACATCGCACGGGTTTATTTTTTTTTATTATTGTTTGTGTTTTTCTTATCTCGTGTCTCCTGTGCGGGTCACAAATAAAAATGTTTTCTTTCTTTCTTTCTTTTACATATTATAAAAAAAGCGAACTAAAAAAAACGTAAACAAGGAGAAAATCAAGCTATGCAGTCGAAGGATACATATTCGCGAGCTGGCTGACCAAAACCAGATGTATCCTCCGACTGCACAGCATGATTTTCTCCTTGTTTACGTCTTTTTAATTCGCTTTTCAAGCAGTCGGGTCTTTTGATATTTTAATAAAAATTTTTTATTTATAACTTTTTAGTTATATTTTTAGAATTAGGTACATTTAAACATATAAGTGTTATACATTTTTGAAATCACCTTAAAACCCTTTATTTTGATACCCCACACGATAGGTTTGGAAGAAAAAAATATTTGGGCCCCCACAATATGGCGCTCAAGAACCGCCATTTTCCTATTTTACAATTTTAATGTAGCCAGTGATACTCGCGGGGTTAAGACAAATCGATTGACGTAAGAACCATCAAAATCGGCCCACGCGTTGGTCTCTAGAACGCCACATAGGAACAAACATACATACATACTTACATACATACATACACACATACATACATAGACTGATAAACACATTACCCACCTTCGGCAGTCGGGTAAAAAAATTCCCCTCGCCGCGTTTGTACGATAAACGTTGTAAACTCAAAAACTACTGAACGCAGTTTCATGCGGTTTTCATCACAAATAGAAAGAGAAAGAAACGAGGAAGGTTTTAGTGTATAATATATTACGGGCGAAGCCGGGGCGGGTCGCTAGTTGTTAATAAAAACTAAGGACTGAGTAACACAATCAGGTCACAGGTATTTAGAATTTGAAATATCAAGCTGACAAATTGTATTCCCCCCGAAAGATTCAGCAGAGGTGTGACATTTCAGCAGTTATGCCGCAGTTGCCAAAAGGGCGAGCCCTATCAATTGGATATGCAAATATCTAGACCTCAACAACATAGGCGGATCCAGGGGGGGAGGACACGGGGGCACGTGCCCCACCCTGACTAATTAACCCACATTTTTCATTATGCATTTATTACAAATACCATTTATATGTATAGTTATTATGTCGTTGATCTTTTTTTTTTCTTATTCGAGATGGCATGACAGAGACAAAGTCTACGATGGAGTGAGCTTACCCAGAACTTTGAACAGATTCGGGTTGAATGCGATCGGAAACACAGACGCAGGTAGTGAGTTCCACTTATTCGCTGTGCGCATTATGAAGGATGTTTGGAAGCGCTTGGTGCAAATTGGTGGCATGGCAACCAGGTAAGGATGGTAACTTGCAGTGCGTCTAGATGTCCGATGGTAGAAGGGGGCTGGTGCGATGAGGTCAGAATCAGAATTAGAATTATTTATTTGCCAGCCGAACGTGGAGTTCTTGAGCACACTCACCGAAGTACAGTCTGTAGAAGAACGACAAGCAGGCAACCTTGCGGCGATGAGTCAAGCATTGAAGCTTGACATCCACCAGTTCAACGTCGCCAATGAGCCTCGTGGCTCTGCGTTCCACCGAGTCAAGCGCGGCAAGCTGATACTTAGCTGAGCCATCCCAAAGGTGGCTGCAATACTCCATGCAGGATCGGACTTGAACTTTGTATAGAGTTAAAAGTGTCCGAGTGATCTGTGCCAGATTAATCATGTAGGAGTATTATAGTCCCTCGTGCCCCCACCCCAGAAATGAAGCCTGGATCCACCCCTGCTCCACAAGCTACTGAATAAATCTAGATGGAACAACCCATAACACTTTCGCCAACCCCAATCGACCTCAGAACTTCACGCTCAGCAGTAGCGTTTGCGACCTTTAATCCAAAAAGACATTCATTTCTGATAAATATTGTATGGATGACAGATTGACTGTCTTCACCGTACTATATATTTCAGCTTCCTTTGTGATTACGATAAGGAAAGGAAGATTAAGTTAGCGACACTATTAAAACTTTTCGCGACAAAAATTGATTATCTTTGGACTTATTCACTCAAGAGCTGAAGGCAGAAGTTCCATTCCAAAATTCACTTAAAAACTGCGGGCATTGTCAAGGAAAACTGTGCATGTGATGGGATAAAAATTTCTCTTCACCTCACTCTCTAGGTACTTAATTGCCTAAATTACAAGTTATTGTTCTAAAACTTTGGTCAAGAAGATGAGCTTGCTCCAGTATGTAAGTAAAGAGTAACCAGTAAAGAGCCCATGACATTTTTTTTTATATTCACCATTCAGCAAGATGGTAACAGAAATAAGAAGCCCACTAACCTATGGCTACTTTTAAAGGCTTTTTATGTACAGTAATAATAACTATAATTTTGACAATCTAAGAAGTCCGATGATTTTTCTCATTTTACATGCCGCGATAACTTTGTATGGACATCTACGGAAAATCTAATTCATAATTATAGCTGTCAAATCCGACTTTTTAGGTTCTCACGATTTTAACTAAGCGGCTATTGACTCACAGATGTTTCATAATGAATAACAGATGTCCGAAAGACATCCACAGCTGAACATAGGCCTTCCCCAAGCGACCTTTACGAGTCATTGGTCCAATTAAGTTCCTGATACTTCTTAAACTATCTTGCCATGTGTCTTGTTTGTTCGTGAAGCGAGCTGAAACTCCATCCCCATAATATGGGACTTATGGTTTCGGACGGGAAACATTCAAACTTTTTGGTAGCGAATGATAAAAATAAGTTTCCTTCAGAGGGTCCCGTGTCATTACGCTGAGGGGAAGTTGTAATGAGAAATTGAGATTTGGGCGGGGTCTGCAAATATTTTCTGAAATTGTTTTCAGCGAGGCTCACAGCTTTGTTTGAGAGAAGTAATACCTTCAGCTGAGGTTTAAGATATTGAATCGGAAGCTGTTGTGTTTTAGATGAAATAATTTATTTATCGTATTGTCTAGGAGTAGGTACAGATTAGAGTCGTCAAAAAGTAATTTTACATGAACAGATTTCGGCAGTCAGTGTTCCTGTTTCGTTTCTTAGTTTTTGACACCGACTTCCAAAATTGAAGTTATTTTTCACTTTGTAGTGTTTCTATTTTACCTGCCGAGATTCATCAAAGTAACGCAAAATTTAATGGAAAAAGGTCTGACCATTTAAATAAGGATAAAATGTTGGAATGTCTTGTGATGTATTATTTATGTATTTTATAAATTGTATTGTAATGTTTTATATGTAATTTATAACATCGCATTGGAATTTTCTGTAAAGGTGTTATAATAATTCATGAATAAATAAATAAATAAATATTTGGAAGAGTCGGTTGTCTTTTTTTGTAAAAAGTTTTTTATTTTTCGTTTTTTAGTACATAATAGACCAGCCATAGGCTAAGTATCTATAATGCCCAAAGTGATGCCAGAATAGATTAACCTCATAACATGATACTTAAACAAAGCTGGTGGAATGAGAGTATACCAGGGTGAACTGTTCACACCTGCGTACCAGAGTGACGTCATTTTATGAAATGGTGTAAACAATAAACAGACATGTGATTGCAGCTATTCCGAGTGTGTTGCCGTCATTTATTGAAGAGTTCTGATGTATATAGCCGAAGTTCTTCTTCAGATCTTTATGATGGGACCGCATGACAAACACCAGCTTACAAATAAAAAAAGAATCATCAAAATCGGTTCTCCTAGTAAAATGTGCTGAGGTAACAAACATAAAAAAATATGCAGTCGAATTGATAACTTCCTCCTTTTTAGGAAGTCGGTTTAAAACCACTGGTACTCGTAAATCAGTATTTTGAACTATTCAACTTACAAAGAACAGCTTTATACTTTTGCTTTTTGGTATTTTTGTCGTCCTTGCCATTCCAGGGCAAAAGCCACTTCATCCATATTTCGCTATGTCGCAAGCCAGCGCGTCTTCCTGCAAGTTTAGACCAATCAAGTTTGTTGTATCATTTGTCTAGCTTTTTAATTTTTTACCCGACTACGGCGAAGCAAAAAGGAAGGGTTATGATTTTAACAGTCTGTTTACATAGGTATGTTAATATACTGTTAAAAACATAACCATTCGCCCCTTACCCTTGGCCGAAAAGATGCAGTCTATGTAGGTACATAGACTGCATTTTTTCGGCCATAACATAGAGAATCTAATAAAATATTCAACGATCTAAAGATAAGTTATTTTGTATGTATGTATTTATATTTACGTATGCTTCCCCGTAGTGCCTAACCTATTGATCCGATTTTGTTGAATAAGGTGTCAATCGATTTGTTATTATGGCCCGAATAACATAGACCAAAAAAACCGACCAAAAGCTAGTCGGACTCGCACACGAAAGGGTTCCGTACCATTATCGGGACTCGCACACGAAAGGGTTCCGTACCATTATCGCAAAACACTGCAAAAAAATCACGTTTGTTGTATGGGAGCCGCCCTTAATTTATTTTATTTTAATTTAATAATTATTATTTTTTGAAGTGAATATACAACTAAACATTCTGTGAATATTTCAAGCGTCTACCTGTTGCCTTTATTAATATCGAGCAAAAAACGGCCTAAAATCATGTTTGTTGTATGGGAGCCTTCCTTAAATATTTATGTTATACTGTTTTTAGTATTTGTTGTTATAGCGGCAACAGAAATACATCATGTGTGAAAATTTCAACTGTCTAGCTATCACGGTTCATGAGATACAGCCTGGTGACAGACGGAAAGACAGACAGACGGATCGCGAAGTCTTAGTAATAGGGTCCCGTTTTTACCCTTTGGGTACGGAACCCTAAAAACACCGTAGTCGGGTTACAGTTTTTACAAAACTCGGCTCCGTATTAAATATTGTTATTAAATGTTTTATTCGTGTTTACTGTGCTGAAAACTAACGTAATAGAATTAGTGGTCCCCAATAACGCTGTGATAGTGTCCGTAAAGGACTCCAAAAGTGAACATCAAAGAAAAACACCAAAACAATACCCCGTACATGGTTTGTGGAAATTAATGTCAAAGCAGAGATTAGTTACTGTGATTCACGCGAACAGCATTCAAAAGTGGAACAATATATCGTTTTGTATCACCAAGGCTAACTCGCAAACGTGATAAGTGAAAAACTAAAAGTGAAACCAATAAACAGATATGAGTGTAAAAGTTATCTACGACAACCCGCACAGCGCCCACTAAGGTGAGTCACCAAGCGACACATATCGTGACACTCAAGTATTGCTCCGCGAAACACTTCTACCCTACACCAAAAAAATTAATTGTGCGAGCTGTAAACAACTAATAGCTCGAGGAGAATTGCTCAGCTGTAGTACTTGTCATCAACTGTTCCACTACCGATGCATGAATATGACTACATCCTATTACGTTGAAAATAAAAGTAAAATAAGCAATTCTTGGTGCTGTCCATCGTGCAACAACACAACGAGACAGATTATAACTGACGTCGCACCTGTTAAGAGACAATCACCGCCGACACTTGATGACACGATAATGTCCGTTGACGACCAAATACAAGACGACCAAAGTATAATGGGCAATACCGAAGAATATGACTCATCCACAACGTTAATTGACAACCCTACAATTAAGCCACTGACCCCACCGACTCAAGAAACTATTACACTAAGAAAAATTAGTGACCTTTTAGACACGAAATTAGAACTACACCAACAATCAATTTTATCCAAAATCAGAAATACTGTTCAGTTAGAAATTAATAAAGCTGTAGCAAAACTTCAACAAGAATTAAGCCAGAGAACCGAACAAATTTCTTTGGAACAAACTAAAGTAAATACGAGTATAAGTCACATAAACAAAAAAATACAAAAACTTGATACTGAAACCGCAAAACTTAAAGCAGACATAGCCGAGCTACAAAACAAAAACATGCATATGAACGATAATAATACCTCTGTGAGCGACACTTCCAAAATAATTGTTATCCATGGTCTTAATGAATACTATGACGAAACAGAAAAAGACTTAGAAGGTAGGGTAATATTTGCGTTCCAAGACACTTTAAATGTCGATCTCACTGGCTACATTGAAGAAATTAATCGTATAGGACGAAACGGATTTAAACGACCACTACGGGTGGAACTGTTGCAATGTCTAGCCAAGACCGACCTTGGTTTGGCGCCGAGTGTATTCGCGCCGATGCGCGTAAACATGAGGCGTACCATGCTTGGGTCGACGCTAGAACGCGCAAGGCGAGTGACGTTGGTCAGAGGAAGAAAGCTTACAACAGGGCTGCCAAGTCCTGCAAGAAGGTATTGCGAAGGGCTCGGTTCGACCACATTAGCCGGATAGGGATCAAACTTGCTTCCTACCCAGCAGGTAGTAAAGCGTTCTGGTCCCTGGCTAAATCGGTTGAATCGAATTTCTGCCGTCCCTCACTACCACCACTGCTGAAACCCGACGGGTCGCTGGCCCACTCCGCTGACGACAAAGCAAACTTGTTTGCCTCTCTTTTTGCGGAGTCTTCGCGTCTGAATCCTGGTGGCGCGCGCCCCCCTCCTTCTCCTAATGGATGCGAAACGAGTATGTCGGACATTCGCATCCACCAAAAGGACGTACGTAGGGTGCTGCGCAACCTCGATGTGAATAAGGCTAGCGGACCCGATGGTATACCAGCAATTGTTCTCAGAACCTGTGCGCCTGAATTGTCTCCTATCGTGACGCGCCTGTTTCGCCTTTCTTATCAGACTGGAAAAGTGCCGAATGCTTGGAAGCAAGCCAACGTACAGCCCGTGCCCAAGAAAGGCAGTCGTGCTGACCCGGCTAACTACAGACCCATCTCTGTAACGTCCATACTCTGTAAGAGTATGGAACGCGTACTTAATAGTAAGCTCCTGGCATACCTAGAAGCTAACGACATCCTTAGCGACCGCCAATACGGCTTCCGCCGAAATCGGTCCACTGGGGATCTTCTAGCGTATGCCATTCACATCTGGAGTGAGGCCATCGAGAGGCATGGGGAAGCGCTTGCCGTCTCCCTCGACATCTCGAAGGCTTTTGATAGGGTCTGGCACGAAAGCCTTATTGGTAAGCTTCCTTCATTCGGTCTGCCCGGTGGTCTGTGTGACTGGATTGCAGACTTCCTGAGGGGTCGGTCCATTCGAGTAGTAATCGATGGCTGCTCTTCGGACTTATTGGATATTAATGCCGGGGTCCCTCAGGGGTCGGTACTCTCAGCGACATTGTTCTTGCTACACATAAATGAACTGCTAAAACCCGGCACCTTTGGGTATGCAGATGACAGCACTGTTGCTGAGAGATACTTGTCCAACGCTCGTGCTACCGGGCCTCAGATCCAGTCTTTCCGGGAGGCCATGGTGGAGCGCTTGAACCTGTCCTTGCAGGCAGTCTCTGAATGGGGCGATGCCAATCTGGTCAAGTTCAATGCCGCAAAAACACAGGCGTGTCTATTCTCCGCAAAAAAGAGCCAATTTCACCCGGCTCCATCTTTCCGAGGTGTAACCGTACCGATAACGGACCATCTTGAGCTTCTTGGCGTAACGTTGACATCGACACTTAATTTTGGCCCATATATTGAGGCAAAGGCACAACTGGCTGCCAAAAAGTTGGGGATCCTTGCGAAGGTGAGACGGTACTTCACGCCGGAACAGCTACTTAAGTTGTATCAAGCGCAAGTTCGATCTTGCATGGAGTACTGTTCTCATCTCTGGGATGGATCTGCCAAGTACCAGCTTGATGCTCTAGAGTCGATCGAAAAACGGGCCAAGAGGCTCATCGGCAATGAGGAACTGGTCGAGTCAAAGCTCCAGAGCCTTGAACATCGTCGTCAAGTTGCCAGCTTGTCGGTTTTTTATCGGTTGCATTTCGGAGAGTGTGCGATGGAATTGCATGATCTAATTCCACCTAGCCCGTTTCATCATCGGACTACAAGACGTACGGCGATGCGCCATCGGTACATGGTGGACATCCCACCCATACGCACTAAACGTTTTGGAAATACTTTCATTATGCGTACAGCTAAGGAGTGGAATTCCCTGCCGGAGTCTGTGTTTCCAGATAGCTACAACCTCGGGGTCTTTAAGTCAAGAGTGAATAGGTTACTTCTAGGCAAGCGTGTTACACCGTCGACCACATCATCGCTTACCATCAGGTGAGATAGTGGTCAAGCGCGAGCCTATCTACAATAAAAAAAAAAATGATCGGTAAGAAAATGGCCAAATATATACTTGAAAACGCGGGCTATTTGAAAAGTTTAGGGTTATGTGTATCTGGATTCCTTAGCAAAGAAGCATTACAGCAAAGGAAAAAACAAAGAGAAGAAAGGTTTTTACTACACGAAAATTCAAAAGCCCAAAATGTAGTTGACTATAAAAGACCACAAACACAGAACTATGACGACATAAAACTATCAAGACCTTCCAAAAATTACCTGACTCAACACAAAATAAATGACATTAGTGACGATCGTACTTTTCGAAGCTCCAGGCCAACAATTTAAAATTTTATTCCAAAATATTCAAAGCATATTTAGCAAACATCATCTTCTGGAGGCTTTCATCAATGATAAACCCATTTACAAAGCTATATGCATGTGCGAGACATGGCTAACACAAGACAAACTAGAAGCTCTGCAATTTACTGGGTATAAAACTGCAGCATCGTTTTGTCGTCGCTCTCGAAGTGGCGGCGGCGTCTGCATTATGTTAGAAGATCATTTAGAGTGTATAGAATGTTATGATATTAAGAATTTTACTATAGAATATTGTATAGAAGTATGTGCATGTAAGCTACCAAGGCAAAACCTAATAATAATTGTTATGTACTGGAATAGAAGAGAGGAAGAAACTTTTATTATTCAATTAAAACAAATAATGCATTGTATAATTAACAAATATAAAAAATTCAACGTCGTAATAGGAGGAGATTTTAACATAAATATTTTACAGTTTTAAAACTAACCAATTGATTAATCTGATGTTAGAGTATACATTTGAACAACAAATAAAAGAACCTACGCGTATCTCACAAACCACTTCAACTTGTTTAGATCTAATATTTACGAACTTTAGCGACAATAATATGTATACGACCGTAGAAGAACTAGGTTTTTCAGACCATAGCGGAACAATCATACATATGATACAAAAACAACAAACAAAACATTCATTTTGGTTTGCCAACAAAAGAATATTTAACAAAAGTAACATACAAAAATTCAAATCCAAACTAAACGAACTAAACTGGAATAATATCATCCTGCCGAACAAATATGTAGATGAAAACTATCAGTCTTTCCATGACACACTGACAGATATCTTAAATGAATGTATCCCTAAACGTAGACTTAAAATTAAAACTAAACATAATAACAATTGGCTAACCGTTGGTATAAAGCAATCCTGTAAAAATAAAAGACTATTAAAAATCCTAACATTAAAACTAAATAATCCAGTACTTATAAAATACTATAAAAAAAAATATGAAAAAATCTTAAAAAAAACTGTAACAGCGGCAAAAAAACTATACTACATAAATAAAATGAGTAAATCTACAAATAAAATTAAAACTATGTGGGATATTGTAAAAGAACGAACACATAAAAAGACCAAAAACTATAGACAAAATATAACATTACAAACGCCAAACCAAGTAAGTGAACCTAAACAGGTAGCTAACAGATTCAATAATTTCTTCGCATCCATTGGAGAAAATACCTCCCATACACCCGGCTGTGAACTGAGAAAAACATCTGTGATTAACCCCACTGAAAATACCATGTTTCTTAGCCCGGTTGATGGATACGAAGTAAACCAGATCTTAAAAAACCTAAAAAATAAAAATAGTCACGGCATAGACGAACTCCCGCCAACCCTTTTCAGACAGTGCGCTGACGAACTTACCTTACCATTTTATAAATTGATTAATAAATCGTTCGAAGAAGGCATGTTCCCTAATCAACTAAAAAAAGCTATAATAAAACCGATTCATAAAAAAGATGCCAAAACCGACCCAAATAATTATAGACCAATTGCCCTCCTGCCCACAGCATCAAAAGTCTTTGAAAAAGCAATGTGCGACCGTGTGTACTCTTTTTGTGAAAAGTATAAAATATTCGACGATTGCCAAAACGGTTTTCGCAAAAATAGATCTACAACTCTAGCTGTTTATAAGTACATCCAAGAGGCTTTAAATATTTTAAATAATAAACAATACGCAGTAGGAATACGACTCGATATGACTAAGGCCTACGACAAGGTGCAATTTCAAATACTTCTAGCTAAGCTATATGGAATAGGAATACGTGGGAAAGCCCATGACTGGTTTGAATCATATTTAAAAGGCAGAGAGCAATTTGTCGAGATTGAATACTATGATGAGGAAACAAACGAAACACGGCTTATAAGATCAGATGGTAGACCAATACGCGCTTCCATTCCCCAGGGAAGTGTAGTGGGCTGCCTCTTATTTCTCATCTACATTAACGACCTCCCCAAAACTATAGACGGGCCATGTGTACTATTTGCGGATGACATTTCTATTCTCACCTCATGCCAAACAAACGCTGATATAAACGAAAAACTGACCAAGATTCTTGATATAATAGTAAACTGGATGGGCCAACATAATCTTGAAATCAATTTCACCAAAACCAAACTAATTACTTTTCACCCCCGGCAAAAAATACGAATCAATTTAAATTTTACATACAATCAACAAAAAATAGACGTAGTTAATGATTTCACTCTTCTAGGTTTGACAATAGACACACACATAAACTGGAAAACCCACATACAGAAAGTTATATCAAAAATTTCAAAGTTTTCATATGCCCTCCGCGAAATTAAAAAGAAAACCAGCCTACAAACCGCGCTAGTAACATACTACGCGTATGCTCACGCTTGGTTAAGCTATGGTGTAATCTTATGGGGAAATAGTACGGACGCCCCCACTCTATTTATCCTACAAAAAAAGCTGATTCGTATAATTGCTAACATAGAACAAACAGATAGTTGCAAGCCTTACTTCCAGAAATACAAAATCCTTACCTTAGTTAATATTTATATTTTAGAATTATGTAAACTGGTTCGCATATATCCAGAGTCATACAACACAAGAGAAGACATGCAAACAAATTATTCGTTGCGTCATAAAAACAGACTAGATCTACCCTCCTCCCGCCTTAAATTGCACTCTTCTAGTCCGTATGCTATGTCGATAAAAATATATAATAAATTACCGGAAAGCATAAAACAAGTAAATAAAACCAATGTATTTATAAATAAATTAAAACAATTCTTAATTAATAAAAGCTATTACACTATTGACGAGTATCTGACGGATAAATTTAATAATAAATAAAAATAATTTATATCTCGATAAGTACCTAAATGACATTAATAATTAATTGACTCAAAATATAATATGGACATGATAAGTATTAGTTTTTATTAAAAATAAAATAAGTTAGATAACCTATAGAATTAATTGACTCAAAATATAATATGGACATCGTTATTAGATATTAAGTATTCATTTTTATTAAAATGAATATAATTGTTAATTCGATAAGTAAAATACTACGTTTAAAAAGCTAATAAAACAATTAATATTAAAGAACACACTTTCTTTGAAATAGTCTCGAGCCACATCCAGTTGCGCTTGTCCGTGTTGTATTTGTAACTGACGGTGACATGTTTACTTCAATGTTTGAACCAGTGTCGAACCAAAATATTGTTGTATTTTTTGTATACCCTCAAAATTTAATTTAATTAATTACCTACCTCTGTATTTACGCCCAACAATATTTAATCTACCTACTGTTATTTTTAATATTCACATGTAAGTGAATTATTGCATTCTTTTGTGAATAAAGATTTCTCAAACCTCAATATAAATGATTAATTGGCTTAAAATATAACATGGACATATTGAATATTAATTGTATTAAATATAAACTATAAATAAACTAACTGTAATACAAAAATTTAAGCAAATAAATTATTAATCAATAATTATTCATAATTTAACATGAACATAGAAAGGCACAAACATATTGGTAGATTTAACCAAATAAATGCAGATAGACAGGAAACGAATGACTGAAATTTTAATTATAAAGGAAAATATTAAGCGCTATTCCTCTCTCCTAGACACTTAACTGTATCTAGAATGTTGCTGTGCCCGACAGGGTCCATAATTGTTTCTGTAACTAATATTTTACCACCTGTATGTACATTATGGATGCAATAAATTTAATTTGAATTTGAATTTGAATTTGAACCTTTATTTTGCAGATTATTCAAGGATTCAAAAAGCTAATATGACTTCTTCTTAACCTTTGAAACGTCGAGCGCGTATGCGCTATGTATGCGCTATGTATGTATGTGTAGCCAAGTGTGCGTAAACTATTGAAAGAAAAGAAAGAAAAAATGTTTATTTGTGACCCGCAGAAAAACACAAACAATAATAAAAAATAAAAATAAATAAACCCGTGCGAGACCAAAAAGGCTCCTATCTCAGCATGTGCAACGATATTAAAAATAAATTATTGTTGTTTCTAATGTGTCTGCTAATTAACGCTCACCTTATCTTTGCTATCCCCAGATTCTGCAATCGTTTTTTCTATCACATACTTAAACTATGAAAAGCATTAAATCCAATTAGAGAGACAAAGTAAAACGAAGCATACAGTCCAATAGCTGTTCTTTGTCGAGCACCTAAATTGGTCAAGTCCTTAACTGCGATGGAATAGAATTTCAGTCCAAAAGCGGACTGATCCAACTTAGGTTTCTCGATGTCACCGTACTGTAACACTGTATTGTTGAAACAGTCGTTTAAAAAGACTCAATTTGACCTTTTAAAAGCTTGGCTTGGTTATTTAAAAATGTAAGTTTTTTTTTCAAATGAATAAATAGTTTTTTTAATCAAACTTTTTAGCTTACCGTGCATTGTCATCCAAACCAAACGTGTGTGCAAAATTTCATCATTGTTGAGCTGAGAGAGAGAGAGAGAGAGCTGCTTTAAACTGTAACATTAATTGTTACATGTCTTGGTTTTAATTAATAATGTGGAAAAGAAATTTAAAATTTATCAATTATTTACATTTATCTACATTATTTACAAATTAAGGAAGTAACTATTTACAATACTAGATTAAATATAAAACAAAAAGAAACTAATAATGAACGCATCAAATCAGAATTCTGCATAGCTACAAATTATCACCACATTCGTATTAAAATAAGCGACATATTAGGCACCCAGAGACTGTTCCTTTGTTCTCGGCGCAGGCGCATCGTTCATGTTGTTCATTCACGACAGAATGCTTCCACGTTGCGGAGACCGATTCTTGGGGTCAAGGCGAACGCACGTCAATATTTATCGCGATCTCTGATACGGACAAACCCGTAAAAAGAAAAAAACGGTCGTCATCGCGAGATTTATTCCATTAACGGCGTCACTACCGTTCCCTCGACCATTTAATTTATATACTTAACTATTGTGTGTGTGATTTGGAAAACCCCATTTGGGGTTCAAGGATCACCCTTATTCTGCTCGCTTCCCCGCGGTGGACAGTAGCGAGTCAGCCCACCTACTGTTGCACCTGCATCCTGAGCGACCTGGCGATCGACGCGCAAGCACTCATCTCCAGCAGTAGGCAGTGACGTCAGGGGAGTGCTAGACCAGTAGGGGAAGTTGTAATCGCTGTATAGGCCTTAACCTACTAAATCGACCCACCTACCGACCTAGACTTTTTTTATTAATATAAATGTTCCGAATTATCTAGCTACCTGTTTTTCTTTTACTCTCCTCCTAGGAACCTATGCCTAGGTTAGGTGGAAAAAGTAGGGATAGTTCTTGAGAACGGGACAAAGCTTCAGTTGCAAGATTCGACCCGAACATACATTCATACATTGCAAATTAATAAAAAGTTTAAAAAGAGCTTCTTATCAAGAATAACCCTTTATCGTATTATAATCATTTATTTTTATCACACACATCCACAAAAGTTCAGAAATAAAACTACTAAAGTCTGAAATGGACGTAATTGTTTGAGATTGGATTCTTTAGGATAAAATACGAAAACACGCGAGCGAAGTCGCGGGCGGAGTGCTAGTTTATTGTATTAGTAGGATCTCCCGCAACTCCAACCCCGACCTGCAACTTGCATAATAGCCTCCAACCCCAGAAACAATTCCAACCATTATTCACCCCCAAACACGAGCAGATACACAATACCACCCAAGAGAACCAACGAGAAATGGTTATTACGCGACGGTGTGACAAACTTAACGGTAATTGTACGAATTAATGGCAATCGGTTGCAATCAATTTGCGGTTAAGTTGAACGACAAAGCGAGAGCGGACTCGTATAGAGATTAATTCCACATCGTTTAGGACTTGCACTGGAAACTCTGTATTGGGAATTCGTAATTTCGTTTGCTGTCGGTTCAAGAGGTTCCTTATGTACCTATGTGCATATGAGGCATGTGAAACAGGGTGTAAAGTCTGGGTGTGGGGTGTAAAGCCTCCATTGAAAATCTGAATTGTTGTTGTCGGGCTGTGGTATATGTTCAAATCATAGCGCGATGTTGGATCTGTGTGACGTCAGGTCTTTTTATTATAGTTATTATGTGCTATATAACTATTTGATGTATTGTCGTACTAGCTGACCCGGCAAACTTTGTTCTGCCATAAAAACACCAAACATTCATCTATCCTACCTACCCTACCCTACCTACCTACCTTACCCTACCCTACTTACCCTACCCTACCTACCCCACCCTACCCTACCTACCCCACCCTACCTACCTACCCTACCCTACCCTACCTACCCCATCCTATCTACCCTACCCTACCCTAACTACCCTACCCTACCTACCCTAACCTACCTAAGAACCATTTTTTTTTCATATTTTTTTTTTCATAAGAACTTTCTCCTAACAATAACAAATACAACAAAAAAAGAATAAGCGAAATCGGTCCAGCCGTTCACGCGTGATGCCGTGACCAAGGGAAATAGGGATTCATTTTTATATATGTAGATTAAACTTCCAAAGATGCGAGAAGCACAGGACCGGATTTGTGTGTTCTCCATCTACAAATTATTTTCTATCAAAAAATCTACATTTAATATTATAATGAGGAAAGATTTGATTGTTTGTAAGTTTGATTTTAATGGATAAACTAAAAAAAACCTTTACCGATTTTAAAAATTCTTTCACCTTTGGAAAGCTTGACATAAGCTATGTTTTTATCCCGAAAAGGAGTCCTGTCAAAGTCTAAAATATGGTATTAAATTAGTCACTTTTAGGACTGAACGAGTCCAATACAATCCAAAATACCATGTCATAATTTAGAAAACTTTCAGCATTGTATTTCTTTCTAAAATTCAATGTGTCGTATTTGTGCCAAGTGCTGTAATGAGTACGGTAGAACGTACAAAATTGGTGCGAAAAAACCTTTTAAGAAATCCTTTGTCCAATCCAAAGTACTTTTTAAATGCAATCCTTAGCACCATTACTTCTTAAGAGCACTAGAAAGCTAAAATAAAAACCTATAATGGAATTAAAGTTCAGGAAACGTTCTAAGGAATGCTGTTAATCGCCTCACATTAAGAAGGTAGTTGCATTTTCTAAAGTAGTCGTGCAGGGTACCTAGTGCGCTACAAATTATTATAGCACGTGCTGATAGCCTAGGTAATGGAATAGCTGGTTCTAATTGATTTCAGCAGTAGTGTCAGCCTGGATGAGGAGTGGGGAGTCAGTGATTACGTGACGGTTGACAGGACTTTATGGAAGAAGAAAACATGTTGCACCGATCCCAAGTAACATGGGACAAGATCAGGCAGATCAGCGGTGGCGACCTCTCGCGTCCGGCCTTGGTTCAGGCCATGGTACGGAGCGAGAGGGCATGGGAAGCTGTCTCTTTCTTCTGCGAAGCAGTAATGCTCGCGAAGGAGGAGGCGGAATGCATGAGGGAGACACAACGGAGACGCCTTCACGCCCCTAGCCACCGCAGGAGACGCCCCAGGCGTCGGGAGCCGCAAGCCGATTCCCGGCCACCGTAGGCGCGGGCTTACGGACGGCGAGTAATGGGTAGCTCGCCGTGCGATAAGGACCAGGCCCGAGTCGACGGCGCGTAATGTTCCAAGCGCGCTTCAAATGATAAATGACTTTATTTCTGTAAGTTGGTTTGTACAAACACTTTTACATGTCGATCATATTTTTTAAAACCAGATGTTGTCGGCGAAGATATTTCAGCAAAAACTGACGGGCTCCGCTAGGGCCGATGCCTGCCTGGGTCGCGGATAAATTTGAAAGAGAGTTACCGCGGCCCTGGCAACCTGGCAACAAGCAACTGAATGAACACGGGGGGGTTTTAGTCAGTAAAAGTCTGTCACGCTCTCCCGCTGCACCCAGAGCGGGAGAAGTCATTGGATGATTTACCATCCAAAAAAAAAGGCAGATGACGATGAGTGTTAGCCTAGAAAACCAAGCACAAAAACAAATTTCTTGGCTTTTAATTAATTTTGAAGTTTTTTTTTAACTTATTAACTTTATCTCGTCTCTTTGGGGAAGGGTTATGGGGTTCTCTTTGGGAGAGGTGTTTTAGCTTCTAGTTTTGTAATACTTGAGAATTTAAAGCCATTTCAGCTTTTTATTTTTTCATATTATTTAACATTCTATACGAATGTAAAATTTCTAGACCTGAATACAGAGTTTCCTTAAATAATAGTCACGTTCCTTCAGAAAATTTTACCCGACCCTATCATAAGTTATAGAGAACTAGCGGACGCCTCGCGGTTTCACCAGCGTAGTTCCCGTTCCCGTGGGAATACAGGGATAAAAAGTAGTCTATGTCACCCGAGGATAGTGTAGCTTTCCAACGGTGAAAGAATTTTTGAAATCGGTCCAGTAGTTTTTAGGTTTCCGTACCCAAAGGGTAAAAACGGGACCCTATTACTAAGACTCCGCGGTCCGTCTGTCTGTCTGTCTGTCTGTCTATCACCAGGCTGTATCTCATGAACCGTGGTAGCTAGACAGTTGAAATTTTCACAGATGATGTATTTCTGTTGCCGCTATAACAACAAATACTAAAAACAGAATAAAATAAATATTAAAGTGGGGCTACCATACAACAAACGTGATATTTTTACCGAATTTTGCGATAATTGTACGGAACCCTTCGTGCGCGAGTCCAACTCGCACTTGGCCGGTTTTTAAGTTTATTCGTTACATACAAAAATACAAATCTTTCCTCTTTATAATACTCGTATTAGGCCAGGTAAATTGTAATATTTAGATAAATGTACAGATCTTACTTAAATCATAAATAATAGACGAAATAGTCTTCACTTTTACAATTTTACGTAGATATTTGACGCAGGCACAAACATTCAATTCAATCGATTCCAGCTATGCAAACATAAGTAGCTTTACTATTGACGTAAGTACGTTGTATGTATAAAATAATAGCCACATCGTTAATCCGATTCAATTGTTTTCATACTACTGAAAAACATACACGTATGTTGGCAAACACTCCACCACACTGTAAATAATCGAATAACAGTTGCATTAGTGCTACAATAAAATCACCGGGTGTTATTTACAGTCCAAACATGTTCACTCTTCAGTACTTTACCCAGTACTAATACATAAGTACTAAACTAATTCATTGGCAATCTAGAACAGCCGTTCTATTGATAGCACACATTCAACATTGCAAGGTGAGAGTCCGCGGTGGAGAGAGATAGGTATACGTGGTAAAAGGAGAAAGCCGCATTGTCATGCGTACTACGTTCCTCGGGACTAGTGATCGCTTATTTCGACCCTTCGCTTAGCGGTCCCATGGTGTAATGGTTAGCACTTTGGACTCTGAATCCAACGATCCGAGTTCAAATCTCGGTGGGACCTTACCTTTTACGACAGTTCACATGTTTTTGAAATTATTATTATTATTGTCCGATAATGTCGCCCATCAGTTTTGGTTTCTTTCGCGAGCCATACGCCACCCTGATTAAGTGTAGTTCAAGTAGGACTTTTAGGTTTTTTCTTTAAAAAAATTTACAAAAGAAAGAAATATTTATTTTTGTACATTACTAGCTTCTGCCAGCGGTTTCGCCCGCGTGGTAGTTGGCAATCATACCAAAGGAACCTATACTCGGAATAAAAAGCAGCCTATGTGCACTATCAACTACACTATTCTATTCCAGACTATAATCTATCGCTGTGCCAAATTTCATCCCAATTCATTCAGCTATTCTGGCGTGATTGAGTAACAAACACACATCCATCCATCCAAATTTTCGCATTTATAATATTAGTAAGATAAGATTATGTTGCATATAATTTTTCTTTTTATATTTTACTGGTTTTTCTTCTTCGTCGTGTCGATATATTTTACTGGTGTAGAAGTTAAATTACACTAAGCATTTTTCTCTCTGAAATGTTTTAGATAGTTGTAGAGAAATTGCGCTGTGACCGTAATTTAAATACTAAAATAACAATAACAATCAATTTATTATATTTTTATGTTGTATGGGATGCCAAACTAATATAGATAATTCAACTCAACTGTGCGCGCGGCGCTATGTGTGCGTGAGCTTTGCGTGCGCTTGTAATTATACATTATGTATATGTGTGGCTGTGTCGCGGCTGTCGTCGTCCGAGCAAACAATCACCCACACATGCTTACCCACATATAGTGCCGCGCGCAAAGATGAGTAGAACTATCTATAGCTATCTATTCAATGTTACGGCAAGAACCAACAATATGTAAAAAGATAAGTGCATTGATGTTCTTTTTCAGTTTTGTTTTTCATTTCTTACCCTTACTTAAAAGTATTATTATTTAAAAAACCGGCCAAGTGCGAGTCGGACTCGCACACGAAGGGTTCCGTACCATTATCGCAAAACACTGCATAAAATTCACGTTTGTTGTATGGGGGCCCCCCTTAATTTATTTTATTTGAATTTATTAATTATTATTTTTTAAAGTTAATATACAACTAAACATTCTGTGAATATTTCAAGCGTCTACATGTTGCCGTTATTAATATCGAGCAAAAAACGGCAAAAATATCACGTTTGTTGTATGGGAGCCCCCCTTTAATATTTATTTTATACTATTTTTAGTATTTGTTGTTATAGCGGCAACAGAAATACATCATCTGTGAAATTTCAACTGTCTAGCTATCACGGTTCATGAGATACAGCCTGGAGACAGACGGACAGACAGACGGATCGCAAAGTCTTAGTAATAGGGTCCCGTTTTTACCTTTTGGGTACGGAACCCTAAAAAGTAAGAAATTTACCGAAAACTAAACAACCAATCACATAACATAATATCACGCTTTTAGTATCCGTAGGGTTAGGCAGAGCTGCACCTAAAGTACTCCCACATCTCAAACACAGTAATGTTTAAAAAATAAAAGAAAGAAAGAAGAAGTTTCATGCAATAGGGGCCTATTGCCACCAATCAATAACATGAAATGTATTGCGTATCAATTAAACTAAAATCAAACAAGTAAAATTTAAAAAACCCCTGATACGTTTTTATGTCAGGCTTTTTAAACAACATAATTTATCTAGTACAGACACTCTTCCAGTAAACACGCTTCGATCGACAACGATATCTTGCGAAAATACCCCAATTCAAATAGTAAAACGGGTGTAACTTTTGAACGGTTGATCCTATTTTCATCAAACTAGGAGCTTTAATGCCACAGATAGATACACAAACACACAGGTAACACACGTCAAGCTTATACTACCCCTCTTTTTCCGTCGGGGGTTAAAAATCAAATTATACCCGCACAGAAAAATGCACGAACCATTTAAAACACAGAAAACACTAACTGCATAGAAAACCAATTTCTAATAATCAGATCGTGCAGTAGTAAACGAAGGTGTGAAAGATATTTAGTATAACGAACTCCTGTAAGTAGTGTCGCAACTGCGAACGCAATTACCGCGCACTCGGATCGCCCCAATAGAATCGGAGGAACGGGCGAACTGATGCGAATGGGACGAGGTCTTATTGTCAGCGATTAGAGTTGCTTATGGTTTTTTGAAATAAACTGAGAACATTTCGCTAACTCTGATTTCAAAGTAGAATTAACAAGATATTAAAAGACAAAACAGTTGTTATAATTATAGCAGTAGTTATATAATTATGTGTTTTTAATTTAGACTTTAAATCTAAATTAAACTAAACTTTAAATGATACTAACACTAGAATTAATTTAAGCTTTTGTAATACTAACCCAATATGGATCACTGTTGTCCGAATTAAATGAATTTGAATTTGAAAAACCAGCCTATCCATTCATAATGTGTTAGCTTATTTCATAACGATTCCAAAGACATAACTTTTAAACAGCTCCCTTGGATAGTTTAGGCGATATCGTCATTTTAATGACACGCAGCCTTATCGTAAGAAACCACCCAGAAGTACGCTTCGGTTGCGCTGACCGACAGCTCAAAACTGGCCGCGACGGTCAAATGGATAATAATTTGAAGTTGAATATTTGTCAAACTATGCTTTAGCTTGAAACCCAGACCATTATTGGCAAAAATGTAGGATTTGGCACATTCTTAACTCCAAATTCTTAATGCGAAACCGGCTATTAGGCAGGCTATGCGCCTTTAATAATTTAATTATTCATCGCTTCATTGCTTACTAACCGGTAAGGTCATAGATATAATAAACAAGGGTAAGGTATTAGCTAAATGTGAGCAGATAGATCAATTACCGCGCACTTCAATCGCCAATAGAATTGGAGGACCGGGGGCATTGATGCGAATGGAACGAGGTCTTACTGACAGAGATTTGAAAAAGATGTGAATTGAAAAGCGATGAGAAAAAATAATAAAAAAGTTAATTAAAAAAATCAAAAAGCCCGACTGCTCAAAAAGCAAACTAAAAAGACGTAAACAAGAAGAAAATCATGCTGTGCAGTCGGAGGATACAAATTCGCGAGCTGGCGGATCAAAACCAGATGTATCTTCCGACTGCACAGCATGATTTTCTTCTTGATAACGTCTTTTTAATTTGCTTTTTAAGCAGTCGGGTTTTTTGATTTTTTTTATTAACTTTTTTTTATTTACAACTTTTTACTTATTTTCCTTTAGAATTAGGTACATTTAAACATATAAGTGTTATATATTTTTGAAATCGCCTCTTAAAACCCTTTATTTTGATACACAAGGGTTTGGAAGAACAAAAAAAAAAAACCCCGACAAAATGGCGCCCAAAATCCGCAATTTTTATTTTTCCAATTTTAATGTAGCCAGTGACACTCGCAGGATTAAGACGAATCGATTGACGTAAGAATCATCAAAATCGGCCAACGCGTTTGGTCTCTAGATCGCCACATAGGAACAAACATACATACATAGATTGATAAACACATTACCCTCCTTCGGCAGTCGGGTAAAAATACTACTTCTATCGGATGACTTTTAATACATTGAAATGTAGGGGTCGACTGGAGCATATTAATGATTATTTTCATGCAATACATTAAATGACATACAGTGTAGAATCATACAATTTCGAAGTCACATTACTTGTAAGAAATCAATAATTGCATTGCAATGTTGTGTGCGACACTTACCTTTTAATTGCTCGTGTTAAATGGCAAAAAAAAGTCACAACTCGTGACGCAACTACCGCGCACTTGGATGGGCAATAGAATTGGAGCAGCGGAGGCACTGATGCAAAAGGGACCAGGTCATAGAGTCAGAGATTTTGAGTAGATAGAAAATTTCTCTAATCTCTAGTTGTAGGTATAACCTATTATTATACTTTATTCGGCCACAATGCGACAGAGGAACCACACCACAAGCGATGCCCTCTCTCTTGTCCTGCTCCTTGTAAAAATAAAACCTGCACCATGAGATACCTTTGCGAGGCCGCTAGATCTGTCCACGTGGTTGAGTACTGAGCGCAATATATAAATTAAGTATTTAATTTGGAATAATCGACACAAAGCAGACGATATATTTTAGAGTTGGTTCCAAAGTTAAAGTGTATTCATGCGTATTTTCACCTTCTGAAAGTTGCCAAATAATTAAAAGACACCCAGTATATAAAAATCTAGTTAAACTAAATTTTACTAATTAGCAGATAGCCTAATATTTATGATCTGCGAGCATCTGAAATTGCATTTTCCGTACAAAGCACAAATTAAATAAATACACTGAAAATCGAATAATAAAATTAACAGACGTATATTGCCAAAAGTTCTACAAGTTTTAAGATGGCAAAAAAAAAAGAAAAGTAGCGTCACGATCGGTGAATATAGCAACTAAAGTTACTTCTTAAATTTAGACTTTGGTTGTGTTCAACTTTATTCCAACACAAATCGATCGAATCGATAAGCGATAGCGATTTTCAAGTAATCGAAATATCGGATATTGTCATTAAGACGACGACTAACGCCAACGACCTTGAAGGAAAAAAACGCGCACTCGTTCCACACCCGCGCGACCCAACATTTAGTAGTTTTTTGTACTTTCCCTATTATTCTATAACTTAAAAAAAAGGCTCAGATCAAAATGAAGATGATTAAATTGTCTTTGAGATGGTGACAATTTCATTAAAATACGCCCAGAGGTTTTGGTGTGATTGTCGTGTTTTATCCGTTTTAGACATAACTTTACAAATTACTTACACTGTGTTATACGAATAAAACTCAAAATTTTCTTAGATCAAATTATTAAGAAAATGGCCTAATGTAACATATATTTTTTCCAAAAAATTACGACTAGGCATTTAGACGTGATTCTCATTTTAAAATCAGCTACTCAAGGGTATCTGCGCCTTAAGACATTTCGTAGCTTTACGTTGATACAATACCTAGCATCTTTTGTCTTGCTTTTAACACATTAATCGCTACAAGTATGACCATGTCCCTACCACAGCTATTTAGTTAGTAAAGAAGAAAGAATAGGTGCCGTTCTCTTTGCATTTTTATTGGACATTTTCTTTCGTACCGACGGTGGATTTGAATAATACTCTTTAACAGTCAGGAACACAATTCATGCTTCTTCTTTTGTATTAATATTTTTGGAGTAAATAATAATATACAGTGTGTATTTGGTTTGCTTTTTGTATCAATAAAAAAGTAGTGAATAAAAAGTTTTGAAGTTATATTTATAGGAACTTACGTATAAAAAACCCGACCACGGTTATCCTCTGAGATGAGAATATTTTCTCTTTAGAGAGTAATTTTTCATTAGTCGGGTTTTAGTTTTTGAACTTATTTTTATTTAAAGTATTTTGGGGTTTTTGCACAACCACATATTTTCTGTTTACGGTTTGTTGCTTCACATGTATCTAGATGTCGACTCTAGATAACTTATAATGATAAAGTTGTTGATTTTGGAAATTTACTATTCACTAAAGGACTGGTATAGGTATGTGCTATGTGTGGTTACGTTAGCTAACGAAACATACACATAGGTTTATGATTCGAAATTTGAAAGACTCAGTAATGAGGGAACAAATAAACATACATGTATACATGCATACATACTTACATATATACATACCGATCAACAAACACTGCGATGCCGTAGTCGGGTAAAAAAATGGTTTTCATGACTTTGATGGGATATATCTCGCAAACGGTACTCAAAAATATGATGTACCAAACCCTACCTTGACTTTAAAATCCCTGTTCAACGATACCACTTTACTTTGGGTTCTCTAGAGGGCGCTATATTCAATTTATTGTGACGACAAATAGCTTATAACCAGCGGACAAACAAGACGCTTTCAACGACACCTCATTTGTCAAATTATGATGAATAGTTTAGAAGTTAAATTTAAATTTAAAATATTTTTTTTTTTTTCGTCTGCCAAGATTAGCTACTGCAGCAATGATATTACCTTGATACTTACTAGACAAGCATTTTCCCGCAGCTTCGCTCCCGTGATCCTTCCCAAAAGAACCTCTCATTTTCCAGGTTGAAAAACACTGACTTCATTTTTTTCTTTCGTGTCGGTTAACTGAAACAATAGCCTCAACCATTCAGATTTTATCCAACCAGTATATTGCTGCTAGGCCAGCTCTGTTATTCGCTACATTCAAATTTTGAAAGTTCCAGGTGTTCGAGCATGACGGGCAGACAAGGAGTTGCGCCATATCCTGCGAAGGAGCTTCACACTGGCACTGAATCTTGAATGTATATGTGATACCTAATTTGGCCAGATTGTTTCTACAGCGACAAAAAAATTGGCGGCCGAAAAACCAGCAATAATACTCGCAATCAGTACCTAACAGGGATGATGACGGGGTACAAAACAGCACATTCTAATTAGTCCGCCGGTTAAATTCTCAAAAAATATTGTACTCGCTTATAAATCAATAAAAATCACCAAGATACAGCGCATCAGAGTTCGGTTTGGGGGCTTGTAACGTAACTACTATTTAAAAAGTGTACCAAGGCATGTAGTCATGCGATATTTTAACCCACTGTATCGTCATATTTTTTTGTTAACGTGATAAAATCAAAAATACGTGTTTAATATTTTTTGGAAATCTATCTATCTGCCTAGTCTATTTTTCCCAACTGTATTGGGGTCGGTTTTCAGTCTTACCGGATTCAGCTGAGTACTAGTGTTTTACATGGAGCGACTGCCTATCTGACCTCCACAACCCAGTAACTGGGTAACAAGGTACCCCTTGGCAAGACTGGTGTCAGATCTGACTACCCGAAACGACTGTCAAAGATCTTCAAATAACAGCCGGGAACATCGGCTTAACGTGCTTTCCGAGGCACGGAGAAAACTCGGTATGTCGAAATGGTCACCCATCCACGGACCAACCTCGTCAAGCGTTGCTTAACCTTGATGATCGACCAGTGCGGCTGTTGTTATTTAGCCACGAGCTCTAACTGACGGACTAAAAATATTTTTGCAGTCTTCGCCCTTATTCCAGAGAATACCTCAAACGATCATGATACGCGTTCAAGTTATCTCGCCACCTCTTCCTTGGCCAGCTTCGACCCAGAAAATAAAATAAAATGTTAGAAGTTAATCACTTTTTAATAAAATGCCTTATTATTTAAATTGTCATTAAGTCTGATGAGGATGGCTCTTCTTCAACAGACTTTAATCATGGCAAGAAGTGACGGAATTTACTTTTATTTTTTGAGGGGATTTTCTTGGATACCTATCCTAATTTATGTACCCTCTGTGCGTTATTGAAAAAGCTCTCTGTCTTTTGGAAGTACTTCCAAAAGTAGGGTGACCAAATATATTTCATATTTTTTTGACGAATTTCTCGAAATTATAATGTTTGTGTTGGTGTGAAAATTGTTGGTTATAAGCTGGGTCATAAAAAGGTTTTATTGCCAACAGACATCCGTCCCTAAAATATCTATATCCTAAACGTTTTGGAAATACTTTCATTATGCGTACAGCTAAGGAGTGGAATTCCCTGCCGGAGTCTGTGTTTCCAGATAGCTACAACCTCGGAGTCTTTAAGTCAAGAGTGAATAGGTTACTTCTAGGCAAGCGTGTTACACCGTCGACCACATCATCGCTTACCATCAGGTGAGATAGTGGTCAAGCGCAAGCCTATCTATAATAAAAAAAAAAAACTATTTTTAACGCCCGACGTGTATTTGTGTGCCTGTCTGTGGCATTATAAACGGATAAACTTTTTGTGTGTGTGTGTGTTTGTGTCCGTGTTCTTAGCTATACTTGATGCAAATCGGTTCAGCCATTCAAAAGATATAGGCGTTTTACTGTTTGAATCGGGGTATTTTCGCAAGATATCGTGTCATAATTACGTGTTCGATAGATTCTTGATCGAAGCGTGCCTACTACTAGATACATTATGTAGTTTAAAAATCATGAAATAAAAAATGTGTCGGGGTTTTTTAAATATTTCTTGTTTATATTCTGAATAAGATACTTACTAAGTTGCAGTGAAACTCATTGAAGGTTAAAATAAGCAGCAATAAATAAATAAATAAAAAAAATAAAATAAAGAAAAAACAAAATATAAAAAAAAAGAAAAAAAATAGTAATAATAATAAAATAATAATAATAATATAAATATCTAGCAATATTTAAAACAGATGAATCCAATACAATCCGGGTAGACTAGACGGGAATTCTCGTACCAAGTATTTTACATTTGGGTATAATCCCCTAGCAACTGCAACTGTTTGCAACTGGGCTCATCCCAGTTGTAAGCAACCCTTTGTGCCTATTGGTCTTGTTTGTTCTGTCTCCTGCTTGATATGGAGGGAAGTGGAAATTTTTATTTTTTCCTACTCCTCCGTTATTATTTTCTGATTAACTTCGTTGCGGGATCCAAGACAGTTAAATTCATTCTACAGGACTTCGTTGAGCTTCATTGCCTCGGCGCTTTTCTGGTGGTCGCCACTGTTGATTCTGGTTTTCAGAAGTTGCAGTAGTTTTGGGAATAGTGCGGTAGGATTGTCCGAATCCCATAGCCTCTAACTACGTGACCACACCAATGACAACAGCTCGGTACGGTTTCCTATCATACTTAATATTAGAAATGTGAAAGTTTGGATGGATGGATTTATGTGTGGATGTGATGTATGTTTATAACACAATTACGCCTTAACGGCTGAACGGATCTGGATGAAATTTGGCACAGAGATAGATTAAAGTCTGGAACAGTACATAGGCTACTTTTCATCTCGGTGTAACGTTCCCTTCAGGATGATAAAAAACTTGTCACGCGGGCGAAGCCGCTGGCAGAAGCTGAAAGACGAAAGTTTGTGGGTGTGTTGTTACTTTGTTACTTCTTAACGCTCAAACGGCTGAACGGGTCTGGATGAAATTTGGCACATAGATAGAAAATGGAATTGGAATTGGTTGGATTTGGCAGGAATAGCAGATAGAATATTTTAATCCCGGAAATATGTTTCCTCGGGATAATTTTCGACTTTCACGCGGGCGAAGCCTCTGGCAAAAGCTAGTCCGATGTAAAACAGACTATTGTAGGTACAAACATAAACTCAATCCTTTTTTTGCATAGGGGTACGCTGCTAACTTCAACTTCAGAACGCTACCTACATACTTATTATTAACTGCGTTTATGTTTATACATCTGTAGTTTTACTCTATAAAAATTACTCCCTGAAAATTTAGTTGACATTTGGAATGAACTGTCAAATCCTTGGATTGACAGCCCATTTCAAGCTCACTTCACCGAGTTTTCACTGTGGATTTTTTAGAGAACATACTGTTTAGTTGTGAGCCTTACAAAATGCTAACACCTTATATTCTAAACTGTAATTTCCTCTACTTGTTCCAATCAAATGAGGGCTATCACATTTGAATTTGCCGCTAGAGGCGCTGGCGTAGAGTGAGGTCTTAAAAATTTAAAAGTTTTTTTATTGTTTTGTTTATTTGCCAAATATGGCAGATTAAGTTAGGTACAGGTTTTACCAACCACTGAGCCAACCACTGCTTTAATAGAGTTTTATGTTTTCGAAAATATTATCCTCCTTTTGTTTTAAAAAAAAAGGCTGCGCAATACTGCGGCATACTCGATGTTATATTTAATCGCACTCTACGGCATTAGAAATGATTGTATTTCAAACTTTGCTTCCGAACGCGTTATAACAACGTTTATCAGCTATATTTAATTACCTTACACGCCAGTGGCGCCATTGACAATTATAGCTTGTTATTTATTGTCATGGCAACTGAGTCAATTGGAATGGTGGAAGATTCTTTCAAAAGAACTTATGACAGTTAATTTAATCATGATAGTTCATCTCCTCTCATTCAATTCATCCAAATGGCCTAATGTGATAAGGCCGCCCATGGTATACTTGTTTTTGTAATCGATTGTCTTGTACGTATTTTTTTTTTTAATTTTTAATAGACTTGCGCTTGACCACTATCTCACCTGTTGGTAAGCGATGATTTGTTCGACGGTGAGACACGCCTAGAAATAACCCACACCTTTAAAAATAATAATAATATGGCCTAAATCCTAAATAATAAAATAATATCATTGTCACCCTGTATAAAGGTAAAACTGGTTTTAAATTAACACGGCAATCTCGACTGATTGGAATTTCGGAGTGATATTATCAAGACAATGAATATAATACAACACTTTTCAACTTTGCCACTTTAGTATTGTTTCGAGTTCAATTTGAGACTTTTATTAAAATAGGCTTTGGGGGTGAAGTGGCGGTACTTGGGTATTTTATTATATTTAGTTACTTTTTAGGTGGGGCATTTAGTTACTTTGCCGTCTTTAAAGTCGTGACAATCTAAGAATTCGGATTTGCCAGCTATAAAAATACATTATTTAGGTTAAACTTGATGCTTACGAATGATACTCGTACCTGTAGTGTATGGGATGGGTAACTTAGAAATTAATTAAGATTATGAATTTGGTATAATTTTTAGGGTTCCGTACCTCAAAAGGTAAAAAAAGGAACCCTTATAAGATCACTTTCTTATCCATCTGTCCGTCTATCTGTCTGTCCGTCTGTCCGTGTGTCACCACCGATTTTCTCAGGAACGGGTGGATCTAGCAAGTTAAAATTTATACCAGATATTGAGGTTTATAGTCCCTTTTAGGTGTATAGAAATCAAGGTCCTGAGTGAACACGATAGAAAGATGTGGGTAAATTTAAACCATTTTTGTTTTTCGGAATTTTTCCTTTACTTATGCTGTAAGACCTTCCTTTTAGCCAAAATTGACAATTCTAGGTCAACCGGAAGTACCCCATAGGTTTTGGTTCGAAAATCTATATGGTAGTTCCCGTTGACCTAGAATCACGAAATATGGCAAAAAGTAAGGTCTTATAGCACAAATAAAGGAAAAAATAAAAAACGTTAAAAATAAAGGGTATACACACATACACACATAGTTGACGCCAATTAAGATAGTCCTATGATTTGTATGGGCGCTCATACAATTTAAAGGACTAGCTTAATTGGCACCAACCTCAAATACCGTAAATAATTTTAAATAAAATTGTGCTATTGTGTGAAAACTATTCTTAGTTTTAATACAATCTATCACGTAACATATTCAATTAGAGTTAAATTGCTTATTAGTATTTTAGGCTAGATCGTAATATTTTTTTAAGAATTTTGTTCTTGTTAATATAAAAAAAAAGATTGTGTGAAACAAAATAAAAGAAAATCAATCTGCCTAGCCTTTTCGCAACTATATTGGGGTTGGCTTCCAGTCTTACCGGATTCGGCTGGGTACCAGTATTTTACATGGAGCGACTGCCTATCTGACCTCCACAACCCAGTGACTTGGTAACACGATACCCCTTAGCAAGACTGGTGTCAGATCTCAAGCTTCTGACTACCCGTAACGACTGTCAAAGATCTTTAAATGACAGCCGGGACCAACGGCTTAACGTGCTTTCCGAGGCACGGAGGAAACTCGGTATGTTGAAATGGTCACCCATCCACGGATTGACCTCGTCAAGCGTTGTTTAACTTTGATGATCGACCCGTGCGGCTGTTATTATTTAGCCACGAGCTCCTTATTTATTAATTAGAAATAAAATCACTCCTCCTATTTGAAGTCGGTTAAAAATGTAACCTATTGATAAAATGCCATAGACTTTTTTACCACTAATACACGGTTCCTGTGGAACTTTTCTGATCACTTCTTCAACTTCTGAACTTCTGTTGTAACTTTCAATATGAAACACAATTGTGAGGATCCTGGTACCCGCAAGATAACATAAATCTTTCCTTGACTACCAGGATTCAATATATATACTACAGATACTATTATTACTTTCTAATACCTATGTCTTGGTTCTGTATAACGTTGTCTGTATTTAAACATTTAGTCCGGTAAACACTGAACCATCGTAGCGTAATGTCGGGTTAAAGCTAGTACGTAAATAATAATGTTTGAAGTAAATTCTAGGCTGTAAGAATCCTCAAAACCTTTCCTTTTGATGAAGACATTGAGTAAACATCGTGTTTTAATAAAATAGTCTGCTCCGATCCTTTTAATAAAATTATCATTATTTTCACTCGCAAAACTCAGTATTATACTAACATTAATATCATTAAACATATACCGAAAAAACAAATACACATTTTGAATTTGAATAAAACCCCATATTTAATTAACGCCATCTGCAAACAAGCGACGCAAACTCCTTAAAATGAAAACCCATTACAGGCTTTCATTAGGCTATGGTAATATTTCCCCAGCAATCATACAGCACGCCGAGGAAAGTACACAGCAAACAACGCCGTCGCGACAGTTTGCTTATTTTTATTTTACCGGTATAAATTTTATACTGGTAAAAAATTTACTGGCATTGAAATTACCCAGATCGTGACACAGAACATGAACGGGAAAATGAAGTATTAAAAGCAAGTAAAAGGGTGAAAAATAATAATGTTACTTAAAGGTTTTATTTTAAGTTTTTTTTTTTGTTTGAGTAATGAAAGGCTATTCAATTTAATTTTAATATGTTGGTAATTTAATTTGATTAGCTGTTTCCATTTCGGATAATAAATCACGGCAGGATTTGGCAGGGAATTGATAGTTTATAGAAGTCTAATAATCAGTATACATGTTTTTAATATGATTGTAATTTAATTTGATTGGCTGTTTCCATTTCGGATAATTAATCACGGCAGGATTGGGCAAGGAATTGATAGTTTATAGAAGCCTATATTATTCAGTATTCATGTTTTTTTTTTTTATGGCACACAAAGATTTAATTATGCAAACAAACAAAAAATCTATACAATACTGTGCCAGATTGGTTTATCAAACCTTCAGTACTCTGAAGAGATTTCTTTTATGTTTTAAAAATTTACTGGGAAACCTTCACAAACTCAAACAATCATCATCATCATCATTTCAGCCGAAAGACGTCCACTGCTGGACATAGGCCTCCCCCAGGCGTCACCACATTGACCGATCCCGTGCGTCTCGCATCCAGCGCCTTCCCGCAACCTTTCAACGTATCGTCTTCCGGTTCGCGGTCGCCATTCCAGAACTTTTCGGCCCCCATCGGCCATCCGTTCTGCGAGAATGTGCCCTGCCCACTGCCACTTAAGCAAACGGTATTAAAAAACACAAAGGGTACTTAACTCAAAGGGTATTGAAAAGCAATCCTATGAATTCAAGAGCAAAACTAACTGTACTTACTAAGTAAGGCAAATAAAAAATTTAAAGTAGGTACATTGGTTACCTAATGCACATTCATAATATCATTTCATACTATTTTCTTTAAAAATACAACATAAAACGATTTACCGGTGGTAATAATTTAAAAACTCTTCAAAGATAAGAGCTCATACTCTCAAAAAATATATCTAAATGATGAACGTTCTGAAAATAAAGCTGAGCCAAGTCTGTATATTTAACTAAATAAATAGACTTCCATTACATTTTTGAAGCTGCGAGCAAACTCGTTAATCTACGTTAGTGTTTTCTTTTTGGGCCGTTTTCACCAATGAAACTAATCGCGATTCATTCAAGTAAACTCAATTTATGCAAATTCAGCGTTCTGATTGTTTGAGACCGCTGGGAAACTACCAATTAGAACGCTGTATTTGCATAAACTGAGTTTAGGTGAACTAATCGCGATTAGTTTCATTAGTGAAATCGGCCCTAAGTTTAGTTACTTGCTGGAATTCTCACTTTATTCACGTAATAAATAAATAATTAGGTTTTTTTACGGGGGAATGGCTGCATTATCTGTGGATATTATTTAAATAATTGACTTAGATTATAACAAATTCAAATTATTTTATCGGTTTCGTGGCATTTTGTCAAACATGAATGAGAGAAAAAAGCCTGTTACTACATATTTTCGAAAAAGAAATCACAAGTAAGCAAAATAAACTATGAAGATCGACCACATCATCGCTTACCATCAGGCGGGACAGTGGTGAAACGCGAGCCTATCGCCAATAAAAAAATTATGTTATTTTATTTAAAACGGAATGATTATTTCTTATGTTTAGAAACATTGTGTAATACTAACTTACCAAATTAGAAAAAAAATATTGCCACAGTCTATATACACTATGTAGGTAAGGACATTATATAGGTGCTCAGAATCTTTAGAACCGTAATTGAGATTTTTTAGGTCATTTGGTAATTTTATAGGGCCACGATGTATCATCATTAGCCTTTTTAATGGCACCACGCGGGCCCAGTGCAGGTTCGTAGATGTCACAATACTTCGAATTGTTGGTTCTGGGACATGCCGGTTTCCTCACGGTGTTTTTCTTCACCGTTCTTAGAGTACTGATGATGAATTAGTTTACCCAAAGTAAAGCGCCTGCCTGGGTTCGAACCCTCTACCTACAACACTTAAGTCGGGGCCGTTACCACTGAGCCACCACTGCTCTCCAATGATTTTTGTATGTCTCAAATATAAGTATTTTTTTTGTGTTCTGAATTAAAATAAACATTAAACTGAACAAGAGTCCTAATGTTTTTTTAGAGTTTCGATTTGAGGAGGGCACTAAAGCGATCGTTATAATTCACAAATAACACAAAAACGACACGTACCGAAAAAAAAACAAATAATAAATCCGTAAAAAAAACGCAAAAGCATCTAAATAATCTGTAGCAAAACAAAGGTCAATTTACACATCACAGCACGTGACCTACCCTTCAAACGGACCGGAACGCAACCTCTTTATAAAACAACCCAATGTGTACACATTGGGTACCTGCGACGCACACACGGCATTGTCTTACAAATTAGGTGGACAAAAATATATCTGAAAGTTTACTCAGTAAAATTAACTATTATTTATTTAGGCCTACTTGCACGAATAATTTAATTCAGATTTAGTTACTAACACGAGGTTTAATTAACTGTTTATCATACAATGTTGTGAGTTAAGTTTATGAGCAAGTGTGTTTTAAAGTTTTTGGGATTTTAACATGCATTTATAAAAAAATTCCAGACGCCATAAAAGAATTAAATTTTACACAATGTAAGAAAAAAAAAATGTTCGTGATTGATAAATGTTATTATAATATTGACGAATACTTAAATGACGAATTATTTTAGAATTACAATTATCGTATAAAATTAGACATTAAATTATTTTGACATAGATTTTTTTTTTGTAATTTTATTAATGCCTTATTTAGGTCTGACATAATTGGAGTATCAAATAATATGTAATAGTTCAATTTATTTTCGTAATTTAATACCATAATTTGCATGATTTTCATTTTTTTTTAGTAAATTTTAATTTGTAATGCTCAGCTAGATTTGCACACCATATTTGTATGCCTTTCGGCATAACATAGCGCTCTGTTCATCAAACATAAGATCTGTATTTATTTACCTATGTATATAAAAAAAAAAAAAAATGCATTTGGGTATGTAGGATATTTAGTCATTTATTTATTTATTAACAAATAAATAAATAAATGAAAAAAAAAAAATTTAGCGTTTGGGTATGTAGGATATTTAGTCATTTATTTATTTATTAACAAATAAATAAATAAATGACTAAATATCCTACATACCCAAATGCTAAAAAATTATTTTTTGTATTACAATTTTTTAATTTGTTTTGAATAAAGACTTATAAAAAACCCACGAATTATAATGATAATATTATATAATTAAATTGTGAAAATGTAAAGAAATATTTTTGTTCACCTAAAACGTACCAAATGCTGTGTGTGCGACGGGCGACGAACAAATGCGTAACAAAATGTACAAACCCTCTATATATAGAGACTATCTGAACGCTCTTTCTGCTCCCACTAAAAGTACCGTGAGAATTTCTGTTAAAACTTCACCAGTTCCATTTTGCGTTATACCGATGTTTTTTGTCCTTATACCGGTAACCTAAGGTTGAATTTACCGTGATAAACGCTTTTTGCAACGTTTTTTTCGTAAGTTGGACCCGTGACCGTGGGATCCTGAATGCGTGGGAAACAAATAGGCACACGGGGTGAAATTTTTTGCTGTGCGTAAATTTACATGTCGTATGAAATCTAGTGGAAAACGTGGTGGTAACGAAAAAACTGGTTGTACGTGAGAATATTTTTTTTCCAATTAACGGAAATACGGAGGCATAGTAAACAAAATGGTTTCAATTCAAATAAAATGGGCCAAAAGTAGGTCCCGGGTTGGAAAAAAAAAGAAAAAAAAATTTATTATTCTTGAAGTTTTAAATAAAATTGGGTCTATAAGGCTTAACATAATTTGAAGATGCTATCATCACTTCAATAATAGCAAATATTTTCAGAACTAAATAAGTATAAAGTAAAATTTTATTTTTATACATTGTTTTTGAACTGGATGGTACTTTTGGCTAAATAATAACAGCCGCACTGGTCGATCATCAAGGTTAAGCAACGCTTGACGAGGTCAGTCCATGGATGGGTGACCATTTCAACATACCGAGTTTTCTCCGTGCCTCGGAAAGCACGTTAAGCCGTTGGTCCCGACTGTCATTTGAAGATCTTTGGCAGTCGTTACGAGTTGTCAGAAGCTTGAGATCTGACACCAGTCTTGCCAAGGGGTATCGTGTTACCCAGTTACTGGGTTGTGGAGGTCAGATAGGCAGTCGCTCCATGTAAAACTCTGGTACTAAGCTGAATCCGGTAAGACTGGAAGCCGACTCCAATATAGTTGGAATTTATAATTTAATATCACTTTTCATTACACTTCCAATGAGCCCAAACACGATAGTGCTATCTTGTGTGGTTGAAGAGTTGCTATGGCCACCTACCGGCGCCATCATGACACCCAGCTCCATAGTAACGTATTATTTCAATGTTTCTAAATTATATACCGGAGGCTGCGAAGACGAGATACGAAGGCGTTATGCTGTGACGCGATCTGCCGCTGAAAAGCTCTCAAAAATCTGGAAAGATCGCAGAACAATCAAAACTACTAAGGTACGACTGATGCAAAGCGACTGCGTCTGCGTCTTTCCAATTTTTCTCTACGGAGCCGAGACGTGGACTTTGAGGCTGAAGGAAAGGAGGAAAATCGATGCACTGGAGATGTAGTGCTGGAGACTTTTGCTGTGGATTTCATGGACTGCTTACCGCACCAATGTATCGATCCTAAAAGAACTTCACATCAAAGAGAGATGATCGACTGTTCAAATACGATTACTAAAGTTCTTTTGGTATAAAACTCGCAATGAAGACTCAATGAAGCGCGTCTTGTAATCCAAGGCAGAATGTAGGGCAAGAGATACCGAGGTCTCTCTCCGACCAGATGGCCAGATCTTTTTAAAGACATTACCAAATCTACGATGACCGACTGTTCCCACATTGCGTCCAATAGAACCGAATGGCGACGCATGGCAAGAACGATCATGCATCAGGGCCCACCCATGACCTACCAAGAGTGCCCGACTAAGAAGAAGAAGAAGAAAGTTATATAAGCATGCCAAGTTTCAGCTTAATCGGATGCCAGGAAGTGCTTGAAAAATATATTACTAGTTGCCGGACACATACGAAATCAATGTAAAACAAGTTTGTAAATAAAATGATTCATTAAAAAGTCCGTTTTTAAAACAAGCTTATTTCGTGTTCTTCTCAGCAAACCCTTTGATTTGGTATCCATATCATGGCAGTGCACCAAAAATAACTGGTCCGCCATCTTGGGCCATCTACCATATTGAATTTAGAATGACATCACTTAGCTAACCATGCATTGTCATTAAAATTAAGTTGCAAGATTTGACAGCACTTATTACTACACTATTTGAATACACTTACATACATACACTGCAAGTTAAATAAAAGCTTGTAAAATATGGAATAATGAACCTCGAACGAACAATCTGCCTAGGCTTTGCCCATATTTTAGATGAAGCGACTGCCTGCGATTACCTGGCGACGGACTTTTTGTTATAGGTAGGCTCGCGCTTGACCACTATCTCACCTGATGATAAGCGATAATGTTGTCGACAGTGTAGCACGCTTGCCTAGAAGTAACCCGAGGTTGTAGCTATCGGGAAACACAGACTCCGCCAGGGAATGCCACTCCTTAGCTGTACAAATCAATCCAATCCTTATAATGCAAGTATGTAATTTCACTATGCAAAGACGATCACCCATCCACGGACCGACCTCAACAAGCGTTGCTTGACCTTACAGAATGACCTGTGAGAAGGATTAGATTATTTAGCCACGGACTACGGACGAATAAAATAAATCCATGCAATTTATTTAGCAAAACAAAATAAAATACATTTATAAAATCCACTGCGAAGTCTGTGACCTAAAGGTCAAGGTCACTCTGCAGACGAGTTACTGGCGCGTACGAACTCGCTCCAGTACTATCGCACCGATCATTTATCTGTATTTGGGTTGTTTAGCTAGTTAAGAGCGACTTTTTGCTTGAGAGCCCATCCATTGTGTACGTTTGTTGACTAAGTCTAGCCTTTTAGTTTAGCTAAAGGTCTATGTGTTACGGGATAGTTCTTGAAATAGATTTTTGCCAGATTACTAGATCTTAAAAAATAAATAAACCGACTTCCAAAAAAATCACTACAAAGCGAAACATAATTTTCTTTTCGGAAGTCAGTATATTTGGTACCTATCTTTTTCTTTTTGCACCGACTTCCGAAAAGAAAGTTATTTTTCGCTTTGTATTGTTTTGTTTTGGTTTAATTATAAGATTTATTTTTTTCTCTTTTTAGGGTTCCGTACCCAAAGGGTAAAAACGGGACCCTATTACTAAGACTTCGCGATCCGTCCTGTCTGTCTGTCTGTCTGTCCGTCTGTCTCCAGGCTGTATCTCATGAACCGTGATAGCTAGACAGTTGAAATTTTCACAGATGATGTATTTCTGTTGCCGCTATAACAACAAATACTAAAAACAGTATAAAGTAAATATTAAAGGGGGGCTCCCATACAACAAACGTGATATTTTTGCCGTTTTTTGCTCGATATTAATAACGGCAACAGGTAGACGCCTGAAATATTCACAGAATGTTTAGTGTAATATTTACTTCAAAAAATAATAATTAATAAATTAAAATAAAATAAATTAAGGGGGGCTCCCATACAACAAACGTGATATGCAGTGTTTTGCGATAATGGTACGGAACCCTTCGTGTGCGAGTACGACTCGCACTTGGCCGGTTTTTAGTTTTGGTACCATATATTACCATGAAAATACTCATTATTAATGATAACTCAACCTTGTTCAAATTTAAATAAGACCACATGAGAAGCACCAGCCATCAAATAAAAAAAGAATCATCAAAATCAGTTCACCTATACTTTATAAAAGATAGCTTTATCTCTGCGACATATGTCAAACTGACGTATATACGTTATTTTTACGATATTGTTAGTTTGTCAAGCGCTATTGTTACTGTATTTGATACTGACGGCTGTCGCAGAGATCAAGCTATCTTTTATACAGTATAGTAAAAAGTTTTGAGGTAACATAACATTAAAAACAATCCTCCTTCTTTTTGAAGTCGGTTAAAACATTCAGTACAGTTGTAACTCAGCCAGCCCTACCTACAAGCTTGATGCAATGTTTTTAAGAAGACATTATGTTGGTAATCATACGAACTAATATCAGGAATTTTGCAAAAACCTAGCGTTTTTACAAGCTTTTATTTAACTTGCAATGTCTGTATGTATGTGTGTTCGGATCAAATCTTGCAACTGAATTTTAAAGCAGTTACCCTCAACAGAGTAAGATGAAATGGATACACGTTTAATTTGGATGACAATGCCCGGTTAGCTAAATGACGTCTTTCTAAATCCAATATGGTGGACGGCTCAAGTTGGCGGACTAGTTATTTTTGGTTCACTGCCATGATATGGGTATCAAATGAAAGAGGTTGCTGAGAAGAATACGAATAAAGCTTGTTTTATAAAAAAACATTTTTAATAAATATTTTTTTTGCATCTACACTTGAGTACAACAAAAAAAAAAGTTGTTTTATGTTGACTTCTACGTTAATAAATTAGCATTCTAATTCGATCGTCTTAAACAAATGACTCTAGACAAATCACATTCAATCTCAGTGTCGAAATGTCAGAATGTAAGGGATTGATCACAAGACATTTCGATAAAATGTCACGCCAATCCCTTAAATTTTGACATTTCTGTACATTTTTGTCATTTTTAGGGTTCCGTACCCAAAGGGTAAAAACGGGACCCTATTACTAAGACTCCACTGTCCGTCTGTCTGGCTGTCTGTCTGTCTGTCACCAGGCTGTATCTCATGACCCGTGATAGCTAGTCAGTTGAAATTTTCACGGATGATGTATTTGTGTTGGCGCTATAAGAACAAATACTAAAAACAGAATAAAATAAAAGTTTAAGTGCAGCTCCCATACAACAAACGTGATTTTATTTGCCGTTTTTTGCGATAATGATACGGAACCCTTCGTGCGCGAGTCCGACTCGCACTTGGCCGATTTTTTTTTAATCGCTATCGCCATATGCTTTCGATGATAGAATGTCACTTATTTAGGACCTCAGATGCAAAGTCCTAATATATATTCGTCATCAGCCTTTTAATGTTCCCACTGCTGGGACACAGGCCTCCTCCCTGTGAGAGGGAGTGGGCTATTCCGCTATGCTATGGCCGATTATTTTGTATCCACCACGCGGGCCCAGTGCGGATTGGTGGATGTTACATATCCTCGAATTTTTTGTTCTAGAACATGCCGGTTTCCTCACGATGTTTTCCTTCATCGTTTTGAGAGCAGTGTAATAAAAAATAAAGCGCCTACCTGGGTTCGAACCCACGACCTACAACTTGTAAGTCGCGGCCGTTACTACTGGGCAATCACTGCTCTCTCTAATATATATTACGCACGTATTATTGTGAAATTCATGATTAGTTTAATAGTCTTAAAAAAATCATTTTTGCGACATTTGCGAAAAAACTATTTTTCAAATTATTCTGCGACATAATTATATAATAATATCATGTCTGGCCCCGAAAGATAAGCTGACCCTTAGTTAGTGTGTCTATTAAATTTAATCCCTTTTCACATCTAGAATCAATTAACATGATTAGTTGGTTTTGTTTAGGTCTAGGTATAATTTAAAATAGCTCGTTGCTATGTAACTACAGCCGCACAGGTCGATCTTCATGGTTAAACAACGCTTGCCGAGGTCAGATCGTGGATGGGTGACCATTAATTCCGTAACGTGGACACCAAGTCTCGGAAATAAAGCGCAGATACCCCTCAGTAGCTGATTTTAAAATGAACATCACGTCTAAACGCCGAAATTTTAAATCGCTATTTTTTGAGTAAAATATAATAATGTTACATCAGACCATTTTCTTAATAAGTTGTTCTATGAAAAATTTTAGTTTTATTCGTATAACATAGCGTAATTATTTTAGTAAAGTCAGTAAAGTCAACAGGGACAAAAAAACCGGCCTAGTGCGAGTCGGAATCGCGCACGAAGGGTTCCGTACTATTATCGCAAAAAACGACAAAAAAATCACGTTTGTTGTATTGGAGCCCTACTTAAATATTTATTTTATTCTGTTTTTAGTATTTGTTGTTATAGTGGCAACATAAATACATCATCTGTGAAAATTTCAACTGTGTAGCTATCACGGTTCAAGAGATACAGCCTGGTGACAGACAGACGGACCGCGAAGTCTCAGTAATAGGGTTCCGTTTTTACCCTTTGGGTACGGAACCCTAAAAACGACAGTCACACCAAAACCGCCGGGCGTATTTTCACCATCTCAGAGACAATTTAATCATCTAAATTTTGATTATAAGGCTTTTTTTATAGTAATTTTCGGCACTATCACAGATAATATAATAGTAGCATACAGATGCCTCATACCATACAAAGAAAACGTGCCGACGTAACTAGCGTTTTTCATCTGACTATACAGATTATTTTTTTGTAAATCGATCGCGTTCGGTTCCGTTCCACGGCGATAGATAGATCACCATCTAAATCCGTGGAACGCAAAAGAACGCAATCGAACGCGATCGATGTACAAAAAATAAACAGAATAATCAGTTTAGAACGTCGGCACGGTTTCTTTATATGGGATGAGACACCACTGGCACTATATACCAGTGCGCCAGAGACTCATAACCGCCAGAGACTGGCAGCACGCATCCAAAAAAATCTCCGGCTTATAAGTCTCTGGCGCACTGATATTGATTGGCGAAAATTAACATGGTGGAAATTGTGGATAGGGTGGCGTGAATTATTCTATAATTAGTTAGATGACATGATGAAACCTCTGACTACAACCCAACTTGAACCGCCTGAGTGTCTTCTACCTTGTCACGCGTTACCAAAGGAGACTTGGAAGTCTCTAAATAGACTCGAAGGCAAGTCGACCGTAACAAAGACCAGACATAATCTACAGCCCAGAACTCAAATGTTTTTATTTATTTAAACTTCATTTACAATGATTATACATAGGCGGACTTAATGCAGCAAGGCATTATCTACCAGTCAACCTTTGGGTTCAAAAAGGACACAACAGTGGTAGGAGTACAAAAAAAAAAACAATAATTAAATTCGGATATTAAAAAACTACCTAACTAATAAAATACATAAATAATTTCTAAAACAATAGACTAATAAATATTGTAATAAATACCAAATTCTAAATGAGACTGAAATTTAAATATAATAACTATGACGAAGACCAAGCTATGTATATATAGAGGACAAACAATAGTTCCGGATTCTACGCTTAAATGACAATTTACTCTCAGCTTTTATGATGTCAAGGGGAAGTACGTTCCAGAGTTCTATAGTTGAGACAGTGTAAGAATTGGATAGAAACTCACATGCGGTTTTTCTTCTCCGACAATGGCCCACCACCTTCTTGGTATGTCATATTTTGAAAATATTAGATGCCGTCCTCGGCTTAATTTTATTCCGCTTTATAGAAAACTATCTAGATATTACCTATTAAAAAAAATGATTTTTTATCAACAAATAAATTAACAAAATATTTATTTTCCATAGAAAAAAGGTAGGTAAGGAACGTACCTACATACTCAAATAAAACTTACGTACCTTAACAATAAATGATATAATAAATAAAAAAAAGTAAAGAAGAGTCCATTTGTTGTGCTGTCGCACACAAGGTCGAGGTCGTGATAAGACAGCTCGGCGTGAGAACCGTGGGATCTCGCCGTCAACCCGTGGGAACTCGCCCTCAACCCGTGGGAACCAAACAAGCGAATTTACTCTTAGCTTTCTCCCGCGGCTTCGCTCCCGTGGTTTATTACCTACGTAGAAATAGTGGTGTTAAAAGAGCAGTGGTGGCCCAGTAGTAACGGCCGCGACTTACAAGTTGTAGGTCGTGGGTTCGATCCCAGGCAGGCGCTTTACTTAGTGTAAACATCACCACTGCTCTCAAAGCGGTGAAATAAAACATCTTGAGGAAACCGGCATATCTTAGAACCAAAAATTTTAAGTCCCGTGAATATCCACGAACCGTACAGAGTCACAATCCTGTTAGATATCATTACCGTGCCTTAGGAGGCTCTCGTTAGGCGGCTGGATCAAGGTCTTGATTCAGAAAGCAGTACTTCTGGACACGGCTCGTATTGTTCGGTGGTTCCTCTCTCTGGAACTCTGACCGCCGCGCGCCGGTAGCTTGGACCCTGTTCCCGATACCGGTGGACCTCTAATTTTTATATATTTAATCTTTTTTTTTATGAAATATTTAAAAATGTAAACAATAAGAAAATAAATAAAGGAAATAAGAATGATAATAATTATTTTAACTATGACTTTAACTAAAAAAGAAATACTGTTATATCGATTACTTGATATTAATCCCACTGATGGTACACCGTTTGACAAAAAAAAACGTTAAGGGTCATTGTACTGCCGCGACCCATTCAAGTCAAGGCCGCGAAGGGCGAGTTTCTGGGGCGTGTGAACTTGCCTATCCATGAGAACCGAACGATCATTCAGCGCAATTAACTATTTAGGACAATGGGGTGATCTTTTAATGTTCAGAAATCAGAAAAGAAAGTTTAATTGTAGTCTATTAGGTACATATAAATCTAGGCATAAATTTATTTGGCATTTAGTATGGTATTTTTTGAGTAGTGGCAAAAATTACAAAAATGGTTTTCAGTGATATATAAAGAGCGATTGAAGGTCCAGTAAGGAACCCGTCACGTTGGACCTTCAATCGATCTTTTTTGTAACTTGCAAACTTTAGGTGTAAGAAATTAATACAAAACTAATTTAGCATATAGAAAAATTCTGCTTTGATTCTAGAAACACGAAGATAAGTAAGTCCCAATAATTTCGCAACAAGTAATCAAACCTCTGTTAACTAAAATTTCTTTCAATGTTTTCAATGCCTTGTCTGTAAAAATCTTTGTAAAAATCATTAAATTATATTTGTAGACATTTAAAAAAAATTCCCACGTATAAAAAAACTTGTAAATATTAATACCTTCATTAATCATATTCACACCGGATAAACAAAAAACGAAAGAAAAAATTACGAAGTACCTGCCTTCCCATCTGTTATAGCTGTGCGAGTAAGTTCAAGGTCGTGATCGGCCAGTTACTGGGGCGTGTGAACTTGCTAAGTAAGCGTGAGAACCGAACTCTCATACAATAAAAATTCGAAGGGAATGTTTTGCTTGCTGACTAATTATTTACTTTTATAGCTAAATAAATAATACATTACACATACATTAAAAAGATGCTAGGTATGCAACTAAATTGTGGTTTAGTGAATTTGCTCAGAGACGTGTCTTAATAAATAAGAATAAAAATAAACTAATTTTTTTGAAGTAAACACTTCTTTAGCCGCATTGAGCGATTTTTGGTAGGGGCAAAACTTATGGGTTCGCGTCACCAACATGCTAATGTGACCGCGTCACCGACATGCTAATGTGTCGTGTTGCACCAGGAAAAACTAAAAAACAAATAAACAATGTAGTTCATTCTGTCGGTAGTCCCCATGACTGCTTATTTTTTAAACATCCTGTGCAAAAAACCACTATTTAAAATTTGATAACAGACGACATTTGTATGACAGCATTCAACATAGCCTTGCAACATGCAAAAAAATATGCAAACAAGTACGTAATCATTAAAAAAATATACCTTATCTGTTACCATTAAAGACTATATTCCTTTAACACATTTATACGGTGGTGGTTACAAGTATTCCCACACAGAATTTTTCACGTGAGAATGGAAATTTTGTGGGAACATTTTGTGGTATTTGAGGGATCTGACACGTGCCGAAGGGTATCAGAGCGTATTAGGGGGTTTAGCAGTTAATATTAATCAATTAGGCATGTGTGTGAATTATGTTTTCTTAATGCAGGGGGGATTGTGTTTGGCACCCTGTCATGTTTATCACAAAGTAAGGGACCAATTTAATTATTTGAAAGATGGAATTTAATCATCATATTAGTACCAGAATTTTACACTTTGAAGTGATAAAAATACTACTTTTGGTGTTTTGATAGAGCAGTGTGTAATCATGGTTCAAAATCAATAAATTTTAATATTCCTTTTTTATGGTGAGTATTCGACCATTCGCCATAGGGAATGGATTAATCTGTATTTGACTTTCCGCTAACTATTCACGGCTAGCCTAGTATAAACTTCTTTAAACATTCTAGTAACATAAAACTTTATTTCTAAATTAAACTTTATCACATCTACAGGACGCCCCAATGCGATAATTGCGCTTATGTTAAAAATCCAAATATTTTTTTTTATTTACAGCCTACATGGACACTTATAAAACGTCGACACAAAGGTGCACGGTTCGAGTTGGTCGTTTCCTATGGAGAAGAACTGGCAAGAAACTCCATGGTTACTCTTTTTAAAAAAATGGTTTGGTTTACAATATTTCCATGTTACAGCATTAGTATGTATATATGGGGGGACAACGTAGGCCCGACAATAAGTCGTAAGAAACCACAAAAAAAAAGAAGTAAAACCAGATAAAAAGTTAACAAATGTTAAAAAGCATCTAGAAATCTAGAAGACCTACTATGGTGAACATAGTAGGTCTTCTAGACATTCACAAACAATCGGTAAAAGAAGGAGAAATATACATATGGCACAAATGTTTTTAACACATATAAGCTACACAACATCTATCACTAATTGTTAACAATGCTCTTCTTATGAATTCACCCAGAGTACAGAAGAATAGGTCCATCTTTAATTTCCCACCAAACATTTCAACAACAAAAATATTCACACACAAATTCCTGCCAGTGTAAATGTTAACTCAAAGCCCCCATTATTATTTTTTTCCCTAACGATGGTGTTATCATGTCATTGTGAGGTCAACTGACAAGGTCTCGGGATTCCCATGAGAGACCGATGGTTCCTATGTGAACTGAATCGTCATGGGAACGTAATTTTTTATGACCTTTTTGACCCGACAAGGGTGAATGTGGGTTAGTGATTGCGGAAGTGGTGATGCTTAGTTTGTGGAATTGTGACATGCATTTTTTTGTTCAGTGATTAGTTATTGGTAGAATACCTAGGTATGTTTTATCAGATATACCTCATAAGGCTTCTCCAGACAGGTGCGATACAGTAATGCGACAACATAGTGCAGACAGGTTTCCACAGAATCACATTATTTTTATATGTAAGGAATTTCAAAACCAACAATTCCATGTTTTTGTAAGTTGTATATAATGTACCTAATATAATAAAATAATGTGAATGGATCATTGTTGCATTTAAAAAAACATAAACCCTTGTTTATGTTTTTTTGTACCTTGTACCTTTACAAGATATACCGCTAAGTCTCTACATCTTATGATTCTAGGACTGCAAATACTTCTTCATGATTCTGGCCTCCTGATAGTTTGGGTATAAATGCTTATTCAACGTCTAATTAAAAAACCGGCAAAGTGCGAGTCGGACTGCAAAAAATTACGTTTGTTGTATGGGAGCCCGACTTTAATATTTATTTTATTCTGTTTTTAGTTTTTTTTTGTTATAGCGGCAACAGAAATACATCATCTGTGAAAATTTCAACTGTCCAGCTATCACGGTTCATGAGATACAGCCTGGTGACAGACGGACAGACATACAGACTGACGGACCGCGGAGTCTTAGTAATAGGGTCCCGTTTTTACCCTTTGGGTACGGAACCCTAAAAAGCAAAAGAGGAAGTTATATTTTTACCCGACTGCCGAAGGAGGTTAATGTGTTTATCAGTCTATGTATGTATGTAAGTATGTATGAATGTATGTTTGTTCCTATGTGGCGTTCCAGAGACCAAACGCGTTGGCCGATTTTGATGATTCTTACGTCAATCGATTCGTCTAAACCTTGCGAGTGTCACTGGCTACATTAAAATTGTAAGATAGAAAAATGGCGGATTTTGGGCGCCATAATGTGGGGGCCCAAATATTTTTTTTCTTCCTATCCCATCGTGTGGGGTATCAAAATAAAGGGTATTACGAGGCAATTCCTAAAATATATAACACTTATATATTTATATGTACCAAATTCGAAAAAAAGTAACTATAAAGTTATAAATAAAAAAAAGTTAATTAAAAAAATCAAAAAACCCGACTGCTTAAGAAGCGAACTAAAAAGACGTAAACAAGAAGAAAATCATGCTGTGCAGTCGGAGGATACATATTTGCGAGCTGGCTGACCAAAACCAGATGTATCCTCCGACTGCACAGCATGATTTTCTTCTTGTTAACGTCTTTTTAGTTCGCTTCTTAAGCAGTCCGATATTTTTTTTTTTTTATTAACTTTATTTTATCATTTTATTAAACTCTCCCAAAATTTTGATTTTGACGTCCTAAAAAATAAAAACTTCCCAACACTAGTACCTACTGATCCGTAGGTGCCAAATGTGGTATAAAATTTTAAATAATACATTTTTCCACGTTTGGCACCTTCGAAAAATATCGATAGGTGCCGTATTTGGAATATCACAGCGGCCATTAACTCAGGTGCCGTTAAAACGGGTGCCCAATATGGAATACGTCTCCGATATGACCCGAGAGAGATCAGGTGTAGATCCAACGGCTTAACGTGCTTTTCGAGGCACTGCTGCACTGGTGCAACCCAGAGTTTGAGATGTGGTGCTGGAGAAAGATGCTCCATATCCCCTGGACAGCATTTCGGACTAACATCTCCACATTGCGAGAACTCAAAATCTCCTCGCGGCTGTCATCCGAGTGTCTGCGCAGAGTTTTAGAATACTTCGGCCACATTGCAAAGAAAGATGGTGGCAACCTCGAGAGGCTCATCGTGACCGCCAAAGTAGATGGGAAAAGACCTCGTGGACGCAGCCCAATACGTTCGAGCCCAGGCAGGCGCTTTACTTATTGTAAATTATTTCATCACTACTGTTCTCAAAACGGTGAAGGAAAACATCGTGAGGAAACCGGCATGTTCTAGAAAAAAAAATCGAATCGCACGCCCGCGTGGTGGATTACGGCCCATTCCATCTAACAGAGCGGAGGCCTGTCTCCCAGCAGTGGGCACATTAATAGGCTGATGATGATGACCAGATCCGCATCGCTCTTGACTCTACAGTTTACAATGCACTCCACACCGCCAGAGACAGAAACAGTAAATTATTTCATCACCACTGCTCTGAAAACGGTGAAGGAAAACATCGTGAGGAAACCGGCATATTCTAGAACCAACAATTCGAAGACATGTGACATCCACCAACCTGCACTGGGCCCGCGTGGTGGCGGCCCATTTCCTCTCACAGAGAGGAGGCCTGTGTCCCAGCAGTGGGAACATTAATAGGCTGATGATGTGATTTATAAGTATTTGCTTCATCATAGTCGTTAAACTATTCGAGATATCTTATAACCCATGAGATACTTAGCATTAAGGAAATCTATTGGCCATCTGCCATGTGGTCTTCTTCACCAGTTCCTCTTCACCAAATGTTACTTTCTGAGTGCAGATGATTGCATTGTTGATAAAAATACCAAAATCGCTATATGTATGCCTATAATATTTGAGGAGTTCCCTCGATTTCTCCAAGATCCCATCATCAGACTATGGGACCAACCATATTCCAAATCGGCCCAGGCGTCTTACAGTAATCGGGGAACATACTTACATTAAAAAAAAAAGATTCCGACGAATTGAGAACCTCCTCCTTTTTTTGAAGTCGGTTAAAAATATGCAAACCCCGTAAAATACAATGCAAAGAGATACAGTGAAACAAAACTAACTCCTCCTAACCTTCGCCCGCTCACGTATAATAGACATGTTAACCCTCTCACGCGACGGGTCCTGTTAATAAAAATTCCGGCGCGCACAATGAAGCTCAGTCTCACACGCGTGAGCACGCACAACACATTTCACGAATTTCGATTTCGACGAAAATATAAGACAAACATAATTTTTTTTCGCCGCGGAATTTAATATTCTGATATTCTTTTTTTTCGGTAATATGTCTATGAGAAAGTCTAGGGACAAGTAACTTTGTCTGAGATGTGAATATATCTCACGGTTGAGCAGCTGTATTTTGTTAAAATCTTATCTTATGGTTTTTTTTTTGAAATAATAGAATACTATTATAGCGGTTTAAGCTAGATATACTTAAAGATAGAAATACTACTTGGAATTAAGTAGTATTTCTATCTTTAAATATGTCTAGCTTCTGCCTGCGATTTGGCCCACGTGATAAATCCTTTATGATCCAAAGGGAACACATACTAACATGTACTATTCTAGACTGTTTCATTCAGATCCGTTTAGCCGGTCCGGGGTGATTGAGTAACAAACACCCATCCAAATGTTCACATTTTAATAATATTAATTAAGTAGGGTTGCTTATGTATTATTCCGATACGATGTAAGTATAGGTATGTACTGGTGCTCCTACACTGCAGTTAAAATATTTACAAACATTTGCTTACACTAACACACTCAAAACAAATTTTAGAAATTGTTACATGCTGTTGAATTTTTTGATGTTTTGAGTGCTCCTAAAATGATGTAAAATGTTTACAAAAGAAAAAGCACACACACGGGTGCAAGCACTTGTTATAATTTGTTATCTAATAATTTTGTGTTTACTAACATTACCTTACATGAAAACATTTTCTTATCATTGTGATCAAATGTTTACTAATGTTTGTAAACATTTTTAACAGCAGTGTAGGAAAGTAGACAGTAAGAAAGAGAAAAAATACTGTAAAGTTTCGTCAATATTCGTACGGTGGATTTAAGTGAAGGAGTAACAAAAATAGAACTAGGATAAAGTCCACGTCCCTTACAATGTTTTCCATCAACGACGTCATAAATGTCTAAAATAAACCTACAACTACAAAAACTACAAACTAGCTCTACAACAATGCCCAATAAACAAACATTGTAAAACTTTCGAGTCACGCACGTGGGTTCAGTACTGTGGAGTTATCGCTTTGTAATGGATTTCCGGCTCGCAGCACACCACCCCGGAATGAAAACGTACAATGATACCCCTGACCAGTGACTGGTTAACACTCTGATGGGTGTGTGAAAGAGTTTTGTATTTTTAACCTGAAAACATTTTTTTTTTGTGGAATTGTTATGGCACTTCTTCACCGGGTTGGTGCGGTATGCATACAATCTGAACAGATGAATCTGTACAGGTGTGCTAAATCTGTACCGAAACGACTCAGGCGCCTGCCTGACTAAATGCGCCTTTCTGGCCCGGTGCCTAATAATGTATGTTATGACTGCTATTATTTTCGGTTATTCCCGCTATGCCCTAGTCACGCTATGCTCGACTCAAAAAAAACCTACTAAAAATTGCCGCGATGCACAAAATCACATTCGCGGGCAGTGACGAAGAAAACTCTTACAGTGTCATATTTTATTTAACCATTTAAAAAGTAAATTAAGAAAACCTTGTATGTGAATTCCAATACTTTCGCAAAAAAATGATAATAAACGTTCCGTTTCATCATACTAACGCACACTTGCCTTGCCGCCAGTCAACACGTCGCGTCATTCATTTTAAAAACATAGTGTCCATCCATTCCATTGAACTGTGAAAAACTAAACGTATTGCCGTAAAAGAAAAACTTAAGGTAAAAATATTATAATAATATAATATAATCTTTATTTATATAAAAACAGATTGCAGTACATGTAACAGTTTTACAAAGTAGGTAGTTGTAAATTTCTGACAATCAAGTGGGTGACGTGCTGTCCTCCTTGCTAGGCTATGAAATAGCCTGTATTAAGGAGTAACTAAGGGCTAAAAATATGCCGACTAAGATTTCAATATTTGTTGTTTAATTACAATATTTTTCAGCTTCCTGCTCAATTTAATTGAATTTAAACACTTTTCTTTCCTACTGTACCTTCCATTGTTTACGTAGAATCGAAGAATTGTGCATAGCAACATTTTTTTGTAGTTATTTTTCGAGTCGAGCATAACGGGACTAGAGCATAGGGGGACTAACCGGGCTGAAATTATTTTCAGCCTGTCCTATCCCACTGTAGGACAATAGCCTCTCTTTCCAAGACAGTGAAAAGAAACTGTATTTTTTTAAATGCAATACAGTAATTTATTTATTTTATATTATTGAAATTGAAAACAAAAACAGAAAAACAAAATCTAATAATTTTCTAAAATGCAATACGCTACAAAAATTTACCTACGTCTGTCGTCTACAGTTTAATTCTTAAAAAACTTTATCCTTATTACAAAAAGGGATTGACAACATCACCCGGATCTATCTACTGTCCTAATAATCTTATTAATATGTCATATTTTTTTATGGAAGGTTCCCATAAAATGTTTGTTCCCATACTACATTTCATTACAATCACTTCCCGTGTGAAATGTAAAAAAAAACGAACCATTTTTTCATGGGTTTTGTGATTGGCAACTTAAGGAGGGTATAGTGTCCCGACGATAAAAAAAATATGGGACTGTCCTACACTGGAGATTAATGTCAACAAAGGTAATAAAAAAGTTTAAGGTTTTATGTAAGTGATATTTTATTAGTCTCCCAAACGCAATAACGGATGTTTTTTTTTTAATATTAGCTTGTTATTATTAGGTGCATTAACCAAGGCCACTGAAAAAACATCGAATCAATCCCAAAAAAGGTTTTTGGAATTCAAATACATTTTATAGTTTTATACCTTTTTTTTCAAATTTTTTGTAGTATTGTAATTATTGAATAAATAAACAATAATTAAACAATGGAAAACAATATATCACGGGAATTTAACGCGATGATTTAGATTATTTATTTACCTATTTTACCCGACGATAATGTAACATCTATTTTACCATATTCGAACAAACAAATATATTTGATTTGATTTGACGTTTTGGCCGTGTTGCAATGACCGTGGTCCTAGGTAGAGTGTTGCAACGACCGTGAGTCTACAACCCGGTTGTACCCGGGACCACGGTCGTTGCAACACGGCCGAAACGTCGGGTTAAATAGGTAAATAAATAATCTAAATCATCGCGTTAAATTCCCGTGATATATTGTTTTCCATTATGAAACGCGAAAGTTTTAAAGTTATTAATAATTAAACAAAACAAAAATAACAATTTGGCTTTCTTTTTTTTCTTTCATAAGTAAATCAAACTGTTCAAGTTCAATCAGTCCATACAAAGTGTACAATAAAATATAGAATATATATGTACAATAATATAATGTACAATAAAATATATATTAATATATTCTATCAAACTTTACACTTTCTTTTAAAAGCCGTTTTCACAGTCACTCAATTCTTCGTGTGTTATAAAATTAGGGTGAGTAATAAAAGTCGCGTGCCGTGCTCCAACAATGTTGTCACTTTGGTATGTAAATACACACGTCAGGGGATCATAATTATAGTAATGTGGGGTCTGATATCATAATTGTTGGATCGGTATGGGTGTCAATTATGTCGGTTGAAGGGTTTGTTGTGACAAAATGCAATTTTGATTAGCTACAATGTACATGTATGTATATGTGTATTACTGACTGGTGACCGCAACTCCACATCCAACCGCGTATTTTGCGTACAATTATTTGATTTTATTTATTTTTATTGAATACGTAATTTATTAAATTTTATTGAAGTTTGACATTTTAGTTGGAACTGATTTTATTTTATCATATTTTTTTTATAAAAATTAATAAATAAAAAAAACATTAAATAATAGTAGCCCACTGGTAGCGGGAACAGGGTCGGTTATTGTTATTGCCATTATTATTATTATTTTTTTTTTTTTAAGTGACTTCTCGCAGTTTACAATCCAAATGATTGGTTACTGCTTAACCGGGCTATCCTGTGGAGACTAAACTAAGCCTCCAGCCAGGCACAAAGTTCTAAACCTAAGCGACTACGCTGAGGGCTACCCCAGGTGGGGTCGAACCTCGGCTCAGGGCGTCGCTGGAAGGGACAGCAAGGGGACAAGCTGGATCTTGATTATTATTGCTAATATTGATTCTACCATCAGTTCGTAAGGTACCTACTGTGGAGAAGAACTGACAAGAAACTCCACTATCACTATTTTGATTTTGTTCAGCAATTCGCGGGCTGCATTGAACTACATCGGGGCCAGTATTACGGGGTTTTCGCGACGGTCCTCGGCGGCGAGGATGGAACGATTTTGTGTGATACGTTTTTATTGTACTAGTTTCCCTACGACTCTCTTGGAGTAGGGTAGTGGCGTCATCGGGAGTGGTGAGAGTGTGCCTTGGTCGGCGAACTCTAGAAATTTTTGAGGGTTCGTAGCGGGTGGCCTCTTTTATAAGGGGGTTTTTATGTTTAACAGCAGTTTCGAAGAATCGCTTGGTAAGGCGTTTCGTGAACTGCTGTATCGTGGGCATTTTCATGTCCACGTGGAGTTCTTGATTACGGACAAACCAGGGAGCACCCGTGATTTTCCGGAGAAATCGGTTTTGAATTACCTGTAGCCTGTGAATGTGGTGGGGTTTGGCATGTGCGAAGACAGCGCAGGCATAGGTCATGATGGGACGGATGACCGCTGTGAATGTGCGCAGTTTGCACCTAAGTGACAATCTGCTGCGCGCGTTCACCATCCCGTGGAGTCTGCCCATAGCGAAGGCGGCCCGCGAGCGTGCCGCCTGTATGTGCTTGGCGAAAGTGAGGTGGTTATCTAGTATGACACCTAGATATTTGGCTTGCTCCTCCCAAGGGATCGGCTTGCCATACATGGTGATAGGTTTTGGGGGAATGGGGTTTTTAAAATTAAAGTTGTATTTTCGGTCAGGTCTTGAGAAAAGGACAGCCTGACTTTTATCGGGGTTTACTTCTATCCTCCAGAGCCTGAACCACTTGCCCAGTGCGTTTACAGCTCTTTGGAGTTTTAGAGAGATGGACTTTGGTACACGGCCGGAGCAATAAAGGGCCGTGTCGTCGGCGAATAATGCCAACTGTGTTGTTTTATTTTTCGGGATATCACTGGTGTACAGTGTGAAGTTTAATGGGGATAATACTGAGCCTTGAGGGACTCCAGCTCGTATTGGATGAGGGGCGGAGAGTTCGCCCTCGACTCTATAGCGGAAAGTGCGGTTCGACATCCAGTCTCTTAGTATAAGCACTAGGCGGTCTGGAACGCCGAGTTTGTAAAGCTTATATACTAAGCCATTGTGCCAAACTTTGTCGAACGCTTTCGCTATGTCGAAGAACACGGCACCCGTCATATGACCACGCTGGAACCCAGCACTGGTATGTTCTACGATGCGGTGGACTTGTTGGACACATGAATGTTCAGAACGGAAACCGAACTGTTCATCAGGAATGAGGCCCTTTCTTTCAGCAAAGTCTCTGAGACGCTTATAAATAATCCTCTCATAGACTTTACTGAAGGTACTGAGCAAACTTATGGGGCGATAGCTTGTAGGCTCCGCTTTTGGTTTACCCGGTTTAGGGATGCCTATTACGGCGGCTTGTTTCCACACTTGTGGGAAGATATTATTACTTAATGCAGCGTTAAAGATGGCTGTCATTAGAATAATGATTTGGGCGGGGAGTAGTTTAATCACCTTATTGGTGATGCCATCTAGGCCAGGGGCTTTGCGATGGTGGAGCTTTTTGATGATTTCCTCTACTTCGTCTGTAGTGACGGGAGGTAGGGGGTCATCTGGGTCTTCCACTGGGGGGAGGGAGGTCCTACGTTCGACTTCTGCATCCACCCTATCAATGTGGGCTTGGTCTACTGGTTGGGAGCTGGGTGAGCATTGAAGTTCGAGGCTGGCAGCCAGACATTCGGCTTTCTCAGAGTTTTCGAATGCTACACTCTTATCAGGGCGATTGAGAGGGGGGATATCTGTCACTTCAGTGGAGCGTAATTTCCTCTGAAGGTGCCAGTAAGCATGTTGGTCGGGTTCAAATTCGCTTAGCATCTTTTCCCATGACTCAGAACGATACTCAGCAATACGTTTCGATACAGCACGCTGCAGTCTACGCATGTGAGCCTTGTGTGCGTCACAGGGAAAGGTACTATAGGCACGGACAGCCGCGTTCTTCTCGGTTATCAACCTCCGTACATCGTCCGGGAGTTTCCCTTGCTGGGTGGCCAGCACTGGAACCTCCCTTGAACATTCGTCCAGGACAGATTGTACGTGTGTTGTAAGCGAGTCGATCGCCGCTGTCGTGTCAGCGACTGTTTCGAGGTGGTCGGGGATTGCGTCTAATTGGGGTGACTTGGTGGATTTCAGTTTTTCACTTACTTTCCTCCAGTCAATGACCTTTTTAGTAGGTATAGGCTGTCCTTGGTCTGGGAAGCCTGAGCGACTATTCAAATGCATAATCACGGGACGGTGATCGGAATCTAGTTCGTGAAGCGTTTCTATAGAGTTCAACCTAAGGTTTACATTCTTAAGTAACGCTATATCGAGAATGTCCGGATTATGCGAGGTTATTCCTGGGAAATGAGTAGGACTCATCGGGGCGATGACGTCATAATGAAGATGAGCACTTAGATCCAGTACCAACTTCCCTCTAGGGTTGGTAACGGTACTGTTCCAGGCTGGGTGTTTGGCATTGAGGTCACCCGCTAATATGATAGAATCACTTAAGCCAAAGAGGGCATTAAGGTCTTTTTTGAGGCCTACAGGGTTGTCATTTGATGACGCCGAGGGAGGGGGGCAGTATGCGGAGATGATGGTGATCGATTGATGACCAGTCATTCCTAGCCGACAGGCGGAGTACTCTAGGTACGAAGTGGGGTCGGGCAGAGTAATTGGAATGCAATGGAGCGCTTTCCTATAATAAATAAGGGTGCCACCACCATGTGAGCGTGTCCTATCGTTACGAACTAAACGATAGTTGGCAATTTTAGGGTCACGCCGGTGAGGTTTTAGGAATGTCTCTTGAACGAGGAAGATGTCCAGCTGATGGTCACGAAGAAAAGTGGCAATCTCATCGCGCTGGGTATTAATGCCGTTGGCATTGAAGAAACCTATTCTAAGGGAACTGGGTTTTAGGCAATTGTTATTCAATTGCGTACCCATATTCCGTTTTTGAAGGTAAGGCAGTCGAGTTCCTTCGTAATCGAAGGATACCTCATGAAAATTTGAAGGCCAGACATGGGGTTAATGGCATTAGCCGGATTACTGAGTTCAGCGTAAAGAGCTCGGGCTTCTGGGGTCATCCAGATCGAGTATGCGTTGAGGATAGTCTCAGCGACACACCGATAGGATTCCTGACCGGATTGGGCTATCGGGGGTGGGCGTGCATCAACTACTGTGGTGGGAGCCACTTGGTTGAATTGCACTGGCTTAAGGGCAACGGGAGTCTTTGGTCCCATTGGGATTGTGGTGATTGGCGCTGGGATTTTGAGGTCCATGAGCGCTGGAATTGCCTGGGGGGTGGCATGATTTTCCATCATAGCCGGGAAGGCTTTTTGATGGTTGAGCTTGTTCCAGGGGGAGGATCTCTGGGGGGCGAGTCTCTGCTGAGATTGCGAGGAAGACTCGGTAGTAAGGGGGGCGGCGCGCTGTTGTGTAGCGTCGAAACGCTTGGCCACTTTTGGCGCTAATTTGGGGGCCTTAGGGCAGCCTCTGTAGTTGGCTGGGTGGCCTACTTGCCCACAAAGTACGCAGCTCGGAGGCTCTGCACATTCGGATGGGTCCTTAGGTCTAGTACACTCTTTGGTACTATGCTCCCCTAGGCATTTAACGCATCTAGGGGTGGCGAAGCAGTTGGTCTGGGAGTGGCCATAGAGTTGGCAGCGGTGGCACTGGCCAACTATGGAGGTCCGATAGGGTTTCTCTATCAAAATCCCTGACAGGGAGCAGACTGATTTAATCCCGAAGATGGGATTGTGACCTTCAGTGTGGCTACAAATAACCAGCACTATGTCGTATACTTGACCTCCTCTCGCTTTGTGAAGGCGATGGACTGAGATCACTGGGACGTTTTGGGCCAGAAGGTCGTCACGGATATCGTCCGTGGCGATCTCTTTGGGAACTCGCTTAATAACCACACGAGTGGGCGTGTCCTCCGGGAGAGCGTAAGTATGGAATGAAAAGTTTTCACTTTTCAACATACGGGTCAATGACCTAAAGTCACTTGAGGTCGGGACCAGGATTTTGATGCCTTGTTGGCATGAAGTGGCGGAAGTGAAATTGATCTTACGATCAATGCATATGTTGGAAACCTTGTTCCACTTGGCCTTGTCTTGCAAGAAGACAGGGGGAGGGCGCTTCTGTTTTTTCTCATTAGCTAGCACCATAGGGCTAGCTGAGCGGCTTGGCCGCTGAGAAGAGGGGGCAGAGGTGGGTTGGGGGGATTGGGTCGACGGCAGGGGCGAGGGGCAGGGGGAGGCAATGGGGGATGAGAAGGGTGTCGACGCCAGGGACCTCTTGGCCTTTGAGGCCTTAGCTTTTTTGGCTTTCCTCTTATTGCCTGGGACGGGTGTGAATCCGTTTTCAGAGGAGGAGGTGGAGGAGGTGTTCTCGTCCGAGTTGAGGTCTGAGCCTTCCTCGTCCGAGTTATCGGGTACCTCCATAGGGGAGAGCGACGAGATGGGACGCTCGTCGCTATCAATGGCCCTGGTCTTGGGGGACGGCCTTGGGGCTGAAGCGGGCGGAGGAGAAGGGGAGCGGGGGGAGTCTAGTATAACAATAGGGGCAGTAGCCTTATTGTTGTCAGAAATTGCATTTTGGCTCTTATTAGCCGGGATGTTAGAGAGGATTTTTTTAAAAGCATCCCCGTGCTTTTTCTTGAACTCTTGGTCCTTGAGACAGACTTCCTGGAAGAAGTCCAGTAATAGAGATGGCCACTCCATCTCTATTAGAAGTCACTAGTATGAATAAAAGGGAAAGCAGTCGTTATCAGTCACTATCTACAACTGATAAGAATGTAAACAATACAATAAGGAAGTCTTTATCGCATATGATAAGAAATACCTAACTATAATTAAGAGTTACGTACGCCCTGGGTAGGTACGCCCAGGGGTGTGTGACCTTACCCTCCCAGTCGGGTTAGACTGGGAGGTGAGTGCCTAGGTGAGCCCTAAGCTATGATGTGCCTATCACCAATCTTAATGGGTGATAGGAGCCCTATGGTACTGGGTAGCCCACAGAAGGTGGGTACCCGTGCGTGTGTACCTTTGTCTGGCACGTAGGGGTGGAGACTCCCAGTCGTGCCAGGTGAAGCTGAAACGGAGTCAAGGGTTGACTAGGCAAGACACCAAGGCCAAACCCTCGCTCCCGAATCCAACTGACTGCCGTGCTCTGAAGGAGCTTGGCGGGTGCGTTGGGTCTACACCCCCTCGGATTTCGGTTGTCACCGTTAGGTTTCCACCAGAGGACCACTAAGACCGTGGCTTTTACCCAGACGGGGTCAATAACCGTGACTAAATCTGTTAAAGAAACTATCTAGTCGTTCCCTATCCTTAGAAGGACCGGTCCGGACTGTAAGGTACTCAGTAGTACCAATGACGGCGGTGTGCGAAGCACAAACCGCGGACGCGTCGCGTAGATCGCGACGACACAATTGCCATTATTATTATTTTTACCACTTTTTTATACTTACTTTATGATGAGCTCTACATTTAAAAAAAACATTCATGTAACATATGAGTCAACTATTATGTTCACGCGTGTTCAATCTTTTCCAATGAATACATCACTGAAGATTTACATAACCTATATCTCTGGAAAAAGTCAGATTCCTCAAAACTTTCAAAGTAGTTTTGTCGTTTTTGATATATTTTTGGTATATGGTTGTAAAAAAACTTGACTGCTTAAGAAGCGAACTAAAAAGTCGTAAGCAATACAACAATAGCTGGCTGACCAAAACCAGATGTATCCTCCGACTGCAAAGCATGATTTTCTTCTTGTTTATGTATTTTTAGTTCACAATTTTTTTTTTAACTGTTATAACATTTTTTTTTTCAATTATGTACATTTAAACATATAAGTGTTATATATTTTTGAAATCACCTCTTAAAACCTTTTATTTTGATAGCTCACACGATGGGGTAGAAAGAAAGAAAATATTGGGCACCTACAATATGGCCCAAAAGCCGCCATTTTCCTTTTTTCCAATTTTAATGTAGCCAGTGACACTTGCAATATTAAGACGAAACGATTGATGTAAGAATCATCAAAATCGGCCAATGAGTTTGGTCTCTATAACGCCACATAGGAGCAAACATACATACATACATAGACTGATAAACACATAACCCTTCTTCGGCAGTCGGGTAATAATTGAAAATGGAATCATCGACACGAAGGTCTTCTTCTTAGCAAGTTTAGTTAGTTTAGTTAGTCGATGGCAAATATAAAAAGTTAAATATTGTGTTTGGCCCAGAATTCAGTCACGGCAACACCATTAGGTGACGCAGTCATAAGGTCTTCGTACGTTCAGGTGACAGGGCATGCTGCGCACTCCGTGAGATGGGCCATGGTCTGCGGAGAGATACTGCACAGGCACTGAAGACTAGTGCCATCAGAGAACCCCCACCTGTGGAGGTAGGGACACGATGGTGAAGAAGAAGAAGTGGAGTAAACTGGAAAAGATGCATCGGATTACGATTCTTTTTTCATAGACTGAAAAAACCTACACTTTTCCTAAACTTAATCTCTGATTTTTAATAGGTAGGGTAGGGAAGGCAGTTGACGGGAGCGAAGCTGCGGGCACAGCTAGTATTAAAATATAACAGTATTAATACACATAGTACTATATAAACTTGTATTGTAATAAATAAGAAATCAACAATAAAGTAAATGCAATCGATAGAATGAAGTCTGAAGTAAATGAGTAGGAATTAAAGAAATGTTTATATTTTCAATCTGCTTCGACGTTCGATCAAGTTTCAATCACTCAGGATACGACACTATTTTTATGTAACGATAAAGTGTCAACCCCCAAATGTCCGTTTAGTCTATAAAATCTAAAATCTCAATATAGGCGGCTTTCAATAAAAAAAAAACTGTTCCTGAAGGACATGCGACGGAGACAAAGCCGCGGGACAAAGCTCTTCCAAAATTAAAATAAAACAAAAATCAAGTAGGGAGGTAGAAAAACATTTTCCAGTTACGGTACCATCGTCATTCGCCTTAATAATTCAGACAACATTATGATATATTAAAATAATTACCACAAAACTAACAAAAAGTTCTGTCAAAAAATATTCCTAGAACCTAACCCCTTTTTGCTACATACTAAAAATATTTTCCCAGGACCCCATTAAGTTTTTTGGGTAAAAATTTCAAACCACCATAACTTTACGTTCCCATGGCTTGTGGTTCTCTTGCGAACTGCTCTTTAGGTAGTATAGCGTGGGACAATTTTAAGGGATCATTGTGTGGGCCATAGAATAAGCGGTTCATAGATTACGCTACTAGCAACCGAATAAAATTAATTTGTATCGGAATATTTTTTATAGGAAAGAGGCAGTATTAATGGTCAAATTAACTTAATTAATATATTTTGTTTGGTTCTCTTGTAGAGGTAAACAACCCTCACTTGTGCTTCGCTTTAGACGGACAAAATAATCAAAATCTTTCACAGTTCCTATGAAAGACGCGGGAGCGCAGAACAAAATAAGAACTGCTGAAAATATTTTTTAAGAAAAATATAAGTACCAATTTCAAGCACATAATCATATTAATAACAGATTTTTTTAAGCACAAATTATATTTTTTTGTGTCTTTACCTAATGTACCTACATTTAAATAACACTTCGATATGACGAATAAAATCCTAACCTTGGAAATGCTAAAATGCTAGCTTTAAAACCCTATTTTATGGCCCCTCATTACAATGACAACATTGTCGCGTGCCGGGGCTTTCGTGACAATTATCACAATAGGTTAGGGGCTATGGGAAACCACGGGGTCGCTACCGTTGCCGCCGGAATATCATGGTGTTTGTTTTACCTACGGCTACACATAGCTGTTGTGCTTGGCAATAGCGGTCATTCATATCATTATTATTTGACATTCTTAATTTGAAAATTATAAATAAAACAAAGCTATTCGTAGTCTTGAAAATGATTTACAAATAAAAAAATTATGAATACTATATTGTTCGGGTATCTACGAAGAAAAATTAATCTGTTAATTAATTGTTGACGTAACAAACGTCAAAGATCTACTAATGACGATCGAGTTCCCACGAAACGACACTATTAAAAAGACAAAATTGCCATGCTAAAACGTATCAACTGTAGTGGCTTTTTACGGAAACATTGCCACCTTTATTAAATTTATTTCTGTGAGGTTTTATTTCTCACTTTGTTAGTTCAAACAAGGTTTATAAGGTCATATAATTCAAGCAAGTTATTTATGCTTTCATTCCTTTGTTTTCACAACAAACATAACACAAATTTGAAGCGTTGAACTACCTGTTCATTTAAGGACATAAAAAAACATGACGAACGGTTTGTTAATAACCCAAACTTAATTAAGCGTGTTAAAGAAATCATAAAACCAGGTAGCAAGTCAATTCCTTCGTCCCTTCCTTATTTAATTCTCACGGGATTTTTTCTACTGGCTTTTAATAACTTAAATCCGTTTTTAGTTCACACGATTTGGTTGGTTCCCAGAGGAAAGATTTTTGGTGGGAACTCCGGCAATCGGTTGGCGCGTGGCGGTCATAGGGTTAAGTGGGTGTGCATTTATTTTAAAGATAATTATGGAGAGATTATGCGGTTTTGTTATGGGGTTCTTATTCAGTTATATACATTAAATATGGGACAATGTTTTTATTATAATCCCTCAGAAAAGCTGTTATTTATTGCTAAATTATGCTCTTCCTGTATAACCTTGTACCAAACCTACACGCACTCTCAAGTGCCCCAATGTACCTTTATGTTGCATGAAGTTACAAATGAATAAATGTGTGCGTACGTGTGCTACTTTGACTTGAACGCGGTCTTGCTGAACAAACTAGATAGGGTCTTGAACAACTGTATTAGATTCATATTTAATCTTCGGAAATATGACCATGTATCGAGCTACAAGTCTGAGTTAAAATGGTTGCCCATTCGCCAGAGAAGAAGCTTACGCGCTTTGACCACGCTATTCTCTCTACTCTACTCAATTCGCCCACGCCTCCTTCCTATCTTTTCTCTGGCTTTCAATATCTAAGTTCTTCACACGCTCGCAATCTGCGTTCTTCCAATAATCTCATCTTAATCTGTCCTTCTCATACTACTGATTTCGTTCACTCTTCCTTTAATATCCAGTCCATCCTTTTTTGGAACTCGCTTCCTCCCGAGATCAGGACGGCCACCAGTCGGTACGCATTTAAGCGGAAATTGCGGATTTATTTTCAATACAAACAAACAGAGTCATCTCACTTTCTTCTTTTCTGTTACTTCATAAATATACATAATATGTATATTTATATAGGTATATATTATATTCAATATATATGTACGTGTATTTTACCTATTTTAGTGTAATAACTACTAGTTTTTATAAAAGAAGAGTTTATTTGCGCCTCACATAATTCGTATCATAAAAATACGAAACGCAAAATAACAGGAAAATAAACGATCACACTACCAACTACTTAGTTTTTAGTACAAACTTATTTACTATTTCTCACGGTAAACTTTAACGAACTTTTTTCTCATAAAATCCGTTTGAAGTTCACACGGAACTGAGTCCGTTCTCACTGAAAATATCTTAGGGTGGGAACTTGGGGTAGCACCGCACGTGGCCATGTTTGTGGATTTATTGAGAAAAAGTGAGTGTGAATTCCGTTTACATATATTATGGTGATAGATGCATATTAATAAGAAGTACGGAGATTTTTAAATATTTATAGGTTCGTGTTTAAACACAATGCCCACTAATATAATAAAGAGGAAAAATTTGTTTGTTTGAAATGGATAAACTCAAAAACTACTTAACCGATTTTGAAAATTCTTTCAACAGTAGAAATATTAATAATAATTATATTTATATTGTATATCTTATTACTCTATATTTTTTATATAATCATATTTTCTTTCTTTTTTGCTACATTCTTGCTAAGTAACATAAGCAATTTTTTATCTCGAAAATGGGTCCTGTGGGTTGCGCCACGGGAGCGAAGCCGGAAGCGTGGGAAAAGCTAGTTTTCAAATATTTATAGGTTCGTGTTTAACCACAAAGTCCACAATGTCACCTGATGGTAAGCGATGATGTGGTCGACGATGGAGTACGCTTGCTTAGAAGTAAAATATTCACCCTTGACTGAAAAAACTTCGATTGAAGCTTAAAAACAGACACTAGGTTTTCTGTTGGTTATTACAGCAACAGGATTAGAAAAGGGTTGAATCCGAAGGTATTGGCTGATAGAATATAATAAGATAATTGGAAATAGCGTCTAAGTCGAGATTCTGCTAGCACCAAGTTTTGATTTCTAGAATAAATTAATCAAAAAAAACATTTTAACAAAAAAATAAAACCGACTTCCAAAACAAAATACTACAAAGCGAAAAATAACTTTCTTTTCCGAAGGCGATGTCTTTGGTACCTATTGTTTTCCGTTTGTCGACACCCACTGCGGAAAAGGAAGTTATTTTTCGCTTTGTAGTATTTTGTTTTGGAAGTCGGTTTGATTTTATTGTTAAAAAGTTTTTATTTATCTCTTTTTAGTTTTGGTAGGTACCTCCAATTACCATGTAACTCATTTGTTGCCAAAGTACACCTAATGACGATTCCAATAATCCCAAACACGACCAGGATACTTTGTTTAATTACTGATTTCCAGTGCCTACCTTCTAGATTCATCATCAGATCAGTTCCATGTTACCATTTTCATCAGTACTATTTATTTCTAGGTATTTGCTTCATCATAGTCGGTTAACTATTCAAGATATTATCTTATACCCGTGACATACTTAGCATTAAGGAGATCCAGTGGCTATCGGTGGTCTTCTTCATCAGTTTCACTTCACTAAATGATACTGATTGCAAATGATTGCATTATTGATGAAAATACCAAAATCGCAATACATATAGATCTATGCCTTTAACATTTGAGGAATTCCCTCGATTTCTCCTAAATCCCAACATTAGATCCTGACCTGATGACGATGGGACCACCTGGGAAGCATACCCTTTCAAACGAAATAAGAATTTTTGAAATCAGTCTAGGCGTCTTTGAGTAATCGGGTAACATACATTAAAAAAAAAAATCCGACGAATTGAGAACCTTCTCCTTTTTATGAAGCCGGTTAAAAAAAATGTTTATCACGAAACAACAACACGCTTTGAGAACCTAAAAGCCAGTCACATTATGTCTAAAAATATTACCTCATTATAATTAATATTACATGAGAATTGAGTACATGTTGAATCATCAATAAATACGTAAAAAAAAGTTAATTAAAAAATTCAAAATACCCGACTGCTTAAAAAGCGAACTAAAAAGACGTAAACAAGAAGAAAATCATGCTGTGCAGTCGGAGGATACATATTCGCGAGCTGGCTGACCAAAACCAGATGTATCCTCCGACTGCACAGCATGATTTTCTTCTTGTTTACGTCTTTTTAGTTCGCTTTTTAAGCAGTCGGGTATTTTGAATTTTTTAATTAACTTTTTTATTTATAACTTTTTAGTTAACGTTTTTTTCGAATTAGGTACAATTAAATATATAAGTGTTATATATTTTTGAAATCACCTCTTGAAACCCTTTATTTTGATACCCCACACGATGGGTTTGGAAGAAAAAATAAAATTGCCCCCCCACAATACGGCGCCCAAAAGCCGCCATTTTTCTATTTTCCAATTTTAATGTAGCCTATGACACTCGCAAGGTTAAGACGAATCGATTGACGTATGAATCATCAAAATCGGTCAACGCGTTTGGTCTCTGGAACGCCACATAGGAACAAACATACATACATACATACATACATAGACTGATAAACACATTACCCTCCTTCGGCAGTCGGGTAAAAAGATTCCGACGAATTGAGAACCTTCTCCTTTTTATGAAGCCGGTTAAAAAGTATGTTTATCACGAAACAACAACACGCTTTGAGAACCTAAAAGCCAGCCACATTATGTCTAAAAGTATTACCTCATTATATTAAATATTACATGAGAATTGAGTACATGTTGAATCATCAATAAATACGTAAAAAGGCCTTAGTCAACATGACAATTTTTTTTTTTGTTAATGAGCTCATGACTCACCCGATAAGTTATAATCATGGATGGATACTTTGATAAAATATACTTCATTGAATACCAAAATAGTTACATACGCAACTCTTTTACAATATCTCTTAATCATACCCTCATATCTTATTAATTTATATGATGATTCATTACCATTCACAAATTCTATGCGTTTTATTTTTGTGAACGTTTAATCGCTTGTCTTTCACACGATTATTTGTGGGTTCCCACAGGAAGTAAACCGGGTTAGGAATGGAGGGTAATATCGTGGCGCGTGCCGACACTTGACGCATTCATAGGGTTAATTCGGGTTGTTTTTAGGGTTCGGTACCCAAGGGGTAAAAACGGGACTGAGAGAACGTTACTGAGACTTCGCGGTCCGTCTGTCTGTCTGTTTGTCACCAGGCTGTATCTCATGAACCGTGATAGTTAGACCGTTGAAATTTTCACAGATGATGTATTTCTGTTGCCGCTAACGTGATTTTTTTGCCGTTTTTTGCGATAATGGTACGGAACCCTTCGTGCGCGAGTCCGACTCGCACTTGGCTGGTTTTTTTTAATTCATAACTAGATGTTGCCTGCGACTTCGTACGTGTCAAACTCGTAATTTTTTTATTTAAGTTTTTAATTTTCCGGGATAAAAATTTAGCTATCAACCAGTGAAAATCTCGTCAAAATCCCGACAGACAGACAAAAATCTTTAAAAATGCGTATTTATTATTATAACCGTATATTATACTTTCACATACATTCAATAAAACTGGTTTTTTTGAAAACGTTCGTATTTAATGGCTTTATTCATGAGCAAGGTAAGAGACCCACCGGTATCGGGAACAAGGTCCAAGCTACCGGTGGTCAAGGCTCCAGAGAGAAGAACCTCCTAACAATACGAGCCGTGTCCAGCAGTACTGCTTTCTGATCCAGCCGCCTAACGAGAGCTTCCTAAGGTGTTGATCGAGGCACGTGGCTATTAAGCCATTGGTTGACACGACTATCGGTACAATGATCGCTAAGTCCACACCCCACATGTCGACAACCTCGCGAGCCAAGTCAAGGTACTTGATTCGCTTATCTTTCCCTTAGTCGATTTAACATCAAGCATTCTCTTATTTATACTATTTTACACACTTTTTTTTCACATCGCTCTTCCTTTAATCTAATCATGCTTTAATTCATCTTCATTCCCAACCCCGTATCAACGAGATATTTTTTTGTCAAATTCGTTAATCTTTCACACGTTACCCCTTGGGTTCTAATAGGAAATAATTCGGGGTGGGTAATATAGAAGCGCGTGCTGATACTTGAAACATTTATAGGGTTTATTTGGTTTGATAAGAAATTGTTAGTAATATAGTCATCTGCCTGGCTTTGTCCCATGTTACTTGGTATTGGCCCTATACACTTTCTTGTTCCAAATTTTGCCTGTCAAATATAACGTTTTCCTTTACTAATAATAGTAGATTGTTGCATCGAGCTCAAAGTGAGTTATTGTTGTACTTGAGTGTTATGTTGGTGCCCGAGCGCATCCGAGGGCACTAAATTAACACGAGTGCATTAATTGCTCACTTTAGTGAGGTGCGTAATCTACTTTTCTCTCAACTACCAATCTACCTACCGTGATAAAATATCAAAACTAAAAATAAAGAGTTAATGAGAAATATTTTAAAAGTAAAGAAACGGTTAACCGTTTCTTTAACCTTTTTTTTCACATCGCTCTTACTTTAAACTAATCATGCTTTAATTCATCTTCATTCCCAACCCCGTATCAACGAGATATTTTTTTGTCAAAATTCGTTAATCTTTCACACGATACCCCTTGGGTTCTCATAGGAAATAAATTGGGGTGGGTATGTGGGGTAATATAGAAGCGCGTGCCGATACTTGAAGCATTTATAGGTTTTATTTGGTTTGATAAGATATTTTTAGTAATATTGTCATCATGGCTTTGTCCCATGTTACTTGGTATTGACACAATACGCTTCCTTGTTTCAAGTTTTGCCTCTCAAATATAACGTTTCCATTACAAATGCCTCCTTGCCATCCTTTTTAAGGTTCCGTACCCAAAGGGTAAAAACGGGACTCTATTACTAAGACTCCACGATCCGTCCGTCTGTCTGTCCGTCGTTCGCTGTATCTCATGAACCGTGATAGCTAGACTGTTGAAATTCACAGATGATGTATTTCTGTTGCAGCTATAACAACAAATACTAAAAACAGAATTAAATAAATATTTTTGCCGATTTTTGCGATAGTGGTACGGAACCCTTCGTGCGCCCATCCGACACTTGGCCAGTTTTTTTAACATTATCATATAATTGATAATAAGTAGGTTAGTAATTGATATCATCCACCAGTCGTTATGAAAATTGATCGATAGCCTTCTACTAGACACATTATTTCAAACATATCTATCCTTTTTTTTCACATCACTCTTCCTTTACCCAAATCATGCATTAATTTATCTAATTCCCACACATAAACGAGTTATTTTTTCCGTAAAATTCGTTGGTCTTTCACACGAGACCCTTTGGGTTCTCACAGGAATGAATCGGGGTGGGAACCGGTCTACTCAGTTCAACGAGGGTAACACCGTGGCGCGTGGCGGTACCTGTCGCATCCGAAGGGTTAATAAGGCGTGATGTTTTGAACAGGTGAATCCATTGTTATTTTATAGCTCTATTAAATTGATAGTATTTAAAAAAATACAATTGTATCCACTTAGATTTATTTTGTTATTAAATATTTGATTTAAATAATATTTTTATAAGAATATGCGAATTTACTAGAAGGTATAAAAAGTGAGGTAAGAATCAAAAGTATGTTTAAATATATTTTTTGCAAGATTTTTTCTATACGAGTATCCTATTAATTCGACTACAATCTGCATTATGATAACTATTATATTTTGGTAAAATGGCACAATTGGCAACTAATCGAGTTATCCTTTGCTGCAACATTCCTTTACTAATAATAGTAGATTGTTGCATCGAGCGCAAAGTGAGCTATTGTTGTACATGAGTGTTATGTTGGTGCCCGAGCGCATCCGAGGGCACTAAATTAACACGAGTGTATTAATTGCTCACTTTAGTGAGGTGCGTAATCTAATTTTCTCTCAACTACCAATCTACCTACCGTGATAAAATATACCTACTCAAAATAAAGAGTTAATGAAAAAAGTGAGTGAGTATGAGTTAATCTCGCGACTTCAGCGGCTAAAGGTTATTTACAATTTATAATTTGCAGTTGTATTTATACTTTCTGGAGTTGAATTCATATCGCTATCGCTGTCTATTTCCATTTTTTTTTACTTTTTTTGCTAAATATAAAGTATCAAAGTTTTTTTTTCATCAAATCGATTTTATTCAGCCGATTTAGATGCCGGTTTAGATGTCAATGTGTACGCTTAGATAATAAGACATTACATTGACATCTAAACGAGCCAACTATTTCCTTGAGCCTTGTTGTAGGTACTACAAAATTTGTGTTTATATAAATTAAATATGGGACAGTGTTCTTTTTTATAATTCCTCAGAAAAGCTATTATTTATTGCTCAATTATGCTCTTCCTATAAAACCTTATACCAAACCTACACGAACCCTCAAGTGCGCGTAGGTATGTACCTTTATGTTGCATGAAGTTACAAATGAATAAATAAATTAAAGCTACAATAAAAGAAAAAGAAGTATTTATTTGCGCCTAACATAACACGTATCATAAAAATACGAAACACAGAAATAACAGGCAAATAAACGATCACACTATCAACTACTTAGTGTTTAGTACATACTTATCTTTTTTTGTTTCTCACGGTAAACTTTAACGAACTTTTTTCTTATAAAATCCGTTTGAAGTTCACACGGAACTGAGTCCGTTCTCATTGAAAATATCTTAGGGTGGGAACTTGGGGTAGCACCGCACGTGGCCATGTTTGTGGATTTATTGAGAAAAAGTGAGTGTGAATTCCCTTTACATATATTATGGTGCTAGATGTATATTAATAAGAAGTACGGAGTTTTTTTTAAATATTTATAGGTTCGTGTTTAAACATAATGACCACTTATATTATAAATTCACTAATAGAAAAGGAAAGATTTGTTTGTAAGTTTATTTGAAATGCATATACTCAAAAACTACTTAACCGATTTTGAAAATTATTTCAACAATAGAAAGCTACATTCTTTCTCATTTTAATCTCGAAAGCGGGTCGTGTGGGGTGCGCCACGGGAGCGAAGCCGCAAGAAAAGCTAGTGTTTAAATATTTATAGGTTCGTGTTTAACCACAACGTCCACAATGTCACCTGATGGTAAGCGATGATGTGGTCGACGATGGAGTACGCTTGCTTAGAAGTAAAATATTCACCCTTGACTGAAAAAATTTCGATTGTAGCTTAAAAACAGACACTGGGTTTTCTTTTGGTTATTACAGCAACAGGACTAGAAAAGGGGTGAATACGAAGGTATTGGCTGATAGAATCTAAGATAATTGGAAATAACGTATAAGTCGAGATTCTGCTAGCACCAAGTTTTGATTTCTAGAATAAATTACTCAATTAACTTTATAAGAAAATAATCAAACCGACTTACAAAACAAAATACTACAAAGCGAAAAATAACTTTCTTTTCCGAAGTCTATGTCTTTGGTACCTATTGTTTTCCGTTTGTCGACACCGACTTCGGAAAAGGAAGTTATTTTTCACTTTGTAGTATTTTGTTTTGGAAGTCGGTTTGATTTTACGGGTTATTGGACGACTCGCCCGAACCGGGCGAATTGTCCACTATTAAAAATATTAATTTTTCTGTGTCGATTCGCCCGAAGTTATTTTATCGGTGGGCGAATCGACCACTCCAATATTATTTAGTGGATGATTCGCCCGAATTTTATTTTAGAGAACAAACAATATAAAAGTACAGTCGTGCTCACCCGTCTCGGTAATAATATGAAAAATTAATCGAAGTTAATAGATATTGTACTAGAAACTAGGAAAGCAATTCAAACTACCAGGAGGCCAGAATCATGAAGAAGTATTTGCAGAGCTAGAATCGCTAACGGAGTACTAGGGCTTCAGAATCGAAAATCACCCGGTACTCTTTTTACCACTCATGATTCCAGCCTAGGTTCCTCATGATTATAATCTCCTGGTACTTCAGTTAGTCTTCTCCTTTTAGAGCTTTCTCTTTCATTTCTTTTGTAGCGAATATTGCTGTCTCCCTTTTATTGCTTTTTCGCCTGTTTATCATATCTAACGTTCAAACCTCAACGTACTCTCGTATTCTGTTTACCGCTCATGATTCTTTTGATTCATTGGCGACAAAACACTAACCCTCTAAACGCGGTTTATACTTGGTATAACTTTATACCGCGTTTATTTGTAAGAGGGTTAGAGGGAGACAGCAATAATCGCTACAAAAAATAATAAAGAGAAAGCTCTATACGCTATCAGGTCATTTCGTTACCGGTAAAGACTAACTTAAGTACCAGGAGATTATAATCATGAGGAAGCTAGGCTGGAATCATGAGCGGTAAAAAGAGTACCGGGCGATTTTCGATTCTGAAGTCCTAGTACTCCGTTAGTCTATACCGCTAATGATTCTAGCTCTGCAAATACTTCTTCATGATTCTGGCCTCCTGGAAGTTTGAATTGCTTTCCTAGTTTCTAGTACAATATCTATTAACTTCGATTAGTTCTTCATATTATTACCAAGACAGGTGAGCACGACTGTACTTTTATATTGTTTGTTCTCTAAAATAAAATTCGGGCTAATCGTCCACTAAATAATATTGGAGTGGTCGATTCGCCCACCGATAAAATAACTTTGGGCGAATCGAAAAATGAATATTTTGAATAGTGGACAAAACTATTAAATTCGGGCGAGTCGTCCAATAACCCGATTTTATTGTTAAAAAGTTTTTTATTTATCTCTTTTTAGTTTTGATAGGTACTCCAATTACCATGTAAATTATGTGTTGCCAAAGTACACTTAATGACGATTCCAATAATCCCAAATACGACCAGGATACTTTTTTTAATTACTGAGTTCCAGTGCCTACCATCTAGATTCATCATCAGTTCAGTTCCATGGCACCATTTTCATCAGTACCATTGATTTCTAGGTATTTGCTTCATCATAGTCGGTTAACTATTCAAGATATTAACTTATATCCGTAACATACTTAGCATTAAAGAGTTCCAGTGGCTATCTGTGGTCTTCTTCATCAGTTTCACTTCACCAAATGATACTTACTGATTGCAAATGATTGCATTATCGATGAAAATACCAAAAGCGCAATACATATAGATGTATGCCTATAATATTTGTGGAGTTCCCTCGATTTCTCCTAAATCCCAACATTAGATCCTGACCCGATGACAATGGGACCACCTGGGAAGCATACCCTTTCAAACAAAAGAAGATTTTTTGAAATCGGTCCAGGCGTCTTTGAGTAATCGGGTAAAATACATAAAAAAAAATATTCCGACGAATTGAGAACCTTCTCCTTTTTATGAAGCCGGTTAAAAAGTATGTTTATCACGAAACAACAACACGCTTTGAGAACCTAAAAGCCAGTCATATTATGTCTAAAATATTACCTCATTATATTAAATATTACATGAGATTTGAGTACATGTTGAATCATAATAAATATGTCGGGTTTAGTCAATAGTACGGACGTCAAAACAAATCGCAAGCACGCCATCTGGCGGCAAAGCAAGACAACTACGCTTTGGCGCGCTTTCTCTAACCACTTGCTATAATAGAATATTGCAGTTGAGCTAAAATGTACTGGCAGTTGAGTACTGACAGCCGTAGAGCGAACACGTCGTAGAATCAGTGTCGATCCGTAATATTAGTATGCAAGAATGTAACTTGTGTCTATTTGAATATACTCAGTGTATCGAATAATTTGTGTGATTTCATTTTCACGATTGTACCCAACGACCTGCCCACACACGATGTCTTAACCTAAGGGAATACATCCTGACTTCCCGATGGTTTACATCTATCGGCCAGCCTTGATGCGACAAATACGTAATAAAAGGCAACATGACAATCAAATTATTTTGGTAATGAGCTCATGACTCACCCGATAAGTTATAATCATGGATGGATACATTGATAAAATATCCTTCATTGAACACCAAAATAGTTACATACGCAACTCTTCTACAATATCTCTTAATGATACCCTCATACCTTATTAATTTCTATCATGATTAATTACCATTCACAAATTCTATGCGTTTTATTTTTGTGAACGTTTAATCGCTTGTCTTTCACACGAGTATTTGTGGGTTCCCACAGGAAGTAAACCGGGTTAGGAATGGAGGGTAATATCGTGGCGCGTGCCGACACTTGACGCATTCATAGGGTTAATTCGGGTTGTTTTTAGGGTTCCGTACCCAAAGGGTAAAAACGGCTTCGCGGTCCGTCTGTCTGTCTGTCTGTCACCAGGCTATATCTCATGAACCGTTATAGTTAGACCCTATACGCTTTCTTGTTCCAAATTTTGCCAGTCAAATATAAAGTTTTCCTTTACTAATAATAGTAGATTGTTGCATCGAGCTCAAAGTGAGTTATTGTTGTACATGAGTGTTATGTTGGTGCCCGAGCGCATCCGAGGGCACAAAATTAACACGAGTGCATTAATTGCTCACTTTAGTGAGGTGCGTAATCTACTTTTCTCTCAACTACCAATCTACCTACCGTGATAAAATATACCTACTCAAGAATAGAATAGAATAGAATAGAATAGACTTTTATTTGCTTTGAATGCAGGTAAATACAAATAGGATCGTAAATAACATAATAAAGAACCGTGTACATTCTGCCTTGTTGGCATGCAAAGAAAGAGTTAATGAAAAATATTAAACGCTTAACCGTTTCTTTAACTTTTTTTTCACATCGCTCTTCCTTTAATCTAATCATGCTTTAATTCATCTTCATTCCCAACCCCGTATCAACGACATATTTTTTTGTCAAATCGTTAATCTTTCACACGATACCCCTTGGGTCCTCATAGGAAATAAATTGGGGTGGGTATGTGGGGTAATATAGAAGCGCGTGCCGATACTTGATGCATTTATAGGTTTTATTTGGTTTGATAAGATATTGTTAGTAATATTGTCATCATGGCTTTGTCCCATGTTACTTGGTATTGGCACAATACGCTTCCTTGTTTCAAGTTTTGCCTCTCAAATATAACGTTTTCATTACAAATGCCTCCTTGCCATCCTTTTTAGGGTTCCGTACCCAAAGGGTAAAAACGGGACTCTATTACTAAGACTCCACGATCCGTCCGTCTGTCTGTCCGTCGTTCGCTGTATCTCATGAACCGTGATAGCTAGACTGTTGAAATTCACAGATGATGTATTTCTGTTGCAGCTATAACAACAAATACTAAAAACAGAATAAAATAAATATTTAAGTGGGGCTCCCACTCAACAAACGTGATATTTTTGCCGATTTTTGCGATAGTGGTACGGAACCCTTCGTGCGCCCGTCCGACACTTAGCCAGTTTTTTTTATCATTATCATATAATTGATAATAAGTAGGTTAGTAATTGATATCATCCACCAGTCGTTATGAAAATTGATCGATAGCCTTCTACTAGACACATTATTTCAAACATATCTATCCTTTTTTTTCACATCACTCTTCCTTTACCCAAATCATGCATTAATTTATCTCATTCCCACACATAAACGAGTTATTTTTCCGTAAAATTCGTTGGTCTTTCACACGAGACCCTTTGGGTTCTCACAGGAATGAATCGGGGTGGGAACCGGTCTACTCAGTTCAACGGGGGTAACACTGTGGCGCGTGGCGGTACCTGTGCATCCGAAGGGTTAATAAGGCGTGATGTTTTGAACAGGTGAATCCATTGTAATTAAATAGCTCTATTAAATTGATATTATTAAAAAAAATACATGTTTCCACTTAGATTTATTTATTTATTAAATATTTGATTTAAGTAATATTTTTATAAGAATATGCGGATTTACTAGAAGGTATAAAAAGTGAGGTAAGAATCAAAAGTATGTTTAAATATATTTTTTGCAAGATTTTTTCTATACGAGTATCCTATTAATTCGACTACAATCTGCATTATGATAACTATTATATTTTGGTAAAATGGCACAATTGGCAACTAATCGAGTTATCCTTTGCTGCAACATTCCTTTAATAATAATAGTAGATTGTTGCATCGAGCGCAAAGTGAGTTATTGTTGTACATGAGTGTTATGTTGGTGCCCGAGCGCATCCGAGGGCACTAAATTAACACGAGTGCATTAATTGCTCACTTTAGTGAGGTGCGTAATCTAATTTTCTCTCAACTACCAATCTACCTACCGTGATAAAATATACTTACTCAAAATAAAGAGTTAATGAAAAATATTTATATCGCGACTTCAGCGGCTAAAGCTTATTTACAATTTATAATTTGCAGTTGTATTTATACTTTCTGGAGTTGAATTCATATCGCTATCGCTGTCTATTTCCATTTTTTTTTTATTTTTTTTGCTAAATATGAAGTATCAAAGTACAAATTTACAATGGTACAAAATGCGCGCCATTTGTTTTTTTTCATCAAATCGATTTTATTCAGCCGATTTAGATGCCGATTTAGATGTCAATGTGTACGCTTATATAATAAGACATTACATTGACATCTAAACGAGCCAACTATTTCCTTGAGCCTTGTTGTAGGTACTACAAATTTGTGTTTATATAAATTAAATATGGGACAGTGTTCTTTTTTATAATTCCTCAGAAAAGCTATTATTTATTGCTCAATTATGCTCTTCCTATAAAACCTTATACCAAACCTACACGCACCCTCAAGTGCGCGTAGGTATGTACCTTTATGTTGCATGAAGTTACAAATGAATAAATAAATTAAAGCTACAATAAAACAAAAAGAAGAGTTTATTTCCGCCCAATATAACTCGTATCATAAAAATACGAAACGCAAAAATAACAGGGAAATAAACGATCACACTACGAACTACTTAGTTTTTAGTACATACTTATATTTTTTTGATTCCCACGGTAAACTTTAACGAACTTTTTTCTCATAAAATCCGTTTGAAGTTCACCCGGAACTGAGTCCGTTCTCACTGAAAATATCTTAGGGTGGGAACTTGGGGTAGCAACGCACGTGGCCATGTTTGTGAATTTATTGAGAAAAAGTGAGTGTGAATTCCGTTTACATAATATTATGGAGATGGATGTATATTATTATGAAGTAGGGAGTTTTATAATTATTTATAGGTTCGTGTTTAAACACAATGCCCACTTATATTATAAATTCACTAATATTATAAAGAGGAAAGATTTGTTTGTAAGTTTATTTGAAATGGATATACTCAAAAACTACTTAACCGATTTTGAAAATTATTTCAACAATAGAAAGCTACATTCTTTCTCATTTTAATCTCGAAAGCGGGTCCTGTGGGGTGCGCCACGGGAGCGAAGCCGCAAGAAAAGCTAGTGTTTAAATATTTATAGGTTCGTGTTTAACCAAAATGTCATCTGATGGTAAGCGATGATGTGGTCGACGATGGAGTACGCTTGCTTAGAAGTAAAATATTCACCCTTGACTGAAAAATCTTCGATTGTAACTTAAAAACAGACACTGGGTTTTCTTTTGGTTATTACAGCAACAGGACTAGAAAAGGGGTGAATACCAAGGTATTGGCTTATAGAATCTAAGATAATTGGAAATAACGTATAAGTCGAGATTCTGCTAGCACCAAGTTTTGATTTCTAGAATAAATTACTCAATAAACTTTATAAGAAAAAAATCAAACCGACTTACAAAACAAAATACAACAAAGCGAAAAATAACTTTCTTTTCCGAAGTCGATGTCTTTGGTACCTAATGTTTTCCGTTTGTCGACACCGACTTCGGAAAAGGAAGTTATTTTTCACTTTGTAGTATTTTGTTTGTTTTGGAAGTCGGTTTGATTTTATGGGTTATTGGACGACTCGCCCGAACCGGGCGAATTGTCCACTATTAAAAATATTCATTTTTCTGTGTCGATTCGCCCGAAGTTATTTTATCGGTGGGCGAATCGACCACTCCAATATTATTTAGTGGACGATTCGCCCGAATTTTATTTTAGAGAACAAACAATATAAAAGTACAGTCTTGCTCACCCGTCTCGGTAATAATATGAAGAATTAATCGAAGTCAATAGATATTGTACTAGAAACTAGGAAAGCAATTCAAACTACCAGGAGGCCAGAATCATGAAGAAGTATTTGCAGAGCTAGAATCATTAGCGGTAGAGATTAACGGAGTACTAGGGCTTCAGAATCAATAATCGCTCGGTACTCTTAGTTATTTTATCGGTGGGCGAATCGACCACTCCAATATTATTTAGTGTACGATTCGCCCGAATTTTATTTTAGAGAACAAACAATATAAAAGTACAGTCATGCTCACCCGTCTCGGTAATAATATGAAGAATTAATCGAAGTTAATAGATATTGTACTAGAAACTAGGAAAGCAATTCAAACTACCAGGAGGCCAGAATCATAAAGAAAAATTTGCATAGCTAGAATCATTAGCGGTAGAGACTAACAGAGTACTAGGGCTTCAGAATCAAAAATCGCTCGTTACTCTTTTTACCGCTCATGATTCCAGCCTAGCTTCCTCATGATTATAACCTCCTGGTACTTAAGTTAGTCTTTACCGGTACCGAAATGACCTGATAGCGTATAGACCTTTCTCTTTATTATTTTTTGTAGCGATTATTGCTGTCTCCCTCTTAGTGTTTTGTCGCCAATGAATCAAAAGAATCATGAGCGGTAAAAAGAGTACCAGAGTACGTTGAGGTTTGAACGTTAGATATGATAAACAGGCGAAAAAGCAATAAGAGGGAGACAGCAATATTCGCTACAAAAAAAATGAAAGAGAAAGCTCTAAAAAGAGAAGACTAACTTAAGTACCAGGAGATTATAATCATGAAGAAGCTAGGCTGGAATCATGAGCAGTAAAAAGAGTACCGGGTGATTTTCGATTCTGAAGCCCTAGTACTCCAAAGTAGCTCTGCAAATACTTCTTCATGATCCTGGTCTCCTGGTAGTTTGAATTGCTTTCCTAGTTTCTAGTACAATATCTATTAACTTCGATTAATTCTTCATATTATTACCGAGACGGGTGAGCACGACTGTACTATTATATTGTTTGTTCTCTAAAATAAAATTCGGGTGAATCGTCCAATAAATAATATTGGAGTGGTCGATTTGCCGGGTTATTGGACGACTCGCCCGAATTTAACTCGCCCCAATCGGGCGAATTGTCCACTATTAAAAATGTTCATTTTTCTGTGTCGATTCGCCCGAAGTTATTTTATCGGTGGGCGAATCGACCACTAAAATATTATTTAATGGATGATTCGCCCGAATTTTATTTAAGAGAACAAACTATATAAAAGTACAGTCGTGCTCACCCGTCTCGGTAATAATATGATGAATTAATCGATGTTAATAGATATTGTACTAGAAACTAGGAAAGCAATTCAAACTACCAGGAGGCCAGAATCATGAAGAAGTATTTGCAGAGCTAGAGTCATTAGCGGTAGAGACTAACGGAGTACTAGGGCTACAGAATCGAAAATCGCCCGGTGCTCTTTTTACCGCTCATGATTCCAGCCTAGCTTCCTCATGATTATAACCTCCTGGTACTTAAGTTAGTCTTTACCGGTACCAAAATGACCTGATAGCGTATAGAGCTTTCTCTTTATTATTTTTTGTAGCGATTATTGCTGCCTCTCTCTAAGTGTTTTGTCGCCAATGAATCAAAAGAATCATGAGCGGTAAAAAGAGTACCAGAGTACGTTGAGGTTTGAACGTTAGATATGATAAACAGGTGAAAAAGCAATTCGCCCACTGATAAAATAACTTCGGGCGAATCGAAAAATTAATATTTTTAATAGTGGACAAAATTATTAAATTCGGGCGAGTCGTCCAATAACCCGATTTTATTGTTAAAAAGCTTTTTATTTATCTCTTTTTAGTTTTGATAGGTACCTCCAATTACCATATAAATCATGTGTTGCCAAAGTACACCTAATGACGATTCCAATAATGCCAAATACGACCAGGATACTTTGTTTAATTACTGAGTTCCAGTGCCTACCATCTAGATTCATCATCAGATCAGTTCCACGGCACCATTTTCATCAGTACCATTGATTTCTAGGTATTTGCTTCATCATAGTCGGTTAACTATTCAAGATATTAACTTATATCCGTAACATACTTAGCATTAAAGAGTTCCAGTGGCTATCCGTGGTCTTCTTCATCAGTTTCACTTCACCAAATGATACTTACTGATTGCAAATGATTGCATTATCGATGAAAATACCAAAATCGCAATACATATAGGGGACTCCACAAATATTATAGGCATACCCTATAATATTTGTGGAGTCCCCTCGATTTCTCCTAAATCCCAAAATTAGATCCTGACCCGATGACGATGGGACCACCTGGGAAGCATACCCTTTCAAACAAAAGAAGATTTTTTGAAATCGGTCCAGGCGTCTTTGAGTAATCGGGTAACATACATAAAAAAAAAAGACTCCGACGAATTAAGAACCTTCTCCTTTTTATGAAGCCGGTTAAAAAGTATGTTTATCACGAAACAACAACACGCTTTGAGAGCCTAAAAGCCAGCCACACTGTGTCTAAAAATATTATCTCATTATATTAAATATTACATGAGAATTGAGTACATGTTGAATCATCAATAAATACGTAAAAAGGCCTTAGTCAACATGACAATAAAATTATTTTGTTAATGAGCAGATGACTCACCCGATAAGTTATAATCATGGATGGATAAATTGATAAAATATACTTCATTGAACACCAAAATAGTTACATGCGCAACTCTTTTACAATATGTCTTAATCATACCCTCGTATCTTATTAATTTCTATAATGATTAATTGCCATTCACAAATTCTATGCGTTTTATTTTTGTGAACGTTTAATCGTTTGTCTTTCACACGAGTATTTGTGGGTTCCCACAGGAAGTAAACCGGGTTGGGACTGGAGGGTAATATCGTGCGTTGCGCGTGCCGACACTTGACGCATTCATAGGGTTAATTCGGGTTGTTTTTAGGGTTCCGTACCCAAAGGGTAAAAACGGAACCGAGAGAACGTTACTGAGACCTCGCGGTCCGTCTGTCTGTCTGTCTGTCACCAGGCTGTATCTCATGAACCGTGATAGTTAGACAGTTGAAATTTTCACAGATGATGTATTTCTGTTGCCGCTATAACAACAAATACTAAAAACAGAATAAAATAAATATTTAAGTGGGGCTACCATACAACAAACGTGATTTTTTTGCCATTTTTTGCGATAATGGTACGGAACCCTTCGTGCGCGAGTCCAACTCGCACTTGGCCGGTTTTTTTTTATTCATAACTAGATGTTGCCCGCGACTTCGCACGTGTCAAACTCGTAATTTTTTTATTTAAGTTTTTAATTTTCCGGGATAAAAGCTATCAACCAGTGAAAATCTCGTCAAAATCCCGACAACAGACAAAAATCTTAAAAAATGCGTATTTATTATTATTACCGTATATTATACTTTCACATACATTCAATAAAACTTGTTATTTAGAAAACGTTCGTATTTAATGGCTTAATTCATAAGCAAGGTAAGAGACCCACCGGTATCGGGAACAAGGTCCAAGCTACCGTGGTCAAGGCTCCAGATAGAAGAACATCCTAACAATACGAGCCGTGTCCAGCAGTACTGCTTTCTGATCCAGCCACCTAACGAGAGCTTCCTAAGGTGTTGATCGAGGCACGTGGCTATTAAGCCATTGGTTGACACGACTATCAGTACAATGATCGCTAAGTCCACATCCCACATGTCGACAACCTCGCGAGCCAAGTCAAGGTACTTGATTCGCTTATCTTTCCCTTAGTCGATTTAACATCAAGCATTCTCTTATTTATACTATTTTACACACTTTTTTTTCACATCGCTCTTCCTTTAATCTAATCATGCTTTAATTCATCTTCATTCCCAACCCCGTATCAACGAGATATTTTTTTGTCAAATTCGTTAATCTTTCACACGTTACCCCTTGGGTTCTAATAGGAAATAATTCGGGGTGGGTAATATAGAAGCGCGTGCTGATACTTGAAACATTTATAGGGTTTATTTGGTTTGATAAGAAATTGTTAGTAATATAGTCATCTGCCTGGCTTTGTCCCATGTTACTTGGTATTGGCCCTATACACTTTCTTGTTCCAAATTTTGCCTGTCAAATATAACGTTTTCCTTTACTAATAATAGTAGATTGTTGCATCGAGCGCAAAGTGAGTTATTGTTGTACATGAGTGTTATGTTGGTGCCCGAGCGCATCCGAGGGCACTAAATTAACACGAGTGCATTAATTGCTCACTTTAGTGAGGTGCGTAATCTACTTTTCTCTCAACTACCAATCTACCTACCGTGATAAAATATACTTACTCAAAATAAAGAGTTAATGAAATATTTTTTTTTTTTTTTTTTTTTTTTTTATCCTTTTTTTTCACATCGCTCTTCCTTTAATCTAATCATGCTTTAATTCATCTTCATTCCCAACCCCGTATCAACGACATATTTTTTTTGTCAAATTCGTTAATCTTTCACACGATACCCCTTGGGTTCTCATAGGAAATAAATTGGGGTGGGTATGTGGGGTAATATAGAAGCGCGTGCCGATACTTGAAGCATTTATAGGTTTTATTTGGTTTGATAAGATATTTTTAGTAATATTGTCATCATGGCTTTGTCCCATGTTACTTGGTATTGACACAATACGCTTCCTTGTTTCAAGTTTTGCCTCTCAAATATATCGTTTTCATTACAAATGCCTCCTTGCCATCCTTTTTAGGGGTCCGTACCCAAAGGGTAAAAACGGGATTCTATTACTAAGACTCCACGATCCGTCTGTCTGTCTGTCCGTCGTTGGCTGTATCTCATGAACCGTGATAGCTAGACTGTTGAAATTCACAGATGATGTATTTCTGTTGCAGCTATAACAACAAATACTAAAAACAGAATAAAATAAATATTTAAGTGGGGCTCCCATTCAACAAACGTGATATTTTTGCCGATTTTTGCGATAGTGGTACGGAACCCTTCGTGCGCCCGTCCGACACTTGGCCAGTTTTTTTTATCATTATCATATAATTGATAATAAGTAGGTTAGTAATTGATATCATCCACCAGTCGTTATGAAAATTGATCGATAGCCTTCTACTAGACACATTATTTCAAACATATCTATCCTTTTTTTTCACATCACTCTTCCTTTACCCAAATCATGCATTAATTTATCTAATTCCCACACATAAACGAGTTATTTTTTCCGTAAAATTCGTTGGTCTTTCACACGAGACCCTTTGGGTTCTCACAGGAATGAATCGGGGTGGGAACCGGTCTACTCAGTTCAACGGGGGTAACACCGTGGCGCGTGGCGGTACCTGTCGCATCCGAAGGGTTAATAAGGCGTGATGTTTTGAACAGGTGAATCCATTGTTATTTTATAGCCCTATTAAATTGATATTATTATTAAAAAAAAGTTAATTCAAAAAATCAAAAACCCGACTGCTTAAAAAGCGAACTAAAAAGACGTAAACAAGAAGAAAATCATGCGGTGCAGTCGGAGGATACATATTCGCGAGCTGGCTGACCAAAACCAGATGTATCCTCCGACTGCACAGCATGATTTTCTTCTTGTTTACGTCTTTTTAGTTCGCTTTTTAAGCAGTCGGGTTTTTGATTTTTTGAATTAACTTTTTTATTTGTAACTTTTTAGTTAATATTTTTTTCGAATTAGGTACATTTAAATATATAAGTGTTATATATTTTTGAAATCACCTCTTAAAACCCTTTATTTTGATACCCCACACGATGTGTTTGGAAGAAGAAAGAAAATTGGCCCCCCACAATATGGCGCCCAGAAGCCGCCATTTTTCTATTTTCCAATTTTAATGTAGCCTATGACACTCGCAAGGTTAAGACGCATCGATTGACGTATGAATCATCAAAATCGGCCAACGCGTTTGGTCTCTGGAACGCCACATAGGAACAAACATACATACATACATACATACATACATACATACATACATACATATATACATACATACATACATACATACATACATAGACTGATAAACACATTACCCTCCTTCGGCAGTCGGGTAAAAAAACGTGTATCCCCTTAGATTTATTTGTTCATTAAATATTTGATTTAAATAATATTTTTATAAGAATACTAGCTGACCCGGCAAACTTTGTTTTGCCATAAAAACACCAAACATTCATCTACCCAACACTACGCCACCTACCCTACTCTACCTACCCTACCCTACCTACCCTACCCTACCAACCCTACCCTATCTACCCTACCCTACCTACCCTACCCACCCTACCCTACCTACCCTACCCTACCTACCCTACCCTACCCTACCCAATCTACCCTACCCTACCCTACCTACCCTACCCTACCCTACCCAACCTAGCCTACCCTACCCTACCTACCCTACCCTATCTACCCTACCCTACCTACCCTGCCCTACCTACCCTACCCTACCCTACATAAGAACCTTCTCCCAACAATAACGAACACAACAAAAAAAGAATAAGCGAAATCGGTCCAGCCGTTCACGCGTGATGCCGTGACAACGGAAAACGGGTTTCATTTTTATATATAAAGATGCGGATTTACTAGAAGGTATTAAAAGTGAGATAAGAATCAAAAGTATGTTTAAATATATTTTGCAAGATTTTTTGGGTTATTGGACGACTCGCCCGTATTTAACTCGCCCGAATCGGGTGAATTATCCACTATTAAAAATATTCATTTTTCTGTTTCGATTCGCCTTAATATATTTTATCGGTGGGCGAATCGACCACTGCAATATTATTTAGTGGACGATTTGCCCGAATTTTATTTTAGAGAACAAACAACATAAAAGTACAGTCGTGCTCACCCGTCTCGGTAATAATATGAAGAATTAATCGAAGTTAATAGATATTGTACTAGAAACTAGGAAAGCAATTCAAACTACCAGGAGGCCAGAATCATGAAGAAGTATTTGCAGACCGGTAGAGACTAACGGAGTACTAGGGCTTCAGAATCGAAAATCGCCTGGTACTCTTTTTACCGCTCATGATTCCAGCCTAGCTGCCTCATGATTATAATCGCCTGGTACTTCAGTTAGTCTTTACCGGTACCGAAATGACCTGATAGCGTATAGAGCTTTCTCTTTCACTTTTTTTGTAGAGAATATTGCTGTCTCCCTCTTATTGTTTTTTCGCCTGTTTATCATATCTAACGTTCAAATCTCAACGTACTCTCGTACTCTTTTTACCGCTCATGATTCTTTTGATTCATTGGCGACAAAACACTAAGAGGGAGACAGCAATATTCGCTACAAAAAATAAATAAAGAGAAAGCTCTATACGCCAGGAAGCTAGGCTGGAATCATTTTCGATTCTGAAGCCCTAGTACTACGTTAGTCTCTACCGCTAATGATTCTAGCTCTGCAAATACTTCTTCATGATTCTGGCCTCCTGGTAGTTTGAATTGCTTCCCTAGTTTCTAGTACAATATCTATTAACTTCGATTAATTCTTCATATTATTACCGAGATCGGTCAATGTGGCGACGCCTGGGGGAGGCGTATGTCCAGCAGTGGACGTCTTTCGGCTGAAATGATGATGATGATGATGATTACCGAGACGGGTGAGCACTCAATAAAATTCGGGCGAATCGTCCACTAAATAATATTGGAGTGGTCGATTCGCCCACCGATAAAATATCTTCGGGCGCATCGACACAGAAAAATGAATATTTTTAATAGTGGACAATTAGCCCGATTCGGGCGAGTCGTCCAATAACCCGATTTTTTCTATATCCTATTAATTCGACTACAACCTGCATTACGAAAACTATTATATTTTGGTAAAATGGCACAATTGGCAACTAATCGAGTTATCCTTTGCTGCAACATTCCTTTACTAATAAGTATTTAGATTTTTGCATCGAGCGCAAAGTGAGTGTTGTACATGAGTGTTATGTTGGTGCCCATCCTAGGGCACAAAATTAACACGAGTGCACAAATTACTCACTTTAGCGAGGTGCGTAATCTACATTTCTCTCAACTACCAATCTACCTACCGTGAAAAAATATACCTACTCAAAATAAAAAGTTAATGAAAAATATTTATCCCGCGACTTTAGCGGCAAAAGGTTATTAACAATTTAATTTGCAGTTGTATTTATACTTTCTGGAGTTGAATTCATATCGCTATCGCTGTCTATTTCCATTTTTTTTTACAATATGCGCGCCATTTGTTTTGTTTTCATCATATCGATTTTATTCAGCCGATTTTTATTGTCAGCCAGCATCTTTTTGACCTAATGCAAACTTTTTATATTAAACTTAATAGGAGACATTAAACCTCTGAGGAAAATTTATATCTAAATAAAAAATAAAAACAGTGCATTAATGAAAAACTACTGTGCAATAATGAGATTCATGTAACATTTCTGCACTGATTTGGTTCTCAGCAAAAAATACGTCCTTTGTGATCGGTTTTGTAGTGAGAAATGATAAAATGACTACGTAGTTGAAAGAACATTTATAAAAATCCCTTCCAAATTTCCCACATAAACTGACGTACAAACAATTGGGCAAAACCACAAAAGTACATGAATTACCAAAACCTATTGATACCCCACATTTCGTTTTAATTCCCACACAAATTTCAACGCACCTTTTATAACCCGCAAAATTCGCTGAGGTTCCCACACGGGATTCTGGTTCTCACTGGAAAGTTCTGTGGTGGGAAAAATGTGGTGCCTGCCAAAATGGGTCGCGGTTGACGGGTTAAGTAGCTGTGAAATTGTTCTATAGGTAGTAATATTAAAACAATAAGCTTATTTTGTTATGGGAGATTAGTCGTGGTATGGCTTTTTTTTTTTTAATTTTTTTGGTTATTTTGAAAGAGGTTGGAACTTTTTTTTAATCTTTTTACTGTATTAGTTTTACTTAAAATAACGTACCATGTAATTAAAAATATTTTTTTACAAAAAAAATATTTATTTTATTTTTATAAATAAATAAAATAAATAATTTTTTGTAAAAAAAAAATTTTAATTTAAAAAATGAAATCGACTTCCACTTTTATACCGACTGCCGAAAAGAAAGTTATTTTTCTCTTTGTAGTGTTTTGTTTTTCTCTATTTTGTTTTAGTACTATAACCAATGGTAATATAACCATGAAAATAAGTATTATTAAGGATAACTTGAAAACTATATTAATTAACTTTAAAACTTTCGCGTTTCATAATGGCAAACAATATATCACGGGAATTTAACGCGATATTAAACAATCATAATAAATAAAACATACAACAACAACAATAACAACAACAATTATAATTTTGATAAATAATCTAAATCATCGCGTTAAATTCTCGTGATATATTGTTTTTCAACTCAAAAACTACTCGCCAGATCTTGATCAAATTGAAATGAGACCACATGAGAATCACCAGCTTTCAAATAAAAAAGGAATCAAAATCAGTTAATCTAGTAAAAGGTTCTGAGATAACACACATAAAAACAAAATACAGTAGAATTGAGAACCTCCTTCTTTTTGAAGTTGGTTAAAAGTTTGAAATGAAAAAATAAAATTTAAGTATAATAAGCAGCTTTCTTAAACCGTTTGCAGAGCGCAAAAACAGCCCTAGGTATAAGTACTAAATCTCTGGATAGACCTAGTTAGAAGACGTGATGCTGTTTTCCATGTATACCACTAACATAACTTTATACTTAAAAAAATATGGATTGTTGTAATTATGTTATGTCTGAAATATATTTTTTATTCTAGTGTTTTCAATCAATACACATTTTTTTAATATTTTTACCATTATCAACGTGTCTACCTAGTGTCGTGACGTGTGTAGTTTTTAGTTTTAATTAATTCTTTCAGATCACAGTCCCACGGTAATTATAACGAACTAAAAGTCCGTTGATCGTTCTCACGTGAATGTGTCAGTTCTCAGTAGAATGGGATATTGGTGGGAACTTAGGGCGGCACGTGCCACAAATTGTCGTTCCGCTGTAGCAGGGTTAAGTGGCCGTAAATAGCTGTCTTTAGTACATCGACAGAGTCAGCCCTTTTTATTACGATGTTAAACAACTTTTTATCATCAATGTTGTGGTGACCACTTACCAGAAAACACAGCGTTTGAAGGATAATGATAAAGAATGATGTTAAGGCTGAGGGAATCCGGTGTTGCGAGACGCACGGTACTGGACGATAATATGGCGACACTTGGGGGAGGCTTATGTCCAGCAGTGGACGTGTTTTGGCTGAAATGTTGATGATGATGATGTTGTGGATCTTATTCATAATAAGTCAAGAGTGCATAGGTTACTACTAGGCAACCGTGCTTTACCGTCGAACACATCATCGCTTACCATCAAATGAGATAGAGGTCAAGCGCGAGACAACCATTTTTTATTTTTTATTATTCGTATCTTGGTTTTTTTTTAAATATGATTTATGTATAAATCGTGTCTTTATTTCTGATTTATGCATAATGCGTAGAATATTCTGGAAATTAAAATAAAACAGATTGTATTTTACTACCTGCTAGCAAAGTTTCTCACCAGCTTTGGTTCAAATTTATGCTTACCGATCACGGTCCCACGATAATTGTAACGAACTAAAAGTATGTTGATCGTTCACACGTGAATGTGTCAGTTCTCAGTGTAGAACGAGACACTGGTGGGAACTTAGGGCGGCACGTGCCACAAATTTTCGTGTCGCTGTAGCAGGGTTAAGTGGCTGCTAATAGCTACATTTAGTTCTTTTGTCTGAGTCTGCCCCTTTTTAGGATATTGGTGTTGTTTCTTTTTGTCTTAGTAAATATTACCACATTAAAAAAAGATTATCCGTTATTAACAGTTATATTTTTATCCCACGAAAAAAGGGGGTTCTCTTTTTATAATTCAGTGCTAGTGAAGCATTATAATTTAGTTTATTAAATAGCCCTAGTTTTTTTCAAGGTATAAACTGAGGCATTTTCTATCTTGTCTATTAAATAGGTAATACACAATTGAACGTTGTTATGAGCTTGTGTGTGTGTATGAATAATAAGTATGTATTTAATTAAGTTGTTAATTATTCAATTCTAAAGACATACATAAATAAACTCACGCCTTTTTCCCATGGGGGTAGGCAGAAACTACAGAACGCCACCTGCTACGATCCAAAAGATTAGACAATTATACTATCAAAGGGCAATACGCCTAGCAATAATGAATAATAAAAAGATAAGAACGTAGTCAGGTATATCGATAATCATTATGAGTACTTTAAAAATGCAAAATCATAATGATATTTTTTATTATTAAGAGTAGATATCTAATCAACTGAAAAAATCCTTTTCTTATTATTATATTTTTATGATATCAGCCTTACTTGCTATATTAGTAATTATTCATGTATTTTTGACTAGCTACTGTTAATGTTGTGTTTTTTTTAATACTCCGTTATTTTAAAGTGAAACCTTGTTTAGCCGGGTTGAGTGATTTTAGGTAGGGGCAAAACAAATGGGTTCGCGTCACCGACTTGCTAATATGACAACGTCATCGACATGCTAATGTCACGTGTGTTGGAATTTCATTTTTTAGGTTTCCGTACCTAAATGGTAAAAACGGGATCCTATTACTAAGACTCCGCGATCCGTCTGTCTGTCTATCCGTCTGTCACCAGGCTATATCTCATGAACCGTGATAGCTAGACAGTTGAAATTGTCACAGTTGATATACTTCTGTTGCCGCTATAACAACAAATACTAAAAACAGAATAAAATAAATATTTAAGTGACAAGCCATACAACAAACGTGATATTTTTTGCGATAATGGTACGGAACCCTTTGTGCGCGAGTCCGACTCGCACTTGGCCGGTTTTTTATTTTCTGTCGGCAGCCCCTATTACTGCCATTTTTTTAAAGAACTCCATGTTCTTTTCAAGGTGCCAACTTAGCTACTTACCACTTCTTCTTCTTCGTATCGATGATTCCAAAATTAAATATATTTTGACCAGAATTCAGCCAATTAAAAAATTAATATAATAATTATATTTCTTACCACTTAACTGATCTCATCATCAGCTTTATAATGTTCCCACTGCTGGGACACAGGCATCCTCTCTGTGATAGAGGTCACCACGCGGGCCCAGTGCGGATACCACACATTTTCAAATGTTTGGTTCTAGGAGATGCCGGTTTTCTCACTATGTTTTCCTTCACCGTTTTAAGAGCAGTGGTGATGAAATAATTTACACAAAGTAAGACGCCTGCCTGTTTTCGAACTTACAACCAACGATACGTAAGTCGAGGCCATTACCAATTCTCTCTCCGTATAGTATTTCAACAAAAAAACCTATATATTGTTTAGGTTTTTTTGACTTCCGTGCAAAGTTCTTTGTTGATTCTTTTTTCTACTTTCTCACTGTAATTAATCTATTTACCGAAAAGACCCTTTCGTTGCCAAAAAAATAGGGGACAAAATAGGTCTTGTTCGTTAAAATCCGTTGGCATTTCACACAGTGAGTGAAATGCTTCATAATATGTGAGTCTTGTTACCATTTGAGGCACACAAAGACACGCGCTCATAGGTGTACATGTCTCGACAATAGGGTCGAATGGATCATAGGAATTAAAAATAAATTATTCATTGCGTCCCCTGATGCGCAGGGAGTGGGACAGCTCCAATAGTACCTATCTATGAGAATTATTGTGAGTCACTAGACTGTGGGTTCGTGGTTCGCTGTTGTACTAACACTAATGAGGTGCCGCAACTGTCATATATAACTGTTATTTGATGTATTTTTTTGTTGGGTTTTGTATAGTCTCCGTGTTTACAAACATAGTTGTAAGGTTTACTAACAATTTAATATATACTTGATTAACGATAATTTTATGATTATTGCTTAAAATTAAAATTGGTTGACTATTCTCACGATACTGTTTTCGTTCACACTGGAAAGATATGCCATCACATTTGGTGGAAAATCGGAGTAGCGCGTGCCAATAGCTACTAAATTATTATTGTTTTAAAGTGCAACTCATAATGATTTCTCAAATATTATAAGCATCTTATCGGTACATTATTAACATAAATTATTTTTCTTATCACACACATTATTAATGATTTTATATTTGACCGGTTGAGTCATCATAATTCTATGAGTACAATGGCTGTCTTATCGCTCACAGCGATATCTACCAGATAAAATCTTTGGATGAACTCGGGCGCACGGTTGGCGCAGTTGTTGAGCAATTGACTGCTGCGCTGCGTGTCGCGGGTTCGATTCCCTCATGGAACAAATATTTGTATGACCTACAGATAGTTGTACCGATTCTGGGTGTTTGTGTATGTGACTTTATATGTTTGTAAAAGCACCCACGATACAGGAAGAAATTCCTAGTATGGGGCAATGTTTTTAAGAAAAAAAAACTATGTTGATGTACCGAGCTAATTGTAAAGAACCAGAAACAAATTCAAACTCCGTGCTGCCACTGAGGAAATGCAGATGCATAAACTCAGTAATACTATGCCCGATCCAGTCTTCGAACCCAGGAATACCTCCTGGTCAGCAGTAGTGCTTTTTACCAGTAGAACAACGAGGCAGTGGCGCAGGGTACCTAAATGAAAGGAAAAATACTTTTCTACAAAATAATATTACCGACTTCCAAATAAAAAAACTACAAAGTGAAAAATAACTTTCTTTTTGGAAGTCGGTGTCGATAACGCAAAAAAATAGTACCTACGAAAAACAGTATTTTTTTGTAAAATTTTTATATTTTTCACTTTTTAGTTGTACCTACCTAATAGGCAATAATGCCAGAATAGATTACCCGAATATCATGAAACTTGAACATAACCAGTGAAGTGAGAGTGCACCAAGGTGAAGCGAACACATCTGCGTGCATCTTTAGAGCGTTTTAGCGTGATGTTATGTTATGAAATGGTATAAATAATAAACAGTCAAGCGATTGCAGCAATCCCGAGAGATTTTCCGTAATTTATTGAAGTCAAAGTCAAAGTCAAAGTCAAATATATTTATTTCAACTAGGCCAATAAGCGGCACTTTTGAACGTCAAACATTAAATCTAAATAAAAATGTACAAGTAATAAAAATTTACTCTACCGTGCATTCGGAAAGTAGCTTGTTATGGAGAAGAACGCACAAGAAACTCCATACTTACTCTTTTTAAAATGTTTAACAATGTTTACTTATGTACATACATTAATAAATTCATATATGTGAGGACGATGCACCCAAAAATAGCACTACTCACTATACTACGTACAGGTATAAAGTAATAAAAGCACTAACAGGTAAATTCATTAATTTGATAAATAGGAACATGGTTCTCACATACTTACAAATATTCCAAACATAGGTAAAATACCTAATTCAACAACAACGGAACCGTGTGTGAGTCAAATTCTGGAAAAATATTAAAAATAACACAAGAATACCATAACTACGAATAGGAATACAAATTAGCAAATTTGATTATGTCCACACCAAAGATTGCCCTACGGAGCGGGACCAACATGTTGCCAAGCATTCTTATCTTGAATATAATCATCTAATTTGTAATATGCTTGTTTACAAAGTGTGCTTTTAACTAAAGTTTTAAATTTACTTTCATTCGAACGTCGCGGGTTCGAATCCCACAATGAGCTTGAGCTTTCGGTGAAGGAAAACATCGTGAGGAAACCATAGCACGGTGGTAGGGTACTTTGTAGTACCCGCCTGGCTGGCAACCACCCTCAAGTTGAAAATCTGTCGCCAAGCACCTTCCGGTGTGTTCCGACAGCAGCACTTGAGAGCCAATTCCCTTCTAGGCTTTGTGTGCTTACCACCATCGGCCACATCATCACTGACCACGGTGAGATTGTGGTCAAACACAGGCCTATACAAAGTAAAAAAAAAAAAAAATAGTTTTAATATATCACAAGGTATTTTGTTATAGAATTTAACACAGTACCCCATGAAAGATGAGTGTACTTTTGCTAGTCTATAAGATGGTTGATCTAACTTATCTTTATTTCTCGTATTACAATTGTGTCTATCACTGACCTTACTAAAGAGATGTATATTTTTCCTTACATACATAATATTTACATAAATGAATTGGCAAGAAACTGTCATAATATTAATATTTTTAAATAGCTCCCTAAGAGATTCTCGGTGACTTAAATTATATATGGCTCTGATAGCTCTCTTTTGCAATATAAATATGGATTCAATGTCAGCCGCTCGGCCCCACAATAAAATACCGTATGACATAATGCTGTGAAAGTAACTAAAATAGACCAAACGCGCGGTCTCCACATCCGTCAACTGTCTTATCTTTCTAACAGCATAAGCGGCCGAGCTCAGCCGACCCGCAAGAGATGTTATGTGAGAACTCCATTGCAATTTGTCGTCTAGAGTGATTCCCAGGAAAACCGTTTGATTTACAAAGAAGAGTTTGTTGTATATGTTTGAAATTCTTCACCAGATCTTAGAACTTCCAAATTAAAATGACAAAGAATTTTCAAAATCGGATCACAATTGACGGAGATATCGGTGAACATACAAAAAAAAACAAAGAAACATAAAGTCAAACATAGTACCGCCTCCTTTTTGGGATGTCGGTTAAAAAGCTAAACCAACATTTTCCCACAGCTGTGCAAATGTCTTTCCTATTTTTTTTAATATTTTCTCACCCTATCTAAAAGTCTCAGGGTAAACCCAATAGGAATTTTCATTAAAGTAGGTTAGCTCTTCACACGGGACGAGTTTAGTTCCCACTGGAACTAATGTGAAGACACGTGCCTATACAAGTTCCGATAATAGGGTCGAAAGTAGCATCACATAATTATTGCGATCGTGAAACGTCACCCTATTTAAAAGTAGTTCTATTGGGTTTACCCCCAATAGGACTTGTTCATTAAAGTCGGTTAGCAATTCACACGGGACGAGTTTAGTTCCCACTGGAACGGAATGTAAGGGCACGTGCCTCGTGCTCGTTAAAAGTCACCATATTTAAAAGTACCCTTATTCCAACGGAGTTTATTCGTTAAGGTCAGTTAGTCACATAATTATTGCGACTTCATTATTCAAGTCATCGTTGACTCGCATATTTTAAAGGTTAATTGAATCAATCAATAATCAGAACGGAAATGCCATCCATGCTAATCCATACTATATATACTTATATGTATTATAATATTATAAATGCGAAAGTAACTCTTTCTGTCTGTTACCTTTTCACGACTAAACGGCGGAACCAATTTAAATGCAATTGGTATGGAGAAAGTTTGAGTGTAGCTCGCCAGCCGTCGCTCCGTGCGGACGTCTCGCTGCTCGTCGCCCCACCGCGCTCTCCGGCGCCCCCACTCTCCGTCTCGTCGCGCCCCTCTGCGTGACGTCACTGCGGTCGTCGCGTCTTCGCACGCCGCTCCAAAGGTGTCGCTACTAGTAACTTTGGTTACTAGTAGTGGCAGCTCAAATCCACTTCTTGTGTGGTCCCTGGCGGGAAACCTAGCGGTGCTAACAAGCCAGTGAGGGTGTGCCCCAAGCACCCGCCAAGTCCCATAAGGACACGGCAGTCATTGGAGTCGGGAGCGGGATCAGTTGGCCTTGGTAGATAGCCTAGTCAACCCCCGCTTCGTCCCACAGCTTACACCTGGCACGGTCGGGTGTTTTCTATCCCGACGTACCAGACTTTTGGTACACAGTGGTGGGTGGCCCACCTTCGGTGGGTTTACCGGTACCTTAGGGCCCTGCCACCCAATAAGATTGGTGGCAGGTAATCAAGCTTAGGGCTCACCAGATACTCACCTCCCAGTCTAACCCGACTGGGAGTGTAGGATTGCACACATCCCCGGGCCTGTCCACCCGGGGAATATCTCACTCCCCTTTTCCTTCACTTGCACTAGCTCTATCAACAGCGACAGGATGCATCCTGTCGAAGCGTTGATAGAGCTCGTCAAGGACGCGTTGTCGGACGATCCCAGTCCGGTCAGCGTGAATAAGCAAAGGCTTAACTTCATCCTGCATAAGCTTGCTACATGCCCCCCCCCTCCTCCCATACCCGCCCCGGAGCCCATGCCCATCGGCAACCCGGCGCCCGCCCCCGTTTCGGCGCTTGCGCCCACTAAAACCCCAACTCTCAAATTTCCGATTAATTTCTCGGAAAATCCTGCCTCCCCGAACGTTGACAGTCCACTCGTTGACGAACCCATGTCCGGTGATGATCATAAGGATGATTCCGATGATTATGAAACTACTGACGACGCCTCCGCCGATTCCTCCTCAGAAAGCTGTCAAGCTACCTCTGAGGGGAAGAGGAAGAGGAAGAAGGGCAAGTCCCACCCCAAAGCCACCAAGCCCAAAAAGGTCGCTTCGACCAACCCTCCAACTCTGCCGTCCACCTCCTCCTCCGACGTGCAGCCCACCCCTGTCACCGCTTCCCAGCGGTCTAGGCGCTCAGATCGCTCCCCAGCCCCCAGGAGTCGCTCCCGTAGTCCCCTAACTCAGGCCGACGCTTCCCCAATGTCGAGCCGCGACCCCAGCCCTGCTGCTATTCCTAAGAAGCAGAAATGCCCTCCAATCTTCCTCCACGATAAGGCCAAGTGGACGGAAGTTTCTAAAATTTGCGATGAACGCAAAATCAAGTTTCTTAGTGCCACCGCTTGCCAGGTAGGCATTAAAATCCTACTCCCGACCCCTACTGATTTCAGGAACCTTTCCAGGCTCCTAAAAACCTTGAGGATAGAGTTCCATACCTATTCTCTCCCATCGGAAGCGCCCACCCGTGTGGTTATCCGGCGCATTCCGAAGGAAATCCCAGTCGATGAGATTTATGCGGATCTTGCCGCACAAAAAGTCCCTGTCATTGCCGTCCACCGCATGCGTAAAGCAAGAGGTGGACAGGAATACGATATGGTAATGGTCGAGTGCGACCCTACCGAGTCCTATGCCCCTATTTTCAAAATTAAGACTCTCTGCTCCCTTTCAGGGTTCTCTATCGAGAAACCTTACCGTCCCTTTGTCGTTGGTCAGTGTCACAACTGCCAACAATATGGCCATAGCCAAAAACACTGTTTTGTCCGCCCCAGGTGTGTTAAGTGCCGAGGGGATCACGGCACAAAAGAGTGCACCCGTCCCAAAAACCCTGCCGAATGCACGGAGCCTCCCAGCTGCGTGCTATGTGACCAAGTCGGTCACACGGCAAACTACAAGGGTTGTCCTAAAGCCCCCAAAGTTGCGCCTAGATTGGCCAAAATTCATGCTGAGCGTCAAGCACGCCAAGCTCCCTCGACTAAACCCCCTCCCCGGTTAGCCCCTCAGAGGGCTTCGCCATGGGGCAAGCTCAACCACCAAAATGTGGCTCCCCAGACCGTCCAACAGCTTCCAGGCTTGATGGATCATCCCATTCCGGCCCCTCAGGCACCCATAGCCCCCATGCCCGCTCAAAGCCGACAGGAGGCTCCTACCTCTGCCGCTGCTAAGAGCCCGTCTCTATCCACGCCCAAACCCAGACGCTGCGTATCTGATACCATCATCAGTGCGTACAAAATCTGGATGACGGACGAGGCCAGATCGCTGGCTGCCGAGATCAATAGGATCGAGGCAGCTGGGGATATGACCCAAGCCCAATCCAATGACCTCTTCAAGAGGTACCCCAATATAACCGAGGAACTAGACAGCCTCGTTTATAGAAACGGTCAATGGGTGCGCATTTAAGTCGCACCTACACCGTTTCTAACCAAGTTTCGCCAATTGAGGCTCACCTCTGACCCCTCACGATCTCTACTCTGCTCCTTAAGAGCCTAGGTATGGAGTAGAATATACAAACGTAGAAATACAAACCGATTCGTCAGTCCTCGCCGCCGAGGCTCGTCGCGTATCCCTTCAATTAAAATCTTGCCAGCCCGCGAAGCTGAGCATTAGTTAAATTATTAGATATGAAATGGAGTTTCTTGTCCGTTCTTCTCCACGTAGGCTTATTCCGAACGGATGGTAGAATCACTTGTCAAGATCCAGCTTTTGCTTGTCCCCCCAGCGACGGCCCTGAGCCGAGGTCCGACCCCAACTGGGGTAGCCCTCAGCGTTGTCGCTTAGGTTTAGTAATTTTTTGCCTAGCTGGAGGCTATATAGCTTAGTCTCCGTAGGAAAGTCCGGTTAAGCAGCTACCCGTCATTCTGACTGAGCTGTGAGACGCCCCGCAGAAAAAAAAAAAAAAAAAAAAAAAAAAAGGAGAAAGTTTGAGATCCTTGAGAAGGATATAGGATATTTTTTTATACCGGTAGTGTGTTCCGTTGGGAAGGATGATAAAACAGATTTACGCGGGCGAAACCACGGGCAGAAGATATATACAAAAAAAAAAATGTAATTTAAAATTTAAATTGTATTTTTAACAGAAATAATTTAATCTGAAAATCTAAAATGCCTTTGGTTTATCCATTTAATCAAAATTCATATATTAAAATTCGTTGGTATTTAACACTAATTATAAAACAACATTTGCCCACTGATGTGCAAATGTCTATTCCATAATATTTTTTTCTACTTTCTCACCCTATTTATAATCTTATTCCAAAAGGGCTTGTTCGTTAAAATCCATTTAATCAAAGTATATACGTTACAATTCGTTGACATTTCACACGAGACGATTTAAGTACACCCTGGGACGATATGTCCTCGTCACTTCAATGGGATCGAGGGGTGGCACGTGCTTATAGATCGTATTTACAGGGTTAAGTGGCCGCCATACTTGTAAACGGATAAACAGGGTTACTTTGAGTGTTTAATTCGGCAAACAATCCGATTATAATGCAGAATAAAATCACTCTATCACATTATTCAGTTCCCGGAAATAAAAAATACCTTATATTCAGAAGCCGTTGGCAGTTCAGATTCACACGAGATCACTTCAGTTCTCATCGGAATAGGATCATTGTGGGAATTTGGGGGGAGCGAGTGAAATGTTCGACGTATTTATTTTGGTCTAATATATGTATTACACCAAAACAGGATAGGATAGAATTGTTGGGATTGGACGGGTCATTTTAGAATGGATCAGGATCGTTGGAGATCCTTTTCCGTTCTCATCAGATTGGGATCATTGTGGACATTTGGGGGAAGCGTGTGATATGTTTTTGTAAGTTAGACAAACAATCGAAAATTGAACTATTTCTCTGTAAATTTGATTCTTATTAATTTTATAATTCTTTACAAAAGCATCATGATATCAAACATGTTGCCAAAGTCAGTTATAGAACTGACCGATGGAAAGTTCAAAAACTTCATCAAACGTGCCCTTATTAAAAAAGCATATTATAAAATCAAGGACTACGTTAAAGATAAAAAATGTAGCTCCTTCTGCGCATGCGGCTTCCCTGGTAACTCATAAACGGTACACATATGTTGATGTCTCTAACTATTCTCAAACTCATTTTTTTTTTTCTCTTCTTTTTATAGGACTTTTTACAATGGTTTTCAATAATCTTAATAACCCTTTGCTAATAATAGTTACAGCACTGATAACTACATTTTTGCCACATGTTAAATTTAGTCTTGTTATACATTTTTTTTTACCTTTGTATAGATGCTTTTACCGATTGTTTTGTGAATGTGTGAACATTGTAGATTGGCCTTCTAGATTTCTAGATAATTGATAACATTTTATCTTGTTTCACTTTTTATTTTTAGTTTCTAACGTTTTATTGTCGGGCCTACGTTGTCCTCCCATATCTAAGTAATGCTGTAACATGTAAATATTGTAAAAACAAACCATATTTTTAAAAGAGTAACCATGGAGTTTCTTGCCGGTTCTTCTCCATAGGAAACGACCAACCCGAACCGTGCGCCTTTTGTCGACGTTTTATAAGTGATGGGCACTTAGTACACAGTAAGCCTATGTAAAATAAAATAAAAAATATTTTGATTTTGAAACACAACCTATCGAAAAATATAAAATAACAAAATGTTCTGCAGATAAAACCATAATAATTTTAAAGTAGATGATAAAACACCAATCCATAACATTCAATAAATAATGAAAAAGCTAAAAGCATTTAACTCTACGCTAATAACCAATAGCCTTTTTTATAAATAAATAATAATTCAATCACTTAATCAAAGTACTATACGTTAAAAATCCGTTGACAATTCACATGAGGTGATTTTAGTTCACACTGGAACAATATGTCGTCGTCACGTCAATGGGAACTAGGGGCGGCATGTGCCAATATATCGCATTTACAGGGTTAAGTGGCTACCGTACATTGTAAACATAGGGTTATTTAGTGAGTTTAATTGGGCCACGTAGATAAATAAATGTATTAATAGGCATACTATTTAAAAAAGAAAACAAATACACAGGGTTCAACAATCAATTTCAAATGCAGTGTTAAATCCCGGTAAATCTTGGTAAGTAAAAGTCGTAATAGTTAACTAGTTATTCAGTTCCTTTTATTGTTGCGGAAATAAAGAATCTTATATACAGAAGCCGTTGGCAGTTCAGATTCACACGAGATCACTTCAGTTCTCATCGGAATGGGATCATTGTGGGAATTTGGGGGGAGCGTGTGAACGTTTGGCAAATGCATATTGGTGAAATAACCCGTCTTTTATTACTGTTGCTACATCAAATAGTTCAATAGTTTTTAATTAATCATCTTGTTTGACAAGTAAGTCCGTTGAAAATTATTTATATTCGTTTAATAGGCAACAATTTTTTTAATTCACTTTTATTAGCTTCACCTGTTTGTATTTTGATATTTTCACCCACTGCATAACATCAGATTAAATAGAAGCTTTGCACACTTATCAAGGACCAATACAATTATTTAATAAGTCTGTCTTACTATCCAGACCATGATCTTCAGGATTAACAATTTTTGAGTTTAAAAAACTATGAAATACACGCTAGTATAGCAGATCGAACTAAACAAATAAATTTTAGTTTCAGAAAACTAAAACACGCTTTTTTACAATAAAAATAATTTTCTTATATTAATTTTATTGTTATATATTTTTTTTTATATTTACTTTTTAGTACATTTAACGTTTTTTTTTAGTTTTTTTTTTAAACAATATTATTTTTTATTTACCTAAGATCTCCCTTACTATTTCTAAGTCAAAAATAGCGCTCCTAGTAATTGACTAATTATTATGTAATTTAAAAACTAAAAACTCAGTCTACCTGAATCTAAAAATAAACCATTTCGCAGGTTTTCTCACGAATTTCTAACGATCCTTTTACGATAAAAGTCGTTTGCGGTTCACACAGGACTGTTTCCGGTGGGAAGAACTCCGGGTGGGAAACGAGGGGTGGCTCGTGACTCGTGCCAATTGCCGATGCGTCGCATTCCCAGGGTTAAATGTTTTATTGAAAGGAAGACTGTTTAAAATGGATCATTCATTCATAAGTAGTTGTCGTAGATACTGTTGGGGATTTTTAAGAATATATTAATGTTTAGTTAAATTTTTGCCTTAAAAAGTTTTACTCCAAAAAAAATATAGTTTGTCTCACAATATTATATTCTATAATATTATTGTTATACAAGCAGTTTATTATGACAACTTCGAGAAAGAGGTCAACCGTCGAATCCGACTCGGCTGGGCGGCGTTAGGGAAGTTGCGTGGTATCTTCTCGTCCAATTTACCGCAACGTCCCAAGACTAAAGTCTATGACCAGTGTGTGTAGCCAGTGATCACCTATGGGACCGAGACGTGGTCGCTCACAATGGGCCTTATTAGAAAGCTTAAAGTCACCCAAAGGGCAATGGAGAGGGCTATGCTCGGAATTTCCTTGCGTGATCACGTCAGAAATGATGATATCCGCCAAAGTTACCGACATAGCCCGAAGAATTGCCAAACTTAAATGGCAGTGGGCAGGGCACATTTCTCGCAGAACGGATGGCCGTTGGGGCCGAAAACTTCTGGAATGGCGACCGCGAACCGGAAGACGATATGTTGGAAGGCCTCCCACTAGGTGGACGGTTGACCTGGTTAAGGTTGCGGGAAGGTGCTGGATTCGAGACGCACGGGATCGGTCAATGTGGCGACGCCTGGGGGAGGCCTATGTCCAGCAGCGGACGTCTCTCGGCTGAAATGATGATGATGAGGCAGTTTATTATTACGAAATCTTTGGTTTTAAGGATAAGTTTAGCCAAGGTGATTTATAATTGGTTAACATGGTTGTGCGCACGATTCTGTCTAATCCAATTAAATCTGTTTTAAGTCCATGATAAGCTGACAGACATACAACGTTTATAAAAAAAGTATTTTCCTTGTAGGTACAGACAATTCCGATTACTTTTAGTCACAGTCATTTAGATAAAAAAAAATTTTTGCTGAACGCTATTGATCGCAATTTATTTACGATACAAACAGGTCCTAATAATATGACTCGATAACTATAAATAAAAAAAATATTACCGACCGGCAATAAAAAATATTTTAGATTACTGTAATCATGATAACGATCATAACATAACATCACGCCAGTGTGCTCACTCAGAGTTTTTTAACGTACCTACTCGATCGTCATAACGTAAACGATCTCATGATCGTTTACGTTGCATACACATTGACGTATGAATGTCCCGCTTGAGTGTCGAGGCGGCGGATGTGTCCAGCCCACATTTCAGCTTTGCCATTTTCAGGTCTGTGCTTGTTTTTAATAGAATTATGTCAGTAGGGCGGATATTCTCGATAAATTTTGGTTTTAGTCGATTATTTAATAGACAATTATGAGAAAAAAAAATCCCTATGGTCTGTAATCCGCTGTAATCTGTGTGATTTATTGTCAAAGTCAATGCACGATGTCATGACATTCGGCCAATGTTCGGCCCGATCTCGACACCTGAGGATACAAAAAATAAAAATAAACTTTTTTACAAAAGAATACAAGCGACTTCCAAAGAAACACGACAAAGTGAAAAATAAATTCAATTTCGGAATTCGGTGTTTCTGTTTTTCTTTATTCTTTTTATGACACTGACTTCCGAAAGTATTTTATTTTTTACATTTAGTTGTGGTACCTAATGTACAAAGTTATGCCAGAAAAGATTACCAGAATAACATAAAAATTAAACATAACCGGTGAAATAAGTGTGTACCAGGATGAACTGTACACATTTGCGTACCCCTATAGAGGGTACCGGTGTGAAATTATGATATGCAATGGTGAAAACAAAAGAACATACGTGCGATTGCAGCAATTCCGAGAAATTTGCCGTCATCTATTAAAGAGTTCTGTTGTATATCTCCGAAATCCTTCATCAGATCTTCACCAAATTCAAATAAACCAAACAAAAAAATAATTTTCAAACAAAAAAATAATTTTCAAAATCGATTCTCAATTGACGGAGAAATCGGTAAATATATACAAAAAAAAGAAAACGAAACGTACAGCCGAAAATAAAACCTCCTCCATATTGAAAAGTCCGTTAAAATGATTAACGACCATCAACAAAAAATATTTTAGATTGCTGTAATCTCTTAGAAATAAAATTACCATTAATTCCGTTCTCATTTTCACGCAATTTTTAACGAACTTTTCACACGGGATGATTTTATTCCGACTGGTTTGGGGAAGTGGATCCTTTCGGTACATGGGGTGGCGCGTGCCAATACTTCGCATTTTACAGGGTTAAACACGCGTGAAATAATGTGAAAATAAAAGTACTATATAACCATTTGTATTTTATTATCTTTATTTGCCATTACATTCGAATTGCTGCGAATTTTCACTTCATTAATTTTGTTATTACAAGCTTTGATTTAAATTGTAGGTAGTACGAGTATGTGTGAGTCAAATTTTGCAATTGAATTTTAAAACTGTAATCCCCAACTGATTGAGCTGATATTTTTTTAAAGTTAAATGTCTTGTTTAAAACAGGGTTTTTTATTGCATAATATATTTTGTATGAAACAAAGATACGATGGATGAGTTGTGTGAGAGATGACGTGGATTGATAGCGGTTGACTACTGAGATGACGACTAGTCAAAAGTGTAGCGTTACGTATAGCTGAGATGAGCTATACGTAAGCCCCGTTAATAAAAGTAAAGTAATTATAAATTAAAACTAAGAAAAAGGATATATATAACAAATTAAGGTCCGACTTCGCACGACGTGGGCAGTTTCCAGGCAGCACATCGGGCAGGAAGTCGTGGTGTGCCCTAGGTAGGCAGGTGAGCAGACACCTCAACGGAGAACCAGGCAATCGGGCTAGTAGGCAGGTGAGCAGGAAATCGGAGAGGTAGGCTGTAGAGTAGGCAGCAGGACGGATAGGCAGGCACACAGATAGATGGTCAAGGCAGCTGAATTAATTATCAGGCTAACGGGCAGGTAGGCAATAGCACAGGTGCAGACACAGGCAGCGAGAAATGTGGAGGCCGGGCTGTGGCTTAATATGCCGATCAATAAAGCCCTTTACTATGATGCGGTGACCGACGAAGTTTATGAGCCAGTAAAATGCACACATTTAAGTTCCACACTCAATAAATTATATTTATTACACTTCTAAGATTTTAATACATTCACAGGCTGTATAAATTATAGTTTTCAAGAGTTTTTTTAGATACAATAAGAGACCTGGTTGTATTAAACAGAAAACGGACTTGCAGCGTTCCGTCCAGTCCGTTCAGTTCCGACATGTCTTCTAAATTTTAAATTCAAATATCAATTAAGAAATCATGAACGAATAAAAACGGTTTACAAAGGCGCAGTCTGCCGCTGCCCTTATTATGAAAATTATAATGTACAACGAGCTTAAATAAGCTATAGAGTATGGTATCTTATGTCTATGGTTTAAGAAAATAAAACAGACAAATGTCATGTCAGATAAAAATTTCAGAGTATAAAATAATATAATAGTTTTGGATGTTAAAACAAATCGTATGATTTTCAGGTGTATACATCAATAACAAAGAATACATAAAAATGGGAAACATGAGTTGATACAATTTAAAAAGTTATGATGAAGATTTGAAAAGTATGTTAGAAAACGTAAGTAGACTAAGCCATGTGGAATGAACACCACAAAAGGTACGAAAAACACAACAACAACACAACAAACAAACAAAACAACCCCAAATAAATTGAGATAAGCGCAAGAGAATGATGATTATTAGGATTTTGTATTTTTTGAAGTAGCTTACTTTACTTAAGATCCTATGTCCTCTAGCCTCCTTTCAGACAGTAGTTCTCCATCGCAACCGGACTCGAGCTTCACGTTTCTCCTCTCTCTACGTCATTCCGAAGCTCGGCCCAATACGGTGCTTATCGCCAGGTTGGACGGGGACTACGCTATTTCTACAAGTTTTTTTATTAACTTGCAATGTATGTAAGTTCGGATCATTTATTTATTTATTATTTATTATATACTTTATTGTACACCACAAAAAACATACAGGACAAATGTTCAAATATACAAGTGTACAATGGGCGGTCTTATCGCACTAAGCAATCTCTTACAGACAACCTTTGGATGGACTGAAAGATAGGAGAAGAATTTAGGGCTGTCAGTGTACAAAATATCAAAAATATACTTGGATCACATTTTGCAACTGAATTTTAAAGCAACTGCTTTAAAATTCAGTTGCAAAATAGTTTTCCTGAAAATGCACGGTAAAATAAAAAGATTGCAATTTTTTTTTGTTGGTATAAATATTTTCTTTTGGGAATTCCAATTCATAGCCTGTTAGTTTAGGAATTTGATCGGTGTCCCTCCGGAACAAGTGGCCAATCTATGTCGTCCGATAATTTAAAGATAGATTTTAACACAATTTATTTCAGCTTAAACTTTAAAGTAAGAGAAAACGTAAGCAGACAAAAGAAATTAAAAAGAAAGCGTAAAACAAAATCAACTCAGATAAAGCAGTGTCAAAGACATTGTTGCCAAAGCAAAAATAGAGATGCAAAAACAACAATGTACAAACTTTATTGTCAACGATAAAGAATGGCTTTAGTCAATAGTTCTCAAGAGAAATCTTCTCTTGTACCTAAATAAAAAGAATACCGAAGGGGACAAAATATTTTTAGTATATTCATTTCACTCTTTTCAGATACACAATGCTGATTTATAATTCAATAAAGGACATTTAAATTTATAGTTAACTTGTGTGACAATGTATTCTGGATCACATAAAAAAGGAGGATTCATGTTCGCGAGCTGGCTGACCAAAACCAGATGTATCCTGCACAGCATGATTTTCTTCTTGTTAACATCTTTTTAGTTCGCTTTTTAAGCAGTCGGGTTTTTTGAATTTATAAAATTAACTTTTTTTATTTATAACTATTTAGTTTTTTTTTTTAGAATTAGGTACATTTTAACATAGTGTTATATATTTTTGAAATCACCTCTTAAAACCCTTTATTCTGATACCCCACACGATGGGTTTGGAAGTAAAAAAAAAAATTCTCCCCCACAATATGGCGCCCAAAATCCGCCAATTTTCTATTTTCCAATTTTAATGTAGCCAGTGAAGCGCAGGGTTAAGACGAATCGATTGACGTATGAATCATCAAAATCGGCAAACGCGTTTGGTCTCTGGAACGCCACATAGGAACAAATATACATACATACATACATAGACTGATAAACACATTACCCTCCTTCGGCAGTCGGGTAAAAAGGGACAATAATGGGAATTTGTGTAAGAATGGGACACTGAAGTGGCAAACTCGTTCCGGAAGACGCTGCTTTAGAAGTTCTCCCACTTGGTGAACCGATGACCTGGTAAGGTTGCGGAAACCCGCTGAATGCAAGACCCATGGAACCGATCGGTTTGGTGACGCTTGGGGGAGGCCTATGTTAAGCAGTGGACGACGTTTTTCGGCTTAAATGATGATGAGACACTGAGGCTAGTGTGACAATGAGACTCTTCCGTACCTCAGAAAATATGTTAACCCTTTGGTCCCGGCCATTTGTAGAACCAAAATAAAATCTGTCACCAGTCTTGCCAAAGAGTATCGTGTTAAGGTCTATCCACACATATCAGGGCCGTGCCCGGGACGTGCACGGGACGTGGATAGACCGTGCCCCGTCAGGGGCTCAAAAAAATATCGGTGGGAACATTTTATATGACATTTTGCACATATAAAATGTTGATATTGTTATTTGTTGTTTGTTTATTTGTTTTTTGTTGTTGTTGATATTTTTTTGAGCCCCTGACGGAACCCGGCGCTGTCACGTCCCGGGCACGCCCCTGATATGTGTGGATAGACCTTTACCCAGTGACTGGGTTGTAGAGGACAGATATGCAGTCGCCCCTTGTAAAATACTCGTACTTCTGCATCTAATTAGATTGGAAACCGACCCCTGTATAGTAAACAGCTAGGCAGATTGATTGATATTCAGTACTCTTTTCAGATACCATTTCTACAATCATACCGATGCCGATTTATAATTCAATAGGACATTTTAAATGGATAATTTGTGTGACAATAAGTTCCGCATCTCAAGATCACATAACAAAGGCACAATAATGGAGATTTGTGTCACAATGAGATACCTGAACTGTATCTTGTTACCTTTTTTGCCAATAAACAGATGCGAGGGGAAGAAGATAATATTTTCTCTTTTCAGATACCATTTCTACATTTACATTTCAATCTCAATTTACTTATAATGCTGATTTCTAATTCAATAAGACATTTTAAATGGATAATTTGTGTAACAATAACTTTCTCATGATCATTTAATAAAGGGACAATAATGGAGATTTGTGGTACAAAGAGGTACATGAAACGTATCTCATGACCTTTTTAACAATAATAAATAATCATTGAAGGGGAAGATGACATTTTTTATCATACAGTTCACTCTTTTCAGATACCATTTCTACGTTTCAATGCTGATTTATAATTCAATTGCACAGTTAAACGGATAATTGTGTGACAATAAGTTCCGTATAACATTATAAAGAGACAGTAATGGATATTTGTGTGACAATGATACACTGAGACTTGTGTGATAGTGAGACTTTTAGAAGTCTCACTATCACACAAGTGCGGAAAGCACGTTAAGCCGTTGATCCCGGGTGTCATTTCAAGATCTTTGACAGTCGTTACGGTAAAAGAGTACGGGTGGTAAAAGTGGAAATTTATGTTTTTTCCTACTCCTCCGTTATTTTTTCTGATTAATTTCGTTGCGGGATCCAAGACATTTAAATTCATTCGCCGGGACTTCGTCGAGCTTCATTGCCTCGGCGCTTTTCTGGTGGTCGCCATTTTTGATTCTGGCTTCCAGGAGTTGCAGTTTTTTGGGAATAGTGCGGTGGGCCAGTCCCAAAAAAAAAATCGTTACGGTAGGTCAGAAGCCATCAAAATCTGACCCCAATCTTGCCAAGGGGTATCGTGTTACTCAGTAACAGAGTTGTGAAGATCAGATAGACAGTCGCTCCATATAAAACACTGGTACTCAGCTGAAGCCGGTTAGACTCCAAGGCGATCCCATCATAGTTGGGAAAATGCTAGGCAAATTCCATGTTCCAGGGTGGTCTTTTAATAGGTCACGGGACCCCTAACTTGCTGATGATGATCACCGTGTTGGTTATAATGAAGTAAAAACACTGTTCAACAATAAAAAATAAACCAGCTTCTAAAGCACAAAACTTCTACTTCTTCGTGTCGATGATTCCCTTCACAAAATTTTCATCGATCAGTATTCAGCCACATCGATAGCCTTAGAGCTGGCCTCACAATGGTATTGCATGGTGCAGGTGCTTTTACGTAAGGAGCAGGACAGGAGATGGGGCATCGTCTGTGGGGTGGTTCCGCAGTCACACTGTGGCTAATTGGAGTATCCCCATCTGACTATGTTATGCCTACAGCGGTCCACTTGGCTTCGTAACCAGTTTAGGGATTTCCAGGTGGGTCATGGCTGTTTATGGCCCGCTGGGAGCTTTTCTTAGGGAGGAGGGGGGCATTTGAGGAGCCACAGTTGCTTGCGAGCTTCGCTAAGGCTGTTGTCTTCAATTATTTTAGTCGACTTAAGAAAGCTCTTCTGACTCCTACAAAGCGGAAAATAACTTTGTTTTCTGAAGTCGGTGTCTCGTTATACCTATTGTTTTTCGCTTAACTATTCAAGATATCTTATACCCAAGACATACTTATTAAGGCGTTTCAGTGGTCATCTTTAGTCTTCTTCATCAGTTCCACTTCACCAAATGATACTTTCTGATTGCGAATGCTTGCCATGTTATGGAAAATACCAATATCACTATACGTCTGTCTATAATATTTGAGAAGTTCCTTCGATTTCCATGGGATTCCATCATCAGATTCTGATTTGGTGACAATGGAACCACCTCGAGAAAATACCCTTTCAAACGAAAAGAGAATGTTGGTAATCCGTCTATATATGACGGAGTTATGCCCGAACATACATAAAACACTTCAAATTTTCAAAATTCTTGTTATATGCCAACGATTTGAAAGTTTTCAAGTCAATTAAGGATCATACGGATTGTCAACATCTGCAAGAAGATAGACCCCGTTTTTCAGCCTATAGTGTTAAAAATAAACTATATCTCAATATTCCGAAATGCTCTACGATCACATTCACAAAAAATAAAAACAAAATATTACATAGATACAATTTGAATGGAATTGATCTAGCAGGGGTTCCCATCGTTAGAGATCTTGGGGTACTGCTCGACGACAAATTACACTTTGACCAGCACATTCATTACATAATTAGCAGTGCCTACCGTATGTACGGATTTGTCATGAGAGCTACAACTGATTTTAAACGTGCTAGTAGTTTCATCCATCTATTTAGGTCACTTGTAAGGTCTCAACTTGAATACGCTGTGGATGGAACCCTTATTATAATAAATATGCAGATAGTTTGGAGAGCGTCCAACGAAAATTTTTGAAATCAGTGCAATACCGCTGTTACCGTAACTTCCCGTCGTATAATGACTTGCTAAAAAAAATTAATGTAATGAGCCTAAAGTCTAGAAGATTATACCTTGAAACGATGTTCCTTTATGATGTGTGTAATCACAGATACGACTGCTCAGATATTACCGATAGAGTACATTACTTTGTTCCTAGAAGTGTTTTGAGGCGAGGGGTGCGCGCGCGCCCACTATTCGCTGTTTCTTCCTGTCGAACAAACGCTGGAGCCCGCGCACCTCTGCGTCTTATTTGTAATAGTTTTAATGAACATTTTACTGACTTGGACATATTTGCAATGCCCACTAATAAATTTCGCAACTGCCTTATTGAAGCAATAAAGAGCCTTTAATTTGTTATTTGATAGAATGTGAAATTATTTGTTTCTATGCTTTGTATCGTTTGCTCAAAACTAACTTTCTACTGTATATGATGTGGATAACGGTGTAAGTTGCGCATTTATATCATGTTATTATAGTATTAGTCATAAGTTTTAAATGTGTAACTGTTGGTTATTCCTAAATAAATAAATAAATAAAACACTTTATAAAGACATCCGAATTGAGAACCCCCTCCTTTTTGGGAAGTCGGTTTAAATAACTCACTCCCTGCTGTTTTCCCTAAAAGTTCAGACGTCTTTTGAAGGTTTCCCCCGTTAGCAAAAAAAGCAGATTGATTGATTTTAAATGGATAGTAATTCGTGTTACAATAAGTTACATATCTCGTGATCACATAATAATAAAAGGGAATTGTCATTTTGACTCATTGTGTTACAATGAGTTACATTTAATGTACCTCGTGACCCTTTTAACAATAAACAGATGGGTTTAACTATTCCCGTGAGAGTTAGTGCATGGACACGACCGGTAAGTGACGCGAGCCCGGAATGATATGGGGTGTGGCTCCTAAAGTAGCGGGGTTCTACCAACGACACAAAAAGAGACAATTGGTCATGAATTAGTGGTCTATGACATAAATTAGTATAGTTGTAAAATTATTACACAAACATTAGCTAAGACTTTTTCATAAATTTTGAACTTACAGCTTCATAACGTGGATTCTAAAAATATTATAAGTCAATTACATGGAAAATTGTGCCACTTATTACGTAGTTACTTAAAAAAATTGCTTATGTGAACCTAACTAAAGAGATTGGCAATATATTTAATAGGGTAGGGGTAAATAAATTGAGACTCCGCATGTCTGCAACGTCAACTCATGAAAGCTTCATTCATAAATACAATTTATCCTTATTTCATGATGTACCTACGTTTGTATTTTGACTATCTTAACTGGACTTATCCCGAGTAATAGATCAAAAAAGAATTATCGTCACAATTACACAACATATTTATTTATTCTTATCGTAGTATCTAAATATAAAATATGAATGAGTATAGTAAATTCTAGAAACTAGTGACAAAAAACCAAATAGCATCCCTATAAGAAAAAAATAAAGCAAGTTTGATCTCACACACAAAGTTATTTAGGTACAAATTACTTTGTCACTAGTTACTAGATACCAATGTAGGATATAGGCATAATTAGTAATAAATAAAGAAAAAATAAACATACAGTCAACATAGAACATCCTTTTTTTGGAAAGTCAGTTAAAAAAACCAGCCAAGCGCGTGTCGGACCTCGCACATTTAGGGTTCCGTACCAATCCGCAAAATTAAGTTGTTTGTAATAAAAAAAAATAGGGATATTCAAATAAAATCAGATTTATCAATATATTGGTATTTGTTAGTAAAATATACGTAACTAGCGGACGCCTCGCGGTTTCACCCGCGTATTTACCGTTGCCGTGGGAATACAGTGATCAAAAGTATAGTAGCCTATGTCACCCGGGGTAGCTACCCAACAGTGAAAGAATTTTTGAAATTGGTCCAGTATTTCTTAAGTTTAGTTACAAAAATACAAATCTTTCCTCTTTATTATATTAGTATAAAAGTATAGATATAGATAATAAACATGATCACCAAATTTCAAGTTCATAGATCAATAGGAAGTTACAAAATTCTTCGGAACAAAATTTAGTAAAAAAGAAGATTTTTGTGGCTTCTCATTCCTTGTTTTCCAATATTTAAAAAAAAACTACTCAACGACGATATCCCACTCGATGGGGTAGATCAATTTTGTTTTTCATTCCCCCCTTTACCTGTATGGGAGCCCCTCTAAATAGTACATTGTGATGCAAGGTTGCAATAACCTACACGCCCGTGTATCAAACGATATTTTTCAATACAGTTGTGGGAAATAGTAAAAACAAATGAAAGAATTAGATTTGTTAATTCACAAAAAAATAAAATATTCGCGCGTTTTTGCAACTGGACATATTTTTTTTACAACGAAATCATCATACACAGCCTATTCGATTTTTGACAAATGTTGATGTGAAAATAATTAAATTGAAACTGGTAATTAAATTTATTAAACAACCATTTAAAAGACTTTTGAGAATTAAATGCTAAAACGTACGGAATCATTCATTATTCCTCGTATAAAATCTATCCCATTTTATTCTATGTATGAAAACTCTTTGCTACTAAACTTTTTAAATTGACTTATAAATTTAAAACTAAACTGCAAAACTAATGATCGAGCTCGTAAACAAAAGTCACGACCGCGTAACAGAGAGATGCCTATGCATAAGATTCAATTTTCGAATCATAATTATAGCCTCTGAAAGTACGCCATGTTTAACAACTGTATAGAAAAAAAAAATATTTTTTGGCCATTTGCATTTCTTTGGGTCAACAAGATGCTTTTACTGTGAACATTTGAAGACTGTAGCTCTAACTGTTTGGCCGTAAAACTCGTATGGCAGATGACCGACAGACAGACAGACTGACGGACACTTGAGTGACAGCAATACCCTTCGGTTACGGAACCCTTAAAAGTAGTATCTATTATCTATCTACCGTTGGATTAGTTAGTGGTCTGCCGTTGTATTACTTTCTCTGATGCTAATACAGTAAAATCGTCCCTTGTAATTCCGTAGTATAAGTATTTCTAGACAGGTAACAAATAAAACCGCTACCCGCTGACTTAGCGGGCTGACAGTTAAGCGCATACAACATTAAGGTTTCGGGTGGTTGGGTGAGCTATATAATTGTTAACATAGGTCAGTACGCGTGACGTCACCGCTTCTTGGGTAACGGCTAAAGGCACGCTTGTCAAGTATTTAATCAATATTAGTGGGGAAACTCTTAAGATAAGCAGTAGCACACCATGTAACATGACATAACACTAACTAGACAGATTTTGCCAATACTGGAAAGCCACTGCCCAGTAGTGGGACTGAACAGTCTAGCAAAAGAAGTGGCAATCCCACTATAATTAACGTGTAAGTTTGTAAAGATTTTAAATTTATACGGGTTTTGATGTACTTACGCTGATCGATGATTCCTCCAGAAGGAAAATGGTTCTAAAGCAAGATAGATGTGTTGCTATTCCGAAGACAAAGCTGAAATGTCTCATGTGCTTAGTGGCAGGAATAGGTTCGGAGGTAGCTTACTTTACAAAGTGTTTCTACTACGATAAATAGTTGAACAAATTGGAATGACAGAGTACCTACTTGGATGCAAGCAAAAATATATTTGGAAGTAGTAACTTAGTCGCGCGGTCAATATTAGACGACAATAGTGAATACATCATTATGATTTTCAACAACTGTGTACTATCCTCTTGATCATTGTCCCAGTTCTTCACCTTTTCTGCAAAAGATTATCGATAGTATAGATCCTTACACTAAAAATCTATTTACTGTTAACTTTATCTAGCTGTCTATAAAGTTGCTGCAAAATATCTAAAATATTATCGCCATATTCTTACTATTACAGAAATCTATTCCTAGTTTAGTCACTTGTACTCGAAGCGACTTCTTTCACACTATATTTGGGCCACAATTTTCTCTCTCGCATACATCTTACGCGTGGATGTTTCAGGCAAAATCCTTCACCACATCACTGAAGGAAACCCTACTCTATTTGTTGGAAGACAGAGTGGCTTTTGTATTGGTGTTGTTTAAAAATTTTCAAGTATGTTATATGCCTCGAAGAAGAAATTTCATTTGAGACGATTTTGCGATTTCCTTCACTTGTTTCCCTCGGGACAGGCCGTTGATTTATCAGGGAGAATTCTCGCCTTTTTTATTCGAGAAAAAAATTGTTTTGCGCCTCTGACGTGAGTGTTCGGATGTGTTGTAAAATTAAAACTCTTTTACGTTTATGAATTTTAAATTGTTTTGTTCTTTTTCCACTTTTGTTTTCTTGTCTTGTCGTCAGAAATTGTGAAGTGTGAGGGAGTTAATATTTTATTCATCAAGCAATAGACAAAATTGACAAACTTTTATAATTTTTCGTTTTAAATACGAGGCTTTTAGCTAATTTGTACCTTTAGTGAATGCCACTCTTTATTTTGTATTGTGCGTTTAGTTTGTGCAGAATAAACAATTTTTCTTTCTTTCTTTCATTGTGCTTGGGGCAATGCACATGAGATACAATTGACCTAATGCCATATTTTGCTATAGAATATAGAAGTCTTTCTCTTGGGCTCTCTTTTAGTCAAGAGTGAATAGGTCAATCGTTGAGCTCAATCGTCGATCACATCATCGCTACGCTCATAGATAGTGGTCAAACGCGGGCCTATCAATAATAATAAAAAAACCGGCCAAGTGCGAGTCGGACTCGCGCACGAAGGGTTCCGTACCATTATCGCAAAAAACGGCATAAAAATCACGTTGGTTGCATGGGAGCCCCACTTAAATACTTATTTTATTCTGTTTTTAGTATTTGTTGTTATAGCGGCAACAGAAATACATCACCTGTGAAAATTTCAACTGTCTATCTATCACGGTTCATGAGATACAGCCTGGTGACAGACAGACAGACAGACAGACAGACAGACGGACCGCGAAGTCTCAGTAATAGGGTCCCGTTTTTACCCTTTGGGTATGGAACTCTAAAAAACACCTACCTATCCTGTTACTCGCAGAACTATTATAATCGAATAAAATATTTATTTACTCAATTAGAGTAACCATAATGCAAGGAGATAACACTTATAACTATAATATACACAGGAATAATTTACAAGACAGACGCGAGACGTGAGTAGAAACACCGGAAAATGCCCTAGAAGGACAAGCTCGGATCTTATTGATGATGTTTTTCAGAGAGAGTATACACGTAGTACTCACAACCAGCATGCCCAAATGTACGTAAATAAAAATAAATTAAAAACTGACCAAGTACGTGTCGTGCCACACGCTGTAATAGGGTTCCAAAGTTGCACAATAATGCGGACTAAGAAGAAGGCTTTATTTTTGTATATTTTTACATGGTTCATAAACTTATATTGACTACATAAATAAATAAATTCTTTTTTTTTTCTTTTAAAAAACGTTGTCCTACACTAGGAATTTCTTCCTGTATCGAGGGTGCATATACAAACATATAAACACACATACACAAACACCCAGAGCCGGAACAACTATCTTTACTTCATACAAATATTTGTTCCGCTCGGGAATCGAACCCGCGACACGCAGCGCAGCAGTCAATCACTCAACCACTGCGCCAACCGTGCGCCCGATTTTATAAGTTGGTCGACTATTACTCGTAAACTTTTAGACTCTACTTAACTCTGATAGTTTTCCTTTTAATTTAATTATGTATATAACTGCCGTGATTTTTTTCACATATCCGAAATAAACCATTTAGCTGGCAGAGGACACTTGACTCTAACAAAAATTTGCAATTTAAATCTTAATTTTACGCAAAAGGATCCTTGAATCGATAAATGATTTTCACAGACCTGTAATATTTTTGAATGGTCTATCCAACGACATCCCACACCACGGGATAGATAAGAAAAAATAAACATCCCCATGTTTCTATTTTCTCGTCTATCCTCGTGTACAGGAGGAAACCTAAACAATTTTTTTTCTTGATTTATTTTTACCACTTTGTCACCTTGATTAATATGTATATCCATGCCAAATTATAGTTTTTTTAGTACTTAGAGTCTCTGAGCTAAGCTGCGGACGGACAGACGAACTTGGCAAAACTATAAGGGATCCCTGTTGACAACGGAACCCTAAAAAAGAGTTTGTTAAGGTTGTAGGTGCCGTTCTGTACTTTCTGCCTTTCTTTATGTAGAAAAGGCATGAGCGTTTGTTTATTTATTTATTTATTATATGCTTTATTGGACACCTTAAAATACAATTATAAAAAGAAACTTAAAATTAATACAAATACAATGGGCGGCCTTATCGCATTCCGCGATCTCTTCCAGGCAACCTGGTATGAACAGTAATTGTCTGGAAATGAAGTGGGGTTGTTATTGGTGTGACAATAACATTGTTAAAATACTATATTATAATAGATACACAGATAAATACATATGCTATGTAATATATACATAAATACATACATACTAAATATAACGGCAATAAAAATAAATGATGAATGACTCTGATAATCGCAATCACAATGTCTGTTTAAAATCAACACGCTAAGACGAAGACAGCGAAAGGTAATGTTCCTTTACGAGTCTTTTGAACACAGGCAATGATTGAGCACGTTTGATTGGATCTGGCAATGCATTCCACAGACGAGTAGCCTGGACAGTAAAGGATTTATCCAAAAAAGTCGTGCAATGTGTTGGAATTTGAAGTCGTAAGTTGTCTGATGACCTAAGAAATTTTGTGTGGGAATCGCGGAGAAACTGGAAACGTTTCTTAAGGTAAAAAGGGGTGGAAGGAGTAAAGAGCACATTATATAAAAGAGAAAGAATATGAGCATTCCGGCGAAGGCGAATTGGCAACCACTTGAGCTTCACACAAAATTCGGTAACATGGTCATATTTGCGCAACCCGAATATGAACCTTATACAAACATTTTGAAGCCGCTCAAGTTTATCGAGTTGTTCTTGGGTAAGGTCAAGATAGCTGGCATCAGCATAATCAAGTATGGGTAACAGAAGAGATTGTGCAAGCGCAATCCTGGTGGCAGTCGGAAGAAAATTACGAAGTCTCCTCAAAGACGCAGCAGATGCAAATAGCTTGCGGCTAACCTCCTGCAGTTGGGCAGTCCAGGTGAAATTACTATCAATGAAAATCCCCAAGTTTTTAACTTTCTCGCAAAACGGAATAACTGAGTTATCGAAATAAACCTGGGGAAGAGAAGTCCAGTCGATTTTTGAACCCATCCTAGAACTGCCCACCACTATAACCTGCGTCTTTGTGGGGTTAACCGCAAGTCCATACCTTTTGCTCCATTCGCATATGCGGGCTAGATCACGGTTTATTGTTACGATAGCCTCAGACAGTTGTCCGAGAGGAGCACGCGCATAAATTTGCAGGTCGTCCGCATAAAGATGGTAGGAAGAAGTTAGTTCACTGGAGATTGAGTTTATAAAAACTGCGAAAAGTAAAGGGGATAAAACGCCACCCTGCGGTACCCCAGCAGAAGTACTACACCAGGAAGACAAGGTCTCTCCAATGCATATACGTTGCCGGCGACCAAACAGGTAACTACGAAACCAGTCAATCACCGATGGAGATAAGTTAAGAGAGCATAGGATGCCAAGCAAAACATCGAAATCGACAGTATTAAAAGCATTACTGAAATCTAGCAATGCCAAGACCGTCAGATTACTGCTTTCCATGGCTGACCTTATATCATCCGTAATATTGAGAAGAGCTGTGGTGGTGCTGTGACCAGGACAGAAGCCGGACTGGAAGGGATTGAGGAGATTATTTTTAGATAGGAATGTACTAATTTGGTTTTGTATGTTTTATAAAAAAAAGTCGGATCAGGTTCGGAATAATCCGAATTTACCTTACCTTGTGGTTGTGTACCTATAACATTAAACTAGAAGTAATGTTAGTTCGGTATCCATAAACGTTGTAAGTCTGGCATATTTTATAGGTCAACATTGCTCCCCGAACAACTGTACATGTGAACATAATGTCTGAAAAGACGTAACTCAAATAGTCTTGAGTAGAGTGACCAGTGAATTGAAAAACTAGGGATACGATGTCTATTTTTGGCGCCAACTGTCAGTTTTGTATGCTTGAAGATGAGTTTTTGGAACGGCTTCTAGGTCAGTATTTTTCCAGCGCCGATAAGTTTCGAAACAATTTATATCTATTTACAAGGATATAAAATTACTTTATATATGAAACTGCCCCTTTGGTCTCGTGGTACCAAGTGCGGCTGCCTAATGGAAACTGGGTTCAATGCGCAGATCGGAAAAAAAAAACGGTTTTTCATTAGGACGGAGTTCTTCCATTAGTTGACAAAGTTTTTGAGCACTTGGTTCATACACAATTATTATTTTTCTTGGCGTCAAACTTGTTAATATCTTTCTTCCAATCTGGTTTTCGCGCAGATCACAGCACTGTTTCTGCACTTTTGACTGAGTGACTGAATGTGACTGAGTGTGTGTCCGCTGGGCTATAGTGAATAAGTCACTTACTGTGCTTGTATTACTAGACTTTAGTAGTGCCTTCAACTCAGAGGATTTCGAAATTTTACTCGATGTTCTGGAATCTATCAATTTCTCTTCTTCCGCTTTAGCTTGGTTCAAATCTTATCTTCGGGTGCGCTCTCAGTCTTGACGAGTTCTCTGACTTGACCTTCTCTGATTGGTGTAGCCTCACTGAGGGGGTTCCTCAGGGTAGCGTACTCTCTCCTCTTCTTTGTTCAATCTTCATTAACTATGTTACGAGTTACGATTAGAGTAATCTCATCTAGTTTCCATCTTTGCGCAGATGACTTGCAGCTGTATCGACATTTTACTTTATTCGACGCTGGTTCAGCTATTGAAAAAATGAACCAATACCTGGCATGTATCAGCGCACGGGCTAGATCATTAGGTTAGCAAATTATCCCAATTAAATCGCAGGCCATGGTAGCAATTTTTATTGTTATTTTAATTTTCCGGTGCCTTTGTATCTAAACGGTGTTCGTATAAACTATACAGAAATCGCAAAAGATTTGGGGGTAATCACTGACTCCAATATTTCGTGGTGTGCTTAGGTCATCGAAGGTAGTCGTAAGGTGTACTTTCACTGAAGTACCTTTAGAGTTTCCTACCCTTAAAGAATAAAATTTATTTGGCACTAACACTTATTTATAGATTATGTCGACGCCTGCTACCTGGATGAGAGGAGCTATTAAGCAAGCTTGAGCGCTTGCAAAACTTATGTATTCGCTTTGTGTATGATCTACGCAAGTATGATCATGTTTCTCACTTTTGCAAGGAACTCAAGTGGTTCCCAATCCGTGTTTGCAGGAACACTCGGCTTTTATGTCTCCTCTCCAACATCTTACATAATCCGTCCTATCCTTCCTATCTGCGTGAGCGATTCTCTTACGCTCGCCCTAAAGATGTACTGTGCAGATCACATCTCAGATCTCTCCTTAAATCCCAACCACATAAAACCAGCTATTATTCCTATTCCTTCTCTGTGAATGCTGTAAGATTGTGGAAGTCACTTCTGCCTAGCATCAGAGATTTTAATACTATCTCACCATTCAAAACACGTTTAAAACAGCATTATCTTTCCTCTCAAACCTGATCTTTATAATCATATTATGTATATATATTAATTATTTATATATTTTAAAAATATGTATTTATGTAAGAAAATATCCACCATTATATCATTGTGCTATTATATGCTATGTTTTTATATCTTAGTTTAAGTCATTCTCTTCTCTTCCTGTTCTCACACACTATTGTCTACATTTATTTTTATTTATTCCTTTTCGCGGGTCTGCTGGTAGAAATTTCTTAAGAAATAAGCAGTTCCTTTGTACTCTGTTGTCTTGATGTGTTGTTTTTATGTATTTACTGTGTGTAAATTAATTATAAAATAAATAAATAAGAACGTCTTCATCCATCAAAACAGAGGGCAACTTTTGGGAAACGAAATTTAATTTCTCGTCTTATATTTGAACCTTAGATATTTATTTTAGCTGACCCTAATATGTACGCTAACCTTTAAATCTTTACTAAAGAAATTGTTCCGAATCGTAGACGTGGTCACTCTACTTTTACTATACCTTATATGTGCGATGCACCTTCATCACACAAAACATAAGACACATCTTCTGTTATAATGCTATGTACTACACCTTAACACACAGTCATACGGTTAATATTAGCTTGGCGTTTAGTTTGTGGAGGGTAAAGTTATTTTTGTCGATCGGACAACGCATTGGACTCTAGGGTGTAGTATTCGATTATAGTCCAGCCATCTCATAGTTTTTGTTTTATATTAGAGCTTTTATATTGGGTAGAAGAAGATTGGTAAATAATATTATGGATTAGTTGAAGGTAAGTTGGGTAGATTGCAGAAAGTGTATGTCTTTTATTATTGTTTATAGGTTCGCGTGTGACCACTATCTCACCTGACGTTAAGGGATGATGTGGTCGACGGTGAAGCACGCTCGCTTAGAGGTGATCTATTCACTCCTAACTTAAAGGCCTCCAATGTTGCAGGTATCACATGTTTTTGTTTTATACACCGTAAAATTTTGGTCGTTTAAATCTCTTGGAGAGTCGATCTGGTACATGAAACAGTATTGATTTAAAAAGATAAAATTATAAACTTTAAAAAAATAAATCGACTTCAAAAGCTAAACACAAACAATAAAGAGTTGTTGGAAGTTGGTTTCTTTGGTGGTCTTGTTTTCTAATTTTGCATTTTTTATGTATTTCTTTTATTTTTTCTTTACAATTCGGTATCTATCGTTTCATGTACCGGATTGACCTCCACGGGATTAAAACGACTAAAATTGTCGGAGTATATTTATGTATATTTTTTAGGGTTCCGTACCCAAAGGGTAAAAACGGGACCCTATTACTAAGACTTCGCGATCCGTCTGTCCATCTGTCTCCAGGCTGTATCTCATGAACCGTGATAGCTAGACAGTTGAAATTTTCACAGATGATGTATTTCTATTGCCGCTATAACAACAAATACTAAAAACAGTATAAAATAAATATTAAAGGGGGGCTCCCATACAACAAACGTGATATTTTTGCCATTTTTTGCTCGATATTAATAACGGCAACAGGTAGACGTTTGAAATATTCACAGACAGTTTAGTTTTATATTTACTTCAAAAAATAATAATTAATAAATTAAAATAAAATAAATTAAGGGGGGCTCCCATACAACAAACGTGATTTTTATGCAGTGTTTTGCGATAATGGTACGGAACCCTTCGTGTGCGAGTCCGACTCGCACTTAGCCGGTTTTTTAGAATACGGCAACTGTCACGCCTCTCACTCTCCTAGATGATAGAAATAGGTAACAAAATCCTTCGTCTGCTATAAAAAAACTTATAGCATTTACCCAATTGGTGATGACCAGAAAATTATTTAATTAATTTCAGAAAATTTAATCTTATCGGTCATTGGGAGACGCATAATTTATTTATAATATTTAACCACTTTAGCTGACACATATAGGTACGGTCCCTGGCCCAAATTGTCGGACCCACCGATAATTGTCTGTCTCTGGTTTGGCTACCCCCAGTACCATCTCCACCACTCGGAGTCCCGTGGTTATGGAGATATCCATGGTTAAAGTTTTCAGGTTAAATTAAAATTTTCCATAAATGTCCACTGATTTGAAGGGCGCGGAGGGGGAGGGGGAAAGGGGGGTAGATGGGCTACCTCACTGCACCATCCTCACCCCACGGAACCCCATGGTTATGGAGATATCCATGGTTAAAGTTTAAGATTATTTAAGCAAAAAAGTTGACTCCTATTTCTGTCTGCAGGGTCTAAAGTAACCTAACATGAAGGAGATGACGGGAGCTAAGTTCACTCGCTTTGCTCGCTCTCTTCAGCTCCCGTCATCTCCTTCGAACCTAACCTATCCATGTCGGGGTGCCCTAAGTTCCCCCAAAATAACTTTATTTTTGGAAGTCGGTGTCTTTGGTAGGTACCAATTTTTTGCGTTATGGACACCGACTTCCAAAAATAAAGTTATTTTTCACTTTGTAGTTTTTCATTTGGAGGTCAGTAGTATTTTTTTGCAAAAATGTTCTTTTATTTTTCACTTTTTAGCTGTACCTACCTTATGGGCAAGTTGTTTAGTAAGGTACCTATAACGCCAGAATAGATTACCCAAATATCATGAAACTTGAAAATAACCGGTGAATTGAGAGATCTGCGTACCCCTTAAGAGCGTACTGGCGTGATGTTATGTTATGAAATGGTATAAACAATGAACAGACATGCGATTGCAGCAATCCCGAGAGGTGTGCCGTTATTTATTGAAGAGTTCTGTTGTATATCTTCGAAGTCGCTTATCAGATCTTCACCAAATTAAAATGGGACCTATATGGGAAAATACATTTACAAACAAATTTTTTTGTTTTTTTTGCTTCCGTGTAAAAGGACCGTAGAATAACCTTGGGCTACTGGGGCTGGATGTCGTCTATGGTACCTAGTGAAATGGTAGAAGTTTGTGGTCGATTTTCAGTAGTCAGTATTTGGAGATTCTGCGTGACGTCATGCTATCGACTGTGCAAATTGCCTATTCAAATACAGACATTTACTTCGTGCAAGATAACTGCTCCATTCACCGTGTAGGCATTGTGCAGAATTGGTTAGCTGCTCAAGAAGTTATAACAGTTATTAACTGGCTATCTAAAAGTCCCGATTTGATTTTTTTGTATTTAAAAAAACAAAAAAGTTTTTTTTTTGTCCCAGTCATGATTTGATTTGATTTGAACCCTATCGAAAACTTATGGAGTCAAATAGTTTTAAATTGGGACACATCCGAAGTGCGAAAAACAAACAATTTGCCTGAGGTCGTGCCATCGACATGGGAGCACATGAAAATATTTGTGTTGGAACATGGTGTGTGGTATGCGTAGCAGCTCCGCTACTACGATTAACTATAGATTCGTTAGTTATAATTATAACTATTTTCAGACACACTATATAAGTAAATTCTCAATAGAGTCATTGCTAAGCCATTAAAATATTGCAGATTCTGTGGTGATGTTATTGTTATACATGGAAATGCATTTTTCTATTTAAATAACATGTTGATTCACTACACAAAGCTTTCGTCACCAAGAGACCAACAACATGTTGTGAGTTCCAAGACGGTTTTTTCTGCTAACGTCCTAGACACACCTCAACCACCTGAGTGGCAAAGAGTTCCAACAGCCAGGAGCTACAAGAGGAAGAAACCTGAAGTTGTAATCTCCAATAGATATAGCGTACTACAGATTGACTCTAAAGATGCTGAAGACCAACCGAAATAAAACGAGTACCTAAACCCTCACCCATAATCTTGTATGGATGGGGTCGAAGATGTTCACAAACAGTCAGAACTCATATATACAGTTGTTGACGAAGGTATACCTCTTTAAAATCGTAAATAAAAATAAACTCAGAATTACCAGCACAAATATAGAATCATATAAGAAAATTATTGGCATAGTCCGTGAAAAGGGACTCATAAGTCATACATTCAATAGGAAAGACCAACGATCCTATCGCTTTGTTATAAAGAATCTGCAGAATACAACAACTCATAGTGCAGTAATAGAGGAAATAAAAAACACTGATAACAAGGTACAAGGAAAAATCATTAACGGGAAAATTGGACCTGAGAAATAAACAACGTCAACATTCTTCGTAAATCTTGTTTCCGGTCCCAATCACAGTGCAGTAAAATCCATAACATCAATATATCACAAAAACTCACAATTTAAGAACCTAAGAAAAGATTCTCGACAATGACAGAATTCCCGCAATGTCAAAGATGCCTACAATATGGGCATTCCAAAAACTATTGCATGCGCCCATATCGTTGTGTCAAATGCGCACAGGCACACAGAACCTTGGAATATCCAAAGAAAGACCATTCATTACAATGCCAAACGTCGGAAATTCGTTCCGAGGACCGTGAAAAAACATGGCCTCGGACTTGTGCAGGGCCACCTCGAGACCCAATTACTGCATCCTCTCGAAAATTGTCGCAACCCCGCGTGTCGCTATTTCAGCCGCCGCCTGGTGCGACCTGCCCTGCGCCAGTACCAGCGTGTCGTCAGCGTTGTTTGCTAAGCTCACTAGGGAGATCGGCGCGCAGCACCCAGTCGTACCCGATGTCCCACAGATGCGGCCCCACGACTGATCCCTGTGGGACACTGCACGACACCTCTCGCCGGTTCCACTCTCCCTGGTGACTGGGGTAGATGACGAACCTCCCCGTCAGATAGGCCTCGACCACGTGACAGAGGTAGGCATCCGGTGATACTGGAGTGCCTCCCTGATTCAGCTCCATGGCAGGGTGTTGAAGGCATTGGCGATGTCTAGATACACCGCCAAGACGACTCCACCCCGGGCCAGTGCATCCCTCGTCGTGAGGGCTCGTACGCGCCTGATGGCATCTACTGTAGAGCGACCCCTGCGGAAAACAAACTGGCTCTCCACCAGATCCAGCCCCATCCGCACCAGCTGCCCGACGAGGCCGTAAATTCGTAAATTCTCTATGCTTTGCCATTAGGCGTACAAATATTTCATCAAACTATATAAAAATTATAGAAAGACTAGCACTCCGCCCGCGACTTCGTTCGCGTGATTTCGTTTATCCTATAAATGATATTCTTATATGCAGAAGGCGACCAAAATAACAAATTATTTAAACAATAAAAAACTGGGTCGTAGATATACAGGGTTTATTGGATTGGGACGATTCGTTATTTGACTTAAAAACTTATCAACCCCTTTTTGCCCTGTTGATGGTCGAGTTTTGAACAACCTAAATATGTTATTCACTCGTTTCTTCTCTTTTTAATTTATCGTTTATGTTAATCAGATAGCGCAGTGAGATTCCACAAAAAAAACTTTAACACCCCTAACCCTACCTGGGGGGGAGTTCTAAAAATGTAAATTTTGATTAACAATTTTATTCCCAAGGAATTCGATATTACATACAAACTAATTTCGACCCTTTTCACCTCCTTAAAGGTTGGATAGCCGCCCTAGAACCCTACGTCAAAAACCAAACCCTGTCCAGTAAGATTCTTAGCTTCAGTTAGTTTCGAAAAACTTATAATGACAATTTTTATTGTTTCCTTAGGTTGGTATTTGTACCAAGTTTCAAATTTATTAACACATGAAATAAGATTCTTCAAAAGCACTTTAAACCGCCTAAATCGTCTTTTGGGGGTAGTTGCAAAAAACTAATAATGACAACCTTCATTATTTATCGAGGTTTGTATTTCAAAGTCAAAGTCAAATATATTTATTTCAACTAGGCCAATAAGCGGCACTTTTGAACGTCAAACATTAAATCTAAATTAAAAATGTACAAGTAATAAAAATTGACTCTACCGTGCATTCGGAAAGTAGCTTGTTATGGAGAAGAACGCACAAGAAACTCCATACTTACTCTTTTTAAAATGTTTTACAATGTTTACTTATGTACATACATTAATAAATTCATATATGTGAGGACGATGCACCCAAAAAATAGCACTACACACTATACTACGTACAGGTATAAAGTAATAAAAGCACTAACAGGTAAATTCATTAATTTGATAAATAGGAACATGGTTCTCACATACTTACAAATATTCCAAACATAGGTAAAATACCTAATTCAACAACAACGGAACCGTGTGTGAGTCAAATTCTGGAAAAATATAAAAAATAACATAAGAATACAATAACTACGAATAGGAATACAAATTAGCAAATTTGATTATGTCCACACCAAAGATTGCCCTACGGAGCGGGACCAACATGTTGCCAAGCATTCTTATCTTGAATATAATCATCTAATTTGTAATATGCTTGTTTACAAAGTGTGCTTTTAACTAAAGTTTTAAATTTACTTTCATTTAGTTTTAATATATCACAAGGTATTTTGTTATAGAATTTAACACAGTACCCCATGAAAGATGAGTGTACTTTTGCTAGTCTATAAGATGGTTGATCTAACTTATCTTTATTTCTCGTATTACAATTGTGTCTATCACTGACCTTACTAAAGAGATGTATATTTTTCCTTACATACATAATATTTACATAAATGAATTGGCAAGAAACTGTCATAATATTAATATTTGTAAATAGCTCCCTAAGAGATTATCGGTGACTTAAATTATATATGGCTCTGATAGCTCTCTTTTGCAATATAAATATGGATTAAATGTCAGCCGCTCGGCCCCACAATAAAATACCGTATGACATAATGCTGTGAAAGTAACTAAAATAGAACAAACGCGCGGTCTCCACATCCGTCAACTGTCTTATCTTTCTAACAGCATAAGCGGCCGAGCTCAGCCGACCCGCAAGAGATGTTATGTGAGAACTCCATTGCAATTTGTCGTCTAGAGTGATTCCCAGGAAAATCGTTTGATTTACAAAGTCCAGCTTTTCGCCATTCAATATGATGTCGCATTCGCTACTTCTAACATTCGGCAATGTGAATCTAATACATTTGGTTTTTTTTTCATTTAGTACCAAATTGTTTGCCGTGAACCATTTTTGGACCTGATGAATCGAGTTATTCACATCATCAAGATTTTGTGACCGCCGATCTATTTTAAATATCAAAGATGTGTCATCAGCAAACAACACCATTTTCGGTTGATTTTGTAGTAATTGGGGTAAATCGTTAATATAAACTAAAAAGAGGAATGGACCCAATATCGTACATACAGACCCTAATGAGTTTACGCCGTTTACCTGAACTTTAACTTGTCTGGCTTTTAAATATGATCTAAGTAACCCAAGGGCTGTATGTCTAATTCCATAGTGCTCGAGCTTCAACAATAGTGTCTCATGGTTAACGCAATCGAACGTCTTCGAGAGGTCGCAAAAGATTACAATGGCGTCTTGTGCTTCCTCCCAGGCGTTAAAGATGTTCTTTATTAGGGTGACACCGGCGTCAGTTGTGCAACGCCCTTTGGTAAAACCGTACTGTTGATCATAAAAGATAGAATGTTTGTTAAAATGACGCAACACTTGGTTGAGCATTAACTTTTCGAAGACCTTACTGAGAACCGGCAGTATTGACACTGGCCTATAATTATTGGCTTCTTTGCTATCCCCGGATTTAAACAATGGAACTACTTTACTGTATTTCATGAGGTCCGGAAAAACTCCTTGATCGACACTAGTATTAAATATGAAAGCTAAATAGGGTGCAACAGTTTCAATGATTGGTTTACACACTTTTACAGATAGTCCCCAAAGATCTTCTGTTGATTTAATTTTAAGATCTTTAAAAGCTTTTAAATTTATGTTAAGTTTCATGTTTATTAACCCAAGATATAAGATTCTTCAAAAAAATGAACATCCTCTAAATCATATTTTGGGGTAGTTTCGAAAAACTAACAATGAAAGCCTTTATTGTTTATTTATGTCAAGTTTCAAGTTAAATAAGATTCTTCAAAAAAGCTTTAACACCCCTAAATCATCTTTTGAGTGTAGTTTCAAATAATAATAATAACAACCTTTATTATTCATTTAGGTTCGTATTTGTGGCAAGTTTCAAGTTTATTGACCCAAGAAATCAGATTTTTCTATACAAACTTCAACACCCCCTAATTGACTTTGGGGGTTGTTTCAAAAGACTAATAATGATAACCTTTATTGAGGTTGATATTTATGTCAAGGTTCATGTTTATTAATCCAAGATATAAGATTATTCAAAAAAAAATTACGTCCCCAAAATCATCTTTTAGGGGTATTTTCGATAAACTAACAATGAAAGCCTTTATAATTATTTAGATTGGTATTTATGTAAATTTTTCGGGGTAGTTTAAAAAAATAATAATAACAACCTTTATTGTTTATTTAGATTGGTATGTATGTCAAGTTTCAAGTTTATTAACTGAAGTAATAAGATTCTTCAAAAAAACTTTAACACCCCTAAATCGCCTTTTGGGGGTAGTTTCAAAAAATAATAATAACAACATTTATTATTCCTAAAAGTTAGTATTTGTGGCAAGTTTCAAAATTAATGACCCAAGAAATCAGATTTTTCCATACAAACTTCATCACCCCCTAAATCATCATTTGGGGGTAGTTTCGGAAATCATTTATTTAGAATACTATTTGTGCTAAGTTTCAAGAATTTTGGGTGAAGGAATTAGATTTTTCATACAAACTTTCAACCCCATTTTTACCCCCTTAGGGAAAGAATTTCTAAAAACCAATAAATACATTAATTATTTTTATCAACCAAGAGCGTAAATCTAAAGTTTTACGTTTCCAACTTACAAACTGTAGAAATTACATACAAACTTTCAACTCTTTTTTTTACCCCCTTGGGAGTGGAATTTCCAAAATTAATAAAAACATGCATTCTTTTTATCAATCAAGAGTGTAAATCTAAACTTTTACGTTTCCAACTTACAAACTGTAAATATTTCATATAAACTTTCGACCCCTTTTTACCCCGTTAGGGGTGGCATTTCCGGAAATAATTCAACTCATTGTTTTTTTATTAATCAAGAGCGTAAACCTACAATTTCAGATGTTTTACCTTCCAAACCAAAGAAATTTCATATATAGTTTAACCCCTATTGTATCCCCTTAGGGGTAGAATTTTCAAAAACTAATAAATACATGAATTCCTTTTATCAACCAAGAGCATAAATCTAAAATTTCACGTGTCCAACTTACAAACTGTAGAAATTACCTACAAACTTTCAACCCTCTTTTTGCTCCCTTAGGGGTGGAATTTCCAAAAACCAATATATTCATAAATTTTTTTCAAACTTTAGTGTAAATCTAAAATTTCACGTGTCCAACTTACAAACTATAGAAATTACATACAAACTTTCAACCCCCTTTTTACCCCCTATGGGGGGGAATTTCCAAAAATCCTTTCTTAGTGCTCACTTACGTCACTCGAGGAACCTTTCTGCCAAATTTCATGCTTCTAGGCCTAGTGGTTTTGGCTGTGCGTTGATCGATCAGTCAGTCAGTCAGTTTCTTCTTTTATATATATAGATTTAGAATTGGATATATCAATTAATTAATTTTCAATAAAAACTACAATGTCAAAACTAGTACCAAATTAATCAAACATTTCAGAAATGTCAAATAATTTAAATAGGATAATGTTAATTATTGTGGTGGCCCAGTGGTTATCAGCCGCGACTTACAAGTTGTAGGTCGTGGGTTCAAGCCCGGGTAGGCGCTTTACTTTGTGTAAATTATTTTATCACCACTGCTCTCAAAACGGTGAAGGAAAACATCGTGAGGAAACCGGCATGTCCAAGAACCAAAAATTCGAAGACATCTGACATTCACCAACCCGCACTGGGCCCGTGTGGTGGATTACGGCCCATTCCCTCTCACAGAGAGTAGGCCTGTCCCAGCAGTGGGAACATTAATAGGCTGATGATGTGATGTGATGTGATGTGATGTCAATTAATCAAATTATTAAAATAATGTCAAAATAAATAGTAAATCATTAAACATTTTTAGAATGTCAACAATAAAATCCAAGAAATACAAATAAAATGTCAAGAAAGTAATTAAAAAAAAAAATTGGATAAGGTAAAAAGAAAAAAAAAATTGAAATGATGGTAATAAATAAACAAGTACAAAATTAATAGAACATAATTATTCAGAATATCAGCAGTAAAACTTATAGTGTGATAAATGCAGGCATGTCAAACAAAAGATTTGATGACCTAATGCTTATTATCTGAAGGAGGGATTATAGTACTGTCATCCAAATAATCTTTTAATGAGTAGTAACACTTATCGATAAAAAAAATCTTAAGTACACTTTTGAATTTGTCCAGATTTAATGATTTTAATGTCTCAGGCAGCTTGTGAAATATTTTTGTGGCCGTGCAGAAAGTACTTTTATTCAGTAGTGCTGTTCTGCCATGTGTTATTTCGAGCTCTTACTTATTTTTGTCGCGTAACTTTCTATAATAACTTTTGGAAGCTATTTTGTATTGCAAGATGTGTGTTTTGACAAATACATTAGTTTCATAGATGTACAATGATGGTAAGTATGCTTTTAAAGAACGGTTGACAACTATCCGTGCTATTTAGACCACACATAGATCTGATACATTTTTTTTGAGCTCTAAATACAGGTTATCTATTGACTGAGTTACCCCAATACATAATGCCATATTTAAGTGTTGATGCAACATAACCGTGAAATGCAATTAGTACCGATTCTAGGCTGACAGTCTTCGACAGTTGGTAAAGACATATGCGAATTTACTAATTCTTTTACAGATTTCGTCTGTCTGAGGTCTCCAGGTCAAATTGCTATCTATTATAATACCAAGGAATTTGGTGACGGTAGTTGACTCTATTTGAGTCCCTAAATAATTAATGTCAAGTATTTTAAATGAAAGAAAGAAAAAGAAAGAAAACATTTATTGCCAACTGTAACAGAACATGAAAAAACACAAATTAGCTCTAAAGCACAATAATAAATCAGTATGGCAAAAGGAGCGGGCTCAGCATATGCTGAGCAGTGTAAAGCATTACTCGGAACTCTCTGGTGAAAATGCATAATTTTTGCCTTTTTTAAATTTATAGTAAGATTATTTTTGTCAAACCATGATATAATTGTATTTATTGTTATACTTATTTAATTTTCATAAGTCATAGGATCGTCGCATTTAACTACTACTGTGCTGTCGTCAGCAAATTGTACCATAGGATGGTTTATGTGTCCGGGAAGGTCATTAATGTACAACAAGAAGAGGGAAGGCCCCAGCACGCTGCCCTGAGGTACGCCGTATTTTACTGTCCTACATTTGGATCGATATTTCTTTTCGTAACCATAATTTGTAAAAAATTGTGTAATTTCTACATATTATTGTTTTCTATTTACCAAATAGGATTCCAACAGTTTAAGTATATTCCCCCTGATACCGTATTTTTCAAATTTTTCTACATAATCGAAAGCTTTGGTTAGATCCATATATAGGGCACAAACTGGATTTCTCCTGTCCACATTTGTTAGAACAGGAAGAAGAAGATCATGTATGGCCATATTAATTGTATTATGTTTACGAAATCCCTTTTGTGCCTTGACTAATATATTTGACTTCTCAAGGTATTTATATAAGGATTTATATCTTTATTAGGTATCAAAGCAATACGTCTATAGTTTGCCATAAATTGCCTATCCTGTTTTTTGTGCAATGGTATAATTAATGAAGTTTTTAGTCCTTCGGGAAAGATTCCATTAGATATACTCATGTTAATAATGTGACAGAGATGTGGAGCTATGTATTGAGCCGTTTCTTTTACAACTTTAGTGCAAATTCCGTCATAACCAACACTATTTGTATTTCTAAGTGAGATAATATGGTAAACTATATCTTGCGGTATAGTTGGTTCCATAAATAAAGAGCTAGAGGTGTTTGAGAGTATAGGCATTGGTATTACCTTATTTTTAGGTTCAATAACTTGGTCAACTTAAAAATTGTTAAAAGACGGCTATTTCTATTGGTTTTGTTATTTGTTTTGTGCCTGTTCGTTTTTCTGTTATTGGCTCTTTAGGAAAGAAGGTTTTAGAATTGTTGATGACTGTCCATGTTGCTATCGATTTATTTTGGGAGGTTTTAATATAATAGTTATTTTGTGATTTTTGTGTCAATGATATAATTTGTTTTTTTAATCTAGCAGAGTAATAATAATAATAATTGGGAAAAAGGCTAGGCAGATGATGATGATTTTGGGCGCACGGTTGGCGCAGTGGTTGAGCGATTGACTGCTGCGCTGCGTGTCGCGGGTTCGATTCCCGCACGGAACAAATATTTGTATGACCTACAGATAATTGTTTCGGCTCTGGGTGTTTGTGTATGTGAGTTTATATGTTTGTAAACGCACCCACGATACAGGAAGAAATTCCTAGTGTGGGGCAACGTTTTTTTAAAGAAAAAAAAAAAAAAAAAAAAGATGAATCTAGCAGAGTATATTTTGAATGTATTTATATTTCTTGTTGTAAGGTTAGTTCTATATTGCCACAGCAGTTGCAGTTTCTTTTTACTACATTTCCTTATCCCGTTAGAGATCCATTTTGCTTTTTTGGTAATCGATATTGTTCTCATTTCATAGGGAAAACAGAGATTATAAAAAAATCTAAATAGGTCTAGAAAATGGTTGTAGGCCTCGTTAACGTTACTGGTGCTATAAATGTCTGAGAAAGTGAAACTTTTTATACTGTTTTTAATTTTTTCTATATTTTCTTGACAATAATTTCATCTTTTTACTCGCAAAGCACATGTTTTCTTAACTGGACATTTCAAAAGCTGTGCCGTATGATCCGACAAACCAAATTATATAAACTCTCCTTTATAGCCCCTTACATTATGTGCAATATTGTCTAAACATGTCCCACTGCTTAGCCTAGTGGGTTGAGAAAATTGCAATTTTAAGTTATAGCTTAACAGTGCATACTCAAAATTTAATGTATTTATATTTCTTTTCAAAATGTTGATATTAAAGTATAAAATAACTTTTTTCTAAGTTTTAAAGATACCAAATATAAAATATTGTTCAAGTTATCGTGAAATTTATCTAAATTAGATTGGGGCTCCCTATATATGCATACAATAATAATGTTGTGTTGTGTCCAACGCGCAGCATTCAATTACATTATTTAGAGAATAATTACTTATATTTATTTATTTATTTATATACACTTTATTGTACACCTTAATAAACAAGAAAAAAAGAAACTTAATACTATAATATACAATGGGCGGCCTTATCGCATTTAGCACTTTATATTTATGGCCAATCCTAGTTAAAATGCATGCGCCACCTACCATCGGATCTGTGGCATAAGTGGGCTATCGATTTCGACGTTTTTCGCACTGCCGCCCCGGTGGGGCAAAGTCGATTGACTTTGTTCATCTTCGGACATTCTTTATAATACGAATATGGTCACAAAGAAATCCTACCATTGCCCTTTTCCATAGGTCTTGAGGCTAGGTAGAGCTTTGAGAGACTTGGTATTTAGTGTTTGCTTGCTTATTGAGCGTCCAAGTTTCGGCGCGTACCAGAACGAGGAGATAACATTGTTAACAAAATTGCGATTCTTTGCCGATTTTTGCCGAAATTTGATCGAGCGAGCGCTACAGATCAATGATAAGCAATTTATTTTGGCTTGAATTGAACAATATGGACGTGAACGACATGTGGTTCCAGCAAGATGGCGCTACTTGCCACACAGCGAACGACACAATCGACATTCTGCATGAACGGTTTGAGGGTAGAGTTAGAGTTCTGCTAGACTTTTTCTTGTGGGGTTTTCTGAAGTCGCAGGTCTATGCCAATAAACCACATTCAACCGTTGCCCTGAAAGCCAACATAACGCAGGCCATCGCTCGGATTCAGGCGGATCTATGCAGCAGAGTCATTAAAAATTGGACCTCTCAGATTCATGCCACCATACGAAGCCGCGGCGGACATTTGAACGATGTCATATTCCATCCATAATGGCATAAATAGGCCTTTTAAATAAAAAATAAAAAATCGTTAATATCTCACACACATTTTGTTTTATTCAATTTTAACATCGACCCGTCTTTGTTGAAAGACCCTTTAGATATAAACTTATATGGTTTAAAATAAATCAACTCTTTATATCTTTTGTACTAAATTTTGTAAATAAGTATAGGATACGATGTAGGGTTATTGGACGACTCGCCCGAATTTAACTCGCCCGAATCGGGCGAATTGTCCACTATTAAAAATATTCATTTTTCTGTGTCGATTCGCCCGAAGTTGTTTTATCGGTGGGCGAATCGACCACTCCAATATTATTTAGTGGACGATTCGCCCGAATTTTATTTTAGAGAACAAACAATATAAAAGTACAGTCGTGCTCTCCCGTCTCGTTAATAATATGAAGAAATAATCGAAGTTTATAGATATTGTACTAGAAACTAGGAAAGCAATTCAAACTACCAGGAGGCCAGAATCATGAAGAAGTATTTGCAGAGCTAGAATCATCAGCGGTAGAGACTAACGGAGTACTAGGGCTTCAGAATCGAAAATCACCCGGTACTCTTTTTACCGCTCATGATTCCAGCCTAGCTTCCTCATGATTATAATCTCCTGGTACTTCAGTTAGTCTTTACCGGTACCTAAATGACTTGATAGCGTATAGAGCCTTCTCTTTATTTATTTTTGTAGCGAATATTGCTGTCTCCCTCTTAGTGTTTTGTCATGTATACGTTATCAAGTCATTTCGGTACCGCTAAAGACTAACTGAAGTACCAGGAGATTATAATCATGAGGAAGCTAGGCTGGAATCATGAGCGGTAAAAAGATTACCGGGCGATTTTAGAATCTGAAGCCCTTGTACTCCGTTAGTCTCTACCGCTAATGATTCTAGCTCTGCAAATACTTCTTCATGATTCTGGCTTCCTGGTAGTTTGAATTGCTTTCCTAGTTTCTAGTACAATATCTATTAACTTCGATTAATTCTTCATATTATTACCGAGACGGGCGATCACGACTGTACTTTTATATTGTTTGATCTGTAAAATAAAATTCGGGCGAATCGTCCACTAAATAATATTGGAGTGGTCGATTCGCCCACCGATAAAACAACTTCGGGCGAATCGACACAGAAAAATGAATATTTTTAATAGTGGACAATTCGCCCGATTCGGGCGAGTTAAATTCGGGCGAGTCGTCCAATAACCCGATTATTTTAAGAACTCCCTGCCGGAGTCTGTGTTTCCCGATAGCTACAATCTAGGGGTCTTTAAGTCAAGAGTGAATAGGTTACTTCTAGGCAAGCGCGATCCATCGTCGACCACATCATCGCTTACCATCAGGTGAGATGGAGGTCAAGCGCGAACCTATAACAAAAAAAAAAAAAACCTTAATATACAATTATTGTTATCGTGACATTCCAAACGGCAAGGCACATAATTCTTAACCAAGTAGGGGCCCAAGCCTAAGGGATTAAGATTATCAGCTCTGTTTACATACAAAAATAAAAACAAAAATTAATATCTAATCTCAAATACAAACAAACGACAAGGTCAGATACAGATAAAAATACTTAGTATAAATTAAAATAAACAATCAATCTTATTTTAGATAGTCTATGTATTCCAGGCAGTCATGGCACAATACAATTTTGAAGGTGATTTTGAAAATATAAGTGAACGTCAACTGGAGTTCATTAATAAAGTGATTTTAGAACAAGGCTTAAAAGTAAAAAAAGTGATCTTCAGTCCAGTTGGACAGGCTGGTGATAATTTTGTGGCAAACGTCAAGAGGATAAACATAGAAGGTGAAAATGTAAGCATAAAAATGATTGTCAAAATTGCACCTCCGTACGAGATAATTCGAAAGATGACAAACATAGGAGTCATGTTTAGCAACGAACACACAATGTATACTGAGGTGTTACCTAAGCTAGTGCAGTTACAAAAAGACGCAGGTGTTTCAGAAAAGGAACAACTGAGATATGCTAAATGCTACGGAACTCTGAATGAAGCACCCAACGAGGTTGTAATTCTAGAAGACTTGACTGAGTCAGATTTCACTATGCTGAATAAGTTTGAGTATCTGTCCGATGATTGTGTCAAAAGCGTCATAAAAAACTTCGCTATACTCCATTCTCTTTCTTTTGCGTTAAAGAAAAAAGAACCAGATACTTATGACCTCTTCAATAGTAAATTGACAGATACATGGGTACTCATGGCTGGAAATCAAGAAATTATGAAATACATGCAAATGTTTGAAGACGATATACTATCAGTGTTTGTCGATGAAACTCATAAAAGTTTACTTAAAAATAAAATACTGGATGCCTTTAAACTGGCGGAAAAGCTTTCAAAAGGCATTGATGATAGATATTCGGTTATTCAACAAGGCGATGCTTGGACAAATAATATAATGTTCATACTGGTGAGTTTTTCTTTTCGAGTATTCATTATGTCTGCTATTCTTCTATATATTTTTCTACTAATTGGAGTTTTGGAGGCATGCGGAATAGGGTATTATGTCGCGCAAATCTCCATAGAAGAGAGATCCTTGGATCCTTGGACTAGACGGGTGTTGTGTGTGATCCGGGAAATTGCCCAACGGTTGTCTTTGGACTGTTGTATGAGTTGAAATCACGCGAAAACTCTGCGCAATGCAGGATTTCGTAAATCTTAAATTTTCGTCTGCTAAAGATAAAGGGTCACGGTAATCCGCTTGCGGCGGCAAGCACCAATATCCAGAAATTAACGTTATTTGACCGAAATGATGACGATACTTTGACGTGTAGAACTGTAGATACTCTATTTTTACTTGTCGAAATTATATCACTTCTAATACGTTTTAATTTTGTTTCCAGGGAGGCGACTCAGTACCGTCTATCATGATTGATTACCAGCAAGCGAAGAACAATAGTCCAGTTGTTGATCTTTGCTACATGATCTTCAACTGCACTGATCATGAGACTAGGTCCAAGAACTACTACAACTGGTTGGACTACTATCACACCGAATTAGACAGTTCTTTGTCAAACTTTGGAATGAAAGCTAACATAGTGTACCCTAGGGAACAATTGGATGCTGACTTGAAAAGTTATGGCACATTTCTTTTTGGCATTTCAATTATGTTAGCCAATCTGTTGATGAGGGATTCAAAGGAAGCCAGCAAGTTTATGGAAGCTCATAAGACTGATGATCTAAATAAAGTGATGGAATCAATGAAAATGGAAGACATGCAGGACGATTCTTTGGTTCGTTTCAAAACAAGAGTTCAAGGACTCATTGATAGTTTCACAGAATTTAATTTACTGGAAAGATAAAAAAACATAACCCTACAACTTGTTTATAAAATAAAAATTCAGTGATCTTTTGTATAATATATTAGTGCTGTATATTTTTTATGATATTCATCTCTATATGTATGTCGGTGACGAAACCCCATCTGCAAGCTAATTAGGTAACAAATACATAAAAATAATGAGATAAAAACAATAAGATTCATTGTTTTTATTTACTTTTCATACTGGGTACTTGCATGGTCAAGTACCTAGTATGGGACTTTTTTGGGACATGCCCGCTTCATTATTCCCAACCACTGCAACTCCTGAAAGCCATAATCAACAGGGCAACCACCAGAATAAACTTGACGAGTCATAGATAAACGAACCAAATCAAATTCCTACCTGACGGTGCGACGCTATTTAAATTGCGTTGATAGGCGATATAATAAAAGTATATTCTAAGAAAATTGCAAGTGCAAATTGTATCACATTGCGTCCATGTGAAAGTACTTGCAATTTCACTTATTAAAATCACTTATCGGTGTGAAGTAAATCGAATCGCGTTGTGCTATCAGGAGGGTCAATCCCATCGGACTATTCCTAAACCACTGCAACTCCTGAAAGCCAGAATCAACAGTGGCGGCCACCAGAAAAACGCAGAGGCAATAAATTTAACTGTCTTGGATCCCGCTACGAAATTAATCAGAAAAGAATAAAGGAGGAGTAGAAAAATTAAAAATGTCCACTTCCATACCAAGCAGGAAACAGAACAAACAAGGCCAATAGGCACAAAGGGTCAGGAGGGCCACTTAAAGTTTTCGCCTGGTTGAATAATGACATCTTACTTGTTAAGCACTACATTTCCTATCCGTAATTTAACATCGTTATTGCCTGTAGGCTCTGTCTCAATCCTTCTGGCTAATACCACACTTGGCAAGGCACGGTGATGACTGGTGGAGTAAGGCAGTGACCGAGTTATGTCCCATGACTGGCAGGAGGAATTTTGGCAGTCCAGCAGCAAGATGGCGAATGAGATTGTTGTAATCGCGGGTAGAACCTGGCTAAGGGTGACACAGGCACAAGTGAAGCATGGGGATTTGCACAAGAAAAGAGAGGTCTATGTCCAGCTGTGGGCGAAGCCAGGTTATGGATGATGTTGATGATTACCACACTACTTATGTTAACTGCCTTTCATTTGTGTCCATGGCGTTGGAGCACTTATGCAATTTCTCTCGTTCCCCTGGCATATTTTGGTAAAGGTCCTTTATAACCTAATACGTCTACTGCAGCCAGGAAGAGAGCTTATATTCTTCTTTTTTTCTTTCTTTTCTTTTCTTTTTAATAAAAACTTTGCCCCACACTATATATTGCGATCATAATCCTTGCAAAAAGTGGTGGCGGTAAAGTTTTAGTCATACACATTAATCTCTTCTAAATTTCACTTTGTGTACGTCAGTCATGCTTTTCTCACGTGGCCCTATCTTTAATGATTGTGTTATCGATTTATCAACAATTTGATAAATTAAGATTTAGATAAGTTTTTAATAATCGATGCACATTGAACTGCTTTTAATCAAGTAATTGAATTAACAAATTAGAGGAGGTTTTGCATTATTTCAAATGATTCATTGATTACTAAGCAGATTCCCGAAAAAATAATTTAATGTCAAAATGTGGTTCTGTGAGTGACTCCTTGACTACCAAATAAACACACCGCCGTTTTGGTTGCCCAACGTGCGCCGCACTGCCTTTTTGTCTACTCGATGGAAAAGGCAATAATTCTTTGAATTCTTCTTTTAATCCATGACCAGTACAGTAAAATTGTTTGGCCCAGTATTCAGCACAGACAGATGACGCAAGATGAAAGGTGGGCCATGGGACGTAAGATAAATAGTAGGCCTCGGTGTGTTGACATGTGTGTTACCATTTGAGTCATCAGTAATATATGGAGGTTGTCCTTACTACAGCCGACCTGGCGGAGTCTGTTTAAAGACTCTGCGATGGCGCGATGAGGTGGCCAGGAGTCTCGAACTCTGACTACTCGACAGACAATATAATTTTTACCTATATAAAATGACTGAATGGTCTATCCTTGAAAGGGTAAGATCAAACGAGCACTGACTTTTATATCAGTGAGTCAAGCTGTTATTAACATAAGTACATATTATGTGCCAAATCTTATCAATGAATTAAATATGTTTATCAATTCAACAGATAATCGTAATCGCCTCATTAAGAATTAAGGGCAACATTATATCATTACAATATGTACACGTCATACTATGACAAATAACCTTAGATTGTTTTCTATCATATCTAGGATTATAAAATTTGGCTTATGTTTAACTTACCACCAGATATAGTAACATATAACAGACAAAAATAGTAAATGATCACCAAAATTAAACCCGCATCTTATTGTAAAATTATAACCAAAGTTTTAACATCTCGCTATCCTGTTTAGGCAAAATGACTCCAAATAAATCATTGTTAACCCAAAAGTAGTAAATGATCACCAAAAGTAGTAAATGATCACCAAAATTAAACCAATGACCAAAAAGATTATAAAATTTCTGGGAGCAACTTGGAAGTAGCGCTCGCCGGCCGCTGCCGCGGCACCGCTCGCTTTGCTCGCTCGGCTCGCGCGCGGTTGGTCACAGTTCTAACCTAACCTAACCTATTTTACAACATTAAATAGCGCAATAATTTGCTATTAAAATTTGGTGATCAATTTACTAAATTTGGTGATTAATTTACTAAATTTGGGTTTCATAGTACAATTTTAGGTAATAGAGGTTATGGTCACAAAGTAATTTTAGGTGGTCATTATATTTATCCCCGTAAAATTTTATGGTGTTTCGGTTAGCCCACTAGATTGAAGCCGCAGAATAAATAGCTATATATGTAATTATAATATTTAAGTAAAACCCAAATCAAAGTAATGGAGAGGTATTTTCGTTGGTTTCTGGCGATCTTTGCAACTAAGCCTATAGATGAAGAAGGTTTAGCTTATAGCACCTCTTGAGTAATGAACAAGCATGCCCAATAGTACCTAAGTGATCATTTGCGCTTATCATGCATCTGCAGGCATCCCTATTTTATCGCAGATTTCCATATGCGGTATTCGTTACTTTGTTACACGGATTTGTTGTCCTACCTACAGAAAAAACTGGCCAAGTGCTAGTCGGACTGTCGCACGAAGGTGTCCGTACCAAAAATGGCAAAAACATCACGTTTGTTGTATGGGAGCCCCAATTAAATATTAATTTTATTCTGTATTTAGTATCTATTGTTATAGCGGCAACAGAAATACATCATCTGTGAAAATTTCAATAGTCTAGCTATCACGGTTAATGAGATACAGCCTGGTGACAGATGTACAGACAGACAGACAGACGGATCATGGAGTCTTAGCAATAGGGTCCCGTTTTTACCCTTTGGGTACGGAACCCTAGAAATGTTTGTTTTGTTCGTTATTTGAGTATCATAGTACCGGTCTTACAAGACAGTTATGAAGTTTATAAAACTTAATTATGTACTTATTTTATGATTAACAATGACTTGATACCTGCACAAATAGATTATCTTATCTTAAACACAAACTATCGACGAACGTTACAAACACGATAAAAATACTCTATAAATAAAAATACAATCGCACATTTTAAATTAGTATTTACACGCAACCATGGCTCAATACAATTTTGAAGGAGACTTCGAAAATATAAATGAACGCCAACTGGAGTTCATTAACAAAGTGATTCAAGAACAACACTTACAAGTTAAAAAAGTAGTTTTCAGTCCTGTAGGACAGGCTGGTGATAATTTCGTGGCTAACGTAAAAAGGATCAACATCGAAGGTGAAAATGGAAACTTAAATATGGTGGTCAAAATCGCACCTGTAAACGAGATGGCTCGTAAGACTATGAACGCAGAATTCATGTTTAAAAACGAGCATACTATGTATACTCAGGTTTTACCTAAGCTAGTGCAGCTACAGAAAGCTGCTGGAGTACCAGAAGAGGAACAACTAAAATTCGCAAAATGTTACGGATCTTTAAGTGAAGTACCTAACGAGGTTGTAATACTAGAAGACCTAAAAGAATCTGATTTCACCATGTTGAACAAATTCGAGTCTCTGTCTGATGATTGCGTTAAGAGTATCTTGAAGAACTTTGCTATTTTCCATTCTCTTTCTTACGCATTAAAGAAAAAGGAACCAGAAACATTTGATCTCTTCAAAAATGAATTGATAGATATATGGATAATCATGGCTGAGCAACAAGAAATAGTGGCGCCTATGCAAGCATTTGAAGATGAACTTGTTGCAGTGTTTGACGACGAGGCTCAGAAAAGTTTAATTAGAAACAAAATTATAAATATCTTTAAACTTGCAGCGAAGATTGGCAAGACCAGTGATAACAGATATTCGGTTATTCAGCAGGGCGATGCCTGGACGAACAACATTATGTTCAAATTTGTGGTAAGTATTAGTGGTTAAACGGGAGTCTCCCCCTCTAAAAAGCTTATTTTATTCACTGAAAACAGTGAATAAACAGCATGTTTAATCACTATTTTGGAGTTTGAATTTAGAACACACTAATATTCGACCTCTCAATGCTATACAACCTTCTTGCGCAAAAAATATTCGATACCAACAAAATCTTTGTGCAAAGAATACTTGACATACAAACTCCTTGTGCAAATAACTCCTAGAGATTTGATTGGTTGACATTTTTAACAAGGAGATTAGCATTAGCTTAAAAAACTGTTTGTGTTATTTGCTGTCACTTTAATCAATTTAACTTTTCTTTTTTCTTCGGTCAATGTCTATTTTCACTTAAATCTTTATTTTTCTCGGAGTCATGGTATAATGTATAGTATGCAACTCTTGAATAAAACGGATTTATATCGAGGGCATGGGATTCATCTATGAGCCTTGCTTTAAATCCGTCCTTTATTCACTAATTGCATTTTAATACGGAACGCACGGAACAGAAATATGTATGACCAACAGATAATAGTTCCGGCTTTGGGTGTTTGTGTATGTGAGTTTATATGTTTGTAAACGCACCCACGATACAGGAAGAAATTCCTAGTGTGGGGCAAAGTTTAAAAAAAAAAAAAAGCTTCCTTCAAATTTTCATTGAAATTAAATAAACTCAGCCATACGCAATATAACATGACTTCGCGCCAATGTGATTTATTTATAATCCAGATCAATAAAGGGATTGTTCTCGAAATCTCACTGGAATCTCATAAATCAGACACGATACTTTTAATTTCTCGGAGAATTATTGTTCATAATTTTATCATTTAATTTAAATATATGACAATCACTGCAAGAGACAATTAAATTATGTGTATTGAGTTTTTTGATTTCATAGTATTGACAAAAAAGTTATTGTGTGTTATTGAAAAAGCTATGTAATATACTAATTTTATATTTTGTTTTCAGGGAGATAATACTGTCCAATCAATCATGATCGACTATCAAGTGTCAAAAAATAATAGTCCTGTTTTCGATCTCCTCTACATGATCTTCAACTGCACTGACCATGAGACCAGGTCCAAGAACTACTACAACTGGTTAGACTACTATCACGCTGAATTAGACAATTCCTTGTCGAACTTTGGCTTGAAAGCCAACTTTGTATACCCTCGCGACCAATTGGACGCAGACTTGAAAAGATACGGCAAATTACTTTTTGGTCAATCCATAATGTTAGCAAGTATGTTGACAAGGGATTCAGCGGAAGCCAGTAAGTTCATGGAGGCCATAAAGAATCCTGATCTTGAGATGATAATGGAATCAATGAAAATAGAAGCCGTAGCTGATGAAACTATGGTTCGTCTCAAAAAGAGAGTTATAGGACTTATCGATAGTTTTACTGAATTTGGTTTATTGTAATGTTATTAAATACATTATTTAATTGTTACAATTTTTCAAAAACTAGTATTTACAACTTTATGTAATCCCTCTCTTAGGCAAACGTTTCATACGCAAATGAAACGGGACTGAGTATTAATATATGGCAAAGGTCAAAGTAATACCCTACAATCCACAAATGATATAATTTGTCTTACTAATACCTAACGAAATATTGAAGAGCAATTTGCTCATGAGTGTATTCTTGACCACCACGGTCAATTAGCAGAAGCCAGTCCACGAACCCAAGTATTCCTTACAGTTCACATAGGTGAAGAATCAGTTAATTATATAGGACATCATGTGTAAAATTAATAAATATGCCTGCGATACTACTATTGTAGCACTTATAGCTTCAAATTGCAGGATTTTCAAAGGAAACAATGATTGATCTCCATTAATTATTGTATTTGTCATAGTGAAGGGCATCAAAGATAATCCTAGGTTTAATATTATACAGATGAGTACTACCACGCTTGGAACAACAGTCAATGGAATCATCTTTAAAAATATCTCAAATTATGAAGCAATTATGAAATCATCAACAGTTCAAGGTATTTTCGGGGCGTAACGGGTTTTTTTAAAAACTTGGTTATGTCCTAACGTGTTTACCGATTAACGATTACAATCGATATCTTTTCAGTTAACTAATAAAATTATTTAATCTTAATATATGCGACCCACAGTATTCTGACAGATGCAGATAAAAATATTCTCTATAAATAAAAATACTTCAGTAATTTGTGCTTAGTATCACAAGAAATTAGATAATACATAGTCAGATTATAATATATAGAATAGATAGATATGTACAAAATAGATATAATCATAAGTTATACTTGAAAGTTAGTTATATATAGTTATAGTTACATACATTAGATAAGGTCATTTCACATAATATTAATATTATAGAAACTAGATTAAGGTTAGTTACTAAAAATATATCTCCATATAAATATAAATTTAATCATAGGATATGTATACATTAGAAATAGTAAGTTCAACTGTATTTACTCAACTTTTTTGTTTGTAAGAAATAAAAGGCTGTTTTTTTTTTTTTTTTTTTATTTATCACAAGGAATCATGGCCCAATACAACTTTGAAGGTGATTTCGAAAATATTAATGAACACCAACTGAAGTTCAATAATTAAGTGATTCAGGAACAAGATTTACATAGTTTTTAAAGTGGTTTTCAGTCCAGTTGGTCAGGCTGGTGATAATTTCATGTCCAGCGTCAAGAGAATTAGCGTAGAAGGTAAAAAAGGAAGCTTAAAACTAATTGTGAAAATCGGATCTGGAGTCGTAATCGGTTGTAGGTCTACGAACACTGATTTCTTGTTCAAGAATGAGCACACAATCTATGCTGAGGTATTACCTAAGCTATTGCAGCTGCTGAAAGATGCAGGAGTACCAGAAAAAGATCAACTAAGATACGTCAAAATCTACGGATCTGTGATTGAAGCACCTAACGAGGTTATTATTTTAGACGACCCGAGTGAATTAAGTTTCGTTCAAATTCAAAACGTTATCTTTTACAAATCCGAGTCCCTGTCCGATGAATGTGTTAAAAGCATCTTTAAGAACTTTGCTATCCTGCACTCTCTTTCCTACGCGCTAAAGCAAAACGAACTTATGATATTTTTAAAGGTAAATTAATTAATGCATGGACACTGATGGCTCAGATGCACGAGTTTGCGTTCCGTCGAGGAACATAAGCAAATTATGAAAAACAAAGTGTGCTCATTGATAAGGAAGATAGATTCAGGAATTTGGTATCTACCGTGAAATTGTCACACGGTACCAAATTCTTGCACATACTCGTAAAAAGTAACATAAAAATGCCCTTGATGAAATGAAACCTTAATGTTGAATTCACCATCATCACAATCTCAATTATTGGCCTTTTTATTGTGATCACCAGATACGTAGCTTATTGTTACATTTGTAAAATGTAAATCAGCATCGATATGTAGAAATGGCATCTGAAAAGTGTACTGAATATTTTTTAATCTGCCTAGCCTTACTATATTGAGTTCGCCTTTCAGTCTAACTGGATGCAGCTGAGTAACCGTATTTAACATGGAGCGACTACCTGTCTGACATCCACAACCCAGTAACTGGGTAATATGATATCCCTTGGCAAGACTATTGCCAAATTTCCTGAATTGATTGCTAAATATCTACAAATTACACTCGGGATCCAAAAGCTTAACTTGCTTTCTGCCATAATTAGAGCAATGACGTTTATATATGTTTTGTTTGTGTTCTCGGGTGATAGTTTGGAACAATCATTCATGATTGGCAACCAAGCTTCGAAGAGCAGCAGTCCTGCGGTGGATCTCCTCTCAGTCATTCTCAGGACACTCATTAGTTGTTTGAGTTCGGTGGCATTTTTTTTTTAGTTTTGTCTTTACTAACATGAAATATAAAATCTAGAGTTAATTTAAAACATATTTATAATAGAGGGAGAAGTACAGATCAAATGGATATGAAGATATTGAATGTTTTAAAAATGGGCTCCACCGAAATCAATATTTTTATGACCGAAATTAAATATAACAAATAATTTATATTTCAAAGTCAATTTTTTTATGTATATTAATTGCCTAAGTACTACTATGAACATTTATGGCCTGTAAGAAATCGCGAGTTAATTTTACAATAATACATGTTATTTTATGAAGACTTATGTCCCGTTTATTACGTTATAGGAAAACTTTCAAAAATCAGCTTTGGAAGGATGCGATGAATTATTACATATAAGTATCATCACAGACAATTTACTTATTGATAAAAAATCACTACAAAAAATCGTCTCGCACGCAGGTTTGACGATTTCCAGCCTCCCGAACAAGCCGGATTCCAAAAAGGCTTTAGTACCGTAAACCACATTCATACGCTGCGGCAGGTTATACAGAAAACCGAAGAGTATAACCTGCCTCTCTGATTAGCGTTTGTAGACTACGAGAAAGCCTTCGATTCGATCGAGACTTGGGCTGTACTGCAGTCTCGCCAATGGTGCCAGATCGACTGCCGGTACATTGAGGTGTTGAAGTGTTTGTACAGAAACGCCACCATGTCAGTCCGTCTTCAGGATCAGACTTCGAAACCAATCCTTCTCCAGCGTCATTTCTCCGAAACTGTTCACTGCTGCGCTGGAGGATATATTCAAGGTTCTGGACTGGAAGGGCCTAGGCATCAACGTTAATGGCGAGTACATCACTCACCTTCGGTTTGCCGACGACATAGTGGTCATGGCTGAGACCATGGAGAGCCTCAGTATAATGCTCGATGACCTCAGTAGAGCTTCCAAAAGAGTGGGTTTTAAAATGAACATGGAGAAAACCAATTTCATGGTTAATTACCATGTAACACCCACTCCTATCAAAATCGGAGACTCTACACTCGAAGTTGTGGATGACTATGTCTACCTGGGACAAACGATCCAGCTGGGTAGGGCCAACTTCGAGAAAGAGGTCACCCGTCAAATCCGAAGAGACCAACTTCCAGCGTTCGGGAAGTTGCGCGGTATCTTTCCTTCCAACTTACCACAGTATCTCGAAACGAAAGCCTATGACCAGTGTGTGTTGCCAGTTATGACATATGGCTCTGAGACGTGGTCGCTTACAATGGGGCTCATCAGAAAGCTTACATTTATTGAAAGGGTAATGGAGAGGGCTATGCTCGGCGTTTCCTTCCGTGATCGAATCAGGAATGGAGAGATCCGTAAGAGAATCAGGGTAACCGACATAGCCGGAAGAAATAACTATTGATCAAAATAATTAGCTAAATCCTAGATGTTTTCAACTACTACAACTGGTTGGACTACTATCACATCGAATTAGACAGTTCTTTGTCAAACTTTGGAATGAAAGCTAACATAGTGTACCCTAGGGAACAATTGGATGCTGACTTGAAAAGTTATGGCACATTTCTTTTTGGCATTTCAATTATGTTAGCCAATCTGTTGATGAGGGATTCAAAGGAAGCCAGCAAGTTTATGGAAGCTCAAAAGACTGATGATCTAAATAAAGTGATGGAATCAATGAAAATGGAAGACATGCAGGACGATTCTTTGGTTCGTTTCAAAACAAGAGTTCAAGGACTTATTGATAGTTTCACAGAATTTAATTTACTGGAAAGATAAAAAAACATAACCCTACAACTTGTTTATAAACTAAAAATTCAGTGATCTTTTATATAATATATTAGTGCTGTATATTTTTTATGATATTCATCTCTATATGTATGTCGGTGACGAAACCCCATCTGCAAGCTAATTAGGTAACAAATACATAAAAATAATGAGATAAAACCAATAAGATTAATTGTTTTTATTTACTTTTCATACTGAGTACTTGCATGGTCAAGTACCTAGTATGGGACTTTTTTGGGACATGCCCGCTTCATTATTCCCAACCACTGCAACTCCTGAAAGCCATAATCAACAAGGCAACCACCAGAATAAACTTGACGAGTCATAGATAAACGAACCAAATCAAATTCCTACCTGACGGTGCGACGCTATTTAAATTGCGTCGATAGGCGATATAATAAAAGTATATTCTAAGAAAATTGCAAGTGCAAATTGTATCACATTGCGTCCATGTGAAAGTACTTGCAATTTCACTTATTAAAATCACTTATTGGTGTGACGTAAATCGAATCGCGTTGTGCTATCAGGAGGATCAATCCCACCGGACTATTCCCAAACCACTGCAACTCCTGAAAGCCAGAATCAACAGTGGCGACCACCAGAAAAACGCCGAGGCAATAAATTTAACTGTCTTGGATCCCGCAACGAAATTAATCAGAAAAGAATAAAGGAGGTGTAGAAAAATTAAAAAAAATTCCACTTCCACTCCAAGCAGGAGATAGAACAAACAAGGCCAATAGGCACAAAGGGTCAGGAGGGTCACTTAAAGTTTTCGCCTGGTTGAATAATGACATTATACTTGTTAGCACTACATTTCCTATCCGTAATTTAACATCGTTATTGCCTGTAGGCTCTGTCTCTGTGTTGATTGCGTTAATCATGAAACATTACTTTTCAAACTTGAGCATTACGGGCTAGGCCAATCAGCGTTGAGTTTAGTTAAATCTTATTTAAATGATAGACAGCAATTAGTTCAAATAAACGGTGTCAATTCGTCCGGGTTAACCGTGAAAATGGGGGTACCCCAGGGTTTAATTTTGGGTCCTTTCTTGTTTCTAGTCTACATTAACGATTTACCTCATCTATTGAAAAACAATCTAAACATGGTGTTATTTGCTGATGACACTTCGTTGGTTTTTAAGATAAATAGACGTACGAGTAACGTTGACGACGTAAATACCGTCTTGCGACAGGTTCAAAATTGGTTCACAGCTAATAATCTAGTTTTAAATGCTACAAAGACTAAGTGCATAAAATTTGTCTTGCCGAATGTCAAAAGTAATGATTGTGACATTATATTAAACAAGGAGAAGCTAGAATTCGTCGATAAAACGGTTTTTCTGGGGATCACGCTAAACTCGAGGTTACAATGGGGGCCTCATTTAATATCACTTGCGGGGCGGCTAAGCTCGGCAGCTTATGCTGTTAGAAAAATACGTCAGTTTACTGATGTCGATACCGCGAGGTTAGTCTATTTTAGTTATTTTCATAGTATAATGTCTTACGGTATCTTACTATGGGGAAGGGCTGCAGACATTGAGTCAATTTTTATTCTGCAAAAACGAGCCATCAGAGCGATATACAATCTTCGCCGGCGCGATTCTCTAAGGGAACTGTTCAAGAACATTAACATCATGACGGTACCTTGTCAATATATTTATGAAAACATCATGTATGTTAGAAAAAATTTACATCTTTTTAGTAAAAACGGCGACAGACATAATTATGTTACTAGAATTAGGGACCAACTAATTCAACCAGGTTTCAGGCTGGCTAAAGTAGCATCATCTTTTATGGGGTACTGTATAAAATGTTACAATAAAATTCCTCCCCATATTCTACAACTAAATGAGACGAAATTTAAGACTTGTTTAAAACGCACACTATGTAGGCAAGCATATTATAAGTTAGGTGATTACATCGCTGATAAAAATGCTTGACTCAATGCTGGTCCTGCTCCGCAGCCACTAGGGCGCAAGAATAATTAGTGATGGGCAGAAAAGTATCGAAGTATTGTTGGACCTGCTGAAGACTGTATAATTTTTTTTGTATTGTATAAACTCAATTACTTTTAGTATTATTTAATTGCACAGCACATGTGTGAGTACTATGTTCCGACTGTAGATAAATCTACCTTTCACTGTACCTATGTGTCGTTCGTTGACTTCTGTGTGCCCTGGCAGTTGAGTGTGTCATGCTCTCTCTAATTTCTCTCTGATGGTGGCACATGTGTTGGATCATTCGGTTCCCTTCATGATGGTTGAGCTGAGTGGTGCCGATCCATGCGTCATGTTCGTGAACGGGCGCCATCAGTTGGGATTGGTCATAACTTAGCTGTCTCGGCCTGTTAAAGTGCTTCTTTTTTAAATTATTTGTTACTCTAGACGCTTTTACGTACACGTCTTTTTACATCGTTCTCACATATATGTATTTTTTCAACAAGAATGATGTAACCAAAAAACTTGTAATTGAAACTGATGGAAAAGAGTGTCCGGGGAGTTTCTTGCAAATTCTTCTCCATTGAGACCTACAGACGCTTGCGAATTTGCAACTAGAGTCATCTTGTTATTAATTTTTTGTTTGACAATTCAAAAGTACTTCTAAAGTTTACTTGAAATAAATAGCTTGATATTGATTTTTTGATTTTGATTTCTCAACCCTTCTGACTAATACAACACTTGGCAAGGCACGTTGATGACTGGTGGAGTAAGGCAGTGACCGAGTTGCGTCCCAGGACTGGCAGGAGGATTTTTTGCAGTCCAGCAGCAAGATGGCGAATGAGATTGTTGCAATCGCGTTAGAACCTGGTTAAGGGTGAGACAGGCACAAGTGAAGCATGGGGATTTGCACAAGAAAAGAGAGGTCTATGCCCAGCTGTGGGCGAAGCCAGGTTATGGATGATGTTGATCAATACAAATACAAATAGTTTATTTTATTTAACAATTTTTGTAGTACATAGCTAGTGTCAGAAGTGTCTTTAAGCAAATAAATGCCTGTATTAGGACACTCCACTCTTCCGCAACTTAGATTTACTTACAATAACAAAAAAATATGTCACTATTTACTATTTATACATTTTAAGAAAATAAATTAAATTAATACAAACGAGAATTAAAGAAGACTTACTTTATATCATACTAGCTGTTCCCCGCGGCTTCGCTCCCGTGGGCCACCCCACAGGATCCGTTTTCAGGATTAAAAAATAGCCTATGTCACTCAGGAATAATGTAGCTTTCTATTGGCGAAAGAATTTTTTAAATCGGTCCAGTAGTTTCGGAGCCTATTCGGTACAAACAAACAAACAAACAAACAAACAAAAAAATCTTTCCTCTTTATAATATTAGTATAGATATATATCATATTAATTAAATGAGTCTGAGTAACGTGTGTTTTGTTTTATTATGTTTAGAATACCACACTACTTATATTAACTGCCTCTCATTTGTGGCCATGGCGATGGAGCACTTATGCACTTTTTCTCGTTCCCCTGGCATATTTTGGTAAAGGTCCTTTATAACCTAATACGTCTACTGCAGCCAGGATGAGAGCTTATATTGCTATCATAATCCTTGCAAAAAGTGGTGTCGATAAAGTTTTAGTCGTACACCTTAATCTCTTCTAAATTTCAATGTGTGTACGTCAGTCATGTTTTTCTCACGTGGCCCTATCTTTAATGATTGTGTTATCGATTTATCAACAATTTGATAAATTAAGATTTAGATAAGTTTTTAATAATCAATGCACATTGAACTGCTTTTAATCAAGTAATTAAATTAACAAATTAGAGGAGGTTTTGCATCATTTCAAATGATTCATTGATTACTAAGCAGATTCCCGAAAAAATAATTTAATGTCAAAATGTGGTTCCGTGACTACCAAATAAACAACACACCGCCGTTTTGGTTGCTCAACGTGCGCCGCACTGCGTTTTTGTCTACTCGATGGAAAAGGCAATAATTCTTTGAATTCTTCTTTTAATCCATGACCAGTACAGTAAAATTGTTTGGCCCAGTATTCAGCACAGACAGATGACGCAAGATGAAAGGTGGGCCATGGGGCGTAAGATAAATAGTAGGCCTCGGTGTGTTGACATGTGTGTTAACCATTTGAGTCATCAGTAATCTGTGGAGGTTGTCCTTACTACAGCCGACCTGGCGGAGTCTGTTTAACCCTGGCCAGGAGTCTTGAACTCTGACTACTCGACAGACAATACAATTCTTTATTGACTGCTCTTGAGAGTACACACTGCTATACCACTAAAAAAAGAAACATGATACAAAGATATATTTCTTTTACCTATATAAAATGACCGAATGGTCTATCCTTGAAAGGGTAAGATCAAACGAGCACTGACTTTTATATCAGTGAGTCAAGCTGTTATTAACATAAGTACATATTATGTGCCAAATCTTATCAATGTATTAAATATGTTTATCGATTCAACAGATAATCGAAATTGCCACTTTTAGAATTTAGGGCATCATTATATCATTACAATAGGCACACGTCATACTATGACAAATAAACCTTATATTGTTTTCTATCAAATCTAGGATTATAAAGAGGTAAAATTATATGTTGTTTCGGTTAGCCGTCGGGATTGAAGCCGCAAGGATATATATGTAATTATTAAGTAAAACCCAAATCATAGTAATGGAGAGGTATTTTCGTTGGTTTATGGCGATCTTTGCAACAAAGCCTATAGATGAAGAAGGTTTACCTTATAGCACCTCTTGAGTGATGAACAAGCATGGGCACGCTTGTTCATAATATCATCAATAGTACCTAAGTGATCATTTGCGCTTATCATGCATCTGCAGGCATCCCTATTTTATCGCAGATTTCCATATGCGGTATTCGTCACTTTGTTACACGGATTCGTTGTCCTACCTACAGAAAAAACTGGCCAAGTGCTAGTCGGACTCTCGCACGAAGGTTTCCGTACCAAAAATGGCAAAAACATCACGTTTGTTGTATGGGAGCCCCAATTAAATATTAATTTTATTCTGTATTTAGTATCTATTGTTATAGCGGCAACAGAAATACATCGTCTGTGAAAATTTCAATAGTCTAGCTATCACGGTTAATGAGATACAACCTGGTGACAGATGGACAGACAGACAGACGGATCATGGAGTGTTAGCAATAGGGTCCCGTTTTTACACTTTGGGTACGGAACCCTAGAAATGTTTGTTTTGTTCGTTACTTGAGTATCATGGTACCGGTCTTACAAGACAGTTATGAAGTTTATAAAACTTAATTACGTACTTATTTTACGATTAACAATGACTTGACACCTGCACAAATAGATTATCTTATCTTAAAAACAAACTATCGACAAACGCTACAAACACGATAAAAATACTTTATAAATAAAAATACAATCGCACATTTTAAATTAGTATTTACATGCAACCATGGCTCAATACAATTTTGAAGGAGATTTCGAAAATATAAATGAACGCCAACTGGAGTTCATTAACAAAGTGATTCAAGAACAAGACTTACAAGTTAAAAAAGTAGTTTTTAGTCCTGTAGGACAGGCTGGTGATAATTTCGTGGCTAACGTAAAAAGGATCAACATCGAAGGTGAAAATGGAAACTTAAATATGGTGGTCAAAATCGCACCTGTAAACGAGATGGCTCGTAAGACTATGAACGCAGAATTCATGTTTAAAAACGAGCATACTATGTATACTCAGGTTTTACCTAAGCTAGTGCAGCTACAGAAAGCTGCTGGAGTGCCAGAAGAGGAACAACTAAGATTCGCAAAATGTTACGGATCTCTAAGTGAAGTACCTAACGAGGTTGTAATACTAGAAGACCTAAAAGAATCAGATTTCACCATGTTGAACAAATTCGAGTCTCTGTCTGATGATTGCGTTAAGAGTATCTTGAAGAACTTTGCTATTTTCCATTCTCTTTCTTACGCATTAAAGAAAAAGGAACCAGAAACATTTGACCTCTTCAAAAATGAATTGATAGATGTATGGATAATCATGGCTGAGCAACAAGAAATAGTGGCGCAAATGCAAGCATTTGAAGATGAAATTATTGCAGTGTTTGACGAAGAGGCTCATAAAAGTTTAATTAGAAACAAAATTAAAAATTTCTTTCAACTTGCAGCGAAGATTGGCAAGACCAGTGATAACAGATATTCGGTTATTCAGCAGGGCGATGCCTGGACGAACAACATTATGTTCAAATTTGTGGTAAGTATTAGTGGTTAATCGGGAGTCTCCCCCTCTAAAAAGCTTATTTTATTCACTGAAAAAAGTGAATAAACAGCATTTTTAATCACTATTTTGGAGTTTGAATTTAGAACACACTAATATTCGACCTCTCAATGCTATACAACCTTCTTGTGCAAAAAATATTCGATACCAACAAAATCTTTGTGCAAAGAATACTTAACATACAAACTCTTTGTGCAAATAACTCCTAGTGATTTGATTGATTGACATTTTTAACAAGGAGATTAGCATTAGCATAAAAAACTGTTTGTGTTATTTGCTGTCACTTTAATTAATTTAACTTTTCTTTTTTCTTCGTTCAATGTCTATTTTCGCTTAAATCTTTATTTTTCTCGGAGTCATGGTCTAATGTATAGTATGCAACTCTTGAATAAAACGGATTTATATCGAGGGCCATGAATCACTCGCTTCGTTCGTGATTCATCTATGAGCCTCGCTTTAAATCCGTCCTTTATTCACTAATTGCATGGATGTACTATTATATTTGTGTGACTTTTTTAAAAAGAAGCACCGGTGGATTTTAATAAAACAGTTACCTTAAAATTTTCATTGAAATTAAACTCAGCCACACGCAATATAACATGACTTCGCGCCAATGTGCTTTATTTATAATCCAGATCAATAAAGGGATTTTTTTCGAAATGTCTGGCTGGCTCTCATAATTTAGACACGATACTTTTAATTTCTCGGAGAATTATTGTTTATAATTTTATCATTTAATTTAAATATATTACAATCACTGCAAGAGACAATTAAATTATGCGTATTGAGTTTTTTGATTTCATATTATTGACCAAAAAGTTATTGTGTGTTATTGAAAAAGTTTGAATTTTATTTTTCGTTTTCAGGGAGATAATACTGTTCAATCAATCATGATCGACTACCAAGCGTCGAAGAATAATAGTCCTGTTTTCGATCTCCTCTACATGATCTTCAACTGCACTGACCATGAGACCAGGTCCAAGAACTACTACAACTGGTTAGACTACTATCACGCTGAATTAGACAATTCCTTGTCGAACTTTGGCTTGAAAGCCAACTTTGTATACCCTCGCGACCAGTTGGACGCAGACTTGAAAAGATACGGCAAATTACTTTTTGGTCAATCCATAATGTTAGCAAGTATGTTGACAAGGGATTCAGCGGAAGCCAGTAAGTTCATGGAGGCCATAAAGAATCCTGATCTTGAGATGATAATGGAATCAATGAAAATAGAAGCCGTAGCTGATGAAACTATGGTTCGTCTCAAAAAGAGAGTTATAGGACTTATCGATAGTTTTACTGAATTTGGTTTATTGTAATGTTATTAAATAAATTATTTAATTGTTAAAATTTTTCGAAAATTTGTATTTACAACTTTATGAAATCCTTCTCTTAGGCAAACGTTTCATACGCAAATGAAACGGGACTGAGTATTAATATATGGCAAAGGTCAAAGTTATACCCTACAATCCACAAATGAAATAATTTGTCTTACTAATACCTAACGAAATATTGAAGGGCAATTTGTTCATGAGTTATGACTTTAAAAAGCTAGCTCAATGACTAGTGTATTCTTGACCACCACGGTCAATTAGCAGAAGCCAGTCCACGAACCCAAGTATTCCTTACAGCACATAGGTGAAGAATCAGTTAATTATATAGGACATCATGTGTAAAATTAATAAATATGCCTGTAATACTACTAATGTAGCACTTGTAGCTTCAAATTGCAGGCTTTTCAAAGGACACAATGACTGATCTCCATTAATTATTGTTTTTGTCATAGTGAAGGGCATCAAAGATAATCCTAGGTTTAATATTATACAGATGAGTACTACCACACTTGGAACAACAGTTAATAGAATCATCTTCAAAAATATCTCAAATTATAAAGCAATTATGAAATCATCAACAGTTCTAGGTATTTTCCGATGCCTTGAGGCATTAAGTCCGCCTATGTACCACTATTGTATATGAAGTTTAAATAAATAAACAAATATATATCTTAAATAATAAGAATTAGACGTAAAATACATAAAATACATACATACAATAATACATAATATACTACTAAATAAAAAAATATCACAGAGAAAGGAGAAGACTAATTATAGTGAAAGGAAATGCTCTTTCACCATTTTTTTGAATGGTAAGGATTGAGCACGACTCACTTCAATAGGTAATGCATTCCATAAATGAGCTGCTTGAACTATAAAAAATGTGTCAAAGAGGGATGTGGAATTGATACGTATACTTAATTTTAGATTCTCCGATGATCTCAAGGACCTAGAATGTGTGTCACAAAGGAACTGAAAGAGTTATTTAAGATAAAAAGGACTAGATGGATTTAAGTTATATAGCAAAGAAAGTATGTGGGCATTCCGGCGATGGCGAATAGGAAGCCATTTGAGCTTGGTTTGAAATTCAGAAATATGATCATACCTACGCAAGCCAAATATGAACCTGACACAGAGATTTTGAAGTCGCTCAAGCTTATCCAATTAGTCTTGGGTGAGTTCAAGATAGCTGGCATCAACATAGTCCAGGATAGGGAGAAGTAGAGATTGTGCTATCGCAATTTTAGTGATGGTCACGGGCAACAGACTGTATACAGTCGAAAATGGCTTTACCAAACGTACACCCGCGTCTTACTAAAAAACTCCTCAGCCTGAGTAGAAATAACCTGAAAATAATTATAGGGACAATAACGGGCCACACCCTTCTAAACAAACATTTATTCAACATAGGCGCCACGGACAGTCCGCTTTGGCTGTTTTAACGCCGAAGAAACAGTCGCCCACGTAATCCTGGAATGCGAGGCCGTGGCATCTCAACGCGAAGAAATCCTCGTAACAGTGAGGTCGCTCCGTGAAGCCTGTGAAGCTCCCAGGAAGCTTCTGTGCTTTTGGACGGAGCTAGGCTAGCTGTGTTAGCCGGTACAGCCCCCACGCACAACGGACGAAATGGGAGTCTAAGTGCGGAAAAGGGAGTCCCTACCACTACCACTACGTGCCCGTGCGTGCTACGTGCGTGTATACCTCGGTTTATAGCCCTAAAAGCGATGTAATAAGGCTCACTTTACGATCAAGTGTGTTGAAATAGTATATTATGATACAAGTGAGCTGAGTTGCCCATTATACACGAGGCTGTGGGTTGCAGCCCAAGCTGTAGGTGAGGGCGTAATTCAGCCGAGCGTGTAATGAGCAGAGCTCACGAGTTTCATTCGACGTTTTCCAACACATTTGCGAGGAAAAAACAAACATGTATTGCTTATTGATATACAGGTGTGTGTATGAGTGTGATGTGTCTATAGAAGAAGGTCGTACGACGGACTGATTGGCTACGCTATAGTTTCGTGAAGTTATGATTGCACTTCAGATCGTGATAGTACATACGATCTTCAAGGTTGAGCAACACTTGTCGAAGTCGGTACATGGATGGGTGACCATTATTTACATACCAGATCTCCTCCATGCCTCGTGCCTATAGTGTTATCCAGTTACTGGGTTGTGAAGGTCAGTCAGGCAGTCGTCCCATGTTAAATTATGTTATTCCGCTAAATCCGGTTGGGTTGAAGCCGATCTCAACATAGTTGGGAAAAGGCTAGGTAGATAGATTGATGATTGATAGATACGATGACGATCATAATAGAACATTCAATTCAATAAAAAGTTTTCAAGATCCTACGTCCAATTAATCTATATGTTGTGGACCAAGTGATTAAAACGACATTATTCATAATTTATTTATTTAAGTAAGGCACACAGTGCAAACAGGTCAGTGCAAACAGGTCAGTTACAGGCGTGCACATTGCTCACAGTCTTGTATCGCGAATACAAATAATAATAATCTACTGGTTAAATTTGGAATAGAATTAAAATTGTTTAATAATATAAAATAAAATTTAAATTAGATTTCAAAATACAAATTAAGTTAAAATATAATACATAATAAACAAAATACCAGTGAGTCAGCGATAAAACTAAATTAAAATGATTACATTGCAAATAAAAATGAAGTCAAAATTGATTACATAATAACAACATAATAACATTAATAGTGCGAGTACACAACAAAATAGATGGAAACAATTAAAGAGAAGACAGGGCAGGTGAGACTATGGATCAATCTGCGTGACCCTTGACTTAAACCGAGACATAGAGTCATAGAAGATGTCTAAGTCATCGTTGCTAGAGCTGATCCCATTATACGTGCTCGTCAACATATTTAGAGGAGCGGAACGCCCGAGATTGGTACGAGAAGTTATGGTTGCGAATGTTCTGCGAACTCTCGCCGACCTAACAAGGCCCCGTCGAGGAACGTCAAGACTTATTTGTTTAAGGAGTTCGGGGGTGCATGTCTTGTTGTTTACAATTTTATACAGGAAAATCATGTCTGCTGAGGTTCTACGGTCTTGTAAAGAGGACAATTTGAAGTGGCACATACGCTGTCCGTAGTCGGCTCTGTTGGGACAAGCGTGATCCTTGAATCACAGATACCGCGTAAAATTTTGCTGAACCCTTTCGATGCTGCTTGTGTGAACGTTGTACGTTGGTTTCCAGACCGGGGACGCGTATTCCAGTGTGCTTCTCACAAGACAGATGTAGAGAATGTTCATGGCAAGCTCGTTTTTAAATTCCCTACAAGTTCTCTTAATGAAACCGGTCGTCCTTTGCAGCGATGTTGTCGATGTGGGAGCTGAAAGAGAGGTCACTACTCAGCAGTACGCCGAGGTCGCGGATTGTCTCCACTTTCTACAGTGTAGTGCTCGCACCAGGACTGCAGAGCATTAAGGTCGCATTGAAGTAGTTCGGCCGATCTACGGGGTGGCAATCCTGCGATAATTTTTTATATCATCCGCGAATAGAGAACATTGGCTGTGGCGAAAGCAGTCCGGTAGGTCATTGACGAAAATAATAAATAAAATTGGACCTGCGTGCAACCCCTGAGGCACCCCATATATATATTCCGAGGAGTAGTAGCCTTCCACCACTCCCTGCCTCCGTTGATTCAGGTATGACCCAAACCACTCTAAAAGACGTCCGTGTACGCCATGACTTTCAAGTTTTAACAATAACATTTGGTGGTCGACTTTGTCGAAGGCGCTACTGAAGTCTGTGTAGAGGAATACATCGACCTGCGCGCCAGCGTTAGATCGAAGCGGATAGATCATTGACATAGGACACCAGGTTCGTAACAGTGGATTTGTTGTTACAGAATCCATGTTGCTGGGGTACTATCTGTGTTTGTATGTGTGCCGTTAGTAAGGGACACACCATGGATTCAAAACTTTCGAGAATATAGAAAGGATCGAGATCGTCAGCTCTGTCACCCTTCTTGTACACAGGGACAACATTTGCAATTTTCCATTCGCGTGGGAAAAACGCTGTAGTTAGAGATTTATTAAATATTATGGCAAGTGGGAGGGCAAGATAGCGAGCACACTTTGACCCAATCAGTTTTGATGTACTGTATAACAGTATGGGGAGAAGCTACTAAAATAAAATTTCTCGAACTGGAGCGTGCACAACGGTCTCTTCTAAAAATAATGCATCTAAAGCCATACAGATTCCCTACTGAAAACTTAGTGACACACTTAGTGATCTCCTGACGGTTAGGAAGTTATATACCCTACGAGTTATTTTAAAACTGCATAAAACACTACCGTATGATCCTGCGTCCCAAAAAAAGAGGAGGAACTATTTAGTAGCACACATAGTCTCAGCTAAATCAACTTACGCAGCAAGACTATATACTAAACTTTCTATAAATTTATACAACAAAATAAATAAAATATTGAACATTTACCCGATGACAGTCAGAGAGTGTAAAACATCCCTAATCAGTTGGCTAAAAAGCAAGACTTACCACGACATAGAAATACTCTTACAAACAATTCAATAAGGTTGGACATCACACACATACAACACACACACACACATACATACACACACAGAACACACACCCACACAACATAGTTTTGTACCTATTATTTTAATTATATGTCATTTTTATTTTAAGTTATTTTTCTTTTTCGTTTATTACAAGCCTTGTTCATTTTCACTTTCAAGTTATGAAGAGCGGGGCCTCCTAGCACAGGTATTTGATATACTTAAAAGGAGACCCCTGCGTAAGAATGAATGTTTATGAAGGTGAAGAAACGTTCTCAAGGCTCTCCATGAGCTTGATATAAAACCTTATGGAGAGCCTTGAGAACGTTTCTTTCAGTGAGGGAAAGCCTGTTTAGTGCATGTTGGGGAAGCACGTGAGAGCGTATAGCAGGTAGGCCACTGTTACGATCAATTAAGGTGAACGACGATTAGTATTGCGAGGCAAAAAGGTCAACGAAAAATATCGTCACCATTGGTGGCGACGATGTTGCCCAGCTTAATAACAGAAGGGATTTGTGATGATTGAGAGTTTTTAGATTTTACAAACGACCAAAATGCCTTAGGGTTATACCAAATGTTGCTTTCCATTCTATTCACGTATTTTTTGTAACATTCTTTGATATATGCCCGAGCCCTATCATCAAGGATTCTGTATTCCATTTCATCACGAGGGTGACCATACTTTCTGAAACGCTTCCTCAACTTTTCTTTGTCGGTCAAAATATTGACTAGGGATCTAGTGTACCATTGCGGATATTTGCTATTGAGACGCCTCCTTTTATAAACCAGCTCATTGATGATGTCGTTCAAACGGTCATAGAAAGATGACATCATAAGGTCAACATGAGACAGCGGCTCAAGCAACAGCCTCCAATCAACATTGCACAATTTTCTATTGATGGATGAACAATTGTTTTTATTAGCATATTGCCTTCTTATATTGGGAATTTTACAAATTGTCTGGGCATTATAATAGGCAACACTGGTAGCTGTCAGTTCTATAATTTTACGTTCTGTGTTACTTTTAAAGAAAGAGCTTAAAATTATTACTAGAGAGTTATTGTTTCGCTTCATTCTGCTAATCAACTGTGCAAGAGGACAACCTACTGTTATCAGCGAGGAGGACTCCTATTTTCAAATGTAATCAACAACCGCAAGTACTGCAATAAATGTATATACCCTCATATTAATGATTGACCAGTTTGGTTAAGCTACATAACATAATAATAATTTATTGCTGTCAACATCAAATGACAACTGCCAACAGCACAGATGACATTTGCGCTTGACATTTGTCAAGGAAAAACTTGCCAGTAACATTTGCATCTGTCACATATTGGGAACTCGACTAAATTGTAATAACACATTTTAAACTGCAAGCAGTCTTTGCAAACGTTGCTCTGACTTATTCGTCAGGCGACCTACAACTGACCATCGCATCACTAGACTTATTGCTAAGCTAAATATAGAAGGCGTTTCGACAAAATACCGCGTAAGCAAAGATCCCCGGCCACTACAGAACGAAACGTTTCCCAAAGTAACGGTCTTGAAAAAAGTAGAGACAATGCGTGATCGCTCTGATGAGGGCAACGTCTCCTCTAGGTCGAAACGGCCGCGCGTTGCTGACTCGCCTGACAATTGCTCACCAGAAGAGACTGCAAGTGTCGATGAAGCTCACCACAAAAATTAGCTGCACCCACTAGATGACCAGTTTCTTGCAACAATGCGCGGTGAAATTGAATCGGCGATTGCCTCTCAGCTGCAGGTGTCACTCAAAACTTATTTTAGGGATAAATTTGCTAAAATCAGGGACGGTCTTAAGTTGTTCTATGAGCTGAAAGAGTCAGTTGATTTCATGAGCAAATCCTTTGACGATATGAGAACTGAATCCGAGAGTAATAAGGAGACTATAAGGCAGCTATCGGACTTGTCCGAGTGTGTAAACACTCTAGAGCAGTACTCGCGCCAGAACATCATAGAGATCAACGGTATTCCTGAAAACAAAAGCAAGAACCTATTGCACACTGTGTTACGGTATCAAGTGGCTTTCAAGAACAAGACATCTTGTCACTCTTGCGTATTAGAAAATTAGATTCCAAGAGTGACCGTCCGCCCTCTGTTATTGTCAAACTGAGAAGTACCCGATTCCGAGATGAGATCCTAGCATCAGTCACCAAATTCAACAGTGCCAATACACAAGACAAGCTAAACTCGACTCATTTGGGGTATGGAGGCACTAAGATGTTTGTATTTGTTTCGGAACACCTCTCGCCCATAAATAAAGCCCTCCATGCTGAAACTTGAAAATAGGCGCGCGAGAAAGGGTATAGATATGTCTGGGTTCGCGACGGACGCATTCTAGTCCGCAAGGATGACGGCGCTCACGCCAAACAAATAAAATCGCTGCTGGCTGTGTCACTAATGTGATCCTGGTAGCAGTGATAGTGTGAACAGAGCATCTACGCAAAGTTATACAATTCACTGTTTATTACAAAATCTTCGAGGAATGTGTACTAAGCTTCACGAGATAAACATGGCAGTCGGCGTTACCCAGTACGACATTATTGTGGCGACTGAAAATTGGGTGAACGGCAAAATTAACGATGGAGAGATATTCAGCGCCGCGTACAATATCTATCGAAGGGACAGAGCCTCTAGTGCCTTGGGATGCAAAGAGGGGGGATTATAGAAGAGTAGTAAGGGAAGAGCACGTATAAGAATTTATTAATGTATGTACTACTTATGTAAATATTGTAAAAAGCCTTTATTTTTTTAAAAGAGTAAGTATGGAGTTTCTTGTGCATTCTTCTCCATATCAACCTACTTTTCCGAATGCACGTAGAATAATTTTTTTATTACATGTAAATTTTAACGTTCAAAAGTACATAATGGCCTCGTTGAAATAAATAAATTTTTCTTTGACTTTGACTTTGGGGGAGGAGTCCTAATTGCGGTGACCAAAAAGGTTGACTCTGTTCGGGCTTGTCAATGGGAATCCATGGCGGAGGATCTTTGGGTTAGCCTGAAATCAGAAAACGGGAAGAAAATCAAAATCTGTGCTACTATTGCTTCAATAAGTAGGACCTAATCGACTGAATTACAATTGAATTAAATCTTCAAGGCAAGTATTCCTATAATTATGAGTTGTCAATAATAAATTATTAGAATTTATCCCTTAATTTATTTCTTTTTTCCTTTTTTTTACAGAATAATGTCTGTCTCCCCATTGTATAGTCCTGTGGAGAGTGATTTTCTTGTGATACGTATTTATTTTATCGTTATTTGAAGATTTTTTTTTTACATAGGCCTACATGGGCACTTATAAAACGTCGACAAAAGGTGCACAGTTCGGGTTGGTCGTTTCCTATGGAAAAGAACCGGCAAGAAACTCCACGGATAACTCTTTTAAAAAATTGTTTTGTTTTTACAATATTTCCATGTTACAGCATTAGTGCTTAGATATTGGGGGACAACGTAGGCCCGACAATAAGTCGAAAGAAACAAAAAAAAGTTTGTATAAACGAGATAAAAAGTTAACAAGCATTTAGAAGGCCTACAATGTTCACACATTCACAAAACAATCGGTAAAATAATCTATACAAAGGAAATATATATATATATACTAGCTGACCCGGCAAACTTTGTTTTGCCATAAAAACACCAAACATTCATCTACCCAACACTACGCCACCTACCCTACCTACCCTACCCTACCTACGCTACCCTACCTACCCTACCCTACCTACACTACCCTACCAACCCTACCCTACGTACCCTACCTACACTACCTACCCTACCTACCCTACCCTACCTACCCTACCCTACCAACCCTACCCTATGTACCCTACCCTACCTACCCTACCCTACCTACCCTACCCTACCCTACCTACCCTACACTACCTACCCTACCCTACCCTACCTACCCTACCCTACCTACCCTACCCTACCTACCCTACCCTACCCTACCCTACCCTACATACCCTACCCTACCTACCCTACCCTACCTACCCTACCTACCCTACCCTACCTACCCTGCCCTACCTACCCTACCCTACCTACCCTACCCTACCTACCCTACCCTACCTACCCTACCTACCCTACCTACCCTACCTACCCTACCCTACCTACCCTACCCTACCTACCCTACCCTACCTACCCTACCCTACCTTCCCTACCCTACATACCCTACCCTACCCTACATAAGAACCTTCTCCCAACAATAACGAACACAACAAAAAAAGAATAAGCGAAATCGGTCCAGCCGTTCACGCGTGATGCCGTGACAACGGAAAACGGGTTTCATTTTTATATATATAGATAAATAATAAGACTAAATTTAACATGTGGCAAAAATTTTGTTATCAGTGCTGTAACTATTATTAGCAAAGGGCTATAAATATGATTGAAACCATTGTAAAAAGTCTAATTAAAAAAAGGAAAAAAGTAGAAAAAATTAGATTGAGAATAGTTAGAGATATCCACATATTTGTGCCGTTTATGAGTTACCAGCGAAGCGGCATGCGCAGAAGGAGCTAAAGCCAAAATTTTTATCTTGTCGTAGTCCTTGATTTTATAATATGCTTTTTTAATAAGGACACGTTTGATGTAGTTTTTGAACTTTCCATCGGTCAATTCTATAATTGACTTTGGCAACTTGTTATAAAAGCGTATACTGTTTATAAATAAATAAATAAAATAAAAATCGTTTATTCTCAGGCATGTCACCCATATTACAAATTTACAATTAAAATAAATCAGACATCACAATAACAAAAAATTAAAATTAATAATAGACATAATCGAATTTTGAATAGCCAGACAACACAACACACAATTAAAAATATTTAAAAACAATCAGATATTAAAATGTCATAAATAATTTAACAAAATAAATAATTTAACAACACAACAAATTTAAACAGCTTAGACCGAGAGAGCCAAAACAAAAGCAACGCATAAAATTGGCAAGTACCTTTATTTTGTCTCCCTCAGTATATGTACATTATGAAACACGGCAGATACAATATTATTTTTACAATTAACTACCCTCGCGTAAAACGACGCCCTGAGTTTCCTCATGAGCGCAAAAAATTCTGTAACTCTGTTCACAGCAAACATGTCAGTCGCACTTCACCGCCAGGGCAAGTTGAACATGGTCCGAAACGCGTTATTATATTGTACACGAAGAGTGTTGTAAGCACTCTTCGTGTACTTGTACCAAAGTTGACTCGTGTAGAACGACTGACAGTAAGCCTGGAACAGAGTTATTTTTACTTGCTTCGAACAGTGGAAGAAACGTATATTTAGCATGTTACTTTTACACGCAATGCTACGTCTTTGCCTTTCCAAATCATCGTCATCTTTTAAATTATCACTTAATATATGTCCGAGGTATTTAAATTTATTTACAATTTTTAAAACCGAGCCGCACAAAGTAATTGGTAATACATTAGTGGGGCCCTTATCATGCTACTCATACTCCATGGTTAGCAAAGTCAGGGTGAATATTACTAAGGTAACCCAGGTCATCCGGTAGTAGCCAGTGTTCTTGTACGGCAATCACTTCATGCGTTTTACACAAGTCCGTGACATGGTTACACGATCGTTTTAAAGATCGGCAATTAAAAGAGACTATATTAATTTTCATTGCTTTTCAGTATGGAACGCTTATTTAGATCTGTACTAACGCGTTTTTCCTTATACCGTCTGTACAGCACAACACGAGGCCAGAACTCTGCGTCTAGGAAGGTGGATTCCTGTTCCTGTTCAATTGTAATTTTGAACGAAGAAAATGAAGTGTCTCTAAATTGAGATAATTTTTCAACCTTCACAGCCGTGTGTCCGCCGTCCGAAATAAATTCACAAATATCTTTTTCTGAGGTGTGGGTATCAAATCGTGACGCATAAATGTAGGACAACTTAGGCACTATTCTAATTTTGCTTGACGTCAGCACAGCCTTTCCTTGCTGATTCCTGTTTTTTCTTCCTGTTTTGCTTCGCTTGTTTACTACAGTGGTAAAACTATCGTCGTTGTCGGTATCCAGCAAGATCCCACTCTGGCCTATATCGGTTATTTTAGGACTTCTAGTCCGTTGGGGATTACTTTTGAGACTTTTACGTTGAATAGCTTCGGCAAACGTCTTCTCCGTGTTCATTCGATCAGCTGGCGCGCGGCCCGATTCGTGCACATGCGCGGGCCCGAAGCGCGGCGCAGGAGTAGCGGGCGATGGGGGAGCGGCCGGCGACGATGGCGGCGGCGCCGGGCTGGACTGATTACCCGTAGATTTCAAAGATTTTCATCTCGGAAGATTTAACGTAATCACACTGGATACGGTGGACGTCTTGTTTCAGCATCAAAATACTTTTAAGTAGGCTCAATACATCCACGTAATCGAAATATACTGGCGGTAGGCGGTTTAGATCTTTCGCAACAAAGGTAGGGAGAGATGTTGGTTCAGTTTCTTTAAGCGTCTTTATGATATCTCAGGGTCATTACGGGACTCACGGTGACCACTGCTATGAGAAGAGCTGGAGACAGGGTGGCTTGGAAGCAGCTCGTCGTTGACACCGTCAAAGCTTTTCAAGACGGGCACGACCTTCAGAAATGAAGACAACGAATAAGAAGAGAGAGAGAGAGAGAGATGATATCTTGAAGTAGACGCTTGTTTTTGCCGTCCCCCTTTCGCATGGAACGGGAATTGGTCGCCTCTCCGATAATAGTTTTAGCTTTTAGAATCTCGTCTTCGCAAAAATTTGCTCCACAGATTTGTATCAAAATAAGCTCGTCCATAAGATCAATCTTACATTGCAGAAAGCATAGAAGCTCGTTGATCACCAGGTTGCACTGATTCGACATTGCTATCGTTGCGTAAGCGATTCTAGCAGATCACAGCACGGGCGCTGCAGCGGAGTTGCGGGTAGGCAAACAAAGCAGCGTAGCATTTGACGCGCTTACCGCGGGCCGTTGAAAATGTGATTTCGCACTTTACATTTGATTTTCAGATTATTTCCACAGACAAATTGCACATTATAGTTATAACATCATTACAAACCGAAGTATGTATGTTACACTATTGAATGTTCCCTTTAGACTATTTTTTGGTATTTAATTTACGGAGTGACAACGGACGCTATACCGACATTAGCGCCGCGCCGCGCAGGCTGAGATTAGTATTTAATTTATTAGAAAAGACTTGCTAGTTTTCGTTAATCTGAATTTGTGTATTACAATTTCGTGTATTTAACACGCAGTAAGCACGAAATTGAATTATGGAAGTCGCTTCTAGTTTTGAAAAGACCTCGATTTTTGCGGACATACAAAATACTTTCCAAAATATAAAGTGAAGGTAGAGTCAGTATATCGATCTCTTAAATTTTTTCTCTGAGAGACTCGCGTGGATCCATTTTATAGATCGCGTGGATTGCCCTCTTTTGTAAAATGAAAATTGAGTCAACGTCTGCTGCTGATCTCTACAGCAGAATGCCATATGTACGAGCAAACCCGTACATATCAATAGTTTAATTTTTATGCTGACATCGACGCGCAGCGAATGAATAAAAATCACACAATAGAGTAAAAAGCAGTAGTTGCATAGCATCGTTGTTGGGTTGACTCATTCGCCGCGGGTCGATCATATATCAGTTTTTTCGGGTGTTTTAATCAATATATCATTTGCAATTAAATCAGTTTATCATTTAAATGTACCTTACCCGTACATTTTTGGTCCTTCGAGCCGGATGTCGCGTATGTACAATACAGTGTAGCAACTAAGTACTGTAAAGTGTTTCACTAGTGACGTCAAACGAACTAGCAGTGAGGGTGTTTGTACTGCCAGCAATAGTGCAGTACATAGCAGCAGCAACAGCAATCAGCAGCAGGGATCAACAGGGATCCGCATTTCGTGAGCAACAAAGCTCCCGCTTGGACAAGCAAGTAAGATCGTTTCATTTACTATCATTAATATCAACAACATGTCTTCAATGGAGGACGTTCTCGCCCAACAACAGCAGCTACTCAATCAGATAGAGCAAGTTTACACCAACTTCAAAAAGGATGGCTCCGATCGCAAAACCTCGGACTACATACGCCGAAGGTTAGAGAATTTGGATGCATGCTGGCAAGAGTATCAATCGAATCATATGAGATTGTGTAGCATCGAATATGCCAGATCGCATACTTACTTCACTTCGAAGCAATTTGACACTGTGAAGGAGAGATATGAGAAAATCAGAGCAGTTATTCAGAATCATCCGCCAACAGAGGAAAGACCATCAACACCGCTTCTAAAGCCTGCTACTCCTCTAGCTACCTCAAGCTCCGTACAGCAACCTTCAGGTCAATCTTTAAAGTCTTAGGGATCAAATAGCAAGACCGATGAGATGATGAGGAAACAGATGAGCAACTTCAAGGCCTTTGAACATACTGTTTCAAGTATCGACATGGATACTGTAGCGGAGAAATGGGCATTCGATCATCTGTTGAGCATGCTAAGGTCTCGCTGGGCGAAGATTGACACTCAGCACTGGGACTTAGACAGTGAGCTGGGAGACCGAAATCAAGAGTATCATCGCATGTACCTCAAATACGAAAGTATATACAACGCTGCTATCAAAGCAATCAATAAGAAGATGTCGTCCATTTCACATAGAGAGCATACTACGCCAAAAATAGAAATACCTACATTCAGCGGTAATTACCATCAGTGGACATCTTTTAAGGATCTCTTCACAGAAGCAGTTCATAGCAACCCATCATTATCTGGAGCTCAGAAGATGCAGTTCCTCAAATCGAAAGTAAAGGGTGAAGCAGAGCGTCTCATACAGCATCTCCCGATCAGCTCAGACTACTACATCATAAGTTGGGACATTTTGAGCCATCGTTATGACAACAAAAGGATGATATTTACATCGCATATTAACATTTTATTAAATATGCCCATTTCACAGCAAGCATCAATTAATCATATCAAACGAATCCATGATACTGCACTTGAAACGATGAACGCCATACAGACTCTCGGCGTAGACGTGACATCATGGGATGCGTTGATCGTGCACCTCCTGTGTCAGAAATTGGATTCGGACACATTCAGCGAATATAACGCAGCTATCAAACAACCTCGAGAATAACTCGTTAAAAGAATTTCTAGCCTTTCTAGAGGGGAAATTCATGAGCATGGAAGCAAGTAGAAGAAAACAGGAGATCAATCATCAAAAACCCTTTTCTTCAAATACCAATAAACCATCAGAATCAAAACATTATCATTTCAAGCAATCATATTCAAGCAACAAGGCTATTTCACAATCACCAAGTTACAGAAAATTGCAAAACAATCCGCAAAACTGTCCAGTCTGCAATGATGCCCATGCTATATTTTTTTGCAAACAATTTGCTGACTTTTCTCCGATGAAGAAAAAACAATGTGTCGCCAACTTGAATTATTGCCAAAACTGCTTATACGATCATAAAGGAAAAGAATGCTTATCAAAAAAGCGTTGCCTCGAATGCAACGAATTTCACAATACATTGCTTCATGAATCGTATTCAAAGGAATTGTCAAAACATGGAGGTAATTCTACGCCTTCTATACAGCAAAACAACATCCGTTATAATCAAGAACGTGCAAATCAAGGCAACACGCACGTGACACAACAAAATAATAATATGATGCAAGAAACTTTGCTTTCAACTGCACTGCTAAAGGTTCAGAAAACAGATGGAACATATCTGATCCTGCGCGCTCTTGTTGATCAGGGTTCACAAATGTCTCTCATCACAGAGAACGCTGCTCAGCAATTAGGATTGAAGCGATCCAGGTGTGACGGCATAATTACAGGCATAGGGCAAAGAGAAAACAGTTGCAAAGGAATCATGAACCTGAACTGTATGACAAACTCAAAAATCAGACTTTATCAATTCAATATCGATGTTTACATCATGAATAACCTAACAAAACATTTACCATCATACTCATTCCCGAAAATAAAATGCACATTCCTGGATAATTTAGAATTAGCAGATCCTGACTACAACCTCAGCCGACCCATAGACATTTCATTGGGTGCGGACGTATATTCGAATATTCTTTTAACGGGCATGTGCAGAATAAGCGAATCACTTCCGCTTGTTCAAGAAACTCATCTGGGTTGGATATTATGTGGAAATATCAAAACTAAACTAATATGCAACGTCGTGCAATTTGATTTGGATAGATTAGTCGTGCAATTCTGGGAGATAGAAGATGTTACAGAAGAAAAATCACTATCATCAGAAGATCAAGAGTGCATTCAATACTACAAAGCAACAACAAACCGTTTGGAAGACGGAAAATACCAAGTGAGGCTTCCACTTATACCACAATTTGAGGAGAAATTGGGCCGTCCAAAAATAAGGCTGTTGCTCAATTCATTCATTTAGAAAAGAAATTGCATAAAAACAATTCTTTATTTAACGCATATAAGTCATTCATTACCGAATACAAAAACCTAGGTCACATGAAACCTTCACCTCGCAACCAGACACTGGAATGTTTCCTACCGCATCATTGCGTATTGCGCGAAGAAAGTGCAACGACTGCATTGAGAGTTGTTTACAATGCTTCAGCAAAAACATCTACAAATAAAAGTTTAAATGACCTCATGTACACGGGGCCCAATCTAAAGCAAAACCTTCAGTCTCTTATCATTAAATGGAGACAATATCAGTTCGCTTTCACGGCTGATATAGAAAAAATGTTCAGACAGATTTGGGTACACCCAGAAGATCAACCTTTACAAAAAATAGTGTGGAGAGATAATCCGTCACAAAAAATAGTAGAATATCAATTGACAACCGTGACGTACGGCACAAAGGCTGCTCCATTTCTTGCAATGAAATGGATGAATGAATGCAAATGAATAAAAGACAATTAGCGGCTGATGAACGGGATACATTCCCAGAAGCCGCCAAGGTCATCGAAGAATCATTCTATAGGGATGATCTGGTTCATGGATCCTGCTCCCTAACAACAGCACAACAGTTGCAGCAAGATTTGATGAATCTACTGAAATTAGAAACTTCAACTTGAGAAAGTGGACATCAAACGACAGTCGTCTGTTGCAACTAGAAGATCATGACTATTATAAGCAAGAAAGCAAGAGTTTTAATCAAGCAAGATTAACTAAGACATTAGGACTTCGTTGGAACCCTACACATGACAACTTCACATTTATATCAAAAATTGAACCATCAAGCACTATTATCACTAAAAGAATCATACTATCAGACATGTCTAAAATATTTGACCCATTGGGATGGATCGTGCCAGTAACAACAAAATTGAAGATTCTATTTCAAGAAACATGGTTGTCCAATCTTCAGTGGGATGAACAAGTACCAGATAAAATCATCAGGGAATGGATCAAAAACAAGAAAGAATTAGAAAGCATCAAACAATTCAACATACCAAGATGGTACGGTACGGAAACAGAGAGTAGGAACTGTCAACTGATACTTCAACAGTGCGGTCACGCTATAATTTGCTCAGGACTTTTAATTCTAAAATCATAGTAATAAGTTGTTTTTCGAGTGTGTTTTGTTGTGACTTTCATAAATGAATATCTGATGGTACTATCTAAGTAATTTTCAAGCCGAACTGAAGTGGTATAGTGTGCTAAATTTTAAAAACTAAAGTGTATTGTGGTGGTGAACGAAAAGTGATTTTTGATAGTTGAAATAATAACTATAACCAACCCAGTCAACCTACCGCCAATCACTAATTTTGTGTCACCAGCGTAAGGGACCCACAATTTCGCGCTGACTTCTAAGGTTCAAATAGCACGTAGCAATAAGTGTCCGCCTCCGTTCGCCGGCCGCCGTGACTTCGGATCCCAGATTCGCAGAAACGTCTTTTTGGGATTGTTTCAACATCTATCTGCTACGAGGACACTTACGTCACCCGCTACGGCTACGAGCACGGAGTGGGGGATCGCGCGCTCGCTCACTCTGCGCGCTGTGCTACGAAATCGACAACATCTGCTACGACGTGACGGTGCCGTTAGCACTTAGGCGATATTACACTGCGCGTCTTAAGTCGCATAAAACTAAATAATGCCATTTAAGCGTACACCTCCTTCTACTCCAGGAGCTACGGAAGAGGATGCAACTAATAACAAATTACGCTACAACAAAAGACCTCGTACAGAATCTTCCTCGCCGAGGAATTCAGAGTTCGCTGCTTTCAAAATTGAGATGAGAGGTATGTTTGACTCAATTAAGTCGGAACAAAACATATTACTGCAAAAGTTGGTTGAAGATGTACACGTGATTAAAGTACAAAACAATAATATACAGAAAACAAACATTGAGATTGAAAGATCTATCGAAACCATAAAAGGTAACTACGAGGACTTGAAGACTAAGTTTGTGAAACTTGAAAGGGACCGATTGGAATGTTACAATTATATAAACAAACTTGAAAAACGGATTGAGGATTTAGAATTTGGATCAAGATCATCAAGCATCGAACTTCGAAATATTCCATCAAATGAGAATGAGTCCGCCGACGACATAGTTAAACATATTCTTAATGTCGGGAAGGCACTAAACCTAGTAATTAACCACTCTAACATTCGAGATGCTTACCGTCTTCCAGCCAAACCTGGCAGGAATAAGACTATTGTAGCTGATTTTGATACGGTTTTGATCAGGAATAAATTCCTTACATCGGCACGCAGTTATAATCGGAACAAAGAGCCAGGATTGAAGTTGAACTCGAATCAGATTGGTTTAAAGGGTCAAATTCACCCTATATATGTTTCCGAATACCTACCGGGAAATATCAGGAGGCTATTCTACCAGGCCAGGGCATTTGCCAATCAAAATGGTTATAAATTTTGCTGGACATCGAACCGAAGAATATTCCTGCGTAAGGAAGAAGCTGGTAAACGCATAAAGATTACCTCTGAGGAAGATCTTGCCTCACTACAATCTTCATGACTAAGTTTCCTTATCTTACATATAACATTTCTGCATGTTTTAACTCTTTGTCGTGTTTTCAATCATTCATTGTACCCTGATGGATATTTTTTAAAGATGTGCTTATACATATTAATATTTGTTAACCTGCCACACAATTGCATTTCACACTCACATCAAATCACAAAAACACATTCACATAGTAGGCTTGTTTCTTTAGTGTATGGTATACGGCAGTGTAACTTCATCCCAGTTTCTAATAAATTAGTGCAGTATACAGGTGTAGTGGAGTGCTTCATGTTCAGTTCGTTTAATTACAATGATTCTCAACTATTATATAATGAATAATAGCTTGGACAGAATATCATATGAACTTGAAGCACTTCATAATACACGGTCGTACGTCTGTGAGTCAGAAAACTGTGTGGGTTTCACAAGAAGTATAAGTAGTCCTTTTTCAATTTTTCACCTAAATATCCGCAGTATCAATAAAAACATTGACCAACTAATCGCAGTACTCTCCACTATTGATATGTACTATGACATCATAGTTCTGTCGGAGTGTTGGCTTTCTAAAATATCAAATGTTCCTCCAATAAATGGGTATATCTCGCACCTGACCACTGATATATCAAATCAAAATGATGGTATTGTAATATACATAAGGACAGGGCTTGACTGCGTGATATGTGAACCTGAATACGTCAAGGAATTTAACTGTTTGGTATGTAAGGTTGGTGAGATAGCTCTTGTCGCAGTGTATAGATCACCGTCGTTTCGCAATATTTACAGTTTCTTAAATGGGATCAACAGTGTGCTGGTCTCTCTTGAAGCGTATGCTAATATATGTGTACTCGGAGACATAAACATTGACATAAAGGCCAACAGCTCCGACCGCAGATCTGGGGACTATTTGAATCTTATGGCGTCTCATGGACTTTTGCCAACACACCAATATCCGACAAGAGCTGAAAACTGTCTAGACCATGTCATGTTGAAGTCTCAGCAAGATTCTGTCACTTTGGTCCTTGAGTGCCATATAACTGATCACTTTCCTACACTTTTAACAATTTCCCTAAAGAAAAAGTCAATCTCACCAGCTGTTTATCGTAGTAGGATTAATTACAGTGCAATACGTGAGGCCTTAACTAGGATTGATTTTGAGCCCGCACTAAGTTCTACTGACGCAAACTTCGCTGCAAGTTACTTGGTTGATGTCGTATCAGCTGTAATTAAAAATAATACAACCAGTTATAGAATACCTAAAATTAAAAGGAATATCAAGCTGTGGATCACACCGGGTCTAATACGATGTATTCGCAATCGTGACCGTATGCACAAATCACAAAAACGGGACCCCACAAATGTTGCACTAAAAATATCATACATTAGATACAGAAATTTTATTAACAAGCTCTTAAAAAATCTCAAACGAACTTTTCAGAAAAATCTTCTTGAGGACGCAAAAAATTACTCAAAAGCTACGTGGAACGCTATTAGAACAATAACGCACACCAATAAACAAAAATCACCTGCTGTTTCGCTTCTTAGTGCAAAAGGAAATCCACAATTGTCAGTAAATGCGGTAAATCATTTCTTTACGAACATTGGCAAGGAGCTTGCAGCTCAAATCCAGAGCAAACCAGCTGTATCCACATCATCGACTGACACCGTGCATGTTCCTTCTCAACGTGATTCTCTGGCTCTTCTACAAACTGATGCAGAGGAGATAGAACTCCTTATAAGGAGCCTGCGAAAGGATTGTGCTGTTGGTTACGACAATATTTCTGCAGGTGTTTTGCAGTCGTCACTTGATGTATTTGTGCCTATTCTCACACATATTTGCCAGCTGTCTCTGTCCACAGGAGTCTTTCCTAATGTGTTCAAGAAAGCCATTGTGCACCCAATACATAAGAGTGGTGATGGAGACGTTGTGAATAATTATAGACCTATATCGGTGTTGCCAGCAATGTCCAAGGTTCTCGAAAAAGTATTGAATAAGCGGCTAACGAACTATCTTGAGAGGAAAAGTATTATTTCAGCTCAGCAATTTGGCTTTCGAAAGAATAGATCCACAGATGATGCGGTTTTATCTTTTGTTGACAGGGTGGTGGATAGCCTGGATAAGAAGGAAAAGTGCCTAGGCCTATTTCTGGACCTAACCAAGGCCTTTGATACTGTGTCGGTCCCGATTCTTATATCTAAATTGGAAAAAGTAGGCGTTAGAGGTGTGGCATTAAAAATATTTCAGGACTACCTGGCCAACAGGACACAGGCTGTTAAGGTGGGGGATTGCACCAGTGAAGATGAGGTTCTGGATTTTGGTGTTCCACAGGGGAGCATTTTGGGCCCAACTTTATTTACAATATACATTAATGACCTCTGTGAACTAAAATCTCCAAACTGCCAGGTCTTTGCTTATGCAGATGACACAGTGCTTTTTATTCATGGTCCCACATGGAATGACGTGAAAGTTCACGCGGAAACTGCCTTAAATAGGGCCTTGTTTTGGTTGTCAAGTAATCTGTTGACGCTCAAAATTAATAAGACTCAGCTAATTGCTTTTGCTCTAAAAACTTCTTCTCTTCCTCCGTTGGATTCCTTCCTTATCAAAACCCACTCTTGTGGGGAAGCTACCGACAGCTGTGATTGCCCAACATTATCTCGGGTGACCACTGTGAAGTACCTCGGAGTCAAAATAGACCAAACATTAAAATGGCAATCTCACATCGATGCACTAACTACACGCGTCAGAAAACTAATTTATGTTTTTAAATTGCTACGTAATGCCGCTAATTTGGAAACACTTAAGATGACCTACCATGCTTTATGCCAGTCAATAATATCTTACTGCATTACTGCCTGGGGTGGGGCTGCCAAAACTTTACTCTTGCCTCTGGAAAGAGCGCAAAGAGCCGTACTCAAAGTCATGACAAAAAAGATCTTTCGGTACCCCACCTCCAGGCTTTACAATGATACAGCTGTCTTGACGGTGAGACAACTATTTGTACAGCAGACTATAACCAAGAAACACACAAGTTTAAATTACGACCCTTCGATATACCAAAACAAACGTCGATCGGATATAGTCTGTCCCTCAGTAAGACACAGAACGACAATGGCTAAACGGCATTACACGGTTGTTAGCGGTATCCTATACAACAAAGTTAACAAAATATTAAAACTTTACCCATTAAAACAGAAGGAAATTAAAAATATTCTAAAGTCATGGCTTTTACAATTAGATTACACAGAAACTGAAAACCTGGTAAATTAATATTATTTGTGAGATTTCTACAAGAGTAATAAATGAAAAAAAATAATAAGTAACATTATTTTTTTATTATTTTATAAGTAATATTATTTGTGAGTCATTGAATGCAATAATCGGAATAACAAAAAAAAAAAAAAAAAAAAAAAAGAAACAAAAATGTGGCAAGGCTGGTTAAAGGCCAAATTTAAATCCTATAGTGTCCACATCAGTACCTAAGTAATCCCATTAACCCATCTGCACTCACGTCCTCTCACATTCACACATCACACGCACCCACACACCCCTACACAATGTAAATGTGGCACATAATATTATTGTACTCAATTATTATTTTAATATCAGTTACTATTGAGTTGGATTGAAATGTATTGAATCTTATTGAATTGTATAGAATTTTATTGAATTGTTTTGTTTTGTTTTGAATTGTCTTGAATTGTATTGAATTGGATTGATTTATATAGTATTGAATTGTATTGCATTGTGTTGAATTTTGTTTATTTGAATTGTATTGAATTCATTTGGATATGGTTCGGCTAGATTTAAATTACTTTAATGTTGGTGGAGCTGATCGTGTGAGTTTAAATTACATTAATATTAATATACTGATTCCCTATGTACAGGCTTGCCTAAGCTGGGACATCAGCGAGTCTTAATCCCTGTATGCTACCTCGATGTTTGTAAGTGTGCTGCAAGTATGACGGTGGAGTAGGTGCCCAGTGCCTGTCACACAGGTTAGTTCCTAGCGCAGGGCTGGGTCTTGCTTGCCCTCTGCTGCAGCGCGCCTCATTCACCTGCTATAGTTATGTGGTAGTATTAAGGATAATTATGTACTCAAAGTTTGTTGATGAATAAATTGAAATTGAATTGAGTAGTGTAGAGCTACACGGCTTTTGTGACGCATCAACAAAAGCATATGCATGCGTCATTTACTGCAGAGTAAGAAAAAACAATCAATCAACAATATTAGTAGCAGCTAAATCAAAACTAGTTCCTACGAAAAAACAAATATCACTACCTCGATTGGAACTGTGTATAGCACTATTGCTGGCCAAACTCATGACCAAAGTCAAGCAGTGTCTAGCAGGTCATGACCTACATGTATTTGGTTGGAGTGACTCTACTGCCGTACTGGGATGGCTTCAAGGCAATCCAAATCGATGGAAAACGTATGTAGCAAATAGAACAAGGCAAATAACGGATAGCATTAAGTCACAATCTTGGCGATATGTAAAATCAAGGAAAGGAGGCACTCGTTACAATATAGCAGCAGTGTTTGCAGCAATCATGTTATTTTTTAGTATCATAACAACTTCCCAATGCGCACTTAACGTCACACAATTCAGAAATAATCAACATATTTACTTCGACAAACTAACAAACATGCAGATCATTCGCGACGACTGGAAGCTAATCATATACTATGATTTAGATCCTTATTGGGAAGGAATTACCGCACTTAACAAAAGTATAATGGCCCTGGAAGAAACATGCAGCACGATCCAAGAACAAACGCATTGTGACATAATATTATTGCAGTTACGTCATGGGTACAATGAACTCGATTACAATAATCATATGTTACTCAGTCAGCATTTTGCAAAGCAAGCGAACAGGTGGCGGCGAGGTCTTATCGACGGTGTCGGTTACATAGCAAACGGCCTCTTCGGTGTATTGGACGCTCGATTCGCAGAACAATACGAGAAAGATATCACTCTTCTTCGCAAAAATCAAAAGCATATTTTATCATATTGGCAAAATCAAACTTCTGACAATCTGTCATCTCATGACATTCATCATTACATCGCGATCTACTCTACGATCGGCGTGGTCGCAGCATGTCTCGGAGTGTTCGCTTGGTGGCGCGCGCGCACGCGCTGCGCCCCCGCACCTGCGCCCGTGCGCCGGCGATGCCCGCAGCAGCTGGCGTGCCCGGCGGCGCCTGCCCGGCCACGCAACGTGCGTGTATTGGAGATAGTGTAGTGTATCAGTGTGACAATGAAAGGGCGAAGGTGGTAACAAGTGCGCGAGTGTTAGATAAAGCCACCTCCCCAATATTAGGTTCTTATACAAGCATTTCAAATTTGTGAACAGTGTGTTAACGATAGAGACACTAGGAAATTAGATTAATATCAAATCATTTATTATAATTACTTGTATCTTCTCACATTATGTTTATATCTTTTCCTCGGGGAGCATGTACGAGCAAACCCGTACATATCAATAGTTTCATTTTTATGCTGACATCGACGCGCAGCGAATGAATAAAAATCACACAATAGAGTAAAAAGCAGTAGTTGCATAGCATCGTTGTTGGGTTGACTCATTCGCCGCGGGTCGATCATATATCAGTTTTTTCGGGTGTTTTAATCAATATATCATTTGCAATTAAATCAGTTTATCATTTAAATGTACCTTACCCGTACACCATAAGACATAATACTGTGGAAATAAGCATAGTATACTAACCTAGCTGTGGCTACATCGGATAACTGCCTTATTTTTCTTACTGCATATGCAGCTGAACTTAACCTACCTGAAAGATTTCTAATGTGCGCGCCCCACTGCAATTTTGAATCGATAATAATCCCTAAGAATACAGTTTCCGTTATGCCTTCAAGATTTTTGCCGCCAAGATTTAAATTTAGGTCACGTTGTGGTACATTTGGTAAAGAGAACTTTAGACATTTTGTTTTTTTTGGCATTCAATAAAAGATTGTTAGTAGCGAACCATTTTGAGAGAATAATTAGACTTTCGTTGGCATGTAAGACATCCGTATCTTTCCTATCTCTTTAAAAAATTTGCGAAGTATCATCAGCAAATAGAATTATATCCAATAATTTGGCCATCATAAAAGGGAGATCATTATTGTAAACAAGAAAAAGGAAAGGGCCGAGAATTGAACCTTGGGGCACGCCCATCTTGACTTGAGACTCGGAGGACGTCGCCCCGTTAACATTTACTTTTTGTTGTCCGTTTGATAAATAGGAAAGCACAAGATCAGCAGATTTTCCTCGAATTCCGGTGTAATTTACAGATCAGTGTGTTGTGGTCGACGCAGTCGAACGCTTTTGAGAGATCACAGAAAATGCTAATGGCAATTCATTTGTAATTTACTTCAGTTATATTTATTTATTTTATTACTGGAATCGAATAATCTTTGTCCATACGACACCTACTTACTTGGAAATCCGTTTCTTTTTGCGCAAAACAGGGAAACTTTTGGGGGCTGAGTCACCCGCGTCCGTAGGTGAGTACCCCTTTTGTTACCCTACACGTGGTCCCCGGGTGGTGCTAAACAGGTGACACTAACTGGTGTTAGGTTTCGGCCGAAGGCTTGCGATCACCCACCGAGCAAAGACGTACCGCCAAGCAGCCTAGCCGTGTTCCGGTACGATGCTCGGTGTAGCCACAAGAGAGGAGTTGGGTCGAGATAGTTGTTCCATTGCAGGCAGACCAGCCTGACTCGCGTTGTTATGGGCCTATAGGGAGACATAGTCGCGGAGGGTAGCGGGATCCGAGACACGGTGCGCCGCTGGCCGACCGCAGGTAGTTCGGGGCCCAAGTAGTGTGCCAGCCACACACGAAAGGCTGCCCCGTCAACTGTTGAAAAATCCCGGGATGCGCCATCGTGCTGGTTGGCGACCAGACGAGAGTGCCCGATGGACATTCCCGGGGGGGGGCTCGGACGTCCCCGCAGTCTACAGGCCAGTCCCCCAATGATGGCGTCTTGTCAGCGTGTGTCTGAAGGTTGCCAGCGTGGAACCTCATCGCACTTCCTTCTCCTCACCTTCCTTCACTCACAGCATTAATGCCAAGGAACAAAAAGAGAAAAGCTGAACAGCGGCAACACTCACTCTCACATAAGGTGCACCTCAGCAACATCAGAGGTCTGCTCTCGAACCTTGTCGCAGACCATAACCACCTTGAGACTGAGAAACCAGCACTTTTGTTACTTACGGAGACGCAGATCGGATGTCCGTCGGACGTGGCGTACCTATCTTACCCAAGATTTACCCTGAAGCACAAATTCAAGCCACGTGCGGGTGTATGCATGTACGCCCGTGACGACATCTGTCATCGGCGTCTCCGTGACCTGGAAGACTCTAACTACTCAGTGCTATGGGCCCTGGTGGACACAGGTCTGGATAAGATTATCTATGCCTGTGTCTACCGATCGCAGATCTGGAGACAACCAGGATCACACAGTACCTGAGTGAGGCGGCTGATGTGGCCCACTGGCCCACTCCGCCGAGGACTGTTTTATACCGCAGTTGCAGAATTAGCCCATTAGGAGTATTTAAATGAAAAAAAGGAAAACAGAAATCTGTGGAAACTAAGGACCATAAAAGAAAGAAATCAAATATTAACAAGAAGGTCATGAAAAAGTATCCTACACAGTCTTCATCTTACGTTATTCGGAAGGAGGCAGGAATACCTTATCATTTGATTAAAATATTTATATATGATCTTACCAGATGACAATAAACAAATTTGTGAAATTGACAATGATGCGGGTGATAGCGCTGACGTAAACATCCAATATAATAAAATAATTAAAGCAGATTAATTTTGTTTTGATTATTGTTACCAATAATCAAAACAAAATTAATCTGCTTTAATTACTCTTGTGTAATTATAATCTGTTTATTATCTCATTTACTGTAGAACAAGACACATTAGTAAGATTAGAAGACTTATATTTTTAAATCATATGATAAAAAAAAATGAATATGAGAACTGTATCTATGACCAATAAACGAATATTAAGAGATAACATATTTGCTAGTTATCTTTTTATGTTATAAAATTGAATGATTACCAACATAAGATGTGATTAAATCATAATATAAAAATTTATACATTTTTTTAACAAGAAAAAAGTTTTAGTTAACATGCTATTAATTGCGGATTACACATTATCGGCTTTATATCCGCATAGTCGCCCTCGGCAGCAATAATGACATTAGTTACAGCTTTCCACACATTACTGTTTTTGTCATGCATTGAGTGAAGTGTGTAAAGCTCTTGACAACGGTTAAGGGAGTTCTCTATTTCCCGGCTGTTGTATACACGCAGTTCAATAAAGAACTCGCCACGCCCTGTCAGATCAAACTGCAGTGTGTGCCCAGAGCGCCCACTCCTTGAAAAGTAGCTCTGCAATCCGGCAGCAGCTCTGACCGCTTTCATCCTCCGTGGGCCTTTTAAATAAAAAATTAATGTCGTTAATATCTCACACACATCTTGTTTTATTCAATTTTAACATCGACCCGTCCTTGTTGAAAGACCCTTTATTAGGGTTCCGTACCCAAAGGGTAAAAACGGGACCCTATTACTAAGACTTCGCGATCCGTCTGTCTGTCTGTCTGTCTGTCTGTCCGTCTGTCTCCAGGCTGTATCTCATGAACCGTGATAGCTAGACAGTTGAAATTTTCACAGACGATGTATTTCTGTTGCCGCTATAACAACAAATACTAAACAAATAATATCACGTTTGTTGTATGGGGGCTCCCATACAACAAACGTGATATTTTTGCCGTTTCTTGCTCGATATTTATAACGGCAATAGGTAGACGCTTGAAATATTCACAGAATGTTTAGTTGTATATTTACTTCTAAAAATAATTATTAATAAATTAAAATAAAATAAATTAAGGGGGGCTCCCATACAACAAACGTGATTTTTATGCAGTGTTTAGCGATAATGGTACGGAACCCTTCGTGTGCGAGTCCGACTCGCACTTGGCCGGTTTTTTAATATAAAAATGTCCTCTACTATTCCCAGAAATGAATATTCTAAGGCACAACCGACTATCACTTTGCATATAACATTAAACCATCAGTCTCGGTTATTGTACGATGTCTATGCCAATTGGTACTGGTGCTGAAAGTCTGAAACAGTCGCTTTGTTTAAAATACTGATAATCGATCACATTTGGCTAGGTTGGAAATCTAAAGGTTGAGTTCAAAAAAGTTCAAGAGAACAAAATAATTTTGACCAATAAAATCGAAACATATTACTGGAACTGGAAACTTATTTCTATGTATATGACTTACCTCAGAATCATCAGGCAAGTCACAATGAGTGGTAACTCGGGCTTTTCTTTTCTTCTCCTTTCACTTATCTTCACATGGATTAGCTTATGAAGTAGCCTCGGCGTTGGAGACAACAAGATTTGGGGATGACCTAAAAGACAAAAAAATATGTTATTTAATCGAGTGATAGTTATTGTTCGATTCTTATTGTCGTATTGAGGGTAGTTGGTAAATCATCGCCAAACCTACCCTCGACCTACGTCGAGGTGCTATATATCCGTGGCGTGCAGTACGAAGTAGCGCCCTGAGCTGGATGAACGTTTCTTCCTCTTATCGTGTCTCAAGCTTAACGTTTCAGCATCTGAAGAGTTTGTGAACTCACTACCGTGTGGTGTACCACTTCAAGACCTTTGAACCCAGAGAACGTCAACCAGCCTATCTGTAAAGTGCCGTGCATGCTGCAGGTCTTCTGCTGACCCGGGAGTTGAGACGAGGTAGGTGGTGTTCAATTGCTCTCTTGGTGATAATAGGAACGAACGAAAATGAAACATTATTTCTGAAACTTGAGCATTACGGGCTAGGTCAATCAGCGTTAAGTTTGGTTAAATCTTATTTGAATGATAGACAGCAATTAGTTCAAATAAACGGTGTGAATTCGTCGGGGTTAAACGTAAAAATGGGGGTACCACAGGGCTCAATTTTAGGTCCTTTCTTATTTTTAATATACATAAACGATTTACCCCGTTTATTGGAAAACAAACTAAACATGGTGTTATTTGCTGATGACACATCTTTAATTTTTAAAATAAATAGACGTACTTGTCGGGTTGACGACGTAAATAACGCGCTACGGCAGGTTCAGGATTGGTTCACTGCCAAGTAGTAGTAGTAGTAGTAGTAGTTTAGTTTTAAATGGTAAAAAAACCAAGTGCGTAAAATTTTCCTTGCCGAATGTCAAAAGTACTGATTGTGACATTATATTAAACAAGGAGAAGCTAGAATTCGTCGATAAAACGTTTTCCTGGGGATCACGTTGGACTCAGGGTTGCAATGGGGTCCTCATTTGGTATCCCTTGCAGGGCGGCTGAGTTCGGCAGCGTATGCTGTTGCAAAGATTCGTAGGTTAACCTATGTGGATACCGCGAGACTAGTCTATTTTAGTTATTTTCATAGTATAATGTCTTACGGTATCCTACTATGGGGAAGGGCTGCAGACATTGAGTCAATTTTTAATTTAACAATTTTTTCTGCAAAAACGAGCCATCAGGGCAATATATAATCTTCGCCGGCGCGATTCTCTAAGGGAACTGTTTAAGGAAATTAACATCATGACGGTTCCTTGTCAATATGAACAGGCTTTGGGATGAATTTCCTAGTCCCATCCTTTCCTTCATCTATAAATTTCAAATTCGCCGCCAAAACGCACTCATACACCTCTGAGTGCAGCAAAGACAATCTATCCACCCCGCCATCTTACGGCGGGCAACAAAACCATTCAGTTAAAAACTCGATTGCAAAGCCGGCCGGCTCAAATTCGCGTGCGCGAAGAAAAACTATCGTGAAATAGGATTAAGTGGACAAGTGTGGTAATCACCCGACTCCAGGCAGTGTTCCAAGTATCCTGTAAGTACCTTAATACCTCATTATATCCTTTAGCCTGTTTTTGTAGGAAAAATTACCTCAAGCCACGTCCTTGGTTGGACGTAAGCACATTCATATTTTTGGTCCTTCGAGCCGGATACCTGTAGATTACAGTTTTTTCAGGCATTCTCAGGTTCAATTTCAATAAAAAAACTCTGAGATTTGCTAGATATTTGCATTTTGCAAGTATTATCCTACAAAAATTACGTTGGTCATACTTTCCATGTAACCTATACGGATTCAGAGGTCATCTTAATTTTATCCGTATTATATTGCAATAATTTATGTATTTTACGTAATTAATTGTAAGTAATCTTATTATATATAAATGTTTGAGGTATTTATTAAACTTATATACATTATTTCACAACTATTTCACCTAAAGGTATCGAAAAACACCTAGTAAAATCTCAACTTAGGTTCGTATTTTCATACCTATTTTTCACAGACAAAACAAAATGGAGGAAGGCAAACTTAAACTTCTTCAATCTCAACGCGAATATGTTTACCGTGATATCCAAATCCTTTATGACTTATCAAAAACTATGATTCAAGATCGTTCAAAGGTATCGTCGTTCAAGGCGAGATATACTCGAATACATTCAATTCGCGAAGAATTTGTTTTGATATGTGGTAAAATACAGACTTTGGAGTTAGCCATGAAACCCGATGCCCGGGTGTGCCAAGAGTCTTTGAGTTCGTTTGATGATTTGTACTATGTCGTAATCAGTGCAGCGGCTGAGTTGCAGATTACTGATAGGAGCGAGAACGTCGCCGCGGCCTCGCTGGAGACGCCCGCGCTTGCGGGTGCCCACAACTCTGCACAAACGGGACGTAACGCACGGCTTCCTAAACTTGAATTACCTAAATTTGATAGTAAAATCGAAAATTGGCAAACGTTTTATGATATTTATGAAACCTGATTCATGATAACGATTCGATTTCTCAAATAGAAAAATATCACTATTTAGCGTCTTGTTTACAAGGCCCGGCTTTATCTATTGTCAAAGGGGTCCCGATGACCGCGGATAATTACGAAGTTGTTTTTAATAGTTTGATCGAGCATTATCAAAACAAGCGTATTATAGCTTTAACATATCTAGATAATTTTTTAGATCAGCCAGCTTTAAAATCGGGTAACTTCCAAGATTTACAAATTTTAACAAACGTAATTTATGAGGCATACCATGCACTCCAAACTTTGAACATTGAAAATTTGGGTGATTTTATTTTATTTTGTTTAACTTCGCGCATGCTGGATTCGGATACGCGTAATCGGTTCGAATCTCAAAACATTTCACAAATACCCACCTTTTGTGAATTGTTAAAGTTTCTTCATGACTACGTAAAAGTCTTAGAAACTAGTCAGTTATCTTCTAAATCTAACATCAAACATATATCTAACCCTCGTAATCTTGAGGGGAAATATTCTCCGCCTGCGGCCAGCAGGCAAAATAGCAGCGGATCAAAACGCTCATCTTATCTCGCTAAATCAAACCCACTTGCAAATGTAACTTGTGCTCATTGCAGTGATGCGCACTCGATTTATCGGTGCCCTACCTTTCAATCATTAGATTCTCGTGCTAGACTCGCGTTAGTACCAGGTAAAAATAATATGTGTACAAATTGTTTGCGTACAAATCACGTCATAGATAAATGCCTATCTAAAATGGCTTGCACGTTATGTGGATTACGTCACCATACCCTATTGCATATTGACCCAGCGCTATCCAGCGCCAGCGCGTCCACTGGAGCGAACGTTACTGCTCATGCGCACGCCGCTGTTCCCCACTGCGATATGGTACTACTAGGGACATGTCAGGCGCGCGCGTTCAATACTGCCGCCGGCACTCAATGTACCGTCCGTGCACTCGTAGATAGTGGGGCGCAGGATTGTTTTATCACTTCGGCGTGCGCGCGGTCGCTCGGGTTAAAAATCCGCCGGTGTAAGCTTAGTATAGCCGGACTAGGACAAAACTCAGTCACTCAAGTAAGGGGGGTGACGGAATGCACTATACGACCCGTACACGGTGAAGCTCCGAATTTTAATATAAAGCCAGTCGTATTAGATAACATTACTGCACTAATACCTAACGTTAAAGTACCATCAGTCGTTCGAGAATGTTGCAACCATCTAGTGTTAGCTGATCGCGACTACGATGTACCCGCGAAAATCAATTTATTAATAGGGGCGGAGTTATTCCCCGAAATCTATGACGGTCAACGTATCAATCTGGGGCCCGGTTTACCTACCGCTCTGCGTAGTGTTTTCGGGTGGATTCTCACCGGGACAGTAAACGAATACTCTGTGCCTTTAAACACCGCGTGCTCTTTAGTGGCCACCACATTCACGTTAGATGAACAAATAAAAAAAAATTGGGAAGTGGAGGAACCACCGCGCGTGGATATAACTGTCCCTGAGAATGATATCTGCGAACGCATGTACACCGATTTAACCTATAGTGAACCTAACGGACGATACGTCGTACCTATCCACTTAAAGGATGGCGATTGTTCTTTAGGTGAATCTTATAATAGTACTTTGTCGCGTTTGACTCTTCTTGAAAAGAAACTTAATCGTCAGACTGAACTTAAATCCGTGTTCCGTACCGTTCTTTGTATCAAGAGTAAATACTGCCCCCACTGTAAGGAAAATAAAATAATAATTTCAAGGGATTTTTCTGGGCTTTTCTTCATCTCACATCGACCATAATTTCATCAATTATGTATTGATTTATTGCAAATTGAGTGGATTTGGGCGGAACCGCCATTTTGGCTCTTAATCATTGGCCGAGCCCTCCGATTGGTGGACAACACCGCAGCGCCACATCTTCTCGCGTGTTTTTTCACTGAACTAATGGACTAGCGCGCGAAAGGGCTGTCTACCGAACCCTCGCCGGCTATTAAGTGAAATTCCTAGTTTTCCTCTCGCTCATCAAGTATTCTAGTGCTCCGGATAAGAGAAGTGAGTGATCAACACCTGTGGAACTGTGCGTTAATTGCTGGATTCAAAACCTTCGCTGTCTGCACGTCGACCGAGCCCACGGTGCGCAAGGCTGGTGTGCGGGAGTTGAAAGGGTGAGTTCTCATTCGAATCCACACATGAATGCTTTCTTCAATACATAATTTTGATCCATTCGATCCGGATTTCTCATATTTTCTTAACTGTGAGGTTTTTTCATTAATTACCTTGTTAACGCATTTGATTTACGTCGCCACGCGGCTATCAATATGGCGGCAATCCAACAAGATCTTTTCGAGCGAGAAATGATCCTGGATGATCTTCAACGCACATTACAGTGCATAGATACGGATGAACAACAGTTTAAATCTAGATCTAACTGTACAACAGCGCAAGTTTTACAAACTTCAAGCTAAGATAGAAAAATCCCTCATCAAATCTAATACTTTTGAGAAAGAGGAACAACTTAAGATTCGTAACAGTTTTGATGATTGTTATTATGCTATTGTGGGACATTTAGATAAAATCAAAGAAGATGAAAAAGAATATAAACGTAGGTTGTCGTCATACGAATTTTCTAAACCTATCTCCACATGAGAGGTATTCTTTCATAAAAAACAAAAATGTTTGTTACAATTGTTTAAGCGTAGGACATGATGTAAAACAATGCAAATCCAATTTTGTATGTCGTGCGTGTCATAAAAGACACCATAGTTTAATTCATTTTAATCAATCGTCACTTATCAATGAAGTAGATTCGAACACAAACGCGTGCGCTGTCTCACCTCCCGTGAACCAAACGACAGAGACAGCAGTGCTGACCGCTGTGAATCAGGCGTCGCGTGATGACGCGCCCGCTTCACAATCCATTGCGCCGTCCGTACGTACGAATACGGTGCTTTTATGTACAGCGCTTATCAATGTACACGTAGGCTCGCAAAAACACACCGTTCGATGTATTATAGATACCGGTAGTCAAGCGACCTTTATTACAGAGTCTTGTGTGCAGCGGTTAGGATTGCAACGTAGGCATGCGCGCGTTCCTGTGTTCGGTATTGGTGGAAGTGACCCCGTATATCCAAAGGGTGTCGTATCGTGCTGTATTACACCTACTCATACTGATCAACCTTCCATTTCCGTGGATGCATTGATTTTACCCACTTTCATGTCACATATGCCTTGTGTAACATTACCATTTAGGGATTGGCCACACATAAAACATTTACATTTGGCAGATCCCAAATTTTATCTTCCACAAGCGGTGGAAATGCTTCTGGGTGCGGATATTCTATCCCAAGTGGTATTAGGTCACGTGATCGCGGGTCCCTCTGGGTCCCCATTAGCGTTAAATAGTATCTTTGGTTATTTATTGATGGGAGATGTTTCTTACAACCAAAATACGCCTTCTCTTCAAGTGTGTTTCAGTAGTTCAAGCTCATCCTCCGTCATGAATCTGAAACGGTTCTGGGAATTAGAGTCTCTTCCAGAAAAGAGAGTTTCCAGCCCTGACGAAGCTTTATGTGAGTCTATCTTCGTAGATTCACACACTCGCGACGAAATTGGGCGATATATAGTTTCACTTCCGTTTAAACCGGATGCACCTGCCCTCGGCGAATCACGAGATACGGCGGTCTCCAGGTTGAAGAAATTAGAGTATAGGTTAGAACGTAATCCACAACTTAAGGTTGATTATCACGCATGCCTCCAGGAATATTTGGATCTTGGTCACATGGAGCCCGTGGATTCCGCTTCTATAAATACCTATTACATTCCGCACCACTCCGTGGTCAAAGAGTCCAGTGAGACAACTCGTACTCGTGTTGTGTTTGATGCGAGTTGTAAAACTTCCAATGGCATTTCACTTAATGATATTTTATTAACTGGGCCAAAGTTGCACCAGGATATCATTGATGTTTTGTTGGGTTTTCGTATTCATGCCATTGCTGTCACTGCTGATATTAAGCAGATGTACAGAAACATTTTGTTACAAAAATCGGATTAGGATTATCAGCGTATTGTGTGGCGACAATCTCCAACCGAATCTTTGCGTGATTATCAGCTGCGAACCGTTACTTTTGGGGTCAGTTCATCACCGTACTTAGCTCTTCGTACTATTCAACAGCTTGCGGATGACGAAGCCGCTCAATTTCCGTTGGGTTCTAAGGTCCTCCGAGACCAAGTTTTCGTAGACGACGTAGTCACCGGGACATGTGACGTCACACATGCTCTGGCTTTACAGCGGGAATTAGTAGGTATTTGTTCAGCGGCTGGTTTCGAACTACGAAAGTGGCAGAGCAATTCGCCAGCGTTACTCGCTGCATTACAGACATCAGAGGCTCATGGCGAGCGGCCCGATAATGTTTCATTTGCTTCAATAGAAAATGATAAGCAAACAAAGGTTTTGGGACTCCAATGGAACCCAAAATCAGATACATTTTCTTTCAGTGTACAAGTAACTTTAGATAAAGTTACAAAACGGTCCATATTATCCCATATAGCTAAAATTTATGATCCTATGGGGTGGTTATCTCCTATAACCATTTACGCAAAACATCTGATTCAATTGTTATGGATTTCAGGTGTTAACTGGGATGAGTCACCTCCCATAGACATAATAAATTCTTGGTCTAATTTCATCAAGGAATTATCATTACTATCAAAGTTTCAAATTCCACGTTTTGTGTTTCCAAACACAAGTTCAATTCAGATTCATGGATTTTCGGACGCATCCGAGCGGGCGTACGCTGCGTGTGTGTATGTCCGTGTGACTGATAGTAGTGAGAACGTCAAAACATTTCTTTTACTGGCGAAAACACGTGTAGCACCGCTCAAACCGGTTCTCACTATTCCGCGCCTCGAGTTGTGTGCAGCTGTTTTGTTATCACAACTAATTGATAGGATTATGAAGGTGTATGGAGACCGCGTAAATTGCAATCAAGTTTATGCGTGGTCCGATTCTCAGATCGTGTTAGCGTGGCTTCGCTCGCCACCACACGAATGGAAAACATTCGTCTCCAATCGTTTAAGTGAGATTTTGTCACGGCATCCTGCCGATTGCTGGAGACATGTTCCATCTGCTGATAATCCAGCCGATGCACCTTCGCGAGGAATTCTTCCTGCTAGTTTTATCGAAAATCATATGTGGCTCCAGGGGCCCTGGTGGTTATCCCGCGATTCAAAGTGTTGGCCAATTCCTAAAATGGTACCAACAGTTACCGAGGAAAAACGTAATTCGTCCCTATCATTATTAACACACTCGTCTATCGCGACTCCAGCGCCTCCGGATGCTGCGGACTACATTGAAAGGTTTTCTACTTTAGGTAAACTTGTTCGAGTCACAGCACTCCTATTTAGATTTTATAATAGATGCAAGAAGGTTCAAATTCAGTATCCAACCTACATAACTGTTCCCGAATTTAATTTTTGCTTAGATCGACTTATTCATTTAGTTCAACATTCGTCTTTTCCCGAAGACATTAAAAATATTTTAATTGGAAAATATCCTTCACTTAAATTACGTAGGTTGAAACCTTTCATTGATAAACAAAATAATTTGCGTGTAGGTGGGCGAATTCATAAGTCTCTGTTGCCATTTGTTTCCAAACATCAATTAATTCTGCCCAAAAGGCATCATCTTACTAATCTAATTATTGATCATGTCCACGTGACTCACTTGCACTTAGGTCCACAAGCCGTACAGTACATTTTGTTACAAAAGTACTGGATCTTGTCTAGTTGCGACGCGATACGTATGCGCATACATCGCTGCGTGCGTTGTTTCCGTGCGCGTCCCGCGCACCTCCAGCCATGTATGGGTCCGTTACCAGCTGCTCGAGTGCGTCCCGAGCGACCTTTTCTCAAGACATCAGTTGATTACGCGGGTCCCTTTTACGTTCGGGCAAATAAGGTCCGCAATGCTAAAATTGTGAAATGCTACGTTTCCGTTTTCGTGTGCATGTCCGTCAAGGCCATTCACCTCGAACTCGTATCTGAGTTATTAACTGATGCCTTTTTAGCGGCTTTGCGACGCTTCACGTCCCGTAGAGGTTTGTGCACCGATATCTATTCTGATTGTGGAAAAAACTTCGTGGGTTGTAATAACTACCTACAAGACTTGTATAAGTTTTTACGTGAAGATTCTGTTCAAGCTGCTTTAAACCGTATGACGTTAGAGCAAGGTATCACTTGGCACTTTAAACCACCATATGCGTCACACTTTGGTGGTCTTTTCGAATCTGGGGTCAAAAGCTTTAAGCACCATCTCCATCGTGTACTTGGTACCCAGACTCAAACTTATGATGAGATGCATACCCTTCTTTGCCAAATAGAAGCGGTTTTAAATTCGCGCCCACTCTGTGTGTTGAGCGCTGACCCGTTAGATCCTTTACCCCTAACTCCCTCTCATTTTTTAATAGGAGGTCCTTTGACGGCCCTACCGATGTTTCGTTATCTGAAGACTCGCCAAACCGTCTCACTAGATGGCGTAGGGTACAACAGTGCGTACAGCATTTTTGGAGGCGTTGGAGTCGTGAATACTTACATGAGATTCAACAACGAAATAAGTGGTTTCAAGATCGCGGATCTCAACTCCGAGAGGGTATGATTGTTGTAGTGCGTGATGATAAATTGCCACCGTTACTTTGGCGACTGGCTCGTGTACACGCGCTTCATCCGGGGTCGGACAATGTTACGCGCGTCGTAACCCTTCAGATGGGCAATTGCTTTGTTAAACGGGCAGTAGTTAAAATATGTCCTCTACCGTTAGAATAAGTTTTTCTAATTATTACTGTTACGAATCTTAGTTAAGTACCTGCCTGTTAAGTATTTATAGTAAGTATACATTAGTCTTTAGTAAACTTTCATTGCTCTTAGAAGCTATTTCATTTAAGTAAACATTTCATCCCTTTTAAGTTAGGTTAAAAGAATTACATTCTTTTAAGGCGAGCGACATGTTCCGTACCGTTCTTTGTATCAAGAGTAAATACTGCCCCCACTGTAGGGAAAATAAAATAATAATTTCAAGGGATTTTTCTGGGCTTTTCTTCACCTCACATCGACCATAATTTCATCAATTATGTATTGATTTATTGCAAATTGAGTGGATTTGAGCGGAACCGCCATTTTGGCTCTTAATCATTGGCCGAGCCCTCCGATTGGTGGACAACACCGCAGCGCCACATCTTCTCGCGTGTTTTTTCACTGAACTAATGGACTAGCGCGCGAAAGGGCTGTCTACCGAACCCTCGCCGGCTATTAAGTGAAATTCCTAGTTTTCCTCTCGCTCATCAATTATTCTAGTGCTCCGGATAAGAGAAGTGAGTGATCAGCACCTGTGGAACTGTGCGTTAATTGCTGGATTCAAAACCTTCACTGTCTGCACGTCGACCGAGCCCACGGTGCGCAAGGCTGGTGTGCGGGAGTTGAAAGGGTGAGTTCTCATTCGAATCCACACATGAATGCTTTCTTCAATACAATCCGATTATATTAATTTTATGCGTGAGTACGAGAATTTAAATCACATGTATACCGTACCTAACCGTGTTGTACCTACTCTCAATCGTTATCTTATCCCTCACAGTTGCGTCGTTCGCCCGGAGAGCACGACCACTAATTTGAGACAGTATTCGATGCCAGTTCTAAAACCACTAACGGTCTATCGTTAAATAACATTGTATTTACTGGCCCTAAGCTTCAGGTGGATATTATAGATATCATAACCGGCTTCAGACTACATAAAGTAGTTCTGACGTGTGATATCTCAAAAATGTATAGAGGAATCTTGATTAGGCCGGAGGATCGGAGCTTTCAACATATTCTATGGCGAGAATCTCCTAGTGATCCAGTTAAAGAGTACGAACTTGCGACTGTCACCTACGGGGTTAGTAGCTCACCTTATCTGGCTATCCGCACCCTCCACCAATTAGCTGCTGATCATGGTACCGCGTATCCACGCGCAGCTGAAGCGCTTCTTCACGAGAAATATGTCGACGACATTACAACAGGGGCGCCCTCTGTACGTGAAGCCATGGAACTAAAAGATCAACTTATTCACTTGTTAGGTTGTGCTCAACTTAAGCTCCGAAAATGGAGTAGCAACTCACAATCCTTTCTTAAAATTTTGCCAGTAGATCATTGTCAAAATATTAAACTTTTCTCCGAAGAAAATGATAAATCAACGTTAAATATCTTAGGAGTCCAATATGATGCTGTGAGTGACAATCTCATTTAATCACAGTCCCCAATCGAGGACGATGAATTTACCAAGCGTTCCATCTTATCCAGCATCGCTAGTATTTTCGACCCTCTTGGGTGGCTTACACCTTGTATCTTAAAAGCCAAATTGCTCCTTCAAGATTTATGGCGTTTTTATCTTTTATTTGCTAAATCCAAGGTAGCACCTCTAAAAGTGACAGTTAACCTTTTAGAACTGTGCAATGCTGTATTACTATCCAAAGTAATAAATCGCATTCACTCCTTGCTTAGTTCAAAACTCATCTTAAATAAATCTATCTTATTCACGGACAGCTCGACTGTTTTGTCGTGGTTGAATACAAAGCCATATACACTTATGTCATTTATTGTGCACAGACTGTTCCTAATCAGCGACAGTTCTGTGCCCATTGAGTGGCGACATGTGCCCACCCATGACAATCCAGCCGACATGTGTAGTCGTGGCTTATCTTTATCTTCTTCCGAAATCTGGTGGTCTGGTTCTCAGTGGTTGTCAAACGAACTCTTCAACTGGCCTGTTTCAGCAGTAGAAGTGTCAGATAACGTGCTCGAACGCAAGCCAACATCACGCGCGTGTCATGCTAGTGCTAGTGACACCCGAAGCTGACGTGCTTGAATCCCTCATGGAACGCCACTCCTTTCTTTTTCGAGTGAAAAGAATGGTTGCATGGATCTTCCGTTTCACTAAAAACGCGAAAGCTAAATGTTCTGAGCGTAACTTATTACCTTACCTGACAGCCACTGAATGAAGCCAATCTTTAACTCATTTAATAAAGTATGTTCATCATCAAAATTTAAATGATGTCATATCTTTAATAAATTCTAATAAACCTTTACCCAAACATTTATCTAAGCTCTCCCCTTATCTTGACACTCGCGGAATCTTGCGAGTGTAGTATATGTCATAATTCACTGTTGCACTGCTACATTTATAGTAATTACCGTAACATATTGACGTACGAATTGGGGTCATTTGCTACAATATAAAAGACAGTGTAATGTGTTTACTTGTCACTTTTACTATGGAGACTACCTAAATATAAACATATTCAACACTCCACGTTGAGTTTCTCTTCTCTTCGAGAGCTCCTCGTCAACATATTACATGGCGACCCTGCCACGTCGATACGGAATGGCGTTAAGAAACCACATCCAGAAGAATCAATACTTGTTCTATCATCAAAGAAGAGTTCCTGTAACCTTATAGAAGAGTTCCTGTAACCCTATAGAAGAGTTCCTGTAACCCTATAGAAGACTTTCTGTAAACTTATAGAAGATGCATTGCCAGTTCCTGAAAGAAGACGGAGACGAGTCCAGGGTATAGCCCGGCCAGAACGAGCGGTGTCCAGGGAAATCCCGGCCCATTGAATCCAGGGTATAGCCCGGTCCAGTCATCGAACAACGAGTCGCACGGCAACGACGCAGAGCGCCTCGTGACTTCGTCATCGAGTTACCCGGTCAACGTTCGCAGCTCCGCACCGTCAGCAGAAATGAACAGCAGTCAATTGACCCACTTTCCTAGCTAAGTACATTTTTTTTAAAGTCTAATAAGGACTTCACTTAAACAGTATATTATTAATTAGTATGACTGATAATCTAGTAACATGTCGAGATCAATTACATCAAATTAGGGAATATTTGGTAAAAATAGGACCAGAACGTAGGCAAAAAGAGATAGCTTATAAGAAATTGGAAGAAGCTAAAGCGATATACAGTCAAGCGCAAAATATTTTGTCTCAGATTGAACAGTCAAAATTTAGTAGCAAAGACATTGATTTGATCAATAACTTAGTGGAACAAATTAAGACCGTTTATCAGAAAATACAAAGTTTACTAACAAGCGTAGATTCAGTGTCTCAAACACTTGACGAACCAGATACCAAGATGTCTCAGTTTGATTTAAAGACTGCGATAGCCTTGTTACCTGTAATGACAGGACAAGAGCAAGTTACGAAACAGCTCATTGATGCCATTTCACTATACAGTAGCATGATAGACAACACTTCTCAGAAACTTTTATTGAATTTTATTCTCAAAACTAGATTAACTCCTAGTGCTAAACTTCGCATGAAGTTATCTTATGATAGCGTAAAAGTATTAGTTGATGATATGCGAAAGCATTTGTTGCCTAAAAGGTCGGCTGAAGCTATTCAATCTCAATTATATCATTCTTCTCAAGGACGTCGGTCTATAGAGTCTTTTGGTAATGAGATAGAGGAACTTTTTGTTAACCTGACGATTTCTCAGTCAGACGATGATCCGACCAAATACGAAATATTACGTCCTATAAATGAAAAAACTGCCATCAAACGTTTTGCGGATGGTTTGTCAGATGCGAGGTTGAGCACAATTATTGCTGCCAGGCAATTCTCATCACTTCCAGAAGCGATTAGGAGCGCTTTAGACGAAGATTCTTCATCACCAAGGCATAACGAAGTTTTAAATTTTAGACGTTCAGACGCGTACAGACGGAATAATACATCTATCGGTTACAAAAACTCGAACAGTCGTAATAATAAAAATTATCAGTTCGACAAATCAAATAATAATTATTCACGAACACGTACGTTTGTAAATACAGGTCAAAGAGGTAAACGAACTCAGGCAACTGGTGCATGGAATGCGAGACGTACTCCTTACGTACAACACACCGAGCACACTCAGCAAAATGACACTGACTGTGTAGACAATAGTGTCGACACGGAGACCAATAATATCCATGACACTAATATTACGGATAATCAGTTTTTTCGTTCCTAAATTAGAATGCTCTATTTTGAATTATAATAATACTAGCATAATTGAATGCACTGTAGATTCTACTTATGCCTTAGATCTTTTAGTGGATAGTGGAGCTAGCCTATGCGTTTTAAAGCACGAGTGGTTAAGATCTAAGACCCAATTAATTAATAATATAGTTCCGGAGAAGGTAACAATAAAGGGTGTAAGTGGAAATCTAACCTCTCTAGGATATATTTATTTAGATTTATATTTTAACAAACTAATATTCAAGGAAAAATTTTACGTTTTTCAAACCTTATCATGTGCAGCTAACGCCATTTTAGGGCACAATTTCTTTATAAAATATAATGCTGTCATAAGTTATAAAAAAAAATCCTTAACGTTAGAAAATAATGGAGATCATATTAGTATACCTATTTTAAGGACTAATTATAATAAATATTTGTTTACAATACCGCCGCGATGCGAGGTTATCCGGTACATACCTACCACCATACGTGGGGATTGTATTACATTAGCACAAGAAATACGCGATGGTGTTTTCATTGCTGGACTGATTTCGAAATCTAAAAATGGGGAAATCCCAATTCGAATTCTAAATACAACTAATAGCAAGGTGGAACTAGACTTGTCAGGGTTAGAAATAAATTCCACAAACAGCTTCGAAGTGTTGAACTTTGAGAATACGATATCTAACTCTGATAGAGTAAAAGCTCTATTTGGCCTACTTAAATTGAACACATACTTAAATACAGAAGAGCAAATAAGCATTGAAAAGATTAGTGCAAAATACTCAGATGTCTTCCAATTACCAGGCGATAAATTAAGTACGACCAACTTATTAGAACATAGTATAACACTGAAAAATGACGTGAGCCCTGCGTATAGCAAGCCTTACAGGATCCCGTACGCTTTGCGTAATGAGGTACAAAAACAAATACAAGAAATGCTCGATAATGATATTATAGAAGAAACTACGTCAGAGTGGTCAAGTCCCGTTCTTCTTGTGCCTAAAAAATCAGATAAATCAGGCGAGAAGAAATGGAGGCTAGTAATTGACTATCGTCAGTTAAACAATCGAATTGTAGATGACAAATTCCCTTTGCCAAATATCTCAGAAATTCTAGATTCACTTTCCGGTAATATATATTTTTCTAAACTTGATTTATCTCAAAGTTATTACCAAATAAATCTTACAGAAAACTCTAGAAAATACACGGCTTTTAATCTTGACCGCATGTATCAATTATCTTTAGACAAAGACTCACGGAAGTATACAGCATTCACTACTGATAAGATGTACCAAATGAAACGGTGCCCGATGGGACTAAAAACGAGTCCAAGTGTATTCTCCAGACTTATGACTATTGCGATGGCGGGATTGAACTACGATAAATGTTTTATTTATTTAGATGACTGTATCGTTCTGGGTAAATCCTTAATTAACCACAACAAAAATCTCACTTGTATTTTAGAAAGTCTTAGAAAAGTTAATTTAAAATTAAATCCTCTTAAGTGCGAATTTTTACGCAGAGAAATTATTTATCTAGGCCATAAAATTACTCCAGAAGGTATTTATCCCGATCCATCTAAAGCTATCGTGTTAGAAAATTATCCAAGACCTACAAATGTCGACGAAGTAAAAAGATTCGTTGCCTTTGCAAATTATTACAGGCGTTTTATTAATAAATTTGCTGACATTGCATATCCTCTCAATCAATTAAGCAAGAAAAACGCATCTTTTGAATGGTCCCATGAATGCGAATCAGCATTTAATACTTTAAAACGTGCACTCTGCAATCCTCCAGTGTTAGGCTATCCAGATTTAACAGATAAAAATAAATTTATTTTAAACACAGATGCTTCAAAAATAGGTCTGGGCGCCGTATTGTCTAACAGTAACGGACAAGTAGTAGGTTACGCGAGTCGCAATTTGAAACCCGCCGAAACACGATACCCAGTTATAGAGTTAGAATTGCTAGCTATTGTGTGGGCGATTAGGCATTTTAAACCTTATTTATACGGTAAACAATTCAAAGTTGTGACAGATCATAGACCATTAGTGTATTTATTCGGAATTACGGATCCCTCAAGTAGACTAACAAAATTTAGATTATTTTTGGAAGAATACGATTTTACTGTCGAATATCTTCCAGGTCGACACAATGGACCCGCAGATGCCTTAAGTCGTCTTCCTTTGAATATAACAGATTTAAAAAGAATTAACAAAAATGTAATATCAGTTATGACAAGGGCCCAATCTCGTAAACAAGCAAGCGGCTCCGATACTGCCGATTTGACATCTGAAATCCCTTTAACTTCTGGAACCTCTAGCCCAAAAGTTGTAGAAATTCTTAAAAAACCTATTAATAGTATAGAACTAATTCTAACTTCAAGAAAAGTAGTAAAGAACAGTTCAAATAGACCACACCTACTTAGCGACAGTGGTCACTTCGAGTTCAATGAAAACGAGTCAACAATATACCTACGATCCCGATCGTTTCCTACCGTAAGTGTGTTAGCGAGGGACTTGGAGTCATTTTGTAAAAGACTTAATACTAACGAAATTGTTGTGATCAAGAATAAAGAAAATTCACACATAATAAACGAGTTCTTAAGATGCATGAAAAGTTTGCAATCTGATTTACCAAGAATATTAGTAATTAAAGATCTAATAAGAATAAGTAACAAAGACGAAAAGACAGTTATCTTAAATGATTTCCACCTGTTACCTACTAGCGGACATGCAGGAGTAAACAGGATGTTGAATAATATTAAAAAATATTACTTCTGGCCAGGCATAAGTAATGATGTGATTGAATATGTGCATAAATGCAAAGAGTGTCAAATTAAAAAACACTCAAATAAACAAACAAAACAACCAATGTCTGTAACTACGACCCCTAATACAGGATTTGAGAGAGTTAGCTTAGATATAGTAGGACCTCTAGATGTAGACAATTGTAACTACAAATACATTTTAACCCTACAATGTCATTTGACAAAATTTGTAGAGGCTTACCCTCTAACTAATAAGGACTCTGAATCCATAAGTAGAACATTTGTAAATAAATTTATTTTAAGATATGGCATCCCCAAAGAGATCATAACGGATCAGGGAACAGAATTTTTGTCAAGTGTTATGTCAGATGTATGTAGCTTATTAGGAATAACCAAATTACATTCTACTGCATACCACCACCAGACTATAGGTGGATTAGAAAACACTCATAAGAGTTTAGGTGCATATCTTAGAATTCAATGTAGCCAAAATAAAACAGATTGGAGTAGCTGGTTAAGTTATTGGTGTTTTTCTTTTAATACCACTGTTCACTCGGAGACAAAATATACACCGCATGAGCTTGTATTTGGTAAATTATGTAACTTGCCTAGTAACCTCAACTATACTTTAGACAGAGTAGATCCACTCTATAATTTTGACAGTTACCCCTTGGAATTAAAATATAGGCTACAGCGCGCATTATTAGATGCTAGGAATAATCTGATAATCAGTAAACTTAAGAGAAAATCATTATATGATAAGAAGTTAAATTCGATAACTTATAAGCCAGGTGATTTTGTACTTTTGAAAAATCAAACTGGACATAAATTAGACAACATTTATTTAGGACCATACAGAGTTCTTAAGGATTTATCACCTAATGTTGAAATATTGAAAAATAATAAATCCTATATTGTCCACAAAGATAATACTAAATTGTTTTGTGAACCATGACCTTTGTCAATGTGTTATTTACTTTATTAATTAATTATTATTATATAACTTCATTAATTAAAACAAAAGAAATTGTATATTTACTAATATGCCAATGTTATTTTTACCTAGTCTAAGTTTAACATATAAAAATGTAAGACTCAAGTGCGTACGTCATACATTTTTTTTTTTAATCCGGTGGTGTAAAGGGTGTCTTTTCGGGGGAGATGTAGTATATGTCATAATTCACTGTTGCACTGCTACATTTATAGTAATTACCGTAACATATTGACGTACGAATTGGGGTCATTTGCTACAATATAAAAGACAGTGTAATGTGTTTACTTGTCACTTTTACTATGGAGACTACCTAAATATAAACATATTCAACACTCCACGTTGAGTTTCTCTTCTCTTCGAGAGCTCCTCGTCAACATATTACACGAGTGAGGGGACGTCTCAAGCACGCATCGTTACCAGGTCGCGTCAACCATCCATACCTCTTACCTAAGACTTCTCGATTGAGTACTCTTCTCATTGACTATTTACACACAACTTATCTTCACTGTGGGCCTCGCCTACTCCAATCTTTAATTATGCGTCGATTCTGGATACTCGGCGTTAGAAATCTTATCAGATCGCAGTTATCGACATGCGTGACCTGTTTTAAAACTAAACCTATTGCATTTCAACCTATACAAGGTGACCTTCCACCTTCCCGTACACACCTGGGTCATTGTTTTCAAACAATCGGCATCGATTTTGGAGGTCCTTATTTCATAAAAGAAAGTAGACGTCGTAACGCTAAAACTTACAAAGCTTATCTTTGCCTCATAGTCTGCCACGTTACTAAGGCCGTTCACCTCGAGCTAGTCACTGAGCTCACATCTGAAGCTTTCATAGCAGCCTTAGATCGTTTCGTATCGCGGAGAGGGCTTTGCCACTCCATAGTGACAGATGGTGGTACTAACTTCGTGGGTGCCAAGCGTTATTTATTTATTTATTAAAACTTCAAGCAACATAAAGGTACATAGGCGGACTTAATGCCTGAGGCATTCTCTACTAGTCAACCAAGGGTGGTGGAGAGATAACATGGCAGGTGCATAAAAAAAAGATACAGTAAAATGGGTACAATAGTAGATATATATATAGCTAAAATAAACATACTTATATATTTACTATAATAAATACCTATAAATATATATATACATATAAATCAAGTAATAGAAAGGCGTTTTATTAAGACGACTCTGCTAATGGTGTAGAAAATAATGCCGCAACTTCCGCTTAAATGCATACTGGCTGGTGGCGTTCCTGATATCGAGAGGAAGCGCATTCCAGAGAAGAATGGACTGAATGTGAAAGGAAGAGTGAATAAAATCAGAAGTATGAGACGGACAAAGCAAGAGAAGATTGTTAGATGAACGCAGATTCCTAGCGTGTGAAGTACACAGATATTGAAAGTGAGGTATGAGATAAGAAGGAGGATTGGGAGAATTGAGAAGAGAGAAAAGCGTGGTCAAGGCCCGGAAATTTCTCCTCTGCCGAACTGGCATCCATTTGAGCTCAGATCTACAGCTCGACACATGGTCATATTTCCGGAGGTTGAATATGAACCGGATGCAGTTGTTTAGGAGTCTATCCAGCTTATCTAGGAATACCGCGTTCAGGTCAAAGCAGCACACGTCACCATAGTCGATTAAAGGAAAGATGCGAAATGCTCAACCGTGACAGCGATAGCATTTCCAGACAGCTCGCTTCTCGAGGTATCACGTGGAAGCTTAATCCTCCGTCCGGTCCTCACTTCGGAGGCATCTTCGAAAGCGGTATAAAATCAACAAGATACCATCTCAAGCGTGTCATCGGATCGCAGATTCTTACTTTTGAAGAATTTTTTACTATTCTAACAAAGGTGGAAGCCATGTTAAATTCTAGACCGTTAGTGGAATTATCTTCTGATCCCAGCGAGGTTGACGCTCTTACGGCTGGTCACTTTCTCATCGGTCGACCTTTAATCTCTCTACCTGAACCGGTTTTTGCTGAAAACGAGACTTTACGTACTCGTTGGCAGCTATTACAGCGCCTGTCACAAAGCTTCTGGCGCACCTGGCAAAGGGACTATTTGTATACATTGCAACAGCAAATGAAGTGGTTCAAACACGGCAACCGTCAGCCAAAACTGAACGATCTTGTAACCATTTTTGAACCTAACTTACCCGCTAACGAATGGAGACTAGGTCGCGTTGTACAGCTCCATCCGGGTAATGATAATATTATTCGTGTTGTGACAGTCAAAACATCTAAAGGCTTACTTGTGAGACCTGCCGTCAAAGTTTGCCCACTTCCAATTTAACTAAATAATTAATTATCTACTCATATCTTAACAGTTATATATATTCATTTCACATTTATATATTACATTCACAATTTTATTTAGTTCTTAAGTCCTTAACTTAAACATAAATTCAGAATCTATCTTATCAGCATAGTGACTTATGAATCCGCATAGGCTGTAAGTCTCGAACTTTATCTATCTTATCTTATGAAATCCCAGGTCGATTTCAAAGGGGGGATATGAACAGGCTTTGGGATGAATTTCCTAGTCCCATCCTTTCCTTCATCTATAAATTTCAAATTCGCCGCCAAAACGCACTCATACACCTCTGAGTGCAGCAAAGACAATCTATCCACCCCGCCATCTTACGGCGGGCAACAAAACCATTCAGTTAAAAACTCGATTGCAAAGCCGGTCGGCTCAAATTCGCGTGCGCGAAGAAAAACTATCGTGAAATAGGATTAAGTGGACAAGTGTGGTAATCACCCGACTCCAGGCAGTGTTCCAAGTATCCTGTAAGTACCTTAATACCTCATTATATCCTTTAGCCTGTTTTTGTAGGAAAAATTATCTCAAGCCACGTCCTTGGTTGGACGTAAGCACATTCACAATATATTTATGAAAACATCATGTACGTGAGAAAGAATTTACATCTTTTTAGTAAAAACGGCGACAGACATAATTACGTTACTAGAAATAGGGACCAATTAGTTCAACCAGGTTTCAGACTGGCTAAAGTAGCCTCATCTTTCATAGGGTACTGTACAAAATCTTACAATAAAATTTTTGAAATCCCACATTCTTGAACTGAATGAGACGAAGTTTAAAACCTGTATAAAACGCACACTATGTAGACTGGCATATTATAAGTTGGGGGATTACATCACTGATAAAAATGCTTGGCTCAATGCTAGTCCTGCTCCACAATCCACATCCACTAGGGCGCAATAACAAGTTATATGCAGAACATTATTGTTTTGAGGTATTGTTGGACCTGCTGAAGACTGTATGAATATATTTGTATTATATAAACTCAATTTCCTTAGTATTGTATATCTGCACAGCACATGTATGAGTACTATCCAACTGTAAATCTACCATTTACTGTACCTATGCGGCGTTCGTTGACTTGTGTGTGCCCTGGCCGTTGAGTGTGTCATGCCCTCTCAAATGTCTCTCTGATGGTGGCGCGTGTGTTGGATCATCCGGTGAGCTGGGTGGTGCCAATTCATGCGTCATGTTCGTGAACGGACGCCGTCAGTTGGGATTGGTCATAACTTGACTGCTTCGGATGTTAATGTTTTTCTAGTATCTATTATATAACTGCACAGTACATGTGTGAGTACTTCTAATGATTTATGTCTGTAGGTGGTATGGTGGTGTGTAGTGCTATTCTGGGTGCATTGTCCTCACATATATGAACTAATAACTATATATGTACATATGTTCCTAAATGTTGTAAAAAAAACAATATTTTTTTATAAGAGTAAGTATGGAGTTTCTTGTGCATTCTTCTCCATAACAAGCTACTTTCCGAATGCACGGTAGAATCATTTTTATGTACGTTCAAAAGTGCCGCTTGGCGACCTAGTTGAAATAAAATATCTTTGTCTTTGTCTTTGAACAATTTCTACCCACGACTTCTTTACATACAACATTATAAGGTTCATAAGCCGCCAGCAAATATTTTCTCGAAAAAGGTTGGTTAAAAACCGAACAGTTATATTATAAATATGAAGATGTTAGGATCTTTGTTACTCAATCATGCTTTAACGGCTTAACAGATTTATAGGTAAATTCGAGATGTATAGGTAGATTTGATCCTGATAAACCAATAAATTTCCATAGAGCGTGAGTGAAACCACAGTCAGCAGTTAGTAAAAGTCATTACATGATTTCACAATTAAACAGAAAAAGAAATGAATATGAAAAAAAAAAAGGTCATTAAGGTAACTTAGGATTCGAACCTCAAAACATTATGCTCTGCAGCCTGGCTTGTCGCTATAGGAACCAGTTCCTTATAAAATATTATATAATATATGATGAAATACATACATACTTACTGGTGGAAAAAAAAACACAACACAACACAACTTACTAAGATAATTCACCATGTAGGAAAGATACAGACAAACTATTCGGGGAAGAAAGCTTATTTATATCGCTATAAATCAAATTTTATAAGGTAGCGTTTATATTAACTACTAAAAACACTGCATTTATATTTTATCAAGAAATATTTTCGCATATCAATCGTATGCACTCATTACATAATAGTAGTTTATGAAACTGTTGTATAATAAGGGGTATTAAAACATGAGTATGTGTTTAATTTTTAATAGTACAAAAATACTCAAACACGTGTCAATGGAAATATGTGGTCATTTAAGTCATATAATTAACCTTAGCATCAGCGCAGGCATCTTCCCCAATGCCTTAAAAACTTCAATAATAAAGCCAATATTTAAGAAAGAGAATAGAGAATTAATGGAATATTACCGGCCAATCGCACTTATACCTGTGATTGCCAAAATATTTGAGAAATACATTTATAACGAACTGAATAAATTCATTGAAAAGAATAACGTTCTATGTGACGAACAGAAAGGATTTAGACAACATAAAACTATCAATATGGCTATATATGACTCTATTTATAATGTTATTCAGAATGTCGACAAACGAATACCTGTGCGTGGTATATTTTGTGACATGACACAGGCCTTTGACCATGTAGATTTTGACATTTTCTTAAGAAAACTTGAAGCGTACGGTATTAGAGGCAATTTACTTAGTCTTCTTGAGTCTTACCTTAAAGACAGAAAACAAATAACTGAAATTTGTCAAATTAATCCAGTTAGCAAGCGCGAAGAGGTATATCGATCCTCAGAGCGTGTAGTTATGTTTGGAGTACCGCAGGGGAGCGTTTTGGGTCCTTTTGAATTCATATTGTACATAAACGATTTACCTGAATGCGTTGAACAACCAATAACACTGTTTGCGGACGATAGTACTGTGACAATCCCATGTAAAAGTGAGGAGACATATGAATCGGACATTAATAATTGTTTAAAAAATGTTGTTAATTGGTTAGAGGAGAATAATTTAAAAATCAATTTGAAAAAAACAAAAGTTGTCCTTTTTAGTCAGCGGATTCCTAGAATTAGCCCTAATATACACTACAACAATGAAACTCTAGAAGAAGTAGAAAATACTAAATTTCTGGGACTGGTAATAGATAAAAACCTAAATTGGAAAGCACATACTGAAACTTTATGTAAGAAAATTAGTAAGTCCGCATACGCTCTGTATACACTATCTCCAATAGTATACATGGAGGCACTTCTTACTGCTTATTATGGCATAGTAGAATCCCACTTACGTTACGGTTTAATATTCTGGGGAAATTCAACCGAAAGAGAAACAGTTTTTAAAGCTCAGAAAAGATGTCTACGGGCGATGTTTAAACTTAAATCTACTGATAGTTGCATGCCATACTTTAAACAGTACAAAATATTAACACAACCTAGTCTGTACATAATGGAAGTAGCTGTGTTTGTGAAATCGAACCCAAACCGATTTAAGCGTCTGGCTGACGAAATTCCACGTAATAGACGCGACAATAGCCTTCTATGTTCTCATCCCGCCAAAACGGCACTGATGCGAAAGAGTGTCTACTGCATGGCTTCGGTCATTTATAATAAATTACCTAAGCAATGGAAAGAATTGCCGCTTTCACTATTCAAAAACAGGCTGCGAAGCTTTTTAGCGCATAAAGCATATTATAATATTAGCGAATACCTCACTGAGAAAGAATTTTGACCAAGTATTGTATATAATAATGAATTGTGTCTATAATATAAATTTTAATATTGGATTAATTTGACATTCTAATTTGTTTGTGAAATATTTTTGAATTTATTTGACATTATAGTTCTTGGGACATGAACTGGATTTATTTGACATTCTAATAATGTTTGTGACTTATTGATTAATTTGACATATAATTTGATTATTTTGACATTGACATTCTAATTGCTCGTGACATAATTATTTATTGATATTTTAATTGCTTGTGAGATATATTGGAATGAATCGATATTCTGGTGGTTAATTGTTTGTAATTTTTTTTTATTTTTTTATTGTTTGTCAAAATTGATTAATTGATGACATTCTATTTACTATTTATTTATTGTGGTATATTTTTAAATTATATAAATTGTGTTCCAGTGACCAAGATATAATAAGTTGTGATTTAGAACTATTCGGTGTGTCTGTTTATTGCTTTTATTTATATTTTTAGCGTCATATTATAACTTTTGCATGCCTCTTGGTAAAATATGGCCGAACCTACTTTTTATCTGTCTATCACCATGTAATCTACCCATATTTGCAAAATAAAGAATTACTTACTTACTTACTTACTTACTTACTCACACGAATGTCTTAATACCTAGTTATGTGCAGTTTCATACACTACCTTATCTACATTCATACATTGGGATTGAATCTACTAAATACCTTTTTTTGCTTATCCCATGCCATAAAGTCGTGATAGCATTTAACATATAATTTTTCAAATTTGCTGGTAATAGATTATGAGTAATTTCCTTCGCCGCATCTAAAATATCGGGCGGAGTCAAATTTTCAACACATTCACTGATATCAGTCATTTTAAGCAAGAATTTAAAAAACTCATGAAATTCAGTACAGCAAAACCTGCAAAACGTATGAATGGCGCCAAAACCCAGCACATCACCGCATAAACCACGCATGCGCTAAGGCTTAACGCGCACTGCGATTTTTATTCGCGCGAATTTTTTCCATTTATTCTGCGAGCTATGGAATTGTATGAAGCTGCTCGCATTGCGGTATAAAAATCGTGCGGCAATAATACCGCAAGAAATTCGTGTTTTGCCACAGAATCCACCGCACAGCGGCCCGAATTTAATTAGCGCGAATATTTTGAGCTCTATGAACAGGTAGAAAGAGACAAAATTCGCTCGAATAAAAATTGCAGTGCGTGCAAAGCCTAAAGCGGGCTTTGTCACAGACAAGTAAAAATTCAAAATTGAAATCAAATCTTTTTATAATATGTACTATAAAAATGGCATTACAAAAAAATAAATTGATGGAAACTCTTTAGTGATTAACTTCTTAGATTTGGCAAATATCCTAACAGAAAAAAAATTGTTTTATAGCATTATTTTGTTAGAGAAAAAGGGTTTTAATAAGATTCTATTTTTAAATTTCAGTATTGTGTTTATAAAGCATGTCAATGTAAACTCGTTTTGAAGTTTATAATTCGAATATTACGATATGAGAGTAGATAATAGTAAATTGTGATACAAGGGTGGAAAGTAGGTTATTGCAAACGAGCTGTCTTGTGGTTTTTAATGACACGAGTTTGCAATAACCTACACACCCGTGTATCCCATTACGTTTTCCAATACAGTTGTGGGAAATAGTAAAACCAAATCAAAGAATTACATTTGTTTTTTCTATAAAAAAAATTATCTTAAGTCGCATTATATCTTTCTCGAGATTTTGCGGAACTGATTTCAACAAAAAAAAAAAAACAATTTATCACACAAAAATTAAAATTTTCAGAAAATGGCGCGTTTTTGCAACTGGACATTTTTTTTTACAACGAAAACAGCTTTCTCGACTTTCGACAAATTTTTATTTATTAAAAAAACTTTATGCATAAGTACAAAGGCGGACTTAATGCCTTAGGCATTTTCTACCAGTCGACCTAAGGGAGGTGCAGAGATAAAACAAAGAAGAAAAAAAACCTGTTAATTAAATATATTAAACAAACATTTAAAAGACTTTTGAGAAATTAATGCTAAGACGTACGGACTCAATCATTTTTCCTCGTATAAAATCTATCCCATTTTATTGTAGAATAAAATGGGATAGATTTTATACGAGGAAAAATCCTTGCTACTAAACTTTTTAAATCGACTTATACATTTAAAACACAACTGCAAAAATAATGATCGAGCTCGTAAAAAATAGTCACGACCGCGTAACAGAAAGATGCCTATGCAAAAGATTTAATTTTAGAATCATAATTATAGCTTCTGAAAGTACGCCATGTTTAACAACAAAAGTCTATTTTTTTTAATCCATGTATCAACACTATGCACACAGGCTTCGATCTCCTTTTTGGACGACGGTGACACGATGTCGCGGACACCTGATACGAAATTCCAAAAAGGAAGTTGGATATTGTACTTTATCGATCTAATAGTGATCTGTAAAAGTGTCACATTGGAATGGTTATCTTCGGATCCTAAACAAAAAGCCAAAATAATATGACCTCTGTTATAATTTTTTCTAAATATTCAAAAACATCAAAAATGGAACTATATTACTAAATCACATACACAGGTGTCCTATTGAAGTGATGGTTTAGCTTGTGGTAGGAAATGTGCATATATTTTTTGTTATTTTGCATTATTATTATATTTTTTATATAATATTATTGGTTGTAGGAATTTGAAAAAAAAGTTCCAATTGTTTTTTTAAATTCTTTGTTTTGTTATGTCAGTCCGGTTAATCTTAATATTATTCATTATTGAATACATCACTAGTTTACTCGTAACTTAAGACGATAATAGATTAAACAATAGACGAGCTCCTTCACAAGTTCTATATTTGTTATAGAATTGTTTGAGTTTTCAATCAAACCGTTTTAAACCTTTTATAAACCCTTATTACCAAGAAAAATATATTTTATTTTATCAATATTCAATCTACAACTGTATTATAGACCGAGTATATCAAGTATAAGGTGTGCATTTTGTCATTTACTAATTATGGGGCTAAAACAACTATTCTTCTATCGTGGAAACAGTGTTAATGATAAAGCAGCATGTTTTTATGTGGAGGTGTTATAAAAGATTGAGAGATTTACTGTGATCCTTGGATCGCGATAATCGCGGTGAAGGAAATAAAGCTACATTACAAAAAAAAGTTTGAAATACCTACCCTATTAGAATATTACATGTATACGATGTCACATTGCACTAAAAAATAACCAAATTATGTGTATATATTAAAGAGGCATCATGCATCACAGCAATTTAACTCTGAACATTACAGTGCAACGGTTCAATTTTAAATTTATTTTTTAAATAAATAATTAAATGTATTGATATTATCTATAATGTTTCACTTAGCGAAATCTAATTTAGATGGCATTCGTAAATTGACACTTGACAGAATAATATATATTCAAGACACTAGAAAAAAGATATCGAACACAGGTGAAATAAAATATCAGGATAATGATATAACCCAAACAGAAGATTTATTTTACCAGAAGTTGGAAGATTCTGTGAAATCTAACTTGAAAAATATTCACTACCCAAAACTCAAAAGCGAACCTGGTGAGGATCTTTGCACATTCGTTAGAGTTAGCAACAAACTGGCTGATCATGAAAAATCGATTGTAAGTTCATAAATACTTAGTGGGAGTAGTATATTGACAGCAACAGATGATTTATTCCATCAGGAGAGTAATACAGCACATGAGTTAGTTTTACCTGCATAAGAAGATATTGATTGCTACCATTTACTGCCAGGAAATGAAATGTGTTTCATATAAATTGTGTCACCAACACCGTTTCAGTTTTACTCTACAGGTCTGAGTGTTATCCCTAGTATTACCTGTCTCACTTAAACTTGTTATGTAATCTAGTCCTAAGTTAATGAATAAATTTATTTTATTTAAGTAAACGTTAGTCCAACATCGGCTGAGATCATGATAGAAAAAATAATGGAGGTGTTCTGAATCACGACTATAGAATTGGGGGTCCTAAATCATGGCTATAGAATTGGAAGTTATGAATCACGGTTCGAGCGCAGCGAGAACAGGTGATTCAGAACCCCCACTTCTAACCTACTTTGGTATCATCTTGTGCAACTTACCACAGTGTCTCGAGACGAAAGTCTATGACCAGTGTGTGTTGCCAGTGATAACATATGGCTCTGAGACGTGGTCGTTCACAATGGGCCTTATCAGAAAGCTTACAGTCACCCAAAGCGTAATGGATAGGGCTATGCTTGGAGTTTTCTTGCGTAATTTAATCAGAAATTTAAGAGCCGCGGAGACCCAGGGTTACCGAAATAGCCCGAAGAATTGCCAAAATTAAGTAGCAGTGGGCAGTGCTTATTGCTCGCAGATGGCCGATGGGGCAGAAAGTTTCTGGAGTGGCGACCGCGAACCGGAAGACGTTGCGTTGGAAGGCCTTCCACCAGGTAGACCGATGACCTGTTGAAGGTTGCGGGGATACGCTGGATGCGAGACGCACGGGACCGATCAATGTGGTGACGCATGGGGGAGGCCTATGTCCAGCAGTAGACGTCTTTCGGCTGATATAATGATAATGATGATGATGATGCCGCTACTTATTGTTTTCTTTTTCACTACACTAACATGGGTTTAAATTTTATGCCATTCCTTTTTCTTTACTTTAAGGCTGTATTGTCTTCACTGTATGTTTCAAAATGTCGTGTCTGGATTGTAAGCATTGAACGTTGTGTAGATAACTAATTTTAACCTTGCTTTTTTTGGGACAAGCCCGCTACATTATGCCCATCCACTGCAACTCTTGAAAGTCTTCTGACTTGATTCTTCATTAGTTGTGACCACCAGAATAAGTTTGACGAGTCATAGAGAAGCGATTTAACTCAAGGACTCATCTGACGGCGCGTCTATAGATGATATAATAAAAGTCAAAGTCTAAGTTAAGCAAAATTTCAAGTGCAAATTGGTCAAATTGCATCTCATTGCGTCCATGTGAACGTGCTTAATATTCCGCTTATTAAAAATTGCTTATCGGTGTGATATAAACTGAATCGCATTGAGCTATCAGATGTTGATGAATACCACACTACTTATGTTAATTGCCTCTCATTTGTGGTCATGGCGTTGGACCACTTATGCAATTTCCCTCGTTCCCTTGGCATATTTTGGTACAGGTCCTTTGAAACCTAATAGGTCTACTGTAGCCAGGAAGAGAGCTTATATTGCGATCATAATCCTTGCAAAAAGTGGCGGCTATAAAGTATTAGTTGCACACTAAGTATTTTTTTTAAATTTCACTTTGTGTACGTCTGTCATGTTTTTCTCACGTGGCCCTATCTTTAATGATTGTGTTATCGATTTATCAAGAATTCGATTAATTAAGATTTAGATAAGTTTTTAATAATCGATGTACTTTGCACTGCTTTTAATCACCTTCGACCACATAATCGCTTACCATCAGGTCTCTCCGGGAGGCCATGGTTGAACGCTTGAACTTGTCCTTGGAGGCAGTCTCCGAATGGGGCGATGCCAATCTGGTCAAGTTCAATGCCGCAAAAACACAGGCGTGTCTCTTCTCCGCGAAAAAGAGCCAATTTCACCCGGCTCCTTCTTTCCGAGGTGTAACCATACCGTTAACGGACCATCTTGAGCTTCTTGGCGTAACGTTGACATCGACACTTAATTTTGGCCCATACATTGAGGCAAAGGCTCAACTGGCTGCCAAAAAGTTGGGGATCCTTGCGAAGGTGAGACGATACTTCACGCCGGAACAGCTGCTTAAGTTGTATCAAGCGCAAGTTCGATCTTGCATGGAGTACTGCTCTCACCTCTGGGATGGATCTGCCAAATACCAGCTTGATGCACTTGAGTCGATTGACGGACGGGCCAAAAGGCTTATTGGCAACGATGCACTGGTCGCCTCAAAGCTCCAGAGCCTCGAACATCGTCGCCGAGTTGCTAGCCTGTCGGTTTTTTATCGGTTGCACTTCGGGGAGTGTGCGACGGAACTGCACAATTTGATTCCACCTAGCCCTTTCCATCATCGGACTACAAGACGTACGGCCATGCGCCATCGGTATATGGTGGACATCCCTCCCATACGCACAAAGCGTTTTGCTAATACTTTCATTGTGCGCACAGCTAAGGAGTGGAACTCCCTTCCGGGGTCTTTGTTCCCTGACAGCTACAACCTTGGGGTCTTTAAGTCAAGAGTGAATAGGTTTCTTCTAGGCAAGCGTGCTTCACCGTAGACCACATCATCGCTTAACATCAGGCGAGATAGTGGTCAAACGCGAGCCTATAAATTATTAAAAAAAAAAAAAAAAAAAAAAAAAAAAGATAGTGGTGAAGCGCGAGCAGTGTGATAATAAAAATAAAAAAAAAAACTATTAGAGGATGTTTTGCATCATTTCAAATAATTCATTGTTTCTAAGCAGATGCCCGAAAAAGATACTTATTAAAGTACTTATTTTATGATTAACAATGACTTGACACCTGCTTATAAATAGATTATCTTATCTTAAACACAAACAATCGACAAACACGATAAAAATACTCTATAAATATAAATACAATCGCACATTTTAAATTAGTATTTACACGCAACCATGGCTCAATACAATTTTGAAGGAGATTTCGAAAATATAAATGAACGCCAACTGGAGTTCATTAACAAAGTGATTCAAGAACAACACTTACAAGTTAAAAAAGTAGTTTTCAGTAATATGGGAAAGGCTGGTGATAATTTCGTGGCTAACTTAAAAAGGATCCAAATCGAAGGTGAAAATGGAAACTTGAATATGGTGGTCAAAATTGCACCTGTAAACGAGATGGCTCGTAAGGCTATGAACACAGAATTCTTGTTTAAAAACGAGCATACTATGTATACTCAGGTTTTACCTAAGCTAGTGCAGCTTCAGAAACATGCTGGAGTACCAAAAGAGGAACAACTAAGATTCGCAAAATGTTACGGATCTCTAAGTGAAGTACCTAACGAGGTTATAATACTAGAAGACCTAAACGAATCAAATTTCACCATGTTGAACAAATTCGAGTCTCTGTCTGATGATTGTGTGAAGAGTATCTTGAAGAACTTTGCTATTTTCCATTCTCTTTCATACGCATTAAAGAAAAAGGAACCAGAAACATTTGTCCTCTTCAAAAATGAATTGATAGATGTAGGGAGAATCATGGCTGAGCAACAAGAAGTAGTGGCGCATATGGAAGCATTTGAAGATCAAATTGTTGCAGTGTTTGACGACGAGGTTCATAAAAGTTTAATTAGAAACAAAATTAAAAATTCCTTTAAACTTGCAGTGAAGAATGGAAAGACCAGTGATAACAGATATTCGGTTATTCAGCAGGGCGATGCCTGGACGAACAACATTATGTTCAAATTTGTGGTAAGTATTAGTGATTAAACGCGAGTCTCCTCCTCTAAAAATCTTATTTTATTCACTGAAAACAGTGAATAAAAAGCACTTTTATATTGGAGTTTGAATTTAGAACACACTAATATTCGACCTCCTCTCAATGCTATACAACCTTCTTGCGCAAAAAATACTTGATAACAACAAAATGTTTGTGAAAAGAATACTCGACATACAAACTTATTGTGCAAATAACTCCTAGAGATTTGATAGGTTGACATTTTTGACAAGAAGATTAGCATTAGCATAAAAACTGGTTTGTGTTCTTTGCTGTCACTTTAATTAATTTAACTTTTCTTTTTTCTTCGTTCAATGTCTATTAACGCTTAAATCTTTATTTTTCTCGGAGTCATGGTATAATGTATATGCAACTCTTGAATAACACGGATTTATATCGAGGGCCATGAATCACTCGCTTTGTACGTGATTCATCTATGACCTTCGCTTTAAAACCACTAATTGCATAATATACTATTATATTAGTGTGACTTTTATATAAAGAAGGTCTTTCACCGGTGGATTTTTTTTTGAAACAGCTTCCTTAAATTTTTCATTGAAATTATATAAATTCAGCCACACGCAATATAATATGACATCACACCAATGTGTGTTTAATTTCTCGGAGAATTATTGTTCATAATTTTATCATTTAATTTAAATATACTACAAAATCACTGCAAGAGACAATTCAATTCTGTGTATTTGTATTGATTTTATTGATTTCATAGTATTGACCAAAAGTTATTGTGTGTTATTGAAAAAGCTTTGTAATTGACTTATTTTATATTTTTCCCAGGGAGATAATCCTGTCCAATCAATCATGATCGATTACCAAGTGTCAAAGACTAATAGCCCTGTGGTGGATCTCCTCTACATGATCTTCAACTGCACTGACCATGAGACCAGATCCATGAACTACTACAACTGGTTAGACTACTATCACGCTGAATTAGACAATTCCTTGTCGAACTTTGGCTTGAAAGCCAACTTTGTATTCCCTCGCGACCAGTTGGATGCAGACATGAAAAGATACGGCAAATTACTTTTTGGTCAATCCATAATGTTTGCACATATGTGGGCAAGAGATCCAGCGGAAGCCAGTAAGTTCATGGAGGCCATTAAGAATCCTGATCCTGAGGTGATAATGGAATCAATTAAAATAGAAGCCATAGCTGATGAAACTATGGCTCGTCTCAAAAATAGAGTTATAGGACTTATCGATAGTTTTACTGAATTTGGTTTATTGTAATGTTATTAAATAAATTATTTAATTGTTGTAAATTTTTCGAAAACTAGTATTAAAATTTTTATGTCATTCTTCTCTAAGGGAAACGTTCCATACGCAAATGAAACGGGAATGAGACAAAATTAACAAAAAAAAAAATTCAAAGTCATACTCTACATTCCACAAATCAAATAATTTGTCTTATTAATACCTAACGAAATATTGAAGGGCGATTTGCTCATGAGTCATGACTTTAAAAAGCTAGCTCGATGACTCGTGTGTTCTTGACGTAGTAATCAATTAGCAGAAGCCAGTCCACGAACCCAAGTATTCCTCACAGTTCACATAGGTGAAGAATCAGTTCATTATATAGGACATTATGTATATAATTAATAAATATGCCTGCGATACTACTATTGTAGCACCTGTAGCTTCAAATTGCAGGATTTTCAAAGGTCTGAAGGAGACAATGACTGATCTCCATTAATTGTATTTGTCATTGTAAAGGTTATTAAAGATAATCCTAGTTTTATTATTATATAGATGAATACTGCCACGCTTGGAACAACAGTCAATGGAATCATCTTCAAAAACATCTCAAATTATGAAGCAATTATGAAATCATCAACAGTTCTAGGTATATTCGGAGCGTAACGTGTTTTTATTAAACTCGGTTATGTCCTAACGTGATTACCGATTAACGATTACAATCGATAACTTTTCAGTTACCAAATAAAATTATCTAATCTTAATACATGCGACCCACAGTGTTCTGACATCATAATCATTATCATATCAGCCGAAAGACGTCCACTGCTGGACATAAGCCTCCCCCAAGTGTTGCACCTTTTACCGGTCCCACGTTCCCATTACGTTTCGGATAATTAAAGGGTTGGCTACATGACGCAGAGTTTAAAAAATATAAATAAGCTTGCGTATGCTACCAGTAAGGGCCGTGCAATGTGTGACCCGAAATTAAGATTTTTATCCAGAACTACTCCAAGATATTTAACTTGTTCTACTGAGGTTATGTTAGGACATTGACAATTAATTTGAGATTTTGTGAAACAAGAATGGGCTTTTATACATATTGGCGTTTTTGGTTGGGAAGTATTCGTGATAGAAAAAGTAATAAAGTTAGTTTTATTGGCATTGAGAGTTAAAGAGTGAGATGAAAGCCATTTAAGGGCAGAATTAAAGCCGTCTTGTGCAGTTACTTGGAGGTCCGACCAAGAGTTTGTGGTGAAAGTGATGGCAATATCATCTGCAAATGAAACTATTGACGCTTTTGTAATTTGAAGATTGCAGAGATCGTTAACCCATATATGCCTAGTGATTCGAAAACGAAACAAGAGGTAGTACTTTCATAAAAGCATCGTAAATCGTTTGTTAGCGCAGTAAGATGTAAAACAAAGCCATCTATCGCAAGACTACGTAAGTAGGTTCTACTTGCAACAAAGATTTTTGAGCAGCGTTGACATTTGATTCAAATAGTAAACAGTGCAAGTTGTGTCGAGTTTTACGTCGCGCAAGAATCATGTCGTCTGCCAGAAAAAAGGTAGTAACTGTTTAATTGAGTAAAGCTTTGTACTTATCAAAGGTTTGTAGTAAATTTGGTTAAATTATGTACTTATTCGTGTATTTAGAATGAGTAAATAATGATTTATAAATACCCACACTGTCTTTATAACTATCGTGTTTCGAAAACGATACGTCGGGCAAATATACAGGCGAGGCTTGTACTAAATCTGTTTTTTTGGTTGTAGGTTGAACACACGGTTAACGACAAATGAAATCATTGATTTTATCAACGATTTAGCTTCAGATGATAAAGTGACAGCAGCTGACATATACATCGACCCTCCAGGTAATGGAATTGTGTCGGATTCTGACTCGGGGGACGAAACAAATGTAAATTTTGAAAATTTGTCACATCGTCAACTGTTGGCACCAGCTGAACTGATACTAAGTGGAAAAAATATCAGTGATGACAGCGAGTCTGAAGAAGAAGTTGTACCCCCAAGCACGTCAAGCCAGTCACAGCCTTTATCAACCCGTAAGCGAGGCCGGCCTTCGCGATCTATAGATAATCCTCCGCTTCAACCTAAGCCGCACATTCCTCCGCCACCAACTCCACCGCCTAAGACAGCTCCCACCCCAACATCATGACACGGTTGTAAGCGGCATATCAGGGGAAAGCCTATTAGATTTGGCTTCAAAACGTGGATTGCAGCCTTGGGCTTAGGATATTGCTTATACGCCGACCCATATCAAGGCCGCTATGAAACATATAGTACAGGGTTAGGACAATATGTTGTGCAAAAACTAATGACTGAAATACAGAAAGTCTACGAAGAAACAAGATTCTCGGTTTTCATCGACAACTTCTTCACAGGATTACCATTGATAACAACAATGAAATAAAAAAATATTTTGGTGACGGGTACAGTTCGTAGTAATCGTACTGAGAAGTGTCCTTTGAAAGACGACAAGTTATGCAAGAAGGAACAGCTAGGTTACCATGACAGTTGGCTCGATCTGAACAGCGGCATTTGTGCAGTGCGCTGGAACGATAACAGTGTAGTGACTCTGTTATCCAGTGAATAAAGGGTGGAGCCTGTACGAACTGCAAGGAGATACTCAGCTGCGCAAAAACAAAGAGTAAATGTGCCACAACCCAACGTTGTATACCAATACAATCGTTTTATGGGAGGGGTTGATCATTTGGATGCAAATATCGGTACCTATCGAAAAGCAATGAGGGGCAAAAAGTGGTATATTCCCTTACTTTTCTGGTTGGTAGACGTTGCAGTCAACAATGCTACCCTGCTAGCTCGCAATTTCTCTAACAATATAGATACTCTAGAGTTTCGACGTAGTATTGCCCGAACCTTACTTCAAAAGTATGGCAGCAGCGTCCGGAACCTAGCAAACGGGTATCTACGAATGTGCCAACATCAGTACGAAAGCATAACGCCGAGCACATGATCGGCAAGGGCACCTAGTCGGCTGCGATGTGCCTATTGCAAAAGCCTAACAGTCACTATTTGTCAAAAATGTGAAGTTAATTTGCATTTTAAATGTTTCTCTGCATTTCATTCTTAATTTTTTACAATAACTTCGTGTGAAAATAAAATAAATAATAAATAAACTCATTATAACTTATTTGTTTTAATTACCTATGACGAATGTAGGATATTTGCCCGTTGTTTCGTTTTCGAACACCTCTAAAATACCTAATTAACAAAAATATTTTTTACTGAAATTAGTCAATACTAATATAGGGGTTTATCAACATAAACATATCTGAATATAACCAAAATCGGAATCCCAATGTGGTTCTGGGCATATATGGGTTAATAAAAACAGGAAAGAGGGTGGCTCCCAAAATGCTTCCCTGAGGAACGCCTTACTGAATGGGTAGATCGATACTTTTGTCAGATAGTTACAAAGTTAGGCTACAAAAAGTGAAAGCTGATAAGTGGTCAGCTTTCTCTGGGTGTTGTGCAAAGGCAAGGCAGTTTTCACATTTAAACTTGGATCAAAACATCTTTAGAAATTCTAAAAGGTTTATTAAGAGTTTTCGACCGACAATCAGGACGATACTCTTTTAAAGGATGATACATTATCTTTAGGATCCCTCAAAAGATGTTCAAAATTGAGCTGTCATCAGAAGCCTAGTGTACAAATTTGATAACTATAAATGAAAAAAGGAAAACATAGGGGCACAGTATATATATTTATTTTTTAGTTTATGGAATATTTTGTAAATTAGTCCAATATCGGAGGAGCAAATAGGTGAGAGCCTCGAATTATGATAAAACGTCATAATTCGAGGCTCTCACCTATTTGCTTAGGAAATTCAGTCGGATATCTGCGACCGCATTTCCTTTTAAAGCCAAACGGTAATAATCTACTTTATATCAATGTCATCTAGTAAAACTGGTTAGCTAATAACATTTAAATCACAGTTGCTAGGGCGTTTAAAAAAAATTTACCTCTTTAAAAAAATATTGATTGAACCATATCAGTTACCTACTTATTTGTTTTGTGTGGTCATAAACAAGAATAGTATAGGAGTCGCTGCAAGGTAACCGGCAACACCCCAAAAACTGCCAAAGTTAAGTGGTAGAGCACATTCCTCCCCCCCGGTGGGTTCCCGTATTGTCGAGATGGGGAGGCTCAGTGGCCATGGTTTGGTCACCCACGGTAAAGCGAAGAGGAACCCGAGGACAGGCCGCTCGTCAGGGCTTTTGCCGATTAAGCCAAAGACGCCGATGTAGCGGCCAACCAGAAGGTTGCGATGCCGCTTAGTAACAGAGGTGACATCGCAACTGAGGCGGGCCGCGATGTCGTATGGAGCTTCACAGGGCCTCCCATATGAAATCGTGGCTGAGGGTTGGAGGCCTTCCGCGACCTTTACGGGGTCGCCACCGTCTGATGGCGGACGCACGCCTGACCCGCCACAGGAGGACCAAGGGTGCCATACACGGGGTAGTCTGGCGCCCATGTGCTGGTTTGGTTACTGCGGTGGTCACGGCATGCAATGTGTGCTGGTGCGCCGGTCATGGAGGGTACCCCTAAAGGAAGGTCCGGTGACGGACAGCCGCAGTGGATTCGCGGTGAGTGGTGAGTGTAGTAAGACACCGTGGAGTTTTAGTGCATTGGAGTCCCACGTAACTGCGCTATCTCCACGTCGTGGCGTAGTATGCATAAGCATTTCTCCACGCTAAGAATGATATTTTGTGCTGTCCCAGTAAGTATACGTAAGCCGTAAGGAGCATTGTGTCCGGCACCGCATACCGCAGTTTTGCGGCTTGACATTCAATTCTGTCAGTTACTATTAGAAATTAATTGTACACACAAAAATTTGATGGCACATGTGTTTAATATAATGTCGATCTAAAAGAATAGATCCCTACTTGCACCTATAAAGATAGTCCTCTCAAAAAGTAATATCCGATGCGAGGCTTCTGGTATTGCAATTGGCAGTCCTTAGTCGTTGGTCCATCTACTCCAATGTAGATAAATGTGTCGAAGTGTGGACCTTTTAATCTATCTATCTTCTATTTTCTATATAAAAGAGAAAGTATGTATGTATGGTCCTTATAGACTCCGAGACGGCTGTACCGATTTTAATGAAATTTTTAGACAATCTTTAGATTGACCCAGCGGATAATCCTGTAAAGTTTGGTGGCGATCGGAGCGGGGTGTTTTTTTTTTAAATTAGAATACGGGAGAAGCCACGGGCTTTAGCTAGTATGCAATAAAGTAAAGAACATGTAAATTGTACACTATAATAACTCTGCTCTGAGAAATTGTATGTGCCGAAATGTAGATAAGGTCTATAAATTAAAGAACATTTATTTTTCATTAATACACAATTCATAACCTCCAACAATAGATACACAGCCATACAATAGTTATTTATGCTACAAGTGCGGAAGGTAGGTGATTTCCGATGAGTGGCACGACGAGCGAGCGAAGCGAGTGAATGGATAATGTACATGTATCATACAACATTTTACTATGCATTGTGCGAGGAAATAAAAATATATATCTGAACCAAGCAAAAATTAATAAAATGGCGAGCTTATTCAAGCGCGCTCAGCTTATCCACAGATTAACTAAAAGTTCCTCGGGCATATCTACTGCGCAGGCTGTCACGTCGTAACGCAAAAAGGCACGAGTAAAATATACGTTCTGCCAAACATATTTATTGAATATTGAAAATTAATAATTTATTGATCAAAATCTACGCATGTGTGTATGACTAGATTTATGAATGTGAGTGAAGCAAAAGAAGTATGTAAGGATCGTTCTGTAGTTTCTGCCTACCCCCATGGGAAAAAGGCGTTAGTTTATGTATGTATGTATGATCAAAATCTAAATCTAGAGTAATTAAAAACGCCTTTAATGAAATATTAGTTTTATTTTACAACAACACAAACAAACAAAAGTAAAAAGCACTAGTGAAAAAAAGTGACACTTTCCGCACAGTTTGGCTGCTTGGAAAACACTCTTTTCGAGGCCATGCATTGTAAAGCTTTTTTTTCATATACCTTTAATTTTATATGATACCACAGCATGCATTCATAAACTGCAATATGGGCTATTCCAGCCAAGCGATTTTCAGGTTCACATAGATCAAAAATGTATGATTATTTCATACATTTTTGACCCTCCGATATGCAACATAATGTTTAAGAAAATAGCATAGATGATTTTCTATATAATATAACGATTTTTTATAGCAAATTGGTTTCGATTATTCAACACTGTGTTAATTTTAGATTTAATTGGTCTCAATCATAGGAAAACAAAAATATAAACTTCGCAGTTCGCAGCAGGCCAAAGGTGCTAAAACTTTCAAGTAATCCAATGAGTTTTTTCTTTAGGTGAGCCGTAGCATCAGCAGCGTGCAAATTGCCTATTGTGACAGCGAAATTACCAAAATCCTCTTTATTCATAAATCTTTAAATCTACTAGCCTCCTCTAGTCTTATTGTACGTATACTAGGGATGTGAATAGTGCTCCCCCCCGGTGGGTTCCCGCTTTGTCGATGCGGGGGAGCTCAGTAACTGTGGCTTGGTCACCCACGGTGAAGCGAAGAGGAACCCAAGGAGGGGCCGCTCGTCAGGGCTTTTGCCGATTAAGCCGACGACGTAGCGACCAACTAGTAGGTTGCGGTGCCGCTTGGTAACAGGCGACATCGCAACTGAGGCGGGCCGCGATGTCTTATGGAGATTCCCAGGTTCCATACGATGTCGCGGCTGAGGGTTGGAGGCCGCGGTGGGAGAGGAGTGCCGGTATTGCGGTGCGCCGCTCTCCCTACCTTCCGCGGCCCGGACGGGGTCGCCACCGTCTGATGGCGGACGCGGTGGGGCCGCAGGGGAGGAGGAGTGTCGGTATTGCGTTAGCCGCTCTCCCTATCCCCTGCGGCCGAACAATGGTAGGTGGTGGGGCCATTGACCTTGACCCGTCACAGGGGGACCAAGGGTGCCATACACGGGGTAGTCTGGCGCCCATGCCCATTATCCCTAGGGTGGTCACGGCGTGCAGTGTGTTCTGGTGCGCCGGTGATGGGGGGACTCCCCCGAGGAGGGTCCGGTGATGGACAGCCGCGGCGGGTTGGCGGTGAGTGCTAACGCGTACCCGTGCTCCCGCCATAAGCGGCACAGGAGGACACCGTGGAGTTTTAGTGGGTTAGAGTCCCACATAACTGCACTATCTCCCCGTGGTAGTGCAGTATGCATGAGCATTTCCCCAAGCAAAAAAAAAAAAAAAAAGGGAGGTGAATAGTGCTACCAAGCTACCATATATTTTTAAATCAGCATCCAATTGTTCTCTCGGATAAGCGTCTTTCACTTCAAGGCTATAATTGGACAAGGATTTCTCAAGTTCCTCGTCTAGGATTGGTCAAGTTCGTAGTATATCCAATCGTAGTAGTTCCTAATCCTCATTTCATGGTCGGTGCAGTCGAAGATCAAGTAAAGAATATCGAAGACTGGACCGAAGTTCTTGGATTGTTGATTTACTGTTTCGAAGGCTTCCCCTGTTAGTAGAAAATGAAAACATGTTATTAAAAGGGGATTATGATAGCAGAAGGCATACACACAATCTTTTCTGTGCGAAGAGGGCTATAACCCAAAAACCTAATGCTAATTCTAAAGTGTTAGAAAGAAAGAAAATATGGTTCGATTTTATTGGTTTTTTTGGATATCGAATTATTATTGTAGTGTCGGTGGTGAAAATAAATTAGAGGCATTGCCGTTTCCATGATTCGATTAAGATGTATTATCGACTGTTAATACAGGAAAATGATATCGTAATTTGCAATCACTTAGATATTTTATGTGATTTATTATGATAATTCCGTATATTTTATCGTCGTGTGCCTGGGTGCTAACCGATTAGATAAGTTAATGTTTTGCTATTACAAAGTTATTTACATAGAATCATATCTATAAATATTGGCCTTGATTTACTGTAAATAAATACCGGTTTTACAAAATGAACACTGACCAATACTTTTTAAAATTTAAACGTTGGTACCTGAAGGTACCAATAGTGTATTTTTAACCTTAGTTTATTTTAATTGACTTAACCTTCGGCATACAAGGTGTTATTTTAACCCCAGCACTTTTAAAATGCGTTGATTGTATATTAAATCGCAACCAAATAAGTTGATTTTCTCAGTTTAAACATTGCTACGTGGAATCACTGTATCGGTATCCATAACACGCGGCGCAGTGACATTTGTATATATGCGTAAAGTGGCTCTGGCTGATATTTTAGGAACTTGTGAATTTGATGTATCAAAACTGTACTGAATAGACACTGAATTTAGGTAACGAATAAAATCGTTAAAATATCCATAAATAGCAACGCAATTTCTGCCTTTATACAGGGAGAAATTGACACAGGATTTTTTATGGTTCAGCAACTAACGTATGAACAAGGAACAGAAAGGGGTATATTTGTACGTCGAAAATTAAAATACGTATGGGTAAAATTTCAACGTTCAAAACATCGAAAACTTAAATATCTAATGACCATATAACCGAAAATTAAAATAATGTAAGTTTATAATGTCGAATGGTAAGATGATCTACGTCCAATATTATCTAAAATCTAATTATCTACAAAAGTGACTTCGAAAGACCTAAATATCGAAAATAAAGAGTATCGAATGTCCCAAATATCGAAGTACAGAGTATCGAATTTCCTAAATATCGATATTTATTTATTATGTACATATCACAGGGTAAAATCTTTGGCGCAAACACTTATACAGCCGTTTATAGATTATGACGCCTGCTACTTGGATGCTACAGAGGAGCTATTAAACAAGCTTGAGCGCTTGCAAAACTTATGTATTTGCTTTGTATATGGTCTACGCAAGTAAGGTCTGTGTGACTGGATTGCTGACTTCCTGAGGGATCGGTCCATCCGAGTGGTTGTCGATGGCTGCTCGTCCAGTCAGTTAAGTATTAATGCCGGAGTCCCTCAGGGGTCGGTGCTCTCGGCTACACTGTTTTTGCTGCACATTAATGACCTGCTAAAACCCGGAACCTTTGGGTATGCAGACGACAGCATGGTTGCTGAGAGATACGTGTCCAGCGCACGGGCTACTGGGCCTGAGATCCGGTCTCTCCGGTAGGCCATGGTTGAGCGCTTGAACCTGTCTTTGGAGGCAGTCTCCGAATGAGGCGATGCCAATCTAGGCAGTTTCAATGCTGCTAAGACCCAGGCGTGTTAAAAAGTTTTCCGCAAAAAAAGAGCCCATTCCACCCGGCTCCATCTTTCCGTGGTGTAACCGTGCCGATAACGGACCATCTCGACATTCTTGGTGTTACGTTAACATCGACCCTCAATTTTGGTCCATTCATTGAGGCAAAGGCTCAGTTGGCTGCAAAAAAGTTGGGGATCCTTGCAAAGGTGAGACGGTACTTCACGCCTGAACAGCTGCTCAAATTGTATAGAGCGCAAGTTCGGTCATTCATGGAGTACTGCTCTCACCTCTGGGATGGACCTGCCAAATATCAACTTGATGCACTTGAGTCGATTGACAGACGGGCCAAGAGGCTTATCGGCAACGATGCACTGGTCGCCTCAAAGCTCCAGAGCCTTGAAGTCGCCAAGCCAAGTGGCCAGTCTGTCGGTTTTTTACCCGACTGCCGAAGGAGGCTAATGTGTTTATCAGTCTATGTATGTATGTATGTATGTATGTTTGTTCCTATGTGGCGTTCTCGAGACCAAACGCGTGGGCTGATTTTGATGGTTCTTACGTCAATCGATTCGTCTTAACCCCGCGAGTGTCACTGGCTACATGAAAATTGGAAAATAGGAAAATGGCGGTTCTTGGGCGCCATATTGTGGGGGCCCAAATTTTTTTTTTCTTCCAAGCCTATCGTGTGGGGTATCAAAATACAGGATTTTAAGAGGTGATTTCAAAAATATATAACACTTATATGTTTAAATGTACCTAATTCGAAAAAAAAATAACTAAAAAGTTATAAATAAAAAAAGTTAATTAAAAAAATCAAAAAACCCGACTGCTTGAAAAGCGAACTAAAAAGACGTAAACAAGGAGAAAATCATGCTGTGCAGTCGGAGGATACGTCTGGCTTTGCTCAGCCAGCTCGCGAAGATGTATCCTCCGACAGCACAGCATGATTTTCTCCTTGTTTACGTCTTTTTAGTTCGCTTTTCAAGCAGTCGGGTTTTTTGATTTTTTTAATTAACTTTTTTTTTTATCGGTTATATTTCGGGGAGTGTGCGATGGAACTGCACAATTTGATTCCGCCTAGCCCTTTCCATCACCGGACAACTAGACGTACGGCAATGCGCCACCGGTACATGGTGGACATACCACCCATACGTACAAAGCGTTTTGCGAAAACTTTTATTGTACGCCCAGCTAAGGAGTAGAATTTCCTGCCGGAGTCTTTGTTTCCTGATAGCTACAACCTTGGAGTCTTTAAGACAAGAGTGAATAGGTTACTTCTGGGCAAACGTGCTCCATCGTAGACTACACCGTCACCGTTCACCGTCGACCACATCATCACTTACCATCAGGCGAGATAGTGGTCAAACCCGAGACTATCGAAAAAAAATAAAAAAAGGTCATGTTTCTTACCTTCGCAAGGAACTCAAGTGGCTTCCAATTCGTCTTCGCAGGAACACTCGGCTTTAAGTCTCCTCTTCAACATCTTGCATAATCCTTCCTATCTACGTGAGCGATTCTCTTATGGTCGTCCTAAAGATGCACTGCATTCCTATTCCGTATCTGTCAATGCTGTAAGATTTAAATACTATCTCACTATTCAAAATACGTTTAAAATAGCATTATCTTTCCTCTCAAGTCTGATCTTTATAATCATGTGTATATATAATAAAAATCTATATATTTTAAAAAGATGTATTTATGTAAGTATATATCCACCATTACATCATTGTGTAGCTGTCTTTGTTTTTATATCTTAGTTTAAGTGTTCACTTTTCTGCTCTTCCTGTTCTCACACACTATTGTCTACATATCTTTTTCTTTTCGCGGGTCTGCTGGTAGACATTTCTTAAGAAATAAGCAATTCCTTTGTACTCTATTATCTTGATGTGTTGTCTTTATGTATTTAATGTGTATACATTAATTATAAAATAAATAAATATGCATGTCTTCATCCATCCAAACAGAGGGCCACTTTGCGGAAACGAATTTTAATTTCATGTGTCTTATATTAGAACCTTAGATATTTATTTTGGCTGAACCTAATATGTACGCTAACCTTGAATTCTTCACTTAAGAATTTGTGCCAAATCGTAGACGTGGTCACTCTACTTTTACGATACCTTATATGTGCGATGCACCTTCATCACACAAAACATAACATCTTCTGTTATAATGCTATGTACTAAATGATAAATGATTTATTTCTGTAAGTTGGTTTGTACAAACACTTTTACATGTCGATCATATTTTTAAAACTAGATAAGGTCGGCGTTTCCTGTCTGACTACTCTGAGAAGAAAGGCCGAAATAAATTCAAAGGTCACAGTCTCTTTTAAAATCCAGACAAAATCTTGGTTAGATCATGTGAAGACCATATAGACTCTTTTGAGGAATGGACCAGCCAGATTTGGTGGACCTGTCCAGTCAGTGCACGCATTTGTCAATAACCGTGCAGCTCAACTCAGAATTTAAGGAGAACGAATTGACGAACAATACCAAAGAAAGGACATTCGGGTAGGCCGCAAAAACTACTAAAACTGCCAGACCAAGATTAAAAACTAACTAAGATAAATGAAAATAAAAAAATAAAAAGAATGATCCACATAGTCTTCACAGTCACAATAATTAAAATAAAATAATATAATACTTCAAATAGTAAATATCCTTGTCATTGCAAGAAAACCAAAAAAATAAATTAAAAAAATACTAAATTCTCGTTGTAAAATACAAAAAAGTCTAAATTAATTGGAGCAGCAATATTTAACCTCCTGAGTACCAGACATGGTTTTTTGGAGTTTTTATATGAAACTTTCGTATTGCACAGTTAGATTACTATTGATTATTGAATATAATTGTTACAAACTTATTTCAAAATGAGGGATTTGTTAATCAAACCTTTAATATTAATATAATGAAATTATTGTAATAATTTGACTTTTATAAAATGAGGTAGTAGCAGCAAATACGTAGCTACGCGCTCAGCGTAGGTGCGACCGGTGCAAGTGGTAGCTCAGGTGATCGCGCGTGGCTACCAGCGGCGCACGAGCTACCGGGCCTCCCGCGAGCTCACGTTTACGATGAGCGCGGGGAAGCGCTGGCGTATCTTACAGGCCCAGCTACGACGCGTTATCAGTATTGTGCGCAAACAACACGTAATGATGGGGAAGCTTATATGTACCGTATCCATCGATATGTCGCAAGTCTTTCAACTTAATTTGACCTATGCTAGCAATCAATGTATTTTGATGACATATTTTTTTTTAATATAATTTACAGGTTAATTTTAAGTAAATTTTGTAATGTTAGGTAACTTAACATTTGTGTGTAGTGCTTTAAGGTTAGTTTTAAACGGACTATTATAGGCAGTTTTAAGTGCTTTAATTTGAATTATTTGTAACAGATTATAATTAGATTGACAAGTGCTACTCCATACCGAACACGAATAAGTGATGCAAAGTCTGATTAGAGTGGTATATAACCTAAGTTTGGTGTTAACGCTGAGCTTACTTTTTCGGTTAAGTATAGGACTGAGAGAACCGAGTGCATGAGCTCCTTTAACGCGTAAATTTTTGACATGTTTGGTCCAGTTGAGCTTTTTATCCAACATAAAGCCAAGATAGCGAACTTCTGTGGTCCACGGAATCAATTGCCCAGCGATTTTTAATTTTCTTTTTGGGGTGGTACATTGGCGTGTGAAAAGTATTGCCTCAGTCTTTGACTCGTTCAACTTCAGCTTCCACTTATTGAAATAAGATTGGGGTAGTTCAAGCGACAACTGCAGTCTACAAACTTGCAGTAATTCAGTAGTAGGAACATAAAAGATTAGTCAGTTATTTTTACATGAAAGTTTTATAGAAGCTATATTTCTAACATTCTTGAAAATTAGTAAAACAGTTACGATTAGGTGTAAAACATAAATAAATATCGCATATTTTACAAATCACGGTAAGTTTTTTGTCACAACCATCCCTTCTGCAGCACCTTTTTTTTGTACCATATTCTGGCAAATGCGCAACACTTTTGGAGCGATTTTATTTGGAAGGAACCGGCTTGATAAGAACCTTGCATTTTTTATGTTTCGGTTCAAGCCCTTTGTATTCAACTTCACCTTCATCGTCATAGTCACATTCTTCATCATTTTCATTGATAAGTTTGGTACCCAAGTTGAGTTTGTATTCTCTCATTTGTACATTTTTTTTTTGTTGTGCCTTTTTCTGTTTCTACATTCCTATATTGCAACCAAGCTTTTACCACGCATAGGTCAAAAAGATGAGAAACCACGCGAATTTACGACTTCTTGGTACGATTGACAAACGGAAAGCATCCGATCAGCAAGATTGACGATGATCTTTTTGATAACGTCTGGTCTCCTTACCTTTTTAACCAACTTACCAAAAAGGAGGAGGTTCTATGTTCGAGTTCATCTTTTTTTTATGTATGTTCACCGATATCTCCGTCATTTGAGGACCGAATTTGAAAATTCTTTTTTTGTTTGAAAGACTAGGACCAAATTGGTCCCATTTTAACTTGGTGAAGATCTGATTAAGGACTTCGAAGATATACAACAGAACTCTTCAATAAATAATGGCAAACCTCTCGGGATTGCTGCAATCGCATGTCTGTATCATTCATTGTTTAAACCATTTAATAACATAATATCACGCCAGTACGCTCTTAAGGGGTACGCAGATCTCTTATTACACCGGTTATGTTCAAGTTTCATGATACTTGGGTAATCTATTCTGGCGTTATAGGTACTATACAACTTGCCTATAGGTACAACTAAAAAGTGAAAAATAAAAAATAAACATTTTTGCAAAAAAATACTACCGACTTCCAAATGAAAAAACTACAAAGTGAAAAATAACCTTTTTTTTGGAAATTGGTACCTACCAAAGACACCGACTTCCAAAAATAAAGTTATTTTTCACTTTGTAGTTTTTCATTTGGAAGTCGGTAGTATTTGTTTTGCAAAAAAGTTTTTTTTCGTATATCTACTTTTTATCTTTTTTGTGACCGTTCGCATTCAAATCAAATATATTTATTTCAACTAGGCCATTATGCGGCACTTTTGAAGGTTAAAAAAAAATTACATGTTATAAAAAATTGATTCTACCGTGCATTCGGAAAAGTAGGTTGATATGGAGAAGAATGCACAAGAAACTCCATACTTACTCTTTTAAAAAAATAAAGGCTTTTTACAATATTAACATAAATAGTACATACAATAATAAATTCTTATACGTGAGAACGATGCACCCAGCACTACTATACTAAATATAGGTATAAAGTATTACAAGCACTAACAGGTAAATCCCTTCACTTGATAAATAGGGACATGGTTCTCACATACTTACAAATATTGCAAACATAGGTAAATTACCTAATTCAACAACAATGGCACAGTGTGCGAGTCATTTTTTTAAACAAATAGAGAAGAAAATAAATAAAAATAAAGCGTTACTATAATAATTATGAATATACCGTACACAAATTAACCATTTTGATAGTTTCTACACTAAAGATTGCCCTACGGAGCAGGACCAGCATGTTTCCAAGCATTCTTATCTTGAATATAATCATCTAATTTGTAATATGCTTGTTTACAAAGTGTGCTTTTAATTATTGTTTAAAATTTTCTTTCATTAAGTTTTAATATCTCACAAGGTATTTTGTTATAGAATTTAACACAGTACCCCATGAAAGATCTGTGTACTTTCGCTAATCTATAAGATGGCTGATCTAACTTATCTTTATTTCTAGTATTACAATTGTGTCTATCACTAATTTTACTAAAGAGATTTAAATTTTTCCTTACATACATAATATTTTCATAAATGAATTGGCAAGAAACTGTCATAATATTAATCTTTTTAAATAGCTCCCTAAGAGATTCTCGATGACTTTACTTATAAATGGCTCTCACAGCTCTCTTTTGCAATATAAATATTGATTCAATGTCAGTCGCCCGACCCCACAGTAAAATACCGTATGACATAATGCTGTGAAAGTAACTAAAATAGACCAAACGCGCGGTCTCCAAATCCGTCAACTGTCTTATCTTTCTAACAGCATACGCGGCCGAGCCCAGGCGACCCGCAAGAGATGTTATGTGAGGCCCCCATTGCAATTTATCGTCCAGAGTGATTCCCAGGAAAACTGTTTGATTTACATAGTCCAGCTTTTCCCCATTCAATATGATATCGCATTCGCTACTATTGACATTCGGCAATGTGAATCTAATACATTTGGTTTTTTTTTCATTTAGTACCAAATTGTTTGCTGTGAACCAAGTTTGGACCTGATGAGTAGACTTATTCACATCATCAAGATTTTGTGACCGCCGATCTATTTTAAATATCAAAGATGTGCCATCAGCAAATAACACGATCTTCGGTTGATTTTGTAATAATTGGGGCAAATCGTTTATGTATACTAAAAAGAGGAATGGACCCAATATAGAGCCTTGAGGAACGCCCATTGTCATTTCAGACCCTAAAGAATTTACGCCGTTTACCTGAACTTTAAATTGTCTGGCTTTCAAATAAGATTTCAGTAATTCAAGGGCCGTATGTCTAACCCCATAGTGCTCGAGTTTCAACAATAGTGTCTCATGGTTAACGCAATCGAACGCTTTTGAGAGGTCGCAAAAGATTCCAATGGCGTCTTGTGCTTCTTCCCAGGCGTTAAAGATGTTCTTTATTAGGGTCACACCAGCGTCAGTTGTGCAACGCCCTTTGGTGAAACCGTACTGTTGATCATGCAAAATGGAATGTTTGTTAAAATGACGCAACAATTGGTTGAGCATTAACTTTTCGAAGACTTTACTAAGAACCGGCAGAATTGACACTGGCCTATAATTATTGGCTTCTTTGCTATCCCCGGATTTAAACAATGGAACTACTTTACTGTGTTTCATAAGGTCCGGAAAAACTCCTTGATCGACACTAGTGTTAAATATGAAAGCTAAATAGGGCGCAATAGTTTCAGTGATTGATTTACATACTTTTACAGATAGTCCCCAAAGATCTTCTGTTGATTTAATTTTTAAGATCTTTAAAAACTTTTAAAATAGCCCGGGGGTTTGTATGTTGAAACTTAAACTCCGAAGGGCACGCATTTACATTATTTCTAAATAAGGCAGCAGAGAGCGTGGGTGAGGAGTTTAAAGCTGCTGTAGTTTTAAGAAGAATATTAACAAAAAAGTTTTCAAATTCCTGAGCTACCTCTACATCTGATTGTATGGGACCATGTGCAGTCGCTAAAATAATTTCACTATTACGCTGTTTTTTTCTACCTGTTTCATTATTTATTATTTTCTAGGTAGTTTTCATTTTATCGCCTGCTGATTTTATTTTATTGCTTATATACAGCGCTTTAGCTGTTTTGCATGCATTTTTAAAGATTTTTGAATAATTCGCAACATATTTATCAAAGCTTGTATTATTCATATGTTGCTTTAGGCCATAAAGTTCATATAGATTTTCTCTGCTTTTACGAATGCCTGGAGTCGCCCAATCGCTAAATACGAACTTGCTGTAAATACTTTTCGCTTTCAGTGGAAATGACTCATTAAATTGGGTCTTTATGACTTTAGAAAATTCGGCATAGAACTCATTTGGGTCATTTATATTATTAAAGTTTTGAACACATAACTTACTATTCACGGTATTATTAAATTTTTCTAAATTATTACAAGTAATTGGTCTAAATTTTATTTGTATTTTTTGTAGAGGTATGTAGGTGCTAAAGGTTATTGTTTGACCACTGTGATCAGATGCTAACTTATTTACAATTTCTTTATCTAAGTAATCACAATTACAAAAAATGTTATCTATACAAGTCGCAGAAGAAGCTGTCACTCTGGTTGGCTCCATAAACACATTTGCCAGATTAAAAGATTTAAAAAGACCCAATAACCTGATACTATTAGAGTTATTCTCTAATAAGTTAATGTTGAAATCGCCACATATGACAATTGATTTACTACTAGTACTAACTATTTTTAACACATCTTCCATTACAGAGTCAAACACAGATAGATTCTGGTAACTTGGAGGTCTGTAGACGCACACTACAACATGCTTATCAAGCTCAACACAGGACAATTCAATGGTGTGTTCAACCGACAGTCTAACAATGTCTTTTCTTTCTTTAGATTTAATAGAGTTTTTAATAAGTATTAATGATCCGCCATGTATCATACGTTGTCTGCTGAAATGGCTAACTACACAATAATTTTCATAATTAATGGACTTAACTTGGTGATCTTTTAACCAATGTTCTGTTAGACAAATAATATGAAACTTGGTTTTTTCTAAAAACAATTCAATTTCTAATAATTTGGAAGAGCAACCCTGAATGTTCTGATTTAATAATTTTAAAGAGTATTGCTCTCCCCTCAGCTTTGTACAACTAAATGGATTGCCAGAAGATACCTTTTTTTACTATGTACTGATAAAAACTGATTATTTGAAGCGGTAACTTCTGTTGTCTTATGGACTAGTTTAAATCTATGTTGCTAGTTAAACTAAGCAACACAGGCTCATCAATTAATATAATATTTGATAGATTTCCTATCACTTGATTTAAAGAATATGCTATCAATATAGCAATCTTACGTCTACAATTACAAGACAGAGAGAAAGCTCTCTGAGTTACTTTAAGTCCACTAATAAATCTATTAGTGTCAAAAAACAAAAATTTGTCATTATGACAAGTCAACATTTGCAAAATGTTATTCAATTTAAAAATACGATTATTCGCCTGTTCTGAGAATGTATCAGTGTATGGAAAAGCACATACCATCAGTTTTCTTAAATTTAATCCTGACAAGGCGTCGATACCGTCCACTATGTCCTTTTTGGTAATGCCAGTACTATTAACTAACAGCAAAACCATTATAGAATAATTATCAATATTCGAATGTATATCATTTATCATATATATTCATAGTGTTCTTGATCATAATAACAAGTAGACATGATCAGAACTGACTTATTATCAAGCTACATTGTTACAGCAACCTTACGGTCTTCTCTTACTTTTACTTCAACGCTTCTACTTGCTTTTTTTTAACATTCTCTTCATTCAGCACACAAATTGTAGAATAGGAATCTATTTTGACCTGGCTGAAAGGAAAGTATATATTTTATATATTTATATTGATATTGTTTGTATGTATGTAATATTTTTTATTACCTCATATCATTCAAACTTCTTGACGGGTTTTCATAATTAAAACATCGTTAGATAGGTCTTAACTGCCCAAGTGTTCTTAGATAAGTGCCGTTACAAAAGCAACATGGCGGATTTTGGGCGCCATATTTTGGGGGTGGCAATTTGTTTTTTCTTCCATACCCATCGAGTGGGGTATCAAAATGAAGGGTTTTTAGAGGTGATTACAAAAATATATACCACTTATATGTTTAAAAGCCCTTCGAAAAAAAAATTATAACTAAAAAGAAGTAAATAAAAAAATTAATTTAAAAATCAAAAACCCGCCTGCTTAATGTAACGTAATTTTGCATTTAAATTCAAATTAGTTATTTATTTACGTTGGCAATACTGGTGCCGCGCAGTCATCGTTCCGTGGAGAATTTCCGGAGCGATGATGGGGTGGCACGTCTATATTAGCTGTCAGTGCTTGGTGATCGCCCCTTTTTTGCTGGCGAACACCGAGCAGGTATCATCTCCGCGGTTTTATTTAGTTATTCAATTTTGCTTAATGACTAATTATTCTGTTAATTGTATTGTGTATTATTTGATTAAACACATATTGGCAAGCATTCCGTGTTTACCTTCGAAAACCACTAACAAAACCAATCATAAAATCCAGATCCAATCTTATTATTTTTAAAACTAATAATATATGACGCTAACTTAGTAATAATTAGGCACAACTCAAAGTCAAAGTCAAGTCAAATATATTTATTTCAACTAGGCCAATAAGCGGCACTTTTGAACGTCAAACATTAAATCTAAATTAAAAATGTACAAGTAATAAAAATTGACTCTACCGTGCATTCGGGAAGTAGCTTGTTATGGAGAAGAACGCACAAGAAACTCCATACTTACTCTTTTAAAAATGTTTTACAATGTTTACTTATGTACATACATTAATAAATTCATATATGTGAGGACGATGCACCCAAAAATAGCACTACACACTATACTACGTACAGGTATAAAGTAATAAAAGCACTAACAGGTAAATTCATTAATTTGATAAATAGGAACATGGTTCTCACATACTTACAAATATTCCAAACATAGGTAAAATACCTAATTCAACAACAACGGAACCGTGTGTGAGTCAAATTCTGGAAAAATATAAAAAATAACATAAGAATACAATAACTACGAATAGGAATACAAATTAACAAATTTGATTATGTCCACACCAAAGATTGCCCTACGGAGCGGGACCAACATGTTGCCAAGCATTCTTATCTTGAATATAATCATCTAATTTGTAATATGCTTGTTTACAAAGTGTGCTTTTAACTAAAGTTTTAAATTTACTTTCATTTAGTTTTAATATATCACAAGGTATTTTGTTATAGAATTTAACACAGTACCCCATGAAAGATGAGTGTACTTTTGCTAGTCTATAAGATGGTTGATCTAACTTATCTTTATTTCTCGTATTACAATTGTGTCTGTCACTGACCTTACTAAAGAGATGTATATTTTTCCTTACATACATAATATTTTCATAAATTAATTGGCAAGAAACTGTCATAATATTAATATTTTTAAATAGCTCCCTAAGATATTCTCGGTGACTTAAATTATATATGGCTATGATAGCTCTCTTTTGCAATATAAATATGGATTCAATGTCAGCCGCTCGGCCCCACAATAAAATACCGTATGACATAATGCTGTGAAAGTAACTAAAATAGACCAAACGCGCGGTCTCCACATCCGTCAACTGTCTTATCTTTCTAACAGCATAAGCGGCCGAGCTCAGCCGACCCGCAAGAGATGTTATGTGAGAACTCCATTGCAATTTGTCGTCTAGAGTGATTCCCAGGAAAACCGTTTGATTTACAAAGTCCAGCTTTTCGCCATTCAATATGATGTCGCATTCGCTACTTCTAACATTCGGCAAAGTGAATCTAATACATTTGGCTTTTTTTTCATTTAGTACCAAATTGTTTGCCGTGAACCATTTTTGGACCTGATGAATCGAGTTATTCACATCATCAAGATTTTGTGACCGCCGATCTATTTTAAATATCAAAGATGTGTCATCAGCAAACAACACCATTTTCGGTTGATTTTGTAGTAATTGGGGTAAATCGTTAATATAAACTAAAAAGAGAAATGGGCCCAATATCGAACCTTGAGGAACACCCATTGTCATTTCAGACCCTAATGAGTTTACGCCGTTTACCTGAACTTTAACTTGTCTGGCCTTTAAATATGATCTAAGTAACCCAAGGGCTGTATGTCTAATTCCATAGTGCTCGAGCTTCAACAATAGTGTCTCATGGTTAACGCAATCGAACGCCTTCGAGAGGTCGCAAAAGATTCCAATGGCGTCTTGTGATTCCTCCCAGGCGTTAAAGATGTTCTTTATTAGGGTGACACCGGCGTCAGTTGTGCAACGCCCTTTGGTAAAACCGTACTGTTGATCATAAAAGATAGAATGTTTGTTAAAATGACGCAACAATTGGTTGAGCATTAACTTTTCGAAGACCTTACCTCGCAGTATTGACACTGGCCTATAATTATTGGCTTCTTTGCTATCCCCGGATTTAAACAATGGAACTACTTTACTGTGTTTCATGAGGTCCGGAAAAACTCCTTGATCGACACTAGTATTAAATATGAAAGCTAAATAGGGTGCAACAGTTTCAATGATTGGTTTACACACTTTTACAGATAGTCCCCAAAGATGTTCTGTTGATTTAATTTTAAGATCTTTAAAAGCTTTTAAAATAGCCTGGGGATTTGTATGTTGAAACTTGAACTCCGATGGGCACGCATTTACGTTCTTTCTTAGTAAAGCAGCAGAGAGTGTGGGTGAGGAGTTTAAGGCTGCTGTAGTTTTAAGAGGAATATTAACAAAAAAGTTTTCAAATTCCTGAGCTACCTCTATATCTGAGGATATGGGGCCATGTGCAGTCGCTAAATTAAATTCAATATTACGCTGTTTTTTCCTACCTGTTTCATTATTTATTATTTTCCAGGTAGTTTTTATTTTATCGTCTGCTGATTTTATTTTATTGCTAATATACAGCGCTTTAGCTATTTTGCATGCAATTTTAAAAGTTTTTGAATATTTCGCAACATACTTATCAAAACTTGTATTATTCATATGTTGCTTAACTAAAACACTAATCGTTATTGAATACATAAATGATTCTAAATAAGTAATAATAACTTAACTATGTTTTTAACAATGACTTGCATTTATATCAAGCACTCTCAAATTATAATATGTATTATGTTAAGATACCTGCTAATAATATAATTAACAACTACTGTTAAGTAGATAGTTCCGTGGATTAGTAACAGCTTTATAACTTAAGTTTATTTGATGTAGCACATAAGCTAACTATCCTGTAATCAGTATGATTTTAAACAAAATTTTGCTGATGAATATAATACTAATTACACTGCAACAAGTACAATACAATCGCTTGTACAATAAAATAAAACTGAAGTTTTATGATTTGCTTTCACTTATACTACCTGAGTGTGGGGTGACGATATTAGACTTAATTTTAATTAACTTTAAAGCCCTACACCGCTAAAAGCTTGCTCGAGATCACTCCAATCCACCAGCAATTAATCTCCACGGCAGGTGGATATTAAAATCCTTAATTTCTTGATACTGACCGCTGATCTTCTTCATATAATACGTTATCCAGCTCGTTCAGGATCATGTGCGGGAATTTAAGGGATTTGCCGAATGAAAACTGCAGGAATACTCAGTGCAAGATAAAATTACTTTTTTCGGTGTTGACTACACGGGTTAAGTACAGCAAGAGAAATATGAACAAAAAGTCGCTGCCATGTTGTGTTGATCAGGCGCTCCAGCAATTCGAATGTAATGGCAAATATAGATATTAAAATTCAAATGCATATATAATCCTTTTATTTTCACATTATTTCACGCGTGTTTAACCCTGAAAAATTCGAGGTACTGGCACGCGCCACCAGTGCCGAAAGGATCAACTTTCCCAAACCAGTCGGATTAAAATCATCCCGTGTGAAAACTTCGTTGAAAATTGCGTGAGAATGAGAACGGAATTATTGGTAAAATTTATTTCTAAGAGATTACAGCAATCTAAAGTATTTTTTGTTGACTGCCGGTAAAAATATTTAACCGACTTTTCAAAAAGGAGGAAGTTTTTATGTTCGGCTGTATTTTTTGTTTTCATTTATTGTGTATATTAACCATTTAAATTTGGTGAAGATCTGATGCAGGATTTCGGAGATATACAAAAGAACTCTTCAATAAACGACGGCAAATCTCTCGGGATTGCTTCAATCGCATTGCATTTTGTTTTCACCATTGCATATCATATCTATATAAAATCACGCCGGTAAGCTGTAAAGGGGCACGCAAATGTGTACAGTTCACCCAGGTACACTCTCATTTCACAGGTTATGTTCAAACATGTTAATCTATTCTGGTATAAGGTTGGGTATTACAGAGTTAAAATAGAACTTGTCCTTTATGTCTGTCTCTTGGCCGGTCCCTCATGTCTGAGGATCGTGGTCAGCATCAGGTTTACATCTGAAGCGGATGATCTGCCTCCACCGGTTTCTGTCAAGTGCGTCGACCGTGTAGAAATTGGAGAACGATGAGTCTTTCACTTGATCGGTCTATCTTGTTGGTGAAAGACCGTGCGATTCCTTCGGTGTTCCCAACCTCAATCAGTCTTTCTAAATTCTCGTTGCCTCTGCGCATTGTGTGGCCGAAATATGAGATCAGAAATCATTTATTTTGCTATGAATGTGGGTACAAAATAGGATGTAAGCATTATAAAAACAGCTCCAACACACTCTACCTTACGGCATGCAAAAGTAAAACATAAAGTAAAACATATTTATATCTACTCAATTATATAACCAAATAAATAATAAGAAAACCAAAATAGTACAGGTTTGTGGATTTACAATTTTCCAACATAAACCAAACATCAAAAACAACAATCTTAATTCTATATTTTACAATTAAATTAAATCGATTATTTTGCGTACATTATCAAGGCACATAATGATATTTGAAACAATATAATAAATTAATATAACATTATATCCACACATCATTAAATCATTATCATTACTTTTTTATCATCACATACATCATTTTATCATTACTTCATGTTACGTTATTATCATTCAAAAAATCTTGTATAGAATAATAACATTTATCTATTAGTAAGGATGTTAGCTTCTTTTTAAATATGCTTAATGACTCTTCTTTGTACGCATGCGGTATTTTATTATAGATAACGGGTCCCATTGATAGAAAGCTTTTTTCTTAATAATGCCGTTTTGTATCTACCTGTAAACATTAGATTTTTGTACTGCGATCTAACAGGACGCAGTTCCCGGACGTGTTCTAATATCGTCCATTAGGGTAAAAAGATGTTTGTTTGTTCTAACAAACATTGCAACTTCAAGTATATACAACGACGGAAAGGTGAGTAATTTTAGAGACTTGAACAGAGGTACACAACTATCGGTATTTTTAAGACTAGTCATTGATCTTATGCAACGTTTTTGGGCTTTGAAAATCCTCTCTCTCTCAGTACAGTTACCCCAGAATATAACTCCGAATCTCAAAACTGACGCAACTAGACCATGATGAGCTTCCAGCACAGTGCGAATACTTACTTTTTTTGCCAGGCTATAAAGTACGTACGCTGACTTGCTTAACCTCTTACATACTTCCTCTGAATGCGGTTTCCAAGTCATTTTGTTTTCAATTAGAATACCAAGGAATTTTGTGACATTTGTCGAGTCTACTTTTTGTCCATTGAATTCAATATTATAATTTTCAGCTCCTAGACGCTGATGAAAATGCATGCACAACAACGGTCCAAGTATACTACCCTGTAGTACGCCATACTTGACTTCTCTGTAGCCGGATAGATATTTATGTTCTCGTTTAGTTTTCACACATATCCTTGATATTTCTGTGTATTGCTTTCGATTAGTAAAGTATGACTTTATTAGATTTAAGACGTTTCCTCTAATGCCGTATGTGTAAAGTTTATTTATAAGAGCTTCATGGTTTACGTAATCGAATGCTTTCGTCATATCAGTATATATGGCGCATACAGGTATTTTATGGTCCACACTTGGCATTACGTTATTCAGTAGGTCATATATTGCCATATTAATATTTTTATTTTTTCTGAACCCCTTTTGTTCGTTACATAAGATATTATTTTTAGTTAAGAACTTATTAACTGTCTCATAGATAATTTTTTCAATAACTTTGGAAAACACTGGAATTAAGACCACTGGCCTATAATTAGCCATGTCTTCCTTGCTATTTTTTTATGGAGTGGTTTTATAATTACTTTCTTAAGACTGTTGGGGTAGGTACCTGAGCTAATACTTGTGTTCATGATGTGACTTTGAGGAACAGCAATTATATCAGACACAAATTTGACCACAGAAGTTGTTACACCGTCATAGCCATGACTTTTTTTATTTTTTAATGCTCTTATTGCTCTAGCTATATCCTGTGGAACTACTGGCGGCATGAACATTGAGTTCGGGCTATTCATGAATTATTTTAACATTTATATGTGAGAATGTGTTGCTGACATATAGTGGACAAGCGAGTTTTTACTCGGAGTTGGGTCTACATCGATGCATTGGTGCGTTTCGCAGTCCAGGGTACTCTTAACATTCGTCTCCAGCACCACATCTCGAATGCTTCAATCCTTTGCCTCTCTCGGGCCAGGATTGTCCACGTTTCCACTCCATATAGGAAGATAGGGAATACCAAGGCTCGTATCAATCTGATCTTGGTTTTGATACCAATTCCTCTTTTCTTCCAGATGTTGTTTAAACGGGTGATAGTATCTTTTGCCATCCCGATTTGCCTCTTTATCTCCGGGGCACATCTGCCGTCATTATAGATTTAGGAAAACAGGTATATGTAGCGGTCGACAATATTAATGCCAAAAATGTTGCAGGTGACATTTGCAAGCTTTCCGGCTCGATCCACTATCATTAATTTGGTTTTTGGCCTGTTTACTGTGAGACCGATGTTGCCACTTTTGGACTCATATCCTCCATGGATGTTGCCAGAAGAACGGTGTTGTCGGCATATCGGAGATTTGACAATCTCTTTCCATCTATAGGATAACCCTTCTCTCAATTTTCGATGGTCTTCCGAATGATGTACTCTCCATATATGTAAAAAAGTACGGGGGCAAAATACAACCCTGTCTCACGCCTTTCTTAGTTTGGAACATATTGGAGCATTCAGTGCCTTTCCTGATAAAAGAATGGTTCCCGATATATAGACTCTGGATCAAAGCAACGAGGTGTTAAGGAACTCTCACCTCGAGTAGCACATTCCACAGTTTGTCCCATTGCACGCAGTCAAAGGCTTTTGTGTAGTCGATAAAGCAATGGATTACGGTGTTGTTGAACTCCCTGCTTTTCTCGATGATTTGGTGGACGTTAAGTATTTGCTCCCCTGTTCCCTTGCTCTTAACGAAACCTGCCTGCTCGGGTATCTTCTGGCGTAAAAAATAGGTTAAGACGTCTATTAATGACATGGAGGACGATCTTACTCGCATGAGATATTAACGCTATAGTCCTGTAATTTCCACAGTCTTTTAAAGAACCTTTCTTATGCAAAGGAATAAACACCGATTCTGTCCAGTCCTTTGGCCATCTTCCAGTATTCCAGATAGTATTACAAATTTCGGTGATAGCATTTGTGCCTCGTTGACCTAGGTTTTTCAGTATTTCGGCTGTAACAACATCCTTACACGGTGATTTCTTGCACTTAAGAGCTTTGATGGCGTGCTCAATTTCTGATGGTAGGATATCAGGTTCTTCTGTCAGCCATGTATTATTAGCGTTAGTAGGCTCTCCCGTGTTATATAACTCCACGCAGTAGCTTTTCCAGCGCTCTAACACTTGAGCAATATTTGTATGTAGACGCCCGTCTTTATCTCCAATGGCACAGGTTCTCGGCTTACGCGTTCCAGTTATTTCTTTTACTTTTTGAAAAAGATATCTGGATTCGTTTTTTACAGAGTTGTTCGAGTTCGTGACATATTTCGTTGATATGGTTATCATAGTCTTTCCGACAGCGTCTTTGAACTTGGCGGCTCAGTTGTACATATCGCTGCTGATCTTCAGTTGAACATATACCTTTCTCCTTTAGTTCACGTCTCTCAAGGATGATTTGGCCGTGGAAATCTCTCATAACGGGTTTCTCCAGCTTATTTACCCTAGCTGTTTCTTCTATCATACTTTTAAGATAGTCCCATTTTCTGTCGCTGTTTGTCATGTCATTTGGAAAGTCTCTCATTCTCCGCTCAAAACCCTCTCTGAAGCCACTGAAGTTTATGCTTTGCATATTCGGAACTACTTTAGGTTTCTGTATCCTCTTTAGCCGCACTTGAACTGTTGCTACAAGAAATTGGTGGTCGGAGCCGCAGTCAGCTCCGGGGAAAGTTGAGGCGCTCGTCACTGAGCTTCTCCATCGCGTCCCTACCAGTATGTAGTCTATTTGATTCCTACATCTGTCACTAGGAGATATCCAGGTGTATAATCTACGGATATGATGTTTGAAGCAGGTGTTGATGATGGTAAAATTGTCTTCGCAGCAGAACTGTAACAGCCACTCGCCCCTATCATTACGTTCCCCGATTCCATATTTTCCCGCAACACGACGAAGGTGGACATCGTCTATGGTATCTCCAACTTTTGCATTAAAGTCCCCTAGGATGATGGTAACTTCTCGTTTTGGGATTCCTTTAAGTGTCGCAGTCAGCGTATCGTTCTCTCCTTCCTACCTCCACTTCTTCTTCGGTTGACTGAGCTGTGGGGGCATATATCTGAACGAGGTTAACCTTGCACGGTATGGTGTTGATATTGAGTGTTACGATACGATCGCTAACTGGTTCATATCCCACAAAGCACTTGTTCAACGACCGCGGCACAAAGAAAGCCACCCCTCTGCTGCTATCGTGTTCCTGGCCTGAAAAATACACTGTACTGCCGAGGTTAGATGTAAAGTGACCCTGTCCTTTCCAATGTGGTTCGCTTAGCCCTAGCAGATGAATATTTAAGAACCACTTTAAGAACAAGAAAACATTTAAAAACAGAAAAGAAATTTATGTGGAAGCATACATTGATTGGAAATGAGGTTATTTTTGGTATGGGGAAACAGGAATAAGAGAAAGACACAGGATGCAGCGCCTTACCTTTATTGAGGTCTGGAGTCGCCTTCCGACTGCTGGCACCTTGTATGTCCTTGATGTGTAGGTTAACCACGCGGCAAGACAGCGTAGTTTCACTGATGATTCCTATTTCTCACACACAGCACAGCACTTCAAATCAATGTAATTTGATAAGTAGGTAGGTCTAGTTTAATATATAGACCCGAAAACCTGGATTTATCACGAAATCCAAATATATTAGCGGTAAAAGGTCTGGAGAGATGCTTTAGCGGCGGCGGATTAGAACGAACTTATTTCCTTTCAATATGGCGTCTGTTACGGTCAATTTTCTTCTAGCCTTGTATGGCTGTCTCGCTCTGACCTATGGTAGACGCTGCACGAATGAATAGGAAGGAAGGTCACTGATGGAAAATGTAATATTACTACCGCCACATTCTGGTATAACTAAAAGTTGAAAAGACTAGACAGTAGGTAGATTTGGATATTAGCGATTTATATGACGGTAACAGCTAGTATGATTGAGTTAACACCTGGGCCCTGGATTCTATAAAGTCTTGCCCTTCTTCTTTCACAGCTTTGGTAATTGTCAGAATGGCGTAGTGGCATAGCAGCTTGACTCGTGAGTTATAGGGTCCGGGTTCGAATCTTACTTCAGCCAAACGATTTTATAACATTTTAAAATTATCTGTTGTGAATTTTTAGAAATCTGTAAAAAAGTATAATGTCTGGAAGTTTAAACACATTTGCAAGTTTAAAAATATCAATAGGTAGGATGCGATGGATATTACCTAGCGGTCCCTTGCATGAGCGCGCGAGCGCCGTCAGTTTTTTTATTTCTAGTTAGAATATCTTAGCAGTTTCACTGAAATCACAGAGATGGCGCGCACGCGGCGCACGTAAACATTGTAGTAAATCCTCCTGTCCATAGATGTCGCTTTTGATAGACTCTAGGGGGTGAAGTTTCTTTGCAGTTTTCTGTACAGAAAATTCCGATTACTTTTAGACACAGTCATTTAGATTAAAAATTGTTGTTGTTGAACGCTATTGATTGCAATTTATTTGCGATATAAACAGGTCAAATCAATATGACTCCATATCTATAAATAAAAATATTATTACCGACCGGCAACAAAAAGTAATTTAATCTAAATTACTTTTTGTTGCCGGTCGGTAATATTTTTGTGTATGTAATCATGATAACAATCATAACATAACATCACGCCAGTGTGCTTATTCACTTTTTTTTAACGTACCTACTCGATCGTGATAACGTAAACGATTTAATATGTCAATGTGTATACAAAAAATAAAAACATTCTTACTAAAAAATACAACCGTTATTTACAAAGTTAATTTTCTCTTTGTTGTGGTTTTTTGGAAGTCTGTTGTATTTTTTTGTAAAATGATTTATATTTTTCACTTTTTAGTTGTGGCACATTATGGGCGAGGAAAAAGGGGAGAACGGAAATAACATCTTTACCGGCCCAACAGCCAACCTCACCTGCACGCGTCAGTGGTTCGTTATGAATAGCCGACGGTGGCGTCCACCGGGCGCCGCGGTGCTCCCTGCTAGATAAAGAACGTAGCTCTGGCGACAGAGCAATGGTGGTATAACCATATCACCGATCAAGCAACCGACCGAAAAGGTAACAGCGGCCTTGGAGTCAAAATAACTTCTAAAATGTCTGGGGCAGATGACAAGGGGAAACCACTGCTTCTATTTGCCCAAGAGAGTCAGCATGGAAGGTCAAAAAACAGTAAATAGTCTGTCTGGCGATCCGGCGCCATCTTTCCGGGACAGGTGATGTGAAATATGCTACTGGCCATGCGCGCGTTACCCGTCAGGCGCCGCATGGAAATTCAGCTACTGATAAATCTAAATCAATTCGCTATCCACATCGCATCGGAACATGGAAAGTGCGCGGCATTTTTTTTTATCGTGGAGAAATCATGCATACTGCGCTACAACGGAGAGTTAGCGCAGTTATGTGGGACTCTAACCACTAAAACTCCACGGTGTCCTCTCCTCCTGTGCCGCTTATGGCAGGAACACGGGTACGCGTTAGTACTCACCTGCTGCGACTGCGACACTTAAAGGAATCCCAAAACGAGAAGTTACCATCATCCTAGGGGACTTTAATGCAAAAGTTGGAGATACCATAGACGATGTCCACCTTCGTCGTGATGCGGGCAAGGAATCGGGGAACGTAATGATAGGGGTGAGTGGCTGTTACAGTTCTGCTGCGAAGAAAATTTTACCATCATCAACACCTGCTTCAAACATCATATCCGTAGATTATACACCTGGATATCTCCTGGTGACAGATGTAGGAATCAAATAGACTACATACTGGTAGGGACGCGATGGATAAGCTCAGTGACGAGCGCGTCAACTTTCCCTGGAGCTGACTGCGGCTCCGACCACCAATTTCTTGTAGCAACAGTTCAAGTGCGGCTAAAGAGGATACAGAAACCTAAAGTAGTTCCGAATATGCAAAGCATAAACTTCAGTGGCTTCAGAGAGGGTTTTGAGCGGCGAATGAGAGACTTTCCAAATGACATGACATTTGGGGGATGAAGTTGCTCGCGTCCGTAGGATTTACCATCTTCTCCTAGCAAGACCCACCCGACACGTGCCCCCTGGGTGGTGCTAAATGAGCAATAACGCCGAGCAACAGGCGGCGGTTGAGTAACCTGTCTCCAGGCTTCCACTAGCCTAGAGGGACTAAATCCCCTCTGAAAGCGTGGACATGATGCCTTGGGAAAGCATCATGGTTACACTCCCAACCCCCTTATATGAAAATGTTGAATAAAGAGAATACGATATCGTGCGATCCGGCTGAACCCCGGCGCTCACAGGTACCCGGGCCTGTGAGTGTGAAATTGACTACCGAAGACCTCACAGGGGTAGGCGACCAGGCCCCTGCGATAGTAAATACCACTGGCAGCAAAACAAAAGTATTTGTACAACAAGCATTCCACCCTAGCTTGTTTTTAGCAAGACCGAGATCCAGTTCAGTGGGAAGCCACCATGGCTTCAGCTCGTTTGGGGCTGGTCTGTGTTAGCAAACTTACGCTTTGAGCTGTCAGCGACAAGTCCTGTGGGCTTGGCTTTGTTGATGCAGTCCTACTTTGCCTGGCTCCTTCAGAGCCGGCAAGGTGGCGTGGTCTTGAGGGAGAGCGCAACGGTCGTGTAGATCCTCAAGGCAAGTGCGGTGATTTTCCTTCTCGTGGTTGCCGCCCTGTTATTGGTCTAATTCCCTCTGAAATAGACGTAACTGAAAACACCGGGCGACGCAACGCAGGGGTGGCGAGGTCATGCCCCTGGGTGTCCACCATTGATCAAGATGATTGACAATTGATGGATAGCAATGACCTCCCGCGTGTTTGTGCCGTGCGCGGGGACCCGTACGGAAGGATGATGGGATCCTGGTGGCTGAGCCGATGAGCGTAGGTAGTTTAGCGTCTCGGAGGCAACACTCCACTTTGGCCCGGATTTCTTCTCACACGGGAGGCCGTAGCCTAGCCAGCTACGGTCAATCGGCTGCGGGGTCCGGTCAGACGGCCCCCAGGCGAGTTCACTCCCATTGGGGGCTTGCAGACGGCGGCGCTCGCTCGCATCGCTAGTGGTAGCGGTGTGGGTTGGTGCCGTGCGGTCTCGTGAGCAACTAATGGGGGGGGGGGCTATATCCCTCGACTAATCCCTGGTGCTACCGTAGCATCGCCACTTGAGCACTCCATGGCGGGTGGGGATAGTCGAGGGATGAAAATTCTTATCGGGATTTTTAAATGGAATCGTTAAATAAAAAAAACCACAAGGCGAAAGGACCGGTGAAAACTGGGACTACGCTCCAAAAGGCGGGACCGGCGAAAGCTGGGACTGCAAACCAGAAGGCGGGACCGGCGCAAGCCGGGACTGTATTATCCTTGGCAGGAACGCCCAGAGGCGAGACTGCAGTGGGATCGTCCCGAGGTGGGGCTGCGGCGGGACTGTCAAATGACGGTACTGCTGCGGCACTGTCGAGGGTCGGCACTGCTGTAGGACCGCCGAAGGGCGGAACTGCAAACCAGCCCACCGGGCATAAAGGTGCTGCTAAAGCTGGCGCGACACGGGACCCTTGCGTTAGAGGTCGAATGACCTCGGACCTTGGGGCCCCGGACGCGACCTGCAAAGACAGCACCTCGTCGTCTCCAGGTGGCCGGCATGAAGCAGGCTGGCTTCCGGTTGGACGATCTGGGGCGCAGCGGAAAAAGCGCCAAAAGCTGAGACAGCAGGCGGCTTTAGAGGGGACTCCTACGGAGGGCCCATCAAAAAGACCGCGTGCTGCTCTCAGCGGTGACAGCGGGGACATGGCGGCCAAGAGGATGAAGACCCAAGGGCAACCATCCTCAACCGGATCCTTTAGGGATGCGGTGGCGGCTGTGAAACTCGCTGTCATCACAGTCAAGTACCCGGAGGAGTACTTGAAGGCGGAGGACTTGGTGCCGATTCAGGAGCTCATCATTGAGAAACTGGAAGTGGCGCCAGATCCTCTGCCTGTTCTCACGGTTGCTTCCGGAGTTGTCGCGGGTGCAGTTCATGTATCCTGCGACAACTCTGAAGCAGCTAACTGGTTTCGGGGTGCCATCCACAATGTGGAACTGGGCTCCCTGAAACTCAAGGTCGTCGACGCCAAGGACCTTCCAAAGCCAGTCAAAATGGCATGGAAGAGTAGGAACTTGGCGCTGAAAGACTCGGCCCGGGCCATCCGACTGCTCCAGCGGCTTAACCCTGCCTTGAGGACGGACGACTGGAAGGTCGTGAATACTCTCACTGAGCAGACCGGCATCCGTCGTATCGTCCTCATGGACGGGGTGTCCGCTGGGGTCATCAAGGCCGCGGGCTACTCTCTTCCAGGAGGAATTGAACGTTACTCGTTCAAGCTCCTGGAAGAGGACAAGGGAGAGGCACCCACTGCGGAAGCAGAAGTGGAGCCCTCCGAAGATGGTCCACCGCAGGGTGAGGAGGCCATCAACGAGGTCTCTGCTGAAGACGTAGCGCAGGAGGCAGAGATCCAGACCGGGGCGTCAGAGGCGGACCTCGAGGATGACATCCTTGAGGGCCTCGACACCCTGGGGATTCAGTCGCCAACTGCTCTCGAGGAGGGTGCGATGGAGGGGGAGCCTCAAAACTGAGACACCCCAACAACAACACAAACCCATCAAGATATCCAAGATGGAAGGACTAAGGTGTGTACAAATCAATTTGCATCATTGCAGAGCCGCTACTGCCCTTCTGGCTCGGCAATTGAAGTTGAATACATATGACATTGCCTTGATACAGGAACCTTATCTGTATAAGGGGACTATAAAAGGCTTAGGTGGGACAGGAGGCATGGTGCTCTATGACTGTCCAACTAATGACGCGAGGACTTGCATCTATATCAGGGGCGGTATAGAGGCAATGCCCTTACGTACTTTCTGTTACAGGGATCTCACAACAGCTCTGATCCAAGTGGGGGCGGGAACAGAGAAAAGGAGAATTATCCTTGCCTCTGCCTACCTCCCATATGAACAAAAGGAACCAGTAACACCTCAAATCAGAAGACTGGTTGATTACGGCAACCAAGAAAATCTCGACATGATACTTGGCTGCGATGCGAATGCTCACCACGTCGTTTGGGGCAGCTCAGATGTCAACAAACGAGGCGAGGATTTGTTGGACTTTGTGGTAAGCTCTTCTTTACAAATCCTTAACGCAGGCAATAAACCTACTTTCAGGACCTCTGCGAGAACTGAAGTTATTGACCTGACACTGGCTTCAAACAGGGCCAGCGCTCATATTGAAAATTGGCATGTATCGGACGAAATCTCTCTGTCTGACCATAATTATATATGCTTTAGGTTTAGGACGGCGGGAGAAGCCGAAACTAGACGAAGGAGAAACCCAAGGCATACAAATTGGGACTCATACAGGAGGGACCTTAAAGTAAATCTAGGGAGCCCTAAAGGTAAGCTTAATTCCATACTGGATATAGAATTCGAAGCGGACAGAATCAAGGCGGGCACCATCGGCGCATGGGAAGATAACTGCCCAGAGAAAAAGGCCTTTAGCAAAAAGGTACCATGGTGGACTCCTGAACTAGTCAAAATACGTCAGGAAACACGACAGGCCTTTAATGATGCAAAAGCCAGGAAGGATTTTTCTGGCTATCATAGCATGTTAACGAGGTATAACACGGCGGTACGCAAGGCCAAAAGAACTAACTGGCGACAGCATTGCACCTCCATCGAAACTCTGCCAAGTGGAATGAGGTTGTGCAAAGCAATGTCCATGACTAAGACAAACCCACTATCATCTGTAAAGGATGAGAATGGGTGTCTCACGGAAACTGGACAGGACACTCTGGGTGTGATGTTTAGGACCCACTTCCCGGAATGTATACTGCGCAATAGCGATGAAGAGGAACCAGTCACAAGGGATGAGCTCACAAGGCACACGTCCATAAGTAACTGGCTCACGGCAAAGAAAGTGGTAGATGAAAACAAACTGAAGCTGGCCATAGCGGGCTTCCAGCCTCTCAAATCCCCTGGTCCGGATGGCATCTACCCAATACTATTGCAAGAAGGGGCATCTGTTTTGGTACCCCATTTGAGTAAGCTCTACAGAGCTTGCATAGCCTTTGGGTACGTACCCAAGGCATGGAGGGAGGTCAAAGTCACTTTTATACCGAAGGTGGGTAGACCGACTTATGAAGAAGCTAAAGCTTACAGGCCCATCAGTCTATCATCCTTTCTCTTAAAAGCTCTGGAGAAACTGGTAGACAGGTATCTAAGAGAGGGACCACTGAAAGTATTCCCTCTACATAAACTACAGTGCGCCTACAGCCCGGGCAAATCTACGGAAACGGCATTGCACTTTGTTGCGAGTCGAGCCGAGGCTGCGCTAGAGGGACAAGAGATTTGTGTCGGGGCTTTCCTCGACATAGAGGGAGCCTTCGACAAAACAACATTTGAGTCCATACGCATTGCTGCAAAGGAACATGGCATCAACGATACCACGTGCAACTGGATTGACTATATGCTGAGAAGCAGAATAGTCAGATCGGAACTGATGGGAGACAGACTTAGTGCAAAAACAACAAGAGGTTGCCCGCAAGGCGGGGTGCTGTCACCATTATTGTGGTGCTTGGTAGTAGACTCGCTACTTACCAAACTCAATACCGGACCATTCTACACAGTAGGCTATGCAGATGACATAGCAATAATGGTCAATGGTAAATTCCCGAACATAGTCTCTGGATTATTACAACAGGCATTGAGGATGACAGAGGAATGGTGTACAAAGAACCACCTCTCTATCAACCCAAGCAAAGCAGTCATTGTTCCATTTACGAGGAAGAGACAACTAGAACACCTAGGAGAGCTCTCCCTCAATGGAATAAAGCTGCCCTGGTCCACCGAAGTTAAATATCTGGGCGTAACGCTTGATAAAGAACTCAGGTGGAAAACTCATGTGGAAAATATAACGACAAAGGCCTTACGAGTGTTCGGCATGTGTCGTTCCACCTACGGTAAAACTTGGGGGTTAAAGCCCAAAGTGATACGATGGCTGTACCGGACAATGATAATACCTATTATCACATACGGCAGCCTAGTGTGGTGGCCAAGAACAAAGCTTGCTTCGTGCAAAGCGCCACTCACCAGGTTACAAAGAACAGTGTGTCTCGGCATCACAGGTGCTTTCAGGACAACACCAACGGCAGCGATTGAGAGATACCTCAATATCCCTCCTCTGCATATGATGGTTGAATTCGAGGCAAGGAAGACATTACATCGTCTTGCTGTTGCTGGACTATGGGATGCCTCTAAGCCAAAGACTAACCATACAAAGTTCGATGAGAATGAAGGCCTGGATCGGGTAACAAGCATGTTATCCGATAAAATGCAAACTAAATTTGTGTTTGAAAGGTCTTTTAAGGTCCAAATCCCTACAATAGAGGACTGGAAGAAGGGACTCGATCCACCAGAACAAGACAGTCTGGTGTGGTACACTGATGGATCCAAAATGGAATCAGGTACAGGAGCGGGCATATACGCAAAAGGTTACAAATGTAGCAAAAGCTTAGGGAAGATGGCAACTGTATTCCAAGCGGAAACATTTGCCATAATAACCTGTGCTCAAGAGAATATAGATAGAGGAACCCGAGGTAAATCCATATATATTCTTAGTGACAGTCAGGCTGCAATCAAAGCCATGGCATCCTACAAAGTGGACTCCGGACTCATTCTGGATGCTATCCAGGCCCTAAACAGGCTTGGGAAGCACAACAGGGTGAGACTGATGTGGGTCCCTGGGCACAAAGGAATCCATGGTAACGAAGTGGCTGATGAACTGGCAAGAGAGGGCTCAGCAAATGAATTTGTGGGTCCAGAACCATGTGTAGGCATTTCGACGTGTCTCGTAAAAGCCGCATTTAGGGAGTTTGCAGATCACAGACAACAAACTTATTGGCTGTCTAACACCGGTCTGCAACACTCCAAGAAATTCCTAGGCTCTACGTTCAAAGCCCGGGAATGCATTTGGAACATGAGCAGGGGGCAAATCCGCTACCTGCTTGGGGCCTTTACTGGGCACTTTGGAACCAACGACATGCTCATGAAGATGGGTTTAACTACGACTCCCGTGTGCAGGTTGTGTGGGGAACATACGGAACGCATGGAGCACCTTCTGTGCACATGCGATGCACTGGCTGGTAAGCGAATGGGTCTCCTAGGGGTTGGATACCCAAAACCAGAAGACTATAGGCTCATATCTCCTAGTCTCGTTGTAAAACTCATGAAAACGGTTTTCAACGAGATTGGGGGGGAGTAAGTTATCTAGGGGACCACAATAGATCCCAATGGGTCGAAGTGTCCGAGATGTTCTCGGCCCCTCCATAAGATAAGATAAGATAAGATGGCTTCAGCTCCCCCTGAAGATAATATAAATAAAGGAGCAACAGTCAGCTCTGCAACTGACAAACAACAACCACCACCTCATCCATGCTAAAGAGTGCCTGTTGAAAGGAACAAAAAGAGAAAACTTTCTACTAGCCCAACTGTAGGAATAATGAAAACCTAAAACCGCTTCTCAGGATTACCAATAGATATCACAGATGAGATGCCCCTGAAACCCAGCAAACCACCACCTATTGTATTATATGGAGTTGAAGACCTTAATAAATTAACTGAGCTCCTAGAGACAGCAGCAGAAAAGGACCACTTTACCTACAAAATTGTCAGCAAAACTCAGCTCCGAATAATCAGTGCAGATATAGAGATCTATAAAAATTTCATTAGCCTTGTTAGGAGTAATGGACTAATTGGCCATACCTTTAACAGGAAGCATAACAGATCGTGTAGAATAGTTATTAAAAAACTACACCCATCTACACCCATTAACATCATCAGAAAGAAATAGAGGCTACAGGAAATAAAGTAACGGGTGAGATAATAAATGCAAAATTCGGCCCTGAAAAGAAGCCTACCTCAACCTTCTTCGTCAACCTAGAGGCAGGTCCTAACAACAAATCAATTAAAGAGTTATAATATATCTATCACCAGTCTGTCCTCATAGAAGACCCGAAAAAAAGAAAGACAATAGTCCAATGTCAGAGGTGTCAGCAGTACGGACACACTAAAAACTACTGTATGCGACCATACAGATGTGTTAAATGTGGACAGTCTCACAAGACATCAGAATGTCAGAAGCAAGACCGTAAAGTCCCGGCAACATGCGCATTGTGTAATGGCCCACACCCAGCCAACTACAAAGGATGTCAAGTTTATACGGAGATCTTAATAGAAGAAAAACAAAATTCGCAGACAAAAAACCATACCCAAATACTCGTTTTATTCATCCAGATAAAGAGCCTAAACACAACAATCTCAGAGACGAAAGATCCTACGCTGAAGCCCTACACGAGACAGCACCTCAACAGAAAAAGACCCAAAAGTTCAAATCACAACACAATAGAACAATTACTGTTGAAACAAAATGAAAAATTCGAAATTATCCTACAACAAAACCCATTTGTTGTAGGATAATTTCTCTAACGAGCCTCATAGCCAAACTTGTTGACAAGTTATCAAAATGAGCACACTACGCATTGCAACTTGGAACGTAAATGGGCTTGCCCCAAATAAAAACGAAGTGGAATTGTTAATGGAGACACAGAATTTGGACATCTTACTCATATCCGAAGCACACTGCTCTGCCAAAACATCTGTAAAGTTTGTCAATTACCAATGTTACACCACGCACCATCCTGACGGAACAGGCCATGCTGGTACTGCTGTGGTCATAAAGAAAACCATCAAACATCATCAGATGCCCGATTACAAAACGGAACATATTCAGGCGACGTCGATTTCTGTGGTAGACAAATCTGGGAACTTCACCATGACTGCAGTTTACTGCCCACCCAAACATAAAATCTCAGAAGCTATGTTTTCCCACTTCCTGCAAACACTTGGCAATCGATATGTTGCGGGAGGAGACTGGAATGCATACCTACTGGGGATCAAGGCTCATTACAACCAGAGGCCGACAGTTAAAACTAAGCGTTGATAAGAACAACCTTAGACACATCACCTCTTGTGAGCCAACATATTGGCCAAGTGACACCAACAAAATACCCGACCTCCTGGACTTCTTCATAATCAAGGGTATACCTAACAACTATCTAAAAATAGAATCCTGCTATGACGGCTCGTCTGACCACACGCCAGTTATACTTACTATAAGCATTGACTGGGACTTCTTCAGAGAGTATATAAATAAAAATATAAAATTGAAAGTAGCTCTTAAAACTAGTGATGATGTGGAAGACTCAGCAAAATACATAACTACGCTTATACAGAGGGCTTGCTGGATCAGTACCCCGAAAAACAACCAGCGTAAAACCAAGACCACTAACTATTCGCTAGAAATAAAATCTGCACTGTTAGAGAAGAGACGACTACGCAGAGTGTGGCATCTAACCAGACTAGGAAGAGATAAAACGAACTTCAATAGGGCCGCCGAAGATCTGAAATGCAAATTAAAAGAATGGAGAGATAACACACTACAGATACAGCTTGAATCATTGTCTGCTACAGAGGCAACGAATTACTCCCTGTGGAAGTTCACCAAACACTACAGAAGATCCCAGGTTGCAAAGCCTCCTTTGAAGTATGATTCTGGCTGGGCAAAAACCCCACAAGAGAAAGCAACCGTATTTGCAGAACACCTCTCCAAAGTTTTCGTCCCAAATGATACGGTCGACAAAGAATTTGATAAAAAGGTGGAACTAATCCTTAAACAAGATTATCAAATGACCTTACCAACGAAACCCGTAACTACATGAGAGGTCTGGCGAGTGTCAGTGGGACTCAAAGATAAAAAAGCACCAGGATTTGATTTAATTACGAAGGAAATCATAAAACAACTACCTAAGAAAGCATTTATCTACCTGACAATGCTATATAATGGTATCCTGAGAGTGCAATACTTTCCAAAATTGTGGAAAGTATCGCAAATCACAATGGTATACAAAGATGGCAAACCACCCAATGAAGTCAGTTCTTACAGGACTATAAGCCTACTCCCAATTCTGTCAAAGATCTTCGAAAAGCTGTTACTACGCAGAATACTTCCCTTCCAGGAAGAAAATCACGTCATACCGGCTCATCAGTTTGGATTTAGGCAGCAGCACTCCACGGTGGAACAGGTCCATAGAGTATGCGAAAGGGTTAGAAAAACTCTTGAAGAAAAAGAGTACTGCTCTGCAGTATTCTTAGATATCCAGCAAGCTTTTGACAGAGTGTGACATGAAGGCCTTTTCTGCAAAATTAAAAGTTACCTCCCACACAGCTACCATCAAATTCTGGCTTCATACCTCACTGAACGACTGTTCCAGGTTAAGAAAGGAGATAAAATGTCTAAATTTGCAGAGATACGCGCTGGTGTTCCTCAGGGCTCTGTTTTGGGACCTCTGCTGTATACCATATACACAGCTGACCTACCTGAAGCAGATAAGACCACAATTGCAACGTTCGCGGACGATACCGCCATCCTTGCTAGCGACAAAGATCCGATCACGGCTTCAAAGTTCCTACAGAATGCACTAAATAAAACAACCAAGTGGCTACAGGAGTGGCGTATCAAAGCAAATGCTACAAAATCTGTCCATGTTACCTTTTCTCTTCGAAAAGGCAACTGCCCCCCTGTCTAACTGGAAGATACCACCCTACCACACCAGAAAAGTGTCCGATATCTTGGACTGCATCTCGATCGGCGCCTGACATGGAACCAACATGTGAAAAAAAAGAGAGATGAACTTAACATTCGCTTTAAGCAACTACTTTGGCTTCTGGGTCGTAACAGCAAATTGTCAATGGATAACAAGCTACTCATCTATAAAGTAATCCTGAAACCGGTATGGATGTACGGCGTCCAACTCTGGGGTAGCGCCAGCAATTCAACCATCTCATGCTTGCAGAGAATGCAAAACATAATACTGCGAACAATTAGCAACGTACCATGGTACATCACAAACCAGGAAATTCATGAACATCTGAATATGCCCACAATAAAGGACGTAATCCAAAACGTCACCTTAAAATACCGGGAGAAACTAGTGAAACACCCCAATACATTGGCAACACAGCTTACGATACGTAGCTACATAAAGCGCCTCAAGCGGAAGGACATCATATAGAAAAAAAAAAAATATATATAAATCTAAGGATGGACAATGAAGAGACGCCCTCACTGGGGGACGCACTCTAACCGACATAATGCGCTCACCAAATTTGCTAATAGTGCCAAGCACTGATCGCAGATACTACAATAAACAAAAAAAAAAAAAAAATGACATGACAAACAGCGACAGTAAATGGGACTATTTTAAAAGGATGATAGAAGAAACAGCTAGGGACAATAAGCTGGAGAAACCCGTTATGAGAGATTTCCACGGCCCAAACCCGCTACTGTTTAACATCTACACTGAACTTATAATACGGATTACCCTTGAGGACTGGACGGACGGTGTATCGATAGGAGGTATAAGAGTATCGAACCTGCGATATGCGGACGACACTACGCTGTTCGCGACTAGTGCCGACCACATGGAATGGTTGCTATCCAAAATGGAACATACCAGCTTAGCATTCGGTTTGAGAATTGACAGAACCAAGACGAAGATGATGATTGTCGATCGCATTAACGAAAATTCGCCAGTAGTCACTCAAATCGCGAATTGTGACGTCGTACAATCATACGTCTACCTGGGCACTTTAATATCAAACCATGGTGGTTGCGGGGACGAGTTTAAGCGACGCATGGCTATGGCCAGGTCTGCCATGGATAGACTGAAGAAAATATGGATAATACGAGGCTTTTGGCTTATTTGTACTTTTTGTGAATGCCACTCTTTATTTTGTATTGTGCGTTTAGTTTGTGCAGAATAAACAATTTTTCTTTCTTTTTCTTTTTTTTTGATCAAAATATCACCAAGTCTACAAAAATCCGGCTCATACGGGCACTTGTCTTCCCCATATTTCTATACGCATTCTATGGACAGACTTTCGCACTAACATATCCATCCTTCAAGAGCTTGGTATCAGGCAGCTTCTGTCGGCTGTAGTCCAAGCTCGAGTACTCCAGTTCTTTGGACACGTGTCCCGACGAGGCAACGACTCTATCGAGCGGCATGTAGTTCAGGGTAGAGTGGAAGGAACGAGAGCGCGCGGCAGGTCGCCCTGCAACATGATGACCACGACCGCTCTGCCAAGAGTGTACCGATGAAGAAGAAGAAGTCTGAAAAAGGGAGCTAAAATTAATATTACACCTGATTATATAAAACATTTTGAACACTGTAAGACTCTTTTGACAAATGACCCGGTACTACAGTACCCAGACTTCTCAAAGGAATTCATTCTCACAACTGATGCATCCAATTTTGCACTGGGCGCTGTACTATCCCAAGGCCCAATAGGAGCTGATAGGCCCATAGCTTATGCATCTAGGACACTAAACGATAGCGAAACAAATTATTCAACGATCGAAAAAGAACTCCTTGGGATCGTATGGGCAACAAAGTACTTTATAATAATAATAATAAAGCCTTTTTTATTTCATATCTTATTTACATTGCAAATATTGTTAGTAATATTAGTCATCATCATTCATCATCATCATTTCAGCCGAAAGACGTCCACTGCTGGACATAGGCCTCCCCCAGGCGTCGCCACATTGACCGATCCCGTGCGTCTCGCATCCAGCGCCTTCCCGCAACCTTAACCAGGTCATCGGTCCACCTAGTGGGAGGCCTTCCAACATATCGTCTTCCGGTTCGCGGTCGCCATTCCAGAACTTTTCGGCCCCAACGGCCATCCGTTCTGCGAGCAATGTGCCCTGCCCACTGCCACTTAAGTTTGGCAATTCTTCGGGCTATGTCAGTAACTTTGGTTCTCCTGCGGATATCATCATTTCTGACGTGATCACGCAAGGAAATTCCGAGCATAGCCCTCTCCATTGCCCTTTGGGTGACTTTAAGCTTTCTGATAAGGCCCATTGTGAGCGACCACGTCTCGGTCCCATAGGTGATCACTGGCAACACACACTGGTCATAGACTTTTGTCTTGAGACATTGCGGTAAATTGGACGAGAAGATACCACGCAACTTCCCGAACGCTGCCCAGCCGAGTCGGATTCGACGGTTGACCTCTTTCTCGAAGTTGGATCTACCCAACTGGATCGTTTGTCCCAGGTAGACATAATCATCTACAACTTCAAGTAAACAGTCTCCGATCTTGATAGGAGTGGGTGTTACATGGGCATTCATCATGACCTTGGTTTTGTCCATGTTCATTTTAAGACCCACTCTTTCGGAAGCTCTATTGAGGTCATCGAGCATTGTACTGAGGCTCTCCATGGTCTCAGCCATGACCACTATGTCGTCGGCAAACCGAAGGTGAGTGATGTACTCGCCATTAACGTTGATGCCAAGCGACTTCCAATCCAGAACCTTGAAGACATCCTCCAGCGCAGCAGTGAACAGTTTCGGAGAAATGACGTCTCCCTGTCTCACGCCGCGCTGGAGAAGGATTGGTTTCGAGGTCTGATCCTGAAGACGGACTGACATGGTGGCGTTTTTGTACAAACACTTCAACACCTCAATGTACCGGTAGTCGATCTGGCACCGTTGGAGAGATTGCAGTACTGCCCAAGTCTCGATCGAATCGAAGGCTTTCTCGTAGTCCACAAACGCTAAACAGAGAGGCAGGTTATACTCTTCGGTCTTCTGTATGACCTGCCGCAGCGTATGTATGTGGTCTACGGTGCTAAAGCCTTTTCGGAATCCGGCTTGTTCGGGAGGCTGGAAATCGTCAAACCTGCGCGCGAGACGATTCGTGATGACTCTTGAAAACAACTTGTAGACATGACTAAGAAGTGAGATGGGCCTATAGTTCTTCAGTCGGGCATTGTCGCCCTTCTTGAAGAAGAGTACCACCACACCCCTGCACCATGCCTGTGGCTTTTTGCCCTCGAGTATGACGGCATCAAACAGCTTCTGAAGGGCCTTAAGGACCGGTTTTCCACCCGCCTTCAGGAGTTCAGCCGTGATTCTTTTATTCCCAAAACTATCTCGGTTAATAGTAATGCTTCATTCGGTGATTGGGCTACCATTGGTATTCATAAAAGCAGAACACGGCTTTATGAGCTGTACAGTGAAAGGACTTATGTAAACACTGCTGAATTTGATTTATATGTTAGAAATTATTCAAAATTATTTTAAAAAGTTTGTTGTTTGGCCAAGTCGCGTTATTTGAGTTCGAAGATTAAAAGTAGTAGTAATGTTATTAAAACGACTTGGAATATTATTAATAGTGAAACGGGAAGATCTGGTAACCGGAATATTGACTACAGCCTATCTATTAATGACAACATCATAAAATCAGACTCACAAGTCGCAGTGGCTTTTGAAAATTTATTTTCAGATATTCCCATTTCAACTACTAAATCCCTAAACTCATCACCTTCTGTTGCTGAGTCTATACTAAAAGAAAATGTTAATGTTTGTGATTCGGAATTTCTTTTTGAACATATTACTTGTAGAGACATAATTAAAACCTTTCACACTTTAAATGTTAAAAAGACTGCAGATCTGTGGGGACATTCTGTAGAAGTTGCTAAGTCCATTATTGACATTGTCGCACCTAGTTTAGCTATTATCTTTAATAATTGTATCGACAGTGGGGAGTTTCCTGACCTAATGAAAAATAGTAAAATAATACCTTTGTTTAAATCAGGTAGTACTTCAGACCCTACAAATTATAGACCTATTTCAGTACTACCTACGTTTAGTAAAATATTTGAGAAATTAATTTTAGAGCAATTGCAAAGATTTTTTAATAAACATAAATTATTACATAGCAAACGTTCGGTTTTACAAGGGGTCGTTCAACTACTGATAGTGTTGAGCTTTTAGGACATATTTATAATGCATGGGAAGATAAGTGCGATGCCTTGGGAATATTTTGTGATTTGTCCAAGGCATTTGATTGTGTTCTTCATGAAACGCTAATCAGGAAACTCCGCCACTACGGGATCCGGAACAGCGCTCTGGCTCTTCTTACTTCATACTTGAGTAATAGGATTCAGAGCGTTGACGTTAATGGAAAAAGATCTCCCGGATCTATAGTAACAATGGGAGTCCCGCAGGGTTCAATTCTTGGCCCTTTCTTGTTTCTTATTTATATTAATGACTTGCCTTACCTCATAAAGGATAACCATGATATAGTGTTGTTTGCGGATGATACTTCACTTTTGTTTAAATTTAAACGTCAGCAGCTGGTTACTGACGATGTAAATAGCGCGATCTCAAAAGTAGTTCACTGGTTCAATGTTAACAATTTACTTTTAAATGGAAAAAAAACCAAATGCATTAAGTTTACCCTACCTCACGTTAGGCAGGTGAAAACTGATGTGATGTTAAAGGGCGAAGAATTGAATCCTGAAAATAGCACAGTATTCTTAGGCCTAACTTTGGATGCTAAGCTTCAGTGGGGCCCACATATAGATAGATTGTCAAAGAAGCTAAGCTCCGCAGCATATGCTGTTAGAAAGATTCGTAATTTAACTGACATAGAGACAGCCCGTTTAGTATACTTTAGCTATTTTCATAGTGTAATGTCGTATGGTATTCTGTTGTGGGGAAATGCCGCCGACATCCAGACTATCTTTGTTTTGCAGAAAAGAGCTGTTCGATCAATTTATAAATTAAGCCCGAGACACTCTCTCAGAGAGAAATTTAAGGAGATTAATGTAATGACTGTGCCTTCTCAGTATATTTATGAAAATCTTTTATATGCCCATAAAAATATAAAATTGTTTAAAAAATACAGTGATATCCATAACATAAATACTAGGAACAAACACAAATTTGTAGTACCTACAACAAGGCTCAAGAAAATAGGTGGCTCGTTTAGATGTCAATGTGTACGCTTTTATAATAAGCTTCCAAGCGACGTACAAGGTTTAAGTGTTAATAAATTCAAATCATTCATTAAACGTAAGTTGTGCCAGAAAGCGTTTTATAACATTAAAGATTACGTTGAGGACAAAAAGGCTTGGGATTGAGCTGCTCCAATTAATTTCGTATTTTATTTTTTTTTATTTTGCTTCGTGGATTTAGTTTTTAATTATATTTTAATTTTTTTAATTTTTCTTGCAATGACAAGAATATTTACTTTTTAAAGTATTATATTATTTTATTTTAATTATTGTGAATGTGAAGACTATGTGGATTATTATTTTTTTTTAATTTTAATTTATCTTAGTTAGTTTTTAATCATGGTCTGGCAGTTTGAGTATTTATGCGGCCTACCCGAATGTCCTTTCTTTGGTATTGTTCGTCAATTCGTTGAGCTCCTTAAATTCTAAGTTGAGCTGCACGGTTATTGACAAATGCGTGCACTGACTGGACAGGTCCACTCAATCTGGCTGGTTCTTTTCTCAAAAGACCATTTCAGACATCAGTCTACATGGTCTTCACATGATCTAACCAAGTTTTTGTCTGGACTTTAAAAGAGACTGTGACCTCTGAGTTTGTTTCGGCCTTTCTTCTCAGAGTAGTCAGACAGGAAACGCCGACCTCATCTAGTTTTAAAAAATATGATCGACATGTGAAAGTGTTTGTACAAACCAACTTACAGAAAATAAATCATTTATCATTTATGATTCCGTCATCACCCGGCGCCTTGTTGTTTTTAAGCTGTTTCAGAGCCATCCTAATCTCGTACAGGCTGACGTCCGGGATATCTTCGGTATAGTGTCGGGTCAATCTAGCTCTTGGGTCGTTTGCTAGACTCGCAACGGGCTTGCTGATTGATGTGTACAGCTGCCCATAGAATGTCTCGATCTCCCTCAGAAGCTCCGGTTTGGCGGATACGATCCTGCCATCGTCGGTCTTCAGTCTCGTGAGCTGGCTCTGCCCAATAGCCAGATCCCTTGCAAATACCTTGGAGCCTTTATTTCGCTCAATCGCGTCTTTAATACGCTCGGTGTTAAAGCGGCGGAGGTCTCTTTTCAAGGATTTAGAGATCTGTCTATTGAGCTGCCGATATTTGCACGCCTCATCTGAAGACTGCAGGATCATCTCACGCCTCTCCTTCATAAGCTTGAGAGTAGGATCAGAGAGCTTTTTGTTTCTATCTGTACGACGGGTCTTGAAAAACTTAGACCCGACCGTATGGACAGCTTCCACGAACCCGTCATTGTATTCGTCCACTGAGCTCCCTAGGCACTCGAAACGATTCTGGAGTTCGAGTTGAAAGCTCTCGGGGTTTTGGACCTGAATCTGTGCTGGACGGAGCGTGGACTTCATCAGTCGAGACCTTTCAAGCTTAATATTAATGTTCAATGTGCCTCTTACCATGCGGTGATCGCTCCCGGTTTTTACCGAATTGATCACAGAGACATCATTGAACATTTGCTTCCTGGTTGACATGATGAAGTCGATCTCATTTTTTGTTGCACCATCGGGGCTCTGCCAGGTCCACTTCCTATGTTCACGCTTTTTGAAGAAGGAGTTCATCATATAGAGGCCCTCCTTCTCCATAAAACTGGCCAGTAGGTGACTCCGGTGGTTCCGACGTCCAACTCCAAATTGCCCCACTTGCAGCTCATCCTCGTCTCGTTTGCCCAGTTTCGCGTTGAAGTCCCCCATAACAACGGTGAAGTGAGTTTTGAAACCATGCATGGCTCTGGAGATATCCTCATACATGGTCTCTACCTCGTCGTCGGGGTGTGCCGAGGTTGGGGCGTAGACCTGTATGACCTTCAGCGAATATCTTGCGGATATTCTGAGTATCAGGTACGCCACCCTGGTCGACACACTCTCGATCTTCACCACGTTGTTCACAAGGGACTTGTGGACGATAAACCCGACACCACCCTGGGACTGCCGGTCACCCTCTCGGAAATAGAGCAGGTTGCCGGATTTGAGGATTATCGAGTCCTCCCCCTCTCTTCGGACTTCAGATAACCCTATAATACTCCATCGCAACCTGCTCAATTCCTCTTCGAGTTCGGTGATCTTTTCGTCGGTCCGAAGTGTGCGCGTGTTGTATGTTGCCAGGTCCAGTCGTCGGTGTTTGTTGGGGTAGCCGGATCCCGTCCGGAGATTCTTGGCACCCCTTGCCATGCCGTAACCTCGACCGCTACCGTAGTCGAGGGTAGGCAGGCTGCCGGGCACTAGGGGCCATTTTTTATTTGTGCTATTCATGGGGGGGGTTTTGCCATAATCGCCACGCTTGGCAGGCGGGTTGGCGATCGCAGTATGGTTGTTATAGAAGCACAGAGAACGCTGCTGCCCATTCTCTGGTTTGTCCCTTAGTCGCCTCTTACGACACCCACGGGAAGACATGGGATGGTGGAATTCTTTACGGCCGGCACCATACGGCACGGTAATATTAGTAACTTATATTAATTTTCGTTAGTAAAGTTAGTTATGTATTTTAAACGATATGAATCTCGTTTTGAGTAAAGGCCTCCTCCAGCTCTTTCCATAGCTCTCTTGCTTATCTGGATAAGCAAGAGTCTTTCCCTGCACTTTGTATTAAATCATCAGCCCACCGTTTATTAAGTCTGCCAACTTTCCTTTTACCTGATGTTGGACCCTTTCCATTGTGTAGTTATTTTTGTCCACCTATTATCTGGGTTGCGTGAGATGTGTCCAACCCATCTCCACTTCAATCTTAAAGCATGTGTTTAAACAAAGTAGTTTAGGCATTATTTATTTGGGCGCAAATTTAAAGTAGTTACCGACCATAAACCGTTGCAATGGCCAATGAATTTAAAAGAGCCTAATTCGCGTCTAACTAGGTGACTAAAATTATCTGAATTCGATTTTAATGTAATCTATAAAAAGGGTAAATGTAATACAAACGCCGACGCTTTGTCGCGTATCGAAATTCATAATGATGAAACTATCTCAATGATAGTCAATACGTCACAAGCACAACGACGTCACCATAGTACATAGCACTTGAAGCTATGTCATTGGATAATTCTTCAGTGGTGACCAACGATAACCACAGTCCTACAACTGTTAGAGCACCTAAAATTCAAGACATGTCAGACGGTGAGACCGCTTACACTAGCGTAGAAAGCCCAATTCTCGAAATGCCTATTAGTGAAGACCCCTTAAATAAATATTGTAGACAAATTATAATTAATATAGTTAGTGACTCACCTACATCTAAGTCTATAATTAAAAAACCTTTTGGTACTTACCTGCAAGTTGTGACGAATGTACAAGAATCCCATTTTGATAAAGACACTGACAATAGTAAAAAAAACGCGTAGATCCCAAATTCCGCACAGCTATCTTAGTCCAACGAATAGGGAATTGCTTGAAATAGTTCCTGTAATTCAAAGAAATTTCAAAAGTTCATCTATGAAGTTGATTCTAAGTAAATGCCAAATTACATATTACATTACATATAATGATGAATATATCCGAATATTTAAATCAACAGGATGCTATTCGCAAGTATCATGAGGGAAAGACAAATCATCGTGGCATAAATGAGACCTACCTAGCCTTATCACGTCAATTTTTCTGGCCTAAAATGAAAACTGACATAACTACGTATATTAATGAATGCAAGATATGTAACTGTGTAAAATACGACCGTAACCCAATTCGCCAAGAGTTTAGAATCGTTCCACCGCCGAGTAAGCCCTTTGAAACTGCACATGTCTATGTTTTAACTATCGAACAAGAAAATATTTTACTATAATTGATTATTTTAAATATGATCAGGCTTACCCTAATATAATAAAATCACTTTTAATTTTTAGTACGCATCATGGTTACTCAATGAGATTAATAACTGATCAGGGAACCGAATTCACAAATCAAGTAAATAGTGAATTTTTACGATTACACTAAGTACAACATCAGACCACTGCTGCTCATACCCCGATTGGATGATAGAGCACTTCCATAGCACACTTCTTGAACATTTACGCATATTAAAGCTAAAACACAAAAATTAATGTGCTTTCACTTTAGTCCCTTACGCCCTTTTAGCATATAATAGTTCCATTCATAGTCTGACTAAATGTAGGCCGTTTGACCTTATCACTGGACATTTTGACCCACGGGACCCCACGGATTTACATCTGTCGGAAAGATTACTACAACAGTACATTCTAGATCACCGTAGTCAAATGGAAACAGTATATAGCCTTGTCCATGAATCATCGCTTGCCGAACGCGAGGCATCGGTGACGCAACGTAACAGCGATAGGGAACCTGAAATTGAGTACCCTACTGCATCCCGGCAAAAACTTGCCCCTCGATTTACTCAAGACAAGGTAATTGCTAACTTACCTATTCATATTTACTCTTCAAGGAAACGAGGACCGGTAGCTAAAAGTACGACCTAAAAAGAATAAAGACCCTCGATTGTTACAGGTACCTGGTATTGACGATAATGAGCCTGGGCCGGGCTCAATAGATCCAACTTCACAGCTTAGACGACGGACCGAGACTTTAACCTTATAATCTAGGAGACACGATCGAATCGTATCCCATCATCATACGTTCTTAAAGGACATTATCTTAATTCAGATAGAACGACAGATAAATGACTTACAACGACAATTACGTGACACTACGTACAAATGAAGTAATAATAGTTTGCTCATATTCAGTGAACAAATTAAGTACTTACATATTAAATTAAATACAATCCTTTTACGTTAAGTGCAGGTGTACTTCTTACCATCTACTTTATTCGTCGTCATCGAGCAAAACATATTAAAATTGAATCGAATAAAGAAGCCATCGAGTTGTCGCAGCAGAACAAGAAAGCCGCAAATTTTGCCGTAGAAATCGGCAAATAGTTGCTAACCTAAGGGGGGAGGTGTTATATCTGTGAGTGCCTCCCAGATACGTCATCACCATACATTCGGTTACTGTGAATGGATTGCGCAACCCAACTGGATGCATCCAAAAAAACTAAGCAGCAGATTCGGCGCGGGGCCTTTCATCACATACATCGGTCGTTTGGACAACCTCTTAGTACCTACTCACCTAATATTAGGAATTAATTGTAATTAATTTATTTAATTCATTTAGTAGAAATTTTGGGTTTTTTTGGATTCCTTCGCTGCCCATCACTTAATTAGTGTGATAAGAAAAATAATTTATGTTATCAATGTACCGATAAGATACTTTTAATATTTGAGAAATCATTATGACTTGCACTTTAAAACAATAATAATTTAGTAGCTGTTGGCACGCGCTATTCCGAGTTTCCACTAAATGTGATAGCATATCGTTCCAGTGTGAACGAAAACAGTGTCGTGTGAATTATCAACTGATTTAAATTTTCAACAATAAAAATAAAATTATCATTAATCAAGTATATATTTAATCGTTTGTTACGTATGCATAGGAATCTGCTGACATTGCAGATAATATACATACACAGACCTTGTCGAATCGGCAGTTACCTTGAGCAAGAAATGCATAGCTTGGGAATTAGCAGACTCGCTGATTCAGAAATAACATTGCATCGATGTAGGAAGTTGTTGACGATGCATTCACCTCGACACCGATGCTGCCATGACGTCACGGAATCCATCAATGGCAAGCTAATATTTAAGATCATTTCTTGTGAGAAGATTCATTCCATATTCCTACATCGAGTAGGATGGATTCTCGTAGGCTAGTTAGTCGTAGTTAGTCTATTTAATTATTGTAACCATTCCATGTCCTAATATCGGCTTGGAATGGACATCTGTAGGTTAGCTAGTTGTAGTTAGTAGTTGTAACCATTCCATGTTCCAACCTCGACTTGGAATGGTCAGTTTTAGGATAATTAATTGTAATTAACTTTAATAATTAAAAGTTTAGAATCATTTCGGGTTTCTTTCCAATCCCCCGGCTGGGGTAAACGTAATTCGTTAGTAAACCTTAAAACTATGTTTGTAAACACGGAGACTATACAAAACCCAACAAAGCAATACATCAAATAACAGTTATATATGACCGTTGCGGCACCTCATGAGTGTTAGCACAACAGTGAACCACGAACACATAGTCTAGTCACTCACAATAATGCTCATAGATAGGATACTATTAGAGCTGTCCTACACCCTGCGCATCAGGGAAGCAAAGAATAATTTATTTTTAATTACCATGATCCATTCGATCTTATCCTATCAAGGTCGAAGACTCTACACTCGAAGTTGTGGGCGACTATGTCTACCTTGGACAAACGATCCAATTGGGTAGGGCCAACTTCGAGAAAGAGGTCAACCGTCGAATCCGACTCGGCTGGGCAGCGTTCGGGAAGTTGCGCGGTATCGTCTCGTCCAACTTATCACAGTATCTCAAGACGAAAGGGTATGACCATTGTATGTTGCCAGTGATGACATATGGCTCTGAGACGTGGTCGCTTACATTGGGCCTCATCAGAAAGCTTACAGTCACTCAAAGTGCAATGGAGAGGGCTATGCTCGGAGTTTCCTTGCGTGATTGAATCAGAAATGTAGAGATCCGCAAGAGAACCAGGGTTACCGACATAGCCCGAAAAATTGCCAAACTCAAGTGGCAGTGGGCAGGGCACATTGCTCGCAGAACGGATGGCCAATGGGGCAGAAAGGTTCTGGAGTGGCGACCGCGAACCGGAAGAAGTTGCGTTGAAGGCCTCCCACTAGGTGGACCGATGACCTGGTGAAGGTTGCGGGGATCCGCTGGTTGCGAGACGCACGGGACCGGTCAATGTGGCGACGCTTGGGGGAGGCCTATGTCCAGCAGTGGACGTCTTTCGGCTGATATGATGATGATGATGATGATTCGATCTTATTGTCGAGATATGTATACCTATGAGCTCGTGTCTTTGTGTGCCTCGAATGGTAACGAAACTCACATATTAAGCTCATTTCACACACTGCACTGAGTGAAATGCCAAACCTATTATGTCCCGTTTTTAAGGTTCCGTACCCAAAGGGTAAAAACGGGACCCTATTACTGAGACTTCGCGGTCCGTCTGTCTGTCTGACTGTCTGTCACCAGGCTGTATCTGATGAACCGTGATAGCTACACAGTTGAAATTTTTACAGAAGATGTATTTCTGTAGCCGCTATAAGAACAAATACTAAAAACAGAATAAAATAAATATTTAAGTAGGGCTCCCATACAAGAAACGTGTTTTTTTGCCGTTTTATCGATAATGGTACGGAACCCTTCGTGCGCGAGTCCAACTCGCACTTGGCCGGTTTTATTATTTGGCACCGAAGGGTTCTGTTCGATAAATAGGTTAAATAGGGTGAGAAAGTAGAAAAAAGAATCAACAAAGAACTCTGTGCAGTAGTAAAAAATACCCATTTTTTTAATACCTGGCGTATTGCAGTTTTACTACTGCTTAACCGGTCTTCCCTGTGGAGACTGAACTATAGCCTCCAGACAGGCTCAAAATGCTCAACCTAAGCGGCCACGCTGAGGGCTACCCCCTGTGGGGTCGGACATTGGCTTAGTGCGTCTCTGGGAGGACAATAAAGACTGTATCGTGATTGAGTGACTCTACCATCCCTTTGGGAATGACTTACGTGGAGAAGAAACTCCTTTTATATCTAATATTTAAATTATAGCTCAGCATTTTGCGGGCTGGCTTGATTTTAATGACAGGGACAACGGGACAGGTCTTGGTGGCGAGGATAGAACTAATACGGTTGTTTCTGTGTACTACGTGTATCGGGAACGAGAGTGTTCGTACTAATTACAAACCCATTGGCCGTCCATTTAGACAAGGCTACCTAGTAGTAGAGGAGACGTGGAAGATCGACCTTCACCCATCAGGTAACTGGATGAGACATATTTTTATCAAATGTAATTTATTAACGAACATGCTTATGATAACTTGCCTTTCGAAAAGTTTTCATAGCTATTTTTAATTGAATTAATTGAAATAAATTTTTCAGGTTATTGGACGACTCGCCCAAATTTAACTCGCCTGAATCGGGCGAATTGCCCACTATTAAAAATATTCATTTTTCCTTGTCGATTCGCCCGAAGTTATTTTTTCGGTGGGCGAATCGACCACTCCAATATTATTTAGTGGACGATTCGCCCGAATTTTATTTTAGAGAACAAACAATATAAAGGTACAGTCGTGCTCACCCGTCTCGGTAATAATATGAAGAATTAATCGAAGTTAATAGATATTGTACTAGAAACTAGGAAAGCAATTCAAACTACCAGGAAGCCAGAATCATGAAGAAGTATTTGCAGAGATAGAATAATTAGCGGTAGAGACTAACGGAGTACTAGAGCTTCAGAATCGAAAATCGCCCGGTACTCTTTTTACCGATCATGATTCCAACCTAGCTTCCTCATGATTATAATCTCCTGGTACTTAAGTTAGTCTTTACCGGTACCGAAATGACCTGATAGCGTATAGAGCTTTCTCTTTATTTTTTTTTCTAGCGAATATTGCTGTCTTCCTCTTACTGGCTTGCCTGCAAAAAATTGAACATGAAATATTATTGCCAAGCTATAAAGTTTTAGAATTAGGCAAGTTATCATAAACATTTTTTTAATAAATTACATTTAACAAAAAATATGTCTTATCCAGTTATCTGACGGGTGAAGGTCGATCTTCCACGTCTCTTTGGTTCCCTAGTTATGCTTTCGTACTTACCTCGAGAAGAGGGCGCTACATGAAGCGGGGGTGAGTCAGGCTGTTATCCATATTGAATATGCGCTGATTATGTTTTCAGCAACGCACTATATGATTCAAAAGGCCGTTCTAGCTGGACAATATTATTTGACACTATTAATTAGCTCTAAGGTCTCTATATGATTTGTTGAAATATACTATAATAATAAAATTTATTTTTGCCACTAAAATTCAAAAACCAATATTGTTGCTGCTTCTACTCGTTGTTCTGAGGCCGCTGCCTTGAATCTTGCGGGCAGCGGGGCGGCGGCGGCGGCGGCGCGGGAGCGGCGCGGGCAACGCAGACCCGCAGGCTTAACGTATCTTTTGCAAGAGCAAAACGATAGCGATCAAACGCTTTATGTCATAAAAGTCGGTATTACCTACAGTGTAGGTATGGTAGGTCCTACACAATCGTTTGCTAATTGCTCGCTGTTTGTCAAAAGCACTTATTTAAAAAAAAAAACGCCTGCTTTTCTAAAACCTATGTATGGAAGAGCAATCATTGCGCAAAAATCGCTATCGTTTTGCTCTTGCAAAAGATACGTAATACGCCTGCCGTTCTCGAAACCAGCGGGCAGATCGCGCGGCACTATAGCGGCGTAGTGTTGTGTTCGTGGTTGTGTCGTCGAGATATTTGTTTTTATTCGCGAACGAAATGTCTGAACAACGGTGACTACATTATTTTGATTCAAATTTATTCCTTACACTCGATTTAATGTGGGCAAAAGAAGAAGTGAATCCCTACTGTAGGGCAAGGAAAAGAAAAGGCGAGTTTTATCGAAATTATGAAGAACAGAGACAATGTTCTGACAAATTCTACAACTACACCAGAATGAGTGTAGAAACTTTTGACTATATTCTTGAAACTATCAGGGCGATTTGTTCATTAAACTGGTTAATTACTCATCTATTTTTATGGTTCACATCTTTGCTGTTCCATATCGGTGTCCTCTCATAAATTGCTGAAATAATTTGCTCTAACAAGTCCGAGGACAGTCCCAAAACAGTTTTCGAGAGCCGGTCCATTTGATTGTATGCATTAGATCTTGCCGCGCCCGCGTCGCCGCCGCCGCCGCCCCGCTGCCCGCAAGATTCGAGGCAGCGGCCTTACAGTTAGATCATGTTGAAAGTGCTCTCCATAAATTAAAACTGTTTTGGTGTAAATACTGAATATAATTATGTAAACTTTGTGTGAGTGGACTAACTAAGTGACTGGCGAGCTGTGGAAATATTCGTTGCAACGTTTGTTTAATGATTCATGGGATAAATCGTCCGAAAAATAGAATCAGTGAATAGATTTCACCCAAAATTGACCGAATACCCTCAACTATTCGAATACTTATCAAAAACGCCTGAAGCAATGGTATGGGCAAAATTTAATAGCTTGTATTGCTTTGAAATCCTATCAGGCGTCATAACACTCTCATCGCTGCAACTTATTGCCAGAAGCTTTTTGAAAAGAATCCCTGCTAACCAACTCTTACCTTTTTACTGTCTCTTTCGCTCAAACTCACATCGAGAGCAGAAGTGTCGCTATTTGCTCCGCATAAATAAGTAACACTTTAACCGATATTAGTGCATATCTCTGACTGCTATCCATTTTAAATAATTTCCTAAAATGGATAAGTCACTCTCGGAATCAAATTTAACTGGAAAAAGCTTAAACGAAACCCTCGTTACTCCACCAAATTATGTGTCCCAACGAGGCAAAAGAAGGAGAGAAGATGAGCTGGACGTACTTAAAGAAGACATGATGACATGATGTTATTGGTACAAGAAAATTAACTCAAAAAAATCACCCCAACGCTAATGGAAATAAAACAGACTAACTCAAACATTAAAAACTCTGTGGCTTACCTTACTGCGCAGAACAAAGAATTTAAAAGGAAAATAGAGCAAATGGAGATACAAGCTAAAAGAGACAAGGAGTACATCACCATTCTTGAGGAGAAAGTGGAAGATCTCCAACGAGGTTCACGTAAGTCTAATATAGAAATAAAAAACGTCCCTAAGCAACAGAAAGAGACTAAAGAAGACTTAATTAACATGGCCCTATGCTTAACTAAAAGTGCAAACTGTGAAATTACGAAATCAGACATACGAGATATATACAGAGTAAAAGGAAAGAAACAGGAAACGACGAACACCCCTATTATAGTAGAAATCTCGTCTACTCTACTTAAGACTGATATTATAAAGATGTGTAAAGCTTATAACACCAAGTATAAAGGTAAGCTGTGCGCTAACCATCTAGGCCTTAAGACAGACACCCCAATTTACGTCTCGGAACAACTTACCGCTAAAAGTGCATGATTACACTTTCTGGCACGGGATCTTGTTAAGTCTAAAGGATACAAATATTGCTGGACCGCCTACGGGAAAGTCTACGTTAAAAAGCAGGAGTAATCGCCGACTCACATAATAAAAACTGAAGCCCAAATACAAGCTTTAATGCAAGCGATATGACTTGAGGCAGGATGTCTATATTACATGCCACAGTCCATACCTATGCTAAACTGGCCAGTAAAAGATAATATTGTAATAGTCTTAAGTCTTTTATTAACTCTGCCGAAACATATCTGTTTGTTAACTAATATAATTAATGTAATAGTTTTAACTCACTTACACACTCTATACACATTCAAATTACATGCATACCATGTTCTTCATAACAAACGCAAATATGCATCCACTCTTACATACACATACATTCAGCGCACTTATATTCTCATGAAAACCGAAATAGACATTTTAAAAATAGTATATAAAAATAATATAACAGCTCACTACATTTATAGCATAAGTCTAAACTATGATTTAAATCTCAAACTTAAAAATCGTAGATACTTGTATCACCTCTATGTTATTAAACCACAGTCCGCTAAACGATCTTCCAAATGAATAGTGCACACACAATTATACAAGAAATAGACGATGTAGTTGTGGCGGAAGCTACTCTACTTCAAATTGAGGAATTTTCTAAAAATATCAATGCACGAAACTTAGATTTTACAATTGTCTCACAAAACATTAGAAGCATTTACAGTAATCTAAATGATTTACAATACTAATAATATTATAAAGAGGAAAGATTTTTTTGTTTGTTTGTTTGTTTGTACCGAATAGGCTCCGAAACTACTGGACCGATATGAAAAATTCTTTCACCAATAGATAGCTACATTAATTCTGAGTGACATAGGCTATTTTTTTATCCCGAAAACGGATCCTGTGGGATGGTCCACGGGAGCGAAGCCGCGGGCAACAGCTAGTAGTATATAAAAATAATATAACAATACAAATACAAATACAAATACAAAATACAAAATACAAAATACAAAATACTTTATTATTTAAATTAGAAATTACATTACATGTTAATGTGACTGGAGTCCCCATTTAGGCAAACAATGCCTGTATTAGAAGGCTCCGCTCTTTCAACATCATTGTCTTACACTTATTCTAAACGAGCTGATACAATTATTATAGTGAACTGTGTGTGTGTAAGGGTGAATATGCAATGTAAGTACACTTATTTATATTTAGCTTAACATAGCAATACTAATAAAATAAAAATATATAAGTAAAGTTGCAATTTAAATTATAAACAGTAAAATAAAACTTGTAAAACTTATTCCCAGTTTATGCAGGTGATGTAAAGTGTGGTGTGGTAAGTAGTATGGTATTATGTGTGGTATGTGGTGAGGCGTGCGTTGTGGTGTGAAAGTGTGATGTGTGGCGTGGTGTGTGTTGTGTTGTGAGGTGTGTGATGTGTGGTATGGTTTGTGGTGTGGTGTGGTGTGACTGGTGTGTATGATGAGGTGTGTGGTATAGTATATTTCGGCTACTCAACGTGTTCCAGGAGTGCCTCGGTTTCCTCATAGGTAAGTGGTTTTATCCAGTCTAATACACTTTTTCTACAGTCGTAGTAACTTTTATTATATACATAAACGTGTTTGTTAATTTTGTTATACAGCTGGGCAGAGCGTTTATTGAATTGTTTGCATGCAAATCTGGTTTTAGTTTGGGGAACTTTGAGAATTAAATCTTTTCTTCTTTTGGCTTTTTGCTTATCATTATATGGTACGTTTTTATGTTTTTTTAGTATGGTTTGGGTTATGTACAGTTTCCTTACAGAGAGTAAATTACTAATTTGGTATAAGCTTGCGGTGGAGAATCTTTTATTTTTAAAATACATTATTTTTATTAATGCACGCTGCGCTCGTTCTATGTTTATAAACTTTGTTTTTGCTGTACCGCCCCAAATTGGGATACAATATAATAGTACAGACTGGGCCAGTGCCACATAAATTTCATTTAGCAGATTTCTGGGACGTTTTTTAAAGCTCTCTATTTTAGTTGGAACAATATGTCTGAGGGTTTTAAAGATCCAACTGAGTTTCCTTATCCTCCCAGAAATCTGCTCAAGCTGAGGGTACCAGGACAGTGCTTGATCTACCACAACCCCAAGATATTTAGTTTTAGCCACCTTCTCAATGCAAGGGCAATTACAGCTTACAGTAGACTTGTCTCCACAAATGTGTACCTTTATATCTAACTCTTCAATAGGCTGTGTTCGGTTACTGATACTAAAGCAGATGTAATTAGTTTTATTAGTATTAAGGGAAAGTAAGTTACTTTTTAGCCATTCAGCTACCCGAGCCATTCCTGCCTCTGCTCTCAGTTTTACTTCATGCCAGGATGAACCAGAGAACACAATAGCTGTATCATCTGCGTACGAAAATATTTTAGCATTTTCTATTTTCATAGTACAAAGATCGTTAATGTACAGGAGAAAGAGGGTAGGCCCTAAAACACTACCCTGTGGGACGCCGTATGATACATCTACCTCGTCACTGGAGTACTGTCCTATTTTTACTCTTTGTTTCCTGTTGGAGAGGTAGTTTTTGAGTAAACTGAGGGCCCTTCCTCTTATTCCAGCTTTTTCCAGCTTGTTCACAAGAATTGGGACAGAGACGGTGTCGAATGCTTTTTTGAGGTCTAAGAAAACAGACAGGCATCTGTTTCCATTGTCAAGGTGCTCAGCTACAAGAGAGCTTAACGCAGTTACTGCATCTTCAGTACATACACCTTGCCTAAACCCAAACTGTGAGTTAGATAAAAGATTAAATTTTTTGAAATAATTAATTAGTCTAATATTTATTATTTTTTCAAGTACTTTTGATATCGACGGTAAAACGGAAATAGGCCTGTAATTGCTGACATCGTCACTGTCCCCACTCTTGTAAACTGGCGTTATAACGGATTGTTTTAGTGGAGCGGGGAAGACACCCTTTTGAAAACAGAGATTAGTAAGGTGAGTTATAATGGGGACAGCTTCTTTTCTTATGTACTTTAGGAACTTAGTCGGTACATTATCCCAGCCAGGGGCACTGTCAGATTTCAGATTCATCAGAATACCATCCACTTCACAATCGTCCGTATCTAGTAGTACGAAGGTATTAAGGTGTGATCCTAATGCATTTGTTTGGTTATTAGGGGTATTGTTTATTTCAAGATTAATTTTTTGAGCAAGTTGTTTTCCAATATTAGCAAAATAGGCATTAACATAGTTTATTGACTCTATGGGGGTTGTTTTTATGTTTAATAATTCTACGTTTTGACTTTTTAATCTATTTGAATATGTGATGGTTTTTATATTTTTCCAGAGTAATTTATTGTTGGATAAGGATTGTGCAAGTAAGTTTCTTTCATATTTTCTTTTCAATTTTTTTATTAAATTATTGCAGTAGTTCCTGTATCTAGTATATGTTATTTTTAAGATTTCGTTATGAGGGTCATTGCGATATTGTTTTTGCATTTTATTTCGGTTTTTGATACAACGAAGGATGCCCAAGGTAATCCACGGCTTTATGACACGTTGATTGCTTGGGATATTTCTTAACTTAGTGTTTTCATTTATAACGTTGGTTAGTACATTAATAAAACTACTGATTAATAAATTAGGATCATTACAAAATAACAAGTCTGATAAATTTCTTGCCTGCAGATCTTTTAAAGCTTGTTCATAGTCCATTGTAATAGAAGTTCTATTTACGATTTGAATATTTTTTAACTTCGTTATAGAGATAAATGTTGTAAAGTGATCAGTCACCGTAGTGTGCAGGATAGCGATAGATGCCGAGAACCTTTTGTGTATTTTAAGCATGAAATGGTCAAGACAGCTTTGTTCCCTCGTGGGCAAAGTGTGCCCAGGAAGTATACCGAAAAACGATAACATATTTAGGTAGTTAACTCTACTCTTATACTCCTGGGATGACTCGGTATCTTTATTTTTGAGGTTAATATTTATGTCACCAGTTATTATAATGTTTTTTTGTGATGTTAAAGTGTTTAATTGTGTGCTGAGGGAGTCAATAAAGCTGTCGGTATTTGAGTTAGATGGAGATCGGTAGATACAATAAACAATATTGCCCAATATGTCTAATCGTAGACAGGATGCTTGAACCAACTGAATTTCCTCAACTTTAGGGTTTAAAGAGCCCTTAACATATACAACTACGCCGTCATTCTGGTTCGACTGACGAGTCGTCATGTACGAGTGATAGTTGTTTATTTGCGGTATTGCTTTATTAGCATGCAATCTACATTCCGTTAGGACCATAATGTCGACTTCAAATTTGAGGGTAGATAAAGTGATCAGAAAGTTGTCAAAATTACAGTAGATACTCCGTATGTTTTGAGATATTATGGTGAGGTCGCTTTTATTTACACATATATGTTTATGGAGTTCTGCAGAGTCGCATTCCACTGTACGGGCAATTTCAATGCTATCTATTTCAGAAACAGTATGTAGCGTATTATCCATTTACAATTAGTGTCAATTGAATAACCGTCAAGTTTAGGTAAGTATCTATTTCAATGTGTTTAGACAATAAGTAGCCATGTATTGAGATTTTAGTTTGTGTTGTTTTGGTGGGCCGTATTTTTATTTTACAGGATTGTAAAACGTGAGCGTGGATGGGTATAACTGTGATATGTATTTGTGTGTTTTGTGAGTTGTAGCTTCTTGTAGATACGTTTGTAAGTAAGATAGATATGTATAGTATGTGTGTATGTATAGTGGAGTTTCGTTTTTTATCAAAATAATTTAGTATGACGGCTGGGAAGTCGTAAAAACCAATTAAGTAAATCTTTAACCAATATTCAGTGGGAAATAATTTCAGATGATACAGTACTACAAACACATTAAGGGAAAATAGTCATTTATCTAGCAATAATTTATGTACCTGTTCTTCACTTCTTATAATTATAGATGGCGAATTTTCATCCTTCCTAACGTAAACCTTGCCGTAGGCAGTCCAACAAAACTTGTATATTCCAGCCTTACTTAGATCACGTGCCAGGAAGTGAAGGCGTGAGCCTTTAGCCGTTAGATGTTCCGATATGAAGACCGGGGTATCTTCTTGACTTTTATATCCCATGTGTTTACAACTCAATTTATTTTGATGTTTTATGTTGAAGGCCTTGGCCATTTTCAAAGTCTCAGTCTTGAGGATTGTGGATCCAGTTTCAACGACAATAGGTGTGTTTTGTTTTTCCGCTGCTTTTCCGCGTACTCGGTATATGTCCTTAATGTCGTATTTTTTTATGTTACAGTGTATGTTTTCAAAAAGGCACATAGCCATTTCTAATAGATCTTCTTTGGTCTCCCCATTTTTTCTCGGTACATTTTTAATCATTAGGTTACTTTTTCGACTTTCAGTTTGCATGTCCTCAATCTTATTTTCTAATATTGAGATATATTTTCTGTCTTCTTTAGACTGCATTTCGAGTCGAGTAATCTTCTCTTGAAGGTCCGAGTTTTGTGCAGTCAAGAACGCAATCGACTTTTCAATATGTGTGTTTGACTGTTGAATCTCCTGCAATTTAGCATTTATTTTTTGTGTCTCTTTCCCTTGCTTTTCGTTAAAGGACGACAGCATTTTTTTCATCTCTTCCTTAAATTCATTTAACTGTTTGACTAGTGAATCATCCATATCATCTCTGCTTCTTTTGACGCGTTGGAACACATAGTTGGGTGGAGTTTTATGTGTGCCCGCTATGTTAATTTCCGTGTCTGATACAGATTTATTCATTAAGTTAGAATCCGAAGTGTTCATCATTTCTTGGCAGTAAATCAAAGCAAGTTAACTTACTGTGAAAGTACGACACTGCAGAGTCGCGGTGAAGTGTCGTGGTAGGCAGGCGGCGACGCGGTGCAGTCTTGTGGTAGGCGGGCGAAGCGGCGACACAGAGCGCGGCGCCGGAGTAGGGCAGGAATTGTGTGTGGCGCAAAGCTGCGTACTATTATAGAGCGCTAGCGATAGCCAAGTATTGCTGTGTGCGTGACTAGTCCGCGCGGCCGGCCTCAGCGAAGTCAGAAAGGGATAGCAATTATTTAGACAGCTCTCTTTCTCGCGGGTCGAGGCTCGGGGGGCTTCTGACGCGGTGACTCCTCGCACAGTGTTTTGTCAATTATCTAGTCTAATATACTTGTAAGTAGAACTATTATCGCAGTTGGAGTTTTAAAGGATTTCTTAAGAAATTGGACAACACGTCTGTACTGTACAACGGTTTGGACGAAAAAGGAAATAACAGCTCACTATATTTATAGCATAAGTCTAAACTATGATTTATATCTCAAACTTAAAAATTGTAGATACTTGTATCACCTCTATATTATTGAACCACAGTCCGCTAAACGATCTTCCAAATGAATAGTGCACACACAATTATGCAAGAAATAGACGATGTAGTTGTTTGGAAGCTACTCTACTTCAAATTGAGGAATTTTCTAAAAATATCAATGCACGAAACTTAGATTTTACAATTGTCTCACAAAACATTAGAAGCAATTACAGTAATCTAATGATTTACAAATTACTTTAAACAACTTTAAGTTTGATGCCGACGTTCTCATTTTAAGTGAATGCAGACTGGACGCGAATAAATCCATCCCCGAAATTCAAAATTATCTTTACTTCTCCACTACTAATCACATAAACCGTAGCGATGGCGTAGTAGCATATGTTAAAAGCACGCACAAAGTTAGTGTGAAAGAGGTAATATTGGCTCACTCGTCATGCTTACAAATAAGCCTGCCCAATCTTATTATACTGGGTATCTATCGCTCACCATCAAACAGTAATGCTGACAACTTTATAACTTCTCTTAATAACCACCTGAACTCCCTAAAATCATGCAAAAATATTGTATTAACTGGCGATATAAATATAAACATTATTCATAAGACTCACGAACAAACTAACGAGCGTACAAATAGACATAGCTACCTAAACATGCTGGCAATGCACGGTTTACTACCAGGACATTCACTACCAACTAGAGGTGAAAACTGTGTGGATCATTTCATCTTAAAAATGGACAAAAACAAAAATGTTGCCAATATTGTTGTTATACTACCATAACGGACCACTTAATGATATTCTTGAAGTTATCAAATATCACAACGGCGCATAAATGCTCTAAAACAAAAACAGTTGTTGATTTTGAGAAAGCGATAGTAAACTTAAAGGACAGTAGTATTTACGAACTTAATTTAATTAATGACCCTGTTGCACTTACTGAACTTTTGATTGACAAACTCAGATATTGCCTTCTACTAAATACCGTAACAACCTTAATCCCAAAAAAATTGCCGCATTATTAAACCATGGATTAGTATGGGAATCTTACGTTGTATTCAGAATAGAAACAATATGCAGAGAAAACTACGCCTAGATCCGAACAACGATAACTTAAAAATAACATACAGAAGGTATCGTAATCACTGCAATAACCTTATTAAAAAACTGAAAAGAAAATATGACAAGGAACAGATAGACAAAGCAAATAAAGATACAAAAAAAATGTTGAAAGCGATAAATAATATTACGCATCGCAAACAAACAAAACCTCTCATGAGTCAGTTAATCACGTCAATAACTATTTCTCTAATATTGGTAAGACTTTGGCCGAGGAAATCAACTCTATCAATCTAACCCAAGATCGTGAGACTTATAACTTGACTGATTCACAGGCCTCTTCTTTTGTCCTTCTGGAAGTCAGGAAGTCCATGGCGTATTGATGAGTCTTAAAACTGAGAGCGCACCAGGATGGGACAATATATCTACAAAGTTTGTTAAATCTGCCCATGACGTGATGGTACCGATTATTGCACATCTTGCTAATCTGTGTACCTTGCGTGAAGCAAGGTATATTTCCACCCGTTCTAAAACAAGCCATTATTACACCTGTGCACAAGGGTGGCGATAGAGAAGATGTGAGCAACTACAGACCCATATCGGTTTTATCTGCAATTTAAAAAATCATAGAAAAGCTAATTAACACTCGATTGATAAATTACATGAACAAATATAACATAATATCTGGCTGTCAATATGGATTTAGGCAAGGGTTATCGACAGAAGTTGCAGTCTCAGGTTTAACCTCTCATATTGTCGGAAACGTGGATACAGGCAAAAGGTGTCTAACTGTTTTCCTGGATCTTAAAAACGCCTTCGACACCGTCTCTGTTCCCATCCTTGTGCGTAGTTTAGAAAACATAGGCGTAAGAGGAGTCCCTTTGGCTCTTCTCACAGATTACCTCCAGAATAGAAAACAGCGTGTAAGGATAGGAAACTACGTCAGTGAGGAGTTAAAGGTGAGCTTCGGTGTTCCGCAAGGCAGTGTTCTAGCCACCTCAGGGACCAAACCAGCACATGGGTGCCAGACGACCCCGTGTATGGCAACCTTGGTCCCTTTGTGACGGGTCAAGGTCAATGGCCCCGCCACCGGCCACATTTTTCGGCCGCAGGGGTTAGGGAGAACGGTCAACGCTATACCGACACTCCTCTCCCGCCGCGGCCTCCAACCCTCAGACGCGATATCGTATGGGTTTGGAAGAACCCATACGGCATCGCGGCCCGCCTCAGTTGCGATGTTGCCCAGGCAGCACTGCAACCTACGTGTTGGCCGCTACGTCGTCGGCTTATCGGCAAAAGCCCTGACGAGCGGCCCCTCCTCGGGTACCTCTTCGCTTCACCGTGGGTGCCCAATCCACTTCTTCTTACTTCGCCCCCGCCTCGACAATGCGGGAACCCACCAAGGGGGGCTATCTACCAAGGCCAACTACCCTGCTCCCGACTCCAACTGACTGCCGTACCCTGAAGGGGCCTGGCAGGTGCGGTGGGTCTGCACCCCGATTGGCTTCTGTTGACACCGTTGGGTTTCCGCCAAGGACCACAAGTTGTTGATTTACCCTGAAGGTCGAACAGTTGTCCTTCTCTACCCTAAAAAGGGCCACGCCGAACGGTCACTATTAGCGACCTAAGTCACTAGTAGTGACCTCGATTGCCGGCGTACGGAGACGCAACGACCGCAGTGATGTCACGCAGGGGCGCGACGAGACGGGAGAGCGGGAGGCGGCGGCGGAATGTGCCCAAACAACAGATAAGTTTTTTGTTTAAATACAATAAGGAGAGAGCAGTGGTGGCCCAGTGATGCCCCGACTTACGTATCGTAGATCGTCCCCACGCACAACGGACCAAATGGGAGTCTAAGTGCGGAAAAGGGAGTCCCTACCACTACCGTATCGTAGATCGTAAGTGACGGCCCCGACTTACGTATCGTAGATCGTAAGTTCGAAGACAGACAGTCGCTTTACTTTTTTGTAAATTATTTCATCACCACTGCTCTTAAAACGGTAAAGGATCGTGAGGAAACCGGCATGTCCTAGAACCAAAAACTCAAAGATGTGTAACATTCACCAATCAACACTGGATCCGCGTGGAAGATTAAGGCCTGTTACCTCTCTCACAGAGAGGATGCCTGTGTCACAGCAGTGGGAACAATAAAAGGTTGATGATGAGATCAGGGGGGTGACCATAAGCTCTAGAGTAAGGTTATTTTGAGATCGCGTAAGTGACAGATGTATACAAGTCATATACATCTGTACCTTACACACACTCAAAATAACCTTACTCTAAGAGCTTATAGTCATCCCCCAGTTAAGTGGTAAGTAGCTAAGTAGGCACCTTGAAAAGAACATTGAGTACATTAACCACTCTGCTCGACAAGATTTTGACACATGACATGCCAGCTGAGTCGACAGGTTGTTGCAAATTACGTCATGAAATTCAGGAATTTACTTGAACTTTCAACATTCGAAATTATTCAGAAAAATAAGTTTACGCAGCTATTTTACACAGTTAATTTGTAAAAATATCTTTATTAACTTGTTTAGGTCGGTTAAACCGCGTCAGTCTACTGCAAAATGTGTACAAAATACGAAATACTACACCTTTCCAAACGGTAGACAATTTAGATTTGCTCAAAATATGTGCATAAACAACGTTTTCGCTTGCTGTAAAGATGCAAATGGACAAAATAAAGATAACTCATTTAATTTGCGTCTTTATGTACCTATTTTTTCATACAAAAGTTCATAAAAAAACAAGTCAAAATCTGGCAAAATTTGCTTAAAAATTTGACGAAACCTTGCAACATGACATTTCTTTGGCGTAATTTTTTTTGTGCTGTCCAGTTACCCGTCTCATAATCGATTAAAATTGCATTCAGCCTAATCGATTAAGTGTATCAAACAATTATTTTAAATTATTTCGATCGACTCGGTTCATTCAAATAAATGAGTGATTATCAAAATTGTTTAAAATTAGAACAAACCCGTTTATAGGCATAAAATACAATAATAACATGTTTACTTTTCTCAAACATGCTTGGAAATTTGAGCATTATTTTGTCGTGTAATTTAAAAATGGAACGATCTTTTACGCCGAACATGTTAACCAAGGAGGTACTTCTCAAAGGTTTTATTTAAATTTCGAACTGGCTTGCATATAGAAAGCTGTTTATAGAAAAAAAAACACTTTTCTCAAACATGCTTGGAAATGTGATCATTATTTTGACAACCTTCTTCGAGATAAATCGAAATTGCTGTACTGGTCAAATACATGCGCGCAGCGGCCGGCAAAAGTTGTATGAAAATCCATATCTGTCGTGTCTAGCGGCCAAATAAATTCCATAGTAAACTCATATCTGTCGTGTAGTTTAAAAATGGAACGATGTTTTACACCGAAACATGGCAACCAAGGAGGTAACTTATCAAAGGTTTTATTTAAATTTCGAACTGGCTTGCAAATAGAACGCTGTTTATTGAAAAAAAAACAAAGGAACACTTTAACGCGGGAACAATTATTGTTGTTCGTCATTGATTTTGACAAAATGAGTTCTAGGTACTACTTAGTTTTAATTTCCGCGCATTATTTGAGAAAAGTACTATACAAGCCTTGGCCACAACTAGGCATTAATGGATTTACGTATGTGTGCCTCGGCTTCGCCTCGGCCCACATTTACACGTTCGTCCATCAATGCCTATTTTGCTGGCCGCTGCAGTAATGTACTATTAACTCGGGAATAATTATTGTTGTTCGTCATTGATTTCGAAAAATAATTATTGTATTTGACAAAATGAGTTCTAGGTGCTACTTAGTTTTAATTGCCGCGCATTATTTGATAAAAGTACTATACAAGCCTTGGCCACAACTAGGCATTGATGGACTTACGTATGTGTGCCTCGGATTCGCGTCGGCCCACTTTTACACGTTCGTCCATCAATGCCTCTTTTGCTGGACGCTGCAGTAATGTACTATAACAGTATTTTGAGAAAAATATCGGATTTGTAGCAAATTTCGCGCCGAATTTTTCTATTACGTACATTAATTCAAAATTCAAATTCGGAATGCAGTTGGTATTCAAAATATTTTATCGGATACATTTTAGTTTATACGAAAGTTTTACTTTGATATTTTCGAAAGGTTATATACAGAATGACCAGTATAAATACAAGTATGTCTATGTATGATAAGTAGGCGTAGGGAGGAACTGGTACACTTGCGCGGATCCTTACGAAGCCAGCTGTTATGGCATGGTTGTCAATCGAGAAAGGCTGATAATTAAAATCCAAAATTGTATGGTCGCCACCATACAATTTATCTAAATGGAAGTCATTAACATGATTTTCGAGGGTGGTGATCCAGAAAATTCATTTAAAATGTATCAAAGAAGGCGGTACATATGTACCAAGCTGCATTCACATCATCACATCACATCATCAGCCTATTAATGTTCCCACTGCTGGGACACAGGCCTCCTCTCTGTTAGAGGGAATGGGCCGTAATCCACCACGCGGGCCCAGTGCGGGTTGGTGGATGTCACATGTCTTCGAATTTTTGGTTCTAGGACATGCCGGTTTCCTCACGATGTTTTCCTTCACCGTTTTGAGAGCAGTGGTGATGAAATAATTTACACAAAGTAAAGCGCCTGCCTGGGCTCGAACCCACGACCTACAACTTGTAAGTCGCGGCCGATACCACTGGGCCACCACTGCTCTCCATTACAACAACTTAATACATACATAAGTTTAAGGGCTGGTACATTCTCTTAATTCACAAATAAAAGATGGCGGCTATTCAAAACTATACATAAATATTCTAAAGGATTTTCTGTCTCCTGGGGCGCTATTACCGCAAATTTTAAATCCACGATGGCAGCTGCCATTTGTCACACTAAAAGTACCTATAGAGTAACCAATTTTCATGACATTACAACAAACCCGACCGAATTCAAAACCTAAAAATACGAACCTAAGAAATAAAGTTTGTGAGTTTGTGACGTTGTAAGGGGTAATCTCTGGATCTACTAAACCAACAAAGCTACATTATTCCTGAGTGTCATAGGCTATAATATATTTAAAAAAAAATAGAGATCCTTACGAAAATTGCAATAATGTAAACCAATGTAGCAAAATTTTGCCTATAAAATTCATTCTTTGGGTGCGCTGAGAAAACTATTGACGATAGATAAAAATTTGTAGGTAGGTAGGTAGAGTAGGCAGTGTAGGCTGGGTAGGCTGGGTAGGCAGGATAGGCAGGGGAGGCAAGGTAGGAAGGGTAGGCAGGCTAGGCAGGGAGGGTAGGTTAGGCAGGGTAGGCAGGGTTGGCAGGCCAGGCAAGGTAGGCAGGGTAGGCAGGCTAGGCAGGGAAGGCAAACAAGGCAAAATAGGCAGGGAAGGCAGTGTAGGCAGGGTAGGCAGGTAGGGTAGGGTAGGTAGGGTAGGGTAGGGTAGGTAGTTAGGTAGCAAGTTGACGGGAGCGTAGCCGCGCGGGTCAGCTAGTATAACATAATAATAATACCAGCCTATAACTGTACCACTGCAGGGTAAAGGCCTTTTCTCATACAGAGAAAGCACGAGCATTGATCACCACGTGCGCTCAATGCGGGTTGGCGATTTGAGACTGTAAGATCAGCAGCGGTATTGCACAAGTGAATACGGTAACGCAAAGAGTTTGACCGCTATCCAATCGACCAAATTAACCAATCATACAGACGGAAATCCACATCGCGTCATTCATCTCGCATGTAGGTTTCTTCATGATGTTTTCTTTCACCGTTGTCAACGATTTCCAAGATATACTTAGAAAGTACATAAATGAACTTGAAAAAGACACATTGGTACTTGCCCCGATTTGAAACCAGGCGAGGCGAGGCCTTTAGCCAGTGGGCCACCACGACACTCATTACAATATAACAAATAATCATAAAACCGTTGGTTCCCCGAAACTTAATTTTACTTGCGTTACATACTTACATAAAAATAGCACTATGTATACTTCTGAGACTATCAAATATTAAAAGGCTCAATGATTATTATTTTTATACAAAATATTTTTGAATAGCGAGCGCATTCCGAATTTAAATATTGAATCGGATAGAAAATTCGGCGCGTAATTATCCACGGTTCGATGAATTTGTGTAGTTGCTTTTAGTCAAATAATGTCCAAAAATCTATTAAGATTACTTTAAGAAAGTATTAATAGTAATTATTTTAAGTATTTATTGTATTTTATGCCTAAAACAGGTTTTTCTATTTTTTAAGAATCGATTTGGGATAATCGCTCATTAATCGAGTCGATAGCATAAAAAAATCGATTGCAAAAATCGTTTTGGCTCACAACTATTACATTAAAAAAAAAACAATATAATTGACGAGTTGGAAATTTTAAATAAATATAGTATTAGTAATGAATTTTACGTATTATTGGACCGGTGTTTGTTAATTACGTTAAAATTTGGGCCTCTTCTTGTTGTTTATTATATTTAGAGACATAATAGTCATATTTGTAATCATTTTTACATGTGGGTGGGTGATATTTGTGTAAAATTAAAATGTGAACAAATACGATTGGCGCGAAACTTCGACTTTGAATAACAAATAACTTCATTACCACAAATTTTTATTTTGAAATATGTTTGAATTTGTCAAATAATCAAACGATGAGCAAACCACTACCCCTGTTGTGGACTGTGGGTGTCCAAAATATGCATTTTTTATGTTTTATAGCCTCGACCACCACTGTCATCATAATGGCGATTATCGCATTAACACACTTGTATCTAAAAAGGTAAATTAATAAACTTGCGCGCTTAATCTAAAAAAAGTATTGGCGGTAACATGTAAGCTTTTTATCCAACTGTTTTAATTAACGTCCCCAAATAAGTTTCTTTAGGTAACGTAATCAATAATTACGTTATTAATTAGGATGTCGTATGACCTAAATCTGGGGTCCAGAATGAACCACTGCTGAGCCAGCGGAGGTATGCTTGTCGCGCCCCAAAGTGTACCCCGTCCGAACTATACGGTTAAAAGAAAAACAAATGGCAGTGATAGGGCCCGCCGACAGGAGTTAAAACTAAACTAAACTAAAGAGCTTCTAATGTGATCATAATCCTTACAGAAAGTGGCGGTGATAAATTATTAGTAGTTAGTAGATTTCACAGTGTGTACGTCAGTCATGTTTTTCTCACGTGGCCTTATCTTTAATGTGTTATCTATTTATCAACAATTCGATAAATTAAGATTTAGATAAGTTTTTAATAATCAATGTATATTGAACTGCTTAAGGTTGCTCAACGTGCCACGCACTGCCTTTTTGTCTACTCGATGTATAAGGCAATAATTCTTTGACTTCTTTTAATCGATGACCAATACAGTAAAAAAAATTGGCCCTGTATTCAACACAGACAGATGACTTTCACGCAAGGTGAAGGATGGGCCATGGACGATAAGATAAATAGTAAGCCTCGGTTTGTTGACATGTGTGTTACCATTCGAATCATCAGTAATCTACAAGCATAGCGAAGACTAGAGCATAGTGGAACTAACTTCCGCTATGCTCTAGTCCAGCTATGCTTGACTAAAAAAATACCTACTAATAAGTGCCACTATGCACGAAATTCTTCGATTCTTCGTTAACAATGGAAGGTACAGTTGGAAAGAAAAGTGTTGGATTCAATTAAATTGAGTAGGAAACTGAAAAATATTGAAATTAAACTAAAAACATCGAAATATTTGTTCAAAATATTTTTAGGTTAAGTTATTATTTTACGGAAAGACGTTTCGTTTTTCACAGTTTTATTTCTAGACTAGGCCACGGGATTGAAGCTCCAGAATAAATGGCGGTATAAATATGTACTATAATTTTTAAGTAAAACCCAAATCAAAGTAATGGCGAGGTATTTTCGTTGCACTTAGGAATCTTCAGCTGATAGAGCTACTGAAGGTGAGAAGGCGAGTTTGGTGTGGACAAATGTGCAGTCATGCATGTAAAGTGAGGGTAGATTGTGGAATCCGTAGGAATTCAACTCGCGGATTCCATAAACCTGAGATCTCTCTCTCCAAACGAAACCTATAAGTATTTGGGTATGTCGGAAGCGTTAGCTAGGTATCAGCACTACTGACATGAAGCAATCGTTGAGGGAACGCTTCTTTGGTCGCCTGAAGAAGGTATTCAATAGACTTCTTTCAGGCGCACTGAGAAAAAATCTTGATAACATTGATCAAAAATATGTTTGCAGCTATCAAGGAACTTGTTTATATACGAGCGCATAAAGTATATTGATTCTGGCAATAAAGCTATCTTGATTAAGCAACAAACAAGTTGTCTTGATAAAACCAAACAACATAATTGTCAATACATTTAAGTTTGGTTATTATGCCAATGATTTATTTTGTTTGAAGTTATAACGAACTTGTTAATAGTTATCAAGTATTTTAGTAGTTTCAATAATGTCTATGCTTAATTTTATAAGGTCATTTGTATTCTGCAATCAAAGGACCTGATTACTGCGAATCGGTAAATTGATTCATTTGATTCTGTTCGATGCGGCCGATTGAGCGCAGCGACCGATTGAGCGCGGCGACTGAATCAAGAAATTCCGTAACGAAGAAATTCTGTAACGAAAAAATTCCGTAACGAAAATAACGAAAATAATCCTGACACCCCGAGCTGCTCCGAAATCGACCTTATGCCCCTAAGAATACGGGAACTTTTGCGTGGCAATTAAAAGTGGCCTTATGCCAGTGGTAATAAGGGTCACTCAGAATTTGGTGCCGCGTTTTCCAGTCCGGAGGTTCGTTTCCGCTTGAAAAATAAGTTTTTATTCTTGCTGACTGTATGATAATGTATAATTATGCTCGAATTAAAATTAAATGTGGGGGTTCCGGAGGAGGTGTCCTGAAGGCTCGGCACATATACTAGTTTACTAGTAGGTCGTGTAGTGTAGGTCGGCCTCAAAATCGGGCTATCTCGCTCTGTTTCCGAGATATTTGTGTTTTTGTAATTTTGAGGTTGAATTTCGCGTGACAAAAGAAGTTTTTACGACTGATGGATGAACATTTTTTAATTAAACTTTTGCATAAATAAAAAATAAAAAAAATATAATTGTATAACTTGAAAATGCTATGCAATAGCTTTACCGCGGCAGTCCCCGAGTGCCACACGTCTTTTTTTAAATTTATTTTTGTTATTACAGTCTTATTACAAAAGCTTCGCGACTTTCAGCTCTTGAAGGTTTCCATTTTTTAGGGTTCCGAAGTCAACAAGGAACCCTTATAGTTTCGCTCTGTCCGTCCGCAGCTTAGCTCAGAGAATCTAAGTACTAGAGAGCTATAATTTGGCATGTATATACATATTAATAATTCCGACAAAGTGGTACAATAAAATCATGAAAAATATTTTTTTTTCGGGTACCTCACATAGACGTAAAGTGGGGATGTATTTTTTTTTCTCATCTATCCCATGGTGTGGGGTATCGTTGGATAGGCCATTGAAAAATATTACGGGTTTGTTAAAACCATGTTTCAATTTAGAGATTCCTTTGCGTAAAATTAAGCTTTAAGTTGCAAATTTATGTTAGAGTCAAGTGTCCCCCCCCCTGCCAGCGAAATGGTTGCTCTAGGCTATGTGAAAAAATTCACGGCAGTAGTAAATATAACGAAATTAAAAGGAAAATTATCACGGATAACAAGGCTTTACAAGTTTACGAGTAATAGTCGACCAACTTATAAAATGTACTTGGAACAGTAATAGTTTTGTACAAATGCCATTGAAAAATTACTAAAATAAAGTTGATAGCTGTGTAAAACAGAGTAAATACTAGGTTACGAACTATATCAAAATATACAAAAATGAAATCATAACAAGCTTTACAAGATTACGAGTAATAGTCGACCAACTTATAAAATGTACTTGGCACTGTAAAATTTATGTACAAATGCCATTGAAAAATTACATAAATATCGTTGTTAGCTGTGTAAAACAGATAGTAAATTAATGCTTATGAACCATGTAAAAATATACAAAAATAAAATCATAACATCCTTAATAATAATGATTTCTAAATTAATAATGTTTAAGCTCGAATAACGCATTGGAGTGGCCGGAGTCGTTGGCAGTACCAGAACGTAGTCCATACGGCGCATGCGCGCGGTGGAGTCTATTTTGTGTTAGTGCAGAAGTATTTTCGACGTTTTGTAATTAAAACGTAAAAATAAAGTCATATTAGATTCGATTTCCAAGCAAATTACTTATTTTCTTTTGTCGATATCCTTCGATAAAGTTAATATTCGACCCGACTTCATCACTAATTGAGTAGCGTAATACTTTAGTTTCCAGAATGAAATAGTGAATCTGCGGTATTAGAGGAGATTTGAGGTGAATACATTCGACTTTTTTCTAATTCCGAAAGAGAAATGAACAAGGAGCGTGCACGCAAGGATCCAGGAACGAACTATACCATTCCCCGTGGCTCTAACGCGCGCTCGTATCGGCTCCTTTCGCAATTCGCACCCGCGGTGGTACTCAAGTATATAATATTTTTCTAACTTCAGTTGCGAAGTTGGATTTTATAACTCCTTCTTCAGTTACCAGTTAGTCCTTATTTAGTTTAAGTCAAGAGTGAATAGATTACATCTAGGCAAGCGTGCTTTACCGTAGACCACATCATCGCTTACCATCAGGCGAGATAGTGGTCAAACGCGAGTATATAGATTAAAAAATCCTATGTGGGCCCGTTTTTAGACTTTTTGGCTGAAACCGTTCTAATGTTTATGTAACAACAACAAAACCCTCTTTATAGTCCGCATTATTATGCAACTTCGGAACCCTATTACTGCGCGTGGCCCGACACGCACTTGGCCGGTTTTTATTTATATTTACCTTCTTCTTTTTAGCTGGAAGAGAGGATTTTCGTTTAGAGTTCGAAGAGGTTGCAGTGACCGGAAAACATTGGTGCTTGATTTAATCAGCTCTGGCAAACTCAATATTGTCGCAAGGTTACTTTTCTCTTAGCTCGAATCTGAAATAAGAATTTTATTTAATAATAACTGGCTATTACCATATGACTAGTTGTTTGGTTGGCGGCAATCTTGAACAGCAGACACACTACACACTATTGATAGTTAATTCTCCTTAATTTGTCGCACAAAAATACTTACCATCTACCACACGGATAAAATCAATCATGTAAACGTCTTTAGGCTAGCGTCGTTTTAAAAGTTCTATTAAAGTTTTCTGCACTAACTACTGAAGGGAAATTCAAACAAAAGTTGTTTTTTACTTCAAGGTACACACACACATACAAATATTGAAATATTTTGTTTCAGCTACAAGAATGTAGCTGAAACAAAATATTTAATATTAGGGTTTGCGAACAGAGCAGTTGACTTCTATATTACCAGCACACCCACAAATTATGACAACTAATTGCATAAATGTGAAGTCTAAGTAATGCGATTGATGCATTAAGCGTCATATATCCCGACCGCATACTGTAGCATTACACATTACTCGACCAAATTAAGCATGGCACATGACGCGTGGCGGCGCGCGTTCACCGTGTGTTCAAGCGAGAAAGAGCATGCACCGCGCCGATCGGTTGGCTGGCTGCGAAATAAGTAAACTAATATCTAGAACCGTATTTTTCATGTAATAAGGTTTATGTTTTATCGACACCGCGGACTGCCTAGTACGTGATGTTTGAAATCATGACTCTTGCACTTTAGTTCGACAAACCCACCGCACTATTCCCAAACCACTGCAACTCCTGAAAGCCAGAATCAACAAAAAACCACCAGAAAAGCGCCGAAGCAATGAAGCTCGACGAAGTCCCGGTGAACGAAAGACTTAATAAACACTGTAGTTGTTATCAAGCCTTACTCCACGATATAAATTCAAAAACTCGACAGATCCAGCGCGCGAGATACTGGTTTCAGCTGACTATTAAAGTTATATTGCTCTAATCTCGACATTCGACCTAATGCGTCGCAGGTCGAGAGATACTCTTGAATTAAACTCGATTATAAATAAAACACATAACTGGAAAGCAGCAGGCATAGATGGTTTACATATTTTTTGGATAAAAGACTACATGCACTATATAGGACATTAGCTCAACAAATTAATAATATTTTAAAAGGTAAGGAAAATCTGCCAGAATTTCTCACAAAGGGCATCACAAATGTCGAAAGCTTAACATAGAGAAGGGTAAGATAGTGGACGGATAACAGATTCGGAAGAAGTAATAGAAGCCATGAAAAATAAAGAACTTTATGAATACTTAGGATACAACCAAGCGCGACTATTAGAACACAAAGCTATTAAAGATTAATTAAAACAGGAATATTATAAAAGAATTCACTCATTATGTAAAATGCACCTAGCTAGTAAAAATTTATTCAAATCTATAAATACTTATGCTATACCTATTATAACTTATTCTTTGGGTGTAATATAGTGATCTAAAACAGAAATATATATGCGCTCGAAACTAAAACTAGAACAATTCTTACGCAACATAGATTGATACCACCCTAAATCAGCAATCGAAAGAGTTATTATGTCCAAAAAGACTGATTAAAATATCAAATTTACACAAAAGGTAAATAATAAACCTAAAACTATTCTTTAATAGGAAATATAAAAATGGAGATAGAAAGAACTACACAGAAGACATCTTAAGGATCTATACACAAAAATTATAGACCTATTACATGTTTACCAACGGTCTATAAGGTTCTTAAATCCATTTTGAGAGTTAAAATTAATAAACAGGTCGACGATAACTCGATCATGTCAGTCTCTCAGTATGGATGTAGGAACGGATCCCGGGGTACTAAGGAGCTACTTCTTATAGATATGGCCATTAGCCAAGAGGTTCGGCGTTCCCGAAAGTATCTGTCGACATGTTGGATAGATTATAAGAAGGCCTATGACTCGGTGCCTCATACATGGCTCATGAGGGTGCTAGAATTGAATAAAATAGATACAACTCTACGCAACTTCTTGATGTCGTGTATGGGGCAATGGAGCACAGTCCTTCGCTATCCAAGATGTCGAAATACTCAGAGGAATAGCGAATCTGTAAGGATCGAGCGAGGTATATTCCATGGCGATAGTTTAAGTCCACTTTGTTTTTGCCCGGGCCTGAATCCCTTAAGCATGCTGCTGGGGAATTCAGGGCTAGGCTATCGGTTGAAGAGAGGTGGTAAGGTTATATCTCACCTCCAAAAGCAATCTTCAGCTGATGGAGCTACTGAAGGTAACTGAAACTTTTAGTGGCGCCATCAGCCTACAAGGACGCCTTTTTCGGGCCTTGACATGGCTCCGATGGGTCTACCCAAGCAGCGTTCGTAGCCTGGCTGCGATTCGGTGACCTCTTTGGGGAAACCGAAGGTTTTGTCTGTGCAATTATGGACGAAGTTATCATGACGAATAACTACCGGAGATTTATTGTGAAGGATGGCACGGTTGACATCTGCCGGGCATGTCACCGCTCGGGTGAAATCGATCCACCACATTATCTCTGGATGTTCTCGTCTAGCTAACGAAGAGTACTTGCATAGGCACAACCTTGTAGCCAGGATCATCCATCAGCAACTTGCTCTGAAATAAACTCTTGTGGCAGCGGAGGTAACGTACTACAGGTATGTGCCCGACCCAGTTCTCGAGAATGGCAATATCACATTGTACTGGGATCGGTCCATCATCACTGATAGGACTATTGTAGCCAATAAGCCTGATATTGTGGTGGTGGACCGAATCGAGAGGAAGCAATGATTGTTGACATTACCGTCCCGCATGACGGGGACCTCGTGAAAGCCGAGAAAGATAAGCAAATCAAGTATATTGACTTGGCTCGTGAGATTGTCGACATGTGGGATGTGGACACAACGATCATTGTACCGATAGTTGTGTCAGCCAATGGCTTAATAGCCACGAGCCTCGACCAACAGGAGGCTCTCGTTAGGTGGCTGGGTCAAGGGCCTGATCCAGAAAGCAGTACTGCTGGACAGGGCTCGCATTGTTAGGAGGTTCCTCTCTCTGGAGCGCTGACCGCCGGTAGCTTGGACCCTGTTCCCGATACCGGTGGGCCTCTATTTTTTATATTTTTAAATGTTTTCTTTTTATGCTTTTAAGAAATATTTAAAAATGTAACATAATAAGAAATAAGATGAATAAACGACATAATAATAATAACACCTTAGGAGGCTCTCGTTAGGCGGCTGGGTCAAGGGCCTGATCCAGAAAGCAGTAATGCTGGTCACGGCTCGCATTGTTAGGAGGTTCCTCTCTCTGTAGCCCTGACCGCCGGTAGCTTGGACCCTGTTCCCGATACCGGTGGGCCTCTATTTTTTTATATTTATAAATGTTTTTCTTTTTGTAGAACTTTCGTAAAAATATTTAATAATGTAACAAAAAAAAAGTTGAAAGACATAATAATAAACTTTATTCTTTATTTTTTTATCTTTATTATGTATCCCCCTTGGCGTTACGTCACTAAAGTGCTAGTGACCCTTTATGGGGGCCCATTAATTGAGTGTGCAAGTCACCCCCTACCATTGTATAGCCGTTTAGTTCAACAGTGGTCGGATAGGAGCCGGTAATCCTCCAATAGTTTTGGGCAATCGATCCACTAAACCTACAAGATCCATAGCCCAATATTTTTTTCTCTCCATAATTTGCAATAGTCCTGCACCAACCGGGGTTCGTGTAGTTGCGTAGTGCATACAGGGATAATCGTCGGGTGGTGTCACATTTCCTGATACATGATTTACGAGGCCACTACGAGTTGGCTTCAGCTCCTCGCACGCCTTTCAAAGGACCGGGACCCTAAGGTCCCGAGAAACACAAAATCTTTATTCAGATAAAAAAAGGTAATAACACTGTATGAATCTTAGATGACTAATGTAGGTATAATAATGGAAGATGCCTGTACTAGGTATCACAGGCAGTAAGGTGCTCTAAAAATATGCTAATGGTAGTACAACAGAATTATGAAAACTTAATTATGTACTTATTTTATGATTAATAATGACTTGACACCTGCTGATAAATAGATTATCTTATCTTAAAGACATACAATCGAGAAACAATTCAAACACGATAAAATTACTCTATAAATAAAAATACAATCGCACATTTTAAATTAGTATTTACACGCAACCATGGCTCAATACAATTTTGAAGGAGATTTTGAAAATATAAATGAACGCCAACTGGAGTTCATTAACAAAGTGATTCAAAAACAAGACTTAAAAGTTAAAAAAGTGGTTTTTAGTAATGTGGGACAGGCTGGTGATAATTTCGTGGCTAGCGTAAAAAGAATCAACATCGAAGGTGAAAATGGAAACTTGAGTATGGTGGTCAAAATCGCACCTGTACACGAGATGGCTCGTAAGGCTATGAACGTAGAATTCATGTTTAAAAACGAGCATATTATGTATACTCAGTTTTTACCTAAGCTAGTGCAGCTACAGAAAGCTGCTGGAGTACCAGAAGAGGAACAACTAAGATTCGCAAAATGTTACGGATCTCTAAGTGAAGTACCTTACGAGGTTGTAATACTAGAAGACCTAAAAGAATCAGATTTTACCATGTTGAACAAATTCGAGTCTCTGTCTGATGATTGTGTGAAGAGTATCTTGAAGAACTTGGCTATTCTTCATTCTCTTTCTTACGTATTAAAGAAAAAGGAACCAGAAACATTTGATCTCTTCAAAAATGAATTGATAGATATATGGAAAAATAAGGGTGAGCAACAAGAAATAGTGGCGTATATGAAAGTGTTTGAAGATGATATTATAGCAGTGTTTGACGACGAGGCTCATAAAAGTGTAATTAGAAACAAAATTATAAATATGTCTAAACTTGCAGCGAAGATTGGGAAGAGCAGTGATAACAGATATTCGGTTATTCAGCAGGGCGATGCCTGGACGAACAACATTATGTTCAAATTCGTGGTAAGTATTAGTTGGTCATGCGTGAGCCTATCTATAATAACAAAAAAAGAGTATTTTTATACAATTCCCCCTCTAATAAGCTTATTTTATTCACTGAAAACAATGAATAAAAAGTATTTTAAGTTTACTTAAATTTTTCATTGAAATTGAATAATATCAGCCCACACGTAATATAACATGACATCGCGCCAATTTGCTTTATTTGTAATCTAGACCAATAAAGAGATTTTTCACGTAATAAATGGCAGGCTTTCGTATCTACTTTTAATTTCTTGTAGAATTAATGTTCATAATTTTATCATTTAATTTAAATAAATACTACAATCACTAAAGAGACAATTAAATTCTGTATATCTGTATTGAGTTTATTGATTTAATAGTATTGACCAAAAAGTTATTGTGTGTTATTGAAAAAGCTATGTAATTTACTTATTTTATATTTTGTTCTCAGGGAGATAATTCTGTCCAATCAATCATGATCGACTACCAAGCGTCAAAGATTAATAGTCCTGTGGTCGATCTCCTCTACATGATCTTCAACTGCACTGACCATGAGACCAGGTCCAAGAACTACTACAACTGGTTAGACTACTATCACGCTGAATTAGACAATTCCTTGTCGAACTTTGGCTTGAAAGCTAACTTTTTATACCCTCGCGACCAGTTGGATGCAGACTTGAAAAGATACGGCAAATTACTTTTTGGACAATCCATATTGTTAGCAAGTATGTTGACAAGGGATTCAGCGGAAGCCAGTAATTTCATGGAGACACTAAAGAGTTCTGATCTTGGGGACATAATGGTATCAATGAAAATAGAAACCGTAGCTGATGAAACTATGGTTCGTCTCAAAAAAAGAGTTCTAGGACTTATCGATAGTTTTACTGAATTTGGTTTATTGTAATGTTAAATAAATTATTTAATTGATGTAAATTTTTCGAAAATAGTATTAAAAACTTTAAATCATCCTTCTCTAAGGCAAACGTTTCATACGCAAATGAAATGGGTCAAAGTATTATTAAATGGCAAAGGTCAAAGTTATACTCCACAAATGAAATAATTTGTCTTACTAATACCTAACGAAATATTGAAGGGCTATTTGCTCATGAGTCATGACTTTAAAAAACTAGCTCAATGACTCGTGTGTTCTTGACGTGGCGGTCAATTAGCAGAAGCCAGTCCACGAACCCAAGTATTCCTTACAGTTCACATAGGTGAAGAATCAGTTAATTATATAGGACATCATGTGTAAAATTAATAAATATGCCTGCGATACTACTATTGTAGCACTTGTAGCTTCAAATTGCAGGATTTTCAAAGGAGACAAGGACTGATCTACATTAGTTATTGTATTTGTCATGGTGAAGGTCATTAAAGGTACTAGGATTATTATTATATCGATACCGGAAATTTCAATTGTCGTAAAGGACATTTTGCCGAAAATGAGTTATATACATATTTGGAATCAGCGGCGCGAGCCCTATCGAATGGTATATTTAAAATAATTCTATCTTGTAAAAAAAAGCCCTTTACGACCTGGATTTTCAACAGCTCTAGCTCGATATTTTTTACTTTTTGGGATGTATCCTAAAAATATTTTTTAATATGAAGCGTAAAGTCATGTTTAAATTATTTTTGAGGTGGTAAATGTCATTTTTGCATTGAAATCTGCTATACGACATTATAAACAATATCGATACCGGAAATTTCAACTGTCGTAAAGGACAAATACTCGTAAACGCGAGATTTCAGTAGAATAGGTAGTAAAGCTAGGTGAAATAAAAGGTTTTTTTTTATTATTTATTAATCATTATATTTATAAAAAAGTGACAAAAATGTTATTCTTATAGGCACTCAAAATTTAAACAAAATGTTATGCAATTTTTTTATTTAAATCGCCAGTAATCGGTGCCGAAACTGAAAAACCACTCAATTTTTTTAATAATCAGCTAATAAACTAATCTACTAACTGGTTTTTTATATTTAGTTTTTTTAAACTCAAACAATATTATTTTATCAAAACAGTATTACACTTAATCATCATCTGCCTAGCCTTTTTCCCAATTATTGTTGGGGTCGGCTTCCAGTCTTACCGGATTCAGCTGAGTACCAGTGTTTTACATGGAACGACTGCCTATCAGACCTCCACAACCCAGTAACTGGGTAACATGATACCCCTTGGCAAGACTGGTGTCAGATCTCAGGCTTCTGACTACCTGTAACGACTGTCAAAGATCTTCAAATGACAGCCGGGACCAACGGCTTAACATGCTTTTACGAGGCACGGAGGAAACTCGGTATGTTGAAATGGTCGGTATGGTAAATGGCCATCCACGGATCGACCTCGTCAAGCGCTGCTTAACCTTGAAGATCGACCCGTGCGGCTATTATTATTTAGCTACAAGCTCCTCAGTACACAGTATTACATTTAATAATAAAATTAAAATAATAAAAATAATAAATTTTGCCTGCCAGACCTCAACAATCTTACAATTAACGATTATTTAAGGCGATGATAGCTCAGTGGTAGTGACGTCGGATACCGAGACGAAGGTCGCGGGTTCGAATCCTACAATGAGCTTGAGCTTTCGGTGAAGGAAAACATCGTGAGGAAACCATAGCACGGTGGTAGGGTACTTTGTAGTACCCGCCTGGCTGGCAACCACCCTCAAGTTGAAAATCTGTCGCCAAGCACCTTCCGGTGTGTTCCGACAGCAGCACTTGAGAGCCAGTTCCCTTCTAGGCTTTGTGTGCTTACCACCATCGGCCACATCATCACTGACCACGGTGAGATTGTGGTCAAACACAGGCCTATACATAGTAAAAAAAAAAAAAAATTGCATTTTAAAGTACTTATTAAATGGTAAGTAACTTCAGTCATTTTAAAATTATTAGTAATGATAATGAAACTTATTTATTTGTCACTTAGTCTTTTTTTATGAAACAAAATTAGAATAACCACTTAATTATAGTATTAAAAAAATCCTTTTTGTGCCAAAATTCAAATCTCCCAGCCGTGTTATGGATTCGTGTAATGCTGGGAAAATTGGGTGAACATTTTGAAAGTAAAATCTTAAAGATCAAATGTGTCGATATCGTCTTCCTCGTTAGTTTCACCAAAAATGTCTTTATCCGTTCCTAAAGACGGTAGATCTAGTAAAGCTAGTAGTAACATTATGATGTATAAAAGGAAGAAGACCAAAAGGAAAAGGCAAAGGAAAATAACAAAATGACAATACCAAGATCTCTATCGATCGATCGATATCAGGGGGGTGACCATGAGCTCTTAGAGTAGTAGTATTTTGAGTGTGTGTAAGGAACAGATGTATACGACTTGTATACATCTGTCACTTACTCGATCTCAAAATAACCTTACTCTAGAGCTTATGGTCACCCCCCAGGAATTATAGAATGTTGTGCCGTTGAATCGCCTTTCCAAAAAATTATATTTATATGTGTATAAAATATAGACCTCCTAAACTGTGTTACCTAAGTAAGTTTTATGAAAATTTAGATAAAATTTAAAAAAAAGTGTGTATCAAACCTTCCAAAAAAGTAATTTTATGTGGAGACTTTAATATAGACGTTTTAAACAGGAATAGAATGACATTGGAATTTGAATGCTTTCTTAGGAGCTACAACCTCAAACTAGAAATTAATCAACCGACTCGATATATCAGTAATACTTGTTTAGACAATTTTGCACATAATTTTAAGCATAACTGTCAACATGAAGTAATCGATTTCGGATTATCTGACCACACAGCCCAAATAATGAAGATAAAAGTTAATAAAACCAGCCAAATAAAATCGTGGAGAACATTAAGACGAGATATAACTGAGGAAAATCTTATTAAATTTAGAACACATCTCCAAAGCCTTTCGTTTGCTGATGTATATAGCACAGAAGACTCTAACAAAGCTTATGATAACTTTTTGGAAATGTTCCTAATTTTACATGATCTCTGTATCCCTCAAAAATTAGTGACTATAAGATCTGTAAAAAAATTAAAATGGGTTTCTCGGGGGATACGAATATGTAGCAAAAGACAACGACAATTACTGTGGCAACAGAGACTAAAACCAACTAGTGAAAATAAAATGACATTTAATAATTACTCAAAGCGATTTAAGAAAATTATTAAACTAACCCAGAAAGCTCAGAATAATTATTTAATAAATAACTCCAAAAATAAAGCCAAAACTGCCTGGCAAATTATTAATAACAATAAAATTGTAAGAGAACCCATTTATCAAATAAAAATAGGAGATGAAATAATATTAAAACCTAGTATAATAGCAGAATCTTTTAACAATTTCTTCACTGACCAGATTTCGGGTAAACCAAAACATACGTCAGGGGACACAGTTAACATAAATATCAACCCAAATTCAATATTTATGACCCCAGTTATTCCTCAAGATGTCACGCGTGCAATAAATAACTTGAAAAATAAAAAAAGCTTTGGCTACGATGGCATTTCGACCACAGTTATAAAATTTGTTACTAATTGTATAGCTGCACCCCTTGCTCATATCATTAACGTAAGCATATACTCTGGAGTATTTCCAGAAGGTCTAAAAACTGTAGTAGTTAAACCAATATATAAAAAGAATGATAAAGACGAAATGACAAACTATAGATCAATTGCTCTAATTCCCATCTTCTCAAAGATTATAGAAAAAAATATCTATGAATCTCTCTACAACTTTTTAACAAAACACCACATACTATGTGACGAACAAAAGGGTTTCAGGAAAAATAAAACCATCAACATGGCTATTTTCGACTTTATCCAGAGTATAATGCCAAAAGTATACTCTAAAATTCCCGTATGCGCTATATATGCCGATATGTCGAAGGCTTTTGACTGTGTGGATCATGATACCCTTCTAACAAAACTTCACGCATACGGTATTCGTGGCAATGCCCTTAATTTATTAAAAACTTATCTTAAAGGACGTAGACAATGTACGGAGATATCGAGCTTGTGTTCAGAATCTAGGAAAGAATTAAAATCTAGATCGTCTTTTAGAGAAATAAAATATGGTGATTGGACTTCGTCTGCAGAAACAATTGCATTTCCCTGATGATGGTATCGCAACCCTGAGATTCCTTGCGTTGAGAAAAAGTATAAACACTCACCTGGATAGGCAGGGATTGAAGGTATCAGCTACACTCGGGACTACTGGGCCGGCCGGCGTGGTGGATATTCAATATGCACTACAAGTTCACGTTTTGCTTGATTTCACTTCACAAGGAGGGTTACGAGAACCAATCAGTCAATCAATTTCTAGCGAAGCCTTTTGGGTATTTTTTAACCCTGTTTTTTAAACGGACACAACGCGGGAGCAGTTATCTGCTTTTCGCCATTTTTTCAAGTCCCAGTTCGCACTCTCACCGCAGTGAGGCGCTAGCGTGGCGCCAGTGGAATGGCGCCAATTTTAAATTAGGAAGGGAAACATGTTGGATAGGATATTTAGAAGGATAGGCTTAATGTTTATCCATTTCCCCCCACTCGAAATCGACCAGGATTTCGCAAGCCAAAGGACTGCCAGAGTACAACTAGCAGTGCTCGAGAAATATAAAATTCGAACTTAATAAGCATAATTACCTAAGTGTCTAAACTATTTTAATTGAACAATACTGATCAATACACAATATTGTTCGAGTTATAAGATAAGATAATAGTTAGTTAATTGGTAGTGGACAGACCTTAACTACTGGTCTGCGCATAGTTTTACCGTTTGCAGTTCGAAGAGTCACAACCCTGACTATGTTATCTGATCCCGGATGGATCTGTTCTATACGAGCTAATTTCCATAGTAAAGGAGGAAGATTAGGCTCATTAACAAGGACTAAACCGTTTAATTTAAGGTTGGGCGTATCTTTAAACCATTTAGTTTTTTGTTGAAGCGTATGCAGATAATCACGTTGCCAAGCAAGCCAAAAACCTTGAGTTATTTTCTTTAGCATTTGCCAACGAGAACGTGGACATAAGCATTCACTAACAGGTTCTTCAGGTAGTGAAACTAAAGGACCTCCCGACAAGAAGTGTCCTGGAGTCAAAACATTCGATTCTTGTGGGTCTGAAGACAACGTACAAAGCGGGCGTGAATTTAACACAGCTTCCACTTTAGCGAGAATCGTAATAAACTCTTCCAGAGTTAAAACTTGAGCACCAACTACACGCTTAAGGTGATATTTTGTGGACTTAATGCCACTTTCAAATATGCCACCGAAATGTGGTGCACCTGGCGGGTTAAATTTCCATTTTATTTGACGGATAGCCAAACCATCTGATATATCAGCTTCATGTTTGCGAAGCTCGCCGGTTATTTCATTAAGATATTTGTTTGCACCAACAAAGTTGGTGCCACAATCTGTAATGATTGTATCACACATTCCGCGACGGGAAACGAATCTATCCAGAGCCGCGAGGAATGCTTCTGAACTCAACTCAGTGACGGCCTCCAAATGGACGGCTTTCGAACTCAAGCACACAAAAAGAGATATGTATGCTTTATAGGTTTTTGCTCCACGTCGACGACTTTCCTTTATAATAAATGGGCCACCGAAGTCAATTCCTGTGGTTTGGAAGCATCGAGAGGGCTGAAGACGAGCGGCAGGAAGTTTGCCCATCATGGGTTGACTGGACACTGGTTTTACTTTGAAGCAACGCACACACTTTGAGAGTGCGGTACGAATAAGTAGTCTCAACCCAATTATCCAGAACCTTCTATGAATTAGGGACTGTAAAGTCCGAGGGCCGCAATGCAGATATTTTAAATGGAAATGTTCGACAATCAGCCTCGACAAAGGACTCAATTTAGGTAAGAGAAGAGGATGTAACGCAGATGGCGATATATTAGCCTCATCGATGCGTCCCCCCACTCGCAATAAACCATCTTCGTCCAAGAAAGGAGACAGTTTTTGAATCGACTTGTCGCATTGTTCATGATTTTTCACTTGACTGACGTGAGACGACATATAATGGTCTTGAGTAAACTTGACTAGCATGTTCATAGATTTATCGAGTTCCGAACTGCTAAGGGCGGAGAAATTTCTATTTGAAGAAACAACCTTTGCATTTGAAATGAAACGGAAACACCATGCTAGAGTACGTTGAATCTTTGTCAGAGAAGAAAGATTAGAAGTTAACGTCAGAAAAGGGTTATCAATTTCAATAGTGTGTAGGCTGCTTGGAACAGAAGTTTTTAATTCCGGCAGTTCTGCATTTACGAGCAACGTACGTTTGCAAGGCCATTTATAAGGCGACATTTGCAACCAAGAAGGCCCACTCCACCAGAGGGGGTGATCAATTAATTCTGAACAGAGAACACCGCGACTACAACAGTCGGCCGGGTTATCCTCAGTGGACACGTGAAACCAATATTCAGGACCAATTAAATCGGTTGCTTGCACGACTCGATTTGCTACATACATTTTTAGCAAATGAGGTGCCGTGTTGAGCCAAGAAAGGGTGGTGGTACTGTCCGAGTAGGCTTTCATAGAATTTATGTGAATTTTATCTTTAAGTAAGTTGTGCATGTGTGATATAACTTGCGCTAGAAGCACAGCTGCGCTTAGTTCAAGCCTATTTATCGTTGTCGGTTTTAACGGAGCCACTCGGGATTTACCTATTAACAGGTTAGTGACCGTAGTAACTTCATCCACAACAACACAAAGATAGACACAGCAGCCATACCCTTTGAGTGAACCATCACAAAACCCTACCAAATGCACTTCGGCAGGACTAGAGGGCATAATCAGTCTCGGTAGTGAAATATTCTGTAAATCAGATAAGTTCGCTGCTATTAAATGCCACACCTTAGCTAAATGTGGTGGGATAGCTTCGTCCCAACCTAAGTTTAAGCGCCACATTTCTTGTAAAAGCGACTTTGCAGAAAACACTACCGGGCTGATCCAACCGAGCGGGTCGAAAATGCGGGCCACTATAGAGAGGATAGATCTCTTAGTAAATTTAACGTCAAACGAGTCTGAAAACTTGTAGGAGAAATTGTCGTACGATGGATTCCACCGTATCCCTAAAATCTTGACAAACTCATTTCCAGCATCATCGAAGGATTTAGAAGTCAGAAGATGGTCAGGAGGAACATCAGACAAAAGATTTGGAGTATTCGTACTCCATTTACGAAGTTCAAAATGACCCTTTGACAATAACGAGGTAACATCCTCTTTTAATTTTTTCGCTTCATCAAGAGATGAGCATCCCGTAGTGATGTCGTCCATGAAAGTATCTTCACAAAGAACTTGAGCGGCGCGGCTTGAGTATTCAGAACCGTGATCCTCGGCAAGTTGACGCAGAGTGCGAATAGCTAAGTATGGGGAGCTGCTGACTCCATATGTCACGGTATTAAGTTCATACTCATTCAGAGCCTCGTTAGGCTCGTCACGCCAAAAAACGTGTTGATAACACCTGTCCTCGGGACGTATCAATATCTGGCGGTACATTTTACAAATGTCCGCAGTGAAGACAATATTATGAAGTCGGAATTTCGTAACTAAATCGACAATATCAATTTGAAGTTTCGGTCTAACATGAACAACATCATTCAGAGAAAGATTATTTGTAGTCCGACTGCTAGCGTCGAAGACTACCCGGAGTCGTGTCGTAGAGCTATCTGGACGCACGACGCAATGATGTGGAATTATATAACGATCAGTAGTCGAAGAATCTGCAGGCTGCATATGTCCTAGTTCTTCGTACTGATGCATAAATTCCTTATAATCAGCTTTCAGCTCGGTCTGATTAATAAGACGCCTTTCTAAGCTGAGAAAGCGATTAAAAGCTTGGCGAGACGAATCGCCTAAAGAAGGCGCATCCTTCTTTAACATTATAGGTACCACGTAACGACCTTCACGTGTACGGTAAGTATCCTGTTTATACATTTGTTCACAGAGATCATCTTCAGGACCGGAAATTTTACATTTCGGCGGTTCTTCAGAATCCCAGAACCGTTGAACGATATCTTCGAGCGTGCAAGAGGACGCGAGGAGTGACGTAACGGATTCACTGTGAATATTGTTAGGTGGTGTGTTATGAAAATATTGACCGCTTATCACCCAGCCGAATACACTAGACAAGGCGCAAGGTAATCCGGGACCGGGAGTGAAACGTGAGCCAGTGTATATTTGATCAAAACACTCGACACCTAACAGTAGATCGATCGGACCGGATCTATTGAAGTCGCGGTCGGCGAGATCAAGATGTTTGAAATGATCCTTGACGTGCAACGGTAACGTTGACGAAGGCAGCATGGAAGTAATTTTAGGTAAAACTACTAAAGGTAAGTCGAACTTAGGGGACTCACAAGAATGAGGTATTATTGAAGCGAAAGTATAACCTTTTATGTCACAAACATTACTCTGTCCAAGACCGCTAACGTTTAAGTTACATTTTCTTATACGTAAACCAAGGCGGCGCACGCATGCGCTGGTGATGAAAGAATCCATCGAACCGCTGTCGATAATGGCGCGTGCACACTGGAGCGAGCCGTCCGCGTGACGTAAACGCACCACTGCCGAGCCAAGAATCTTCGTACTACAATTTGAACTCGAAGTTTGTGACGTAATACAAGTGAGTGTGCTAGTAACTTTAGCGGAACTTTCGTTATTCTCGTTTGAATTAACAGAAGACGTTAATAAACTTTTATTTTCCCCATGCAATAACGTATTATGTTTTGCGTTACAAACAAAACATGTGGTTTTAGATTTACAATTATTTGTATCGTGGCCGGGCCTTAGGCAATTGGCACACAAGTTCAATTTCTGAACAAAATGTTGACGCTGGTCAAGTGTCATACAATGTAACTTGCCGCATCGGTAAATAGAATGGTTTTCATTACAACATAAACAAGCTAATGAGCCCGATGCATTATTATTACTGCTTTGGTTCGTAGATGCTACAAATGATGATGTCCTTTGCTGACCTTTATTACGAAACTGTTTACTGTTATTAGAAGAGTTCGAAGGAATAGTCGAAACCGTTACAGGTTGACTAACTTCCAGAATCTTTATATAATTTTGTAAATAAACAATTAAGTCATTGAACTTAGGAATCTCGTGAGTATTTTGTAACTCGAAACGTTTCCTAGTTTCAAGGTCAAGTGATCGCGAAGCAATGTGAAATAAAATAAACTCACTTAGCTCATCAATTTGCAAAGCACGCAACGCATTTACGCTTTCATATAACGCATTGGTCAGTTCGGATAAATTTTCAAGTGACGGCTTTGTAACAGACGTTAATTTAAATATTTTTTCTAGATAAGTATTTGCTAATATGCGCTTGTTGTCATAACGATCTAATAAAAGATTAAAAACCACGGCATAATTTGACGCGGTTATAGGTACGCCCCTGGCCAAGGTCAGTGCACACCCAGACAAACACGACAACAAATAGTGAAACCTTTCCGTGTCCGAAAGGGAACCATTGTCATGAATAAGCGGGATGTAACTATCCTTGAAGGTCTGCCAGTTTTCTATTTTACCATCGAAATGCGGAATTTGTAATTTAGGTAATTTTACTTGAACAATAGAACCATTTTGACGACAATGCGCGGACGGATCGGCGGCCGCGGGAGCGTGGGGCGCAAGCGGCGTAGTCGCGAGCAAAGATTCGGCAACTTCGATAGACGCATAATACAAATCATCAAATGACAACATCGCACTCCAATCTATTTCTGACTTGGGTTTTAATTTTAACTGTAATTTATTAACATTTTCGCTAGACTCCATAAAGGCAGCTCTAATCTGATCAATCTTCTTGTATCTTGCCTTGAAAGTGGATAGCTTAGAACTATCTTGCAAAACATCTTTAGACAAATCGTAGATAATCTGCATACACTTGAAATCATATTCGCGTCTTTTAAGGGACGCCTGTAATTCAACTTCATCAGACATATTTGTTAACTTACGTATTCACGGTTTATAAATAAGATAAGAAGGTAGGTAGATAAGTACCTATCCGAACTGCAAGCGGAATATACTTTAGGCACTATTATGCGTAATTACTTTTGCAAGTAATACAAGTTATGTATTTAAATATGTAGGTATAAATACCTATTACGATTTAGACACTTATAAGTTATCACTTTTATTCGTAATAAAATGTACGTAGGTAGGTAATTTCTCGAGCACAACTATTCGACCATGAAACATTCCCATTAGCTTTATACCAACATCAGTTATTGCAAGAAATAGTCATACAAGAAATACCTATTTAATTCAAGGTTTCAATTCAGACCTTAAATACGATTCAATTTTCTGAATTAATAATAATGATCAATGAGGGTAGGTTAGGTACAATCGTGGTCCGCTGGCCAGCTTGGCACGTTGTACGGGAACCCGACTTTATTACCTACCTTTTGCGTTGTTTATAGAAATTATGAAATGAATTTATTTAACTCGTGATTCTCACTTGTTTCTTATTAAATTAATAAGGATACACGATGTTACAACGCAATATGTACTCATTAAACGAGATTTTATGATTAATAAGAGAATGTGAGGGTAAGTAGACACCTCACAGGAGGCACCAAAAACGAATGATTGGACTTCGTCTGCAGAAACAATTGCATTTCCCTGATGATGGTATCGCAACCCTGAGATTCCTTGCGTTGAGAAAAAGTATAAACACTCACCTGGATAGGCAGGGATTGAAGGTATCAGCTACACTCGGGACTACTGGGCCGGCCGGCGTGGTGGATATTCAATATGCACTACAAGTTCACGTTTTGCTTGATTTCACTTCACAAGGAGGGTTACGAGAACCAATCAGTCAATCAATTTCTAGCGAAGCCTTTTGGGTATTTTTTAACCCTGTTTTTTAAACGGACACAACGCGGGAGCAGTTATCTGCTTTTCGCCATTTTTTCAAGTCCCAGTTCGCACTCTCACCGCAGTGAGGCGCTAGCGTGGCGCCAGTGGAATGGCGCCAATTTTAAATTAGGAAGGGAAACATGTTGGATAGGATATTTAGAAGGATAGGCTTAATGTTTATCCATATGGTGTCATTTATATTATATATAAATGACTTGCCACGTCATATAATTCATCCTATGGTATTATTTGCAGATGATAGCACATCAATTGTGTCATGTATTGATAAAGAATCATATGTGAATGACATTAACAATACGATCTGTAGTCTAATAAAGTGGCTTGACAACAATAATTTAGTTATTAATCTCCAAAAAACTAAAATCATGCACTTTTACCAAAGAATATCTGCGGGCGATATGGATATCAACTACAGTGGTCACACTTTAGAAAAAGTAAACATTACAAAATTTCTAGGAATCATAATTGACAGTCAGTTAACTTGGAAGTCACAAGCGGAAGATATATGTAAACGTTTAAGCACTACCGCGTTTATGTTGCATAATTTATCAAAAAAAGTAAATTTACCGACAATATTAGTGGCTTACCATGGTCTAGTAATTTCCACCTTAAGATTTGGTATAATATTTTGGGGTCACTGTAGTGAACGAGAAAGCATTTTCAGAGCTCAAAAGCGCTGCCTAAGAGCTGTCTTTGGTCTTATAGTAATAGATAGTTGCGTACCTATATTTAAGTCTCATAAATTATTAACCTTCCCATGCCTTTATATCCTTGAATTGGCAATATTTGTAATAACAAATCGAAGTCTATTTGCAACTTTAATAGAAACTAGAAAACGAAGTACAGCTATGAGGTCTCAATACCAGAACCTATTGTGCACAGGCGCCTATAAAACAAGCTTATTAAAAAGGAATGTCATCTGTATGGCTCCTGCAATCTTTAATAAAATACCTGATCAACTAAAAAACTTACCGTTGCAAAAGTTTAAAAAACATTTCACAGAAAGATAAATGTTATTATTCTGTGCAGGATTTCTTAAATGATAATTTTAAGTAATGTCTTTTATACCCCTTAAATTGTATCACATTTTGCATGCTATATTAAGGCAGAATGTACATGGATCCTACTTTATAATGTAACAACTTATCTTTATGTACCTACATTCTAAGCAAATAAAAACCTATTCTATTCTATTCTATTCTAACAGGTGCCGACAAAGTAAAAGATACTTCTAGTATTGGTCCAACACTTTATGACAAATCTAACCCTATACGAGTTGCCTAGTATCACAATTTAAAGCGTTTATGTACTGGAACTATACCAAATAGAATAGAATAGAATTTCTCTTTATTCGAGTATCCATGACTCAAAAAATGGTTAGTAAAACTTACAACTATGTTAGTAACACAGATATTAACAAACAGACACTACAAAAACAAAACAACAAATACCAGTGGATCACCGTTGCGACAACCCATGTGAGATGGCACAACAGCGACCCACGAAAATACAGCCTAGGCGATTCGAAATCATACTTAGGATACTGTTGGAGCTGCCCCACACCCTGCGCACCATGGAAGCGCACCTTTTGCGCATGGTTGTGTAGAAACAATTTACATGCGCATCCGCAAACATCCCCGTCGCACTACAGAAGCGAGGCAGCCCCACCAGCATCCTAAACGCATTATAGTACTGAACGCGGAGAGCGTTGTACGATCTTTGCGTATATCTAGCCCACAGGCTGTTCGTGTAAAAGGATGTACAGTAGGCTCGAAAGAACGTTATTTTTACCGAAAGTGAGCATCGTGCAAACCTGCGAGCCAGCATGTTGCTCTAACCAACAACGCTCTCCGCTCACGTTCAATGTCGTCATCATATTTGAGATTAGGGGTTAATACTCGTATATGACCTAGATATTTAAACATATGGACTCTTTTTAAAGGCGTGCCACACAGTATAACAGGTGGCACCTTATTAGGACTCTTACCCCCAGCCTCAGAGACCATGATTTCCGACTTCTTAATGTTATATGCAAGGCCATGTAACCCAGCATACGCCTCACACTGGGCAACCAGTTTTCCAAACCCACAGATTGACGCACTCAGCAGCACCATGTCGTCCGCGTAACTGACATTGTTAACGCAGATGCCATCTACATAACATCCAACTCTGGTACTGCTGAGCTCGGCAATGAGTTCACATACAGGTTAAAGAGCGTAGGCGAGCACAACCCACCCTGCCTCACCCCACACTCCAACCCATACGGATGAGACAACGACCCAGCCCATCGTACAGTGTTGCTCTGGTTTCCATACCAAAACTTAAAAATGTTTATTAGTTCTGGGGGTAAATCAACCCGCTCTAACTTACTCCATAACACATCATAGGAAACCAGATCGAAAACCTTAGATAGGTCGAGGAAGCAGGCATAAACAGATGTCTCACGCTTTGCATAGTACGTGACAGCATGCTTAAGACACAACACTGCACTCTCAGTTGACAATCCAGCCCTGAAACCAAACTGGTTGTCATGTATGGTTGTTCTTTTATTCAACTGTGCATTAAGCATGCTGTCAAATACCTTTGATATCACAGGAGCTAGGGAAATGGGCCTATAGTTACTGCTGTTGGCGAGGTCACCAATTTTGTTTTTAGCGACTGGTACAACCACTGTTCGCATCATCTCACTACGCATGTAACTATGACTCATACAGAAGCTATACAGCATAGCTAGTACCCTAGGCAAGTGAGGGCCAGCATATCGCCCGATATTTTAGATGCGTCGACGGAAATTACTCATAATCTATAACCACCACGATTTTAAAGACCACGACCATCACGACTTTATGGCATAGAAAATGCATAAAAAGACTAAAATAGTGTCATTGTCTATGGATGGGCGCGCTGCGCGATGAGAATCTAAATTTTCCGTCATACCACATATTTTTCCATTTCCAATTTTGTTTTATTTGAAGTATCAGTAAAGATAAAATAGTGGATGCAACGGCATATAATTAGGTATTAAAACACTTGTGTGGTACTATTATCACACTTGGCTTTACCTCGATTGATAAACCCACACTCGTGTTTTAATATCCCCTATTATATGACCGTTGTATAAACTACTATTGTATTTACTGTCACATAAGAAATTAATGTTTTTTTTTTCAGTTATGTATGTGCCAGTATTGTTAATAAAAAAGCAGAGGATTCAGCAAGAAAAAATATACAGGATAAATAAGAAACTCCCAGTAGAATTCCCTCAGATATGATTTGCCCCCACCCTCGAGACTGCCCCCGGTCTTTTTCAGGATTACAGTCGAAAAAGGTATGAAATAAAATAACTATATTTATTGTCACGGAAGACGACCATGGGTACTTTTATTTTAGGAGACTGTAAATATTGACAATATGTATTGTATGCAGTTGCTTTCTTGAAAAGGGTAAGCTGGTTATATATTTTTTTGTTTGTTAGTAAAAAGATATTACTTGATTATCCGATTACTTATTTCCAGAGTTGTTTTCTGTTCACTTGTGGTTCTTTTGACGTATACATTTTTAGACCCTTTTCATTTGTTTTCATAATCCCGTTTTTTTCAAAAAGTTGTGGTGACCCATTGGCTTATGACCTCTCCTCTCATGCTTGAGGTCATTGGTTCGAATCCTGGCAAGTACCAATGTGACTTTTTCAAATTAGTTTATACTTGCCAAGTTTATCTTGGTCATCGCAGACAATGGTGAAGGAAAACATCGTGAGGAAACCTGGATTTATAGTAAATAAAAGTCTGAAATCGCCAACTCGCATTGAGCAAGCGTGGTGATCAATACTCATGACTTCTCTGTATGAGAAGGGCCCTATGCCTTGCAGAGGGACAGTTACAGGCTGGTATTATTTTATATTATGTGTTTAACAGTCTCGGGACTCTGGGACCCGGCCTTTTGAAAGGCTTGCCAGGGGCCGTAGCCATTTCGCAGAGGCCTTGTTAGATATGTAACATGATATGTAACACCAACTGATGATTATCCCTGGATGCACTACGTAAGTGCACCCAAAGATAATCCCCGGTTGGTGCAGGACTATTATTAAATATGGAGACAAGATTTTGGGCTATTGGTTTGGGAGGTTTAGTTTAGTTGGGAGGATTCCTAAAACTATAGAATAACTATAGAATAGGAAATCGTTGCAAGTAAATAGGTACTAACTATAAAAGCATTATTGTTGTTTTATTTTAAAAATAGTTATATTTTAGTTTGTTGTCGAGTGTTTGTATTTAAGATTAGATAAATTGATTAATTTTGAGTGAACTGTCAAGAGGCATTTTTTTATCTCAATACCTGCTTCCGGACCCCCGTGATTTGAAGTATCATGGCGACAATAATTAATATTTAGGTAGATAAAATTAATACATTCTCAAACATTTAAATCAAAATCAACGTAAAAATAAGAATTTTGGAATTCGCATATTTTGAACGTTTCTTTTCAAAGGGAAATCCAAAGGGAATCCTTTGATCTATACATAGAGGATGTTGTCCTTCTCTTCCTGTTTATTGTTTAATGCATTAACAGGCTGGCAGGGGTTGTAATTATCTTCTTTCGCCTCGCTTTTCCCGTTACGCGGGGTCGGCTTCATCATCCATATAATTTGAGGTCTTCCCCTTGCCCCTTCCTTTGTAGCCATGGTAAGGCACTTTTTCACGACATGGTCATCTGTTCGTCGAAGTACATGATCGTACCATCTGGACTCTTTAATTTTATCCACTATTTCTGCAACCTTGAAGCTAATATGTATTAATATGTTCGTTGCGCCTCTTGTCTCTGAGTGTGAATCCTCCTGCCCATCGCAGTATATGCATTTCTGTCTTGTGAAGTTTTTGTTCATGGGTCTTTTTATCACCCAGACTTCGCCACCGTACATTAGCGGTGGTCTAACAGCTGTTTTGTAGACTTTGCCTTTCTTTTTTATGGAATTTTTTACATGAAACAAAACTCCAGTCAACATATGCCACCCTGTCGTTATTCTGTGGGTTATATCCGCTTCAATTGATCCATCCTCCGAAAGTACTCACCTTAGATATTTAAATGTTTTTACTCTTGGCAGGGTTGTAATATCAAGCTTGATATCTGCACTGGAGGTAGTATCGGGAGATAAAGTTACAGAATATATATTCAGTCTTGGTTCTACTAATGCGTAAATCATTTTTTTCTTTTGCCGCTCTCCATTGCTTTAGGCTTTCTTGAATCACATGACAGTTATCGAAAACAAGGATCACTTCATCAGCGTAGAGAAGGTTTCAAGGTGTTGTTAGTTGAATTTTTGCTATGAGGTAATTCATGACGATTTTAAAGAGTAAAGGACTAAGGGCACTACCTCGAATACCAACTTTGATATCAAAACTTTATATGATCCTGCAGGGCTTCTGAGACATGTTTAGACGTGTTTGTACATTTATATAAATTTTGCATAGCACGGGAGCTGCGTTCGCTCGCTTTGCTCGCTCACTTCAGCGCCCGTCATCTTCTTCGAACCTAACCTATCCGTGTCGGGGTGCCCTATGCTCCCGAGCTCGCTTCGCTCGCTCTTGGACTAATTCTCAATTTTTTCCCTACGAAAAACACAAAACAACATAAAATTTCCGAGTCTTGAAAATTTATAAAAAGCTTTCTATTTATGAGAACAAACTACAAAAAAAAATTCAACGGCCCATAATGGAAATTTTATCCATTAAAATCTCTAAGTAACGTTTAATATAATTTAGAAACGTCTACTTTGTTTTGTATATTTTTGGGAAAAGTGATTAGATTTTAAACGCCTGCCATTTTCATGCTAGCGAAAACAAGCACCATATAAACATTGCTAGTTATTAGTTTGCTTTTATGCGGGTGGACGGATATTTTCCATTTTTCTGTCTGTCATGCAGCTAAGCTATTTATTGTTTGTGTTGTGTTGTGTATTGCGGTTTCGATATTTGTTTTAATAATTAAATTTACTACTTTAAATTGCAGTACGTTCAAAAGTTTTAAAGGTGGACAAAAACTTTGTTAAATGGAAACATTTCTAACAAAAATAGGCAAGTGGACGATAAAGTTTATTGGAATTGTGAACGACAACGTGCGGAACAATGTATGTGTCGTGCCGTAACAATAGTAAACATGGAGATGCAGTTACATAATGTAGTTAAATATGATGAGAACCACAACTTTCCACCGAAACCCGAAAGGCTCTCCGTGCCATCTATAATTGATAAAATCAAAACAGATTCCTGCCAGAATACCGGTAACAAGACATGTCCGGTTTTACAAACCGCTAAATCTATTAGTGATGAAATGGTTTTGATTTAATTACGTACCACTTCTGCGTTAAGACAGGTAGTTTAACGTAAAAAGAAAAAAGGAATACCTGTTTTTATGGCGCAAACGGATATTTACTTCCAAATTCATTATGGATTCGCAAATACAAAATATTTTTTTTGTAATATGTGATGAGACATTTGATGATCACAAAAGGATAATATTTTTTTCTTGTCAAAGAATGATGGATTGTTTTGGAAGATCTAAACTGTTAATAATGAATGGGACTTTTTGCAACTATATGTTATACATGGAAATATCTTTGCAGAAAACAGACACACATATACATATCCTCTTTTGTTTGCACTGTGCACACAAAGATAAAAAAATATGTAATAAATTATTCGATTTAATTTCAAGATACTGTAATTAACATGAGCAGTGGTGGCCCAGTGGTATCGGCTGCGACTTACAAGTTGTAGGTCGTGGGTTCGAACCCAGGCAGGCGCTTTACTTTGTGTAAATTATTTCATCACCACTGCTCTCAAAAACGGTGAAGGAAAACATCTTATGGCTCGTATGGCTTGGTAATCAATTGGATCCAAAAGACTGGGGTCGGAAATTAATCAACAATACTTTGGAACCAATTCAGACTACTTCCATCTGCACCGGAAAAACCCCTCAATACATTTTTTTGCAATTGTAAAAAAGGATGTTATAGTAAATGCGGCTGCAAAAAAGTAGGATCGTTTTGTTCTTTAGCATGTACCAGTAGTCAAAGCCAGTCGTGCTCCAATGTGGATGGCAACCAACCGACTAACCTTCAAAGTCAAAGTTCGCGAACACATCCGCAAGAAGTTGGCAGCAGTATCGTCACAGCGCAATTTTTTTTTTCAATTGTCTATTTCTACTAATTGTTTAGGTATAAACCTAACCTAAAAATTATAGACCGATAACATGTTTACCGACGGTCTATAAAGTTCTTACATCCATTTTGAGAGCGAAAATTAATCAACATATTGACAACGAGCAGTTGCCCGCGGCTTCGTTCCCGTGGGCCAGCCCACAAGACCCGTTTTCGGATTTAAAAAATAGCCTATCTTACTCAAGAATAACGTAGCTTTCTATTGGTGAAAGAATTTTTTAAATCAGTCCAGTGGTTTCGGAGCCTATTCGGTACAAACAAACAAAAAAATCTTTCCTCTTTATGATATTAGTATAGAGTATAGATTATAAATGAGACGGATAATTTTGCCTAACTTTTTAGAATTTATATGGCTTTCATAATTTCCAATAGTACCAGTTTTTACATAATTTGGAATGGTATTAAATTCAACAGGATGACAATAGATTGTGAAATAAGCCTATCGGGAAAACCACGTTACAAAAAACGTGCCAAGTGCGCTACGTCCCAGCTGGCGTGGAAACGTGTGCATATTATGAAGAATACAACATTTTCAACTTTTTAAACCATTATATCTCATAAACGGTAACGTGTAGGAGCAAAAACAAAAATATATTTGTGACCTTTGACCTTGAATAAAAAATTTTGCAAGTGTGGGATCGATGGGGACTTTTTACATTTCATTTATAATGGTGTTCCGAACATTCGTACCAATTTTGAGCTCTATGCGTATTAATGCAATTTGATATGTCTAATTTGACCGGAGTATGATGAAGGATTTCAGAGATATACAACAAAACTCTTCAATAAATGACGGCAAATCTCTAGGGATTGCATGTCTGTTTTTTTTTGTTTTCACCATTGCATATCATAAAATCACACCGGTAAGCTCTAAAGGGGTACGCAGATGTGTACAGTTCACCCAGGTACACTCTCATTTCACCGGTTATGTTCAAACATGTAAATCTATTCTGGTAAAAGTTTGGGTATTACAGAGTTACTATAGAACTTGCCCATTATTTACAACAACTAAAAGGTGTTTTTTTTTGGAAGTCGGTTGTATTTTTTTGTAAAAATGTTTTTATTTCTTGTATACATCTTGCCATGTATCGTTCACGTAATCACGATCGAGTAGGTACGTTAAAAAATTCTGAGTAAGCACACTGGCGTGATGTTATGTTATGATTGTTATCATGATTACAGTAATCTAAAGTATTTTTTGTTGCCGGTCGGTAATCATTTTTTTATTTATAGTTATGGAGTCATATTGATTGGGCCTGTTTATATCGTAAATAATTTGCAATCAATAGCTTTCAACAACAACAACTTTTAATCTAAATTACAGTGACTAACAGTAATCGGAATTTTCTGTACCTACATGGAAAATATATTTTATTTTATAAAAGTTGTAGGTCATCTTATCATGGATTTAAATCAGATTTAATTGTATTCGACAGAATCGCGCCCACAACCAGTTAACCAATTGGTTTGTTGAATCAACTTTTTTTTTGTAATAAATGAAAAGATCATATATAAGTTTTCATACAAAACTATTTTTAGTATTTTTTTTTTCATTGTAATTACAAAGTAAAATCCAAACGAAAATATTTTTTTGAATCCAGTACCGAAAACACCCCGACAGTTTTCCGAACAAAGCCGAGCCCGTGTGACGTCACAACGTTCATTTCTACTCATTATGGCACATAGCTTATACAGTGTTTTGACTTATAACCAATTCCATCTTGTTATTATTGTCAATATATTGATGAATATCGAACCTTAAAAGTTATCGTGCTTGCTTCGCATCATTATGTACGAATATTACAAATAACTCCCCATTATTATGTGATTCGCGCAATGCCCAACCTAGAAAACTGTACTAAAGTTTTGAGAAATGTTCTATGTCTAACTAGATGCCAATTAGAATATGTTAATTATGTTGTTATCTTGTTCTAATTTAGTATTAGATTCTGATTAATTTCTTAATTTGATCATTAAAGATTGAGAAAAGTAAATTTTTAAGGGAACTTTCGAGCAAAGTTGACATTTTTGTATAATTACGTAACTTGAAAACATGATTTTTTGTTTATGGAGATATATTCATTATTTTAATTTTAAATGACGGATATAGGCGTAAAACTAATATTTCTGTTTGAATTGTGAAAATCGGTCGACGCATTTAAGAGATATTTGAAAATGTACCGAATTAATATTTTCACGTTTTTGTTCTACAAAGATTTTTACTGTTTGTAATTATATTATATAGATATTTGTGTTTAATATTATAAAGGGATATGCAAATTATTAAAAATACCGACAATTTTAAGAATGTTATGCAAAAAATAAATAAAAATAAAGGCTCCACAGATTTCGGGTTGTATAATATTTAGTGGTACCTATGAAGTTTTTTGATATCTAAAGTCGAAGTTGCGCGCCAATCGTGTTTGTTAGCTTTTTATTTTACACGAATATCACCTACCCATATGTAACAACAATTACATTATGACAATTATGTTTCTAAATGTAATGTGTACAATGAACAACAATGACAAACACCGGTCGCGGTCCACTATCACGTAATATTCATTACGACTATTTTACTTATGCTCAATTTTTCCAAATCGTACACAGGTGGATATCTTTTCGAAAATAGCCTCTATGAATCCTTTATCACACATGTCTAAATAAAATTTGCTGTTATAAATAATATTTTTGCACTAATTTTCGGATATTTTTAGTCAATTTACGTGACACTGTACTATGGTGAAATTCCTTGAACGTTATGACGTCACCAACATGGCGACCAATCATGGCCCGTTCGTAGACAGGTGGTTCTTTTTAAAATTTTATCGATTTTCAATTGCTTATAATAAATTGAAAAAAAATATTTAAGAGATTTTTGCAACGACAATATAATTTATAATATGTAAAGATTCAAAATAAATTTTAAAAATAGGACTTTTTTTTAAATTCAACAACCCAATTATAAATCTACCTGGATACACTCGTCCTTAAAACTAAAGATTTTGTAATAATAAACTACTATGTAACAATATTTTACAATATATTGTGAGACAAACTACGTTTAATTTTTGGAGTGAAACTTAAAAAAAAACCGGCCAAGTGCGAGTCGGACTCGCACACGAAGGGTTCCGTACCATTATCGCAAAACACTGCATAAAAATCACGTTTGTTGTATGGGAGCCCCCCTTAATTTATTTTATTTTAATTTATGAATTTTTATTTTATGAAGTAAATATACAACTAAACATTCTGTAAATTTTTCAAGCGTCTACCGGTTGCCGTTATTAATATCGAGCAAAAAACGGCAAAACTATCACGTTTGTTGTATGGGAGCCCCCCTTTAATATTTACTTTATACTGTTTTTAGTATTTGTTGTTATAGCGGCAACAGAAATACATCATCTGTGAAAATTTCAACTGTCTAGCTATCACGGTTCATGAGATACAGCCTGGAGACAGACGGACAGACGGATCGCGAAGTCTTAGTAATAGGGTCCCGTTTTTACCCTTTTGGTACGGAACCCTAAAAATGGAATAAAACATTAATTTATTCTTATACATCCTCAACAATATTTATTTATTTATTTATTTATTAAAACTTTATGCATAAGTACAAAGGCGGACTTAATGCCTTAGGCATTTTCTACCAGTCGACCTTAGGGTGGTGCAGAGATAAACAAGGCAGGTGTAACTAAATGATAGGATGAATAGAGAAAAATATATACTCATATATTTATATATATATATATAAAAAAGGAATAATAAATATATACTTAGATACATACATACATAAAAACAATGTTATAGAGAATCCGAAACGAACAAATCAATTTTGTGATGATTATGCAAACTTCTTGCGATATTATTGCAATATCTACGACAACTACTTATTAATTAATGTTCCCTTTTAAACAGTCTTCCTTTCAATAAAAAAGACATTTAATCCGGCAAATGCGACGTATTGGCAAGTGGCACGAGTCACGAGCCACCCCTCGTTTCCCACCCGGAGTTCTTCCCAACGGAAACAGTCCTGTGTGAACCACAAACGACTTCTATCGTAAAAGGATTGTTAGAAATTCGTGAGAAAACCTGCCAAATGGTTTATTTTTAGCTTCAGGTAGACTGAGTTTTTAGTTTTTAAATTGCATAATATTTAGTAAATTACTAGGAGTGCTGTTTTTGAATAAAAATAATAAGGAAGATATCTTTGGTAAATAAAATAGTTCAAAAAACTAAAAAATCACGTTTTAATGGTAAACAAAACTAAAAAGTAAGCATAATTTTTAATTTAAGAATAAACTTATGGGAAAATTAAATTTATTGTAAAAAAGTGTGCTTGAGTTTTCTGAAACTCTAATTTATTTTTATTTTATTAGTTAGATCTGCTATACAAGCGTATTTTCATAGATTTTTAAACTCAAAAATTGATAATCCTGAAGATTAGAGACAGAAGATAGTGAGACAGACTTATTAAATTATTGTATGGATAAGCGAAGTGATAAGTGTGCAAAGTTACTATTTAATCTGACGTTGTGCAGTGGGTGAAAATCTCAAAATACAAACAGTGAAGCTAATAAAAGCGAGTAAAAAAAAATGTTGCCTATTACACGAATTTAAATAATTTTCACTGGACTAACTTGTCATATAAGACGATTAATTAAAAATAAACTATTTGAAGTAGTGGAAGGTGGCTATTGCTCAACAGTGGTAAAAGACGGACTATTTGACCAAAATCAATTTGTCAAACGTTCACACGCTCCCCTCAAATTCCGACAATGATCCCATTCTGATGAGAACTAAATTGATCTCGCGTTAATCTGAATTGTCAACGGCTTCTGTATATTAGATTCTTTATTTTCGTAAAGGATGAAAATAATTAGTGTGGAGCTGGGGCTCAAAATTAATAATGTTAAAACTAAAGTAATAATAGTGCCATCTCCAACAAACAGGTGCCCTATCACTGGAAACCGTAAGCAATTTTATCTATCTGGGTGCAAATATAAGCAACACAGGGTAATGTGAGAAAGATATTAGGAGGCATATAGGGATGGCCAAATATGCAATGACCCAGCTGCAAAGAGTATGGAGAGACCGTAACATTTCAAGGAAGACGAAGGTGATACTGGTCAACTCCCTGGTGTTCTCCATCTTCAGTTACGGGTCCGAGACGTGGACTCTGAAGAAGGCCGACCGTGACCGAATCGATTCTTTTGAGATGTGGTGCTGGAGGGAGATGTTGCAAATCCCCTGGACTGCCTATCGCACCAATGATTTTATCTCCGGGAACTAAACATAAATATCAGTCTGTCCACTATTTGCTTTTGTAGGATTCTGGCATTTTTTGGTCACATTGCCAGGAAGGACGGACACAATCTCGAACCGCTGATGGTTACTGGCAAGATCGAAGGGAAACGTCCAAGAGGTCGAAGTCCAATCAGATGTTCAGACCAAGTCCGCACATCGCTAAATACCAGGCTGCACGATGCTCTCCACGATGCCAAGGACAGAAGCAGATGACGCAAATTGGTGAAGGAGAAGTTGTTTCCACGAAGACCAGGGAATCACGACCCTCAGTAATGAGGAACACGATGCAAGGAGGAGGAGAATTTCCGTAACAATAAAAAGAACTGAATAACTAGTTAACTATCGCTTTTCATAGCAAAATTTGCCGGGATTTTATTCTGCATTTTAATTTGATTGTTGAACTCCGTGTATTTGTTTTTTTACATAGCAAGAATTTAAATAATTTTACTTTGCATATTAATAAATTTGTTTATCTACGTGGCTCAATTAAATACATGCCCCGAGTGAATTGCTAAACGGCTTAAACGAACAATTATTATTGAAAAGACATTTGCACACCAATGGGCAAATGTTGTTTTATTATTAGAGTTGCCAACGGATTTTAATATATGAATTTTGATGAAATGGATAAACCAAAGGTTTTCTGTTTTGTAAAGACATGGTATTTTCAGCATGTTTTTTTGGGATTAAATTATTTCTGTTATAATTTAAATATAATTTAAATTTTAAATTACACTTTTTAATTTTTTGTTTATATTTTCTGGCCGTGGTTTCGCCTGCGTAAAAATTGTTTTGTCATCCATCACAATGGAACACACTACCGGAATTAAAAATATCCTATATCCTTCTCAAGAATCTCAAACTTTCTCCATACCAAATTTCATCTAAATCGGTTCAGCCGTTTAGTCCTGAAAAGGTGACAGACAGACAGACAGAGTTACTTTCGCAATTTATAATATTATAGTATATATAATATAAGTATTTGGTATGGTATAATATTATGGATTAGTATGGATGGCATTTCCGTTCTGATTATTGATTGATTCAATTAACGTTTAAAATAATTATGCGATTCAACGATGACTTGAATAATGAAGTCACAATAACTATCTGACTAACTGCCCTTAACGAATAAACTCTGTTGGAATAACACTGGTACTGTTAAAAAGGGTGACTTTTCACGATCGCAATAATTATGTGATGCTACTTTTGACCCTATTGTCGAAACTAGGCACGTGTCTTCACATTGGTTCCAGTGGGATTTAAACTCGTCCCGTGTGTAATGCTTACCGACATTAATGAACAAGTCCTATTGGGTTTACCTTAAGACTTTTAGATAGGGTTAGAAAATATAAAAAAAAAAATGCGAAAGACAGTTGCACAGTAGTGGGAAAATTTTGGATTAGCTTTTTCCTTTCATTCAGGTACCCTGCGCCACTGTCTCGTTGTTCTACCGGTAACAAGCACTACTGATGGCCAGGAGGTCTTCCTGGGTTCGAAGCCCAGGTCAGGCATAGGGTAATTGAGTTTATCCATCTGAATTTCCACATTGGCAGCCCGGAATTTGAATTTCTTTTTGGTTCTAGGCAATTAACTCGGGACATCAACATTGAAGAATTGCCAAACTCAAGTGGTAGTGGGCAGGGCACATTGCTCGCAGAACGGATGGCCGATGGGGCAGAAAGGTTCTGGAGTTCTGGACGTTGCGTTGGAAGGCCTCCCACTAGGTGGACCGATGACCTGGTGAAGGTTGCGGGGATCCGCTGGTTGCGAGACGCACGGGACCGGTCAATGTGGCGACGCTTGGGGGAGGCCTATGTCCAGCAGTGGACGTCTTATGATATGATGATGATGATGTTGATCAATCATCATTGAATTTAAACCCAACTGGTGATATTTATGTGAAAATTATAGTAAAGCCGTTTTAGACATAAGAGCGTGCCGCTATGGTACCTTAATTCAATAATCATTGTGTATACCGAATTTATTTTATTCTCAGATAGTCTAAATAAATAAATCATAACATGAATAATTTGTTACATGATAACAATTAGGTAATTTGGGCATAATAATATCCGGTCGATAAGATTCTATTTTTTGTTGTAAAATCATTATGAGTTGCACTTTATAACAATAATACCTGTTGGCACACGCCACCTCAAGTTCATGTGGATGAAAACTGTGACGTATTCCACAATGGCACCTGAGGAAAATAAATTGTTTATTTGTACATTTACATTAAAATAATTTAATACACAGATTTTAAAATAGTAAATGTTGTACAGAGAGGCGAAAACATGGGCGGACTGCTGCCTCCTAAACTAGACCAGGGGCCTGTGTCTTAGGAGCCAATGTTCCTCCAGAAATAATCATACAACATAGACAATCATGCAAGTACCTACACAAAACATTATAAACGATTAACGATACATTTGAGTAATACATTGAATATTAATTAGAACTAAATATATATTTAATGCCACATTGGATATTAAAGTACTTTACACTAGTACCCACTGATACGTAGGTGCTAAATGTGGCATAACATTATAAATAATATATTATTCTACTAATGGCACCTGCTAAAAATATCGATAGGTATGGGATATATGGAATACCTCAGGTGCCGTTAAAACGGGTGCCCAATATGGAGTACGTCAAACTGTATCGTGTATGTTTTCAACGGCTTTTAATTTATGAATTTTAATTAAATTGTGGTGAGTGAAGAAAAATGGTAATGTTTGCAATCGGTCAAGATTTTATGACAAACTAACTTCTGGCGATTCGCCTGCGTGAAATTACGTGGGTACAGAGATTTATATCCTTTTATGACTTAACCAGTCAAATATAAAATCATTAATAATGAGTGTGATAAGCAAAATAATTTATGTTATCAATGTACCGATTAGATACTTTTAATATTTGACAAATCATTAAAAGTTGCACTTTAAAACAATAATAATTTAGTAGCTGTTGGCACGCGCTACTCCGAGTTTCCACCAAATGTGATGGCATATCGTTCGAGTGTGAACGAAAACAGTGTCGTGTGAATTATCAGCTGGTTTTAATTTTCAACAATAATAATAAAATTATCTTTAATCAAGTATATATTAAATTTTAGTTAACCTTACAACTATGTTTGTAACCACGGAAATTATACAAATCCCAGAAAACAATACATTAAATAACAGTTATAGATGACCATTGCGGCACCTCATGAGTGTTAGCACAACAGCAAACCACGAACACACAGTCTAGTAGCTCACAATAATTCTCATAGATAGGAAATACTATAGGAGCTCTCCCACACCCTGCGCATCAGGGAAGCAAAGAATAATTTATTTTTAATTACGATGATCCATTCGACCTTATTATCGAGATATGTATACCTATGAGCACGTGTCATTGTGTGCCTCAAATGGTGACAAAACTCACATATGATGCTGCAAAGCCTATTTTGTCCCCATTTTTTTTTCTTTATTTTGAAAAATTAGAAAAAAGAATCAACAAAGAACTTTGCACAGTAGTAAATAAAAAACAAATTTTAATATTTTATACATGTTTGTGCAGTGGTGGATCTCACCATTGCTTCTAACATGTGCTTCTAACTTGATAGTCTGTGCATCATCCTGTGAAAGAGTGGGCGACCTAGGCCAGGAAGTAGGCCTGACTGGGGAGAGGCGACCTTGGCGAGACGAAGGCCTTGCTAGGTCCTGGGACCACGGTCTGGCCTGTAGCAGGTGAAGAGGCGGGGAGGAACTTATTTATGGCCTCGCCATATTTGACTTTAAAGTCAAATTCCTTCAGGAGAGTTTCCCGGAGAAACCTTATCAGTAACTCTGCCGACGGCATCGTTACGAAGCTTGAGGTATCTTTTCCGGGAAGGCGGGCCCAGGGATGCGAAGGGTCACGGGGGGGTGATTGGGTGCCGTTGAGCCCACATCCCGCTTGGCTTTTGTTGACACCGTTAGGTTTCCGCCAAGGACCACAAGTTGTGGATTTACCCTGAAGGAGTCGAACAGCTGTCCTTCCCTACTTTGAAAAGGACCATGCCGAACGGTCACTATTGGCGACCTAAGTCACTAGAAGTGACCTCTGTCTGCGGTGTGCGGAGACGCGACGACCGCAGTGATGTCCCGCAGGTACGCGCCGAGACGGGAGTGGAATGTGCCCAAACAACAGATAAGTTTTTTGTTTAAATACAATAAACAAATCCAACAGGCATTTGATAGGGTATGGCACGATGGTCTCCTGTACAAAATTAGGAACAGCTTACCACATAGCTTTCGCATGTTGATGAGATCATATCTCTCAGACAGAATATTCCAAGTGAAGGAGGCGGGTGCGACTTCTCATTTTTACAACATAAAAGCTGGCGTACCACAAGGATCCATCTTGGGGCCCATACTGTATACCCTATATACGGCACATCTTCCAACATTATCAGGCTTAACCACAGCTACATACGCTGACGACCGCCATCCTGGCCTGTAACAATGATCCAGCTGCCGCATCAAATAACTTACAGCAGGGACTTTACAAGATTAATGAGTAGCTTCAAACTTAGAAAATCAAAGCCATCTAAGTCTGTGCAAATCACTTATACACTGAGAAGGAGCAACTGCCCACCTGTAAAACAAGAGGCACCATTCTACCGCACGAGGACAGTGTTAGGTACCTGGGTATGCATTTGGACCGCCGCTTGACGAGGAAAAATCATATTAAGTGTAAACGCGAGGAACTCAACATTCGGTATCGACTCCTACACTGGCTGCTTGGTCGAAACAGTAAATTGTCTACAGATAATAAACTGCTTATCTATAAAACTGTTCTTAAGCCTGTCTGGATGTATGGAATACAATTGTGGGGTAGTGCCAGTGATTCAAACATCTCGATGCTTCAGCGTCTGCAGAACATCATACTGAGAACGATTAGCAACGCTCACTGGTTTATCACAAACAATGAAATACAACAAAAGTTACAAATGACCACAGTTAAAGAAGAAATTCGATCAACTGCGGCGACATACAAGCAGCGACTGTCTCTTCACCCAAACGAACTAGCAGTCCAATTAATGTGGCAAAATTACTCCAACCGTCTTAAAAGGCATGATGTAATGAAGCTGCATAACAGATGGTAGCTATGTTGTACTGAAGAAGAGTAGCTGTCCTCACTGGAGGAAGCACTCTACAAGACATTGACCCCGGGAACACATCTAATTATAGTCTATAAAGACTGATTGCAGATCAAAAGAACAAAAAAAAATACAATAAGGAGAGAGCACTGGTGGCCCGGTGGTAACGGCCCCGACTTACGTATCGTAAGTCGTAAGTTCGAAGACAGGCAGGCGCTTTACTTTGTGTAAATTATTTCATCACTATTGCTCTTAAGACGGTGAAGGATCTTGAGAAAACCGGCATGTCCTAGATCCAATAATTAAAAAATTTGTAACATTCACCTATCAGCACTGGATCCGCGTGGTGGATTAAGGCCACTCTCACAGAGAGGATGCCTGTGTTACAGCAGTAGGAAGATTATAAGGCTGATGACGAGATCAGTTAAGTGGCAGATAAGTATCTAAGTACAAGTAGGTGCCTTGAAAAGAACATTGAGTACTTTAATAGAAAGAAAATGGCAGTCATTGGGGGTGCCGATTGAAGTGAAAACTAAATAAACTAGAGAGCTTCTAATGCGATCATAATCCTTACAAAAAGTGGCGGCGATAAAGTATTAGTACGTTCACTTTATGTACGTCAATCATGTTTTTCTCACGTGGCCCTATCTTTAATGTTTTATCAGCAATTCGATAAATTAAGATTTAGATAAGTTTTTAATAATCTATGTACATTAAACTGCTTTTGGTTACTCAATGTTCGACGCACTGCCTTTTTGTCTACTCGATGGATAAAGCAATAATTCTTTGACTTCTTCTTTTAATTCATGACCAATACAGTAAAATTGTTTGGCCCAGTATTCAGCACAGACAGATGACTTTCACGCAAGATGAAAGGTGGGCAATGGAATGTAAGATAAATAGTAGGCCTCGGTGTGTTGACATGTGTGTTACCATTCGAGTCATCAGTAATCTGTGGTTAGTTCCGCTATGCTCTTCTTCTTATTCGTTGTCTTCACTTCTGAAGGTCGCCCGCCTTGAAAAGCTTTGACGGAGTCAATCACGAGCTGCTTCCAAGCCACCCTGTCTTTGGCTCTTCTCATAGCAGTGGTCACCGTGAGTCCCGTAATGGCCCTGATCTGGTCAGACCAGCTAGTAGGTGAACGTCCGCGTGGTTTTTTTCCATCCACCTTTCCCACTACAACCATTTTTTCCAGGTTGTCTGGCTGTCTCCGGGCGATGTGACCAAAGTAACTTAGGACTCGTTGGTAGCAGATCGTGGAGAGTCTGGTTTTGATGTTCATCTGGTCGAGAATGGACTTATTCGTGCGCTTGGCTGCGGCATGGTATGCGCAACATTCTTCTCCAACAACCCATTTCAAAAGTCTCTATTTTTTCCGATCCACCGTGCTAATTGCCCAAGATTCCGAGCCTTAAAGAAATATCGAGAATACCAGAGTTCTCACGAGTCTCTTCTTTGTGTTATTGGATAAATTTGTGTTCTGCCATATCCTCGACAATCGACATCTTGCTTATAGCAGCCTTGGCCATCTGCGTATGCCTGCGAATCTCCCCGCAGCCACCCTGATCACTGATCATGGAGCCTAGGTATACAAATTCACTCACAAACTCTAGATCCACAAGTTCTCCCGTGCGTGCGATTAGTTCAGCTCAATCGATGATCATCACTTTGGTTTTTGATTTGTTAATCGAAAGTCCTACCATCTCGCTTTCACGCTCCATTCTAGCAAATAGTTTCGCAAGGAGGATACAAACAAAGTGGTGTCATCTGCGTACCGGAGATTGCTGATTTTGTTGCCAGCTACCGCGATGCCTCCCTTCCACTCTTCTAAGGTTCTCCTCATGATGTATTCGCCATATATTTTGAAAAGAAGAGGGGACAGAATACATCCTTGCCGTACTCCTTTTACTGGCTTAAAAAGTCCCGACACCACATTATTGACTCTAACCATCGACTCTCCATCTTCGTACAGGTTTGCATTCAGTGCTGTCAAGTGCGAGGGTACTCCCATTTCCTTAAGTATTCTCCACAGGCCTCACCTCACACAATCAAACGCCTTGGAGTAGTCTATAAGTACAAGAGCATTGGAACATTAAAATCGAGGCTCTTCTCTATCAATTGCCTCATATTCACAATTTGCTTTCTTAAGGGTCACTAGTCGAAAATTCTTCCATACAAACGTAGTCTGGCTTTTACTCCACTGTTTGACGATGTACGTTCAAAATAAAAATATATATCAATTTTTCTCATCATAATCTAGCCCTGTATGGAAGCAAAAAAGTAAAAAAAATCTTTACTTGAAAGTTATGAGCTTCGAAAGTTCCATATTTCAACACTAATTTTAACGCATCTTTGGGCGTAAATAAGTACCATAAGAAGAAAGAAAATTGAAAAACGGCCTCTATACAGGGATATATTAGTAGTTTAACAATGCAAATAATTTGATTTTGAACAGATACATTCAGTCGTTTTTTCATGATATCCAGACTCCCAAAGGTCTGTTTATAAAATTTCGCGCGCTCGTTTTCGTTCTACATCATCATCCATTTCGCTACAAATTTGCAAAAGTGTGTATTCATACGCGAACTAGCTTCATACTGCTCATAACATCATCTATCTGTTCCGCACGTGTTGTCGGTTGATATAGCATGCAATTTAACCCCGCGCACAAAATAGTTCGTGCCGTCGACTAGTGTACCCTTAATGGTTGCTTACATTAATGTACAGTGTACATTGTACACCAATGTGTAGTAAGCTAAGCTAAATAAGTAGTAGCCGAAGTGCAGTGTCATATTGTTTTTCCGGCTTTCATCAATTTTGATTGCTGATTCTTACATTACAGGCACTTTGGGTAAGTGTTCTTAGGAACACTCAATCAATCAATAAAATCAAAGAAGAAGAAAGAAAAGAATCAAATAATTGAAAAATTATAATAAAATTATAAAAAAATACTAGTTTCTGATTTATTCCTTTGTATTCACCCAACTACCTATCCGGATACCAAATTTGAACTTTCTAGGTAATCTGGAACTGGGTTAGAGTTTTGATCTATAGGTCAGTCAATGATAAAAATGGCGATGGGACGTTAATATCTAAATATCCGTTAGAACTATATTTATGAAATTTTGTTTTATAGTTCATCTTAGGGATTTTAATACATAAACCAAATTTCATGTGTTTATATTATTATATTTTGATTTATTAAGATGACAAAGTGGCTCCAAATGGTTCGTGTAATATTACAAAACGCTACCGTGAGATTGGAGCCGTCCGTTAATTATGTAGAGCATTATCTTGCTAGCGTGATGGGATATGAGTGCGACCGTCCGGTAGTGCTCGCAATTCCTTGTTGACCCTTTCTTGTACAGTGGTATCAAGAGAGACTCCTTTTAGTTCTTAGGCCATTTACCCGTTCTCCATAGCTGGTTACATAAATCCCGTAAAAGCCCAACACCTCTGTCTCCAAGACTTTTCAGCTCTTCGGCGATGATGCTGTCTCCTCCAGCTGATTTATTAGGCTTCAGCTTTTTCAGCGCACTTTCCACTTCGGATTTCAGAATCTCTGGCTCTAAGAAAAGGTTTTCAAACTGGGTTACCGGCTCATCAGATCTCCCCGTATTCTTATATAGGCTCTCGCAGTACAACCGCCATCTCTCCGTGACCTGGTCTATTGCTGTCAGTAAGGTTCCCTGTTCATTTCAATACCCCAGATCTTAGGCCTGAAATCCCGGGTAATACTCTTCATTTTCAGAAATAGATCTCTTGTATGCAGAGACTGCGCGTGTTCCTCAATATCCTGGCATACTGAATTTAGATATTGGTTGTACAAGTAATCTCTGCGGCATAAACGCTGAACCTTTGCTGATAGGAGCTGATATTGAGCTCGGTCTGAGTCGTCTCTGGCTGTCAGTAGGTGTTTCCTCTCCTTGATCGCCGTCCATGTGTCGTCAGTAATCCACGTCTTCTTTGGACATCAGTGTCCTGACTTTTGACTTCTGACCGAGATTGGAGTATCATCTGTTTTACTCTAGTCCAGTACATCAGCATTGGGATCCACTACAAAACTTTGGGGATTTACTGCTGAAATTTTTATTAAAAGTGGAGAGTGTCGCCTGGGAGGGTCGATTTTGCTGCTTGACTGTGGTTCTCGGACACTTCTTCAGTTTGATGGTTTCTTCTGCCACCAAAAGCTTGTGATCACTTCTGCAGTCGGCACCAGGGTATGTCATGGTGTTGGTTATGCAACCTTGGCCTCCTCCTCAAATGTGCCTGACTAGGTAATCCTGTGTTTCAGGCGAAAAGAGGTACATATTATTTCTACATATTCACTGTAAATCAAATATAAGATAGTCTTAGGTAAATTTTTAAGGGTAAATAATATAACAAAATTCTTATTTTCTAACATTTTATATACTCAAATATCAAAATACATAAAATACGCACAGTATCTATTTTAATAACTTCTCTGTGTCTTAGGACATACTTTGTGGTCGCGGATAAATTTGAAAGAGTGTTACCGCGGCCCTGGCACAAACAACTGAAGGAACACGGGTGGGTTTTAGTCAGTAAAAGTCTGACACGCCCTCCCGCTTCACCCAGAGCGGGAGAAGTCATTGGATGATTTCCCACCCAAAAAAAAAAAAAAAAAAAAAAAAAAGGACATTCTTTGTAGAATTTCTTTGAGAATTTTCTTACAGTTACTATAATTTAGGAAATAAATGTTTGTTGTTACGTTTAGTCTATTGTAGATTAGTGGTTCGAGGAACACATAAAATTTTTGAAGGCAAACTACATCTTTTTTGAAGGCAAACTACATCTTTCCGTCTTTTTTTAGTATATTCATTGCAATAGGGAAGGGCTGCGTGTTGTTTTAATACGATGCTCATTATGAATAATTGTCGAACTGTTAGTACTTCACAAGATTTATAGAAGCGGTTAGTGGGAAATAGGAACGGTCAGAAAGTAGACACCTTGAGGATCGCTCTCTCGATGTGTAATAACAAAGTTTTACCCACCCCATCCCATGAGGTAATGCAGTAAGTCAAAATTGATTGACATAGAGCAAAGTAAACTTGCCTAATTAGTAGTGTGTCTGCAATATATCGTAGCTTTTTGAACACGAATATTAGCTTACGAATTCTATTATTATAACTGCTATGTGCTGCTTAAAGGAAAGGATTTCATCTATAATGATACCTAAGTATTTTATTTTATTAGCCATTTTAATATTGGGACACCCACACTGGCTATCGATAGGGTCCGTACAACAATGAGCATACAATGTTGGGGAAATATTAGTTGTCTGTTTGCGCATCGAAAACCTAATGTAATTAGTCTTATTCGCATTTAGTGTTAGTGAGTTATGTTGAAGCCAATTATTTACAATATTGAATCCGGGCTGCGCAAGTTTGTACACTTCATTTTCTGAGTCAGCTGAAAAAAGTAGAACAGTGTCGTCAGCGTAAGATACAATTATGCCGTGTTCTAGCTTTAGATTACAAAGGTCATTTATGTATATCAAAAACAGAGTAGGCCCTAAAACACTTCCTTGGGGAACACCAAATGACGTGATTTTTTTATCAGCGCTAAGAACATTGCCAATCTTTACGCATTGGGTACGGCCCTCCAAATAACTTTCAAAGAGTTTCAGCTGGGTTCCTCTTACACCAATGGTCTCAAGCTTGCGCAACAGGATGGGAATGGAAACTGTGTTAAAAGCTTTTGCGAGGTCCAGGAAAATTCCTACTGTTTAGTTACCTTTGTCAAGTCCCTGTGCTAGATAGTCAGTTAGATGATGTACGGCATCGGCGGTTGAGACTTTAGGCCTAAATCCAATATTTTAGACATACGAGGCAGTAAAGAAACAGGTCTATAATTTGTCACTTGTTTTTTACTGCCTGATTTATAGATAGGAAGAACTACTGCTTTTTTTTGTCATTTGGGAAAAATCCCTGCAGATAAACAAATGCGGAAAATGTAAGTCAGTGGTGGTACTAAAACATGCCTGAATTGCTTTATAATTCTATTGGATATGTTATCCCAACCAACTGCACAGTCGTCTTTCAAAGTCATTATTATGTTTTCTATCTCAGTCTTATCAGTATCCAACAGCCCAAAGGATGTTAAAGTGGTGCTACACGTAAAAGGAATGCCTGTTAGATAATGTGATTGACCCCGAACATTTTCAGGTTCACACTTTCCAACATTAACAAATAAATTATTCGCTGTGTTAGCAGATGTCAATTGTGACGAATGTGCTGGTAATAAACATGATGATGACTCATTTTGTTTTGATGCATAAGTTACATTTTTAATATATTTCCAGACTTATTTACTATTTGTGCCAGCCTTTTCCAGTTCAATTTTATCGTAGTTGCATTTAACTTTTCTCAGTAGATCATTGCAAAAAATCCTGTATCTTTTGTACGACAATTGAAATATTATATTATCTGGATTAGATTTTGCTTTCAAATGCAGTTTATCTCTATGTTTCATACAGCGAATAAGCCCTGGCGTGATCCATGGTTTTAAGTTGTGATTTTTTTTTGTTCAACTGCAATAAAACTGTTTTTCTGAATTGCATGTCTAACATTTTCTACTACATACAACATACAAAACTGTGGGTCAGCGGAATTGTAGACTGGCTCAAAATCGATGACGCGCTTCTTCAAGTTTATTTATATTAAATTTAGAAATTGTTCGAGTGTTTAATTTAGGTAATTCACAATTGAGGGTTAGTAGGGCAGCATTATGATCGGTTATCGTTGAATTGAAGCTCCAGAATAAATAGATATATAAATATGTACCATAATTACGAAACCCAAATCAAAGTAATGGAGAGGTATTTTCGTTGGTTTATGGCGAGCATTGCAACTAAGCATATAAATGAAGAAGATTTACCTTATAGCACCTCTTAAGTGATGAACAAGAACAAGCCTGCCAATGGAGTAGTGAGTGATCACTTCCGCTTATCATGCATCTGCAGGCATCCCTATTTTATAGCTGATTTCCATATGCGGTATTCTTTTTTTTTTTTTTTTTTTCTTAACACTAATCCCCGCCAACGACATTGGCGCCTTAATTGCTTAACCTCTGTCATTCCATTCAATCATTTATGCCTCTCGTACATTCATTCTTCATACCAGTTATTTCTTATATTCATCATCTTGCATTCTGTGGGTAGGACTCCCACTTATATTAATCTAATCTTACGGGCATAATTTATTAAAATATCAAAACAGGTAAATAAAAACACAACAAAATACAAAGGTGCAAATTATATTATAACAAATTGTGCAAAATGTGCTATGTATCACAGTTTTGAGCAAAAAAGTGCTATTTATCACAGGATTACAGAATATAAAATAGTACAGGTTATCACAGATAGTTTCGAGTAACTAGGGACAAACACACAAGCACGGTTAACAAAATATCACAGAATATTTACACAGGTATAAACTTAGGTACTAATTTAATATACTAGCCACTGCAGTTTTGTGCGTTTTTCCTATGCTTCTAAAGCTGTTATTGTTACAAAATAATAGTGAAGCATAGTGACGCTTCAGCTTGCGTTTCGAGCAATGACTACGTTCGCTACTCTAACGCAGTACATTAAGAACTTTTCTCTAAATTTCTTGTCCATGAGCCCATGCAGGCTCTCCTTCGTTATTTTCCTGTCCAGCTCACATTCAAGTTGGTAGCGCTCCCTGATAAATAACGGGCATTCTACAAGTATGTGCTGGACAGTCTCTGCCACGCCTGGATCGCAGACGCACGATGGGCTCTCCTTACACTTGAAGCGATTCAAGTATTCAGAGAACCCACCGTGCCCCGTCAAAACTTGCGTGAGGACGCCGGTTGGCCGCACCTGTTGTACGATACGGAAAGCCACTATTGCGTCCGGAAGAAACATTTTCGTCACCGAGGCCGTCTCGCCCGACACATATCTCCGGTTCCATTCATCAAGCGATTCCAAACGGATCTGTCGCTTGATGTATGAGACCGGACACCGGTCGTAGTCCGGCTTCCTCCGTAACGACAATGCTGCCTTCTTGGCTAGCTCGTCCGCTCGCTCATTCCCCGGCAGGCCCGCGTGAGCCTTGATCCAGAACAAAGTAACAACTTTGCTCTGACCCAGGGCGTGAGCCAAATTGGCGCGCGCGCGAACTGCCAGGGGATGGAGAGAGCCATGGTTTGCGAGCGTCTGCAATGCTGCCATTGAGTCACTGTACACACCATAGCTTGCCTCTTGCCGCGCAAGGATCAATTCTGTCGCTCTACAAATGGCCAGGAGTTCCGCCTGGTAGACGGTGCAGTACGCGGCAAGGCAAAGCTTGAGGTTCCGGACTTCGCCTACATTATCCCAAATGGATAATGCGGCTCCTACCTTCCCCTCAATCTTGCTGCCGTCGGTGAAGATTCGCACCGTCTGCACGTTGTTGCTGTCTAGCGACTGTTGGTCTGCCAGGCACATGAATTCTAGGGGCATTTGTGTAGCTGGATGAGGGGCTTCTGCAAATTTTACCGCACCTTCGATCTCCCTGTCTCCCGGCACAAACCGGGATGACCCTCTCCTCGCTTTATACAGGGCGGCTGCCTCTTGTATGCGTAGGTCTAGAGGTAGTCATATGCGGTATTCGTCACTTTGTAACATGGATTCGTTGTCCAACCTACAGACAAAAATGATTATTTTGTTCGTATCTTGAGTATCGTGGTACTGGACAAGACAATAATATTTATAAAACTTAATTATGTACTTATTTTATGATTAGTAATGACTTGACACCTGCTTATAAATAGATTATCTTATCTTAAAGACATATAGCCGAGAAACGCGATAAAATTACTTTATAAATAAAAATACAATCGCACATTTCTAATTAGTATTTACACGGAACCATGGCTCAATACAATTTTGAAGGAGATTTCAAAAATATAAATAAACACCAACTGGAGTTCATTAACAAAGTGATTCAAAAACAAGACTTACAAGTTAAAAAAGTGGTTTTCAGTAATGTGGGTCAGGTTGGTGATAATTTCGTGGCTAACGTAAAAAGAATCAACATCGAAGGTGAAAATGGAAACTTGAGTATGGTGGTCAAAATCGCACCTGAACACGAGATAGCTCGTAAGACTATGAACGTAGAATTCATGTTTAAAAACAAGCATACTATGTATATTTAGGTTTTACCTAAGCTAGTGCAGCTACAGAAAGCTGCTGGAGTACCAGAAGAGGAACAACTAAGATTTGCAAAATGTTACGGATCTCTAAGTGAAGTACCTAACGAGGTTGTAATACTAGAAGACCTGAAATTATCAGATTTCACCATGTTGCACAAATTCAAGTCTCTGTCTGATGATTGTGTGAAAAGTATATTGAAGAATTTTACTATTCTCCATTCTCTTTCTTACGTATTAAAGAAAGACGAACAAGAAACATTTGATCTCTTCAAAAATGAATTGATAGATATATGGATAATCATGGTTGAGCAACAAGACACTATGGCGAATATGCAAGCATTTCATGATGACATTGTTGCAGTATTTGACGACGAGGCTCATAAAAGTTTAATTAGAAACAAAATTAAAAATTTCTTTAAACTTGCAGCGAAGATTGGAAAGACCAGTGAAAACAGAAATTCGGTTATTCAGAAGGGCGATGGACAAACAACATTATGTTCAAATTCGTGGTAAGTATTAGTGGTCAAGCGCGAGCCTATCTATAATAACAAAAAAAAAACACATTTTCAAAAGCAACTGTTCTGAAAACAGTGAATAAAAAACACTTTTAATCAATATTTTGGAGTTTGAATTTAGAACACGCTAATATATTCGACCTCCTATCAATACTATACAACCTCCTTTTGCAAAAAATACTCGATACCTACAAAATCTTTGTGCAAAAAATACTCGACATACAAAAACTCTTTGTGCAAATAACTGCTAGAGATTTGATTGGTCGACATTTTCGACAAGGAGTTTAGCATTAGAATAAAAACTATTTTGTATTCTTTGCCGACAATATAATTAATATAACCTTCCTTTTTACCCGACTGCCGAAGGAGGGTAATGTGTTTATCAGTCTATGTATGTATTTATGTATGTATGTATGTATGTATGTTTGTTCCAATGTGGCGTTCTAGAGACCAAACGCGTGGGCCGTTTTTGATGGTTCTTACGTCAATCGATTCGTCTTATCCCCGCGAGTGTCACTGGCTACATGAAAATTGGAAAATAGGCAAATAGCGGTTCTTGGGCGCCAAATTGTGGTGGCACAATTTTTTTTTTCTTCCATACCTACCTTCGTGTGGGGTATCAAAATAAAGGATTTTTAGAGGTGATTTCAAAAATATATATGACTTATATGTTTAAATGGAAATAATTCGAAAAAAAAATTTACTAAAAAGTTATAAATAAAAAAAGTTTATTAAAAAAAACAAAAAACCCGACTGCTTGAAAAGCGAACTAAAAAGACGTAAACAAGAGACAACTTACAACTTCGCGAGCTGGCTGACCAAAACCAGACGTATCCTCCGACTGCACATCATGATTTTCTTCTTGTTTACGTCTTTTTAGTTCGCTTTTCAAGCAGTCGGGTTTTTGATTTTTTTTAATTAACTTTTTTTCTTCGTTAAATGTCTATTTTCGCTTAAATTTTTATTTTTCTCGGTGTCATGGTATGAAGTATAGTAGGCAACTATTGAATAAAACAGATTTATATCGAGGGCCATGAATCACTCGCTTCGCTCAGGATTCTAACACTTGAATCATTCGCTACGGCCGTGATTCAATTGTTAGAATCCTTCACTTGCTCGTGATTTATCTATGACCCTCGCTTTAAATCCGACCTTCATTCACTACAATATTATATTAGTGTGGCATTTATATAACGAAGTCTTTCATCCGTGAGTTTTAATGAAATAGCTCGCATACATTTTTTATTGAAATTAAATAAATTCAGCCTACACGCAATATAACATGACATTGTGCCAATGTGCTTTATTAATAATCCAGATCAATAAAGAGATTTTTCTCAAAATGATTGGCAGGCCCTGACATGATCCCCCCCGGTGGGTACCCGCATTGTCGAGGCGGGGGGGCTCAGTAACCCTAGCTTGGTCACCCACGGTGAAGCGAAGAGGAACCCGAGGAGGGGCCGCTCGTCAGGGCTTTTGCCGATAAGCCGACGACGTAGCGGTCAACATGTAGGTTGCGGTGCTGCCTGGGCAACATCGCAACTGAGGCGGGCCGTGATGTCGTAAGGGGACTCCCAAACCCATACGATATCACGGCTGAGGATTGGAGGCCGCGGCGGGAGAGGAGTGCCGGTGTTGCGGTGCGCCGCTCTCCCTACCTTCCGCGGCCTGGACGGGGTCGCCACCGTCTGATGGCGGACGCGGTGGGGCCGCAGGGGAAGAGGAGTGTCGGTATAGCGTTGGCCGATCTCCCTATCCCCTGCGGCCGAAACATGGTAGGTGGCGGGGCCATTGACCTTGACCCGTCACAAGGGGACCAAGGGTGCCATACACGGGGTCGTCTGGCACCCATGTACTGGTTTGTTCAATGGGGTGGTCACGGCGCACAGTGTGTTCTGGTGCGCCGGTGATGGGGGGTAATCCCCAGAGGAGGGTCCGGTGACGGACAGCCGCGGCGGGTTCGCGGTGAGTGCTAACGCGTACCCGTGTTCCCGCCATAAGCGGCACAGGTGGTCACCGTGGAGTTTTAGTGGGTCCCACATAACTGCGCTATCTCCCCGTGGTAGCGCAGTATGCATGAGCATTTATCCACGCTAAAAAAAAAAATTTTCTTAATTTTATCATTTAATTTAAATATTCTACAATCACTACAAGAGACAATTAAATTCTGTGGATTTATTTCATAGTATTGACCAAAAAGGTATTGTGTGTTATTGAAAAAGCTATATAATTTACTTATTTCATATTTTGTTCTCAGGGAGATAATTCTGTCCAATCAATCATGATCGACTACCAAGCGTCAAAGAATAATAGTCCTGTGGTCGACCTACATGATCTTCAACTGCACTAACCATGAGACCAGGTCCAAGAACTACTACAACTGCTTAAACTAGTATCACGCTGAATTAGACAATTCCTTGTCGAACTTTGGCTTGAAAGCCAACTTTGTGTATCCTCGCGACCAGTTGGATGCAGACTTGAAAAGATAAGGCAAATTACTTTTTGGTCAATCCATAATGTTACAAAGGTTTTTGACAAGGGATTCAGCGGAAGCCAGTAAGTTCATGGAGGCCATAAAGAATCCTGATCTTGACGAGATGATGGACACAATGAAAATAGAAGCTGTAGCTGATGAAACTATGGCTCGTCTCAAAAATAGAGTTATAGGACTTATCGATAGTTTTACTGAATTTGGTTTATTTATTTATTTATTTATTATTTATTTATTATATACTTTATTGTACACCATAAGTTACATTTATAAAGGAAACTTAAAACTAAAAACACATACAATGGGCGGCCTTATCGCATTACGCGATCTCTTCCAGGCAACCTGGTATGGACAGTAATTGCTGGACACGAAGTGGGGCTGTTTTTGGTGTGACAATACCAGTTTTACAAAAATGATATATTATGAAAGATATGCAGATACATATATATACTTAAATAAATACATACTACATATATATGATATTTAATACATACTTAAATACATACATACTAAAATATAAAGGCAATAAATTAAATGATGAAAATCAATTTATAATCACAGCGACAGGTAATGCTCCCTCACAAGTCTTTTGAACACAGGCAACGATTGGGCTTGTTTGATTGGGTCTGGCAACGCATTCCACAGTCGAGTAGCCTGGACAGTAAAGGATTGATCCAGAAAACTCGTGGAATGCATTGGCATTTGAAGTCGTAAGTTATCCGATGACCTAAGAGATTTTGTGTGGGAATCGCAGAGAAACTGAAAACGTTTCTTAAGATAAAGAGGGGTGGAAGGGGTGAAGAGCACATTATATAAAAGTGAAAGAATATGAGCATTCCGGCGAAGGCGAATTGGCAACCACTTGAGCTTTACACGGAATTCGGAAACATGATCATATTTTCGCAAACCGAATATGAACCTTATACAAACATTTTGAAGCCGCTCAAGTTTTTCAAGTTGTTCTTGAGTAAGGTCAAGATAGCTGGCATCAGCATAATCAAGGATGGGTAGAAGAAGAGATTGTGCAAGCGCAATCCTGGTGGCAGTCGGAAGAAAATTACGCAGTCTCCTCAAAGATGCAGCAGATGCAAATAGCTTGCGGCTAACCTCTTGTAGTTGGGCAGTCCAAGAAAAGTTTCTATCAATGAATATCCCCAAGTTTTTTACTTTCTCGCAGAATGGAATAACCGAGTTATCGAAAATAACCTGGGGAAGAGTCGTCCAGTCGATTCTTGAAACCATCCTAGAACTGCCCACCACGATAACCTGCGTCTTTGTAGGGTTAACCATAAGTCCATATCTTTTGCTCCATTCGCATATGCGGGCCAGATCCCGATTTATCATTACGATAGCCTCAGACAGATGTCCGAGAGGAGCTCGCGAATAAATTTGTAGATCGTCCGCATACAGATGGTAGGAAGAAGTTAGTTCACTGGAGATTGAGTTTATAAAAACTGCGAAAAGTAATATTATTAAATAAATTATTTGACTGTTGTAATTTTTTCGAAAACTAGTATTAAAAACTTTACGTCATCCCTCCCTAAGGCAAATGTTTCATTCGCAAATGAAACGGGACTGATATGGCAAAGGTCAAAGTTATACCTCTACATTCCACAGTAAAATAATTTGTCTTACTAATACCTAACGAAATATAGAAGGGCGAGTTGCTCATAAGTCATCACTTTAAAAAGCGACCTCAATGTATCGTGTGTTTTTAAGGCGGTGGAGAATTAGCAGAGGCCAACAGTCCACGAACCCAAGTATTCCTTACAGTTCTCATAGGTGAAGAATCAGTTAATTATATAGGACATTATGTGTAAGATTAACTGCGATATTGCTAGTGTAGCACTTGTACCTTCAAATTGCAGGATTTTCAAAGGAGACAATGACTGATTGATCTCCATTAATTGTATTTGTCATGTTGAAGGTCATTAAAAATAATCCTAGTTTTATTATTATATAGATGAGTATCTACTACCACGCTTGGAACAACAGTCCATAGAATCATCTTCCAAAATACATTAAATTATGAAGCAATTATGTAATCATCAACAGTTTTAGGTATTTTCGGCGCCTACCGACGTTTTTTTAATCTTGTTTATTTCTACGTGATTGATTTACGATTCCAATCGATAAATTTTCCGTTACCAAATAAAAATTATCTAATCTTGCATAATACCTGCGACCCACAGTATTCATAGATACGGATAAAAATATTCCCTATAAGTTATAATAACACAGTAATTTGCGCTTAGTATCACAAGCAATCATGGCCCAATACAATTTTGAAGGAAATTTCGAAAATATAAATGAACAACAACTGGAGTTTATTAATAAAGTGATTCAAGAACAAGATTTAAAAGTTAATAAAGTGGTTTTCAGTCCAGTTGGACAGGCTGGTGATAATTTCATAGCCAGCGTAAAGAGAATTAGCGTAGAAGGTGAAAATGGAAGCTTAAAACTAATTGTGAAAATCGGATCTGGAGTCGAAATCGTTCGTAGGACTACGAACACTAATGTCTTGTTCAACAATGAGCACACAATGTATGCTGAGGTATTACCTAAGCTAGTGCAGCTGCAGAAAGATGCAGGAGTACCAGAAGAAGATCAACTAAGATATGCCAAATTGTACGGCTCTGTGATTGAAGCCCCTAACGAGGTTATAATTTTAGAAGACCTGAGTGAATTAGGTTTCGTTATGTTAAACAAATTCGAGTCCCTGTCCGATGAATGTGCTAAAAGCATCTTAAAGAACTTTGCTGTCCTGCACTCTCTTTCCTACGCGCTAAAGCAAAAGGAACCAGATACCTATGATCTTTTTAAAGGTAAATTAATTAATTCATGGACACTGATGGCTCAGATGCCAGAGTTTGTATTGCATTTGGAACATCTTGAAAATGAACTAACATCAATTCTTGATGACGAGGAACATAAGAAAGTTATGAAAAATAAATTATTGGATATCTTTATACTGACAACAAAGTTAGCAAAGGATGAAAATAGATATTCAATTATTCAACAAGGCGATGCTTGGACGAACAATATCATGTTCAAATTCCAGGCAAGTATTTATTTTTAATACCTAATTAATTTGTGTTAAATATTGTCGGTATTTCGGACGACTGCAACTACTGACGCTCATTGATAAGGAAGATAAAAGTGCATAATTTGTTATCGTATTGATTGTCACACGATACCAAATTCGTGCACTTATAAAGTTTCATAAAAATAAAACCCTTAATGTTGAATTCACCAACCACGCCACATTTTGAGGGGATATAAGACCAATATCGCTAACATAATTATGTTTTATTTGTTTTCTCAGGGAGATAAATTAGTACAATCAATCATGATTGACTACCAAGCTTCAAAAAGCAGCAGTCCTGCGGTGGACCTCCTCTACATGATCTTCAACTGCACTGACCATGATACCAGAGTCAAGAACTACTATAACTGGTTAGACTACTATCACACCGAATTAGACAATGCTTTATCTAACTTCGGTTTGAAAGCCAACTTCATGTACCCTAGAGACCAGTTAGACGCAGACATGAAAAGGTACAGCAAATTACTTTTTGGTAAGTGTCTTATATTATCCAATGTGCTGATGAGGGATACTAAAGAAGTTGGCGAGCTTATGAGCAACTTGGAGGAGACTGGTTTAGAAGAAGTGTTGCAGGCGATGAAAATGAAAGGCCTGCAAAGTGATACTACCGACCGTCTGAAGAATAGAATCGTAGGACTAATTGATAGTTTTACTGAATTCGGTTTGTTGTAAAGTTATTTTCAACAATGTTAAACCTGTATTTTAAACTTGTTAAAATAATTTTTGAATGAGTATTGATTGTTGCTTTATTATGTGATAGCTACTATCATGATATTGTAAAATAATAATAAAAAAACTATTTTGGTTAAGACTCTTTATGTCATAAAGTCAGGCTATAATAAAAAGTGAACGCATTTTTACCATTTAAACTTGGTTCCCTGAATAAAAAATAAAACACTACAAAGGGCAAAATAACTTTCTTTTCCGGAGCGGTGTTTCTGGTACATACTGTATTCCAGTTATCGTCATAGACTATAAGACAATACTAGCTTCTGCCAACGGCTTTGCCCGCGTGAAAAGTGTCTTCTTATCCCAAGGGAACATTATACCGGGATCAAAAGTATCTTATGTGCTATTCCAAACTATAATCAATATCTGTGCCAAATTTCATCCAGCTCCGTTCAGCTGTTCTGGCGTGATTGAGTAACAAACATACATCCACACTTCCACACACACAGCCATCCTAACTTTCACATTTACAATATTAGTAAGATACTTAAAGTTACTTAAGTTAATACTAAAAAGATTTAATTTATTACCCGACTGCCGAAGCCTAACGAACCCGACTAACGTGTTTATCAGTCTATGTATGTATGTATGGTTTGTTCCTATGTGGCGTTTTAGAGACCAAACGCGTTGGCCGATTTTGATGGTTTTTACGTCAATCAATTCGTCTTAACCCTGCGAGTGTCACTGGCTATATTAAAATTGGAAAATAGGAAAATGGCGGCTTTTGGGCGCCATTTTGTGGAAGCCCAAATTTTATTTTTCTTCCAAACCCATCGTGTGATGTATCAAAATAAAGGGTTTTAAGAGATGATTTTAAAAATATATAACACTTATATGTTTAAATATACCTAATTGGAAAAAAGTAACTAAAAAGTAATAAATAAAAAAGTTAATTTAAAAAATCAAAAAACCCGACTGCTTGAAAAGCGAACTAAAAAGACGTAAACAAGGAGAAAATCATGCTTTGCAGTCGGAGGATACATCTGGTTTTGGTAAGCCAGCTCGCGAATAAGTATATTTTCAAGCAGTCTGGTTTTTTGATTTTGTGAATAAACATTTTTTCTCTTTTTATTTTAGTTTCAGTACCTCCAATTACCATGTAAATCATTTACAGCCAAAAGACATCTCATGACGATCGTACCATTTTCATCAATACCATTTATTTATAAATATTTGCTTCATCATAGTCGGTTAACTATTCGAGATATCCGTGACACTTAGCATTAAGGAGTTCCAGTGGCCATCTTTGATCTTCTTCATCAGTTCCACTTCACCAAATGATACTTTCTGAGTGCAAATGATTATATTGTTGATAAAAATACTAAAATTGCTAAATGTATAATAAAATAAAAATAAAAAACCAATCCATCCACCAATAATAACCCATCCCATCCATCCATCATTCCATCTATAATATTTGAGGAGTTCCCTCAATTTCTCCAGGATCCCCTCTTCAGACCCTGACCTTTCAACAAAAGAAGAATTTTCAAAATCGGTATTTGAGTGATCGGGGAAAATAAATAAAAAATAAAATAAAAATAACCGACGAATTGATAACCTTCTCCTTTTTTTGAAGTTGGTTAAAAACAATTCGGACATGGACATGAAGAGCCTCAAGGTATAAATATCGGTCGAGTTTGAGGCTCACTAGCAATTATCGGATACGTAATCTATAGGTAGGATTTCAAATAAATGCAACGAAGTTCGGGGAAGATGAAAGCGACAGTCATTTTTTATCAATGATTCGTGTTACCACAAAGTACGTAAGCGGCGGCGCACCGCAGACAGAGAGGCCACTCTGAAAAAAGCGTCATTTTGCACACACACATTGACATTGCGATTTTACAGGGAGTAATGGACAATATTGGACCGCGCTCAGTCGCGGCTGTCATTAATGCTTTGAGCGGGCAATGTCAAAGTAGATATAGTCCAGTAGCCAGAAGAATATGCCCTTTGATAATTCAAAAGTTTTTTATTTTCGCTGGGTGGATACCTTATGTGAATTCAACGCTATGTACAAAAATGCTAACAGTTTAGAGTTATGCAATAGGCATAAAGTAGGTATTTCCTATTATTTCGTGTTATAACAATAATATAAAATTTAAATTTAAATAATTTACTGTTTCTTTATTAGTACTATCTAAACTTTATATTAGTGAAAATGCTAACAGATACATACTGTGGAACAATGGAAAACTGAAAATGGCTCGTAACTCTTTCAATAAAAGATTTAAGTTTTCAAATCATTTCCTATATGCATAGAGGGATTAGTTATACCTTACAACAAAAGTTCTAACAACTAAGTATAATGCTGCACAGGTTATTGTATTTTTACATTGTGATTTGCGAAATATTGAATTTAAGTTTATAAATTTGCGCCTACATATTCGAAATAATAAACTCAGCCACCATACAAAAGTTTAAACACTTATGTGCTATGCTAGTTTAATAAATCAAATACAATTTGGGTATTGCGGGGCGCGGTGTAGGTATGTACGATCAGTATAAATTCTTCGAACCATACAGACCACAGAGGCCCACATCATAAACGGACTCTTCTGATGATTTTTAGAAAAACATTACCGCGCAAATTCTTATTTCAAACTGGCGTCTAGTATCTGACATATCGTTCACTGTTATTTTGCCTATAAATGCAACCTTATTGCTACGATAATAAAAATCACTAAAATAAGTAATCTGGCATGTGTTATACAAGCCTTCCCCGTGCTAATCGAATAAATATTAAAATTATGTCTGGTACTGTACGACTGCCCCATATAAGAACGCAGTAGGTGACATATTTTTATAATGTTTTTAGACCCTGATAATCTTATTTATATTATTTTAATGAGTTTTAATTTGCTGCGATGGACTGTGTAATTTTAACCAGGAAATTTATAATTTGAATTAAGATTTGGTGCTTTAATTAATACATTTTATCATTATTTACAATAGGAAAGTCCCTTCAAATTGTAAAAACACCTTAAATTAGCAAATGTCCGGTACTTAATAGGTATTGAATTATCTTGTTTAGAGATATGTAAAATATTTAATAGATTTAGGACACCATTAATATCATTTGTGTTATTACGTACAGTTCACCCGTAACCGTGCCTTGTTAGGTACTCGCTTATTTTATTTTTTTTCGTTTAGTTACCTAACACAAGATGACATTCCATAGGCTAATTCAAATAATATTTTTGCGCTTTCCTGGAATATAATATTTTATGGCATTTAATAGGTTTTGATGTACAGCAATCGTGTGGTAAGGTCACGTGGTGCCGATTTTTCGTTATAATAGAGTTTAAAAACTAATAGATAGGGCGAAAAATAGACACGATCATGTAAAATTTATCTACCTTTAAAATAAAAAAATGTTCTAAGCTAGTTATCTTGGTAAGCGTATCACAAAACTGACACCTAAACTTGCCGGACTCACTAGGGTTACTACTATATTGATTCTGAAAAAAAAAAAGAGTAGATAATATTTTACAAACATAAATACATCGATTTGTATAAGCATACATCATATCATGCTTACAGTGTACTAAGGCTTAATGGGTAACACTGCCTTTATTGTATTAGGTCTTAGGACCAGCGATGTAGTCAATTTAGTTGTGCCAGTTGCACCGGTTATAAGATGTTTGATCAGAGGCGTCTCTAGCCTATGTAGCGCCCGTGTGCAATCATTAACCTAGCGCCCTCTCAGCGTAAGCGCGCGGTCAAAATGGAATAGGTACAAATAACAACACATTACCACAAGAGAAGAAGAACTATCGTCAGAAAACATGGTGACAATAGGTACCGCGTAGACCGTCCAACAGCGCGACGTTCGTGAGCAACTGCACGCTCGAACGCAAAACTGACCTCTTGAACGCTTGACCGTGTGACAGCTCTGTCTGATAGAGCCCTAATTACGACCTCATGTCATACGTACAGAGTTCAATATCAATTGGGACCATTTGACAGATTTGGGAAACTTAATGCGAGGCCCAATGTAGGTACACGGGTAAAAACGGGTATCGATGTATTTTAAGGTAGGAAGGAGTGACATGAATAACAAAATACAACTTTGTGGTTATTTAAAAGCTCTGACCCCGGTGAAAGTCGCAACATTTCTGGCAGCTAATAACAAATCTTACATAATATATTTTAATCAAAAGAAAAGACAATTTTGTCATATTTACATGTTTATTCAAATATAATACTTAATCCATTGCGTCAAGGCTTACTTCGCAAAACTACGTGTAGCGGTAGAACACAAAGTGTGGTACGCGCCACGCGTACACACGCTTTCGAGAAATGCCGCGCGCGTGACGTTTGTCCATGCCAACTTGAACTTTATTTTTATTCTATACAGCCGAATTCAGGATTCGCAATATAATGTACGATTTCCAAAGACCGGGCGGCGCGGGGGCGCACAGTGGGCTGGGATTACAAGGTTGGGCCTTAAGAACTAAAATGTATTTTTTTAGTATCTACACATAAATTTAAAAAGTTTTTACTCTTTGAATTTTTTTAATTGGACTCGTACTTTCGGATATATAGCCATATCAAATTTGTATGAAGAGTCATGAAATTTTAGTTTAGCAATTTATTCCAATTAATTTGAAATTGAAAATAATGTACACTAAACGGCCTGAAGTACTTCAATACTTACTTAGTGGTTTAAATAAAAAAAATTTTTTCGACATTTTCCACCACCATAGGTAATATAGGTAGGTATGACGTAATTATCTAAAAAAAAAAAATTGCTATTTTTTTATATTTTTATTTACGAATATGCTCAAGTGACCATGCGACTGTATTTGGAATTATATGGCTGGTATTATATGCCTTCAAGTGTTCATAAAGTTCTTATGCATGGTGCAGCTATTATTGAAAGTTTTGGTCTAATACCAATTGGACAGCTATCTGAAGAAGCTGCTGAAGCTAGAAATAAAGACTTTCGTAGGTTCCGCCAACACCATTCCAGGAAATGCAGTAGAAAAACTACAAATGAAGACATTTTAAATAATTTGTTGACCAGCTCTGATCCACTCATCTCAGCGAAACGCCACAAACTTCGCAGAAAACATAAAACTTTGTCAGAAGAAGCACAAAGTTTATTAATAATTGAACAAACGGAAACATTTGATGATGACGAATACGAAAATTTTGCATTCGTTAATATGGATACTCTTGATAGTGATTAAATTAAAAAAGTGCAGTGACCAGTACCTGAATGTGATTTTTACTTATTTTATTAGTCCTTAGTGGATTAGGCCTAACGGGGAGACCACTACAAAAAAAAACGCGCCTGGTTCTTACCTCTACCTCTATGGTGGCGTGGAATAGAGAACAAAATTTGAAATTGCGACCAAATCGCAGAAAATCGCAACCCGAGAATAGGTGCTAAAATAGGACAAAAATACGTACTATACATACGTAAAGTCAATTCTTTGAGAAAATTTGAGAATTTATAGATTTTCAAGTTTTTTTGTTTTGCTTCATACAAAAATTACTTTGGTTATTAATAACTCCGAAAATACTCAAGTTATCTAAACGACCCTCATATAAATAATTACTTATAATCAATAGATAAATCCAACGCAACATTTAAAATTTCAGAAAAAGAAACTTTTTTTTTTTAAACGCTAAGTCCTCTACCGGCCCGTTTCAGCCCACTGTGCGCAGCGCAGCGCTTCGCAGGGGACGACGCTTACAATCTGCTAGAACCCGGGCGCAAGCGCTCGCGTGCTCTCAGCGACTAGTGATGCTTTCGCGTCGCAGACAGTTTATTTCAAATAAACAGGTAGTTAAGCTTTTCATCTGTATCCATATTCATTTTGCACAAAAAATAATAAACAAATAAATAAATCACATCAGTCTACAGTTCAAAGCATAACTTGAATGATGTTCAAATAAAAGTTACTATTTTAAAAGCCGCTCGTGGCGCGCCTTGCTTTGCTGTAATTCGATATATATAAGAAGAACTCCAGATGCCATACAAAATGTAAGCAAACCGGAGCTCTTTTTACGTGGGTCATTGAAAGAGCCGCGGCCGGAGGGCGCGCGAGTGCCGCTCGGCGCCCCCTAGGGCGCTGCGCCCGTGTGCTTCGCACACCCTGCACTATAGGTAAAGCCGCCCCTGTGTTTGATATTTCTACATTCACATCTGTTTGGAAAAGGCATTTGCTTGGACTTTTCCCTAATATGTTGGGGTTGACTTCCACTGTTTTCAGTCGAACCAGACGCATCTGAATACCTGTGTTTTATATGAAGTGACTGCATAACCTGCCAACCCAGATTATACGGTAATCCTACTGGATAATACGGTACCCTTTTTGTTAGGGTGGCCGCTGACTTTCGGGTTTCTGACGACCCGTAACGACTGTCAAAGATTCACGATACATGGAGAATTTTATTATTCTGTCATCTCGATAAACTGTCAGCACGGCAGGTACGACTATTCCGTGTTCTGTGAATATTTCTTTCTTATTCTTTTTATAGGAACAAAGAAGTTAGAAATCATATTCGACCTCAACATTAAAAATAACAAATTGCCATAAAATTAGATTCTATGAAAGAGGTTTAAATACTGATGTGACAGTAATGAAATGGTTTCGGGCCTCATTCAATACATTCAGAGTGGATTGTCACCGCGCCCCGCAGTATTTGATTTATTAAACTAGCATAGCACATAAGTGTTTAAACTTTTGTATGGTGGCAGAGTTTATTATTTCGAATAAGTAGGCGCAAATTTATAAACTTAAATTCAATATTTCGCAAATCACAATGTAAAAATACAATAACCTGTGCAGCATTATACTTAGTTGTTAGAACTTTTGTTGTAAGGTATAACTAATCCCTCTACGCATATAGGAAATGATTTGAAAACTTAAATCTTTTATTGAAAGAGTTACGAACCATTTTCAGTTTTCCATTGTTCCACAGTACGTATCTGTTAGCATTTTCACTAATATAAAGTTTAGATAATACTAATAAAGAAACATTAATTTATTTAAATTTAAATTTTATATTATTGTTATAACACGAAATAATAGGAAATACCTACTTTATGCCTATTGCATCACTCTAAACTGTTAGCATTTTTGTACATAGCGTTGAATTCACATAAGGTATCCACCCAGCGAAAATAACAAACTTTTGAATTATCAAAGGTTATGTGGAAAATAATTGTATCCCTACTGGACTAATAGGTACTGTAACGAGGTTGCATTGGCTGGGTTTACCTTTATTAATTGTTACAGACCTAATATACTTCTTTTTCTTTTTAATTCATTAATTTTTAAGGTTAGAAGGTCATTACATTTTTCAAGATGACAAGTTAGAAATTCAATATCTAGGAATATACTAAGTTATTTAAGTCCATAGACGAAATTGGAAAGGTTATGAAATTTGTGATAATAATATGGTTTAAGTCATCCAGCTCACAAATATGTTTCCTCCGATTGCACAGCATAACTTTCTTCTAGTTTTTGTACATCTTTTTAGTTCGCTTTTAAGCAGTCGGGTTTTTTGATTTTATTACCTTTTTTGTCACATTTTTTATTTTTGTCAATCTTGGTGCTTTTCACAATTTAATGTTTTTGGTGAGATCATTATTACACAACTTTTACGTCTTGTTACCCTCCAATCTTCGATAGACGAATCGATGTATTTATGTTTGTAACTACCCTAGTGAATCTGTCAAGTTTAGCTGTCAATTTTCGAAACGGCGGGAGTGGCCCTTCTGTATACTTTTTAACAGGCCTCTCTCTTATTGGACTATCAGAGTGAATAAAGTATACGATACATCAAAACGTACATTTGTCATCACCAAACAAATGTATATATACAAACCGGCTTTAGCGGAATAAAAATATATATATTTTTTTTAAATTAAGTTTTTATTTAAAAAATATTATTTAGACACATTTCCTTACTTAAAAATACACCTTTTAAAATAAATACGAGATCGCATGTAGTACAATTTTTGTGAGTAATATGATTTTATGGGAAAGCTGCACATTTGCTGCAAGGAAATTACTTATAACATTAAATTTACAATCATAAAAGATTGAGTGTTTCACTCAATCTCCTTCTAGACAAGTTGAGAATAATTTTATTCATTGTTTCCTGTGGTAGTCTCTACCGTTTCTATACAATGGTGTTACGCAGTTCACCCACATTGACAGGCGTAGGGATTATGAATTTTATATTCGTTTTAGCAGGTCCTAGGCAAGTTCTATCGGTTGCATATCTATTGACATTGCTAACGATTCCAAAACTGCGATATTGACATTATTAAGAGGGGCTGGCGTTAAAAGTGTTATTCGGCCGAGCTGGATCAGTATGAAGTGACCATAAATGACGGGAGCAAATTGCACCTAATTTTAATCTTAAATAACTGTTCTATAGCAATCTATGATAAGATTAATTCCATCTATCACGACCAAGTCCTTACGAGCTCCCAAACATATCCTACCTGATTTCAATATTGGTCTTCTACCACAAGCCACTCTAGGTAGTAAAATTGACTGATTATATTGTTTTTTTCGTGTTTACACATTCATCACAGTTTGTCAACTCGATTTAAATTAATTCCATACTAATCATTAAACAATATTTTACTGTACACTAGTACAGAACGGACTACCGTGGACCAAACTCGATATTCCCGAGCAAAACTTATTCTTTTTCTATGGTGGGAGGTACACTACGTAACCCAAGTTTTGGACCTTCGGTGAATACTTAAACGCCAAAACCAGCTTCATTCAACCTCCTTCGTACCATACTCTCACATACTATGGCACCTCGAACTTCCTCCAGATCATTTTTGGCTTGAACGGCCTTTAAATGCGGGTTTTTGAGAACGTGTAACTGAATGAAACGATATTCCTGTTAGAAGTCGATGGTTTTTTGCCTTGTACTAATCTTTTCATAAAAGCTCTCATTGAATCATTGAAAACTGCAATAAATGGTTGAAACAGGTAAACGATGAATCAGCACATCGTTCTGTAGGTTTAATCATTTCTCCTAATCTCAAGTGCCCTGACCCTTTCAGCTTGGCACAATGAAGTCCTTGAATTAAAATAAAAAAGACCCAAAAGTTAAAAATAAAACAAATAACTCAGTATGTAAATGGAAAAAATACTATAATTTAAAACATAACCATAAAGTCGCAATAAGAGAATTTCTCTCAAAATTATGCATTTATAATAAAATGCTGGTTAGATTTTTAGCAGTGAACTGTATTTCCAAATAGTTTTAATAATTATACACAAGAACCAAAAGTACACGTCGCAGAGAGAAGATTCTACTACCAAGTAATGTTACCAGTACATAAAAACTAGTCTTTGCTAATGCAAATTATCATTTTTTATGTTTTGATTTATTCTTAAACAATGCAAGTTTGAATTAAATTAAAACAATCGCATTAGAGATGACGTTCAATTGTTTTATCAATATATTTTTATTAGCTTCTGACAGCGGCTTCGCCCGCGTGAATGTCGAAAATTATCCCAAGGGAACATATTCCCGGTATAAAAAGTACCCAATGTGTTATTCCAGACTATATTCTGTCTCTGTGCCAAATTTCATCCAGATCCGCACAGCCGTTTGAGCGTGAAGAAGTAACAAACATACACACTCACAGACTTTCGCCTTTATAATATTAGTGTGAAGTGTGATAATGCAACGGAAAAATAAGATTTTGCGATTATTTTTACTGGTTCCGCTAATTTTGCCAGTATTTTGTCATCGTACATCTATCATTACAAGTTTTATAATTTACTAGTATGGATAACCTAATTATTATAAGACAAGACAAGACAAGACAAGACAAGACAAGACAAGACAAAGATATTTTATTTCAACTAGGCCACCAAGCGGCACTTTTGAACGTACATAAAAATGATTCTACCGTGCATTCGGAAAGTAGCTTGTTATGGAGAAGAATGCACAAGAAACTCCATACTTACTCTTTTAAAAAATTATTGTTTTTTTACAATATTTAGGAACATAGGTACATATATAGTTATTAGTTCATATATGTGAGGACAATGCACCCAGAATAGCACCACACACCACCATACCACCTACAGACATAAAGCATTAGAAGTACTCACACATGTACTGTGCAGTTATATAATAGATACTAGAAAAACATTAACATCCGAAGCAGTCAAGTTATGACCAATCCCAACTGACGGCGTCCGTTCACGAACATGACGCATGAATTGGCACCACCCAGCTCAACCATCATGAAGGGAACCGGATGATCCAACACACGCGCCACCATCAGAGAGACATTTGAGAGAGCATGACACACTCAACGGCCAGGGCACACACAAGTCAACGAACGCCGCATAGGTACAGTAAATGGTAGATTTACAGTTGGGTACATAGTACTCACACACGTGCTGTGCAGTTATACAATACTAAGGAAATTGAGTTTATACAATACAAATATATTCATACAGTCTTCAGCAGGTCCAACAATACCTCAAAACAATAATGTTCTGCATATCAATTGTTATTGCGCCCTAGTGGATGTGGATTGTGGAGCAGGACTAGCATTGAGCCAAGCATTTTTATCAGAGATGTAATCCCCCAACTTATAATATGCTAGCCTACATAGTGTGCGTTTTATACAGGTTTTAAACTTCGTCTCATTCAGTTCAAGAATGTGGGGAGGAATTTTATTGTAACATTTTGTACAGTACCCCATGAAAGATGAGGCTACTTTAGCCAGTCTGAAACCTGGTTGAACTAATTGGTCCCTATTTCTAGCAACGTAATTATGTCTGTCGCCGTTTTTACTAAAAAGATGTAAATTCTTTCTCACGTACATGATGTTTTCATAAATATATTGACAAGGAACCGTCATGATGTTAATGTCCTTAAACAGTTCCCTTAGAGAATCGCGCCGGCGAAGATTATATATTGCTCTGATGGCTCGTTTTTGCAGAATAAAAATTGACTCAATGTCTGCAGCCCTTCCCCATAGTAGGATACCGTAAGACATTATACTATGAAAATAACTAAAATAGACTAGTCTCGCGGTATCCACATCGGTTAACCTACGAATCTTTGCAACAGCATACGCTGCCGAACTCAGCCGCCCTGCAAGGGATACCAAATGAGGTCCCCATTGCAGCCCCGAGTCCAGCGTGATCCCCAGGAAAACCGTTTTATCGACTAATTCTAGCTTCTCCTTGTTTAATATAATGTCACAATCAGTACTTTTGACATTCGGCAAGGAAAATTTTACGCACTTGGTTTTTTTACCATTTAAAACTAAATTATTGTTATTACGTAAGTTAATTATTACGTAGCGCGTTATTTACGTCGTCAACCCGACAAGTACGTCTATTTATTTTAAAAATTAAAGATGTGTCGTCAGCAAATAACACCATGTTTAGTTTGTTTTCCAATAAACGGGGTAAATCGTTTATGTATATTAAAAATAAGAAAGGACCTAAAATTGAGCCCTGGGGTACCCCCATTTTTACGTTTAACCCTGACGAATTCACACCGTTTATTTGAACTAATTGCTGTCTATCATTCAAATAAGATTTAACCAAACTTAACGCAGATTGACCTAGCCCGTAATGCTCAAGTTTCAGAAGTAATGTTTCATGATTAACGCAATCAAACGCCTTCGACAGGTCGCAGAAGATACCTATGGCATCCTGCGAATCTTCCCACGCATTAAAGATGTGTTTCAATAGGGTGACACCAGCGTCAGTTGTACAACGTCCTCTGGTGAAACCATACTGTTTATCATGCAAGATGTTATTCGTATTAAAATGAATGAGCATTTGATTTAGCATTATCTTCTCAAATACCTTGCTGAAAACCGGCAACACGGATACTGGTCTATAATTATTTGTGTCTTTACTGTCCCCAGATTTAAAAAGTGGTATACTTTACTATATTTCATTAGATCCGGCAAGACTCCTTGATCCACACACAAATTGAAAATCAAAGCCAAGTATGGCGCTATAGTCTGAATAATGGAGGTACAAGCTTTGATGGACATTCCCCACAGATCTTCAGTCGGTTTGATCTTGATTTGCTTAAAAGCTTTTATTACAGTTATGGGATTTATATGTGAAAAGTTAAATACATTCGTGCAGGCTGAAACGTTCGCGTTTAATAATCCAAAAGCAATCGAGGGCGATGAATTTAAGGTTTCAGTTGTTTTAATTGGGATGTTGGTAAAGAAATTTACAAATTCTTGCGCAACTTTTTTGTTATCTTTAATAAGTCCGTGTGTGGTCCCAAGCGTGTAATCAGTATTATTTCTTTTATTCCTATTCGTTTCATTATTTATAATTTTCCAAACGTTCTTGATTTTATTTTCTGCTAATTTAACCTTATTGCTAATGTACAAGGCCTTAGCTGCCTTGCATGTATTTTTAAAAATTCTTGAGTAAGTAGCAACATACTTATTAAAAGTTTCAGTGTTAATACAAGGCTTAAGGCCATATAGCTCGTAAAGTCTTTCCCTACTTTTTCTAAGTCCTGTAGTCGCCCAGTCACTGAATAAAAACTTAGGGCATATAGTTTTAGTTTTCTTCTTAAAAGTGTTATTGAACTCTTTTTGAACCACTGAGAAAAATTCATCATACAAAATATTACCATCATTCACTGTGAGGTCCTGATCGCTTAACTTACAGATTAAAATGATGTTAAATTTATTTAATTTATCGGCTGTTATTGGTCTGGATTGAATCTGCACTTGTTTTATTCGCATAATGTACTCAAATGTCACCAGTAGCCCACTATGATCCGAAGGCAGATAATTTATAATGGCCTTGTCCAAGTAGTTGCAGCAACAAAAAACATTATCAATACATGTAGCAGAAGTCAGTGTAGTTCGGGTTGGTTCCATAAACACATGTGACAAATGAAATGATTTATAGAGATTTAGTAACCTACTGCTATCTGAATTATCTTCTAATATTAAAGTCACCACAGACAATGACTAGTTTATTACCCATTGCAAGTTTTGCCAAAACATCTTCCATCACTGACTCGAATATAGAGTAGTTCTTATAATTAGGGGGTCTGTAGACGCACACTATGACATGCTTATCCAGCTCAACACAGGACAGTTCAACACTTTGTTCAACCGATAGGTCTACTATATCTTTACGAGGTTTTGATTTAATACCTTTTTTAATTAATATAAGTGAACCCCCACGCATCATAATCTTTCTATTAAAACAACTGCCCACAGTATAATTTTCATAATTTATTAGCATTGCATAATCTTTCAGCCAATGCTCCGTGAAACATATAATTTCGAACATTGATTTTTCTAAAAACAGTTCGATTTCCAATTCCTTCGAAGAAAAACCCTGAATATTCTGGTGGAATAATTTCAGAGAATTCTGCTCAGACATTTTTTTGAAATTATATTTTTGTGAGCAAGAAGGTACCTTTTTGATGGTGGATATACTCGTATCTATTCCGTTATTGTTACCCTCCCTTGTCCTATCAACTAGTTTAAAGAATAAATATTAATAGCATTTTTGCTAACGTTACTCAAGGTATTGACCCCCTTTAAATTAGTACTATTACTAATATTAATAATAACTGGATACTTCGACATACTACTTATGTCTGAGTTTATTGTATATGATAATAGCCGAGCTATTTGATGTCTTACCCTAAGAGGCAGATACAAAGTATCACCTGTCGACTTTAATTTACCAACAAAAATGTTGATGTCAAAAAAAACTAGTTTATCACTATAGTGACTCACAAGAAAGTGCAGATGCTTATTAAGCATGTGAATGTGATTATTTTGTCTATTTGACAATTAATTATACAATTTGAGTTCCAATTATAAATAAAAGCACGGTGTTTAAAATAAATAAAAAAATAGCTTCGAAGTCTTATTGTTATTTATTTACAGCCTGTTTGACTGCTGGGCCTCCCTTTCTTCTATCCTTTTCTACTTCGTCGAAGTCTTAGCAGAAATATTTAAATTTTACAGCAGTCCAAAGGTGGTAAAACTTTCAACCAATCCAACGAGTCTTTTCTTTAGGTGAGCCGTAGTATCAGGATGCAAGTCACCCATTGTGTTAGCAAAATTAGAATAATCCCCTTTTCCCATAAAATCTTTAAATTTACTAGCCTCTTCTGGTCTTATTGTAAGTATACCAGCGATGAAAACAGTGTTTCCAAAGGTAAGCTTGCCGTATCTTTTTAAATCAGCATCCAATTGTTCTCTGGGGTAAACGTCGTTGACTTCAAGGCTATAGTTGGACAAGGATTTCTCAAGTTCCTCGTGGTAATAGTCTATCCAATCGTAGTAGTTCCTAATCCTCATTTCATGATCGGTGCAGTTGAAGATCAAGTAAATAATATCGAAGACTGGACTGAAGTTCTTGGATTGTTGATAGTCGATTAACATTGACTGTTGCAAAGTCTGCCCCTGAAAGTAGAAAATGAAAACATGTTATTAATAGGGATTTCGACATCAGAAAGCGTATGTCTAACCGACCTAGAATTTTCACTGCTACGACACAAGCTTCTTGTCAATGAGAGGGACTGTGCTATAACAAGCTTGGCCAGTGTTGTTCGATGGATGTCGTATAGTGGTGTCGGTGGTGAAGATAAAAATTGCATAAGGTCAATTGCAAAAATTCAGTCAGGCCGGTAACAACTATTAGATTGTCATGATAATTTAAGTACAATACAGGATAATGATATCGTATTTGGTAATCATTTAGACACTATGTGTTTTGTAAAATTAAATCCGTATATTTTATCGTCACGTGCCGTATTGTTTTAACCGATTAGATAAATTATTGTTGTGCTATAAAGTTATTGTACTCTTGGAGAAATATATCAACAAATATTGATCCTGAATTATTGTCGATAAATACCAGCTTACAAAAAAACTGGTTTTACAAAAAAATACAACCGATTTCTAAATAAAACACTAAAAAGTGAAAAATTACTTCAATTTTGGAAGTCGGTGTTCCTGTTTTCGTTCCTTCGTTTTTTGACACCAACTGCCGAAATTGAAGTAATTTTTCACTTTTTAGTGTTTTATTTGGAAGACGGTTGTATTAATATTGTAAAAAAAAAAAAAAAACACTTTTTTGTTGTGGTACATTCAGCTGCAGAGAAACCTGACTCCCTAGAAATGTATAAAAAGCGACGTCTATGGACAAGAGGATATTGGGGAAGGAAAGATACAGGAGATTGAATTCCTCCTCGATATCCAAGACGTTTGCCTGAGCCAAGAAACACGAGACTTCGATTTATCTGATTTTTTAAGATTTGTGTGAGGCAGCATTCAAGAATTCAAATTCTGAATTCCAACTCTGAATTCAGAGAGGAATTCAGAATGTGTGAGTCCAGCTTTATAGAGAAACACAGTTCGTTTATGAGTGCTACGGTATCAAGAAACTGGTGAAGTAAAGTGTAACATCCAAGGGCCACGTCCGATTGCTTACACAAATCTATCCAGCCGTCCTCGTGATATTGTGAGTAGTCAAACCACGGTTTTTTTTACAACCACCCAATCTAATGCTATAAACTAACATCATTGATGTCACAGAGATGGCGCGCACGCGGCGCACGTAAATATCGTTGTATATCCTCCTATCCATAGATGTCGCTTTATATACATTTTTAGGGGGTGAGGTTTTTCTGCAGCTGTATGCACATAATGAGTAAGTTCTATAGTAAGGTACCTATAATGCCAGAACAGATTACCCGAATAACACGAAAGTTGAACAAAACATACGCATACCGGCGTAATGTTATGTTGTGAAATGGTGTAAACAATAAACAGACATATGATTGCTGCTATGCCGAGAGATTTGCCGTCATTTATTGAAGAGTTCTGTTGTATGACGCCGAAATTCATCATGTAAATTTAAATGGGACTTCATAAGCACCAGCTTTCAATTTTAAATAAAAGAAAAGCATCAAAATCGGTTCACCTAGTAAAAAGGATCTAAGGTAACATACATTAAAAAAATACATTCGTATTCAGAACCTACTTATTCATTTTTGAAGTCGGTTAAAAATTAACACTGCGGGAATCTGCTGAATACGAGACCGATAGGACCAGTAAATGAGGTGACACTTGAGGGAGGCGTATGTTCTGCAGTCGACGTCTTTCGGTTAAAATGATGATGATGATAAATGCTTTTCTAAATGGCTCATTTAAGTACCATTAGTGGTTAATCCCTATTGTGGTTTCATTTTCAATCTTAAAGGACTAAACTTACAGAATATTTCTCATACTATGATTTGAAGCATAGCAGCTCAGTTAAGGTATTATCAACTAAATAAAGTTTCAAGTAAATCTATATATATAAAAATGAAACCCGTTTTCCGTTGTCACGGCATCACGCGTGAACGGCTGGACCGATTTCGCTTATTCTTTTTTTGTTGTGTTCGTTATTGTTGGGAGAAGGTTCTTATGTAGGGTAGGGTAGGGTAGGTAGGGTAGGGTATGTAGGGTAGGGCAGGTAGGGTAGGGTAGGTAGGGTAGGGTAGGTAGGATAGGGTAGGTAGGGCAGGGTAGGTAGGGTAGGGTAGGTAGGGTAGGGTAGGTTGGGTAGGGTAGGGTAGGGTAGGGTAGGGTAGGGTAGGGTAGGGTAGGTAGGGTAGGGTAGGTAGGGTAGGGTAGATAGGGTAGGGTTGGTAGGGTAGGGTAGGGTAGATAGGATAGGGTTGGTAGGGTAGGGTAGGTAGTGTAGGTAGGGTAGGTAGTGTAGGTAGGGTAGGTAGGGTAGGTAGGGTAGGTAGGGTAGGGTTGGTAGGATAGTGTAGGTAGGGTAGGGTAGCGTAGGTAGGGTAGGGTAGGTGGCGTAGTGTTGGGTAGGTGGAGTAGTGTTGGGTAGATGAATGTTTGGTGTTTTTATGGCAAAACAAAGTTTGCCGGGTCAGCTAGTACCTTATATAAACGCTATGGACATCATTATAATGTTCAATATCTGGACAACTACAAAAAGTTGGTAAAATATCAGTAAGATGGATATGATAAAAGTAAGAATATAAGAGGGTAAAAAATAAGGAAAAATAAAATAAAATCTAACAAGTGCATAATGTAGCAAGTCCTTTACTAAAACGATCTCATTCATGTCTGTGATAACAGTCGATATCATAACAGAGAACAATCCAATACAGTTTTAACTCTTGTAGTATAACTAGGTATACATAGTTGTATAAAAGGATGGATGGACAGATAGGGGGAGGCCAAAGAAAAGGTGGATGGACTGGTATGAGGAATAATATGAAAGAAAAGGGAGTCAATGATGACGTGCCGACTCCAAATAGCATGGGACAAGGGTAGTTTTTTATAATCTATAGGCTCGCGTTTGACCACTATCTCGCCTGCTGTTAAGCGATGATGCGGTCTACGGTGAAGCACGCTTACCTAGAAGAAACCTATTCACTCTTGACTTAAAGACCCCAAGGTTGTAGCTATCAGGGAACAAAGACTCCGGAAGGGAGTTCCACTCCTTAGTTGTGCGTACAATAGGAATAAAAAATAGCCTGTCTAGAAGAATTTTTTAAATCGGTCCAGTAGTTTCGGAGATTACCCGGAACAAACAGACAAACAGACAGATAGACAGACAGACAAAAATCTTAAAAATTACTTATTTGTTGTTAGTACCGTATATACTTTCACGTGCATTCAATAAAACGTTGTTTTTTTATATTACATACAGACACTTCAATTTTATTTATTTGTATAGATGTATAGATTAATTATAATTATTAGTATTAGTATAGATACCTACTATTTAGCCACTTCTATTTAGATTGAGAGTCAAACCCAACAAAATTTGAGGAAAACTGGACAATTTGGAGAAAAAGAACTAAAAATATAAAGATAATAAATCTAATTCTATACTCAAAAACAATAATAAAATTAAAATACTTGCCTCAAACTTGAACATGATATTATTAGTCCAGCAATCTCCATGTTGAATAACTGTGTATCGACTGTCATTTTCTAATTTCATCATTTCGAGAGCATGACCTACGACGTTTCCAACTTCGTTGTTCCTCATGATGTTCTTATGCTCAGGCTCATCAAGCAAATTGAGAGAAAGAGTCTCAACTTGCTGGAAAAAAGAAAGTTCTTCAAGAGTACCTTCAGCCATTGCTCCCATCATATCCCGCAAATTGTCCTTATAATAGTTAAAAGTTTCGGGTTCCTTCCTTCGCAATACTAAGGAAAGTGAATGGTACATAGCTAAATTTTTCAAAACACTGTAAACACATTCCTCCGAAAGAGATAAATATCTGTCCATTATAGCAAAATCCGATGTCTTTAGGTCTTCTATTAATATAACTTCATTAGGTGCTTCATTATACGTTCCGTAACATTTTGGGAATTTCAGTTGGTCTTCTTCTGGTATATTAGCTTGCTTCTGTAGTTCTAGAAACTTTGGCAGGATCTCTTTATACATCAGATGCTCATTAGCAAATGCGAAAGCAACGTGTGTGGCTTCCCGAGTGATTTCGTTCGTTGGTGCTATTTTGGCAATTATAGTTAAGTTTCCATTTCCTCCTTCTATGAAGATTCTTTTGACGTTGGCTCCATAGTTGTCAGCTGCTCCTCCAACAGCTTTGATGGTAACTCTGCCATCTTTGAAACCTTCTTTTTCAATCACGTTTTTAATGAAGTCTAATTGGGCTTCGGTTATATTTTCAATTTCACCTTCAAAGGTGTGTTGTGCCATGATTGTGTTTTGTACAAAACTAGAAGCTTATGATATTGTTTCGCTATATTATATAGGTCCATGTTTATCTGTAAGATAAAAACACAAATGATGTGTGATTTTGTTTATAACGATGATAGGATAGTTGTGTAAAAATAAGTACCTAACGCATAGGGGTGTGACAGATACGGCAAAGCGGTTAGTAGGAAAATTGTTATGATAATTATTTCGTTAGCAACATTATATGAAATAACACTCTAATCTATTTTTGTATTTTTAATCTTATAAATAAATTATACTACAAAGTCATTGTGACGTGAACCAGGATGTTCCGATTCATAATCTCGTATATTATCTAAACATGAAGTGCAAAATAAAGTTGTTTGTCTGTGTATTGATTGTGTGACTCTAATAGCCCACACTTTTTGCGAATTAATCTTACATAAAAAGTACGCAATAGTAGATTTTGTCCACTTTTACAAATCTGAAAAATATTTAACGACACCAATATGTAGAATTCTGGGCATCACTTCTCCTAACAAGTAAAGCACAAGAAACCAATTTGATAGGAATCAATCTTCTCTTGAAAAGACAAAAGTCACATGCATTTTCAGGGTTACATACCCGTAGTTTGACAGCTTTCATAATATATGAACAAACGTGCTTGCAAAAGTGAGTTCGATCGATATTATATGAGTAAGTTTCATTCGAAGATTGAAAGTAATTAAGTAATTTTTAACAGAGTTCCCAAAAAGTAAGAGGTTTCTCAATTTGACTGTATATATATATTTTTTTTATGTGTGTTCGGGATAACGTCGTCGTTTATGAACCAATTTTGATGATTATTTTTTTGTTGGAAAGGACATATCTCAAGGGTGGTACCATAATAAGAAAACTAGGATCTGATAATGGGATCCTAGAGAAATCGAGGCAACTTCTCAAATATTATAGGCATACATATAGCGATTTTAGTATTTTCATCAATAAAGCCAATCATTTGCACTTATCTATACTAATATTATAAAGAGGAAAGATTTTTTTGTTTGTTTGTTTGTTTGTACCGAATAGGCTCCGAAACTACTGGACCGATTTAAAAAATTCTTTCACCAATAGAAAGCTACGTTATTCCTGAGTAACATAGGCTATTTTTTAATCCCGAAAACGGGTCCTGTGGGGTGGCCCACGGGAGCGAAGCCGCGGGCAACTACTCGTAAAGTATAATTTAGTGCAGTGGAACTGATGAAGAATAGCACAATTGCCACTGGAACTCCGAAATAAAACAATGTATCCTATTCGTGTTTGGGCGTATTGGAATCATCATGAGATGTACTTTGGTTTTAAATGATTTTCATGTTAATAAGAGGTACCTACTAAAACTAAAAAGAGGAAAATAAAAAAGTTTTTAACAAAAAATCAAACCGACTTCCTAAAGAAAGTGTTCTGACACTTCAAACCGAAAAATAACTTTATTTCCTGAAGTCGGTGTCGAATAACGGAAAACAATGGGTAAAAAAGACACCGACTTTGGAAAAGAAAGTTATTTTTCGGTTTGAAGTGTTTTGTTTTGGAATTCGGTTTGATTTTCTACCGGTAAAGAGTAATTTCGTTACTTCTTTTTTTTTCGTTTCTACCTCCCTGTAGGCACTAAGTTGGGCCGTCATTATTTTATAGATGAATAAAAAAAAAAACGGTTTTGGGAGGGTGTGAGTTTATATCTTCGAATGAAACGTACCCATATAATATCGATCGAACTTCACTTTTGCAAGTACGTTTGATCATATATTGTATTTCGAAATTTCATTCTAAAGATGATTATTTTGAAGAGATTAACAACACTATAGATGAAAATTTTGTGAAATAAAATAAACAGATTTACGAAATGAAAAGGATCGTCTTTTATTTTCTGCATATTATTCATACAGGCATGTAAAGTACCTACAGTAGAAATAATAATCTTTATAATCAATAATTAATAAATAACAACACACATACAACACAACAACAACACAATTACAACACATTACAATTTATTATGTAAATAATTCTGTTCTTTCTTAATTAATTTGTTGCTAATAAAATCGCAAAGTATTATTGTTCATCTGTAATACTGACCGAGAAAAGTTTTTTTTTTTATTATTGATAGGCTCGCGTTGGACCACTATCTCACCGTTAGCGATGATATGGTTGACGATGGGGCACCCTTGCCTAGAAGTAACCTATTCACTCTTGACTTAAAGACTCCCAGGTTGTAGCTATCAGGAATTACAGACTCTGGCAGGAAATTCCACTCCATAACTGTACGCACAGTAAAAGTATTCTCGAAATGCTTAGTGCGTACGGGTGGGATGTCCGCCATATACGGATGACGCATCGCCGTTTGTCTTGTAGTCTGATAATGGAACGGGCTAGACGGAATCAAATTGTGCAATTCTATCGCACACTCGCCAAAATGTAACAGATAAAAAACCGACAGGCTGGCAACTCGGCGACGGCTCGGCTCGGTTCGGCGACATTGGCAAGGATCCCTAACTTTTTGGTTTTAAGCTGAGCCTCAATGTATAGACCAAAATTGAGGGTCAATGTTAACGTTATGCCAAGAAGCTCAAGATGGTCCGTTATCGGAACGATCCGACCCCGGAAAAAAGGAGCCGGGTGGAATTGGCTTCTTTTTGCGGAAAAAAGACACGCCTGAGTCTTAGCAGTATTGAGACTGACCAGATTGGCATCGCCCCATTCAGAGACTGCCTTCAAGAATAGGTTCAAGCGCTCAACCATGGCTTCCAGGTGAGACCGGATCTGAGGCCCAGTGGCCCTTGCGCCAGACACGTACTTCTCAGCAACAGTACTGTCGTCTGCATACCCAAAGTTTTTAGCAGATCATTTATATGGAGCAAGAACAATGTTGCTGAGAGCATCGACCCCTGAGGAACCCCGGCATTAATATCTTGTTGGCTAGACGAGCAGCCATCTATGACCACTCGGATTGACCGATCCCTCAGGAAGTTCGCCCAAACACATAAACCACTGGGCAGACCGAATGAAGGAAGCTTACCAATGAGGGTTTCATGCCAGACCCTTTCAAAAGCCTTCGAGATGTAGAGGGAGACAGCAAGCGCTTCTCCGTGCCTCTCGATGGCCTCACTCCAGATGTGAATGGCATACGCTAGAAGATCCTCAGTTGATCAACTTTGGCGGACGCCATATTGTTGGTCACTGAGGATGTCGTTAGCTTCTAGGTATGCCAGGAGCACCCGTTCCATACTTTTACATAGGATGATCGTTACTGAGATGGGTCTGTAGTTGGGCGGGTCAGCCCAACTGCCCTTCTTGAGCACAAGCTGAACGTTAGCTTGCTTCCAAGCATTCGGTACTTTTTCAGCGTCTAACGAAAGGCGATATAGGCGTGTAAGGATCGGAGACAGATCAGGCGCAGAAGTTTTAAGTACAATTGCTGGAGTCCGATCAGGGCTACTGGCCTTGTTCACGTCAAAGAGAGGTGTATGCCTCTCTCTCTATCTCTCTCTCTTTAAATAATCAGACTTGCAAATTTGGAGAATAATTATTGGTTCAATTGAGAGTAATTAGCCCTCAAAGTTTAACATTTTTTTTGTCAATCTTCACACAATGGCTTTGAGAATTTGAGACAAATCGGCTTTAGACAATCACAGCAACGGTATCATGTTACTTTTTTTTAGTTGGGCTTAGATGACATAACTTCCTTCCACTTGTTGGAAGATATCGAATTTTTGGAGGTGAAGGGGAGAGGTCCTTACCCAAAACTCGACTAATAGTCATAAACAGTTCTAGCTAGCTAGGCGGCTTGGCGGCACGTCTTTGCCCGTTGGGTGGTCGCAAGACTTCGGCCGAAACTTATCACCAGTTAGTGTCACCTGATTTGCACTACCCGGAGACCACGTGTAGGGAATCATATCGAGTTCTTTCCTACGGACGTGGGTGACTTAGTCCCCAAAAAATATATCTCTGTGCATTACTTGGCGATGGTAAAACTTTGCGAATGTTTGAGAAATACTGGTCCAGGCAGTTGTATTCCTAATGGCATCTAATGAGAGCCAGCCCAAAGGTGGACGCCGCGGAAGTGGCTGCGTGTCACGTGCTGTGTGCGCTGAACACAGACACGACCACGGCGCCCGCACACAGCACCTGCTGATGTTTTGAGCAGTTGCTGGTTTGTGCGAACGCTTATAAGTTAATATAAGGCTGTTTATTACTTCAGATCGTATATGTCGCCGCGTAGGCGTGAATTTGCTAATTCATTATCCTAATTAATCATTTTTAATAACATTAGAAATATTTCAATGTCTATTTAAGTTGGGTTTTGGGTTCAGCGCCATCTATTAGCTTATTGTGGCATCAATTAATGATTTGTTTGAATGAAAATCTTTCAATAAGCTAGTTTCAATGTTTAATTAATACGAGATGTTTAAATAAAACGGGCACACCTATTGTAGGACTTTTAGATTTGTTCTCATTTTAACTATTGCACATTTGACGAAGTAAATGTGTTTGATTATGACCTAATGTGACATAGCACCCACACCATGTACTTTTAGCTTCAAGTTCGACTGAAAACTCACTGTAACTAAGTCAAATAAATACTTTCGAGTTTCAGTCAGTGATGAAGTTCACCCGTTCCTATGAAGAATGAAGGTATTGCCTCCAAGGATTGGAGTGGATGATAGTGGTCCTATAATCTATAGGTACCTCGACGTGACATATATATTTTGTCGTGAATATATCATCTTCTATTATAGCCCTATCTAAACATATAAAAGAAGAAAGTAACTGACTCACTCACTGACCATCTACGCACAGCTCAAACGGCTGAAGCTTCAATCATGAAACTTGGCACGTAGGTTGTTTTGGTAGTGTAGGTGAGCACTAAAAAGCATTTTTGGAAATTCCACCCCTAAGGGCATGAAATAGGGATTGAAAGTTTGTATGAAAATCCGTCAGTTTTAAAGTCAGGATCTTCATATTTTAGGTTTAGACTTAAGCTTAAAAAAAAATTTACACGAGTCTCAGCGATTTTGAAGATTCCACCCCCATGAGGGTGAAAAGAGCGATGAAGTCATAGGAATAATGAAATCGTCTAGAGACTTGAAATTTTGCACATAGATAGTTTATACTGTGCAGGCATCCACTAAGAAATAATTTTTGTGAATTCCACCCCTATGGGGATGAAATAGGGGATAAACGTTTGTATGAATTTCAGTCAGTTTTGAAGTTAGGATCTTCGAATTTTGGGTTTGGGCTGAAGATTAAAATCTAACGCAAATTAAGGTTTTTTGGGCATTCCGTCCTTAGGGCGGGCGGATCATGGGGGATGAAATGTTGTGTACAAAAGTCCTTCTTTTACAAAGGAAAAATTATTAAAAATACTAACTTGACTGACTGACTTTAAAGTCTGTTGTTAACTATAAAATGGCTCAACGCATAAATATAGGAATTAAATAGGGACGGGAAAATCTGCTTCGCCATGACAATTGATAAGGCTCAAGGAAAAACTCTGAAGTATGCTGGTGTAGATTTGAGGGAGAATTGCTTTTGCCATGGACAGTTCTATATAGAGTGTTCACGTGTTGACTCATCAAATAGTCTGGTGATATTGGCGTCGACATCCAATATAGTTAAAATTGTTGTTTATAAGGAAATACTTTAATTTAATTACTTACTTATACTTAGGATTACTTATTAGTCTTATACTTATACTTATTAGTCATGGATAAACACAGAAATAGTGAAGGGATAGAGACTGGACAATGATATAGAGTATTGATGATAAAGTAGGTAAGTATAATTCTGTCACTTTTGCTGACATCTCTTTGAGGCGCGCGTGGAACACTACGCGCCGTAAACTCGGGCCTAGTCCTTATCGGACGGTGAGCTACCCATTACTTGCCGTCCCCAAGCCTGCGCAAACGGTGGCTGGGAATCGGCTTGCGACTCCCGACGCCCGGGGCGTCCCCTGCGGTGGCTAGGGGTGCGAGGGCGTCTCCTTTGCTTCTCCCTCACGCATTCCGCCTCCTCCTTTGCGAGCATTATTGCTTCGCAGAAGTAGGAGACTACTTCCCATGCCCTCTCGCTCCGTACCATGGCCTGAACCAGTGACGGTTATTGATGGCCGCTCGTCTGACCTACTGGATATCAACAATACTGTTCTTGTTGCATATAAATTATCTGCTAAAACCCGGTTCCTTTGGGTATGCCGACGACAGCACTATTGCTGAGAAATACGTATCCGACGTGCGCGCTACTGGGCCTTAGATCCGGTCTCTCCGGGAGGCCATGACTGGATGGCTTGAATCTGTCCTTGAAGGCAGTCTCCGAGTGGGGTGATGCCAATCTGGTCAGGTTCAATGCTGCTAAGACCCAGGTGTCTTTTTTCCGCTAAGCTCCTTTTAGCGGAAAAAAGACACGCCACAATTCCACCCGGCTCCTACTTTTCGTGGTGTGACCCTACCGATAACCTACCATCTCGAGCTTCTTGGCGTTACGTTGACATCGACCCTTAATTTTGGTCCATTCATTGAAGCAAAAGCTCAACTGGCTGCCAAAAAGTTGGGGATCCATGCAAAGGTGAGACGATACTTCACGCCAGAACAGTTGCTCAACTTGTATCAAGCGCAAGTTCGGTCATGCATGGAGTACTGCTCTCATCTCTGGGACGGATCTGCCAAGTAACAGCTGGATGCACTAGAGTCGATCGAAAAGCGGGCCAAGAGGCTCATCGGCAATGAGATGCTGGTCGAGTCTAGGCTCCAGAGCCTTGAACATCGGCGCCAAGTTGCCAGTCTGTCGGTTTTTTATCGGTTACATTTCGGGGAGTGTGCGTTGGAATTACATGAACTAATTCCTCCTAGCCCTTTCCATCATCGGACTACAAGACGTACGGCGATGCTTCATCGGTACATGGTGGACATCCCACCCATACGGCACCAAACGTTTTGGGAATACTTTCATTATGCGCACAGCTAAGCAGTGGAATTCCCTGCCGGAGTCTGTATTTAATGAGAGCTACAACCTGGGAGTCTTTAAGTCAAGACTGAATAGGTTTCTTCTAGGTAAGCGTGCCACATCGTCGACCACATCATCGCTTACCATCAGGTGAGATAGTGGTCAAGCGCGAGCCTATCAATAATTAAAAAAAAACACTAGCTTCTTAGTGATTTTTTCAATTGACAGTCCTCTGTTCGGTACAAAGACCTTATACTTCGTAGTAAGAAATATATATAAGGTCTTTGGTTGGGTATCCATTCTGCGATAATTTTTTTAACTACTCCTGGATCCCAGGCACAAGTGTATTTTGGAGTGGCTGGTCTTAATTTATAAACGCCTTTTAGAAGTCTTTTAACTTGCTCGTTAGAAGTTACAATACTGCCTAAGAGCAAGTAAAGAGCTGAGCGCTGAGAATTCAAAGATCCGTAAGTGGCACCTTTGTTAAATAGTCCAGTTAAAATTAACATAATATCTGATGGTGAACCCGAGTAAGGGTTAAGACGGTCTGCTTCACAGAACCGTCACCATAGTTTATAGGTACTGTTGTACTGGGACAGTGTATTCTGGGATAGCGAAGCCATCATTAAGTCGAGCGCTTGGTGGATTCGAAGGCAAACCTGAGAACACCACTACAGCCAGGGTAAATTATCTCAGAGGGAGTTGGAGAGTCCTGAAACGGGACAAGGAAATATTTGAATCAGGCGTTAAGGATACACTAGTCGATCATTCTTCCATACAAACGTAGTCTGGCGATTCTTCACTGTTTGACGATGTAAGTTCATAATAAAAAATTATATAAATTTGTCTTATCATCATCTAGCCCTGTATGGAAATAAAAATGTAAATAAAAATATATATTTGAAAGTTATGAGCGTCGAAAGTTCCATATTTCAACACTAATTTTAACGCATCTTCGGGCGGAAATAAATACCATAAGAAAAAGGAAAATCGAAAATCGGGCTCCATACAAGGATAGATTAGTAGTTTAACAATTCAAATAATTTTATTTTAAAAATATACATTTAGTCGTTTTTAGGGTTCCGTACTCAAAGGGTAAAAACGGGACCCGACCCTATTACTGAGACTTCGCGGTCCGTCTGCCTGTCTGTCTGTCTGTCACCAGGCTGTATCTCATGAACCGTGATAGCTAGACAGTTGAAATTTTCACAGATGATGTATTTCTGTTGCCGCTATAACAACAAATACTAAAAATAGTATAAAATAAATATTAAAGTGGGGCTCCCATACAACAAACGATATTTTGCCGTTTTTTGCTCGATATTAATAACGGCAACAGGTAGACGCTTGAAATATTCACAGAATGTTTAGTTGTATATTTACTTCAAAAAATAATAATTAATAAATTAAAATAAAATAAATTAAGGGGGGCTCCCATACAACAAACGTGATTTTTATGCAGTGATTTGCGATAATGGTACGGAACCCTTCGTGTGCGAGTCCGATTCGCACTTGGCCGGTTTTTTAGGTTTCCGTACTCAAAGGGTAAAAACGGGACCCGACCCTATTACTGAGACATCGCGGTCCGTCTGTCTGTCTGTCACCAGGCTGTAACTCATGAACCGTGATAGTTAGACAGTTGAAATTTTCACAGATGATGTATTTCTGTTGCCGCTATAACAACAAATACTAAAAATAGTATAAAATAAATATTAAAGGGGGGCTCCCATACAACAAACGTGATTTTTTTGCCGTTTTTGCAATAATGGTACGGAACCCTTCATGCGCGAGTCCGACTCGCACTTGGCCGATTTTTTCATGATATCTAGACTCCCAAAGGTCAGTTTATAAAATTTCGTGCGCTCGTTTTCGTCCTAAAACATCATCCATTTCGCTACAAACTTGCAAAAGTGCTAATTCGTATGCGAACTAACTTCTTACTGCTCATCACAGCATCTATCTCTTTCGCACATGTTGTCGGATGAGATAGCATGGATTTTAACCCCGCGCGCAAAATAGTTCGTGCCGTCGACTAGGGGAACCTTAAGTATAAAATATCAGACTGACGTATTTTATTGCGAAATGGAAACCAAGGCTGTGACGGACAATAAGGGAAAATAATTATACCTATTGCTTCTTTTTTAATAATTTTCTGTATGCATTTCAAAATCAAAGAGAAAGATGGCAATGCGTAGAAATACCCTGTGTGTTTACAATTTATTGTAAATGCATCTACTGTCGTAGCGTTAGAGTCTGGTTCCATGAGACATACGTATTGCATTTTGCATTCAAATCAAATCAAGGTATTTATTTCAAGTAAACTTTAGAAGTACTTTTGAATTGTCAAACAAAAAATTAATAAAAAGATGACTCTAGTTGCAAATTCGCAAGCGTCTGTAGGTCTCAATGGAGAAGAATTTGCAAGAAACTCCCCGGACACTCTTTTCCATCAGTTTCAATTACAAGTTTTTTGGTTACATCATTCTTGTTGAAAAAATACATATATGTGAGAACGATGTAAAAATACGTGTACGTAAAAGCGTCTAGAGTAACAAATAATTTAAAAAAAAGCACTTTAACAGGCCGGACAGCTAAGTTATGACCAATCCCAACTGATGGCACCCGTTCACGAACATGACGCATGGATCGGCACCACTCAGCTCAACCATCATGAAGGGATCCGAATGATCCAACACATGTGCCACCATCAGAGAGAAATTAGAGAGAGCATGACACACTCAACTGCCAGGGCACACAGAAGTCAACGAGCGACACATAGGTACAGTGAATGGTAGATTTATCTACAGTCGGAACATAGTACTCACACATGTGCTGTGCAGTTATATAATACTAAAAGAAATTGAGTTTATACAATACAAAAATTTCATACAGTCTTCAGCAGGTCCAACAATACTTCGATACTTTTCTGCCCATCACTAATTGTTCTTGCGCCCTAGTGGCTGCGGAGCAGGACCAGCGTTAGTGCGAGAAGCAAAGAGATGGAAAGACTGGTTCGCCAAAAAATGCCAATACCTTCTGATATTCCGAGTCAGAGAGGTTCCATTTGATATGGCGATTGACTTTTCTCGACTCTTGATCTGCTTCTATGTTATCTTTTGTTGAGTATCAAGCTCCAGGTGTGATGCTGGTGGTCTTGACTTTATAATAAAACAACTTCAATTGTAAGTATGACTATATATTTTCTTAGGTACTGAATTGAGTGGGGGGCAGCCCGCGATAGCTGTGTGGCTGTGTTGCCCGATGTGACGTCAGGAACACTTTGGTATTTATATGTATACGACGCTAACAGATATTTCGTTTCACGCACCACTGACAGATAGGGTTAAATGAGGGAATTGAATCCCTCCCATTTTATTCATGTATCTAATAGCAGTGGTGTTATCAACGCGTAGCAAAATATTACAATCATTGTACTTTGGGTTTCGAGCGAAGCATTTTAGACCAAGAAAGACAGCAAGCAACTCTAAATAATTAATATGAAAGTTGCGCTCGCTGTCTTTCCAACCACCGTTGACACGTTCGTTGTTATAAAACGCACCCCAACTTATTTTATAGAAGCATCAGTAAAGGTTACTCAAACAAAATTTTGAGATTCGAGAGGATGAAATTTATATTTTTAATCCACCACTCTAAATCAGAAAAGATTTTAGCTTCGTATGTTTCATATTTTTTATTTTCGGAAAGCACGTTAAGCCGTTGGTCCCGGCTGTCATTTAAAGATCTTTGACAGTCGTTACGAGTAGTCAGAAGCTTGAGATCTGACACCAGTCTTGCCAAGGGGTACCGTGTTACACAGTTACTGGGTTGTGGAGGTCAGATAGGCAGTCGCTCCATGTAAAACATTGGTACTCAGCTGAATCCGGTTAGACTGGAAGCCGACCCCAATATAGTTGGGAAAAGGCTAGGCAGATGATAATGATGTTTCATATTTTTTTAGAAGCTAAACATTTCTGTATCTCTGGTTGTTTTGTATAGAGCCAGCCAAATCTTACGGCTGGCCATGCTGCGGTCAGAACCCCTAACAAGCGAGAAAATTCCCTAATAGTACAAAAAGGTAACTTAAAATATTTTTGCAATAATTTTACTATTTTTTTTGTGTCGCTTTTCTAACGGCAATGGTATTGACATGTCTAAAGAGTTGTGCATTAATCTTAGAAATTTGCAACATTGTTGTTGGTATAGACTACTTTTATCAAAGTTTACTACAAAACCTAAGCAATTCAGTAATTTAAGAGTTTCGGTAACATTTTCATGACACTCGTCGTAGGTATCTCTTAGGCATAATAAATCATCAAGAAAAATAACAGATTTAAATCCACGTTGTCTTAAATAACCTACAACTTCTTTCATAATATAATTGCGTAATTTTTCGTCTTCAAATGGAAACCTTATATATTTGCGATGAGATCTAGCTACAGGGACTAGTAAGTACCTAAGATTCTATAAGATCAATGGTTGCCATGAAACCATTGTTATTGTTGCCATAAAATGCTCATTTGAAACGAACTGTTTAAGATTTAATATAAATCTGCTTAATACTAAATCTATTTATTTTATACTAAATCTTAAACAATTCGAATTTGGTGTCAAAAAAATGTTAGATACGTAGATAGGTTTTCGTTCCGTAATCGCACCTAAATCTATTAAATTACGAATAGCTACTTGCATGTCCTGTTTTTCCTTGACGGAAAAGGAATTTCGGGGAACTGGGGGGTGACCATAAGCTCTTAGAGTAAGGTTATTTTGAGTGTGTGTAAGGGACAGATGTATACGACTTGTATACATCTGTCACTTACTCGATCTCAAAATAACCTTACTCTTGAGCTTATGGTCACCCCCCAGTACTCTGTACCACTTTACGCGAAAAACATATTCATCATAACAACGTATATGTGGTAACCATGATAAATCCAACTCAGAATAACGGTATTCTTTGTAATGCCACGCCAACCATCATAGTATAAAATTGTAGTCTACCAGCATGTACCTGAGTTATTGCCTCGTGTTTGTTGGAGCTTGCTCGGCCACACTCGCTCGCACTGACGTCGAGGTCGGTGGTGCCGGCGGCGCCTGGCGGCAAGTTTGGTGTGTTTGTGCCCGGTACGAGGATTACCAATTTTCCTGGTTCTGAAATCGAGCACTCGACGTCGGAATGTTTGATGATGACGACTTCGGAATAGATGCTTTTTTTATTTGCAGTCCTTGTTTCTTGATAGCTTTTTAAGCCTTGATTTTATCCGGTAATTTACTTCCGAAGAGGTTATCATCTCTGTCTTAATCCTGTGTTAAGGTTAAGAACGACTTGTCCAAACCTGGTGTCATAAGTTTTGTTCTTACTTACGTCTCTGTAAAGTGGAGATTAATAAGTATTCAGCAGCTGTCTGATAAAATTTTAACAGCTTGTATCTTGTCAGCAGCAGGGTCATTGCCTTGTTGATGGCCAAAATATCTAGGCCGCCCGGTTAGCCCTGTTTGGTTTGGAGCGTTTTATCTCTGTTGTTTACTAAATCAATGACGGCTTTGTATACCTTTTTTAAGAATTGGTAACCAACGTTGAGAAAACTTGTCGTGTATGTGCGGGCCGTAAACTGGAATATCGACAAGAGCATCGCCCAAAGCCTCTAGTAGCTCTGGATCAAGTTCTGACTCAGAGCTTACTACTTCCGAGGCTAGTGGCTGGTCAACGGGTGACTTGGAAGTTGATGGCACATCTACATCAACGACATCAACATCAACAACATGTGCCTCTACGGTTTGCGTTCCGTTATCTGCAATTTTTTTTTATCTTGGATAGTTAAAAAATAATTTCTAATAGAAATATTTTGAGGGATCCTTGACCCCAGGGTCCTAACATTTAGTTCCATCTGTTAGCCACGGCGCCGGCAAATGTTTAAATTTAACAGCTCGTACAGGTGCGTGAACATCATAAAGATCGTTTAAAGTATACTGGTTGGGGTGTTCTAACTTGTTGAATGTTCTGTGCCAGTCATTGTAAACATACCTAAGATTATTTTGTGTTATTTACTATCTAACCAAATTGGATAAGATAATGTTAACACAGATGTAAAGTCAATGACATATTGTGCATGATTACATTTTCATTTTAGTTTATAAAATTAGTAATGTTTAATGTTGGTAATTATTATACCTAGCGCACTGAGAGTTTGGTATGGAATCATGAACATAAAAGTTCTTGAGTATGCTTTTGGTTGAGTAAAAAAACCTGAATATTAGGTTGCCGTTTTATTCAGTACTGAGAATAAAGATTGAAATAACAAATTTCGTTTTAGTTTGAAGGTGCTGTTTATGGTTATTGAAGTCCTAAATGGTGGCAACTATGCGTTGAATGAAAGGCTTTGTTTGGATAAGAAGTTAGACAAAAGCTGAAAAGTCAATTACCCTTTGACGTATCTGATTGTACTATGTTGAAGACTGATTCAAACAATCTAGCAATGGTGAGGTCGTTGAGTCGAAGTCATAGACTGTGGTAGATGACTAGAATGTGTGTGGTCAAAGGGCTGACTGACTGTACGATGATGAGTATTCACTGCGGTGACTGCTGTAGCCAAGGTGGGCTACGAGGTGTGAATGGTCAGAGATGACTGCTGTAACCGAGGTGGGTTACGAAGTGAGTAGTCAGAAATGACTGCTGTACCCGGGTATGTTATGAGATGAGTGGTCAAAGATGACTGCTGTAACCGAGTTGGGTTACGAGGTGAGTGGTCAAAAATGACTGCTGTAACCGAGGTGACCATTAGGAGCCACAGCGATTTCTGTGGGACCAAGCAACATTGCTGGATATTTGTCTGGGGGGAGCCTAGTCCCTCTGGGGCCTCGGTAACCAGTTGTTTGGTGTATATGGCATGGTATGTTGTGTTGGGCGGTTGGGTGGTTTCTGGATTCGAGGCCGACTTGACGTCTGTTGGGAACCTGGTACCACTGATGTTTCGGTAACCGTCTAAATGATAAGGTTGCTGTTTTGATAGTACGACGATGGTTGTGTACGGTGTGAACAGTGTGAATGCTATGAGAATTCAGTTTTTATGAGTAAAGTATTTGATTTTTGTTATAGGCTGCGGCTTGTAATATACGGTTTTGATTGAGGGTTTTGCCTGGAAGATATCACTAGCACGTTTTTGTTTGGTCAGGACTGGCCGAACTTAACCTATTACTTGTTTTTTTTTTGTCTTGATCTTTATTACAAATTAATAACGATGATGCTCGTCGCTCAGCATCAAACGAAGACGTTTGAGGTATGTCAAAATGGCCGTATCGCAGGAAGGTAGATGATAAATAATCAGGAACAAAGAATATAGCTTTTAAGCTTATGCATTGGCAACATTTTGATACTGATTCTAATCTCAGATCGATTTTATTCGATTGACAACACTTTATTTTTGTTATGTCAAAATACTTGATATCTGTTGGATGTTATATGCTGTACTTTCCCAGATTAGTTCAGTGTCCAATGACAGGGAGAGTGGTCAATAATGGTCATATGACTGGAGTTTCCAGCCAGCGTTGTTCGCTTAGAAAGAAACGCGTGGGCGCGCTTCTTGGAGTTGTGAATAGTTGTGATGAAAAGAGTTTAGAAGTAGCCTGGGGGCGTGTATGAACTTGAAAAGTGTGTTTTTGTTGAGAGAAAGCGAAACGATTGGTGACCGAATCCGCTGCTTTATTAATTGGACCAAGTACTATCTCTAAAACGGCATAAGTTACCTGCTTTGCGCATGCATTACCCACATTAAGCCCACAAGACCGAGGGTATATTGAAGAAAGCCCTCCTATTTGCGACATATATATGTCGGCTTTAGTCAATAGTACCGTCAAAACAAATCACAAGCACGCCCCCTGGCGGCAAATCAATAACAACTACGCTTTGGCGCGCTTTTTCTAACCGCTTGCGTGGTGGGGACAGCAGATTATGGCAGTTGAGTACTGACCTCCTTAAAGCTAAGACATCGTAGAATCACTGTCGATAAGCAAGATTGTAACAGTGAGTGTGACTATTTGAATAAACCCAGTGTATCGAATAATTTGTGTGATTTTCTTTTCACCATTGTAGCCACCTACCTCAATAACCGGTTGGTGCCGGTTTAGGTTACTACACCGCTGCACCGGTTAATTACCATCAAAGCTGAGTATGGTTAAGATAACTGTGTGTGAACATGTACTCTCGTAGTGTTTTATATGTCTCTGATACCATTTTGGGTCTCTACATGCTACCAGTTCGCAGGTGGTAGCCGAACGTCATGACAAAAGCTTTAATGTCAGGAGCGCGCAAATTGGGAATGGAATACTCGGTGAGTCGCTTTCATTTTATTTCGATAGAGAGGTTTAGTGAAGAGAAGTTTTAAGAATGTTCATGTTTGATCACTGAATTGGTAGTGGTTATATCTTACACTATCACCAGGTTATTAAGACACAGTAAAAAGCAAGTAGTTAATGAGTTTCCTATTGGCGGTATAGTTTCAACATTTGGTTCATTACGAACTTTAGGGTGAGATATCCCATAAGAAGGAGATGAGATACCCAAAATGACTACATAACTAGTGATTTTCAGTGGTAAAGCGATTTGATACTGTTGTTGGGCCAACGCAATTGTATCGAGTTAATAACGGTAGTAGTACAGTAGTCATTTACGGTACTGGTGTATTCGGTACAGATTTTATGTTGCGTAACGATACAAACCACCGTCTTCAGATCTGAATTCACTTGCTTATTTTCAAAGTAATATTATGATAGCAGTAGATCACACGATCGTTTTCCTTACATGAAAACTGAGTTAGTGAGAGATAGTAAATGGTTACTGTTGATAATTTGATTTTAACGTTATTGATCAGAGTTAATTCGTGAAGCTCCTACACACGAGCTATTAAGACGCAAATATTATCAGGCTTAATTGTGGGTATGTTTCAAAATCTTTTAGTAAAAACACAAATTTTGTAATAAAGATGCCCGATCACCAAGTTCCTCGAGAATTAGACGTTATAGTTGATGACAGTGGTAGTGAGACCAAATCTGATTAGGAATGGCTTGTACACTCATACTCGAAACTCTAGACCGTACCTCATGGTAACATGTGGCGATGAGTCTACAAGGAATCTTTGGTGTGATTATGGCCTGTATTGGTGCATAGATAGTACAATGAAGGTTTCATGAGTTGAGTATGCATTGCTTATGAATTATGGTAAAGAGTAACAGAATTGTAAGAATTACTGAATTACTGTGTTGTAACTTGTTGATGGTCGTACTTTTTTTCTAATGAAGTGTTGTATGGTAATCTCTGGTATGAAAACTAACCCCTGTATTAAGTCCACAATAGGTGATTATGACAGGACGTGATAGTTATACACTGAAACCTTATATTACGCTTAGAACCTACAATTATGCACACGGTAGGTTAAGGAAGATGCCAGCGGGTGACTTACCAGTCGATGTTGATGTTAAAAGATTATTGATGATGATGAGCAAGCTTGAGTTGTCGAGTAATTCAGTGAATCGGCTGTATTATGTTTCATCTTTTATCTTTTATTTTTTTTTAAAAACGTTGCCCCACACTATGAATTTCTTCCTGTATCGTGGGTGCGTTTACATACATAGAAATTCACATACACAACACCCGGAAAAACTATCTGTAGGTAATACAAATATTTGTTCCGTGCGGGAATAAAAACCCGCGACACGCAGCGCAGCAGTCAATCGCTCAACCACTGCGCAACCGTGCGTTTGACTGTACTAGTGGATTCTGGCAGGGGTCGGGAACTAGAGAGACCGTTGTGTGAGAGCAATGCGATTGCTGGTCGGCTAAAGAGAGCTGGTCGTCTATAGCCCTTCCCCGTAGTAAGATACCGTAAGACATCATACTATGAAGGTAACTAAAATAGACCAGCCTCGCGGTATCTACATCAAAAATGTTTAATTTGTAAACTGACAAAATTTTCTAACAGCATTAACTGCCGAACTTAGCCGCCCTGCAAGTAATATTAAATGAGGACCCCACTGTAACCTTGAGTCCAGCGTGATCCCCAGGAAAACCATTTTATCGATGAATTCTAGCTTCTCCTTGTTTAATATAATATCGCAATCAGTACTTTTGACATTTGGCAAGGCAAATTATACGCACGGTCTTTTTAGCATTTAAAACTAAATTATTAGCTGTGAACCAATTTTGAAACTGTCGCAAGACATTATTTACGTCGTCAACATTACTCTTACGTCTGTTTATCTTAAAAATCAAAGAAGTGTCATCAGCAAAGAACACCATGTTTAGATTAGTTTTTCAATAAATGGAGTAAATCGTTAATGTGTACTAAAAATAAAAAAGGACCCAAAAATTAAACCTGGGGGTTTCAAGTATGGGTCCTTTTTCACTGTTAACATAATATTATATATAAAGTCCTATACTAAATCAAGTAACACCAAATATCAGTTCCACCTGCCGGTTGCACTATTACGTTTACAAATATCCAACCAACAGACAAAAAATATTATTTTGTTCGTATCTTGAGTATCGTAGTACCTGCCTCACAAGACAATGAAGTGTAAGGTGAGTATAGACATTAGAGCATTTACTTTTAGCAGAAAATCGGGCATTCGCTGTTTTTAAATTTACTCGCACTAGCTTCGAACATTACGCTCGATGTTTTGTTACAACCTGATTTTAAAAACCAACGAGCATTTTGGTGTTACATTTTATCGAGCAAAGGCACGAGCGTAGGTGACGTAGATTTAGGTCAATAATGAATGCAAGATACAAAGAAATGTTTATTTATTCACTCAAAACATACAATATCCTTACAGGCTAGACCCAATGCGATAATGTAGTACTCTTACAAATTAGATAGTGCCACTGCTTGTACCATAACAAATTCGATAGGTAGCTATTCTTTCGAATTCACCCAAAGAGCAACAGAATATGTCGACGTCATCAGCAATGAGGTTAAGAGTGCGGAGCGCGCTCGTCAGCGGCGCCTCACGCAGCAAGTTAGTTCGCGCGCTCGGCACCGCCAGCAACCGTGGCTGGCGACGACGACCCACATACCCGTCTGTCATGTTACAGGTAAATGATCACTGGCCGTGAGAAGTACGTCGAACGCAGCGTCGAACCGCTCTAGGATACTGAGCTTTTGTCTGTATTGTATCGTAACAACATTAAATTACATTGTGATGCTCGCAAAAATGCTCTAAACTCACCTTTATAAAACTTAATTAAGAATGTACTTATTTTATGATTAACAAAGACAGTATCTTATCTTAAACACAAATAATCTCCAACGCTACCTAGATACAGATAAAAAAACTATATAAATAAAAAGACAATCACACATTAAAAACTAGTATTTACGTGCAAAAATGTCTCAATACGATTTTGAAGGTGATTTCGAAAATATAAATGAGCGCCAACTGGAGTTCATTAATAAAGTGATTCAAGAACAAGATTTGCAAGCTAAAAAAGTAGTTTTCAGTCCAGTTGGACAGGCTGGTGATAATTTCGTGGCTAACGTAAAAAGGATCAACATCGAAGGTGAAAATGGAAGTTTGAATATGGTGGTCAAAATAGCACCTGTACACGAGATGGCTCGTAAGACTATGAACGCAGAATTCATGTTTAAAAACGAGCATACCATGTATACTTTGGTTTTACCTAAGCTAGTGCAGTTACAGAAAGCTGCTGGAGTACCAGAGGAGGAGGAACTAAGATTCGCCAAATGTTACGGATCTCTAAGTGAAGTACCTAACGAGGTTATAATACTAGAAGATCTGAAAGATTCAGATTTCATCATATTGAACAAATTCGAGTCTCTGTCTGATGATTGTGTGAAAAGTATCTTGAAGAACTTTGCTATAATATGACGTCGGGCCAACTTGCTTAATTCGTAATCCAGACGAATCATGATTTTTTCACGAAATGACTGGCTGGCTCTCACATAATACTTTTCGTTTCTCGGAGAATTGTTGTTCATAATTTTATCATTTAATTTAAAATAAACTACAATCACTTAAGAGACAAGTATCTGAATTGAGTTTATAAATTTTAATGTGTTTTTGGAAAAGCTATGTAATTTACTTATTTTATTTTTTGTTCACAGGGAGATAATTCTGTCCAATCAATCATGATCGACTACCAAGTGTCAAAAATTAATAGTCCTGTAGTGGATCTCCTCTACATGATCTTCAACTGCACTGATCATGAGACCAGATCTAAGAACTACTACAATTGGTTAGACTACTATCACACTGAATTAGACAATTCCTTGTCGAACTTCGACCTGAAAGCCAACTTTGTATACCCTCGAGATCAGTTGGATGCAGACTTAAAAAGGTATGGAAAATTCCTTTTTGGTCAATCCATAATGTTAGCAAGTATTTTGACTAGGGATACAGCGGAGGCTAGTAAGTTTAAGGAAGCTATAAAGTGTTCTGATCTTGAAGAGATGATGGAAACAATGAAAATAGAAAATGTGGCGGATGATACTATGGTTCGTCTCAAAAAGAGAGTTTTAGGAGTTATTGACAGTATGACTGAATTTGGTTTATTGTAAAATTGTATGAAATAAAATATTTAATTGTTGTAAATAATTTATTTGTAAACGACTAATAAAAGCTTTTTGTCAGCCTTCCGTAACGAAAACGTATTATTCTTCCGTAAGCAAATGACTGAGTATTTATATGGAAAAAGCCGGAACTAAGTTTAACGATTCACAGGATGTTAATATACTGGAAAATCAAATAGTTCGTCTAGGTAATAACGAAATATTTAAGGGAGAAATTGCTCATGACATTGAACAGTGAACTCAATGACACATGTGTTCTTAAGTTGATAGACGTCAGCCCACCGCAGCTGAAGATAAACCTTTTGTGGGTCCTAGCAGTTCACACTGGTATAGGATCAGTAATTATAAAGGATATCACGTGAAATATTAAAAAATATGCCTGCGATACTACTGCAGTAGCTTCAAAGTGCAGCATTTTCAAAGGTCCGAAGGAAACATAGACCGATCTCTATCTTTTGTCTGACATGTTCAAGGACATTAAAGAGGACCAAGGGCAACAATTTAAGGAACCTACACACGTAAATTACGCAACGTAATAATTTTGTTCAAGACAAAAAATACCTACTAGGGCATGAATATCGGAATCTCGTAATATCGGAATCTCGGAACGAAATTACCGATATTTCAATTCCGATACTGAGTGATCCAATATCGAAATTTTGGAATCAGTAAAAAACCTTATTTTAGCTCCTTGTGAAGCGTCGAGCGAGAAAGCGCGGTTAAGCCCTTAGACTACGGTGATTAGCAGTGGTCAGATAGTCTGTTTACTAATCGGGCGCTTATTTACTTAAACTTCACTTCATGAAATAATAATATGGACCTTGATGAATTCCAGATTTACAGTTCCGGGATTGCTAAAAATGCTAGCTTTAGGAGTACAAGTAAATACACAGATTCATAGAACCCGTCGTAACAATGATATTTTCATTGATTAATCCTTAGGTTACGGGTATCCGCAGAATATGAGACGCACAGCATCGGCCAATGTGACGACGTTTTGGGTAGGCTTATGTTCAGCAGTGGACATCTTTCGGCTGAAAAGACGATGACGATGATGATAAATAAGATAATTTTGCATACTTTTGAGAGCTGTTTCGGAACGAGTACCTATCCATGTTAAACTTTACTTCAAATGTATTATGTGTTTGTTAAATGTATGATGATTTGTGAAGGCGCCCACGCGACAAACAGTCGGCTGGGTTCTCAGTACCAACCACGTGAAACAAATTTTTGTTGTATCTTCGATACCCTGTTAGCCACAAACGTATTCCACCGATGTGGCGACGCGTGTATCCAGCAGAGCGCAACTGTTGAGTCCGAAAATTATGGTAGCAGTAGATCACACGATCGTTTTCCTTACATGAAAACTGAGTTAGTGAGAGATAGTAAATGGTTACTGTTGATAATTTGATTTTAACGCTATTAATCAGAGTTAATTCGTGAAGCTCCTACACACGAGCTATTAAGACGCAAATATTATCAGGCTTAATTGTGGGTATGTTCCAAAATCTTTTAGTAAAAACACAAATGTTGTAATAAAGATGCCCGATCACCAAGTTCCTCGAGAATTAGACGTTATAGTTGATGACAGTGGTAGTGAGACCAAATCTGATTAGGAATCTATACTATAATATTATAAAGAGGAAAGATTTTTTCCTGTCCTTGGAGGCAGTCTCCGAGTGGGGCAATGCTAATCTGGTCAAGTTCAATGCCACTAAAACACAGGCGTGTCTTTTCTCTGCCATATAGAGCCAATTATACCCCGCTCCAACATTCCGAGGTGTAACCGTGCCGATAACGGACCGTCTTGAGCTTCTTGGCGTAACGTTGACATCAAGCCTCAATTTTGGGTGCATTGAGGCAAAGGCTCAACTGGCTGCCAAAAAGTTGGGGTACTTGCGAAGGTGAGACGGTACTTCACGCCAGAACAGCTGCTTAAGTTGTATCAAGTGCAAGTTCGATTTTACTTGGAGTACTGTTCTCATCTCTGGGACGTATCTGCCAAATATCAGTTTGATGCGCTTGAGTCGATCGATAAACGGGCCAAGAGGCTCATTGGCAATGAGGTACTGGTTGAGTCAAAGCTCCAGAGCCTTGAACATCGTCGCCAAGTTGCTAGCTTGTCGGTTTTTTATCGGTTGCATTTCGGGGAGTGTGCGACGGAATTGCATGATCTAATTTTTTTTTTTTTTTTTTTTTTTATCTATTATAGGCCCACTATCCGCCAAACCCAACGACAAGACAAGACGTACGGCGATGCGCCATCGGTAAATGGTGGATATCCCACCCATACGCACTAAACGTTTTGGAAATACTTTAATTAAGCGTGCAACTAAGGAGTGGAATTTTCTGCCGGAGTCTGTGTTTCCCGATAGCTACAATCTCGGGGTCTTTAAGTCAAGAGTGAATAGGTTACTTTTAGGCAAGCATGCTACACCTTTGACGACATCATCACTTACCGATATAGTCAAGCGTAAGCCTATCTACAATAAAAAAAGGCAAACTTCAGTTATTTTATCAACTACCAACAATTAGATATTATAATTAATATTACGATCAAAACGTGAATAAAATTTCAGCCTTGCCCCCCTTGAACCCTGAAATCTATTCAGGGTTCAAGGGGGGCAAGGCTGCTTGAACCCCCTATTCACTTCACTAACGAGCAATTGGGTCCAATATTCAAGCTTAAGCCCAAACGGCGACAGCATTCGCCAGTAACAACATTGCTTTGTGAAGCATTGTCCGATATTGTACGCACAGTATGTTCACGACCACGGTTGTCCCTAAATATAACTAGAGCAGTAGCTAGGAGCACTGGCATAGCGCTATTGTTTGACAGCGCGCAAAGCGACACGTAATCACTGCGGGCCCGACGCACGCACGAAGATGTGGCGTCACTGGCTCCTGCAGGAGGTGAGGCTAACGCGGCTGACGCTCGCAGCGTATGAACTATTTAAAACGGATTTGTTTTCTAAAACTACATGTTTCAAATTCTGAGGTCAATTTCTCTCAAGACTTTACTACATAAACCTCGATATTTACTAATTTGTCTCTTCTCTCTGTGAATCTCTGTCCCCCTAGATTACAGCACTGCGCGATGTATTATGGATCGCGGTGATAGGACTAATTGAACCCAAATTTCACTCGATAAATATAGGCAGAAACAAAAATAAACTAAATTATTCCAACGTTAACTGTAGATTGCCAGGCCGCTCGTGAGACAATACAATGGACCAGCCAACTGCCTTTACGATTAAAAGTGTCAAAATAAGTAAACGCGTTTGAATCAATCCCCAAAAATTCTATATCTGCGCACACCCACAATCTGTTTGTGCAAAAGCTATTAAGCTCGGTAAAGGATAATTGGCCCGCGTGCGCATTTAGGTCTCCTAAAATAATAACAGATTGATCATCACTACTTTCTTCAATAGAGCTAATCTCACTAAGAATATTTGTGAAAATAGGCAAGTTTTGCCTCGCTTTTACTGGCATATTAACACAAAATGGTAGTATGGAGCGACCACATATAGTGGCCTTGACAGCTAACAGTCACTGTTGCAATTTATAACAGAAACGCTATTAAAAATGCCTTTTTAACGCAGATACGCGAAAGGCTGGTTTCAATAGACAGGAAGATGATAAATGATTGGATCAAAATGGTTGGTGGCTCGCGTGCAATAGGGTTTAGGGAAAGCACATATACCTGGGTTCGGACGTCCGAGAGTAGACCGCTGTCGACGAGTTGATGTGAAGGCAAGAGGCCCGCACAGGAGTCGCAGGCCAATAAATAGTGGCTGGTTGACGTCTGTCAGCTTGTCACGTCTCTTACTTTCGAAAATACGCAGGTTGGGTGTGGCAGTCTCGCTCGCTCCTGGTACTAATGCATGGTGCCGGTAGGTATAATGAGGGTAGGACATGTTTTCAGATAAACATCTCGCGTTTCTCTCTCTAACCGTCACACTTCACAAACACGACCGACGTTGTCCGCAATCAATAAAGATATACATTTTTGTCTGTTATTATTTATGAAATTATAACCATCAACAAAAGATAAATTTTACACGCAATTATTTCATAAGTACACAAAACAGCCTAGACAAGTAACATTCTTTCATTCTGTGTCTACCGTTTGCACAGCGGAGATCAGGAGACAACCGGGCTCTCAGAGTATCTCAGTAAGGCGGCTATGCGGCACAGCAGCGGTACTCTTCTGCCCAATTACTGTTACGGGGAATTTAATGTCCACCACCAGGAGTGGCTCTTTCCATACCAGTGCACTGACCATGCTGGACGGGAGATGCGTAAGATTTCGCAGCTTACCCAGCTGGTCCAGGGGGCAACGAGGGTGCCGGATGTTGTTTCGCAAACGGCCAATTGCTTGGGCCTTCTACTGACAACAGATTCAGAACGATACTCTGTGTCGATAACTTCACCTTTGGGTAGTTCCGACCTCTGTCTGGTGAAGTCTGTGTCTGTCTACTACCCGCCCGATCCCAGAACAAGAGGCACCCGGCGGGTTTGGCGGTACAGGTCAGCAGATTGGGATGGCATGCGATCTTTTTTCGCATGCTATCCTTGGCAGCCTACTTGCTTTTCTTCGCCTGATCCTTCGTCGTGCACGGACGCCTTAACGGATGTGTTGCGACAAGTAATGGAGTACTACATTCCATTCTCTGACGTAACAATGTCCAGGGTTGACCGGCCATGGTTTGGAGCCGAATGTTATCGCGCCGACGCGCTTAAACATGAGGCGTACCTGGCATGGGACGAAGCTCGATCGCGCAAAGTAAGTGAATTGGGTCAGAAGAAGAGGGCCTTCAACAGGGCTGCCAAGTCCTGCAAGTTGGTTTTGCGAAAGGCTCAGTGCGGTCACATTGGCCAAATAGGGACCAAACTTGCTTCTTACCCAGCATGTGGTAAAGCGTGTTGGTCCCTGGCAAAGTCGGTCGAGTCGAACTTCTGCCGTCCCTCACTACCGCCACTGCTGTAACCCGAAGGGTCAAAAAGGCAGGTGCAACTAAATGAAAGGATAAATAAAGAAAAATATATATAAAAAGAATATACATAAATATATACTTAGATACATGCATACATAAACAATGTTATAGAGAAACCGAAATCAACAAATCAATTCTGTGATGATTCTGCAAACTTCTTGCGAATGTGCTCACGTGCGTTAAATTTGAAAGAGAACCGACAGGTTGCCATCCTGATATTCTGAGGGAGCGCATTCCAAAGAGAGATAGCCTGGACAAAGAAGGACGAGTAGATAAACCCAGAGCGGTGAGAGGGACATTGAAGAAGATTTATGCTACATGCCATTGCTTTTTGCAAAACGTTGAGTAGTATTAAGCAGAAAATTATTTAATAATCTGCTGCATTTATGAGTATTATGTCTAATCAATATCCAGAAACTGAAAACGGCCAAATATATAATTGACTGTTTGACATCTTACAGATTGTACGCCTCTCTTAGTACTTAGTGATGAAATAAAAAATATGTTTCCATTAATGCTCTCTAATAATAAAAAAGCAATAAATTTTTCTCTGTTATTATTTATGAAATTATGACCATCAACAAAAGATAAATTGATACACGCAATTATTTAATAGACACACCCCGGGACCTAGACAAGTAACATTCAATAGAAAATGTATAGTATTGACAAGCATATTCGGAAAGTCACGACAAATGCTGTCGAAATTTCACGCGATCAATCCCATACATTTTGACCTTTCAACAATCACTACTGCTGATTGAATGTCGCTTTCTCTAAAGCCTAAGGTTATAAATCTCCTTTAATTTTATAGGAGACCACAGCATGCACTTACAACTAACATAATAATGTAATACAAAAATAACAATATGTTAAAATATGTTAAGAAACATATACTCTCTTGAACATCAACATTGATATTCGTTTTGTCACGCTAGAGTCCACCGAAGAGGTCATCTTGTGGATGTTTTCCTGAGCAGGTAGATATAGAGAGATATAGACCTTTGCAATTCATGGATCATGAGATATGATTGTTCTCGTCTAGCGGTTTATAGTCAGGTAGACCTCTTCAGTGGCTTATAGCGTGAAGCGTGTATGGCTTACATAATGGTCTGTATCAGTCAAGTATAAACCTCAGCATCTTTTTAATTCACATCATTAGAATGCTGTTTCATCTTTCAAACCTCACAATATTAAACTTCGAACTTACAAAATTTAAATTATGTTGCGCGCTGTGTAAAAATTTAGTTTTTATTATGCTAGCGCACTTTGACCAACACCAAGTAGGATTCGAAATATGAAATAATTAACTTTAAAGTTAAACAAAAATATGAGAGCCAAAATAAATTATTATTTCTGGGCTCTAATAAGTAGTAAAATTAGGTTCATAAAAGTTTAAAATTAAATGGCTTTGAAGTCCTAGACACGACAAAAGCTACTCTTTACAGCAGACCGAAGGTGGTAAAACTTTCAATTAATCCAACGATTCTTTTCTTAAAGAGGCCCAAAGTTTCAGCTTGGAAATTGCCCATTGCACCATCCATATCCTCAAGGTTCCCACTACTCATAGTTTCCTTCAATTTACCAGCTTCTTGTGCACTTATTGTGAGTGTACCAGTCATGAGAATAGCGCAACCAAAGGCGAGCTTGCCGTATCTTTTCAAATCAGCGTCCAATTGGTCCCCAGAGACCGTAGTTGACTTTCAGACCAAAATTGGATAAGGATTTGTCAAGTTCGTCGTGGTAATAGTCTATCCAATCGTAGAAGTTCTTGATCCTCGTTTCATGGTCGGTGCAGTTGAAGATCAAGTAGAAAAGGTCGTAGACTGGGCTGAAGTTCTTGGACTGTTGATAGTCGATTAACATTGACTGTTTCACGGTCTCCCCCTGGAAGTGAAAAATAGAAACACGTTACTAACAGGAAACTGGATGACTGAACTCTCCTGCGCTATACTAAAAGAGAGGTATCTAGCAATATTTGAATATGTGCACTGTAACAAAATATGTATGTTTTGTTCTTTACAGTCCATCAATTGTATCATGATGACGCACGGACGGGACACATCCGTGTCAGTTATATCTCCATCGAACCGGGTTTCAGCGCTATACAATGTAACATTCTTTGATAAATTTGCAGTAAACAACAGGGCATTTTTAATTTATTTAATTTAGATAATATAGCCAGAAAATCTCCTTATCTTGCAATTATTGTTAATAAGGACAGGCAGAGCACTGACAACCCAATGCAAGTGGTTTGTCCACAAGCTGCTCGAGTAAAATATGGCAGTACTTAATAATATTCATAATGATCTTCTTAACAGTTATTGTCAAACAAGAATATGGGTGTACGCATCTCTGCCTAACCTTTCGGGCTTCAGGCGTCATGTTATTTTATGTTTACAGATTATATTTTCATCATAAAGTTAATAACTGATATCTACCACGAGGCCGGATCTAAACCGATTAGATAAGTCAATGTTGTGCATTCGTGCATTGAAATTGTCCAACAACAACAACTTTGTTTTTTACGTTTTTGACAATGAAATATCAACATTATATGTTTTGGTCTTGAATAATTATCAAGTACAAGTTATACAAAAAATAAACAAGTTATAAATAATCTAAATAACTAAATAACAGGTTTCAGATAAAACCAACACAATAAGGTATATCTACTAAAACGCATGTTCTAAATGCAATAACAGTTAAAATACTTGCCTCGAACTGGAACATAATGTTATTTGTCCAACAGTCTCCATGTTGAATAACTGAATAACGACTGCCATGTTCAAATTTCGCCATTTTACCGACTAGCTTTATTACTTCACCGATTTTGTTCTTCACGATATTCTGTTGCTCTTTGTCATCAAGCATTTGCACAGCAAGGGTTTCCAGTTGATAGAAAAAGCCAAGCATTTCGGGACCTCCTTGAGTCATGGCTCCCAGCGTATCTTGCAACTTGTCCTTGAAATAATCATATGTTTCGGGTTCCTTGTTCCTCAATACATAAGAAAGGGAATGTTATACAGCTAAATTTCTCAATACGCTTGTCATCTCATCATCTGAAAGGCTTTTGAATCGGTCCTGCATAGCAAAACCTGATGCTTTTAAGTCTTCTATCAGGATAACTTCATTTGGTGCTTCAAGATTTGTTCCGTAACATTTTGGAAATTTCAGTTGATCCTTTTCTGGTACATCGGCTTGTTTCTGAAGTTGGAGCATCTTTGGCAGGATCTCTGTATATATCAGACTCTCATTACTGAACATGAGATCAACAATGACCATGGCCTTGCGTATGAACTCGAATGATGGTGCTATTTTGGCAATCATTGACAATTTGCCATTTTCTCCTTCTATGACGATCCTTTTAACGTTTGCTCCATAGTTATCAGCTGCTCCTCCAACAGCTTCGATCGTCACTTTGCTGTCTTTGTAACCTTCTTTTTCGATTACATTTCTGATGAATTCCAATTGACCTTCAGTTATAGTATCAATTTCACCTTCAAACTTGAGTTGCGACATGATAGTCTTGTGCGGTAAACTTTGGATAAACTGCTGTTTCTATCACTCCGTTGTATTATATATGTCCAGGTTTATCTGTAAGATAAGAAAAGTCTTAAAATAAAGTATCACACACCAGGATGTGCGATTGTTTATTTTTACCGCGTTTTTAATAATACCGCAATGACTGATAAGTACGTTTTTAGAGTATCGTACCCGAAGGGTCCAAAAGGAGCCCTATTGTTGTCATTCATGTGTCTGTCGGTCTGTTCGTCATCTGTCACACAGGTTTTACAGCCAAATGGTTGGACCTACAGTCTTAAAATTTTCACAGTATAAGCATCGTTTTAACCCAATACCATAAGAATTGTCAAAAATGTTTTTTTGATAATTTGGGGTATCATTGTTTAGAACCCTATAAGTTGATAAATACAGTATATTTTGTTTTAAAAAATATTGTAAAAGAAAAGAACGAGAAATTTTCCCATTTGCCAGCTATGACTGAAATTGTTTGATAATGTTTATTGATACGTATATTTTACTAACAAATACCAATATATTGATAAACTAGATTTTTACTTTGAAATTGCCCTCAGTGTTTCCTATTACAACAAACTTGGTACGGAACCCAATATATGCGAATTCCAATTCGCACTATTTCAGTTTTTTTATTAGTTGGCTACAACATCTGTCAGTTCACCATAACATGTACTCATCTGAGACGACGAAGTATTGGTAAAATTAAAACAGGGGCTTTAATAACTAATATTTAATAACCCCAGATAAGATTATTATAGACAGGCATTCGCTTTACGAACATTATGTTGTGAAATGAACACTTGTTCGCGAGCTGAAACTGAAATTCAAACAGCTATTGTTTGAATTTCAGCTTTGTGTTTATATTTACGCATTCATCAAAATGCTTAATTCACAAATAAATTTTTGTTGTGTAATTTTGTTATGAGACTACCCGTATCCTGTTTCAGAGATTACCCATAACCGAATTCGCGGTTAATATTGTATTAAAAATTAAAAAAATGGCTTTAATATCAACACAAAAGAAAAGACAACACAAAAACAAAACAAAGTCCAAACATTATAAGCGTAAAGGAACCAACAGACATACATAATATCAAATCTTTGAATATACGCAAAACAAAATACTAATGAAAACAAAAGTAAACTTCTTAGATTTGATAAACACCAAACCCGCGTACAGCGGTTTAACATCTTTCACAATAACAACTCTGGAAATAGATTTGATATTTCGCCGCCATTTTAGAGTTGCTCAATAACATATGTCTTTTTCAACATTAATGATCGTTACAGAATAAAAACTATTAACTCTTAGCATAGCTCTTATTCTTATGATAATGTACAACACCAACTTTTGCCCTAGACTTCGTCCACCTGAAATAACTTGTTTTAACATTATCTAAACATAAATTATTCTACCGGTGAAAGTATGTTTGCTTTTGAAAAAAAACTTTTTACAAAACATAATTAACAAACAATTTTCTTTAAAATATTAGTACATTGTATCAAAATTTGCACTAGAACGAAACATTGCTATCAATTTAATCTTATAACTGCTTAAACAGATAAACGAAGCGTACCAGGATGTTCCGATTCTAATAATAGATATTTAAGTAAATAAACAATGTTGTTTTTCTGTGAATTTGTTCAGTACTTCTCATGGAACTGTCCACACTTCATTACACTTAGATGAAGAAGAAGAAAAATCAACACATTGCGTTATAGATTTTTTAAGAAAAACCTTAAAAAGATTGAAAAAAAGGTTAATATAGTATCATAATATTTAAACCTGAAGATTATCTCCTAGCTTGTCGTCTACACTTGCTTTTAGACACTTCCTAACACAAAACTCGTGAACACTGACTGCGATCACTGTACTAGAATGATCAATTGTACAATATTTGTGTCATTACTCCATCACTAGAGAACCTTGAAACTCTTTAACGTGCTGTTTTGGCAATGACGTCTAATTTAGTTGCTCCTCTATAAAAACTGCGCTCAGATGGGGCGTAGTCTCACCTTTACAAGTACTCAGAATGTTGCCGGATTTAAATAATCAATATGTTGTAATGTTAAGAAATTATTTGTATTTTTCAAATTGTGTGTTTCCATATACAAATAAAATTTAAAAAACCTCCGTCACATTTTTATTTCAGTCTACATAATTTTTCTAGTAGTAGACACGCTTCGATCGACAATCTATTGAACACGTAATTATGACACGATATCTTGAGAAATCACCCCGATTCAAACAGTAAACCGCCCATAACCTTTGAACGGCAGAACCGATTTTCATCAAACATAGCTAAGAGCACTTTCGATAAATTCCGAGATCGAAATCAAAATCGGTTCATCCGTTTATGAGAAATAATGCCACAGACTTATACACAAATACACAGTAACGCAAGTAAAACTAGTCGGGGTTTAAAAATAAAACATAATTATGTCAGCTTTTTTCAAATACAATAAAAGCAACGTTAAAGTATTTGAAATTCAACGCCTATTATAATTGGTTAGCTAACTTTTGTAACAACACAACATGTTGCTTTAGCAATTTTCAAAGGCGTTTTTTAATTGTTCGCAATCGAATACTCGTATGTTTATTTGCATGCACAAATTGTATTCGAGTGTGGCCGTGTAGTAAATATAAATAAATAAATATCATTTATTCATAACATAAGGCATAGTTTACAATAAAATATCTTAAAAATGTAAAAGTACACTGTTGCTTATTTGCCTGAACTAGGTTGAACCTGTGTTTCAGGCTTTAAAGTGCTTAAAACTTCTAATAATAATAAATGAACAATGGTTATAACTTGTATATGAATACTTAAATTAAAGATACAGCAAAATTATTATTCTGTCTCTATGGATCTTCTGTCTCTCCGTAAGAGATGCTAAGCAGATGATCAAGAATAGTATTTTTACAACTAAAATAATTTATTTTATAGACACTCAATTTTCTATTTAATCTATTGTACAGTAGTTACCGGATTGTGGTTAACATACACAATAGTGCCACAACAATCTATTGGAATCTATTGGAGCAGTGGTGGCCGCGACTTACAAGTTGTAGGTCGTGGGTTCGAACCCAGACAGGCGCTTTACTTTGTGTAAATTATTTCATCACCACTGCTCTCAAAAACGGTGAAGGAAAACATCGTGAGGAAACCGGCATGTCCTAGAACCAAAAATTCGAAGACATGTGACATCCACCAATCCGCACTGGGCCCGTGTGGTGGATTACGGCCCATCTTCTCTCACAGAGAGGAGGCCTGCCAGTCCCAGTAGTGGGAACATTAATAGGATGTGATGATGATGATGATGAATCTATTGGATGACAATAGGGGGACAGGGGGTGAATGTATCTACTCATGCCTATACTACTTAGGTACTTCTCAGAGGCAGGGCCCCGATATATTTGTCACATAAAATTCTTTATCTACTCTCATATCGTAATATTCGAATTATAAACTTCAAAACGAGTTTATATTGACATACTTTATAAACACAATACCGAAATTTAAAAATAGAATCTTATTATAACACTTTTTCTCTAACAAAATAATGCTATAATACAATTTTTTTTCTATTACGATACAGCACAAATCCAAGAAGTTCATCACAAGGAGTTTTCATCAATTATTTTTTGTAATGCCATTTTATAGTACCTATTTAAAAAGATTTGATTCCAATTTTTACTTGTCTATGACAATGCCCGCTTCAGGCTTAGCACGCACTGCGATATTTATTCGCGCGAATTTTGTCTCTTTCTAGATGTTCATAGAGCTCAAAATATTCGCGCGAATTAAATTCGCGCCGCGGAGCGGTGGATTCTGTGGCAAAACACGGATTTCTTGCGGTATTATTTCTGCAAGATTTTTTACCGCAATCCGTGCAACTTCATACAATTCCATAGGTCGCAGAATAGGCGAAAAAAATTCGCACGAATAAAAATCGCAGTGCGTGCTAAACCTTAGCGCATGCGCAATGTGGTGATGTGCTGGGTTTTGGCGCCATTCATATTTTGCAGGTTTAGTTGTATTGAATTTCATGAGTTTTTTGAATTCTTGCTTAAAAATGTCTGATATCAGTGAATGTGAAGAATATTTGACTTCGCCCGATATTTTAGATGCGGCGAAGGAAATTACTCATAATTTTTTACCAGCAAAGTCGAGAAAATTATATGATAAATGCTATCACGACTTTATGGCATGGAAAATGCAAAAAAGGTATTTAGTAGGTTCAATCCCAATGTATGAGTGTAGATAAAGTAGTGTATGAAACTGCACATAACTAGGTATTAAAACATTCGTGTGAATACTATTAAAAACCTCGCCTACGGCTCGGTTTTTAAACACACACTCATGTTTTAATACCCCTTATTATGCAACAGTTTCATAAACTACTATTATCTACACTCACAACGTAATGTTCCAAATATGAATTCAAAAAATATTGTATAAACACGTACTTTATATTCATGGATACGTAAAATTAAAAAAAAAAACCATTACAGTTCAACATTTTCCTTCGATTTTTAAACAACTGCATCATAAAATAACTTTTTAATTTTTATAGCACACTTTTACTTTTTAATTTATTGGCGCTTATGGGCTCATTGAAGTACTGTCATTGTCTAAGGAGGCGCGCGCTGAGCAGTCATGCGCAATGAGAATCTAAATTGCCCGCCATACCAAATATTTTTCCGTTTCCACTTTTGTTTTATTGCAACTGTATAAGTGAAGATAAAGTAGTGTATGCAATAGCATATAATTAGGTATTAAAACACTCGCGTAATATTATTATCAAATTCGGTTTCGCCTCATTTGATAAACCTACGCTCGTGTTTTAATAACGCCTATTATATGACCATTGCATAAACTACTATTCCACGCTAGAGCCTCTTACCTAGACCACGAGAAAGTCATTCGTTGATGTCAAGACCCTCAGCTTTGAGGACAAACGACGTAGAGAGGAGAGGAAAGAAAGTAGACATAAATGTGTAGGTACAACAGTTACTTAAATCACGGCAAAAAATAGCTGTGTTAAGAATATTATTTTGATTTTTGAATGTTTATAAAGTGCAATAGTATGATCGTATTCTTCTAAACTAAGACTGAGGACTCATTAGTGCGTTGCGTTTCTTCGTCGCAACGGGTCAACGCATTGTATGCCACACCTGCGTTGACACATGAAAGTTTCATGTATATACAGGAGTGAACCTTTCAGCAGAGCAAACAACCCACAGACTTGATCCACGTTTACACTTCAAGGTTATATATTGATTTTCAATGAGGTTTATAGTAGAGAACATTGTGATTGAAAATGGCGTCTTCTTTTAGGCACTGAACTTGGTTAGAAATGTAGCTTTCTAGTGTTTTCTTTGTATTTTGTGTTTTCAATGTTTGGTTAAGGGCCTAAACACAAAACTGCGAATTAACGCGATGCAGAAAACAGCTTAGCAGAAGCAATAAGCTCTTAGATTTTTACAATGCGACGTCGCACCGCAGTTTTGTGTTTGGGCTCTATTTGTGTTTTAAGATGAGGTACCTGTTTTAAAATAGGCAATAATTTAGCGAATGTATAGTTAGTTTTAGTTTATCTTATCTCCTAATCATCATTATCATATCAGCCGAAAGTCGTCCACTGCTGGACCGGCCTAGACTAGACTAGGCCTCCCCCAAACGTCGCCACATCGTCAGGTCCCGTGCCTCCCGCATCTAGCGGATCTCCGCAACCTTCACCAGGTCATCGGTCCACCTGGTGGGAGACCTTTTAACGCAACGTCTTCCGATTTGCGGCAGAACACTGCGAGCAATGTGCCCTGCCCACTGCCACTTAAGTTTGTCAATTCTTCCTACTCACTATAATATTATCAACGCGAAAGTTTGTGAAAATTGATGGATGTTTGTTTGGGTTTGGATATCATGCATTCAGAATTTAACAAACATATAGCAGCCACTTGGCACGCTGAAAGTTTATAACCTGGATTAACACAGAATACTTATTTAGAAAGTAGGATCCTTTTTATAACCGTCGATTAATAATAGCAAAGTTAAGTGGTTAATAATAACTGGGTTGTAGTGGTCAGGTAGGCAGAAGCTCCATATAAAACTGTGCATGTTATTCTGCTGCTTCTGGCTGCACTGGCTGGTCTTTGTCCTTCATAGTTAGGCAAAGATTACAGATGATTGTGTTACATAAGCATAAGTAAAAGTAACAATGTAAATGATTAGGTCGTGTCTTAAACCTTGAAAAGATGACTGTAATGAAAAAATTACATAAACAGAACTTTGTGTCAAAATAGTCCAGATCTTATGTTGGATTAGAATCCAGGAGATCATAAAGTGTGGTCAGAGTGCTAAATATTGGACACTTAGTAAGCTTAATGGTTCGACGATGATCACAGACTTGAAACGGGAAGATGAATACACACTTGATCTTAAATGAACCAAGTAGACGTTCTTATCCTAAAATCTGGTTGCAATCATGAGCAATTAAAAAATCAACTTATTTTCGACTGACAAATGCGAGGTCACTGCTGATGCTGTTGATTTGACTGCATGTTGGTACAACATCTAGAAAACTACTACAAAAAGTTGGGAAAATACCAGAACGATAGATATGATAAAATAATAACAGGGTAAAATAAAACATTATCTAACAAGTACATAATGTAGCATTAATTCATTCATGTCTGTGATAACAGTCTATATCATAACAGAGAACAATCCAATACAGTTTTAACTCTAAAGATATAATTAGGTCTAACGCACAGCCATTGGTAGAGTTTCTCCTTTTATATATATATATATATATATATAATATACTTTTATTACTTTGGGTTTAAAAAGTAAAATTAGATACATTGTATCTAATTTTCGTTCGCCATCAGCAAGCCAATACAGCTATGTGAATATACAGCAGCGCTGTACCAAATAAACCGACAGTTTTGTCGGGAGCAGGGGAGCTCTCTATCGAGTCTAATCCGAAGATAGACTGACTTGCATACCGTTGCAAGCTCTCTTATACCTTGTTATCCCTCCACAACAACTCTGTCCGATGACATACGGAAGTACGTCACGTTTTACTTGATACAAAACACTAAAATGTGCTAAATCAAATTAAACTTCGATTCTAAAATCATCAAGTAATAAAAGAATAATTGTCGTAAGCTAATAATAGTGATAACACAAAGAATAATCAAATTAACATGTCAAAAATTGTTTTGAACTTTACCATCGATTACAATTATCGAAATAAGTTGCCAAAATCAATTGGTGCGTACACAGAGTACTCAATAAATTATGATTTGATTTATTAGGCAATAATTGATAGTAAAATCACTTAAATTAGTAATAAGAAAACAAACTATTACAAATTGTTGACTACCCGCAATTTTAATTAATAACCAACTCTGACATATATACATATATATATAAAAGGAGAATCTCGACCAATGGCTGTGCGTTGGTCGAGTTACCTAGATGCACGAAATTTAGCAGAAAGGTTTATCAAGTGATGTAAGTGAGCACTAAGAAAGGATTTAAGGGGGTAAAAAGTGGGTTGAAAGTTTGTATGAAAAATCTGATGACTTCGGCTAATATTCTTGAAACTTAGTACAAGTAGTAATTTAAGTAAATGCAAAAGGTTGTCCTTATTAGATTTACGAAACTAACTATGGAAGAATCTTCCATAAAACTACTAACTACTGACTTTAAACTTGCCAAAAATACTTACCTAAATAAATATTAAAGATTGTTATTATTAGATTTTCAAAACTACCCCTTAAAGACGATTTAGGGCATGAACACACAATTTAAGTAAATAATAAAGGTCGTCATCATAAGTTTTTCTAAACTATCCCCAAAACACGATTTAGGGGGCGTAAAAGTTTTTTTTGATGAATCTTATTACTTGGGTTAATAAATTGAAAACTTGACTTAAAGTAAGTAACTTAAGTAAATAATAAAGATTTTCATTATAAAATTTTCGAAACCACCCCCAACATAAGATTTAGCGGGTGTTAAAGTTTGCTAAGACTCTTATTGCACAGGGTTTCGTTTTTAATGCCAAGGGTCTATGGGAGCACTAAGAAGGACTTTTCGGAAAATCAGCCTTTCATCATCATTATCATTGCAGCCAAGAAACGATCACTGCTGGACACAGGCCTCCCCCAAGCGTCACCACACTGATCGGTTCTGTGCCTTTCGCATCCACCGGAATGCCACAGCCTTGACCAAGTCGTCGCTCCACCAAGCTTTATTTGTACGAAAATCTAATTCCTTAAGTATAAACTAAAAATAATCAAAATTGACATAATACCTACGTTGTTTTAAACTACCCCCAGATAGGATTACGGGGTGTCAAAGTGTTTTTGAGGAATCTTCCTGTTCATTCTAAAATAAACGAAAAATAAAAAAGAGAAGAATAGAGTAATAACATATTCAGGTCTTTTTTATTATATATAGGCTCGCGCTTGACCACTATCTCGCCTGATGGTAAGCGATGATGTGGTCGACGGTGTAACACGCTTGCCTAGAAGTAACCTATTCCTTGTGATATTTTAAAGCTAAATGAAAGTAAATTTAAAACCTTGGTTAAAACCACACTTTGTAAACAAGCATATTACAAATTAGATGATTAAATTCAAGAAAAGAATGCATGCTGGTCTTGCTCCATAGGGCAATCTTTAGTGTAGACAAAATCAAATTTGTTAATTTATATACCTTTTCATAGTTACCGTATTTTTTTTTTAATGTTTATTAAATTGACTTACACACTGTTCCGTTGTTGTTGAATTAAGTATTTTACCTATGTTTGCAATATTTGTAAGTATGTGAGAACTATGTTCCTATTTATCAAATTAATTAATTTCCCTGTTAATGCTTTTAATACTTTATACGTAATATAGTATGTAGTGCTATTCTGGGTGCATCGTTCTCACATATATGAATTTATTAATGCATGTACTTATGTAAATATTTTAAACCCCTATTATTTTTAAAGAGTAAGTATGGAGTTTCTTGTGCGTTCTTCTCCATAACAAGTTACATTTCCGAATGCACGGTAGAATAATTTTTTATTACGTGTAAATTTTAATTGTTAACGTTTAAAAGTGCCGCTTATTGGCATAGTTGAAATAAATATTTTTGACCCCGAGGTTGTAGCTATCTGGAAACACAGTCTCCGGCAGGGAATTCTACTCAAAACTCGAACCTCAACGGCGCAAAATGGAGTTATTAAGTTTTTATCGGAGGATTTTACTTTGTGGCGGTAACCTAAAATTAATTATACTTTAAGTCAAATAACGAATCGCCCCAAACCAATAAATCCTGATACCCCTCCCCCCCTATCTACGATACCCCATTTTTTATTAATTTAATTAATTTAAATAAACTTATTTTTGGTCGCCTTCACTAACTGCACATAAGAGTTATTTATAGGATAAACGAAATCACGCGAAAGGCTAAAATCACGTTGAAAGATTCCGTTACATAGATTCATAGTTAAATACATACCAAGCTAATAAAAGAGCGTTAAAAAGTAAAGCCATATTGTCAGCAAACGTGACAATTTTAGCCTTTTGAAAATTCAATTGACAAATATCGTTGATGTAGGCAAGTATCCTAGGATATAGTCAGGCCCAACATGCTACCTTGTAGAACTCCCAAAAGGACTGAAGTGTCATTATTTGTAAATTAGATCAAGTTTCACACATTGTGTTCTTTCAAAGTCAAAGTCAAATATATTTATTTCAACTAGGCCAATAAGCGGCACTTTTGAACGTCAAAAATTTAATCTAAATTAAAAATGTACAAGTAATAAAAATTGACTCTACCGTGCATTCGGAAAGTAGCTTGTTATGCAAAAGAACGCACAAGAAACTCCATACTTACTATTTAAAAAAAAAAAAATGTTTTACAATGTTTACTTATGTACATACATTAGTAAATTCATGCATGTGAGGACAATGCACCCAAAAATAGCACTACACACTATACAACGTATAGGCATAAAGTAATAAAAGCACTAACAGGTAAATTCATTAATTTGATAAATAGGAACATGGTTCTCACATACTTACAAATATTGCAAACATAGGTAAAATACCTAATTCAACAACAACGGAACCGTGTGTGAGTCAAATTCTGGAAAAATATAAAAAATAACCTAAGAATACAATAACTATGAATAGGAATACAAATTAGCAAATTTGATTTTGTCCACACCAAAGATTGCCCTACGGAGCGGGACCAACATGTTGCCAAGCATTCTTATCTTGAATATAATCATCTAATTTGTAATATGCTAGTTTACAAAGTGTGCTTTTAACTAAAGTTTTAAATTTACTTTCATTTAGTTTTATCACAAGGTATTTTGTTATAGAATTTAACACAGTAACCCATGAAAGATGAGTGTACTTTTGCTAGTCTATAAGATGGTTGATCTAACTTATCTTTATTGTGTCTATCACTGACCTTACTAAAGAGATGTATATTTTTCCTTACCTACATGATATTTTCATAAATGAATTGGCAAGAAACTGTCATAATATTAATATTTTTAAATAGCTCCCTAAGAGATTCTCTGTGACTTAAATTATATATGGCTCTGATAGCTCTCTTTTGCAATATAAATATGGATTCAATGTCAGCCGCTCGGCCCCACAATAAAATACCGTATGACATAATGCTGTGAAAGTAACTAAAATAGACCAAACGCGCGGTCTTCACATCCGTCAACTGTCTTATGTTTCTAACAGCATAAGCGGCCGAGCTCAGCCGACCCGCAAGAGATGTTATGTGAGAACTCCATTGCAATTTGTCGTCTAGCGTGATTTCCAGGAAAACTGTTTGATTTACAAAGTCCAGCTTTTCGCCATTCAACATGATGTCGCATTCGCTACTTCTAACATTCGGCAATGTGAATCTAACACATTTGGTTTTTTTTTCATTTAGTACCAAATTGTTTGCCGTGAACCAATTTTGGACCTGATGAATCGAGTTATTCACATCATCAAGATTTTGTGACCGCCAATCTATTTTAAATATCAAAGATGTGTCATCAGCAAACAACACCATTTTCGGTTGATTTTGTAGTAATTGGGGTAAATCGTTAATATAAACTAAAAAGAGGAATGGACCCAATATCGAGCCTTGAGGAACACCCATTGTCATTTCAGACCCTAGTGAGTTTATGCCGTTTACCTGAACTTTAACTTGTTTGGCTTTTAAATATGATCTAAGTAACCCAAGGGCTGTATGTCTAATTCCATAGTGCTCGAGCTTCAACAATAGTGTCTCATGGTTAACGCAATCGAACGCCTTCGAGAGGTCGCAAAAGATTCCAATGGCGTCTTGTGCTTCCTCCCAGGCGTTAAAGATGTTCTTTATTAGGGTGACACCGGCGTCAGTTGTGCAACGCCTTTTGGTAAAACCGTACTGTTGATCATAAAAGATAGAATGTTTGTTAAAATGATGCAACAATTGGTTGAGCATTAACTTTTCGAAGACCTTACTGAGAACCGGCAGTATTGACTCTGGCCTATAATTATTGGCTTCTTTGCTATCCCCGGATTTAAACAATGGAACTACTTTACTGTGTTTCATGAGGTCCGGCAAAACTCCTTGATCGACACTAGTATTAAATATGAAAGCTAAATAGGGTGCAACAGTTTCAATGATTGGTTTACACACTTTTACAGATAGTCCCCAAAGATCTTCTGTTGATTTAATTTTAAGCTTTTAAAATAGCCTGGGGATTTGTATGTTGAAACTTGAACTCCGATGGGCACGCATTTACGTTCTTTCTTAGTAAGGCAGCAGAGAGTGTGGGTGAGGAGTTTAAGGCTGCTGTAGTTTTAAGAGGAATATTAACAAAAAAGTTTTCAAATTCCTGAGCTACCTCTATATCTGAGGATATTGGGCCATGTGCAGTCGCTAAATTAAATTCAGGATTACGCTGTTTTTTCCTACCTGTTTCATTATTTATTATTTTCCAGGTAGTTTTTATTATATCGTTTGCTGATTTTATTTTATTGCTTATATACAGCGCTTTAGCTATTTTGCATGCAATTTTAAAGGTAACCGTGAGGTTTCCGTTAGGTAACTTTCCAACAAAGTCAACTAATTAGGTCCTTAATTCCTAGACATTTTTTTTTCTTTTTAGGGTTCCGTACCCAAAGGGTAAAAACGGGACCCTATTACTAAGAATTCGCGATCCGTCTGTCTGTCTGTCTGTCTGTCTGTCCGTCTGTCTCCAGGCTGTATCTCATGAACCGTGATAGCTAGACAGTTGAAATTTTCACAGATGATGTATTTCTGTTGCCGCTATAACAAAAAATACTAAAAACAGTATAAAATAAATATTAAAGGGGGGCTCCCATACAACAAACGTGATATTTTTGCCGTTTTTTTCTCGATATTAATAACGGCAACAGGTAGACGCTTGAAATATTCACAGAATGTTTAATTGTATATTTACTTCAAAAAATAATCATTAATAAATTAAAATAAAATAAATTAAGGGGGGCTCCCATACAAAAAACGTGATTTTTATGCAATGTTTTGCGATAATGGTACGGAACCCTTCGTGTGCGAGTCCGACTCGCACTTGGCCGGTTTTTTATTTATGTTTATATGCTCGCGCTTGATCACTATCTCAACTGATGGTAAGACTAGAAGAAACCTATTCACTCTTGACTTAAAGACTCTCAGGTTGTAGCTATCAGGAAATACAGACTCTGGCAGGGAATGCCACTCCTCAGCTGTACACTCAAAGTTGTATAGGTATACACCCTATTTGGCTACCTTATTTATATTATCTGTGGGGCTTCCCCGCTGTCACTCAGTGCTCAATATCTACTATCGTTGACTGAAGGGTCAAAAGTTATCTGAATTATGAAATAACCTAGTAATGTAACCTCTTATCAAGGGGTCTCTTAACACTTAAAATACAATGTTTTTATGTTTGAGAAAAAAAACAACGATATGTACATACAGCTCCAGAGAAACCTCACATCTATGGACAGGAGGATATACTACGATTTCGCCGCGTGCGCGCCATATCTGAGACATCAATGAACTTAGTTTTCTGTAGTTATTGACATCGATTCCACAAGTAAGCGTGCAAGATACCCATTTAACAAAAAAAAATACGTTATTGATACAAAATTGACATGCGCTAACCAGCATCAGCATGTTTATTGTTTTTGTTGAATATTTTTAATTGATAATGATAATAAAAATACGCTTAAGTAAGGAAGCATGTTTCTTATTTATATTTCTTTTATCGTTATATTTATCTTCACTGTATCTTAATATCATCATCTTCCTGCCCTTATCCCATGTTACTTGGGGTCGGCGCAACACGTTTGCTTCTTCCATAACGTCCTGTCCCCCGTCACGTCATTACTGACTCCCTTTTCTTTCATATCACTCCTCACACAGTCCATCCATCTTTTCTTTCACTGTATCTTAATAACAATAACATTTAAAAGTAACCAACTTTAAATGCATTGAGGTTGAGACGTAGCGCAAAAGTCAATCACTCAGTCTCTCATGCTGACGATTGTCGTATTAAAGACTAAAATAATTAATTGAAGCCAGGCTCGTCTCCGTTCTGAGCATAGAAATATTACTATGGTTCTGAGTCTAGGATAAATTTTAAAGAGAGTTACCGCGGCCCTGGCTCAAGCAACTGAAGGAACACGGGTGGGTTTTAGTCAGTAAAAGTCTGACACACCCTCCCGCTTAACCCAGAGCGGGCGGGTATATTCCCGGGGTTTTTTTTCGTATTTAACATCTTTGTCCCATAGCTGGACAAAGATCCCCCACAGTTTTCCAACATTCTTTGAAGTTTTGTCATATCCGGCCAATCTGAAAAATGGAGTCTAAATCGTCGAGCCATCCTTACGACGGCCGTATTAAGGCACCCACTGCGTGATGATGCTGGCCCATAAGTCTTGCTGCATCCTGTAAGTGTTAAGTACCTGCTCAGTCATATTTTAACCCTGCAGACTTATCACCAACATTAGCGATGCCTGCCTAGGAGAATATTATGGAGTTGCGAATTCTATCGGTGAGTTAATGCTACGTTCCATCGCTTTTTTGGTAAACCTTAAGTTGTATTAAGTAGAAAATGATTTAAAAATCTGCTGCATTTATTATGTGTGGTTAATATCCAGAAACTATGCAAGCAGCCAGATATTCAATTGACTGTTTGACATCGTACAGATTGTATACCTGTTTTTGTACTTAATGATGAAATAAAAATATTTATTTTCCATTAATGCAATTTAATAATAAAAAAACCGGCCAAGTGCGAGTCGGACTCGCACACGAAGGGTTCCGTACCATTATCGCAAAACACTGCATAAAAATCACGTTTTTTGTATGGGAGCCCCCTTTCATATTTATTTTATACTGTTTTTAGTATTTGTTGTTATAGCGGCAACAGAAATACATCATCTGTGAAAATTTCAACTGTCTAGCTATCACGGTTCATGAGATACAGCCTGGAGACAGACGGACAGACAGACAGACAGACAGACAGACGGATCGCGAAGTCTTAGTAATAGGGTCCCGTTTTTACCCTTTGGGTACGGAACCCTAAAAACAAAGTAATACTTTTTTGTTGCTTTTTTATGAAATTATGAATTATGTAGGTAAGTTTAAAAATAAATGTCTTCGAAGTCACAACAAAAGTTACACTTTACAGCAGACCGAAGGTGGTAAAACTTTCAATTAATCCAACGATTCTTTTCTTAAAGAGTCCCAAAGTTTCGGCTTGGAAATTGCCCATTGCACCATCCATATCCTCAACGTTCCCACTACTAATGGTTTCCTTCAATTTACCAGCTTCTTGTGCACTTATTGTGAGTGTACCAGTCATGAGAATAGCGCAACCAAAGGCGAGCTTGCCGTATCTTTTCAAATCAGCGTCCAATTGATCTCTGGGGTAAACGTAGTTGGCTTTCAGACCAAAATTGGACAAAGATTTGTCAAGTTCGTCGTGGTAATAGTCTATCCAACCGTAGAAGTTCTTGATCCTCGTTTCATGATCGGTGCAGTTGAAGGTCAAGTAGAAAAGATCGAAGACTGGGCTGAAATTCTTGGATTGTTGATAATCGATTAACATTGACTGTTTCACAGTCTCCCCCTGGAAGTAGAAAACAGAAAAAAGTTACTAACAGGAAACTGGATGACTGAACTCTCCTGCGCTATACTAAAAGAGGGTTAAATTATCTTGCCATATTTGAATATGTGCACTGTGACAAAAAGAAATATGTAATGTTCTTTATAGCCCATCAATTTGATGATTGAGGATCTATCCCGTCCGTGTCAAATATATCTCCGTCAGACCGGGTTTCAGAGATCTCATGTGACATTCTTTCACAAAATTTCAGTTAACAACAACAGATTTTTAATTTATTTATTCTAGATAATATATCCAGAGAATCTCCTTTTACTGCAATTATTGTTATTATAGACAGGCAGAACACTGATAACCCAATGCGAGTGGTTTATCCACAAGCTGCTCGAGTATAATATGGCAGTACTTAAAAATACTCGTAATGATCTTCATAACAGTTATTGTCGAACAAGAATATGTGTGTACTATAGATGCACCTCTGCCTACCTTCGGGTAGCACAGGCGTGATGTTTTTTTAATGTTTATAGATTATACATTCAGTCAAAATAGTTTCGGGAATGGATGATTTGTTTATGGGTCCAAATACAAATTTTTGTTTTTTTTGTTGTTGTTAGATTGGCACAACTGTCTTCCATTTTGGCGAAGAGTTTGAGTTATATCTGTTATTTAGATTAAATACAGAGCTGTTTTTAGTTATATCTAGTGCGCATTGCGAATTTCATAATAGACAAAAACATCGAACAGAGTTTGTCTTAAATTTTGCATCGCAAATGGAATTTCGTGTTTGGAGTTAATGAAAATGTTACAGAAGGCTTACGGTGAATCCATTTTATCAAAAACACACGCTTATGAGTGTGTACAAAGTGTTCAAAATCGATCGAGATGTGATGGAAGATTTGCCTCACTCTGGTACACCATCAATGTCATCAACTGAAGTTAACATCGCAAAAGTGAAGGAAATAGTGACTGAAAATCCTCATTCAAATTTGAGAGAGATAGCCGCCGAATTTTTAGTGTCTCATGAGTTGGTCCGTACCATTTTAAATAATCACTTGGGTATGAAACATTTTGCCGCTCGGCTAGTCCCAAAAGACCTGAATTTTCTAGAGAGGTGCTGAGGACATGCTAGAACAAGTCAATTCCGACGCAACATTCATGAAACGCATTGTTACTGGTGATGAGACGTGGGTTTACGAGTTTGACATGCAAACTATTCAACAAGCTTCGGAGTGGCGCCTTCCAACTGAACCGAAAAATCCACACTAAAGCTGATCAAAAGTTAAAGTCATGTTGACTGTTTTCTTTGACTAACGCGGTGTTGTGCACACGGAATTCTTGCCGGAACGTCAAACAGTAAATAAAAAAATATTTGAGCGTTATGCGACGTTTAAGAGTGCAAATTAGATGAAAAAGGCCAGATTAGTGGAAATAAAATTCTTAGATATTGCACCACTATAATGCGCCTTCGCACAAGGTCCAAAACAAGGTCTTAAACGTCTCCAAAAATTCTTACCATTTCACACTACGGTTACTCTTGCGCAATCCCATCTACTACCGCTCATAGACTATGCGGATGTCTGTTTTCTAGATGCAACGGAGGTACTCCTTAATAAACTCGAGCGACTGCAGAAATACCGCAAATACGACCATGTGTCGGAGTTTCGGAACCGATTAAGGTGGCTGCCGATTCGGCGTCGTCGAGATACTCATATCCTATCCCTTCTCTATACCATCCTACATAATCCTAATTCTCCTCAATACCTTCGTGAACGCTTTGAATACCTCGTGCCGAGAGGTAAAACCTGTCGCACTGCCACCTCTCTTCTCCTTCGTCCTCCGCGACACACTTCCAGCCGGTATGATGGCTCCTTCTCTGTTACAGCAGTGCGTCTCTGGAACTCTCTCCCACACTCCCTCCGCGACAGCCCTTCTCTGGAGGTCTTCAAGAGGAAGATTAAAGATCATTTCCTTGCACAATGACATAGTATTAGTATATGTATTTATATATATAGGTATATGTATTTAAGTAAGTATATTTATGTTTTAATTTAATTCGTCATAGGTTATTTTAATATTGTACACTGGATCCTGCCCTCTATATTGTCATCTTTCTCTGTCACCATAGGGTTTGCTGTAAGAGAACTCAACAATGAGTTAAGCTCGCCTTTGTACATGTACTTTATTATCACACTGTATGTAATGTTGTTTTTTTTGGTGTACAATAAAGAATTAAGAATTAAGAATTGAAGGTCATCATTGTGAACGAATTTTTGACCAAAAACTCAACAAATACCATTGAGCAACCACCTTATTCGCCAGATATGGTTTCAGCCGACTTCTTTCTTTTTCCTAAACTCAAATTACCGATTCGTGGCACCCGTTTTCATTCAGTAAAAGACATAAAGGAGAATTGGCGGCGAAAACTGAACTCGATTCCGCAAAAAGCGTTTAAAAATGTTTTGATGATTGGATTATTCGTTGGCGTAAGTGTATCGTTTCTGAAGGAAACGATACTTTGAAGCTTACTTTGAAGGTGATAAAATAAATTTGGATGAACAACCAACATTTTATATATTATTGATCTGAGGGTGACCATATGGTGTAAGGGACCGATGTATATGACTTGTATATATCAGTCCCTTAAGCACACACAAAATAACCTTATTTTAAGAGCTTTATGGTCACCTCCCTTTTCCCGGTACTTCCTTGACAGAGTAGTATTTTCTACCATAAAGTATATATCTACCGTGAGGTCGGATCTAAACAGATTAGATAAGTCAATGTTGTGCATTAGTGCATAGAAATTGCCCAACAATGCAGTGAACCGTGTTTTTTTACATTCGAATATCAAATTCTATTATATGTATTGGTCTTGAATAATATAAGTACAAGTTATTCAAAAAATAAACAAGTTATAAATAACCACTTCCGCTAGAAATATAAAACAGGTTTTAGATAAACCCGACACAATAAAGTATATCTACTAAAACGCATGTTCTAAATGCAATTAAAAGTTAAAATACTTGCCTCGAACTTGAACATAATGTTGTTTGTCCAACAGTCTCCATGTTGAATAACTGAATATCGACTGCCATGTTCAAATTTCGCCATTGTACCGGTCAGCTTTATAAGTTCACCGATTTTGTTCTTCACGATGTTCTGTTGCTCTTGGTCATCAAGCATTTGCACAGCAAGGGCTTCAAGTTGATAGAATAAGCCAACCATTTCGGGAGCTCCTTGAGTCATGACTGCCAACATATCATGCAACTTGTCCTTGAAATAATCATATGTTTCGGGTTCCTTGTTCCTCAACACGTAAGAAAGTGAATGGTATATAGCTAAATTTCTCAATACGCTTATAATCTCTTCATCCGATAGACTTTTGAATCGGTCCAGTATAGTAAAACCTGATGTTTTTAGGTCTTCTATCAGTATAACTTCATTTGGTGCTTCAAGATTTGTTCCATAACATTTCGGAAATTTCAGTTGATCTTCTTCTGGTACCTCGGCTTGTTTCTGAAATTGGAGCATCTTCGGCAGAATCTTTGTATATATCAGACTCTCATTAAAGAACATGAGATCAAAAATGGGCATGGCTTTTCGCATGTGTTCGAATGATGGTGCTATTTTGGCAATCATTGACATATTTCCATTTTCTCCTTCAATGACGATCCTTTTGACGTTTGCACCATAACTATCCGCTGCTCCTCCAACAGCTTCGATTGTCACTTTGCTGTCTTTGTAACCTTCTTTTTCAATTATATTTCTGATGAATTCTAATTGACCTTCAGTTATAGTTTCGATTCCATCTTCAAACTTGATTTGCGACATGATGGTCTTCTGTGGTAAACTTTGGGTAAAATGTTTTTGATATTACTCTATTGTTTAATATAGGTCCAGGTTTGCAAGAAGTTTTAGGTCTGCAAGATAAACGAAAGCTTAAAATAAACAATCACACACCATGATTTGCGATTGTTTAGTTTTATATGATGAGACGATATATTATATAGTTTATTCAATAACAAGGCATTGACTTTTTTGTAACAAATAACTTCAATTGCCAAGGAGACGGGGATGTTTTAGTAAAAGAAAGGGGTAGGGTTAGATATTGTAATACGTACCCAATAGAAAGTCAAATGTTGCCATTAAAATCCTCAGATACTTTTTATAGATAGTTCGTCGCGAGCACTTTGTGCGCTTTGTGAACATTTATTCGTGAATCGAACATTCGTTTGCGAACACAATTTCATCAAACAGTACGATTCACAAAAAAAATATTGGTTTATTTAGTACGTATTTGCGTAACAACAGCTCGCATAACAAATGTGTGCAAAACAAATTCATGGAACCAATGTTCACGGTTTATGTAATATACTGCCTATACTTACGTTAAAAATATATTTGCCAGACAAACATTATAAACTTAAATCAACGGACATAAAGTGGCTTTTTGAATATTACGAAAACAAAATTCGAATACTAAATTAAAACTATAGTAAGCATCAAACTCCGTATGGAGTTGTTTAACAACATTCTCAATAAAAACTCTAGAAATAGAAATATATTTCGCCGCCGTTTCAGGGAAGCTTAATATTTTTTGTTATTAAACATCAACAAATAACATAACAAAATTTGCACTTGAACAAAACATTGCTATGCATTTATAATTATAATTGCTTATAAAGATATACGACGCGAACCAGGATTTTCCGATTCTAATAATAGATATCTAAGTAAATAAACAAACTGTTTTCCTGTGAATTTGTTCAGTACTTTACATGGAACTGTTCACACACAAATAGCGTAGATGAAGAAGAAGAACAATCAATACATTGAGTTATAGACTTAAAATGGAAAACCTTGAAGAGATTTAAAAAGTTGGGTTAATATATTATCATAATATCTAAACCTGAGGAATAACTCCTAGTTTGTCGTCTACACTTGCTCTTAGACACTTCTTAACACAAAACTCGTGAACACTGACTGCGATAACTGTACTAGAATGATCAATTGTGTCACCGTGTCGCGTACTGTTTGGACCATGACGTCTAATCAGTATCTCCACTGTAATAACTGCGCACAGATGGGGCGTCGCCTCGCCTTTGGGAATACCCAGAATGTTGCCAGTTTTAAATAATCCATTTTTTTAATGTTTAGGCAATAGGGATGATTAGTAAAAAAATATTTTTAGTCCGTCAGTTAGATTTCTAAAAAATATTGGACACGTATTTTTTCTTTTGTCACATTAATAAAACATGATGACGATACAATGTGTTAAAATATCGCATGACGTCACACCTTGGTACAATTTTTACATAGAAGCGACGTCACAAGCCCCCACTCCCGAACTTTGATTCGCTTTATCTTGGTGAATTTTTATTGATTTGAATAAGCAAAGAATACGTGTCCTGTTCGTGATCGTACCCCGTCATCATCGCTATTATTTGTATTTTACAAATTGTGTGTTTCCATATACAAATAAAATTTAAAAACCCCCGACACATTTTTATTTCAGTCTGCATAATTTATTTAGTAGTAGACACACTTCGATTGACAATCTACTAAACACGTAATTATGACACGATATCGAAATCACCCCGATTCAAAATGTAAACCGCCCATAACCTTTGAACGGCTGAACCGATTTTCATCAAACATTGCTAAGAGCACTTTCGATAAAGTCACCTTTCAAAGAAAACCAACGAAAACAAAATCGGTTCATCCTTTTAGGAGCTATGATGAGACAGATACACAAACACACAGTTACACACGTCAAACTTATAACCTCTTTTTCCGTCGGGGGTTAAACATTAAACATAAGTAAGAGCTTTATTCAAATACAATGAAAGCAACATTAAAGTACTTGAAAGGCAATGCCTAGTATAATTGGTTAGCTAACTTTAGTAAATAGATGTTGCTTTAGCAATTTCCAAAGGCGTTTACGATTGTTCGCAATAGAATTTATGGTTTATTCGTATGTATGTCAAATCAAATCAAATATTTTTTTATTTCACATAGGCCTACATGGGCACTTATAAAACGTCGACAAAAGGTGCACGGTTCGGGTTGGTCGTTTCCTGTGGAGAAGAACCGGCAAGAAACTCCACGGTTACTCTTTTAAAAAAAATTGGTTTGTTTTTACAATATTTCCATGTTACAGTATTAGTGCTTAGATATGGGGGGACAACGTAGGCTCGACAATAAGTCGCAATAAACTAAAAAAAAAGTTTGTATAAACGAGAGAGTTAACAAATGTTAACAAGCGTCTAGAAATCTAGAAGAGATCTATGGTTTGCTAACATTTATTTTGATGTACAAATTGTAAAAGAGTGCCACAACAAGATCACAGCCAATGCTTGTATCATGACAAGGTGACAGCGGGGGGAGAGTACCTACTCATGCCTATACCACTTAGGTAATTTTGTTCTTATTTTTGTTAAGCGAAAAAAAGAAATTGATGTACCTGGTAGTAGGTACATCAATTTCTTTTTTACGCTATTGAAACCGATACAACATTTTGCAACTTTCTAGAAACTAACATGGCATTAGGTATTTATATTAGTCTTCGTAAATATGATACCTTTTATATTTACAGTCTCTCTCTGTATTATTGTTACATAAATAAAACGGTACCAAATAATTAATGATTGTAATTATTTTCTAGTAATTGTTTGATTAGGTACATAAACCAGTTCCTGATAACAAAAAATACTTGTATTGATTTGATCCGCCAAAACAGTAGTGCGTTTTCCCATATTTTTGTGGGTAACGGCCTTGTAATGGTATCACTGAAAGCTATATTTGTGTGCATTTGAGGAACGTAGATACATTCGTATCATAGCGCATTAAATAAATGAAGTGGATACACGATATCGCTCGTGTTTTGTCCGAGACGCGGCTTCCATGCGTTATTATTCTAAGAGCAAATACTATGCAAGGATTTTAGGCTTATTTTCACAATTTTTTTTTTCGTCTATTATTTTTTATGTCTCATAGATCGACCAAAAATAAGACAAAAACTTTTAAATAATTATTTTTCGTCTACAAGCAACGGTTCGCCGGGAAAAAGGCAAAACTTTTCCACCACGATTCGGATAGGTAAGGTTCGAAAGGATGTGTGTGACGTGGTTATATTGAAAGTCTTTACCACAAAGTCACGTGACAATCTCTTAAAAATATGTTTTGTCGTTTCGACCATCGCAATCGCTGGTAGAATATCGGTTTGTCTAGAATTTTAGGTCAGTATATATTCACTTTATACACTCGTCTTTCCATTCAACCAATTCGCAACACTCGCTCACAACATAGGATAGAAACACATGAAAGTTTCATGTATATACAGGAGTGTTTGTGAACCTTTCAGCAGAGCAAACAACCCACAGACTTGTTCCACGATTACACTTCAAAATTACATATTGATTTTCAATGAGGTTTATAGTAGAGAACGTTGTGATTGAAAATGGCGTCTTCTGTTAGGCACTCAACTTGGCTAGAAATATAGCTCTCTAATACTTTCTTTGTTCTTTGTGTTTTCAATCTTTGGTTAAGGACCCAAACACAAGACTGCGAATTGGACGCGATGCGAATTCGCAACGCAGAAAAAAGCTAAGCATAACAAGCTTGTTGTTCGTAGATTTTTACGATGCGACGTCGCACCGCAGTTTTGTGTTCGGGCCCTAACTTTGTTTTAAGATGTAGTACCTGTTTTAAAATAAGTAATAATTTTGCGAATGTCTAGTTAGTCTCAGTAAAACTTACTTTATACTGAATATAATATTACCTGGATTAACACAGAATACTTATTTGGATAGTGGGATCCTTTGGGATAACTTGGAACACGGATTAGTTTATAACCACATCACCTCACCTGCTGTGTTTTGCTACAAGACTTATATACGCCTTTTTAGGGTTCCGAAGTCAACAAGGAACCCTTATAGTTTCGCTCTGTCCGTCTGTCCGTCCGCAGCTTAGCTCGGAGAATCTAAGTACTAGAAAGCTAAAATTTGGCATGTATATACATATTAATAATTCCGACAAAGTGGTACAATAAAATCATGAAAAATATTTTTTTTTTGGGTACCTCCCATAGACGTAAAGTGGGGATGTATTTTTTTTTTCTCATCTATCCCATAGTGTGGGGTATCGTTGGATAGGCCATTCAAAAATATTATGGGTTTGTTAAAATCATTTTTCGATTCAGAGATTCGTTTGCATAAAATTAAGCTTTAAGTTGCAAATTTATGTTAGAGTCAAGTGTCCCCCCCCCCTGCCAGCGAAATGGTTGCTCTAGGCTATGTGAAAAAATTCACGGCAGTAGTAAATATAACGAAATTAAAAGGAAAATTATCACGGGTAACAAGGCTTTACAAGTTTACGAGTAATAGTCGACCAACTTATAAAATGTACTTGGAACAGTAAAAATTTTGTACTAATGCCATAGAAAAATTACTAAAATAAAGTTGATAGCTGTGTAAAACAGAGTAAATATAATGCTTACGAATCATGTAAAAATATACAAAAATTAAATCATAACAGGCTTTACAAGTTTACGAGTAATAGTCGACCAACTTATAAAATGTACTTGGCACTGAAAAATTTTTGTACAAATGCCACTGAAATTTTTTTTTGAAACATTGGATTTTATAACTCCTTCTTCAGTTACCAGAGTCCTTATTTAGTTTAAGTCAAGAGTGAATAGATTACATCTAGGCAAGCGTGCTTCACCGTAGACCACATCATCGCTTACCATCAGTCAAACGTGAGTATATAGATTAAAAAATCCTATGTGGGCCCGTTTTTAGACTTTGTGAGCCGCTGAAACCGTTCTAATGTTTATGTAACAACAACAAAACCCTCTTTTTAGTCCGCATTATTATGCAACTTCGGAACACTATTACTGCGCGTGGCCCGACACGCACTTGGCCGGTTTTTTTTTATTGTCATACTGGTCCCTTACATTTTTCAAATTTTGTTTGACAAGAAAAGCGAGGATTCTTTTTTCTGAAAGATTGTCTTGATAATTATAGAAATATTCGACCAAATTATTGATATTTTTATAGCAAAAAAGCGTCAATATTATTTGAAAAGATGAGCAAAATGCCCAGACAGGTTCTAGTCATAACATCAACGCCAGTTTCTCTGAGCAAAGTTCAACCTCTCGCTTAAAAAAAACTGGTGACAACTAAGGGTTATATTATATTATGTTGTATTAAGGGTTATATTATGTTGTATTTTTCATGTTTCGATTTGTAGATATCAGTTGATAAAAGACGATTCCAGCTCCATCGTATAGGCAAGGCGCTTGAGCCCTCGTGTGACTGCCTGGACCGAAGGTTCCATGCATTTCACAACGGGTCCCGTACATTTTTTTCAACGGCCTGAGTTTTGCTACGGGAACTGCGGTGCTGTTACTGCCCGTAATCCAACATTGGTACTGTTAGCTCGTGGATGAAAATGAGAGTGGACTGTATTTTTAGGCGAATGGTTTATTGCCGTTATAATTTACAAATTTAAACTGTCCCGGACAAACAATTAGGGTTTTAGGAAGAGGTGTCGACTGGTGCGGTGGAGTCCGTGGTAGCGAGTGTCCGCCGAGCCGCGCCGCGTCGCCGCCGCGCTGCGCAATCACACACCGTCGCCGTGGGTCACGCAGATGTGTGTGCAGCGTAGACAGCGCGCTCCGGCCGCCCTAAAGGATAGGTTACACAGTGCGAGCTGCTGATGTGGCAGTAGACAGCTACTGTGCCTATGTACTCGTATGACAGTAGCTCGACTCGCCTCGCACGGTCACACTATGCAAGCTGCTGGCTTCGCAGAAGACAGCTACTGCACCAGTGTACTGGCATATTCGTCAATGGCAATTCGTCTGCAATGTTGTCGCAAAATACACGTTTAATCACAGTACATACCACAATAAAAGCGGTTACGAAAATACTTTGTGTTGAAATGCTTAGAATTGAAAGAGCTATACAAAAAAAGAAGAAGAAAAGAAGTATTTGGGTCAGGGATTGGTTGCAAAAAAAAGGGGCAACGCATACAATATTTAAAGAGCTATATGATGAAGATCCCCGAGAATATAAAGCGGTTATGAGAGTGACACCTGAACAAGTGGAAATACTTTTAAATTTAATTGCTCCAAAAATTCAACGTGATGATACACTGATGAGGGATGCGATACCTGCAAGGGTGAAGTTGGAAATAACTCTGGTATACCTTTCTTCTGGGATATCGTATAGACTATTGTCGGTATTTTTCAGAGTTTCAAAAGCATCCATAATTAAAATAATACCAGAAGTGTGTGCTGCTATCAATGAAAGTCTAAAAGGTTATATCAAAGTAAGTAATTTTTATTATTCTTAATCAAATTCACAACGGATTTGTTAAAGTTTTTGCACATATTAAACGTGAACTTAACATAGTAATACTTAATAACTACAGTACTACATAGCTTATTTCGTTATTTTAGAGATTGATATTGCTGAAGAAAGTATATCATTACGGAGTATAGATTGTGAAGATTGATCCAGCAGTGGCGTAGAGTTTGCAGATATTGTAGGTTCAACAGGTTGATAATTTACAGACATTGTTTGTGAAGGATTTACTGGAGCTGCGAACACTACAGGCTGTGATGACAGCGTACATTCATTATGGAGTATAGATTGTGAAGATTGTTCCAGTTGTGTAGAGTGTGCAGATATTGTAGGTCCAACAAGTTGATAATTTACTGCAGGCTGTGGTGATGGCGTACATTCAGAACTGTAATCAGAAGGTGTATACACAATTCTAGCACAGAGGGCGCTTTTACGGTATCTAGAGAGTATTGCCTGTATTTCATCTGTCGCATCAATTCTATCAATCGGAGGTAACTGTTTGAGCTGCAGTGCTACATGTCTTCCAATAACATCACATTCATCTTCTAATTCTCTTGGAATCGGGGCAGACACGTTTACTAAACTGTTATTTAGTTCTTTGAGCTCATTCACAGCTGCTTGAATTTCAGACCGTTCTGATGATACTTTCGTCTTTAATTTTGGAGTTTTTGGTGGCCTCATCACTTTTGTAGGAACGGCGTTGTTGCTATTGTCACTAGCATCAAGGTCCTCGTTATTCATGGCCTCGTTTCCTGACATTGATCCAACGTTGCTTCCTGACGTTGACGCATGATTTGGTTCCTGAAATTAATGTTACTCTTTTATTTTTCAGATACCCAATGTGGAAGAATGGCAAGATATAGAAGTAGGATTCGCTTCGAGGTGGAATTTCCCGAATTGCTGTGGAGCTATTGATGGGAAACACATAACAATTCAAGCACCACCAAATTGTGGCAGTGAATATTATAACTACAAAGGAACAAACAGTATAGTGCTCATGGCCGTCGTAGATCACGATTATACTTTCAGATATGTAGATATAGGCTCATACGGTCGTAATGCAGATGGTGGGGTATTTCAAAACTGCTCTTTGTATCCGTATCTAGAAAACAATTTATTGTTGCCTGAAAATGGTATTCTAGTTGGAGATGATGCCTTCCCTTTGAAGCCGTATTTACTAAAGCCCTACAAAAATATATTGACTACCGCAGAAAAGATATATAATTATAGATTGAGCAGAGCAAGAAGGATTGTGGAGAATGGGTTTGGCATTCTAGCATCTCGTTTTCGTGTTTTGGGAAAGCCAATTCAAGTTAAAGAGGAAACTACGATAAAGATCGTCTTATGTGCATGTACATTACACAATTGGTTACGTACCACTGCATCAAGCACTTATACACCACCAGGAACTACAGATTATGAAGACATCATAAACTTTCAAATCATTCTGGGGCAGTGGAGGTCCGAAATTAATGAATTACCGAGTATTCGTCGCTCGAGAATCAATAATAGATCGAAAGCAATAGCAGAGAAAATGCGTGATAAATATAAAAATTATTTCAATGGCGAGGGAGCAGTTACGTGGCAAAATGATATGATTGTGTAATTAGAAATAAAATACTTACCAGATTACTTAGTGTTTCTTTTTCTTTTAGATTTATTATTTTCATAATATAATCCATAGAATCGAACCACTTGATAGATGGTTTATAGATCTCATCAGTGCCAGATCCACTTTTTTTGCTTTTTTCAATTTTCAATAACTCCTGGTTATACGTAGAACGTAAATTTTTGATTTTTTTTGTAACTTCATTCGTGTTTTGTAAATTAAATTCCATGCGGATGTGTTCCAACGACGCTTTACGCAAATCTCTGTTCTTATAATTAGGATCCAAACAATTCCATAAGTTCGTTTGATCTTTGTATAGCTCCACAAACTTTATATTTTGATCGGATGTCCATCTTTCCGCCATTTTGACGCCGAAACAAGAAACACTGTAGCGTGGGCCCGAGCGTACGAGCTACTGTCATTTCGCAAAATCGTGCGAGTTGACGACCGAGCGGCGTGCGAGTGGCGTGGTGGGGGAAGGCAAGTAGCGAGTAAAAACAAAAAATGTTGAAGTAACTCGGACGCGAGCTACTGTCCCACTCGCACATGACAGTAACTCGTATGATGCGGTCACACGGTGCAAGTAACTGCACCTCAGTAACTGACTCGGTCAGCTCGCATGCCAGCTCGCACTGTGTAACCTAGGCATTAGTGTTGGGTAGAATTCCCAACAGGTACGGTACTACAAAAGCCGGATAATTACTTATTTTGGTTGCATGTCGAGGTCGAGTTGCATGTGGGTAAAGCTGCTGGTAAAATCTACTAACTATAAATCTAGAAGTGGCACTGGAAATCAGTTGTCTTGGTGTGCGCAATACCAAAGGAATGCATTTTTCAAAATGTCACGAGAGTTTTGGATAAGAAACATAGAAGCGTAGACCAGACATGTTGCACTGACCCCAAATAAATTGGGATATATGTAAAACAATTATTATTATGGGAAGGTTTTTTTAAAGGTTTTAATTAGACTGATTTGAATGTACTCTAATATTGAAAAAGTAACATTTTGTGAAGATTTCCTTGTATTATATTTTGTACAATACATACAAGTAAAGATGACTCGTAGTTTTAAATAGGTTCCCAGTGGAAGAATTCCAATAGCGTAACCTCTGACAAAAAATTTAATCTGAAAAAGTAACAATGCCTGAAAATATTTAATAGGTTCCTAACGCTGTTTACCAATACAGTATTTTTTACTGTCCCACTGCTGGACAAAGGTCTCCCCCAAATCCCTCCAAATTATATTTTCCTGAGCCACCTTGACAAGCCTCTGCAGTGGGCATCTAGGTCGTCTCGCCACCTCTATCTGGGCCGGCCTCGGCGGCGGCATCAATCATAAGGCACCCAATTTGTGGAGACTATTGCCCAGCGGTCTAGTGACCCACCCAATCCCATTTTAGCCCGGCAACTCCCACGCCTATAATCCCCGTTCTGGAGCGCGGCGTTTCTTATACTATCAGCTCTTTTTACGCCCAGAATGCTGCGCTCCATTGCTCTTTCCGTCTCCGTCCTTTTCTGTTTTAATTATTCTGGTAACTATAGCATTATATTGTTCTTCTGGGTCTTTTTCATCAATTTTAAGTTCTTTAAAATAATTTGACAACTCTAGGTTGAAATGTTCGAGGTTGTTAATGAGAGTTTATTTTAAAAGTATTTTAACTTGCTTTGCAAATAATTTGGCTCAGTGGATTTTAAAGTCTAGTCTAATTTTTGCACGAATTGGTATGTGGTCTGAACTATATTATATTCTATTAAAAACGCTAATATTGTTTATGATATGCTTTTCCGATAGTAAAACAAAGTCGAAATCTTCTACGGCTCCATCGTAATGTGCAGATGTTGGTGCGTTTACCTTTTTTTTTTTTTGGTGGGAAATCATCCAATGACTTCTCCCGCTCTGGGTGAAGCGGGAGGGCGTGTCAGACTTTTACTGACTAAAACCCACCCGTGTTCCTTCAGTTGCTTGTGCCAGGGCCGCGGTAACTCTCTTTCAAATTTATCCGCGACCCTGACAGGCATCGGCCCTAGCGGACCCCGTCAACTTTTGCTGACATCTCTTTGAGGCGCGCGTGGAACACTACGCGCCGTTGACTCGGGCCTGGTCCATATCGGACGGCGAGCTACGGTGGCCGGAAATCGGCTTGCGACTCACGACGCCCGGGGCGTCTCCTGCGGTGGCTAGGGGCGTGAGGGCGTCTCCGTTGTGTCTCCCTCACGCGTTCCGCCTCCTCCGGTGCGTTTACCTGAATGACAGTTAGCGTTTTGGTAGGTGTTAATCGGAACTTTGGACGGAGTAGCCTAAGAACTCAATGATGTTGTCCTTCCACTTCTTTGCCACCATGACCTCCATTCCGTGTTGTCCACTGGTTTCACCGAAGTGAAACAACACAGCGTCGTCTCTTTCTTCTGTATGTTCGCCCACTCTCCTGATTTCTGGAAGACTTGAAATATCCCAGCTGATGTCTTTTAGAGCGTTCTTAAGCTCTGTTGTTTAATAGTTCGTCTTACATTAGTGTCCGGACATTATACGTAATAATATTTAGCATATCAGAGTCCTTTATGTAATTTTCCGTGGTCGTTTGACGGTTGATCAATCCCACCCGGTGATTCTTAGCTCCCCGGACCACAAGGCTGCCCCCACGCCCGTCATTGCCAGCGCAACCACTGCAGTCGCCGGGCACTTGGGGCCTGTCTCTTATTCTTCTATCCATTTGGGGGGTATAGACCATAGCCCGCCACGCTGGTCCCGTGCGTATTGGCGGGTCGCCATATCCTCGTTTGTTAGTCGGCAGGGTAACGTGCAGGTGAGGTTGGTTTGAGTCCCGAGAGATGTTAGTTGGGACCCCTAGCACCCTATAATACAGCAATGATATCTCATAATACTCGTAGTACAATGACAAAAATATAATTAATACCATGAAAAGCAATAATAGACTCAATAAAATATGAAAGTGATTTGAAACTCTTGCCGTGCACAATCGATTTATATAAGTAGTTACTACAGCATCGTCGTAATGAAAAGTCTTGATTGTATGCTACGTAATGTTTAGTCGATAGTCGAAATGAACGTGGGGATAACGTATCTTGCAATTTGTGTGAGTGTAATTTAATACTTTATGGCCGTTTTATCAGTTTCTAGTTAGATGAAGCAAGCACGGGTGAGAGATTAAAATTGTTGGTTTTACGTTCTCTACTTGACATAGCGTTCTCCAAATGCTGTTACAATGAAAGGAAATTGCAGATGGATCTTCGTCTTCATTGTGACGGTGAAAGAGAATTAACATTACTTCCCTCAATATCTCTTTAAATTATAGTCTATGTGTTATTCTGATCTGTAGGCTATATTAGGTCCTTACCTATGAAATTGGCGTTTTGTCACACTGGCCACTTTGATCTTAAAATCTCCTCTTTGGTTTGGAATTCCAATTTTAAATTTTTACAGAGCTATTTACTCATGCTTTTGTGTTTGGAAAACCGTAATTCATTTGGTTTCCTCTTTTGGATTCTTCTTTGCGCCAGTCATATTACAAAATGGACAACTTGAAATATTGCGTTATTTACGAGTACGAGTTCCATCGTGGCACCAGTGCTGCAGAACCGGCTCGAAAAGATTAATCATGTGTATGGCGATAGTGTGGCAAAAGAAAACACAGTGCGTTTTTGGTTCCAACGTTTAGTTCTGGAACGTTCGACCTGCAGAACAAGCCCCGTGGACGGCCGGAGACCAAAGTTGATAATGAAGAATTGAAGGCTATTGTGGAAGCGGATCCATCGCAAACCCCGTCTGAGTTAGCTGCAGGCTACGGTGTTAGTGATAAAACTGTTTTAATCCACTTGAAGCAAATTGGGAAGGTGAAAAAGCTTGAATGGTGGGTACATGAGTGCAGCAAACCGACAAACTCGCGTCGACTGCTGCGTTACATTACTCAACCGGCACAATAATGTAGCGATTTTAAATCGAATCATTACCTGTGATGAAAAGTGGATCCTGTACAATTATCGGAAATGCTCATCACAATGGCTGAACCCTGGCGAACCAGCCAAATCCTGCCCCAAATGAAAATTGACTCAAAAAAAATTACTAGTGAGCGTTTGGTTCTGGCCAGACGATTACGGTGGATGTCTATTGTCAGCAACTGCAAACCATGATGGAAAAGCTAGCTGCTAAACAGCCGAGGCTGGTCAATCGCTCTAGGCAACGCTAGACCACACACTGCACAACAGACGGCTACCAAATTAGAGAAGCTTCAATTGGAATGTCTAAGACATCCACCGTACTCCCCGGACCTTGCTCCAACAGATTACCATTTTTTTCGAAATTTGGATAACTTCTTGCAAGGGAAAAAATTCAACTCAGACGGGGCAGTCCAAAGCGCCTTCAAAGATTTTATTGATGCCCGTCCGAATGTTTCTTTAGTAAATGGATCAATGAACTACCTATGAGATGGCAAAAGTGCATAGATAGCAATGGTACATACTTTGATTAAATAAATATATTATATTAAAAAAAAACAATTTTATGTTTCTCCCTTACAAAACGCCAATTTCATATGTAATGACCTAATATTTCTGTAAAATTTCAGCAAAATCCGTTCAGTGGTGTTTGCGTGAAACCGTTACAAACATCCATGCTGCACCATCTTCATAAACTTTCACGATTATAATACACAGTAGTGAATTATATAAACTGTGCGTGTGAATAAATGTATTTAGTTTGTACCAGCATGCAGGTGACTGCGTGCCGTTGTGAGGCCACTGCTGACGCTGTTGATGTGAATCAACAGCGTCAATAAGTTGGAGTTGCTCATGATTTCAACCAGATTTTAGGATAAGAATGTCTTCTATCTGATCTGCAATAGATCAAGTGTGTGTTCATCTTCCCGTCTCAAGTGTGTGATCATCGTCAAACCATTGCGCTTGTTTAGAGTCCAATACCTCGCACTCTGACCACACTTTATGATCTCCTGGGTTCTGATCCAACAAATGATCTGAACTCTTTTGACACAATGTTCTGCTTATGTAATTTTTTCACTACAGTCATCTTTTCAAGGTTTAAGACACGACGTAATCATTTACACTGTTGCTTTTTTTGTTCTTATGCAACACAATCATCTTTGCCCAACTATGATGGGCAAAAAAGACCAGCCAGCGCAAACAGAAGCAGCAGAATAACAGTGTTTTATATGGAGCGTCTGCCTACCTGACCACTACAACCTACGCTATCCTTCAGTAAGACTGGATGTCAATCTTTCGGTTTTCTGGCTACCAGTAACGGTTGCACAGTACCGATCAGTGTGGCGATGCTTGGGGGAGACCTATCTCTAGCAGTGGACGTTCTTTGGCTGAAATGATAATGATGATGAGTAACGGTTGAGAGCCGGAACCAAGATGTGCATCTGGACCGAGGGTCCATTTTTTAAATCCTTGCAAAACGAAATAAGACTTAAAGGGAAATTAGTTAAAAATAGTAAAAACATAATGCAATGGGCCTAGAATTTCTTAAACGTGAATTAAAACAGTTATGATTAAATTACTTGGGCCCTCAATCCAGATGCGTACATAAACTGGTATAGCCTAAATCTCAGAAAGTACTATCGCTAGGTTAATCATTTTTATTTAGGAATTTAGTTAAGAATTTCTTAAATATTTTAAGAAATTCCCAAATCTGTAGAAAAAAAATAAATTTAAATAAATTTTTTAAGAGCTTAACTTGCTTTCTGAGGTACGGAGGGATATCAGTATGTCGTGTCATACATAGGTGATCACTATATGGACCTTACATTTTAGTATTTTGATAATCACTATTGCTGATAGAATATAACTTTACCTTGGCCCTCTTGTAATAATTTAGACACTTGCATGTCTTTTGTCGATATTAGGATATTAGGTCTTAAAGTTGACTAAAGATGGTACAGAAAGAAAACATATTATGTGCTGTATTAGAGTACTGCTTCATTTGTTATAATTTTATTGTATTTTGTTTCAGTTATTCACTGTATTAAGCGCAGATGCATATGATGAAGATATGCTACTATATTGGAGAAGAAGTAAAAGTAAGTAAGTATAGTTATTCTAGTTATAATAACAATTAGGTAATCCACTGATGAGAGCTTACCATCTCTAAGAATTCATTAAATTCCATTCATTCGTTACGATGTGATAAGGTAACAAACAGACAGACAGTGTTACTTTCGTATTTATATAAATGTGAAAGTCCAGAAGTACGGATAAGTAGTATGGATTACGTCGGAATAATTTCACTAGCTCATTTAATATGACCCTGTATATTCAGTACAGGATTATGATCTTACCTTGGAACCTAGCAGAGGTTAACCCCATTTTTAGCAAACTACCGAAGCATGCTACCTATTTTCTAAGAGAAACAGTCGTCACTAACATATCATAAAAGAAACTCCTCCTGCCGCGTCTGTCTGTCTGCACGCAATAAACTGAACAACTTCCAAATAGATTTACAAACGGTTTTCACTAATGCACGGAGTGATTTATGAGGAAGATTTAGCAGTATTAATTAAGATTTTGTGTAAATTGGCTGAAATTTGATGATGATATTTGAATAAGTCTGACAAAATCGGCTGAAACGGCTGCCGACTAGGATTTTCACTGGCGTGTACCACGTAAACTACTAGAGTTATATACCAAAAAGTAGGCATAATATATGCTCAGCTACCCGTGCAAAGTCGGAGTGGTTAGCTAGTTTCTTGATAAAATAGTCCAAATAACAGTGAGTAGTTTCCTTGAGCCAGTGATATGTTCTGTGACCTCAGTTTGGAGTACAGTGAGAAGTGTAATACAGTCTAAAGTAGGGTAATAGTGTGCACTGTTCCAACAGAGGATTAGGAATTGAAATAATATTATGCTGAAAATTTTGATCACTTATTTTGAATCTTTGCGTGAGTGAATCCTTTCTTATAGATTACCTGCATTTTGTACACTCTAAAATGCAGGAGGTAATCACTAAGAAATGATTTTCGGAATTCTTTTGGGACTCTTTTTTTTTCTCTTTTTATTTTTATCTTATGCAAAAATTTGACCTATCGGTTTAGTATGTGCTTTGAATGAATGAATTTAAGATTTTTGATAAGTGCAAACTCCTATAAATATTATATTAATTTAAAAGACTTTTTGAGGATAACTTTACGTGTTTTCCAATTGACTTTAGTGATTTATTCGTCCATGTAGATACGTTTAGTTGTTGCCTTAGGATGTGTTAAAGTCGTAGTATTTCATCAGGTCATAAATAATCAAGTAGGTATAAGAATATATCATATCTCCATTGTTTCCGTAATATATGCATCAAGTTAGGTGCAAGGTCTATGCCAAGTTTTACTGATGATGCACTTTTGGGCCGAGTCACCCACGTCTGTAGGAGTGTACCCTTTGATTCCCTACACGTGATCCCCGCGTGGTGCAATCTGTGACTTTATTGCCTACAATATTCGCATGTGTACTTATAATCTATGCATCCGGAGTGCACGCGTCCTTGTTAACCTCAAAGCAAAAAATGTATTTACCATCTCTTTCTTTTTTCAAACCTCCAAATATCAGAATATTAGGAATTTTTTAAAATATATTCCTAAATTGAGGTGATTTGCATACTTACATATGGTATGAGATCCCTTGTGTTTTATTAACTTTGATATCATTATTAGTAAACTTTCTAAATACACACGAGGGCATTTTTTTTTTGTTTCAACAAAGCCACTCGTCGCCATGCGTGACATAGACTAAACACTATACAACACAATTAGGACGTATTCGAGTCTTCACAATGCGCGCGCTCATAACATTGCTGTTTACTAGACCATCATTGGTCAAAATATATATTATTCAACTGATTGTTCTTAGCTAAAGGTGTTATCAGGATTATGTTTTTAAACAGCAAACTACCACAAAAATGTCTCCGGGTATTGGTGGCCCAGTGGTTACGGGTCCGACTTACGAGTGTAAGGTCGTGGGTACGAATCGAGACTGGCGCTTTACTTTGTATAATTTAATTCATCACAACTTCTCTTAAATCGGTGACAAAAAAACATGGTAAGGACACCGCCATTACCTAGAAAAAAAAAAACATCGTCATTTGACTTCTACAAATCTGCACTGGGCCCGGCGTAATGGAACCTGTAGTAATGGGATGGTCCTGTGGGAATGATAAAGGCTAGACTGTGCTTCTTATTCTCGAATCCATGAACAAAACTCTTTTTTTTTGTATTTTGTCTCTGTTTTTATTATGCTTTTTTCGACCTTGCTCTCATTTACCAAGAGTCAAGTGCAAGAAAGAACTTCAATCACACCAAAACTGATGTCATATCTCATAAAATTACAGGTGACGCTTCCAAATGTGAGCCCTTCACGACATACTTCATTAGCTGCAACAAATGCGTCTGCCACGCGGATGGGACAGAATTCTGCACGAGAATGGCTTGCTTCAAATCACATAAGTTTCTTGTAGGTAGGTTCAGGATTTGAGTTTTTACTGTTTTTTGTAGATCATTTACAAGTTGTTCGCCACTTCAGAACACAGCTCGCAGACCATCAGTTCTGCGAGCAATGTGGGTCTGCCCAGTGCCACTTAAGTTTGGCAATTCTGCCGCGCATCAGGAAGGTGCTGTGAATAAGGGCCTTCTACTAGGTGGACCGATGGCCTGATTAAGTTTACGGTAATCCGGTGGATGCGAGACGCACAGGACCGGTCAATGTGGTGACACTTGAGGGAGGCCTATGTTCAGCAGTCGACGTCATTTTGGCTGAACACACAGTCCATTGAAAGCAGTGAACTTTTAAGCAGTGCAATCAATCTGCCTAGCCTTTTCCCAATTATGTTGGGGTCGGCTCCCAGTCTTACCGGATTCAGCTAAGTATCAGTATTTTACAAGGAACGACTGCCTATCTGACCTCCACAACCCAGTAACTGGGTAACTCGGTACCCCTTGGCAAGACTGGTGTCAGATCTCAAGCTTCTGACTACCCGTAACGACTGTCAAAGATCTTCAAATGACAGCCGGGACCAAAGGCTTAACGTGCTTTCCGAGGCACGGAGGAAACTTGGTATGTTGAAATGGTCACCCATCCACGGACCAACCTTAAAAACTTTCGCATATAATATTTAGTAAGTGTAATACATATTTGGAAAAGTATTAAAATTAACTAATTGAGCTATCTCTTTTCTGATTTGTTGAAAGAATGCGCTTGATCTTACTTCATCTGATGGCGTAAAATGTTAAAACCATCAGAAATTGACTTATGCACTGCTAGAACTTCACTGATGATTTAGAAAATGGTAGTCCAACTGGCTTGGAGAACAAAATTGATGCAAAAAAGGCAGTCATTGGGGACTACCAACAGAAGTGAAAACTTAAAACGTTACATCAGCATATTGTTGACGCGAATCTATAAGTTTTGCGTCTACGAAAAATGGCTCAACGCGGCTTAAGAAGTTTTACCCTTCAAAAATCTTTCTTCCGAAATAATTTTAAGATAGGTTATTGCGTGGGCAGTTATTTGAAATGCTAGATGCGCAAGACCAGTCATTGTTCCGATCTGGGGAAACCTTTGTCCAGCAGTAGACGTGTTCCGGCTGTGTATCGTTGAAAACGAATTACTAATTTGATATTTACTTACAGACGCAATAAAAAAGACGATATCACCAGTTTTAGAAGATGCTACTCCACAACAACAACAGGCCCTAGACGATTACTAAATAAAAGTTTTTTTTATGTGGTTGTTTTGTTACATAATTATACCAATATTATAAAGAAGAAAGATTTTTTTTTATGTTTGTTTGTACCGAATAGGCTCCTAAACTACTAGACCGATTTTAAAATATCTTTTACTTATGGAAAGCTACATTAGTCTTGAGTAACATAGGCTATAATTTATTTACAAAAAAAATAGAGGTCCTTATGAAAATTGCAATAATATAACCCAAAGTAGCATAATTTTGCCTATAAAATTCATTATTTGGCGTGCACTGAGAAAACTATTGATGATACATAAAAAGTATGTACAACATGATTAAAGTATTCATTATTACCTAAAAAAAGTCTGCGAGAGAATATATCTCACTATCATAGTTGAGTCAAAATAGCAGCTTTTGTGTTCTAAAATTTCGTCGGTGCTCCGTAGACCAATTGGAATTCGACCAATTGGTCTATGGGGAAAATTACATGTTTCCATCGTCCAATTACCAACTGGTCTATGGAGCATACTCGAGGTAAACCAAAACTATGTTCCATTATCACATTATAACCCTGAGTTCACACCAGTTTCCTATACTTTGGGTTCAAAGAAGCTTTTGTTATATTTTTGGGTTCACATCAAACTAATAAAATTTAATTAGATCGCCGGTGAAACAAAGGTTGGGTACATTCGTGTTGTAGTATTAATTCTTATTCAAATAAATAGTTTGACAAAGTGGTAGTTAGATATGACGGAAGGGTAGGGAAGGTTAGGGTAGGTAGGTTGATCGGTAGGGCAGGTAAGGTAGGTGGGTAAGTAGGTGGGTAGGTAGGTAGGGTAGATAGGTAGTTCGAAGTATTCGAGATAGGTAGGTGGTAGGTAGGAAGATAGCCAGTTGACGGGAGCGAAGCCGCGGGGGTCAGATAGTCAATAATAAGGACAATCACACTCCTTAACTCTATAATAAAGACTCATTACAACGCCTTTGCATATTTTCATAGCAACTATAGTTAAAAGTGTTACTTTTTATTTTACTAGCCGAAAACGAAAACTGCAAAATGAAGTGTTGGAAGGATTCTCGCAGCCTTAACCAGGTCCACCTAGAGGATTATGGCTGTGAGAATTCGCTGGGAGCGGGACGCATAGGACCGAACGATGTGGTGACACTTGGGGGAGGCTTCAGTCCAGCAATGGACGCCTTTCGGATGGAATGATTAGGACGATTTGACGGAAAGGATTTTAAAATGATTTTATCTGGGCAGTTAGTTCGTTACTTTGTGTAAAGAGTTTTCGTTGAATTTAGATAGTCATAATTCAATAATGTTATTAGTGATTCATTTTGAGCAGTTTAGAATTGATTTGGGTGTTGAAAAATAGTAAATAATGACATTTGATGTTTATGTTGTGAAGAATTTTATTAAAATGACAAAACAGCTGATCGTTCTATGTACGAATATTGCAAAATGACAAAGTAATAAAAACTAAAACAGTAGGAAAATAAAAATTAACCGTTTCAATATAGCTAAAGCCAGTCTACGCACAATTGCAGTTTCTACACGCGAACATTTTTTTCCTTGCTTTACTAAATTGGGAAAAAAATCGTCTTATTCCATTTTTTTATTTATATTTTATTATCACGTCTCAATTTCAAAATAATCAATGTGCTCGTGGAGAATGTTGGCGTCAGAGAGATTGCTAGGCGAATTAATAATAATATAGCAGTAAGTGTATATTTCTAATTTTATACTTCGTTTTTATACCTAGCTATTCCTCATGCCCTGAAGTATTACATATTTTTATATACTTAAACGTAAAGTGAACCTGTTTCAATTTGTTGTTTCAGAGAAATATAGTTAGATTGTACTGACGTATAGAACCAGCATTTGAATAACTCTGGGTTACTGAGGCTGGATATCTTCTATGGGACCTGGCGAACTTATAGAAGTTGGTGGCCGGTATAATAGGCACCAGTCAGTTTAAAAATAATACGTGCCACTTGCAACAAATTACATAAAGAGAGGGTGCTCCACTTTGCTATTAAGACAGCATCACCTCCCGCATTCAACAATACTTACGTGTCAGTGTGTGTGTTAAATAAACTGTTGGTAGCATAATTTTTAAGGAAGTGTTTCATACAATGCATAAGCAGGTCTTTTTTACGATCATAACCATATTTAAAACTAAAAATACTTATAAAAATCTATAAAGTAGGTCATCAAAGTATTTACACAGGTATTTAGTGCTATTTTCACTTATCTTTTATAAGTAGACTAGCACTTCGCCCGCGACTTTTTCGCGTGTTAATTTGTTTATCCTATAAATGACTTCAGTGCAGTTAGTGAAGGTGATCAAAAATAAGCTATTATTAAATCAATATACTCGTAAAATGGTATATCGTAGATATACAGGGTTTGTTGGTATAGGACTATTCGTTATTTGACTTAAAGAATAATAAATTTTAGGTTACCTACACAAAGTAAAATCCTCCCCTAAAAACTTAATAACCCTATTTTGCCCCGTTGAAGGTAGAGTTTCGAACAACCCAAATATGTTATTCACTCTTTTCTTCTCTTTTTTATTTTTCAACCCCTAAATCGTCTTTTGGGGGCTTTTTCATAAGACTAATAATGATAACCTTCATTGTTTATTGAAGTTGGTATTTATGTCAAGTTTCTTGTTTATTAACCCAAGAAATAAGTTTTTAACAAAAAAATAACAACCTTTAAATAATCTTTTGGTTTATTAAATGAAGTAAATCGTCTTTTGGGGTTAGTTTAAAAAAATTATTATAAAAACCTTTATTATTCATTTAGTATAGTATTTGTGCCAAGTTTCAAGTTTATTGACCCAAGAAATCAGATTCTTACATACAAACTTCAACACCCCCTAAATCATCATTTGGGGGTAGTTTCGAAAAACTAATAATGACAACCTTTATTATTTACTTAGATTACTATTTGTACCAAGTATCAAAAATTTTGGCCGAAGGATTTAGATTTTTCATACAAACTTTCAACCCCATTTTTACCCCCTTAGGGGTGGAATTTCCAAAAATCCTTTCTTATCGGATGCCTACGTTATAGAAAAAATACACCCTCCAAGTTTCAGGTCTCTGCTATCAGTGGTTTTGGCTGTGCGTTGATCCGTCAGTCAGTCATTCAGGACAAAGCATTTTATATGTATAGATAAGATAGTTAATGTGGTGATGTTGCTGTTATAAAATATAAATATTACATATTTCTAAATATATAACATTCATTACATTAAATACTTTGTAAAGTATGTAAATACTTAGCTACTTTTAAAATAAAAATGGACATTTTATAGGCACTATTTAAACTAAGAAACTGTTTTTTTGTGGCGTTAACAACTTAAATAAAAAATAACAAACTTATCGTAAGTAGTTTAGTATTGTAACTTCTTTTATATATTTTTTGCTTTAAATTACTACTATTACGATTTTCATGCAGTTTTCAGTAATATCTCTTAAAAGTATAAAATAAAATGCAATTTTTTTTTTTAAACCCACGACGGTTAAAAAGGATTTAAAAAACCCCGACATCCAAAAAGCAAAAAATAAGCCTTATACTCGCGTAGGGGAACTACTAATTAAATTAAATAAACTGATGTAAACGTTGACGGTTCCCCGACGCAAGTATGAGGTTTTTGATACCTTTAGAAGCAAACATGTTTCTTTGAAATCGGACCACTCTATAAAAAGTTACGCGAAATGACATCCACCTCCTTTTTTATCTTCAATTATAAATCGCTTATCGGTGTAATTGAGATCCTCTTCCTTTTTTTTTCGCCAGTTATTAATCGCTTGTCGGTGTAATTGAGATCCTCCTCCTTTTTTTGTTGTCAGTTATAAATTGCTTGTCGGTGTAATTGAGATCCTCCTCCTTTTTTTTTGTCAGTTATAAATCTCTTATCGGTGTGATAAAAATCGAATCGCGTCGAGCCATCAGGAAAGTCGCTTACAGATTATGATCGCGTCATAATGAATCAATAGTATATATTTGCGAGTGCAAATAGGTAGTATTAACTCGACTGTCGGTGTAGTAAGTACGTGTAAACTATGAATATGGGTAGCTGACTTTGATCTAGCTTTGCCAGCGACTTCGCTATGTTTCCGTCCGAAATTATGTGTTCTATTTCATTCAAATCTGTTAATCCCTTAATGAATAAACAAATATCTTGCAATGTCATCACAGTCAGCAACACTTATTATCATTTTTATGATTTTTCCTGGCATTATATTTTGAATAGGTAAATCATGACTGATGCCAATGAGTCATAAAATATATGCTTTATTTTTTAAATGCTCGAAAATTTTTACTGACTCCTAAGTAACCTATCGGCTATCTGCTAAAAGACTTGCTTCAAACTTTCTTGGCCACAAAGAATAAGAACGCTGAGGAAAGTATACAGTTCTCATTTTTCTGAAAATAATTTGTTCTAGAAAAATAAAAACCAAAAAATCTATTTAATAAATTACAAAGTCATTGACGCACCTACATATCTCAGAGATCAATGTGTTATTATTGTTATAGTAAATACGTATCTACTAATCATGTAAAATGAAACAATCGTACAACAGCACTTATCGTCCAGATAAACACGTACCTATATAATATAACGAAGCATTACCAACTGATTCTAGTTTAACTCATCAAACCACCATGGAACATCACAAGTTTGAAGGCGAAATTGACAATATTTCTCCAGGCCAGTTGGAGTTTATCAAAAATGTGATCGAACAAGAAGGCTTCAATGACAGCAAAGTTACGTTCGAGGCCGTTGGAGAAGCAGGTACCAATTTTGCAGCAAACGTGAAGAGGATTGTTATAGAAGGAGAAAATGGAAACTTGACAATGATCGCCAAAATAGCGCCAGTGCACGAACAAATTCGGCAGAGTTTGAATCCTGTTGTCATGTTCGGTAATGAGTATCTGATATATACAGAGATCCTACCAAAGTTGCTATCTCTACAGAAACAAGCCGAGGTACCAGAAGAAGACTTACTCAGATTCCCAAAATGTTATGGAGCAAATGTTGAAGCACCCAATGAAGTTGTATTGGTGGAAGATTTAAAGGCATCCGGTTTCGGCATGCTAGACAAATTTACACCCCTTACGGATGAGTATGTGAAAAGTGTATTGAGAAATTTAGCTATATACCATTCACTTTCTTATGTGTTGAAGAGCAAGGAACCCGATACTTATAACTATTACAAGGACAATTTGAAGGATATGTGGGGAGCCTTGGCTGAAGGTGTTCCAGAACAGCTTGCTTATTTCACGCAAATCGAGCAAGTGTCTATGAACATGCTCGATGATCCAGAACATCAGAATGTAATGAGACATAAAGTCAGTGAAATCGCTGTGCGAGCTGCTAAAATGAACAAATTTGAAAATGGAAGCCGATATGCAGTGATTCAGCATGGCGATTGTTGGACCAACAATATTATGTTCAAGTTTGAGGCAAGTATTTTTTTTTTGTAAGGAACTTATAGTAGAACAGTTACATTAACATAGTTATCGTGTCATATACTGGGATTTAGAAAAATTATTGCCAGTGACAGAATTTTTATCATATTTATGGACACACGGTCGTGTAAAATAATTTTCTGCTAAGGCTGGTTTTGAGCAGTGCGGTATTAATTTGGGCTAACAGCACTTGCTAATAATGATAAAATTAAAGTACACTTGGGAAGGCCTATGTTCAGCAGTGGACGTCTTTCGGCTGAAATGATGATGATGAAACTACAGAAAATATTACATATTGTAACAATTTAAAATGAACATGTGAATATTTTGAATAATATGATTCATACAGGCAGTTTCACAAAGTTCAAACCCTATTATCAGCCCGTGCCCACGTACGAACCGATTAGATAAGTTTATGTTGTGCTATTAAATAATGTCTACCTATAATTACGGATAAATCCACTATCACAGATTAATATTATGATAATACAAGTATGTAACAAAAATAATGTACGCAGGTCAATCACTATGTACATTTTATTTATTTATTTAAACTTCATGTACAATGGTTATAAATAGGCGGACTTAATGCAGCAAGGCATTCTCTACCAGTCAACCTTTGGGTTCAAAAGGACACAACAGTGGTAGGTGTACAAAATAAAAATAAAAATATGAACAATAATTAAATTCGGATATTAAATAACTATCTAACTAATAAAATACATAAATAATTTCTAAAACAAAGACTAATAAATATTATAATAAATACCAAATTCTAAATGAGACTGACATTTAAATATAATTACTATGACGAAGACCAAGCTATGTATGAGAGGACAAATAATAGTTCCGGATTCTACGCTTAAATGACAATTTACTCTCAGTTTTTTTGATGTCAAGGGGAAGCACGTTCCAGAGTTTTATAGTTGAGACAGTGTAAGAATTCGATAGAAACCCAGTGCAGTGAGAAGGAATTTGGAGAATTGAGTTTTTGGAAGCTCGGAGGTTAAGATCGTGAGAACTGCCCAACAATTTAAAATATTGTTTTGAATAATCAGGAGTACAAGGATCGTTCATACGAAGGCCGAAAATAAAGCGAATACAGTTGTTGAGAAGTCGTTCCATTTTGTTAAGAAGTTCTTGGGATAGATCAGAGTAACAAACATCAGCATAGTCGATTATAGGCAACACAAGAGCTTTAACCAGAATGGTTTTAGTATTAGACGGAATAAAATGTTTGAATCTATAGAGGGACCGAAGTGTGAATGAGACTCTCTGGCTAATCTGTGCGACCTGCTTATTCCAGCTTAACCTGTCATCAATGTATAGGCCTAAGTCTTTAACGTGAGGCGAAAGAGGGATGATGGTATTGCCGAAAATAAGCGGCAATAGTAGATTAGTGTCCAAGTTACGTAGATAATACGAACTACCAATAAGGATAGCCTGACATTTAATGACATTGACAGTAACCCCAAATCTGCTAGACCAGTCAGCGATTGCTTGAAGGTCAGCATTCAACAATGAAATGCAGTTATCGAGATAGAGAATGTCAGTTTGCGCGTAGAGCTGCAGGTCATCAGCATGCAGATGGTAAGAGCATTTGAGGATAGTAGAAATAGAGTTAATAAATAAAGAAAATAAGAGATATAAAATATGAAATATAGAGATATAAAATATAGATATAGAGATGTAAAAGAAAATAGAGATAGATACATTCATAGATAAACTCACCCATTTTTCCCTTGTAGGGAGAAACTACAGAACGGCACCTGCTACGATTCTTACCATACTCCTTTTGCTTCGTATACGTAAATTAAAAACACATTAGTATATTGTTCACATTTGGTTTTTTCTTAATGTTGAATATTCCACGACTGAATACAGCATGTAGCATTAGAGAGAACTGAGGTGTTGAGACTACGATGTGCCTGTGTAATACGAGTTTGGCACAACGGTAATATCCATACATTGCCGTTTTTTTTTTATTTGGGCCTTTACTGCCCTACAAATTTCATTAAGTATTCTATTACCAATCTAAACATCTTTTAATAACATATTTTCATCATGTACTTCCAGGGGGATAGCTTGCAGGAATCAATCTTGATCGACTACCAAGTCGCCAAGAACGCCAGTCCAGCCAGCGATATCCTCTACTTTATCTTCAACTGCACCGATCATGAAACCAGAGTTAAGGGTTTCTACGACTGGTTAGACTACTATCACTCTGAACTGGACAAGTCCTTGTCCAACTATGGCCTAAAAGCCAACTACGTTTACCCAAGAGACCAGTTAGACGCTGATTTGAAAAGGTACGGCAAGTTAGCATTCGGAAGCGTAGTCCTCACCTCTGGTGTAATTAATTTAAAGCCGGAAGAAGCTAGTAAATTGCAAGCAGCCTTCGCAAGCTCAAATCTTAATGATGTCCTTGCAGCAATGGGTGATTTGCACGCTGATACTATGGCTCTTACCAAGAAAAGGCTCACTGGATTGGTTGAAAGTTTTATCGCATTCGGTTTGTTGTGATTAGTTATAATTTGTCTGTAATTATCAGCTTTACAAGTATTTTTTTTTTACCGAGGTCTATTAAATTATTTTATCTACTTGTTGATAGTCATAATTAATGATTGTGCAAATATATATATATATTTATTTATATGATTATTGTGTTGTTTAGTTCACCCAGTATGTCCTTATTGTCCCTACATAAATAATGATGTAATTTGATCAAGACAATTTTTTTTTTAACGTCCACCTCGACTTAACCACCCTTGGTTATAAAAATCTCGACATCGTAGTGTTCATTCTATATACACATTTTTAGTTGAGATTTGGAATACGTATATCAGCAAAACAGTTGATAGTTTAGAGATTTTAATAAATAAGGCCTAACATCCTTACTATCTTGTCTTTGTAATTTTTATGCCCTTTGCAATTTTTTTGATGTTTTATGACAGATAGGAAGTGAAGAGACACTTTACCTTCGTAACTATGGCAGAGGATAACACACAGAGACACTTCTATAATATACCAAAACACTATCATACAAATGAAATCAACCGACTCTCATTTCATTGCACTTCTTTAAAAATAATTTATAAAAATAAAATTCCTCAAAGAGCTCGAAACTAATTTAAGAAGAAACGTATCTCAGTGGAATGAGATAAAAAATAGTGGAAAATCTTCCAAGTTATCGGAATCTCGCCTTCAGAGGTTTAAACTAAGAATAATTGGCCTGGGCCAAGGAGCTGCAGACTTCTAATTAGTTAGAACTTGTTGAAAAATTATATACAACTCGATGCTATAGGTGCTAGATGGAGACCGGAACATGTTGGCGGGATGCTATAGAGATGATGAACCACCATGTGGCTTATATTCCTGGTATTTTTTTAATCTAGCCTGAAGTTTTGGAAAATCCATATTTTTCCTGTTTCAAATGGAATTACAGTTCATTATTGTGAAAATTATGTCATTGCTTTCAATAGCAACCGATAAACTTTATGCTTATCAATGCGTTGCATATTTTATCGGCATCTGATGTCCTTGATAAATTCATTTGTGATTAATTTTTGAAATCAACAAACACTTTTTGTTTCTTTTTTTTCTTATCTTTTCAATCGGCACTAAATTACACGCTAGACATATTTAGTCAAATTGTTAAAAGGTTTCATTTAACTGTTGCTAGTAGCAGTATGGTCACAATTTGCATTTTGCAAGTGGCCATCTGCGCAGAGCCTTAATTTATATAAGTGGAGAGTTAAAGGAGACTAATTATAGAAGGAGCAGAAGGACGGAGGAAAAATTGAACAGGTATCATATTATAAAATAAGAGTTAGTTTTTAGGGTTCCGTACCCAAAGGGTAAAAACGGGAACCTATTACTAAGGCTCCGCAATCCGTCTGTCTGTCTGTCTGTCTGTCCGTCTGTCACCAGGCTGTATCTCATTAACCGTGATAGCTAGACAGTTGAAAGAACAATGGCAGGTGCCCATACATTGTTTTAGCTGAGATTAAATTCGAAAGTCTTTAAATGAAAAATATCTGGTTTAACTCAGGGTGATGTTTTGAATTTTATTAGTTTGTGCAAGAATTTGTGTTCGAGAATGTAGAGAATAATAGATATTCAGTCATAAACTTTTGTAGGTTATGTCTATTAAAAGTTACCCACTTTTAATAATGTGTTTAATAGGTAATATTATTCAATTTCCTGGAAGTAAAAGAGGAATATCGCATTAGTATTTCCCTTACCTAGTTATTTTAGCATGAAATGTGTACTATACTCTTTGGAAAGAGTATGTGACTTTGACTCGTATCAAAAGGTTGTCGTCAACAACCAAGCTATATTTTTTTTAGACTTGGGTACTAGTCTTTTTGCCAATCATTAATTGAAAGTAATTAATTTATTTCTTCTACACTACAATATTATTACCTACCTGCAAGGAACGTCTACACTTAGACATAAACTGTATTGTTAACTCATTTACTGCAATAAATACAATAATGATATTATTACTTAATATAGTTACTACTTCTCACTTAGCAGATAAAATATATAATGGTAACACTATGCTAAAGAAATGAACTAAAAAATCAAATAACTTTTTATTTATTATGTTTTTTTTATCTATTTTGGACCAGGCCCAATTATACTTTAAAAAACATAGACAATTAATAGAATGTCTTTCGTATATAACTCACTTTCAGACGCTCAAATTTAACTCAGCTAAAATTTCGCAATTGTTCTTTTCGTAGATGATGTATTTCTGTTGCCGCTATAACAACAAATACTAAAAACAGAATAAAATAAATATTTAAGTGGGGCTCCCATACAACAAACGTGATTTTTTTGCCGTTTTTTGCGGTAATGGTACGGAACCCTTCGTGCGCGAGTCCGACGCGCACTTGGCCATTTTTTTTAGTTCTCACATGCATAGAGAGATACGAATGTGGCAAAAGCCGTGGAAAAAGTCTTATAAAATTCGACGGGCGATATGTGCCAATACGATAATTTTGTAAGTTACTTACATTTTATTCTTTATTTTCGCGCCAATCGCGAAAATGTAATAATTATATAATTTTTTCCAAGCGTTTAGTTAGCTTCACCTATCCCGGCGACTGTGTGTAATCAAAGCTTGCAAGTTGAATTTGGTACACTTACCAGTGGTCAATTGAGTTGAAATTTTGCACCGTTTATTTTTCGTGACAATGAATTTTTTAATATACAAACTGTTTTTACTTCTTCTTAATTCTTTATTGTACACAAAAAAATAATTACATATACAACATGAGTGATTTTAAAGTTGACGTACAAAGGCGAGCTTAACTCAAAGAAGAGTTTTCTACCAGCAAACCTTAGAGTGATGGAGAGAGTTTACAAAAGGAAGAAGAGAAGTAGTCCAGTGTACAATTTTAGAATAAAATAAAATAAATCCTAAATATACATACATACATAAGTACAAGAAAAATATATATATATACATATACTAATATTATGTCATTCCGAAAGAAAATGATCTTTGATTTTCTTCTTGAAGACATTCAGAGAAGGGCTGTCGCGTTCTTCTCTGTTTTTCTTTTTTTTACTTCTTTTTAATATTGTTGGCTAATATGTCACATTAACAGTCATATTAAATAATTTATGGCCCTGGTATCATCGCACTCTATACAATTCCCAATTAGTAAGAGCTATTATCGAAGTTCTCTGGTGAGTTTTCTACCGTGTTGTAATTGCTTTTCAGACGTTCTGACTGTACTAATAGCGACAGCATATACATACCTGTGTTACAAGGAATTAGCTGCTGACGCTACTTTAATGTTTAGTGAAAGTGTGTTATAGATTCCGGGAAAGACACGGTTGGCACAGTGGTTGAGAGATCAGCAGCGGCGCTGCGTGTCCCTGGTTCGGTTCCCGCTCGAAACAAATATTTGTATTGCCTACAGATAGTTGTTCCGGTCTGGTTGTTTGTCTATGTCAGGTAATATGTTTGTAAATGTACCCAAAGTACAGGAGAAATTCCTAGGGTGGGGCAACATTTGAAAATAAATATAAAGGTGTATTTTGTATGAAAATTCACGTATGAATTCGCGAGAATGATATCGATACCTCTTATTTTAGAGAATAAAGAGAGGATTAATTTCCTCTGATAATGATCAGAGGAAATTAATTTCTCAGAAACCTTTTCTCAATATTCATCCCTTAACGTCCCCATGTAACAAGCCTTCTAGTCAATTTGTATTGAACCAAGTAAATCAATGACTGACTCGTTGGTCTCGTGGTTAAAAGCGCTACATATGAACATGAGGTCCTGGCATTGATACCCGAGTCGGGTAAAGTTCTCAGCCTAACCCCTCGGGGAATACAAGCGTAATGATATGGTAATGTTCGTATATCACAATATCACTGATACCTAGATCACAAAATACTAGATTTTTAAACATATATAGCAAACAAGAATATTTTGGCTAATTATCCTGTTATGTATTAAATAAAAACCGGTCAAGTGCGAGTTGAACTCGTGCGCCGAGGGTTCCGTGCCTACCCATTATACCGTCATAATAAAATTGGTATCATTTTTATTGGTGGCTAAGTTTTTAAGATATGGGCAAATTTCGATTGGCACAAAAACTGTTTAGTTGTAGTTGTAAGTACCAAATTTTACTTTAATTTTCTAACATTTTATTGTTTGAAAATTTTCCTTTATTTGTGCTGTAAGACTTTATGTTTGCCAAATTTCGTGATTCTAGGTCAATGGGAACTACCATATAGGTTTTCGACCCGAAACCTATAGGGTACTTACGGTTGACCTAGAATTGTCAATTTTGGTCAAAAGCAAGGTCTTGCAGCACAAGTAAAGGCAATATTCCGAAAAATTAAAAAAGTTGAACATTAAGGTATATTTTGGTACTTACAAGTTTTCGCGAAAATCTTAATTTGCTTATGTCTTCTTATCGTGTTTACTCAGGACCTTAACAGTTATACACCTAATAGGGACTATAGACTTTTGTATCTGGTTTAAATACCAACATGCTAGGTCTACCCATTCCTGTGAAAATCGGTGATGACACAGACAAGACAGTCAGACGGACAAGAAATTGATCTTATAAGGGTTCCTTTTTATACCATTTGAGGTACGGAATCCTAAAAACCGGCCAAGTGCGAGTCGGACTCGCACACGAAGGTTTCCGTACCATTATCGCAAAACACTGCAAAATAATCACGTTTTTTGTATGTTAGTCCCCCTTAATTTATTTTATTTAATTTAATCATTATTATTTTATGAAGTGAATATACAACCAAACATTCTGTGAATAATTCAAGCGTGTACCTGTTGCCGTTATTAATATCGAGCAAAAAACGGCAAATATATCACGTTTGTTGTATGGGAGCCCTCTTAAATATTTATTTTATACTGTTTTTAGTATTTGGTGTTTTAGCAGCAACAGAAATACATCATCTGTGAAAATTTCAACTGTCTAGCTATCACGGTTCATAAGATACAGGCTGGTGACAGACGGACAGACAGACAGACAGACAGACGGATCGCGAAATCTTAGTAATAGGATCCCGTTTTTACCCTTTGGGTACGGAACCCTAAAAATGAGTATAGTTCTGACACCATCTTGTTATTCTTGCTTGAAAATTTTGCATAGTTTTACCCGGACATATAAGCGAACCGACACGTGAAGGTATGATTTAAAGGTTATATTTATTATCTATTCAACATGAGCTACTCGCCTATCTTTTTAAACCAAAGAATGAGAAAACAGACAGGAATTCCTTCAAGAATAATAATATTAATAAAAATAACAATACTTTTTTTTTTTTTATATTATAATAATATTTTCAGTACCTTAACAAAAGTTACACTTTCACAACTCAACAATACTATTTAAGCTATAAACTAGAGGAAATAGAAAGCGTACAACGGTATCTACTTTTATTTCTTGCTATAAACGTGTAAATCTCTTCACAGATTTGAAAGAAAGTCATGGTGATGCTACATTAAAGTTGCAACAGAAGTTACATTTCATACTTTGGAGAACAGCAGTTCCCGGAATTAAAGGAGTAGAAATGAGGGATGAAAAACCGGCCAAGTGCGTGTCGGGTCACGCGCAGTAATAGGGTTCCGAAGTTGCATAATAATGCGGACTAAGAAGGGGGTTTTTTGTGGTTACATGAACATTAAAACGATTTCAGCGGCACACAACGTATAAAAACGGGCTTACATAGGATGAGGTTTTTGTAATTTATATGCTCGCGTTTGACCACTATCTCGCCTGATGGTAAGCGATGATGTATTCTACGGTGAAGCACGCTTGCCTAGATGTAACCTATTCAATCTTGACTTTAACTAAATAAGGACTAACTGGTAACTGAAGAAGGAGTTATAAATCCAACTTCGCAACTAAAGTTAGAAAAATATTATCTATTTGAGTACCACCGCGGGTGCGAATTGCGAAAGGAGCCAATACGAGCACGCGTTAGAGCCACGGGGAATGGCATGGTTCTTCCTGGATCTTTGAGCGCACGCTCCTTGTTTAATTCTCTTTTGGAATTTGAAAAATTTCGTATGTATTCACCTCTAATCTGTGGTATTCACTATTTCGTTCTGGAAAGTTTTACACTACTCAATTAGTGATGTAGTTGGGTCGAATATTGTTTTTATAGATGGATATCGACAAAAGGTATTTCCTTTTGTCGATATCCATCTATAAGTTTGCTTGCCAATTGCGAATCTAATTTGACTTTAGATAACAAAACGTCGAAAATACTTCTACACTAACATAAAATAAACTCCCACGCGCGCATGCGCCGTATGGACTATGGACCGGTACTGCCAACGACTCCGGCCACTCCAATGCGTTATTCGAGGTTTATCATTATTAATTTAGTAATCATTATTATTTAGGCTGTTATGATTTTATTTTTGTATATTTTTACATAGTTCATAAGCATATATTTACTATCTGTTTTACACAGCTAACAACGTTATTTAAGTAATTTTTCAATTGAATTTGTACAAAAAATTTACTGTGCCAAGTACATTTTATAAGTTGGTCGAGTATTACTCGTAAACTTGTAAAGCAAGCAGAAAAAAAAATACATCCCCACTTTACGTCTATGGGAGGTAACCGAAAAAAAATTTTTTTTCATGATTTAATTTTACCACTTTGTCGGAATTATTAATATGTATATCCATGTCAAATTATAGCTTTCTAGTACTTGGATTCTCTGAGCTAAGATGCGGACGGACAGAGCGAAACTATAAGGGTTCCTTGTTGACTTCGGAACCCTAAAAAGTGGTATATTACCGTCTATGATTCTGTCAAACGTTTTAATTAATTAACTATTTAAAGACACACTATACACGCTGAAAGTTTAATGGCTGTTTTCCCGCAGCGAAATTATTTCCTCTTGGTAATACAATCAATTTATAAAATTAATAAACATTAGAATCAAGAAATGGCGATTTTATTTATTACAGCTTCTTACATATGTACATACTTATACCATAAACAAAAGTAAACTATACAAAATTATACTTAAACTAACTACTTATAATATATACAAAAGAAAGGTACACTTAGGCGTCGAAGTACTCCTCCACATCGCTGTCATCCGGGAACGTGCCCAGAAGACTGGCAGCATTGCCACGTTGAATGGCAATGCTGATTCTCTGCGCAAAGAAAGATCCAGCCCTCCGGTCACGCACAGCGTCGATCAGTCGGCGAGAGATCTCTTTAAAAAGCAGACGTGCACTCGGGCCCCATGTCCCAAGCGTTTCGACCCCAAACGGCTCAAAACTGTAATTACCAATTAGGTTACAGTATTTGCGCCGCTTGAGGGCCTCAGCAGCCGCAGCAGCAGCGCCAGCACAGCCCGCCGAACTAGGAACATGAGATGGCGCAAGGGTGTCGACACAGGTTGCGTCCCACACCAGAGGCCTACCCACCTTCCACGGCACCAACGTCATGCCATCTGGTCTCTTCCCATCGTCACGTACCAAACCGTTAGGTTCTAATACAGCTGGTACGCTGGCGGTGATAAGGGCTCGACGAATAATGTCATTGATGCTGGCGTGTCGTGCTATGCGTCCTGCGCTCTTGCAACAAGACAGGCCATGGTGCCCAAGGCTGCCGACAGCTTCACCACATTGGCACCGATGTGGAGCAACACAAGGTGCGCCTAAGCGTAGACAGGTTGCGAGCCGAAACGAAGAGTCATCCATCATAGTGCCTATGGTGGATGACGGGAGTGCTTGAAGCCACAAACCCGACTCCCATTCCCCCACAGCCAGCAGACACGCACGCTCAGCAGTACTAGACGATGTATTTATAAGATTATTCTGTATAATACTGCAGAGCGGCACATCCCATCGTCTCTGGGAGGACAGGTTGTCGGGTAGATCCGTATTGGGACAAGCCATTTTCCAAGCGTTCAACGCATCGGTCAAACACGGTACCTCAAAATTAACCAGTGAGGAAGATAAGATGTTCCTGGTTAATTTATCAGTACCGTAGACCGAGGAGAGGAAGGCTGGTAAACTTATACTTGAAATTTTGCGGACGCCGAGGCCGCCCAAGCGAATGGGAAGCGTGGCTTGTTGCCAAGCTCGGTCGTCCAAGGCCACATTTAGGATAGCTGAAAGTGTGTTCTTTATAATTTGGTCTACTTTTTCTAAAAGTTGTGGGTGTTTCCATAAATGAGAGGAGCGAAGGCTATAAGTAAATTTTGGTCCAAAGCAACAATATCGGATAAGTGTGTAGGCCGAATGCATGTTAATTTTGAAAAGTCTTTCCGAGACATCGTTAAAATTTTGTATTTTCTGTTCAATGAAATTTGGAAAGGATTCATCAAAAATAGGAGAACCCAGGAGGTGAAGAGAGTTTCTCTCGGTAATTTTGATATTAGGTGCTATGGCGTTGAATTTTGCTAAAGTAGTCTGTCGGTCAGTAGTTTGGGGGAGGTAAATTTCGCATTTCGAAAGGTTAAGTTCTAGCCCAATAGAGCTAAATTTATCATTCAAAAAAGTTAAATCGTTCAAGACTGTATCTACGTCACCTCCTAGGGTTCCATCATCCAAATACCAAACATTGAATTTTGAATTTAGTTGCCGAATGATTGGGTTTATTGCCAAACTGAAAATGACTGGCCCAAGAGGGTCACCTTGTTGACAACCAACAGCTGATTCCAAAAGGTTTTCCTTGTAGAGTAATTTAGTGGGGTGCCTATAACATTGATATAGAAAACTGTAAATTTTGGGTATTTGTTTTTGAACTTCTGTCAACAAGGTATCCCTATTTACGGAATTGAAGGCATTTAAGGCATTTTTAGAAATGGCAGATTAACAATTGTGAAAAAAGGACGTCAAACCAATTGTATCCCGCGATTGTTAACCGAACAAACTACACTCGTTGCGCTGTAGCATGGTGCGTGACATTTCGTTTCACTCTTAAAAGTTGCCGTAATTTACAAATTATTGACTTAGTATTTCAGCTGTATGTTTCAGAATGTTCTAGTCTACAAATAAAACACCGCTGTCACCCGCACCATGCTACAGCGCAAAGAGTGTAATAGTTAACTCATGATTTACACTCGTCCTCACGTTTTCGAGTTGATGTTTTTTTTTTAAATTATTGTAACTCTATGCTTCGATAGTACTACTGATGACAAATCGTTCTGCCACGGTTAAACAACCGTTCAAATTTCAGCCTGTAGAAGCATACATAGTAGGCTTTTCTACTCATATTGTTCTCGTGTAACCGGACTATTGCGAAACTGGCGTGTTATCATCATCATATTTTGCCCCTATCCCATGTTACTTGGGATCGGCACCACTCGTATTCTTCTTTAATGTTAAGTTTCACGCTACACAATATGTGAATTTTTGGGTTATTGGACGATTCGGCCGAATCGACCACTATCAAAAATATTCATTTTTCTGTGTCGATTCGCCCGAAGTTAATTTTATAGACCAAAAAATAAAAAAGTACAGTCCTGCTCACCCGTCTCGGAAATAATGTGAAGAATTAATCGAAGTTAATAGATATTTTATTATCCAAACTACCAGGAGGCCAGAATCATGAAGAAATGAAAAAGTATTTGCAGGGCTAGAATCATTAGCGGTAGAGACTAACGGAGTACTAGGACTTCAGAATCGAAAATCGCCAGAAAAATGTTTTTTTTATTTTTTGTTCTCTAAAATAAAATTTGGGCGATTCGCCCACTAAATAATTTTGGAATGGTCGATTATTGCTGTCTCTCTTTTAGTGTTTTGTCGCTAATGAATCAAAAGAATCATGAGCGGTAAAAAGAGTACCGGGCAATTTTCGATTCTGAAATCCTAATACTCCGTTAGTCTCTACCGCTAATGATTCTAGCCCTGCAAATACTTCTTCATTTGGGTATAAATGTCTTATCTAACTGGCATATCTCCACGTTTTAAGTGGTAATTACTTATTTAAATAATTGCTCGCCTAGTTTTTAGTAAAATATCTATTAACTTCGATTAATTCGAATCGACACAGAAAAATGAATATTTTTAATAGTGGTTGATTCGCCCGATTCGGGCGAATCGTCCAATAACCCGAATTTTTCTTTGGCCTTCCTCTCCTTCCTTATCCATCAATATTCACTGGAATGACGTACGGGCCTGAAATTCTGCAACACCACTTTATAGTGTAATATTATGGGCTAATATTGCGTCAGAAGAAGTTTTACGACGCATAACGTTTTTATAGTCATGATAATACTTCTAGTAGCCATATGCTTTGATGTGTATCTGTATATTGCAAATTGAGGTTTGGAGTTTTTAAACGATATTTACATGGCAGTTTATTCGGGCTTTTTGCTCTTGTGGATACATTTTTCACAAGTTGCGACCAAATTTTGTGTACTATTTTAGGTAGTATGAACGTGTGTGTCTTGAACGGAGCGTCTGCGGCCACGAATGCGATTATGACTACGACTTTTATGGCCGTTATTGTGTAATGCACAAGGTCCATGACGACCAAGTTAAGAGATAGAAACAAATCTCCTTGCTTATCTTTGTAAATATTGCTTGTAATTTCCACAACATGAGCCGGATGATGACTTGTTCCTCAAAATAAGAACTCAGTGGATAATTAAAGCATTTTTTTCTTTGTTTTATTTGTTGTTCCTGAGATATTGTTGTGTGAGCCTTTGAGTTTGTGCCAAAGAAATGTAATTCTTTCTAATAATTGAGTGCGGGTTTTAAGTCATGATAAAAACTCTTTTTCATAGTATCAAAGTTTTATCCTATACTTATAAGACGTCAGCCTGTATGAGATTAGGATGGCTCTGAAACAGCTTAAGAACAACAAGGCACCGGGTGACGACGGAATCACGGCTGAACTCCTGAAGGCGGGTGGAAAACCGGTTCTTAAGACCCTTCAGAAGCTGTTTGATTCCGTCATATTCGAGGGCAAAACGCCACAGGCATGGTGCAGGGGTGTGGTGGTACTCTTCTTCAAGAAGGGCGACAATGCCCGGCTGAAGAACTATAGGCCCATCACACTTCTTAGCCATGTCTACAAGCTGTTTTCAAGAGTCATCACGAATCGTCTCGCGCGCAGGTTTGACGATTTCCAGCCTCCCGAACAAGCCGGATTCCGTAAGGGCTTCAGCACCGTAGACCACATACATACGCTGCGCCAGGTTATACAGAAGACCGAAGAGTACAACCTGCCTCTCTGTTTAGCGTTTGTGGACTACGAGAAAGCCTTCGATTCGATCGAGACTTGGGCTGTATTGCAGTCTCTCCAACGGTGCCAAATTGACTACCGGTACATCGAAGTGTTGAAGTGTTTATACAAAAACGCCACTATGTCAGTTCGACTTCAGGATCAGACTTCGGAACCAGTCCTTCTGCAGCGAGGTGTGAGACAAGGAGACGTCATATCTCCGAAACTGTTTACTGCTGCACTGGAGGATGTCTTCAAGGTTCTGGACTGGAGAGGGCTAGGCATCAACGTCAATGGCGAGTACATCACTCACCTTCGGTTTGCCGACGATATAGTGGTTATGGCTGAGACCATGGAGGACCTCAGTACAATGCTCGATGATCTCAGTAGAGCTTCCGAAAGAGTGGGTCTTAGGATGAACATGGACAAAACCAAGGTGATGTTGAATGCCCATGTTACACCCACTCCTATCAAGGTCGGAGACTCTACACTCGAAGTTGTGGGCGACTATGTCTACCTTGGACAAACGATCCAATTGGGTAGGGCCAACTTCGAGAAAGAGGTCAACCGTCGAATCCGACTCGGCTGGGCAGCGTTCGGGAAGTTGCGCGGTATCTTCTCGTCCAACTTACCACAGTGTCTCAAGACGAAAGTCTATGACCAGTGTGTGTTGCCAGTGATGACATATGGCTCTGAGACGTGGTCGCTTACAATGGGCCTCATCAGAAAGCTTACAGTCACTCAAAGGGCAATGGAGAGGGATGCTCGGAGTTTCCTTGCGTGATCGAATCAGAAATGTAGAGATCCGCAAGAGAACCAGGGTTACCGACATAGCCCGAAGAATTGCCAAACTCAAGTGGCAGTGGGCAGGGCACATTGCTCGCAGAACGGATGGCCGATGGGGCAGAAAGGTTCTGGAGTGGCGACCGCGAACCGGAAGACGTTGCGTTGGAAGGCCTCCCACTAGGTGGACCGATGACCTGGTGAAGGTTGCGGGGATCCGCTGGTTGCGAGACGCACGGGACCGGTCAATGTGGCGACGCTTGGGGGAGGCCTATGTCCAGCAGTGGACGTCTTTCGGCTGATATGATGATGATGATGATGATAAGAATTAGTCTTAAGGTTAATAAAATTAACATTTTTGAGCCCCTGACGGGGCACGGTCCGTCCACGTCCCTGGCACGACCCTGATATGTGTGGATAGACCTTTATTTATTTTATGTTTTTGACCGATTTTCCATAAAGGTTCGACTTTATTTTTATTGTTTTTGTGCATTCGACTTTATGTGTATATTCTTCAAAATTGATGCAAGAAGCAAGCCGACAGATTGAAAATGGTCAAAATGGAGAGCAAGACCTATTCCCTGAAGGATTATGCAGAAGTGAACCTTTCAGCGAAATAAAAGAAAATCACAAAATGGAATCAATCATTCATAACTCATTAGCGAAAACGAAACATTTACTTAAAAAATCTCAAAAGTAAAATGTTCGCGTTCGCATCCGTATCTCAGTCCCATTTCACCTGCGCATTGCGCTTGAAATCCGTAAATCCGTATAGATCCGGTTCAGTGGGCAGTTGTCAAGAATTACTTCCGGACACATGTCCCGGTGGCGTTCTCTAGCGGCGCCTACATCCGGTTGTTTTGGAAATGCATTTGCATTCAAGTTCCTGTATTGATTCTGTGTTTGTTTTTGACGCAATAAGCGGGAGCCTTTTAATTTCATGACAATCTTTCAGGGATGAAAGGACACATTAATATGTACTACTTTAACTTTGATACTAAATATAAAAAAAAACTTTATTACAAAAAATATTTCTTTAGTGACTTTAATTACGGAATTCGTTGTTCTTGTTACTTCGCTTTTTGACACCGCCTTCCAAAATTGAAGTTATTTTTCACTTTTCTGTTGTGGTACATATCTATATTGCCCACAGTTATGCCAGAATAGATTACCCGAATCACATGAAACTTGAGCCAAACCAGTGAAATGAGAGTGTATCAGGGTGAACTGTACACATTTGCGTACCCCTTTAGAGCGTACCGGCGCCGGCGTGATGTTATGTTATAAAATGTCGTAAACTTGAGCCTAACTGGTGAAATGAGAGTGTACTAGATTCACATTTGCGTACCCCTTTAAAGCGTGCCGGCGTGATGTTATGTTATGAAATGTCGTAAACTTGAGCCTAACCCGTGAAATGAGAGTGTACCAGATTGACATTTGCGTACCCCTTTAAAGCGTGCCGGCGTGATATTATGTTATGAAATGTCGTAAACTTGAGCCTAACCCGTGAAATGAGAGTGTACCAGATTGACATTTGCGTACCCCTTTAAAGCGTGCCGGCGTGATATTATGTTATGAAATGTCGTAAACTTGAGCGTAACCCGTGAAATGAGAGTGTACCAGATTGACATTTGCGTACCCCTTTAAAGCGTGCCGGCGTGATGTTATGTTATGAAATGTCTTAAACTTGAGCCTAACCCGTGAAATGAGAGTGTACCAGATTGACATTTGCGTACCCCTTTAAAGCGTGCCAGCGTGATATTATGTTATGAAATGTCGTAAACTTGACAAACCCGTGAAATGGGAGTGTACCAGGGTGAACTACCTTTAAAGCGCTATACACCGCGCCCACTATAAACCGTACCAGCGTGATGTTATGTTATGAAATGTTGTTAACAATAAACAGACATGCGAATGCAGCAATCCCGAGAGACATGCCGTGATTTATTGAAGAGTTCTGTTGCATGTATCCGAAATTCTTTACCAAATTTAAATGGGACCAATTCGGGAATATACTCCTCCCAAACAAACTCAAAACAAGAATTTTCAAAATCGCTCCATACTTGACAGATAAATCAGTGAACATACACAAAAATACAACAGAACATAGAACTTCCTTTTTGGAAAATCGGTTAGTAATAACATAACGTAACATCACAACTGTATTCCATGAAGGGTTATGCAGATATGCACCTTCAACATGCGTGTGTTTGTGTATATAATTCGCGCGCAGCGAAGTATTTTTGTTGGGAACGTGTCTAGTTGTCTGCCGGAATTCCGGTCCAGACCACATCGGTTGTCCTTTATTGTTTATATATATTTTCCCCCTACAACCTCCGACCGGACACGTGATTGAACGAGGCCAGGAGACCACTACGGGGACAAATGTGAGTTGTAGATGTAAGTTGTGTATGCTTGTAGAATTGTAGGGCTATCACTTTCCAGCTATACGGGAATCGGTATCCTAAAAAACAAACCCCTAGTTACCGCTGCCGCGTATCGCGCTTTCGTAATTATAGATCTTGTAGGATCCAAGATTCGCAATATATTGCTCATGGGACCCAGTGTGATCCGCAGGCCTGTATTCAATATTTTCCTGCCTGTATTCATCACTTACACTCATATTTTTCCAGTTAGGTATGGTTAAGTCCCATTTAAATGTGGACGAGCCTATTGCCCTCAACCGGGCACCAATTCTAACTCCAGGTTGCTACTGAGAAATTTTAGATGGAAAAACCCAATAAAATCCAGGACCTCATACTCAGCAATAGAACTTGCGACCTCTAGACCAACGTGGCAATAAAATATCAGTGCCGTTTTAATATTAAAAGTTGTATCCTCATTTTTGAAGTGAAACTTCTTTATCGACGTATGGGAGAAATTTTGTACGTAGAGTCCGTCCAACAAAAGAAGTCCCGTAGACGCGGCGCTAGTTTCTATGCGACTGTACGCTGTCCTCTAACAAATCTTGTTAGTTCCATGTATTTCCGCGGGACTTTTTTCGTTGGATGGACTCTATCGTCACGTTTTTCGGTTACGCGCCATGTTGCTTTTTTATCAAAGTTTAGTAAAAAGACTTATTCAAATTTAAGTGAATTTACAAGAAAAGTGAGAGTGATTATATATTTCGTTTTATAAATTCAACACGTATGAGCATGATTTTAATGATATTATAATAAGAACAATGATAAAATAAATTACTCATTATTTATTTATTTATTTATTTATTTATTAAAACTTTATGCACAAGTACAAAGGCGGACTTAATGCCTTAGGCATTTTCTACCAGTCGACCTTAGGGTGGTGCAGAGATAAAAAAAAGGCAGGTGCAACTAAATGAAAGGATAAATAGAGAAAAATATAAATAAAAAGAATATACATAAATATATACTTAGATACATACATACATACATAAACAATGTTATAGAGAAACCGAAACCAACAAATCAATTCTGTGATGATTCTGCAAACTTCTTGCGAATGTGCTCACGTGCCTTAAATTTAAAAGAGAACCGACTGGTTGCCATCCTGATATTCTGAGGGAGCGCATTCCAAAGAGAGATAGCCTGGACAAAGAAGGACGAGTGGATAAACCCAGAGTGGTGAGAGGGACATTGAAGAAGACGATTATTGGTGGAACGAAGATTTTTACTGTGAGCAGAGCAAAGGAATTGAACATGAGAAGTCAGATAAGAAGGAGGAGGTTTATCAATAAAAGAAAACAGGGTAGTCAAGGCCCTCAGCGCTCTACGCTGACGAATGGGTAACCATTTTAAAAGTGATCGATGAGTGGATACATGATCATACTTACGGAGGTTGAAGACAAATCGAATGCAGTTATTTAGAAGGCGGTCAAGTTTATTGAGTAGGTCTGCATTCAGGTCATAGTAGCACACATCACCATAGTCAATTATGGGAAAGATTAGGGACTGTACAAGCATGGCCTTTATGTGAGCTGGGAGAAGATTTTTTAGCCGATACAGTGAACGCAACGTTCCGGTGACCTTTTGGCTCACACTCGTTACCTGTTTGCGCCAGTCAAGGCAAGTATCGACGAGCAAACCAAGATCCTTAACCTCGGAGCTAAACGGAATTGGTACGTTGTCGAAGATTATGGGTGCAACAGTTAAGCTATCGAGCTTTCTCAAACTATGGGGGCTCCCAAGTATGATAGCCTGACATTTTGCAGGGTTAACCGCCACACCGAATCGGTCTGACCAGTCTTTAATCATAATTAGATCCCGGTTTAGCCCCTCGATCGCATCCGATAAGCTGTCAACACCCGCCCGACAGTAGAGCTGTAAATCGTCAGCGTAGAGATGATACGCACACTGAAGCTCGGTGGTTATAAGATTTATAAAAATTGAGAACAGAAGAGGAGATAATATACCGCCTTGAGGGACGCCAGCTACAAGGTCACACCACATAGAAGAGATGTCTCCAGTACGAACTGACTGCTGACGCCCCCGAAGATAAGAGGAAAACCATTCCAGTACCTCGTGAGAGACCTTACGATAAGAAAGGATAGACAAAAGGATATCATGATTGACGGTATTAAAGGCGTTGGAGAAGTCGATTAACACTAAAACAGTAACTTTAGTGTCCTCCATTCCCCGCCTTATATCGTCTGTCACTTTAAGGAGAGCTGACACGGTACTGTGCCCGGGCCTGAAACCGGATTGAAACGGGCTGATGAGCGAGTTGTGGTAAATAAAGTAAGACAATTGCTTATGAACACAGGCCTCGAGCACTTTGGAAAGAAAAGGAAGGATTGAAATTGGGCGAAAGTGACTGGAAAGAGTGGGATTGGAAATCTTAGGCAGGGCTCGAACATGAGCATTACGCCACAAGGAAGGGAAAACACCGGAGTAAAGAGAGAAGTTAACAATGTGGGAGATTACAGGAAGAAGTTGATCCAAAGCCGACACGATCATATGACGACTTATATTATCGCAGCCCACAGCTTTGGATTTAATGGATAGGATAATTTTTTTTATCTCTTCTGGGTCGACTGGGGTGAAGACAAAGGGTGCAATATTAGGACGCGTCAGACCATCAAGATAGTCGATAGTTTCACGTGTGGTTAGACTATCTAGCATAGGCACAGTAGAAAAAAAGTGGTTTAGATCGTCCAAGTTAATTGTGTTAGGAAGGTCTGAATGCCGCGATTTGCCGATACCTAGGGTCCCAAGGAATTTCCAGATATCGCCAGAAGAAGAAGAAGAAATATTACTTAGAATATGGCGGCGTTTAGCGTTGCGTATCATCTGATTACACCGATTCCTAGCTGACTTGAACAAGGTCCAATTGTCCTCCGAGCGATCCTTTTTAAATACCCGAAACGCGCGGTCCCTCCGTCGCATTGCCATCCGGATTCCCCTATTCATCCATGGAGCAGGTGGACGCTTCAACTTGACTCTCCTGATGGGAGCATGAGTATCATACAGTTTGGTCACAGCACTGTTGAACACACAAACTTTGTCATCCACTGTAACAGCTTCCTGTAGGAGTGTCCAGTCAATATTCGAAGCGTCTTTTTGTAGTTGCTCACTATCCATACTTGCAAAGGCACGCCTGTACTGGAACGTTGGTTTAGGTTTAGGAGGTTTGAGGACATAGGACAGGTAAATAAGGTCGTGATGGGAAAAGCCAGGGGCATCATGTTGACCATACGAGGAAACTAGGGAAGGATTAGAGGTGAGGATAAGATCGAGCCAGGTATCATCGCCGATTGTATTGTGATGAGTGGGTTGGAGAGGCAATACGTGAAGACTGGCTGACTCGACAATATGCAGGAGTTTACGGGACCGAGGGGAGTTGTGAGCAAGGAGGTTGGTGTTAAAATCTCCCATGATGATGTGATGTGCATACTCTGAACCCAAAGATTCAAGTACCGATTCAATTTCGGTGAAATAATCAAGGGAAGGGGGACAGTAAACAACACCTAAAACGGTTTTAGCTCCTTTGACACAAACCTCTAGGAAAAGAAACTCGGCAGAATCATTAGAAACAGAAGTGGTAAGAATTTTAAATGGAAGATCATCACGAAGGTAAATTGCTACACCACCCCCTCTCTTACCAATCCGGTCATTCCGAAGAAGAACAAAACCAGGAAGAGAGTAGGTGGCAGATGGAAGTTCAGGTTTGAGCCAGGACTCTGAAATCAGGACGGCGTGAACATTGTTATTGGCAAAAGTATCGGCCAATTCGCTATGGTGGCTCGGAATGCTTTGAGCATTAATGTGACACACGTTAAACAGTCGGCCAGGATTTTGGCTGAAGCTTTGCCGCAAATGATCGCCAAGGGTGTCCGCAAGAGAGTTTAAGCTAACATCAGAGGAAGAGGCAGTTGATGCGTTGGCAGAATAAAAGGATTCGTTGTCAGATAACATCATATGAAAGTAAATAAATAAATAAAATATATACTAAAATAACACACAAGTCACACAAACAAAAACACTATTAGAAAGGCTGGCGTTTGCATCTCTGCACCACCCGCCAGCTAACATCATAATTTGTAATAGGTAAACAAACACTACATAAAAATAACATTGGAGGAAGTAAAAAGGTAACGATGAAAGTTTATAGAAAATAGAAAGTGTATTCAAATATAAAACAAGCTAAATATGCAATAATAATGGAACTCGGAACGCACCATGCCAAACAATCATGAACGTATCCGAATAAAGTCAGTTACCATTACTATTTGACGGTAGCTATACAATAATATTAGTTCTGATTGACATTTGAGGCATATAAAAAGTTTGAGGGTAAACACGGTAAAGTTATTTTGAATACTCGAAATTACAGAGTTCCAAGCGGAAACTACGCATTACATTAGCAAAACAAAACGAACTATGCAACAAAGTGATAAGAAGAAAAGTGAATAAAATGATAGATAAGAACAAAATAAAATCATAACATAACGACAAGATTGCTATGGTAAGTAAAACCTTACTGACTATTGTGTACACATTATTAATGAAAATAAGTAGATAAATACCATTAACGCGTCTTGTTTTGCAGGTTATCGCCTCCCTGGACCTTCGGATACTTCGCCAGTAGTGAACTCAATTCGTTGACTGAAGTTATCTTATGTTTGCTCCCGTCGGGGGCCTTCACCACAATAACACCGTCTTGAGTCCAAGAAGATCTCATTCCGAAGTGGAGCCGCGCCTTCCCAAAGATGTTCTGCCGTGTCCTTGTCAAGAACTCCTTGACTGAGATGGAGGAACCTTTTAAGCCTGTCTTAGATTTCCAGACCGCCAATTTGTCATCATAGGTAGAAAACTTCACCAGGATTGGCCTATGATGATCTTTGTTGGCTACACCGAGTCTATGACAAGACTTTATGCAGGTTGCAGCCAATGGTTTAGGGGCCAGCTTCTTGTTGATAATGTCCAGGATGACTGTGCTGCTGACTTCACCATCAACCTCTGGTATGCCCTGGAAAATTAGCGCCTTCCGCCGATGTCTGGTCTCCATCACGTCAACCTGTCTGGCGCACTCGCTTATCTGTCCTCGGAGCAGGCTAAGCATGCCGAAGACCAGCTCTCTGAAGGCGCGAAACTCCTCGGCAATCCTCGCCACAGTATCTTTGGCAGGCCCCGCGCATCGGATCTGCGCCTCCAACTCTCCCATCTTCCGGATGAAGCTGTCTTCGAGGGTTTTTTGTGCAGCTACAATCTCCTCAAGTTGCGACATTGTGATCCTCTAAACCAGTGAAAGTGTAGTGCCCAGTGAAAGTAATGTCAGTGATAGTGCAGATGCTATGCTGGCAGGTGGTGCAAAATACTTGCTAGGAGTCACTTAAAAGTGCTGCAAACGTGACTACCCGTGCCGTGGATGTCGTACTTTAATAATTTGTATAAATTAGGCACTTTTATTATGTATTTATATTTTTTATATTAAATTACTTTGGAAGTACGTCTAATGTTATTTACACCTACCCCACGTTCTCAACGTCACGTTCATTAATTGTATGCATGTCTATAATAATAAAATAGCTTTAATTTAATACGGAAAAAAATGTTTTTCTTAAGGCTTAAGCCTTATCTACCCCATTTTCGTGAAGTTGCAAATAGTAGAAAAATTATATGTCGTAAAGAAGTTTCACTTCTTACCTTTGTACTCTGGTAGAATAAAGAATAGAATATAATAGAAAACATTTATTCGACACAGACACAACACAACAACAATAATCACAAAGTAACAGAGAAGAATAGACACACATTTTTTTTGAATTAGAAGCTTCGTCTTTGATTGACCAAAATGGTTAGAGAACTCAAAATGAGGCGAGGGCAAATGAGAAATTACTTGCTACATGTGGAATTAATATTATTTTGTGAACGATAATCTTTAAACGTGTTTAGACAATTTTACAAAAAAAAAATCTTGCGTGTTTTTAGCTAATGAAATGTATCTACTGTACATATAGAATAAGTAAGTATAATAATGTACTAAGTAGGAAGATTTTTCCTCATTCAATTTTATGAATCATAAAAATAATTCGTATAGATATCATATCCAATATCGACAGTATGATTATTATGCTTTATTCAAACCAATATATGTATGTCAATTACATTAAATACCTAGCTACACCAAAAATTACCAGGAATTCTGATAGAAACACAATCCTGCAAATCATTTTTCCAACAAATTTCGATAGGTCACCAAGAAATTATATCATCATGCTTGCATACTTTAAAGGTAGCAGACACTTTTAATTGAATGGCCACATTTTCATAAATTGGGCATCAATCCTGAATTCAGACATTTAAGTACTAAAAACCTTGTGAAAATTACACGCTATATAAAGATGGTCACCCATCCACGGACCGACCTCGGCAAGCGTTGCTTAACCTTGAAGATCGATCGGTGTAGCAGTTATTATTTAACCACGAGCTCCTGATAATGTGTAAGGTGCCTGTAAACGGGCTATTTTTTTGACAACTTCTTGCTGCAATTGTATAGCCGCCAACTTGCCAATTATATTGCTCAACACTCTTGCAGTGTAACCCGGCGATATTACCAATATATTACATAGTAGTTGGATGTATTTAATGTCTAGCCGGCTAGATTGCAAATGATTTATACTGCTTTAACTTTATTGCAATATCGCCGTATATCGTCTTTGCTCCGATGTATAGGTGCATCTCCCTTCTCTCGCTCGCCTCCTCCCGCTTCTTCCTGTCACTGCCTTGATTAGTAAAGTTGTTTTGTATCAGTTGTTGATTTTATTCTGTTCGTCATGGCCGAGTGGTCAAACGTAAAGATTTTGAAATTAATTAACGAAATCCTACATTACCAGAATTATGTGATGTAGAAGCTAGTGCGTATAAAGATCGTAACCTTAAGAAGGATGCTTGGGCCAAATAGCCGCAAAGTTTCATCTAACAACCGAAGAGGCATACGTAAAAATCGTCATTAACTACTGAGATCTAACCAATGAAATTGCAGCAAGGGTATAAGTTGCAAATATATTGAGCTATATAGTCAACAAAATTGCCAACAAAATGCAATTTTTGTAGCCCGTTTACGGGCTCCTTTACACAATAAATCTGAAAACAAATGCTATTTCTACTTCAGAACTGCACTACATGTTTCAGCTGATTTTTACCGAAAGCCGGCTAAAATAAACTTAACGATCTATTTCTGGTTAAGTGAAAGTATTAGTAGAGCTGAATGGAAACCTAAAAATAAGGCCCTGAATTTGTAATGGGCTAGTCTATTTTGTAGCTGGTTCAATGACAAAGAGGGCAGTGGCATTGTGTGAAGATTTGAAAAGAAAAGTGTTTCGGTTTTGTTTACAGCGAGTTCCTGTAGAGGTGTTAAGATCGCAGTTTTAAAAATAGTTTGGTTTTGAGATTATAAAACTTTCTGGCATAGTATCAGTGGACTCCACAGACACAAAATAGAAAGTATACAGAAGGGTCACTCCCGTCGTTTCGAAAATTTACACCTAAACTTGACAGACTCACTAAGGTTGCTACTATATTGATTCTGAATTTTAAAAAGGAGTAGGTAGTTTGAGTATAGTATAAATACTTAAACTACAGTACCTAAAGACTGGCGTATTACAATTTATCTTCCTGTATCGTTTGGACATTTGAAGAACGAGATGCACTGTTTTTTGTTGTATTTAAGCAACCAAATACACTGCAGGTGTAATAATAGCGTTCATTCATTTTGTCAACACTTGACCAAAAAGTAGAAAACACAGAATTATAGGTTTTGCCACAGCTTTAGTACCACACGTACCTATGTCCCATAAAATGAAAGTACTCTATGGTATGTCCTTCAGGTGGGCTGACAATTGTTGACATCCAGATCCTATAATAATACTAATGAGTTTAAAATATATTCGGTCTGTAACAATGAATAAAGGTAACCCAACCAATGCAACCTCGTTACAGTACTTTATGAATGACGTGACAAACGCCCGCACAAAGCACTCGTGACAGCCGCGACTGAGCTCGGTCCAACATTGCCCAAGAAACCCTGTAAAATTGCAATGTCAATGTGTCTGTGGAAAATGACGCTTTGTTCGTAGTGACCTAACTGTCAGCGGCGCGCCGCCGCTTACGTACTTTGTGCCACAGATATTGCTCTAGACAGTTGACATTCTATTAACGAAAGCGTCGTGGTAGCGATTCGAAAAACGTCAAAAATGTGTGGAAAAGCCACGCGCTTTCAAGTTGTCACGTGATCAATACGTTACATTTTGCTATTTTGACAATCGCGATCACTGATATAACAGACTTTGCTAGAAAAAGTCCCTCTGGCCACATATACGTTGATGACGACGAGCCACATGACGTTATCTCATTTACAGAGGTCGATACCTATAAAAATAAAAGAAATCAATTTAGCAAAAGTACTCTTTAAAATATAGTCCCAGTAAAAGAGGCAAAATACCTTCGCTGTCTCAATTATAGAGGTAATTATAACGATAAAATCGAAAGAACTAATCCCAGATATAAAGGTTTGTATTGTCCCCGGGTGAAGCTAGTTGGCCTTTAGTTACAAAGGCACTAATTTATATTATATACATTCAAACAGGCAAATATAAATCAATGTTAAACATTTATAGCTAGACCCCAAACATTTTTATACTAATGAAAAATGATACTATAATTTATACAAAATATATTTGTATTTTTTTTTTATTTCACATAGGCCTTCATGGGCACTTATAAAACGTCGATAAAAGGTGCACGGTTCGGGTTGGTCGTTTCCTATGGAGAAGAACCGGCAAGAAACTCCACGGTTACTCTTTAATAAAATGGTTTGGTTTTACAATATTTCCATGTTACAGTATTAGTGCTTAGATATGGGGGGACAACGTAGGCACGACAATAAGACGTAAGAAACTAAAAAAAGAGATTATATAAACGAGATAAAAAGTTAACAAATGTTAACAAGCATCTAGACATTTAGAAGACCTACAATATTCACACATTCACAAAACAATCGGTAAAAGAATCTATACAAAGGTAAAAAAAAAAGGACAACAAGACTAAATTTAACATGTGGCACAAATATTGTTATGAGTGCTGTAACTATTCTTAGCAAAGGGCAATAAAGACGACTGATAACCATTGTAAAAAGTCTAATTAGAAGAAGAATTATTGTTATTTTTTCTGCTCCATGTATATTATAAAAATATCAATGACCGTTATTGCAATGGTAAAACGAAACTACTATAGTTGATACTTTCCTGAATTAGCTTTTTCACAAAAAATATGTATGACGAATATGAAATGCAATTCTCAAGTGAGGTTAAAAGGTCGTCCTAAGTTTCTCTCAACCACCGTCGAGGGCAACAACTATCAAGATATATTCATAAATCTTCAAGTGGTGAAGTTGAACCGCTTACGACAACTTCAAAGACACCGCCTGAGTTTACAAACTTCGCTCTAAAGCAATTTTCTGAATAAATTATAAGTTTTAAATGGCCGTTACAAACATTTACATAAGAATGAGTGAAACACTATTATACTATGTAAAATTGTTTTAAATTTCAAATTGGATTTATGAGGGGTGGGAGACAAAGATGATTTAATGTTTCACTGGAGATGTACTTAATAAATACTAGCGATCCGTATTGTTGAATTTCCAAAAATGCCTTCTTAGTTCCCCTACATCATAAAAATAAGCCCTGTACAGTAAAATTCTTAAAAATTCTTAAACAACCTCTAAATCGTCTTATAGGAGTAGTTTTGAAAAACTAATAATGAAAGCCTTTACTATTTACTTAGGTTAGTATTTATGCCAAGTTTCAAATATTTAAGCCTAACAAATTTCCACCTTTTCACCTCCTTAGGGGTAGAATTGCCAAAAACCAATAAATACATGAATTTTTTTATCAACCGAAAGCGTAAATCTTTAATTTCACGTGTCACACTTAAAAGCGTAGAAGTTTCATACAAACTTTACATCCCCTTTTTATCCTCTTAGGGATAGAATTTCCATTGAATACATGAATTCTTTTTATCAACCAAGAGCGTAAATCTAAAATTGCAGTTTACAAACTGTACAAAATTCATGCAAACTTTCAACCCTTATTTTACCCCTTTGGGGGTGAACTTTCCAAAAACTAATAAACAAACAATAATTTTTATCAACCAACAGCATAAATCTAAAATTTTACGTGTCCAACTTACAAACTGCAGAAATTGCATATAAACTTTTAACCCCCTTTTGAAGCCCTTACGGATATAGTTGCCAAAAAGCAATAAATACACGAATTGGTTTTATCAATCAAGAGCGTATATGTAAAATTTATCGTGTCCAATTTACAAACTGTAGAATAGTGATGTAAACTGTAGTGATGGAATTTCAAAAAATCCTTTCTTAGTGCTCACTCACGTCACTTGAGGAACCTCCCTGCCAAATTTCATCTTTAAACGGCAAGCGATTTTCGATATTTCGTGATGAGTGAGTGAGTGACCTTTTGCTTTTATATATATAGATAGCTTTAATTGTTTGTTCTTCCAATTTTTCTGGCTCCATCATTTCTGTTCACCTACAAACAGAGGTGTTTGACTCATAATAATCATCTTTTGATTGATGTCTAATTTTATTTGTTACAGTTCCGCTGTGGTCTTTCAAAAGGTCACGGGACCCCTTCTAGGTGCTCATGGGGCTTACGTGAGTAGTTTTAATAAGGTAAAAATCCAACACTCCGTTGTCTTTTCCCAAAAGTCCAGGTGCCTTTTGAATGTTGCCGCCCGATAGCAAAAAGAAGGTCTAATCTTATCTAACTAGTTTGAATCATCCCACTGTAGGGCAACATTTCCCTCTCCATTTTCCATACCAACATGTCTTACGAATATCCTCTTGCGGAAAATCATAACTTAAACTTGACCAGCCCTAACAAAAAGCATTAACATTGTCATAGAGAATAGAATAGAATAGAATACTCTTTATTATGTACACCATATAAGTAAAGAGAAAGAGTAGAGTGAGAGAGTGTGTGAGTGAGTGTGTGTGTGAGTGTGGTGGGTGAGTGGGTGAGTGTAGAGTTGGTAATTCAATTTTGATAATATCAAAAATCAACTAGTATCTGAATAATAGAGCGACAATCAACTAGAGTATTACAGTGTTAAATAATTCTAACATTTTACGAAGTTCTAAATAATTATTCACGAGTAAAATCGGGCATACAGCATAAAATAAATATAAAAACAACTACCAAAAAAGTATTGACAGGCAGTTAAAAAGTTTGACATCCAATCGTGTAGCATATTGAAAAAAATCAAATAAAAAATGTATGAATTTAAAATTCGAATGGAGTTCGGTTTTTGTTTAGGAATATGAAAACTGGCAACATATTTTATGACGTCTCTATAAAAAGTAAGGCGTTATTTATCGTTTCAGGGGGATATTGATGATGTGTGAATAGACAAGTAGGACATCATTTACATAGTCATGTATTCAGTATACAGCCATGTTTCTATTGTAATTTAGTACCCTGAAAATGGTTATGTTTTTTTACTGACTGCCGCGTTTTAAGACTGTTCAATAATACTTCCTACTTCATCTTCTTCCTAAGCTCCTCTTTATTCACGGCGCCAACACGAAGGTTGTCGGGTCAGGAAATTTCTCCTTCTTAAGATGCTTCGTCATACTGGACCAGAATGACGAAACCATGTCTAAGGCCTATTCAATAAAACAACAAAGGTGTTTTATAAGTCCTGTTCAAAATCATTGGACTAAACAAAAACAAATAGAAACTAAAGAAATACTAAACTAATAGATACTCCTTTGGCTACAGTCTAGCTCCGGCAGAAAAGTAGTTACATCTGACCCTATTTCGGTATTGTGACCTCTCCTGACCGAATTTCGGTAACGGCGGCCATTCTCAAAAGAGACTACGGCGATCCGACATAACCGATTAAAAGAAAGCCTAGAAAAGGTGAAATTCTGACAGCGATTACTATCATCAGAATTGCAATGAAACATATCGTAAGCGCGTATTTTTGACCTTAACCTTTGAGTGCATTTCTTTTTTGTGTTTGTAATTCATCCAGCGACTTCTCCCGCTCTGGGTGAAGCGGGTTGGCGTGTCAGACATTTACTGAATAAAACCCACCCGTGTTCCTTCAGTTGCTTGTGCCAGGGTCACGGTTACTCTCTTTCATATTTCTTCGCGAACTTTTGAGTGCCTGAAACGTGGATACATGCTAGACACAATGGCTTTTTAATAGTCTCGGTAATTACGGTATTTCACCAGTTAACAATCGTTATCGCTGGTAGAACTTTTTTCAGAGCCCAAGGTGGCCATCCTAATCACATTTACAGTAAAAGTGCTGCACAAGATGGACCGATGACCTGATTAAGGTTGTGGGAGTCCTCTGGATGCGAGACCGGTCGATGTGGTAACATTTGAGGGAGGCCTATGTTCCGAAATGATGATGATGTAGATCTCGCATCGATACCAAGATTTCTTGGCAGAAAGGTATATTCCCTCTACTCTCAAGTAACTGCCAACTCAATTTTCCTCCCGTTAGCATACAGCAAACAGTTTAGTTATTATTAATCATTACCGCACAGGACGATCTTCAAGATTATTGAAGATTGCCGATGTCATTCCGTGGATGGATGACCATCTTTTACATAGAAAAAATCCTCTGTGCCTTGGAAAGCACGTTAAGCCGTTGGTTCTGGCTGTTATTTGAAGATCTTTGACAGTCGTTGTTCGGGCGCTTTCAACCATCTACGGCCGGCGCAGGCAACGGCTGGAAGAGGCGAGAGGCGAGGGCACGTGGGACACGGGGCCTAGGGGCCGCCACTTCACTACCGAGCAACGACGAGGACACACACGCGTTTCACCAATTTTATTTATACCTATTTTATAGTACATTATAGCCAGTTATACAGACCACTGTTTTTTAATTTAACGTGTCCTTAGACAGGTCCCTAAGAGTCATTACGGATAGTCAGAAAGTTAGAAATCTAGCACTAGACTTGCCAAGAGGTATCGTGTTACCAGTTACTGGGTTGTGGAGGTCAGGTAGACAATCGCTCCATGTAAAATACTAGTACTCAGCAGCATCCGTCTTAATTGGAAATCGATCCCAACTTAGTAGGGACAAGGCTTGGCAGATTCATCATCATCATATCAGCTGAAAGACGTCCACTGCTGGACATAGGCCTCCCCCAAGCGTCGCCACATTGACCGGTCCCGTGCGTCTCGCAACCAATGGATCCCCGCAACCTGGCGGGTGGCCTTCCAACGCAACGTCTTCCGGTTCGCGGTCGCCACTCCAGAACCTTTCTGCCCCATCGGCCATCCGTTCTGCGAGCAATGTGCCCTACCCACTTAAGTTTGGCAATTCTTCGGGCTATGTCGGTAACCCTGGTTCTCTTACGGATCTCTACATTACTCTTAGTAGATTGTTTGATTATAATTAACGCTGATAGGCTATCATTTTATTTGGAGCCTGGTGGCCAAATTTAGCACATTTAAAGGAAAAGAGCTCCTACTGTTGACCTCGCGTAGTTCCTTAAGTATACTTTAGGTCTCCCAAGATTTCCTCACAGAAAAGGTATATTTCCCTCCACTCCCAAGTAACTGCCAACTCAATTTTCCTCCCGTTAGCATACAGCAAACAGTCTAGTTATTATTAATCAGTTACTGTGTAGTTGGCAATTTCAATACAGTTAGCAACTACCAGGGGCGGCCTTTACTGCTCGAGGCTCCGGGCGGGTGGCAGATATTTGCGAGGCCCTTGTAATGTATATGATAAAAAAGTTAATTCATAAAATCTAAAAACCCGACTGCTTTAAAAGCGAACTAAAAAGACTTAAACAAGGAGAAAATTATGCTGTGCAGTCGGAGGATACATATTCGCGAGCTGGCTGACGAAAACCAGATGTATCCTCCGACTGCACAGCATGATTTTCTCCTTGTTTAAGTCTTTTTAGTTCGCTTTTAAAGCAGTCGGGTTTTTAGATTTTTTGAATTAACTTTTTTTATTTATAACTTTTTAGTTATCTTTTTTTAAGATTTGGGTACATTTAAACATATAAGTGTTATATATTTTTGAATTCACCGGTTTGGAAGAAAAACAATTTTTTTTCCTCCGCAATATGGCGCCCAAAATCCGCCATTTTTCTATTTTCCAATTTTAATGTAGCCAGTTACACTCGCGGGGTTAAGACGAATCGATTGACGTATGAATCATCAAAATCGGCCAACGCGTTTGGTCTCTAGAACGCCACATAGGAACAAACATACATACTTACATACATACATAGACTAATAAACACATTACCCTCCTTCGGCAGTCGAGTAAAAATGATTACAGAAGTGAAATGCAAAACTTGACACTTATTATTTATTAATACTTTTTAATGAAACCAGTGGGCTGCCCTGGCTTTGCCTGGGCCATTTAAATCATTTAAAACCTATAACCATTTAGATTAATATACCTTTCAAATTATGAAAGATTTTTCCAAATTGTTTAAGTGGTTTCAGATTTTACCCTACACGTAGAAAATAATATTAGTTAAGATACTTACTATACTGTCTGCTAAGGATTAAATAAAAAGTTTCAATTGTAAGGTTTTTGTGTTGTTGTGCGAGGCCCCTACAAGAGCTAGGCCCCGAGCGATTGCCCTGTTCACCACCCCCTAAGACCGCCACTGCCAACTACGAGTATAACATGCAGGTTCCAGGAATATGACGCAAAATTCTAACTTTGTTCCCAGTTCCCGGTAATTCGTTTACACAGAAATTGATTTTGAAAATAAACGGAACTTTTGTGCAGTTTGCTTTTGCGTATGCGGGGGTTGATTTCATTAGTATAGACGGAAAGGCGGGTAGCTAATTTGTTTTGTGTTGGCAGAGTTTATTTCACTGTGCCTAAGGTGTTAGAAACGTTATAGCCACCTCTAGTTATATCAGCAGCCTAATTGCGCAAGTGAATTCGGCAAGGCAAAGGGTTTGACCGCCGTCAATCGACCAATCACACAGACGGAAATCCACACCACGTCTTTCATCTCGCATGTGATGGTTCGTTTAAGGGCGGTGAAACAAAGGGTTTGCTTTGCCGAATTCACTTGCGCAATAATTCTGCAGATTTTCTGATGCATTTTGTAACTTTTTAAATGCTTCATGATTGTATCAATTATTAATTACTTTGCACGCTTTTATTTAGTTGTACCTGTCTCGGTGTCTATTATGAAAACGTTAAAGAGAAAAATAAAAAACATTTTAACAAAAAAAAAAACCGACCGCTACAAAGCGAAAAATATCTTCTTTTCCGAAGTCGGTGTCTAAAAACGAAATGCAGGAGGTACCAAAAAAAAACAAAAGTTTGGACAAGTTCTATAGTAAGGTACCTTTAATGCCCACAGTGATGCCAGAATAGATAATACGAATAACATGTAACTTGAACATAACCGGTGGAATGAGAGTGTACCAGGGTGAACTGTACACATCTGCGTACCCGTTTAGAGCATATAGGCGTGATGGTATGTTATCAAATGGTGTAAACAATAAACAGAGGTGCGATTGTACCAATCCCGAGAGATTTGCCGTCATTTATTTAAGAATTCTGCTGTATATCTCCGAAGTTCTTCATCAGATCTTGATGAAATTTAATTGGGACCACATGACAAGCATCAGCTTTCAAATAAATATCAAAATCAGTTCACTTCTTATCATCAGGTGAGATAGTGGTCAAGCGCGAGCCTATATAATAAAAACGAAAAAAAAAAACCTAGTAAAAAAATATGAGATACAAAAAAAAAACCGTCATAATTGATAACCTCCTCCTTTTTGGGAAGTCGGTTAAAAACTCGCATTGCGACGTTCGATTGAGATTAAATTTTGGACACACGTTTGCTTGTTACAATATATTATATACTATATTTTTATGGTTCCGTACCCAAAGGGTAAGAACGGGACCCTATTACTGAGACTCCGCGATCCGTCTGTCTGTCTGTCACCAGGCTGTATATCATGAACCGTGATAGCTAGACAGTTGAAATTACAGATGATGTATTTCTGTAGCCGCTATAACAACAAATATTAAAATCAGAATAAAATAAATATTTAAGTGGGGCTCCCATACAACAAAAGTGATTCTTGTGCCGTTTTTTGCGATAATGGTACGGAACCTTTCGTGCGCGAGTCCGACTCGCACTTGGCCGGTTTTTTTGTAGTTTTTATTAACTTGCAATGTATATATGTATGTATGATGTACCGATCAAATCTTGCAACTGAATTTTATAGCAGTTATCTCCAACCGATTAAGATGTGCATACTCGTTTGGTTTGGATGTCAATTACGGTAAGCTTAAGAGCTTGTATAAAATAAGCGCTTTTTAATTGAAAAACTTGTTTAAAATAATAAGTTTTTCCTTACTTTGTTTTAGGTAACTGTTGCTTTAAATACAAATAATCTTTATTGACACAATTTTTACATCAGTTATTGAAGCCTCTGACTCCCGAACTAAGCGGACTTGTATGACAGGAGTCAGCGCCCACCCCATTTTATATTGTCCTAATGTCAAATTACAATTTTAATTTTATAGGAAATCATAAATGCTTTGCAAAGCAAATCGGCCAACACACCTTCAGCAAGCATGGTGATTAAAGCTCGTGATTTTCTGGATGAGAAGAGGCATTTGCCCAGTCTGCCCTGCCCCGGATTTAAGACAGTTATAGTGTGCGGCAAGTAAGATGAACAAAAATGTACTAAGATTTTATTAAAATGAAACGATATAAACCAATATGAATCCCTTGTAAATGACAAAACCGTTGACATTACACGAATTGTCAATGGTTAAGTCGTATAAAAAAAGTTAATTAAAAAAATCAAAAAACCCGACTGCTTAAAAAGCAAACTAAAAAGACGTAAACAAGAAAAAAATCATGCTGTGCAGTCGGAGGATACATCTGGTTTTGGTCCGCCAGATCGCGAATATATATCCTCCGACTGCACAGCATGAATTTTTTCTTGTTTACGTCTTTTTAGTTTGCTTTTTAAGCAGTCGGGTTTTTTGATTTTTTTAATTAACTTTTTTTATTTACAACTTTTTAGTTATTTTTTTTTAGAATTAGGTACATTTAAACATATAAGTGTAATATATTTTTGAAATCGCCTCTAAAATCCTTTGTTTTGATACCCCACGATGGGTTTGGCAGAAAAAAAAATATTTTATTCCTCACAAAATGGCGCCCAAAATCCGCCATTTTTGTATTTTCCAATTTTAATGTAGCCAGTGACACTCGCAGGATTAAGACGAATCGATTGACGTAAGAATCATCAAAATCGGCCAACGCGTTTGGTCTCTAGAACGCCACATAGGAACAAACATACATACATACATACAAACATACATACATACATACATACATACATACATACATACATACATACATACTTACATACATACATACATACATAGACTGATAAACACATTACCCTCCTTGGGCAGTCGGGTAAAAAGGAGATAAGTCAGTTTAAATCGTTTAATTTCAATAAAAGTTTTGTATCTTTTTATTCAATTTACGTGCCGCACACTATCTCAGTCAGTTCGAGGAGGGGAGGGGAGGGGGTTCGGGGAGGGTGGTTGAGGAGCTCGTGGCTAAATAATAACAGCCGCACGGGTCGATCTTCAAGGTTAAGCAACTCTTGACGAGGTCGGTCCGTGGATGGGTGACCATTTCAACATACCGAGTTTCCTCCGTGCCTCGGAAAGCACGTTAAGCCTTTGGTCCCGGCTGTCATTTGAAGATCTTTGACAGTCGTTACGGGTAGTCAGAAGCCTGAGATCTGACACCAGTCTTGCCAAGGGGTATCGTGTTACCCAGTTACTGGGTTGTGGAGGTCAGATAGGCAGTCACTCCATGTAAAACACTGGTACTCAGCTGAATCCGGTAAGACTGGAAGCCGACCCCAACAATAATTGGGAAAAAGGCTAAATAGATGATGACACTATCTCAGTCAGTATCTATAACAGTCTGTACTGATATCATTTTCTTATTCCTGTGTAGCTTACGCCTTGTTTCATGGGTTCAATGATAGAGTTAAATATAATGTTAGAATTAATTCAAAAACATAAAATATCTTGCTTGTCAAACACACGTGAAAATCCGAATTTTAACTCAAAATTAACACACAAATCTATTCGTTGAATTTCATCGACGCGAATCTCTGGAGCATAAATATATGTGACGTCATCTCCGGACATCTTTTGAGCGCGCCCGTTCACACGGAAACTCGCTAGGTTGCATATTCTATACATCGCTGTTATGGGGACGTATTGTGGGAACTACTCGAAATAGATAGTTTGAAGATTTATTTATTCATTCACAGATATATTTGTTCTTACAGGTAGGAACCCAGGCTAACAAAAGTTGTCACAAATTGCCACACTCAGACCCGCCATTTAAAAACTGATCATAATCTACATATTGGTGTAGATGGAAAGTTATGAAGATTTAGCTGAGGATCTAAATTGAATAGAATTTAAATTGGTTATTGATTAAATATAATTTAAATTGGTTGTTGATAACTTACAGAGGGTAATTTTATTTACATAGATACAAGTATATACAGTGTATAAAATACTTAATTAACTAAGACTACAAACATAAACACTTAAACCAAAAACTACTCACTAACTAAACCAAAAAATATACTAATCTAAAATATGGCGTCGAAAAACTCCTCCACATCGTTGTCCACTGGTAATGTGTCCAAAAGACTGGCAGCATCGCCACGTTGTATTGCTATGCTTATTCTCTGACCGAGGTAAAAGCCAGCCCTTGGGTCACGCGAAGTGTCAACTAAGCGTTTAGAAAGATCTTTAAACAAAGCGTGAGCACTCGGACCCCACGGACCAAGAGTTTCAACCCCAAACGGCTCGAAAATATAACTACTGATGAGGTTATTATATTTCTGCCACTTGAGGTTCTCTGCAGCCACAGCGGCAGCGCCAGCACAGCACGACGAGCTAGGAAGATGGGATGGCGTATGGAGTATCGACACAAGTAGCGTCCCGCGTCGTTGTTGATTAAATATAATTTAATTGTTGAAGAAGTACATATTATTATAAAGTTACATTCTCTAAGATTATCGAAAATTTTAACATGTGTGGGATGGACGAACGCTATTGCCTTATGGACAATGGGAATTGTTAAAATTTGTAAATCGCAACTCTATTCTCTCTCTCTATGTCCGCTCCAGTCTATAGTAACATTTTTGTATTGTCTGTTTGCAAAATATATTCTCTCTTGTCTACTGCCACAGTCCTGTATGACCATTTTTTAAATCTTTTATAACGAATCTCTAAATAAGATCCCTATAATCGTGACAATCTAAAAAGTCCGATGACGTTTCTCATTTTACATGACGCGATAAATTTGTTTGTACGTAAGAAATTAAAAAAAAAAAAAATTGTCTAATTAATTACTATGTTACCCATACACTATCTATAACAACGAGTATCATTCGTAAACATCCAGTTTAATTATTATTAAGTATTTTTATAACTAGCTGTCAAATCCGACTTCATACATTGTCGCGACTTTAATTCAAAATTATTAGGACTATTTAACAGGAATCGCTGGTAGATTGTTAGAATCGGCACTATTTCTAGAAAGGCAAATAAAGAAGACGTTGAAGGAACTTCTGCTAGACGGATCGCCAGGTTTTATTCTGGATTACGCCATTTTCAACCGACTTCAAAAAGGAGGACGTTCTCAATTCAACTATATGTTTTTGTATGTTCGTTATGCGATTACTCCACCAATTATTTATTTTTTGAGGCAAACGCTCAGTTGGCTGCAAAAAAGTTGGGAATCCTTGCGAAGATGAGACGGTACTTCACACCTGAACAGCACAACTTGTAAAAAGCGCAAGTTCAGAGTACTGCTCTCATCTCTGGGATGGGCGACTCATAGCTCCAGAGCCCTGAACACCAACGACGAGTTGCCAGCCTGTCGATTTTCTATCGGTTACATTTCGGGGAGTGTACGATGGAACTGCACAATTTGATTCCACCTAGCCCGTTCTATCATCGGACTACAAGACGTACGGCAATGCACCATCGGTAATGATGGATATCCCACCCATACACACAAAGCGTTTTGAAAATACTTTCATTGTGCATACAGCTAAGGAGTGGAATTCCCTGTCGGCGTCTTTCTTTCCTGTCTTTAAATCAAGAGAGAACAGCAACCAGGTTTATCTTCGACCACATCATCACTTAATATCAGGCGAGATAGTAGTCAAACGCGTGCCTATGAAGAATTAAAAAATTCTGGTGCTATGTCCATCGTTTTGTCTATGTAACTATACCTAAAATCACTAGGCTAGGCTATCATTACAAAAATAGAAGTAACTAACTAGACTGACTCACCTAGCAATTTAGTTTATTGTGGAGTTTCTTGCCGGTTCTGTGGAGTTTCTTGCCGGTTCTTCTCCACAGCAAACGACCAACCCGAACCGTGCACCTTTTGTCGACGTTTTATAAGTGCCCATGTAGGCCTATGTGAAATAAAAAACATTTGATTTGATTTGATTTGAAGATTACGATAGCCAGTTCCCAAAAGATTTGTGACTCATGATTAATTAACCATTCTATTGCTGAACTTATAAACTTTCCAAATGTTTGTGACTCATTCTGTGGTGACTCAAGGGAGAATATTAGAACCAATGACCAATATCATATCATACTCCTTTCGACTCGTTCTTGTTCAATACTCAGCATTGGCTATTAAATAAAAGCTACAATCTAAGATAAAAATTGAATTTCTTAAGTAACAAGTCATAATTCGAGGTTTGGCTCTCGCCTATTTCCTCCCAATATTGGACTAATTTAAAAATGATTCCATAAACTGAACACAAAAGATATACACTGTGCCTTTTTATGATATATTATCTTTAGAAGCACTAGAGCCCTCAAATGATGCTCAAAATTGGGCTATCAACAGAGGCAGTGTACAAATTTGACAAACTATTTAGGTGGGCCGGGCGATTACCCGCACCGCTCGCTCGGGGCGGCCGCACTGTAGTTAGAAATGACCGCTGCTTGGTCTCTCGACGTTACCTCTGACCGTCAAGCGAGCATGCTGAGCGAGTTCAGCATACTCATGCTGAACTCTTGTCAGCCGGCAGCTTGGCAGCAGTGTGAACAGCCAGCGATCAATTATTACTATTATGTGTCTCTTTTATTGACACGGGATCTTATATATTTTGTACGTTTCTTCAGCGAGAAATTAGTCGATAGCTAATCGCTTACTCTTCGGCGGTGGGACAAGTGCCTTATAGACGCACTTGGCAGACAATAACCAATTATCACGTTTATCTTTTATATCCCGCGGCCTTACGTCCATGGCCAATCCCACAAGGACCGAATATTCTGCCAGAATAAAAAGTGGGCACACTCAGCGAGTGTAGCTACACTTGCTCGCCTTTTGTTTTATATGTCGGGTTTAGTCAATAGTACGGACGTCAAAACAAACCGCAAGCACGCCATCTGGCGGCAAAGCAAGAACAACTACGCATTGGCGCGCTTTTTCTTACCGCTTGCGTAGTAGGGACAGCAGAATATGTCAGTTGAGTACTGACAGCCTTACAGCTAACACGTCGTAGAATCAGTGTCGATCCGTAAGCAAGAATGTAACTTGTGTCTATTTGAATATACTCAGTGTATCGAATAACTTGTGTGATTTCATTTTCACGATTGTACCCACCGATCTGCCCAAAAACGATGTCTTAACCTAAGGGAATACATCCTGACTTCCCGATTGTTTGCATCTATCGGCCAGCCTTGATGCGACATATATAAATATTGATGATATATTTTATTTTACTCAATTATTTTCTTTAATACAATTTCTGTTTTCTATTGTTTTTTTTTATATTCAACTGATTTTTAATTCACGATTTTTATCTTCTATGTTTAGTTTATATTGTAATATTGCTCATTTATTATTTGTTTCTTTTGGTGTAGTTAAATTAGATTTTTAATAATTTTATGTGCTTTGATTTTAGAAAATGCTGTGCACGTCTGTAATTGACATAGATACTAGGATAAGACCCCGAAAATTAAAATATTTCCATGGTTGTGTTGTTGATGTGCCTCAAATAAAGAAATACGTGCTTTCAGAGATTACTTACGAACAACAAAAAAAAAATATCTCTCTTTTATATTAGTCATATAGATTAGAAAATATTTCTAGTAAGAAAAGAGGACTTTTTACATAATTATGATTTACGATTTTCAGCCTTCGCTAATTTAAATAAAGAAATAAATCGTATACGACTTTCAAACAGTCGCATAACTCCAGAATACGGACCCCAGAACGCGTTATCATTTTACCGACTTTTATGTATGTGCGCCGAGACGATCAAATCTCTGAAGAATGTGCCGTGTGAAGGTAACCTAAGGCGTGAATGGGTGGATTTTTTATAGAGAAACTAACTTTTGTCAGCGGCTATGCCCGTGTGAAAATCGGAAATTATACCAGGGGTATTTGTTACTGGAACAAAAGTATCCAGCACCCGAATTGCTAAACTAAATCACATTTTTTTTTCACAATGGGAAGAAAAGCCTGATTCATAAGTGAGAACAACAAAGCGAAATAAATGTATAATCAATCTTCTTCTTCTTCTTTGTCCAACCCTCTTCCCAGTTCAGCTGGGGTCGGGTCTCCTTGTACGTCAGCGCCAGAGAGCTCTGTTATGGGTTGTCTGAGTGCTCAGGTTCTCCTTCAGGACCTCTTTCTGCATGTTTGACCACCTGGTGGTGAGGATATTTAGGGCCTTTTTGATAGGGTTGTCATCTCCACGTCTAAGGATGTGGCCGTATCAACGCAATCTGCTTTCTTTGACCTTCTTGCTAATAGGTGCTACTTTGAACGAACCCGTAACATACTCGTTAAATGTATAATCAATATTTGCCATATAACCACTCGGTTGTGGCGGCCAAAAACGCCCGGACCGTCACTCGGTGACGGGTCGGTCGGGCGATTTCGCGCGTTTTACAAAACTAACTAAGGCGATTATCACACTGCCCAGCATCACGCTGCATGTTGCGTGAAAACGCAATTTTACTCAACGTATTTTTTCACGCAACACAGCGTGATGCATGGCAGTGTGTTAACCGCCTTAAGCTTTAGCTATGGATACTGTTGAGTTAATATGAAAGGTATTTGTAATACATGAATTTTTAGCAACAAAGCAAAACATATGTATAACTAACGATATATTTTATATCAATATTCCTATCTGTAGAAACATTATAATAAATCTGTAGAAAAGTTGTTTTTTTGTATCGAAAATATGTCCAAAACAATAGCCAGGTTTTTAAAGGATAAAAGCAACAAAACCCATTTCTAGCATTTTTGGAATTTTTGTCTGTTTAGTTGTGCACGCATCATGTAAAATACACGAAACCAACGTAGATTAATTTTATACATAAATAAAAAACTACAAAGTGAAAAATAACTTTATCTTTAGAAGTCGGTGTCTTTCGTAGGTATAAATTGTTTGCGTTATGGACACCGACTTCTAAAGATAAAGTTATTTTTCACTTTGTAGTTTTTTTATTTGGAAGTCGGTAGTATTTTTTGTAAAATAGTTTTATATTTAATTTTCACTTTTTAGTTGTACCTACCTAATAGTAAGTTGTTTATAATATACCTAAAACGCCAGTATAGATTATCCAAATATCTTTAAACTAGAACATAATCGGTGAAATGAGAGATCTGCTTACCCGTTAAGAGCGTACTAGCGTGATGTTATTTTATAAATTGGTATAAAGAATAAACAGATATGCGATTGCAGCATTCCCGTTATTTATTGAAGAGTTCTGTTGTATATCCTCGAAGTTCTTAATCAGCTCTTCACCAAATTAAAATGAGACTAATTTCAGAACATAAACTTTCAAAAAAAAAAACATTTCAAAATCGGTCCATAATTGACGGAGATATCGGTGAAAATACGAAAAAAAAAACATAAAGTCGAACATACAACCTCTTCCTTTTTGAAAACTCGTTTAAAAACTGAGCGTAACTTGAAATATTACTTAGTATTTGTTTCATCGCAATCGGTTGAACTAATTTTAAGTGTTCAACAAGTAAAATATCACAACACACACAGTTGAACTCCGTATTCGATAGGTGGCGTTGTGCATTTGTCGTCATTTTCTGAATGGCAGTGTTAAGATTCTCCGCGGAAGAATGACCCGGAGGGTAGGTATGTAGATAGGTAGAAGGCAGTTGACGGGCGCGAAGCCGCGGGCACAGCTAGTACCCAATATAAAAACCATTTTGGATAGCCGATGCCGCTATTAACATGGCCATCTACTGGGCCCAAACTATCTGAGGGTTAAATCACCATCATCTCGAAAAGAAGAAGAATCTATGGATACTGTTGAATTGTCAAAATACTCGTAAAAGCCATTGCGATTAAGTGTGTAAACATACACATATTACCGCACTGGCCCATCGTCTACCCGTGCTCAAAATTTGTTCAGATGTCCAACAAATCTTGTTTAAACATACAGACTTTCAAATTATCTATACAAATAAATAAAATTGATGTGTCTGTATGTAATATCAACGTTTTATTGAATGCACGTGAAAGTATACACGGTACTAACAACAAATAAGCAATTTTTAAGATTTTTGTCTGTCTGTCTATCTGTCTGTCTGTCTGTTTGTGCCGGGTAATCTCCGAAACGGCTGGACCGATTTTGACGGGACTTTCACTGGTAGATAGCTGATGTAATAACGAGTAACATAGGCTACGTTTGATCACGAGAAAATTCATAGTTCCGGCGAGAATCCGAGAGAGACCCTTTTTTGGATATCGCTGCACATGCTTTGCCTTTTTGGTCTCGCACGGGGTTTTTTATTTTGACTATTGTGTAATTTTTATGCTTATTTCTCGTGTCTCCTGTGCGGGTCACAAATAAATATTTTTCTTTCTTTTTTTTTTTAGAAACTAAAAAAATAGAAATATATTTTTTACGATTTTGACGCGGACGAAGTCGCGGGCAACAGCTAGTTTATAATATTAGTGAGATTTATCTTCACTTGGATTGTCAAACATAATGAGTACTTTTCACGGGTCTTTCAATGGAATCATAATTTTTTCTTTTCATAGTGCAATTCCATTGTCGAGTGGATTTGCTTTTGAGAATGAAAGATTGATATTGCCACATGACAAAGCTTTATTATTTCAAGATAAAAATGGTAAACAGAAAGAGTGACAATAGAAAGGAAAGTTTCGCTTTTCATGAGTGAGTTTGGAGTGGATCATTAGTAAGCAGAGGAAATGCGTAGCTGCTCAAACAAACCGAACCATACAAGGTACTTTTTAACCGACTTCAAAAAGGAGGAGGTTCTCAATTCAACTGTATTTTTTTTATGTGTCTCAGCACTTTTTACTAGGTGAACTGATTTTGATGATTATTTTTTTTTATTTGAAAGTTGTTGCTTCCCATGTGGTTCCATTTAAATTTGATCGAGATCTGATTAAGAACTTCGCAGATATACAACAGAACTCTTCTGCTCAGCATCCGGAGATCGACATTTTCAATTTAAATGTGCGTATATTTCTAAAGGAGTGTAAAGAGTGTTTTACTAACTAGATCTGTTGTTTGTTTCTTATTATTAAATCATTATTATATTGGAATTAAAATTATTGTTAATATTATTTGAATATTTGTTTAGTTGATATTATGTTGTTACTATTTGATTATTTGTTTTGTTGATTATTATATTATTATTGTTTTATTATTCTAATTGTTGTTATAATCATATTATTATGTAATGGTGAAATTGTTGACTCTCTGCACGTGTTGGGTCAAACTGTAAGTGCAGAGAGTAATTGTGATAAATAAATAAATAAATAAATGACGGCAAATCTCCCAGGATTGCTACAATCGCGTATCTGTTTATTGTTTACACCATTTCTTAACATAACATCACACCGGTACGCTCTAAAGGGGTCCGCAGACGTGTACAGTTTACCATGGTATACTCTCAATCCGCCGGTTATTTTCTTATTTCATGTTATTGGGGTACTCTATTCTGGCATCGCTTTGGGCATTATAGGTACCTAACTATAGAACTGGGATTTACACAACAACAAAGTGAAAAAACTAAAAACTTTTTTCCAAAAAAATACAACCGACTTCCAAACAACAACACTACAATACAAAGTGAAAAATAACTTCAATTTCGGCAGTCGGTGTCATAAAACTAAAACAGTAACTCCTTTTTTCGAAATTGAAGTTATTTTTCAATTTGTAGTGTCTTTATTTTTACAGGCTTTTATTTAACTTGCAGTGTATGTATATATGTGTGTATGTAAGTAAGTGTGTTCGGGTCAAATCATGCAACTGAATTTCAAAGCAGTTATCCTTCACCGATTAAGATGAAATTCTCTCATGATGACAATGCATGGTTATCTAAGTGACGTCATTCTAAATACAATATGGCGGACGGCCCAAGATGACGGACTAGTTATTTTTTATGCACTGCCATGATATGGGTATCAAATCAAAGGATTTACTGACAACAATACGAAAAAAAAATTGTATTAAAAAAAAAATGAATAATTTTATCTATTAGATTTATTAGAAGAACAAACAAATCATCATACCTGTATAACTCGAAGAAATGGCTGAAAAATTCCAGATGGAAAAACTATTTGGTTTTTCCATCTGGAATTTTTCAGCCATTTCTACAAAAATTTCGACAACAAAATATTACCAGCAGTCTTTCAATCAATGAATCTGCTTCGTCTTTGCCAACTATCAGTCTAACCGCATGCAGAGCACCAGTATTTTAAACCCCCAACGGAAAAAGAGGGGTGTTATAAGTTTGACGTGTGTATCTGTGTGTTTCTGTATTTGGTTATCTGTCTATGGCATCATAGCTCCTAAACGGATGAACCGATTTTGATTTAGTTTTTTTTTGTTTGAAAAGTGGCTTTATCAAGAGTGCTCAAAAGTTATAGGCGTTTTACTTTTTAAATGGGGCAATTTTCGCAAGATATCGTATCATAATTACGTGTTCGATAGATTGTGTAGATACAATGTGTAGTTACAAAAGCATGAAATAAAAATGTTCGGGTGTTTTAAAAAATTTACTTGTACATAGAGTACCCTTCACACCCAGTCACTAGGTAAAACGACGACACCCCTTGGCCAGCATTTGCACTACAACCAATATTTTCTTTCAATAAACAATAAATTAAGTAAACAACCAACACAACAAGCCAAAGCTATCGTAATATGAAATTCAGGCAGTTAGCGGCACCATAAAAGGACCAACGACGCCATGAATTTGTTACCAACGCACCGGGCATGCTATAACGTGAAACATTAACGTGGTCGCGCACTGGTGGTGGAACACGCTGCAGGTTTTGAGAGGGTATTGTACGAACCGCGAAAGATTTTGGAAGCGAATGAAAAAAGGTACTACGTTATGAAATTACCAAAATGTGCGTCGACGGACCGGAGCCCTATACAAATGATCTTATTACTATAAATCATCGTGCTACAAGACTCCTTTTGCTTTGTCTTCTTTATAAGGGCTTTCATTACTTGGTAACTTGTGAATTTGTTTAAATACACACAGTACAAACAGAAGATAATGTAGAATTCAGATATAGATGTAAATAAGTAAATATACAACTAAACATTCTGTGAATATTTCAAGCGTCTACCTGTTGCCGTTATTAATATCGAGCAAAAAACGGCAAAAATATCACGTTTGTTGTATGGAAGTCCCCCTTTAATATTTATTTTATACTATTTTTAGTATTTGTTGTTATAGCGGCAACAGAAATGCATCATTTGTGAAAATTTCAACTGTCTAGCTATCACGGTTCATGAGATACAGCCTGGAGACAGACGGACAGACAGACAGACAGACAGACAGACGGATCGTGAAGTCTTAGTAATAGGGTCCCGTTTTTACCCTTTGGGTACGGAACCCTAAAAATGGTAGAACAAATTTTGTGATCAGTGTTAAGTTCTATGAAAATATGCTGAAATCGTTGCATTTTGTATCCTTCGACATGAACCATATTTGTTGAGGGAGAGTGGATCCTGCGACACAAAGTATCTTAGTGTGAAATCCAATGTCACATTCAATAACGTAATGATTTTTGTGTGGAAATATAAAAATTTCACACAATCGCACTATTCACCTGCCGCGTTTACCCAACGCAGTGCGTAACTCCCAAGCCCGCGGCGTCCAATGCTCAAGTCTATAATTCAGGCGCACAAGCGCATGACTTCTGGATTACTCTCCAGCACTCAGGAACTCTGGAGTCTGTACAACTCAACGTAAATGTTTGAGCAACAGGTTTCAGTTTGTAAAGTGTTAGTTGTTGCTGGAACAACAAGAATACGTCATGAATTTACTTTATATATTACTAGCTTCTGCTAGCGGCTTCGCCCGCGTTTTTTTTATTATAGCACTGGCACATTATACTGAAATAAAAAACAACTGTGCTATTCCATGGCTATTTCAGACTATGATCGATCTCTGTTATAAATTTCATCCGGATCCGTTCAGCCATTCTGGCGTGATTGAGTAACAAATCATTCATCCATCCAACCATCCAACCTTTCGCATTATAATATTATTATGAAGTAGAAGTTAGTAAAATCAGGTAATATTCAAATCAAATCATTTTTTTTTTTAATTTCACTTTGGCCTACATGGGCACTTATAAAACGTCGACAAAAGGTGCACGGTTCGGGTTGGTCGTTTCCTATGGAGAAGAACCGGCAAGAAACTCCACGGTTACTCTTTTAAAAAAAATTGTTTGTGTTTATAATATTTCCATGTTACAGCATTAGTGCTTAGATATGGGGGGACAACGTAGGCCCGGATGAAAGTTTGTATGAAAGTCGGCCAGTTTTGAAGTTAGGATCTTCGAATATTGGGTTTGGGCTGAAGATTAAAATCTAACGCAAATTAAGGTTTTTTGGGAATTCCATCCTTGGGGGGCGGATCATGGGGGATGAAATGTTGTGTACAAAAGTACTTCTTTTACAAAGGAAAAATTATTAAAATACTTTCAAGACTTTAAAGTCTGTTGGTAACTATTAAATGGCTCAACGCATAAATATAGGAATTAAATAGGCACGGGAAAATCTGCTTCGCCATGACAATTGATAAGGCTCAAGGACAAACTCTGAAGTATGCTGGTGTAGATTTGAGGGCAAATTGCTTTTGCCATGGACAGTTCTACATAGCGTGTTCACGTGTTAGCTCATCAAATAGTCTGGTGATATTGGCGTCGACATCCAAAATGGTTAAAAATGTTGTTTATAAGGAAATACTTTAACTTAATTACTTAATTATGCTTATGATTACTTATTATTAGTCATGGATAAACACAGAAATAGTGAAGGGATAGGGACTGGACAAGGATAGAGAGTATTTTGATGATAAAGTAGGTAAGTATAAGTCTGTCATAAGAGACTTTCACATTACATTATTTTAATCATCATTATTTTTTACTTTTTCCATACATACTGTTAAAATATGGTAAGGAGAAGCATGTAGTCTACGCGTGCGAAGCGGGCAAAAGCTAGTCTATTTATGAAAGTCTTCAATCAGTGGCGTAGCTACAATTCAGAATTTTATAAAGGTTATAGACAAACGCGGTGCACCACAATGTACTCTATCACATCGAAGCATAGACTATTAACACACTTACTATTATAAAGATGAAAGTTTTTGAGCGTGTGTGTGTGCTTGTAGCTTTGTTACTTCTTCACGCTCAAACGGCTGGACAGATCTGGATGAAAATTGGCACAGAGATAGATTATAGTCAGGAATAGCATATAGGATATTTTGTTCCGGGAATATGGTTCAACGGGATAATTTATGAAAGAGGTTTGTCTCATCGAGCAACGGCCATCCCTCTTAGGATGCCTTCAGGCGTTCAGAGACACAAGTAAGTCATTGGTAGACTAAAAAATGTGACAAAACTTATCAGCAAACCAACGGTTTTGATAACGTCACGCGTGTTATCCTCAAGGCTTAAGCAGAGATGCAACAGTAGTACAAACACCCACCCAAATATCTCAATAAGATAAATATCATCAAATTGTATATCACAACATACTTAACGCTTCAGAATTTCGCCTGAACCAGTTTACCTGGAGACATCTGTGTAATATTACAATGGAACTCGTATGGAGTGCCGTGGGATAGTGGAATGCCTTTCAGTGTGGGCCAGGAACGCAGCGAGTATGCCTGGCAGATGTGAAGACAAGAATTTTAGTGATGCAATTTTGTTATTATGTCCAACAATTTCTTTTTCTATGTATAAAATTATATGCATTGATCATCCTATTATCAGACTATTGTGCCAAAGAATATTAAACTTAAATATAAAGATGATGAGTACGTTTTATTTAAATATTGTAAAATTATGTCAGTCTTTGATAAATTCAGGTCAGCAATTATCTTGGACAAATTTAATAATATCAGCTCCTTAACTTTAAACAACAGACCAAAACAGTTACGTGATCTGGATTACTTGCCAACATATAAACTACCTACAACTGTAAATGTGTATGGCACGAGAACGTGGGAGTATATATTACCTGATACTTTGAATAAAATTCCTAAAACTGTGCAGTCAAATATTGTCACTAGCACATATAAAAAATGTAAATTTACCTTAAAAAAATATTATATTACTGGTGATATTACATCTTAAGTTTTAAGTGGGTATAAGTATATGTTTACCTACTTTAGTAATATGCGGTGCAAGATTGCTACCTCCACTTTGTCACATAAACCTTTTAAGGTTTTAGACAAGTGTCATGCTGTTTAATAAGTGTAATTTAATGTATTGAAAAATAAACGAAAAAAAAAATCCAAAAATTAGGAGCACAAGTGTTATCTAAACCAATATTAAAAACAATGGTAAAAACTATTTGTTTGTAGAAAATAATCTCTGAAATTACTCGAACTGATCGAACCGAAGACCGAAAAACTTTTCCCTGCCTTCTATGTTAGAAAAGTAGTGTCGTTCCTGTAGCGTAGATCACGGGAGATTGTGTACGAGTTTTTTTTGGAAAAACAAATAAAGTACTTTTAAGACATAATAATGAGGGATTCATTTGAAACAGCCGCCACGCAAAGAGCAAACTGATCACTAAGCTCTTCATAAAATCTCAAAATCGAATATAACCAAAAATTCTCACTTGAATTAAAAATACATATTATTGAAATGAAATTTTACAGTAATATAGTTTATACATCAGAATTACATATAGGATATTATCTTACTAATATTATAAATGCGAAAGTTTGGGTGGATGGTTGTACGTTTTTAGGGTTCCGTACCCAAAGGGTAAAAACGGGACCCTATTACTGAGACTTCGCTGTCTGTCTGTCTGTCTGTCTGTCTGTCTGTCTGTCTGTCTGTCTGTCTGTCTGTCTGTCTGTCTGTCTGTCTGTCTGTCTGTCTGTCTGTCTGTCTGTCTGTCTGTCTGTCTGTCTGTCTGTCTGTCTGTCTGTCTGTCTGTCTGTCTGTCTGTCTGTCTGTCTGTCTGACAGTTGAAATTTTCACAGATGATGTATTCCTGTTGCCGCTATAACAACAAATACTAAAAACAGTATAAAATTAATATTTAAGGGAGGCTCCCATACAACAAACGTGATATTTTTGCCGTTTTTTGCTCGATATTAATAACGGCAACAGGTAGACGCTTGAAATATTCACAGAATATTTAGTTGTATATTTTCTTTAAAAAATAATTATTATTAAATTAAAATAAAATAAATTAAGGGGGGTCCCATACAACAAACGTGATTTTTTTGCAGTATTTTGCGATAATGGTACGGAACCCTTCGTGTGCGAGCCCGACTCGCACTTGGCCGGTTTTTTACTCAATCACGCCAGAACGGCTGAACGGGTGGGTTAGTCCCACATTACCCCGATCCCAGTTGACCCCGTCCCGCTAGACCCCGATTTATTTTTCTATAGAAACTCAATCAAAAGTCCATTTAGCATAAAAGTAACGTCAGCAGATAAAATGTTAAATAAAATAGTATTATTTACTTAAATTATAATACTGGTTTTAAGGATCAGGAAAAAATTATAAATTCTTGCTTGGTTAAGGTAAATATTATAATTAGGAAATACAATATAGAGTCTCCTAGAGCAATCACAGCTTTTAATAGTTAACACAATAGTTCCTTTTTCAATACAGAAAATCATAATACCTACTCTAAATGGAACATTAACATAATTTAAAAAATACGCACGAACAGTCTCACTTTCAGGAAATATTTTTTATAATGTAGCATAGTAAAAAGTTAACTCTAAAATAATATTTTAACATGCAAAATCGGTTTCATTTTTACTATTTATTTTACAATACAGATAAAGATGCAAAATTCAACTATAAAAATAATCAACATTAATAATAAAAGTTAAAAAACCGAAATCTATACATTTAAATCAGTCTTTTCAAATTACATACAAATCCAACAATATTTTTAAAATCATTATAAAAATTGGATCATAATTGATAGCCACTTCTTCACTTAATTGGCTAACTGTTACAAGCACCTCATTTTTGAAAAAATGGTACACATTGTGGTACATGTTTAAATTGAGTATTTACAAAGTCACCTTCAGTGTCCAATTTCACTGCACCACCACATCTTATATTTATTTTTATTACTGCAGGTCCAAATACTCGAATTTTTATTTTGTCTATGCAAGATATAGACATGCCCGGCATATAATAAACACTTTCACACGTTATTACCTTTATTAAAACTATGATTCGACATTGTACAAAATTTCATATAAACTTCTTATTGGCCTTATTTGTATTAAAAAAAATACAATTTAGTACTTTTTATGTCGACCGTATAAATTGAAAACGAGAGAAAAATAAATGTAATTATATTTATCGTATTCGGGGTCTAACGGGACGGGGTCAATTGGGATCGGGGTAATGTGGGACTAACCCGAACGGGTTAGGATAAAAATTGGCACAGAGATAGATTATAATCTGAAATAGCACATAGGCTACACTTTTTATCCCAGTATAATGTTCCCTTGGGATGATGGAAATGTGTTCACGCAGGCGAAGCCGCTGGCAGAAGCTTGTAATTTAAAAAGATATCAAGTACTATTAATATTTCCACGTTGACGGAGCCGTGGACGGCCACTACTAAGTAACAATTGTAAATTTTGTTTCATTTCTGTTCTAAAATAACCTTAGAACTACAATGTACTATCCAGAGCTTGATCTGAACATTATTATATCTTGTTATTTTAATTCATTTTCATGGCCACACGTACAGCCGTCCCTAGCGATCCTCTCGGTTGTCACATTTTCTATTTTCGTATGATTCTGCAAAGTAATAACGCGATAGGTCTTAACTTAGCAATTCTGGATATCTTTGTGATGTAATATTATGAGACATTTTAGTAACAATATTTTTTGTTTATTTCACGTCTCGATGTTACAAAGACAAAGAAGTTGTCATTATTACATCACATCTTTTAACAAATGTAAATTGCCTTTGGGCGTGTTACGTTATATTAAATAAATAAATAGTCACTTCCGAAGTACTTCATAATTAAATTATTGTAATTATAGTTAACTAGACCCGGCAAACTTTGTTTTGCCATAAAAACACCAAACATTAATTTACCCTACACTACTCTACCTACCCTACCTACCCTACCTACCCTACCTACCCTACCTACCCTACCTACCCTACCTACCCTACCCTACCCTACCCTACCTACCCTACCCCACCTACCCTACCCTACCTACCCTACCCTACCTACCCTACCCTACCTACCCTACCCTACCCTACCCTACCTACCCTACCCTACCCTACCCTACCTACCCTACCTACCCTACCCTACCCTACCCTACCCTACCCTACCTACCCTACCCTACCTACCCTACCTACCCTACCCTACCTACCCTACCCTACCTACTCTACCTACCCTAACCTACCCTACACACCCTACCTACCCTACATACCCTACCCTAGCCTACCTACCCTACCCTACCTTACATAAGAACTTTCTCCTAACAATAACAAACACAACAAAAAAAGAATAAGCGAAATCGGTTCGTGCGTTCTGGAGTTATAGCGTCAGGAAGGAAAACCCGACTTATTTTTATATAGTAGAAGATTTATCTTTATAATTGACATTGTTTATCTTTATTATTATGTACTTAGCATCTCTATTGTATGTTTGAACTTTTGCATGCCTTCTGGTTAAATATGGCTGTTCCTAATTGTATTGTTTATGTCACCATGTTTTTTGTTTTTCATTAGCCACATCCACGCCTTATAAGGTGCGATTGCACAAGATTTGTCAACTCATTAAACAGTTTAAAAGCAACCTTCTATAGTAGAAAATATCTTCATGTAAATTTATAGTGCACATTCTAAAAATGGTGAAGGAGCATTTCCTTTCACTATGATTAGTCTTCTCCTTTCTCTGTGATATTTTTGCTATTTATTAGTATATTATTGTATGTATGTATTTTATTAACCAACTTACCAAAAAGGAGGAGGTTCTATGTTCGACTTCACATTTATGTATTTTTTTTTATGTATGTCCACCGATATCTCCGTCATTTGGAGACCGATTTTGAAATATCTTTTTTGTTTGAAAGATTATATTCCCAAATTGGTCCCATTTTTATTTGGTGAAGATCTGATTAAGGACTTCTAAGATATACAACAGAACTCTTCAATAAATAACGGCAAACTTCTCGGGATTGTTGCAATCGCATGTCTGTTCATTGTTTATACCATTTCATAACATAACATCACGCCAGTACACTATTAAGAGGTACGCGGATTTCTTATCTCAAAAATAACTTTATTTTTGGAAGTCGGTGTCCATAACGCAAAAAATGTGTGTATGTACAAAGACACCGACTTCCAAAAATAATCTTATTTTTGAGATAAGAAATCCGCGTACCTCTTAATAGTTATTTTTCACTTTGTAGTTTTTTATTTGGAAGTCGGTACTATTTTTTAGCAAATATTTTTATTTTATTTTATTATGTATTATTATTTAAGATATATTGTACACTGACAACCGTAAATTCCTCTCCTCTCGTTCAGTCCATCCAAAGGTTGTCTGTAAGAGATTGCCCTGTGCGATAAGACCGCCCATTGTACACTTGCTTTTATGATTGTTTGTCCTGTATATATATTTTTGTGGTGTACAATAAAGAATATAATAAATAAATATTCTAAGGCGACTAACGAAAGGCAGACGTGAATGGAAACGCTGGGAGCGGACGCCCTAGAAAGACATAGACCTTATTGCTAATAGTCTTCAGAAAGGCCAGGTGCGCAGTACTCATAACCGGCGTGCGTGTATGACTAGATGTATGAACGTGAGTGAAGCGAAAGAAGTATGTAAGGATCGTAGCAGGTGGCGTTCTGTAGTTTCTGCCTACCCACAAGGGGAAAGCGTGAGTTTATGTATGTATATTCTACGGTTTTGGAGGTATGTGAAAAAGGGTGGAGACTCCCAAAAACCTCCATTGAAAAGGGAGTATCCAAACAGACGGGTGTTGTCTGGTCCGGGCAACTGCCCAACGCACATACATGTGTTTGCATGATCTAGGCGGCCAAAAGTCCGATCATCAAAATAACAATAACATTCATGAAAACGTTCCAGTATGGAGTACGAACCCGGGCACGCACCTGTAGTGTCATTCGGCATTTGACCGTTTCACCTAGTGTACGTATCTGTTCTCGGCACTTTTCTAAACATTAAATTTTCAAAGTGATTTTTTATGTTATCAAGTTCTTCATACGAATTGAACATTAAACATTCCGATGGACAAGGTAAGAGACTTACAAACTACATAAATAAAGTTATGATCAACTATCATAGTATTTTTTTTTTTTTTATTATATAGAAAGTAATTTTCATACCGTGATTTCCTTCAATATTTTTTCTTTGCTAGTGTTTTTGTTTATGTATATATCTATATATATGGGTAGATCGGGCTATAATTTGTATTATAGCCTATTATTTGTTTTTTTTTCCTTATAAATACTATCAAAAATGTCTCCGGAAACGTCCGGAGAAATACAGATTTGAGGAATTAAAGATATTCAGCGAAATTTCGTCTAAAATTGGAATTTAAATTTGTTAGAAACTTTTTACATAGTGTATGTTAGTTTTAGGTTCAGATGGTGCATCAGGGGTAAGGTTTGTGACCCAACATTACTTGTTTGACCTCAAGAATAACGAAAATTTGCCTAATTTAGATGCCAAGTTAAACTATCTAAAAGATCAAGTTTTGTCATGGTGAAGGTTACAATAAAGACCAAATTGTTAATTTGAAACGTGGTTTTACCCATTTCAAATCAGAAATCAAACAAAAGCGGACCAAAGCCTATTATTTGCTAAAGCTGAGACATTTTAGCCTGAAACCTTGGCCATGTTTGTACCTGCGAAATCCAACATATCATCAGAAAATTCATCAGAGAGCGACGAAGAAACTCAAAAAACTTAGCATTATTATGTTTTTCCTTTGTACCAATGTAGCGATCAACATATTATTATTTTTAATTTAGTATTTTTTTTTTTGTGTTAGACAATGCTTTTTTTTATTTTTTTTTTGTTTATTTACTTTGTTTATATCCCAATTAACCATTAAAATAATTTTGGACGCGTAGATCATGCAAATACCTGTATGTGCAACTGTTATTGTCGGACTGTTGTATGTGTTCAAATCTCGCCGAAAACTTTGCTTTTACGATGGAGGATTTGTGTGACGTCATGTCATTATTTCGTAAGTGGCGGCGTTGGTGCCGCTACAGTACAAATCGCACAAACACTGAATCCAGAAACAATCAATTTCTTAAGTTTAATTATTAATATTTAGCTAGCAAAATGAGTATGTTAGGATCATAGCACGTGGCGTTCTTTAAAAAGAGCGTTGAGGTGGCATGAAGTTTAGATAGGTATGTCGTATGACTGTATGTCTTACCTAACTGTATCAGTACGTAGCACAAACCTAAAATTTTATGAAACCGCTACTACACCAGTCAAAAAAACTTCAACAACTGTCCAGTCCTTATTCAAACAAACCAATAAAAACTCTACCCAGGTAGTGCTGGATAAAATCATGAAAATCCGAAGGCATGGCTGAAAACCGGAGGTGGGGGCATAACAGTCCGCCAACTGCCGGATATGGCTGGCCACGGGATCACTTTCAGCCGGAAACATTGGCCATAGCCGCGTGGATCTATTTCCTGCAGTTTCAACGACAAACTTCATTCAGTATATTGAATAAGGAATAGTAATGTTGTGGTTTTCATCCGGCTCACCGAAATCCTACCCTATTTCCCCTCGCCTAAAGTTACATTTTGAATGTAAGTTAGTTTTTGAATGATGAAAACTCTATTAAAGTTAGTCTCGTTGGTGAGATGAGACAGTCAGTTCTTTGTGTTTTGGTTGCATCAAAGGTAAGCGAGAGACAAATGAGAAATGTATTGCATTTATGAAAGGGAAATCGACAGTAGACTGGATAACTACCAACTTGACTTTGGATAAAGAAAATAAAACTTAACTGAAATACCGCATGCAGTGAGCACCATTTCTGTTTAAGAAGAATATTTGATAGCTGGAAATCACATAATAATATCGTTATATAGCATTGGTTTCTGGCCGGTTCTAACAGTTTAAGTTAGTTCCAGTTCAAAATGGGCAATTTAGCTCCCCAATAACAGGATTTGAAAAGATTTTAAAGGCAATTTTGATTGATTGCTTACCCAGGCGACTAAAGAACCAGAACAGTTGCTCAACTTGTATCAAGCGCAAGTTCGATCATGTATGGAGTACTGCTCTCATCTCTGGGACGGATCTGCCAAGTACCAGTTGGATGCACTTGAGTTGATCGAAAGACGGGCCAAGAGGCTTATCGGTAATGAAGTACTGGTCGAATCTAGGCTTCAGAACCTCGAACATCGGTGTAGAGTTGCAGCCTTTCGGTTTTTTATCGGTTACATTTCGGGGAGTGTGCGTTGGAATTGCATGAACTAATTCCTCCTAGCCCGTTCCATCATCGGACTACAAGACGTACGGCGATGCGTCATCGGTACATGGTGGACATCCCACCCATACGCACAAAACGTTTTGGGAATACTTTTATTATGCGTACAGCAAAGGAGTGGAATTCCCTGCCGGAGTCTGTATTTCCTGATAGCTACAACCTGGGAGTCTTCAAGTCAAGAGTGAATAGGTTTCTTCTAGGCAAGCGTGCTTCATCGTCGACCACATCATCGCTTACCATCAGGTGAGATAGTGGTCAAGCGCAAGCCTATCAACAATAAAAAAATAAAAAAAATAAAAGTATCATAAAATTTAAGACGAGAAAAATCTTCTATAGTTTTTCGAAGAAACTTCAAATATTCCTAGAAATGTTTAAAATGTGAAATTCTGTATATTTGTCAATCACGCCTCAACGACTGAACCGAACTACAAGTAGAACATCTGGCACAAGGGTCGTAGATGACATAGATTAGGGCAAAGGACACTTTTAGTCCCAGGCTAATGTTTATATATGATAAATGCCGACTTGGACGGGGACGAAACTGCTGAAAAAAAGTATACACTTAGTTAAAACCTCAGGTTTCTATTGAAACCAACCAACAAAATAATTGGCCTACATACATCAGGTTACTTTAATCAAATGCAACAATACAGCAATCAAGCTATGTGAGCTATTAGACCGATAGCGCTGGCTGATTTTGATGCCATAAGTTTAAAAAATTCTAAAGTTGCTTATTTTTTGCCTGTGGATACAGTCGTACCTATGTAGCTTATTTTTGCATTTTGTGTCACATCTGTTACTTGCATTTACAGTAATTCGATGTTTTGTGGTTGATTCTTTTTATTCTGCTTAAAACAGGCAAAAAAAAAATAAAGTTTAAAATAATTATGGTATCTTATCTAGGATAGCTTGTGGAGTGTGCAAACCCAATTTGTGTCATATTTGCCCAGTGCAAACTGACATACAGTCATTATGTAAAAAATAGTGCAAAAAAAAATTACAATTTATGAAATAACTATTTCCTTTCTTAGATCACTTACATATGCCTATTAAATAAATTTGTGCCAAATTAGAGCACGGAATTTTAAGATTTTAATTTATTTTGTTTTACCAAGCTACAAACGCTTCAAAAAAATATTACAATCATTAGAGTTCACATATTCAATATCATAAATGCATGAATAATCGACATTGTAAATTTGTGTCATTTTAATGCACGCATATGTCTTTAAATGAATAAAACACAAAAACAATGGTTGAGGTGGAAGCGGGCGGAGGCGGCCAGGCGGCATACGCACGCACACACGTTCGTTCGGTACGATTTCTTCTTAGATGCGAAGCGTTCATAAATAAATAACATACCTATTATATCGAATATTGATTGACATTTATCTCCGCTACGTAATGAACAAATGTGTAACCTATAGAGATAAATATAATGACGTGCGAATTTTGTACAAAGCACGCGTCTGCAATCTTATTACCTACGATTGTCGATGGTCCATGCTTAGAAGACGGTCAATATTTTTTTTTGGATTGACGCTTTAATTCGCTTCGAATTTGAACCTGAAAGCGGTAGATAGATTGATATGCCGATACCTACCTACCTTTTTTTTTTGTTATACTGCTTCTCAATATCCCGCGCCCCGCTTCGAGTAGGTAGTGTACAGTCAGCAAAACAAATAGTACACGAAGTAAAAAAAATACTAGATATTTTTGTTGTGTGGTGATAGTGATTATGTATAGTTTTATTTCATCACGGTCCCTAAAATAGTCTGTTTTTCCGACATCCCTTATAATGCTCGATTCTATGAAATTTAATAATCCCCTTTCATTAACCACATATCGACCCCCAATATGAATAACATTGTAACTTTAGTTACACATTGCTACAACTTTATATCATAAAATCAGCAAGAACAGACCTTTTCGTCTGCCTCTTAACCGTATTTCTATGAGTAAGAGTAAGGTAAGAACTCCTTTTGTGAAATGAATAATTGCATTGTAATTATAAATGAACAATGTTTCTATTGAAGTATACTTGTAGATCAAATTCCAATACACAAAAGTTTTGGTAACAAGGGTTTCTTTGTGATAAAGTCATTTTAAACTGACAAACAATGTAATACATTTTAAATTTTGGACTATTTATATTTTAACCATATTGGAATTTTAAGTTACTATTCTAACCATATATTGTTTTTCTTCTTAAATCTAAACACTTATTTGAAATGTTATCATTGTAAAGAAAGATGCAGTGTTGACGTCGATAATAGGTTTTTAGTTCATCATTAATGGTATCAGCATAAATAGTCTTGGAGAAAAACTAAGAGTAGGTATCTAATAAAAATGTTTTTAGACTTATTCAATATTACAGATATATGAGTAAGTAGAATAATAAAAAAAATGTGAAGAAGTAATTGCAAACGAAAGGCGTGATAAGCATAAGGATAGGATAGATGGACCCTCTTTTCCGAACTTAGACTCCCATTTGGTCCATTGTGCGTGTAGGCCTCCTCTCTGTGAGAGGGAATGGGCTGTAATCCACCACGCAGGCCCAGTGTGGATTGATGGATGTTACATGTCTCAGTTTTTTTTTTACTTTAGTGTTTTGAGAGCAGTGATGAAATAATTTACACAAAGTAAAGCGCTTGCCTGGGTTCGAGCCCACGACCATACTTGTAAGTCGCGTCCGTTACCACTGGGATATCACTGCTCTATGTTCTACTGTCCACTGGGTGGACAATTTGCAATAGGGGGAATTAATTTTTTTATATTAGGTAGGCTTGCGCTTGCCCACTACCTCACCTGATGGTAAGCGATGACGTGGTTCATGATGAAGCACGCTTGCCTAAAAGTAACTTATTCACTCTTAACTTAAAGACTCCTAAGTTGTAGCTATCGGGCAAAACAGACTTCGGCAGGGAATTCCACTCTTTAGCTGTACGCATATTGTACGTATTACCAAAACGTTTATTGCGTATGGGTGGGATGTCTACCATGTACCGATGGCACATCGCCGTGCGTCTTGTAGTCTGATGATGAAACGGGCTAGGTGGAATGAGATCATGTGATTCCATTGAACACTCCCCGAAATGCAACTGATAAAAAACCGATAAGCTGGCAACTCGGCGACGATGTTCAAGGCTCTGGAGCTTTTACTCTACCAGTTCCTCATTGCCGAAGAGCTTCTTGGCCCGTTTTATTATCAACTTAAGTGCATCAAGCTGGTATTTGGCAGATCCTTCCCAGAAATAAGAACAGTACTCCATACATCAACGAACTTGCGCTTGATACAATTTGAGCAACTGTTCTGGCGTGAAGAACCGTCTCACCTTTGCGAGTATACCCAACTTTATAGCAGCCAGCTGAGCCTTTGCCTCAATGTATGAACCAAAATCGAGGATCGTGTTGAACGTTACGCCAAGTTGCTCAAGATGGTCCATTATCAGCTCGTTTACACCTCAGAAGTAAGGAGCCCAGTGGAATTGGGTCATTTTAACAGAGAAAAGACACGCCTGGGTTTTAGCAGCAAAGAACCTGACCAAATTGGCATCGCCCATTTGGAGACTGGCTTCAAGGATAAGCTCAAACGCTCCACTATAGCCTCACAAAGTACAAGGATGGACAAGTACCTCTCAGCAACAGTGCTGTCGTCTGCATACCCAAGTTTTTAGCAGATCGTTTATATGCAGCAAAAATAATGCTGCTGAGAGTACAAACCCTTGAGGAACTCCGGTATTAATATCCAATTGGTCCAACGAGCACCCATCGATAACCACTCAAATTCTGCAATCCAATCACATATACCATCACCAGGCAAACCGAATGAAGGAAGCTTACTAATAAGGCTTCCGTGCCAGACCCTGTCGAAAGCTTTCGAGATGTCGAGGGAGACGGCAAGCGCCTCCCTGTGCCTCTCGATTGCCTCACTCCAGATGTGAATGGCATACGCTAGAAGATCCCCTGTAGAACGAGTTCAGCGGCAACCATAGTGGCAATCACTTAGGATGTCATTAGCTTCTAGGTAAGCCAGGAGCTTAATATTAAGCACACGTAGAGATGGGTCTGTAATTGGCCAGATTAGCACGACTGTCCTTCTTGGGCACGGGCTGTACGTTAGCTTCCTTCCAAGCATTCAGCACTTTTCCAGTTGCATACGAAAGGCGAAATAGACGTCAAGATGGGAGATAGTTCGAGCGCACAAGTTTTAAGGACAAGTGCTAGTATTCCGTCAGGGTCACTAGATTTATTCAAGTCGAGGTTGCCCAGCATTCTACGAACGTTCTTTTGATGGATGCGAATGTCTGACATATGTCTCACACCTACCAAGAGAAGGAAAGGGCGACGCATCACCAGAATGCAGAAGCAAAGATACCGCAAAAAGAGGCAAATAATTTTGCCTTCTCCTCAGCGAAGCGGGCCAGCGACCCGTCACCCGCAGAGTGGTGGTAATGAAGGATGGCAGAAGTTCGACTTAACCGACTTACCCAGGGACCAAAACACTTGCTGGGTAAGAAGCAACTTATGTCCCTATTCGGCCGTTGCAACGCCTTTTTGCAAGACTTGGCAGCGCTGTTGAAGGTCTTCTTTTCTGACATACGTGACTCGCAACCCAAGGTAAACTATCGACACAGAGTATCGGTCTGTATCTGTTGTCAGCAGAAGGTCCAAGCAATTGGCCGTGTGCGAATCAACATCCCCCGTTGTCGTTGCCCCCTGAACCAGCTGGCTGATTAGCGCTAACGAAAGCTTATTTATCTCCCCTCCAGCATGATCGCTGCACTGGTGTAAGAAAAAAGATTTAAAAAAAAAAATTTGCTCTTCCATAGCAATTAACGAAAAGCGAATTTATTAGCTCTTCCATAGCAATTAAGATGTCTTTTTTATCCGAATGTAACATTGACACGCATGTAATTGTTGCTTACAATAATATTTATCAATGATTTTTTTGTCGGTATAGTTGGTAATCGTACAATAAGATACAATAATATTCACAGAAAAAATCTTTCTTCAAATACCATCATGACCCCAGTGTAACGGTCGTTACAATGCTTTTCATATTAAAAATTCTTTACAATCTGTACATTGTGACATTGCAAAAATCATACTTGCAGTGGTTTTATCAAAACTGAAAGAGCAATTAAAATTAGTAACAAGATACCTAAAATTGTACCATGCTATATTGAGTTACAATGTTAATAATATTGGGTGTCGATATAACACTTTTATTATATTCAACCTCCATTTTAGTCTTTCATAGTTTCATAACTAACTTTTAAGGCCCACGTGCGCATAGTTAGTTGCTAACACTAGGTTAAATTGACTGTTTGTTATACAATATTGTCAATTTAACCTCGTGTTGGCAACTAATTCTGAGTTTAGTTTTTAGTGCAAGTGGGCATTAATCAATCAAATACATTATAAATAACGTACGCACTTGTTTGTTGCAACTTGCAAAGACCTAATGTAAACAAATAAAAGCGCCGCGAGTCTGGCTGGCCGGCAGGCACCCGCCTCGCGCGCCCGCTCTTTTCTCTGCGCTCGCCCTTCGTGCGAAGAAGTCTAGTATTTTTTATTTAAATAATAAGATTTCGTGGATAAAAATGACACAAATTATGAATAGTGTTTTCTTACACCATAATAATCAAAAACACGTAAACTCTAATAACTTGCATTTTCTTTTGTGTATTTTACAGGGTATTGTAATAAAAAAAAAAAATATCTATAAAACCCGTGGATGAATTCGACACAAAATATTTTAACCAACAGATATCAGTACTCTAAAACGAGTAACACTTATATAACCTATTGTAATATTCTTTTAGAGCTAGTTGGGCGACGTGTTAGGTACTGGTTAAATATTAGGATTCCCGTGGACAAGGATGACACAAAATGCCTATGTACATCAGTTAATACTTCGTTACTATCATGGAAGTAAAATTATTATCTCTAATTTTCTTTTCGACCAGTATTGAACGAAAAGACAAATACCTAAATTTCTACCTATGCAAGTACCTAGGATGACACAAACTTAGGTATTAGGTAGGGCAAATGGTCCGGAAACTATATGCGAAACACGAATAACTTTAATATTTTTGAAACCTCAAAACCTAGCGCTATCGGTCTATATATCCGGTCAATCACAATGCAAATTCTAATGCCGGATATAACATTGTTAGTAGTTACCTATATATCGGTGCTGTAGCGGTTATATAACGGTTATATTGCAGTGTTATAATTGCGTTTGAGTTAGCCAGTATTCGGACCAACGGCTCGCAAATTCGATGAGTAGATAGAGGTGTGCTGTGTTATATCGATAGTATTTGAATTTGCGTTTTAAATGTGATTATTTTATTATGCTTGTTAAGCATGATTATTATTGTAAAAAAATTAAAAAGTAAAATATAAAAGTGAAAAGGATCATATTTTTTTCTCGTTGGCACATCTTTCTAGGTAGGTAATCGGTGGTGCTGCTAAAGTTATACAGAAGGTTTTGAGTTCAATGGGGGCTATAGTTCTCGCCAAACTTCTTGGCCGCCCTGAAGTTGGCTACAATGGCTGCGCAGTAGTAGCTCAGACAAAAACAGCACCGTTTAGTGCCTTGTGCATCGGAAAGCCAACATCAGGGTGGCTCATAAGCTTGGCGAGCACTATAACGCGTATGAATTCGTTGCTAGAGGCGCTGGTGTGGCTTGAGGTTTCTGATATGTCAAATTTCATATTTTTTTTACCTTTTTGCGCGACTTTATTTCCATTTATTTTATTTTTGTGAATATATACCAAATATGGCAGAATAAGATAGGTACGGGATTTACCAACCACCGCTTTTATAGTTTTATGTTTCGGAAAATGTTGTTCTCTTTTTTGTCGAAAAAAGGGGCTCCGCATAACTGATTTTAAATTCATACTCTGCTTCCGTACGCGTTATAACAACGTTTAACAGCTATATTTATGGACCTTAGTCAACGTTCCAAGTTTAAACTGATGTTAATAAGTTCATCCTCATTCCGTTGCAAAGTGTTTTTAACCGACTTCTAAAGGTGGTTCTCAGTTTGACCTGTTTGTTTGTGTGTATATATCTTTGTTCGCGACTTTCTCGTGTTTCGCAGAACCGATTTTGATAATTTTTTATTGGATTAAGTATCTCTTAACTTAGGTCATAGTGCAAATTTCATCGAAATCGATTCGGTAGTTTTCAAGATATGGAGTATACAACCGAATTCTTTAGCGACAAACAGCACGAATGCGTAAATTGAGTTATTATGGGTATACTGTCAATCCTTTAGGTACCTTACAATGGATCTTGCTCAATTTGTAGTGAAAGTGAACCAACCCTAAAAAGTACAAAATAGCATTCGTTCAAAACAACTTTTGTGTCGCAATACGATGAAAAGGTGAGATACGAAAGACACCGACTTACAAAACGAAAGCTATATTGCACTTATTAGTGTTTTGTTTTTGAAGGCGGTTCATTTTTTTTTGCGAAAATGTTTTTATTTTATGTGGAATTTCATAGCAACAGCCCGGAGTTTGGATTTGTGGCCGGTGATGACAAAAGGTTCGTCCCCTGTAACATGACACTAAAACATATCTAGCAATACGCGGGTTTACTAAAGGTAAAACATTAGAGGAGCTCGTGGCTAAATAATAACAGCCGCACGGGTCGATCTTAAAGGTTAAGCAACGCTTGACGAGGTCGGTCCGTGGATGGGTGACCATTTCAACATACCGAGTTTCCTCCGTACCTCGGAAAGCACGTTAAGCCGTTGGTCCCGGCTGTCATTTGAAGATCTTTGACAGTCGTTACGGGTAGTCAGAAGCCTGAGATCTGACACCAGTCTTGCCAAGGGGTATCGTGTTACCCAGTTACTGGGTTGTGGAGATCATACAGGCATTCACTCCATGTAAAACACTGATACTCAGCTGAATCCGGTAAGACTGGAAGCCGACCCCAACAATAATTGGAAAAAAGGCTAGGCAGATGACTTAAAGTAAAACATTAACCTCGTGGGGTTCAGACGACTTGTTATGTAATAAAGACAGAGATTTATTAAAATTGTATTTTATTTTTAATAAACTGTGAAAAATAAATGCATAGCATAGCAGCAACTGCAACAACTGGTTCAAACTATCCATTTACCAATGTTGCCGACGATATTACACAATTTGCCCACCCCACCGCACTGTATATTACCTAGCCTTTGCTGGGATACACGGATAGGATCCGTGAGAGAGGGAATGGAGCGCAGTGCGGTACGGTGGATGTCACATTTCTTCGTACTGGTTCTAGGACATGCCGGTTTCCTCATGATGTTTTCATTCACCGTTTTTAGAGCAGTGCTATACTAACGAACTAAAAATAGTTATAGTGCTACCTACTTTCCTATCGCTCCCCTTAACACCCCACCACTACCTAAACTATCATCTATAAAACCCATTTCATCCCTTTCCCACTACTTTTCTATATCCTTATCACCCTTACTGTATATATCAGCAGCTTATTGAGTCGCGTAAGTTGGAGAAGCCAATTTACAAAACGGCAGCTGTTTAATGATGCTTGTAAGCCTTTCAATTTCCGACTGAATATGAGCTGGCATTTGCCCGTGATATATATCTCAGTGAGAAGTTGTTTCCCGTGCCATGTTCCTTTGTTGGGAAAGGAGGATAAGAAATGGATTCATTTTATTAGCCAGAGAATGAAGAAATTCAAGATATTATGCAGTAAATCAATTGACAAGTATAGTGTCCGGCTAACAAATACAAACTCATACCCCTACCCTAATATTTATTATTACATTTCATTTCATTTTTAAGGTTCCGTAGTCAACAAGGAACACTTATAGTTTTGCCATGTCCGTCTGTCCGTCCGTCCGCCCGCAGCTTAGCGCAGAGACTCTTAGTACTAGAAAGTTATAATTTGGCATGGATATACATATTGGATTTAATACTGTAATAATTTATCAATAATAATTTAATTATATTTTTTATAATAATTTTCATAAAAATATTTTTTTAAATATTTTAGTAGAGAACCAGGGTTACCGACATAAATAAAAATAAAATAAAATAAAATATCTTTAATTCAGACCTATAACAGTCCATAAGTTGTTAGTAATTAGTAACAGATTGTGCTTAAATGCTACGTTAGTATTATTAGTAGGTACTTAAATCTATTTAAAGTAAACCTATACCTATTTCCACCCAGTGTCTTTGGATGGGGCAGTCCACTCTGCCAACAATCATTTTCAGGATGCCATTCCGAATGCTACGCAAGCGTTGCAGTAAGGAAGCCGCTTTCTTACGCATTATAGCATGAAAGCCGTCCGTACGAGCTGCAGCAAACATTCCCGATGCACTGCAACGTCGAGACAACCGCAATAGCATCCTGAAAGCGTTGTTGTATTGCACGAGCAGGACGTTGTAGGCTCGTCCCGTATATGACACCCACAGGCCGCTCGTGTAGAAGGACTGACAGAATGCCTTAAATAAACTCACTTTGACGTCTGCCGTGCAGCGAGCAAACCTACGGGCGAGCATATTACTCCTCACCGCCAACGCCCTACGCTCGCGCTCTATGTCGCTGTCATCACGTAGGTCACTGGTGACAATATGACCTAGGTATTTAAATGTATTCACCACATTAAGTACTACGCCGTTGAGATATACTGGAGGTACACGACGGGGCTTTTGTTTAGGTGCCGTAAACACTAACACCTCACTCTTTTTTGAGTTGTATTTAAGGCCGTGCACCTCCGCATATGTCTCGCAGATCCCAAGCAGCTGCCTCAGTCCGCTCATCGATGGACTGAGCAACACCATGTCATCCGCGTAACTTATGTTATTGACACATATACCGTCTATATGACAGCCGACATGTGTGCTGCTCAGCCGCTCGATAAGCTCATTTACATACAAATTAAATAACAGGGGCAAGCTTAACCCCCCCTGCCTTACTCCACATTCCATTCGATACTCATCCGACAGAGTACCGACCCACCTCACCCGATTTGTCTGGTGAGCATACCAGTATCGGAGAAGGGCTGTGTACTCCGCCGGCACACCCGTGCCCCTCAACTTGTCCCATAGCACATCATAGCAGACAAGATCGAAAGCTTTCGACAAATCAAGGAAACACGCGTATACCGGCGTCCTCCTCGCGGTGTAGTACTTGACGGTGTGCTTCAGGCTGAGTATGGCACTCTCTGTGGACACGCCCGCCTTGAATCCAAACTGGGCGTCATGCACTTTAACATATTCTGACAGGCAGCCTTTCATCAGACCGTCAAGCACCTTGGCCGTGGTAGTGGCCAGCGAGATGGGTCGATAGTTGTTCACGTCGGATGTGTCACCAGTTTTATTTTTAATTATGGGGAACACTATCGTCCGCAAAAGTGGTTCTGGTAAATAGGAATGGCCAAGGCACAATGTGAAAAATAGCGACAAAACTCTAGGCAGATGGACTCCCGCATGTTTAAAATGTTCGATGCTGAGACCATCGTGACCCGGCGACTTCCCACGCTGCATTCTCGAAATTATTGTAGCCACATTCTTGGCTGGTACCTTCGCGTTCCGCTCAGTCCCAATGGTCTCAGCACCGTTTGCTCCATGGGACGACGAACCCAAGAGTGACTGCACCGAAAAGTGGTCCCTAAAAGCATCAGCAATACTCTTATGGTCAGTAATACCACCGACACTCACCGGGAGACTCGGCCTCACATTCATTTTATTTGTGTTTTTCCAAAAATGTTTAAAGTCTTTGTTACTGTGGTTGAAAGCAAGGAGATTCATTTTAAGCTGATCCTGCCTGTTCTGACACCACTTGAGTTTAGCCTTAAAATGTCTCCTCGCCTCTGCCATATCATGAAAAACACGACCACTGGCTGGGCGACCAGCCATTGTCCACACCTGGAATTTAAGCCGCGCCTCGCGGTGAGCGTCCGCGACATGTTTGTTCCACCCCGTGACATAGCCACCCTTCCTTCGACACTTTATCTTATAAGTCTGTACGGCGGCCTGTACCAGTACATTCACAATATTAGAATACATTTTATCAAGAGCTGAACAATGATCTCCGTGATCACAGAAGTTATCACAACAATCACTCAGCTCGTGAGGAATATCTATAAGTCTTAGCCTAGAGTGACAGAGGTCGTGGTACTCATTAATCTGCTCAGACGTTCTCTCGCCCCACACAATACGATTAACAAGATTATCCTCAGGTATTCTGTCTAAAATTTTACAATTTATTTTAAGCAAGTCACATTCAATCACAATCGGGAAATGGTCGGACCAATACAAGTCATACATTACTGTGACACTAACGACTGATTGCTGCGCAGACTCAGTGACGATGCAGTGGTCCAACCATCTATTACAGCCATGTGATTCACTTGTAAAAGTGTAGGTATCACTGTCACACATCTCCACATCTATACAGACCCAGCTTTGATCTGAACAAAAATGTATCATTTCGTTATAAAACAACCCATTCGGGTGCGCGTTATAATCTCCTATGATATAAAAAGCCGCAACTCCTTTATTCTCCTCTACTTCTATAATTGACCGAATAGTACTAAGACAGGTCGTAAACTCCGGCAGATTATCATTCGAGTTTGTTGGCATGTACACACTGAACACTACTACAGATCTCGTACTTACGGTTATTCTGACCGCGCACACTCGCACATTATTACACTCGATCGGCAACACTGTCTCGAACGCACTTTTACGCCACAATAACGCGACACCCCCGTATGGCCTCCCACTCAAAAGGCCCGCCGAAGTGTCCACAGCCGAAGTCCCGGTGCACCCGAAGCTGTTATCAACCGTGCTGAGCAGCGGCAGATCGTGCGGCAGCAACCATGTCTCTTGAAGGGCTATCACGTCCGCTGACTGACATAACGCTCTTATTCCTTCCATAGACCTCTTGAGTGATTTGCAATTAAAGCTTACTATCTTACTTATACTGTGCATTTTTTGTTATCTATATTTTCATCTACATCTTTGTTTACTCGCCTTATAGGAAAGTGCACAAAACGTCTAAATGATACTCCAGATGGCCACAACTTATCATCCAAAAAAGTATCAATTTTATGCCTTGTTACAAAAAGCTTGTAAGCATTATATTCCCTTTCTTGTTTCATTTTTAATTTAATTAGTGTAACTCGCTCTCGAGTTTTCTCATACACGTAGTTTACAATAGTTTGTTCTGACACCGCCTTATGCACATTAGATATAAATAGTGGCACTTTTGTGTCCACCGCTCTAAACTGTACACTTTTATCCTCAAAATCAACAACTGCACTCCCTCTCTGGCTAATAAACCGATTTTTATGTCTCCGCTTCTGCACCATGGTCCACTCCTCATCATTATTTAAAGCCTTCCATTCACCGTCCTTCTGAATAACCTCAGAAAACGAGGGACGCTTCTCAATTGTAACATCCGTTTGTTTACAAACACTAGTTGCTTCGTTAATCGGCGCTAGCGTTCCCGGTGCACAGTAGGTACGCGACGGCTCCTCTTTATCAATTGATACTACGCATCCATCTGTCTCAGTCACACCCGCCTGAGGCTCGCTCGCTGGGGCCGGCGATGACGCAGGCGGTTGCTGCACGGGGGAAAGAGATGGGTAGTTCGCATTGCGCTCGACCTCTGATTCATCACCGCTTAATGTAGGTAATGCCATCGGCCCACTGCCGAACATTCTAAATCTACCTCCTCTCATCATATTAACATTTGTCTCCTGATTTATAAAAGACGAAGTTTTATAATATTCGTTAATCCGATCATTTAATTCACTTTTGGTAGCATATTGACGTTGAAAATCTTGTATGTTCTTCTCAATTAGAACTATCCTCTTGAGTAACACTGTAACATCGATATGATCGAATGTTACGGGCGGCAATTTTTCTAATCTTCTGGCTACAAAAATCGGAATCTCTTCAGGATCTGTCTCCTTAAGTAAGCAGATGATGTCCTCCAAGTCTCGTAAGGTTCTTCCTTGCCGCTTCCGCGTCGTCACCCGCCTGCTCAATGATTCAAAGAGTAACGACTTCGCTGATTTAATGTCCGCCGTACTAAAAGCACTCTCACATATTTGCACGAGGTTTTGCTCGTCCATAACATCCAGTTTATTTTGGATAAAAGCTAACACCTCACATATCACAATGTTACAACTCGCACATTTAAGCCTCTTAGATACGTTATCCATTTTTTGCAATCGAGATACGCGATCTAGCTTGCGCTCGCGTTCACGGTCGGGACCGAACTGCCCGAAGAATAGCCCGAAGAATGGCCAAACTTAAGTGGCAGGGGCAGGGCATATTACTCGCAGAACGCATGGCCGATGGGGCAGAAAAATTTTGGGTGGCGACCGCGAACTGCAAGACGCATTGGTGGACCGATGACCTGGTGAAGGTTGCGGGGATCCGCTGGTTGCGAGACGCACGGGTCCTATAGGCCTATGTCCAGCAGTGAAAGTCATTCGGCAGTCATTATAGTCTAAAGCTACTTCATGCCATTCATCAGCCAGCGTTATCAACTAAACTGTCACAAAAAAAAGTTAATGCAAAAATCCAAAAAACCCGACTGCTTAAACAGCGAACTAAAAAGACGTCTTTTTAGTTTTTTTTGATTTTTTTAATTAAATTTTTTTATTTACAACTGTTTAGTTATTATTTTTTTATGATTAAGTACATTTGAACATATAAGTGTTAAATATTTTTGAAATCATCTCTTAAAATCCTTTATTTTGATACCCCACACGATGAGTTTCGAAGAAAAAAAAATTCCCCTCCCACTAAATGGCGCCCAAAATCCGCCGTTTTTTTCTTTTACAATTTTAATGTAGCCACTGACACTTGTAGGGTTAAGACGAATCGATTGACGTAAGAACCATCAAAAACGGCCAACGCGTTTGGTTTCTAGAACGGCACATAGGAACAAACATAGATACATACATACATAGACTGATAAACACATTACCCTCCTTCGGCAGTCGGATAAAAACAAGCCCCATGCTAGACATCATATTGCTTCTTCATTCTGACTTAATACCAACTGAATATTTAATCAAATGCAATTAAAATCAAAACTTTGTCTTAAATGCTGCGTTGCTGCCGTAATTTATCCTGTAAAATCTCTAAGTGATACCACAAACTGGTAATACATACCAGAAAACGTTCCTTGATTAATTCAAAGCTAAAATTGTTTCCTTGTTTCCAACAATAATTCGTTTTCACTAATTTATATTGTGTTCTTAATTCCTCAAAGTTTTGTCCAGGAGACGCTTTCCTTCGCCCAATGTTTGTTAAGGCGCTGGATCTCCTAAAGTTTCAGTAGTGGATACGTATAAATAAAAAAAAGCTTTTATTATTGTTGCAGCCTGTTCTGTGACCCGTTGCAGAGCAAAAACCTCTCTTTCTTCCTTCTATTCCGCCCGGATTTGGGTAATTTTATTTATTTGACCAATCCTGTCGATAGGCGTTAAGCTCAGCATAGTTCTGGATATACTTAACTACTATAGAGTACTATGATTTTCCTTAATTTTTTTATTGAAAAATCATTACAAAGTGGCAAAGATTCAAATTTTCGGATATATTTATTTATTTTTTGTTTATTTAAACTTCATGCACAAAGGTACAATGGTGGACTTAATGCCTCAGGCATTTTCTACAAGTCAACCAAGGGTGGTGAAGAGAAAACATTCGGATCCATTCTTCTCTTTGATCATACCTGTGAAATGATTAAAAAATCTGTTTACTTGTTTATTGGGGAGAGTGCTGTTGTTTTCTTCAAGTGTTCAACAAAAATCACTGTATTTAATAATTCGATAACATTATTTTAAGTTACGTAATTTCTATGATTCGTAGACCTCGAAATACGGCCAAAAATTTATAGAATTGCCCATGACGTTACCCAGCACCTTAAATTAATAGGCATTATACGCAAGGTATAACTTGGCCAGGGATCGTAATGAAAATTTATACAGTTTTAATTAATACGCACTTATAAATATTTATGACTGTTGATTAATATTTAGAGGTATAAAGTTTGGGATTTTGATTAGGTTTAGCCTGAGCTGGATTTGGATTAGCATTGATATATTTTGAGTGAAACTCGTGGCATTATTAAGCCAGCCACACGGGTTGATATTCAAGGTTAAACAACGCTTCACGAGGTCGGTCAGTGGATAGATGACCAGCTTTACAAAGCGAGATTCCTTCGAGCCTGTAGCCTTAAGGCCGATGGTCCCGACTGACTGAAATCTGACACCAGTCTTGCCAACGGGTATCGTGTTACCCAGTTACTGGGTTGTGGAGGTTAGATAGGCAGTCGCTCCATGTAAAACACTGGTACTCAACTGAATCGGGTTTGACTGGAAGCCGACCCTAATTATTTCCACGGCGTTGTGTTGTGGGTTTTAGTCTGATGTTTCCGGAAAAGTGGTCAGTCGGGACTCATTGGAATTGCCACGATGAGTCACCGATGTGTTTTCCGCTAGCAAGTTTTGATGACTCGTCAAGGTATAAGGCAAAGGTCTAAGGCATTAAGTCCGCCGTTGTACTTGTGCATAAAGTTTTAATAAATAAATACGATATCCAATATTACTGTTATGATGGTTGTTTATGATTCAAATAATATTATTTTTTTACGAAATCCTAATAAATTATGTGCAAAAGTTTGCATGTTTAAATCACGCAAAAACGGCTGGACGACTCTGGATGAAATTTTGCATATATAGTTTATAACCTGGATTAACACTGGACTCATACAGCTATTGCTGTGTCAATGTTGAAGGTGAAGATAGCATTGTATAACTGTCTCTTTCACTCGCTTACGTTTGTCGCATCGTCCTATCTTGCTTACTGAATGCAGTATACTCGATGACAAACTTTTTCTTGCGCAATGGTTCTCAGTGCCTACTTCAGAGACACAAAAATCCACTGTGACTACTGTATACTACGTGATATTGAAACGAATATATAAGATATAACAGAAACATCACGAAATGTATAGGAACAGTTGGATTATTTTTTCGCGTTTTCATGGTTGGTCCCGTTTATACGTTGTTCATTCTGTTAAGTAGAATGAACCCCTTCTCAGGTTTTGCGTTGTTTCTGTTACATCCTGAATTGGTAGAAAAAAAAAATATCAAGTAAGAAAAAACCCGGCCAAGTGCGAGTCGGACTCGCACACGAAGGGTTCCGTACCATTATAGCAAAAAATGGCAAAAACATCACGTTTGTTGTATGGGAGCCCCACTTAAATATTTATTTTATTCTGTTTTTAGTATTTGTTGTAATAGCGGCAACAGAAATACATCATTTGTATCATTACAACTGTCTAGATATCACGGTTCATGAGATACAACCTGCTGACAGACAGACAGACGGACAGTGGAGTCTTAGTAAAAGGTCCTAGTAAAGGTTTTTACCCTTTGGGTACAGAACCCTAAAAAGTATATTAAATGAAATTAGGTTATGTGATCATTAGGACTTTAGATATTATTTTAAACGTTCCACACCCAAAATAGTATTTTGGGGGCTGAGTCACCCGCGTCCGTAGGAAAGTTACCCCTTTTGTTGTTACCCTACACGTGGTCCCCGGGTGGTCCAATCAGGTGACACTAACTGGTGGTATGTTTTGGCCGAAGGCTTGCGACCACCTACCGTGCAAAGACGTACCACCAAGCGGCCTAGCCGTGTTCCGGTATGATGCTCGGTGTAGCCACTAGAGGAGTTGGGTCGAGATAGTTGTACCACTGCATGTTGACCAGCCTGACTCGCGCTGTTTTGGGCGTATCGGGAGACTAGTCACGGAGGGTAGCGGGATCCGAGGCACGGTGCGCCGCTGACCGACCGCAGGTAGTTGGGGGCCCAAGTAATGTGCCAGCCATACACGAAAGGCTGCCCCGCCAAATGTCGAAAAATCCCGGCATGCACCATCGTGCTGGTTGGCGACTAGATGGGAGGGCCCGATGGACACCTCAGGGGGCGCTTGGGCGTCCCCGCGGTCTCCGGACTAGTGCCCCAATGACGGCATCCTTTCAGTGCATGTCTGACAGTTAGAAGCGTGGAACTCCTTCTTCTCTCCTTTCACTCTTTTAATAAAATGGCAGGTAAGAAAAATAAAACTGGAGTAAACAGTGGCTGCACCCTCTCCCCCACAAAGTGCACCTCACTAATATTAGAGGTCTGCACTCCAATCTCAACTCAGTCCACCATCACCTGGAGACTGAAAAGCCAGGACTGTTTATCCTTACGGACACGCAAATAGGAAATCCGTCAGACGTGTCGTACTTATCCTACCGAGGGTTTACCCTGGAGCACAACTTTAGACCACGTATGCATGTATACTCGGAACGACGCTTACTATCGGCGTCTCCGTAACCTTGAAGACTCCAGGTTCTCAGTGCTGTGGACTCTGGTGGATACAGGGCTGGATTAGATTAACTACCTGTGTCTACAGTTCGTACAGCGGAGATCAGGAGACAACCAGGCTCACAGAGTACCTCAGTGAGGCGGCTGTTGCGGCACAGCAGCGGTACCACCCAATTAGTGCTACTGGGGGACTTTAATGCCCACCACCAGGGGTGGCTTTCCTATACAGTGCACTGGTCATGCTGGGCGAGAGACGCGCAAGCTTGCGCTAGCGCTAAATCTCACCCTGCTGGTTCAGGGGGCAACGAGGGTGCCAGATGTTAATTCGCACACAGCCAATCCAGCCAAGCCTTCTGCTAATAACAGATCCAGACTGATACTCAGTGTCGATATCTTCACCGTTAAGTAGTTCCGACCACTGTCTGGTGAAGTCTGTGTCCGTCTACTCCCCACCCGATCCTAGCCCAAGAGGCACCCGGCGGGTATGGCGTAAAAGTCAGCAGATTGGGATGGGATGCAATCTTTCTTCGCATACTATGCTTGGCAGCCCATTTACTTCTCTTGGGACGATCCATCATCATGCGCTGACACTGTGACAAATGTGTTGCGTCAGGGAATGAAGTACTATAGTAGTAATAATACTGTAGCAAAGCGTTTTGGTTCCTGGCTAAGTCGGTTGGCTTCAAACTTCTGTCTCCCCTCACTACCGTTACTGCTGAAACCTGACGGGTCATTAGCATACTCCGCTGAGGAGAAAGCAAACTTATTTGCCTCCCTTTTTGCGGCATATTCGTATCTGAATTCTGATGGCGCTCAGCCTCCTCCTTCTCCTGATGGATGTGTGACGAGTATGCCGGATATTCGCATCCATTAAAAAGACGTGCGAAGGGTGCTGCGTAGCCTTGATGTGAAAAAAGCGAGTGGCCCCGACGGAATTCCAGCAATTGTACTTAAAACCTGTGCGCCTGAATTGTCTCCGATCTTGACACGCCTATACAAGAAAAGAAAAGAAAGAAAAAGTGTTTATTTGTCACAAAACAACATACAATATAGGAACATATTTAAGCTAAACTCTTAAAATAGTATTAGTAGTACTTAAATTAAGTTAGTAAAAACGAGAAATAAATCAAACGATAATAATATATACTACCCTCATTTTGATTATAACAAAAAAGAAATAGGGTGAAAAATATGTAGGCAGATGCATGTCGTGATTGTGACAATAAGGCTTCCACCCAGCATAATGCTGTACCGTGGGGGACCCACAGCACGGCGCTGATTTTCAGTGGTCGCCTACCGCGTTTCGATAGAGACTGGAAAAGTGCCGAAGGCTGCGCAGCAAGCCAACGTACAGCCTGTGCCCAAGAAGGGCAGTCGAGGTGACCCGGCCAACTACAGACCCATCTCTGTAACGTCCATTCTCTGTAAGAGTATAATGAGTAACTCCTGGCATACCTAGAAGGGGACGACATTCTCAGTGACCGCCAATACGGCTTTCGCCGAAATCGGTCCACTGGGGATCTTCTAGCGTATGCCATTCACATCTGGAGTGAGGCCATCGAGAAACACAGGGAAGCGCTAGCCGTCTCCCTCGACATCTCGAGGGCTTTCGACAGAATCTGGTACGAAAGCCTCATTGGTAAGCTTCCTTGACAGACCTTTAAAGAACATATATATCTTTAGCACAGCATAGCAAATATTTACGTAACATCACAAAAAGAAATGTCGATGTTAAAAATAGCGAAATAAGTAAAAAAAACTCGTTTAGTCACCTAATTTGCTCATCCAATTTACGTCACTCAAAGCTTACACATAGTTTTTTTGCGGGGGTCGGCGTTATCTGTGAAAGGGGTGGTGTTGCCTGCTACGAGCAAGAAAAACGTAGAAAATTATTTATTTTCATTTTTATGGATGAATTTTTATCGCTCGCATTTGCCCACTAACCCACATGATGGTAAGCGATGATGTCGTCGACGGAGAAGCATGCTTGCCTAGAAGTAACTTGTTCACTCTTGACTTATTTACGCTACACGTTTTTTTTTTGTATCCGTAAATTTTAATACGAGTCTTAATAACTTTTAATAGTAGAAAAAAATAATTTCACTGAAGAGGAATGACAGAAGTAAATACATATTTTGTGGTTCACCAAACACCCAACTTGGGTATGCATTGTTAAAACTTACTATGAAAGTTATAATTGCAGTAAACCGTGATAACACTGAATGCCTGTCTCGATATCCTATAATGCAGGCTATACTCTCGTGAGACAGCCCAAAAAACGCTGGTCATTGAGTTTTAAAACAAAATATTTCATGTTTGAACTCAGTACTGAGAGCAATGTACAACATCCTCGCGGGTTCTCGCGCGAGAGTCCAAAGCCGGCATAATATCGAGACGTAGTCAATGACTTTTTACCTCGTATCCTGTACCCAGCTACTCGGTTGTGGAGGCTTTTTTATTTTATTTTTTAGCGTGGAGAAATGCTCATACATATTGCGCTGCACGGAGAGATAGAGTCTGGCCAACGAAAGCGTGATCTGGGGTATTTTCAAAGTTGGGGTATGGCAACATTATTAATCTGTGTATTGTCTGTGATTGCCATTGTTAGTATGACTTGGTAATCTTGATCCATGTTGGCTGATTGTTATATATTTATGATATGATGATACCTTTTCTTATGTTTATGTTTCAATGTTTCTCATTTGGCCGAATAACTGCAGAAGACTGTAAAAATTGACGTACCATGTAATAAATGTGGCAAATAAATATAAACAAAGAGATCACATAACAGAAGAAGTATTGGAAAAATTTATATAAGTGTAGATGATGATTCAGATACAGATGAATACTTAGAGGTTGAATTTTTGGACTATGATTTTGAGTATGATGATTAAGTAATTAATAAATTAAATGTTACTTGGCTTAATATTATGTACATACTAATAAATAAATCTACACACTCTTTTTTAACTCACATCCATGACAGTCACACTTCACCAAACGGAGCCAATAAACCAAATTTTTTTTTTTATAATAAATACAAATAATACAAGTATCAAAACTTTTAACTAGAGGTATAGTTGGTGATACCACATTAGGATTTTTTGAATTTGCCGCGTTTTTCAGTTCACACTTTGGTTGGCCAGACTCTAGCGCAGTTATGAGGGACTGAAACCCACTAAAACTCCTCGGTGTCCTCCTGTGCCGCTTATGGCGGTAACACGGGCACGCGTTTGCACTCACCGCGAACTCGCCGCGGCTGACCGTCACGGGCCCCCAGAGGAGGGTGTAACCCCCATCACCGGCCATGACCACCCCAGGGAGCAAACCAGCATATGGGCACCAGACGACCCCGTGTATGGTCCCCTTGTGATGGGTCAAGGTCAATGGCCCCGCTACCTACCATTTTTCGGCTGCAGGGGATAGGGAGAGCGGCCAACGCAATACCGACACTCCTCCTCCCCTGCAGCCCCACGGCGCGGCGGCGTCCGCCATCAGACGGTGGCGATTCTGTCCAGGCCGCGGAATGTAGGGAGAGCGGCGCACTGCAATACCTACACTCCTCTACCACTGCGGCCTCCAACCCTCAGCCGCGATATCGTATGGGTATGGGAGGCCCCACACGACATCGCGGCCCGCCTCAGTTGCGATGTCGCCCAGACGGCAACGCAACCTACATGTTGGCCGCTACGTCTTCGGCTTCTCGGCAAAAACCGTGACGAGTAACCCCTCCTCGGGTTCCTCTTCACTTCACCGTGGGTGAAGCTCAAGCCATGGCTACTGGCAAACCCCCCACCCCCCCCCCCCCCCCCGGCTCGACAATGCGGGAACCCACCGGAGGAGCGGTTGTGGAGGCTAGATAGATAGTCGATCCATGTAAATCACTGGTACTCAGTTGCACTTGCATCCGGTTAGACTGGAAGCTCCTAACATAATTTGGAAAACGCTAGGCAGATTGTTTGAAAAAAAAATACATACCTACTTTTATTTTCCTCAAGCTCTTCCCAAAAATATTTCCCTACCCACACGTCTTAAAATATCCGCAAACTAACCCAAATTCTTCAAAACTTTCTAAACATAGCAACACTCTACAAGCGATGAGTCAGCAGTATTCCCGAGTAGTATCCCACAACCATGCGAGGGGTGGTACGTGAACTTGATGCGTCACTGTTGCGTAGAGTAAATTTTCTACCTAGTAAAAATACGTGTGCTAGTTTAACGTGCCTACTCTGTGGGAAGATGTCTTCAGTTTGGAGCAAAGTGTAATTTGTGGTATGTCCATTCTAAAATTTAATCGATTTTGTTAAGATGGATAAAATGTATAATTATACAGATTTTTTAAGATTAATAGATATATTACTATTATTTATCCAATTAATTAGATTGCCTATTGTATTATTTATGTCCGCTTCATGATCAATAATTGATTTATATTTTTTATCGGTTGTTACAATTATGGACCTGTCATCAGCAAAAAGAAAGCATTTATGATTACACATTTATAATGTCGTTTATGTAGAGCAGAAATAAGATAGGGCCCAATATGCTAACCTGGGGGATGCCGCGTTTTATATTCAGCCGAAAACTCTGTCATGTCCCTATTTTCATCAACTGGCACTAAGCTAGTGACACTCTGCTTTCTGTTAGTTAGATATGACGATATCCACTGAAGTGGTAGTCCTCTAATGCCGACAGCCTCTAATTCTGTATTTTGTATAAATATGTCATGTGATATTAGATCAAATGCATTTGATAGATCAAAAAACAAACCCGTCGTCACCTGATTGTTGTTGATATTGGTCAGTATTGCTTTTAAAAGTCAAAACATGACTAAGGACGTGGACTTGTGTGTTTTGGAAAGCCAAATTGCTCTTTTTAGGGTTCCGTACCCAAAGGGTAAAAACGGGACCCTATTACTGAGACTTCGCTGTCCGTCTGTCTGTCTGTCTGTCTGTCACCAGGCTGTATCTCATGAACCGTGATAGTTAGACTGTTGAAATTTTCATAGATGATGTATTCCTGTTGCCGCTATAACAAAAAATACTAAAAACAGTATAAAATTAATATTTAGGGGGGGCTCCCATACAACAAACGTGATATTTTTGCTCGATATTAATAACGGCAATAGGTAGACGCTTGAAATATTTATTTATTTATTTATTTAAACTTCATGTACAATGGTCATACATAGGCGGACTTAATGCAGCAAGGCATTCTCTACCAGTCAACCTTTGGGTTAAAAAGGACACAATAGTGGTAGGAGTACAAAAAATAAATAAAAATGAACAATAATTAAATTTCGGATATTAATAAACTATCTAACTAATAAAATACATAAATAATTTCTAAAACAATAGACTAATAAATATTATAATAAATATCATATTCTAAATAAAACAGAAATTTAAATAATAACTATGACGAAGATCGCTATGTAAGAGAGGACAGGTAATAGTTCCGTAATTTACGCTTAAATGAAAATTTACTCTCAGCTTTTTTTATGTCAAGGGGAAGGACGTTCCAGAGTTTTATAGTAGAGACAGTGTAAGATTTAGATAGAAACCCAGTGCGGTGAGAAGGAATATGGAGAAGTAAGTTTTTGGAAGCTCGAAGGTTAAGATCGTGAGAACTGCCCAACACTTTAAAATATTGTTTTAAATAATCAGGAGTACAAGGATCGTTCATGATGTTGAAGAGCATGCAGAGGGATCTAAGGGATCTCCTCTGACGGATAGGCAGCCATTTAAGCTGAGAACGGTAGGAAGAAATGTGATCATATTTACGAAGCCCGAAAATAAAGCGAATACAGTTGTTAAGAAGTCGATCCATTTTGTTAAGAAGTTCTTGGGATAGATCAGAGTAACAAACATCAGCATAGTCGATTATAGGCAATACAAGAGCCTGAACCAAGGTGGTTTTAGTGCTAGACGGAAGAAAATGTTTGAATCTATAGAGAGACCGCAGTGAGAATGTGACTCTCTGGCTAATCTGAGCGACCTGCTTATTCCAGCTTAACTTGTCATCAATGTATAGGCCTAAGTCTTTAACGTGAGGCGAGAGAGGGATAACAGTATTGCCGAAAATAAGCGGCAATAGAAGGCTAGTGTCCAGGGTTCGTAGAAAATACGAACTACCAATAAGGATAGCCTGACATTTACTGACATTGACAGTAACCCCAAATCTGCTAGACCAGTCAGCGATTGCTTGAAGGTCAGCATTCAACAGTGAGATGCAACTATCCAGATTGTGAACGTCAGATTGCGCGTAGAGCTGCAGGTCATCAGCATACAGATGGTAGGAGCATTTGAGGATAGTAGTAATAGAGTTAATAAATAAAGAAAATAAGAGTGGAGAGAGTATACCGCCTTGTGGAACGCCTGTTTCCAGAGCGCACCAATCAGAGAATTTCTGATCAGCACGTACCGCCTGCTGGCGACCACGAAGATATGAAGAAAACCAATCCCGGGCCAACGAAGAAACCCCAATTTGAGACAGGATGGCCAGGAGAATGTCGTGATCGACGGTATTAAATGCATTGGAGAAATCTATTAAAACCAACACCGTCAACCTCGAACTCTCCAAGCCGGTCCTGACGTCTTCAGTTACTTTAAGCAAGGCTGTGGCTGTACTATGGCCGGGCCGAAAACCAGATTGGAAAGGGGACAATAAGTTATTCCGGGACACGAAGGAGGATATTTGGTTCAGAGCAACTGCTTCCAGGATCTTAGATAGGAAAGGGAGAATGGAGATTGGTCTGTAGTGATTAGATAAGGTGGGGTTTGAAATTTTAGGAAGAGGGATAATGAACGCCTTACGCCAGGTTGTAGGAAATTCACCAGCCTGTAAAGAGAAGTTGATGATGTGTGTGATAATGGGAAGGATACTTTTAAAAATGAGGGATAACATGGATCTGCTCACTCCATCACAGCCGACAGCCTTGGACTTAATTGCATTGAACGTTTTGAGGATTTCAGCGTCAGTCACCAGGGAAAAAGAAAAAGCATCGGTAGGTACAATTGGCATGGAAGTAATATCACGTATAGTATTATTCTTAACAACAGCCGTGAGCATAGTTGACGATGAAAAGTGATTATTCAAATCATTCAGAGACATATGAGATGATACAGTATGAGAGGATGATTGCGTGATTCCAATTGATTATTCACAGAATATTTAGTTGTATATTCTCTTCAAAAATTATAATTATTAAATTAAAATTAAATAAATTAAGGGGGGCTCCCATACAACAAACGTGATTTTTTTGCAGTGTTTTGCGATAATGGTACGGAACCCTTCGTTTGCGAGTCCGACTCGCACTTGGCCGGTTTTTTTTATAACATTAAATTTCTCACAATAATAAAAAAAAACAAAAAGAAGTGGTGGCCTAGTGCTAATGGCCACGCCTTATAAGTTGTAGGTCGTGAGTTCGAATCCAAGCGGGAGCCTTACTTTGTTTTAATTATTTCACGACCTCTGCTCTCAAAACGGTGAAGGAAAACATCGTGAGGCATGTCCTAAAACCAAAAATTCGAAGACATGTGATATCCACCAACCTGAACTGGGCCCGCGTGGTGGCTTACGGCCCATTCCATTTTTGAGAGCAAAGAGGAGGCCTGTGTCCCAGCAGTGGGAACATTAATAGGCTGATGATGATGCTGACTTTATTGTACACCAGAATATACAGGAACAAAATAAACTTATATTTTTTTGGTTGGAATGGGCAGAGGTTTCCATTTAGCACAACGGGACCTCTGCCAATATTGATGCTTTGAGTAAAAAGCTGATGTATTTTTTTAATTTTCTAGAGAACATGGCAGTCAACTTTCTAACATGCAGATTGACTATCAGTTCTGTAAAAATATGATTAGGCACTTAATTTGAAAGAATAAGTATCCCGTGATCGAAAGTAAATAGCTATCTATTATTAAAAACGCGAAAGTTTGTGAGGATGGATGGATGAATTTTTATTACTCTTTCACGCCAGAACGGCTGAACGGATCTGGATGAAATTTAGCACAGATATAGATTAAAGTCTGGAATAGCACATAGGCTACATTTTTATTTATTTATTTTATTTCTTTCTATCACACGGGCGAAGCCGCTGTCAGAAGCTAGTAATATATAAGCAAAAGGCGTATGTAGGGCTCGTAGTAGGAGGTGATCTGTACTTTTTGCCTCACACCATGGGAAAGAGGGGTGAGATTATTGTTCGAGCGAGCACGAAGCGCGAGCGAATGTCTCCGTTTCAATTTGGGCAAAAATGCTTTAGTATGTTTGTCCGGATGTCCAGCTATTCTTCTCTACAGGTCTATTTCTCAACCAATTCTCGTGAAATTTTGTGAGCAGGTTTGATAATTGTCGATTCAGTATTAGAAATTCTTCAAAATGGCGGGGCCATGGAGATTGTAAACGTAAAAAACCCGACTACGCTTCTTAAGCAGTCGGGTTTTTGATTTTTAAATAAACTTTTTTAATTTACAACATTTTGGTTATAATTTTTTTTTAAATAACTTTTAACATATATGTGGTATATACTTTTGTAACCACCTCTTTAAACCCTTCATTTTGATACCCCACTTGATGGGTTTGGTAGAAGAAATAATTGAGACCCCCACAATAGCTGCCGTTTTTACCCGACTGCCGAAGGAGGGTAATGTGTTTATCAGTCTATGTATGTATGTATATATGTATGTATGTATGTTTGTTCCTATGTGGCGTTGCAGACACCAAACGCGTTGGCCGATTTTGATGATTCTTACGTCAATCGTTTCGTCTGAACCCTGCGAGTGTCACAGGCTATATTAAATTTGTAAGATAGAAAAATGGCGGATTTTGGGCGCCATATTGTAGGGGCCCAAATTTTTTTTTCTTCCTTTCCCATAGGGTGGGGTATCAAAATAAGGGTTTTACGTGGCGATTACAAAAATATATAACACTTATATATTAACTTATAAGTAATAAATAAAAAAAAGTTAATTAAAAAAATCAAAAAACCCGACGGCGAACTAAAAAGACGGAAACAAGAAGACTTTTATTAAGGTCACTTATTTAAGAACACTTTGGTGCGGAAGACGTATCTAACGATGTCTTAATTATATAAATCCGCAATCACATACATACAAGATACGCGCGAAATATGTTCATACCCTTTCCTTGCAGTCGGGTAAAAAATGCAAAGATAAACTCCTGGTCTACAGCTCACAGACCCACTAGTATATCAATGTTTGTATTTAAAAATTGTATTGATTCTGTGTTATAAATAATGTTGATTACGCTGTTAACTTTAGATTCACAAACCAAAACAAATCGATCGAATATCCTCAATTACTCATACCTAAAATAACATTTTAATCGCTCCAGAAACCATTACGGCCTATTCCGGCAATCCCAAACTAAATCTGGAAACAATTTCACTGAAACGTACGTTAATGATTAAGTTTTCAATATGCACAAACGGACGCAAAACCGCGGTCGCGTCAGGCGGACAAATTGGTCGCCCGGCAAAGCGGACCACAATGCCATTGGGAAGTAACCCTGTGGTATTATGTAAGGGATTTCGTGAGAGCGGAATTACGATAATCTAAAACCTGATTTTGTTACTAATATCCAATTTTTAAGCTATTGCATAGCTTTTATCGCGGGCTTTGAGCCCGGCAGCCCATCGAGCCTCGACTACGGTTGCGATAGAGGCGATGGTGTGGCAAGGTGTGCGAAGAATGTGGACCCGGCTACCCCAATAAACACCGACGACTGGACCTGGCAACATATAACTCGCGAACAGTCCGGACCGACGAGAACATAGCCGAACTCTAGGATGAATTGAGCAGGTTACGATGGAGTATTATAGGGTTACCTCATCGAAGTAAGTCCAAGTCCGAAGTACGAAGAGAGGCGGAGGACTCGATAATCCTCAATTCCAATAAACTGCCCTATTTCCGATAGGGTGACCGGCAGTCCCAGGGTAGTGTCGGGTTTTTCAACGTGGTGAAAAGTGTGTCGACCAAGGTATATTCGCTGAAGGTCATGCAGGTCTACGCCTCGACCACACGCCGACGACGAGTTAGAGACCATGTATGAAGATATCTCTAGAGCCATGCATGGTTTCAAAACTCACTCCACCATTATCATGGGGGACTTCCGCGCGAAACTGGGCAAACGAGACGAGTATGAGCTGCAAGTGGGGCAATTTGGAGTTGGACGAAGGAACCACCGGGGTCACCTACTGACCAGTTTAATGGAAAAAGTCCAAAGTCCTTTAAAAGCGACCTCCATTGCTTTAAAATGGAAGATATTATCCATAAGGCATAAGGGCTCCAAGTTCTTTGCATGAGATCTGACTATGAGCAGAGCCAGCTCATTATACTGAAGACCGATGATGGCAGGATCGTATCCGCCAAACCGAAGCTCCTAAAGGGAGATAGAGAGATTCTATAGGCATTTGTACACGTCAACTAGTAATCCCGTCGCGAATCTAGCAAATGGCCCAAGAGCTAGATTGACCCGGCACTATACCGAAGACCTGCCGGACGTCAGCCTGTACGAGATTAGGATGGCTCTTAAACAGCTTAAGAACAACATGTACTGGGCGATGATGGAATTACGGCCTAAATCCTGAAGGTGGTTGAAAAACCAGTACTTAAGGCCCTTCAGAAGCTGATTAATGATAAATGATTTTATTTATGCAAGTTGGTTTGTACAAACACTTTTACATGTCGATCATATTTTTTAAAACTAGATGAGGTCGGCGTTTCCTGTCTGACTACTCTGAGAAGAAAGGCCGAAACAAACTCAGAGGTCACAGTCTCTTTTAAAGTCCAGACAAAATCTAGGTTAGATCATGTGAAGACCATGTAGACTGATGTCTGAAATGGTCTTTTGAGGAAAGAACCAGCCAGATTGAGTGGACCTGCCAGACATCGCCTTACTTTTGTCCTCAACGTAATCTTTAATTTTATAAAACGCTTACTGGCACAACTTACGTTTAATTAATGATTCGAATCTCGAAAGAAGAAGTCTCGGGCTTAATTTATAAATTGATCGAACATCTCTTTTCTGCAAAACAAAGATAGTCTAGATGTCGGAGGCATTTGCCCACAACAGAATACCATACGACATTTCACTATGAAAATAACTAAAGTATACTAAACAGGCTGTCTCTATGTCAGTTAAATTACGAATTTTTCTAACAGCATATGCTGCGGAGCTTAGCTTCTTTGACAATTTATCTATATGTTGGCCCCACTGAAGCTTAGCATCCAAAGTTAGGCCCAAGAACGCTGTGCTATTTACAGGATTCAATTCTTCGCCCTTTATCATCACATCAGTTTTCACCTGCCTAACGTGAGGTAGGGTAAACTTAGTGCATTTGGTTTTTTTTTTCATTTAGAAGTAAATAGTTAATATTGAAACAGTGAACTACTTTTAAGATCGCGCTATTTACATCGCCAGTAACCAGCTGCTGATGTTTAAGTTTAAACAAAAGTGAAGTATCATCCGCAAACAACACTATATCATAGTTATCCTTTATGAGGTAAGGCAAGTCATTAATATAAATAAGAAACAAGAAAGGGCTAAGAATTGAGCCCTGCGGGACTCCCATTGTTACTATAGATCCAGAAGATCTTTTTCCATTAACGTCAACGCTCTGAATCCTATTTCTCAAGTATGAAGTAAGAAGAGCCAGAGCGCTGTTCCGAATCCCGTAGTGGCGGAGTTTCCTGATTAGCGTTTCATGAAGAACACAATCAAATGCCTTGGACAAATCACAAAATATTCCCAAGGCATCGCATTTATCTTCCTATGCATTATAAATATATCCTAAAAGCTCAGTAGTTCAGTAGCTCAGTAGTTGAAAGACCCCTCGTAAAACCGAACTATTTGCTATGTAATAATTTATGTTTATTAAAAAATCTTTGCAATTGCTCTAAAATTAATTTCTCAAATATTTTACTAAACGTAGGTAGTACTGAAATAGGTCTATAATTTGTAGGGTCTGAAGTACTACCTGATTTAAAAAAAGGTATTATTTTACTATTTATATTAGGTCAGGAAACGCCCCACTGTCGATACAATTATTAAAGATAATAGCTAAACTAGGTGCGACAATGTCAATAATAGACTTAGCAACTTCTACAGAATGTCCCCATAGATCTGCAGTCTTTTTAACATTTAAAGTGTCAAAGGTTTTAATTATGTCTCCACAAGTAATATGTTCAAAAAGAAATTCCGAATCGCAAACATTAACATTTTCTTTTAGTATAGACTCAGCAACAGAAGGTGATGAGGTTAGGGATTTAATAGTTGAAATGGGAATATTTGAAAATAAATTTTCAAAATCCACTGCGACTTGTGAGTCTGATTTTATGATGTTGTCATTAATAGACAGGCTGTAGTCAATATTTCGGTTACCAGATCTTCCCGTTTCACTATTAATAATATTCCAAGTCGTTTTAATAACATTACTACTGCTTTTAATCTTCAAACTCAAATAACGCGACTTGGCCAAAAAACAAACTTTTTAAAATAATTTTGAATAATTTCTAACATATAAATTAAATTCAGCAGTGTTTACATAAGTCCTTTCAGCTACAGTAAAGCTCATAAAGCCGTGTTCTACTTTTATACCAATGGTAGCCCAATCACCGAATGAAGCATTACTATTAACCGAGATAGTCTTGGGAATAAAAGTGGAATTAAATTATTTACAGTACATATTAAAAAAATCATCATATAGATGATTAGGATTAGCATGAGTTGACAAACTTGGTAATTTGTTAATAAGTTTAACTTTAAAAGCTGCCAAGCGACTTGCAGTTTTGGGGTTAACAGTGATATCCTTTTTGGCCACTTTGTTATTTTGGTTTGTTATTTTGGTATGGTTGATTCCGTCATACTCGAGGGGAAAACGCCACAGGCATAGCGCAGGGGTTTCGTGGTACTCTTCTTCAAGTAGATAGACAATGCCCTATTGAAGTACTATAGGCCCATCTCACTTCTTAGCCATGTCCACAAGCTATTTTCAAAAGTCATCACGAATCATTTCGCGCGCAGGTTTGACGATTTCCACCTCACCTCCTGAACAAGCCAGATTCCGTAAAGGCTTCAACACCGTAGACCAAATACATACGCTGCGGCAGGTTATACAGAAGACCGAAGAGTACAACCTGCCTCTCTGCTTAGCGTTTGTGGACTTCGAGAAAGCCCCGATTCGATCGAGACTTGGGCTGTACTGGAGTCTCTCCAACGGAGCCTGATCGACTTCCGGTACATTGAGGTGTTGAAGTGTTTGTACAAAAACGCCACTATGTCAGTCCGTCTTCAGGATCAGCCCTCGAAACCAATCCTTCTCCAGCATGACGTGAGAGAGGGAGACGTTATTTCTCCGAAAGTGTTCACTGCTGCGCTGGAGGATGTATTCAAGGTTCTGGACTGGCGGGGCCTAGCCATCAACGTTAATGGCGAGTATATCACTCCGGTTCGGTTTGCCGACAACATAGTGGTCATGGCTGAGACCATGGAGAGCCTCAGTATTATGCTCAATGACCTCAATGAAAGAGTGGGTCTTAAAACGAACATGGAAAAAACCAAGGTGATGTTGAATGCCTATGTTGCACCCACTACTATCAAGGTCGAAGACTCTACACTCGAAGTCACAAAAAACGACCAGTCACAAACGATCCAGTTGGGTAGCGCCAACTTCGAAAAAGAGGCCAACCGTCGAATCCGACTTGGCTGGGCAGCGTTCGGGCAGTTGCGCGTTATCTTCTCGTCGAACTTACCACAGTGTCTCAAGACGGAAGTCTATGACCGGTGTGTGATGCGAGTTATGACCTATGGCTCTGAGACGTGGTCGTTCACAATGTGCCTCATCAGAAAGCTTAGTCACCCAAAGGGCAATGGAGAGGGATATTCTCGGAGTATCCTAGCGTGATCGAATCGGAAATGTAGATACCTGCAAGAGAACCAGGGTTACCAACATAGCAAAACGTCAAAAAACGAAGAAACGTCAACAGATACACTGACTTCCGAAATTTAATTTATTGTTCACTTTTTAGTTTTTATATTTGAAAATCGGTTGTATATTTTGTAAAAAGTTTTTATTTTTGTTTAAGAGTTGATGTTTGCTGATATCATGTAGGTATTTGAGATTGTTTTTGTTTAAGTATGGATCCACGCTGAAACTGTAACCGCAGCACCAACCCTCATTCGGGCTTAATAAAAACGGGACAAGTGTAATTCTGATTAAAATTCAAACGCTAGCCACCATACTTAAGCTCGTGACGTCACACGTTAATCATAGTCGTTTGCAGGTCGCCGAGATTGTAGGTGAACGTAATTAGCTGGGCTAGATTGATTAACGAATTTAGAGTGCAGACCTCTGATATTAGTGAGGTGTACTTTGAGTGGGAGGGCGTGCAGCCGCTGTTCAACTTTGAGTTTTAATTTTTTCAGTTTCATGTTTAGCGAGTGATTTATGGTGAAAAGAAGGAAGTAAGATGCGGTTCCACGCTGCCAACCTACAGACACGCACTGAAAGGACGCTGTCATTGAAGAACTAGTCTGGAGACTGCGGGGACGCCCGAGCCCCTCCCGGAAATGTTCATCGGGCCCTCTCTTCTGGTCGCCAACCAGCACGATGGTGCATTCCGGGATTTCTCGTCAGTTGGCGAGGCAGCCTTTCGTGTGGGGCTGGCACTCAATTTAGGACCCCAACTACCTGCGGTCGGCCAGCGGCGCACCGTGCCTCGGATCCCGCTATCCTCCGCGACTACTTGTTGGTTGGGTTGTCGCAAGCCTTCGGCCGAAGCCTACCCAAGAGTGTCACCTGATTGGCACCACCCGGGGACCACGTGTAGGGTATCGTATGAGGTACTTTCCTACGAATGTGGGTGACTTGGCCCCAAAAATGAAATTTTCCCATGGAGAAACCGCCACAAATATGTAAATCTAATCTACCTTGCCATAATAGGGTTTTCAATGATTAACAAATGGTAAAAAAACGTAAATAAACTACTAGGTGATTTTGCAAGCAAAACTGCAATTTTATTTGGTTTTGAAAAAGCAGCTTTCTGCTTGCATCTAAGAAAAAATTTACTTAAAATTTAACCAAATTTTAAGTAAATTTTTTCTTTGTTTGTTTATATGTTTACAAAAGGTAATCTTTAGAATTACTGGCCCTATGACGATTATTTTCCACTGATATTACGTTACCAACGATCACTATCACTTCGCGTTTACTAAGATTATTTTTAACAAGAAAAACACGCAACTGTTCCTGCGGCGTACGCCTCTGGAGTCCAGCCGCGGGTAAATGATTCTGATAAACATGAAAACTGACATACGTACTTATACTTAAATGAATATAAAGTACCTATAAAGTATAGATATAAATTTACCATTGTTTCGCAGTTAACTAATAGCATTTAAATGAAATTCAATAAAGAAAGTAAAGCAAACTTCATCCCGGCATGTAGCTTGATGTTTAAACTTTGAAATTCGAATTTCCTAGGAAGGCTTTTATTCGACATTCCTAGAAAGCTGACGTAATGTGTGGTCAAAACTTCAACGTTGTTATTGGAAACTAAATACACATAGGTAGTGGAAAACTAATTAATATATTATATCGTCTGTACTCTCCGAAGATGTCTACTTATAGTACAATATAAATATACATATATACTATACAAATACTAATATGCTAATAATAATAATATTATAAAGAGGAAAGATTTTATTGTTTGTTTGTACCGAATAGGCTACGAAACTACTGGACTGATTTTAAAAATTCTTTCACCAATAGAAAGCTACATTATTCTTGAGTGACAGACTATTTTTTAATCCTGAAATTAAATGAAAACTCTTAAAAAAAAGTTAATTAAAAAAATCAAAAACCCGACTCGCTTTTCAAGCAGTCTGGTTTTTGATTTTTTTAATTAACTTTTTTTTTATAACTTTTTAGTTACTTTTTTTTCGAATTAGGTACATTTAAACATATAAGTGTTACATATTTTTGAAATCACCTCTTAAAATCCTTTATTTTAATATACCAAACGATAGGTTAGGAAGAAAAAAAAAATTGTGCCCCCACAATATTGCGCCCAAGAACCGTCATTTTTCTATTTTCCAACTTTTATGTAGCCAGTGACACTCGCGGGGTTAAGACGAATCGATTGACGTAAGAACCATCAAAATCGGCCCACGCGTTTGGTCTCTAGAACGCCACATAGGAACAAACATACATACATACTTACATACAAACATACTTACATACATACATAGACTGATAAACACATTACCCTCCTTCGGCAGTCGAGTAAAAATAAGATAAATAAAAAGAGAGAGTAAGAGTGAGAAGAAAAAATCACACCGACCGACGAAGCAATAAATATCAGGTATTTTAAAGATTTGGCACCCCAGGCCAAATAGGTATGATATTTAGATTTAATTTAAATTTATTTATTTGGCGATTTTTCAAGAAAGAAACCACCACTTTTATGATAAAGCGAGTGTAGCGGACTATACATTTTAGCATATTGGATAGTTTAAGTGGCTGGCTTATGTAGAAACGCAGAATCAATATATTCTGGAATGCAAGAGCGAGTGAAGCGATCTCGATAAATTAAGCAGTCTACATCGGACAGGTTAGATTTTCTTATTACTATTCAAACATAATATACACATAGTGTAAAATCTTTGTGCTAATATAAATGCTAAGGTAAAGTCTATGATCATTGGTGCTCTGCACTCACTGTTTGCTTCGCGTTGGTGCTAAAGCCCCCGAGCACCCACAGGGTCGGCGCCCCTGCAGAAAAAAGCAGGTCCCACCTCACCAACACGCTTTCTCAAAAGTAACCTTTTTTGCTCCACTAACCCAATAAGTAAAGACCCCTAGGTTGTAACTATAGTAAACAAAGACTTAGCTGCCCAGGTCTTGGCATGCCTACCTGTGGCCTACCGCCACGCGAGCCGGTGCCTGCGCATCCTACCCTGCGCAGCCTAGCCGCTACAGTTCTAGCGGCCGGTCACGGAGCCTGTGCTGACAGCTCTCCCAGCGTCTGCCACGTGCTGCCAAGGGACGGTACCCTTCCTACCTATATACTGTGGATCTTTAGCATGTTACATCCACCAACCCGCACTGGTCCCGTGATGGATTACGGCCCAATCCCCCTCACAGAGAGGCTACCTGCCGGGTGGCAATGACCTCTGTGATAGGCTTGCGTCACACATTTTATTACGGCTTTTGCTCTCAAACTGTGATAAAAATGCGTGACTCACGCATGTTAAAGTAGGCCGTACTCGTCTGGCTGCACGCACAACGGACCAAATGTGAGCCTAAGTCAGGAAAAGTGGGTCCATTTATCCTATCATAAGAATCCACACTATAATCACTGTAAAATAACATCCAACTGCCTCAAAATTTTTGTTTCACCTTTTTAAAACCATTACAAGCCATACACCTCCATCAAAAATCAACAGGTTAGAATGGCCGTTATAACAATTTTAGCTCACCCCAATGCTGGCAACCCCATAATTGTGGCAATAATGGCCGTTTCCCCTGCATCACTGAAAGGCTGTAAAACATATTTATGGCAACACAAAACAGTATTAATAATGCTAACTTGTTTTGGCACGATGAAAATGCATTTTATTTTTGCCTGCTAACAATATTCTGCGATTTGGGTGTATGGGTTTTTAAATATAATGGATGACTTTGGGTAAATTGGTTTAATAATGAGGACCTTATAAATGGTACTTAAGGGATTAGCCATTAAACCCATATAGCGTAATATATCGTAGCGTATCCCTTATCTATACTATCCTTCAATCCCTTTTCTGTACTTTCCTGCACAATGCTACTTCTTCTCAATACCTTCGCGGACGATTTTAGTACCTCTTCCCGAGAAGTAAACCTAGTCGCACGGCCACTTCGCTTCTCCTTCGTACTCCACGTCATACTTCTAGCCGCTACGATGGCTGCTTCTCTGTTACTGCAGTGCATCTCTGGAACTCTCTTCCACACTCCATACGCGATAGCCCGTCTCTCGAGGTCTTCAAGAGGAAAATTAAAGAGCATTTCCTTTGAACGCTATGAATTATATATATATGTATTTGTCTTTATAAACGTAATTAGGTATTTTATGTATTATTATGTAACTAGTCTCATCTTACTATATAGGAATATATATTGTACACTGGATTATTGCCCTCTATCACACAGGTTTGCTGGAAGAAAATTCCATTTGGAGTTAAGCTCGCCTTTGCACATGAATTTTGTTATCAATTTGTTTAAATGTTATGTCTTGTTGATTATTCAGAGATGTACCTCAATTGATATGAGGGACAGTGAGAGGCGTAGCTAGTGCGTGTTAAAATAAAGAGAAAAATTGCTTTTACTTATTACATTTTCAATATAGTCTTCATCCTATGGTGACTTTTACAGGAGTCCTCAGAAAAACGATATTTTTTAGCGTTCGAAATTATGACTAAAGGTGAACGCGAACCTAGACGCACTTCAAAAGCCGCACGCACCGCAGTCATCGCATTTTATAAATCTTTATTTGAAATCGTATGCAACGTCGCACACCTAACCGCGCCGCACGACCCGCGTTTCAGCAAAATGCGCGCGTGCGGATGACGTCATGAAATTCGGCGCGTTTGAGTGCGGTGCGAGAAGCACGTCATCCGTGTCCGTATAGAAAATAATGATGTAATAAAATGTAGAGAAGTGGATACGATGCGTGCGGCGCGTTCTGCGCGTTCTATGCGGATTCCGCGAGACCATGAAAAAATGCGATGACTGCGGTGCGTGCAGGTCCTGCGGTTCGTCTAGGTGCGCGTTCATCTTAATCTTCCAAAACCAAATATCAGTTGTCAGCTTTAAATAGGTAAGGAGGTAATAGTACAACCATATGCCGCCTGTTTTGTTTAATCCCATGACAAAGTCTATTGCCCTGAATCGAGCAAATCGATAAGCCCAATTACACTATTGCTTTGTGGGATTCTATCAACGAATCGCGCGATAGCTATTGGTAAAATTTCAACAATGTATATTGGGATGGCCGAAAACCGGAAGAAGCTGCGTTGGAAGGCTCATACCAGGTGGACAGGTGACCTTGTGAGATTGGCCGGCGTCCGCTGGATGCGAGACGCACGGGACCGGTCAATGTGGCGACGCTTGGGGGAGGCTTATGTCCAGCAGTGGACGTCTTTCGGTTGAAATGGTGATATGATGATGGTGATGGGATGGCCAAGAGCAATCGAAAAGTCACGTGCTCAGTCCCTTACTTTTTGGCAATCTTCATCTCTCTAAAATGACAATTCGTTCTTTCTTCTTCTTATTCCATACATTTTTCACTCTCTGCATTCAAAATTCATTCGATCAGCGATACCAATTATGGTATCGCTGATCGAATGAATTTTGTCTAAGCCCTTAGGATCCTATGAAATAGGTGAAGTGCATATAAAAAATCTGCGACCTCATACATAATGTCACGTATATATATGTAGGTATGATTTACAGGTTCAATCTGCCTAGCCTTTTCCCAACTATATTGGGGTCGGCTTCCAGTCTAACCGGATTCAGCTGAGTACCAGTGTTTTACATGAAGCGACTGCCGATCTGACCTACACCACCCAGTAACTGGGTAAGACGGTACCCCTTGGCCAGACTGGTGTCAGATCTCAAGCTTCTGACTACTCGTAACGATTGTCAAAGATCTTCAAATGACAGCCGGGACTAACTGCTTAACGTGCTTTCCGAGACACGGAGGAAACTCGGTATGTTGAAATGGTCACCCATCCACGGACCGACCTCGTCAAGCGTTGCACAACCTAAGATCGATCCGTGCGGCTGTTATTATTTAGCCACGAGCTCCTCCAATTAGAGTATGATTTACAGGTTAATATAGTAATATCAAAATCCAGAATTACATGCAGTCTAGTGTTATCACGGACACAAAGGCCGAGTGTCTCGCCCTGTTGTTGACGTCGGCCGACCGCATAACGCTGCTGACGCATTCGTCCTCGGCCTCTCATTTCTGCTTCATCTGACATTTAGTTTTACTCGCAAGACTGTCTCGGTTTATGACAGAAGGTAGTAGGAAAAGAAGTAGGTGTCTAGTAATAAACTAATGATAAAATAACCCTCCCTTTTGCTTCGCCGTAGTCGGGTAGTGAAAACAAGTACAATTAATAAAACCCAGACATATTTTTATTTCATGCTACATAATTTACCTTGTAGTAGACACGCTTCGATCGACAATCTATTGAACACGTAATTACATAATATCTTGCGAAAACACCCCGATTCAAACAATAAAGCGCCAATAATTTTAGAACGGCTGAACTGATTTTCACCAAACATAGTTAGAACTCTCGATAAAGACACCTTTCAAACAAAAAACAAAGAAATCAAAATCAGTTCATCCGTTTAGGAGCTATGATGCCACAGAGAGATACACAAACACACAGGTACACACAGTTTTTCCGCGTAGGGATTACAAAACTTAAATCTCATGCAAGTGAACCGTATCGTGTTCTCATGACTAAAGATTCTTTATTATTAAATTCTTTATAAATTGAAGTTTAAATTGTAATAACATCTGGATAGAAAGCTAAGGAAAGTAACCGAAATTAAACTTAAAAGTGTTACTTGAAGCAATATCTAGACTGTAAGAATTACTAACGCCTATAAAATTTGTAATGGCAAATAATACTAAGGAGACATAGTTTTCTTAAACCTTCTAGGCGCTTGGGAAAATTTTAATACATTTTTTTTTGTATCTGAATATTAGTTGCAAAATTGCTAAACATTAATTGATGAAAAAAATTAGGATTAAAAACGTAAGTAAGAAAATTTGGGCTTTAGCTTCTGGTTAAATCTATGTTTAGCTGAATCTTGCACTTTCGACCCTAATGTTCAGAGGTAAATCGAGCTGGTTAACGCTAACACGATGTTGCCAACCACAACAGCATATATTAGGTTGGAGTGGCCACCGCACAGGCCGACAGTCCAATAACGACTGATCGCCCCACCACTCGGACCGGTATTTATAAACGAGCGGCGTGTGCGCACGAGGCAGCTTAACAATACTGTTATCGGCTTGTAGCGAGATCTATTGATATCTACATACACTACACCCATGTTACACCCACTCTTATCAAAGTCGAAGACTCTACACTCGAAGTCACAAAAAACGACCAGTCACAAACGACCCAGTTGGGTAGCGCCAACTTCGAGAAAGAGGCCAACCGTCGAATCCGACTCGGCTGGGCAGCGTTCGGGCAGTTGCGCGTTATCTTCTCGTCCAACTTACCACAGTGTCTCAAAACGAAAGTCTATGACCGGTGTGTGATGCGAGTTATGACCTATGGCTCTGAGACGTTGTCTTTCACAATGGGCCTCATCAGAAAGCTTAGTCACCCAAAGGGCAATGGAGAGGGCTATTATCGGAGTATCCTTGCGTGATCTAATCGGAAATGTAGAGACCCGCAAGAGAACAAGTGTTACCAACATAGCCCAACGTCAAAAAACTAAGAAACGACAACAGGAACACCGACTTCCGAAATTAAAGTTATTGTTCACTTTATAGTGTTTATATTTGAAAATCGGTTGTATATTTTGAAAAAAGTTTTATTAAAAAGTTAATATTTTGTAAAAAGTTTTATTTTTGTTTAAGAGTTGATGTTTGCTTATATCATGTAGGTATTTGAGGTTGTTTTTGTTTAAGTATGGATCCTCGCTGAAACTGTAACCGCAGCACCAACCCTCAAAAACGGGACAAGTGTAATTCTGATTAAAATTCAAACACTATCCACCATACTTAAGCTCGTGACGTCACACGTTAATCATAGTCGTTTGCAGGTCGCCGAGATTGTAGGTGAAAGTAATTAGCTGGGCTAGATTGATTAACGAATTTAGAGTGCAGACCTCTGATATTAGTGAGGTGCACTTTGAGTGGGAGGGCATACAGCCGCTGTTCAACTTTGAACTTTTTTGTCATTTTCATGTTTAGCGAGTGATGTAAGGTGAAAAGAAGGAAGTAAGATGCGGTTCCACGCTGCCAACCTACAGACACGCACTGAAAGTACGCTGTCATTGAAGGACTAGTCTGGAAATTGCGGGGACGCCCGAGGCCCCCCCCAAACGTTCATCGGGCCCTCTCAACTGGTCGTCAATCAGCACGATGGTGCATTCCGGGATTTTTCGTCAGTTGGCGAGGCAGCCTTTCATGTGGGGCTGGCCCTCTACTTAGGCCCCCAACTACCTGCGGTCGGGCAGCGGCGCACCGTGCCTCGGATCCCGCTACCCTCCGCGACTACTCTTTGGTTGGGTTGTCGCAAGCCTTCGGCCGAAGCCTACACAAGAGTGTCACCTGATTGGCACCACCCGGGGACCAAGTGTAGGGTATCGTATGAGGTACTTTCCTACGGATGTGGGTGACTTGGCCCCAAAAATGAAATTTTCCCATGAAGAAACCGCCACAAAAAAGCAAACTGCAATTTTATTCCGATTTGAAAAACCAGCTTTCTGCTTGCATCTAAACAAATTTTAAGTAAAATTTTTCTTTGTATGTTTACCAAAGGTAATCTTTAGAATTACTGGCCCTATGACGATTATTTTCCACTGATATTACGTTACCTACGATCACTATCACTTCGCGTTTACTTAGATTACTTTTAGCCAGAAAAAAACGAAACTGTTCCTGCGGCGTACGCCTCTGGAGTCCAGCCGCGGGAAATGATTCTGATAAATATGAACACTGACATACGTACCTATACTTAAATGAATATAAAGTACCTATAAAATACCTATAAAGTATAGATATAAATTTACCATTGTTTCGCAGTTAACTAATAGCATTTGGATGAAAGTCAATAAAGAAAGTAAAGCAAACTTCATCAAGGTCATGTAGCTTATATATAAACTTTGAAATTCGAATTTTCTAGGAAGGCTTTTATTCGACATTTCTAGAAAGCTGACGTAATGTGCGGTCAAAACTTCAACGTTGTTATTGGAAACTAAATACACATAGGTAGTGAAAAACTAATTAATATATTATATTGTCTGTACTCCCCGAAGATGTCTACGTATAGAATATACAATATCTATACTAATAATCTATACTTTTACTTATATTGTAGCGTTACGTATAGCTCAGTTGAACTATACGTAAGCCACGTTAATAAAATTAAAGGTAACTATACATTAAAACTAAGAAAAGGATATAAATAACAAATTAAGGTCCGGCTTGACACGACGTGGGCAGCTAGGAAGATCCGGCTTCGCACGACGTGGGCAGCTACGAAGATCCGGCTTCGCACGACGTGGGCAGGTATTTCTTAGCAGACAGTCAGGCTAGGCAGCTGGACGGACACGAAGGCGTGGAATGCCCGAGGTAGGCAGATGAGCTCGCAGATGAATCGCTTACTCGTGGATAATCAGTAGGGTAGCCAACAGGACGAATGGGCTCGCACACAGTTAGATGGTCAAGGCTTGAACCAATTGTCAGGCTAACAGACAGTAGCACAGGTGCAAGATCAGGCACCAAGGATTGCGGTGGCCGGGGTGTGGCTTAGCACGCCGATCAAAAGAGCCCTTTAAACATGAAGCGATGTCCGACAAGGTCAATGAAATTAAGGTTCCACACTCAATATATTTATATTTATTGCACTTCTAAGATTTTAATACATTCACATGCCGTATTTATTATAGTTTTCAAGAGTTTTAGATTCAATCGTATACTTCATAGTATTAACAGAAAAACGGACTATCAGCGTTCCGTCCAGATTCAAGACTCCAAAAAAGTGACATCCGTTTTTAATCGTTCCGACATGTCTTCCAAATTTTAAATTCAAATATCAATTAAGAAATCATGAACGAATAAAAACGGTTTACAGAGGGGCAATCTGCCGCTGCCCTTATAATGAAAATTATAATGTACAACGAGCTTAATAAACTATAGAGAATGGTGTCTTATGTCTATGGTTTAAGAAAATAAAATAATGACAATGTCATGTCAGATAAAAATGTCAAGAGTTAAAAATAATATAATTGTTTTGGATGTTAAAACAAATCTTATGATTTTCAGGTTTATACCAATGTAAAGAATACATAAAAATGGAAAACATGAGATGATACAATTTCAAAAGTAACGGTGATGAAAATTGTAAAATATATTATAAAACGTAAGTAAACTAAGACATGTGGAATGAACACCACAATATATAATATTATAATAAAATTATAAAGTGGAAAGATTTGTTTGTTTGTACCGAATAGGATCCGAAACTACTGGACCGATTTAAAAAAATCTTTCACCAATAGAAAGCTACGTAATAACGTAGCTTTCTATTGGTGAAAGAATTTTTTAAATTAACGTGACGTAGTCAGGAATACCTGACTACGTTATTTTTTTAATTCCGAAAACGGGTCCTGTGGGGTGGCCCACGGGAGCGAAGCCGCGGGGAACGCAGCTACTAATATTACAAAGAGGAAAGATTTTTTTGTTCGTTTGTTTGTTTGTACCGAATAGGCTCCGAAACTACTGGACCGATTTGAAGAATTCTTTCAACAATAGAAAGCTGCATTATTCTTGAGTGACCTATTTTTTTAATCCGGAAATTAAATGATAACTCTTAAAAATAACTGTAAGAGTGAGAAGAAAAAATCACACAGACCGACGAATCAATAAATATCATTGGCACAGGTATTTTAAAGATTTGGCACCCCAGGCCAAATAGGTATGATATTTAAATTTAATTTAAATTTATTCATTTAGTGATTTTTCAAGAAAGAAACTTTTATGATAAAGCGTGTGTATCATTTTAGCATATTTGATAGTTTAAGTGGCTGGCTTATGTAGAAACCCAGAATCAATATATTCTGGAATGCAAGAGCGAGTGATGCGATCTCGATAATTTAAGCACTCTGCATCGGACAGGTTAGATTTTCTTATTACTATTCAAACATAAAATACACATAGTGTAAAATCTTAGTAACGCTAAGGTAAAGTCTATGATCATGGGTGCTCTGCACTCACTGTTTGCTTCGCGTTGGTGCTGAAGCCTCCGAGCACCCACAGGGTCGGCGCCCCTGCTGATACCTGCTTTTTTTTGTGATTGGTTCGCGTTTGACCACTATCTCGCCTGATGTTAAGTGATGATGTGGTCGACGGTGAAACACTTTTTCTTAAAAGTAACCTATTTACTCCACTAACCCAAGAAGTAAAGACCCCTAGGTTGTAACTATAGTAAACAAATACTCCGACAGGGCATTCCACTCCTTAGCTGTACGCTCAATGAAAGTATTTGCAAAACGCTTTGTAGCGTTGTGGAGATTTTCAACTGGAAATAGTCGAGTAATACTAAAAATCACAATTAGTAACTTACTCGTAGTAAAATTGATAGCCACATCACTAAAAACACGGACAACTCTAATTTTCCGGGACGCTATCGTTCGGGCATTTGGATTCTTCTGGCTTAGCTGACAAACTATCTTTCGATCCTCACGACTCTGTGTGCCCCGATCTAGGGGCTCTTCGTACGGGCTGAGGGCTGGACCCCTTGCCTACTGCTGCACGCTGCTAGCTTCCTGCACGCTATCCACGCACGCTGCCCAGGTCTGCCAGGTCTGCCGGTGCCTGCGCAGCATATCCTGCGCAGCCTAGCCGCTTCAGTTCCGGCAGCCGGTCGCGGAGCCTGTGCTGACAGCTCCCCCAGCGTCTGCCACGTGCTGCAAAGGGACGGTACCCTTCCTACCTATATACTGTGTGTGATAGTGCTCGGAACAGAACATAGTGACTTTACGTACCCGCGACCTAGCTGTGGATCTTTAGTTGCCTAAATATGTGTATTAACTTGTCCAGCTGTTTCACTACCTTCTACCTAACGACCTACTATCCATTAGCGGCGTGCGCTGGCTACCTTGCCCAGACCAGGCCGTTACAGCTTCGTGCGTATGAGTGGGCTATCCACCATGTACCGATGGCGCATTGCCATACATCTTATAGTCCGATGATGGAAAGGGCTTGGCGGAATCAAATTGTGCACTTTCATCGCACACTCCCCGAAATGTAACCGATAGAAAATCGACAGGCTGGCAACTCGTCGTCGGTGTTCAAGGATCTGGAGCTTTGAGTTGACCAGCGCATCGTTGCCGACCAAAATTGAGGTTCGCTGTCAACGTGACACCAAGAAGGGCGAGATGGTCCGTTATCGGCACGGTTTCATCACGGAAAGAATTCCCGAGCCGGATTTTCCGGAGCCGGATGGAATTCACTCATTTTGGTGGAAAAAGACACGCTTGGGTCTTAGCAGCATTGAAACTGAATAGATTGGCGACGATTCGGAGACTACCTCTAAAGACAGGTTCAAGCGCTCAACAATGGCCTCCCAAAGAGACCGGTTCTGAGGCCCAGTAGCCCGTGCGCTGGATACGTATCTCTCAGCAACAGTGCTGTCGTCTGCATACTCAAAGGTTCCGGGTTTTAGCAGGTCACTAATGTGCAGCAAGAATAATGTTGCCAAGAGCAACGTCCCCTGAGGGACTCCGGCGTTAATACCTGACCGAAAGAGCAGCCATCGATAACCACTCGGACGGACCGATCCCTCAGGAAGTATGCAATTCAGTCACACAGACCACTAAGCAGACCGAAGGAAGGCAGCTTACCTATATAAGCCTTCGACATATCAAGGGAGACAACAAGCGCTTCCCCGTGCCTCTCGATGGCCTTACTCCAGATGTGAACGTTTTAGCAACTGCTTGGATGGTTTTCATTAAAAACAAATCTTCACGTTGAAATCCGAGTTTCCTAGAAAGATTTTAAAATAAAATTCCATGAAAACTGTAGAAAAACGGTTTTGAGTAGAAGTCAAATTTCATGACAACTTTCGTTAATTTTAGTTATTTTAAAGTATAGGTACCTCCTATAAACATAAGCACAAGTAACTCGCTCCGGCTTCACACGGGACAAATTATATACAAAAACCTTCCTCGTCTATCGCTTTTCTATTAGTGAAAACCGAATCTAAATCCGTTGCATGATTTTGAAGTAATTAGCGAGAAACAGGAATGACGTCGACAGACGCGGACAGTGACTTTGTTTTATACCATTTAGAGATATAGATTAGGAGGCAGGTAGAAACTTCGTCGTGGGTTCAAACCCAGGCAGGCGCTTTACTTTGGGTTAATTATTTCATCACTACTCATAAAACGTTGAAGGAAAATATCGTGAGAAAACCAGCATGTGTTAGAACCGAAAATTCGAAGACATGTTACATCCACCAACCCGCACTGGTCCCGTGATGGATTACGGCCCATTCCCTCTCACAGAGAGGATACGTGACGGGTGAGAACGGCCTCTGTGATAGGCTTGCGTCACGCATTTTATTACGGCTTTTGCTCCCAAACTGTGATAAAAATGCGTGACTCACGCCTGTTACAGTAGGCCGTGCTCGCCTGGCTGCACGCACAACTGACCAAATGTGAGTCTAAATAAGGAAAAGTGGGTCCATCTATCCTATCATAAGAATCCACACTATAATCGCTGTAAAATAACATCTAACTGCCTCAAAATTTTGTTTCAACTTTTTAAAACCATTACAAGCCATACACCTCCATCAAAAATCAACAGGTTAGAATGGCCGTTATAACAATTTTAGCTCACCCCAATGCTGGCAACCCCATAATTGTGGCAATAATGGCTGTTTCCCTGCATCACTGAAAGGCTGTAAAACATATTTATGGCAACACAAAACAGTATTAATAATGCTAACTTGTTTTGGCACGATGAAAATGCATTTTATTTTTGCCTGCTAACAATATTCTGCGGTTTGGGTGTATGGGTTTTTAAATATAATGGATGACTTTAGGTAAATTGGTTTAATAATGAGGACCTTATAAATGGTACTTAAGGGATTAGCCATTAAACCCATATAGCGTAATATATCGTAGCGTATCCCTTATCTATACTATCCTGCAATCCCTTTTCTGTACTTGCCTGCACAATGCTACTTCTTCTCAATACCTTCGCGGACGATTTTAGTACCTCTTCCCGAGAAGTAAACCTTGTCGCACGGCCACTTCGCTTCTCCTTCGTACTCCACGTCATACTTCTAGCCGCTACGATGGCTCCTTCTCTGTTACTGCAGTGCATCTCTGGAACTCTCTTCCACACTCAATACGCGATAGCCCTCCTCTCGAGGTCTTCAAGAGGAAAATTAAGGAGCATTTCCTATGAACGCAATGATTTATATATATATATATGTATGTATTTGTCTTTATAAATGTAGTTAGGTCTTTTCTGTATTATTATGTAACTAGTTTCATCTTACTATATAGGTATATATATTGTACACTGGAGAAAATGCCATTTAGAGTTAAGCTCGCCTTTGTACATGAATTTTGTTATCAATTTGTTTAAATGTTATGTCTTGTTGATTATTCAGAGATGTACCTTAATTTATATGAGGGACAGTGAGGGGCGTAGCTTGTGCGTGTAAAAATAAAGAGATAAATTGCTTTTACTTATTACATTTTCAATATAGTCTTCATCCTATGGTGGCTTTTACAGGAGTCCACAGAAAAACAATATTTTCTAGCGTTCGAAATTATGATTAAAGGTGAACGCGCGCCTAGACGCGCCGCAGAAGCCGCACGCACCACAGTCATCGCATTTTATAAATCTTTATTTGAAATCGTATGCTACGCCGTGCACCTATACGCGCGGCACGACCCGCATTTCAGCAAAATGCTGAAGGTATACGGATTCCACCAGCGCGTGCGGATGACGTCATGAAATTCGGCGCGTTCGATGCTTGCGATGAGTGCGGTGCGACAGGCGCGTCATCCGTATCCGTATAGAAAATATTGATGAAATAAAATGTAGAGAATTGGATACGATGCGTGCGGCGCGTTCTGCGCGTTCTATGCGGATTCCGCGAGACCATGAAAAAATGCGATGACTGCGACGCGTGCAGGTCCTGCGGTTCGTCTAGGTGCGCGTTCATCTTAATCTTCCAAAACCAAATATCAGTAGTCAGCTTTATATAGGTAAGGAGGTAATAGTACAACCATATGCCGCCTGTTTTGTTTAATCCCATGAAAAAGTCTATTGCCATGAGTCGAGCAAATCGATAAGCCCAATTACACTAGTGCTTTGTGGGATTCTATCAACGAATCGCGCGATAGCTATTGGTAAAATTTCAACAATGTATATTGGATGGCCAAAAACCGGAAGACGCTGCGTTGGAAGGCCTCATACCAGGTGGACAGCACGCGTATCTTGTATGTTTCTAATATTCTTTATTACCTTATATCTAGCAAATCACTATCACGGATTTACATAATTAAGACATCGCTTGATACGTCTTGGCAGCCCAAGTGTTCTTTGATAGGTGACGTAAAAAAAAAAAAACACGCTGGATTTTGGGCGCCATATTGTGGGCGTCTCAATATTTTTTTTTTGTTTTTGATGGTGATTACAAAAATATATACCACTTATATATTATGTTTAAGAGTAATTCGTAAAAAATGTTAATAAAATCAAAAAACCCGACTGCTTAAGAAGCGAACTAAAAAGATGTAAACAAGAAGAAAATCATGGTGTGCAGTCGGAGGATACATATGGTGTTGGTTGTAGCGTTACGTTTAGTTCAAATGAACTATACGTAAGCCACGTTAATAAAATTAAAGGTAAATATAAATTAAAACTAAGAAAAGGATATAAATAACAAATTAAGGTCCGGCTTCGCACGACGTGGGCAGCTAGGAAGATCCGGCTTCACACGACGTGGGCAGAAATTTCTTAGCAGGCAGGCAGGCAGGCTAGGCAGCTGGACGGACACGAAGGCGTGGAATGCCCGAGGTAGGCAGATGAGCTCGCAGATGAATCGCTTAGATAGGCAGTAGGTAGCCAGCAGGACGAATGGGCTGGCACACAGTTAGATGGTCAAGGCTGCTGAACTAATAGTCAGGCAGTCAGTTATGACCTTGTGAGATTGGCCGGCGTTTACTGGATGCGAGACGCACGGGACCGGTCAATGTGGCGACGCTTGGGGGAGGCTTATGTCCAGCAGTGGACGTCTTTCGGCTAAAATGATGATATGATGATGGTGATGGGATGGCCAAGAGCAATCGAAAAGTCACGTTCTCAGTCCCTTACTTTTTGGCAATCTTCATCTCTCTTAAACGACAATTCGTTCTTTCTTCTTCTTATTCCATACATTTTTCACTCTCCGCTAATTGGTATCGATGATCGAATGAATTTTGTCTAAGCCCTCAGGATCCTATAAAATAAGTGAAGTGCATATAAAAAATCTGCGGCCTCATACATAATGTCACGTATATATATGTAGGTATGATTTACGGGTTCAATCTGCCTAGCCTTTTCCCAACTATATTGGGGTCGGCTTCCAGTCTAACCGGATTCAGCTGAGTACCAGTGTTTTACATGAAGCGACTGCCTATCTGACCTACACAACCCAGTAACTGGGTAACACGGTACCCCTTGGCCAGACTAGGGTCAGATCTCAAGCTTCTGACTACTCGTAACGACTGTCAAAGATCTTCAAATGGCAGCCGGGACTAACTGCTTAACGTGCTTTCCGAGACACGGAGGAAACTCGGTATGTTGAAATGGTCACCCATCCACGGACCTACCTCGTCAAGCGTTGCGCAACCTAAGATCGATCCGTGCGGCTGTTATTATTTAGCCACGAGCACCTCCAATTAGAGTATGATTTACAGGTTAATATAGTAATATCAAAAGCCAGAATTACATGCAGCCTAGTGTTATCACGGACACAAAGGCCGAGTGTCTCGCCCTGTTGTTGACGTCGGCCGACCGCATAACGCTGCTGACGCATTCGTTCTCGGCCTCTCATTTCTGCTTCATCTAACATTTAGTTGTACTCGCAAGACTGTCTCGGTTTATGACAGAAGGTAGTAGGAAAAGAGGTAGGTGTCTAGTAATAAACTAATGATAAAATAACCCTCCCTTTTGCTTCGCCTTAGTCGGGTAGTGAAAACAAGTACAATTAATAAATTTAACAACCCCAGACATATTTTTATTTCATGCTACATAATTTACCTTGTAGCAGACACGCTTCGATCGACAATCTATTGAACACGTAATTACGTAATATCTTGCGAAAACACCCCGATTCAAACAATAAAGCGCCAATATTTTAGAACGGCTGAAAAAGACACCTTTCAAACAAAAAAAAAAGAAATCAAAATCGGTTCATCCGTTTAGGACCTATGATGCCACAGAGAGGTACACACGTCAAACTTATAACACGCTTCTTTTTCCGCGTAGGGATTACAAAACTTAAATCTCATGCAAGTTAACCATATCGTGTTCTCATGACTAAAGATTCTTTATTATTATATTCTTTATAAATTGAAGTTTAAATTGTAATAACAGGTGGATAGAAAGCTAAGGAAAGAAACCGAAATAAGCAATATCTAGACTGTAAGAATTAATAACGCCTATAACATTTGTAATGGCAAATAATACTAAGGAGACATAGTTTTCATAAAACTTCTAGGCGCTTGGGAAAATTTAAATACTATTTTTTTTGTATCTGAATATTAGTTGCAAAATTGCTAAACCTGATGAAAAAATTAGGATTAAAAACGTAAGGAAGAAAATTTGGGCTTTAGCTTCTGGTTAAATCTATGTTTTAGCTGAATCTTGCACTTTCGACCCTAATGTTCAGAGGTAAATGGTCTCAGACCATTAATCGAGCTGGTTAACGCTCGTGTTGCCAACCACAACAGCATATATTAGGTTGGAGTGTTGCCAGCATACCCTTGTTCCGTGGTTGGTTCCGTACGAAATTAATGTCCGGCGAATCTGATGTAGTGGCAGAATTAAAGGTGTTTTTGGAATTTGGAGGTATTTTATTTCTAATCTTCGTTTCTAGCCTTTATAGTAAATTAACCTCATTGCCACCCTAGGGAGAACGGTCACCCAAACCCACTAGAAAACGCATTTCCAACTAATATGATTGGTGATTATAAACACTAAACGTTGTTTTGTAAATCCTGTTGTTGTATGTAATGTATACTTTTTTTTATTGTTGATAGGCTTGCGCTTGACCACTATTTCTCCTGATGGTAAGTGATGATGTGGTCGCTATGCACTCTTGACTGGAAGACTCCCAAGTTGTAGCTATCAGGAAATACAGACTCTGGCAGGGAATTCCACTCCTTTGCTGTACGCATAATAAAAGTATTCCCAAAACGTTTGGTACGTAAGGGTGGGATGTCCACCATGTACCGATGACGCATCGCCGTATGTCTTGTAGTCCGATGATGGAACGGGCTAGGAGAAATTAGTTCATGCAATTCCAACGCACACTCCCCGAAACGTAACCGATAAAAAACTGACAGGCTGACAACTCGGCGCCGATGTTCGAGGTTCTGGAGCCTAGATTCAGCCAGTACTTCATTGGTTACGCTCAGCGCAATTTTACTGCATATTTTTTTACAATATTCTTCTCTTTACCTTGTGTTTTTGTTGTTGTGTTCTGACTGTATCTAATAAATGTTTTCTAATAATTTTTATGTTGCAAAATACAATCAACTAGATTTTTCCGTAAGCAAAGTTTGGATACAGGATAGACAAAGTAAAAGTGCATGTTTCTAAGATATAATGCTCATGGAACTCAACGATAATGTAGCTTACAATCACTGAGTGATTTTTGTAATCCGATAACAAAAATCTTTTACACTCCAGCACGTATTTAGAGAATACGTCCTACAAACAAACTCACAATTTGAACACCTGTAAATATCGTCATCATCATAATTATCAGCCGCAAGACGTCCACTACTGGACAACCTCCCCCAAGCGTCACCACATTTAGATAACTAGCCCAGCCGAAATACCATTTACTAGCAGACATAAGTGGATGCCTGGTTAAATGATAATGATAAATGATAAATTATTTTTATTTCTATAAGTTGGTTTGTACAAACACTTTCACGGGTTCGAAGACCAAACAAGGGTATTTAGGCTATTTAAAACGACAAAATATAAGTGCAGAAATAAACGCCAAATTTTCAGCCGACTTCATACAGGAGGAAGTTCTCAATTCGACTGTATATTTTTTAATGTGTGTTACCTCAAAACTCTTTAAATAAACCGATTTTAATGATTCATTTTTATTTGAAAGCTAGTGCTAATCATGTGGTCCCATTTAAATTCAGTGAAGATTTGATGAAGAACTTCGGAGATATACAACAGAACTCTTTAATAAACAACGGCAAATCTCTCGGGATTGCTGCAATCTCATTTTTGTTTATTGTTTACCCCATTTCATAACATAACATAACGCCGGTAAGCTCAAAAGGGATACGCAGTGTACAGTTCACCCTGGTACACTCTCATTTCACCGGTCATGTTCAAGTTTTATGCTTTTTACCCGACTGCCGAAGGAGGGTAGTGTGTTTATCAGTCTATGTATGTATGTATGTAAGTATGTATATATGTATGTAAGTATGTATGTTTGTTCCTATGTGGCGTTCTAGAGATCAAACGCGTTGGCCGATTTTGATGATTCTTACGTCATTCGATTTGTCTTAATCCTGCGAGTGTCACTGGCTACATTAAAATTTGAAAAACAAAAATGGCGGATTTTGGGCGCCATTTCGTGGGCAATAAATTTTTTTTTTTCTTCCAAACCCATCGTGTGGGATATCAAAATAAAGGATTTTAAGAGGCAATTTCAAAAATATATAACACTTATATGTTTAAATGTACCTAATTCCAAAAAAAAATAATTAAAAAGTTGTAAATAAAAAAAGTTAATTAAAAAAATCAAAAAACCCGACTGCTTAAAAAGCAAACTAAAAAGACGTAAACAAGAAGAAAATCATGCTGTGCAGTCGGAGGATACATCTAGTTTTGGTCCGCCAGGTCGCGAATATGTATCCTCCGACTGCACAGCATGGTTTTCTTCTTGTTTAAGTCTTTTTAGATTGCTTTTTAAGCAGTCGGGTTTTTTGATTTTTTTAATTAACATTTTTTTTGCGTAATCTATTCTGGCATAACTTTGTGCATTATAACTACCTTACTATAGAACTTCCTCATTATGTACCACAACTAAAAAGTGAAAAGTAAAATTGTTTTTACTAAAAAAATACAACCGAGTTTCAAAAAAACACTACAAAGTTAAAATTAACTTCAATTTTGGAAGTAGATTGTATTTTTTTGTAAAAAAAGTTTTTAAGAGAGAGATTTCTCATTCCTGTTACCTAATACTGCGGAACATGATCTCACTCAACTACTACTAAGAATTCTACTCACAGGTATCCAGCTACATTCCAATCTATTTTCACAATAGAAGTTGCAATTTAGAAGTCACTGCATATTGCTATGCTCGTATTCTAGGTAAATGAGAACGTAGCATGCACCTTGCAAATGACACCCTTGAGTGTGAAGCAATATTCTCCTATATGTAGGATTGTAGATGTATCAGCAATTTCCGTCGTGTGATGCTGTGAAGAATATACCGGGCAAGTACCGGTGATGGTTTAATAATGATAAGCATAAAATATATACCCATAATTTACATTGGTATAACGAAATTCAGCATAATCTTATTAGGCATAAATGCTTTGCCATAATGTATATTACCATAAATACTGTTGGCATTATAATAATGATAATCTTATAAAGCATAATGTTATAAACGCATAATGATATTTACACATAATGTTCTATGGAATACATGCCCGCGGCTCAATGGTGGCCCAAGGGCCACCCGCCGCACCTTAATCTAATTAATTTGAGTCCTTATATCAAATATATTTAATTAGACATGTTAAGCTTAGGGAAAACAATTTTCAATCGATTCAAATCAATATTAAAATTTTAGATATTTTAAACATTGACATTTTACCCGTAGGTATTTTAATTTTCGACGTTCAACTATGTACCCATAAAATTATGGAAAATCAATTTAGACCAAATGACAGTTATGTCTTTGCATTATGTCAAAATATAATTATGCCGCAGTATTATTATGCGGATATGCAAAAACGTTATGCCAAACAACATTATGCAGAAACAAATTATGCCAATAGAGGGATACCCACCAGTGGTAGGTGACAGGGCCTCTAACCTGACCCTTCACAGGAGAACCAAGGGTGCCATACACGGGGTCGTCTGACGCCAATGTGCTGGTTTGGTCCCTGAGGGATGGTCACGGCGTGTTCTGGTGCGTACTGGGGGTACTGCAAAGAGGAGGGTCCGGTGACGGATAGCTGCGGCAGGTTCACGGATGAGTGCTAACGCGTGCCCATGTTCCCACCATAAGCGACACAGGAGGTCACCGTGGAGTTTTAAAGGGTTGGAATACCACATAAAGTCTGGCAAACGAAAGTAGACACTCGAATTATTTGCAAACTTTTTATATGGCAATGCTATACTAATGTCAAACCCAATTTTCCGTATGACGCTATCATGTTGATACTTTGTTATAATTCGTAATCTCTATAACATGATGAAAATAAATAATAAGAAAGGGGCAGAATTAGAGAAAATAATTTAAAAAGTTTAATTATTGATGTAGGAAACAGTGATTCCTATGACTCTTACAAAACTTTTCACATGGAAGTCTTAGATTCATATTTTGATTGATAGAGAGAATACCTACTGTTGGTTTTTTTTATTCAGATTGACACTGTAGCGGCACCGACGCCGCCACTTACAAACTAATGACATGACGTCACACAAATCCTGCATCGCGCAAGCAAAGTTTTCGGCGCGATTTAAACACATACAAACCGACATCAACCGTTGGGCAGTTGCCCGGACCAGACACAACACCCGTCTGGTCGGAGGATCCTTCCTTTTCTATGGAGGTCTGCTGGACTTTACACCCTGTTCCACATACCCCCAAACTGGTGACCCTCGAACATGAACATCAGCGCAGCCTTCGTGCAGAGCTACTTCATCGTGACGTCATTATCACTTCCTCAAGCTTTCGAGCAGCGAGTCACACAGCCAGCCAGTACCCACGGCATCTACGGGGGTATCCTGACCACCAGCATGCAGCGGACGCGCATACCTGGCATTCACCCTCAGCTTCTTTCATCACCGTTCCGACCCACTGGAGCCAGCAGCACTGTCCCGACTCACTGGGACACATCATCACCGCTCCGAACTACTGGAGCCAGCAAAACCATCCCGACTCTCTGGGATATCATCACCCCGACTCACTGGGGCACAATCACATACAGTTCCGACTCACCGCGAACTCTGCGACTTCCGGTTCCGACTCACGGGAACCAACCTTCCACTGGCCAGGCACGCATCACAAGATGTACGGACGACTCAACCTGCTATCGACCTCCGGTCTCCGGAGGGGAGTGATGTAGCGGCACCGACGCCGTCACTTACAAACTAATGACATGACGTCACACAAATCCTGCATCGCGCAAGCAAAGTTTTCGGCGCGATTTAAACACATACAACAGTCCGACATCAACCATTGGGCAGTTGCCCGGACCAGACACAACACCCGTCTGGTCGGAGGATCCTGCCTTTTCTATGGAGGTCTGCGGTCAGACGAAGTAATATAAATAATTCTAAAGTATCAAATTAGGATATTCCAGGTATTGCATAATAGTTTTGGGGTTGCCATGCTGATATTTTTTAAATTTGCCGCGCTTTTTCAGTCTCTACTTTCGCCGCGACTCTAACTGCGCTATCTCCCCGTGGTAGCGCAGTATGCATGAGCACATATTATATTATGCAAAAAAATAACAATCGGTGGGTTCCAGAGAAATGTGGTATGCTGGATAGATCTTAGTTGATGTGTGGGAAAATGTTGTCTGTTACATACAGTAAAGTTTACATATCTTACCTTAGAACTGATTTGGATGCCCATATGAAAGTGGTTTAATAACCACTTTCGTATTGTACCAATATTAATTAGCATAAAATCTACTTTCATCCCGGGATATTGAAGCCGCTGCTGTAGAAACTAGAGAGCAAAATGAACTTTTAAGTCAAAGTCAAATAATTTATTTTAAATTTTTAAAGATTAGAATTACATATCCAATACATACCAATAAACTAAATCACTATATATGATTATGGAGAGAGAGGTAAGATAACCATGAAGAAAAGTAAGATTTTTATTCGAGGAAGCTTATGCATCAGCGGTTAGTAAAACGAAAAAGACAGGATCATCAATATCATACATAATATAATAAATCTGTAAAAAGTCGTTTTTGTACATTGAAAATATTTCCAAATAAAATAGCCAGGGTGTTAAAGGATAACCATCAGAACCCATTTCCGGCATTTTTGGATTTTCTTTCCTGTTTATATGTCTGTCTGTTTAGTTGTGCACGCATCACGTAAAATGTACGAAACCAATGTAGATTACTTTTACCAATAAAAATTGTACGTAACTTGCAGTACTGCTTAGTTTTTGTTTCATCGCAATCAGTTCACTCTATCAAAACCTAAATGAATTTAAAGTGTTCAAGAAGTAAAATATCGCAACACACGCAATTCAGATACTCGGACAGTTGATCTCCATATTCGATAGATGGCGTTGTGTATTTGACGTCGTTTTGTGAATGGTGGTGTCAGATTCTCCGTGGACAAAGGCTCCCAGAAAAAAAAAATGGTTAGGTAGGTAAGTAGGGTAGGTACTAGGTAGGTAGGTAAGTAGGATATGTAGGCTAAGTATGGTTCGGGAGCAAAGCCAAGCTAGTTATTACTATAACTATGATGATTCTTTTACTGGACAAAATTCTGATGACCCCTTCTCGCTCAGGTGATCAAAACCTTAATCAAGGACCGAAATAACCCTCTCACGGCTCTCACTGCACTCTCACTGCTTGTGTTCAAACTGTTGAAAGCACAAAACTTAACTACGTATCAAACAACAAAGTCCACGGATGTCGTGTCATTAAACGTGTCTCCGACAGCTTTAATGAAAGATGTTAGGGCATCCCTGCGTATAAATATTGTGTAATTCAAAGCATCTAGTGGAAACTAGGGTTGACAGTAATCGGGAATTTGTTGTTGACTATATTTTTTGCGAACAATGTTTGAATGTATAAAACGTTTTGTGCTTATTTAACTCGTCTTGTTTCGATGGACACACGACCATAGACTTAATTTGTACCAATTTTTTTCCTAGCCGTCTACGAAAAGCTGACATTGCTGAAAAGTATTTCATAGACCCAAGTTATATTATAATTATATTATTAAAAAAATACATCAAATTCAACTGAGAAGTCATTAGATCTTTAAGTATTTAATTGCTTTATTCCAAGTCATATCCTCCAACTTGACTCCACCTCGAATCATCAAATTGACAGTTTAAGGCACTTTTTCCTTTGTAATGGCGACTGAGTCGAATGGAGGTCCTTCAAACTGACTATGGGTCTAAAGCAGTGAACCTTTAGTTAAATCCTACTAATAGTATTTTTGACATAAACCAAATGTGTGTTTCGATAGCTTTAAAAACTTGAATATATGAAAAATGTATGGCTATTATCCAGGAACCCAGCGTGTCCCGGGACAGAAATATCAACACAGATCATCATCAATGTCAATGATATTGTAGAACAGCACCGTTTTCGGGGCTGATTAAGTGTTTTTACTAGTTTTCTGATAAATTTTATACGGAGCAACGAACGCGCGATCTCAGTTTTTGGCGACAGTAGTGCCACAAGTTGATGCGGTGGCGCGCGTTAACGTCCGTTTTAGCGGGCTCCCGGTGATGAGGCGGCAGTTTTCGAATCCTAGCCATAGAGAACCCAACACCTACAGTCTAAAACTGTAGGTTTATGTCAAAAATTCTACGGTCATTCTTCCGTGGAGAATGTAAAGACCGCAATGCAGAAAATGACGTCAAATGCACAACGCCATCTATCGAATATGTAGCTGAACTGTCCGAGTATCTGAATTGCGTGTGTTGTGATATTTTACTTCTTGAACACTCTAAATTCATTTAGCTTTTGATTGCGATGAAACAAAAACTAATTCATATTTCAAATTATTCACAGTTTTCATGTATGAAAGTTATCTACATTGTTTTCGTACATTTTACGTGATGCATGCACAACTATACGGACCATGCATATTTTAAACTAGCTTCTGCTCGCGGCTTCGGCCGCGTTCAAATTTCAAAAAAAATGCTCCGATCACCACCAAATTTTACAGGATTATCCGCAATCAAAATATTGTCTGAAAATTTCATTAAAATCGGTCTAGCCGTTTCAGAGTCTATAAGGAACGTACATACATACTTTCTCTTTTCAATATTATATATAGGAGATAGATTTATTTATTAAAACTTTATGCACAAGTACATAGGCGGACTTAATGACTTAGGCATGTTCTACCAGTCGACCTTAGGGTGATGCAGAGATTAAATAAAGCAGGTGCAACTAAATGAAAGGATAAATAGGGAAAAAAATATATAAAAAGAATATATTTACTTAGATACATACATACATAAACAATGTTATTGAGAAACCGATACCAACAAATCAATACGAAAGTAACTTTGACTGTTTGTTATTTTTTCACGTCCTTACGGATTTAGATGAAATTTTCCAAGTGCGAGTCGGACTCGCGCACGAAGGGCTTCATGTTTGTTGTATGGGAGCCCCACTTAAACATTTATTTTATTCTGTTTTTAGTATTTGTTGTTATAGCGGCAACAGAAATAAATAATCTGTGAAAATTTCAACTGTCTAGCTATCACGGTTCATGAGATACAGCCTGGTGGCAAACGGACAGACAGACAGACGGATAGACAGACAGACAGACGGATCGCGAAGTCTTAGTAATAGGGTCCCGTTTTTACCCTTTGGGTACGGAACCCTAAAAATCAAAATAAACAGCGGTTACATAACAACTCTAGCCCAGGGTTGCTTCCGTGATACACCTTAACTTTGAAAATGAATGTGAATGAGTTCCGTCGCAGATAAGCTAGTCTGATGATTGTTTGTTTTGGCTGGCTGCAGCCGAAACCAGAGGATTAACTAGAGAATTAAACTGCATGCGAGCGAGGTGATTTACTTAACCTATTTTAAAGCGAATTACTTATAATTTAAAGTTAATTTTGATATTAACTTTAAAATAAAGGGTCTTTCAACAAGGACGGGTCGATGTTAAAATTGAATAAAACAAGATGTGTGTGAGATATTAACGAAATTTATTTTTTATTTAAAAGGCCCATTTATGCCAATTATAGATGGAATATGACATCGTTCAAATGTCCGCCGCGGCTTCGTATGGTGGCACGAATCCGAGAGGTCCAATTTTTAATGACTCTGCTGCATAGATCGAGCGAGCGCTACAGATCAATGATAAACAATTTCTTTTGGCTTGAATTGAACAATATGGACGTGAACGACCTGTGGTTCCAGCAAGATGGCGTTACTTGCCACACAGCGAACGACACAATCGACATTCTGCATGAACGGTTTGAGGGTAGAGTTAGAGCTCCGCTAGACTTTTTCTTGTGGGGTTTTTTGAAGTCGCAGGTCTATGCCAATAAACGACATTCGACCATTGCCCTGAAAGCCAACATAACGCAGGCCATCGCTCAGATTCAGCCGGATCTATGCAGCAGAGTCATTAAAAATTGGACCTCTCGGATTCGTGCCACCATACGAAGCCGCGGCGGACATTTGAACGATGTCATATTCCATCCATAATGGCATAAATGGGCCTTTTAAATAAAAAATAAATTTCGTTAATATCTCACACACATCTTGTTTTATTCAATTTTAACATCGACCCGTCCTTGTTGAAAGACCCTTTATAAGTTTTTAAAGCTTTTTTTTATAAAATACTTTTAACTTACACGACAGTAAATCCAGGACAGACCATCCTGGTGCATCAGATATAACGATGAGAGCCGACCCCAAATAATGGGATGAGGTAAAGAAGAAGAAGACTTCTCAAGATGTCGTATATTTTCGTTACTTTGTTCACTAGCTAAAGATCCCACTGCTAAAATCAGCAGACATATTTTTTATTGCTTAAACTTAATTTTCATGATTGAGATCTACTTCATAGTAGAAAACCGGCCAAGTGCGAGTCGGTCTCGCGCACGAAGGGTTCTGTATCACTATCGCAAAAAACGGCGAAAAAATCACGTTTGTTGTATGGGCCCCCCACTTAAATATTTATTTAATTCTGTTTTTAATATTTTTTGTTATAGCGGAAACAGAAATACATCATCTGTGAAAATTTCAACTGTCAAGCTACCACGGTTCATGAGATACATCCTGGTGACAGACGGACAGACAGACAGACCGACAGACGGATCTCGGAGTCTTAGTAATAGGGGCCTGTTTTTACCCTTTGGGTACGGAACCCTAAAAATCGATAGCTCTTAAAGTGCGGTCCCTCAGTCCTTACAGACCATCAGCCAGATCTCAGAAAATATCAAAAAAATAAGGTATTGTGACTACAGACATTTAGTAAAGAATTTTTAAAGATATTTACTGAATAATAGCCCTTATAGCATCAAAGATAAAAAATATATAACGACGAAACTATGGTCACTCATTCCACACGAAGAAAGATAAATATTTTAGTGAATATATATATCGAATTAAATAAATTAAATATATATTTTTCTAAATAAAGTTTTAATAAGAGACTTAAAACATTTTGTGAAAAAGAAATGGAAAAAAATAAAAAATTAATTGAAGATAGCCAATATTATATTTGTAATCTACTTTTTTATTAAATAATAAACATAAACATAAAAATGCCATGTAATATAAACATTCAATTAACCGGACAATCTTGTTTTCGTTTATGCTAATGCTAAATGAAGTATAAAAAACCGGCCAAGTACGAGTCGGACTCGCGCACGGAGGGTTCCTTACCATTATCGCAAAAAACGGCACAAATATCACGTTTGTTGTATGGGAGCCCCACTTAAATATTTATTTTATTCTGTTTTTAGTATTTCTTGTTATAGCGGCAACAGAAATACATCATCTGTGAAAATTTCAACTGCCTAGCTATCACGGTTCGTAAGATACAGCCTGGTGACAGACGGACAGACAGACAGATAGACGGATCGCGGCGTCTTAGTAATAGGGTCCCATTTTTACCCTTTGGGTACGGAACCCTAAAAATTAACTCAGCTAAGAGGTAAGAAATACACAACTTTAGATACCTATTAGTATACTATAACTTTTACTAAAAGTTAAGTACACTAGACTTCCTGATATTCCTCTCATCTAGCAGCTAATACATGCACTGCACATAATATGTCACTGGAGGCGAGGATTGCGAGATCAGTTTTAACAATCGCTATCTTCAAATTGCGTCGATATTTTTTTCCATTTCTTTTTTACAAAATGTTTTAAGTCTGTTATTAAAAATTTAAGTAGGAAAATAAAGATTTTATTTATTTGATTTCGCAAGAGAACCAGGGTTACCGACATAGCCCCAAGAATTGCCAAACTTAAGTGTGCAGGGTACATTGCTCGCAGAACGGATGGCCAATGGGGCAGATAAGTTCTAGAGTGGCGACCGCGAACCAGAAGACGTTGCGTTAGAAGGTCTTCCACTAGCACAGAATAAATAATAGTAGGTACCTACTAGGTAGATCAATGACCTGGTGAAGGTTGCGGGGATCCGCTGAATATGAGACGAACGGGACCGGGCAACGTGGCGACGCTTGGGGGAGGCCTATGGCCAGCAGTGGACGTCTTTCGGCTGATATGACGATGATGCTTTGTGGTCTGTTATTCAGTAAATATCTTAACAAATTCTGTACTAAATAAATGTCTACCCCTACATTCTTGTTACATTTCTGCACAAACAGAAGTAGTAAAGCAGTAAAGCATTGTTGACTAAACGTAACGTTACAAAGCAGGCTAATATGGCCGCGTGCGTTCATTTGTGGGTAATTCCGCCCGTGCACAGTGGACCGCAGTTTTCGATCAGCCAGCCGCAGCGTTTGTGTTAGCTCCTACGTTATTTCACTAGCTTTTTGGCTGGGACGGACTTAGAATCATAAGTTATCTAAATCAAGTATGATTTAAAATTAGGCTTAGAGCCATTTTGAACGTCAATTTTCCTACAGTCATCATTTGCTTGTGTTTGTGCTGGGAAGTAAAAATGGTGCTACATACTCCCTAGCAATTTTGATGTAAAGTCACCGCCAAATAACAAATAAATAAAAGTCATTAACACCTGTCTACCAATGTATTCCAATATTTCAAAACGATACGAATAAAATGTAAAGGCTGTGTCGCTAACACGATCAAAACAAATGTATCGCGGTAAGGTTCCTCCTTGACCCTTTCACTTGGCATGAGTTACAAACCTTTTTGGTCAAAACCATGTTTAGTCGTATTATTTAGGTAGGTACTTACTAGTATACTAAACTAATTTACCAAATTATTACCTTTTTTTGACAATTATTCTCAGTAATGAGTTAATATCTCATAAACGCGTAGACCGATTCACATGATTTAAACGGATAAATGAACCATGAACAAAAAAATCATGTTTAAAAATTACGTAGTTATTATTTTTGGTACAAGTCGGATAAATGACTTGAATTTTTTGTTATCTGCCAGAGACTTAAGTAATGAAAAAATTGGATATATTAAGGAAAGATGTTGAAAATGATGGCTGAAATCTCCGAAATTCATAATATTGTGTCTATAATAGTGCCTATAATAAAAAGGTTACATAATTTCTTTTCTTGCCGCTTGTGGCAGCACTGTTCTTTTCTAGCTAGCAGGTAAGATTTATCTGGTTCAATTAGGTTGCTTTAAAAAAAACTAAATTGCTTTGCACTTAGCGCAATCAATTGTAACGTTGGTCCGTGGACTTTTAAAGGCTTAAGAAGACGTAATCTTAAACTTCATGGTAGTTGCTGAGAATTTGTGTGAGATTGAAAGATGAGAAGGTTCTTGCGAAACCAGTAGGATTTTGACCAGCGGTAATAACAGTGACACAAAGAACGACAGTTAAGCTTGCATTAATTTAATACTTTACGCACACAAAAGTACACAGAGGATCATAATGCCTTAAGCAAACGCATTTTCAATCAGTCGACCTTTGGGGTAGACATGTAGTGGTGTAATATTAAGGGTACACTAGTCGAAATTTTTTCATACAAACGTAGTCTGGCTTTTACTCCACTGTTTGACGATGTACTTTCAAAATAAAAAATGATATCAATTTGTCTCATCATTATCTAGCCCTGTATGGAAGCAAAAAAGTAAAATAAAAATTTTCTTGAAAGTTATGAGCTTCGAAAGTTCCATATTTAACACTCTTTTTAACGCATCTTGGGGCGCAAATAAGTACCATAAGAAGAAGGAAAATTGAAAAACGGCCTCCATACAGGAATAGATTAGTAGTTCTACAATGCAAATAATTTTATATTGAACAGATACATTCAGTCGTTTTTTCATGATATCCAAACTCCCAAAGGTCTGTTTATAAAATTTCGCGCGCTCGTTTTCGTTCTAAATCATCATCCATTTCGCTAAAAATTTTCAAAAGTGTGTATTCGTACGCGTACTAGCTTCCTACTGCTCATAACAGCATCTATCTGTTCCGCACGTGTAGTCGGTTGATATAGCATGCATTTTAACCCCGCGCACAAAATAGTTCGTGCCGTCGACTAGTGTACCCTTAAGCCTTTTTTTTTCGTATGTGGATTTGGACACCTCTGGTGTCAGAGTTAATTAAACCACCTCTGGGAACCCCACAGGCCTCTGACTTGGCTATTTCAGACATACATTAAGTAATTCTAGGTTTCCTCCTGTTGTTTTCCTTCTTCTTGAATGTATTTTCTTTCTTTTTCTTTTTTTGTCTTTTCCCCGTTGCCTGTGATGTCCAAGATAAACTTAGAAAGTACGTATGATTTTGAAAAAATCTCACTGGTACTTGCCCGGATTTGAACCTACGACCTCAAGCACGAGAGGCGAGGTCTTAGCCACCACGACACCTTATGATCAAGGTAAATTTGCATTACCAAATACGTGCCTGACGAAAACCTTATAGTTTGCCTCGTTATATTACAGTTCAACACATATCTATTAAATATTTATCAGGCTGTGTATTGTAAACAGTTTCTATTGGCTCTCACGGCCCTGTGGTTAGTGCTACCCTAATGTGCCACGTTTGTATCGTTTAATTTCTAATACATTATGTATATCGTATGATTTTAGTGCGCGGCGCTAATAAATTAGCAGCTGTACGGTTTTGGAGTAATTGTGATGAAATTAAGACTGATTGATCCAGTGTTGTGTTTTATGATTTTATGGGCTCGCGTTGGCCACTGTCTCACCTAATGGTAAGCGATGATGTAGTTGATAGTGAAGCACGCTTGCCTAGAAGTAACCTATTCACTCTTGACTTAAAAACCCCTAGGTTGTATGGGAAAATACCTATACTCTGGCCAACAAGAAGGTATTTTTTTTACTGACCAAGCACTGATAGCTCAATCAGCTGGGTAGAAAAAGGTTATTATTTTTAAGATCGCTCTAATCTAATCTTCTAGTACTATGACCTTGGATATTTTATGTTCTCAAACTATCTTTCATCTGTACTAATTCAATTAAATCGATGTACAACAAACACAACATTCTATATCGAATTCGTTTTATTACTTTTAAAACATTTGTTGTTGAGTAGAGGGTAGTCCTAAAAAAATAAACTGTTTCACTTTGTTGGTAAACATTGTATCTTCAAAATGGTTGGAGTATAGCTACATTATCTCCGATTCAGCTGTCAGACGGTCACTGGGACTGTCGGGACTGTCAGAGAGTTCTTTCAAGGCTAGGCAGTCCAAAATCTGAACTTTAGCATCGTTCACAGTCTTTTATGCAGCTGCTAGTCAGTTCTATCTACCCAGCCTCTTTTGTTTCACCGCTGGGCAAAAGCCCCTCTCCTGTTTTAACAGGATGTTTGATGTATCAAACATACCTATTCTTTAATACTTTCTAACAATTATTATACTTATCATAGATTTAGATTTGTTAACTTCATGTGAAACTACAAGGTAAAACCAGCCAAGTGCGGTGACAGACGGACAGACAGACAGATGGACCGCGGAGTCTTAATAATAGGGTCCCGTTTATACCCTTTGGGTACGGAACCCTTCATAAGGCAGTGACAGCAGTTGCTCATTACAAAAAATCTCAAACTGCAGTTCATCCCATAAACAAAAATAGCGTGATGATCCGTCCTTGAAACAAAACACGAACAAAATAGAAAAATCCTTCAAACATTCGCCTAACAATATCCAAGTTTTATAGCAAACAGCTTGTCGACGATTGAATGATCATTGCTATTACAAATTGGACAGGCGCTCCGAAGTGGGATAAATTTGTGACAATACAAGTTGAATTGTGTCAAGTTGCCGACAGTTTTCTATATTCAGTGATTCAGAAAAAATAAAGAAACTAGCTTTTATCCTTGTGTTTTAGAAATGACGTGTTTGAGCGGAGTAAATACTGTTTATCTGTCTCTTTTATTATGTCACTAAAGTAAGCTTACTATAAAAATCTGTTATAGGTGAGTAAAAAGAATTGTTGAATATAATAATTATATTTTGTTGTTTGTGACAGTTTAACAGGAAATGTTATATGAGCACTAGAGTTGACAACGTATAATTATTAATTTTATGTTACCTGGAATCAACCTGCAGCGAATGCATGCAACACTTTTCAGAAAAACTAATTGCAGTGATATATTTTCTAAGAACTTTTTGACGCAGTTTCAATTTGATTGTATTCTAATCTGAAATGGTGGTCTAAATAGGATGATATTTTATTTCGTTTGAAGTATTTCAGATGGTAAAACAACTCATGGTTAATTATAAGAACAACCTATTTGCCCCAAATGGAACCAGCCCAAAATTTGCCAAACAGAAATCAGCTGTTCCTCCCATTTTGTCGAGTTCAATGCGCACATAAAATTTACTGAAACGCTGAGTTTTCATTGTTAAAATTACTAAAAATCAATAAATCAATGCTCTACACAGAACAAAACAATTTAACGCCCACAAGCAAATTATTCAAGCACAACAAAATTCTATCGGTGTAAAAGAAAAGAAAATACTAGTGTTTACCACGATAAACGTTTAGCAGGCATTCGGAGCGCAGAACAGGCGGTAAACAAAGGAATTTTAACTTCCTAGACAAACTGAATAGCTAAGGTTTTTCACTATGTCTAAAGTTGTCCTAGGTATGCAGCTATGCAATGAAGGTGGGGCCATGAAATAGATCGTGATTTTATATCAAGACCTTGCTGCGAGTTTTGGCAACTCATTACTAGGTACAAAGTAGCGTGTTGGGAATTCAACCCAACACTTGGGGCGGCCGGAGCGCGCTGTCTACGCTGCACACACATCTGCGTGACCCACACGGCGACGGTGTGTGAGTGCGCAGCGCGGCGGCGACGCGGCGCGGCTCGGCGGACACTCGCTACCACGGACTCCACCGCACCAGTCGACACCTCTCAATTAAACCTGATATTGTTTGTACGGGACTAATGTAATTTAAATGTAACGGCTTCTAAACCATCCGCTTTTTTATACAGTCCACTCAACCCTTCACCCACGAGTTAACATAGGTCCTTCAAGGATTTCGCCGTTTATTTAATCTCAACAGTCTCCGGGAAAATTACAACTGCCTCGAAGCAGCGGTCTACAGTTGCGGTCTACAGCAGCGGCAGTTCCAGCAGGAGTTAACATCTTGCTCAGGAGACTTCGCCGAGTGCGCAGCGCTATAGCGGCGGCGATGGCGATGCGGCGCGGCTCGTTGGACAGGACACTCGCTACCACGGACTCCACCGCACCAGTCGACACCTCTTCCTAATCTCTAATTGTGTGTCCAGGACAGTTGAAATTTGTAATTAATTAACGGTATTAAATCATTCGCCTAAAGATAAAGTCCACTCATTTCATCCACGAGCTAACATAGCGTTACCTCTGTCTCGACTCGGCAAGAGTCAAGAAAGTATCTAGTTTACGCTGTGAAGGATCGCTCAGTTATGTAGGTTGGTGTTGAAGTGGACTACAGAATACTGAAACCTGTCGGCGGCCTGTGCTAAGCAGGATCTCTTTTTAACCGACTACCAAAAAAGGAGGAGGTTCTATGTTCGACATTATGTATGTTTTTTTTTTTTTTTTTTTTTTTTTTTTTTATGTATGTTCACCGATATCTCCGTCAATTGTGGACCGATTTTGAAAATTCTTTTTTTGTTTGAAAGATTATATTCCGAAATTGGTCCCATTTTAATTTGGTGAAGATCTGGTAAAGAACTTCGGAGATATACAACAGAACTCTTCAATAAATAACGGCAAATCTCTCGGAATTGCTGCAAACGCATGTCTGTTTATTGTTTATATTATTTCATAACATAACATCACGCCAGTACGCTCGAAAGGGGTATGCAGATCTCTCATTTCACCGGTTATATTCATTTTTCATGTTATTCGGGTAATCTAGTCTGTCGGTATAGGTACTTACTTAACTACTTCCCTATTAGGTAGGTACAACTAAAAAGTGAAAAATAAAAAGCTTTTTCACAAAAAACAAACCGACTTCCAAAATAAGAAAACTAGAAAGTGAAAAATAACTTTATTTTTGGAAGTCGGTGTCTTTGGTAGGTACCAAATTTTTAAGTTATGGACACCGACTTCCAAAAATAAAGTTATTTTTCACTTTCTAGTTTTCTTATTTTGGAAGTCGGTTTGTTTTTTGTGAAAAAGCTTTTTTACGTACTTAAAGAATGTCACTTGTTATTTTGACGATATAAACTTGTACCCAGCTATTGTTATAATACAAACCAGTAGACAGTTTCGAGGAAAATTATGGCCGGCGCTTACACGCCTGAAACGATAATAACTATTCCCGGTAGACTTCTTTTATAAAAAACTCTCGTGATGCTGATCTCTACCTTATACATTTGTAGTGGTGAAGGTAGATTAAAAAAAGGGCAACATGGACGTTCAGCTACTCGCTGGTCTGACAAGATCAGGGCGATTACAGGACACACGGTGACTATTACCCTGTGAAGAAGATATAATAGCTTGGAAGCAGCTCAACAGCTCAGGGACTCCGGAAAAAAAATCCAAGACGACTCACGGCAACGACCTTAACAAATGAAGACAAATCAAATCAAATCAAATCAAATCAAATCATTTATTAAGTGTGTTTTTTGGTGAGGTTACATGGTCTTATAAAATACAAACATTGTGCTCAAAAAACTACCCATAGGGCTTACACTTTTTTAAGAAAATTCGTTCATTATTACTGAAGTATATTATATTATTATGCAAAGTACATGAAGCTATATAAAGTAATGTCAGATAAGCAAATAATCAAATTGTCAATTAAATATTTCCGTCATAAAGAAATTCAGTAATTGAATAATAGCATTTTTGGATTAATAAATTATATAATTTTCGTTTAAACTGCAATAAATTACAATCTTTAACGGAATTAGGCAATTTGTTATAGATTTTAGGTGCCATGCACAGTATGCTATTGTGCATGAGGGCGGTTTTTGAAGGCCTTAAGTACAATTCATGACGATAAACTTGTCTTGTTAATTTAGGATGATGTTCTTTTTTTTTGCGAAATAGTTCAATATTTTTCTTTACAAAAATTGCGGTTTCATATATATAGAGACATGGCAGTGTTAATATTTTGAGCTCAATATAATATGGTTTACAACTATCTATCGATTTCAAACTGCATATGGACCTTAAACAACGTTTTTGTGCCTTGAAAACAGAGGTTTTTTCACAGGAGTTGCCCCAAAAAATTATACCATAGCGAAGTATGGAATCAACATAACCAAAATAGGCGGCAACGACTGCTGATCTATTAGCTACTTTGCTAAGTTTATATAAAACAAATGAATATTTACTAAGTCGTGCCATTAGTAGAGCTGCATGTTCTTTCCAATTCAATTTGTAGTCAATTGTTAGGCCTAGAAATTTAGTGCTTGAAACTGCTTCAATTTTTTCCTTATTTAAAATTATATCAGACGCAGTAGAAGCAGTTCCTTGTCGGAAATTTATAATTTTAGTTTTGCTTAAATTTAAGATAAGATTATTTTGGTCCAGCCATTCAGTCGATTGTTTCAATGCATTTTTTATTTCTGTCTCGCGGTTATTCTCATCAAGTTGTCTTACTACTAAAGTACTGTCATCAGCAAAAAGAATCATCGGATGATTCACGTGCCTAGGAAAGTCATTTATATACACAAGGAAAAGCGGAGGGCCCAACACGCTGCCTTGTGGCACGCCATAAGAATTTGTATATACTTCAGATATATATTTAATTTCTTTCTTGGTCTTTTTACAAATTCGTCTGATTTCTGTGAATTGTTTCCTATTACAAAGGTAGGAATTTATTAACGAGAGTACATTTCCTCTTATTCCATACATATTTAGCTTATTTATTAATATATCGTGGTCCACTAGGTCGAACGCCTTCGTCATATCCATAAATATTGCACTGGTTCTGGTTCTTTTGTCCATATCTGGCACTACTATATTAAGTAAATCATAAATTGCTACATTCACTGTCATGTTTTGTCTGAATCCTTTCTGCTCCTTTGCTAGAATTTTATTTTTAGTTAGGTAGGACTGTAAGGATCGGTAAATTACCTTTTCAAATATCTTTGATATAACAGGTATGAGCGCAATAGGTCTATAATTCTGCATGTGAGATTTATTTCCTTTTTTGAATAGCGGTTTTATAATAGTCTGTTTTAATCTTTCAGGAAATATTCCAGACGAAATACATAAGTTTATTATATGGCTAATATGACCTGATATTATTTGTGACACGAATTTTAAAACTTTTGTAGAAATGTCGTCAGACCCGACGCTAGTTTTATTTTTTAGGTCTAGAATAATACGATGTACTTCGTATGGGGTGGTAGGGGCTAAAAACATGGACTGACTAAACAAGGGATGGTCCACGTGTGGGGACTTGTTATATTGAGACTTTGTGGTGCTTGAAAGTATTCGTGGTTGATTTACAAAATACTCGTTGAATGCATTTGCAATTTTACTGGGACTTGTTAATGTAATACCATTTTCCTTTATTTCAGTAATGCTTTCAGTGGGTGAGCGATATTTATTCTCCTTTATGATTTTCCACGTGTCCTTTGATTTATTAGTGGATGTTAAAATTTTATGGTTATTTTTAGCTTTTTGAGTTAAATTTATAATTTTTTTAAGTTTCCGTGAATAATTTCTATATTTATTTATGTTATCGTTATTAGGATTTCTTCTTAATTGCCATAAACAACGGCGTTTGACTTTACTGCAACGTTTTATGCCAGGCGTTATCCAATCAGGAACAATCTTTGACTTAATTTTTACATTTTTCATGGGGAAACATAAACCATAAAACAGTTTAAACAAATCAATAAAGTCGTTGTATGCCATATTGGGGTCACTTGTATGATAAACATCCCCAAATGATAATGCAGCTATACAAGATTTAAATTTTAGAAGGTTATCATGGCTGTAGTCACGTAATCTAATAGTCCAACTGTCTAATGTACAAGTATTTCTTACGGGAATTTTTAAAGTTTGAGCTGTATGATCTGAAATGTTAAGATCTATTACTTGATGGACACACTTTCGTTGCAAATTATGAGCAAAGTTGTCAATACATGTGCCACTTTTTAGTCTAGTTGGTTGGTGAATTTGCAATTTTAGGTTGTAGCTTAATAAATAATTTGTAAATTCAAGAGAATTCCTATCCTTTTTCAATGTATTAATATTAAAGTCACCACATATAATGACACTATTGCGCATCTTATAACAAATCTTTGATAGAATAACATTTAATTTTAAGTAAAATGTATCAAGATTACTGGATTTAGGTACCCTATAGATACACAAAATGATGATACTATGCTGCGTTAGCTCGATTGCGCAACATTCAAATACACCTTGGACTGATAACTTCTTGATATCTTCTAGCTCTTTATATTCATGGTTGTGTTTTAATAATATGCATGCTCCTCCTCTTTTTGTGTCTCTGGAGTAGCAAGCTGCTAACTTATAATTAGGAACACATAAAATATCTTCATGTCCAGCTTCCATGAAGTGTTCAGTAACACAAATAACATCCATGGTATCGGTTAATTCATGTACATGCAGTAACAATTGGTCACACTTATTTATTAGTCCGGCGATATTCTGATGCATAATTGAAATATGATTATAGAAAAAACTGATCAGATTGTGCTAAGTGATTTTTCGGACATTTTAAAACGTTAGGTTTTACGTTTTCGTTGTATAAGTCTAGGTCAACCAATATGTTACTCTTGATCCTATCATATATTTTTCTTACCCCGTATTTATTTATCTTTCCATTTTTGTATGAAAACATTTCATGAGATAATTCACTATTGCTGTCCAGGAAGTATGCATACTTGTGGTTCTGCAGGTCTGTATATAGAAGGTTGTTGAATATCTCCACTTTAAAGTTATATATCGGAGCACCAGCTATATACGTAGGTAAACAGAGAACCACATTGGTATGGGTAAGGCTTTGTACTGATTGTCTTATATTGTTTATTATATTTAAATAGTTACCATGATCCCTGATATCGTCTCCTCCAATAAAAATAATGCAGTAGTCATTTAGGTCAAAATCCTTCAGTTCATTTTCCAAATTTTTCAGAAGATGCTCTATGTTGCAATGGGGCATGATGTAATGGCAGTAATCAAAGCCATTTGAGAAAATTTCTTCAATTAATGTTAATGATCCTATGTTTTTATCGTTGCTCAGAATACATAGTTTGTTTTTTTGTTTCCATCTTCTTGATGTATCATTTCGCTCATCACTTTGAGTCTGTAGATGATCCGAATAAAATTTTGACTGAGAGGTACTCATAGTATTATTGTTAATATTGGTATTATTATGCAGACGATGAGTTAGGGATGTAAGTTGTTGTGTGAGGTTTTTAATATCCTGTTCTGCATTTTTTAGTTGCTGCTCCAAATTTCCTATTTTTTGTTCCAGGTGTATTATGTGTAAAGGATCTAAGTTTTTCCTCGATGAAACTGGTGTAGACTCATGTTGTCGTAAAGGAGTTTGAGGATACTTTTTCTGTTTCATGCCCGGAGAGTTATCTATTATCGATGATGAATTACACAACGATTTTAGTATATTTTTTTCCGCGGTCAGCTGGTCTATACGTTTATGAAGATTGTTATTTTCCAATATCATGTTATCCAGCTCCTGTTCCGTACTATTAAGCTTTAAAGTGCGCTGTGTTAAAACTTCTTTTATCTCCGTTATGGAAATTACGTCAGATATTGTACCATCTAAGCTCCTCGATAGTTTATTGGGTGAGATTATTGAGTCTTGTGTTGTTTCTTGGTCTGAAAGAATTCGAGAATCCATCAATGGTGCATTATTTGTTAGGCTCTCTTTGTTGCATTTCTTGGTTTGTTTCGGCGAGACTGTGAGTAGGGAAGGATTCTGTTTTTTTCTCGTTGTGATATTGGATGAATTGTTGTCATTGGTAGTCATTTCATTTTTTCCTCCAATTTTTGCACATTTTTTGCAGCGCCATTTCTTTTTTGATTCCTGGTTTAATAGTCTATATGTTTGTTCAGGATATCCATCACAATCCGGTTCAAATCTATTATTGCACACGGAACATAACGCAGTAGATTTTATATTAACACTTTTCTTGCATTTAAAACATGTTACCACCACTGCCATCTGGCGGTCGCTACCACTGGTGTTCGTTTTATTTGACATCTTAGTAATGGTTGATAGTAGCAGTAGTAAGTAAGCTATTCGATAAGAGATGTTATCTATTCGTTCTCAAGTTGCAATAGTAACTAGTGTCATCCACTGTGCGTTTGCCGTTTATGTTATAATAATATAAGTTTGGTCAATTTTTTGTTCCGGTTTACTCAATTTAATTTACTTTTCTACCACAAGGAAGATTATTTTGTGAACTGGTATCCCCAATCACTATTTAGCGCCCCTGGTGGACAGTAGCGTTATTATTTTAGTTCACTTTTTCGCCACGTGAACCGTTTTGTACGATGTTATGGCGCTAGTGGTCGTTTCAACTGCGCTTAGGTTGGTAGAACTGATATGCTATCTTGTTGTCACTTTAGTACGTCCATTCGCCACTTAGGCGGTTACATATGTCGTTTTGGCGCTAGTTGTATGTTTTTAAATAAAATAAACGAACTCATAAAAGTTAAAGTCTTACTTGAGGTTGATAAAGTGGTTTCGTTCACTGTTTATAGTTTTTATATTTCTTCTTTTGATGCACTAAAAACGTAATAATTGATAATAATTTGCAAAAGTCACTTTTCACTGTTTATTACTGAGTTTTGGTATTCACTATTGTTCTTTTCAGTAACTGTCCTGGAACTCGATAGTTTCACTTGAAAACGTTGTCACTGGTTTATTATGTTGTTAAGACTTTAATGATATTATTTTTCGAGTATAAGCGCATATTAAAGATTTTAATTATTTTTAACTAAGGAGCCTATGTTTACATTTGCCAGGGTTGCCAGCACTTACTCCGCAACAAAACAAAGAATAAGATGAAAAGAGAACTTTTAGAGTTTACAACATTCCAAGACTTCATGGCCATAGCTCACTTTGAATGCCTCACGTCAAGATTTATTTGTGTCTTAAAGTTTGTCGCATTGCTACAGACTGCAGCCCCGCGTACTTCATGGCTCCATCCTAAATACAATAGTTCGTGATCTGAGTAAGGCCGGTGAGCGGTTACCCAAGGTTTCTTAACCGCAACCAGCTATTATTTGCCATTTGCCAATTAAACCAATTTTAGTACATTAAATATTATTTTGCCTGCAGGAGCTTGCTGAATCACCTAATGTACTTAATATTTATAAGTATTGAACACCTTGTTTATATCAACGTCAAAGACGAATAAGAAAGAGAATTTGCAAACAGAATCATTAAAATCTTGCAACAATCGAAGATTACTTATTCTTCCTTCTATGGTCCCATTATTTGGGATCGTCACTTTTTGAAAAATTTATTGCCTTTGCCAGAAGAAGAAGAAAGAATTAACTTCGAATTCGGATTTTGGAATCTCGATTCGCCAGAAAAAAAAACAGATGTAGTTTAAAATCAGTCCATAAACAGAAACTGCTATGCATATTAGGTACATTCTAGCTCTGCAGTAAAACACAAAAAGGTATAAATACATATAAATTTACATAAAATAAAATACTTAATTAACAAAAAACTACCTATATACACTTAAATAAAAAAACTACGAATGCGTATAAAAAGAGAAGGGGACATCGGGCGTCAAAAAAATTCATCCACATCGCTGTCAACGTGAAAAGTGCCCAGAACGCTGGCAGCATTGCCACGTTGGATGGCAAAGCTCATTCTCTGGCTGAACAAAAGCGAAGCCCTCTGGTCACGTGAAGAGTTGACTAACTAATCGTTTGATTACATCTCGATAAACTCGATGAGCACTCGGACCACATTGACCTAATGTTTCAACCCCAAACGGCTCAAATATGTAGCTTCCATTGAGGTTGTTGTATTTGCGTTTTTTCGTTCTTCTCCATAACAAGCTACTTTCTGAATGCACGGTAGAATACATTTTTATTCCTTGTAAATTTTAATTGTGACTTGCAAAAGTGCCGCTTGGTAGCCTAGTTGAAATAAAATATCTTTGTCTTTGAAGCCATTTGAGGTTTTCTGAATCAGCATCAGTGGCTCCAGCACAACCTGCCGTGCTGGAGCCACTGATGACCAGTTTCAAATATAATATCAAAAAGATATAAATAATTTATCAAACAGCTTCCAATTTACTGCCAAACAGTTTTAAATAATATGTCAAACAGTTTTCAATACAATGTCAAACAGTTATAAATAATATGTCCAAACAGTTTTAAATATAATGTCAACCAGTTTCAAATAATTATAATATAAAAAGTTTTAAATAACGTATCAAACAGCTTTCAATTTACTGCCAAACAGTTTTAAATAATATTTCAAACAGTATTCATTACAATGTCAAAAAGTTATAAATTATATGTCCAAACAGTTTTAAATATAATGTCAAAAGGTTCTAAAGTTATGTAATGTCAAAAATAAATATAATTCAGGTATTATGTGACATTAGTGCCGATATATTATATAGACATTTTTCTAATAAAAAAGCCTTTAATTTTGCTTTAAACAAGTGGGTGTTATAAATCAGGATCTTTAGCTCAGTAGGCAAATTATTAAATATCTCTACAGCTTGGTACTTCGAGCAATGCTCTACTATATTAAATTTCGGTGATATTAGTTGCTTAAAATTTTTTCTCCACGTGCTTTCTCTAATCTCACGTTCTTCATGTGATTCAAACTCATGTAGATACTTAGCAAAATGACTTAGTAGGACCAATATATACAGACTAGGTACTGTTAATATTCCCATTTTTTTAAAGTAATCTCTGCATGAGACATGTTGTGCAATTCTGACTATTGTCCTTATGGCACGATTCTGCAAGATGAACGCTCTCTGCCAGTTATGACTGTAACTATTACCCCAGAGCATGATGCTATACCGTATCCTCGACTCGACCAGAGCATAATATACAGCCTTTAACTGTTTTATGTTTAATTCATCCCTAAGGCTCCTGAGTGCGTAACATGCTGACGATATGGATGATTCAATAACAGCAAGCTCCGGTTTCCAATTTAAATGCAAATCTAGGTTAATCCCTAAGAATTTCACCTTGTCCACTAAATTAATCTTGTCTCCGTTTATTTTTATTTCTAAGTTATCATTATTACGAGTCGTAGTCTTAAATAATATGAGGTTAGTTTTACCTGCATTTAGCAATAAGTTATTAGCTGTAAACCAATCCAAATTTCCAACCAAAATTTTTGTATAATTATATTTGTATTTAATGTCAATTGTTCTAATACCATGTTACATCACACACCAAAGGCCTACCCACCTCCCAAGGCATTATGGTCATACCGTCTGGTCTCTTCCCATCGTCGCGTGCCAAGCCATTGGGTTCTAAAACAGCTGGCAAGACAAGAGCAAGTGACAAGTGTTCTGCAGTTCATTGTTTGACTATATTTTGCCACGCACGACAAGTGACTAGTAACTAGTGACCGACTGAAAGTCGATTACTGGCCGAAACCGAAGCCGAAGGTTGAATATCTCTAAGTAATTCAGTTCAAGATTGGCAACTTCTTTATGTGGATATTTTCTGACGATGGCAACTGGCCGGAGCTACACAGTATGAACCCTGACTACCCCACCCTTTGCCCTATCCATTCCACACCTTCGACTTCGGCCAAAACTTTGGCTCATTTTATCCGAAGCCGTTTGGCCAAAGGGAGTACGATTTTTGGCAGAAGATGATTGCAGCTGAAGCCGAGGGTTTGTTCGAACACTACTCCTAATCTCCAACCGGCAAAAAGGAAATAATAGTCTAGAAATATATAAAGTTCGTATAGATTCACGCTCTCAGCCCATCCTTCGGGGTGACCAGTGTCAAGCAAAAATGCCACGCACGAGCCAATACGACGTAATAAAACAGATATGACATGCTGTCCTTCTACTTTTGTATGCCACCAGTGTCAATAGAGCATGACTCACTTTTATAAACACATGTTAAAATAATAATATGCCATCACCAAAACATGACAGAGTCTAGTTATACTGTCAACAATCTCTATTATGCAGATGTTTTTATTATCAACTTCAACCTTTCAATTGTGTACTGGACAAATAATCTAGATACATTTTTCACCATCGCTAACTCTTGCTTGTCTCATTTATTTTGGCTCGCAGCATGTTTTCTTCCATACATCTATCTCAGCAGTCTTCTCCATTCACATCTACCGTTTTCTTGAATCACTCCTTCCAGCAATTACACCAATAGCCCTCTGTCCTTGAAGACAATCAATACGCAATGCATACGCATCCTCAATGTTGTAAACTTTAAGTAGAGAATCGATATTGCAATCCTTAATTATTCTCCTGCCCTTGTATCGCAATATGTCTTCTTGCATGCATATATTTCAGCAGTCATCTTTGTATCCCCTTTCTAATCATAATTACCATCTTTCACAGTATCCATCCACCATTTCCTTGGTGTTTTTCAGTTCTCATCAAATAGACTTAGACTACATGAGATATCTTAGTATCGATGTGGTATCGTTAAGGTACAGAAGAGCAGATGGAATTTGTTTTACAAAGATTTACTTAATTATTATTTACCTAGCTGGTATCGTACTTTGATGTTATTTAACATTAGGGGCCAGAGGTCGAATTTCATGTAAAAACTTATGTCAATAAAACTTTACTTTACTATGAATTGACATCAACATAATAATATTATTGTCATCAGCTTTTTATATATTCAAGGATAGCCAGCTACACTATAATTCTTTTTTTTTGTCTTGTTAATTGCTCAAGCATACTGCACTACCACGCGGAGATAGTGCAGTTATGTGGGTCTCCAACCCACTAAAACTCCACGGTGTACTCCTGTGCCGCTTATGGCGGGAACACAGGCACACGTTAGCACTCACCACGAACCCGCCTCGGCTGTTCGTCACTGGACCTTCTTCTGGGGAGTAACCGCCATTACCGGCGCACCAGAACACACTGTACGCCGTGACCACCCCAGGGACCAAACCAGTTATGGGCGCCAGACGACCCCGTTTATGGCACCCGTGCTCCTTCAGTGACAGGTCAGGTCAGTGGCCCCGCCACCTACCATTTTTCGGCCGCAGGGGATAGGAAGAATAGCCAACGCTATACTGATACTCCTCCCCCCCCCCTACGGCCCGACTACATCCGCTATTAGCCGATGGCGACCCCGTCCAGGTCACGGAAGGTAGGCAGGCAGTACGGCGCACTGCAATACTGGCACTCCTCTCCCGCCGCGGCCTCCAATTTTCAGACGCGATGCCTCCCATACGACATCGCGGCCCGCCAAGCGGCACCGCAATCTACTTGCTGGCCGTTACGTCGTCGGCTTAACCGGTAACAGCACTGACGATCGGCCCCTCCTCGGCAATGCGGGAATCAACCGGGAAGCAGCTACACTACCTACTGTAGCATAATTAATGCTACAAGACTTTTCGGTATAGCCTCTTTTTTTAAGATGTCAAACTGGTCGGTAAAATTATTCAAATATTCAAATTTCGTTTGACAAGATAAGAGAAGACAATTTGTTTTCTGAAGCAATATTATTCATAAAAAAATCATTGCATAGAAATCTTCAACCAAATTATTGATAGTTCATACAGGCTCTAGTCATAACAACAGTTTCTCTGGGCAACGTGTAACTACTACTTTAAAAATATTTTTTTTCTGTTTTTTTCGTATTCTACTCGACAAAACCTTTCATTTGATACCCATATCATGTCAATGCACAAAAAATATCTAGTCCGCCATATTGGATTTAGAATGACGTGACGCTAACCATGCATTGTCATCCAAACTAAACGTGTATGCAAATTTTCATCTTAATCAGTGGAGGATAACTGCTTTAAAATTCAGTTGCAAGATTTGACCCGAACACACTTACATACAAGGTGGGCCAAAAGAATTGCCAAAAGAAAGGAGAGCAAAAAAAAAAAACTTTTTTTTTTGCTCTCATTTTTGCAAATGGCCGTCAATTTTTAAATCTGTTTTGACATTTTGGACTAGACAGATGCAGAATACAATTGAACAAGCCGTGGAGCGATACACTCCCCAAGAACGCGGAATAATCGCGGAATAGAATAGAATAGAATAGAATTTCTCTTTATTCGAGTATCCATGACTCAACGGTTAGTAAAACTTACAACTATGTTAAAGAAGAAGAAGGAATAAGAAGTGGACGATTTTTCGACCAAAATTATAATGAGCGATGAAGCTAATTTCCACCTCAGCGGGTAAGTAAACAAGCAAAACTATCGCTTCTGGGGCAACGAAAATCCACGAGTGATGCACGAGGAGCCATTACACCCGCTCAAAGTGACTGCATGGTGCGCTGTTCACGCTGGAGGAGTCATCGGGCCCTTTTTTTCGAGAATGCTATAGGGCCATGTTGACCGAGTTTTTTCTGCCGCAATTGGACGAATTAGTACTGAGGGACATGTGGTTCCAACAGAACGGAGCAGCGGCACACACTGCGTGAGCCACAACCGATATTTTGAAGGCAGCGTTCCCGGTCGCCTCATCTCTCGTTTTGGCGATTTGCACTGGCCCGCAAGATCGCCCGATTTAAGCGTTCCAGACTTTTTTTTGTGGGGTTTTTTGAAGTCCTGTGTTTACGTGAACGAGCCCGAGACTCTGGAAGCCCTCAAGGACAACATTCGACACGAGTGTGATAAGAATCTGTCGCCCAAAGTTCTCGCCGAAGTGTACAAAAATGCCATAAAACGAGCCCGTATGTCAATCAATTGAGACGGCGCCCATTTGGCCAATATAATCTTCTCGACTTGACCAATAAAATTCTAAAGGTTCAAATAAACATAATCAAAGAACAGAATCGAAGTTTTTCATTTAGATAATAAAAGAGAGCCAAACAACATCGGATGACTTCTTTTGGCCCACCTTGTACATACATTGATTGTCCGTTTCCTTGTTTGTAGATATCAGTTGATAGAAGCCAATTCCAGCCCCGCCGTTCGGGTAGGGTGCTAGACCCCTTGTGAGCCTGCAGTTTCCGTATATTCTACAAAGGGTCCTGTATTTTTTTTTCAACGGCCTGAGTTTTGCTACGAGAACTGCGGTGCGGTCTCAGCCCCAGTATTGGAGCGGTACTACTGAAGGCGGATGTTTTCTTTCGACGCGAATCCCTGACCAGTGGTTGACGCGTCATCTTTTATTTACACTTATTTTTGTGTTAGAATTAACCTAGTATTTGTGTAACCTAGTGTTAGTTTCTAATTTCTAAATGCCGCGGATGTGAACTTGGCTATAAGTCATTAAGGATTCGTTTCCAACTGGATGTTTAAGCGAGAATTTATCCGGTTGCAACTGCGTTGAGGATAGTTACGTGTGTTCAGTGTAATACTTTCAAACCTAGCAAAATCTCATTCCCAAATTTTTATTGTAATTCCAGGTTCCACTTTTTGTATTATTTAGAGTCTTTACCTTTTTAGGAGCTCTTGGATAATAATAACAACCGCACCGATCGATCATCAAGGTTAAGCAACACTTGAGAAGGTCGGTCCGTGGATGGGTGACCATTTCAACATACCGAATTTCTTCCGTGCTTCGGAAAGCGCGCTAAGCGTACGAGTAATCAAAAGCTTGAGATCTGACACCAATCTTGCCAAGGGGTACCGTGTTACCTAGTTACTGGGTCATGGAGGACAGATAGGCAGTCGCTCCATGTAAAACACTGGTACTCAGCTGAATCCGGTAAGACTGGAAGTCGACCCCAATATAGTTGGGAAAAGGCTAGGCAGATTGATTGACCTTTTTGTATTACTTTATATATTTTCGGTGTATTTTTATTTTAAAACATAATTTTATGTATTAACGAGGCGTAAGTGTTTTTCCTTTTTTATAACGTCGCACTACCTATATCATGCAACTTGAGATGGTTGAAGATCTTCCTATCAATAAATTGAGCATAATTTCTTAGAATGTCCAACAAGTGGTTTAGTCTAGTTTGGTAGATGATGACGCTACTTGCATTAAATCAATGCGTCATTTTAATCATCAACATGTCCTTCATCAGAATACTGTAATGGCTGCAAAGGAATACTGGTTTTCATTGATAAATCAATCCTTATTTTCTAATATATAAATGCGAAAGTAATTTTGTCTTCTGTTTACGGCACATGGGCAGACCATGTCTTGAAATGGGTCATAGTATACGTTTTTTCGCCAGAAGTAATTAATGTTCCCTTGGAAATATTTGGGCTTTCACTCGGGCAAAGCCGCTGACTGGAGATCTTTTTAAATATTTTTGAATTTAGACATACTATTCAATCACCTCAGAGATAGTAAAAAATATTGATTGATTGATTTTATTAAGATTTATTTCTAATTCTAGTTGTAACTAAAAGAAAAAGTTGTATCTGGCACGGCAGTGACCCAACAAGTCGAGCAAACAAAGGCACAGCCGAAAATGTCCTAAATAGCTTCGAAAAAAGGATGGACATTTTCGACGCCCTGTAACTTCTTTGTGGATAAAGCAAGAAGCCTAAATTAGTAATAGTATAGGTTACAAACAAACAAACCAATCGATTTGATTTTTCATTAGAAGAACACAATAATGTCGATCCCTTATGTAAAAATCAAGTCGATTAATTTTTTTGTTTGTTACCTTATGATTTAGGTACAAGGAATAAATAAAACTGTCCAACTTGGTTTTACATTCGATCTCAGAACTTTTTGCGGTAGAAGAACGCTAGACTTGTGTTTTTAGGGTTCCGTACCCAAAGGGTAAAAACGGGACCCTATTACTGAGACTTCACGGTCCGTCTGTCTGTCTGTCTGTCACCAGGCTGTATCTCATGAACCGTGATAGCTACACAGTTGAAATTTTCACAGATGATGTATTTCTATTGCCGCTTTAACAACAAATACTAAAAACAGAATAAAATACATATATATTTTAAGGGGGCTCCCGTACAACAAACTTGATTTTTCTGCCATTTTTTTGCGATAATGGTACGGAACCCTTCGTGCGCGAGTCCGACTCGCACTTGGCCGGTTTTTTTTTTGTTATGGTTTTGATGGGATAATCTTTTTCTACGTATTACTAATATTATCAATATTAGTAATACGTATTTGGATGAAGCCTTGACACACGGGTAGACTATAACCTACCGGGCGAGCAGCGGCCTTCTGTGACAGGCTTGAGTCATACATTTTTATCACGGTTTGGGAGCAAAAACCGTTATAAAATGTGTGACTCAAGCCTACCACAGAGGCCGTGCTCGCCCGGCTGGATTGGGCCTTTTTATATCCCAGTACCTAGTAAGTATCCTTGGGATAAAACACTTTCGAAACGGACGAAGCCGCTGGCAAAAGGCAGTCTTATACTCGTATCTTTTTGGATACAATAGAGTAAGCGCTCGTTCCGTTTTAGAGGTCCGCTTTATCGTATATGCTTTTATTCGACTCTGACGTAGTTGTATGAGCGAGTTCACACACATGACAGTATTCCAGATCCAGTAAAAATACCAATCCGACAAAATATACAGCAGTCCGTTATACAGGTCCGTTTTATCGTAGGTATTCCTTTCTTATTCGGCAATAGCGTAGGTAGTTTTATGAGCGAATTTCACACACTAGTAACTTAGAATACCGATCCGTTTTTTTTTAAAGTTTGTACACTGACTAAATGTTGTGTAAATATTACCACCAGTAGCGACGGATCCGTTATAACACACACACATCACATCATCAGCCTATTAATGTTCCCACTGCTGGGACACAGGCCTTCTCTCTGTGAGAGGGAATGGGCCGTAATCCACCACGCGGGCCCAGTGCGGGTTGGTGGATGTCACATGTTTTCGAATTTATGGTTCTACGTCCGGTTTCCTGACGATGTTTTCCTTCACCGTTTTGAGAGCAGTGGTGATGAAATAATTTACACAAAGTAAAGCGCCTGCCTGGGCTCGAACCCACGACCTACAACTTGTGAGTCGCGGATACCACTGGGCCACCACTGCTAATCCGTCCGTCCGTCCGTGGATCCGTTATAAATGATCCTGGAAATACGGATGTTTTGTGTAAACGTACCCTAAGTCATCAATTAGATATGTAGGTTATACCTTACCCTTTATATGACTTGAATGGAAGGCAAAAGATTTCCACAATTTCCTTTGAACAAGGTAACATTACCAAAACGTAATCTTATTACAAGAAAGAAGACCCAAGAATACAAACAAAGTAACGAATAGTAGGTATTAGATTTCCAAACCTCAAAGGAGGACGGGGAACGTGTCAAAAGGAATCTGTGAAATTGAGTAGGTATACTCGTATTCACACTGGTTTTCTGAATGCCTATTCAATTTTTTATCTCCAGTCAACTCGGTGATTGTCAGTTGGAAATATTGAATTGATCTACTGTCATCTGTTTAATTGTTTGAGGAGCTTGTGCTTAAATAATACAGCTGCACGGATCGATCTTCAAGGTTAAGCAACGCTTGCCGAGGTCAGTCCGTGGATGGGTGACCATCCATTATTTAACTTTACTCCTCTGTGCCTCGGAAAGCACGTTTAGATTTTGTTCCCGGCTGTCATATTTATATCTTTTTCACACCACCAACTGATTACATAATTAATTATCATCAATCTCAACGTAAATTAAAGCATTGCCTCTTAAGGGAGGTAAAGTTGTATGGAACTCCCAAAATAGTAAAGACTAAATAAAAAAACTCTAAATAAAAAAAAATCTATGCCTATGGCATTATAAAGAGGTTTGTTCGAAAATTAAACTGGCCACCAAAAGAAGAATTAAAAAAAGCAGGTTTTCAAAGAATGTGAAACAAAAGACGGTTTTGGTGAAGTGATTTTCAGTTAATTTTATTGTAATACTAGTTTATGCCCGCGACTTCGCCCGCGAAGTTCAAAAAAAGATGCTCTGATCGCCACCAAACTTTACAGGATTACCCACTGGGTCAATCTTAAGATTTTCTGAAAATTTCATTAAAATCGGTAGTATATTAACCTTTACTTAATTTATGAAACCCTGGCTTTTTATTGTCTCGCAGGTGTGAAAAGTAGAGTATAATCCTCTGAAATAAAGCCTGTCCTCATCTTGGGTAGCTTGAACCCCTCGCTTCACTGAGAGTCAGACAGATTCCTGACTCTACATAACTCCCTCGCATGCCACCCGTGACGTAAAACACTACTTTATCCCCTTGGTGCATAATGTACTATCACAATCGAGGTTGTGGAGATCAGAAAGAGTCACTCGATGTAAAATACAAGCACCTAGCTGAATCCGGTTAGACTTGAAGCCGACGCAGATTGATTGTGGATGGATGTTCCAAACAATCGATTTGTACAAAACACGTTTAATAAAAAAATCGAAAGTGATGATAGAACGCCTACTACATATATGTTATATGAAACTGAAACCATAATTCTGCTTACGCCTTAGGGAAACACGCATGATATTATGTAACGTGTGTATGATTGATTGATTTCCAACGTAAATAAAGTTTCTATTTAATCAGAATTTAATTTGCCAGGCGTGTTAGTTTATCAATTCGTATTGTGATTTTTTCAGTTTCAGTTTAGTTTATGAATGAAAACTTGAACATTATTATCAAAACATGAGAACATCTGTAATTGTATGAATCATCGATTCACCATTCACACAAGTCAATTCGTTGACACTGACTGACATCGTATTGAATGGTCCTTCGATCCGGTGTAATCTCTAAGATGAATAGCCTCTAACAACTGTAACAGACGATCCTGAAATCACTCAAGTACAAATGGACCTTCACCATATGTTCAACAGTAAGTACATTCAGCGTACAGTAAGGAGTGTCGTGTTTATAAAACAGGCACTTATCGGGATGTACGCGTGTATAATAGGGAACACTACAGTCGCAGACACTGATGACTAAGGCTACCACTGAAGTCCGCAACGACACGTTGCTAAGCGGGAAAATGGTTCTCGAACACAGTGTGTTAGAGAGAGACAGATGTAGTTTTCCGACTGCGCTCCAAGAGGCACAGTTCGAGCTAGTTTGTTTTTTCTCTGGCTACGTTCTGTTCGTATTCGTATTCAGCAGTATTGGCCGCGCCGCCGATGAATGCAGTGGTGCGACGCGCGCTCATCATACTAAAAAACTCGTTGCAATACTAAAATATCAACATTCTACCTTTGTTTTACGTTCCAAACAATCTACTTATTCACCAAAACGATAAAAAACAAGCTTAATTTACGTCAGGAGGTTTTGTTTTTTGGTTTTTAACGTTTTTACTGGGTTTTATTTTGGCCGGGAAAACGCCGGGTGTCCGAATTTCTGTGTGTATGTTAACGTGTACTTCGTTCTTGAGTGACAGTTGAACACTGAGAGGAGATCTTGTTGTTTTCGTGTGTTTTATTGTTTATTTTGTTGTTGTTTTGTTGTTATATCTTCTGTTTTACTTGCGTACCGGCGACTGAGGCCCCGGCACGTGTGTTATCGATCTTCGGTTGTCGTCAAAAGGTAAGTTAAATGTTCGAAACGGCTTTCAATCATATTTTTATAGGTAATATATATTTGATGGATTCTGTTTATATAACATTTAGGTTAAGTATTACGCACTGGTACTAAAAATGCCGCTACGATAGTATACATGCAATATATCAGGTTTTATCCTCGTCCATTTGTTTTCCTATAGCTACAGTTAGTTTTGGTGACATATTCTTGTTGTATGTTTTATTTATCTAGAGCGGCTATACCATTCACCTTTGAAATTGTTGTTGTATTGATGACCTTATATTTATACAACATGATGTCTAACAGTAGGTACCCATATTGATAACATCATCATAATAGCGAATCGAATGTAAAACAACTGAACATTAGCTTTCTAATGTCTATGAAGTCCTGGTACCGGGAATGATAAAACACATTACTTATATGAAAAGTAGTGGGCATTTTTTACTCAAAAGTGGGCATACAGAGGCTGTAAGTCACGCAGTCCTTCAAGGAGTATAATTACAAAATTTTTACTTGTTTCGTAACATATTATATTATTGTATATGTTGGCGAAATCCATTGAATATCAACAATTATACAAGGTAACATATGTTTAACTGTTGTTATGTAGTGTTGAACATGACACTGAAAAAAATGCTGACGTCATATTTATATATATGAATAACGAAATCAATAATAGTGATAATGATATAAAAGTTATCTATGAGATATAATAATATAAGGATATTTTTAAAAGTTTTCATGTGATAATTGATGCTGGTTTTAGAAAACTTGAAGAATAGCGGTAATTGATTGTATGTATGTTTGTCTTCGTATGTTGGACTGATCAGCTCTTAGATATGGATGTTACCCAAATGGTTATTCCAGCCGGGCGAGCACGGCCTCTGTGATAGGCTTGAGTCAAGCATTTTATCACGGTTTTTGCTCCCATATACGTACTGCTATATGATGATACTTGTAACTAAATTTGAAATGGTTCTAAATAGTTAGTAGATTTTTCGTAAATTTTTAGCAGAGATATACCCAGTCAGGTAAGAAAGCTGGAGTCATCTAAACTATATACAAAATATTTATATATTATTGAATCATCAAACACAAGAAAGAAGACATGAATGGATTTTGCAATTTATGATATGAACGAAATGGGAGCCAGTGATAGCGTGATGGAAGAAGACGGGTAACAATCCCACCGCACTATTCCCAAACCACTGCAACTCCTGAAAGCCAGAATCAACAGTGGCGACCACTAGAATAGCGCCAAGGCAATGAAGCTCGACGAAGTCCCGGAGAATGAATTTAACTGTCTTGGATCCCGCAACGAAATTAATCAGAAAAGAATAACGGAGGAGTAGGAAAAAACAAAAATAAAAAGACGACGACGAAGACGAAGACGACGAACGAATAAGAAGACGGGCAGTAAGATGAAGATTCATCAACAAACACGGACATTCGGCAAAGTCCCAGCTAAGGAGTTAGTCACAGCTAAGGATTGGAATTCCCTGCCGGAGTCTTTGTTTCCTGATAGCTACAACCTTGGGGTCTTTAAGTCAAGAGTGAATAGGTTACGTGCTTCACCGTCGACCACATCATCACTTACCGTCAGGCGAGATAGTGGTCAAAGGCGAGCAAACCGAAAAAAAAAAAAGTTAATTAAAAAAATCAAAATACCCGACTGCTTAAAAAGCGAACTAAAAAGACGTAAACAAGAAGAAAATCATGCTGTGCAGTCGGAGGATACATATTCGCGAGCTGGCTGACCAAAACCAGATGTATCCTCCGACTGCACAGCATGATTTTCTTCTTGTTTACGTCTTTTTAGTTCGCTTTTTAAGCAGTCGGGTATTTTGATTTTTTTAATTAACTTTTTTATTTATAACTTTTTAGTTAATTTTTTTTCAAATTAGGTGCATTTAAATATATAAGTGTTATATATTTTTGAAATCACCTCTTGAAACCCTTCATTTTGATACCCCACACGATGTGTATGGAAGAAAAAAAAAATTAACAATATGGCGCCCAAAAGCCGCCATTTTTCTATTTTCCAATTTTAATGTAGCCTATGACACTCGCAAGGCTAAGACGAATCGATTGACGTATGAATCATCAAAATCGGCCAACGCGTTAGGTCTCTGGAACACCACATAGGAACAAACATACATACATACATAGACTGATAAACACATTACCCTCCTTCGGCAGTCGGGTAAAAATAGCCTGACAATGATGGATGTACACCAGCTTAACCTCTAGATTAACAAGATTCTAAACTAGTTAATGCCCATAGTAGGTCAATTTCAATCTCACCACAATTTAATAATAACAAATATGTACTCAAGGATAATACGCCGTTTACGTGGATTTTGTTATCAACGGGCGATTACGTCAACGCATGATATTTTATTCCTATGGTACCCACCATAATAATGGCTTTGTATTCCTGAAGCCTGGATCAACACCATTTTGTGAGCTTGTGATGAATGAAGCCAATGGGGCTTGACTAATGAATGATAAATGTCAATTCTCATTCTGTATAATGTCATGTCGTTTATTCTTTGAAGGTGTTAGCAGAATTTTCTTATATATACATAGAACATATACATACAATTGGTGCATTCTTCTAGAATTGTACATACCTTCATCTATATATATAATATTGTATGTTTGTATGTCCTTTATAGAATCGTAAACGGCTGGACCGATTTCGCTTATACTTTTTTTGTTGCGTTTGGTATTGATAGAAGAAGGTTCAGGTAAAAAAAAAATACATTGGTAGGGTAGGTAAGTAGGTTGGGTAGGGTGGCTAGGGTAGCATATGTAGGATAGGGTAGGTAGGGTAGATAAATGTTTGGTGTTTTTATGGCAAAACAAAGTTTGCCGGGTCCGCTAGTTGCATAAATACAAAAATCCCGGTATTGTGTATTGTTTAGAGCAGGTCTGTTCTAAATTCAAATCCTCTTTAGAAAATTTTAAATAAGAATCTGCTAAACAGCTTAGAGATTTTTATAAGTAAGTCTCCATGGGGCTCGTGCTGTTCAGCGATTGTGTAGCACATACTATTTTTTTTTAATAGTTTATTTGAATTTAGAATCAGTCACTAATCGGTCGTGATATTATTTGCTTAGCACAATAGAAAAACTGAATTAAACACTCAAATTTATAGAGCAGAAGAATTTTAGCAGAAGGTAAAAAAACAAAGTCCTTTTCCCTGTCTAAGAATAGAACATTTCTAATAAAGTTTTCCTACATGATGATGACATGAAAGATAATGGATTCCTGGTATCAGGAAATCATAACATGGTCCTTGAAGCTTTCTAGCTTATCCTATACAGGAATATTATTTATTTAAATATTATGATATGTACGTGAAACAATTTTTCTGCGAACTGATACAATATCGACGTCAGACCTGGTGACACTCATATTGATAGAGAGAATGTTCTCGTTGAATATTTAATTGGAGCAAGGACGTATTGATACCTGCAAGAAATATACAAAGATGTTATTTTTATGGTATAGGTAACATTAAAATTTAATTGAGATTTTTCTTAACTTCCTGAAATACTTGGCATTTTTTTTTCTCTTCGGGCCTGTTTCTGAATTGAGTATTTGGAGATAAGGACATGTCAAACCCTAATTATATACCAAAGATTGACAAGTTTTCGGGCTAAAGTAAAGTTTTATAAATAAAAAGAAAACACAAGTTTTACATAAACCCAACTTTAAATTCTTATCTGAAATCGGGGGTTAGTATTACAATTTTTTTTTTAAATAGTACAAAAAGTTTCATTAAAGAAAACACAGCTGATAATTTAAAAAAAATAAGGAGACTTCGCTATCAGATACAAAAATACAATACTTATCTAAACTTCAATAATTTGCTTGTGCTACACAGTTTTATTTAAACATTTATTTTTAAATAAAGTAATATTTAAAACAGGAAAAAGTTCAGATAAACATTGTTACTATTTCCGGAACTTGATAAAAAGTTACTAAGTGATAAAACTTACAAAGTATACTCCCAAATACACACATAACAAAAAAAAATAGGTCAGTAAGTAATACGTACTACAGATTTTTTCACATGGGCAATAATTTGTGATAAGGATAACTTATCAAAAGGTGCTTCTTTACTAAAATAAACATGCATTATTAGGAACTCGACCACACTCTGATTTGACAAAGAGATAAATCTATACTAATATTATAAAGCTAAAGAGTTTGTTTGTTTGTTTGTTTGTTTGAACGCGCTAATCTCAGGAACTACTGGTTGGAATTGAAAAATTATTTTTGTGTTGGATAGTCCATTTATCGAGGAAGGTAATAGGCTATATAACATCACGCTACGACCAATAGGAGCGGAGCATAATTGAAAAATGTTGCAAAAACGGCACAAAATATTCCTATTTGAGAGCTTCCGTTGCGTGCGCTGCGTAAGCGGTTAAAATTTCATGTATGTAGGGTTGGGTAGGTAGGTAGCCAATTGACGGGAGCGAAGCCGCGGGGCCAGCTAGTAATATTATAAAGCTAAAGAGTTTGTTTGTTTGTTTGTTTGTTTGAACGCGCTAATCTCAGGAACTACTGATTGGAATTGAAAAATTATTTTTGTGTTGGATAGTCCATTTATCGAGGAAGTTATAGGCTATATAACATCACGCTACGACCAATAGGAGCGGAGCATAATTGAAAAATGTTGCAAAAACGGGACAAAATATTCCTATTTGAGAGCTTCCGTTGCGTGCGCTGCGTAAGCGGTTAAAGTTACGCAACATTCATGTATGTAGGGTAGGTAGGTAGCCAGTTGACGGGAGCGAAGCCGCGTGGGACAGCTAGTGTCTTGATAAAAACACGAATTTCGATCGTTGATAAATCTAGATCCAGCCAAGATTCGAAATGTATTCTGCGGCTACGCTCCAGTGGCCTACCCTACAGGAATCTTGCATTTTCCGGGATAAAAATTAGCCTAAGATAATAATAAAAAAAAATAAGAAAAAAGTTTTTTAGCTCCACAAAATACATCCTATTTCAGTTGATGTTTTGACAAAACATATTGTAATTTGTGGGAGATCTGGAGTCTAAACTAAGCCTAGGTCTTTGTTTCAGAACTTCAGGCCACTATTACATCGATTATCGATAGAGATTATCAACATAAAACTAATGTATTTGTGTGTTTGTGTGTGCTTGTGTGTGTGTATGTATAATAATGGTGCACGGTTGGCGCAGTGGTTGAGCAATTGACTGCTGCGCTGCGTGTCGCGGGTTCGATTCCCGAACGGAACAAAAATTTTTATGACCTACAGATAGTTGTTTCAGCTCTGGGTGTTTGTGTATGTGAGTTTATATGTTTGTAAACGCACCCACTATACAGGAAGAAATTCCTAGTGTGGAAATACGTTTTTTTTTTTTTTTTTTTTTACACCCAACAAATACAAAATTGATAATTTATTTTAAAATTTAATATTATTTATATATATTTACCTAATAATTACATATACGATCACAGACATAAATCTAACTATTTAGATAACGCAAGTCCCTCCATCTGTATGAAAACCAAGCGTGCCACTTTTTCACACACAATTTAAAAACAAATTTACTAACCAATGAAAGAAAACATTTCCAATGCCTCGGCCAAATTTTTCTATAGTCTTTACAGCTCAATCTATACTAATATTATAAAGAGGAAAGATTTTTTTGTTTGTTTGTTTGTACCGAATAGGCTCCGAAACTACTGGACCGATTTAAAAAATCTTTCACCAATAGAAAGCTACATTATTCCTGAGTGACATAGGCTAGTTTGTAATCCCGAAAACGGGTCCTGTGGGGTGGCCCACGGGAGCGAAACCGCGGGGAACAGCTAGTATGGTATAATTAGGCAATTTTCTAGATTTCGGTGGATTTCTGGTGCCGATAATGCTAAATGAAAGGCTCGAATTACGATCATTGATCGTAATTTTACTCCGTTTTTTGACACGCGAAGTACATACAATCGCTTCATCTCGTTAGATTTATATTTGTGCCTATGATATATAGCATACTTAGTGATAGTGTAGCCTTTTATTAACAACACTTCCAGAGATGAAGAGCCCCGCAAACTAAAAAAAAATATCGGCCGTTTTTTGGTCGGATTGGAAATTACATTCATTACCGAATCGTAGTAATGTGCGCACTTGCATACTTCCCCATACTGATTACTATTTATATATTAAAAGCCTGACCAAACAATCGACCGATAAAATATCGGTAGTTTGCGGGCGTTTTACCACTCAACAAACCAATAATGTAACGAATATGAAGGAACAAGCACGTCAGAGTGTCGCATTAAAAGCTAATACGGTACCACGTCTTTTATTCTCCACTATACAAACTCTTGATTACTCTGAAGGAGATGAATTGGATGTATTTATTAGGAATTGGCAAGAAATTACCCAAAACTGAAAAAAAGGTAACGAATGTAGGGAGATCTTTGTCCTGCAGTGGGACTGCACAGGCTAGTTATCACAGACATAAATCTAACTAAAGCTTTATATATTTATATCGCAAGTCCCACTATCTCAATGAAAACCAAGCATGCCACTCGGGCAACGTTTTTAGGGTTCCGTACCCAAAGGGTAAAAACGGGACCCTATTACTAAGACTCCGCGGTTCGTCTGTCTGTCTGTGTGTCTGTCTGTCTGTCACCAGGCTGTATCTCATGAACCGTGATAGACAGTTGAAATTTTCACAGATTATTTATTTCTATTGCCGCTATAACAACAAATACTAAAAACAGAATAAAATAAATATTTAAGTGGGGCTCCCATAAAACAAACATGTTTTTCTTGCCGGTTTTTTGCGATAATGGTACGGAACCCTTCGTGTGCGAGTCCAACTCGCACTTGGCCGGTTTTTGTATATTTTTTACAGCTCAATAAGGCTATAATCAGGCAATTTTCGAAATCTCTGTTGATGTCCGGTGTCTTGAACGCTAAATGAAACAGTTCAAAATAAGAGCTATCACTTTTACTCCATTAACACGCGAAGAATATACATTCGTGTCATCTGGTTAAATTTAATAATAATAATAATAAATTTTATTCAAAAAGGCACACAATCCCAATTATTTCAAATGATAAGTTCATAGTTACAAATCATCATACATTCATTAAAATTAATACAATGAAACAAAATTCTTTAAAAATGAATTATTAATATAAAATACATCGTCAGTAGAAATCATTAAAATTAGTCAATAGTCGTAGCATTTATTAAAACATATTTACCGTTGGTTGGCACTTTGGTGGACGCCCGAGCCAATACCTTACCTTAAGTCTGTGCTATTTATAATATGCTACATCAACAACACACCTCATCTCGATTCACTTAGAATTCTGCTCACTTCGCTATGTCAGCGGTCGTTACTGCGGGTGAATGTCTCTCTGACGTAAGATACGCGCAACTGCACCGCACTCCGATTTCATGCACGTGCACTTAGCATGTGCGCGAGAGTGATATACAAGTGAAAAACTGTGAAAGAAATTGTTAAATTGAAAGTAAGAGTTATTAAAGATTTTATGGACGTATACTGATTGAATACTGTTATCAGTGAAGGTATTTTTTTTTTACATTTTCTTCGTAAATCACACTAATATTATAAAGGCGAAAGTTTGTGAGTGAGTGAGTGTGTGTGTTTGTATGTTTTTTACTTCTTCACGCTCAAACGGCTGGACGGATCTGGATGCAATTCGGCATAGTGATAGATTATGGTCTGAAATAGCACATACATCATCGTCAAATCATCAGCCTATTAATGTTCCCACTGCTGGGACACAGGCCTCCTCTCTGTGAGAGGGGATGGGCCGAAATCCACCACGCGGGCCCAGTGTGGGTTGTAAAAATAGTGGTAAATAGCACATAGGCTACGTTTTATCACAGGAACATTATTCGTTGGGATAATTTCCGACATTCACGCGGGCGTAGCCGCTGCTGCTGGCTGGATTCCTAATGCGTCATAGATAATATTATACTAGTGTACTTTCGTGAAGTTAACACGCGTTACTTGTCTAGCCCCCTTATTTAAGTGGGAGTAAAGTCCTAATGCCATCTTTAAAATGGGTAAACACATTTATACAATAGGTACTCCAGTCTACTTGTTTTAAAAGGTTATTCGGAGTAAAGTTATTGTCAAAATTAAGTTCCACCCACTCTGGTGTTACTTGTTTTGTTGTGTTTATTAATAAACATGGAGTTTACCCAGTTAAATCTTCATTAATGGATGTTAACCAAGCCATATTACTATTATGTGTGAGCATCAATTCAAGATCGATCGTAACGAGTATTGAATGTACTATAGTTATATTATATTAATGCTTTGATAGTATTTTATTATGGTTACGGAGAGGAAAAAATATTATTGTAATATTTAATTTATTAATATGCATATTTGAGAGGATATATTAATTAGTTAAGTGTATATTTTATGATGAACTGTTTGATGTTTTTCTTTTTATTGTCCCTCTACACACGGTGTCTACATATAATTTTTTTCGACTCTCCTCTCGCAGGTATGCTGGAAGAGATATCTTTGAAATAAGCGTTCCTTTGTTCCTATTTTCTGTTCCCCCTTCTTCTTGTATCTTTATTACGTGTGTGTACATTCATGGTTTAATACATAAGAATAGTTTTAATTTTCAGTAATAAGTTAGCTTCTTTTTTAGGGTTCCCTAGGGACCCTATTACTAAGACTTCGCGATCCGTCTGTCTGTCTGCCTGTCTGTCTGTCCGTCTGTCTCCAGGCTGTATCTCATGAACCGTGATAGCTAGACTGTTGAAATTTTCACAGATGATGTATTTCTGTTGCCGCTATAGCAACAAATACTAAAAACAGTATAAAATAAATATTAAAGGGGGGCTCCCATACAACAAACGTGATATTTTTGCCGTTTTTTGCTTGATATTAATAACGGCAACAGGTAGACGCTTGAAATATTCACAGAATGTTTAGTTGTATATTTACTTCAAAAAATAATAATTAATAAATTAAAATAAAATAAATTAAGGGGGGCTCCCATACAACAAACGTGATTTTTATGCAGTGTTTTGCGATAATGGTACGGAACCCTTCGTGTGCGAGTCCGACTCGCACTTGGCCGATTTTTTTTTTGTGTTTTCTTTGTTAAAACGTCACTTAGTTGGTTGGTTGTTTGTCCTCTGATATTTGAACGACTTAATTATTACTATAGTTAGTAGAGAATTATCTACACATAGTCGGGAACAATACCAAACTCCGTAGTCACTCTTTAATAAACAAAAACAATCAATTACAAATCCCCACATATCTCGTCCATCCCACATTTCTTGTTCATTTCAGTCTACTTCTTGTTGTTCATTTAATTGCGACTCCAGTAACGATCTAATGTTATAAATTTCGGTGTATTGTTACGAAACTGAACTGAATGTGCGGTCAAAAGTTGCTTGACTTTCGCTTTCACATCGTGTGGATTACTTTTTTGTTTTACTTATTTTTTGTGTGTAATATGTGAGAATGCTTCAGTGATAGTTGTTTTGTTAGATGTTAGAGCAAATTGCTTGTGGGCGAGGAAAGTCGATTTTAGTTGAGAGGGTAAAATGTAGAGCAGATAAATCATTATCTGCCAGCTGTTTTACCACCAATGTTACGGTCGGTTTTCTGTCTAACCAGTATTTTATTTGGAGTGACTGCTTAATAGGCAGTGCCTATCTCACCATCAGAACGGAGTTCCTGGATAGCGTTTGATCATGCATGGAGCTCTCATCTCTGGTATGGATTTGCTAAATACCAGCTGGATGCACTTGAGTCGATCAAAAACGGGCCAGGAGGCTCATCGGAAATGAGATACTGGTTGAGTCTAGGCTCCAGAGCCTTGAACTGTCTGTTTTTTATCGGTTACATCTCGGGGAGTGTGCGTTGGAATTGCATGAACTAATTCCTTCTAGTCCGTTCCATCATCGGACTACAAGACGTACGATGATGCGTCATCGGTAGGTTCATGGTGGACATACCACCCGTACGAACCAAACATTTTGGGCATAATTTTATGAATCGTACAGCAAAGGAGTGGCATGCCCTGACGTAGTCTGTATTTATTGATAGCTACAACCTGGGAAACTTTAAATAAAAAAATGAATAAGTTTCTTCTAGGCAAGCGTGCTGCACCGTCGACCACATCATCGCTTACCATCAAGTAAGATAGTGGTCAAGCGCAAGCCTATTAACAGTAAAATATAAATAATAAATAGCGTGATAGTTTCGTAAAACTGGTGATCAGACTACCGTGCTTCTGACTTCTGAAATGAATGATCTCCAATTATATTTATGGACGAACCAAACAACCATCAGGGAAATTATATGGACACGAAATATTTCCAAATCCAGTATCTAGCAAGCCACAGACAGCTTTGGTGTTAGACAAAGTGACATCATCATCAATGTGATATCATCTTATCAGCTTTAACGACAGTCGAAAGTTCAAAATGTTCGCGATTGACAACTTGACACATTTCGGTAGTGCTTGCCAAACCCACACATTTCAAACTTTTGGACGTTCTCAATTGGTCCGAGCACTGGTTTGCCCGATTTTCCTCAATCCGAGCAAGAGAAAGACAGAGGATAGACGCATTCGAAATGTGGTGCTGGAGGCGGATGCTCTGAATGCCCCTTTCCAACTCCATAATAAAGACCCGATTATCTACAGTTTTCTTACGCTGTAAGCAAACTGTAGACAATCGAGTCTTGATTCTTGATATCTTAACCTATTTCGGCCACATAATGCGAAGGGAGATGATAGCCTGGAAAAGCTGGTCAACGTTGGCAATATTGAAGGAAAGAGAGCACGAGGATTTCAGCAGTTGGTGATGGCAATTATGGACTGAAACGGATGGGGGCAGATTGCCCACTTAAAGGGATGCAGACAAAAATACTTACCTGACAGAAAATCTCTTTGTTCAGGCCCTTTTCTGACGTCACATGAAAACACGTACAAATATTAGAATTAATATTTGTTTCGGGATATTTACCATGTATATTTTGATTTTGATTGAGAGCTCGATATTTCGGCACCGTTACAAGCGCCATGATCACGAGAACTAAAGTCTTTGCGGGTGGGTGATATTTACGAGCTGACATATCTGTCTACCCTCTTCCTCACTCGTTTTTCACGCACGATGCCGCTACTACCAGAACTTTTCTCACTAGTTAAGAGGGTAGACAGATATGTCAGCTCGTAAATATCGCCCACCCGCAAAGACTTTAGTTCTCGTGATCATGGCGCTTGTAATAATGCCGCATTTACACATTCGTGCGAATCGCGAGGCGAATGGTGAGGCGAACAACGAATACGCATATGTAAACAGTACGCTCGCTATTCGCTTCGTGCCTCGCCTCGCGATTCGAGCGCTCGCGTTGGGAGCGGTTTTTCGGACGCGAATCAAAGGGCACGAATGGCGAACACGAAGTTACTGTTCACACATTCGCCTGCATTCAGTTGACAGCTATCGCCCGACCCATTAATTCATTAATGGCCTGTTTTAATATTTTTTTTCTACGTCGTCTGCGTCGACGGTTCTTTTTTACGCAGGATATCTATATAATTTTATAAACTCATTAGAGGTAGCATGCATGCCGATATGATTTTCACGACCTCCATGTTCGTGTGCGAATGTCAAAATAATTCACTCCGCGAATGTGTGAACAGTAGTTCGCGACGGCACTCGTATACGAATGTATCGTCAAATGTTCGGCGAGTGACGAGGCGAATGGCGAACACGATTGTGTAAATGCGGTATAACGGTGCCGAAATATCGAGCTCTCAATCAAAATTAAAATATACATGGTAAATATCCCGAAACAAATATTAATTCTAATGATTGTGACCATGTCAGCTTAAAAACTTATATCACGTACAAATAATTTCAGTTTGACCGACTATTAGCAATAACTACTGGTACTGGCAACATGGATATAGGTAAGGCGAGCCATGAAACTCGACTCCATCCTTCCGCCCTTCACTGACCAGATGGTAACCATTCACAATCGCGGGAAGTCTGCTTGGTTAGCCTGGGAAGGTTACAGCAACCCATACTTAGTCTGCTAACGGTTGGTCGTGGTTTTACCCAATTATGTCATGGGTAACCTAATAGGTATGTAGGTAATTTTTCTGATAAAGTTTTGTGTTTTTGTTGAAAATCTTTGAAACTAGTGTTGTGTTTGAACAGGTAAGATTAACGAAATAATACGTAATAATAATGCGGTTTTACATTTTATTTTATTTTTGCCCTCGCACTTGAATCATCATTATTATCTTATCAGCGGAAAAAAGTCCACTGCTGGACATAGGCCTAGAATGTCCTGCGGCAATTACACCAATGGAACACAAACTTATGATAAACGAATTATAACTCCAGGAATCCTCACGATGTTTTATTTTAATGTTATCAGCGATGTCCAAGATAAACTTAAAAAGTCACATTGATACTTGCCGGGATTTGAACCCACGACCTTAAGCACGAGAGGCGAGGTCTTAGCCACTAGGCCATCACGACATCACACGTGAACTGATTAATTAAGTTAATTGATTAATCAAGTTTGCCTATAAAAGATTCAGATGCAGAAGTTGGTCACGCTAGACATTTTATCACCCAGTGACACACTATTACGAAACTTAATTTTTAGGGTTCCGTACCCAAAGGGTAAAAATGGGACCTTATTACTGAGACTTCGCGGTCCGTCTCTCTGTCTGTCTGTCTGCCTGTCACCAGGCTGTATCTCATGAACCGTTATAGTTAGACAGTTGAAATTTTCACAGATGATGTATTTCTGTTGCCGTTACAAGAACAAATACTAAAAACAGAATAAAATATTTAAGTGGGGCTCCCATACAACCAACGTGATTATTTTGCAGTTTTTTGCGTTGGAACCCTTCGTGCGCGAGTTCGACTCGCACTTGACCGGTATTTTTTTCTTAACTACATAGAAACCGATAAGATAAAATAATTATGCCGTGAGAAACTATTGAAGTAACTAATGACCAGAAGTTTTTAAACACATTCCATTCGCTTGTTAAGATAGTCTTAAGTGATTAGTCATCCTATGATTTGACGATAACATAACATCACGGAGCAGTGGTAACGGCCGCAACTTACAAGTTGTTGGTCGTGGGTACGAACCCAGGCAGGCGCTTTACTTTGTGTAAATTACTTTCATCACCACTGCTCTCAAAATGGTGAAGGAATATATTGTGAGGAAACTAAAATTTTCTAAAACCAAAAATTCCTTGAACGGCTGAACCAATTTTCATCAAACATAGCTAAGAACACTCCCGATAATGTCTCCTTTCAAAAAAAACAAACTTATTTAAAATCGGTTCATCCGTTTAGGAGCTATGATGCCACAGAGAGATACGTTCACACGTCAAACTTATAACACCAGCCTTTTCTATCAGGATTTACAAAATAGTTTTTTTAAATATTTATTAAGCTTGCGCTTGACCACTATCTCACCTGTTGGTAAGCGATGATGTGGTCTGAATATTATATCTACTCTTTAATTTTAAGAAATATACATAGGCGTGATATTATGTTATACTAGCAAACAAGGTAAATCCTAGCAAACAACGACCAACATACGACCATACGCATAGACATAGAGGAATGGATTGCGCATCTATCGAGTTGTTAAGTGAACACATTCAGAAACGTGTGAGAGAGATAAAACGATCGTGCGGCCAGTAGTTGTCTTATTCTAGAACAAGCGTCCCGCCCCGGTTTCATACGGGGAAAATTATACCCAAACCACCCTCGTTTATTTGCTTTTTAGGGTTCCGTACCCAAAGGGTAAAAACGGGACCCTATTACTGAGACTTCGCTGTCCGTCTGTCTGTCTGTCTGTCACCAGGCTGTATCTCATGAACCGTGATAGTTAGACAGTTGAAATTAATAAAATTTATAAATAATATTTATGGGGGGCTCCCATACAACAAACGTGATATTTTTGCCGTTTTTTGCTCGATATTAATAACGGCAACAGGTAAACGCTTGAAATATTCACAGAATATTTAGTTGTATAATATTCTCTTCAAAAAAAAATAATTATTAAATTAAAATAAAATAAATTAAGGGGGGCTCCCATACAACAAACGTGATTTTTTTGCAGTGTTTTGCGATAATGGTACGGAGCCCTTCGTGTGCGAGTCCGACTCGCACTTGGCCGGTTTTTTCTAAGTGAAGCGTATCAAAATCCGATGCGTGGTTTAGGAGAAGCAGTGCAAAACAGACAGAGACAGACAGCGACTTTGATTTATATTATTTAGAGATCAATGATTCTGATTTGGCGTAGTCATAGGCTTGCAATAGCACCGTCGCGCGTCGTCACTTTATTCTACAGGAAAGAGACCGGTATTGGTCGTATAGTGACTCTATCTCTATCAACAGAGTAGTAAATTTTGTGACAGTATTACTCAGTCCATTCCTCTATGTCTATTCTTACATACTGCATACGGTCATGCACGCCATTCGGCCAACTTCGGAGGTAATCGTGAGCTTCCGTCCTGGTTTCACAGCCTTGCGCTAAATGCACTCTTTTGTTGATTTTTTATTGGCATTATCATGTACTGCATGGTGTTAAATGCGATTTTATTCTGCTTATATAATAAAATATCTTTCTTTTATTAACTTTATTAAATAGTAACCATTGTTTTTTGTGTCCTCTTATTCCAAAATTGCATTAAATACAGGGGTCTCTCTCCATGCCTCGATAAGTATGTATGTGTTTGACAGTCCTTTCGGGTAGTCAGAACTTTGAAAGTTGGATAACCAACCAGGTTATTGTTTTACCCAATAACTAGTCTATGTAGGTCAGATAAACAGTTTACGTATTGGAAGACTTGGATTACGCCGATGAACTATGCCTGCTGAGTCATACCCACATGCAAGCAAAGCTGAACGATCTACGTCAGGAAGCGGCCGAAACAGGGCTTAAAATAAACATCCAGAAGACTCAGGAGATGAAAACTGGTGTGAAGAATCACTCACCATTGCTTTGCCAAGCTTAAGTGGCAGTGGGCAGGAGCAAATTGCTCGCAGAAAGGATGGTCGTTGGGGCCGAAATGTTCTGGAGTGGCAACCGCGTACCGGTAGACGCAGCGTTGGAAGTCCTCCCTCTAGGTGGAGCACCACCTGGTCAAGACTGTGGGAATCTGGTGGATGCGACACGCACAGGACCGATCAGTGTAGCGACGCTTGGGGGAGGCCTATGTCCAGCAGTGGACGTCTTTTGGCTGAAATGATGGTGATAACCAGTTGATTAATGTTAATGTAGATTCCTATTCTGCTGCTCCGGATAGGCTAGCAGTTCGACCCCAAACTGCTTGGGAAAAGACTAGATAGATTGATTTTAACACTTGGACAAGTAAAATTTATAAATTAAGAAAACCTACAACACATTTTTATATCATGATAGCTACAACCTTGGGGTCTTTAAGTAAAGAGTGAATAGGTTACTTCTAGGCAAGCGTGCTTCACCGTCGACCACATCATGGCTTACCATCAAGGGAGATAGTGGTCAAACGCGAGCCAATCGTTAAATAAAAAAAATAAAAAAAGCGTATGCACTGATTTTCATCAAACATAAGTCAAAGTCAAAGTCAAATATATTTATTTCAATTAGGCCAATAAGCGGCACTTTTGAACGTCAAAAATTAAATGTAAATAAAAAATGTACAAGTAATAAAAATTTACTCTACCATGCATTCGGAAAGTAGCTTGTTATGGAGAAGAACGCACAAGAAACTCCATACTAACTCTTTTTTTAAAAAATATGTTTTACAATGTTTACTTATGTACATACATTAATAAATTCATATATGTGAGGACGATGCACCCAAAAATAGCACTACACACTATACAACGTACAGGTATAAAGTAATAAAAGCACTAACAGGTAAATTAATTAATTTGATAAATAGGAACATGGTTCTCACATACTTACAAATATTGCAAACATAGGTAAAATACCTAATTCAACAACATCGGAACCTTGTGTGAGTCAAATTCTGGAAAAATATAAAAATAACCTAAGATATTACCTAACATAGCTAAGAACATTCTTAATAAAGTCACCTTTCAAACAACGACATCAAAATCGGTTCATCCGTTTAGGACTATGATGGAATAGACAGATACACAAATACACGAACACACAGGTACACACGTCAAACTTATAACACCCCTTTTATTCCGTCGGGGGTAAAAACAACCTAACTATTAAACTAGGTAAGTACGATTATTTCACATACCGATTAACACATGCTAATACTATGCTAAGTTTTATCGATACTGAGTACAAAATGCTTTGTTTACTCGTGGTCAATGCGCATGACCCGACCACACCTGTGAGCTGGGAGCTACCAAGCGTTATTTTAACGCATTCCTATATTTAACTGAGAGTCGTAGGTTCAAGAAACTCATCCTTCTATCTTTAGAGTTTCAGGCCTAAGTATATTTTAAGTCCTTTTGAAGATTTTTCCTCCACTCCCATCGATTCAGTCGTCATGAAAATGGAAAAACACCGTCAATTAATGTCAATACATAAGCTATCAATATTAATCTGAATCTCGTGGCTAAATAATAACAGCCGCACGGGTCGATCATCAAGGTTAAGCAACGCTTGACGAGGTCGGTCCGTGGGTGGGTAACCTTTTCAACATACCGAGTTTCCTCCCGTGCCTCGGAAAGCACGTTAAGCCTCAAGTCAAGGGGTACTGTGTTACGCTGTTACTGGGTTGTGGAGGTCTGATAGGCAGTCGCTCCATGTAAAAACACTGGTACTCAGCTGAATCCGGTAAGACTGGAAGCCGACGCCAATGTAGTTGGGAAAAGGCTAGACAGATGATGATGACTATAAATTATGATAGTGGATTAAGTAAAAAATAATAAAATAAAAAGTGTATTGGTGCAAAAAAAGTTACATTACAGTTTACGTACAGCTATAGTATAAGAATTATTCCATTGAACCCTGCCTCTCAAACTAGGGCGACCTGTATCTTGAGAGACAAATAACTCAGAATTTAGTAAAAAAAAAATCAACAGAAATTAAAAACTTAATTGAACATTGTTACAACACCAAAAAGTAGGTTTAAAGCTTGAATGATTTAATGAATGACATCAGTAACATAAAGTTGAACGCTGCAACTATAAGCATAAGACATTGCAGTTCAGGTAGATTGAAACTCAATGGCGGCCCGGGACTCGAAATGAATCGCTAGTCTTCAGTAGCAAATCTGAGTGTCAGTGAGGGCGGCTGTCATAATATTTGAATCGAAATACGTACGTATATCGTAATAGTTAGTAATTCCTGGACGAGTACTTAGACTAAGAGCCCCAATTATCTTACGGCATAATGTCTTACTATAATATGCTTTGTGAACTGCGGCATGTGACCTGACAGCTGTTAGGCTTAGGTAAGTTACAGCGCAGGGTTAACGCACTCAAAATTAATTCAGTGCATAAGTCTTGACAGGTTGTAATCACAATTAGGTTCGCCTGCATCTATGTAGATGCACCCTTTCTGAAGTTGCTGCTAAGAAACTCAATAAGATCAGTGATAGATCATTTTGTGAGTTAAAGTCGTCTAATTTTAATCTAATCTAGAGATGAAAGTTAATACGTGGTCCTTTTTGAGTACTACGTCTTTCCAAACTGTTTCAAATTAATTTAAGACTACGACTAACGCCAACGACCTTGAGGGAACAAAACGCGTACACGATTCACACCCGCGCGACCCAAAATTTAGTAGTTTTTTGTACTTTCCATGTTATTCTATGACTTTAAAAAAAAAGCCTCAGATCAAAATGTAGATAATTAAATTGTCTTTAAGATGGTGTTGATTTAATTAAAATACGCCCAGCGGTTTTGGTGCGACTGTCGTGTTTTAGTCCGTTTTAGACATAACTTTACAAATTAATTACACTATGTTATACGACTAAAACTCAAAATTTGCTTAGATCAAATTATTAAGAAAATGGTTTAATATAAATATATATTATTTCCAAAAAAAATACGACTAGCCATTTAGACATGATTCTCATTTTAAAATCAGCTACTCAATGGAATCGGCGCCTTAAATCTAATATCAATTTTATTACCGTCATGAACAGTATGATCTACATAATCGTAATAGATAAACTTGTTTTTCTTTTAAATTATTTTTAACTAGCACTTCGCCCGCGACTTCGTTCGCGTGACTCGTGTTTTATCCTACAGATGTGTTTTTAATAAAAAGTTTCATACAAATTTTAGCCCCTATTTCACCCCCTTAGGGGTTGAATTTTGAAAAATCCTTCCTTAGTGGATGCTTACGTCATAAGAGGAATACGTGTGCGAAATTTTTAGTTTCTAGCCCTAAGGGTTTGGCCTGTGCGTTGATACATCAGTCAATCACTTTTGCCTTTTATAGATTATTTTTAATAGCCTCGCGTTTGTCTACTCTACTTTCTCACCTGATGGTAAGGGACGATGTCGATGGTCGACGGTAAAGCATGCTTGTCTAGAACCTAGAAGTTACCTTTAATCTGCTGGAAAAAGGTATTCTAATAAACGTCACACTTGCCATTCTTACTAATTGTTGGTCGCAGTATAGAAAACTAGAAGTTACATCGTTGCATCTCCTAATAGCGCCAGCATTAAAAAAAATACGCACATCAGATTCATCATCATTATGTCAGCCAAAAGTCGTCCTCTGCTGGACATAGGCTTCCACCAAGCGTTGCCACATTGACCGGTCATGTGCGTCCCGCATCCAGTGGATCCCCGCAACCTTTACCAGGTCATAGGTCTACCTAGTGGGAGACCTTCCAACGCAACGTCTGCCGGTTCGTAGTCGCCACTTTAGAACTTTACTGCCCCATCGGCCATCCGTTCGGCGAGCAATGTGCCCTGCCCACTGCCAAATAAGTTTGGCAATTCTTCGGGCTATGTCGGTTCTCTTACGGATCTGTATATTTCTGATTCGATCACGCAAGGAAACTCCGAGTATAGCCCTCTCCATTGCCCTTTGGGTGACTGTAAGTTTCCTGATGAGGCCCATTGTGAGCGACCACATCTCAGAGCGGCTGGCAACACACACTGGTCATAGATTTTCGTCTTGGTAAAAGAACAATAAGATTCAATCTTATTTATATCATACCTAAATATCTTCTACAAAACACTAAAGTCGGTCTTCGCTTACAAAACAATATTAATGATACTTTTCAATAATTGCATCTTGCACGGCGTCAACTTGATGCATCGTCCGTTTCTTTGTACCAGACAACTATTTGTCATACTCACTATCACACCATTACTTATAAACAGCTTGTAATTTATCTCCCGTTGTACTGGATGATGCTTTAAAAGGACTCTTTTGTCAGCCCTTAAATTTTCAGGGCAAAGGTATTTTATTTTCTCCCAATATTCATTTCTCAAAATATGGTACTTTTTGCCGATGACAGTACAGCTGTTGTAAAGTGTACTAATCCGGTATCTTACGAGAATGATATAAATGATTGTCTAAATAAAATAATTAACTGGCTTAATAGTAACAACCTAGTGATTAATTTAAACAAAACAAAAGTAATGCACTTTCATCAAAGGTGTGAAAAACCTTCAGTTCATGTTACTTATAACAAGTGCCAAATAGAAGACACAAACAAGGCCAAATTTTTAGGTATAATGCTTGATAGTAAACTAACATGGAAACCCCATATCGAAGAAATTTGTCTCAAATTAAATAAATCCGCATATGCACTGTTTCAGCTGTCAAAAAAAGTTAATACACAAACACTTTTAATAGCGTATCACGGTTTGGTTGCATCAGTTCTGAGGTTTGGTATAATTTTTTGGGGGCAATCTACTGATAGAGAAACTGTGTTTAAAGCGCAAAAGCGATGTATTCGGTCCATGTGCGGCTTAAAAACTACCGATACTTGTAAACCTCATTTTAAATCATTAAAGTTACTAACTATGCCAGCTATGTACATTTACGAAACTGCTTTGTTTGTTAAAATAAATTTACACCTATTTCAAAAACTATCCGAAGTAAAAAAGACTCCAATGCGTTCTCAATATATGAATAAACTGTGCGATCGAAAATGTAGAACCGCTTTAATGAAAAAGAGTTTTTTTGGCATGGCTCCGAAAATTTATAATAATATACCCGATAACATAAAAAATTTGCCCCTATTAAAGTTTAAATAAATTCTCTACTCGCTTTTGATTGAAAAATGTTATTACACTGTAGAAGATTTTATAAATGATAATTTTTAATATTTCGTGTGCCATAAATATTTGATGTGATTTAATTTTGCATTTTTGGTAGATTTAATTGTAGATTTTATTAAGATATTTTAAATACATTTAAAATAGTATTTTTTTTAATTTTTTGTACTCAAGTTTTTTAATGTTCTTTTATTATTTTTGCTTTTATTTTCTTCAATATTTGTACGCCTTCACGGCAAGACATAGCGCCCATTATAATTAACCTAAGATCTTTATGTAATTACCTATGTTTCACAAATAAATATTCTGATTCTGATTCTGATTCTGATTTTTTTTAAAGTATCTGTCTTTGGTTATTCTGATAAACTATGCTTTATAAATTCTGGTGCCTTTCTTGTCACTGATCGCCTAAAGGCGAAAAGTGAAAAGCGACTATCCGACGATTTCGCAAGTTTTTATCAGTTTTATTAAAAAAGTTACTGTAGCAAAAATGTGACGTAATATACATGTGTAATTTTTTGACAAATATATCGCTACCGAAAAGAGCATCTTCACCAAGAAAGCGTCCAATAATTTTTGGCAATACCTAATTATGAAAATCGTATTTGTTATACTCCTTCATGGGGTCAAACCCTTTGTCTTGCCAAATTCACTTACGCAATTAAGCTGCAGGTCTTTTCCCCAAAAGTCCAGGCACATTTTGAAGGTTTCCCCCGTTAACAAAAACAAAAATAGTACATATGTATTGAAAAAGTTACATTGGTACTTCCCCGGATTTTAAACCACGACCTCAACCATAAGAGGCGAGGTCTTATCCTCTGGATCACCATTCTCTTTACCTGGTCGTATATATTTTCATTCACACATATATACTTCCTGAACCAATCTCCTCATTCCATAGTACACACTAACAAATGATTGCTCTTCTATTATGTAAAAACGATGTCCCAAACTAGATCGCACTAGCGGCTAACAACTATTATCTACCTACTGTAACAGGGATGACAAACTTTTGGCATAGCATACACAGAAAATTCTGCATACATTGGCTTTAGAACAAAACCTTAACTTAAAGCAGTTTGAGATTGTAAAGTATACTGTTTTGATATCATATTTGTGTTAGAAATCATCGATTTGTATGACTAATAGACTAAAGTATAGTCAGTCACTAAACTAATAATAGATATAACTAATAGATAAAACTTTTTATTATTATAATTCAAAGTTTACAGCTTGGCCAGGAAGAGTAGAAAAAAACCGGCCAAGTGCGAGTCGGACTCGCGCACGAAGGGTTCCGTACCATTATCGCAAAAAACGGCAAAAAAATCACGTTTGTTGTATGGGAGCCCTACTTAAATATTTATTTTATTCTGTTTTTAGTATTTGTTGTTATAGCGGCAACAGAAATACATCATCTGTGAAAATTTCAACTGTGTAGCTATCACGGTTCATGAGATACAGCCTGGTGACAGACAGACAGACAGACAGACAGACAGACAGACAGACGGACAGCGAAGTCTCAGTAATAGGGTCCCGTTTTTACCCTTTGGGTACGGAACCCTAAAAAATTAAGGTCGCCACTATCGTTTATATGGCATCATTTATACTATAACATAAATGAATTTGATACTTGAAGTATTTTTAAAGATAAATCAGAATGGGGAAAATCGATAAATCAGATGCTAATTTTTTTTTATCTAACTGTTAAATAAAAAGCCTAGGAGAGTAAAAACATCTTTATTATAGTAACAATATATTTTCTAATCACTATATAAATATTCTACACCCGACTCTTTGCTTGGCTGTTGTTGCAAATTTGCCTTCGTTTTTATTGCCTTCGTTTATTTTGCCTCGAACAGTGCTTTCTGATTTGCCTGTAATCAAAATAAAACATTAATGTAGAATGATGTGCGTGACGATCAAAAATTGCAGTCGCTCGCGCTATGTAAACATAACCTCTAAAATAAAATAAAATCCAAAAAAACTTGCGATTATATGGTATATTTTAAAGACCAAACCGACTTTAACTGTAACTTAGATCATGAACTATGTATATTACATAAAATTAGATTGAATAAATACCTTTCATATCAGCAACTCGTTTGTAAAGGTCATCCAATTCTCTTAGAAGTTTTCCGGCATGATATTCCTCCAAACACCTCTTAAAATCATTGTAAATAACTTCTCTGGCACCACTTTTTATCGTCTTTCCCATTTTCAATAACAATTCACCGACTAATACGTTTAATATCTACCAAAAATCACATTAATTCACAATACACTTTTATTGTTTTGGTAGTTTGACTGATGTTTGACATTTCTTTCATGTTGCCATGTGTAGAAAAAATTAGTTCACATTTATTTAATTTCTACTCTTTCTGGCCAAGCTGTATTTTATCAATGAAAGTGTAAATATGTACATACTTAAACACTAAACAAAAGTAAACTATACAAAATTATACTAAACCCAACTACTTATACTATATAAAGAAAGGTACACTTAGGCGTCGAAGTACGCCTCCAATTCACTGTCATCCGGGAACGTGCCTAGAAGACTGACAGCATTGCTACATTGAATGGCAATGCTGATTCTTTGAGCAAAGAACGAGCCAGCCCTCTGGTCACGCACAGTGTCGATCAGTCGGCGAGAGATCTCCATAAAAAGGAGACGTGCGCTCGGGCCTCATGACCCAAGCGTTTCGACCCCAAACGGTTCATAACTGTAATTACCAAATAGGTTACAGTATTTGCGCCGCTTGAGGGCCTCAGCAGCCGCAGCAGAAGCGCCAGCACAGCCAGACGAAATTAGAACATGAGATGGCGCAAGGGTGTCAACACAGGTTGCGTCCAACACCAGAGGCCTACCCACCTTCCACGGCACCAATTTCATGCCATCTGGTCTCTTCCCATCGTCACATTTCAAGCCGCTAGGTTCTAATACAGCGGTAAGTTGGCAGTGATAAGGGCTCGACGAATAATGTCATTGATGCTGGCGTACCGTGCAATGCGTCCTGCGCTGTTGCAACAAGACAGGCCATGGTGCCCAAAGCTGCCGACAGCTTCATCACATTGGCACCGATGTGGAGCAACACAAGGTGGCGCTTAAGACTAGACAGGTTGCGAGCCGAAATGAAGAGTCATCCATCATAGTGCCTATGGTGGATCACGGGTGTGCTTGAAGCCACAAACCTGACTCCCATTCCCCCACAGCATATTATTATCATTTTTAACCGACTTCAAAAAAAGGAGGAGGTTCTCAATTCGTCGGAATCTTTTATGTTTTTTTTTTTGTATGTTCCCCGATTACTATAAGACGCCTGGACCGATTTGGAAAATTATTCTTTTGTTTGATAGGGTATACTTCTTAGTTGGTCCCATAGTCATCAGGTCAGGATCTGATGATGGGATCTTGGAGAAATCGAGGGAACTCCTCAAATATTATAGGCATACATATAGTGATTTTGGTATTTTTATCAACAATGAAATCATCAGCACTCAGAAAGTAACATTTGGTGAAGTGGAACTGGTGAAAAAGACCACAGATGGCCAATAGAATTTCTTAATGCTAAGTATGTCATGGTTATAAGATATCTCGAGTTTAACGACTATGATGAAGCAAATACTTATAAATACCTACATAGTGCTGATGAAAATGATACCATCGAACTGATCTGATGATGAAGCCGGCAGGTAGGCACTGGTACTCCGAAATAAAACAATGTATCCTAGTCGTGTATGGGCTTATTGGAATCGTCATGAGATTTACTTTGGTTATATATGAATTCTATGGCAATTGGAAGTACCTATCAAAACTAAAGAGAGATATAAAAAACTTTTTAACAAAAAAACAAACCAACTTCCAAAAAACACTGCAAAACGAAAAATAACTTTCTTTTCCGAAGTCGGTGTCGAAACACGGAAAACAATAGGTACCAAAGACACCGACTTCGGAAAAGAAAGTTATTTTTCGTTTTGCAGTGTTTTTTGGAAGTCGGTTTGTTTTTTTGTTAAAAAGTTTTTATCTATTAGATAAAATTAATACCATTTAAGTTTTCTCAGAAATTCATAGCAAATCTTGATGGACACAAAAATATCTCTTTTTTTGTGGATGATGCCAGACGAGCGCTATTTTGACTGGTGTAAGTTGCGTTCTTTGAGTCACCATTTTCGCTACAATTAGGTATTTTCAAAGTTAGATTTGTGTCAGAAAATGACGCAAAATTCGTAATCCGTCTGTTAATTAACTTATAAATTATTTATTGTTTTTCTTTAACATAAACGGCTGTACGCCAATTATATTAGTTAAAGACACCCAAAAGTTTACACACGCAGAACGTGAACATGAACAGAAACTCTCAAAAAACAAAATCAAACAGTCTTACATTCGTCCACGAATTCGAGACAGTCAGGATTCAGGACCGAAATTACGTTTGCCTCTCACTAAAACGACATGCAAGAAAAAAGGTTGATCATTCCTCTACTATTAAATGAATCATGTATCGTGACTGCTGTACAAAAATATTGTCATTGCGCGTAATTTAAGTGGTACCATCAAGAAGATGACTACTTTATTATAGTTAATTTGCATTAGAATGTAAGTTTTAGGATGTGGACACACTGAAGCTGGAGGTGATATAGATTGGCAAAGTTTTTTAAGATGACATGTGTGTGAGTGTCTGTTTCCGACTCAAATTCATCCAGTTTACTATTAAGCCAATAAGTATTAGGGCCATGTGCTTGTGTTTATACTTAAACAAAATAATTATTTTAATCCAGCGGTCTATGACTCTGTTTCTTGAATGAAAATGATCGAAAAAATAATGTTAGAAATTTTCGCGCGTTAGCCGTTGTCACAGATAATATAATACTAGCATACCGTTGTGATTCATCATCATCATCATCAGCCTTTCAACGTTCCCACTGCTGGGAGAGGGAATGGGCCAAGCATACGTAATATTAGAACAAATAGCTCTTATACGAATATTTCGTAACCGTATCGACACGAAGAAGAATTGGTATTTTGGTTAGATTTTTGATAGTATTTAATCATTCTTTTGGAACAAATAAGTGGCCGTGGGCATGCTCACAGAATAGATGATCAATGAAGCCGAAAAGTTTTGGGTTAGCGACTGCGTACCGGAAGAAGTAGAGCTGGAAGGCCTCACTCTGGGTGGACCAGTGACCTTGTGATGGCTGTGGGATTCCGCTGGATTGATAGACGCACAGGATCGGCGCAGACGACACTCGGGGAGGTATATGTTTAGAAGTTGAAGTCTTTTGGCTGAAATAACCTTCTTCATTCACTTACGAGTATACTCTATAATTCTAATTATTATTTTAATCTATCAAAACTATAATTGTTATAGTATTAAAACATCATAATTTTAAGGTACAAATTGCCAGTAAAACGTTCACAAGGCTTAGTCTGCGGTTTGACGCAACCTTCGTGGTTAGTGTATGGAATTAGAGCTAGAATTAATACTGCTAGTTTTGATTCTGCACCACAGATACGATACACTAGAACTAGATAACGCAAGTCCCTCTATCGGTATGATAATCAAGCGTACGTAAGCGACGAAAGACGACATAAAAGTTGAAAGGAAACCGTTTGTCCTGGTATGGTCATGTGATGAGGCGGAATGAAACGCATGTTACTAAAAGAGTTATGAATATAAATGTTGGATGGATGGAGAGGGAGAGGAAGGCCAAAGAAAAGATGGATGGACTGTGTGAGGAGTGATATGAAAGAAAAGGGAGTCAGTAATAACATGACGGGGCACAGGACGGTATGGAAGAAGCAAACGTGTTGCGCCGACCCCAAGTAACATGGGATAAGGGCAGGAAGATGATGACTTAGCGACGAAAGAAAATGTTTCCATTGCCTCTGCCCAATTTTTTGTAGAGTTTTTGCAACAATTAGGCAATTTTCTAGATTTCAGTTTATGTGCGGTGTCGATAACGCTAAATGAAACAGCTCGAAGTATGAGAATTGCTCTCACTTTTACTCTTTTTTTAGAGTTCCGTACCCGAAGGTTCTAAACGGAGCCCTATTGCTGTCACTCACATGTCCGTCTGTCTGTCGTCTGTGACATATTTAATTCCCAAGAACTTTTTAACTTCAGGTTGATGATGAACTTGGTGATAATGTTTATTATTACGTAGGTATATTTCACAAACAAATTTCAATATATTGATTAATTGGTACGGTACCCTAAATGTGCGGATTTTTCAGAGTAACATTCGTGTCATCTAGTTAGAGTTATATCTGTGTTCTGCACTTTGTTCGTAGGTAAAGTTATTGAAACAGTTTAAACTAGAAGTTTAGACACACAGGCAATATTGTTAGCTTAAATGGCGGGTAACAGCTGTTTGAACTCAACATAATTAAAACGTCATTCTGTCTATATCAACTAAATACGCTTAACATTAAATACAATGTGACTTAAAACACGTTGTTTCTTACCTATAGTCTTGGTAATCTAAGAAGTTTGATTTGACAGCTATAAAATTTAATTTAAATGTTGATGTTAGATGTTGGGCCTCCAACCAACCTCGTTGTGGGAAAGGGCAACAAAATGAAGAAATTAGCAAAATCTACCTGACCATTATATTGAATTCGGGATCATGGTCCCGGATTTCATTATTATGCGAATTCAACATTGTAGGATTAGTTTAAATTCAACATTTTGCAAATTTAACATTTTGGGAATTCAACATTATACAAACTCAACATTTTGCAAATTCAACATTTTGGTATTAATAGTTCAACATTTTCCAAATTCAAAATTTTGGGATCCAACCTTTTGAGAATTCAACATTTTGCAAATTCAACATTACGGTCCGGAAGGAAATACTACAGCTATTAAGCTTGATGCTTACGAATGATACTCGTTGCTATATAGTGTATGGGTAACATAGTAATTAATTAGGATTATGAATTTGATTTTTCAATTTCTTACATACAAAGTATGTAAGAAATTAATTATTTATATATATTAATTAAAAAGTACACACTGAAGGCACATCCTTCAGTGTGTATAAACCATTAGATGAATTATCGTGTTGCACAAATTGATGAAGCAATGACAATAAAACTGAATTTTATTATGACGTCGATTTATATCGCTGATGAACACTTTAAAAGTTTTTGAGCAAATTACTAAGTGACTACAACATTATCATCATCTTCCTGCCGTTGTTCCATGTTACTTGAAATCGGCGCAACACGTTTTCTTCTTCCTGTCCTGTTTCTCGTCATAAAATCCATCCATCTTTTCTTTGGCCGTCCCCTTTTTCCCCATCCATCCACATTTATATTCATAACTCTTTTAGTAATATGCGTTTCATCCCTCCTCATCACATGATGACATGACCATACCAGGAATAACGGTTCCTTTTCAACTTTTCTGTCACTGGCGCCATTTTCAAACTTCCTCTAATATAGTTATTCATTTCTTACTTTATCTATTCTCGTCACTCCGAAAATCCATCTCAACATTCTCATCTCTGCTACATGCAATCTCTTTTCATCCATCTTTTTCACAGCCCAACATTCTGATATATACAGTACGAGACATTAGCTATTATGAATGTTAATTGAAATGAGAACACTATATATCTATTAAGAAAGTTAATAGAAAATTATCTATTAACGACTTCTAAAACATTTTGGCAAGGATCGCGAGGGTCTAGGTAGACCATATATAAGAAAGAAGGTCTAGACAAAGTGACATTATACCAGCAAAAGCAAATGTCAATAAATCCAAAATGTATGGATTGACATACGCTACCGAAATATCACGTGTTCATTTTAACATTTTCAATCGACTTCAAAAAGGAGGAGGTTCTCATTTCGACTGTATGTTTTTAACGCGATTACGCGAATACTCCGCCAATTAGTAACCGACTTTGATGATTCTTTTTTTTATTTGGAAGCTGGTGTTTCTCATGTGGTCCCATTTAAATTTGACTATGATCTGACGAGTAGTTTTGAAGTTATCCTTAATAATGCGTAATATATGGTAACGAAACGTGTCCCAGCAGTGGGAACATTAACAGGCTGATGATGTGATGTGATGTGATATGGTAACAAAACTAAAAAGAGAAAAATAAAACACATTTTACCAAAAAATATAAACCGACTTTGAAAAATAACTTTCTTTTCGGAAGTTGTTGTCAAAAACTACAAAAGAATTGGTACCAAAGAAACCGACTTCCGAATAGAAAGTAGTAATTTTTCGTTTTGTAGTGTTTTCTTTTGGAAGTCAGTTTTTATTAAGTTTTTTTGCAGTCGTTTTCGCTGCTAGAATGTAATAGGAGATGTATTTGAAAAAGAAGAACGTTTGAAACTCATCTTCAATACCAAAATTTCGCAGAATTTCAGGCTACTTGAAGTAGAGTTTAACAAATACTTCTCATCAAATTCTTAATTTAGAAATCGGGTCTGGCTTATCTTTATTTCAGATTCATTATTAGGCCTTAGGACATCTTTCAGGGATCCTTCAAGTAGTTCGCCATTAAATATTATCAGTACCTACCTACTGTGTAAGACTTTGCTTACACAGCATTTTCTTAATCTTTGTCTTTATGAAAATCTCCCGAACTCAGATAAAAGATGAATGAGTTTCATCCCTTTGTTTAACTACCCCCACCAGAGGAGTGATTAGCAAAACTTGTAGAAACTTTGCTAGTTCAGTTTGTCTATTGTTATGAACAATACGTAGGTACTCTCTGAAACTTAAATATTTCAGAATTGTTTGTGGTTTTATTTTCAGAGTCTTATGTAGGCATATTGTATAAAAGCGAGTCATTTTCGACAATGGCTTTTAAAACGATGCTGCTCTATAATTACATAAATTGTTTCAATACCTTTAAGGCTATAGACGCAACAAGATGTTTCACTATGAACACTTTGTCGTACCGTTGTCGCATCGTCGCGGCGCACTTGTCTTCGGGAATCCTTAACTTTATATTTATAAAGCTTCTAACTAAAGGATTTCATAAAAAACCGGCCAAGTGCGAGTCGGACTCGCACACGAAGGGTTCCGTACCATTATCGCAAAACACTGCATAAAAATCACGTTTGTTGTATGGGAGCCCCCCTTAATTTATTTTATTTTAATTTATTAATTATTATTTTTTGGAGTAAATATACAACTAAACATTCTGTGAATATTTCAAGCGTCTACCTGTTGCCGTTATTAATATCGAGCAAAAAACGGCAAAAATATCACGTTTGTTGTATGGGAGACCCCATTTTAATATTTACTTTATACTGTTTTTAGTGTTTGTTGTTATAGCGGCAACAGAAATACATCATCTGTGAAAATTTCAACTGTCTAGCTATCACGGTTCATGAGATACAGCCTGGAGACAGACGGACAGACAGACAGACAGACGGATCGCGAAGTCTTATTAATAGGGTCCCGTTTTTACCCTTTGGGTACGGAACCCTAAAAAATGCTAATGATATCGGTAATTACCTTATTCGTTAACTAAATTATTAGGATATAAGTAATTAGGTGAAGTATATTAAAATAGGAAGAATGTTTCTTTACCTAAAAGGCTAAGGCGTGAAAAGCTGCAACCTGGGGGTTTTTAAGATAAGAATGAGTACGTTACTTCTAGGCAAGCGTGCTTCGCCGTCGACCATATCTTCGCTTACCGTCCCGTCAGGTGAGATAATGGTAAAACGCGAACCTATCATTAATAAAAAATAAATGAATAAGGTTAGCAAATTCTACTCCCTGTACCATACCGGAAGGTTAGCAAATCTTATTAACCAAGTACCTTGATCTATTCTTATTCATTTACCTCTCACAAATAACACTAAATAACAATCATAATTATACCAATTTCCTTTAACCCAGAAATCAACGTAGACATTCTAATATCACTCCTGCAGTCAGATTTTTCGTGAGCAGTCCTTGCTACCTTCCGTTACTATGTAGTTGGCGGAACCTCTCACCGTCATGCATTTTGCAATGCGATTGTCTTACCCACAGAGCATGGAACTCCAGCCCCCCTAGCCAAGTTACAAACGTTTCGTATTGAATCTCTTTCTACAATCGTTAACCCTTCTATTTTTTTGGTCTGACCACGTGACTTAACTTTCCGTTGTGTCATTCCCATACATTGATTAGTTTTCTAGCGTTATCGATTGTAGATTGTCAACTTGGCTACAGTACCAGGTGCAGGCTAGACACGATATTGCTAATAATATTCGAAGCTATGATGAAGCTATCCTGAGCCTGAGTCTCTCATACGACAAGCTCAGGACCGGGTCTTTCTGCTTCGAGCCTGAATGCGATTCTACTTTCTTGCCCTCGCTCCTATGGCCAGTTCTAGGTGTCCGGCTATACTAATTGACACCCTTTGTTTTGTCTAGAAAGTTTTGACAATGCCGTCTCTAGCAATTTTGACTATGCCATCTCCAGCAATTTTGACCATGCCATCTCCAACAGTTTTGACCATGCCATCTCCAGCAGTTTTGACCATGCCATCTCCAGCAGTTTTGACCATGCCATCTATAGCAGTTTTGACCATGCCATCTATAGCAGTTTTGACCATGCCATCTATAGCAGTTTTTACATGCCGTCTCTAGCAGTTTTTACATGCCGTCTCTAGTAGTTTTGTACATGCCATCTCTAGCAGTTTTGTACATGCCATCTCTAGCAGTTTTGTACATGACATCTCTAGCAGTTTTGTACATGCCATCTCTAGCAGTTTTGTACATGCCATCTCTAACAGTTTTGTACATGCCATCTCTAGCAGTTTTTTACATGCCGTCTCTAGCAGTTTTGTACATGCCATCTCTAGCAGTTTTACATGCCGTCTCTAGTAGTTTTGTACATTTCTCTAGCAGTTTTTTACATGCCGCCTCTAGCAGTTTTATACATGCCATCTCTAACAGTTTTGTACATGCCATCTCTGTACATGCCATCTCTAGCAGTGTTGTACATGCCATCTCTAGCAGTTTTGTACATGCCATCTCTAGCAGTTTTGTACATGCCATCTCTAGCAGTGTTGTACATGCCATCTCTAGCAGTTTTGTACATGCCATCTCTAGCAGTTTTGTACATGCCATCTCTAGCAGTTTTGTACATGCCATGTCTAGCAGTTTTGTACATGCCATCTGTAGCAGTTTTGTACATGCCATCTCTAGCAGTTTTAACCATGCCATCTCTAGCAGTTTTGTACATGCCATCTCTAACAGTTTTAACCATGCATCGCTAGCAGTTTTGACCATACCATCTCTAGCAGTTTTGACTATCAGTGGCCGCATAGGCGTCTTGTTGATCTGTGGTCCAACCCACCTGGTCGCACATAATCGCTCGATTTGACCCAAATATCTTACGTATTGTTTATTATTTTGCAGTCAGAAGGTTTCCAACTTCTGGTATTAATTGGAACGGTAGTTTGGTAAAACGTTTTAGTAATTGGTAGCTTAGATTTTAATGGAGTTTGGTTGTGACATCGAGTAAGACTTGTTTATTACACAGCGAAGGTAACTAAATTGGTAGTTATTTAACATTAAATTATTGAGATGTGTTTAAAAATTACATTTGCAGTCCAATCAAATCAAATTGATGATTAAATAAACTATTTATGTGATTGTGTTTGAATTAATATTACCTATTCCATTCCATTTCCTATGGAGATGTAAAACTATAATAATATGGGTTTCTAGTCATATTTTGGCTTTTTTTGTAATGTGTACCCTCAGTCCAATTTTCCGTGAACAGGGGAGTTTTCATGTCGAAAGGTCCTTATATTCAAATCCAATACATTAGCTACCTTAGCTGCCTTCTGATCTGACGTAAGATTTCATTCGAAGGTAACTGCACATGGTTTCATTCTCAAATATGTGTGTTAATGAATTTTTGCATTTCGATTTTATAGTTGGTAACAAAGTCAAATATATTTATTTCAATTAGGCCAATAAGCGGCACTTTTGAACGTCAAAAATTAAATGTAAATAAAAAATGTACAAGTAATAAAAATTTACTCTACCGTGCATTCGGAAAGTAGCTTGTTATGGAGAAGAACGCACAAGAAACTCCATACTTACTCTTTTTAACCGTAAATGTATCATTTAATTTTAGCAGAAATGCAATTAAAACGAAATTCTCGGATCTTTTATTGACATCAATTTAATCATGCGACATCAATTAATTGAGTTCACTTTGTTTCATTATTTCAGTTTGAATGAAATTGAATGAGAAAACAAGATGCCTTTTCCGACAGTTAAAACAATAAAAGCAAGCGTTCAAATAATAGTTATTAAAGCAAGTATGGTTATAATTTTATTGTATCATGCTTTAAATGTAAGGTAGGGAAGGATGGATAAACGGGAGTTAAGGAGGCCTGATACATAACCTGAGGCTCTAGATAATTATCGAGAAGAAGGCAAGTAAGCACGAGAAGAAGGCAAGTGAGCAAAAGAACCAAAGTCCTCAAGCAAATTCCAGCAGATGGTGATGACAACTTTGGACTGGCGTCGATGGAGGCAGATAAGACCGTACCCTAACCAAAAAATCTTAAGCATTCCTAGTGCCCTAGCGGCACACTGGTGGCGCATGAATTACAGTAGTGAATACGCCCAGATTTAAGAATAAAATCTTTAATAAATCGAATATTGGTCTATTGAAAAAAAAAAGTTACAAAATGTTCGTTATAAAATTGTCTATCCATTAGTGTTAGTACAACAATTAATTAATGAACACTTTACGAGGAGATGCATGCTATCAATGATTATATCTCATTTTTATGGTTTTGTTGGAAGGAGATAAGTGAAACATATACTTCTTTAAAAAAAGTATATTACCATTTTGGAATCAATATTATGTAAAAAATTCATGTATTTTTATTAATGATATTTCTTTTTAAATAACGAGTAGATAGCTCTTAAAAACTGCAAAAATACGGCTAGCGCGGCGTTTTGCTCGGGGAGGCGCCTTAGTGACCACGATCCTCAGTAATGAGGGAATGAATGAAGAGACAAGTATCTCTAACGCTCGCTCGCTGTGTGTACGCTCTAATGTCATCTCTATGACAACGGTCGAAATGCAAAAAATGTAAGGGATTGATCACGTGATATTTTAAAAGCGCTTGACAATCCCATATATTAACTTTAAAACTTTCGCGAGCTATCTAGCTCTTAAAAACTGCAAAAATACGGCTAGCGCGGCTTTTTGCACGGGGAGGCGCCTTAGTGACCACGATCCTCAGTAATGAGGGAACGAATGAAGAAGAGACAACTGTCATTTGATGTCCGCTGACATCAAATGAGAACGCTCTTATGTCATCGCTATGACAACGGTCGAAATGCATAAATGTAAGGAATTGATCACGTGACATTTTGATAGCACTTGACAATCCCATATATTAACTTTAAAACTTTCGCGAGCTATCTAGCTCTTAAAAACTGCAAAAATATGGCTAGCGCGGCGTTTTGCTCGGGGAGGCGCCTTAGTGACCACGATCCTCAGTAATGAGGGAACGAATGAAGAAGAGACAAGTATCATTTGATGTCCGCTGACATCAAATTAGAGCGCTCTAATGTCATCGCTATGACAACGGTCGAAATGCAAAAATGTAAGGGATTGATCACGTGACATTTTGATAGCGCTTGACAATCCCATATATTAACTTTAAAACTTTCGCGTTTCATAATTGAAAAACAATATACGACGGGTCTACCCGGGACCATGGTCGTTGCAACATGGCCAAAACGTCGGGTTAAATAGGTAAATAAATAATCGAAATCATCGCGTTAAAATACCTCTGGTATAGTCATCGGCACGTAACTTGGCATGAGTCGTTAGATGCGCACAAGTAATTTTTTAGGTCTCTTTGGTTACCAAGCGGGACGCGGGGTACGTTTAGCCCCGTTCCGAGCGCGCGATTGGTTGGTCAGTTGACACAAGGATCGACTGACCAATCAAGTCGCGTCCACGTCCCGTTCGCTCTATACGGTGGTTGGTCAGTTCGCGCACTATGCGCAAGTTTACCCCCACTACGCTAAAACCTTGCCAAGTTACGTGCCGATTACTATATATTGTTTTTCAATCCCATATATTATTGTCAATTATTTTCAATCGGTATCGCGACGTTTTCGTGGATAGCATGACATTTGTATAGAAGCTCTGGGCAAGGTATTAATAGGGCACTTATCTAATATCTAACAGTAGGCTGCTAACGGCTAAGTTGAAGACAAGTGCAAGAAATCGTCATCTGCCTAGCCTTTTCACAATGATTGTTGGGTAAGCTTCCAGTCTTACCAGATTCAGCTGAGTACCAGTGTTTTACATGGAGCGACTGCCTATCAGACCTCCACAATCCAGTAACTGGGTAACACGATACCCCTTGGCAAGACTGGTGTCAGATCTCAGGCTTCTGACTACCCGTAACGACTGACAAAGATCTTCAAATGACAGCCGGGACCAACGGCTTAAAGTGCTTTCCGAGGCACGGAGGAAACTCGGTATGTTGAAATGGTAACCCATCCACGGACCGACTTCGTCAAGCGTTGCTTAACCTTGAAGATCGACCCGTGCGGCTGTTATTATTTAGCTACGAGCTCCTTAAAAAATAAATAAATAAAATGTTAATTATAGAAATATTTTTTTTAGACCAAATTGGTTTTAGTCAAAATCAGTACCTGAAATGGTAGCGCTGCAAAATTAATCTTTAATTACCATTTTCATTATATTTTCGGGTTAATTTAAATAGAGTTGGACATGTTTAATTATTTTAGTTCAATATTAACAAATAGGTAATGTTCAATAGTAAGTTAGTCACCAAAATTTTTTCAGCATTAGAACATTTCGATATTTATAAAAAACAACGGATCTTGTCTAAATATAAAATGAAACTCATCTTTTCTTACTAATCTTAACTTGCATCTAAACCACGATTTATTTATTTATTTATGTACACACAAAACACTTAACAGATAAAAAAAAATACAAGAGCATAAAGGTACTGCTTATTTCAATAGAAATTTCTTCCAACAGACCTGCGACAGGAAAATTGGATGATAGACGAAGACACAGTGTGTAGAAAGAAATAAGGAAACTTAAAATAGACTAACTTAACTATTTATATGTAAATTACACATATACATTATGTAGAAGATAATTAATTTAAAAAATCAAAAAACCCGACTGCTTGAAAAGCGAACTAAATAGACGTAAACAAGGAGAAAATCATGCTGTGCAGTCGGAGGATACGTCTGGTTTTATCGGGTTTTTGGTTTTTTTCATTAATTTTTTTAATTTATAAGTTTTTAGTTATTTTTTTTCGAATTAGGTACATTTAAACATATAAGTGTTATATATTTTTGAAATCACCTCTTATATTCCTTTATTTTGATTCCCCACACGATAGGCATGGAAAAAAAAAAATTTGGTCCTCCATAATATGGCGCCCAAGAACTGCTATTTTCCTATTTTCCAATTTTCATGTAGCCAGTGACACTCGCGGGGTTAAGACGAATCGATTGACGTAAGAACCATCAAAATCGGCCCACAGGTTTGGTCTCTAGAACGCCACATAGGAACAAACATACATACATACTTACATATATACATACATACATAGACTGATAAACACATTACCCTCCTTCGGCAGTCGGGTAAAAATACATACACATAATAAATAAAATTATAAGATGGTGGAGAGGTAATGTTCTTTGACCTGTTTCTTAAATAACGATACATTTTTAGAGTCACGGATTTTAGGTGGAAGTGAGTTCCACACGTCGTACTGCATGAACAGAAAAGGAGTGGGAAAGGAAATTAGTATTGTGGGAGGGGAAGTTTAGATGGTGCTTTAGGTGGGATCTACACTGGACATTTTATTATTCAGCTTCATTTAAAAACATATTCCCAAGAACATATCCTTAAAGTCCTTCATCATAAACCCCTAAAACCAATACAGAAACACTTGAAAACATAACACGAGCATCTGAAAGTTCAACCCTGACCGTATGAACCGGTTCGAACTGGCTCGAACTGCCGTGAACCGGGGTTAACGACCTGCGACGCGGTGCATCCTGTGTATTCCAGCTGGAACTCTGTGCTGCTCTCTTAATAGCTGGCTTTAATATTTTGCAATTGTAACACTTTTTTTTGTGGTAGATAAAAGTTTTGTCAAAAGAAAATTAGTTACCTATTTCTGCCGTATTTGTATTGCTCATTCGCCTTAAAACTGCCGCTGGGTGGTGGAACCACTTTGGAACCGCACCCTGGGACGTCGAGTTCCCTATAAACACTCTAATTTCACTTAAATAACTTAAAATCACTTGATATTCGTCCTCCGAAATTTATATTTACTTAATTCTATTTGTTTGTTTTGACAGACTGCCAGCTGTCATTTGTGAGTGCCGCATTTGCGTTTGGAAACGCGCAAATCGTTAGTTAGACGCAGTGCATGTTTAAAATAATTTTTATTAGTCAGTGATTGTGTTTTTATAGAATTTAATTGTAAATTGTATTTGAATAATTTGACGGATGTGATTTGAACCTGGGATGGTGTATTTTACGGAAGGGTGATTTTTCCTTGTCATTTCTTCAAGGATTGAAATTGTTTCGTGGGGTAGTTAAAATCAAAGTGATTTGATTTTTGTGCGATTTGTATCCGAACGGCACTGGGTGATTTGACGTTTTGATTTGTGCGTGCGGTGATCTTTTTTGCTTTTTCTGCGAGGCGGCGTGGCGACCGGATCTTCGGTCACCCGCCTGCTAACGTGCTGGTTGGGCCGAAGCCCTAACCAATAATCTGTTGTGCTGAAGTTGGTGTGTGTGAGTAGCCTGATCCGCATTGGGACGCGTGAGTGCGTCCCGGCGACCGAAAAAGCTGCTCCTGGCTGTGCTTTGATCAGGTCGCTTTGGTCCACGTGGAACCGTGAGGTCCGTGCGACCGCGACCTGACTGATAGTGTTGCTGAGTTATCTTAACGTGGGCTTCTTCCTGTGGCAGCGGGGATTCGGTCAGGTACTGGCCCCGTTGTCCACGTGTTCCCACGTCGGGCTCATAATCCCTCACGGTAAGTCGCTTTGCTCAGGGGATTGACCCCATCGTATTTCGTTGTGAGTTCTGTGTGCTGACTTGCTGGTTTCTTTCAGAACAACGTGGCGTGGGGTCGAAATTGGGCCGACCTATCTACCCTACGGGTTTTCTTCCTCCGAAAGGTACGTGTTTGACTTCCTAAAGGCTCTGTCAGTTGGTATTCGGTTTCTTAGGGCGGCCGATACATTTATATTATTTGGGCTGGCCTATCCTTTGTGGGTGTTTGTTGACAAGCTCCATACAATTATACCTATTTACATACACCATAGGCATGATTTCCATATACTCAGAAGGGCCATCCATTATGTTAGCCTATGTAAAGCCCGGTATTTAAGATAATAATTCCCGTATTCCAACGATTTGTCTGATCTGTATAACAATAAAATCTGTGTGTTTAATCATGAAGAGTGCGGGACAGCTCATCCATTGTGTTCACTTATGTAAAGCCTGTGTGTGAGATAATACCTTCCATGTGTAGCGAGTTGTCTGCTCCGTATAACCCTAAATTCTGTGTGTTTAATCATGAAGAGTGCCGGACGGCTCACCCATTGTGTTCGCCTATGTAAAGCCCGGTGTATAGGATGTTACTTTCAGTGTTTTAGCGACCTGTCTGTTCTATATACTCAAAACCCTTTGTGTTTAATTTGAGTTTTTGTGCTAAGAAGTTTTTATTCTGTAACTTCAGGAGGTGTCTGGTTGGGGCTGATTGTCTGGTTGGGGCTGATTGCCTGGCGGAGGCTATCTGCTCGAGGCAGGCTGTCGCAGTGTGGAGTTGGCTGGCTACGCGACGGTTCAGGAGACGGGCTTTCTGGCCCTTCCGTTATATTATTATTTTTATTTTTTTGTTCTTCCACCCTCAACTCTAAATTAGTTGGGAAATATTTTAGTACGAGGAAAAGTTGACCAGCCAACTGCAACCAGCGACCCTTTTTAAATTTATTTACTTTGGTAACGTGTTCAAGGGTTAAATATAATAAACATCGTTCTCAGTATATGGTGATTTATTGTTCCCAAGAAAATATCCCGTTACACAATGCGATATGTGTGTGATATGAGGGATAATCATTAGATGTTAATTTTTCTATTAAGCAATAGTACTGAACTGAGGGGGGAGCTCGTGGCTAAATAATAACAGCCGCACTGGTCGATCATCAAGGTTAAGCAACGCTTAACGAGGTTGGTCCGTGGATAGGTGACCATTTCAACATACCGAGTTTCCGTTGGTCCCGGCTGTTATTTGAAGATCTTTGACAGTCGTTACGGGTAGTTAGAAGCTTGAGATCTGACATCAGTCTTGCCAAGGGGTACCGTGTTACCCAGTAACTGAGTTGTGGAGGTCAGATACGCACTCGCTCCATGTAAAATACTGGTATCCAGCCGAATCCGGTAAGACTGGAAGCCGACCCCAATATAGTTGGGAGAAGGCTAGGCAGAAGCAATTAGTACTGAAACAAATAATAATTTGTAGGTTATTCATTATTTTGCAGTGTCTCCAGGGATGTGCCTTGACAGGCGTTGCACATAGTGCGTCTTGTTGTGAGCTTTAAAGAGGTCACAGAGTTTGTGACCTCTTTAAAGCTTGTATGTGCTGTGTGCTGAAACGCAGCTTCTGAAAACTTTCGAAATTACATGTTTGTTACCTATTTAGAATGAATGATTATGTAAGCAGCAAGTGAGTAGAGCAGTGGTGGCCCAGTGGTATCGGCCGCGACTTACAAGTTGTAGATCGTGGGTTCGAGCCCAGGCAGGCGCTTTACTTTGTGTAAATTATTTCATCACCACTGCTCTCAAAACGGTGAAGGAAAACATCGTGAGGAAACCGGCCTGAAAATGTCCTAGAACCAAAAATTTGAAGACATGTGACATCCACCAACCCGCACTGGGCCCGCGTGTTGGATTACGGCCCATTCCCTCTCCAGCAGTGGGAACATTAATAGGCTGATGATGTGATGTGTGATGTGATTATGTAAACCTACCATAGACCAGTTATTTTGAACCCAAAGGTTGACTGGTAGGGAGTGCCTTGTGGAATTAAGTCTGTATATATACAACACTGTACATAAATTAAAAAAATGTAAGATGTCTATTTTCCCAGTACTTTATTCAGGTAAAAAATTACTACACAACAAAAAATCGACTCCAAATGCAAAATACTAAAAAGTGCAAAATAACTTTCGTTTCAGAAGCTGGTGTCTTTGGTACTTCTTTTTTATCATTTTTCGACACCGACTTCCGAAACAAAAGTTATTTTGCAATTTTTAGTGATTTGCATTTGAAGTCGGTTTAGTACACTATCACTAAAAATAAGGGATCCATGCGGATGACGTCACGGGGTATCCATTTGTTGTATACCGAAACCTTTACCAGAATGTAACCAATACTTTTCTGAAAACCGCATCACAATCGGTACAGTCAAACGCGAGAAAATCGCGAACGAACATGCATACAAACTGAGAACCTCCTTTTTTTTTAAGTCGGTTGAAAAGTAGTTGCGATCATATTCTTCGAAGATTTTTTCAATCTGATCTAACGAGAATAGTTTATCCTATGGTAAAACAGAAAGTCAGGGAACACCCCAATCGCAAAAACTTTATAATTTAATTATGGTATTTCTCTTATTCCATCGAATGAACTTATTGATAATAGCTGACTGGCACATGTAAATGATTATATCGTTTTCCAAGAAATTCCTAGTAACGGATGCTACCCGTTTCCCCCTGTCATGTTATATGTCCCAATTAGTACTCACTTATTGATAACAGATAGCATTAATTATATGGAGGAAATGTTAGATGGATTGCTAGGTTGGCCAGATGTGACAAACGAAGTTTTGGTAGGTGTGTTAGGGTTCCGTACCCAAAGGGTAAAAACGGAACCCTATTACTAAGATGCCACGATCCGTCTGTCTGTCTGTCCGTCTGTCACCAGGCTGTATCGCAATGAACCGTTATAGCTAGTCAGTTGAAATTTTCACAGATGATGTATTTCTGTTGCCGCTATAACAACAAATACTAAAAACAAAATAAAATAAATATTTAAGTGGGGCTCCCATACAACAAACGTGATTTTTTTACAGTTTTTTGCGATATTGGTACGGAACCCTTCATGCACGAGTCCTACTCGCACTTGGCCGGTTTTTTTTGTTTGTCCCCGCCTGCAGCACCTCATAATATTAAATGTATATTTTAGTAATTGTTTTTTCTCTTTTCAGTTAAGTATTTTTTAGCAGTCGTGTTTTTTTAATATTTTGTGTTGTCTCAAACTTTTTAGTTTTATTAATGAACAAGATCTCCATATAAGTTATGTGGTAAAAGACATACATTACACACACAAGACACACATTATAATTTATCAATACTTCATAATATGGCTTTAGTGAATAAAACATGTTTTTATTTATTTTGTTGCAAAATAGTAACATAAAAGTGTTAGGATATGTATATTTTTGGAATGGTCTATTTAGTAACTTTTATTTGATATCCATATTGTTAGGACAACGAAAAAAAAAAAAAATTTGTATCACCTCCATTTTGGGAGGAGGGGCGCCATATCAAAAAATAAAAAAGCCTATGTCACTAACACAATTGAGAGGAATCCAACGACACCTCCTCATATGTGAAAATCCGTCAAGCCGTTTGGGCTGTAGAGCGTGCTATAGAAATGGGCATACATACATACACTCCAAAAACATTACCCTCCCGCAGTCGGGTAAAAACTATTAAACCAAGTACGCCTCGTTGGTAAAGGTTGAATTTGTGCCTGGTCGGTGGAAACTTGCAAATGTGGATGTGGATATCGAGATGACGTTTAGTTCTACCTATTTTCTCAAATTCGCCTACAGATAGCCCATTTCTCTTGTATAAAAAAAAGCCTGGCTAGACGAAGGCCTCCTTTTTCCTTTTTAACACATTCTAGTCTCATCATCAGCCTTTTTAATGTTCCCAATGCTGGGAAACAGGCCTCCTCTCTGTGAGAAGAATTCTAGTCTATTAAGACGACGACAAACGCCAACGACCTTGAAGGAACAAAACGCGCATTCGTTTCACACCCGCGCGACCCAAAATTTTGTAGATTTTTGTACTTTCCTCATTATACCTAAGACTTTAAAAAAAAGCTTCAGATCAAAATGAAGATAATTAAATTGTCTTTGAGGTGGTGTCAATTTCATTCAAATACGCCCAGCGGTTTTGGTGCCATTGTCGTGTTTTTGTCCGTTTTAGACATAACTTTACAAATTAATTACACTATGTTATACGAATGAAACTCAAAATTTTCTTAGATTAAATTATTCAGAAGATGATCTAATGTAATATATATTTTTTCCAACAAATTACGACTATCCGTTTAGACGTGATTCTCATTTTAAAATCAGCTACTCAAGGGAATCGGCGCCTTAAGAATGTATTCCAAAAACTGTAACTAATCAATGCTTGACTAATAAGATACAAATGAGTAAGCAATGATCATAGCAGGTGGCTTTCTGTAGTTTCTGCTACCACCATGGGAAAAAGGCGTGAGTTTATGTAATAAGACTAAAACAAATTATCTATAGTTACAATACCCGTGGGGGGCACATCAATAAGTTACGAAGAAGAATGGACATAACATCCGCCACTGAGACAGCGCATATAATTAATTATTTCATATCATACTATTACGCTTGTCAATTCCGTAGGGTTGGGCAGAGATGCATATGTCATGGACCAATTGATTAATCAGGGCACTATGTATAATGCCCGGGTATAATAAATCCAGTTAAGTCAAATTCGGCAATGTAGGTAATGAATACTGATTTAAACTTCTATATTTTTATCACATCATCAATTATATTGCTAGGGTGAGTAACGTGTGGGAGCGGGTGTCTATTCCATGTCATTCTTCGTTAAAATGATTGTGGAGATATTAGTTTTGGTCAGGATACCATTCATGAAAAAGTAGTAGCTAGAAATCGTGGAGGACCTTCTCTACTAATGAGTCAAAATTTAAACTGGAGTTTCTTGTGCGTTCTTCTCCATAACAAGCTACTTTCCGAATGCACGGTAGAGTAAATTTTTATTACTTGTACATTTTTAATTTAGATTTAATGTTTGACGTTCAAAAGTGCCGCTTATTGGCCTAGTTGAAATAAATATATTTGACTTTGACTTTGACTTTGAAAGTGATTCATACCTGTGTGTTGCGTGTAGCTGGGGATCAGTTACCCCTACTGGCATCTCGTATTATGGTGATTGTCTGTTCATTATCAATATTGCTTGCTACGTAATGATGATTATGGTCAATGAATTAGTCCAAGAGCAAGCGAAGCGAGCTCGGGAGCTTAGGGAACCACGACACGGATGGGTTAGGTTTATGTTAGGTTACTTTAGCTAGACCTTGCAGACAGAAATAGGAGCTCCGAGCAGCGGGGCTCCGTCGACTTTGTTGCTTAAATAGTAATCGTACTTACCATAAAAAAATAAAAAATAAAACATCTTTTTATCACCCGGCCCAATAAGTGATGGGCATTATTCAGAAGAAAGCCCGGTAAATTTTTATCATATTACCTACTCATAATGGGCATTTTTCGAATTGCCCGATGATTATATTCACTTGGTCGGATTATTCTCTTGGTCACACATAAACAGTGACAATCGTTTTTTCTTCTGTATTTGTATTTTAGTTTTTCCTTTGTTTTTTTTTTATGGTATGCGTCGTGCGTGGCGCAAATAAAGGTTTTTCTTTCTTTCTATCTTTTCAGTTATTTTTCATCCCATGTAATAGGGGTTGAGCTAGCAGCCGGGTACAAACCTAGCCTCCAAGATACTACTAGTGAGAATTTTTTCATGGAAAACTTTGATAACACTATGCTTGAACTGGGTATCGAACATAAGATCTCACGATCGGCAGACACGCTTTTCTACACTGGGGTAGAGAGGAAATTTTATCATCCATTTTTTTGTCTATATTTATAACACACTGTGCCTATCACAATTTTTATTTTCATTCTTTTTATTTCAATTGAATAATCACCTAAACACACAAAGCAGCAACATCACAATACATCTTCCACTCGAAAACTACCCCAAACATTACGCAACAAACACTGTGTCCATACACAGAACAGTGTGTGCACAATCAAAACAGGTTGCATGAACTTTGTCGCGCTCACGAAGGAACTGGCTTGAATAATTTATGTGTTCGCATTGTATTCCAGCTGATATGACACACTGTTGGACTAATTTCGTTATCTGATTGTATTTTGTTAACGCGTGTACATTGACTGTGTGGTTGTTTGTATGCATTTTGTATGGTGTGATGACGTCACAGTGTTTGCAAATTTGAATGTAAATGGGTGTTGCCTTTTTTGGTGTTCCGTGGTTTTGGACTACATTTTTTTTAATACTCGGAAGAGGTCTGTTGTATGACTTAGCGTCATCCGTGGTACTATCGACCACTCCTTGCAGTGTTCCCGTTTAAAAACAACTGTTGTTTGAAAAGTGAGTGAAAGTGTACTCTTGATAAGTACTGTATAATTTTATTTTCAATTTCGTTGGATTGTGTCAGATAGCAAACTATTTTAAACTATCACAAAATAAATTTAATTTTAATATCTGGGGACACAATAACTACCAACATAGTCTTGAGTATGATGATGGAAGAGTTGGAGAAGAACAAAGAAACGAAAAATGGACTATGTGAAAGATGATATAAATGACGAGGAAAGACGTGATGAATAATGATGGTATGGAAGAAAAAGACAATGTTGTGCCGACGCCAAATTAATTGGGATAAGGCCAAGATAATGATGATTACACAACAACACACGACAGACACATTATCATCAGCCTATTAATGTTCCCACTGCTGGGACTCAGTTCTCCTCTCTGTGAGAGGAGATGGGCCGTAGTCCACCACGCGGGCCCAGTGCGGATTAGTGGATGTCACATGTCTTAAAATTTTTGGTTCTAAGACATGCCGGTTTCTTCACGATGTTTTCTTCACCGTTTTTGAGAGCAATGGTGATGAAATAATTTACACAAAGTAAAGCGCCTGTCTGGACCCACGACCTATAACTTTTAAGTCGTGGCTAGTACAACTGGGCCACCACTGCTCTCAAGACAGACACAACACACGAGTAATAACTACCAAAATTGAACATTCTTATTTCGTTCACTATAGTCACAATCGTAATGATCTATATTGATAATTAATTCTTAATCGCTTTCCAAATAACCAATGCCCTTGTCACAATTCCCTTATAAAGGGTCTTTCAACAAGGACGGGTCGATGTTAAAATTTAATAAAACAAGATGTGTGTGAGATATTGACAAAATTTATTTTTTATTTAAAAGGCCCATTTATGCCAATTATGGATGGAATATGAAATCGTTCAAATGTCCGCCGCGGCTTCGTAAGGTGGCACGAATCCGAAAGGTCCAATTTTTAATGACTCTGCTGCATAGATCCGGCTGAATCCCAGCGATGGCCTACGTTATGTTGGCTTTCAGGGCAACGGTCGAATGTGGTTTATTGGCATAGACCTGCGACTTCAGAAAACCCCACAAGAAAAAGTCTAGCGGAACTCTAACTCTACCCTCAAACCGCTCATGCAGAATGTCGATTGTGTCGTTCGCTGTGTGGCAAGTAGCGCCATCTTGCTGGAACCACATGTCGTTCACGTCCATATTGTTCAATTCAAGCCAAAAGAAATTGTTTATCATTGATCTGTAGCGCTAGCTCGATATTGTGAATACATATTGTGAATGTGAAGACTATGTGGAACATTTTTTCTTAATTTAGTTTTTAAGACGACGACTAACGCTAACGACCTTGAGAGAACAAAACGCGCACTGGTTTCACACCCGCGCGACCCAAAATTTAGTAGTTTTTTGTACTTTCCTTATTATTGTATGACTTTAAAAAAAAAGCCTCGAATCAAAATGTAGATAATTAAATTGTCTTTGAGATGGTGTCGATTTCATTAAAATACGCCCAGCGGTTTTGGTGCGATTGTCGTGTTTTTGTCCGTTTTAAACACAACTTTAGAAATTCTATGTCATACGAATAAAACTCAAAATTTGCTTAGATCAAATTATTAAGAAAATGGTCTTATATAACATATATTTTTTCCAAATAATTACGACTAGCCATTTAGACATGATTCTCATTTTAAGCTACTCAAGGGAATCTGCGCCTTAAGCATGATCTGGCAGTTTGAGTATTTATGCGGCCTACCCGAATGTCCTTTCTTTGGTAGTGTTCGTCAATTCGTTGAGCTCCTTAAATTCTGAGTTGATCTGCATGGTTATTGACAATTGCGTGCACTGACTGGACAGGTCCACTCAATCTGGCTGGTTCTTTCCTCAAAAGACCATTTCAGACATCAGTCTACATGGTCTTCACTTGATCTAACCAAGATTTTGTCTGGACAAAATCTTGGTAAAAGAGACTGTACAAACCACCAACCAAAAGTGTTTGTACAAACCAAATCACAGAAATAAAATAATTTATCATTTATGATTATGCTATAGGTCGGTCCAAAGAATATTTACCAGCATATGTGTTGTATACGGCTTTCGTCAGTAAGTCGGCTAAACAGTTAATAGGTTTATTAACTGCAGTTAACTGACCATTACTCAGCTACAATAACTAAGAGAAATAAACCCAATTGTTTATGACTTCCCGTGCCTTCGAAATGTGTTAATATACTTGTAAGTATTATTCTAGACTTAAACGGGTCGTTTGTTGGAGAAAGAGGTCATAAATCATTTATCGAGTACCCATCTCTCTAGTACAGTAAGTAATTGTCTCGTTAAAGGAAAACTAACTGGTTCCTCGTTGTAAGACTAAAAAATTGCTAGAAATATGGCTAGAAACCTATTTTATTAACAGTCTTTAAAAGGAGTTTTCTGTTGACCTGTATGTGTCTATGTTTGTCCGCGATATTCTCGCGTTAGGCTAAGGCGGTTTACACATCGCACCGCGCACCGCCGCGGTAGTCGGTGAAGCGGATCTCATGCCGCATTGGCCTCTAATAAATCCGTTGATGCCTAACACACGTACCGTGTGTGCCGTGTGTGCGGTGCCGTGTGTAAACCGCCTAAACCGATTTTGATACGGTTTTCAGGAAAAGTGTTTGTTACATTTTGGAGAAGGTTTTCATTTTGAAGGCAGTATTCAAATTAACGAGCATACCACCGAACTCTAGCGTCAGACAGTACGAATGTGTAAATTGAGTTATTATGGGTTTTTTTTCAATCCTTTAGGTACCTGACTATGCAACTTGTTCAATTTGTAGTAATGGTGAACAAAAACAAAAAAAAAATATATGAGGTACAAAAGATACCGACTTTCAAAACGAAAGTTGTTTTGCACTTTTTAGTATTTTGTTTTTGAAGTCGGCTCATTTTTTTGCGAAAAAGTTTTTTTTATCAATCAGCAATTTGTGCTCTAGTCCTGTAAAATAATGTAGGTAGTAAACCATTTCTCACTAAGATTATTTACATACCAATAGATCTTCACTAAAATACTATCAGAGGCTCTGTATTAAGTAATATTCGATTATGATTGTCAAAAACCCAAAATATATGTGATGCATAAGCGTTATAAAAATGTTAACGGGTCAGTTCTTTAATTAATACTTTTCGGCAATCATTACACTTTGTTCTGAGCCTCAGGAAAGGCAGTAGTGCATCGATTTTTTTATTAGTTTTGGCTTGCGCTTGACCACTATCTCACCTGATGGTAAGCGATGATGTGTTCTACGGTCTATTTTAACTTATTGAAAAAATACCATAAATGACGCTTACTAATACAAGCTCCAATCTAATTCTAAATCAAATTGACTCAGTTGGTAAACACAAGTGTTTTACGAGAAACTCTTCAGTTAAACAAAACCGCTTGATAACGGTCCCTTTGAGTTTAACTAAAGTTTACTTAGAGATTACGTTTATTGTTTGTTATCGTGTACTGAGAATTGGAATATTACTAATTAAATGTTCATTATTTCTCATGAACCGTGATAGCTAGACAGTTGAAATTTTCACAGATGATGTATTTCTATTGCCGCTGTAACAACAAATACTAAAACAGAATAAAATAAATATTTAAGTGGGGCTCCCATACAACAAACGTGTCTGTTACCGTTTTTATCGATAATGGTGCGGAACCCTTCGTGTGCGAGTCCGACTCGCACTTGGCCGGTTTTTCCTATAACTAGTGATAAGTGTCATCTTTCACACAATCCATCTATATTTTTTTGGGTCTCTTTACCTGTTAGATCTTCCTAATTATTTTACACGCATATCTCTACCATTGCAATCATCATGATTTCAGGCGAAAAACGTCCACTGCTGGACATAGGCTTCCCTCACGTGTCGCCATACTGATCGGTCATGTGTGTCTCGAATGCAACGAATTCGAAAAAAGATTATGATAAATTACATTTTTAGGTTTTACCAAAAAATATTGGATTCTTTCGAAAAGAGTATCTTCACCAATGAAAGCGTCCAATATTTTTGACAATACCTAATTATTTAAAGAGTATTTGTCATACACTTTCATGGGGTAAAACCCTTGGCCTTACCTAATACACTTACGCAATTAGGCTGCTGGTCATCGGTCCATCTAGAGGGAGGCCTTCCAACGCTGCGTCTTCCAGTACGCGGTCGCCAGTCCACGGGCAAAATAGGCATCGAAGGAACTTTTCGGCCCCATCGACCAGCCGTTCTGCAAGAAATGGGGCCTGCCCACTGATACTTTAGTTAGGCATGTCCCTACCACGGCAATATTTCTAACAAAAATCATATTCTGAAAATCAAAACACACGAGAAATAGCCCACGTAATCCACTCACAAGTTAACAGAAGAAAACAAAGGTTACTCACATGCTCCCGATAAGAGTATGTTTATAAACTTACAACAAACTCGCTGTAAAGTGAGGTAACGCATACCTACCTTTATTTACTCAAGTGAACACAACTTTGCGTTTGAGTTTTGGAAAATTTCTAACTTCGCCGTAAGCTGTGTGTGGGGATATACGGGTGGAGAATTGTACCGGGTGCGATTGTGGATATTATGAAGGTGGTACTTCAAAATGTACTACGGGCGAGCACGGCTATCGCAGAGGCCGTGATTGCCGGCAGCACGGCCTATGCATGAGTCACGCATTTTTTTACGGTTTTTCGCCCAAACTGTGACAAAAATGTGCGACTCAAGCCTGTCACAGTAGGCCGTGCTCGCCCGCCTGATAGAGATTCATTTTGCGACCTTTCCATGTTCTACTCTGAAATAGTAAGGCCAAAAACGCAATGGCGAGCGGCTTGCCTAGCGCCTAATCAGCCGCATTTGGCGCCTTCTGCGGGAATCGAACAGCGCTCAGTGCGGCCGGTTAGGACCATTTTAGTAAGTTTGTTCTACTTCGCTACTAGCCAGGAGACTCGCTAGGCTCTAGGCGCTTCGGCGTTTTCGGCCTAAAGCACTCGCGAAAAAGGCACTGAAAATGCAAAATAAAAACAGCAGAGACAAGTGACATTCGATGTCAACGATGGCAAATGTCAAAATCCCAAAATGTAAAAGGCTTTCGTTGATAGAATTTCACTAACTAGAGCCTCAGGACCCAAAATGATAACAAACCTCGTACCTATCTATGTCTCTCAAGATTTAACTTCTTTTTACCCGACTGCCGAAGGAGGGTAATGTGTTTATCAGTCTATGTATGTATGTATGTATGTATGTATGTATGTATGTATGTATGTATGTATGTATGTTTGTTCCTATGTGGCATTCTAGAGACCAAACGCGTTGGCCGATTTTGATGATTCTTACGTCAATCGATTCGTCTTAATCCTGCGAGTGTCACTGGCTACATTAAAATTGGAAAAAACAAAAATGGCGGCTTTTGGGCGCCATTTTGTGAGGGGAATTTTTTTTTTCTTCCAAACCCATCGTGTGGGGTATCAAAATAAAGGGTTTAAAAAGGCGATTTCAAAAATATATAACACTTATATGTTTAAATGTGCCTAATTCTCAAAAAAAAAATAACTAAAAAGTTGTAAATAAAAAAGTTTATTAAAAAAATCAAATCAAAAATCAAATGCTTGAAAAGCAAACTAAAAAGACGTAAACAAGAAGAAAATCATGCTGTGCAGTCGGAGGATACATCTGGTTTTGGTCCGCCAGTTGGCGAATATGTATCCTCCGACTTTCTTCTTGTTTACGTCTTTTTAGTTTGCTTTTCAAGCAGTCGGGTATTTTGATTTTTTTTATAAACTTTTTTTTGGGCAAAAACTTTATTAAGTAGATATTTCTTTGTGATTGGTAATCATCCAATGACTTCTCCCACTCTGGGTGTAGCGGGAGGGCGTGTCAGACTTTTACCGACTAAAACCCACCAATGTTCCTTCAGTTACTTGGCCGCGGTAACTCTCTTTCAAATTTATCCATGACCGTGGTTAGGGCTACCTTGAACAGTTTGCAAGGAAGATCATAGTTACTAGTTATTACTTACAATTATTCCTTCCTTCAGTCACTCAAAGGGCAATGGAGAGAGCTATGCTCGGAGTTTCCTTGTGTGATAAAATCAGAAATGAAGACATCCGCAAGAGAACTAAGGTTACCGACATAGCCCGAAGAATTTCCAAACTTAAGTGGCAGTGGGCAGGGCACATTGCTCGCAGAACGGATGGTCTTTGGGGCCGAAAAGTTCTCCGCGTCCGCGTACCTAAAGACGCAGCGTTGGAAGGCCTTCCTCTAGGTGGAGCGACGACCTGGTTATGGCTGCGGACGTCCGGTGGATGCGAAACGCATAGGACCGAACAGTGTGGCGACGCTTGGGGGAGGCCTTTATCCAGCAGTAGACGTCTTTCGGCTGAAATTATGATGATGATGACGAATCCTTCCTTGCCTCGCTTGAAAAGTATGTATGTTATAGCTTCTTTCTGCTCGCGCCTTCCACGTGGAAAGTGTTTTATTATTCTGAGAGAACTGCTGGTATACTGGAATGAAATAGTAGTTTATGCAATGGCCATATAATAGGGGTTATTAAAACACGATCGTAGGTTTATCAAATGAGGCGAAGCCGAATTCGATAATAATATTACGCGAGTGTTTTAATACCTAATTAAAAAGTTATTTTATGATGCAGTTGTTTAAAAATCGAAGGAAAATGTTGAACTATAATGGTTTTTTTTTTTAATTTTACCTATCCACGAATATAAAGTACGTGTTTATACAATATTTTTCGAATTCGTATTTGGAACATTACGTTGTGAGTGCAGATAAAGTATATTATGTGCTATTCCAGAATACAATCAATCTCTGTACCAAATTGTATTCATATTCTGTAAGCTGTTCTGGCGTGATTAATAAACATCCATCCATACCAACTTTCGCATTTATAATATTAGTAAGATAGGTTTAAACTAATAATATTATTATTGTTTTGTTAAACTGTATAATCCGTATGTTTTCACAAGCACACACGACGCTTTCCGCATATTTTGTCAAAGTTGAAAGTTAGTTGGTTTAATATGCATCTTCGGACTTGGATTCGTATATTTTCGCCAAAAAAAGTAAGTTTTCACTGTTTGAGCTTATTAGGGTTTCGGACTTTAAAATTTAGCCTTTTTAAGATCACTTTTTCGCCGTTTGTCACTGAGGTTTTTTTTCCGGGATTTTAGCAACACAAGTATTCAATTTTAATTTTAATACACTCATTGGATTTTTTTACTTTTAATATTTCTAAATGCGAAAATAAAGACGGACAAGACAAGGAAGCCTTCATAATATTATCATGTTTTAAACCCTCGTATTATAATATTAATTTAGTAAAATTTGTCAAATACGGCATAATAATAACCAGCTTAAAAGTAAATAGTATCAAGCTTGGTATTATCGCGATAAATTAGAACAGTCCTCTGCAGCACAAAAACCTTTCCTCAAACAGTCCACACTCAGTTGTCACTTCTGCACACTTGAGCATGCTAGAAAAATATACTTTCTATATAGTAACAAAGGTACAAAGACAACATAAACGAGACTTAGCAGTTAATTTAGTTATGAAAAAAAACAAACCGGCTTCCAAAACAAAACACTACAAAGCGAAGAACAACTTTCTTTTCCAAAGTCGGTGTCTTTGGTACCTGTTGTTTGCCGTTTTTCGACACCGGCTTCGGAAAAGAAAGTTATTTTTCGCTTTGTAGTGTTTTGTTTTGGAAGAAGGTTTGTTTATTTTTAATTTATCTCTTTTTAGTTTTGGTAGGTTCCTCCAATTACAATGAAAATCGTTTGTAGCCAAAATACACCTGATGACGATTCCAGTAAGGCCAAACACGACCAAGATAAATTGTTTAATTACGGAGTTCCAGTGCCTAGCTTCATCATCAGATCAGTTCCATTTTCATCAGTACCATTTATTACTATATATTTGCTTGATCATAGTCGGTTAACTATTCAAGATATTACCTCATACCCGTGACATACTTAGCATTAAGGAGTTTCAGTGGCTATCTGTGGTCTTCTTCATCAGTTTCACTTCACCAAATGATACTTTCTGAGTGCAAATTCAAACAAAAGAAGAATTTTTGAAATCGTTCTAGGTCATCTTTGAGTAATCGGGAAACATACATAAAAAAAAGCTTCCGTCGAATTGAGAGCCTCCCCCCTTTTGTGAAGTTGGTTAACAAGAAGAAATTACTTTACCAGATGATTTTGATTTAGGAATTTGTATTTGTCAATCTTATTCACCGTATCCCACAAAATCTACTAAAGGAAGAGCCAACTTACAAACTACTCGTATATAAGAACCATTCTCACCTAGCTTACACACCAGCAAAGTGCATACTAGAATCTCCCCTATCTAGCCCACATCCACGCTTCCTGCTCGTGACAATTAGATCAAGATGCTCAATTATAGCGAATCATTACGTGTCGCGTTGCGTCAAAGTTACGTCGATGTCGCATCGCTGTTGCGTCAATTTTTCTGGCGACATAAAGGGTGATGGACAGAAGGTTGATTTGGTTATATTTTGGTGGCAAAGAGGTAGTTATTATTTTAGACTTAGATGAATTTTAAGGCCGATCAAAGAACTTATAATCCTCAATGTTAGGTCCTGAGTTAGAACACTACTTTAAGAATACACTAGACTAAAACAAAACATGATGAATGAAATGCAATTATGAAGGTTTTGTTAGTTTAGTTTCAACGGGCTGTTTCCGCAACTCCACGACTAAGCGCGTATTTCACGTACGGGTGGGATTCAATTATATCATTCGATCCACCCCAGCTCCTCGAGGAAGGCCAGCAGCGCCCTGATGCTGCCGACTATCTCCTGCAGGGTACCTGGGTCACCGAAGTATTTGGTCCTGTAACTAGCGATTACAGGGGAGCTTAGGAGCAGGTGTGCTGCTGTCTCATCTTTCACCATGTACGCTGTGCAGAGTGGCTGTCCGTGATTCGTATGACAAAAAGATTCTTAATAAAGGTCCCGTGTCCAATCCTTATGGCTTTGACTGCATGCAACTGTGGCTTAGTCGTAGGGCCTTTTTCGTGATACGGCCGGCGATGGAGGGCAGTGCCACCTTGGCCTGCCTACATTCCCTATGGTCAATCCATAGCTTGCTGTGTTGATCCCTGGTGCGTTTTCTTACCAGACTGCGTAGGTACCCGAAAGGGGTACAATGGGCTCCGGGCCTACCAGTGCCATGCTAGAGCCCCTTCGGCCGAGCTCATCCGCAGCATCGTTCCCTCGGGAGTCGCTGTGTCCCTTGATTAATTGAATGATTTCTTCATTGTGCATACCGCCATGGCTCAGTTGCCAGTGACACTCGTAAATAAGCCCGGCGGCAGCCAAATGATGAAGGTGCGAATGGATGTACTAACAACGCAAACTTATTTACAACAACAAGCTTCTGCCAGCGGCTTCGCCCGCTTTAAAGGCCAAAATTATCCCGAGAGAACATATTCCCGGTATAAAAAGTACCTTATGTACTATTCCTAACTATAATCTATCTCTGTGCCAAATTTCATCCGGATCCGTCCAGCCGTTTGAGCATGAAGAAGTAACAAACACACTCACAAACTTTCGTCTTTATAATATTAGTAAGGTTAGTGTGATACAGCTTGCTTGTTCTAGTGATTGCAAGCACTACTACTACAAGTACACACTATTAACTACCACGGACTTGTACGGTACGGGTTGTACGGTTGTGTACGGTAGGACTTGTTAATAGCAATAGGCACATAGCTGACGAGATGTTGCTGTAATTACTATAGGTATTATAGTATACTTCTGTATTTAAATTATTTTCTTTTTATTTATCTTATTCTATTTTATTCCTTAAATATTATATGTTCCGTTTCCGTGAATGTGTCCGTGGCATCAACAGTGGGCCCTTTCAGAATATCAGCGCAGCGTTATTTTCTTTTTAATATCGTTGCACATGCTAAGATAGGAACCTTTTTGGTCCCGCACGGGGTTATTTATTTTATTTTTTTATTATTGTTGTATTTTGCTTATCTCGTGTCTCCTGTGCGGGTCACAAATAAATATATTTTCTATCTTTCTTTCCAGGTACACGTGTTCCAAAGGACCACAGGTTTGAACTAATGTTATCTATAGCTCTATTCCAGTTCTTTTGGGAATCAAACGATAAATGACTTGTTGGTTTCTATTTATATAAACCTTCTAAGTTCTACCTGCTTAACGACGTAAGTAAATATGCACTATAATTGACACCACATTATTCATACTTACCTGTTTACAACAGTAATTAGTGTTCAGTTTTAGACAAACAGTATTCTGTCATATTGTCTAATAGAGTTATTTAGTTCTCAGGGAGGTTGTTACACTACGATTTACTTATGTACATTGCGGCGATAGGAACAGGACACAGATTGACGGCCCAGTGCGAGTCGGACACGCGCACAAAGGGTTCCGTACCATTATCCATTATTATACTTTGAAAAAACACTTTTGTTGTATGGGAGCCCCACTTAAATATTTATTTTATTCTATTTTTAGTATTTCGACCCGTACGACTGTTATTATTTAGCCACGAGCTCCTCTCAGCAACTGCTCAACCAAACAAGATTAATCACCATCGTAAACAAGTTTTTTTTTTCTTGTGTCCTAACAAAATTAATTACATACAGTTGTACATGCCTAATGTATTGTGTATGAGAAGTGGTTTTTTTCTGCAGTGGACTGTTCTATTGTAGGTACTGCAATAGTACAAGTCTGTTACTATTTACTTGTATGCTGGTATTATTATGCCGTAGGTATTTAACTAATTTTACTATAGGTACTGTCATTTTTAGGGTTCCGTACCCAAAGGGTTAAAACGGGATCCTATTACTGAGACTTAACGGTCCGTCTGTCTCTCTGTCTGTCTGTCTGTCACCAGGCTGTATCTCATGAACCGTGATAGTTAGATAGTTGAAATTTCCACAGATGATGATTGTATTTCTGTTGCCGGTATAACAACAAATACTAAAAACAGAATAAAATAATTATTTAAGTGGGGCTCCCATACAACAAACGTGTTTTTTTGCCGTTTTTTGCGATAATGGTACGGAACCCTTCGTGCGTGAGTTGGACTCGCACTTGGCCGGTTTTTTTAATTTCGTAGACTAAACTGACAGCTGCCTGCTTATTTTTTTTTAAACGTTGGAAGCGCAGAGCATAGTGTTGTAGTTAAGGCTCAATCATAAGTGATTCACAGAATCGATTTGACATGACGCCTCGATTTATTTTTACTGTAAATAAATGTTTTATGAATATAAACGTAATATATTTAAATATAAAAGTATTTTTACACATAGTACTTAAACTTTTATTGTGTTAAATATGAAATCAACAATGAAATAAATGCGGTCAATAAAATAAAGTCTGACATAAATGAGTAGAAACAAAATAAGGGCAGCTAGTTTCTTAACAAATGTAATTTTTTTGCCGTGATATAGTTACATTTTCGATCTACTTCGATTTTCGATCAACTTTTGATCACTCAGGATAGTCAGGCTACGACACTATTTTTATGTAACTATAAAGTGACAACCCCAAAAATGACAGTTTAGTCTAGGAATTTAAAAATCAGAGTATAAAAAAGTTAATTCAAAAAATCAAAAAGCCAGGCTGGCTTTTTAAGCAGTCGGGTTTTTTGATTTTTTGAATTAACTTTTTTTATTTATAAATGTTAAATGATAAATGATTTATTTTTCTGTAAGTTGGTTTGTACAAACACTTTCACATGTCGATCATATTTTTTAAAACTAGATGAGGTCGGCGTTTCCTGTCTGACTACTCTGAGAAGAAAGGCCGAAACAAACTCAGAGGTCACAGTCTCTTTTAAAGTCCAGACAAAAACTTGGTTAGATCATGTGAAGCTTGTATGATGTATAACTTTTTAGTAATTTTTTTTTAGATTTCGGTACATTTAAACATATAAGTGTTATATATTTTTGAAATCACCTCTTAAAACCCTTTATTTTGTTACCCCACACGATGGGTTTGGAAGTAAAAAAAATGTTTGTCCCCCACAATATGGCGCCCAATAGCCGCCAATTTTCTATTTTCCAATTTTAATGTAGTCAGTGACACTCGCAGGGTTAAGACGAATCGATTGACGTATGAATCATAAAAATCGACCAACGCGTTTGGTCTCTGGAACGCCACATAGGAACAAACATACAAACATACGCACATACATACATACATACTTATGTATGTATGTATGACATACATAGACTGATAAACACATTACCCTCCTTTGGCAGTCGGGTAATTAATCACTGTACGAGGGTTTAAAACATAATAATATTATGAAGGAAGAGAGTTGCTTCTTTGCTTCACATCTGCCAGTATTGATAAATGTTTAACTTAATACTTATTTCCTTTTGAGGTACGAAATCCTATGAAACACATTAAAAGATTATAATTATGTTATTCTTAGCACATGTGAAGTATCCGGGCTCAACAAAATATTTTCTAAAATAAACCATCGGATCAATCAATCAATCCAGTATATTTTGGTGCGTTGCCTCTTCCAATTTTTTATATTATTGATGTGACGTTAACGAAGTTATATCAGTATATGAAAAATAACGGGTTTCTTTATTAGATCAAGATTCATTTTTTTAAATATACTCTTTACTTGAATATTGTGCCATAGGGACTAATGATTGCAAAAACAAGTAGTTTATGCTGGCAGTAGTTTATCTAGGCAGGTTTGTGCAGTATTTGAATTAATTCTAATTGAAATACAAATACGTATTTAGTATTTTTAATTCAATTACTTCTTAAATATTAATTTGTAATTGGTTGTTCAAATACCTGAAGCTGAGGTATTTTGTAATTGATACCAAAGGCTTCAAAATACAATTGAACTTAAATACATGTAGCGATCCTATTAAAGGGTGCGTTCGAAGAAAATAGCGCTCGATAGCTTTCGTAAGCAAAATGGCGACCGCGTACGTCAAATTGTCAAGTATCTTGTCAATTGTCATTTTCATTTCAAACGGTTATTTTCGGTTTGGTTAGTTTCGTGAAAGAAACTTCTGTGTATTAATTAAGTTTAATAGTACGAATGTCACGATGGATGATCGACTGTATTAAGAATATAAAAAAATATGTTAAAATACTGTATTTTGTATTATATATTTCAAATACACGACTAACAAATATTTTGTATTTCGTATTTTAAATACATGCGAGATAGTTTTTTGTAATTTGTATTTTAAATAAGCCAAGCATGTATTTTTCCCAGCTCTGAATCTAGGTCTATCCATGTTGTAATCCCAATACTTTTAGCCACTGAAGTGTGTGTTGTTTTTAGGTATTTCTTTTCTTCAATGTGAACGTGTGATTGATCAACAAACATCTAGATTGTCATATTTATAAAATTAGTTGGATAAAAAGATAAAAGGCTTTCTTTTTTATTTCTCCACATTTTAATTGTCCCGCGATAATAGTACACCGAGAGAAGTTGAAGAAGGTAAGGGACGTCTTTGCCCTGTAGTGGAACAACACAGACAATACATAACAAATTCTGTTTTAGATGATGAAAAGATGAAAGTAATTTAAATATTCTAGGCACATTACTTTCGTTCCAGTTTGATCTAAATAGAACCGGTTTTTTATAAATAAAAATGTCCTACCAACTCTTTAAGTTGGTGATACACAAAATCAGATTCGAATTTTAAATGATGTCCCTCAAAATAGAGACGTGACCGCATAACTACTTTCGCTTTCGCAGAGCGAATGACGTTGTGCAGGGCTGTCAATTGTTTTAAGTCCTAATTTCACCACTTCTTTTCTTCTTCTTTTTATGTACTTAAGCTTCTACAATGTACTACTTAATATATTGTCCTTTTTGCAGTAAACAAAAATTTGTATGTGTGGTTTTTTTTGTATATTAAAAAAAACATCGATGCCATAGGGCAAAAACAAAAAAAAAATCTGCCCGCTATTTAGTTATGTAAATAGATTTACACAAACTATTATTTAAAGTATATCACACTAAAATAAGCCAAGGTGATTTTCTACTAAACTATATCAATTCCGTACACTTTTAACCTTGACAATCGTTATTGCTATCGATTCGCGCAGAATCTCAGTTTTTCTCGAAATCAAGGAATGCATTATAAAGCCGCAAAATATATATTACTGCTAAAACATCCAGCCCATCTGATCTAAAACTTAAAAGGTGTTTCATAACACTTATTGCGACAGAAACAATCCATAATCACCGTCAAAACCACAACCACTTCAAAATAAAAATAAAACAAAAGCACAACCAGCCAGCCCTAAACCACAACTGAATGAATGAATGAGTGAAAGAAATTTCATTCGTCCGCATGAGTAACATTGTGTAACGCGATTTTGGGGTCAGCTCACACCGAGACGCGACGCGGACATGCTATGAGAGGCGAGGTTTTAAACGTACTCGACGGCGCGGCGTTCACGTAAACTACAGTTTGTATTAAAACTGAATAAGAGCCACCTGAGGCCTTAGACCGAAAGCGTGGCGATAGCGATTAGAAAAACGTCAACAATGTATGGGGATATCAAACGCTATCGAAATGTCAACGCTATCGAAATTTTACATGATCAACCCCTTACATTTTGGCATTTTGACCATCGCCATCGCTGACGTCAAAAAACTCCTCCTTTCCACAATTTTTTTACTTTTTATTCTTTATTGAAGTGAAAACTACTCTAGCCCCGTTGTGATTTGAAACTCGATGAAACTGAAATGCGACATTAAAAAAAGACAAACACATACATCTATAAGAATTAACGTGCGAGGGAATGAGATATTATACGGTGTTTTTTTAAGGTTTCACTTCTACTACGTGTAAACTGTACACAATTTTTTGTTTCTTTTTTATTTCCAATGACTTTTGTAAATAAATATTTAAAAAAATATTTGTTTTAATTTTTCTATTATTATATCGCTATTTTAAAAAGTGCACGCAGTTACGCGTCGCGTCTCGGTGTGATCTAACCCTTATTCGACCTCGTTACGACTATAGTCTCAATTTGTCCGCTTGCCTTTACGAAGGCACTTTCTTTGTGTCCAGTATGGAGCCTTAATTAGTGACGTCACAAGGCTGTTGACCTTCTTTGGATGGCCTTGGGTATTTTTGGGTTTAATTTACTAATATTTAATTTGTCTATAGTCAGTTTAGTTACAGTCTGTGGCAGGAGATAGTGGCTGAATAATAACAGTCACACGGGTGGATTTTCAAAGTTCAGCAATGCTTGCCGAGGTTGAATTACGACGTGTCTCAGGAAGCATGTTAAGCTGTCGGTCGTGGCTAAGCGTGGTCAAAGGATTATCTAATCCTTTGACCACGCTTTTCTCCCTACTAAATTCGCCCACCCCTCCTTCCTATCTTATGTCTAAATTTCAATATATTTGTTCTTCACATGCTCGGCATCTACGTTCTTCCAATAATCTCCTCTTGCTTTGTCCTTCTCATACTACTGATTTTGTTCACTCTTCCTTCAATATTCAGTCCATTCTGCTCTGGAACGCGCTTCCTCCCGAGATCAGGACGGCTACAAGTCGGTTTGCATTCAAGCGGAAAATGCGGATTTATTTTCAGCACAACTAAGGAGAGTCATCTCACCTTCTTCTTTTCTGTTACTTCATAAATATATATATTTATAAAAGTATATATTATATTTAATATATAAGTACTTTTATTTTACCTATCTTAGTATGTAAATAACAACTCTTTTTTTATTGTTTAAACAATGCACCTGCCATGTTATCTCTTCACCACCCTTTGTTGACTGATAGAGAATTCCTAAGGCATAAGTCCGCCTTTGTACCTTTTTGTGCATGAAGTCTAAATAAATAAATCCTATAAAAACATTCGCACGGATGGATTTTCAAGGTTCAGCATTGCTTGCCGAGGTTGTTTTTTATTTTTTATTATTAATAGGCGACTTGACCACTATCTCACCTGATGGTAAGCGATGATGTGGTCGACGATGAAGCACGCGTGTCTAGAAGAAACATATTCACTCTTGACTTAAAGAGTCTCAGGTCGTAGCTATCAGGAAATACAGACTCCGGCAAATACAGATTACGACGTGTCTCAGGACGCTTATCCCAGTTGTAAACGACCCTTTGTGCCTATTGGCCTTGTTTGTTCTGTCTCCTGCTTGATAAACAGGCTTGCCAATATGTTGTATATGTTATCCAGTATGGAGTTATCCTGCTTCTGGGCTGTGGAGAAATGCTGGTATTCAACATCTAGTTAGATTGAAATTGACTCCAATATAGTTCGAAAAGGCTGGGTAGATTGATTACTTAATAATATTTTATTTTATAAACTTTATCTTTGCTCAGTCTACTAATGTGTCCTCAGCAGCTTTTTTTTTCGGGTGATAAGTCATCCAATGACTTCTCCCGCTCTGGGTGAAGCAGGCGGGCGTGTCAGACTTTTACTGACTAAAACCCACCCGTGTTCCTTCAGTTGTTTGTGCCAGGGCCGCGGTAACACTCTTTCAAATTTATCCGGGGCCCAGACAGGCATCGGTCCTAGCGGACCTTTCAGTTTTGCGGACATCCCTTTGGGGCGCGCGTAGTTTATATAAATGATATGTACCTTGATAAATAAGGGCATTTTGGTCAGTGTACGGCTGGATTTAGGCTTTGCCAATTACACGCCACTTAAGTGGAATACCGACCGGTAATTGAAATACAAATGGCCAAAAATAGGCAAGGTTACCGGCGACCCTTCTCGGAACTTATACGCACTGAATGAGAAATAGTGGTTGATAATAAGTGCGTACATAATTGAAAATTTTCAGCTAGATCCCTAATGTTTCTACTTTTGGTACGATTAGATTAAACAAGATAGTACATATGATACCTAATATTTATTTAATAAAAACGAGCTATACCGCTAGGTGAAGGTGAGCTAAGGCAGAAACTTTGAAATTAATAGGGGTTGATTAAGCGGTGTAGTATGAAGAAACGCGGCTTGTTTGATAAATTTTTTTTTTTCTTCTTCGCCGTATCAATGATTCCAAAATTAAATACGTTTTGACCAGAATTCAGCCACGTCAACAGCGTTTTCATTTTTTGCCTCACAAGGTCTTTTACGGTGCAGGCTTTTTTGCACAGAGAGTGTAGTGTATCTGTCTCACTCGCACGTTCACTTTGCCATCCCCACTTTCCCCCACACAGACATACACAATCTCGTGCGCACCACGTTAGTATAGCGAGAGCCGCTGGCTAGAGCAGACGTGTTGAAGTGTGGTCATTTAGTGCGTGTACGAGCCTGTGAATTGCCCTATAGAACCGGTCACTACAAATGGCGACGAGGATAAAGTATGAAAAAATATTGGTGTAATTAAAAAGAAGAAGGATTGGGGTAAGTAGATAATGCATGACATGACACACGGTTATTTGTTATCGTTTAGGCGCCCACATTCCGTTATGAAAATAAGACAATAAAGCAGGTCCTACGTGATAAAATGAAAAATTACATGGTAAATACCTATTTATTGTGTAAACACCATATGACTGCTTAAATATCACTATGTAGCGGAAAATAAATACTGCCGAAGTATTGAGTAAATAACCGTTCCAAATTTTAATAATAAAGGAAATTTTGCATTACGAAGGTAAAGAAATTCGTATTATTCTAATCAAAGAGCCAAGGGCCATGACTAAGAAGTGTCTGATTACAAAAAACTTTTCCATTAAACATACACCAAACAGCTGTTCTAAAACGATTGCAAAATTATATTGGTGGGTAGGTAAATAACAAAATTTATTTTACTAATTCAAATCATAACATCTGATAAAAATAATAAAATCGATACATTGTTATTTTGAAACCGAACTACTGCGCCTGCAATGCGGATATCGTTGAAATCTTACCACAGACAATCGAGAGTCTACCCTATTTAATGGAATCATTTTCTGGTTACCGTTCAAAATTCATATAGGGGTTTCCAATGATCGGGAAATACGTTTTGATTGAATACGTAAGGTTTATGGCGACATATTGTGATTTCATTTCATTCGGACACATACAGCTATTCGAAATTGTGGTACATCGATGCATGGATTTTCAGCAATTCGGAAGTTTGATTTGACTTCGGGGTAGCCATCGGGCATATGACATTCGAAATCAAGACAAAAAAAAAAAGAAATCTATGCTATGTAGAAATCTAAATGTATCCTAAAAGACCTTAAAACGTAGGTATATACGCACTGAGTGTTTATGTGAATATGTACATTGTAGTTACATATAGGCCTAAATGCCTACGTATTTATTCATTGATTATCGAGCCTGACCCCTCAAATTTAGAGGTTAAAATTGAATCGTCTACCGATTGAAACTTTAATGATAATAAACAGTTACTTCTATAATAATAAACAGTAACTTTTAATATCACCAAAAGTGGTTTACGCAAAAAAAAAAAAAAAAATTGTGTACATCATAATACAATATTTAATTAAATATCCATATTTGTAGCCGCAACTACTCAAACGAAGGTCTCAAGATTAAATTGAATTACATCAAGCCAAGGTCCACGCAGATTCAAAAAAGCTAGTAAAGGACACGTAAAAATTTTAAAACATCCTAAGGCCAAGCAGTCATGTTTTGGTTACATAAGCCAAGCATATGAGCCCAAATTCCTGCTGTAAACAGCAGTGACTCATGCAACGACAGTGTTATATAAAATACGGGTTTTAGTTACGTGGTTTTAGGGCTAATTAAACCTAAATAGAAAATATTTATTTATAAAAAGATAAAGTTAGTTAACTTGCAATATTAGTTAACATATTCGTGTTAATTTTGAAATAATCTTTTTAAGACCTTGTTTTTTGAAATGTGAGGGTAGAGGAAGAATTTTCTGCGCCAACGGAGCCAGTACACCGAGACACCAGTCTACCCGGGACCACGATCGTTGCAACAGGGTCGAAACGTCGGGTTAAATAGGTAAATAAATAATCTAAATCATCGCGTTAAATTCCCGTGATATATTGTTTACCATTATGAAACGCGAAAGTTTTAAAGTTAATACTTTGTTGTTTGTTCCTTGCCTACGTATCATATACAGTACGCTTTGGAACTTTTAGTATATTAGTAAACTTATTACATTGTGGGCACGAAAAAATATTTATGAACTAGCTTCTTCCAGCGGTTTCGCCCGCGCGTAGTTCGAAAATGATCCCTAGTGAACGTTACACCAAAATAAGTGGCCTGTGTGCTGTTCCGGACTGTGATCTGTCTCTGTCCGATTTCGTCCGGATCTGTTCAGCGGTTCTGGCATGGTTGGATGCCGGGCGTGCATCCGTCCGTCCGTGCTTTCGCATTTATAATGTTAGTAAGATTTACGATCGGTTTTCGAGCTAAATCAACTGACAGTTGCCTACAAATCTTTAAAAGGGTTTGAGCTGCTGTCCCTATCAGGTATGTACATTCTTGAGAGTGTAGTGGTCGTGAAAACAGATTTACACCATTGCATTTGAAACATTCTTAATTATTTTTGTACACAGGACATAAAAAATAAACTAAATATTTGTACAAAACCGAGTAACTCTGGATTCGATTTTCTACTATCAAACTTTTGAGTGATGGAAAGAGTTTGTAAAAGAGGGTAGAGGTAGTCAGGTGTAAAAAGTCAAACTAACACAAAATTAATAAAACACATCAAAAATATACTACGTACATAACAATACCCAATATGTACGGTTAAGCTGTTTGATTCTTGACCCATCCGTTTGAAAACTTCAAAACATTAGTTTTCTTACTATAAACCACTCATCTCATGGTGGATTTAAGACTTTTCAAAAATATAAAAAACCTGTGTCAATACAGGCATCTGGTCGCAACTACTATTACCATTTTGTTCATTGCAATAGGTAGATTATTAATTGAAAAAAAAGGGATAAAGCAGAAATTGGAATTAACTGTCGACCCGCATTGTTTACTTATAGAAGGAAGCGCAGAATAATATTTGAATTTAAATAGAATTCAAAGAAAAATGCTAAATAACAAGATGTCGAGTAAATATTCAATCTGCAAATATAATTGGAATGACAGTGAGATACTGACTTTCACTCTATAATATATTAGTCTATGACTGTCTTATTAAATCGATGGCAAGTTGTTGCTGAGAAAATATTTATTTAAGCAAGACTTGACCTAATTGGGTTAGAATGCCCGTAGAAGAATTAGTATATGGTGGGCCAGGTTTCAATCTTGTTGATTTAGTTGAACATTTAAATGGAAGTGTCGTGACACTGAGACTCGTGCCACTATACAATAATACAACACAGGATTTACACTTACAGTTTTCTGGGTTTTTAAAGCAGGACGCCTGAATCTATTAGAGAAGACACGATGAGAAATAGCGATCTCTGTACTTTCCTTTATACCTATGTATGTATGTTTTACAAATATATGGTTTGAGTATGAGTGCTTCATTAACGTCAAAAGGACAAAAAAGTTAGTTTATGGTCAAACGTAAACAATCAGTACTCGTCATTAAAATATGTAAAGTTTGCATAATCATTAAGCGTATTTCACGCGAAACAAAAGAACGTATGGCATATGGTTGGCTACATCATAAGCGGGTGATGCCCGGTTAGGAGGCTAGATCCAAGGTGGTTGATGCCATAAGATATGGCGATGCCATAGATGAGCGAGTTATGACAATTTAGGTTAGATTCAAGGCGGTTCAGATGTTGTCTAATAGTGCCTATTTCATGTGGAATGAGTGAATGAAGGCTAAAGTAATAACAATATAGATACCGCTTAATGTAGATACGGAATAGCCATATGGGTGCAAATCTATTAAAACTACCAAGGGCACTGCTGTTGTAAAAAAGATACCTCCGGGACCAGACAACTATCGAAATGACAGTTTTAACAAGGTGCAACATCGATAGCCTTGAAGTTATTTAGCTGTGCAGATATGCAATGTTAACGTTAACACTGAACTGATTTTGTAAAACTATAAAGGTAAATAAATAACCTAAACAGTTTCGAAAAAAAAATAAAGTTTTTGGTCGACTGGTGTGGAGGATTGTCAGATTTCCAAAATCACGAAATAGTGCTCAGTTATAAATAAACATACTAATGTTGAGGAAACCGTATGTCCTGGAGCCGGGGATTCAGGAACGTGTGACGTCCGCCGGGCAACGTTTAGCTCGTGTGGTGGATTGAGGCCTTGTCCCTGTCGCAGAGGGGAGGTTTGCTTTCTAGCGAATGGAACATTATAGGCTGATTATGCTTATAGGAATAGGTGGAGTGAAAAGACGCAGCCATTTACTTGATTGGTTGTTCTGCCATTCAATTGGTGGATTTTGCTGCCATTCAATTGGCAGGTTTTGCTGCCATTAAATTGGTGGGTATTGCTACCATTAAATTGGTGGGTTTTGCTACCATTAAATTGGTGGGTTTTGCTACCATTAAATTGGTGGGTATTGCTACCATTAAATTGGTGGGTTTCGCTACCATTAAATCGGTGGGTTTTGCTACCATTAAATTGGTGGATTTTGCTGCCATTAAATTGGTGGGTTGCGCTACCATTATAGGTGGATTTTGCTGCCATTAAATTGGTGGGTTGCGCTACCATTATAGGTGGGTTTTGCTGCCATTAAATCGGTGGGTTTCGCTACCATTAAATTGGTGGGTTTTGCTGCCATTTAATTGGTGGGTTTTGCTGCCATTAAATTGGTGGGTTTTGCTACCATTAAATTGGTGGGTGGCTACTGCCATTAAATTGGTGAGTGGTTATTGTCATTAAATTGGAGGAAAATAGGAGAGTGAAGGGATATTGAGAACGTGAAAAAAAAGACAAGAATCTGTCACGTGAAGAACAAACTATATATGATCACATAAGAATAACAAAAATACATTATTACGAAATGAATTGATATTAAATAGATTCTTAGTAAAGTCATTAATGAGGAAGGGATGTAGTGTATCTGTCTCACTCGCACGTTCACTTTGCCATCCCCACTTTCCCCCACACAGACATACACAATCTCGTGCGCACCACGTTAGTATAGCGAGAGCCGCTGGCTAGAGCAGACGTGTTGAAGTGTGGTCATTTAGTGCGTGTACGAGCCTGTGAATTGCCCTATAGAACCGGTCACTACAGAGAGCACGATAGGCGGTGAGGCATTGTTTGGGGCATGGCTCTGCAATCGCACTGGGGTCAATGGAGTACCAAGATGTACCTGCAGAGACCCACATGGCTTCGGGTTCGGTTTAGAGATTTCCAGGTCGCCCGTTGAAGTTAGTAGCCTGCAAGGAGCTTTTCTACGGGCTCGACGTAGTCCTTCGGAGGGGGATGTTTGAGAAGTCACATTCTCTCCTTTGCCTTACTAGAACTGTTGTCATTATTTGGTTTAGTTAACCACAGAAAGATAATTAATTACTCACAGGAGCCATTCATTGTTCACGGATATAAAGTGGTATGATACTCAGCCACAACGGCGCATTCTATCGTTGAAAGAATTTTCGTACTACTTCCAAAGATTATACGTTTTCAAAAATATGAACAAACTTTTTTTACCTTTTTACATAATACTAGCTTTTGCCAGCGGCTTCGCCCGCGTGAATGTCGATAATTATCTCGAGGGAAAAAGTATCCTCTGTGCTATTCCTGACTTTAGAGATAGATATTTCTATTACAAATTCATGCAGATTCGTTAAGCCGTTCTGGTGTGATTGAGTAACAAACACGACATCCAAACTTTAGCATTTATAATATTACTAGCATCTGCCAGTGGCTCCGCCCGCGTGAAAAGTGTTTTTTTAGCCCAATGCTTAGATAAAGTACCTATAGATGAAGCCCTGGCGTGGCCGCACATGAGACGGCAATAGTTAGTTCTGGTGTTACAACAAGAAGAAGAACACTACAACCCACCATCGCACTGACACTTATTATGTATAAATAACCCAAATTTCTTGTCTCAATTAACACATAATACCACGAAATCACAGAAAATCAAACGAAACCGAGTTCGTTTGTCAAACCTGCCATTATATTAGAGTTTGACAAACAACAGAAACCGGTCATGGTGACAAAGACAAAAAATAATCTTTTGTCCTTATTATTTACATGGAGCTGCCAATTAGCCATCTCGCTCTATCAATCAAGCTCATTTTAAGGCTACAATCTATAGGTACTTTATCTAAGGCCCAATGGAACGTTACACCGTGATGAAAAGTAGCATATGTGCTATTCCAGACTATAATCTATCTCTGTGTCTTTCTGGCGTGATTGAGTAATAAACATACATCCAAACATCCAAACTTTCGCATTTATAATTTATAATAATAAAGTAAAATTAGTTAGATGAGTTTAGAAAACATTGTTCGTAAGCACAGACATAAATCAAACTAGATAACGCAATCAAATATATGAAAACCAAGCGTGCCACTTTTTCACACCCAATTTGAATTCAATTACCGATGAAAGAAAATGTTTCCGTTGTCTCGCTCAGCCAACTTATTTAAGAGTTTTTACAGCTCGATCGTTACGGCATAATTAGGCATTTTTCTAGATTTTGATTGATGTCCGGTACCGATAACGCTAAATGAAATATCTCGAAGTAAGAGCATTGCCCTCACTTCCCTTATTTGACATGCGAAGTACGTACATTTGCGCCATCTAGTTAGATGTATGTCTGTGTTCCGTGTTAAAGCTAGGTATGGTAAGATCTTCATCAACTATAACTTTTAATTAATTAATAATTACACTTTGTAATAAGACGCAAGATAACGCTAATTAATTTTCTGGGGTGAGAAAATTCATTACCGTGTATTTTGTTAAGATTTCCACTAATTATGTATGTTTTGTCTCAATATTAGCGAAGCGGATAAATCTTGGCCAAAAAAGCTGTGAAATTCCTTTTTATCACTATTTATATTTTTTTAGTGCAGCAAAACCTATACCTAGGGGCACGGTCGTGCCGTCGCCAAGACGAGCCAAGCGAAGTGCAAGGGCAGTATCTACCTTTTCTCGAAGCGCTTCGTAATTTTTTTTAATCTTCATAACATGGGTTTGGATTACTAGTATAACAAAATTCTCGGGATATGATGTCAATAGTAAACTTATTAAACATACAAAATTTCAATTGCATAGTTCGTATACTTTAGATTTCATAAATGACTTACTCAGTCACTCACTGATGATCATCAACATTCTTAGGCTACTAAGTCCTAGAAAGCTGAAATTTGGTATGTAAGCTAGAGTTAGTACACAAACAATAATTCTAAAACTTGAAACATTTAACCCCCAACCCCTTAAACTTAGAAGTATGTATAAGACTGCCGCAAATGTTGATGCTAGAGGTCTGAAAATTTATATAGGAGTCCCTATCCCTTGTTATAAATGATAATATACATATCTCAGGATTTATCCATCTCCCCCTACCCTTTAAATTAGGAGATGGAAAAATGAACTAAAAAAGAGAATGTCATAAGCAACTTACAAAAAGAAGAGAAAAAAATATATATAAAAAAAAGAACATAAAAAACAAAAAAAAAAAAATTGCCAAGACGAGACCATATGGCACGCGCTATCAAAAAGTAATCAGATCTCATGTACAGCCAAGCTTCTAACTCTACATGTCCTAACTCTGCAAGCCCTAATTTCACAAAATCGACATGTTAGTCAAAATATGTGGCTTGGCCGTTTCGCTACCGTCACAGTCATGATACGTGGGCCTAAGGTGGAAAATGTATTCACTGTTCATTATTTTTCTATTATACAATAGTTCTTGTAGCAACGAAACATGGCGACGAGGAGATATACGAAATACGTGAAAGTTATAAGTGGCGACTTCTAGTACACGAGGCAGTAGAATTAGAGCGTGTAGAGTTAGAAGCTTGGTTCTACATGAGATCTGATAAATTTGTGACAGTGCGAGCCACATGGTCTCGTCTTGGCAATATTTTACATGAAAAGGTTTTTGGTGGGTTACTATTACTTAAATATGTTTCTAAACTTTCTGTAAAAAATTGTAGAACTCATCACTTTCACGCACTGCGTACACACACTCTATCTAGTTTCTATAAGGTACTCATACTCCATTTGAAATAACATTAGACGTCTTTACAACTCATTTTACAATCCATTCTACCAATTTTGAGTACTATCTCGTAAACATAAGGATGACATAAAAAGCATAAACCTGTTACCAAAACCAACTGTTTACTGCATCTTCCATTTGTCGTATCACCAACGCAATAGAAGTCAAAATCAGTTGAACAAGCTGTAAAATGGGCTTATTTAAATACTAATAAATTATCATTATCATCTTCCTGCCATTATCCCATATTACTTGGGGTCGGCGCAACACGTTTTCAAAAAAGGAGGAGGTTCTATTTTCGACATTATGTATGTTTTTTTTATGTATGTTCACCGATATCTCCGTCAATTATGGACCGATTTGAAAATTCTTTTTTTGTTTGAAAGAGTATATTCCCAAATTGGTCCCATTATAATTTGTTGAAGATCTGATGAAGAACTTCGGAGATATACAACAGTACTCTTCAATAAATAACGGCAAATCTCTCGGGATTGCTGCAATCGCATATATATTTATTGTTTATACCATTTCATAACATAACATCACGCCAGTACGCTCGAAAGGGGTATGGGTGGGGGTGGGTGTGTGTGTAGGGCTCATTTCACCGGTTATATTCAAGTTTCATGTAATTATATATTTTCTTTCTTTCTTTCTTTCTTTCTAATTCGGGTAATCTATTCTGTCGTTAAAGGTACTTACTTAACTACTTCCCTATTAGGTAGGTACAACTAAAAAGTGAAAAATAAAAAACTTTTTTACAAAAAAATACTACCGACTTCCAAATAAGATAACTAAAAAGTGAAAAATAACTTTGTTTTTGAAAGTCGGTGTCCATAACTTAAAAATTTGGTACCTACCAAAGACACCGACTTCCAATTTTTTTTTGCTTACTACCGACTTTCATTTGGAAGTCGGTAGTATTTTTTTGTAAAAAAGTTTTTTCTTATTCCATACCGTCCTGCTCCCTGTCACGCTATCACTGACTCCCTTTTCTTTCATATGACTCCTCACACAGTCTATCCATAGTAATAAATACCTACAAAAATATTTTATTTCGCATCCCAGATCAAGTCAACACTAACAAATACCTCCTTCCCCCCTTACATAGTCCCCGAACACCTTGAACATATCCCAGCACAATCAAAAACCTCCCAACGGAATAGAACTGAAATATTTTTCACTGAAATCCAACAATACGGTATATTTGTCGACTATCCGGTGAAATAGAAAATGTCTATGTTAGCAAAAGTCACTCTGATTGGTCGAATCACTGGATTTTTACCCAATACCAACTATACGGATATCCCTAGGGATTTACCAGAATCAATATTGGCGTATATTGAATCGAATACCTCTATATAAAAAGTTGTAACTTAATCGGATTATTTGACACGGGTTCGGTACATTTTTATATCATAATATTGTTAGTGAATATAGAGAACTTTTATTTTTAGTTATTGAGTTAGTATAATGTTGAATAGCGAGTTTATTTACATAACGAAAAAAATGCCACATATCGCATTTTCTTTGATCTGTAATGGGTACGTAAGTCGTAAAGATCTGTAACGCGGATGACTACTGAAATGAGAAATGTATGGAAGGAAAAAAAAAAAAAAAAAAAAAAAAAAAAACATTTGTGACTCATAAGTTGACGCATGATTTATAAATAAAAATAAAGGACCTATATTTTTGACTCGCACAGGACAAGTAAAAAATAAAACTAAGTAATTAAGACAATTAAGACAAAATACTTAAATAACTAAGAGTACAAAAATATACACTTTAATCAAAAACTACTCACTAACTTAAATTAAAAATATACTTAACTAAAATATGGCGTCGAAAAACTCCTCCACATCGTTCCCCACTAGTAATGTACCCAAAAGGCTGGCAACATTGCCACTTTGTATGGCAATGCTTATTGTCTGACGAAATAATTAAAAGTAACAATATAAAATGCCGTAGCGGATCCAATCTCAGACTAACTGCGATATTTTTAACAAAAAAACGCAGCTCTGTTATTTTGCTAGGGCCCGCTGTATTGCCACGGATACATTCATGGAAAAGATTGTAGACATCACATTTCAACAAAATAACTCTTCCCCCAACTTTTGCTTTTCCGTCTGACCCACGTATCTCTAAAAATCAAACGTAACAAAATTATACTGGATGGCTCTGAAACGCTGGCACATAACTTAATAATGTGTTGAAAGCCTGAGGCTCTGTCCGGCCGCCATTGCTGTAGCTAGCACAATGATAATCGCGTTAACTGCAACGCCTGTCAAAAGCAAGGTAACCGAGTGAAGAGAGGATGTTTCCATGTGGCTATTTTATTTCCAAGTAGGTAAGTGGAGATAGACTGTTTTGCTTCTGTTGTAGAATGGGGAGATGTGATTGGTTCATTTGATTCTGAGCATTTGGAATGTGATGCAGCGAGGTTAATTTGTTTTGTATTCAAGTATAGTTGTTCTATCTCACAAAGGCGGATGAATCGTAGCAAAATGACTCTTACCTCGACGTCATAAAAGTCACATAGAACAACTATGCATGATTTCGTTCGGTATATATGGGTGTGTTTTATTTTTCCATTGGAAAATTTGGAATCACTTATCGAATCTGCAAAAGATGATTACTGAGCAATTCTGGTCGATAGAATGCTGAGTTCCACCTTTGTAAATATGAAAGAAAATAAGTTAATGAGCAAAAAAGAACAATTAAAATAAATAGGCAAAATATGCATCACAATCACGCAAATCAGGAATCCCTTAGCATAATACTGCGACTCGAGGCAGAGTCGAGCGACAACCGGTGTTCACTTGATGACGACGAACGGAGCAGCATATAATTATACGAAATAAACTCGTGCAATTAAGCTCTGAAATAATTTTTCTGTATAATAATAAATTAAACCACCTTTTTTTTCCCCGAAGTACCAAAAAAAATAAACAAATCTCAAAACTAATGTCTTAATACTGTAAATTCAATGTTGTTTCCAAATTCAATTATACTTATAAATCTCGAAACAGCTTTGCCGTTAATTTTGTGAGAAAGGCCCTTAACTAAATGCTTCCATTGTCTCGGCACCCGAATTAGAACGCAAAACCAAACGCCTTAAACAAACGATGTAAATGAGCCATAAAATTAGGAGTAGCCTTGATAGATACCATAAATAAAGACACAGAAGTCCTGCTATATTTTTATCACGATTTGTTTTTCTATAACATTGCCTGGCCCAAGAATTTACCGTATTAGACATTAATTTTCTCAAAAGATGTACACAATTATTTACAGAGAAAATACAATATTATGACTTAAAAATACATAAAGCCGATTGGCGGGCTTAGTAGGCGTTACAGCCGATGAGTTTTGCCCGATCCGGCCGAAACAGTAATACTTCCTCATGATTATAATCTCCTGGTACTTAAGGTAGTCTTTACCGGTAATGATTCCAGGCCCGCAAATATTAAGACTGCTTCATGATTCTGGCCTCCTGGTAGTTCAGATATGAATGCTTATAATGTTCAACATCTAACTAAAAAAAGCAAAATAGGAAGTTATAATATTTTCATCATGTTAATAAAGTCTCTACCGATTTTATGTTTCTGACGTTACTTTGCCTCTAAAAAAGGATTCGTCCGAAACACCACTCAAAAATTTTAATAATAATGAAATTCCTATTTCAGCCGGATCGGGTGAAACTCATTGGCCGAAACGCCTACTAAGCCGATTGGCGTAGTGGGTTAGTACTAAATGAATTATGACAATATTACATTAAGAATTTCATAACAGTTTCAGTAAAAGGGACATTTATTTTTTCTACAACTAGTAGAAAAAAACATGTTCACACGAACGAAACTAAGTGCACGATGCGGCGACGTTTATTGACGTCGATATTGTAGTTGTTCGTAGGCGGTGATGACTATCAAAAAGGCCGCCGTCTGCTTCATCATCATCATAATTTTAACCGATAGACGGCCAAGGTTGGATAGGTCTCCCCAAGCGTCACCACATTGACGGGTCCTCTGCTTCTTGCTTCCAGTGGACTGCCTTAACCCTTATCTTTCATCGGTTTACCTTGTCGGAGGTCATTTAACTCGGTGTCCTCCGGTATGCGGTCGTCGATCCAGGACCTTTCAGTCTAAGTCTGACGCCCTCCCGCCTCACCCAGAGCGGGAGAAGTCATTGGATGACTAACCGCCCAAAAAAAAAAAACAAAAAAAAAAAAAATGTAGCTTTCAGTCTCAGCCATAACTTCTGCCGCCAGCAATGTGCCCTGCCCACTGCCACTTAAACTTGGCTATTCTTCGTGCTATGTTAGGAATCTTGGTTCTTTGCGGCTTTCGTAATTCCTGATTCGATCACACAAGGAAATTTCAAGTCCCCTCTAAATTGCCCTTTGGCTGACTTTCAGTCTCCAGCTTCCTAGACACCCAATAACAGGCGTGCTTCCTATATAGAACATGTCTCGTCTTTCTTTATACTGTTTCTAAACTATTTAATAAACTTTTAACAAACAAATTAAACCGACTTCCAGAATAAAAACTCCAAGCGAAAAATAACTTTATTTTCAGTGTCTTTGGTATTACTTTTTCGTTTTGACACCGATTTCGAAAAAATAATTGGTTTTTCGGTTTGTAGTGTTTTGTTTTGGAAGTCGGTTTATTTATTTTATTTATCTCTTTTTACTTTTGGCACCTAAAATTACCATGAAAATACGCATTATCAAAGATAACTCAAAAACTACTCTTTAGATCTTGATCAAATTTAAATGGGACATGAAAAGCACCAGCCTTCAAATAAATAAATAATCATCAAAATCGGTTTACATGGTAAAAAGTTCTAAGGTAATCGGCTAATAATGAGTTTTACGTTATGGTATGAATAACACCTAAGTAGATAAAGACAGATCTTACCTCCTAAAGATAGATAGACCTTTATTCTGACGTGTCAAAACTATCAGGGTTCCACTGTGAGAGGAAGACGGAGCTATACACAGCGGAATCATGATGTACGGCCCCTGATCAGGTAAAAATACTAGGAGACAACAAAATTCGGACAAAAGCGCGAATCAACACGTTTACTTCAAAAATAAAAAAAAATAATGAAATAAAAATAATTATTATTTTTTTTTTTTGCAAAAAAATACTACCTGCATCCAAATAAGAAAACTACAAAGTGAAAAATAACTTTATTTTTGGAAGTTGGTGTCTTTGGTAGGTACCATTTTTTTTAGTTAAGGACACTGACTTCCAAAAATAAATTATTTTTCAATATGTAGTTTTCTTATTTGGAAGTCGGCAGTATTTTTTTGTAAAAAGGTTTTTCTAGTTAATAGGCAAGTAGGACCAATTTCGAAACATAGTCTTTTAAACAAAAAAGAATTTTCAAAATCAGTCCACAATTGACGGAGATATAGGTGAACAACGAAACAAAAAAACACAAACAAAGTCGAACATGGAACCTCCTCCTTTTTGGTAAGTCGGTTAAAATAGACCTTCTGTCTCCATGTTTTCCATCAAAAACGCGTGATTCATGCTTAGATTATTAATATTCTAGTCTGTCGCTTCGTCAAAACTTCTATAATTACTGGGGTATATTAATCTACACGAAGACGCGAAGAATTTTATAAAGTGTGCCTATAATACCCTGGGGACTTGAGGAGTTTTGTAACAATTTATGTAAATGCGTTGTTATAGTATATGTAATGGCCGTTTTTGGGACTTAATTTGATATTGTGTTCCGTTTCGGGGTGTAGATATGTATGCGTGGGCATGTTAGAGGGAAAAGAGTACTTATGTTTAGTAGACGTTTAGAGATCAATATTACAATAATAGACTTACAAGGACTCAAGGAGACAATTATGGGATTAAAAGTGATAAGTTGGCGCCAGAAAATTAGGAGAGCCGACCCCTCCTAAAGTGTTAGTGCTAGAAAGTAGAAGAAGTGATAAGTTGGTTGCTGATTCTGACGGCACTGTGTTCATCGGTCAAGGTTTTCAGCCGCGATATTGGCTGAGTTCAAACAGCTATATAAGAGTAGCCAAGGGTCGATTGAAATGGTATACGATTGGTCAAGGCTATGCCTAGTGTTAGCCTGCTAAAAGCTGACAATGGTAACCATCATCTATAATTACCGACTTCCAAAAAAAGTAGGTAATCAAGTCGATACGTATGTATTTAATGTAATTACTCGAGAGGAGCTCGTGGCTAAATAATAACAGCCGCACGGGTCGATCTTCAAGGATAAGCAACGCTTGACGAGATGGGTCCGTGGATGGGGGACCATTTCAACATACCGAGTTTGCTCCGAGCCTCGAATAACACGTTAAGCCGTTGGTTCCAGCTGTCATTTGAAGATCTTTGACAGTCGTTACGAGTAGTCAGAATATTGAGATCTGACACCAGTCTAGCCAATGGGTACCGTGTTACCCAGTTACTGGGTTGTGGAGGTCAGATAGGCAGTCGCTCCATGTAAAACACTTGTACTTAGCTGAATCCGGTTAGACTTGAAGCTGACCACAATATAGTTGGGAAAAGGCTAGGTAGATTGATATGTATATAATGTAGTAAAAATTGCACGATATTTACGTACGTTACTCTATATAGGCTTCTAAACATGTATGTTTGTCCGCGTAATTCGCCGAAACTACTAATCGAATCGTGATCATTCTTTTTTCAATGGATTTTGCATCTCTCAACTTATTATGGAACAGTGCAAGTTTCATCAAAATCGGTTCAGCAGTTTTCAAGATATGGAACAAACAGCTAAAATGTGTAAATTAAGTAAATACGGGTATTTTGTTTGGCTTAGTAGGCGTTTCGGCCGCTGAGTTTCGTCCGATCCGGTCGAAACATTTCATTATTATTCATATCTTTGAGTGGTGTTTCGGACGAATCCTTTTTTAGATGGACCGGATGGGATGAAACTCAGCGGCCAAAACGCCTACTAAGTCTTTTGTTTTTCAATCCTTTAGGTAGAGAAACCAAAGTTATTTTTGCACTTTTCAGTGTTTTTCTTTAGAAGTCGGCTTATTTTATGTGAAAATTTTTATCTGATCTGTTTATCGTTTATTGATATCACACATCACAAATACAAGTCACAAAATCCGCTACAAAAAAAACATGAAATCAATATCTTTTCAAGCCATTCTAGGAAAAAAAACTGTAAACACGATATCAAAACATAATATCATGGAAAGTTTTTGTTCATAGCCCAAAAAAGTATTCCAATAGCTAATGATAATGAATGAATTGGATTATTTATAGTCGGCATATATTTCCAAGCCTACGCGATTAAGTACTATTCATTCGCTTGTCTTAAAGGTTAATCATATAATGTTAAGATTTACGATCTTCTCTCATTCTCATTCACTGTCCGGAGGACATTGTTGAGTGAATGATGAATCAATTTGACCGATCATTCATGACCTGCTTGAACTTTGAGTGTTGTGCAAAATTTTAACTGATAAATAAAGGTTTCATTACACTGCATGCTATAATTTTGGTCGTTGTAGCCCCGTAATGCAAAAAAAATGGTACCTACCAAAGACACCGACTTCCAAAAGTAAAGTTATTTTTCACTTTGTAGTTTTCTTATTTGGAAGTCGGTAGAATTTTTTTGCAAAAATCTTTTTTATGTGATAAAATGGGAATATCTGAAAAGAAAATTTCAAAAGCCACTGTGACTTGAGAGTCTGATTTTATGATGTTATCATTAATAGACAGGCTGTAGTCAATATTTCGGTTACCAGATCTTACCGCTTCACTATTAATAATATTCCAAGTCGTTTTAATAACATTACTACTGCTTTTAATCTTCGAACTCAAATAACGCGACTTGGCCAAACAACACACTTTTTTAAATAATTTTGAATAATTTCTAACATATAAATTAAATTCAGCAGTGTTTACATAAAAGGCACTTTCTATCATTATATTGTTATGTCTTTAAGTTATAGAAATAAAAGTTTTTTTTGCATATCACCCATACCTACTGCAGGGAATCCTACACTGCATGTAGTCAGAAATACTGCTTCGCCTAGCTCCCTATATAAGTCAAGCTTAATCTTCACACTGATGAGTTCTTATGCCAATGTTCTAAACTTTTTATGAGCAGTCATTATTTTAGGTCGTTGTATCTCAGTGTGGGTGTCAGAATAACGTACTGACATTAACGTTTACTATTCACAACTGTCGATAAGCTCGCCCCCATCTCTTTGGGACCTAATTCCGTCACCGGGGGAACGTAGGTGTTCCTTAAGACAGTTTAACTGTCTGCGTTTATTGTAGTTGGATTATTATGAATTTACGTTGTGTGTCCGAAGATCTCTTCAATAAAGGTTTGATTGAAAATTACCAAGGTCCTATTAATTTTAAAACTTTCGCGTTTCATAATTGAAAAAACAACACACCACAACACAACACCGAAACGTCGGGTGAAATAGGTAAATAAATAATCTAAATCGTCGCGTTAAATGCCCGTGATATATTGTTTTTCTACCAAGGTCCTAATCTGCAAGGTCAAGATCTTATAATTTGGTCGTAATCATCACGTATTTATAATACCTTAGTATTTCATTGAATTTCACTGCCTCGTTGGTATAGTCGTCAACACTACTGCTGAACATGAACGGACGGTTCGATTCTCGGGTCAGGCTGTTGCCGTTAGGTTTTTCTATTTGCAATTTCTCGGTAAGCTCCGAGCCGGGACTGGTGCCCATCATCATAATTTCAGCCGAAAGACATCCCCAAACGCCGCAACATTGCCCGGTCTCGTGCAGCTCGCATCCAGCGGAACCCCGCAAGTTTTTCTAGGTCTTCGGTCCACCTAGTGGGAGGGCCTTCCAACGCCAAGACTCGGACTCGTGCCCATAAGGGACTTAAAAATAAGAGCCAAAATGTTTTTGAACTATAGGTATAACTCTTTTTAACTACTTCTACGGGGAACACAAGCATGAAATCTATTTTTCTTCTTATCGGGTACGTTACAATCTGTGGGTAGTCCTATTCTTCTTGATGGTATCATCTAACTATCCAGAAGAATAAGACCAACCACAAAAATTATATATTATATATATACCATAACCCACTTTAAATGATAGATTGAGGAATGATGTAATAAGACAACGTTGAAAAAAGAAGTAGTGACTAAAATTGAAAAGGTTTGGGCATGTTTTTACAAGGCAGACGTGAATAGAAACGCCGGGAGGGGAAACCCTAGATAGACCTTATTGGTGATGTTCTTCAGAAGGCCAGGTGCGCAGTACTCATAACCGGTGTGTGTGTATGACCACAGAATAAATACTAGATGTATGAACGTGAGTGAAGCAAAAGAAGAATGTAAGGATCGTAGCAGGTGGCGTTCAGTAGTTTCTGCCTACCCCCATGCGCAAAAGGCGTGAGTTTATATATTTAGTCAAGTGTCAATTAGCAGATACAATAGAAATTACCATTGTTTTAATCCGATTCGGCACGATGGACACTCAGAGGGGTATTTATGTATGTAAATATACCCCAAAACCCACTCTACTTAACACGTTCACAGTGCATGGTCCATCGATGGTGCATTTTGAATAGAGACACTAGTAAAATAATAGTATCGCACGTGCATGCCACATGTCTTTTAAATTTATGCACGCGAGAGCTTATTAATTTTTATTGACATCTCGTGTGAGCATTGAACTAAATAAAATAAAAATTTAATACGATTACACATAACTTGATGTACATAATCCTAGCTACACAGAGAACATGTGGGAAAAGGATATGGAAGAAGAAAAATACGACAAAAAAAGCCGCATATGATAGCAAAAATCAGTAGAACAAAAACTTACCATTATCTAAAAACCTTGACCTAAAAAAAAGTTAATTAAAAATATCAAAAAACCCGACTGCTTGTAAAGCGAACTAAAAAGACGTAAACAAGAAGAAAATCATGCTGTGCAGTCGGAGGATACATATTCGCGAGCTGGCTGAACATAACCAGATATATCCTCCGACTGCACAGCATGATTTTCTTCTTGTTTACGTCTTTTTAGTTCGCTTTACAAGCAGTCGGGTTTTTTGATATTTTTAATTAACTTTTTTTATTTTTAACTTTTAAGTTATTTTTTTTCGAATTAGGTACATTTAAACATATAAGTGTTATATATTATTGAAATCACCTCTCAAAACCCTTCATTTTGATATCCCACACGATAGGTTTGGAAGAAAAAAAATATTTGGGCCCCCACAATATGGCGCCTAAGAACCGCCATTTTCCTATTTTACAATTTTAATGTAGCCAGTGACACTCGCGGGGTTAAGACGAATCGATTGACGTAAGAACCATCAAAATCGGCCCACGCGTTTGGTCTCTAGAACGCCATATAGGAACAAACATACATACATACATACATACATACATACATACATACATACATACTTACATACATACATACATACATACATACATAGACTGATAAACACATTACCCTCCTTCGGCAGTCGGGTAAAAATCTTTTCACATCTGATTCAAGGTGAAGCAAAAGACAAACAGATCCGGGATCCACTTATTGGCTTCTCAGATTACGTCATAATATTTCAGGAGATGATTGATATACTGGCCCGGTGCGCCGCGCCGAGTGCCCTGTTGCGTAAGTCGCGCTTTTACGCCGTAGTGTTGGGGTGTTGTCGATGGAAAGGTAAAATTATTGGACTCTTTCTTTAATTTTTTTGTGGTAAATATTGTATCTGTATGAAGTGTTGGTGGAGGGGAATTTTAAATTCTATCAGCAAATAACTAGTTATTACTCGTCGGTAAAGATGTTGTTCCAAGTAGATTACGCTTGATTTGTTTAGAAATGCATTTTTTTTGCAATCATTTAACGTTAGTAGAAATCTTTTACTCAACCATATTTGAAACCCCTTTATGCAAATCCGTCTATCTCTCTTGTTGTGCCTCTTGGTTTCAGCAGAGGCCTATGCAGTTTTTTTTTTTTTTTTTTTTTTTTTTTTAATACTGTGGCGTCTCGCAACTCAGTCAAAGTGACTGGTTAGCTGCTTAACCGGGCTTTCCTACGGAGACTAAACTATTAGCCTCCAGCAAGGCAAAAATTTACTAAACCTAAGCGACAACGCTGAGGGCTACCCCAGTTGGGGTCGAACCTCGGCTCAGGGCGTCGCTGGGGGGACAACTAAGGCTGGATCTAATTAAGTGATTCTACCATCCGTTCGGAATAAGCCTACGTGGAGAAGAACGGACAAGAAACTCCAATTAACTAATTAGAATTAACTATGGCACAGCTATCAATTACAGTTTAATACATAGGCAATGATCTATCCGTTCAGAGATGCAAACCTTGTTTCAAGCCCTTGTTCAAAAGAACAACCATTCCTTATAATGCAAAAATGACACAACGATACACTTTATTGAATACCTACACTTGCTTCTTGCTCACTTCTGAGCTCCAATCTTTTTAACCAAAATTAAAATTACATTTCCATCGATACAAAGGCACATCACTAATCTTTCCTAACAATTCAGCGAAGAGGCCTTCATTATGTAACGTTTTCTTATCTCGGGCTCACCTTAAGAAGATGTCTGCTTGTAAGGGATACGTAAATTATTCCTCCAAAACCGCTGCTTCTAATCTTGGTGTGCGGTGCGATTGTGAGCGAGAATGATTTATTGCATTCTTTTTGTGTTTATTGGCTTAATTTTTGGGGAAGATAACGTAGAATTGGTTTTCTTTAGCCGTGGTAACTAAATCCTTTTACGAGATTTTACTAAAAATATCAAATAAAAAGAAGTAAAATTAAAAAATAATTTATCTAGTAGTAGACACGCTTCTAAATCTATCTATTTCTAATCTATTGAACACGTAACTATGACTCGTTATCTTGCGAAAACATCCCGATTCAAACAATAAAACGTCCATATCATTAGAACGCCTGAACCAATTTTCATGAAGCTCAACACTCGTTAAAGTCACCGAAACGATATCACGAAATTAAAGTCGGTTCATCCATTTAGGAGCTTATAATAACTAGCTATATCTACCTACCTACTACGACATAAGTCTTCAAGCGCGATACACACAGAATTCGCTATCTCTGAAACTCCTCTTGATTTGAACCAATCTCGTGTGTGAGGGATTTCACGAGATTGCCACGATCTCTCAAACGGATTAAGTGCTGAACTTGATTTAGTCTCTGATTCTTGATAGATTCATGTTTTGGAATTCTGAAGTGCAGTGCTCTGTTGGGGTATTCGAATGTTCTAACGGTGTTGAGTGGAATACTACATACTTTATATAATCACGCCTGCCCGGCGAGCACGGCCTACTGTGACTTGGCCTAAGTCACACTTTTTATCACAGTTTGGGCGATAAAGCCATTTTGTCTTAAATGCTAGCACGGCGGCGTGAGATATTTTCTTGACTTGTGGCATAACTTCTTGAAATTTATTTGTTTTCTTTTTCGGAAATTTGCCAATTTTATTGCAGTTTCGGTTTAAACTTGGCCATAAAAACCATTTAGGTTCAGAGAAGCATAGTCCTACGACGCACTATTTCCGAATTATGGGCCTCCGAATTTTATTTAATTTTACATAAAACGCTCTATATCTCGAAAACGGTATGTCCTAGGCAAAAAATAACCAAAATTTAGCCCCCCCTTTGATACCCCCATGCTAGCAGCACCCCAACATGAATATAGGAAAAAAAAAAAATTTTACTTTGCTTGTTTTTCGACTTGAACTACAAATTCTTAACAGAAAATATTTTGGGTCATGACAAGTTATGATAAAATATGTCATGTCTTACAATTTGTCTTAAATACTAGCACGGGACAACCATGTGACATAGTTTCAAGACGCGACATGCCTTTCTTGTAGCTGACTTCATAGTGCGACATAATCAGAATAGACGACCAAATAAAATAATACTTATAAAAGTGTGCCGTTCATACAGATAAAATACTTTTTAATTTTGTTGGGAACAAATTAATGTTTGACCCACGACCATAGACTTATGCACACTTTATTTTTCTTTGTTTGTTTGATAACATATTAAAATGTTTGTTAGAAAGATATAATTATTTTGAAAATATTAATAATTACTTAAAAAATTTAATAGCTCCTATTTTTTTATTTTAGTTGTTTTTGGGGGGTTTATTTAAGAAATAATTTAAAATGTAGAAAGTAAGAAGAATATGGAATATAAGAAAATAATTATAAAAAATAAAAATAATAATTAAAAATAGAAATAACAATTATAAAAAAGTAATAAAATAGAATTAATTAATAATCCTGTAACATTTCAATTAATTAATATTTTTGGGGGGTTTTATTTAAGAAATAATTTAAAATGTAGAAAGTAAGAAGAATATGGAATATAAGAAAATAATTATAAAAAAGTAATAATCAAAATAAAAATAATAATTAAAAATAGGAATAACAATAAAAAATAACAATTATAAAAAAGTAATAAAATAGAATTAATTAATAATCCTGTAAAATTTAAATTAATTAATAAGCATTGATCACCACACACACAAAATAATTTTATTGCCATTTGGTGCAGTAATTAGAAGGAAAATATTTTATTTTTCGACTATAAAATTTTATCACCACCTCCGAACGAAAGTGATACATTTTTCTTAATCATCTGTCTAAATGTGAAATTTGTGATAAAATGGGTGCGCCCGTATTAGCAAAGTAAGACCCGATGAGACCCAAATAAACGTCAGGAATTTTTCTCACGCCGCCGGTACTAATAATTAAGACAAAATGGCTTTATCGTCCATACTGCGATGAAATGTGTGACTCAAGCCATGTCATAGTAGGCCGTGGTCGCCGGGAAGCAACAAGAAAGGCATGTCGCGCCTTTAAAATAAGTCACATGTTTGACCCGGCTAGCATTTAAGACAAATTGTAAGACATGACATAATTTATCATGTCTTGTCACAAATGTCTTGGGTACACCCATGCTCGCTCCGCTGTGTTCCATCGAGGTTGAGGCAGAGTACAATCAAGGGTCAAAAGTGCAGTCATACTCTCCCAAAACTCATATGGATAGTTTTTGTAGAAGAAGTTTAATTATCCACCAGTGATTTAATATTTTGTATAGCAATTACAGTATAGATTATTCCTACTAACCGCGAAAAGTTGAAATTCTGATGCCTACAAAAAAATTGCCTTTTCTGTTTTGGTAGAGTGTGACTGCAATTTTGACCCTTATAGTACATATATTACACTCACATTTCGTCAGTTGATAGGAGGTCTAGTCTTCGTTGATAGGACTATTGCCATCAACGGGGCAAAAATCCTGAGTACTCCAGACTAGAATACTGACGGACCTAAAAAGTTATATTGCTACCAAACCCGCTCAAGCAAATTGAGGAAAATCTGAGGTAGATGATAATCGGCTTAATCGGCTCTGCTGTACCCGCATTGGGCATACAGTAGTGACAAATTTTAACGTTCGGAAAAGTGTTTTTGGCTATTCTTAATATATTATTTACATTATTAGCACTAATTATACATACTTTGTTGTAACATGTATTTTCCAAAATTAATTCATGTTGAGTCGTCGATCCCATTGTGTGCTCTGTAATCGTAGTGCCTTCTGAAGTTGCGTGTAATGGCAGCACATTGTAGACAACACTATATTCCATGTCAGGTAAGTTTGATTCTTCAGACGGCGGTTTATTTATCCCAATTCGTTGAGAGAAGCTCTGTTCTGTGCAATTTGTTGTATATAGCTGTGTATCAGTTTGTGTTTGTTTTGTTTAACAGCATGTTAGAAATGTTCGTGTTCGCTTTGGAGTACTTTGGTTTATTTTACCTGGGCTAATTGTTGTTACTTTTTTGTATAATTGATTTTTCCCAATCAAGTCTTCATTTGCGCACCAAAGCTTACTATTTTCTAGATTCAATATATCTATCTCCTTGTGAGCACTATCTAATTGAGATTCAAGTTTGTGGATTTCATCCTTTAATGCTCGTACTTGATCGTAGTCCTCGTCAACTGATAAGTCAGGCATGCTACTAGCAGTGCACTCGATTATCTGTGATGTTAAGTCATTGTCGTCTGGAGCAGGCTCCGAATTAGTTCGAACGCGCGTACGACGAACTGTAATATTTTCTAGGTAGTTCATAGTTTTTACTACACTATTTATTGTAATTTAGTACACTACTTATTGTTATTTAGCACTTCACACTCTGAGAACAATGTTTGTTTAAGTTTATTGTACTGTACAACAGTATCGTTCAAGCTACGACCGTTAAATGGATTGCACTTTCTTTAAGTTATTAGACTTTCCAGGGTTTTCACTTAGTTATTTATTATTCGTCCTGTTCAAAAAAACAAAAGCTGAAAGAAAGTTACCAGTTGGTAGTTGAAAGTTGTCAAATGCTTTTAAACATTGGATTATCACTATTTATATTTTAAATTTTACTTTAATTAGGGAACCGATGTAAACAGTGGCACAGTGGCGCCTATAAAAAAAACAAATCGAAAAAAAAAAAGTTTGTATAACAAATTTTAAAAGGAATAATAATAATAAAAATAATTCCATGCAAACAATTACAATGAGCACATTATAAATCGTATAATTAAATTCGCAATAATTGAAAAAACTGTTATAAATAATAATTGTTTTTTTTTAAAGGAATAACATGCCTTAAATATATAATATGTAGTTTATTTGAACTTAAAATTCCAAGTCAAACCTACTCACAACCACAGTTCAAAGTGAAGTTTTAGGGTTGCGTAGTCAACAAGAAACCCTTATAGTTTTGCCATGTCCGTCTGTCCGTCCGTCCGCAGCTTAGTTCTGAGACTTAGTTCTAGAAAGCTATAATTTGGCATGGATATACGTATAATCACGCCGACCAAGGGGTAAAATAAAACTAAGATTTTTTTTAAGGCACCTCCTGTACACGTAAAGAGGGGATGTTTGTTTTTCGTCCTTCTCACGTTGTGGGGTATCGTTGGGTAGGCCATTCAAAAATATTACGGGACTGTGATAACCATTTTTCGATTCAAGGATCCGTTTGCGTAAAATTAAGGTCTATATGCAAATTTTTTGTTAAAGTCAAGTGTCCCCCCTTCTGCCAGCTAAAAAATTCACGGCAGTAGTATATATAACGAAATTAAAAGGAACACTATTACAGCTAAGCGTTTACGAGTAATAATCGACCAACTCATAAAGTCCGCCTTTGTACCTTTTGTGGATGAAGTCTAAATAAATAAAATGTACTTGGAAAAGTAAAAAAAAAAAAAAAATATGGGGACAACAGTTTTCAAATTTAATTTTGTCCCTACGTTAGAGCAATGTTCCTTAATTTCATTGTTTATGAACGTTAGTAATGTTACCTATTTATTTTGGTAAATGTAGCTTTTTATACGGAACTCTCTGCACGCGAGTCAGACTCGTACTTGGCCGGTTATTCTAGAGAAAAGTTAATATACAGTACAACATAAAAGCTATTTCCCCCAAACATCTGACTTACTCAGGTGAGATCACATAAAGGGAACACAAATATTTCTTCAGAAGCTTGGCGCCACAAATAAATAAACTACGGTCATAACTCAAACGCATAGTGGAATGTGCACAGTACTAGCTATGAAATATACAGAGTATTGCCTTCTTCAGGGTTGCCGTGCGAAAAAAATGTTGGGCGATTTAATATTTAGGTAGGGCAATACTAGCATTTTGTTAATCATGATTTTACGAATTGGCATTTGTGTGGTTTGATGTAATGGACTATGGATTTACGTTTCCGTGAAAAAAGGTATTTTCAGTTCGTGATTTTAGGGCAATGTCACGTAATAATGAAGTCAGTATATTTTTTCATAATTCATAATCATTTGTTTGCTAATGTAGGTAATTAAATAAAGTTGTTAAAAATATAGCACAGTCCAACGATATTACACCTTAAGGCATGCAAATCACATGCTTGATAACACACAATTTACTTGCAAAGATAATTTATAATTAACAACACAATCTATTTTGTTTTGTTAATTTCACCTCGTGGTTCTTTTTCATTAATATTGTTGTATAACCCCTGACTGAAGTCTTGGTGAATATTGCAGGCATTTGTTGAATATGACAACCACAAGACCGCCATACAAAGTACAGCAGTGAACGGATTTTACCCAAAAATAATTTGAAATAAAAATCTTTATCCTATATCTTGGGGAGCAGTGGTGGCCCAGTGGTATCAGCCGCGACTTACAAGTTGTAGATCGTGGGTTCGAGCCCAGGCAGGCGCTTTACTTTGTGTAAATTCTCAAACATCGTGAGGAAACCGGCATGTCCTAGAACCAAAAATTCGAAGACATGTGACATCCACCAACCCGCACTGGGCCCGCGTGGTGGATTACGGTCCATTCCCTCTCACTGAGAGGAGGCCTGTGTCCCAGCAGTGGGTACATAATAGGCTGATGATGATCCTATATCTTGATTGATTATCAATACAAAAGGATTGAAACAAACAACAAATAAAAACAAAACGAGACGAATCAGCGACCAGACAATAGACATGCAACTCACACAAAAACATTAGTTGAAATGTCAATCATGGCCCATTGTGTAAACATTATACCTTCAAACTGCCTACCTGTTTCGCTAACCCTACTGAGGTAAGGTAAAGGCACATTACAGTAGGGCCAGACATCAATAAGACGTATATATCTTTTTACTTGACTGCCTGAGTAATGTCTGTTTGTTTTGCTGGCTGTATCAAGTAATGTTGTTTACTTAGTGACTTTTGTGTCATTTGCCTTTGTTTGACTTTATGTTGCAACCTTTCTTGGAAAAGCTGAAAGTTTAAAGGAAATATTGACGATGTCCACGCTAAAACTATTAATCGCAGTTCAAATTCTTTTAAAGTAACTTTAGAATGTTGTGCATGGCAGGATTAGAATCATCACACTAATAATAAAAAGGCGAGAGTTTGTGTGTGTGTTTGTTACTTCTTCACGCTCAAACGGGTGAACGGATCTGGATGAAATTTGGCACAGAGATAGATTATAGTCAGAAATAGCACTGCCTATCCGTCTATCTGTCTGTCTGTCTGTCCGTCTGTCACCAGGCTGTATCTCAAGAACCGTGATAGCTAGGCAGTTGAAATTTTCACAGATGATGTATTTCTGTTGCCGCTATAACAACAAATAATAAAAACAGAATAAAATAAATATTTAAGTGCAGCTCCCATACAAGATACGTGATTTTTTTGCCGTTTTATGCGATAATGGTACCCTTCGTACGCGAGTCTGACTTGCATTTGGCCGGTTTTCCTTCTTGACATCAGCTAATTTCGCCAGTCTTTCTTCTCTATACACTATTAGATAAAAAAAAGTTAATTAAAAAATCAAAAAACCCGACTGCTCAAAAGCAAACTAAAAAGACGTAAACAAGAAGAAAATCATGCTGTGCAGTCGGAGGATACTTATTCGCGAGCTGGCGGACCAAAACCAGATGTATCCTCCGACTGCACAGCATGATTTTCTTCTTGTTTACGTCTTTTTAGTTTGCTTTTGAGCAGTCGGGTTTTTTGATTTTTTTAATTAACTTTTTTTATTTACAACTTTTTAGTTATTTTTTTTTAGAATTAGGTACATTTAAACATATAAGTGTTATATATTTTTGAAATCGCCTTTTAAAACCCTTTATTTTTATACCCCACACGATGGGTTTGGACGAATTAAAAAAAAAAAAAACCCCACAAAATGGCGCCCAAAATCCGCCATTTTTGTTTTTTCCAATTTTAATGTAGCCAGTGACACTCGCAGGATTAAGACGAATCGATTGACGTAAGAATCATCAAAATCGGTCAACGCGTTTGGTCTCTGGAACGCCACATAGGAATAAACATACATACATACATACATACATATATACATACAAACATACATACATACATAGACTGATAAACACATTACCCTCCTTCGGCAGTCGGGTAAAAATTAAATCCGTTGCCCAAATGAACAAGCCTACACAAACATTCCCATATTTGCGACTTGGTCTTCCAGTATATACTCATGGTATGTATAGGTACCCATGATTGCCATTAGTCAACTAAACCCTTTTGACTGAATTACGTGATCCCACGGATTCCACTGGAATGAGATTGTTAGAAATGAAATGTAAACTCCGTTCCTTGCTCCCACCCCAACCAGCACACTAGTGGAAATAGCAGCCTATTTTGCAACTTTTAGCTGTACAGTAGCGCTTTAGGGGTTCAGAAAGTGGTTTTAAGTTCTACTATTGCTTCCATAACTGTTCATAGCTGTAAATGTCACTAGGGGTAGCAGAAACTGAACCAAATGCCACTCTAGGCTTTATAAGAGTTCATTTTACAACCTATTGCCGTCTATAGCTTTAAAAGAGAGTTAAAACTTGTATGTTAAAGCTTACAGCTGCTAAATTTTTTCTATTGCCTCTGCTGTACGCTTCAGAACTGTATAAAGACTTTAATTGCAGACTTTTTAACGGAACTGTATAAAAGATAAATTTACCACTGTTCTACCACTGAAAGTTTCATTGCAGAAGTGATTTGTACTTTTGCGCAGACTTAAGTAGCAATTTGATCAACTGTTTTACTAATAGCGACAATAAGGCTTCACAATAGTAGCAGGAGCGTAATAATGCGCCAAGTTCGAGTTCAACAAACACAAGCGAGGGTCCTGTAGATTTTGTTTACGTAATTAGTGATAACGGACCAGTTACAGAGGAAAAGTAAGTTATAGCTTGGTGTCGCATTTTATAAAAAGATCAGAGTAGGTACGTGTGTTCGCCGTGTGCTTGTGGTCACTCTATATGAATCGGATTTTTACTACACACATTGCAACTAGTGCAATCGAAGCGCCTCTTGTATAATTGTATTGGTGAATTGAAATAAAAGAATTATTGAGATAGATTCAATTTCTTTTATTGGCAAATTGGCCCATTATTGACATTATTAAAATAATTAAACTAGGTAAATTCTAAAATAACAACATTCAGTATAAACAATATTTGCACAAGATTGTGTCTTTTCATGTGTCTGACATGGTGAATCGAAATAGACCAAATATTTGAATCAAAATCAACATGTTTCTTTGGCAAATTGGCCCTTATTTACATAATTGGCATAATCAACACGTTTATTAATAATAAAAATAAATATTCGGGACATTTCACACACACAGACGCTTGGTTGCTTGTAATTTTCTCCAAATCTGAAGGGTCAATAGCTACTACGGGAACAGAAGTAGTTTCATTGTTAACAGTAACTACAGATGTAGGTTCATTAACAGCAACAGCATATAAGGGTTCCTGAATCTGGATTTATTCTGGCGGATTAGACACTGTAGTAGCACCACGATTTAAGGCCTAAAATAAGGAAAACATTTTCACTGTAGTCAAAAGAAAAGAAAGGAGAAAAAAGTGAGCCCTCACTTAAAAAATTACATAAAACGTACCATTGCTATTTGCAATTCAACCAATTGCAAGTTTTAATATAATAACACAGAGAACATGTTCGGCCAGTGTAACACTCCATGTTTTTCCCACGTAGATAGACAGATGCAAAGTTCTTGTTTATTTTGCTGTTCACTATATATGTTTGAATTATTTTGAAAGGCATTCTGAAAACATCGTAAGATATAGTAAGTGTTAAACAATAGAAAAACCGAAAAATATAGAAACAGCTACAAACGATCATCGTATTTTAGGGTTTTCAACGAGTTCTACGGATCTCTAAACAAATAACCATTAGTGTGGTTCGATACCTGCAGTAAGTACGAAATAAAAGTGATTGTAAAGACTTGAACTGCATTAGTGGTACAGGTATTACTTGGACCTTCAGAATAGTGAAACTTAACGCTTTGACGCGCAGAGAGGAAGTATTAAGGTTGAAGTTGCAAGTTAAAGCTGCTTCTCATAGACGCCATGTTTACAAGACAATTATTTATCATTACTTGAGAAATGTATAGGTTTTTATCAAAATTTGTAGTAAATATAACTAAATATAGAACCAGCAACTTACTAAATACAAAAGTAGTCAAATATGTAATTTCAATATCGTGTAGGTATGTGATATATTATTATTTATATAATAATATTTTACATATTTTACGATATTCTGAGGTAATTATTGAGGCGCGTTAAAAATACTCCAATAATATCAACTAGATGCACGATAAAACATATAATACCAAAATATAGCTCAAAAACACTTACCTTAAATTCACTTCACTTATATTTATTTGTATTCAGAATGTCTGACTCAGGAACAACAGACGTATTTAATAAATGAGAGACAAAGTGAATGATCAGTGATCCTTTATTCGTTCAGTTAAACCTGTCATTCATTCAATAAGCGCCACAAGAGCTTTAGTGTGGTGTTAATTATTAGTTGCAGCTCCTGTAGCGCTTTTATGCCACTATTTTGAAGGTCTAATGGAACTGTAGGTTGCAAAAAGTTGTGCCCCTTTGGCTGCAAAGCGGCTGCATAAGGTCTGCAGTGCACGCTCTGGCGCTTGAGCTTGGCGCCTTTGGGAATAATCGGATTAGCTCCAAAGCTCTTAAGCAACTAGTTTGTGCTACTTGGGACCTCCCTCATTTGTTATGTGTGTGGTGTATGTTAAAAAGAGATTTCATTATTCCTTCTTGTTTGTTTTTGTCTTTTTGTGCTCCTAACAAATCGAATAATCGTACGTTTTTTTTTATTTTTATTTTTTATTTGGAATAGGCCCGCGCTTGACCACTATCTCATCTGATGGTAAGCGATGATGTGATCGACGGTGATGCACGCTTGCCTAGAAGTAACCTATTCACTCTTGACTTAAAGACTCCCAGGTTGTAGCTATCGGGAAACAGACTCCGGCAGGGAATTCCACTCCTTAGCTGTACGCATAATGAAAGTATTTCCAAAACGTTTAGTGCGTATGGGTGGGATGTCCACCAAATACCGATGGCGCATTGCCGTACGTCTTGTAGTCCGATGATGAAACGGGCTTGGCGGAATTAGATCATGCAATTCCATCACACACTCCCCGAAACGCAACCGATAAAAAACCGACAAGCTGGCAACTCGGCGACGATGTTCAAGGCTCTGGAACTTTGTCTTAACCAGTGCCACGTACGCTGGTCAGACCAAATCCGCGCCTCCTTGAACATGAAAGCCTTAGAAGCCGTGCATATTGCTGAAAGTAGGAGCAAGTGGAGAAACATAATCAAGAAACGTGTCAGGAAGGAATGTGGTCACGAACCCCAGCATTGGGCAATCGACGCAAGGAGTAAGCAATAAACCTTATAGTACCTTTGAATTTAAAAAAAAAGATGAATCTAGTTGCACAAATTCTCTAGCTATAGTCTACACTAATAACTGAGTAAGTTGAAATACTAGGCCTTTTCCGCAAATCAACCTCTAACCAACTTAATTTTAAAGCTGACTGCCATCCCACAGGAAATTCTGCAACAAATTCTTCTCCCTCCCTTCGAAGGTCAAAAGTTGTTTCACGGAACCCTAACCCCTCTCATTTATAACGGCGGGTTCCGCACATTTAACAGACAGACATGGCCGCGCATCATTTTTCAGACGACCACCAACTATTTGTTTTGGCTGACCCCTTAACATTAAGAGTCGTTGTGGGGATGCAAATTACGTTGTGTATAACATGATGAACTTGTTATGAGGTAATGGTGCACTGTAGTTTGGTTTTTGGGCTAAATGTAGGGTTCGCTAGTTTAATATTGTGAGGGAGTCTCATTTAGTAATCTGTGTAGGTAATGAAACAGAGGTTTGCTGAATAGAGTGGAGCGTAACCTTAATTGTAAATGGAGAATCGTCCGACCAGACGAGTTTTGTGACTTGTTGATGGTTGTTGCCGGGCTGTTGTATATGTTCAATTCATGCGGTTAACTTTGACTAGACGATGTAGGAATTATGTGATATAGGTTTTTTCAATAGACTTCACAAAGAAGGAGGTTCTCAATTCGACTATATGGTTTTGTATGTTTGTTAGGCGATTACGCAGCCAATTATGAACCGATTTTAATAATTATTTTCTTTTCGGAAGTAGATGTCAAGATCGAATAAAATAGGTTTTCTTTTTTGTTGAAATGTTTTTTTTATTTTTTGTAAATCGTACGTCGCGATAAATACAATGATACATGAATAGGAGAGCGAAGACTAAAAAAAAAAAAAACCGGCCAAGTGCGAGTCGGACTCGCGCATGAAGGGTTCCGTACCATTATCTCAAAAAACGGCAAAAAAATCATGTTTGTTGTATAGGAGCCCCATTTAAATATTTATTTTATTATGTTTTTAGTATTTGTTGTTATAGCGGCAATAAAAATACATCATCTGTGAAAATTTCAATTGTCTAACTATCACGGTTCATGACATACAGCCTGGTGACAGACAGACAGACAGACGGACCGCAAAGTCTCAGTAATAGAGTCCCGTTTTTACCCTTTGGGTACGGAACCTTAAAAATGGATAATTATAATGTGTTTAACATCATGTTAAACACATTATAATTATCCATTTCTAAAACCACGCTTACTCCTGATATGATCACTTGTAGGAAGAGCAGGAAATGGTGCACTGACTCCAGATAAGATGGGATAAGAGAATGAAAGGGATGAAGACAAAAAAAAACATAATATTTGTGACTAAAAAAGGACACAATATAGTATTCTTGCGTTCTATCTTTTTGTTTTTTATTATATTCGGTAGGCTCGCGATTGACCACTACCTTGCCTGATGGTAAGCGATAATGTGGTCTACGATGAAAGCACGCTTGCCTAGTAGTAACCTATTAACTCTTGACTTAAAGACCCCAAGGTTGTAGCTATCAGGGAACAAAGACTCCGGCAGGGAATTCCACTACTTAGCTGTACGCACAATGAAAGTATTAGCAAAACGCTTTGTGCGCATGGGTGGGATGTCATGTACCGATGGCGCATGGCCGTACATCTTGTAGTCCGATGATGGATAGGGCTAGGCGAAATCAAATTGTGCAGTTCCGTCGCACTCTACCCGAAATGTAACCTAGAAAATCTGGAAATCTAGATTTAAAATAAAAATAAATAAAATATAAATCGTTTATTTTCAGGCGTCGAAGGCCCATAGCATATTAGTAAAACTTAAACACCTATGTTAGTAGTATAAACAAACAGCATCCAATTAGAGCAAGATTTATCAAGTCCCATGTCTGACATGTAGCTTGATAAACCTATCCATTGTAGGCCCTTCTAGGTTAAAGGCTAAAGTAAATCCAGAAAAGTCTTACTCTGTGTTAAAATTTAAAAAAAATATGAAAGAAAGTTAATGGACTATTATCCACGTCACTAGGGTACTACAACGATCTAAAATTGAATTTAATTGATCACCAAAACCCAGTGACCCGGACCGAAAACTCAAAGTGTTAAGCAAGAGGCTCGTTTTCTGCTAGTTAACCCACAAACACCCGCTTCTAATCTCCTGATAATATCGGTTCAGGATAGATGTAATCTTAACTATGCTCCTTTGAGCTAAGACCGTGCCTGATCAAAGGGTTATTTTAATTAATATTAATAAACCTCTATAGTTATTTTGGGGTTAGAAAGGGTGTGAAGTACCCAAGTTAAGCAGCGGTCAGTTAGGCCGATAATTGGATGGGTGGGTTTCTCGTTAGTTTATGGATTGGGTAGTGTATCTTATAGGCTTGTGGTAAATCAATTTGTTTTCAGCAGGCACGTGTTTCAAGTTAATGAACCTAAGTAACTTTATCCAGCGCTATGATAAAAGCTTTGAATCTGATAAGGTATGGTCGGTGCTGCTGGTATGCAGAGTAACGATGTGATGAAGTGTGTCATGTCTTCAAGGATTTTTAACCCCGACTAAAAAAGAGGGGTGTTAAAAGTTTGACATGTGTACCTGCATGTTTTTGTATCTGTCTGTGGCATCATAGCTCCTAAAGGCTGCACGTCTTTTTACATCGTTCTCACATATTATTTCTAATTTTCCAATAAGAATGATGTAAGCAAATACTTGTAATGACAATATTATTGATAGAAAAGAGTGTCCGTGGAGTTTCCTGCACGTTCTTCTCCATAGAGACCTACTGACGCTTGTGAATGTGCAAATAGCTTGTTTTTTTTTGTTGACGTTTTTAGTTGAAATAAAAAATTATTGATATTTTGGCATTTCGACCATCGCTAATAGAATGACACTTCGTCTAGAGCCTAGAGCCCTTTGCCACCAAAATGGAACCGAAAACAAAGATGGCCGCTCGTCTTTATTTTTTATTTAAATGCCGTTTATTGAATTTTGTACACATAATATATATATTACAATATATATATTTATATGTATATTTTACATTTTTAAATATTTCTTTATAAAAAACATGATTTATATTATTATTATTCTTTGCGCTTGAAGGACGGGTACTTACGAGTAGGACGAAAGTACAATTCTTGCTAAGATAAGTTCTTAGACCTTCCTTTATCTCAGACAATTGCTTAGTGACCTTCAATTTTCTTTGGGTCCCCAGTGTTATATTTTTGGAATAATTTTGTTGGAATCTAAGCACATGCCCTTCGTTGAGATGCCTAAGGAATTTTTATAAAGCCTGATTTTGTCAGTCTGCGTTTACGTATTAGTCAAATATTACCCCTAAGACCATACTACTGGCAGAGCCTCTTGACCTCGATCTCGACTGATGGTAAGTTATTGATGAGGCTTAAGATGGGACAGGCGTGCACGGAAGATGCTGGTTCACTCTTGCTTTGAAGGTTTAGGATGGGTTTTGGTGGTATTGAATACAGACGCTAGAAAAGAGTTCCATACTGTAGAAAAGATTAAAAACCTGGCCAAGTGCGAGTCGGAATCGCGCACGAAGTGATCCGTACCATTTTCGCAAAAAACGGCAAAACAATCACGTTTGTTGTATGCGAGGCCCACTTCAATTTTATTTTATTCTGTTTTTAGTATTTGTTATTATAGCGGAAACAGAAATACATCATCTGTGAAAATTTCAACTGTCTAGTTATCACGGTTCATGAGATACAGCCTGGTGACAGACGGACAGACAGACGGATTGTGGAGTCTTAGTAATAGGGTCCCTTTGGGTACGGAACCCTAAAAAGTAGCCTTACTAAACGCCAGTATAAAACATACTTGGATCCAAACAGCAAAGAACATGAACCTAGTGTGTCATTGTGTTGTCCAAATAAGAATATCAATGGAACACTTCTGCGAATCACTCATTACACATCCGCTATAATTAAGTACGTGGTACAAGGTGTGAGCGATCAGCGATTGTAAGAGCGATTTTTAGTATCTGGTTTTTAAACAATCAGAAAACGTTGATTTAAATCTATATCTATACTTAATATTATAAAGAGGAAAGATTTTTTTGTTTGTTTGTTTGTACCGAATAGGCTCCGAAATTACTGGACCGATTAGAAAAATTCTTTCACCAATAAAAAGCTACATTATTCCTGAGTCCTGTGGGGTGGTCCACGGGAGCGAAGCCGCGGGCAACAGCTAGTAATAAATTTGACAGTTCAGAAAACTGACTTTACATTTTATTCCTTAGATAAAACTTATGTGCCTATTAAAAAACCAGCCTTCATAATATAAAGTCTTATAGGATGTATCAAATAGGGATGTTGACATAAATATATATTTAGTCCGTCAGTTAGATAACCTAAAAATATTGGACATGTATTTTTCTTTTGCCACGTAAACAAAAAAATACGACGATACAGTGCGTTGAAATATCGTGTGACGTCACGGTGTGCTACACTTTGTAATGAAAAAGTGACATCAGAAACCCCCACTCCTGAACTTTGATGCGCTTTATCTTTGTATTTTTTTATTTATTTGACAAAGCAAAAAAATACAGGTGCAATATTATTTGATAATCTCACTGACTGACTAAATAGAATTATCATTTTTATATTAAATAACATCTTGTAAATGCCACAAAAAAGGCCAAGAGTACGATAAACATTCATTTATCGATCGAAACCATATTAAGAAGTGGGCTATGTATATTCTCTAACAGTCAACTTTTCAATAAAAATTACAAGCATTTGGTGCTCTATTGTGTTGATGTGAGTACATTGATTGCAAAATAAATAAATATACAAAGTATCTGCAACATGCCAAACATATCCCAAGTCCAAGGATTAAAATCAATCAACACACAAATCTTGTTGCTCAATATTCCACAATCAACCACGGTAGGACAAATCTCATAGTACACTCATGACATCACCTTACAGTGTCTAACTGGAGCTTAAGCAACATTGCAAATTATCACTCTTTACATTACGCATCCTTCCTGAAGATGGATGGCTCAATTAACTGGCGACCAGCGTTGATACAGCACCAGGAAACTGTCGCTTACGATGTGTGTTTGTTTGCTGATCTATTTACGGGCTAATTTAGAAAACTAGTGTCACACACTAACGTAGCTTTAATTCCTGGCAAGTATTATACCGATTTCCTATTAAGCTGGCCTTTATTGGAAAATCAGTGAGTAAAATTATGTTATTTTGTTCTACTCCAATGGTTTTATTTGATCTAGTTTCGTTTGTGATTATGGAGTAATTGCCTAGTCTCTAGTGACGAGTTTTTTTTTTTTTCACCGTGGCCTATCCTGCAGTAGGAGCGCTGGTCGGTTAGCACGGCACGCCAGCAATAATGATATCATACGTCGGGCTCTTGTCACCGACGGGGTGCCATCTGTTTTAGAACCCAATGGCTTGGCGCGCGACGATGGGAAGAGACCAGACGGGATGACCTTTGTTTTTTATTGGTTTTATTTTTATTGGAAAAATATACTAACTCTAAATCATACGTGGCTGTTAACATATTACAGGCAAAATTATTCGCGAGCTGGCTGACCAAAACCAGATGTATCCTCCGACTGCACAGCATGATTTTCTTCTTGTTTACGTCTTTTTAGTTCGCTTCTTTGGTTTTTTTAATTTACTGTTTTTATTTATAACTTTTCATTTAATTTTTTTTTTAGTATGATGTAGATTTAAACATGTACGTGTTATGTTGTTGTATATTTTTGAAATATCTTCTTAAAATTCTTTATTTTGATACCCTAAACGTTGGGGTTGGAAGAAAAATAAAGTTGGGTCCCCACCAAATGGCGCCCAAAAGCCGTCATTTTATTTATTTTCCAATTTTAATGTAACCAGTGACACTCGCAAGGTTAGGACGTATTGAATGACGTAAGAATCATCAAAATCAGAGAACGTGTTTTCGGGTAAAAACATGATTAGAGTTAAAAATTTATACAAAACTAAAATACAGTTAAATAAATAGTATTAGATGACAACACTGAAGACTCCCCACCCGACAGCGCGGCCTCGCGTTTAAAAGGCAGGAGCCTTCGTAGACTCATCCTTTTGCCTTCGGTCATAGACCTGCCTATAACATCGCTTCTCCGCTCATTTCGTGTTGATTTATTTTTTATTATAATTGTAATTTTTGAAGTTTGATAAATTATTTTACAATGTCCTCGAAAAGAGCGTTTTTCAAACAGCCAAACTGTGCGGAAAGTGTTACTTTTTTTAACTAGTGCTTTTTACTTTTCTGTATTTTTTAAATTTTTATCTCCAACGTCAGCCCGACGCATAGAGTTTTTATTATTTGAGAAAAGTTTTACAAATTAGTTAAGTACAGATTATCATTCATATAAAAGGTAAAATAAAACTAATATTTCAATAAAGGCGTTTTTAATACTCTAGATTTAGATTTTGGTCAATAAATTAATTTTAAATATTCATTAAATATGTTTGGCAGAACGTATATTTTGCTCGTGCCTTTTTGCGTTATGACGTGACAGCTATATGAAAATGCGCAGTAGATATGCCCGAGGAACTATTAGTTAATCTGTGGATATGCAGAGCGCGCTTGAATAAGCCCGCCATTTTATTAATTTCTTGCTTGGTTCAGATATTTTTTTTATTTCCTCGCACAGTGCATAGTAAAATGTTGTGTGATACACGTACGTAAGATGATTTCTGACTCGTGTCGATTTATCCACTCATCGGAAATCACCTACCTTCCGCACTTGTAGCATAAATAACTATTCAATATTTTTAACGTTTTATTTATAAGAATAGTATATCATCTCTATCTATAAAGCTTTCAATTCTATCTCGCTACCGCTACTATCTCACTCTTTAAGCCACGACATAACCAAGTACGTAGCTTGTCGCTCCTGCTTATCATAGTTCCGCAGGCCCTTTAGGTGTTTGTCACAAAGTATGTAGGTTAACCTTGTCGCCTTGTCGTGATGACCTCGTCTCTACAAGATACTGTGAGCCAAAATGTTCGCGATAAGGTTCGCCCAAAACGGGTAGTGTATCAAGGTGTACTTGAACGCTTTCTGTTGTAAAGGGAGAGTAGTTTCCTCCGTTCTTGTTACGGAAAATGGGATATCAGTTTGCGTGTCGTGATTATCTTTTTTGTCGTAAAATATAGCTTAGTAGATATATTACGGCTTGTAGAAAGGTGTAGAAATATTTCCTACTATAGCTTTTTGCTAACATGGATGTGTTTACAGACAATTGTGTTACATAACATTTATAGGTATTTGAATTCGAGAATATTGTCCTTTAGAATAGCAATTCTATATCATAAAAGACAAAGTTTAAATTTATTTGCAACTAATACTTTTGAAAGCCGTTTTCAAAACAAATGGTATGGAATTATTTTGAATTTTAGATTCATCTACCTATTTTAAGTATCTAAGCTAAACACAATTTGTAAATTAAACAAGTATTTATTCTGTTCGAAAATCAAACTTTCATGATGAATGAATATTTGTTTAATAATTCACAAGTAAAATTTTAAAATTTATTTAACCCCCGACATTTTTATTTCCACTACACAATTTATCTAATATAGTAGGTCCGCTTCAATCGTCAATCAATCGAAACACGTAACTATGACACGATATCTTGCGAAAAAACCCAGATTCAAATAGTAAAATGCGGATCCCTTTTGAACGGCTGAACTGATTTTGATCAGACATAGCTAGGAACACTCGACAAAGTCACCCTTCAAACAAAAAAAATACCGGCCAAGTGCGAGTCGGACTCGCGCACGAAGGGTGCCGTACCATTATCACAAAAAACGGCAAAAAAATCACTTTTGTTGTATGGGAGCCCCCCTTAAATATTTATTTTATTCTGTTTTTAGTATTTGTTGTTATAGGGGCAACAGAAATACATCATCTGTGAAAATTTCAACTGCCTAGCTATCACGGTTCATGAGATACAGCCTGGTGACAGATGGACAGACAGACAGACAGACAGACGGACCGCGAAGTCTTAGTAATAGGGTCCCATTTTTACCCTTTGGGTACGGAACCCTAAAAAAACTAAATCAAAATCGGTTCATCCATTTAGGCGCTATGATGCCACAGACAGACACACAAATACACAGATACCTACACAGCAACACACGTCAAACTTATAACACCCCTCTTTTTCCATCGGGGGTTGAAAATAATTCAAACTATTCAGCGCCAACAATTTACAATCATGCCGCAGATTGCACAAACATAAACCTAACTAGATAACGCAAGTACTTCCATCTGTATGAAAATAAATTGTGCCACTTTGTCATACATAATTTATTTTCTGTGTTCAAAAGACTTGTGGTAATGCTCCCTACCTGTCGCTGTGATTATGAATTGATTGTCATCATTTAATTTATTGCCTTTATATTTTAGTATGTATGTATTTAAGTATGTATTAAATATCATATATATGTTGTATGTATTTATTTAAGCATATATATGTATGTATCTGCATATCTTTTATAATATATAATTTTTGTAACACTGGTATTGTCACACCAATAACAGCCCCACTTCGTGTCCAGAAATTACTGTCCATACCAGGTTGCCTGGAAGAGATCGCGTAATGCGATAAGGCCGCCCATTGTATGTGTTTTTAGTTTTAAGTTTCCTTTATAAATGTAACTTATGGTGTACAATAAAGTATATAATATATAAATAAAAAAGGGGATAAATATAATGACCACCTAAAATTACTTTGTGACCATAACCTCTATTACCTAAAATTGTACTATGAAACCCAAATTTAGTAAATTGATCACCAAATTTAGTAAATTGATCACCAAATTTTAATAGCAAATTATTGCGCTATTTAATGTTGTAAAATAGGTTAGGTTAGGTTAGAACTGTGACCAACCGCGCGCGAGCCGAGCGAGCAAAGCGAGCGGTGCCGCGGCAGCGGCCGGCGAGCGCTACTTTCAAGTTGCTCCCAGAAATTTTATAATCTTTTTGGTCATTGGTTTAATTTTGGTGATCATTTACTACTTTTGGTGATCATTTACTACTTTTGGGTTAACAATGATTTATTTGGAGTCATTTTGCCTAAACAGGATAGCGAGATGTTAAAACTTTGGTTATAATTTTACAATAAGATGCGGGTTTAATTTTGGTGATCATTTACTATTTTTGTCTGTTATATGTTACTATATCTGGTGGTAAGTTAAACATAAGCCCTAATAAATAAATTTAAAAACAAATTTACTTACCAAAGAAAGAAAACATTTCCAATGCCTCGGTCAACTTTTTCTATACAGTTTGTACAGCTCAATATAGCGTAATTGTTTTTTTCTAGATTTCCGGTTGCAATAATGCTAAATGAAAAGCTCAAAGTACGATCATTGATCGTAAGTTTATTCCGTTTCTTGCCACGCGAAGTACATACAAACGACTCATCTAGTTAGATTTATCTCTGTGGCAGATTCATTCCCTACATCCATTTCTATGACGAAATTACATTTGAGAAAGTCAAGTTGGAAAATGTTACAAACATACTCGTGCGTCGTCTCATACGAAAAACACAAGTGGTGAAACAAAAGTCGCACATGAACTTGCTAAGTCCATGCAACGTACTCGTACGTCGCTTACAATAAGTACGTTTTAACCCTTGCAAAACTGGCAAAGTCTTTGTTCTAGGATTTAAAACACTAAATTCCCGGGAGCCAAGAGTTGCATAATAGAAAAGTCGGTCCCTGAAGTTTTGATGAGAAACGTAGTACTTACTAGCATGTAATTAAAAAACCGAGTTTTACATAAATTAGTCCGGAGTTTTTTAGAGTTGAATTTTACGTCTATAGCTTTTTTATGGAAGTCATTTTTTCAGTGTACTGGTTAAAAGAGTTTTGGAATAAGAAAGTTTTTTTTTGTATGGCCTTGCATTTGACACTACATATTTCACCTGATGGTAAGCGATGATGTGGTCAACGGTGAAGCACGGTTGCCTAAAAGTCATCTTTTCACTCTTGACTTGAAGACCCACAGGTTATAGCTATCAGGAAATATAATAATAATATGTTTGAGAGCCCAGTGGTAACAGCCCCGACTTTCGTGTCGTAGGTCATGGATTCGAACCGAGGCAGGGCTTTACTTTGTGTAAATTATTTCATCACCACTGCTCTAAAACGGTGAAGGAAAACATCGTGAGGAAACCGGCATGTCCTGGAACCGCCAAACCGCACTTGGCCCGCGTGGTGGATTAAGGTCCATTTCCTCTCTCACAGAGAGGAGGCCTGTGTCCCATCAGTGGGAACTTTAAAGCTGATGATGATGAATGAAATAAATTACCCAAAGTAAACCGCCTTCCTGGGTTTCCAATCCACGATCTACAACGCGTAAGTCAAGGTCTATCATTTTTCCGTTCACAGGCCAAATGCTAAAGATAACTCACCAACAAGTATAATCATTTAAGTCTAGGCACTTAACATAACGACCAACAAATGCAGGGAATTAAATTTGGCAATACTCCTTGGCAGGTTTCCACTATCTGCTAATATTGTGTAAATGACCTGTAAACCACCCCCTACCCCCCCCTACCCTAAGCCCTAAGCTAACCCTACCCTAAGCTACCCTAAGCTTCTTAAGAGTTTTGTCTTATTAGATGCATTACTGATGGAAAAGTAAAAACCATGAAGACAAAACTGTTGAAGATGACTTTCTGTTAATAGAACCGTCTTCCGAATAAAAAGACTGCAAAGTAAAAATACCTTCAATTTCGGCAGTCGGTGTCAAAAAACGAAGAAACAAAAACAAGAACACTGATTTCCGAAATTGTTTTTATGTTTTTCGCTTTTTAGTTGTGTTCATATCTATAACGCCCACAGTAATGCCAGAATAGATTACCCGAATAACTTGAAACTTGAAGATAACCGGTGACAGGCTGAACTGTACACATCTGCGTACCCTTCTAGAGCGTACCTGTGGCGTGACGTCGTGTTATGAAATGGTGTGAACATTAAACAGATTTGCCGTCATTTATTGAAGAGTTCTGTTGTATATCTCCGAAGCTCTTCATCAAATCTTGTTAAACATGAGAAAACACAGCTTTTAAATAAAAAAAGGATCATCAAAATCGGTTCATCTAGTAAAAAGTTCTGAGTTAACAAAAAACCGATCAAGTGCGAGTCGGACTCGCGCACGAAGGGTTCCGTACCATTATCGCAAAAACGGAAAAAAAATCACGGTTGTTGTATGGGAGCCCCACTTAAATATTTATTTTATTCTGTTTTTAGTATTTGTTGTTATAGTGGCAATAAAAATACATCATCTGTGAAAATTTCAACTGTCTAACTATCACGGTTCATGAGATACAGCCTAGTGACAGACAGACGGACCGCGGAGTCTTAGTAATAGGGTCCCGTTTTTACCCTTTGGGTACGGAACCCTAAATATCGTCGAATTGAGAACCTTCTCCTTTTTGAAGTCGAAAAAAAATACCATGTCAACCCTCTTTAGCTCATTAACCGAAACTCCGGGTATCAACAATAATCCACAGATTACTTTCGACAAACTAATATGAAAAGCTTCAATAATCCCTTTACTATGATCAAAGACCCGAGTACCCGAAGACTTCGGTCCTTCGCAACCACGAATTAGTGAAGAAATCTTCAATGAAAAAGGATCCCGGGAATTTTATCCCATCACACCTTTTTCGGGACCAATTTATCGGGATAAAGAAATTAGGGAAAACATAAAGAGATAAAGTTCGGACTGAAAATGTAATGGACATTAATTTTCGTAGTTTTTGGGAAGGTGGGAAGGTAAGAATCTCTTTTCTGATTAGTTTTGTTTTGAGGAAATTGATGTTGGGGAAAATGGAGGGTAATAATACATTTGGGTGTTTTCAAGGCTACTCATTTTTTCTTATGAAAGTTGTTAAAGATTTTTGAAGAGTTCTTAACAAACGGGATTTTCCGTTAAATAAACGCGAAGAAATAATGCGACTAATTGAATTCTCCTACAATGTAACACCGATGCGACGGCCATTCTCCATATTTTTTTAGCGTTTACACCTGACTGTGGTAGACAAAACACTGTTGGGTTTGTCCAATAATTGTCATAAATTGATAAGTGCGTCTTTATTGAAAGACGGCCTAACAAAAAAAAAAAATGTGTGTGTGTACCAGAGTACACAGGTAAGAAGTGAAACTTCTTTACGACATATCATTTTTCTACTATTTGCAACTTCACGAAAATGGGGTAGATAAGGCTTAATTAAGCCTTAAGAAAAACATTTTTTTCCGTATTAAATTAAAGCTATTTTATTATTATAGACATGCATACAATTAATGAGTAATTTATTTTATCATTGTTCTTATTATAATATCATTGCTATTGTTGTATTTCATCAATAATGATAGCATCATTATTAAAAAGAATTTATAAAACGAAATATATAATCACTCACTTTTCTTGTAAATTCACTTAAATTTGAATAAGTCTTTTTACTAAACTTTGATAAAAAAGCAACATGGCGCGTAACCGAAAAACGTGACGATAGAGTCCGTCCAACGACAGAAGTCCCGTAGACGCGGCGCTAGTTTCTATGCGACTGTACGCTGTCCTCTAACAAATCTTGTTAGTTCCATGTATTTCCGCGGGACTTTTTTCGTTGGACGGACTCTACGTACAAAATTTCTCCCATACGTCGATAAAGAAGTTTCACTTCAAAAACACTTCCATTTGACGTAACTCAATCATCATCATCAGCCTTTTTTAAAGTTCCCACTGATGGGACACAGGCCTCCTCTCTGTAAGAGAGGAAATGGGCCTTAATCCACCACGCGGGCCAAGTGCGGTTTGGCGGTTCCAGGACATGCCGGTTTCCTCACGATGTTTTCCTTCACCGTTTTAGAGCAGTGGTGATGAAATAATTTACACAAAGTAAAGTGCCTGCCTGAGTTCGAACGCACCCCTACAGTTTGTAAGTTGCGGCTGTTACCACTGCTCTTATAACAGTTAGGGAAAACATCGTGAGGAAACCGGTATCTCCGAGGACGAAAAACTCAACACTTACCTATCTGCAATGGACCCGCGTGGTGGATTACTGTCACTCCCAGTCACAGAGAAGAGGTCCGTGTTCGAGGAGTGGGAACATTATGGGCTATTAAACCTAAATATGAGGAGTAGCTCGCCAGCCGTCGCTCCGTGCGGACGTCTCGCTGCTCGTCGCCCCACCGCGCTCTCCGGCGCCCCCACTCTCCGCCTCGTCGCGCCCCTCTGCGTGACGTCACTGCGGCCGTCGCGTCTCCGCACGCCGCTCCAAAGGTGTCGCTACTAGTAACTTTGGTTACTAGTAGTGGCAGCTATTTTGGCCCTTCCGGGCAAATCCACTCTTGTGGTCCCTGGCGGGAAACCTAGCGGTGTTAACAAGCCAGTGGGGTGTGCCCCAAGCACCCGCCAAGTCCCTTAAGGACACGGCAGTCATTGGAGTCGGGAGCGGGATCAGTTGGCCTTGGTAGATAGCCTAGTCAACCCCCGCTTCGTCCCCCAGCATTCACCTGGCACGGTCGGGTGTGTCTACCCCGACGTGCCAGACTTCTTCGGTACACATTGGTGGGTGGCCCACCTTCGGTGGGTTTACCGGTACCTTAGGGCCCTGTCACCCAATAAGATTGGTGGCAGGTAGACAAGCTTAGGGCTCACCAGATACTCACCTCCCAGTCTAACCCGACTGGGAGGGTAGGTTTGCACACATCCCCGGGCCCCCCCACCCGGGGAAGATACCCTCTCCCGGCTTCACCGGACCTATAATTCTCAATTATGTCGCTCGCGGCAATAATTGAACTCCTTCACGAGATTCTCGAGAAGGAAAAACTTTCCAAAAAATACAGCCATGCTGTAAGTCAGGCTTTAGCCTCTTATGTGCCCGCTTCGGGCCCGACCGGGGCCCCTGGACCTAGCCAGGCACCCGTGCCGAGCGAAGCCCAGGTCTCGCCCAGGTCGCCCTCCCCGGTAGCCAGGCCCGTTTCTGGGACTGGTGAGCCGACTCTACCTAAGCCCCCAGCTCCGGCCGTCGAGCCTAAAGCTAAAGCTACTGTCCGTTCATGGAGAGATCCTCCTTCTCCTAAAACTTCTTCTCAACCGGCCGTCGAGCCTAAGAAAACCCGATCATGGAGAGATCCTCCTTCTCCCATAGCTACTCAAGTTAAAGCTTATAAAAGCTATAAAGAGCGCATAGCCGCCCTCCATAAATCCAGACCCAAGTCCAAGTCCAAGACCATCTGGGCGGACGATGATGACTCCCCCATGGAAGAGGGAGCAACCCTCAGCACTGACGAGGAATGGGAAGCTTTGGCTGACCAAGCTAACTCAGTTGCTGACGACCCATTAGACCCAAATGTCCCCGATAGGTCAGACGACTACGACACCGTCTCCTCCGACGGTGACTCCGTAGTTTGCTCTGGAGGAAAGAGGAAAAAGAGGAGTAGTCCCATAAATGCTACCAAGGCCAAAAAGGCGGTACCAAAAACCTCTCCTCAGTCTGTTCTGCCACCGGCCTCGCCCGTAAGGCAAATCACCCCCACCCCTGACATTGCTTCTTCTCAGCGGTCCAACCGCAGCCCCAGTCCCATGGTAATAGTTACCAACAAGAAGCTCCGTCCCCCTCCACCTGTTTATCTTCAGGATAAAGTCAAGTGGAACGATATTTCAAACGCTTGTGTTGAGCGGAAAATCAACTACACGAAAGCCACTGCATGCCAACAAGGCATCAGAATCCAACTCCCCTCTCCCACTGATTTCCGGAATCTAACCCGGTACCTCAAAGATAGGAACATCTCGTTCCATACTTACTCCCTCCCTGAGGAAAAGCCCGTCCGTGTAGTCATTAGGCGAATCCCAAAAGAGATCCCTACGGAGGAAATCCGTAAGGACCTTCTTGACCAGAATGTCCCCGTCACTGAAGTCCACCGCTTGCATAAAGCGAGAGGCGGACAACAGTACGATATTGTATTAGTTGTCTGTAGCCCTACTGAGGGTTACAACCCGATCTTCAATATAAAGACCGTGTGCTCCCTGTCGGGCATTTCGATCGAAAAACCCTACCGCCCCCATCTTGTAGGACAGTGTCACAACTGTCAACTTTATGGCCATTCTCAGGCCCATTGCTATGCAACACCCAGGTGCGTTAAGTGCATGGGTGATCATGGCACTAAGGATTGTCCCCGTCCCAAAGACCGCACACAGTGCACGGAGCCTCCCAGCTGCGTGCTCTGTGGCCAAGTCGGGCACCCGGCTAATTACCGGGGCTGCCCAAAAGCCCCCAAGCTTGCGCCTAAAATGGCCAAGCGATACAATGCGCACATAATGCGCATGGCTCCCTCTTCCCAACCACCCCCCCGTCTAGCCCCTCAGAGGACTTCACCATGGGGTAAGCTGAACCACCAAAGTGTGGCTCCTCAGACTTACTCCCAGCCTATCCCAGCGCTGATGGCCCACCCCATTGCAGCTCCAAATCCAATCCCCGACCCAGTGGCCCCAGCTGCCCCCATGCCCGCACAAAACCGGAAGGTGGCTTTCACCACCACCGCCGCCATGTGCCCGCCCCCTGTAGCCCCCTCCGGGCACAAGCCATATTTGAGCGTCGCTGAGAATATAATCAGCGCGTATTCCATATGGATGACCCCTCAGGCCCGTGCTCTGGATGCAGAAATCCGGAATGCAGGCCCTCTCACCCCCGCTTCATGCAGTGCCCTCTTCTCGAGGTACGAGTGCATTACCAGGGAACTTGACAGCCTTGTCTACAAGGACGGTCAATGGGTTCGTAAATAGTACGAACACCTAGCCAAACGTAGCATACATACCGATTGGTCCGCCCTCGCCGCCGAGGCCCCGCCGCGAAGTCACAGTCATTTTTATGTAGCCAGCCCGCGAATAGCTGTGCCATAGTTAATTCTAATTAGTTAATTGGAGTTTCTTGTCCGTTCTTCTCCACGTAGGCTTATTCCGAACGGATGGTAGAATCACTTTATTAGATCCAGCCTTAGTTGTCCCCCCAGCGACGCCCTGAGCCGAGGTTCGACCCCAACTGGGGTAGCCCTCAGCGTTGTCGCTTAGGTTTAGTAATTTTTTGCCTAGCTGGAGGCTAATAGTTTAGTCTCCGTAGGAAAGCCCGGTTAAGCAGCTAACCAGTCACTATGACTGAGTTGCGAGACGCCACGTATTAAAAAAAAAAAAAAAAAAAAAAAAAAAAAAAAAAAAAAAAAAAAACTAAATATGAGATTTTTACTAGCAATGAGCGAAGGAAAAATAGGCAGTATCTTATATCTTGTAACGAACAAAAAAATTACGGACACGAGAACACACAAAAAAAAATCCACAAGAGCACACAAAAAATAACATAAAACTAAACAACAATAAAAAAGAGAGAAAACAATATGAAGCAGAAGAAGCCTTTTGGAGATATGATGCTGTTTGACGGATAATATCCAAAAACATGAATTCAACAGATATCTTTTTCAAGTGCAACAACTCCTCGATCTGTTACAAGATATATTCGGGCCGATTGCCAACTATAAGATCTGCACACTATTGTACCGTATTGTATGCTAAACATTAAATACATCATTGTATATTGTAACTTGAAAGGAAACGACATATTCTTTATTTGGTCCGCCATTGTTGTCAATCTTATCTTGAGTTTGCCAAAATTATATAACATGGAGTATTTCTAATATTATAAACTAGCAACTCGCTCGGACATCGCACGAAAAAAAAACAAAATCCGGTCAAGTGCGTGTCGTACTTCGCACTTTTAGGGTTCCGTACCAAACCAACCGTACCAAACTAGGGTAGAGTCAATTTTTATTACTTGTACATTTTTAATTTAGATTTAATGTTTGACGTTCAAAAGTGCCGCTTATTGGCCTAGTTGAAATAAATATATTTGACTTTGACTTTGACTTTGAACCGCAAAATCAAGTTGGCTGTAATAGAAAAAAATAGGGCATTGCAAAGATAAAATCTGATTATCAATATATTGGTAATTATTGGGTAAAATGTACATAATAATAAACATTATCATCAAACTTTAGGTTCATAATTATGAAAAATAAAAAATCTTCGGTACGAAATTTTGTTAAAAATCTTTCTAATATTTTTACAACAGAAATTCAGAATTTATCTACTCAACGATACCCCCTCGATAAAAAAAATTCGACTCCCCTTTATCTATATGGGAGGCCCTCATAAAAACATTTAAAAATCTTTTTAGATAATTTGTATGGCTTTGGGTCATTCGTCGGTTGTACATGCACGTGAAATAATTTTCTTTTTTCAAGACTTCTGAAGTAGCTGACAAAAGCTAAGTTTCTCATAACTTCTAAGACGAAGTTAAGAAAACATAGAGATAAGTCAATTATTCAATGGGTCGCAAAAAAAATATGTGAGCGGAAAACGGATTGTTTTGTTTACCAATCGTAACTTCAGGTTCAATCAAATTAGTTGAACTTTGATATTGAGGGTAGTTTTACACTTGAGTGCTTCAAAACATTGGGAGAAATTAGCGATGAAACTTCAACAAAAGATTTAACATAAGGATGAATCATTACTGAATTATTATTTTGTACTAGCTATACCAAGTTTATCGTCATATTAAAAAGTATCCTTTGTGTTAATCCAGGTTATATACTATCTGTGAGCAAAATTTCATCCAAATCTGTTAAGCCGTTCTTGCGTGGTTAAAACACAAATGTACAAACTTTCACATTTATTATATTATTAGCTGTAAGTCATCCATGTACTAAAATAAAAAAAATAAAATTGATATCACTTTTTTTCTTTTTCGATCTTTGTTTTCTTTTCCTGTTCATAGAACGCGATTATAAAGGTCTATCCACACATATCAGGGGCGTGCCCGGGACGTGACAGGGCCGGATCCCGTAAGGGGCTCAAAAAAATATCGGTGGTGGTAGACATCGTTCACACACGTCCGTGCACGGGCCCGGGCACGTCCCGTGCACGGACGTGTGTGAACGTTTTCATATAAAATGTTCTCACCGATATTTTTTTGAGCCCCTGACGGGGCACGGTCTGTCCACGTCCCGTGCAAGTCCCGGGCACGGCCCTGATATGTGTGGATAGACCTTTAAGCTGGGTACTCACTTAGCAGTGTAGCATGTAATGTATCAGATACGGTAAAGATATTAGGATAAGCAATAATACCAGCCTGTAAAGCTTTTTAATTTGTATTTTATTTAAAAAAGACATTGTCCCACACTAACCCCCGGTTTCTCAAAACTCAATTATCGGACTGTTAACGTGATCGACGAAAAATCGCCGATAACCTGCTGTGATTGGCTGTTGAAAATTCATTCAACCAATCACAATAATTATACGTGCTTGACAATTTGATACATTAATTTAGCATCGAGAAACTGGGTCTAAGAACTTCTCCTGTATCATGGGTGCGTTGACAATTTTTTTTTTTTTAGTTTATGTAATTATACAAACAGCCAGACCCGAAACACCTGTTTGTAGGCCATACACATATTTGTAACATGCGAGAACCGATCGAACGACACGCAGCTCACTAGCCAATAGTTCAGGCACGTGCGCCCAAAACCACCTTGTTACCAAGGGCGTCGCCAAGGGGGGGGGCAGGGAGGGGCAGCTGAGCTGTACAGTCAAGAACTCGTGGACTCTGTACCTTTATTATTACAATCGCTGTAGATGTAAGGCTCGTACTCCAAGTGAAAAGCTTCATGTGCTCTCGACTTTACCTACAATTCATACTTTTCTCATTCTCCATATCAACTTGCCCCCCCCCCACCTCGGCCATCGGCTGGCGACGCCCTTGCTTGTTACTATGATAAGGAAACAAAACAAAATCAAAACCATATATAACTGATAAAGATATAAACAAAACAAAACAAAAACCAGTTATAACCGATGAAAATATAAACAAAACAAAACAAAAACTAGATATAACCGATAAAGATATAAACTAAACAAAACAAGACATAACCACGCAATTCTGTCATTAATTCTGAAACTAGCCTAACTGACATTACCTACATCGTCCTTAAAAGGACCTTCTCCGAAAATTCAAAGGTCAAACCCTGTCTGAGATTGACAAGCCACGTAATGGACATTTAAACCCACCTGGTGATTGTCAATTTGTCTCTAAAAACGTCTCTGTGCTACCCTTAGGAGGTATTTTACATTTATATTGAGTTCTTGGCGAGCGTTAGCTTCGTTAGGAAGAATGTTTACTGTGTGGGAAGGTCCTTTTGGCTGTCTAGAGTTTAGGTTTAGCGAGAGCGGTGGAGGGTTAATTTTGTCCTTTTTCAGGCTACTAGCTTTGAGCCTGATTTGATCCACCATCGTAATTTCCATACCATACAATCATCTCTCATTTGGTCATTATTGGGGATGCGATGAAAGGTTGTATGTAAATTCTTCTTAGAGAAGTTTCGGAAATAATTTTTCAAAATTCTTTTGGCATTCACCTTCGTTGGAACTTTTGTGCTAAATTTCTAGCTTCTGGACTCAACTGTTTAGGCTGCGCGTTGATTTAATATAGGAATCTGTGTATTCTTTTTGTTTCTATAGATTTTCTGTTTTTTCCAGCTTACTACTAGAGCTAAAAACCTAACTACTATTAGAAATTTAATACATTGCGGAACAATCGCATTAAATTGTAATAAAAATATTAAATATGGCTGGTACAAACTCTGCTCTCTGCTACATAGAAGTGCATAACTTCATACACTCTTACATACTGCCCTCATAACCAACTTTGATACAAATTTTTGTTCATATAGTTTAATAGCTCAAGCGCCCGAGTCCACTTTGACATACGCCAAGTGGGCAAAAAGTTTTGCTGCACATCAAAACAAAGTTGGACTAGCATTAACCCCGTTTAAACTCCATTTAATAGTAAAAACGAGAAGTTATGAGGTACCAGTGTTCCCTTTTGTATAAATTCGTGCAGCCAGACTGAATGAAGCCGTTTTTCAAAAGTTTTAGTTCAGCAAATTAAACTACGTGTTATGGCAGATAGTACAATATGCTAGTCAACTGTCGTGTTCGCTTTTGAAATATATTTCCTTTATATGAAAGAGTTTATCTACTCTCATATCGTAATACTCGAATTATAAACTTTCAAACGAGTTTATATTGACATACTTTATAAACACAATACCGAAATTAAAAAAAATAATCTTATAACACCTTTTCTCTAAAAAAATAATGCAATAAAATATATTTTTTTCTATTACGATACAGGGCAAATCCAAGAAGTTAATATCACCAAGGAGTTTCAATCAATTATTTTTTGTAATGGAAATTTGCTTATGCTGGGCGCGCCAGTTTTATCCGACTGCGTGAGGGAAATGTTTTTTATAGTATCTATTATAAAAGTTTTGATTCCAATTTTTACTTATCTGTGGCAACGCCCGCTTTAGAGCATGCGCAGTTAATGTGGTGATCGGTGATGTGCTGGGTTTTGGCGCCATTCATACGTTTTGTTGTACTGATTTTTTCTTACTCTTTTGACTTTTTTCTTTTATTTAGTAGGTTGAATCCAAATGTATGAGTGTAGATATAGTAGTGTATGAAACTGCACATAACTAGGTATTAAAATATTCGTAGCCTATCAACAGTAATATAAGAACGAAATATGTATTCTGAAATATATCTTTTATCAAAGTTGCTTTCATTAGTAGTTTTCATGAGACAACGTCTTTAAATTTTGCGTAACTGTAAAATACTTATCGTGACTGTACCTTTGAAAAGTTCTCATTTTTAGGTCTCACCGTCTTAAAAAAATTAAACAAAGTCCACTCAAATTCTTTTATGTTCTTAACTTTCAAGGCCGATATCAAAACCGATAAAAAAGGGCTTCTCCAAGTTAATCCCTAAAAAGGCTTGAGTCGTTCGACAACAATTATTTATGTTACCAACCCCTTCAGTCTTCACTGAGCACGAAACCCTTCATTATTTTTCGGAACTTTGAGGGAAGTTAATTTTTCTCTGATAATTGTTCTGGCTTTGATAGCAGTCAGTAAGGTCGCTTTTTCTCTAATATTTACTGACATAATTGGGACTGAATTTTTAATTACACAAAGGTTTTTAGCGGGGAAGTTTGTTGCTTGTACAATTTTAAGTTTGTTACGTTTTTTGAATGAGGATACGATTATGTTCTGCTGAACGGTAGATTGTAATTAGCGAAGTTATTTATAGAATTTCAGAACCTATACTGTGATTTTTAATTTCGTGGACTAAACTGACAGCTGCTATTGACCTTATTTTTTTAAATGTTGCATGCGCGGAGCATAGTGTTGTAGGTAAGGCTCAATCATAAATGATTCATCGAATTGATGTGACATGACTCCTGAATTTATTATTACTAATTGGTGTAAATAAATGTTTTATGAATATAAACGTAATATATTTAAATATAACAATATTCATACACATAGTACATGAACTTTTATTGTGTTAAATATGAAATCAACAATAAAATAAATGCAATCGATAAAATTAAGTCGGACATAAATGAGTAGAAACTAAATATGGGCCGCTAGTTTCTAAACAAATTATTTTTTTATGCCGTGAAATAGTTTCATTTTCGATCTACTTCGATTTTCGATTAACTTTCGATCACTCCGGATAGTTAGGGTACGACACTATTTTAATGTAACGATAAAGTGACAACCCCCCAAATGTCAGTTTAGTCCACGAAATAAAAAATCACATTATAGTAGGTATACTACAGTGAAAGATCATAAGAAAAGGATATATGGCATCGTACTATCCAGCCAGGGATTTCTCGTGTTCTATGGATTGACTGTAACCTTATAGAAACTTAATTACTATGGCTTTAAGACTTCTGGACATTGGCACCAAATAAATTTTATTATTTAATGAAGAAAGTTCTGCCCCCGAATTGTGATGACTGTGGAGTAGTTGATGTTGTTTTTCATATCCTCGTGGAATGTGTCCGGAATAAAACTACAAGAATCAATGATTTTGGGCGCTGTAAAATGTTCGATATTGGCATTTATAATAAAATTCTCGCTTCTCTAGTATCCGATAAAGCCAAGCAATTGTATGAGCTAGTTTTAAGGCAGTTTGTAACTTTTTTGTGTTTTTCTGTTTTGGGCGATGTGGTCGCTAAGCGACAAAGCCCGTTAACCAAATAAAAAAACCGGCCAAGTGCGAGTCGGACTCGCACACGAAGGGTTCCGTACCATTATCGCAAAACACTGCATAAAAATCACGTTTGTTGTATGGGAGCCCCCCTTAATTTATTTTATTTTAATTTATTAATTATTATTTTTTGAATTAAATATACAACTAAACATTCTGTGAATATTTCAAGCCTCTACCTGTTGCCGTTATTAATATCGAGCAAAAAACGGCAAATATATCACGTTTGTTGTATGGGAGCCCCCTTTAATATTTATTTTATACTGTTTTTAGTATTTGTTGTTATAGCGGCAACAGAAATACATCATCTATGAAAATTTCAACTGTCTAGCTATCGCGGTTCATGAGATACAGCCTGGAGACAGACGGACAGACAGACAGACAGACGGATCGCGAAGTCTTAGTAATAGGGTCCCGTTTTTCCCTTTGGGTACGGAACCCTAAAAAAGTATACTTCAGGTGTAGTACAGCTCTGCCATACTTGGAGCATACATACCGAACGTTATTTTTTGGTAATTTCTTATTTACATTATGTTTTTGTGTTAACTTTTCGACCAATTTCTAAGTGGTCCCGCCAGCGTTACCTAGCACTCCCTCTCCAACGACATACATCGGGAAGAATTAAAGTCTATGCGGCAGACCTTTGCTCATGTGCGGTACAATGAAGGCAAAAAAGTATTATTGTGCACTATCCATTCTCAAAAAAGATGCTAAGGCTAAACTAAAGCTCGGTACACACATCATACAATTCAGCGAACTCTCCAACCAAGTCCATATAGCAGCACCGTACTCAAAACGACGAAAAGTTAAACGTAATTCACAATAGACTGCGCCTCGCAAAATTAAAAAGGTGCGCCAAAAATGACCAAACCGACTACCCAGCTACCAGTGTTCACCGGCTAGCCTTTGAAAACTTTTTCTGAAAACCCTATCTGACAAAGACATGTTTCAGTGTGCATGGACGCCATTTTCCACGAAATTGTGCAGCCTTGCTACTTTTGAACGAATTCGTTTCAAGTTTAATTGCCTTGACTTTCTGCTCCGGATCGGTTTTTGAATTCGCAATTACGATACTGAAGTTTTTTGGTAAGTGGGGATTTTTTTGATGTTGTGAGGGTAGTTTTAAATGGGATGGTATTCAGTGGGGTACTCTTTTATGTTTAATATTCCTATAAGTTGATTTTTATAAGAAAATAATCTATACTGAATATAAATAAAGTCGCTTTTCGTATATGTATGACCGCATTATTCTTCTAAACAACGTAACAAATTTTGTTGCAGTTTTTACGATTATTTAGAGAAATCATTTAGGAAGATATAGATAGCAGAAGCCATTAGCTTAAAAAGCAAAGTTATATAATTTTCACAGAAAATTACGTTTTACACTTAACAGTAAAATTCTGGGTCACAACGAAAACTGGGTTCTTATTTTAAACTAACATAAAGCTATTTTATGGTTCAACTTATATCGATTCTCTTTTCTGGTCTAGAAAATGGTGAAGCTAGAACTTCCCAGCGTTATTTCCATTTCGTTCTCAAACCGTTTTACCGATTCGGAATTGTTTCAGACATGGCCGTCGTCGGAACTCTTTAGTGGCGTATCTGATGTTTTTATTATTTTCCAGTCTTCAGGGGAAATTCGGTTTCAATTTCTTCCTTTTCGCCAGTAAGGTTGATTTTTTTATTTTGCGCCATCGTCTCTTTTGTTGAACTGTGTAATACGTTTTGCTGTATTCTGTTGTATTGCCGTTTAGTGAGAAGCTTTAGTTGCTTGTCGTTTTGTTAGTTACTTACTGTTTAGTTCCGGAATTCAATGTGTTTGGTATTATTATATTTCGGTTATTAATTGTTGTTGTTGTGTTAAGTTGTGGAGGTCAGATAGGCAGTCATATATTTGAGAAAATGCTAGGCAGATTGATTGTTTATTAATTGTACAGTTTTAAATAAATTGATTTCATTTTTCATTTTTCTAGTAAGTGTTTTAAATGGTTTTAATTTTTTTATATATATATATTTTAAATATTTATTCCTTTATTAAAGTAACAAATATATTAACATATATACAATTGAATATTCTAAAAAATACCTATATACAAATATAAAGGGGAGAGGGAAAAAGGCTTATTGTGCATCATAAAATTCGTCCACATCGATGTCAATGGCTGGCAGCATTGCCACGTTGGATGGCAATGCTGCCAGCAATAATAAAGAATAATTAATAATAATATAATAATAATTATCGGATAAAACAAATGGACCTAACAGTGATCATCGTCTTCCTGCTCTTGTCATAAAACAATATTTTTTCTGCCATACTGTCCTGTCCCCCGTCACTGACTCCCTTTTCTTTAATATCACTCCCCACATGTTGTTGGGAAATGGACCTAAAAGTGATGATCGATACAATATTTATATTCAAAGGATCTAAAAATAAATACGATTTTCTCTACGTTTCTAAAATAAAGGAGCTGTTTAAAGAAGCTTTTCATAATAAATCAAAGCATTAGAATAAATCTGCCACAAAATTGTTTCAAGGAACACTGAAACTGACAGTTCTATATTGCTCTACATATTGTATTTGATTCAAATGTAATAATTATTTACCATCTATGGTTTGTGTTTTAAGATTCGGTTAATTGTGTATTTAGTTGAACAGTGTAAATAATGTTAATTTATAAATAATTAATTGAATATTATAAAGGCGAAAGTTTGTGAGTGTGTTTGTTACTTCTTCACGCTCAAACGGCTGGACGGATTTAGATGAATTTTGGCACAGATATAGATTATTTATTTATTTATTATACTGAAGAATAGCAGGAGGGATACTTTTGATCCCGGGAATATTTTTCCTTGGGATAATTTTCGACTTTTACGTGAATCCTAGCTTATTTTTTATATTGGAGTAATGCTCATGCATACTTCGCTACCACGGGTAGATAGTGCAGTTATATGGGATTCTAACCCATTCAAACTCCACGGTGTCCTCTTGTGCTACTTATGGCGGGAACACGGGCACATGCCTTGCTAGTTGCTACCTACCCTAACTATCTACTTGAGACTAGAGATGCCGATGCATTCCACCAGCTTTTACGACAAATCTTTTACGGTTCAAGCGGTGCGGTTGTGGAATGCTTTGCCCGTGTCAATAAGGCGTGCTCAATCTCTGCCCATTTTTAAAACTATGGTAAAGAGTCACTACCTCTCTCTTTAATAGTTGTTTTTCTTGATGTCTATGCTTTTTTCCATACTTATTACTGTATATATTTGTCTATATAATATATATATATATATATATGTATGTATTTATTTTATATATAAATAGTACACCAAAGACTACCTACAGTACTGTCTTTCCTTCCATTTTTAAAATCCATCCAAAGGTTGTCTTGAAAAGATCGCTTTTAGCGATAAGGCCGCCCATTATGTCACCCAGTGTAATGTTTTCTTAATCTATACGTTCTGTAACTTATATGGTGTACATAATAAAGAGTATTCTATTCTATTCTACCAATTGTTTTCTAGTATCATTCTTCCGCGGCGAATCTTAACACCACTATTCAGAAAATGACGTCAAATGTACAACGCCATCTATCGAATATGGAGTTCAACTGTCCGAGTATCTGAATTGCATGTGTTGTGATATTTTACTTCTTAAATTAATCAAACTTTTGATAGTGTAAACCGATTGCGATGAAACAAAAACTATGTAGATACTTTAAGTTAAGCACAATTTTTACGTATGAAAGTTATCTACATTGGTTTCGTACATTTTACGTGATGCGTGCACAACTAATCAGAAAAAAAAAATACATGCTGGAAATGGGTTCTCTTGGTTATCCTTTAACGCGCTGGCAATTTTTTTTTTGAAATATTTTCGATGTAAAAATATTAACAAGTCCAGATTTCCTGACAATTACCTTCACCGATGTCAACGATTTAAGATAAACTTTAAAGTAGGTAGATAAATTGAAAAAGTCACATTGTTACTAATTGCCCGGATTTGAAACCACAACCTCAAGCACAAGAGACGAGGTCTTAACTACGGGGCCATCACGGCGAACTTTAAAACCAGCATGAAACAATCATCATCATCTTCCTGCCCTTGTCCCATGTTACTTGGGGTCGGCGCAACACGTTTTCCTCTTCCATACCATCCTGTCCCCCGTCACGCTATCACTGACTCCCTTTTCTTTCATATCACTCCTCACACAGTCCATTCATCTTTTCTTTGGCCGTCCCCTCCCTCTCCATCCATCCAGATTTATATGTATAACTCTTTTAGTAACATGCGTTTCATCCCTCATCAGATGACCACACCAGGACAAACGGTTTCCTTTCAACTTTTCTGTCACTGGTGGCACTTTCAAACTTCCTCTAATATACTCATTTCTCACTTTATACATTCTCGTCACTCCGCACATCCATCTCAATATTCTCATCTCTGCTACATGCAATCTCTTTTCATCCATCTTTTTCACAGCCCAACATTCTGATCCATACAGTACGACAGGTCTAATCACAGACTTGTAAATTTTCCCCTTTAACTTGAGGGGCATGAAACAATATGAAGCAATATAATTATAATATCAACTACGGTGGTAGCTAATAATTTAAGTCCTAAATGTATATAGTGTTTAAACTTTTAATGTAACTTTAGCACTAATACATAATTTTCCTTTGTTTACAGGTAAGCTAAACAACGTTCCTTCGCAGAAATTCAGAAAACTACCAGGTTTTGTATACTTTAAAATACGAACATGAATTTAAGTTTAGAGTTTAAGCGAACGTCAACTAAAAACACATATTTATTTGGAAATCGGTTTCCATTAGGTACTGATATTGTTTAAAAAAAACTTTTACCATTTTTTGTTTTTTAGGGTTCCGTACCCAAAGGGTAAAAACGGGACCCTATAACTGAGACTCCGTGGTCCATCTGTCTGTCTGTCTGTCACCAGGCTGTATCTCATGAACCGTGATAGATAGACTGTTGAAATTTTCACAGATGATGTATTTCTGTTGCCGCTATAACAACAAATACTAAAAACAGAATAAAATAAATATTTAAGTGGGGCTCCCATACAACAAACGTGATTTTTGTGCGCTTTTTTTGCGATAATGGTACGGAACCCTTCGTGCGCGAGTCCAACTCGCACTTGGCCGGTTTTTATTTCCTTGTGTACTCATAACCGGAGTGTGTGTATGACTAGATGTATGAACGTGATAGAAGCAAAAGGAGTATGTAAAGGATCGTAGCAGTTGGCGTACTGATTTTCTGTGTACCACCATAGAAAAAGGCGTGAGTTTATGTATGTATGTTTGTATGTTTATTTGTTTTATCAATCTTAACGTGCATTGTCATCTTAAGCAAGCGTGTATGCGAAATTTCATCTTAATCGGTTGAGGATAACTGCTTTAAAATTCAGTTACAAGATTTGACCTGAACATACATACATAATCAGAGAGCAGTGGTGGCCACGGGGTTGTGAATATAGTGGTACATAAGTTTGTGTAGGGTAGTAGAACTAGGGTAGTTAGCGACAAATATGTAGTTAAAAATAACAAAACTAAGACACCGACTGCCGAACCTAAAGTTATTTATTTATGGTATTTTTTTTCGGAAGTCAGTTACTGTTTACCAGCTTTTTATTAACTTGCAATGTATGTATGTATCGCATCACACATCACATCATCAGCCTATTAATGTTCCCGCTGCTGGGACACAGGCCTCCTCTCTGTGAGAGGGAATGGGCCTTAATCCACCACGCGGGCCCAGTGCGGGTTGGTGGATGTCACATGTCTTCGAAATTTTGGTTCTAGGACTTCACCGTTTTGAGAGCAGTGGTGATGAAATAATTTACACAAAGTAAAGCGCCTGCCTGGGTTCGAACCCACGACCTACAACTTTTAAGTCGCGGCCGTTACTACTGGGCCACCACTGCTCTAAAAACAACAGTCTAAATATTCTATTGAGGAAACTGACAATAAATTCTTCACGAATCTTCAAGTATAAGGTCTTAAGAAAATTAATGAGTTTCATAATTCTTCGCGTCAAAGTACTAGTATCTTTTCTGAAGAAACTTTTAGCACGTTTTAGCCAAAATCTCTGGGCTAAATTGATAGCTGAATTTAGAATATGGAACACTTTTTTCAGAGAGAGTTTTTATTTTTTATGTTTATTTATGCAAATGCTGGTGTCTACCTTATTATTTTTCTTATTCTTTATTTCTTGTTGTAAATATTTTGGGCCCATATTTTGTGTATACAGGACTTATGAAACAATTTTTCTTTTGCGTGTTATTTTAGAGGTAGATAAATATTTGTATTCTTGATTTTGTTTCTTTTAGGAACAAAAAGAAATGCTCTGTCGTCAGCCAAATCTACACTAATATTATAAATAGGAAAGATTTGATTCTTTGTAAGTTTGTTTTTAATGGATAAACTTAAAAACTAATTTAACGATTTTGAAAATTCTTTCACCATTAGAAAGCTACATTATTCCTGAGTCACATTCGCAATTTTTTTATCCCGAAAACAAGCAAAGCCACGGGCAAAACCTAGCATTCATATTTTACCATCAGATGTGACAATCAATTTAAACTAATATTAAAGATGTAAATTTTTTCCTATTCGATTTCTTTTTATCTATCTAATAATAATATATAATAAATATAAATATATAAATATATATTATATATATTATAATAATATAATATATATAATATAATCCCTTTAAACGAGCAATTCTTGTATATATGTATCTATATATATAGTCTGAATCTCGGAAACGGCTCCAACGATTTTCATGAAGCCTTTCGCATCGATCTAGCTAGGTTTCATTGTTAGAAAACGTCGTTTTCTCTATTTTCACCCGAGCAGAACTCGGACGCCCAGGTATTTTATTGATAATAAACTTAAATTTTGCTGAGTGCCATTATCCAGAAAAATGCATGGTGCCTTTCGGGTAGGCAACAGAGGTGAATCCGCAATTCCGCAGGATACAACTAGTCAATAATAAATAACAAATATCTGTATTTTTAAACATATATTATGCTCCGTTTTCAATAGTTTCCCCGACTTTGCAATCCCAATTGGGTACGCATCGGAACAAAAAGTCGAAACGTCGAGTATTTCTCAATATCGATCGGAGAGCCTGAAAACCAATCACTGCCAGTGTGAATGCGTCCTGCAATATTTCGGCCTGTTTGCAATCCCCTTTACCTGTCAGCATAGGGTTGCCAGCTCGTACATTTTATTAGGAACTTGTATATATAGGTATATGGGTATATAAAAGTTACACAGTGTTTCTTAATAAGATTGACGTACAAATAAGATTTATATACTGTTACTTGTGCTTATTTTGAGTTATTTTCAAGGTAATACGTTTTAAAATATAGTGTCGTGGCGGCACAGTGGCTAATAGCTTGTCTCTCTTGCTTGACTTGAGGTCGTAGGTTCAAATCCGGTCAAGTACCAATGTGACTTTTGCAGTTCCTAAATATGTAAGATCGCAGAACGCGATAAGGCCGCCTGTTTTATGTTTGTTGTTATTTTAAGGTTTCCGTATGTAATTTTTTTATCTTGTTGTACAAGAAAGGATATATAAATAAATAAATAAGTAGTACAGAAAACGAAGAAGGTAAAAATTGTGAGGAAACCTCAACTCATACGATTTAATACTTAGTGGGTCTGTCTGCGGGCTGTAAACCTCGCGAGTCTGTATTTTTGTTTTTTTTTTAAACAAGGCGCCTTTAAGTCAAGACTTAACAGGTTTTTTCTAGGCAAGCGTGCTTCTTCGTCGACCACATCTTCGCATACCATCAGGTGAGATAGTGGTCAAGCGCGAGCCAAAATATCATAAAAAAACAGGATGTTGAAATTTTTAAACACTGAATCGACAAAAAAATCCATAAACCTGCTTACAAAATTTCACAAGAATCGGTTGAGAAATAAAAAAAGAAAATGCAACCTGTAGAGGAGAACAGCCGCACATCTGGACATACGATAGAATTCTTGCCTAAGCTGAAACGGAGACGCTTCGCTCGATTAATACACGTGCCTTCTCTGAATGAGAATATGTCTTTGCCCTGCAGTGAGATAGTAACAGGCTAGTATTATTATAATATGTTTTTGGAAGAATTTAATATATTTGTACTCAAAGAGCAAATATTGTAATACTTAAGTATATAGTATTTGAAATTGGACTTAATATAGAGACCGACCAAAAAATTCGAACTTACACGAATAAATAAATTTCGGTCGATTTAGTTTCGATTGTTTTGAAAGATTGTTCTTACCTTAGTAACGAAATTAAAAAAATAATAATTAAGTGTCATCATCATGATCATCATCATCATGCATGCATCATGCAATTACGCATACAATCCCACCGCACTATTCCCAAACCACTGCAATTCCTGAAAGCTAGAATCAACAGAGGCGACCACCAGAAATGCGCCGAGGCAATGAAGCTCGACGAAGTCCCGGAGAATGAATTTAACTGTCTTGGATCCCGCAACGAAATTAATCAGAAAATAATAACGGAGGAGTAGGAAAACATACACATTTCCACTTCGCTCCATATCAAGCAGGAGACAGAACAAACAAGGCCATGCAATGTCGCTACAAAAAATCACTTATCGGTTTCATACAAATCAAATCGCATCAAGCTGGTTAAGTCAAAGCTCCAGAGTCTTGAACATCGTCGCCGAGTTGCCAGCTTGTCGGTTTTTTATCGATTGCATTTCGGGGAGTGTGCGATGGAATTGCATGATCTAATTCCGCCCAGCCCGTTTCATCAACGGACTACCAGACGCACGGCGATGCGCCATCGGTACATGGTGGACATCCCACCCATACGCACTAAACGTTTTGAGAATACTTTTATTATGCGTACAGCTAAGGAGTGGAATTCTCTGCCGGAGTCTGTGTTTCCCGATAGCTACAATCTAGGGGTCTTTAAGTCAAGAGTGAATAGGTTACTACTAGGCAAGCGTGCTCCATCGTACACCACATCATCGCTTACCATCAGGTGAGATAGTGGTCAAGCGCGGGCCTATAATAGACAAAAAAAAAAAAAAAAAAAAAGCCTTCAGGAAGGTCTTATATTAAACACGAAATACGTGGCACCCGATTGGTACGTAATCTACTAATTGATAGTCGTAATATTGCCAGGAATTTCTCCAAAGCTATGCCTGCCATATCAAACGACCGATCGTCAAATCGAGGGAAGCACACTTACCTTTAAAAGGAACAACAAGTTACCCCTCTAACTTAGTTACATCCCTAAACTCTCTCCCGGCACATCGCTCTCCGGTATTTCTTTTTTCTCTCTCGCAGCGTCCGCTCATTTCCCGCTCACAATTGTCTTCTTTCAATTGCCGTTTTCGTAGGCACAGCTTTTACTATTGCTATTTTTTAACTGTTCAGAAAAAGTTGAAAATTGGCTTGGAATATTATTACCTATACTGTGATTTTTAATTTTGTAGACTAAACTGACAGCTGCCGATGAAATTATTTTTTTAAAATGTTGCAAGCGTGGAGCATAGTGTTGTAGGTAAGGCTAAATTATAAGTGATTCATCGAATCGATGTGACATGACTCCTCAATTTAATTTTACTAATTGGTAAATATAACAGTATTCATACACATATTACATAAACTTTTATTGTGTTAAATATGAAATCAATAATAAAATAAATGCGATCGATAAAATGAAGTCTGACATAAATGAGTAGAAACTAAATAAAGGCCGCTAGTTTCTTAACAAATGTAATTTTTTTTGCCGTAAAATAGTTCCATTTTCGATCTACTTCGCTTTTCGATCAACTTTCGATCACTCAGGATAGTCAGGATACGACACTATTATTATGTAACGATAAAGTGACAACCCAACAAATGTCAGTTTAGTGTACGAAATTAAAAATCACAGTATAGTTTCAAATTAATAGGAATACTGGCGAAAATTTTGAATTGCCGCCCGGCCGCCCGCCGTCTACGTTATCGTGGTTATGTTATGTATTCTTTTTAATATTTCCTACTCTATAAGTTAAGTATTGTTATGTCATGGTGGCCCAGTGGCTAAGACCTTGCCTCTTGAGCTTGAGATCGTGGGTTCAAACACTGGTCATTGACTTTCGTCTTGAGACACTGTGGTAAGTTGGACGAGAAGATACCGCGCAACTTCCCGAACGCTGCCCAACAGAGTCGGATTCGACGGTTGACCTCTTTCTCAAAGTTGGCCCTACACAACTGGATCGTTTGTCCCAGGTAGACATAGTCGCCCACAACTTCGAGTGTAGAGTCTCCGACCTTGATAGGAGTGGGTGTAACATGGGCATTCAACATCACCTTGGTTTTGACAATGTTCATCCTAAGAGCCACTCTTTCGGAACCTCTACTGAGGTCATCGAGCATTGTACTGAGGTCCTCCATGGTCTCTGCCATGACCACTATATCATCGGCAAACCGAAGGTGGCCACATAGGTACATGAAAAAGAAGATCCCGGGAATATGTTCCCTCGGGATAATTTTAGACTTTCACGCGGGCGAAGCCGCTGGCAGAAGCTAGTATTAAATACAAATCTCACGTTAACTTAGCGATCTTTCTGATGGGTCGACGCGATTCGATTTATAGCACACCGATGAGAGATTTTTAATGAGCAAAATTGCAAGTATCTTCACATGGCCGCAATGCGATGCGATTTGCACTTGAAATTTTGTTAGAAAATACAATTGCGATATCCCCTATCGACGCAATTTAAATTGCGTCGCGCCATCAGTTAGGTTCGTTACGCCGAACCCGAAAAAAAATGCTATAGTTTCCTTTTTTAGGGTTCCGTACCCAAAGGGTAAAAACGGGACCCTATTACTAAGACTCCGCGATCCGTCTGTCTGTCTGTCTGTCACCAGGCTGTATCTCAGGAACCGTGATAGCTAGACAGTTGAAATTTTCACAGATGATATATTTCTGTTGCCGCTATAACAATAAATACTAAAAACAGAATAAAATAAATATTTAAGTGGGGCTCCCATACAACAAACGTGGTTTTAGCCGTTTTCTGCGATAATGGTACGGAACCCTTCGTGCGCGAGTCCGACTCGCACTTGGCCGGTTTTTTCCCCAACAAGATACACTAAGTTATGTACCAAGGTATAAAACTTTCTTCATTTATCACCTTACTACTTGTAAATTATTACTCACAAAAATAATAAACAACGCATTTTGAACCTTAAGAGCGTGTTAGTAAGTGTCCATTTTTTTGGAAAAAACATTGGGATCCAAGCATTTGCTAAGTGTACTATAACCGTAAGTCTGCCTTTAAGTGCCGGTCAGGGGGTTGCTGCACTAATTTATTGAGAACGAGATGGTCCAAGGCGTAAGAAAAAGCGAGAAAGAATTTTTCATTATATAGACAGAAAACGGATGAAATCTTTATTGTTAAGTTTGGTTGTTATCTTTGTTGTGTTGTTGTTCTTTGTTGTTGTTTATCTTTATTCTTTGTGGTCTTGTTTGTTGTTGTTTAAATCCTCTTCTATAGCGCTGTAAAAAATCTGTGTCATATGTCAATGCCTGGCTCCAGTTGAAATGAAAACAACTCACACACAAATGCAACTCACATGCAAATTTAATTAAATTGATTGATCATATCAAACCTCGGTTGCTAGCCATGTAATGCAACTTGCATGCGATCTGGTTTCAGATGGAAACGTGGTCCAATATTGAGATTACGGCAGATAGATCATAATAGATCAAGAAAAAAACAATTCACTGAAACTACATTCACAAAGAATCTTTTTTTAAACAAGTTTTTTTCGTATTCTACTCAGCAAACCCTTTTTTAACTTGATACCACGGAACAGAAAATTCCGTGTTTGATACCCATATCACGGTAGTGTACAAAAAATAACTAGTCCGCCATCTTGGGCCCTCCGCCATATTTGATTTAGAATGACCTCACTTAGCTAACCATGCATTGTCATCCAAACTAAATGGGTATGCAAAATTTCATCTTAATCGGTGGAGGATAACTGCTTTAAAATTCAGTTGCAAGATTTGACCCGGACACACTTACATACATACATATATTGCAAGTTAAATAAAAGCTTGTAATGAGTTGGCATAGAGAATACACATAATTTATTTTACACCAAATTAGTTTCTCTCTTTTATTAAAATCATATTGTTTCAAGCTAAGTACATTGACGGTCTTATCGCTAAAATCCATATGTATTTACATGGCAATCTTTGGGTGAGCTGAAAGAACTAGAAAAAAAGGTGAAAATCTGCGGTATGCAAGCAAAATTGAAAAACATTCAGCTAGTCTCTTGTAACTTGTACCATACACCGTACCCTACTCTGACCTGTTCCTTAAGTGGGCTTGTGCATTTATTGCCAATAAACCGGACCCACTAAATAGGAGCTATATGTACGGATTGGGCACTTTTTCTGGCCGCTCGGGAAGGTTTAATGTAGGTAGATACAAGGCTTTGTCTTGAAAATCTATTAAGACTAGCATTTTCAAGGTATAGAATCTAAAATTACCAACGCGTGTGACTTGTTCTTAGGCCCGATTTCTGATTTAAGTAAAGCAAGAATAATCAGTTGAGTATTGTCATGTCAGTGTCAAATAATTTAGGAAGCCTTTGAGTATTTTACGTTTCACAATTGAGAATCTACCTAGATCAGTTAAGTAAGTACCTACTTATGTATGGATCTGTCAAAGTTCCATTCACTTTCTCTTTCATCCTTACGTTCCATTTTACAAACGAAAAAGAGACATCACAAGATTGCATAAAAGATACTGATATAAATTTTATACAGCTATAAAAAGTACGTTAGTATTATATTCATCATTCAAGATTAAAAAACTCAAGTTATTAAAGATATTATAACTTGATTTTTCATATTTAAGCAATTTAATAGATACCTATTTGAAATGTATACAACCTTATTATGAAACTATGAAATGAATCGTAGGTACTAGTCAATTACTTCAAGATTGTCATGGCAACCGTATTTATTTTGTCAATGATGTCTTATCGTAAGAAAATAATATACAATATAATTTGTTATTTCCAAAATCAAGAATTGAAGCTTATAATTACTAGAAGTGAATGTGTTTAGAGCGAGCAGTTGCTGGTTCTTGTGATATCTCATAGAACTACAGAATATTTTACGTACATTATTACCTCAATGTATTTTACTCAGAATTTCACAAGATCTCTCAAAAGGGCACTTGTGCATCTGCATTGGAATCTGATTGCAATTGTGATTTACCAACAAATGTGGACTATTGTGGTGCAATTTTTAATGGCTAACCTAGGTTTTCAAGACCGAAGGCTTTGCTAGCCATCAAAGAACCTCCGAAGAAAAACAATAATAGCCAGGGTCGGTACCATTGGATATGTGTCTGATATTATGAAAGAGGACTGTGTTTAAATATGTGTTAATAAGCAATATAATATCTTCCTACTTATTTTGTAAAATAATAAATAAATGAGACTTGTCATGTTGTTTTTATCATCTTTTACTGTTCTGATACCAAAATCGTATCATACAAAAGCCAAATTCTGTACACAATTTAATCGCTGTCCTAAACCAAATAATCCGTTGTAACCTCTTCTTGTCTTGTGGATTCTACTAATACCTATTTTATATAGGTATGAAAGTCTGTATGTTTGGATATTTGTTAATCACACTTCAATGGTTGAACGTATTTGGAAGTATATACTTTGGAAAACAATTATACAATAACCAGAATTAGAACCTAGGACATAATAACAAAAAATAAATATAATAATAAAATAAACGGAATAACAAAGCCTTTTATTCTGAAATCATAGATATAAAACAGAAGTCTATACAATACATGTTTATAGTTTATAAAATGTTCCTAATCTCAGTGTGCCTCTTCGCATAGGCCTACACTAACAGTTTCCACTGTGGTCTGTCCTGACCTACTCGCCAACACCACAGCGCGCCATTGCTTACACTTTTTGCCTACATCTTGGACCAGCAGTCTTTCCCATATCCCATTCCCATCTCTGACACTGTCTTCAACGGCTTCTTTTCCCATCTCTTGGTTACCAGTTTGTCACTTTTCTCCATGTCCCTTGGTTATCGCGCATCATATGACCGGTCCATCTCCACTTTTCACATAGTTCCTGTTGAATAACTCTAGGTTTTTGCGCAAGAAAAGCTACTGGCGACCACACACACAAAAACTGGCACTTTTTGAATATTTTTCTTGAAGATCTCACTCATCATCGTCATCATTTGTGCCAAAGGACTTCCCCAGCGTCACCACATCAACCGGTCCTGTGCGTCTTTCATACATCGGATTTCCGTGACCTTAACCAGGTCATCGATCTACAGAGGGAGGCCTTAAAGCGCTGCGTATTCCGCCACGCGGTCGCCACTCCAGAACTTAACAGCCCCATTGACCATCCGTTCTTCGAGCATCTGAGATCTATCAGGCGTAAAATATTTGCATCCAATCTAATGTTTTCGATAATTCAGGGCGAATACTTCTTCCACGCATCGGTCTTCGTGGAGGCGTCTCCAAGGAAGACAAGGTCTTCTTTGTCACTCGTTTTATCAGTTTATATATTATTTTGTATTTATTTCGCTTGATCAGCGTTTAAGCAGGCTTGTCAACTATCAACTGCCAAATGTAACCAGTGTAGCCAGATTCGACGAGCTCAAAGTCGGCGAAAATTTCGTATGTCCATTTATAAAAAAACTCAAGACGACCATTCCATCACTAAAACCACGAAACATTCTTCGAAACTTAATTGCGTTAATCACAAGAATTATTTATTATTTCTTTATTTCCCTGTGTTGTTGCGCACTGAAGTATAATGAAAAATAGTGATGAACTGTTAAAAGCATTTTAGTTTCCAGTTAATTTCATCATTCCTCACATAATGTTGTATTAGATAGTCTCATTCCGGAATCGCATAAAATCGCCCCATATTTTTTTCTGAGGTAGCCTAATTGGCGCCGCTCGTAAAAATTGGTCGCCTCGGCACCATTCCTAGTAGCCCACAGAGTACATTTTAATATACTGAGTAGCCTAAATGGCAAAAAAGTGCCCAATCTGGCTACACCGATGATGTAACGTTGACAACGGTTTGAGAATTTGAGAATGATCAAATGTGTTTTTCTCAGTTGTGAAACCAAATTGAACGTCAATGAAGGTTTTTTGTATGACATAGGGTATACTTTGGCATGACTTGACAACGTATACTCAAACCTTGCTCAGCATCGCAGAAAACTTAAAGTGACAGATGATCAAGAATGACAGATGCTTAAATCGAGATAAGCACATACTTAGCGTCAAATACTCAAATCAGAAATCGGCCATTAGTATCTAAGGCACTAGACAATTAACATCATCATCTGCCTAACCTTTTTTCCAATTATTGTTGGGGTCGGCTTCCAGTCTTACCGGATTCAGCTGAGTACCAGTGACAGCCGGGACGGCTGTGACGGCAGTGACAGCTTAACGTGCTTTCCGAGGCACGGAGGAAACTCGGCATGTTGAAATGGTCACCCATCCACGGACCGACCTTGACAAGCGTTGCTTAACCTTGAAGATCGATCGATCGATAGCAATAGACATTGTATTATATTCAATATATATTATCATCATCAGCCTATTAATGTTCCCACTGCTGGGACACAGGCCTCCTCTCTGTGAGAGGGAATGGGCCGTAATCCACCACGCGGGCCCAGTGCGGGTTGGTGGATGCCACATGTCTTCGAATTTTTATTCTAGGACATGCCGGTTTCCTTACGATGTTTTCCTTCACCGTTTTGAGAGCAGTGGTGATGAAAATACACAAAGTAAAGCGCCTGTCTGGGTTCGAACCCACGACCTACAACTTATAAGTCGCGGCTGATACCGCTGTGCCACCACTGCTCTAGCGTAGCGTAGCGATAGAGATTGGAAAAATGGAATTGCCAAGCAGTATAAAAATGCACGTGTTTTGTGTGTGTATGTAGTATGTATGTACTTATTAAGTAAGATCGATATCATAAAATAGATTGCATTAGTATAAGATGAGCAGTACATACAAGGTAATCGATCGGCTTCAGTTGTTTCAATAACACTAGTTCTCTAAATGGCGTTCCTGCAATTTGGGGCGCGTGACGCCATTTCACTCTTGCTATTGTGTTACGGCTCCAAAACATGTTAAAGAAATAATTACGTCGCAGTAGATATATTTTTACAAGATTTATTTTATTTTTAAATTGCAATGTATGTATGTAAACATATTTGTATGTATGTAAGTGTGTTTAGGTCAAATCTTGTAACTGATTTTTAAAGCAGTTATCCTCCACCGATTAAGATGAAAATTTGCATGCACAGGACCCGATTTCGGGATTAAAAAATAGCCTATGTTACTCAGGCATAACGTAGCTTTCTATTGGTGAAAGAATTTTTTAAATCGGTCCAGTAGTTTCGGAGCCTATTCGGTACAAACAAACAAACAAACAAACAAACAAAAAAATCTTTCCTCTTTATAATATTAGTATAGATTATTAGTATAGATGGGGGACGGCCCAAGATGGTGGACTAATTATTTTTTGTGCACTGCCATGATATGGGTACCAAATGAAAGGGCTTGCTGAGAAGAATACGAAAAAAGTTAATTTAAATAAAATAAAAATATTTGAATAATTTTTTGAACTCGGATAAATCAGTGGACAATAATAAATTATGTGCCGATCAAACGCAGAAAAGGAGAAAGTTTTCTTAAATCAGAAAGGTGCAGGTCGAACAGTGCCCATGTCGAAGAGATGAAGATGCGCATGTCAACTATCAGCATTGTGTATCAGCATCATCTAGAAAAAAAAAATATATTCATTCAGTGATAACGATTACCAGAAGGTTCAAAATGTATGGCAATAACCTACGATACCGAAATGTCACGTGGTAATTTTTTAACCCGACTACCGAAGCAGGGTAATGTGTTTATCAGTCTATGTATGTATGTCTGTTTGTTCCTATGTGGCGTTCCAGACACCAAACATTATGGCTGATTTTGATGATTCTTACATCAATCGATTCGTCTTAACCTTTCGAGTGTCACTACACACTACACTACATTAAAATAAGAAAAATGGCGGATTTTGGGCGCCATATTGTGGGGTCCCAATTTTATTTTCTTCCAAACCCATCGTGTGGGGTATCAAAATAAAGGGTTTTAAGAGGTGATTTCATAAATATACCTAATTTGTAAAAAAATAAAAATGAATAAAAAAGTTAATTCAAAAAACCCGACTGCTTAAAAAGCCGAAATGTCATAAACAAGAAGAAAATCAGGCTGTGCAGTCGGAGGATACATCTGGTTTTGGTCAGCCAGCTCGCGAATATGTGTATATGTAGCATTTTTACACTCTGAAAGCGCAAAAAAAACTAAACAAAAAAAAAATTTTCCAGTAAACTTCATCGTTTAAAAACCAAGCAATTTTAATGAATTCTCGATTATTATTTCAAAATACATACATTCGATAACATAATAAAACAGGAAAATAACACATTTTATTACAGTACAATCAACAATATCTCACTAATAAAAAGTCAAAAAACCCGACTGCTTAGAAAGCAAACTAAGACGTAAACAAGAAGAAAATCATGCTGTGCAGTCGGAGGATACATATTCGCGAGCTGTCGGACCAAAACCAGATGTATCCTCCGACTGCACAGCATGATTTTCTTCTTGTTTACGTCTTTTTAGTTTGCTTTTCAAGCAGTCGGGTTTTTTGACTTTTAAATTAATCTTTTTTATTTACAACTTCTTAGTTATTTTTTTTTAGAATTAGGTACATTTAACCATATAAGTGTTGTATATTTTTGAAATCGCCTCTTAAAATCTTTTATTTTGATACCCCACACGATGGGTTTCGAGGAAACAATTTTTTTTCCCACAAAATGGCGCCCAAAAGCCGCCATTTTTGTTTTTTTTTTTCAATTTTAATGTAGCCAGTGACACTCGCAGGATTAAGACGAATCGATTGACGTAAGAATCTTTAAAATCGGCCAACGCATTTGGTCTCTAGAACGCCACATAAAAACAAACATACATACATACATACATAGACTGATAAACACATTACCCTCCTTCGGCAGTCGGGAAAAAGAATATACATATAATGTTTTTGTGACTCTTATTGTTCAGACGATAAGTACTAAAATAGGCGGCGTTATGTACAATCGACTGTGAATAAGATTTAGGGTACGCAAAACGTTGGATAATGAAACAGTCTATGCAATGTAAATAAATGTATTATGTATATTTGAATCAATAGTAGGTATCTATACATACTTTAGAAATAAAATCCAAGATTAAAAAGTGTAACTGACCAATTGTCTGAAAAAAGGTCTGTCTTGTTTTGAACAAGTGTTTTTTGTCACACTTATGTACAGTTCTGTTCAGAGCCCCGAGTTACCTTTTTGAGTTCTTACCCTCTTACAAATAAACGCGGAATAAAGTTATACCAAGTATAAACCTATGAAAATGTATGGTTATTCCTTTGTTATACCTGGTATAACTTTATTCCGCGTTTATTTGTAAGATGGTTAGAATATAAGTTAAACATAGTAAACTGCCGAGCAATGAAAAAGTTCCACCCACAAAATGCCGACAAACACCTTAATTTAATTTTTTCACATTAAATTTAAAATTTGTATACAATATTTACGTTTTTAGTTGGTAATATTCTGGTGCGCTGTTAAATGTACTTCAGTATTGCAGACGGCGTCATTAAGGTTACACTAGTCGACGGCACGAACTATTTTGTGCGCAGGGTTAAAATGCGTGCCGAACCGAAACCGACAACACGTGCGGAACAGATAGATGCTTTTATGAGCAGTAAGAAACTAGTACGCGTATGAATACATACTTTTGCAAATTTGTAGCAAAATGGATGATGATTTAGAACGAAAACGAGCGCGCGAAATTTTAAAAACAGACCTTTGGGAGTCTGGATATCATGAAAAAATGACTGAATGTATCTGTTCAAAATTAAATTATTTGCATTTTTGAACTACTAATCTATCCGTATGGAGGCCGTTTTTCAATTTTCCTTTTTCTTATGATACTTATTTGCGCCCAAAGATGCGTTAAAATTAGTGTTAAAATATGGAAATTTCGAAGCTCATAACTTTCAAGTAATTTATTTTTTTATTTTTTTGCTTCCATACAGGGCTAAATAATGATGAGACAAATTGATATCATTTTTTATTTTGAACGTACATCGTCAAACAGTGAAGTAAAAGCCAGACTACGTTTGTATGGAAGAATTTTCGACTAGTGTACCCTTAATTTAATTTTTTCACATTGAATTTAAAATTTGAACACAATATTTACGTTTTAAGTTGGTAATATTCTGATGTGCTGTTAAATGTACTTCAATATTGCAGACGGCGTCATTAAGCTATGTCAATGGAACTTTTTCATTGCTCGTTAGTGTAGGTACTATTGAAAAACAAGAAGCTTTGCAACATTCTGTAAGCGACAAAGTGACGATTGCAATTGTCAAAAAGTCCACAATGTATGAAATAGGGATGTTTCCAGGGTAGAAAAATGATGTTTCTATTTGGTCCGTCAGTGAGATTATCAAATAATATTAGACCAGTATTTTTTTGCTTTATTATTACACTGCAGTTTGTTGTCCCTAAATAAATAAATAAATAATAAAAACATGACAAAGATAAAGCGCATCAAAGTTCAGGACTGGGGCTTGTGACGTCAATTTGTTAGTATAAAGTGTAGCACACGGTGACGTCACACGATATTTCAACGCACTGTATCGCCGTCACTTTATGATTACGTGTCAAAAGAAAAAATACGTGTCCAATATTTTTTATTAATCTACCTGACGGACAAAAAACAAATTTACATTCAACTACCCTATTGACATGAGCTACCGAAATGACACGTGGTTATTTGTATTTGTATTTTTGTATTCATTTATTCCATATAATTTTTGCATTGTGCCGAAAATCATTATTGCCAACAAGCACCACTACACCTTTATTATTTATCAACTTTACCCAAATTAAAGATTAAAATGTGATTAATTGGAAAATGTTGTGTTTTTCTTGTATTCTTCATAAAAAATATTCAGGGTATTGATTTTTCGATAAAATGAGTATGTGATACTTTGAACGCTAGATCAAACAAACATTCGATATTTTGAACACTAGAAGTATTGAGTGTATGGTAGATTGAACGTTCGATTTATTAAGCATTCGATATTATGAATGTTCGAGTATTTAGGCGTTCGATTTATAGTGGTCGATCAATTGATATTCGATTATTTGGCATTCGATTTGGCATAGTACACCCAACATAATTAGGGCTATTTTGACGTCCCTCGAACACCGAGCAAATCTGCGAGCTATCATATTCGCACGAACGATTCAATGTCCGCATTGTCTGCCAGGCCAGAAGTTAATAAATGTCCAAGATACTTAAACGTGTCAACTCGTTTAAATCGGCATCTGTTAAGTTTAATTGCCGGTAAATAATCAGGACACCTGGCCCGAAAAACCATGCACGCACTCTTATTCGTGTTATACAACAAACCATGTTCTTCAGCATATTGTTCACATATTCCAATCAGCCTTGACACACCACAGACAGAGGCGCTCAGCAACACCAATGTTTACATGTGTACAAACTAACTTAGAAAGAATTACAAGACAATGAGCCAAAATTTTACATTAAACAATAATACACTTATTAGGCCCAAACAAAGAGCAAAGTTAATCCCAAACATTTTGGCTTTTTCTTGTTTCCATTGTTATCGCTACCGGTATGGTGTTAAGAGCCTCAGGTACATTTTGCTTCAGGTCCTTACTTTGCTTTTGTTTAGTAATAAAAAGCTGTAAACAAGAAAATATCATGGTGTGCAGTCGGAGTAAATATTCGCATGCTGGCTAACCCCCCTGATCCTCCGACTGAACAGCATGATTTTTTCTTGTTTACAGCTTTTTAGTTCACTTCTTACGCAGTCGTGTTTTTGATTTCGTTGTTTTTTTACTTACAGCTTTTTAGTTATATATATTTTTTTCAATCGATTTAAAACATATAAGTGGTATATATTTTTGTAATCACCTCTTGAAACCCTTAATTTTGATACCCCACTCTTTCTTTATAAACATACCATTGCAAATGATTGCAATGGTAAGAAAGAAACAAATAGATTATGATGATTCTTTAATATTATTGAATATTATTATGTACATGATTATTTACCACCATGTGGTCTTTATGTTCTACATAAGCTACAGTTTGTCTATCAAGTCTATGAGTACAGCTCAAAACTAACGGATGGTCGCACGTTCGAGTCTTGCAACCTACAATAATGTTTGTACGTGTTAATTATTTCTGCTTTTATTTTGTAAATACATAAAACAATAAAAAAATATACATATATATAAATAATAATAAATAAAAATTGAATATGAACTTGTGAAAAGAACTAAGCAGTAACAGAATTATAGAGTTCAAAAATCCAATAACCAGAATCCAGATGCATAAAGAAAAGACGTACTTACAATAAAAAAATGAAAAAATTTGAAGTCAAATCGTCTACTGCAGTGGGATTGAGGACCATAGGCCTCGGTTTGACATGACAAGAAATACCGGAGGTACTTATTCACACATCTTCACGCTGGCCCAATATGTCCTGTTGCCTTGGCCAGTAACGCTACACATTTCCCCCTAGGAAGGCGAATTCATTTCGTGATACAGAACCAGCTGTATCAATAGCGTTCGTCTATAGCTTGTAGCTAAGTACCCGGGGGTGAGTTTTGAACAGCCGCACCCAGACACTGTCTTACTGAGTAGACACGGACTCCCAATTGAGATTGCGAAATATCGTACTGGTGTTAAGTAGAAGGAAAACTTTACTAGCGCGATGTAGGACACTATTTGTTCTCGGTGTAGGAACAATAGTTTTTTTTTGAAGATCCCATTGTTATCGCAATTGCAGTTTTGGGTAAAGGTACCTGTTCCGCAAAACGAAAGATACAAAGAGTCTCAAGTTCAATCCCCAGAGCTGGCAAATGTTTTTGTGTTTTATATCGAACTAAATAGTTGCACTTTTACAAGGCTACAATCAAGTCCACATTTGATAATCTTGCTATACTTTAGTAATATGTTTGTGCTCTACTACTAGCACTAAAAACTATTGATGATTCATCAACATTAAAATAAATTAATTCATACAAGACTTTTAACGAAATATTGGGCAATACAATAAATAAAGAGGTAATGGGCCTTAATCCACCACGCGGGCCCAGTGCAGGTTGGTGGATGTCACATGTCTTATAATTTTTGGTTCTAGGACATGCCGTTTTCCTCACGACGTTTTTCTTCTTCGTTTTAAGAGCAGTGGTAAAGCGCCTGCCTGGGTTCGAACTACGACACGTAATTCGCGGACGTGGTCAATAGTTCAATACCAGACATTCTGGACTGTTTTGGAAATCGCTGACAGAATATATCTTTGTCTCGAGCAATAAAGTGTAGTTTAACATAGTTCTAAAGTTTCTAAGAGCCGTTTATGAACTTAAAATTGACAAGTAAATTTCAACATTTTAAAACCCCCGACACATTTTTATTTCATGCTACATAATTTATCTAGTCGTAGACACGCTTCGCTCGACAATCTATTGAACACGAAATTAAAATCGGTTCATCCGTTTAGGAGCTATGATTCCACAGTCAGATACCGAAATACGCACAAGAACATACGTCAAACTTATAATATCCCTCTTTTTCCGTCGGGGGTTAAACATAAGAATTGGTGGCACCCTAATTTAATAACAAAGTTAGACAAGTTTTAAGGTAAAAGTACAGTTTGATAAATCCTACTATGATTATAAACGAGAAAGTTTGTGAGAATGGATGGATGGATGTTTGTTACTCTTTCATGCAAAAACAACTGAACGAATATTGATGAAACTCGCCAATGAGAAACTGGTCGAGTCAAGTCTCCAGAGCCTTGAACATCGTCGCCGAGTTGCCAGCCTATCAGTTTTTTATCGGTTACATTTCGGGGAGTGTGTGATGGAACTGCACAATTTGATGCCTACTAGCCCGTTCCATCATCGGACAACAAGACGAACGGCGATGCGTCATCGGTATGGTGGACATCCCACCCGTATGCACAAAGCGTTTTGGGAATGTTTTTATTGTGCGTACTGCTAAGGAGTGGAATTTCCTGCCGGAGTCTGTATTTCCTGATAGCTACAACCTGGGAGTCTTTAAGTCAAGAGTGAACAGGTTACTTCTAGGCAAGCGTGCCCAATCGTCGACCACATCATCGCTTACCATCAAGTGAGATAGTGGTCAAAAGCTAACAAATAAAAAATTAAAACTTTACAGAAATTATTGCTTATATATCAGAATAATACATAGGCTACAATTTATAAAGAAATTGCGAGAAGTTATAATACCACGCGGGCGGAGCCGGGCTACGGGGCACAACAACCAAGTGCTTTGGTAACACATAAGAACTTATGTTTTACCAAAGCACTTTTTTTTTAACACAATTAATAAAAAAACCGGTCAAGTGCGAGTCGGACTCGCGCACTAAGGGTTCCGTACCATTATCGCAAAAAATTGGCAAAAATAATCATGTTTGTTTTATGGGAGCCCCACTTAAATATTAATTTTATTCTGTTTTTAGTGTTTTTTGTTATAGCGGCAACATAAATACATCATCAGTGAAAAATTTAGCAGACAGCTAAATAAAGCTAGACAAGCTATTACGGTTCATGAGATACAGCCTGGTGACAGACGGACAGACAGACACACAGACAGACAGACGGATCGCGGAGTCTTAGTAATAGGGTCCCGTTTTTACCCTTTGGGTACGGAACCCTAAAAAAGAACAATCTAAGTATTCTGTGGGTAATAAGTACAGTACTATCGATTTAGTATAAGTATGCATAATATTTACATTTAATAGATTTTATGGAAAAATGTGAAATTATATAGCACTGTGGTGGCCCTGTAGTAACGGCCGACTTACGCGTCGTAGGTCGTGGGTTCGAACCCAGGTAGAAACTTTGTGTAAATAATTTCATCCCGACTGCTCTATGTAAGTAACTTGCGTGGGGTTAAGGGAATCGTTTTGAACATACACTGAAATAAAAATATTATGTTACTTAATGTTACTAATAAATTATTATTATTAGATTGGCCAAAGTAGAAACCACAAGAATAAAAGTTTTATTTATCTAAAATGGCAGTGTCAAAACATATTGGTCAAAAAAAAATTACTTAAATTAAAATAATACATATTATTATGTAGAGTTCATACAAAATGTTTATCGAACAAGTATGTATTTTGTATTAGTTATGTAGATATCAAGATATGTTTATCTCATCAACTTATTGTTATCAAATAATCGTTTTAGTTCCGAGTGCCGCCACTTCACCCTTGAGCCCTGCCTATCTCCCTTTGCTACGATGACAACGATAAAGATTTCAAAAGAAATATTTTCTCAATGAAACCATTTTGTAGTAGTAAATAAGGAAAAAATTGTATTTATAGTTGTATTATTTATGTTTATAATAAGAATTATTGGAACATAATTATAATCTATTGAATAAATAAGAATTAATTATCATCTAATAAAAGCTAAAATATATTTTTGTTAACAAAAATTCCTATCTTAGTAATATCACTATTAAAATATTTTTATGTACCTAATTTTTATATAGGTCACTACAGGGATACGTAGTTATACAGTCTGATAAGAGATGGCAGCACAAATGCGAGTCGGTCGCTCTTTTTGTGTTTTGTTTGCCATCCTTCTCGCAATCGGTGCGAGCTGTATATGTCCATCTCTGTCCCACATACATATATTTTTAAAACTTTGTTATTTATAACTTTTTAAGATGCCAAAAGATTATAAATAGATTCTAGTTATTAAGATTTTTATTCTTTGTTGATATTTATCAATAGTTTTGTTAGAAATGGAAAATAAAATGGTGTGTCCTACATCGCGCTAACAAAGTTTTCTCGCTGTTTAACACCACTACGCTATTTCGTGCGTATCAAACGGGAGGTCCCATTCTACACAGTGAGACAGTTGTCAGGGGAAGGGCTGTTCTAATCCTATCCCTGGTGTTGAAGCAATAAGCTCGGATGAAATAGCTATTGTGGATAATGTGTGCAGCCGAGTCTGCATTACCGACTTCGTGTCGAGTGGTTCGCCCATTGAAATATGGTGCACGGAAACCGCCCTTGTGGCGATGAAATACGGCTTGTCGCCGTCCGGTAAGGCCTTGTGCCTAATGTGAAAGGTCCTCGTGGCCGAGATGAAGAGTGTCCGGTGTAAAACGGTACTCATTGTAACACGGAGGACAAATGGTCCTCAACCCCACTGCAGTAGAAAATTTGACTTCCTTTTGTGGACTGGATTTAATTTAGTTGTATTAGTTTTTTTTCTCATGACTTGGTCAGAGGGTAAGCAGCATTGCCATACAATGTGGCAATGCCATACAATGTGGCAATGCCATACAATGTGGCAATGCTGCCAGTTGCACAATTAATACCAGTCTGTAGACAGCGATGTGGAGGTGTTTTTCGACGCCGAATATTTCTTTTTCAGTTAATTTTTAGGCTTAGATAGTTAGTATTTTTGTGTCCTTACTACTATGTAAGTATGTAAGTAAACCGTCTAGTTCGTTGTTTTTTTCAAAGAGCGTACTTTTACTTTTTTACCCGACTGGCGAATGAGGGTAATGTGTTTATCAGTTTACGTATGTATAGTTCTAGAGAGCAAACGCGTTGACCAATTTCGATGATTCTTAAGTCAATCGATTCATCTTAAACTTGCGTGTGTCACTGGCTACATTAAAATGAGATAATAGAAAAATATCGGATTTTGGGCGCCATATTGTGGGTGCCAATTTTAATTTTCTTCCAAACCCATCGTAAAGAGTTTTAAGAGGTGATTTCAGAAATATATTTCGCTTCTATATTTAAATATATCTAAATGAAAAAAGGGACATTTCGTTTCGGTCAGCCAGCTCGCGAATATGTCCGACTGCACAGCATAATTTTCTTCTTGTTTACGTCTTTTTAGTTCGCTTTTTAAGTAGTCTGGTTTTTGATTTTAAGAATTTACTTTTTTATTGTAAATTGATCGATTATGTGGGCAAATAAAATATTACTTTATTATTTTTCAAAACAATACTAAGTTCGACACCGGGATTAACAACACCGGTAAGAAAAATTATAACTACTTTCTTGAATAAACAACATAAAATAACATCATGCCTGGTATCCTTAAAGGGATATGCAGAGGCGTATTAAGTAGAGTACAACTATAATTTGCCCAATAAATCAAATTGATACAAACGGCAGTACCACGAACGCAGAACATACAAGCTGTAAGCCTAAAACTCAACGATATACCCGTCAATTATGTATTTGTAATAAAACACTCATACTTACCTAATATGATAGGTAATCATGAACGAAGGTACTAGGAGAGTAGGCGATAGTAATACGTCTCATAGAATTACATTACAACTTTAACCAGACGTCACGTTACGCATACCAATAAGGCCTCATTTCCTTAGGAAGCGTCCAATTTGCAATGACCGAATGGTTGGCATCAGTTGCTGGCAATAGACTCGACCTTCGATACAGAGGTCTTATTCAAATCGACTTCTTGTTTTTATTATTAAAGGATTGTTTTATTGGTAGGTTCCAAGGTCAGGGGCCGTACTATAACGTGTCGGAATTAAGGCGTAATGTCGTTTCTATAGACAGCACAAACAATATATATTATTAGATACGTAACTATCCTTATATCATCGAACTGCTGTATGAGGCTGTAGATAACCTTGGCCGTGAAAATAAAAACGCGGTCAATATCAACCGTCTCTGATTGTGTGAAAAAATGTCTCGAAAGCAGTCTGGTTATAACTGGTTTGGACCGGTCTGGTCTGGTGGGTTTTTAACTATGGGTAAAGAATATAGAATCAATAGTATTTTACCCGACTGCCGAAGGAGGGTAATGTGTTTATCAGTCTATGTATGTATGTATGTATGTATGTTTGTTCCTATGTGGCGTTCTAGAGACCAAACGCGTTGGCCGATTTTGATGATTCTTACGTCAATCGATTCGTCTTAACCCTGCATACATATACTGCGTATAGAAAATCATGCTGTGCAGTCGGAGGATACATCTGATTTTGGCCAGCCAGCTCGCGATTATGTATCCTCCGACTGCACAGCATGATTTTCTTCTCGTTTACGTCTTTTTAGTTCGCTAACGCTTTTTAAGCAGTCGGGTTTTTTGTTTTTTTTTGTTAGTGTGTGTATGTAGAAAGTATTTTTTGTAAAGGTATGAAGTAGTAGAAACAGTGGCTTAAATAATTATGTTGTTATAAGTATAACATTATAGAATAGGAGGAACTGGATACCAATCTAGACTCAACAATACTATGCCCGACCTAAGAATCGTATCGAGGAATATCAGTGCCAGGAGCTAAGCTCAGCATTTGCTTGCGATTAAAGAAATCCAATCCCGCATCAAAATCACGATCTCGCAAGCCTGCAGGAATAAGGTCATCAAAAAAAAAAAGTAAAACAAAGGAATGTGAAGCTACCAAAATCAGCTATATTTTACAAAAAAAATCCGGTGATATTTTTTACTTCCCATTGACCCAGGAACTTCGGTCATAATGTTTATTATTATGTTATTTACAAACAAATACTGATACATTGATAAATCAGATATTTTCATTGAAATTTCCTCATTTTTCCTATTACAACCAACTCGTTTTTGCGGTTTGGTACGGAACCCTAAATTTGCGAAATCCGACACGCACTTGGCAGGTTACCATCATTTTTTTTTTTCATTCCTCCAAACGTGCGGGATTGGATTCCATACTTGTGAAGTTGCGACAACTAGACCAATTAGTACTGTCTCGGTTGCAATTGACAGTTGCTGTTAACAGTGAACTATGATGCTGCTTTCTTGAGTACAATTGTCAAATATTAAATCACACCTAAATTATCTTATTTCGTAGGTAGATATGCGTTAGGTAGGCATATTACACTCGATGTAACAATAGAAGACACGCGTGGAACTCCAAATAAATTGAGATGAGGACAGGAAGATGATGATGATGACACTCTTTGGAACCCACATGTAGTTGTACATAGATAACATGAAGTAGCCAATAGGCAACTTAGGATGCAAGTGAAACCGCGTGCAATAGCTGGTCACATAATTATACATACATACTTACATACATAAACTCACGCCTTTTTCCCATGGGGGTAGGCAGAAACTACAGAACGCCACCTGCTACGATCCTTACATACTTCTTTTGCTTCACTCACATTCATACATCTAGTCATACACACACGCCGGTTATGAGTACTGCGCACCTGGCCTTTCTGAAGAACATCACCTATAAGGTCTATGTATGTCTTTCTAGGGTGTCCCCTCCCGGCGTTTTCATTCACATCTGCCATGTAAATACCTTTCGTTAGTCGCCTTTCATTCATTCTCTCAACATGACCAAACCATCTTAACATACTCTTTTCAATTTTAGTCACTACATCTTCTTTTAAACCACAACGTTGTCTTATTACCTCATTCCTCAATCTATCATTTAAAGTTATACCACACATACTTCGCAAAGAACGCATTTCTACTGACATAAGTGTAGGCACCAGCACACTGTTGTGAACACACATAATTATATTTCCAAAAACAGCAATTTTCTGAAATAAATACTTATTACAAAATAACACTGACCCACTAACCAGTTAAAAACGGCTTATGTTTAACTTACCACCAGATATAGTAACATATAACAGACAAAAATAGTAAATGATCACCAAAATTAAACCCGCATCTTATTGTAAAATTATAACCAAAGTTTTAACATCTCGCTATCCTGTTTAGGCAAAATGACTCCAAATAAATCATTGTTAACCCAAAAGTAGTAAATGATCACCAAAAGTAGTAAATGATCACCAAAATTAAACCAATGACCAAAAAAATTATAAAATTTCTGGGAGCAACTTGGAAGTAGCGCTCGCCGGCCGCTGCCGCGGCACCGCTCGCTTTGCTCGCTCGGCTCGCGCGCGGTTGGTCACAGTTCTAACCTAACCTAACCTATTTTACAACATTAAATAGCGCAATAATTTGCTATTAAAATTTGGTGATCAATTTACTAAATTTGGTGATCAATTTACTAAATTTGGGTTTCATAGTACAATTTTAGGTAATAGAGGTTATGGTCACAAAGTAATTTTAGGTGGTCATTATATTTATCCCCGTTAAAAACTCGTTCCAGATAAAGGACAATGTAGTCTACATTGAATTGTCATTAAGATAAATACACACTCAGTCACAAGTTGTCCTTGAAACCTTTGAAAGGACAAAAAAATAAATACAGCACATTTTATTCTTTACGTCGATAAATTGCCATGTGATGTGTAGTCGAAGTATTACGAAATGTTAAACATTATGTTATCCGTCTACCATTTCCAAAATTAAGTCTTCCATTTTTAAAAAGAGTTCTAGACAAAGTAAAGCTATGGATACATTACTGTGGCGTGACGTGTCGTGGCGCGGGATACACCAATCAAATGACTCTGTGCGAAGCCTACGTCATATTACAACGAGTTTTGCAGCCAATCAACTGCATCAGAAGGCACCACGACACGCCACGACAGCGATTGCCAAAAGCAGGTTTTCTGGTATGCGGCCGCCACTCCAGATCTTTCCGGCCTAACGGCCATCCTTTGTACGTGCAATGTGCCCTGCCTACTGCAACTTAATTTTGGCAATTCTTCGAGCTATGTCAGTAACCCTGGTTCTCTTGCGGATGTCTTCATTTCTGATTCGATCACGCAAGGAAACTCCGAGCATAGCTCTCTCCATTGTCCTTTGTGTGACTTTAAGTCTTCTGATGAGGGTCATTATGAGAGACCACGTCTCTGTCCTGTAAGTAATCTCTGGCAATAGACACTGGTCATAGACTTTCGTCTTGAGACACTGTGGTAAGCGTCACGTATAAGGTGAAACATCAGATCATTTGTCATAGCACAGAGAAAAATAATATATAGGGTATGTCATAGTATTTTCTAACCCAAACTCCTGTCATACACAAGATACTCGTAGGGATCTCTATTATTTAGTTATCCCCTTATAATATAACAGTAGTTAACGGTATAGCATAACGGTTTCCACAACAATTGGTTCGAACCAATTGTTCACAAACACTTGGGGATCTGTCCACCCCTATAAGTGTTTGCTTAAACTTGCTACACCATTTCGGGCTACTACAAATACGGTACATACTCGGCTATAGAACGCTTGGAACAAAGCCTCATAGAGTATTGTTCAACAGCAATGGTATGCATATACCCCTTTACTAAGAAGTGAAAACTCATTAAAGTGAGTTAAAGATATTGAAATAGTAATTTTTATTGTATTCAATACTGATCATCGCAGGACAAAGATCCAAAGATGTCCAAGGACTCTTCTTCTGTGCTTTCTCAAACCAGCCAATGCGATATGGGTCCAGGTCGTCTCGCCACCTCTTCTTCTGCCCCAATATCTCAACCTTATTTTACGTTTAAGAATCTTTATTTCTCAAAAGAATTACACTGGCATTCACTTACATGCGAAACTTGAATATCTATTTTTTTATAACTGTATTACGTTTAAAATAATTTGGTAGTAGCGCCAATTACCGACAAAATCAGAGAGAGCAGACTTAGATGGTATGTCACGTTACGAGATCATCAGAAGATCCGTTAAAACAATGCTCAAAATCACAGCATTCACCAAGCAAAGAACAAGGAGCAGACCAGTATCTTGGTGGACTACTGTCGAGAGAGACCTAAGTATTATCCGATGGTTGTCGATACAACCCAGGATAGACTATCCTGGCGTAGACACAAAAGGAGGCCCGACCCCTAATAAATTGGGAAAGGGTTGGGGCAAGAGATAGTATGCAAATGCTCCAGTTTTTCCCAACATTTCGAGTTTTCCTAGTAAGAGTAACAGCTTACGTATCTCTAACGAATCTCCACCATTGTTTGGCTGCTGTTGAATGCATGCTACGTAATATTCAGCATTGTTTCCTCCTATATTAAACACCATTAAATAGTGTCCAGTCAAGTTTTGTACCAGTTGAAAGGATGCCAGATTTATTTACTGGTGTATAATGTTTGTATTGTTGCATTGTTATTTAGGCTGATACTGAGGCTATGCATTCAAGTTATCAATTTAAGTTATCTAGCTGAAGTCAGCTAGATAACTTAAATTGATAAATTGAATGCATAGCCTCAGTATCAGCCCAAATACACAAAAGTAAAAATATAATAAATAATAAGTATTATTAATGATAAATAATGATAAAAAATGCAGGTTTTGAAATTGAATTTTTTGTTGTTTTGAGAAATAACAGGGTGACTGAAGTCAACAAACTTTACACGGACATTATAGTTCTCGCCAAACATCTTGGCCGCCCTGAAGTTAGCTTTCCGATGCGCAAGGCATCGGTGCTGTTTTTGTAGGGGATTAACTACTGCGCAGCCATTGTAGCCAAATTCAGGGCGGCCAAGAAGTTTGGCGAGAACTATACATACGACGACTGTCAACTTTCATCGGTTTGTAGTGTTATGCTTTAGAAGTCGTTAATTTTGAACACGCTTTTTTTATTAAAAAGTTTTTTTTATGTTATCTTTACTTTTGAGCATTGGTGGCCCAGTGGTATCGGCCGCGACTTACAAGTTGTAGGTCGTGGGTTCGAGCCCAGGCAGGCGCTTTACATTGTGTAAATTATTTCATCACCACTGCTCTCAAAACGGTGAAGGAAAACATCGTGAGGAAACCGGTATGTCCTAGAACCAAAAAATCGAAGACATGTGACATCCACCAACCCACACTGGGCCCGCGTGGTGGATTACGGCCCATTCCCTCTCACAGAGAGGAGGCCGGTATCCCAGCAGTGGGTACATTAATAGGCTGATGATGATGTTATCTTTACAAATCAATACTGTTTCATGTACCGAATCAAACCTCCACGGGATTCTCTTCATGGTCGCGTTCTTCATTACTGAAGGTCGTGTCCCTGAAAGGCCCTCGTGGCTTTATTCACGATGTTCTTCCACTTCAGTCGGTTCTCAGCTTCCCTCACGGCGGCTGTAACAGAGAGTCCAGTGAGGGCGGTTACCTGGTCTGACCAGCGGTTAGGTGACGGCCGCGAGGTCTTTTTCCATCCACCTTCCCATTACCACCAATTTCTCGAGATTCTCTGGTTCCCGACGGGCAATGTGACCAAAGTAGCTGAGAATCTTTTGGTAGCAGAGCGTGGTTAGTCTGTCTTTTATGCCTGGTCGTTTTAATCCCGTGGACAACTCCACGGGATTAAAATGACCAAAATATAACGGTGTATATTCACTATTAACCTAACACCTTATAAAAATAACTAGTGATACCGATAACCGACTCAAAGGTCACAGAGGTTCTGACTTCCGAACTTCTGATTACCCGTAACGACTGTTTATGATAACCGGTATCAGAGGTCAGTGATAACAGTCTAAATGTGTGATAACCGGTCAACCGTGCATAACTTTGAATATCGAGAGTTTACTTCTTATCTATACATACATACAAATAAATAAAATTGAAGTGTCTGTATGTAATATCAAAATAACAACGTTTTATTGAATGCACGTGAAAGTATATACGGTACTAACAACAAATAAGCAATTTTTAAGATTTTTGTCTGTCTGTCTGTCTGTTTGTTACGGGTAATCTCCGTAACGGCTGGACCGATTTTGACGGGACTTTCACTGGTAGATAGCTGATGTAATAACGAGTAACATAGTTTGATCACGAGAAAATTCATAGTTCCGGCGGGAAACTGAAAAAATAAAAATATATTTTTTACGAGTTTGACGCGGACGAAGTCGCGCGCAACAGCTAGTCAATGTATATGTTTCTTCAACAATTTATTTTTATTTTTATATTGTATTTATTCTAATCGAGAAGGGTTTATAGCCGGCATTGTTACATGCTCAAAACCTGGAAAAACCTCACAAGGGAAGATTTTTACTAGTGGTCATTGACCCCTTAATTTACCAACTGGACAGCCTCTTAGTGCTACTGCTAAAAGTACTAGATTCGATTCTCGGTCTGGTAAACTGTTACTGGATTCTCAGTAGTTGCCTGGAATTGGAATTTGTGGCCGTTTATATAGCAATGTGCTCGTTCCGTTTTACGGACTTAAAACCTAGGTACCGAAATGGGTTGAATTTGCTTGATGTAATTCTGTAAATCATTTTTATTTTCCTACTAGCGGACGCCTCGCGGTTTCGCCCGCGTATTTCCCTTTCCCGTGGGAATACAGGAATAAAAAGTAGCCTATGTCACCCGGGGATAGTTTAGCTTCCCAACGGTGAAATAATTTTTGAAATCGGTCCAGCCGTTTCGGAGAATATAAGGAACATACATACATACTGTCTCTTTTACATATATTGAAGATAGATTATGAGGATATTGAAACCCATAATGACTGTATTTTTTTCAGTTAACCCTGTACATAATTATACTCTATACTAAGCGACGGCTTTTTAACATAGAAACAATAATAATGTAGCATTTAAACAATAGATATAATTATCATGTTGAAAACGGAAGCCCTAATTCATTATCGTGATCTGTCAGTATGTGAGTGCGTCACTCCAGAATAGCTGAACAGATTGTTACTGTTACTTATATTGTACTGAGTCGGTACTCACTACAATATTATTGAGCGTCTAATTAGCAGGTACAATAGAAACAACAATAGCTTACGCACACAGTGTGGAAACGACGACGTTTGAGAGACAATATTGTTACATTTGGGATAACTTTGACACATTAAAAAATATAAATATGAAATTGTGGGGGCCTGTGAGGCTTGATATTGGTATGAGATTGAGAATATGTGGATGTCTCTAACTATTCTCAATCTCATTTTTCTTTTTTTTTCTCTTCTTTTAATTGGACTTTTTACAATGGTTTTCAATGATCTTAATAACCCTTTGCTAAGAATAGTTACAGCACTGATAACTACATTTGTGCCACATGTTTAATTTAGTCTTATAACCATTTTTTTTTTTTTCCTTTGTATCTTAGATGCTTTTACCGATTGTTTTGTAAATGTGTGAACATTGTAGGCCTTCTAGATTCCTAGATGCTTGATAACATTTGATAACTTTATATCTCGTTTTACTTTTTATTTTTAGTTTCTAAAGTTTTATTGTCGGGCCTACGTTGTCCTCCCATATTTAAGTAATGCTGTAACATGGAAATATTGTAAAAACAAACCATATTTTTAAAAGAGTAACCATGGAGTTTCTTGCCGGTTCGTCTCCATAGGAAACGACCAACCCGAACCGTGCACCTTTTGTCGACGTTTTATAAGTGCCCATGTAGGCCTATGTAAAATAAAAAATAAATGATTTTGATTTTGATAGCCAAAGGACGCATTTTTCTGTTGATTTTGAATTGAATTTTGTGTGTGCGGAGAGGTAGTTTTGTGATGTTCGTTGCTGAACTAACAAAATATTCCTTTATATCCACATTTGGCATGTTTTCAGCTTTGTGTCTGGGATGTCAATGCACTTTGTTTTATGAGGTATTACAGGAGTCCCAAGGCAGCGATGACTACTAAAAATCCGTTCACACATCTGTTTTAGGCTACGCCACTTAAGGGTACACTAGTCGAAAATTCTTCCATACAAACGTAGTCTGGCTTTTACTCCACTGTTTGACGATGTACGTTCAAAATAAATAATGATATCAATTTGTCTCATCATTATCTAGCCCTGTATGGAAGCAAAAAAGTAAAAAAAAATTAACTTGAAAGTTATGAGCTTCGAAATTTCCATATTTCAACACTAATTTTAACGCATCTTTGGGCGCAAATAAGTCCCATAAGAAGAAGGAAAATTGAAAAACGGCCTCCATACAGGGATAGATTAGTAGTTCAGCAATGCAAATAATTTTATTTTGAACAGATACATTTAGTCGTTTTTTCATGATATCCAGACTCCCAAAGGTCTGTTTATAAAATTTCGCGCGCTCGTTTTCGTTTTAAATCATCATCCATTTCGCTACAAAAATGCAAAAGTGTATATTCGTACGCGTATTCGTATTCTTACTACTCATAACAGCATCTATCTGTTCCGCACGTGCTGTCGGTTGATATAGCATGCAATTTAACCCCGCGCACAAAATAGTTCGTGCCGTCGACTAGTGTACCCTTAAAAGAAAACTTCAGCTGGTTAACTATTCTGATAAAATCACTATGTAATTTTCTTAAAACTTGGCCTCTTTAAAAAATCTTATCATGATCAATAGTGCCTTAGAACTTTCTGAATTAACTGTTCGATGCTAAATTAACTAATCAACAGCCTTCTGGTTAAGAAGGCTGTTGATTCGTTAATGACGATGACGATGACGTCCCAAAAAAGGAGAGGTTCTCAATTCGGTTGTTTATATTTTTTTAAATTTATGTTCGGCCATAAATAACTCCTTTTTTTTTAAAAACCGGCCAAGTGCGGACTCGCGCACGAAGGGTTCCGTAATATTCGCAAAAAACGGCAAAAAAATCACGTTTATTGTATGGGAGCCCCACTTAAATATTTATTTTATTCTGTTTTTAGTATTTATTGTTATAGCGGCAACAGAAATACATCATCTGTGAAAATTTCAACTGTTTAACTATCACGGTTCATGAGATACAGCCTGGTGACAGACAGACAGACGGACTGCGAAGTCTCAGTAATAGGGTCCCGTTTTTACCCTTTGGGTACGGAACTCTAAAAAAAAGGTTATACTTTCGATGTGGCCTCTTTGTCACCATGTCAGAATCTGATAATGGGATCCCATGAGAATCGAAGGATTCTCAAATATCAGATGGCAGACATATAACGATTTTGGTATTTTCATGAACATAACTCGCATTTTTACTCAGAACGTATCATTTGGTGACGTAGAACTGATGAACACTGGAACTCCTTAATAAGTATGTATAAGAATATTGGTATAAGATATATCGAATAGTTAAACGACTATGATGAAGCAAACACATACTGATGAAAATGGTACAATCGAAGTAATCTGATTGCCGGAAGGCAGGCAATGGAACTCCATAAAAAACCGGCCAATTGCGAGTCGGACTCACACATGAAGGGTTCCGTACCATTATCGCAAAACACTGCATAAAAATCACGTTTGTTGTATGGGAGCCCCCCTTAATTTATTTCATTTTAATTTATTAATTATCATTTTTTGAAGTAAATATACAACTAAACATTCTGTGAATATTTCAAGCGTCTACCTGTTGCTGTTATTAAAATCGAGCAAAAAACGGCAAAAATATCACGTTTGATGTATGGGAGCCCCCCTTTAATATTTATTTTATACTGTTTTTAGTATTTGTTGTTATAGCGGCAACAGAAATACATCATCTGTGAAAATTTCAACTGTCTAGCTATCACGGTTAATAAGATACAGCCTGGAGACAGACGGACAGACAGACAGACAGACGGATCGCGATTTCTTAGTAATAGGGTCCCGTTTTTACCCTTTGGGTACGGAACCCTAAAAACAAAGTACGTAGTCGTGTTTGGGCTTATTGGAATCGAAATAAGATGTACTCTGACTACAAATGAGTTTGCCGAAAAACGAAAAACAATAGATCTCTCCATAACCCTTGGTTGACTGGTAGACAATGCCTCAGGCATTAAGTCCGCCTAAGTTTCTGTATGTTGCATGCAGTTTTAAATAAATAAATAAATAGGTACCAAAGACACCGACTTCGGAAAACAAAGTTATTTTTCACTTTGTAGTGTTTTGCTTTTGAAAGTCGGTTTAAGTGTGGTCAAACGAAATTCAACAAAACAAATAAAGCTATCTCGCATTGATGTATTAAAAATAGGAAGATACGTTACGCGCTAACATTGCGATCAGAAAACCTGGGCTCGGCGCACGTCTACATGCACCGAAACTCACACATCTGTATTCAGTGTCATCACCAGTCCCAAACCTACTGTTACCGATAGACAAGGAAAAAAATAGGAAATTAACATTTTTGACTGTACTTACGAGTGGTAAGTGATCCCGTGTGACTTATTTTTCTTCCTGGTATCATTTAAACAGTGTTTAGCTACACAAAAAGTCATTTTGATGCGTATTTATTGCAAAAAAAAAAACACAAAAACACTGAAATTATTGAGCTGTGAGATCAACCCTGTGCCGTGCGCAACTGAACCTATCTACCTCTATCTATATCGTATCTACCTCTTTTTAATACATCAATGCTATCTCGGAATATTCTCAAAAAACATCTATTGCTTTCTCGGGTGTTATTGTGTGTCTAGTCTAGTACTTACGAGTATTTAAATGGAATATACTTGTAAATAATGGCCGGCTGTTTTTGATAGGTAGGCACAATAAAAACGAATTCAAGGTTCCAAGAATGAATGTATTCACACGTCAACCAAATCGTATTTCCTTCCTCATCTTATTTCCAAAAATCTTAAACAAAAGCTCATAATTTCTGGCGAACTGGCATCATATGAATATAAATCAGGGTCTAAACAATGGAATTCGGCTTTTAGTGGGTATTCGGACATTCTAAACACGATACGGATGAGATACGGGCCTTTTGCGCAATGGTTCCGTACTTTCGATTTCTAAAACGCGATAAAATGTGAATTTGGATTTCGGTTTCGGTTTCAAGAAACTTTATTCCCAATAAAGACTTACTTGAGAAAAAAGTTCGTCATCAGTATTACAATTTAATAGTTACCCATCCAATGCATTCATTTCTCCAAAAGTGATCGAACCGCAATTATGTGCTGGCTAAGTTGAGTCTTGAATGCATTGAAAGAGTGCAGATTTTTTATACAGGACGGTAACTTATTATAGAGTTGTGCTGCTTCAAAAGTTAGCATTTTTTTGCCATAGTTGGTTCTTATTTTAGGAAAAACTAGCAAGCTTGCTCGCCGTGTGCTGCGTTGACTAACTTGTTTATATTGGGTAGGGTTTTGGTAGTCTGATGCACTTTGGTTTTGTACACATTCGTAGTGACCAATTTGGTCTTCTTGTTGTAGGAAAGAGTACAACAACAGTACTCTTGCGTGCATCAATGGCATTAGAAGCAACTTCAAAAACGTTTGATGCAACAACTAAAGTTAATAGTAGTTGCACTCCCAGTGCACAGACGTGTGTGAACGAGTTCATATAAAATGTACCCACCGATATTTTTTTGAGCCCCTCACGGGGCACGGTCCGTCCAAGTCCCTGGCACGGCCCTGATATGTGTGGATACACCTAAAAGTATGTCCAACACAACACAAGCTCAATAAAAATAAAATTATGCAAAACATAATCAAATGAATGACGTGTTACCGTTTCATTTGGCCTCAATATATGCGGAACCCAAACAAAGCCGTCGGTCCTGAGTGACCTTGTGTCCTTACCGACTTTGGACGTCCTTCGACACCATTTTGTTTCATATTACGTCAACACACTACTTACTACGTTACGTTAGCTAAAATAGCACCCTTATGTTTTGTTTCGTCTGTAGTAACAGGAAAATTGTAGACAAAGCAAATGTGGCAAGATAATGAATTACTGTTTCATTTTTATAAAATATAGCTGTTCCCCGCGGCTTCGCTCCCGTGGACCACCCTACAGGACCCGATTACGGGAATAAAAAATAGCCTATGTCACTCAGGCATAATTTAGCTTTCTAGTGGTGAAAGAATTTTTTAAATCGGTCCTGTAGTTTCGGAGCCTATTCGGTACAAACAAACAAACAAAATTAAAGTATAAAGTATAGACTAGCGGCTTCGCATGGGTATAAATTCATTTCGGTGGATTAAAAAATAAAGCAATTCCTTGTTCTGATAATTACGCCAATAACAAAAAAAAAATATCCAAATTGCTCGAAACATTTTCGGGTTTCAATTTTACACAAAACCCCTAACAGAATATACAGCTAAACCTTCCTCATGAATCACTCGCAACATTGGTGAAAACTATATTAAAATCGGGTCGGTAGTTTTTGATAAAGTACACAGACAGACAGACGCGGCGAGGGGACTCCTTTTTATAATAATACTAGCGAGACGCCCCGGCTTTGCCCGTGACAAATGATACACATAAAACCTCGTTCCTCACTCTTTCTAAAAAACCGCTTGAAAATCCGTTCAGTAGTTTTTGAGTTTATCGCGTACAGACACGGCAGGGGTCTTTATTTTGTAATATATGGTGATAGTGATGAAGTGATCGCGATTACAACAATCTCCAAGATAGACAAAAACAAGAGATAGAACACACAAAATGTTATCTATACTAATAATAAAGAGTAATAATTTGTATGTTTGTATGTAACGAATAAACTTAAAAACTACTGGACCGATTTCAAAAATTCTTTCACCGTTGGGAATCTACACTATCCTCGGGTAACATAGGCTACTTTTTATCCCTGTATTTTCACGGGAACGGGAACTACGCGGGTGAAACCGCGAGGCGTCCGCTAGTATTATTATAAGCAGGAATTACTTGCTTTTGCAAGTTAATGGTTACTCAATCTGCCTGTGCACTATGATTACCGTTTGAAAGTGCAGATGACTACAGCAAGTTTTTATTTGACCGTATATTGAATGGAATTTTATTGTGCACCCCAGTACCCCCTCTGTGCAACGCTTGTTAAGTTCAGGCACATCCCTGGGGATATCGAAGGCACCTAACTCTAGTTTTCTCACAAAGCTTAAAACGAATTCCTATTCAATATTTTCTGCATGACCTAAATACCGAATATTTTTATATGGAACCCTGACAAAACAGTATGTCCTTGTGACCTCGCGTCCTCGCCTTGGCCTGGCCTTGTAAGTCCTTCGTTGGACACGAATCTGTATTAATTATGTCAAACGTGACACGATGTTGGTCCAGCGGATTCAGGAATGTTGGCATGCTATCTTGAATTAAGAATGCAGAGACTGTTGGTATATATGTATAGTCACTATAGCTACACGATAACCACATAGTATGTAAAGTAGTCACAGTGAATCTTTGTGCCTCTGAAGTTGGCTGCAAGACCCTGCGCAGTTGCTATTTTTGTGTCAATGTTGAAGTAGAAGATAGCATTGTATAACTGCCTCTTTCACTCGCTTACGTTTGTCGCATCGTCCTATCTCGCTTAGTGTATGCAGTATACTCGATGACAAAAAAGTTTCTTGCGCAATGGTTCGAGACTAACTTCAGAGACACAATCCATCATTATTCCTACCCTTATCCCATGTTACTTGGGGTTCAAAATCAAAATCATTTTTTTTTATTTTACATAGGCCTACATGGGCACTTATAAAACGTCGACAAAAGGCGCACGGTTCGGGTTGGTCGTTTCCTATGGAGAAGAACCGGCAAGAAACTCCATGGTTACTCTTTTAAAAATATGGTTTGTTTTTACAATATTTCCATGTTACAGCATTACTTAAATATGGGAGGACAACGTAGGCCCGACAATAAAACTTTAGAAACTAAAAATAAAAAGTAAAACGAGATATAAAGTTATCAAATGTTATCAAGCATCTAGGAATCTAGAAGGCCTACAATGTTCACACATTTACAAAACAATCGGTAAAAGCATCTAAGACATAAAAGTAAAAAAAAATAAAAAAAAATAACAAGACTAAATTAAACATGTGGCACAAATGTAGTTATCAGTGCTGTAACTATTCTTAGCAAAGGGTTATTAAGATGATTGAAAACCATTGTAAAAAGTCCAATTAAAAGAAGAGAAAAAAAAAAAAAAACGGTTGGCGCAACACGTTTTCTTCTTCCATACCGTCCTGTCCTGTCCTTCTTTTCTTCCCTGTCACGCACTCCTCACACAGTCCATCCATCTTTTCTTTGGCCTGCCCTTCCCTCTCTATCCACATTCATATTAATATTTTTTTTAGTTTGACTCAAATTAATACAATTATTTCGCGCCACTGAACTAAAATGTCTGTCTACTTTAATAGGGTTGATAATAGTTACTGATAAAACGTCTACTCATATGACCTCACGTCCTCGGGCTGACCTAGCGAGTCCTTTGTCGGGCCCGTAGCCGTTGTATGACGTAAGGATAATAATATAGATATTAAATATATTGGTGAAATAAATGACGTCATATTAATATGTGTGTTTATTTATTCGAATTTGCGACCTAAGTCAACTCGAAGAAGACGCAAAGTTACTCACAGAGCTAAGGATTCTAGTAAGATTGCCTTATTATATAGGTACAGAAGGAATCGCTTAGAAATAAAAAATCATAGAATTACAGTTGTGAACAAACTTTAATGAATAGTAGTTTCTGCGTACTTAATAGGAAAACGTTGAGAGATTGTTCATATTATGTTCAATAATTGTTTCATATCGTACGAGGAGCTCGTGGCTAAATAATAACAGCGGCAATGGTCGATCATCAAGGCTAAGCAACGCTTGACGAGGTCGGTCCGTGGATGTGTGACCATTTCAACATAACGAGTTTCCTCCGTGCCTCGGAAAGCACGTTAAGCAGTTGGTCCCGGCTGTTATTTGAAGATCTTTGACAGTCGTTACGGGGAGTCAGAAGCCTGAGATCTCACACCAGTCATGCCAAGAGGTATTATCGGGTTACCCAGTTATTGGGTTGTGGAGGTCAGATAGGCAGTCGCTCCATGTAAAACACTGGTACTCAGTTGAATCCGGTAAGACTGGAAGCCGACCCCAATATAGTTGGGAAAAGGCTATTCAGATAGAATTGTTTCATATCGTACAGATTATATGCAATATTTATATAAGTATCTGCAAAAACATTTGTTGATACCAAACGACAAGAGAGTTCATAACGATCAATATAAACAAAATTGAAGGATAGGGTGCTTGGAACTGCAGACAATTTATAGCCATTTATACTATAGGCCTGGCATGCTTTACAAAACACTAACAAATTTCTATGAATACTAAACCGTATATTTTTGTATCGTCCCTAATTTCCCCCAATCCGTGAGAACATTTCATAACACATTGTAGAAAGCTCATCTACGTTTAAACGCCCAATTCTTGACATAATGTGACAGATGGCACAATTTGTGTCACATTAAGACATTCTGTCACAAGTCATTTTGTCACATTAGCTTGACATGACGAACTTTCTCTCAAGTGATTTATATGTTAATTTTGATTTCGCTATTTTCGTGTGAATTTGAATGTTCTCTCCTGTAAAGATTGCGGAATATATTATGTATGAGTGAGAAAGGTTTTGATTTCTGAGTCAATTTGGAGTTTATGAATATGAATTATGTAGAAAATTTGCTGTAAAACAGGCACAGATTAAGTTGGCCTCTTGTATTCTGCAATTTCAAACTGTAGGTATGTCCGAATTGTTGTGTAACGACAAGAGGCATTTTCGTAATAATATATATTGTGGCGTAAGCCACGATAATAAAAGTAAAAGAAACTATAAATTAAAACTAAGAAAAAGGATATAGATAACAAAATTAAGGTCCGGCTTCGCACGACGTGGGCAGCTAACCAGGCAGTAGCTCGGACAGGCAGTCGTGGTGTGCTCTAGGTAGGCAGATGAGCAGGCAATTGGATAGGTAGGCTGTAGAGTAGGCAGCAGGACGGATAGGTAGGCACACAGATAGATGGTCAAGGCAGCTGAACTAATTGTCAGGCTAACGGGCAGATAGGCAGTAGCACAGGTGCAGGCACAGGCAGCAAGGAGTGTGGAGGCCGGGCTGTGTTTTATACGCCGATCAAACGAATGAACCAGTAAAAATGCTCACATTTAAGTTCCACACTCAATAAATTATATTTATTGCACTTCAGTGATTTATAAACATTCACAGGCCGTATATATTATAGTTTTTTAAAGAGTTTTCAGATACAATAATACACCTGGTGGTAATAAGTAGAAAAACCGACTTTCCGGCGTTCAGTCCAGATTCCAAACTAAAAAAGTGACTCCCGTTTTTCTTCGTTCTCTGTCATGTCTTATAGAATTCAAATTCAAAATCAATTAAAAAATCATGACGAACGAATAAAAACGGTTTACAGAGGGGGCAGTATGCCGCTGCCCTTATTATGAAAATTATAATGTACAAAGAGCTTAAAGAAGGTATAGTCCATGGTATGATATGTCTATGGCTTAAGAAAATAAAATAGACATATTGTCATGTCAGATAAAAATGTCAGAGTATAAAATAATATAATAGTTTTAAAACAAATCGAATGCTTTTCAGGTGTTTAAATTATCAAATAATACATAAAAATGAGTTGATACAATTTCAAAAGTTATGAAGATGAAGTTTGTAAAGTGTGTTAGAAAACGTAAGTAGACTAAGAGCTGTGGAATGATTACCACAATATAAATATATATTCAGTTATTTCAGACATAAAAGTCCATATTAAAGGCATTAAGGCATTACACTCATAAACATGAAAATAAAAATAAAACAGATAAGAACCCAAAATAATATGGATCCAATCATACATTAAAAGTGTCATCAGTTCTTAAAATTAATTTTAAATAATAATTAAAAATGTCCAAAAATAAAATAAAAATAATATAAAAATTGTCAATGAGGTATGAAAGTAGTCAAAAAATATTAAAATTGTTGTAAAAATTGTCACAATAAAATATAATATCAAGAATTCGAAATAATAATAATATAGTTCCTGCTGTGCATAATGAGCAGTGGTGGCACAGTGGTAAGATATCGGTCCAACTTACGAGTAGTAGGTCGTGGGTTCACACCCAGGCAGCAGTTATAGGCTGATCAAGCTTTTAGTTCGTCGATCACAAAAATTACATCAACGCTGACTCATTGACAGTTGTAAATCCATTGACCAGATGAAACCAACTGCTTCTAGTAACATTAAATAGTACTATGAAATCACTTAAGGTGAAGCCTACATCGTCATCATCGTTCATCTTCGTTATTTAATTGACGTCTTTTTCTTCCATATAAGATATATTAGCCACCATAACAGAATTCACTGTCTTCTCTACTATAAAGATTAGTCAGACCTTTCAAACAAGGAAAATATCAATCTAAAATAGAACAGCCTAAAAAAGATAGAATTCTTAATAACTATAAATGTATTTTTAACAAGCAGACCCAGTACAACAATACAATTCCGTGCAGGAAGACGTGATTAACCTCTACCCCTTAACAAGTTTAAACAATCACCCGACAGCTGCGCATGATTCGATGTTCTGAGAACCAATGTGGTAGAACTGGGCAGAAGATCAACTCTACACAATAAGTGAAATGGGGCGCACTCACTAAGACGCGTTAAGATCGTCAAATAAAAGAAAGAATATCAAAAATTAGACAATCTACGCAAGTATAGCAATCTAAATATAATCATTATTTCAGCCAAAAACGTCCACTGCTGGACAAAGGTCTCACTAAGCGTCATCACGTCGACTGGACCTGTGCTTCTCTCATCTAGTAAACTCCCAAGTCCTCCTTAGACTCCTTTCACGGTCCTCTTGGAATCTGTCCATCTTGTAGGAGGCCTTCCAACGCTGCCTCTTCTTTAACACAGTATTCAAGTGAAGAGTTTTCGAACTTAATGAGAGAAATCTGTCTATCTCTTCGCAATGCTAATTGTGACTTTTCATGTCTTGTGCATCTGCACTTGCTGTACGTAAAGCATGTTTTAATATGTCATCACCGTTCTCTATATAAATAGCAAATATTTCAAAATATGCTAATTGATAAGGGTCGCAATCGCAACATTTCATTTCTATGTTGTGTTTCGTTTTCGTTCGTTGCAGACCTTCTGTACCATCCTTGGTGATGGTATCTGACTAATGTCATTTGTTTTCTTTTTGGTAAGAATTGTTCCGCTTGAGAGTAGCTAGATCTTGTTGATTGGATGAATTCATTTAGTCATCGTTTTCTGGGAATAGGAGTTTAATGTGGGAATGTCATTAACAGTTAGAAGGATTACTAATCACTCTGAATTACATTGTATTTCTAAAACACTAAACTATTGAAAGCCAAGTCTGTTTATAAGACATCTTATAGTTACCTCTATAGGAGCTCGTGGCTAAATAATAACAGCCGCATGGGTCGATTTTCAAGGTTAAGCAACGCTTGACGAGGTCGGTCCGTGGATGGGTGACCATTTCAACATAGCGAGTTTCCTCCATGCCTCGGAAAGCACGTTAAGCCGTACGTCCCGGCTGTCATTTGACTACCGTCAGAAGCTTGAGATCTGACACCAGTCTTACCAAGGGGTAACGTGTTACCCAGTTACTGGGTCGTGGAGGTCAGATAGGCAGTCGCTCCATGTAAAACATTATGTACCGGAAAATCAACATCCTCTAAACATTGTAATATATCACTTTTAACCATCGACACATGATGTATTGTTATAGGTAGAAGTCAAACAATGTATTGTCAATATCATAACAACACACTAAAAGTTCAAAGGTAACATATAAGACAATAGATCTGGCTGACAAAAACAAAATAAAGATCATGTTATTAAACATTACCGGCAAACATAAAGAAAAATTGATATAACTACAACATTGTTGTTACAATTTTTGTCGCCAAGCAGCGCTGCTGTGTTCCTGAATGGAATCACAGAAATATAATACTAGCATACAGACGCCTTAGCTAAGTAACTAGCGTTTTTCTTCTGATTAAGATGATTATTTTTATTAAGAACTTCGATCGCGTTCGGTTCCGTTTCACGGATATAGATTTTGTTAGCAGCGACTTGCAAGTAAAAGGGTTTTCTCGGTTCGTGACAATTTTTTTCTTTAAATGCAGTGACGATTTGTTTTATAGTATTTTTTGCACGTTTTTACAGTTACACTGTACCAAAATGTGTTACAATACAAATTAAAAAAATCGAGTGGAAGAACTGATTTTTTTAATTTGTATTGTAACTAATTAAAAAAATCGAGTGGCACGCCTCAGAAATTTAAAACCACGCCATCTATTGGAATCAATTTTAAATGATCCGTTCAAATAATCTTTGAAATGTAAATTATGAGCCTAGTATTCCATAATTTTGTGCTTAGGAGAGTTAATTGAACATACAATTTTTATGATCAACTCTAGTAAATGTTAACTTTACACACAATTCAATAACAAATCGATGCATATCGCGCCATCTAGTGACTTTTATTTGAACCTAATTTTCTTTGTTAGCGCTGGGATCCCGTGATGGAGTAATCTGTCAAATCTTTTTCCCAATTTTTTAGACAATCAATCAATCTGCCTGCCTTTTTTCCTGGTATTCTCGATATTTCTTTACGGCTCCGAATCCTGGGCAGTTCGCACTGTGGATCGAAAAAGGATTGAAGCCTTCGCAATGTAATGTTGGAGAAAAATGTTGCGCATACCATGGACAGCAAAGCGCACTAATATTCGCAATCAGCTAAACATCAAATAAAGACTCTCCACGATATGCTACCAGGGGAGTCCTGAGTTACCTTGGGCTTTGGCCATATCGCTCGGAGACAGCTAGACAACCTCGAAAAACTGGTTGTAGTGGGAAAGGTGGATGATAAAAGACCGCGCGGACGTTCACCTACTCGCAGTTCAGACCAGATAAGGGCGATCACAGGACCCACGGTGACCACTGCCCTCAGAAGATTCGAAGATAGAGTTGCATGGAAGCAGCTCATCAGTGAGTCCGTCAAAGCATTTCAAGAAGGATCGTGCCCTTCTTGGAATGCTTTGACGGAGTCAGCAATGAAGACAACAAATCATATGATGAAGACCTTTTTCACCAGCTTCCCTATTTTTGCCATTGCCTATCTTACCTTTACACAGTTACTGGGCAACTACTGGGCGATACCTATTCCTTGGCAATACTGGTTTTCAGACTATCGCATTTCGGACTACACATAACACACACAAAGAGCTATGTATAACAGCGGGGACAAAATGCTTTACGAGGCATGAAGGATTCTCGTCATATTTTGGATGGTCACTTCATGCACGAAACGACCTTATTCCGAGTTTTTTAACATACTCGTGATAACAAAATGTCAAAATGTATACACAAACGAGGTTTCTCCTTACCGTCCCCAGACGGTGCTTATCCAGTTTCTATACAAATTGATGTTTACGTTAACGCGATTGAACGTAAGTAAAAACTCGCACTAAGGCCTCTGGTTAAGGTTGCGGGAATATACATGTGGATGTAAGAGGCACAGGACTAATCAGTTGAGTGACGCTTGGCGGAGGCCTGTGTCCAGCAGTGGAAGTCTTTCAACTGAAATGATAGTGATGATGATGATGATGAAAACCCTTACTTTCAGATGCAATTCATATAATGAATTCTACATGAACCACTGTTTTTCATAGAAGAAAACCATTTATAATTTACATGGAAATCTGGCTCCACTGGCTTCATTCTTCCTGAAATTATGAAGGAGACGTGCAACAACGGAACTGCAATTAATATGCCAGTTCTTTGTTTCAGTTCTTTATGATTTTCTTTGGCATAAAGTTAGTGAAATATTTGAATGCATGTGACTAGAAGACCTTTTATGAATATAAATGTAGATGTATGGAGAGGGAGAAGGAAGCCAAAGAATATATGGAAAACCAATCAATCTGCCTAGGCTTTTCCCAATTATATTAGGGTCGGCTTCCAGTCTTACCGGATTTCGCTGAGTACCAGTGTTTTACACAGAGCGACTGCCTAATCTGACCTCCACAACCCAGTAACTGGGTAACACGGTACCCCTTGGCAAGACTGGTGTCAGATCTCAAACTTCTGACTACTCGTAACGACTGTCAAAGATCTTTAAATGATAGCCGGGACCAACGGCTTAACGTGCTTTCCGAGGCACGGAGGAAACTCGGTATGATGAAATGGTCACCCATCCACGGACCGACCTCGTCAAGCGTTGCTTAACCTTGATGATCGACCAGTGCGGCTGTTATTATTTAGCCACGAGCTCCTCAATATATGGAAAACCAACGAAAAAAATTTACGAATCGACACAACATAATAAATAAATAATATATAATGACATGTGGAATGTAGACTCTGAAATCATTGTGCCGATTGTCGTTACAGCCAGCGGCCTGATGGCCAATAGCCTCGATGACCATCTGTCGAGGCTGTCATTGCGCGGTTGGATCAAGAGCCTGATGCAGAAGGCAGTTCTCCTTCTCTTCGGCTCGCATTGTGAGGAGTTTCCTGTCTCTGGAGTACTAACCACCGGTAGCTTAACCTTATTCCCGATACCGGTGGGCCTAAATTTTTTATATTCTGAAATGTTTTTTTATGTTTTCTTTTTTCAAATATTTAAAAATGTATTAAATAAGAATATAGATAAATAAAGGAAATAATTTATAATCTATACTTCTATACTAAACACATACACAACACACACTACACACCAACACACAACTATACTAAACACATAATACTCAACACATAACACACACACCACACACACAACACAACACAACACACCACACACACAACACACACACAACACACACACACAACACACACACATAACACACGACACACAACACGACGGACGGTCGTTCTATACTTAATACATAATACTTAATACATAATACTCAATAATCAATACAAATATAATAAAGAAAAAAAAGAGAAAAGAGAGAGGAAAGATTTTTTTGTTGGTATGTTTGTTTGTTTGTACCGAAAAGGCACCGAAATTACAGGACCGATTTAAAAAAAACCTTCACCAATAAAAAGCTACATTATTGCTGAGTGACATAGACTATTTCTTAATCCCGAAAACAGGTCCCGTGGGGTGGCCCACGGGAGCAAAGCCGCGGGGAACAGCTAGTATTATATATAATGAATTAATTAATTCTCTTTTAAGTGTTTTGTGTGTACATAAATAAATAATTCGTAGTCGGTCCGGCACGAAAACGGTACGTCGAATATATGATTAAATAAAAAAAGTGTCTTAAAAGCAGTTTGCAAGTGGCGCCAGTGACAGAAAAGTTGAAAGGGAATCATTTATTTCGCATTGAGCATTTGAGAACCATAAAGAGATATAAAATACATACCCAAAGAATGAGGCTTGTTGTAGAGGAAGAGGGACGCCAAAGAAAAGACGGATTGCGTTAGAAATAATATGAAAGTAAATGGTGTGAATGATAGCGTGACGGGGACAGTGGAGAATGTTTAAGAAAATGTATCTCCAACTCCAATTAACATGGGACAAGGGCTGAGAGTTGATCGTGTGTAAAAAACATTACATCAGTGAGAAGTGAATAAATTACAACGGAAACTAAATAACCATTGTCATCTTTCATTTCATATGTCATGTAGTAGACATCTAGAGGGCTTAGTGCGAGTTTTGTCTCTTGCTGAATTGCTTTAACGTAAATCGTAAACATCAATTTGTATTGAAACTGGATAAGCGCCGTCTGGTGACGGTAAGGAGAAACCTCTTTTTTGTATACATTTTGACATAAGAGATCGTTTACGTTAACGCGAGTGAGCGTGAGTAAAAACTCACACTAAGCCCACTGAAAGTGCCTTTCAAGATCTTTTAAAAGACGGATGATGAAACTATCCCACTTTACATCTCCAGAAACAAATTTCTGTTGCACCTTCTTGCCCTTTTACTCTATTTATCCAAGTACACATATAATTTTAAAAATATTCCACTCACTCACACATGTTAGAAAATTACCTCCACACAATATAACAGCATTTTGGGGAGCACGGTTGGCGCAGTGGTTGAGCAATTGACTGCTGCGCTGCGTGTCGCGGGTTCGATTCCCGCACGGAACAAAAATTTGTATGACCTACAGATAATTGTTCCGGCTCTGGGTGTTTGTGTATGTGAGTTTATATGTTTGTAAACGCACCCACGATACAGGAAGAAATTCCTAGTGTAGGGCAAAGTTTAAAAAAAAAAAAAATATATATATATATATATTTGCATGCAAGAAACAAACAAATTAGATTCCAGAACATTACTTTTTCTTCACGATATTCATTATATATTGTTAGTCGTCGACCGTTTTACTAACAAAGAAAAAGTGTAAAAGTTACAAATGTGCTGCACACTATTTTGGTGGAATGATACCTTAATGTACGCAGAACTGGATTTATAACCTTCCGCTGATAGGGTGAAAAGGCTGGTTGTCGGCCGCTAAACTTGCGTCGACCTTAAGTGGCCTCGTTGTTGTTGATAATGGTCTATCCTAGCGATAATTTTTGTAGATTTTTGGTATCTAGTGGCTCTGTGAGCTGTAAACCTCGCGAGTCTGTCTTTTTTTGACAAAAATAACATATAATAAACGAACCTACTCACAAAATTTCCCGAGAATCGATTGAGAAATGCGACCGGTAGAGGAGAACAGCCGCAAATCCGCCGGACATATTTTTTTTTTGCACATGCTGAAACGGAGACGCTTTGCGCTCTGTCAATTTTGGGCCGATTTTTTTATTGAGTATTTGGAGTTACTTCAATGCCAAAATTTTACAAGTTTTCAGGCTAAAGTACAGTTTGAAAAACAATCAACTTCGAATTCTTAATTCAGAAATCGGGGGCATATCTTTATTTAAAGTGTTTTGTGTTAAAAGTTGTAAAAAAGCCTTTTCTGCTGTCAGTCAACTGTTAGAAAGTTTAGTAAGTATACTTAATTGGTTTTATAGTAGACTTATTATAAAAGAAAAAGAATCGTGGGCGTGTAGTCCTGAAAAAAACTTATATAATATAGGAAGTTATACTAAATATGATCAATGTATTGTGGACTAATAATACTTACGCTTATTAATAAATTCACATTGTAAGTAGCAAGGTCAAGAGCGGACTTATTGGCTAATTGGCTCTTTTTTTAGACCAGACGTTCTTAGAAATTGAGTTCGATACTATTTTTATACACAACACAATTGAGATCTCAATATATATCGTGGCTTAGTAACAACAGCCACATGGGTCAATCTTCAAGGTTATGCAACGCTTACCGAGGTCGATTTTTGGATGGGTGACCATCCACTATATACCGGGATTCGTCCATGTTTAAACCATTGGTCCTGACAGTTGTTATGGAAGCCGTCCCCAACGTGGTTGGTTAAAGGCTAGGCAGATTGATCGACTATTATGTGAATAATAACAATTATGTGCGTAACTGATGAGTACATTGTTTTCAAAATTAAGTTATGGAAAAGGGTACTGAACAGTAAGTTGCTGACCTACCTTGAAAACAATTACCTTCTCAGTGACCGTCAATTTGGCTTTTGCCGGGGACGGTCAACTGGCGATCTTCTTGTGTATGTCACGCACTGCTGTGGCGAAGCCATCGAGAAACACGGCGAATCCTGTATCGCTTGATATCTCGAAGGCCTTTGGCAGGGTCTGGTAGGCAAGTCTACTCAGCAAGCTTCCTGCGTCTCAGCTGGTTTTCGTAGCTGGATATCAGACCTAAGTGGACGATCGATCGGAGGATCGAGAGCGTCTGTGTTTCCGAACGCATTCAACCCGAATTTCTTCAAAGATAGAGCGAACAGGCTCCTTCTGGGTAAGTTCTCTCCACCGTCGACTTTGTCTCTGTTACCTCTGACCTAGACTAGTCAAGAGCAAACCTATCTCAAATAAAAAAACATATTTTCAAAAAATTAAGAATACTTTCTTAATTTAGAAGATTTTGTGATAGCAACTTTTCACTACATTTCAGACGTTTTCTCAAAAAATAAACTAGATTAAATATTTTCATAAGTCTAACAAGCTAGATTGTAATTAATGATATAAAACTTTAATAATAAAGTACAAAAAATAATTAGCAACAAATTTCAGTCAGGCCGAACACCATCTCCCGGCCAATTTAAGCTAGAAGATAAATCAAATTACAAACTGCCTTTAATTAGTGCCTTAGTGATTTCTATACCTACCTTCCGTCAATTTACTTTTGACAAATACCCATTATTAATCCATTAAAGGCATTAAACATTTCGTTAACAGCATTAATTTCGTTTAACAAATGTTCGTCTATAAGTCCTTGCGAACGGACTAATTAATTGATGTTTATTTACTCTAATAATCTTCTGTTAGTTGATGTTTATAGCAATTTACCTGAATAACGAAATAACAAAAGGATTTGGGTAGGAATTCGGAGGATTTCGTGGAATTGATTGATGATTATATTGATGTGATTGTAGTTGGAACAGGCTCGTTTTGAATATGTGATTTTTTATTGTACTATTTTTAGGGTTCATACCCGAAGTGTCCAAATGGGACCCTATTGCTGTTACTCACGTGTCCGTCTGTCTGTCCGTCTCTGTCACAAAATTTTGTTCCGAAGTATTTTTAAACTTCCCAAATACCCAAACAGGCTTTTCGTGGAATGGATTGATGATTATATTGATGTGATTTTAGTTGGAACAGACTCGTTTTGAATATGTGATTTTTTATTGTACTATTTTTAGGGTTCATACCCGAAGTGTCCAAATGGGACCCTATTGCTGTTACTCACGTGTCCGTCTGTCTGTCCGTCGTCTGTCACAAAATTTTGTTCCGAAGAATTTTTTAACTTTCCAAATACCCAAACAAGCTTTTCGTGGAATGGATTGATGATTATATTGATGTGATTGTAGTTGGAACAGGCTCGTTTTGAATATGTGATTTTTATTGTACTATTTTAAGGGGGTTCATACCCGAAGTGTCCAAATGGGACCCTATTGCTGTTACTCACGTGTCCGTCTGTCTGTCCGTCTCTCCGTCGTCTGTCACAAAATTTTGTGCCGAAGAATTTTTTAACTTTCCAAATACCCAAACCGGCTTTTCGTGGAATGGATTGATGATTATATTGATGTGATTGTAGTTGGAACAGGCTCGTTTTTAATATGTGATTTTTTATTGTACCATTTTTTAGGTTTCATACCCGAAGGGTCCAAATGGAACCCTATTGCTGTTACTCACGTGTCCGTCTGTCCGTCGTCTGTCACAAAATTATATACGCTCGAAAAACATTACCCTCCCAAAGTCGGGTAAAATAATCCCGTGCGATACTAAAAAGGCTCCTATCTCAGCATTCGCAGCGATATTTAAATAATAATAAATAAAGATTGCACAATGTACGAGAGCAGTGGTGACCCAGTGGTATCGGCCCGTCGGACGCGACTTACAAGTTTTAGGTTGTGGGTTGGAGCCCAGGCAGGCGCTATACTTTGTGTAAATTATTTCATCACCACTGCTCTCAAAACGGTGAAGGAAAACATCGTGAGGGAACCGGCAAGTCCTAGAACCAAAAATTGGAAGACATGTGACATCTACCAACCCGCACTGGGCCCGCGTGGTGGATTACGGCCCATTTCCTCTCACAGAGTGGAGGCCTGTGTCCCAGCAGTGGGAACATTAATAGGCTGATGATGTGATGTGCACAATGTACAGCTCCTAGGGAATCAACCCCTTTAATCCACTCAAATCCGATAAAAACCGCATAATGCATTTCAATTACCCATCGAAAACCAATCCCAGGTTCGCGTGCAAAACGCTTGTAAAACAAGGACAAATTGGCTAGCCAATCACGTGACGTATATCACCATGTGACAAATGAAATCGTTACACATACACACTTACATTCAAAATGGCGGAATTACGGTAATAATTCTGTGGCACGCGACCGACAACAGGTCCCTTCACCCTATGTGACGTTTTGATGGGATAATTTATGTGTTTTAATGACAAGAATTAATTTAAAGTCTTTAAATGAAAAATATCTGGTTTAAATCAGGGTGATGTTCTGAATTAGTTTGTGCAAGAATTTTTGTTCGAGAATGTAGAGAATAATAGATATTCAGTCATAAACTTTTGTAGGTTATGTCTGGGTTACTTTTAATAATGTGTTTAATAGGTAATATTATTCAATTTCGTGGAAGTAAAAGGGGAATATCGCATTAGTATTTCCCTTACCTAGTTATTTTAGCATGAAATGTGTAGTATACTCTTTGGAAAGACTACATTTATTTAAACTAAGTGACTTTGACTTGTATCAAAAGGTTGTCGTCAACAACCAAGCTATATTTTTTTTAGACTTGGGTACTTACTAGTCTTTTTGCCAATCATTACTTGAAAGTAATTCATTTATTTCTACTACACTACAATATTCTTACCTACCTGCAAGGGACATCTACACTTAGACATAAACTGTATTGTTAACTCATTTACTGGAATAAATACAATAATGATATTATTACTTAATATAGTTACTACTTGTCACTTAGCAGATAAAATATATAATGGCATCACTATGCTAAAGAAATGAACTAAAAAATCAAATAACTTTTTTTTTTTTTTCTTTTTTTTATCTATTTTGGACTAGGCCTAATTATACTTTAAAAAACATAGACAATTAATAGAATGTCTTTCGTATATAACTCACTTTCAGACGCTCAAATTTAAGTCAGCTAAAATATCGCCATTGTTCTTTACTCAAACCACACTTCGAACATGACGCTCGATGTTTTGTTACAACCTGATTTTAAAAAACAACGAGCGGTTTGGTGTAACATTTTATCGATTAAAGGCAGGAGCGCGTGTAACGTGGTGTGAGTTCAATAATGAATGCTCACTTGCCGTGAGCATTTCGTCGAACACCGCCTGGAACATTCGCAAGAACGTTACATTACATGGAAATGCTTTTGTATACCGAGCATTTGTCTGTATTGTACCATTCGTTAGAACGTTACATTACATTGTAGTGCCGGCACTGGCGCTGCTCTATTGTATACTCACCTTTATATCATTTCTGTTTATTAGAAAAAACTGGGTAAGACTGAGAATGATAAAGAATAATATTATAACCTATATTTTTCCTAGACAGTCGCCAACCACCATAAGGTTAATTAACATAATGTTTAGCAGTAGTATTCTTCAACATTATTAATTTAATGCAGTATTATATTGTTCATTATTTATGTATTAGCCAAAACCCATGACCTGCAGCCTTATTGCGTAAATAATTCGGCAAGGCAAAGGGAAAAGAGTATGATAAATCGACCAATCACGTAGACGGAAATCCACATCGCGTCTTTCATTTCGCATGTGATTGGTCGATTTTTCATACTCTTTGGCCTTTGCCTTGTCGAATTCATAACGCAATAAGGGTACTGTTCTGATCATAATTGGAAAAAGAAGAATTAGCCCGTTTCTGGTAATAACGAAAAGCCAAATTGATCTTCTTCTTCATATCGAGTCGATGAGGGGCCGAAGCCAACTCGCAGAGGCCTTTTTAGGTATGTATCAGGCAATGTGACACCAACCGACGATTATCCCTGTATGCACTACGCAAGTATCCCCAAGGGCAATCCCCGGTTGGTGCAGGACTATTGCAAAATATGGAGAAAAAGGTATTGGGCTATGGGTTGGTGGGTTTAGTGGATCGATTGCCTAAAACTATAGGAAGACTCAGCCAGGGGCCAGTGCCCCTGCCTGATAAAATGGCAGGGATAACTCTTTAGATGTTTTGGGACCAGTAGGCAGCCACACCAATAGCAGCCAAACTGATGACAATTTATTACTAAGATGTAGTTAAGTTATGAATATGATACAATGTTTAAAAAATATGTTATCCTAATATTTTTTTTTTTTGTTTCAGGTCAGTACTCACAAAACCTTACTTTCGGAGCTATATTTGCGGACAAAGTAGCCACTAGACAGTAAGTAACTTGATTAGTGCCATTACTAACCACCCACTGTTACTTATTATTGTATAACTGGACAGACAAACAAATGAAAAATATTAAGTGAAAATAAAGAAACGAGAAAAGAATAAAAAAACTTTTTTGCAAAAAAATACTACCGACTTCCAAATATTAAAACTACAAAGTGAAACATAACTTTATTTTTGGAAGTCGGTGTCCATAACGCAAAAAAAATTGTACCTACCAAAGACACCGACTTTTTTTTCCAAAAAAGATTTTTTAATTTTCACTTTTTAGTTGAACCTACCTAATAGACAAGTAGGTAAGTAAGGTAACTTAATACCAGAATTGATTACCCGAATATCATGAAACTGAACATAACCGGTGAAATGAGAGTGTACCAAGGTAAACTGTACACATCTGCGTACCCCTTTAGAGCGTACTGGCGTGATGTTATGTTATGAAATGGTATAAACAATACAGACAAGCGATTGCAGCAATCCCGAGAGATTTGCCGCTATTTATTGAAGAGTTCTGTTGTATATCTCAGAAATTCTTCATCAGATCTTCATCAAATTAAAATGGGCCCAATTTAGGAACATACTCTTTCAAGAAGAATTTTCAAAATCGGTCTACAATTGACGGAGATATCGGTGAACATACATAAAAAAAACATTCATAATGTCGTACATAAAACCTCCTCCTTTTTGGTAAGTTGGTTAAAAATAACTTGTTGTTGCCAAAATGATGACTAATTTATTTGATGTACAGGCTCAGAATGATTTCAAAACAATTTAATTTGTATTAGAAGATTTTTTAATCACACTTACATCCGATTTGAGTTCCGAGTCCTATCTGAATTGCAAATGTTCTGAATTATGACGAATGTAGTGCGTACTGCCACAGAATAAATAATAGTACAAGTAGTACTGCGTAAGCTTCTACAAGAAGTACTACTACTGAACTGCCTACTGTACTGGCTACTTCGGAACCGAAATTCATTGAATTCGGATCCGATGCAGTGCGTAACTGGCCCTTAAAGGAAACACTATAATGGAAACGTATTGATAAATTAATACTAGCTTTGCCCGTCGCCATTCTTTCATGAACATTTCAAACAGCTCAACAATTCAAAAGTAGCCTAAACTCAAATAGGTATAAGCGATTGTGGACCTTTCATGAAAGAATTCTTGTATTCGGATTACTTCCTACAAAAAGCAACGTAAGAGACAGTTTAACTTTTTTATATAATTTATTTATATCTATGTACTTATTTTAAATATTCAACAAACATGAGTGCTGCCCTTGCTCTTGTACTACGAGTAGGAGATCTTGTGTTATATACTAGTGATAATATTAATTGAGATGACGGGTATATCACCCCATAAATGGATACTGGCCAAAAATCAAACTTAGGTATCAATTTCAAGTGTCTATCCCCTTACAAAAAAACACAACATGGCCCGAAAAATAAACAATCTTCCGGATAAGGCGGGAGGAAACACCCGGATGTCACCATTGTGTGGATCGCCCGGAGGACACGGTGGAGCATACGGTGGAGGTCTGCCCCGCTTGGGCGGAGCACCGCCGTGTCCTCGTGGAGGCGATCAGCGGTGGCGACCTCTCGCGGCCGGCGCTGGTTCAGGCCATGGTACGGAGCGAGAGGGCATGGGAAGCTGTCACCTCCTTCTGCGAAGCAGTAATGCTCGCGAAGGAGGAGGCGGAACGCGTGAGGGAGACACAACGGAGACTCCCTCGCGCCCTTAGTCACCGCAGGAGACGCCCTGGGCGTCGGGAGTCGCAAGCCGATTCCCGGCCACCGTAGGCGCGGGCTTGCGGACGGAAAGTAATGGGTAGCTCGCCGTCCGATAAGGACCAGGCCCGAGTCGACGGCGCGTAGTGTTCCACGCGCGCCTCAAAGAGATGTTAGCAAAATTGACGGGGCTCGAGAGGGCCGATGTCTGTCTGGGTCGCGGATAAATTTGAAAGAGTGTTACCGCGGCCCTGGCACAAACAACTGAAGGAACACGGGTGGGTTTTAGTCAGTAAAAGTCTGACATGCCCTCCGGCTTCACCCAGAGCGGGAGAAGTCATTGGATGATTTCCCAAACAAAAAAAAAAAAAAAAGTATCAAATTTTAATTGAAATATTTCTAGTATCTATCCTCTTACAAAAAAAAAACAACATGGCCCGAAAAATAAAAAAACTTCAAGAAAACAGAAAACAACTAACTTTTCTAGACGTGTTAACCATGCACTCAGCTACTGGTAGCATCGGAAAACGTTGCCAAAATACTGCAACGAAAACAGTTTAAAAAATATACTGCAAATTCCACTACAGGCTCGCAATTGTTTTTTGGTCTGACAGTTTTGTTGCCGTGCTTCCGAAACGTTCAATTTGTTTTTCATTTTCTTTTGACTATTTTTATTATGATAAATACTTCATCTTCTTACGTGTTTTGCATTTAAAACAAAGGCAGCTGCTTTTTTCGGTCTGGTTAATGGTCGCAAGCGTTTCTGCCGAGCCTGGGGTTCGATTCCCAGGAGATCGGGTTGTGTTTTTGGGTTTTTCCATCAGTAGCCGTAGTTAAGTACTTTCACCGGCATTATGTTCATTTTGGTACTAGTTATGTTTTGATATATTAAGGAGTATATTTCAGGACCGGTAATTTTCTATTTTTGCGTATTTGAAGTAACCAAAATTGGTAATATTGCTGTCAAAACATGGAAACATACCAGCCCCCGTAAATTTTAATGTTAAACGGCTCTCTTGAGCATAACAATATAACTTGACTAACCTTAATTACCATACGCACATATTTAGTACAAAAAGTAAATCCAAAAAATAAATACAAAAATTGGCTCATTTCTCGAAAACTAATGCATGAGCATTAGTGAAATAACCAAGCGCCACACCGATCGGTCCGCCACAACACCTAAAAGAAGATAATTACACATACAAAGGCGGTCTTATCGCTGACAGCGATATCTACCAGACAATCTTTTGATGGACTTAAAGAACTTATAATAAATCAGGGGGTAGCCTACGGTGTACTGCTATATTAAAAAATATTAATACATAAAAGTTATAGAGCAATATAAAATACTATATATTAACCTACAAATAAACATACATACATGTTACAAAATTTCAAAGAAGGGATGATGATGATGTTGACGTGATAGCCCTTGGTATGACTGATCAAAGGCACCACCGAAATATAAATAATACGAGCAAGGACCTCTCGAGCTCTGTCTTTTCACGTCAGTATCGTCATCATCCTTTTAATGTGCCCATTGCTGGGACACAGGCCTCCTCCCTGTGGGAAAAGGAATGCGCCCTAATCAACCACGCGGGCCCATTACGGGTTGTTGAATGTCACATGTCTTCGAATTATTTGTTCTAGGACATGCCGGTTTCCTCACGATGTTTTCCTTAGCCGTTTTGAGAGCCGTGGTGATGAAATAATTCGCATAAGGCAAAGCACCTGCCTGGGTTCGAATCCACGACCTACGACACGTAAGTCGCTCCACATCACTGCTTCACAGTCTATATCGTGCTTCCAGTCTACTCTATCCAGGTGTTCAGTTTTGTCAACGTCACTCGATCCAAACAGGACTCAAAAACTTTCACCACGTCACCCTCTAAGATCCAGAACTCTTTTAAGTCCTATTATAAGAAAAAGTCCGTCTCTAAGTCCAAAAGATCCTTCTTTTACATTTTCATTACTCATTCAAGAGTAAAAGCGAAGTATTTTCGGTTGTTCCTAAAGACTTCTCCGTCGTACGTGAGAGGAATGAGAAAACGAATATCTTTGACCATTTCACTGTTTGTATAAGAATAATTGCTTTGCTAAGATTGTTTGTCGACACAAAATTATACGCTATATTAATTATAGCGTATAATTTTGTGTTAATTCGTCTGAATACAGCTTTGTTTTGTTTTTTTCTTATCTTAAGGTTTAATCTTTTAGATGGTTATTGTTGTTAATTAATTTCGGGTATGTTAAAAACGTTACGACGAACATAAAAAATCATAAAGATTCCAGACCTAACAGGAAGATCAATTGTTTTCACCAAGATGTGGTCGCAACAGGCGATGCCACCAATTATCAACAGCAACCTATTCAAGTATTTTATTAATAGAGGGTTGACCTCTAGTATGTAATAATTAGATTAATAAACAGGCGTCAAAAATGCTCAAAAATCGTCCCTTAATACAAGAATGCAAAAATGTGGTCTATTAGTTTATCATTAAAAATAAAACGAACTCATTAAAACTAGTTCGTGATCGGAAACTGTAAACTAGTTTACGATAACTGGGTTCTAAAAGCGTGTTACGGTTTTGTATAAAACTAGGTCTGAAAAGTAATGAGCAGTATATCACAATCATCGCGATGGATTCTATTAATCGCTAGTATTTCATTTTAGCAGATTAATAAAATCCGTTCCATAATAGGGATGTTTCCTGAGTAGAAAAATAAAAATTCAAAAGTAAGATTATCAAATAATATCGGACACGTATTTTTTGCCGTATTAAATAAATAAAAAATTACAAAGATAAAGCGCATCAAAATTCAGGAGCTGTGGCTTATGACGTCACTTTGTCAGTATAAAGTGCAGCATACCACACGACATCACACGATATTTCATCGCGCTGTATTGTCATAATTAGGGTTCCGTACCCAAAGGGTAAATACGGGACCCTATTACTGAGACTTCGCGGTCCGTCTGTCTGTCTGTCTGTCTGTCTGGCACCAGGCTGTATCTCATGAACCGTGATAGCTACACAGTTGAAATTTTCACAGATGATGTATTTCTGTTGCCGCTATAATAACAAATACTAAAAATAGAATAAAATAAATATTTAAGTAGGGCTCCCATACAACAAACGTGATTTTTTTGCCGTTTCTTGCGATAATGGTTCGGAACCCTTCGTGCGCGAGTCCGACTCGCACTTGGCCGGTTTTTTTTTGTTTACGTAGCAAAAAAAAAAATACATGTCAAATATTTTTAGGTTATCTAACTGACGGACTAAATTGATTTTTTTGTCAACTACCATAAGGTCTTTGATATAAGACACATTTTTAGCTTATTTGTAATTATTTTTATTTGCCATAGTATTTATCCTCCTCCTCCTTGCGTCGTATTCCTCAGTATTGAGGGTCGTGACCACCCTTCTGCATCACCTTCTCTCGAACGATCTTTCTCCATCTGTTTCTGTCTCTGGCGGTGTGGAGGGCGTTGTAAACTGTAGAGTCAAGAGCGGTCCGGATCTGGTCAGACCAACGTATTGGGCTGCGTCCACGAGGCCTTTTCCCGTCAACTTTGCCGGTCACGATGAGCCTCTCGAGGTTGCCACCGTCTTTCCTTGCAATGTGGCCGAAGTACTCTAAAACTCTGCGCAGACACTCGGATGACAGCCGCGAGGAGATTTTGAGTTCTCGCAATATGGAGACGTTAGTCCGAAATGCTGTCCAGGGGATACGGAGCATCTTTCTCCAGCACCACATCTCGAAGGCGTCGATGCGTTTGCGGTCTGCAGCTTTCAGTGTCCAAGTCTCAGCGCCATACGAAAAGATCGAGAAGACCAAAGTCCGTACCAGTTTGGTTTTGGTTTTTACAGAAATGTTACGATCTCTCCAGATTTTTTCAAGCTGAGACATGGCGCTCTTAGCCATGCCGATTCTCCTGCGCACCTCCTTCTCGCATGAACCATCATTACTTATGCTGGACCCCAGGTAGGTAAAGTTGACTACTGTTTCTAGGCCCAACGCGCCAGTGAGCTCCAACCGCCCAGATCTATCCACCACCATGACCTTGGTTTTGGCCCTGTTTATTCTTCTATTATCGCTAATCCGCTCCATTCGCTCCAGAAGTGCAGCCATTTCCGACTCATTTGCTGCAAGAAGAGTAGTGTCATCGGCGTAGCGCAGGTTGGTGATTTTCACACCACCAACTGTGACGCCTCCCTCCCAATTCTCGCAGGTACGTCTCATAATGTACTCTCCATAGGCGTTGAACAGAATGGGCGACAAAATGCATCCCTGGCGCACTCCTTGGTAGAATTTAAAGGGTTTTGAGGTTGTTTTATCGACTCTTACGACTCCCTGACTTGAGCCATACAGGGTGCGAAGAAGGGCGATGAGATGTTCTGGTACTCCGAGCTCCTGCAGGACTCTCCACAAGCAACCCCAATTGACACAGTCGAAAGCCTTGCTATAGTCGACAAAACACATTATCACCGGCGTATCGAACTCGTATGCCTTCTCAATGAGCTGCCTGACATTGAGAATCTGCTCTCGAGTGCCCTTGCCCTTTACGAAACCTGCTTGCTCCTGTGGAATTTGCCAATCCAGGTAGTAGCGGATGCGATTGTTAAGAATATGGAGCAAGACTTTGCTGGCATGTGAGATGAGGGACAAGGTTCGATAATTGCCGCAGTTCTTGGTTGACCCTTTCTTGTGCAGCGGAAGAATTACGGACTCTGACCAGTCCTGCGGCCAGTCACCGTTTTGCCAGACGTGTGAGCAAATCTTGAATAGCGTTACTACACCCATGTCACCCATAGCTTTAAGCACCTCTGCTGTTATTTGGTCGCTTCCTGGCGCCTTCTTTATCTTAAGAGCCTTTAGAGCAGCAGATAATTCGGAGTGAAGAATCATGGGTTCCAGTTCTAGATCCCTCCAGTCCGGGATAGCCCCTGGCGTTGAATGTGGATCCGTGTACAACTGCTCACAGTAGTCACGCCATCTTTCGGCAATGCGGTCGAGCTCGTGTAGCACAGTGCCATCGTCATCTTCTATGACCCAAGATTTAGCTTTGAACTTTTTTGAAAGCACTCTAACTTTTTTAAAAAGGTCTGCAGTTTGTAGCTTGTTCGCATGTCTCTCAATGTCGCTGCAGATACCCTCAATGAAGTTGTTCCTGTCGTGGCGACAACTGGCTTGGATAGCTCTGCTGAGCTCGGAGTATTCAGCCATTATTTCACGATCCTGCAAACCCCTAGTTTTTAAGTCCTTTCTGCGCTGTATGAGCACCCACGAATAATCGGAGATCCAGCATTTTTTCTTCTGATCTTGCTTCTTCTTCCCAGAGACCTGGCACAGCACATCATTGATATAGCCCTTCAAGTGTTCCCATTGCATGTCAGCGTTAGCGTGTTCATGCGTGGGACAATCCTTCAGTTTTGCCTCTAACGCCTCTAGGAAGATTGGTTGTTCAGAAGGATCCAAGCTTCTGGGCTTCGGTGGCTGACGTCTAGGCGCCTTTAAGCGCAGCGAGAAATTGGCTACGAGTAGGTTGTGGTCAGCGCCGCACTCCGCGCCGGGAAAGGTCTTCACATTTGAAACTGAGGATCTCCAGCGGGTATCTAGTATGAGGTAGTCGATTTGATTTCTGTGCCTATCGCCTGGAGATCTCCATGTGTACAAACGTCTTGGATGATGTTGGAAGTACGTGTTCATAATACTGAGGTTTCTGTCTAAACAGAACTCGATCAGTTTTTCACCCCGTTCATTCCTAGTGCCAAGTCCAAATTTTCCAACTGTGCTTCTGATATGATCATCAGCAAGTGTACTACCGACTTTGGCATTCCAGTCACCAAGGATCATTTTAATTTCTCGACTAGGAATTGAGTTCAACGTTTCCTCCAGTCTCCCGTAAAAGTCTTCAATTACCTCATCTTGAGCTTGTGCCGTCGGTGCGTATATTTGTACAATATTCAGCACACACGGTTTGGTATTCAGTTTCATTGTCAAGATTCTATCAGACACCGGGTTATAACCGAGGACATATTTGTTCATGTGTGGCGGCAAAATGATTCCGACCCCATTCCTACTCGAATCCTCGCAGCCTGAGAAGTACATGGTATTTCCTGCCGCAGTGGTGAAGTGGCCATTACCACGCATGTGTGTTTCACTGACGCCTAGTATGGAGATATTATGTGATTCCATCTCTTTCTCTACGATGGTCCGTTTACCCGCCATTAGCAGACCACGGACGTTCCAAGTGCCAATACGATGATGGTTTCGTATTGAGACCTTCTCGATCTTAGATGTTGTGGTACCGACAGTAGCACCTCTTCCCTCTGTAGCCTGTCGATTCACCACAGGGGAAGCTTCGGTCGCCAATTTCACACCATCCAGCCCGGGTACTGGGTGGCGCCGATGGTTAGTCGGGTCGCCCAACATACTCTCTCTCTCTGTTTCTGATTCCATAAGGGGGGTTTTCATGGGAAGATAAGCGCGGTGGGTTCCCACGTCCTTCCACGTCAGTCTTTTAGAGGGTATTTAGATCCTCACGGTCACTGGTTACCGCCCCGTAGACGCTACGTCCTTTCAGGGTTGTCGGGTTGATTACCACCGCCCGATACTCGGCGTTAACAGTTTTACGGCATGGGTAGGTCTCCTCCACACCAACCCTCCTCCTTTCTCATTCGGGCTTGGGACCGACAATGGCAGAGTTAGTATATATAGTATTTATAGGCACTTTTCAAAGTTATATTTATTTCAACTAGGCCAATACGCGGCACTTTTGAACGTCAAACATTAAATCTAAATTAAAAATGTACAAGTAATAAAAATTTACTCTACCGTGCATTCGGAAAGTAGCTTGTTATGGAGAAGAATTAAAATTATTTTATATTTAAATTAAAATTTTCACTATCTAACATAAACTTAGAAATTGCAAACGAATTGATAAAGTCACATTGAAGAGAGGAAGACTCATGAATAAGATGCGATGTCGTTACCATTGGGCTACCCTGACTTCAACCAAACAAATATTAGAATTTGAATGCAAGGCAAATGTTGATAAATTAACTATCCACGGAGAAAAACAACAAAAGCATTTCCCCTTACACATGTAATAATAATTATAATCAGCTGATGTGCATTGTCTCAAAGTACTTGTAAACAATGGACACTCATAACCTTGGAGTTACGCAAACCACGCTCTGCTTAACAATTACCACGATCGAACTTAAATTTCACTTAACCGAGTTATGAATGCGTAACAGTAACTTATGTGTTAACTAAATTGTTTGATATAGTTAATTAATTAAGTAATGGTCTGTGATCGAACGATAATTGGTGCATTCACCCGATTTGTCGGTCGTGCGTTAAATGTAGGTTGAAAGTGCATGTCAAAATGTAAAATAGAATTTAAACTGATAGAATATATTGTATGATGCTTACCATAATCCATATCCAAATTACTAAAACGAAAACCCTTATTGTTTCTGTGCTACAGAAGACAATGTTTTCTGAACTGGTTTCTACGAAATGCTATATAATCCGAGCAAACAACTTCTCCTCATAAAAATTAAAAATCATCATCATCATCAGCCTATATAATGTTCCCACTGCTGGGACACAGGCTTCCTCTCTGTGAGAGGAAATAGGCCGTATTCCACCACGCGGGCCCAGTGCAGGTTGGTGGATGTCACATGTCTTCGAATTTTGGTTCTAGGACATGCCGGTTTCCTCACGATGTTTTCTTTCACCGTTTTGAGAGCAGTGGTGATGAACACAAAGAATACAAAGTAAATTACACAAAGAAATTAAGAATTACACAAAGTAAAGCGCCTCACCGCTCGAACCCACGACCTACTACTTGTAAGTCGCGGCCGATACCACTGGGCCACCACTACTCATGAAGAGGACTCAAGTACTTTTGAAAACTTAATCGTAAGTATCTCCCAAATAACGTAAAAATCGAAGCAATCACGAATCTGGAAACCGCAAAATTAATATGTAAACACTAATAACAATAGGCTATATAATAGATAGGCTCACGCTTGACCACTATCTCACTTGATGGTAAGCGATGATGTGGTTGACATACCCTGTAATGTAGCTCACGTTACTCATATGCACATTGACCGCCGGGCAAGACACTCCACGCAGTGTTCCTGAATTTTGAGGAAAGCGCCTTAGAAGCCAGCCCAGAAAGAGATGATTTGGAGGCAGCTCAAGACGGCGTGGGAAAAGAATATCTGGAAGGACTTGTAAGTGTTGAAGGAAGCCTTTGCTTAGCAACCAGCTCAGCCCAGCAACGGCTAGACAAAAAAGTAGATAAGAATAATAAATATAGTGCAAGCGCTTTGCAGTGCAACAATCACTTTTGTCAAACTTTCGACACCCCAAAAACCAGATTTCTATCGAATAAATCTGGTCGATGTTTTGAGCAAACAAGCTTGTATTCTGTGTGCGTTTACTAAAACAAAGAAAGTGTTATCGGCGTCACGACACCGCACGTGCGCGGGAGCACGCGACTATGTTCGTGACATACGGGCGGGAAGATTGGTGAGCGGTGGAACAGACTTGTTGGCGAACTAGTTGGTGTGCGATTATGTTTTTTATTTTTGGTTTGATAAAGTCTTCTTTTTCTTTTAGTAAAACTTTGCCCCACTCAATAATTTTTTCCTGTATCGTGGGTGCGTTCACAAACGTCTAAAAGTACTTAGATAGAAGTGCGGTTGGGTGCTGCGCGCCGACCTCCCTAGCGGCGTCAGCGTAATTTGCTACGCTGGCAACACGCTGGTCCTGGCGCAGGGGAGGTCGCACTAGGCGGCGGCTGAATTAGTGAGGCGCGGGGTTGCGATAGTCGTCGAGAGGATCCGGCAATTGCGACTCGAGGTGGCCCTGCACAAGTCCGAGGCCATGTGTTTTCATGATCTTTGGAACACGGCACTGCCGGGTTCCCAAATAACGGTAGGAGGGTTTCACGTCGGCGTCGGGTTGACGATGAAGTACCTGTAACTCGTCCTCGACAGCCGGTGGAATTTCGTGGAGCATTTCCGACGTTTGGCGCCCAGACTGGAGCGGGCTGGAGCTGCTCTCAAGCGACTCCTGCCCAATCTAGGGGATCCAAACGCCTTCTGCCGGAGGCTCTACGCGGGGGTCGTGCGGTCCATGGCCCTTTACGGCGCACCGGTGTAAGGGGTTCCCTGAGGCGGCGACCAGCCCGCTCGTTGAACGCATCCCAAAGGGTCATGGCCATCCGGCTGGTCCGGGGATACCACACGGTCTCCGGTGAGGCGGCAAGCCTCCCTGCCGGATTGCCGCCATGGGATCTGGAGGACCGAGTAAACCCTTTTACTTGCAAGACATTGCTAACACCATCTATCTCTGTTGGAAGGAACTGAACGCTGTCGAAGTTCTTTTAGTAAATAAGCAACTTAGACCGCCGAAAAACGCTAGTTACGTCAGCATCGTTTTTGTGTATGCCAGTGCCACCATACCTCAAATTCAAATATCTTAGTTCCTAGCAATTTCCCACCACCTTACTTCATTATCACTAATACACACAACTACACGTTCCTTGATACAAGAACTCTTCAATCAATGTTCTCGGGTCTACCTAACAATGTGCCTCGGGCAAGCATGGCGTGCCAATTACCGTCGTTATGCAATAACATGTATGCGCCTGAGAGTCATCGGCCACATGTAGAACTTGCAGAACCGGTTTCTGCACGCGTTTGTATGCGTTTGTGAGGGTTTTAGATTGTTAGATTAACTTTGGCTTTAGAAGCAATGGGTTGTGAATTTGACATAGCTACAACCTGGGTTTTTTTTTAAGTCAAGATTGAATATGTTACTTCTAAGCAAGCTTGCTTCACCGTCGATCAAATAATCGCTTACAGTTGGTATTTATGGTAAAACGCGAAACAATAATAATTAAAAAAATATATATATATTTTTAATTCATTTTATAAAAGCTGTTCCCCGCGGCTTCGCTCCCATGGACCACCCCACAGGACCCGTTTTCGGGATTAAAAAATAGCCTATGTCACTCAGGAATAATGTAGCTTTCTATTGGTGAAAGATTTTTTTTAAATCGGTCCAGTAGTTTCGGAGCCTATTCGGTACAAACAAACAAACAAATCTTATAATATATCTTATAATGTATAGATTTAAAAATGCAGATAGTAAGAAAAGTAATGATAAATGTGATGCGTTTATTTTAGGGTAACCTTTTTATTTTGATTAAGTTTGAAATAGAGTTAGCGCTCGGTTCCAGAAAGAAGAATTTATAATTGATATTGTCAAACTCTACTTCAGCCTGAAAATCTGTCAAATTTTAACCTTTAATATGTAGAGGATGGCGATGATCGAAATGCCAAATGAGGTCCAAATCTAAGGGATTGATCACGTGGCATTTAGATAGTTCTTGACAATCTCGTACATTTTTGACATTTTTCTTATCGCTATCGCAACGCTTTTGTTGCTAGAATGTCTGTCTTGAGTCTCAGAATGTAGAGTTGGAAAAGGGCTAGGTTTCAAATTCTTATTTCAGAATATTAGCTTTAAAATTAAAACAACGTTAGTTTGTGCTTATACAATGTTTTGAATTAAGAAATCAGATCAATAATTTGCTTCCATGATAGTGAATTATATCGAGATTTACTTAGTAAAATTAACTGCTAGTTTAAGCAAGTCTATTCGGTAAGAGTTGATCTCGTCGCGCCATCTTTGTCTTTGTCTACCGCAATGTTGTCTGGTTCTATTTTTGTTATTGAAAGGCTTGAGCACTATGATACCATGAGAGTTGAATTTGGTGATGGAGTATGCTTTCCCCGCAGTAGCCTTGGCTGGCTCTTGACTTAAAGATCCCTAGGCTTTTCAACTTAATCATTAAAAAAAAACACACTAGGAATTTCTCCTGTATCGTGGGAGCGTTCACAAGCATTTATACTTATATTCCGAAACAGCCAGACCCAGAACAACCATCTATATACCATACAAATATTTGTTCTGGAATAGAACCCACGAAAAACAGCGCAGCAGCCAAAGCCACTGCACCAACCATGCCGCATAAATTGCATATATTGAACGGAAATCAAAATGTCATGTCACTAACTCGCTGCCCCAATGAACCGTGTGTCCCATAACGGCACGTCACCCAACCAAACAACTGTTTCGCAACTCATTGCGTTTGAGTCGCAAAATCGCGACCGGGCGCAATGTAGACCACAGTCCGGTTGTTTGTATTGTGCGACCGGTTTGGACGTGGCGCCTCGGATTAGTGTGTTTGAATTTGTGTGTGTCTGTTTGACAGAAATAATTGATAGTGTTTGATTCTGTGATTTAGTGTCGCTTTTGATTTATGTTAATGTGTAATGATTGTAATTATCATGTTTTGGACATTTCCGGTTTTGTGAGTATTACAGAGATTTGTGTAATAAATTGGTTTTTTGGAGCTCGTAGCTAAATACTAACAGCCGCATGGGTCGATCTTAGAAGTTAAGCATCGTTTACCGAGGTCTGTCTGTGGATGGGTGACCATAAAATAAATATTGAGACTTCTCCGTGCCTCAGAGGGTACGTAAAGCCATTGGTCCGTGTGGCTGTCAATGGTGCATTTTTTACTATCGTTATTGATAGTAGTTAGGGTACCATGTTACCAAGTATGGGTTCTATGTTTGGATGTGCAAGACAGTTAGGCAGACGCTCCATGATAATATAACACAACAAAAACATTTATTTCTCTGCCATAAAGGTGTATTATGTACCTACCTACTATACTTATAAGTACAATATTATTTGTTAATCCTTCGTGGGAGACTGGTACCTATCTGTATTAGGAAATTCTGTCAAATAGATTAGCATCCCACACGCCCCCACAAAACTGCGATTATTAAATCGATTAAATTACAAATAACTTTGGTAAAGTACAAGAAAGTGAAAGGAATACAAAAAATATATAAAATAATTAAAAATTAATTATAAAATTATTAAAAAAATATTATAATACTTTTTTAATTTAATGAGGTGTGGAGGTCGCAATGGTGTGGTGTGGAGGTCTTTATGGTGTTCTGTGGCAGTCGTAATGGTGTGGTGTGTGCGTGCGCCAATAGCGAGAGTCGAACGTCAGAGTGACGTGACAGCGCCAAGTGCACACTTATTTTACCGAGTAGTAGCTGCCCCTCTGTTCAACTCTACGACGCGAATACAGGCGTGGTGTTGTAACTGCACTATAAATACTTCAAAAGCGGGTAGTAAACAAATAAAACCTTAAAATGGCGGCTGAAGAATGTTGCTCACAACGAATATCTCCCAACGAAGATCCTTTGTTAATTTAATGGCTTAATAAATTTCAGATAAAATGTCTCCTGTCTCCTGGGATGGGGTTTAGTTGCTACACTTTGTTCCTTATCCTTTATTAAAGTTCGCTTAATTCCTGAAATATTTTGAAAGGTACTGAAAAGCTTCGTGAGGTGTAAGCATTAAAATCATACTAGGAAGGAAGTTGAACTGAAGCTCAGCAGAGTTGTAGCTATAATACAGTCATATTTCGCCTATTATTACCGACAGCAAAAAAGGAGGTTTATTAATTCGATACGTAAGTATGTAATATTGTTGCTATAGAACAATATTCACATAATCATGTTACTTTATGTGGGCTTCTAAATATGTGTGCCGAATTTCATAAGTGTATGTTTGTACACGCATTTCTCCGAAACCAGTAATGGATGCAAGATAATTTATTTACAAAGATACAAGTATATACAATGTATAAAATACTTAATTAACTAAGACTACAAACATAAACACTTAAACCAAAAACTACTCACTTACCTAATCTAAAATATGGCGTCGAAAAACGCCTCCACATCGTTGTCCACTGGTAATGTGCCCAAAAGACTGGCAGCATTGCCACGTTGTATGGCAATGCTTATTCTCTGACCGAGGTAAAAGCCAGCCCTTGGGTCACGCGAAGTGTCAACTAAGCGTTTGGAAAGATCTTTAAACAAAGCGTGAGCACTCGGACCCCACGGACCAGTAATTAGATTAAGTATCTATCTCTCAACTTAGGGAGTAGTGCAAGTTTCATCAAAATCGGTTCAGTAGTTTTCAAGATGTGGAACATAATATATAATCAATAGTTATTATGGACATTTTTTGTCAATCCAATACGTACCTTACTATAGAACTTGCTCACTGATAGTGTACTAAAACCAAAACAAAGAAAGAAATAAAAACATTTTAACAAAAAATAAAACGATTTCAAAAGCAAGGCACTAAAATTGCAAAATAACTTTAGTTTCGGCAGTCGGTGTCGACAAACGATAAAAACAAGTGGTAAGTACCAACGACAACGACTTCCAAAACGAAATTTATAGAGGACGAGTCTATTACCATTAACTGAAAAAGAACCGGCCAAGTGCGAGTCGGACTCGCGTACGAAGGGCTCCGTACAATTATCGCAAAAAAATGGCAAAATAATCACGTTTGTTGTATGGGAGCCCCACTTAAATATTTATTTTGTTGTGTTTTTAGTATTTCTTGTTCTTATTATTTATTGTACACAAAAACGTACTTATACACAAATAGAGTAGGACAGCTTACGTACAAAGGCCAGCTTAACCCATAATTGTAGTTATAGCGGCAACAGAAATACATCATCTGTAAAAATTTCAACTGCATAGCTATCACGATTCATGCGATACAGCCTGGTGACAGACGGACTGCGGAGTCTTAGTAATAGGGTCCCGATTTTAATCTTTTGGTACGGAACCCTAAAAAGGATCGAATTTTACCTAATATGTATAATCAAAATTACTTCATCAGAATCAAAGGAAATAAAACTGAGGGCACGCAATTAAAAGTAAATAAGATTGTTATTTAGAAGCTGAATCAAACTTATTACAAGAATTATATTCATATTGGTAGGCTTATCGTTCTTAAATTAATTCGTGAATTATATTTGCTGTTTTGAATGCCGGATAGCTAACTAACGTGTATCATGTTGCTATGTAAAGAAAATCAACCTACTTTCTATTTATTAGCCACTTTAACAACACAACTTTATTCTACTTAAATCTTAAAATTATTACAAGGTACATACAGTGGCGTAGCTAGGTAACCAAGGGCCCTGGGGCAAATAAAAAAATGGGGCCCCACTGCAATCTAAACTGGTTAGGTTTTATCAAGTTAAATAGAATTAAATATACAAATACTTTAAAAATGCTAAGCTACTTTATCATCAGTTCTTTTTCGTGCACTGCAGGGCAGGTAATTAAAATATTAAACAGTCACAACATGAATTACAATTAATACTTGGTGTAGGTATTGGGCAATAAAACGAAATAGAAAAGATTCAAGGGTGACTGACTAAATAAAATTGATATTTACAATCTTTTCCTAGCTTTAGTTTTCGCAAAATCTAGGCTTGATGCGGTTTTGTTTTCTTGTTCCAAAATTCATACACAGCACATGCTTTTGTATGGCCACTCGAACAACTATGTTGTTTAATTCTTTCTGATAAATGCTTCCAATCCTGAATTCCCGTACACCAAACATTATTCATTTGTGAAGCAAATAACCAGCAGGGTTGACTATAGGCAGCGTCTAGTATTTTGGAATAACACAACCAAAAAGATCCATCCGAGCCCCATATCAAGAATTTGACGTTTTTTGTTATCACTTAATATTTTGTTCGTAAAGTTTCCCAAGTCATAAGCAGATTTATCGCGCACATTTTCGAAAAATGTAGAGGTCTGTGGTTCCTCCAAATCCTCCGCTCTTATGTGTGCCATACACACATCATCCACGTTCACATGATCGGCGGCAGAGGTAACTGCAATAATTGCCGAATCTTCTTCAGTAGGCTTCTCAACCAACACTGCAGTTACCACATTATTTGAGTCACTATCAATTGAATTTTTTGAGTCACAAAAAATTGTCCAGAAGTACTTGCATAAGGCTGACTAAAAAACTTTGCAAGTTTTGTTTACTATCTTCTCTTTCTTGGCGATGTTTGCGTTTAAATGCTTTCTTCTTTTTGTCCATAATTTTAGTTTTCTAATTTATTTATGCAATACATATTTATATTAGATTGTGCTCGAGTGTTCACTGACGACGTTAAAAGTAAAAGGAAGGAGAAATGTAATGATACGCTACAAGACGTCGTTAGGGAATCCCCGGCAAACATTTTGTCGCCGCTAGTGTTACCACATTTAACGGTGGAAACCAAGAAAGATTTCCTCGCGCGCGGGCCTGAATTAATGCACCTACTACACGTGACCTGCACTTTTTTCACGATATTTCGCGTTATACAATGAGTAGCCGAAATCTATAGATTTATTGACGAAACGGACATCAATATGAGTGGTACTAAAATCAAATAAAATTGAACCACTGTATTGTTTACTCCTGACACCGCATAATTTTTTTAACCAATCGAACTGAACTCAGATTTTCTGTTAAGGATTCGAGGGCCCCCTGAGCATGAGGGCCCCGGGGCACTGCCCTGCCTAGCCCCTAGGTAGCTACGCCACTGGGTACATAGCAATAATAATCTTGTAAAACAATACAATTGACACGAATATTAGAAGAGCAGAAACAGAAGATTAAACATCAATACACTTAACATTAAAACACTGTATAAATACTTATAAACGCTTATATATTTTTGTAAATAAACGTGAAAGGAAAATATTCCACTCAATTTGTCATTCGCTTAATAAGGTACTGTGACAAAAAATCGCATTAGAAATTGAAATCGAATAAATTTTGCTGTGAATGTACTGTACAGTTGGCAAAACATATAAGTATGCATTCAACTAGTAACAGTTACTATTATGACAAATTGTGTGTATCTGCGAGTATTGACTTGCCGTCGTAAATGACAAAAGGCTATGTTGTACTTTTTTGGCATTGCTACATTTCTTATGGCGTATATAATCCGCTAAGTTGAAAAATATCGTGTTGTTATTTTTTTAAAGCAAAAATATTAGTCATACGTAAAAACCTTGTTTCACAAATAATGTACCTACATGAATCGGTACATGGTGGACATCCCACCCATACGCTAAGGAGTGGAATTCTCTGCCGGAGTCTTTGTTTCCTGATAGCTACAACCTTGGGGTCTTTAAGTCAAGAGTGAATAGGTTACTTCTAGGCAAGCGTGTTACACCGTCGACCACATCATCGCTGATAGAGGTAAAACGCGAGACTATCGAAAAAAAAAAACTTTTTTTCTTATTTTTTAACCTAGCCGTTGCTAAGGAGTATGCTTTAGAAAGTAACCGTTTTACGGAATAAGCAGAGTACGAATTGCAAAGATATAAATTCTTGTCTGCATACCAAACTGTTTTGTTATAATAATATGCACTTTTTCCTACTATTTTACTACTACGGCGTAACATTTGGGTACACGCGACGATTTATGTTAGAATACTAATGTTTTATTGTCTTAAACATTCATTTGTTTATTTACTAAATCATTTCACAAGCAAACCTTTACACGGTTCTTGTTCAGAAAAAAACTTTTTAACCAAAAATTTTAACAGACTTCAAAAAAGAAACACTACAAAGCGAAACATAACTTTCTCTTCGGAAGTCGGTGTCTTTGATAAATATTGCCCGTTTTTGACACCACCTTCCGAAAAAAGAGATATTTTTCTTAAAAAGTTTTTTTTTTATTTTTCTCTTTCTGGTTGCTGGTGCCATACATTACCATGAAAATACGCATTATTAAGGATAATTTAAAAACTACTCGTCAGATCTTGATCAAATTTTAATGAAAGTACAAGAGAAGCACCAGCTATCAAAAAAAAAAACAATTATCAAAATCGGTTCATAATTGGCGGAGTAACGTGTAACGCGTAACAAATATACAAAAGCTCCCTTTTGAAGTCGGTTTAAAACTTTGAATAAAATCTATTATTCAAAATTGCAAATAGTAAAAAAAAACTGTAGGTTGGTATGTGCTACTGGAATGACCAGAGATCAATTAAAAAAAAATACTTTTCGACAATAGTTTTTGCTCACTATTGAATAGAAAAAAAAAGAATGACACTTTTTCTAGAGCAGCAGCGATCACCGAGGTTATTAAATAATTATCAATATCTGAATTCTTTACACTTTACAGCCTTTCAAATTGTCTTTTATGACAATAAACTAAAAACCTCTCATATCATTGTAAACACTGTCAACCACATCCTTTTGTCTTTGATTACACTTCAACAAATCCGAGCCTTACCCCGGCAACTCCCAACTGCCCAACGGTACGTCAGGGAAATAATACACATTGTGCGAACGAATAAACAGGGGAATCTATCTGTCTTCTATGTAGGATTCGATCCACTTCTAGAGCCCGCCATCTAGGGGATAAAATGTAGTTACGTACTACTAATCCAAGATCCCGCTGCTAAAATCTGCAGGTAACATATTTTTATAAAACTAAATTTGAATGATAGATTGCTTGGTTGTAGAATAGATTGCTGCACGGTTGCTTGGCTATATCTAGCTCAATTACATTTATTAGATTTATTGTAATTTATGCTTGATCCCTAAGAACCTTCAAAGGTTATAAGGTTACCCTAGATATAAGCTTGTCAAGTGATTCCAACTTCATTTGAAAAAAGTGATGTAGAAAATAGAAGAAAGATAGACTGCTAGCTCAGTTAGCTGCAATCTATGAGCTGCTAGTTTGCCTGATTACACCTGTCAACCCACAAATTACCCGCGTTACATGAGAAATTCCTATACTTCATAAAAAATAGCTTGATATCTGCGACAGCTGTCAGTATCAATACAGTAACAATAGTGTATACGTCAGTTTGACATATGTCGCAGAGATCAAGCTATCTTTTATGAAGTATAGTGTAAAAGTGTAGAGTAAAGTTAAAAAAAAATTGCGTTTGGATATTGCCAGGCAACTATGCCGTTATCTATTCTTCTATCATGCAAGTAATTAATCTTTCATAAAAATGAAGTTCAATCAAAAACATATGACTTCAGATTTTTGCAGTGGTATCTCGTACTATATGGAGGACATGTGCAAAGTCTGCCTTAGTGGGACGTTTTATTTTTAATCAGCAGCGGTAAGAAAGTTTTCATTTGTAAGAGGTACTGCGGTCCAGGACTCTCGATGGGATTAAATTCTGTGGTAAGTAATAGGATTCTTTTTTGTCTGGACGATGTAATTTATTTCTAGGTGTAGAGGAAAATCGAGTGCTTTTATTGAATTTTTATTGAAAGGGAGCGGTACCGTAGATAACTTAGTAATGAGAGTGCAAATAAATATCCAGCCAGAGGTAATATTTACAGCTTTGGAACTTAAAAATAATGGGATAAATATCAGCCGATCACCATGCTATTTGAAAGGTAAATAAAGAAGGAAGGTAGGGAAGGGAGGGAAGGTAGGTAAAGATTAATTACATAAAAAGCCTTAATTTTAACCGACGAAAAAAAAGGAGTAGGTTCTCAATTCAATATAAAAAAAAACTGGTAAATTATGTAAAGAGTATTAGGAGATATATCAATCTACCTAGCCTTTTCCCAACTACATTGGGGTCGGCTTTCGGTCTTACCGGATTCAGCTGAGTATCAGTGTTTTACATGGAGCGACTGCCTATCTGACCTCCACAACCCAGTAACTGGGTAACACGGTACCCCTTGGCAAGACTGGTGTCAGATCTCAGGCTTCTGACTATCCGTAACGACTGTCAAAGATCTTCAAATGGCAGCCGGGACCAACGGCTTAACGTGCTTTCCGAGGCACGGAATATTAGGAGATATAATAATAGGAGATATATAATTACATGAATGCTTGCTACGATCTGTATATAAAACCTTTGGCTTCGATTACGTTTTTACATCTAAACATACAGGCACGCTGATTATGAACTAATGAGTACTACGCACCTGGCCTTTCTGAAGAACAATTTCTACTATAAAGTTTGTTACCAATAAAAGAACCTATGTTATAAATACCTTGCTAAGTTCATTACCCTCGATATTCACAAACCGTGTTGTATAAAACTTATTAGAAGGTTTCTCTAATAACCTGTTAAGATTGCCCTAGTCGATGGCACGAACTGTTTTATGCGCGGTGTTAAAATGCATGCTATCTCATCCGACAACACGTGCCAAAAGAGATAGATGCTGTGATGAGCAGTAAGAAGCGAGTTCGCGTACGAATTAGCAATTTTGCAAGTTTGTAGCGAAATGGATGATGATTTAGGACGAAAACGAGCGCGCGAAATTTTATAAACAGACCTTTGGGAGTCTAGATATCATGGAAAAAAGACTGAATGTTTATTTTCAAAATAAAATTATTTGCATTGTTGAACTACTAATCTATCCCTGTATGGTGGCTGTTTTTCAATTTTCATTCTTCTTATGGTATTTATTTCCGCACAAAGATGCGTTAAAATTAGTGTTGAAATATGGAACTTTCGACGCTCGTAACTTTCAAATATATTTTTTTACTTTTTTTTCTGTACAGGGCTAGATAATGATGAGATAAATTGATATCATTTTTTATTTTGAACGTACATCGTCAAACATTGGAGTAATCGCCAGACTACGTTTGAATGGAAGAATGATCGACTAGTGTAACCTTAAGGACTATAATCGATGTTGTAAGGGTGTTTATCGTGCGTGGTAACGGAACTTTACCAGGTAAAGTGCCTTTAATATTCTTGATACATTTTTGTGAAGGTACGTAAATGTTAATTAAGTAACACTTGTGCATTAAGGAATGTTAGAATAACACTGTAGTGGTTTTCCTGTGCATTTAAAATGTAGGAAAGGTAACTGAATTAGAGAGGTAGAAAAATGAAAAGGTCTTTCTGAATATTATGAAAATCATTCTACTGAAAGAAAGCTAAACTGTCGCCCAGTGATATACGCTACTTTTAATACCCAAGACGCAGGCGTGAGCTAGTTTGAAGTATGTATCAGGTATCTACGTATTTGTGTATCTGTCTGTGCCATCATAGCTCCTAAACGGATGAACCCATTTTGATTTAATTCATGTTTGAAAGGTGACTTTATCCAGAGTAATCTTAGCTATATTTGATGAAAATCAGGTCAGGCGTTCAAAAGTTATGGTCATTTTACTCTTGGTTTCGGGTATTTTCGCAAGATATTATCGTGTTCTTTAGATTGTCGATCGAATTGTGTATACCTACCACTAGATAAATTATAAATATCTAGTTTAAAAAAGCATGAAATACAAATATGTTGGACGTTTTTTTAATTTTACTTTTACAATCGGTATCTAATTTTAATTATTGAAATAGGTAACGCTTGTCTGATTCAAGAATTTCTCTTCTGTGCTTTTAAGATTCCGGAAAGATTCCATCGGCCTTATTTATGGTATGGTGTCGAGTAACGACTATTACATAGTGGACAAAATAATATAGGCATTTTCTAGATTTATTACTGGTCATAAAAAGTACTTATTATATTATTTTCTCTGGCAAGCCAAAAGATTGCCAACCGTCGTTATTTGTGCTATCTTTTCCAGTCCAAAAGTATACTTGCAACAAAATACCAAACATATCACACCGAAAACGGTATACAAAAGGCAATCGCTGCCAAATAGGGTCCGCAAATCTTCGATACTTCGTGCGACTTCGGAGATCTTCGTGAATCTTCGTGGATCTTTGAAATACTTTAGGTGCAGGATAAATACGGCCATTGAATACCCCGGATTCTGCCTCCGATCGGGCAATACCCTTGAGACCGGCAGGTTGAGATGAAATTGGATTGTCAGGTTCTAGATGACATCGGTACGCGCATTTTATAGGTGTGGAAGAATTTATTGAGAAGATTGGATTTGGTAGTGCATGGGATAGAAATACCTAATATTTATAAGTAATACAAGGGTCTTTCGGAACTTGAATGGCATTATTAGAGGGGTGCTGCATGTTAAAATTTGTGAAATTATCTCTGATATTTGTATAAAAAACAAGATGGCGGCGTATTCCTCTGTATTCCAAGTCGTTCCCTATTTAAACAAATTGACAATTTTAGCTTTATAGGTATTTATTGAAATTAATCGAGGATTGTTTTTCCGTTATCATGGTGATTGTTTCAACTGGAGTGGAAGAAGTTTTCTTTAAAAAACTTATGCTGTAAACGTAGGTTAAATATATGTATTTTGACGATAGATATTAAAAAACCGGCCAAGTGCGAGTCAGACTCGCGCACGATGGGTTCCGTACCATTATCGCAAAAAACGGCAAAACAATATCGTTTGTTGTAGTGCAGCCCCCCTTAAATATTTATTTTATTCTGTGTTTAGTATTTTTTGTTATAGCAGCAACAGAAATACATCATCTGTGAAAATTTCAACTGTCTAGCTACCACGGTTCATGAGATACAGCCTGGTGACAGACAGACAGACTGGCAGCGGAGTCTCAGTAATAGGGTCCCGTTTTTACCCTTTGGGTACGGAACCCTAAAAAGCACATTATTAATTGAATAGTATCTTGATTGGCTTCTTGAGTAACTGGTTCAGGCAGTAAAATATTAAATTGGTTCTAACTACATAAACTAATTTGTTTTTTTAGCAGTTTTATATCCTTGAGTTACTATGCCAGCTAAAACAATTTTCTATGTGATGATTCATTGCGAAGTATCGTCTATTGAGGGTTTCGTACCCGAAGGGTCCAAACGGAACCCTATTGCTGTCACTCATCTGTCCGACGTCTGTCACAAAATATTATTCCGAAGATTTTTTAACTTCCCATACCTATGAACTTGAGATTTGGCGATAATGTTTATTATTACTTTTTTTTTTTTGTTAACGGGTGAAACCTTCAAAAGGCGCCTGGACTTTTGGGGAAAAGACCACCCCGGTGATCACCACATGGAGGGCCACCTCTTAAAAGAGCACCCCGGAACCCCCTCTGTGCAAAGCCTGTTAGGACACATCTCTGGTGAAGCTGAAAAAGCGCCTTCCCTGGAGCCTGTTGCCATCAACCGGACAAGTGCCAAATCCAGGATGCTGAGCAATGCCTGATGGAAAACCCCAGTAACATTTTGCCCGATCCGAGCATCGAACCCAAGACCCCATGCATCCTAATCATTAATTAGACAAGTGAAACATACATACGTTGTAGATAATAATTTTAATAAAAACCGGCCAAGTGCGAGTCAGACTCGCGCACGAAGGGTTCCGTACCATAATCGCAAAAAACGGCAAAAAAGTCACGTTTGTTGTATTCCACTTAAATATTTCTTTTGTTCTCTTTTTAGTATTTGTTGTTATAGCGGCAACAGAAATACATCATCTGTGAAAATTTCCGACTGTCTGTCTGTCCGTCTATCACCAGGCTGTATCTCAAGAACCGTGATAGCTAGTCAGTTCAAATTTTGACTGATGATGTATTTCTGTTGCCGCTATATCAGCAAATACTAAAAACAGAATAAAATTAATATTTAAGTGGGGCTCCCATACAACACACTTTATATTTTTGTCGTTTTTTTGACGATTATGGTACGGAACACCTCGTGCGCGAGTTCGACTCGCACTTGGCTGGTCTTTTTTTATAATTAAGTGTAAACAATTGTTGGTGAACCTAATCAAATAACTTAAAAAATAAATTAAAATACAGCGGTAGAACATCGTCTCATCACATCATCATCATCAGCCTATTAATGTTCCCACTGCTGGGACACAGGCCTCCTCTCTGTGAGAGGGAATGGGCCGTAATCCACCAAGCGGGCCCAGTGCGGGTTGGTGGATGTCACATGTCTTCGAATTTTTGGTTCTAGGACATGCCGGTTTCCTCGCGATGTTTTCCTTCACCGTTTTGAGAGCAGTGGTGATGAAATAATTTACACAAAGTAAAACGCCTGCCTGGGCTCGAACCCACGACCTACAACTTGTAAGTCGCGGCCGATACCACTGGGCCACCACTGCTCTGAACATCGTCTACTAACACAAAATCTAAGAAGATGTATTCATAAACTTAATGCAAATTCCATCAAGAGGTAGTTTCAGTGCCCACTTCAGATCTCCATTAAACTTCTCCATAGAATCGATTATCGTTTGATAGGGCGCAAATACTATAATTGTTCGAGATATTAACCGGCTTCGAGTACCTCTAGTTATAAAACTTGAGTCCCGAGAGGAAGCTTAGAAATTGTTCAGGGATCTCGTCTTTGGATTGAGTTCTTAGATATTGTGGTATGATTTTTATAAGTCAAGGTATTGGCTTCGATTTATTTTGTTTTATGAGATTGATTTATTAGTTTATCCTCGCACTGCCTCGCAGCAATTTCACCAATTGAGCACAATCTTATAATAAACTTACTATAAGCCCAGGTTTAGAGCATGCAATACCGCAGTATATATTCAATACCGTGATATTGCGGTATCGGATATGTAATACCGCAAAATTTGCGAAATTAGTATATCGTCAAATGGGGGTTAAAATAAAACTACCATGAGTTTTAATTAATCACACACAACGCTTATTTTTTATTTGATTTTTTTACAAATTAGCGTACAATATCAATTGTATACTCATTTAAAGAACTTTTAATTTTATTACAAATGTATCCAGCAGCCGAAAATGCTCTCTCAGCTACTACACACATTAGTAGGGTACACAAGTTAGACACTTACTTGTCTGACTTGCAAGTAGTTGCGAGTGAGACAGACTGAGTAAGACTACAAATAAAGGTAGTTCGCTGTAGGGAATTTGGGAATGCCCCGACGCACTGTGTGTTACCAAGAGTATATCCCGCCCGTCCAATCAACATGCGACGATGCGGGGATTGCCGTATCACGGTTCGTTTTTAATACCGCGAAATTCGCGTTTCAAATCTCGCTTTTGCGGTACTGAAAAACAGTGCGAAATTGCGGTAACGATATAACGGTATTGCATGCTCTACCCAGGTTGCCTCACGATATTTTTCTTCACCGTTATCAACGATGTCCAAGATAAACTTAGAAAGTACATAAGATTTCAAATATCGCATTGATATTCGCCCGGATTCGAACCCACGACCTCAAGCACGAGATGCGAGGTCTTAGCTACTGGGCCACTATGACATTTAGGCAGATAGATGACGAGCTGAAATATATTGATATAAAATATTCTCTTATGCATGAGGTTGCTATAGTTTCAAACCCCACCGAGTACCAGCGTGATTTATTAAATTCATGTTTACTTTCTACGTTTATCTAATTGTCGCATCCGGCTTCGCACGGGACAAGTATAAAAACTTGAACCTTCCTCATTCATCGCTAATTATATTAGTGAAAATAGTATCAGAACCCGTTGAGTGGTTTAGAACAATTAAGCGGAAATCAGGAATGACATCGACAAATCGAAAATTCAAATTTCATTTATTTCAATCCAATTAGATCATATTATATATTTTGTACATTTTAAATGAAAACAAAAAAATTAATCACACTAAATAATATATAAAAATAATTAATTAAATAATATATACAAAATAAAGAAGTAAATAGTAAATAAGAGAAAAATAGTATATAGTAAAGAAGAGAAAAAAGCATGATATAGGTGCTCGTTCACACAGAGGTCCGTTTTACAGGTCCGCTTTATACAATACGGTTTTATTCGGCGCTGACGTTTGTAGTTGTATGAGCGAGTTCACACACACAACAGTATTAAAATAATGATCCGTTTTGTTTGAAAGTTGGTGGTACACTGACAAACTGGTGTGAACATTGCCCCCAGTAGCGACGAATCCGTTAAAAACGACCCTGGAAATACGGATGTTCTGTGTGATCGTACCCTAAGGTACAATCTTTCAATTATTTTTGGGGTGAAAACATTGGATTTCCATTTCATAAGCATTTTCTCTCTCTAACTCAACTAAGACCGAATAATTACCAGCTGATAACCATTGTACAAAATAATAATTATCCCAACTGAAGCATTCAATAAAGACTAACGATATTCTTCATTGTTTCATTATTACTGAAGGAACCTTTATCTTGAAGGTATGAGTTTCTTGATAGACCGACAGTAGGTATTCTCTCACGCTAATTAAGACAAAAACATCGGATAAATTAGAGGAATCCAGTTTAGTGTTGTTAATTGAAAATGGTTATTTAGTGATCCACGTGTAGATAATAAACATGCATAAACTCACACCTTTTTCTCAAATTAGGTATGTAGAAATTATAGAACGCCACCTGCATGCTACAATCCTCACATACTCCTTTTTCTTCATATATGTTTATACATCTAGTCATACGCTTATCTTCGTATCATCCTGACCCACCTTTCGACCTGTATTGCATGCCCAGTAAGGGTACGTTAACACTGAATATCCGTATTGCCAGGATCGTTTTTAACGGATCCATCGCTACTGGGGGTATCTAATGTTCACATCAGGCAACTTTCTACAAGCCCATGACGTCCGATAAAAAGGATCAGTATTTTAATAATGTTGTGTGTATGAACTCGCTCTTACAACTACATACGTCAGCGCCGAACAAAAACGTATAAGATAAAGCAGACCTATAAAACGGACCTCTATGTGAACGAGCACTAACCTATATATGTGAGGACCTTATGGCTGCGTCGGCGAAGAGTGTCGCCGAAGCTGAATATTGAGCTAAATATAATATTTGGAAATTGTATTTTCCATTGACACGCTAAGAACAAGAACACCGTCAGACCGGTAGGCACACCGGTTATGCCGAGTAATGCGCACGAGGCCTTTCTGAAGAACATCACTAATATGATCCGTGTTTATTCTTCCCCTCCACTCACGTCTGCTTTGTAAATACCTTTTGTTACCTTTGTCAATGTTGGAGAATATTGGGCACATAATGCCCAAGGTTGGTAACAAAATTGGTGACGGTAAAAGAAGACAGTGCTTTCCTTTCTGTCATGCCTTAATGTCTAAGACTAGCCATCAAAAAAATATGGCATAACCACTGCACTTGACAAATGGATTGTCACAGAAACTACTTGCTAGATCACTCCAACATCATGAAACTTAGAAAAAATACACCACACATGTCATACATGTAATTTATTTATTTATTTCCACATTTGATTATAAGTCTCACGGGAAACAACACCCTAGTACCTAACCCTTTATTTTCCCTTTGAACTTTATTATGAAACTTAATAACATTTGCCATGCCACGCCACGTTCCATGTTCTATCTCTGCACTAACCTAAGCTCAACTGGTAGAAAATACCTAAGGGATTAAGTTCACCTTTGTACAGTGATTTTTACTAATGCATAAATATTTAATAAATAAATAACTAAATACATACACCCTTATCTAAATCCAAACTCTTAGCAATGCCAATTTCCATAGGAATGAAATAAACCTCTTACAAATAAACCCCTCCTTTTAGCAAATCACATCCCTCATCGGATCCGGTTCTATCCAGAATTAACCAGTATGCACCGCCTCCGTGAGCTTGTTGAGAGACTCTCAAGGGAAGCGATGCAATCCGGAATATTTGAATACCTGGTACAGACCATAGAACATAGAATCGCCTCAATAAGCAGCGACTAAGAAGCTATTATTTATCCATACTCTTTATACTAATATAGAAATTACTAATTTAATGTTTACTATTTCTTCTTCTTATCCTTATTGTGTCGATTAACTCGGATGCCTTCCCAACTATTATAATTTTATCCGACCGTAATGGGGCTACTTGGTAACTCTGTTAATCGCCACGTTTAAATCTGAGCAAACAAGAAGGTGCGGCATATATCTTTTCACGGCTGAGCGGATTTGGATGAAACTAAGCACACGGCAGTCCGTGTGCTTAGTTTCTAGGACAGTTCCTGGATTAGGAAATAGGTAACTTTTTATACCAGTACGGTGTTCCCATGAGAAAATTTACGACTATCACGCAGTCGAAGCCACTGGGTGAAGCTCGTACCTAATATCCGTGCCTTCACAGATGCACAAGTTTCGGCTATCAAAGACACTCACTGACAAGCTTGTAAAGTTTGGACAATGCAACTAGCTTTATGTTTTGGACTGACCGAGTGCTTGAAAGTCAAAAATAATTAAATGGTTTCATTGAAATAAATTATTAGAGTTTGAATGTGGTATCTAGTAGTGGCCATAGAGGCGTTTCGATACTCTGTGGTACGACGGACATGTTAAGGTATGTTAAGATACTCACAATACTATTATTGTCGGAACTGGTATTCGACTTGAGTATATTTTAGTTAGGGATAGGGATCGAGTGCGTAATTGCGTTGCTGATTTGCGTGAGTGGTCTTCTCCGATTAAGTTTGGGTATGTTTGGTTAAGTATGTGTAGTGTTAAAGGAACCGCGTATCGGAAGACGCAGCGTTAGAAGGCCTTCTTCTAGATGGACCGTTGACCTAATGAAATGGTTGAGGCAGCGGAAATCCATTTTTTTGTGGGGTTTTTAATCCAGTGTTTACGTGAACAAGCCCGAGACTCTGGAAGCCCTCAAGGACAACATTCGACACGAGTGCAAGAATCTGTCGCCCGAAGTTCTCGCCGAAGTGATGAAAAATGCCATAAAACGAGCCCGTATGGCAATCAATTGTGACGGCGCCCATTTGGCCGATATAATCTTCTCACCAACCTCTTCTAACCAATAAAATTCTAAAGGTTCAAATAAACATAATCAAAAAACAGAAACGACGTATTACATTTATAAAATAAAAAGAGAGCCAAACAACATCGGATGACTTCTTTTGGCGCACCTGTTATATAGATAGATTAGTTGTCATTAGTAGAAGAGTACACTTTAGTAACTGTTTTAATTTTAAAGGTGAAAACTACAAAAAGATTTGAAACATAGTCTCTGCAGATAGAAATGTATGGACAATTCTTTTCTATTTCTTATTTTCAGCACATCAGAAAAACGTGGGTAAATTCTTAAATCACCAGTGCTTAGGTCAAACCATTTTCTTTAACCCTTAGATACTTATCCTAATCTGCTCACTCATCCAACATGGGCTTAGGTCCCAAAAAACAATGCTTCAACGTTATTACAAATCCTTTAACAGCCTTTATTTGAAACGTTTGCAACGATTATTTTTCCAAGCAGGATTATTCCGAGGCACCGAGAATAGAATTCGCAATTTCAATGGATTTAGGTATAACAAAAGAGTGTAAAGATTGAGGTTTATCAGCGTCTAGAAATCTAGATTATTCTATTGAATTACTTTTTTATTGATTTTCAGAATAATTCCTTTAGGCATTCAGCTATCAAATTTATTCGTTTTTTTGGCGTAAATTTGAAGGGTGAGAGTAATTGAGTTGGGAATGAAAGAGGCAGAAAATAAGAACTTGTTATAAGTAGAAGAGATGTGAAGAAATTATGTAGGTAACAGAGACACATCACTTCACATTGGGTTAAAGATATCGCTAAAAGGCGACAACACCTGTAGTGCTATTCTCTAAGGATACAACCTTGAGTGCAGCGCTGCGCCAACTACGAAAATACTAGTTTTGTATTAGTTTCATCGCTGCTGCTGTTTTGTGCTGTTTCACACTACTGTTACAGCACTACAGTAGTGCACGTGATCAATGCCTAACATGTTGGTATTTCAATCATCGCCCTCGCTTACCTCGAATAACACTTTGTCTAGGGTCTCTAGATGAAGTCTCTAGAATTATGGCAAAAGAACAGTGGGACCTGTATCCAGCAATGATGATGGGTTTTACTGAAATAATTAGTAGAGTTAGTAGTGGTTAAGGCTGCAGGAATACACTTCTTTTTATTAGCTTGTTGATGACAAATAGACTCTTTTTAGTTAAATGCCTTGCCTGGCCCAGAATTCAGCCACGGCTACGTCCTCCATGACGCAGTTATAAGGTCCTCACTCACGTGAACAGACATAAGGACATGCGGCACAAGACGAAAGATGGGCTATGATAAGGTCTGCGGAGAGACGCCGCACAAGCAGCAATGATCGGAATCATCCGATCCCCCCCATCTATGGAGATTGTCTTTGCTGCGGCCGATCTGAGTGTGGAGTCTAATCAAAGGATGGATGGATACACAAAGGACAGGCCGATGTGGAAACATACAGAGGAAGTGCCAGTGCTTACGTTCAGCAGTGTACGTCTTTTGACTGAAATGATGAGGATGAGTTTGTAGAGAAAGAAAAGTGATCGGCTAATCAAGTTATTGATCATTCCATTGTGACTAAACAAACAGCCAGTAAAAGAAAGATTTTACCGACGAAATTGATAAATCAAATACAATAATTGACGTATAGTGATAAACGTACACAAATAAAGCTAATAGGTGTCTAAACATCTCATAGACATAATTGACCTCACAACTACACAAAGAGGATCTAACGTGTGAATACACGTAACATTTGACAGTGAAGTGCGAAATAATGTTAACGACCCACAAATTCATGGTGCATAACATGGAGTAAATGGAAAAGGTCCACTTGGAACCAAACAATAAGCTCAAGCTTATGAAGTTGAGGAAACCAAACATAATAACAACGAATTATCTAACATAGCAGTTATTTCTGTAGATTTGCTAAAGCAAGTAGTGAAAAGAGACCGATCCTGACTATTTAGAAGTGAACCACATATGTAGATTAAGAAATTGATATAATCTGAATTTTATCAGTCAAAATTTTCTTATGCTTAACTTTAAGCCCAAGTGCAAGCTATAAGAGTGAATTGAACAACTACAAGAAAATGTACTGGTTTTAGTGTCCCATTTTGCCAATACGTCATCAAAAAACCTACACGACTTCATGTAAAATCTGTATATGTCGAAAAATAATGGTATATTTGTTATTTTGGTTTTCCACGAAATTCTTATAGCCAAGCTTCCAATAATGATTGAATTTTATGCGACGCTGGCTCCTATCCAGCCGTAAGTAAGCCTTCTGATTTATTTTTTATGTTTGTTATAATTTGCCACGAGTGCCAGTGTCAAGGGCACTTTGAGTTTCACACGTAAATTATAAAAGTTGAGTCCATTATATGGATCCAGTTTATTACGAATGTAAATATATATTTTAGGAGCGCGCTGCTCTTTAAATAATTTGCTTATATTAATGTTGCTGCCATCAATCGTTTATGTGTAAAATTGTGACAGACGATTTATTAAGATTGGTAATTATAGATAGCCAAATCTATTCTTCTGTTCATTAATCACTAATCAAGTAGGTAGGTAACTACGTATTTAAAACTATCCCCTGCCCTTGTTCTTCCATTCTTCTCTGTCAACCGTCACGATATCATCCACTCCCTTTTTCTCTTGTCATTCCTCACACAATCCATCCAATTTCATTGGCCTCTTTTAGGTTACCAACAATATTGTTTTTAATAATTGCATCACATCATCACATCATCAGCCTATTAATGTTCCCACTGCTGGGACACAGGCCTCCTCTCTGTGAGAGGGAATGGGCCGTAATCCACCACGCGGGCCCAGTGCGGGTTGGTGGATGTCACATGTCTTCGAATTTTTGGTTCTAGGACATGCCGGTTTCCTCACGATGTTTTCCTTGACCGGTTTGAGAGCAGTGGTGATGAAATAATTTACACAAAGTAAAGCGCCTGCCTGGGCTCGAATCCACGAGCTACAACTTGTAAGTCGCGGCCGATACCACTGGGCCACCACTGCTCCCATAATTGCATGACTCTTACAAATATAGTGATCATCCGTCAGATCTTCAATAGACATGGTTCTCATACTTATTACAGTAGTCTATGAAAAGGCGGTGTTGATCCATACTATTACTAAGTACGATCTACATTTATGTTTTGTAACTTTCGCGTGGTCTATGCACATAACTATATTAACATCATCATTAATAGCCTTATTTTCGCCCACTGCTTAGTAGTTGGGGAAGTCATCCTCCTAGCTTCACCTTTTTGTGCTACGCTTTCTGGGTCTGTACTAGGCTTATCTAAGGACTCTAATCAGATATGACATTCTGTCAGTGACAATCATCAAAAGTTGACCACGTCGCATTTCGGTAGCGCATCTTAATCTCGCAAGAGAACCAGGGTTACCGACATAGCTAGAAGACTTGTCAAACTTAAGTGGCAGTGGACAGGGCACATTGCTCGCAGAACAGATTGCCGATGGGGCAGAAAAGTTCTGGAGTGGCGACCGCGAACCGGAAGACGTTGCGTTGGAAGGTCTCCCACCAGGTGGATCGATGACCTGGTGAAGGTTGCTGCTGGATGCGGGACGCACGGGACCGGTCAATGTGGCGACGCTTGGGCAGGCCTATGTCCAGCAGTGGCCGTCTTTCGGCTGATATGATGATGATGATCTCAATCCCATAAATTTTAGACAATCTATAAATAGCTTTGTCAATCGATATCGTTAGACTGTTTTGTCAATCGTTATCGATGAAAACGCGAGAACTGGTTCCGTAGTGAGTCTTGAGTAATCGTTAGGAGTACACCTTAAGGACCGCCAATATAGACCAGCTTGGCGGGAACTGCCTCACCTTGAGATCGTAGGACCCCCGAGAAGTGATAAAAAATTATACGTAAAATCTATTCAAAAACGTGACTCCAACCCAATCACCTGACATACAAATAACAACCACGTGTATGATACCTACTTCCTTTCCATGCCGATATGCTTACGTAACAGCCATACAATGCACTTAATGGGGAATGACATCACTCGCCGAGTAATTTAAATGGCCGCCATCATACAGTGTGATGACCTCTTGAGACATATGGGCTTAGATGTAGAGGGGTTTTGCAATTGTTTTTGTGTGAAGAGGTAAATTATTCTGGCTTTTGTGGCTGGATTTGTAACGTCTTGGGTAGCTATTAGCTTTATTTATTTTTCGAATTTTATAATATCAGCCTGTAACTGTCACTCTGCAGAGCAAATGCCTCTTCTCATACAGAGAAGGCACGAACATCAATACGCTACTCAAGATGGATTGGCGATTTCGATCGTATATTATAACTATAAGTCCAGAGTTTCTCTAATATTTTTTCCTGTCCCGATGTCAGCGATATCGAAGATAAACTTACTAAAAATTACATATGAATTGCCAAATTAACTTTGGTATTTACCCGGCGTTAAACCTGTGCCACCACGACATTTCTTATTTAAAGATCAAAATCATTCTTAAAAATAATTTTATCTTTGATTAAATTATCTTAGGAGAGCACATCAAGCAAAATGGCGAAAAAGGGAAGCTCATTGCACGTGGATGATGATAATATCAACTATACTATTTCGGGACAACTCAACTGGTTGTATTCTCCAATGACCCCACGCGTCGGGGTAGCAACAGTCGCAAAATCAAAAATATACTATACTATTCTGTGAATATGGGTATATACCATTTACTAAATAGCGTAAATAATATACCCATGTACCATCACCAACATCTTAATTACAGTCATGATACCTCCAACAGGAAGGCATACAAATTGAAGCTAGCTAGTAATAATATTTTAATACTAAGGCATCGGCCAGGGTGAATGAGCGGTGATTGGGTCGGTAGCGGGCATGATGGCGAGCGCGGTTTGGTGACCATAGAGCGGTTGTAGCGGACAGACATGTTTCTAGAGCGAAAAACAATAGAGCATCGTTCGTTAGTTAGGTCTCACAGTCTCGTCGCGTTCGACAGAGTCACTTCCTGACTTAGGATATGATCCAGATAGATGTTTGAATCTGGCATTTGTACCCAGTGTCATAAGATCGGGCAGCTGCTGAGATCCAATGCTGGTTTCTGGTACTCAGCTGGATTTAAATGTGTTTGAACTGATCCAGTAGCACTAGATTCGAGCGTTGGATTGAAATACTGGATCAATATAAATCAGCCACGCAGGCCCTTCAAATCCAGTGCTGGTAATTGGATGTTTGACTAGATTAAAGTGTTTTCATTGATCCGGTAATTTTGATTCCGTGTGGCCAGCGCTGGATTATTATTAGTTTCTTCATTTTCACTTCTATCTGGACAGAGCAGTGATAGTCAAATGTCCAATCAGTGTTGAAATGGTAACTAGATTCATGACCTTTTCCTATCTTATTTTCTTCGATAATAATCTGGCGCTTTTTATAACTGGGTCTCCAACCTATATATTATTTTGGTTGGATCACCTAATCTGTGATTAAAGTTACTGGACCAGTGTCAACCAGCTCATATGGACGCAAACAGCGATTTCATTAGTTTGTTATGCCGCGCCCGCCTTATTACCCGCTTCAGCTCATCACCCTGTTCTCGGCCTAGACGTGCCTTCGTAACATCCTCCGACCGGTCACCGGCAGCCGTCTAGCTGTTACGTATTGCCACTATTTATAGAATAGCCATTGAGTACAGCACTGAGCGAAGTCTAGATATATTCGTTACATAGTTGTTTTTTTCCGGTTATTGTAAAAGATGGCTATTTATAGAATCGGTATTGTATTTGTCTAGGTTTGTAGTTTTCCTGTTTGTTAAATTAATTATAGGTACTTAATTTTTTGATATTTATATCATGACTACCTTACTGAAAACTAATGTTGCATCAACATTTTTCAGCCCTTCATGCCCGATTTGAACGTAGCGAATAACAGAGCTGTCCGAGTAGCTACATACTGATCGGACAAAATCTTACTGGTTGAGGTTATAGTTTGAGTTAATCAATCCGAATGAAGAAGAAGGACTTTTTATCCTATTAATAAAGTAATAATCCTTTTTAGCTACGCTGAAAGCTGATGTCCAGCATAGGATATATTTCAGATGAAATGGCGACTTTCAGGAAAATATTTATTTATATACACTTTATTGTACACCATAATAAACAAGAAAAAAGAAACTTAATATTAAAAACATACAATGGGCGGCCTTATCGCATTCCGCGATCTCTTCCAGGCAACCTGGAATGGACAGAAATAACCTGGACATGACATGGGGTTGTCAGTGGTGCGACAATACCAACAATAAACATAAAATAGATACAATAATACTCACAAGAAACAAAAATACATACATATGCTAAATAATAGATACATAAATACATACATACTTAATATATAAGCAATGAAAATAAATGATGTACGACAATCAGCACATTATGTCAAAAACCAAGAGCACAAACACAGCGATAGGTAATGTTCTTTGCACGTTTTATTGAGTCAGGCAATGCATTCCACAGACGAGCAGCCTGGACAGTAAAGATTTATTCGTGAAAGTTGTGGAATGCATTGGCATTTTAAGTCGCAAGTCGCAAAATATGTGAGTGGTCAAATTCTTTGGCCTACCTTACCCATAAATTAGTCAACTTATATACCCACTTTTAACCACTTAGTCTTGCAAATAAATTATTTTCATTCTTATCCTAGGAGTTCACTTAATTTTTTATAGGTTCAAGCTAAGGAAGCCAGCTCAAAAATCAATAAAATTATTAAACATTCATATTAAATTCTGGAACACGGTCTACGGTCCAATATCACTTGAAATGTATAAAATATTTTACGACCGTATTTATGGGTTTGCTCGTCACCGGGTATATTTGTTGTCGTAAACATTTCGTTGATAACTGCTGCAAAGGAAAAGCAGTAGGTGTGGAATTAATTTTCTGTTATGAAGGTGTAAAGACTTGTCTACTTGAGGTATAAGTTGTGTTATCTATTCCGAGACTAATTACAGACCACAAACAATGTAAACTAAGCTAAGAACATTTCCTTAGATATACATTATATGCTAATCTAAACTTATTGTTCTGGAACCAGCTTTTAGCATATTTAGTGATTTTCACATGATACTCAATCTATGCAAGGATCTGTCTTATCTTCACAAGAACACGCCTGTATCCCCCGTAGGATAATTACGTATAAAACAGCAACCAACAATAATTGCGCAGTCATAGCGCGGTCAAACGCTTTATGTCATAAAAATCGTGATTATCTAAACAATAGTTTGCTAATCGCTAGCTGTTTTTCAAATGCACTTATTTAGAAAAAAAGTCGCTATGGGCTCTAAAACTTTACTCAGCAATTTGGGAGCGATTGGCAATCGACCAACAACAAGAGAAAAATAATCTCAATTTGACAGTCAAATTCTCACCATAACCGCAATTACCCTGCATTCAAATGAACATTTTATTTAACTAATTGTGCCATAGAGGCAGCACTGTCGAAAAATTGCTATTGTGTGGATATCGCTGATACATAATTCGGAATCGCGATTGAAGAGCAATTATTGAGCAACAATTGCTATTGTTTTGCTCTTGAAAGATTCGTAAAAATCTTGCTGAAGAGTTAGGCATACGTGAACTTGAAGTACACCCACATTTTTCGTTATATTTAAGTCCAGATAATAAGGTGAGATAGTAGACAAGCTCGAGCTTATTGTAAATAAAAACAGGATGATTTGAGCCCGCTGTCAACTTGACCTACTGAAACATAAAAATACTGTGGTGTTACGGTTCAAAATAAAATTAGATAGCAATTTTAACGATTTCCCTAACGATAACATTACTACCGGGGTTCCATTTCATTTGCGCGCTATTTAAAACCATTTTATGCCACGATTTGACGGTATTACGATTTTATTACTGACTTTGAACTACTTCATTTGGTTTTATACTAATGTTTTAGTTATGTAGTTCACACGTAATAACCAAGATTTAAACACAGAATGAATTTTACAGAATGGTAGAAATCTAGATGCCAAAAACACTGTACGCGTCGAAGTGGCGATGTTTAGGGGAGGTCCATGCCTCAAGTCCATGACTAACAGCGTCGAACAGCAAGTGTATATAGGGGGTGCAGAGATTGGTCCCAGAGTATATCTACCTCGGCCAAATAGTCTCTTTCCAGGCGAGACAGGATAAAGAAGTTGCAAGACGCACCAAAAACGCCTGGCAGAGGTGTTTGTCAATGAAGGCTCTGATGAAAGGAAACCTTCCCATTTGTCACAAACTCAGATTAATGGACATGTGTGTTCACATCCTCGAATACGGCGTTCAAACCTGGTCTTTCACAATTCAGCAGAAGTTCAAGCTCGAGGTTTGCCAGCAAGCAATGGGGCGCAATATTCTTGGAATCAGACTAACAGACCGTAGAATACAGTGGTGCGCTCAAAAACACAAATCGCTGACGTCATTTAAAAACAGCCAAGCTTAAATGGGATTGGGCCGGCCACGTCTGCCGCAATGTCGAACGAGTCATGGGCTAAAGCTTCCACAATGTGGGTCCCAGAAAATGTACGGCGACATCCCAAAGACACCGACTTTAGGTAGTTGGGGCCCAAAAAGTGTGCCACACATGAAAGGCTGCCCCGCCAACTGTCGAAAAATCCCGGAATGTACCATCGTGCTGGTTGGCGACCAGATGGGGAGGGCCCGATGGACATTCCGGGGGGGCTCGGGCGTCCCCGCAGTCTCCAGACTAGTGCCCCAATGATGTCGACTTTTCAGTGCGTGTCTGCAGGTTAGCAGCGTAGAACCTCGTCTCACTTCCTTCTCCTCACCTCCATTCACTCTACTATAATCATGTCAAAGAAAATGAATATCAGACTTAAACAGCGGCTGCACCCCCTCCCCCACAAAGTGCTCCTCACCAACATTTGAGGTCTGCACTCAAATCTCTCTGCAGTCCACTACCACCTGAAGGTTGAGAAACCAGCGTTGTTTTTCCTTACGGAGACGCAAACTTGTTTTGTGATAAATTTTGTTTATTTTCGTTTTGAAACACCAATAGTACTTAGTTTACTCCCCTATCCCAAAACTAAACAAAATACCGCCCATTTGGCCGCTCAATTCCAAACTGCACATTCTAATTTGCCTAACATTGTGAAACTGTCGTATCAATCGGCCACGTTAGTACAAAACACGGTAGGAACCGGTTTATTGTTGCAATGTTGTACTGTTTGAACCGTTGATTAGAGAAATGGGGCAGATATGGCAAGGTTGGAATTAAAATGACAATATAATGATATCTAAAACTAATCATATCACTTAGAGGAATTGTCCGATGTCTCCCGCTACAGGTCAGATATATCATTTATATTTCGATGATTAAACCACATCTTGATTACTTAATCGAAGTATGGGGAAGTGCTGTCAAAACTCACCTTAAAAAGCTACAAACATCTCAAAATAAAATTATTAAAGTCCTATTAAATTATGATTATTTAACATCTTCTCAAAAGGTTTCAAAAGAAACAAAATTAATGATCAAATTTATAAATATAACACCTGCATACTTGTACTTAAAATAATGAATAGAGATATACACAAATAACATTTACAAAAAGAATGCAAATTCAAAATTCGCATGACGAGGTAGGCTAACCACATAACTTTAAGGGCACCGAGGACAAACTACTGTAAAAAGACTGTCGTATATGAGGGGGAAGAACTCTATACCTAATGTAATCAAAGAATCGAAATCACTTCCAAATTTTAAAAGGCTATTAAAGCACCACCCGAATATTGTATAAATTGGAAGTTTTTACCGTTCTTATAACTTAATTTTAGTTTATTATCAAGCGAAACCGTCGCTTATCTTAATTATAATGTATTTTTTTCCTCATAGAAGTGAATAATTGTATTCTTTTTCAGCGAAATAAATTTATTTACTTTTTACTTAAGACTTTGACTTGACTTTGACTTTTGACTAACGCCAACGACCTTGAAGGAACAAAACGCGCACACGTTTCACACCCACGCGACCCAAAATTTAGTAGTTTTTTGTACGTTCCTTATTATTCTATGACTTTAAAACTAAAACGTCAGATCAAAATGTAGATAATTAAATTGTCTTTGAGATGGTGTTAATTTCATTAAAATACGCCCAGCGGTTTAGGTGTGATTGTCGTGTTTTTGTCCGTCTTAGACAGTCCGTGTTAGTCCGTCTTTACAAAATTTCTTTAATTACACTATGTTATACGAATAACTCAAAATTTACTCAGATCAAATCATTAACAAAATGGTCAAATATAACATATATTTTTTCCAAAAAAATACGACTAGCCATTTAGACGTGATTCTGATTTTAAAATCAGCTACTCAAGGGAATCTGCGCCTTAAACCGTAAACCGTATCAAATCAACATAAGGGAGTAAGCGATAGTTTGAAGATTGGCAAGGGCGAATAGAAGATAAATATGTGCACCGATCATGATGCCGATACCCTTGTCCCATGTGACCAGACAAGGTCAAGATGATGACTATCAAACTGATCTTAAACCAGATGAATTGCTCAAGAAGTAGCGTTATATAATAATAACTTATACACTCATGATGGTACCATCATGACAGGCAGATGGCTCGATTAGAGAAAAACATTACTAATAATCTTAGCCTCTATGCTAGAGTGAGTATTGTGAGCCTCATAATATACAATTCCTCAAGTTTGAAATCTGTATTTTCTACAAAATATTGGAAGTAAATGAGCTCAGGGATACGTGAACAGGTACCTATTGATTAACAAAACGTTCTGTAGCCTTTATATTTCTTTGTATTGCATAACTGGTTCATTTAAAAATACATTGCTCTTTGACCAATTACACCGGTAATCGCTTCAAAGGGTGATACAGTCTACTATACATTCTAAACTTCAATACTGCATCGTTTGTATTGTTCCTGATCTCAATCCGGTCGTCTCAGATCACCATTCATACAATGAGATTAAGTGAAGAAAATGTGCTTGGATCTATGTTCCCATACAATTGCGTGTACTATAATAACTGCCGGGTCGGTGGGATGTCCCCGCTGGGAGTGCCTTGCCCGAAATTCTGACAGGAATACTACAACTGGTAACCTAAACATAATTTACTTAGAGATATGGTAGTGGGCAATAACTTATCATACGTTGATAAAAATCTTAATAAAAACTCGAAGATAATGTAATGGGAACTGGGTCTCATTAAAGTTCAATTGACATATCTCTCCAATTTCTATATTCTTAGGCAAAATCTCGTAAATCATAGTATTCAACGGAACAGCTGGCTTGTGATTCAGACTTGCAGTATTGTTTGTATTCTACAACGAAACTTGCTGTGATTTGGCTTAATAAACAATATCGAAGTTTATGCTAGTAACGGTTGATTTTAATCAAAACCATGTTTGTTTAGAAAACATTTAGTTGAACATCATCATAGCCATTTTAACTGAAAGACGGCCACTGCTAGACAAAGGTTGCTCTCAATCTTTGCCAGACAGACCAGACAATATCAAAATCAAAATATTTTACTTCAGCTAAACCATTAAGGTAGTTTTGAATTTTCATAAAAAAACATAAATGAAGCTAGTTGAACATTCGCAAGCGTCAGTAGGTCTCTATGGAGAAGAATGTACAAGAAACTCCACGGACACATTTTATATCAATAAGTTTAAATTACAATTATTTGGTTACATTATTCTTGTTGGAAAATTACATTGTGAGAACGATGTAAAAAGACGTGCACGTAAAAGAGCCTAGAGTAAAATAAACAACCTCAAATACAATAATTAATAAAAAACAGGCCGAGGCAACCAAGTTAAGAGCCATCCCAACTGATGGCGCCCGTTCACGAACATGACGCATGGATTGGCACCACTCAGCTCAACCATCATGATGGGAACCGAATGATCCAATACATGTGCCACCATCAAGTGATATTCTATCAACGAATCGCGATAGTGATTGAACAAATGTATGGGATTGTCAAGAATATCACGGGATCAATCCACAACTTCTCAATCTTACATTTTGGCATTTTGATCATCGCCATCGCTGACATCGAATCAAACTTTGTCTAGCGCCTCTGTGCTAGTTTAACAGTCCACCTTGTTGACGGGTTTCGAACGCTGCGTCTTCCGGTACGCGGTTACCAGTCGAGCACCTTATATAGATTGTACTTGGCTGATAATCCCACTAATCAGATGGCAATCGATTTGTTTATCTTACGTCTGGCTAGGCGCAGAACTTAACGATCCTGATGGCATTAATTGGGTATCCTTTGGGTAACTCTGATAATGGGGTAACCAATTAATGTAGTCTACTTGGATGATTCTGATAATTTTGTAAGAGTAGAAGTAAGTGAGAATGGCCTGAAGGTTGTTGTATGAAACATGGAGAGGGAGAGATAGAGAGAGATATATTTATTTGCTTAAACATGGGTAACGCCACATGCTATGGCGTGCAAATATTATGCAAGTTAAGTTTAATTATAAATGAATTACATAATTATCAATGCCAACAATAAAAACAAAAGTGAAAATCAATAACAATTATCTCTAAATATCAATACAATTAAAATCTGTGCAAAAAATATAAATCAAATGTCAAAATAATACATGTCAATTACAAAAATTAATCAAATGTCAAAATGAAAATATCAATCAAATGTCAAATAAAATAATACATGTCAAATATAAAAATCAATCAAATGTCAAAATGAAAATATCAATCAAATGTCAAACAAAATTTAATATTAGATTTCTGTAATTATTTAAACATTGTATACATATGTGAGATATTACATCGAATTAAAATTCAATCATCATCTACCTAGCCTTTTTCCCAATTATTGTTGGGGTCGGCTTCCAGTCTTACCGGATTCAGCTGAGTACCAGTGTTTTACATGGTTGTTTTATCTTTCCTCATCGAATTAAAATTCAATGAGGATAGATAATTCCCCATACTAATTTTGATCAGTTGATGATGGCTTCTTAGACGAAAATTTTTTATTTCCATGAGCAGTACCAGATTTTAAAATATGACTTACCATTTCTGTTACACTCTGTATAGACAATTATTTTCCTATGCAGCACAAAAGATTCAAGTCCCAAAAGGCGTAACTGCAATCATGTGTCATATACAGAGAACAGCAAAATATGTAGGCACAAACCAAGGTTAAAGGGTCAATGACCAAAGCAACTAACAACCTCACACTCAAAAATAGAACAGCTGCCATTTTAAGTCACACTAGGCTTAAAACTGCGACTAAACAACGAACAGCACAAAATTCTGCGAAAATATATATTCAATTCCGCAAACAACGATTCCTAAAAAAAAACAATCCATTAGTATAACTGAAGTAGGTCAAAAACCTCATGTTATCACCTCATGGGACGCCATGGTAACTGCAAAACATAGGGTGAAGTTAGGCCATGCTTGCGTAATGACTGTGACTATGGAATAATTATAGTGGGTTCAAACGGTAAGGGTTATGCAATAGAAGGTGTGGTGTTAGTGGTAGCGGAGACAGAGGTAATTGAATAGGTCACATCTGGATTATTAAACAGGAAGTGTTATAAGAATATTAAAAGTAAAGCTATCCTGGTTAGTAATAAAAACAAGTTAACTAAAGATATATATTAGTATTATTCACCGAATTTGTCACACTGCTCTTATATTAAATTGCAAATTCGGTGAGTACAATGGCGGCCTTATCTGGTTTCTTTCTGTTGATTAAAAAAAAGTAGTTTTGTCCATCAACCTAAATTTACGACTGTGACATAAATTATTAATATTCTCAAGATCGAAACATATCAGTTGGTTAAAGTTAAGTAAGAAAGCAGATGTTTGAACGTAAAAAAAATCAAAGGAGTATATAACCGGAGTATATTTTGTAGTTTCTGCCTAAAACTATGGCAAAAAGGCGTGAGTTTATATATGAGTAAAACAAGAAAGCTCTGAAGCAACCATAGACTGTATGTTATATTTCTATGGAAGCAACCTATTTCCCATGTATCTAACTAACTCGTTACCGCCTGATATTAGGGACTGCCAAACTCTTGCAGTTTTTAAAAAGAGAGTGAAAGAGCATTATCTTTCCATTCCGTCTTAGTTGCATATAATTATGTATTATTATTTAAGTATTTATGATATTAGTTAGTATTTATTATTGTAATATTTAATTTAATAATATACATGTATATAAGAGTATATATTAATTATCTATACAGTATTCTTCTTTATTGTGAATTGTTTAATATATTTTTCTTTTTATCGTTCTACACACGGTGTCTACATATCTTTTTTTGCAATTCTCCTCTCGCAGGTATGCTGGAAGAGATTTCGTTAGAAATAAGCATACCTTTGTACCTATTTTCTGTTCCTTCTTCTTGTCTATTTATTATGTGTGTGTACATTAATGGTTAAATAAATAAATAAATAAATTTTGCTGATATTGCTACACATACTTTCATTCATCGTAATCAATCTAGAGCATAACATAGTCCAACTATTACCGCTAACACTGCAACCCCAGTACGTGTGGGTAAACCGGTCGGTGAGGAAACTGCAGTAAGCCACGTGGGTCGCACTCGCAACTGTTGTCGTTGTCAGCTCACTGCAAGTAAACTGAGCCATTACAATCATTTCTAATGTTGCAGATTAGGTAAGGCCATTTCCTATACTATAAGGAAAGGAACTTGATATACTTTTTGTTGTAAGTCGTCTGTTTTGCTCATCATTTTTACTTTAAAGGAGGGGCAGTAATTCATGATTTCTAGTGACACGCGTCACGTCTATCTTTCAGGGACCCTGAACGTTGGGCAGGCGTTACCAACAGTACACCCTAAAATTGTATCACGAAATGGGTCTAGCGATTTCTAGTAAGAGTATCTTACTTCTTCTTCTATCTTTTTATTAAAAGAAGACAAAAGAGATCAACCACTTTCTTTGAAGCATTGTACACCAACAAACCTTATTTCAATATAAACCTTAATGTACAAGAATACTCACAATATTAACTTGCTTTTGATAACTAGTGTGATTGTCTAGATAACTTGATTCAAATATTGATATAAAACTGCTCTATTCTGTAATTAATATCACGACAAAATGCATTTCGTTACTTAATGGGAACAACTTACTGCAGAACCTATTTTTTGTCAACAGAGATGAATTAATTAAGAAGATTGTGCAAGGAGAATGTTATGAGAAAGAATGCTCAATGAAAATAATTTACAACGCAGTATCATTTGGTTGATCTCCTTAAGAATTTGTCAGTCAGTTTTGGGTTTATGAAAAATCTATAGATATTCAAATTAGCTTAAAATAAGGTGTCTATGTCGTGTATTTAAATAGTTAGTCAGGATAATGATGTCAAAAATCTTATAAACTTTATTAAGCATATGAAAGAAGACAAAAAGAAATAGTCAAAGCCAAATACCACAGTCATAGACATACAAAACAAAAACACTGCATAAAAAACAGCTTCGGAACCTATCACAGAACAAGAGCAAATATTCCATTTCAATGCGTTACAAATAATAAGCTACACAAAGAGGTCGAACAATGAAGAAGCCAACAGAAGCCTGCAAAGAATAAAAATGTGAGTCACAAAGCAAGCAAAGCAAGGAACTCATAAGGGTACAGAATGAAAAATAAAATCCTAGCCTTTATACTGGTAGACGGGAAGCTTAAATTTTGTTGTCCAATATTGGTTGAAAGAAGTTACACAATGTAAGCACACTCGGTTGAATTCTGTAATTCTTTTAGCTTTTGTTTTGCTCGGAGTCTTTCGATTTGTGGAAGTACTCGCGAAGATATTGTTTCATTTCTTTGATATTTTATTATGACGGTTTCATATGTGTACAGCCTTAATGCTCTCTAAATCTATACTAGCCCTGAATTCAGCAATGTTCTTGGAGGATTCAAGGCTAAGCAAAACCAAACTGGACTCAAACTATCGTCCTGGAATTTACCGTTTTATTTATTTATTTATTATAAGGTACACCAACAGCATTTTATATGCTGTATTAGCCGGTAATGTGATGGCTGGACTACTTACCCAGTGTTAATCGCATTATCAGACGTAGTTACATTTACTTACTTTCTTCGTCTTCATCTTGACGATGGCTCCAAGTCAAACACGACCTAGGTTTTTTTGTTTTATTTCCAAAAATAACGAACTCAGTAAATTCTTCTTTAACTACTGTTAACTGTATCCGACTGTATGTAAGTTTCACCAGTCCAATTGGAAGTAGCTCGGTTGTGCAATCCTTGCCCGGACGTAAACAAAACTAGAAATTGTAGTTTATGTTAGCAAGTTTTTGTTCTGAAACCTGTACGGGTACGTAGATATATATCTGAGACGGAATTGAGTGGGGAAAGTACTGGGTGAGATTCTAATTAAACTACGTCTTTAGTTTTAGTGTTGTTTGTAGTATTTGAAGTTGGTTTAGGCGGTTAACACACTGCCACGCGTCACATTGTTAACACTTACCAAAGTATTAGGCGCTACCTTGCTGGTTACAACATTATTTTTTTGCGAACTTTGTCTTCCTAGCGACAAATCAGTCTTGCTAAAATACTACCAATTAGCATTTTTGTATTTTTTTATTTTATAGTAAATTAAGTTTGTTTAAAATTAAAATTACAAACACTTTCAAATAGTTGGTTTCGTTACTGTTAAATTCAACATTATTGTTAAATCATCAATTATTATTAAGATTTATTTTGACTCACATAATATTTCTGCATTAAGACTTCGCTTTGCTTCTAGTATACTGGCTTGCTCATCAATTCTAGTCATCATTAAATCACCTGGGATAAAGTGTATTACAGCTGTTTTTTGCAGTAATGTTATTTCCAAACCGAACTTTCTTTTTTAATGTCATACATTAACATTTTTCTTCGTCATTCCTAATCAGAGATTATATACAGTATAGCATCTTTTCATTGCGTCTTATATGTCTCAATATTTCACACTGCTTTTTAGAGTATTATGAAATCTAATCCTACTATTATTACGTTATTATTCTTAACATTATCATCCAAGAATTACCACAAAACCGTGCAATTACAATAACCATATCAATGATACAAGCACAGAGTTAAACTCACGACTAACTTCTAATAGCTTCTCGATTATTTTACCACAACATAGACCAACTCCCACGTACGTAGATACGGAACTGTGATGCACAGATATGTATATCCACATACATATTACATACCTACACGCATCGTCCAATTGAGCTCAGTGCAATGTTCTCCGTTCACGAGCGGGGTCAAGAATCGCATAGAGTAGTGTAATAACAGATGCTTCGAGTAGATCGTATTGTGGCGTTCGATTCGATGACCATGTCAGGATAATGTGTTTGGGTTACCTATGTCATTTGTAATGAATTTTGTATGGTTACGGAATGTTGTTTTATTAGAAATAATGGTGGTCTTTGTGATAGTTATTTTTTATTTTATCTTTGGAGATGTTTAAATGTTTGAATAATGCTGAACGATCGTTATAATGTAATACAAATAACTGTCTAAATGAAATAAAGTTAATAGAATGACACTGCCGTATATTACCATAAATACATGAGACCATGACCATGAATAAATGGGTAATGTCTAATTCCCTGTATAGCAGAGACCGAAAAATCACATTTTGCAAATATAGTAACAATTTTTTTTTTAAAGACACTTTTATACTTATTTCAAATTTTAATTGACGGAAGTATTGTGTCTATTACTACCTTCTACCCGCATCTTTACTATTTTTTTTATTTCAATGTACCAATTACAAGGAAAGATATCCTTTGTATTAAACCAGAGCATGATCTACCTGAGTAGGTAACAAATCCGTTCAGACGTTAAAACAAGGTTGATTTTCTTTGTTTTAATTTTACTGATTTTATTACTATTTTTATTTGTTTTTTTGTCCGTTGTGCCTTTAGGTTTGTGCTAAATAAATGCTCTTTCTTTCTTTTACACGACCAAAAAAATATTTTTACATTTTCAACATTGATCATATCATAAAAATATCAAAACTGACTGCCCTTTATCGTGGTACCGTACTAATATCAGAATACCGTTGCATTCACGACTCGCTTCGAATGGCCTTGCCCTATCAGTATTATGTTGAGGTAGGACCGATAATGCTCCGTTCATTCGTTCGTTCAATGGGGAACGTAACATAGTTCAAGAATGAAGTCATTGCTGGAAGATTGTATTATCTTTTATGATGCACGTAGCTATGTGTGAAGGAACTGGTCGGGAAGTACTTATACTTTGCATTCCAGTTCCAGTGTTCCTATGGTCTAGTATTAAGATTATGACAGTGTGATTCTGTGATAAGGAGTAGATATTCAAAGATCGAAGCAGATGGCTTTCTTTAGTTTTTCCCTACCTCCTTGGGTAAAAAGGCGAAGATTATTGTGATGATATATTAAATTATTAAGCACTTGTTATGTCTCTTATATTATAGGTGCCCACAGGTGACCACTTATCATAAGAGGGTCGCCAAATTTTTGGCAATCTAAGGCCCAGCGCACTACTGGAGAGGCGCGGCGAAGATACTGAGAAGATAACAATTTAAATTAGACCCTATTTCTTATGTAATATAGTTTAAAATGTCATGGCAAAGATAAATAAGAACGAGCCTCGAATCGAGCGGCGCACGACACAGTGATCTTATATTGACCGTATGTCAAGGTAGTTCAGGTTTATATTAAATTGTTATCTTCAATTGCTTTCCGCCGCGCCTCCAGCGGTGTGCGCTGGGCCTTATATCTCAAAAAGTCTCTAAGGCTTTGGCCCATATCATCTTCCAAGTAATTTTGACGAACCCACCACGACAACGGTAGAATCCCACGACTAATTATTTAATTAAATAAGTTATAACTGCACTTTAGATTGATTGGAGTCAGAATACAATGCAAGGACATGGCACGTTGGCATTGTTAACGGATAATCGAATTAAAAGGCACATCTTAAGGAAAATGTATTGATGTTTGGAACTTCTTCAGTCGGCCTTGTCACGTTGTTTTTCTTTGGCCATCTACTTTTTTGAGTTAAATAAATCTTACAACTGTATTATATCGGTCGGGCAAATTTTTGTTGGTTTTTTCCATCTGCAATTTTTCAGTAACAGCAAATTGATGGATGGATTTGAGCCTGGATGATGGCAATGCGGCTAATCAGATAGCTTACAGTCACCCAAAGGGCAATGGAGAGGGCTATACTCAGTTTCTTTGCGTGATCGAATCAGAAAAGTAGCGATCTGCAAGAGAACCAGGGTCACCGACATAGCCCGAAGAATTACCAAACATAAGTGGCAGTGGGCAGGGCACATTGCTCGTAGAACGCATGGCCGATGGGGCAGAAAAGTTCTGGAGTGGTGACCGCGAACCGGAAGACGTTGCGTTGGAAGGCCTCGCATTAGGTGGACCGATGACCTGTTTAAGCTTGGGAAGAGGCCTATGTCTAGCAGTGGACGTCTTTCGGCTCATATGATGATGATGATGGCAATAAGCACACCCCCTATTAAATGGGACTAGCCTAACCCTTCGAGGGGAATACAGTTGTGAAGTTATAAAGATAATGACTTAGAATATATGATACAATACAAAGCAGGTTTTGGCTCGTTTACTACAATGTATAGGTATCAATGAGTCTTATCGGATTTAGGCATTAAACTTGTCGGCGTCTCCTCTATGACAAGATAACGTTAGTGTATGGTTACTATAGCACTCACGCTCGACGCGTCCGATGCCCTTGCCCTATCAGCGCTGTGTTGAGGCAGGCCCGGCGTTTTACTTTAAGTGTAGTGTACTAACATGCTTGCATTTAAAGATGGGGGAATTTGGTTTGTGTGTCTAAAATAATCACGACTTTTTCAGCACTTGATGTAGTTTAAGCTAAAGTTGGAGTGTCTTTTTCAGTTTCTACTTATATTGTCTATAGTGTAATATTACTAGTACGCTTGCATTCAGAGGGGTAAGTTGGGCATCTTCTGGTTTTCGTGTCGCAGAACATTTGAATTATACTATTTGGACCAAGTAAGTGCCAAGTCTATTGCGGCGTCAGTGTTGTCGTTCAAGTTTTCTTGACTTAATGTCCTATCCTAGATGGGGCAGAGGGCGTCCACAGAAGCTTTCCATCGTGATCGGTCTTGAGCTTAACGCTTCACCTCGCTCTAAGTCATTCCGATGCTTTTCGCTTCTGCCAACACGGTTTGATGCCAGGTTTGACGGGATTCCAGTCCAAAGCTTATTTGGGACTGTGATCGTGACGCCTTCGGAGCACAGTAAGTCTTCTAGGGTGCATATAAACGGATACTTGGGGGCACTCCAGCAAATGGTCATCCTTATTATTTCTGTAGGTAATATATCACCTTCTCCATGCCATGATAACGTTGGTCTATAGTTTCTATTGCACTCACGCTCGACGCGTCCGATGCCCTTGCCCTATCAGCGCTGTGTTGAGGCAGGCCCGTCATTTTACTTTTAATGTAGTACTAGATTTCGCCTGCTGATTTTATTATCCCAAGAGATCATAATACCATGTTTACCCTATGTATTAATCCAAGTTATAAAATATCTGTGTGAAAATTTTACCGAAATCTGTTTCGCCGTTTTTTGCGTGATTGCAACACAAAGTTTCATATTAATAAAAACAAAGAGACTATCTAACTTAAATAAACTATATTTTCAAAAGAAGTTGAATACAATTTTCTACAAAATGTTTTTTATCTCAAAACTCTGACTTCCATAATTTTTTTTTTATATTTTGGCTTCGCCCGGTTTGTGTATTTAGCCAGTGTCACGTTTAGAATATAAGTTCTAGTTTCTTTAGATTTTAGTACAATGTCCTAGTTAGGCCCCAATAAAATGGCGGTAACTTTATTGGAAGCTTCTACGGAGTTTTGTCTACAACATGTACAAACTCATGTTCTACCGCTGTGTTTTACTTGCCCACACTCGTGCACGTTCAAAAATATTATATGAATAAAAAATCACAATTTTTACACTATTAATATTCAATTTAACACAATTTTAGGAAGATAAAACAGAGAAGCAACATAAACGCTTCTATAGTTTAGGAGAAATTCCAATTTCAAAAGATTAACGAAAACTAGCAAGTCTTTTCTTATAAACAGTATACGCTTCTATAACAAGTTGCCAAAGTCAGTTATAGAACTGACCGATGGAAAGTTGAAAAACTTCATCAATATCATTTCCTTATTAAAAAAGCATATTATAAAATCAAGGACTACGTTGAAGATAAAAATTTTAGCTCCTTCTGCGCATGCGGCTTCCCTGGGTAACTCATAAACGGTACAAATATGTGGATGTCTCTAACTATTCTCAATCTCATTTTTCTTTTTCTTTTTCTCTTCTTTTAATTGGACTTTTTACAATGGTTTTCAATCATCTTAATAACCCTTTGCTAAGAATAGTTACAGCACTGATAACTACATTTGTGCCACATGTTTAATTTAGTCTTGAAACACATTTTTTTATTTTTGCCTTTGTATCTTAGATGCTTTTACCGATTGTTTTGTGAATGTGTGAACATTGTAGGCCTTCTAGATTCCTAGATGCTTGATAACATTTGATAACTTTTTATCTCGTTTTACTTTTTATTTTTAGTTTCTAACGTTTTATTGTCGGGCCTACGTTGTCCTTCCATATTTAAGTAATGCTGTAACATGGAAATATTGTAAAAACAAACCATATTTTTAAAAGAGTAACCATGGAGTTTCTTGCCGGTTCTTCTCCATAGGAAACGACCAACCCAATCCGTGCGCCTTTTGTCGACGTTTTATAAGTGCCCATGTAGAATAAAAAAAAATTGATTTTGATTTTGTTTTGAAGGCCAGTTTATTTAAAAACTGTATTTGCCATCGACACGGAAGATTATTTAATTATTAAGACGTTCTATTTATAACAACGGTCTCCAATCTACTTTTTATTCATTTGACTCTCAGTTTTATTACGTAAGTTTTGTACGTAAGTACCGATACTTCTGAATAATGCATTTTGTATATTGGGCAGTTAATTTGCTTGGTTAATGAATAAAATTATCATAATGCAGTCGGTTATGAATGATTTTATGAATCATTAAATTTTACTCTATTATGAAAACGATAATATTTTCGTGATTTGGTTTCTATTGAGTAATTTCGATATTTTAATAGAATTGTTTCCCGATAACTAAATAAAAAATACTGAATGCAGAAATCTAGAAAATATCGGGGCAATCTCAATTGAGAATAGGTATTCAAGAACGTGTCAATCCTTACTTTTATTTCAAAGTTTCACAGATTTTCTGACTAAACTAGTGTTTGACGATTTCTCAACTTCGAATTCTCAATTGAGAAACCGAGAGAAATGATTGTATGTAAGATTTTTTCTTCAAAATTAAGGTTCAATTTTTTTTACAACTCTGCAAAAACATTCCATTAGTTGTTAACCAAAAATCATTTGCAGTTTCGGACTCCACTTCAAAAACAGGTCAAGTTGGTTATATTCCTGCTAGAAAATGTTAGTAGAATCGGACCTGGGATAGTACTGATACAGCGGGAGGTACCAGGCACACATAACAAGTAGGAACATAGCTGCCTCATTATAGGCGAGTGGCTCGAGAGCCCTCTAGCCACGCTGCTAATAGGAACCCAGGCTATTCTGCAATGTTTGACCCATAAAATATTTACTCTTTTTTTAACGCGAACCGCTGCGGTTTTGCGGTTTTTACCCTTGCTCGAATAGGATTAGGCGGGTTTTTTTCGTAAAAAATGTTACGATTGAAGCTAGTACTTGTAACACAAATATTTTTCTTTCGTGAAAAAAAAAATGAAGTTCCTGATTAAAATTGCAAACATGTAACTATTCGAATTACTACATACTAAGGTCAGTTAAACGCATAAATTCTGGGTTATGTACTCATGTACTGTACAGTGTTCAAACTAAATACATTATTCGAAAAGTTATTTGTTTTGTCCTGTATTTCAATACATTTTGTTGACGTATCCACAGTGTGAATATATTTATTTATTACAATTTTATTGTACACCATAACACACATATAAACATGCAATGGGTGGTCTTATCTATATAATATCTATGTTTAGACCCATACTATCCAATACATAGGTATGTAAGTTTTTTTTTTGGAATCCGAGAATTGTATAAAGCACACTGAAGAAAAATGGCCGCCTGAGGAGAGGAGACAGATGTGGGTAGAGAAGTGTTCACCACCCCATGACTTTGTTGAGCCCAAGGAACATCTGCCGCTTGCTCATGAATTGCAGTGGCCTATATAGAAGGCCTTGAATCGGCTACGAACCCAAGTAGGCCTCTGCAAATATAATTTGACAAAATGGGGGATTATTGATTCGTCCAACACCCGGTGCGAGTGTGGTACCCCTGTACAGACGTGCTGGAATGTCCTGGCTATCCATTCACCAGCACCCTGGAAGACCTGTACAGTGCTTCTGACGCTGCAAATGTACCATCGAATCGAAAATAGAAAGAAGAAAAATATTTCCCAACAATTGAAAAAAGTACAGAATAGTATTACGGAAAAGAGTTTTACAAAGAATAAGGTTGGCGCGACATCAGTTTGCATATCATTACGCTGGCGATAGCTACGCGGGTACGCCTTTCTTTGTAAAACAATACTTTCCTGTTGCAAAGAACCTTTGTTCATCTTTCGACTTTGTTTCACTTTGTCGGTTAATTTAATTATGTAAGGTAGAAACGTTTGTGCAGCGTGATTAAGCTTTGGCATAAATTAACCTATAGATTAAATTAAATTATAGAAATAAAGCAATAGACTTAAACTTTGAAGATACGTGAACGCTAGCTATTGACTTTTTTAAGAATCTCGCAAGACATGTGCGCCGCGTTAATGAGGCAGAGAAGCGTCGATGTGTTTTAAAAAAAAAATACCTTTCAATTTCGACAGTAGCATATTTAAATTTTACTGCATTCCTTCAAAAAATACTTTTTTCTTATTCAGTTTCTTAAATATATAAGCAGGAGTAGATTGTTTCGATATTGCTCTACAGATTTCTATGAAAACACAGGTCGTCGGATCGTTGTCGCGTGTGCCACAATGCGACAACGATGTATCGTCTGTGGGAGCCTTTAACACTTAGAAAAGGTACAGTAAGTGTACTTTTACTATGCAATATAAGTAACAATTAAACATGACATTCTATTAAAATTATCAAAACATTTTTCTCAAAAATTCAGAATAAACCTCTCAGTTGTTTAAGCTTTTTTGTCAGTTCCTTCAACATATAACCCCTTAGGTTATTCCTTTCAAGAACCAACCAATTATATACTCTAATCCAAATACCAACTAATTATAACACACTACTTTCTTAACTTTCATATAGACACTCCTCTTCGGTATAACGCACCTTTTGACAAACACAATAGGGTTGAGAATGCCTTGTCAGATGTTGCAGACGACATCGTGATTCAGATTGACCTGTGACCAAGTCGTGATCTTCCATAGTTGTCTGTTTTCCGCGTTGGTCGAAAGTCCGGCTTGTAATGTGATTTACCTTTGGGGAGGGCCGTACCTTGTGGACTGTGGGCGCAATACGGTAAGAGATTACTTAGGTTTTTATCGTCAGATAGATACTCCTAGAAATATAATAGTCTTTGTTATACATCCTTTCTCTCGTCTCCAATTGGAGCCTCATTACTGAGGATCATGGTAATCCCTTAAGCGGACAATCTGACTCCATCGGCTCCGGTCCAAAGTTGCCATATTGCTGAAATTTGCTTGAGGACATAGCTTCTTTCACTTCTTTCGCTTTATATACCGTTTATTATATTTTTATTCTATTATAGTCTTTATTGTCAACAATCATTATACGATCGGCGTGTCCTCGTGACACGAAGCCTCTAACTTGAGCTGTTCGATGTCATAATGAACCCACTTTATTATATACCATAACAAATTACAATTCGGCACTGAATAGTAAATAAAGTGTTAAGGAACTTCCTCACTGGGAGCATTCTTTCGTAAGCATTTGTAAACAAGCACTCGTAGGCGAGCAACAAATGCTTTCCAGCGAGCCCAACATTCACTTTCGAGCAAAGCTATGAACGTTCGAGTCGCACATTCCCTTGCAAACTTGGAGCATTCGATTACGATCTCGTTAAATGTCATTCATTCGATAATACGATTGACCAAGAAGGTCACAAACACATAAGATCAAGGAACTGTACCGTGTTTTAAAAGTGGCCAGTAATATTCCTACATATATACTCATTCATTTCATTATCTGACTATTCGCTTTCGAGCGTTTTCTTTGCGTGAACATTCGAATGCGAACCGCTTCCGCGAAAATCGTTGCGACGTCTACACCGGCCGAAGTTCGCGTTTGCGTGTAAGATTTGTAACGCTCGGCTCAACGTCCACACCACTCGAATATTCGACGTCGAATACTCATTACACGTGAAGTCGTGAATGCTCTCAGAAAGGACGTTCCTTTACACTAATGTGAGCGGTTTTTGACATTATTATTTGAAATCGAAGGGTGCTAATGCTAAACATTTCGGACAAATCCACGTGGATTGAATACTTCCTTAGCTATTGTAGTGATATTCTGTAAAAATATCACTTTACCTAAGGCTCTAGACAGAAGGATTGCATTTCAATTGTACTCCAACTACTTACAATACCAGAACCTTCTCTGACCAGAAAAAAATCAATGATATTTTTTTTTCAACAACAAAAAAACATCTTTATCATTACTTTTTCCGAAAAGCGGCTTTAAAGTGAAAAATATAAATTTACAATTTTGGTCACGTTTCGACTCTCAGTTTTATTACGGCATGTTGATAATATTTTGACATCACTTTTCCTCGAAAGATACCAATCGGCATGAGAACGTCATTTAGATATGTTTTGACAATTAAGTATTACATGGAACTGTTATCTGGCATGTCGATCTTGCGTCACATTGAGAGATATACCTACCTATGCATGTTGTATTTTATTCATGTAAGGTCAGTGACTTCTCACCAACTCGTAATGACATTAAAATTTAGTACTTAACTACATAATTAAGTAATGGTGATTTTAACTACACTGGTCCTTTATCTCGGCTTATCAAAGTCAAAGTCAAATATATTTACTTCAACTAGGCCAATAAGCGGCACTTTTGAACGTCAAACATTATTAAATCTAAATTAAAAATGTACAAGTAATAAAAATTTACTCTACCGTGCATTCGGAAAGTAGCTTGTTATGGAGAATAACGCACAAGAAAAACCATACTAATAATTAAAAAAAAAAAAGGTTTTACAATGTTTATAGCGTCAAACCTTGTATATATATAATATAGAAAATAATGTGTAGCTCAAAATACATGCAAAGAGATGCATTTAATGGTTACATTATGTAAACAAAAATTACTCACCCATTAAATATTTATTTTATTCTGTTTTTAGTATTTGTTGTTATAGCGGCAACAGAAATACATCATCTGTGAAAATTTCAACTGTCTAGCTATCACGGTTCATGGGTTACTGCCTGGTGACAGACGGACAGATAGATAGACAGACAGACATACAGACAGACGGATCGCGGCGTCTTAGTAATAGGGTCCCGTTTTTACCCTTTGGCTACGGAACCCTAAAAATTAATTATAAAATTTATAAAAAAATTGTGTAAGAACCTTAAGACCAGACCAGACTTAAGGTTTTTACCATTATCGTAAAAATCACGTTTGTTGTATGGGAGCCCTACTTAAATATTTATTTTATTCCGTTTTTAGTATTTGTTGTTATAGCGGCAACAGAAATACATCATCTGTGAAAATTTCAACTGTGTAGCTATCACGGTTCATGAGATACAGGTTGGTGGCAGACAGACAGACATTTTTACCCTTTGGGTACGGAACCCTAAAAAGAACATACAATTTTATGATCAATTCTAGAAAATGCTAATTTTACACACTTCAATAACAAACCGTTGCATATCGCGCCATCTAGTGACATTTATTTGAACCAAATTGTATTTGTTAGCGCTGGGACCTTAACGTTTATTATCACTTAAGTATGGACCCGTGGTATGAAGTAGCTGGCAAACGCTAGTATTCCAGTTAATAAAAGAGTTGAACTTTGTGCACTATTGCATATTTCAATTTCAAGCCCTCGTAACATTCCTACCTAGCATGTCAATAACCATGTAATAACTGCATATCTATCGTTAACCTTTCACGAATGTCATAAACTAATACTTTACAATAGTTAATATGCAGTAAAGTTGTTAATTCGAGGGTTAAACGCAGTAGAAGCAATATTGTATTATGGCAATTATTAGATATGAGTTCAAACGCCAGTTACGTGTCATTCAGTTATGTCATTTTGACATTTATTGCAAAGAATTATTATACATATTTCATACTATTTGCCTGATGGAAAATTCCATCGGCAAAAATTACGAATTGTCGTGCAAACTTATATCTCAAGTAATATCCCAATTCGCAACAAGCACTTCCAAACTTCCTTTTTAATGCGCACAGCTAAAGAGTTCCTCTCACTGCCTACGTCTGTGTTTCCGAACGCATTCAACACGAATCTCTTCAAATTTAGGGTGAGCAGTCTTCCTCTGGGTAAGCTCACTCCATCGTCTACTTTGTCTCTGTTACCTTATAACAGAGTCAAGAGCAAACAAAACACAAAAAAAAAACAAAATTATAGAAAACTTGATTGTTTGTAGGTATTCTCGTGAAATACTAATCCGATTACGGCTTTTTGTGTGCTATAGAGGTATAGGCAATTTTTTCCTAGAAAATACATGGTTAATGTTAGATAGACAATGGGGGCTAAGCCACAAAACAAAACTATACTTAAAAAAAGATAGTTTGATATCTGCGACATATGTCAAACTGACGTATACGTTATTATTACGTTATTGTTAGCCTGTCAAGCGCTATTGATACTGACAGCTGTCGCAGAGATCAAGTTATCTTTTATGAAGTATAGTCCCCTCTTCCTTTTTCAGAGAATATTCAATGGTTTAAGAGTTGATTTAGTCAACTTGTTTTTTATATATAGTAGATTTCAGTAAAGATTTAAAGGATAAAGAGAAAAAAATTCTCAATTTGATGCTTCGAACTTGCAAGTACTTTTGACCTCTTTATAACAAAAAATAATGAAACAACCCCGTTTTTCTTGCATTTACAGCAGAAAAAAAACCCACCGGAAAAATGCACCTCCCAGCTAATCCGATCGTGTCATCTTCTAAATTAATTTTCCATCTCACTCCAAATCAAATGAAAATAAACTTGATCCTTCCACAATAAGGTAGTTTATACCCAAACACGTGGAACAGTAGGTGTGCACGTTTCCTTTATGTACTCGCCTATTTATTTTTATGTGCTGTCATAAAGATGGGACCGCAAGCGTTGAGTTGTTTGTATGAAAATAACATTTTACATGCGTTATAGGAAAATGCCAAAGTCCCTTCAGGAAGAAACGCCTGAAAAATACGTAGTCGTCGTCTTTTGTTTCATATTTACAAATAAATTGTATTTCCGGAAGAATATTATGTAAGTCTCGTGTATAAAGATTTTTCTTTTGTTTTTTGGGCCTGTTTGACAGTCGTAGAAACTTTTTGAATAAGAATGCCATGTTTATGCAACAGGGTTTTATATCTACGATGCTTATCTAAGGCAATCCTAAAAATAAACCCGAAGGAGGAGGATCCTTTGTGTTGTTTGATCAGTTCATCTGCATCTGCCTAGCCTTTTCCCAACTATTGTTGGGGTCAGCTTCCAGTCTTACCGGATTCAGCTGAGTACCAGTGTTTTGCATGGAGCGACTGCCTTTCTGACCTCCACAACCCAGAAACTGGGTAACACGATACTCCTAGGAAAGACTGGTGTCAGATCTCAGGCTTCTGACTACCCGTAACGACTGTCAAAGATTTTAAAATGCCAGCCGTGACCAACGGCTCAACGTGCTTGCCGAGGCATGGAGAAAACTCGGTATGTTGAAATGGTCACCCATCCACGGACCGACCTCGTCAAGCGTTGCTTAACCTTGAAAATCGACCAGTGCGGCTGTTATTATTTAGCCTCGAGCTCCTCCTTGTTTGATCAGTTATTGTAAAATTTTGATAAAGAACCATAATACATACGAATTTATTTTTTTGTTACAGGTAATACATAAACTTTTCAAAGTACTGGTTAAATGAGTGTCACTGAAATTTACTGCATCACTACCAGGTAAGTACCCTTCCTGCAAATTATTTAGTAACCTCTTTGCAAATTATTTTATGAGAATCACGGACGAATTTTTCATTGATGATTGAATATGACGTGGCGCTCTTAAAAATATATACCAAGTCACTCGCAGCCAGAAGCCTAGAAGTGTTCATATTATAGAATACAGGGCATTGGTTGTCGTAAGAAAATAGCTCCATATCACCAGCAACATAAAATAGTATCTACCTACACAACATTCGGATACGAAATGTAATTAAAGGTGCACTAGTCGACGGCACGAACTATTTTATGCGCGGGGTTAAAATGCGTGCTATATCAACCGACAACACGTGTGGAAGATGCTGATGCTGCTGTAGATGCTGTTATGAGCAGTAAGAAGCTAGTTCGCGTACGAATACACACTTTTTCAAATTTGTAGCGAAATGGATGATGATTTAGAACGAAAACGAGCGCGCGAAATTTTATAAACAGAACTTTGGGAGTCTGTATATCATGAAAAAACGACTGAATGTATCTGTTCAAAATAAAATTATTTGCATTGTTGAACTACTAATCTATCCCTGTATGGAGGCCGTTTTTCAATTTTCCTTCTTCTTATGGTACTTATTTGCGCTCAAAGATGCGTAAAATTTGTGTTAAAATAAGGAACTTTCGAAGCTCATAACTTTCAAGTAAATTTTATTTTTACTTTTTTGCTTCCATACAGGGCTAGATAATGATGAGATAAATTGATATAATTTTTTATTTTGAATGTACATCGTCAAACAGTGGAGTAAAAGCCAGACTACGGAAGAATTTTCGACTAGTGTACCCTTAATGTTAATAAAGTTATTTGCTTCGGTATCTTCTCGTCCAACTTACCACAATGTCTCGAGAAGAAAGTGACCAGTGTATGTTGCCAGTGATGTCATATGGCTCTGAGACGTGGTCGCTTACAATGGGCCTCATCAGACAGCTTACAGTCACTCAAAGGGCAATGCAGAGGGCTATGCTCGGAGTTTCCTTGCGTGATCGAATCATAAATGTAGAGATCCGCAAGAGAACCAGGGTTACCGACAGCCCGAAGAATTGCCAAACTTAAGTGGCAGTGGGCAGGGCACATTGCTCGCAGAACGGATGGCCGATGGGGCAGAAAGACCGATGACCGATGACCTGGTGAAGGTTGCGGTGATCCGCAGGTTACGAGACGCACGGGACTGGTCAATGTGGTGACGCTTGGCGGAGGCCTATGTCCAGCAGTGGACCTCTTTCGGCTGATATGATGATGATTATGATGAAGTTCTTTGCCTTTTATGTAACTAGCTTCAGCCAGCGGCATCGCCCGCGTTAAAAGTGTTTTCTTATCCCAAGGGAACATTATACCGGGATGAAAAGAGGCGTTTGTGCTATTCCAGACTATAATCTATCTCTGTACCAAATTTCATCTACACTTCCACACAAACATCCATCCAAACTTTCACATTTATAATAAAGGGTCTTTCAACAAGGACGGGTCGATGTTAAAATTGAATAAAACAAGATGTGTGTGAGATATTAACGAAATTTATTTTTTATTTAAAAGGCCCATTTATGCCATTATGGATGGAATATGACATCGTTCAAATGTCCGCCGCGGCTTCGTATGGTGGCACGAATCTGAGAGGTCCAATTTTTAATGACTCTGTTTTATTCAATTTTAACATCGACCCGTCCTTGTTGAAAGACCCTTTATAAAGTAAGTAAAAAGTAAAGATAGTAAGATTAGAAAGAAAGAAAGAAAGAAAAATGTGTTTATTGGCATTAAAAGCAAAAACACCTTAAAATTAAACAAAATAAATAATTAAAACTATTAATGCCGAAAGGGCCTCAGCTCAGCATAAAGCCAAATGGTCATACTGGGTATACCACCTGACGCTGGTTTTCAGCTGCAGCCCACGAGCGCCATACGCTCGAAAACATCAACACACGTTTGAAATACCTATACTGAAATACCACTTAAAACTTACAGTGCACTTTACCATATAAAAAGTTCAGGCTTTTCCACGATGAACTATACTAAAACCCCTTATTTATTACCACGGCACATAATAATAACACCACGTCGGATAAGAAACAAAGAACTACCTATATAATTGCGAATAAGAGCATAAAATACTTCAACATTAATTCTAAAGATCATTAAGCATTGCTAACAACATCAAAATACTTCCCGTAATACCCAAACACAATAACGTTTTAACATCGCCCAACCATCGCCCTCACAATAAGCCCAATGATAAATGAAGTTGGGCGTTTCTGTGAAGCTTTCTAATTTATCCATAACGTCGACTTTTTGATGCGAGCTCATAAAATACGGACTAACAAGATTCCCCAGCTAAGTGAGCAATTTCACGAGATACATCAGTGAAACTGTAGTGAATAAAATTTCGGGATTTCATCAGGAAGATAAATTGGTCTGCTTGGATCAGAGCTATCTAGAAAGGGCAGACGTTTTTGAGTTGGGAATTGACACTGTAGTTTTCTTTTACATTGAATTTGACGGAAAAAGAATGGTTTTAAGTTTGACGTGTGTTGCTGTGTATCTGTGTATTTGTGTGTCTGTCTGTGGCCTCGTAGCTCCTTAACGGATGAAGTGATTCTGATTTAGTTTGTTTTTGTTGGTCGAGTGTGTTCTTAGCTATGTTTGATGAAAATTCGTTCAGCCGTTCAAAAGTTATACGTCTTTGAAGCGGTGTATTTTCGCAAGATATCGTGGTATTACGTGTTTCCGTGGATTATCGATCGAAGAGTGTCTAGTACTAGATAAATTATGTAGTTTAAAAAGCACGAGTTAATAAGCCTCGGGGGTTTATAAAACTTTTAATTTTATACCCTTTCTTAAAGTTTTGATGACAAGTACAGATAAATTGTTTGTTTGGCTTAGTATTCAGCTACGGTAAAACCATTTTCTTACTGTCTTTCTGTAAGTGATCGAGTGCTTAGCCTTTTCAATCTTGGTCGTGGCCTGGGTTAGGCTCTGAAAAAAAGAGCAGTGGTGGCCCATTTGTAACAGCCGCGACTTACAAGTTGTAGGTCGTGGTTTCGAACCCAACCAGGCGCTTTACTATGTGTAAATTATTGTATCACCACTGCTCTCAAAACGGTGAACGAAAACACCGTGAGGAAACGTGTCTTAGGACCAAAAATTGGAAGACATCTGATATTCACCAACCCGCACTGGGCCCGCGTGGTGGATTACGGCCCAATCCATCTCCTGGCCGAGGCCTGCACGCACAATGGACCAAATGGGCGTCTAAGTGTGGAAAAAGAGGTCGGTCCATCTATCCTTTCCTAGGCTCTGAAACTATTAAAATGCAGTTAAACAGGCGATTAGGAAAAGAGGCAGACCGATCTGGAGTCAAAGTCGCTACCACTGTTAGAATATTACTTGTATAAAGCCTCTAAAAGTCAACAGCATGATCAACATGAACAAGCAAAGCTTACGATCTTCAAGTATGAGGAAGGGTCTGGGGAAGGTCAAATACTATCAATCGAACAAAAAGTTCATACATCCACGATGATAATATTGACGTCAAAACCTTGCAACACACAGTTTCTATACATTGGCTGTCCGCATCGCCGGCAGACTGTATTGTTCGTTAACTGCGCAAGAGTTGCCGTTACGACACAATTGAATGAAAACTCCATTGCAGCAACGTATGCTGACGCGGATGATTAATTACTTTTGTTATGTCATATCTGGGTTCAACTTACGAAGTCAAGAGTTTTAATGCTTTAAATGTAATATGGCGTTGTGATATCAGCTGATTTAGGAAGAAAGAAAGAAAATTATTTTTTTGTGACCCGCACAGGACAAGAGATAAGCAAAAACAAAATAAAAAAGAAACCCTGTGCGAACTAGCATCGCAATGTCGGAAATTTTCACAAGAAAACATACTTTCGAGGCAAGCAGTATCCTAATCCAGATCATGGTCTACCCGTGTGCCAAGTTTCATGCAAATCTGTTCAGCCGTTAAAGCGGGAAAAGGTTTGAAAAGACAGCTAAACTTAGTTACTTTCGTATTTGTAATATTATTAAAGTATGGATATAGTGCACCTTACAATTACGATTGTATTGTATTGTATTGTTTCGACGGGCTGTTTCCGCAACTCCACGACCAGCGCGTATTTTGCGTATACTTACACAGATATTATTGGTGATACTATTCAGAAAGGGGCCATGTGCGTACTTACAACCGGTATATGTTAGACCAGTTGTAAAAACTTAAACGAAACAAGGAATATTTAAAGATCGGAGTAGATGGCGTTCTTTAGATTCTGCCAACCCCTAAAGACGTGAGTTTATGTATGTATGGATATGTAAGAAGGTTATGAATAGAAGGCCATAAATACGGACAATGAAGCTTCTGTTGCCTGGATATTATATTGTCTGTGCAAGGCCACTTTCAATGGCACGAGGAAAGTTTCCAATTATACATCGAAAAAAATCAAGCTACCATACCGGCCTGATATTTTCCGATGAGTGAATTGGAAAAAACAATTGGTTTATTTCTTCCATTGATTTTCTTCTTCAATAATCGGTGTTTTGAGCATTGAGTGTTTTGGAATTATCAGCCATGTTTAAACTACTATTCTTAAGCCGGGTATCGACGGAGTGGAGACGTGTTTGCTTCGCGGGCAGACCATTGCCGCGCGCGAACGTGGCTCGCGCGATCCGACTCACTGTCGGTAATTTGGCGGTGCTCAAAGGGCGTTCAGTGTGAGCTGCTCACTTGCAAGGGATGCATGTGTATTGCCTCGCGCGCTCGCATCATGGAAGACCATGGTCAAACGTATACTGACGCCTCGTAGGCTCAGCGTGGTTCCTGTTGACTGTGTAGACGGGAGCTGAACGCAACGCGAGGCTGCCTCTCGATTGCCTGCTCAATGCGAGCACCAGATGAGCAATGTCGATACCCAGCTTTGCATCATCTGCCTAGCCTTTTTCCCAATTATTGTTGGGGTCGGCTTCCAGTCTTACCGGATTCAGCTGAGTATCAGTGGTTTACATGGAGCGACTGCCTATCTGACCTCCACAACCCAGTAACTGGGTAACACGATACTCCTAGGCAAGACTGGTGTCAGATCTCAGGCTTCTGACTACCCGTAACGACTGTCAAAGATCTTCAAATGACAGCCGGGACTAACGGCTTAGCGTGCTTTCCGAGGCACGGAGGAAACTCGGTATGTTGAAATGGTCACCCATCCACGGACCGACCTCGTCAAGCGTTGCTTAACCTTGAAGATTGACCCGTGCGGCTGTTATTATTTAGCCACGAGCTCTTTACCAGCTTTACATCTAGCATAAATAATAATATCTGCCATTTCAGAAATACAGAGCCATACTACATGAGGTGAGTCTCTGTGCATAATAATATCAAAACCACTCCAGACAAGAGGATCTGCACATCCTTAGACAAAATCCCTTACTCAACTCTTCCCATTCATAAACATAACTCCATGAACCATGGCTAATGCCTGACATTCCCCCGTAACCATAATGAACACATGGCTTAAACTTTTCCCATTAGACTGCCAGTGTGTATACCGTGTAATTTAAAGAGATGAAAGGTAGCGTTTTAAAGGGTAATTACAAAGGTTTATTTTCTTCCTGGTATGAAAGTAATCATCTATGTTGGGTGAAATTGTCAGCCTGTAGGTTTTACGGTATGGCAGGGAGATAGGTTTTATGACCCAGTAATTATGGCCAAGTACTAGTTTTGTAATTCAAGAAGAACTACACTGCAATAAAGTCTACAAGGTGAGACAGAAATGGCATTCTAATGGCTAACCAGTACTTTATTAATTTAGAAGTAAAGAAAAGTAGCTCTTGATAGGGCCATGCCCCTAACGGCTACGACTCTGAAGGTTTATTCGCTGTCATGGCGACTAATTTGAGTGCACCAGAGGAGTTTAACAGCAATAGTTAGGAATCTGTATTCATTATTTTAAGACTTTAATACTTTAGTTAATAAAGTAATTTTTTAATTTTTAATATTTGACATTTTTATTTTTGTTTTTTTGATTGATTATAACTTTGAATTTTATCAATTGACAATTTGTTTATATTCAATTTCTTGTCCATTATCGCAATGTTTTGAAAATATTTATTTGATTTGATTTGGAATGTACCTTTACTATACTAACACTAGTTTTATAAGGATTTGTTACTAACAAGATACGGACTGTAAATTGTCTGAACTTTGAAATAAATTGAAATAAATTGAATTAAATTTAATACCTTAGAGCTGCATTTAATGTGGATGGTTGGAGAGGATGAGGCAGACCAAAGAATTTTATTATAGATTGTGTGAGAAATTACATGAACGGAAAGAGTAAATGATAACGGCAGCCTAATTTTCGGAGTTCGGCAGAGCAAAGGGAACAACTCCATGAAAGAGTGCGACACATTTCCTTTACATATTTACCCGACTGCCGAAGGAGGGTAATGTGTTTATCAGTCTATGTATGTATGTATGTATGTTTGTTCCTATGTGGCGTTCCAGAGACCTAACGCGTTGGCAGATTTTGATGATTCATACGTCAATCGATTCGTCTTAACCTTGCGAGTGTCATAGGCTACATTAAAATTGGAAAATAGAAAAATGGCGGCTTTTGGGCGCCATATTGTGGAGGGCCAATTTTATTTTTTCTTCCAAACCCATCGTGTGGGATATCAAAATAAAGAGTTTCAAGAGGTGATTTCAAAAATATATATATTTAAATGTACCTAATTCGAAAAAAATTTTAACTAAAAAGTTATAAATAAAAAAGTTAATTTAAAAAATCAAAATACCCGGCTGCTTAAAAAGCGAACTAAAAAGACGTAAACAAGAAGAAAATCATGCTGTGCAGTCGGAGGATACATCTGGTTTTGGTCAGCCAGCTCGCGAATATGTATCCTCCGACTGCACAGCATGATTTTCTTCTTGTTTACGTCTTTTTAGTTCGCTTTTTAAGCAGCCGGGTATTTTGATTTTTCATTATTGAGTTAATAATTTAGAAGGGGTACGACGTCCACCTTTTTTTTTGAGGTGAGAAATTATTTAATTACTTCTCCCGCACAGAGTTAAGCGCGAGGCGGTAGTAAGAGTCTAACACGCCCGTGTCAGACTTTTACTGACTAAAACCCACCCGTGTTTCTTCAGTTGCTTGTGCCAGGGCCGCGGTAACTCTCTTTCAAATTTATGCGCGACCCAGACAGGCATCGGCCCAGATACCCTTGAGTAGTTGATTTTAAAATAAGAATCACGTCTAAACGGCTAGTCGTATTTTTTTGGAAAAAATATATGTTACATTAGACCATTTTTTTTAATAATTTGATCTGAGCAAATTTTGTGTTTTATTCGTATAACATAGTGTAATTAATTTGTTAAGTTATGTCTAAAACGGACAAAAACACGACAATCGCACCAAAACCGCTGGGCGCATTTTAATGAAATCGACACTATCTCAAAGAGAATTTAATTATCTACATTTTGATCTGAGCCTTTTTTTAAGTTATAGAATGACAAGGAAAGTACAAAAAAACTAATAAATTTTGGGTCGCGCGGATGTGAAACAAGTGCGCGTTTTGTTCCCTCAAGGTCGTTGGCGTTAGTCATCGTCTTAAGCGAATCTCTTTGAGGCTCTCGTGGAACACTAAGCGCCGTCGACTCGGACCAGGTACTCCTTCCATCCACCATCCTATGAGTTGAATTTACATATCCTTTCCATGACCTATCCCCTTTCGAGTGTATTACGAAAGTCGTTATTTTAAAAGTGTCGTCAACCTATACGTGATCTTTGCTGAATTCAATTGGGCTGCGGGAAGTGCGGGACGCTTGACAGGGGAGAATACAAGAAGAAAACGTGTTGCGCTGACTCAAGTAACATGGGACAAGACCAGGCACAAATCCTTAGAGATGCAAGATGGACATTCTGGCCACCACGCCTAGAACCCGGATAAGGCCCACCTGTGGGCCAAGTCGGATGTGGATGATGATAGCAAAAGGTCTTTCTTAAACGAAGCCTTTCGCCCTGAATATGTGATAATCCTAGATATTAGCATCACCACTCTTGGAGGCTATTTATTTAATATAAACTAGAAATACAAGATCGTTATGATGAAACTTTATTTCCTGATAGCTACAACCTAGTGGTATTTTAAGTCAAGAGTGAATGGGTTACTTTTATACAAGAGTGCTTCATCGTCGACCACATCATCGCTTACCATCAGGTGAGATAGTGGTCAAACGCGACTCTACAATTATTTAAAAAAAAAAAACAAGAAAAAAAACCGGCCAAGTGCGAGTCGGACTCGCACACGAAGGGTTCCGTACCATTATCGCAAAACACTGCATAAAAATCACGTTTGTTGTATGGGAGCCCCCCTTAATTTATTTTATTTTAATTTATTAATTATTATTTTTTGAAGTAAATATACAACTAAACATTCTGTGAATATTTCAAGCGTCTACCTGTTGCCGTTATAAATATCGAGCAAAAAACGGCAAAAATATCACGTTTGTTGTATGGGAGCCCCCCTTTAATATTTACTTTATACTGTTTTTAGTATTTGTTGTTATAGCGGCAACAGAAATACATCATCTGTGAAAATTTCAACTGTCTAGCTATCACGGTTCATGAGATACAGCCTGGAGACAGACGGACAGACAGACAGACGGATCGCGAAGTCTTAGTAATAGGGTCCCGTTTTTACCCTTTGGGTACGGAACCCTAAAAAAGAACCTCAGGCTTAGCGATGGGGAAATAATACAAAATCTGAAAAAAGTCCTTTGATCTAGAAGTGCCTCTGCTATCGAAGTATTTCTATGTACGTGGTTTATCAGACCGATAAGCAGTGAATAGCTATAGTACCAGTATTGATCTTTTTACCTCTATTAGATAAGATTATTCATAGGTACATCTGATACGGATTGGGATTTCCTTGTTGGTTTGCATTTGGATATTCCCATTCTAGAAATTGAGGAGTGCGGACTAACGAAAATATAAAATGCTTAGACACTTGTCCTCATCAATGTTTTAACGAAACTATTAAGCAACCATTGACTACATCGAGTTGAGCTAAGAGGACTCTACTGTCCATCTTTAACCGATTTCAACAAGGAGGAGTTTCTCAATTCGACTGTTTTTTTAAATGTGTTGTACCTCAAAACTTTTTACTAGGTGAAACGATTTTGATTATTCTTTTTTTATTTGAAAGCTGGTGTGTCAAACTTCTTTTAGTCCCATTTTAATGTATATCTGACAAGTCATTTTTGAGTTATCCTTAATAAAGCGTATTTTCATGGTAATGATACCAAAACTAAATAAAAAACGTAAAAAAACGACAAAAACTAAAAAGACATAGGTACCAAAGACACCGACTTCCTAAAATAAAGTAATATTTCGCTTTGTAGTGTTTTGTTTTGGAAGACGGTGTAATTTTTTTGTTAAAATGTCAACCCAGACCCCTTTCGAAACGCCCGTTGTTGGTTAAAGAATTTTAATCCTAGAAGAAAAAGTGGATGTATTTTAGGGAAAATAAAAATTTGATGTATTTTAATGTAAATATTCCGCAAAATTTTGGACCTCCACTCATATACCACACACAAACAGTAACTCACAGTCTCATCTAGAATTTGGTATTCATTATAATATTTTTTAGTCTTTTGTTTTAGAAATTATTGACCAATGTATGTTATTAGTTAGGTAGTTTATTAATATCCGATTTTGATTATTATTCTTATTTTTTACACCTACCACTGTTATGTCATTTTTGATCCAAATGTTGACTGGTAGAGAATGGCTCGCTGATTTAAGTCCGCTTATGTATAACCATTGTACCTACATAATATTTAAATAAATAAATAAATATACTATCGAATACTGCCCCAAATTTTCCTTTCATTTCCATATTTTGTATCCTAAGGAATGTTATACATAATTATATTATTATTGAAGTAACATACATACATAAGTCACATAATCAGAATCATTTATTTAAAAAGAATGTAGAAGACACAGAGATGTTACTGTAAGGGATTTTTTATTTTTTTATTATTGCCACTACTTGCAACTTTGCCTCATAGATGGCATTATCAGCATAAAATTCGCACATCATTATCATTCAGTCGACGAACTCGCGTCATGGTTCAATCGATTACCAACAGATGTCGCTACGTTCAAGGTCAATCACAAGGCCTTTACCCTTGAACTTGGCTGACCTTGATGGTGTACAGTACACAATAGATTAGTGACCATGGTATGATAATGACCTGAGGAGATTAACCTTTTTTGAATAAAAACTTGTATTGAATGGTAAGAGAACCTGTTTGAAGTTTTCTTTTCAGGTTGAATGAAAGGTTTATATTGTGCCCTTTGGTTACTATTGTAGGTAAAGCTTTTAATTTTTATTTGTCTCTTTATGTGTTAAATATAACATTAAAAAAAAAAAAACCCACTGCCTAACAAGCGAATTAAAAAGACGTAAACAAGAAGAAAATCATGCTGTGCAGTCAGAGGACACATAATTATGGTTTTGAACAGTCAGCTCGCGATTGTGTATCCACCAGCTGAACAGCATGATTTTCTTCTTGTTCACGTCTTTTAGTCCGTTTCTTAGACTGTTTTTCATTGCATTTTTTTTTTACATTTTTTTTCGAATACCTCTCCAAAAACCTTTGATTTTGGCAGCTTCTCATTCCTTTGTTTAATAATATTTTTTTAAACAAAATACAGTATTTATGTATTAACGAGCTGTAATCAACGATACCCGATGTCTAATACTCGATGGGGTAGATATTTTTTTGCCCCTTAGAAACATTTAAAAATAATTTTTGCAAATTGTATGGCTTTGGGTCAACAATATAATACTGTGAAAATTTTAAGACTGTAGCAGTAACCGTTTGGCTGTAACACCCGTGTAACAGATGACGCACAGACCGACGGACGGATAGACACGTGAGTGACAGCAATAGGGTTCCGTTTAAATCTTTCGGTTACGGAACCCCAAAAATGGTCAATGTTAGCTATACCTACTTCTCAATTTCTATGGTCAGCAACACAAATTGATTTACACTGCTACTTTTTAACCCTTGACGGAAAAAGAGGGTGTTATAAGTTTGACGTGTGTTGCTGTGTATCTGTGTGTCTGTTTGTGGCATCATAGCTCCTAAACGGAAGAACCGACGTTTTTTTGAAAGGTGACTTTGTCGAAAGTGTTCTTAGCTATGTTTGATTAAAATCGGTTTAGCCGTTCAAAAGTTATTCGCATTTTACTCTTTGAATCTGGGTTTTTTCGCAAGACATCGAGTCATTATTACGTATTTAGATAGATTGTCGATTGAAGCTCATCTACTACTAGGTATATTATATGTAGTTTAAAAAGCATGAAAAGAAATTAAATTTAAAAAAGCCGCGGGCGGTTTTTTAAATTTGCAATTTATACATATTAATTAACATCAAAATTGTTATAAAATGATTTATAATCTGTTTGTAAGCATTGATCGTGTATCGACTTGTTATTTCAGTGTATATTACATATTACAGAATTATTACCTGTTCAATGAATATATCTTTTACATTTTGAAATCACATTAAAATCTACGCTTTTGCGCAACTACAAAGCAAGACTATGTTAATTTTAATTGATCATTACGACAGTCTCGTCTCAATTAAGTTGTCTAAGAGCCTTTGCTTAGTTTAAGTTTATTCATGTTATATAATTCGATATTGCTCTGTACATTTTGGTTACTAAGTAAAGTACTTCTTAAATAAATAAATGGATTTCTAGACTTAAGTATGTATGTATTCAATGTTTGTTTAGTTAAATTATAAACCTTTTGGTACGCTTTGTTTTCGGCTTCGTTGTTTGTTTTATCTAATGATTAGTACCTGAGCGATCGAGCTCTGCTCGGGTGAAAATATAGAAGACGACGTTTTCTAAAATTGAAACCTAGCTAGATCGATTTATCGACCCCGAAACCCGCTGCATACAAAATTTTATGAAAATCGTTGGAGCCGTTTCCGAGATTCAGATTATATATACATGTATACAATAATTGCTCGTTTCGTTCACGAGGCTTTACACAAAGTGTCATTTTATCATCGATGGCTATGGTCAAAATGCCATAATGTAAGAGCATGGACAAGTCACTACGGTGCGCGACGCTGCAGCTTGTACGAACTTTAATGGGCTATTTTCTTCAATGAATCGCGATGTTGCCGCTCTTATTATACTATTATGGCTGTAAAAATAACGTTTATTATTTTATATAAGACTTGACCTCATTTTGAACAAGAACCGATGATCTCATATAAGTTCAGAATGGTTTTGAATCGTTTTATTCAACAAGAAGTCACTACAATAGTGAGCCATTGAAACTACGTCACATCTCTACTGAACGAATGAATGGAATGACCGAATGAAACTTTTAAACGATTCTGACCAATGGCGAGTGAAAGAATGAACGGTATTTGGTATCTGTGGAACGCAGCTCGACAGATTTTTAATTTTGTTTTTGAAAATGGAATCCGGTGAGGTTTTAACTGATATTTTTCTGGTTTATCGATATTGCGTAGGCAAAAATAAATAAGGAGATATTATTCTTTACCGAAATACTTTTTCGTAAACGGTGTTCCCCAGTATTACAACTGCTAAAAAGGTCAATTGCAATGGAAAAAATAATGTGTTTCGGAATAATTTTATGATTCATTATAGCTAATAACTTTGATTGAAGTCTTATAAGTGGTTATAATGTTTGCAGACGTTATGCTACCTATTATTTCAATTACTCGCTTAGTAATCAAGGCTTCTTATGATATTCTTTATGATTTTAAATGTCAAGCGAAGCCAATTGCGATTACCTTTTAAACAATATGAATTAGTCACTGGTATTATGGTTACGATAAACAAAGCTTTTTTGTATGTATTAACATTTTTATTTTATGTGTGTTTTGATGGACGTCTCGCAGTTCAATCAGAGTAACTGGCTTCTGCTTAACCGGCAGACTTATTACGTATGAAACAGCAACCAGCAATCACCGCGCGATTAAACGCTTCAGGTCATACAATTTGGAATTATTTGCAGTATAGGTATGGTAGGTCTACCTTTTAAACAATATGAATTGGTCACTGGTATTTTGATTACGATAAACAAAGCTTTTTTGTTTGTATTATATTTTTTATTTTATTTGATTTTTGATGGACGTCTGGCAGTTCAATCAGAGTGATTGGCTTCTGCTTAACCGGCAGACTTATTACGTAAGAAACAGCAATCAGCAATCACCGCGCGATTAAACGCTTCAGGTCATACAATTTCGAATTATTTGCAGTATAGGTATGGTAGGTCCTACACAATCATTTGCTACTCGCTCGCTGTTTGTCAAATGCACTTATTCAAAAAGACTTCCAAATAAAAAACTACAAAGTTAAAAATAACTTTATTTTTGGAAGTCGGTGTCTTTGGTAGGTACATTTTTTGCGTTATGGACACCGACTTCCAAATATCATGAAATTTGGACATAACCGGTGAAATGAGAGATCTGCGTACCCCTTAAGAGCGAACTGGCGTGATGTTATGTTATGAAATGGTATAAACAATGAATAGACATGCGATTGCAGCAATCCCGAGAGGTTTGCCATTATTTATTGAAGAGTTCTGTTGCATATCTTCGAATTTCATTATCAGATCTTCACCAAATTAAAATGGGGTTAATTTGGGAACATATTCTTTCAAACAAAAAAAGAACTTTCAAAATCGGTCTCCAAATGACGGAGATATCGGTGAACAAACATAAAAAAAAAAACATACATGAAGTCGTACATAAAACCTCCTCCTTTTTGGTAAGTCTGTTAAAAACTGCCAAAAACTCTAAAACTTCTGTATTAAAGAGCAATTATTGCGCAAAAAACGCTATTGTTTTACTCTTGCAAGATAGGTAATAAGCTTGCGGGCTATCCTGTGGAGACTAAGCTAGAGCCTATAAACAAATAGAACTATTAATACTTAGCTGCAAATATGTATATACGAACATGAAATAAATAACTATTTTGTTTCATTTAATTCAAAATAATTTGTAGAAAAATTCCTTCACCTCATCCTCTTCAACACTTCTATTTTTAACTAGCACTTTCCCGCGGTTAGCCTCCCATGTTCTGTCCCAACGGTCTCACGGTAACCGGCAGGTTTATTAAGTATCTTGCAAGAGCAAAACGATAGCGATTTTTGCGCAATAATTGCTCTTCAATACAGAAACTTTAGAAGGTTTTGGCATTTTATTAGAAATGAGTGAATTTGACTGCGAGCAATTAGCAAACGATTGTGTAGGACCTACCCTACCTATACTGTAGGTAATTTCGACTTTTATGACATAAAGCGTTTGATCGCACGATGGTTGCTGTTTGCTGTTTCTTACGCTATAAGCCTGCGGGAATTTTATTGACTTAAACAGTTGCTTATGGCACTCAGTGATCGTGTATATCTTTATCTAGACTCCAGACTCCTACTATCAGAGATTAGGAACCTCCTACAAACACACATATTTTTCCTTCGTAAGGAAATTAAACAAAAGAGATATTAGAGAAAAAAATAATACTGAGACCAGTCTTGTCAAGTGGTACCCAGTAAATGATGTTACCCACTCCATATAAAATAACTGCTGGTATCTAATCTCTGTTTTTTTATTTTGTTGACTAAATTGACATTTTGCGGAGATGCCACTTTATCGTTACACAAAAATAGTTTCGAAGCCTGAGTGACTAAAAGTTGACCGAAATTAAAGTAGATCGAAAATGGAACTATATCACAGCAAAAAAAAAACACTTGTTAAGAAATTTGTTGCCCTTATTTAATTTCAACTCATTTATGTCAGCCTTCATTCTATACATAACAATTATTTTATTATTGATTTCTTATTTAGTACAATAACAGTTTATGTAGTATGTGTATTAATACTATAATATTTAAATATAATACGTTTATATTCATAAAACATTTATTTACACCAATTAGTAAAATTAAATTGTTGTGTCATGTCACATCGATTCGATGAATCACTTAAGATTGAGCCTTACCTACAAATCTATGCTCCGCGCTTGCAACATTTAAAAAAATAAGGTAAGTGTCAGTTTAGTCTAAGAAATAAAAAATCTCAATATAGCTGAATCTGGTTAGACTGGAAGCCGAGCCAAATAATTTTGGGAAATTAATTGAGTTTAAAGAAAATTAAATCCTTGATGATCCCTATAAAATGTGACACTTCAAACTTCCCACTGTATCCCAAACCCACATGACCACTATCAGTAACGAAAACTAAAATAAACATTAACAAAATAGTTCTCGACCACTAACCCACTCGTTTAGTGGCAAGTTGCCGTGCGAGTGATCAAAGTGATCATTATAGCCGGCCGGGTGCCTCCCACAGCCAATAGCTTTGCGGCCATTTGGTATTCTCCTTTATTTTGTTAATTCAGATTTTATAGTTTCTGTTACGGATAAAACGCGAAATGATTCTGTGCATCCAGTTTTGTGATATGATTGATTAATTTTGTTTGGGTTCAATGAAGATGGGAGCAATGAAATGAAAATAAGTGAGCGGTAAACATTGGTGTGCATTAATTTGGTAAACTTATCTTTAGTATCTAAAACAATTCGCTAAAAATAGCAAAGTAATACGTTAAAATTTAAATTGTTTAAACTAATAGGATCTTCTGGTTTTTTATTCATATTGTAGAAGAAGACGAGAGACTTCACGGCAAGATCGATGTATTTACATGCCATTTGAGTGAATTCGGAAAAATACTGTTGTTTATTTTATCTTTTAGTGAAAATTAGAGTAGGTTATATGTTTTTGTTTTGTATTTTAAATATTGTGTTTTTATATTTAGGTAACTTAGTTTATAAGTTATTATTTATAAATGTTATTATAAGGACTACTAGATTTTACGTTTTTCATAGTTTTACATTGTATGTAAGTTAATTGTATGACCGCGGTATCGCATTACGTATACCTGTAATGATAGTTGTAAGGGAGATCTTAATAATAAATAAATAAATAAGATGGACAGCTCTATCCCATGTTATGCTTAAAATGCCGGTAATTATAACTAGATGAATTTAAAGACATACAATTTTATTTAAAAAAAATTGTTGTGCAGCTTGATTTAATCTAAGACCTTTAAAAGATAGAGGATGTGCAGTTTTATATCGTAAAGTAATTTTTTCTCCAAGAGCCAATATTCGGTGGCTTATGAAACAGAAAAGCTCAATTTAGTGTACCAATATAACAAATTGAAAAAAGCAAAGGCAAATGCCGGGTGTAATTTATACACAAACCAATGCTGTAATTTTTATTTATTTGTCGGGTTTAGTCAATAGTACGGACGTTAAAACAAATCACAAGCACGCCACCTGTCGGCAAAGCAAGAACAACTACGCATTGGCGCGCTTTTTCTAACCACTTGCGTGGTGGGGACAGCAGAATATGGCAGTTGAGTACTGACCGCCTTAGAACTAAGACGTCGTAGAATCAGTGTCGATCCGTAATATTAGTAAGCAAGATTGTAACTGAGTTGTGACTATTTAAATAAACCCAGTGTATCGAATAACTTGTGTGATTTCATTTTCACGATTGTACCCACCGACCTGCCCACACACGATGTCTTAACCTAAGGGAATACATCCTGACTTCCCGATGGTTTACATCTATCGGCCAGCCTTGATGCGACATATTTATATATACTTTATAGTACACCAGGTTAAAATAAAGAAAAAAAAACTTAAAACTAAAATACATACAACGGGTGGCCTTATCGCATACCGCGATATCTTCCAGGCAACCTGCAATGCTGCAATGTATTGAAATTACAAACAAATTCTTACTGATTTAATAAAAAATCACAGACAAATTTCCAAAAACACCTTTTAAAAAAAAACTTAATTTGCAAAATGTACGAAATGAAATCCTTTGTAAGCCTTTTGAAATTCTCTACAATGGGATGGCGAGTACATCACTCACCTTTGGTTTGCCGACGACATAGTGGTTATGGCTGAGACCATGGAGAGCCTCAGTACAATGCTCGATGACCTCAGTAGAGCTTCCGAAAGAGTGGGTCTTAAAATAAACATGGACAAAACCAAGGTCATGATGAATGCCCATGTAACATCCACTCCTATCAAGATCGGAGACTCTTTACTCGAAGTTGTAGATGATTATGTCTACCTGGGACAAACGATCCAGTTGGGTAGATCCAACTTCGAGAAAGAAGACACCTATGGGACCGAGACGTGGTCGCTCACAATGGGCCTTATCAGAAAGCTTAAAGTCACCCAAAGGGCAATAGAGAGGGCTGTGCTCGGAATTTCCTTGCGTGATCACGTCAGAAATGATGATATCCGCAGGAGAACCAAAGTTACCGACATGGCCCGAAGAATTGCCAAACTTAAGTGGCAGTGGGCAGGGCACATTGCTCGCAGAACGGATGGCGGTTGGGGCGAAAAGTTCTGGAATGGCGACCGCGAACCGGAAGACGATATGTTGGAAGGCCTCCCACTAGGTGGACCGATGACCTGGTTAAGGTTGCGGGAAGGCGCTGGATGCGAGACGCACGGGATCGGTCAATGTGGCGACGCCTGGGGGAGGCCTATGTCCAGCAGTGGACGTCTTTCGGCTGAAATGATGATGATGATGATGGGATAACAAACAAAAAACATTTTTATTAAAAACTTACACCGGAAATCTCATTTTACTATCAGGTGAGATAGTGGTCAAACGCGAGCCTATATCAAAAAAAAAATTAACTCGAAACCCGAAAAGTTGATATAAATTCAATTTTAAATATCAATAAATACAAAAGGATATCGAAAAACAAAGCACTCAACCAAATTTACAATCGCAGTATTGAAATTAATTGAAAAATGAACAGAATTAATTTCATTATGGTGCACAGAGGAATCATTCGGTCAATTGCTGAATTGTTATGAAAAGTGGCTCGGTTGGAATGAAAAAGAGCGGTGAATTAACAAGTGAATATAGAAAGACGTCTCTTTGTGACGAGTGGATTATGTTGAATATATTTCCAGATAATATGCAAGATTTAGTTCTCAATCTTCATCACTAGTCACTACATATTATAAAATAATTTTTACATTAAAAATATGTTTAAACAAGCTTTTTTGCATTCTTCTCAGCAAACCCTTTCATTTGATACCCATATCATTGCAGCAGTGCACAAAAAGTAACTAGTTCACCATCTTGGGCCGTCCGCCATATTGAATTTAGAATGACTTCACTTATCTAACCATGCATTGTCATCCAAACTTAACGTGTATGCAAAATTTCATCTTAATCGGTGGGGGATAACTGCTTTAAAATTCAGTTGCAAGATTTAACCTGAACACACTTCACATCACATCACATCATCTGCCTATTAATGTTCCCACTGCTGGGACACAGGCCTCCTCTCTGTGAGAGGGGACACTTACATACATACAAACATACATACATACATTGCAAGTTAATTAAAAGCTTGTAATTAAGTCCCCCGCCGCGTTTGTACGGGATAAACTCAAAAACTACTGATGGATTTTTATTCGGTTTTCACCAATATAAAGAGTGAGAAACGAGGAATGTTTTGGTGTATAATTTGTCACGATCGATACCGAGGCGGTCCATAAAAATAAAAGTACGTAATTCGGTTGGTCGAAACAGTGGTATTTTTATTAATAATAGCTTTCATGTGATCGCCAAACATCAGGACTCATTTACTTTATCTCTGACTACCGCCCGCGGCTCCGCCCGCGGCTCCGCCCGCGGCTCCGCCCGCGTGGTATTAGTACTTTGCCCAATATCTTTATAAATTATAGCCTGTGTTATTCTGGTGTATTATCTATACTAATAATATTATAAAGAGGAAAGATTTTTTTGTTTGTTTGTTTGTACCGAATAGGCTCCGAAACTACTGGACCGATTTAAAAAAATTCTTCATCAATAGAAAGCTACATTATTTCTGAGTGTCATAGGCTATTTTTTTATACCGAAAACGGGTCCTATTGAGTTGCCCCCGGGAGCGAAGCCGCGGGGAACAGCTAGTACGCTATATTTCATCAAAATTCGTTCAGTTGTTTTTGCGTGAAAGAGTAAAAATACATCCATCCATACTTACAAACTTTTACGTTTATAATACCTAGTAGTAGGATTAAAAATCGGGTTGTCTGTTGGTCAAGTTACGTACAATGTCCATTGTATTTTTTTTAATATTTTTATCAGGGCGGTTTTTTTTGACCTTGTCACTAGGTTCATATTATCGTTGAGGTAAGCAAATATATTTTCTTAATTCATCACTATTCCTGGGGCAGTGCTTTTATGCCAAACGGATTTTTGATCTTAGTTATACTAAGTGTATTTTTTAATATTTAGGGTATGAATGAGAGTATATCAAAGAATCAACTGGCATATGAATTATATTTCAAATAACTTTTTTTTTCATTTTGCTTACAAAATGTTGGGAATAATCACGGCATCCGAAAGGACGCAATTTTTTTTAAAATAAATTTATGATATCTTCGAAACTTTGCATTTTTGGACCACGTATTCCAGGACATTTTGTATTATTTTCACTTATAGAATAATATCCCATAATATAAAAACACATTGTACATGTTTCAATAACCTAAATACCTACCTAGATAACACCCAGATAGAAAAGAGACAGCCAATCATTCTAGTCAAACCCACCAATATATTTTCATGACTACATAATAATCTATCAACTAAACACATTTCTCTTATTTCCCTTCACATAACTACCCACATACACACCAAACGACATACACTGAAACATCTTTTGCTTCGTAATCACAATATTATGCTTTATCACTAGGGACTTAGGCGAAACAATTCTCTTTTTCACGCCTTCGTAGCTCAGAATTGTAACGATGTGAGCAAATAAGAATACTTCGTAACATATCAACGAGTTAGTTTGTTTTTATCATGTCATGTTATATTTTTTATGTGTATTGAAGAGAAAAATAAAAAGATTTATATAAAAATTTACCGACGAACTAAGAAATTGTAATTAAAAAAAAAAATAAGCTAATACTTCTTCTGTTAAACAATTGAAAATTCAGTGGGCACATTATCAATAAATCCTTTTTTACCCGACTGCCGAAGGAGGGTAATGTGTTTATCAGTCTATGTATGTATGTAAGTATGTATGTATGTATATATGTATGTATGTAAGTATGTATGTATGTATGTATGTATGTATGTTTGTTCCTATGTGGCGTTCTAGAGACCAAACGCGTGGGCCGATTTTGATAGTTCTTACGTCAATCGATTCGTCTTAACCCCGCGAGTGTCACAAACTACATGAAAATTGGAAAATAGGAATATGGCGGTTTTTGGGCGCCATTTTGTGGGGGCCCAAATTTTTTTTTCTGCCATACCTTTCGTGTGGGGTATCAAAATAAAGGATTTTAAGAGGTGATTTCAAAAATATATAACACTTATATGTTTAAATGTACCTAATTCGAAAAAATTATGAACAAAAAGTTATAAATAAAAAAAGTTAATTAAAAAAATCAAAAAACCCGACTGCTTGAAAAGCGAACTAAAAAGACTTAAACAAGGAGAAAATCATGCTGTGCAGTCGGAGGATACGTCTGATTTTGGTCAGCCAGCTTGCGAAGATGTATCCTCCGACAGCACAGCATGATTTTCTCCTTGTTTAAGTCTTTTTAGTTCGCTTTTCAAGCAGTCGGGTTTTTTGATTTTTTTAATTAACTTTTTTCTATCTTCAATGGTGGATCTTATTTTTCATATTTATACTATGGGACCAACTTTGAGGTAAACTCTACAAAATAAAAAAAATTAATCGGACCACTATAAAAAGCTATGCGTGGGAATACATAAGAATTGAGAATCTCCTCCATAGATAATAATTAGGCACTAACAACCTGGCTACCCACGATCAATCGACAACTGCCTGCATCATAAGCAGGCGGGATTCAGGGCGCTCATATTGGGGACTCTGTCTGCCCACCAAGTGGGAAAGACGGTGGCAAGAGTGTGATTGGGTTTTTCCATCAGGAATTTCTTATTAGCAGCCTGTAGCCTGGATTTGTGCCCAAATTATAGCAATAGGTTTACCCCTATTACATGACTGGAAGTATCTTCCTGATGGCTACTGCCTACGGGTCTTTAAGTCAAGAGTGAATAAGTTACTACTAGGGATGCATCAACCATCATCAACCACATCAAAACTGGTTAGATAGTGAAGTGCCTTTCATCGATGAAAATAATAAAATAAAGTATGGAAATAAATTAATTTTACAAGCTTTTATTTACCTTGCAATGTATTATATGTAAGTGTGTTCGGCTCAAATCTTGCAACTGAATTTTAAAGCAGTTATCCTCCATCGATTAAGGTGAAATTTTGCATGCACGTTTAGTTTGGATGAAAATGCATGGTTAGCTAAGTGACGTCATTCTAAATCCAATATGGTGGACGGCCTAAGATGGCGGACTAGTTATTTTTTGTGCACTGCCTTGATATGGGTATTAAATGAAAGGGTTTGCTGAGAAGAACACGAAAAAAGCTTGTTTTTTTTTTCTTGTACTTATCAATTGTTTTTTCTATGTAATACATGCGCTGAAACATCATTTCACACACAACCAGCCAATCTCCTCTGAAAACGTCCACTCATTACAATATCTTTGGCGGACTTACCCTGTAATCAGCATACTCATAGCGTTCGAACCCGCCATTGTTTACGGATCAATGCTCACTTGCTCAGTTCAACGACACCGGCGCAGCTTTATTAACGTAATTACTGTCGCATACAGCACGGATAGTTCGTTCACTCGTTCATTCGATCGCTGTTTGAATTGCGAATGTTATGTGTGGCGTCAGTATAAGCGAAACTCTGCAGTAAGGATTACATGATAAATAGTAGATTGTTCCACGAGGGTCGAAAGGAATCAATTCCCATACGACGCCCGAGCGCAGCGGGGGCGGCTATAGTCCGAGTAGGAAGGTTATCATGTAATCTTTAGTTGTTATGTCTGCAGAGTTTCGCTTAATAACTTAATTTGACAAGTATACTATAGTTTCCAGACAGACACTTTACAGACATAATTTTTTTTTACTTTTGGCGGACTCTCCTTTACTCTGTATATTATGATCAATTATAATTATCACGTAAGAGCTGGTGTAGTCCTAGCAAGTACATTATGTCGTAGGCCAATCGTTGAACTGGGCTGAGTCGTTGAAGATATGCCTGGGCACATCACGATATGCATTTCGTGATTTGGCCGATTATTTAATCTATATATATAAAAATGAATCCCGATTTCCCTTGTTCACGGCAACACGCGTGAACGGCTGGACCGATTTCGCTTATTCTTTTTTTGTTGTGTTCGTCATTGTTAGGAGAAGGTTCTTATGTAGGGTAGGGTAGGTAGGGTAGGGTAGATAGGGTAGGGTAGGTAGGGTAGGGTAGATAGGGTAGGGTAGGTAGGGTAGGGTAGGTAGGGTAGCATAGGTAGGGTAGGGTAGGTAGGGTAGGGTAGGTAGGGTAGGTAGGGTAGGGTAGGTAGGGTAGGTAGGGTAGGTAGGGTAGGGTAGGGTAGGTTTAGGGTAGGTAAAGTAGGGAAGGTAGGGTAGGGTAGGGTAGGTAGGTAGGTTAAGTAGGTAGGGTAATGTAAGTAGAGTAGTGAAGGGTAGATGAATGTTTGGTGTTTTTATTGCAAAACAAAGTTTGCCGGGTCAGCTAGTTTTTTATAAGTTTTGGTTGTATTTTCTAACAATTAACCATGAATCGCCACTGAATTTCACAATTTCTTTCGCAATAGGCAAATAAAAATAACTCTTTGTTCCAAACTCTGGCAATAAGTCTAAATCAAACGTGTTAAAGTTCATTTGCAATAGGCAACTAAAAGTATTTATTTTTCTTATGATGCCAAACTAAAAAAAGTTTAGTTGCAGGGTAAACTTAAAAACTTTTGTTCTATAAAGAAATGTAAAATAGGCACTCAAAAGGGACTGTCGACAGAAAAACAGTGAAGCTGGGCACAAATTATCGAACGCGGCTGACGGACGCGTCTGACAGCCGCGACCTATAGATAATCTTTTTTTTTTAATAAATACTTTGCCCCACACTAGGAATTTCTCCTGTATCGTGGGCGCGTTTACAAACATAAACTCACAATATAAGTATTTAAGCTGACATGGTCACAATCATTAGAATTAACACAAACAAACAACAAACAACAAACGCAACAAACCACCAAATTAAACCACAAATAACCAAAATAATGGAAAATATATTAAATCTAATCATATAAACTCACATACAAAATTTTCCAGAGCCGGAACAACTATCTGTAGGTCAGACAAATATTGGTTTCGTGCGGTAATCGAACCCGCGACACGCAGTGCAGCAGTCAATCGCTCAACCATTGCGTCAACCGTGCGCCCATGTATCTGGGTAATAAATGTACAATGAATTGTGCAAACTATGGGACGTAACCTTGGGTGTTCGGACGTGCTATAGACGTGCTATAGAATGTTTTTGTCTGTGCACACATTCAAGTCGCGGCTGTCAGTAGCGTCCTTAGATAAAAGACCTAGTCGCGTCCGTAGATAAAGAACCTAGTCGCGTCCGTCAGCCGCGTCCGATAGTTTGTGCCGACCTTTATGCCGTTACACGTCACATTCGCATGTCGACAACGCTGTCACATTAGCATGTCGTTGACGCGAACCCTTATGAGGCTCTAGAAGTCTAGACAAGTGTCAGTCCATGTCAGCCATGGTGATGATCGAAATGCCAAAATGTGATCGATCACGTGACATTTCGATAGTGCTTGATGACCGACATTTTTTCTATCGTTGATAGAATGTCACACTCACAAGTCTAGAGCCTAAGAAGTTGCGTCGAAGTCTGTCGTAGTCAGTTAGCACGCTTGATGTACTAACGCATCATCGGTTGAGTGTGTGAATGTTTAATTAACCCCCAACGGAAAAAGAGGGGTGTGTCGCTGTGTATCTGTGTGTCTGTCTGTGGCATCATAGCTCCTAAACGGATGAACTGATTTTGATTTAGTTTTTTTGTTTAAAACGTGACTTTGTCGTGAGTGTTCTTAGCTATGTTTGAATAAAATCGGCTCAGTCGTTCAAAATTTATTCGCATTTTACTCTAAGAATTTGGGTTTATCCGCAAAATATCTTGTCATTATTACGTGTTACGATAGATTGTCGATTGAAGCGTGTCTACTACTAGTTATATTATTTGTAGTTTAAAAAGCATGACATAATAATTAAATTACAAATTTAAAAAACTACTACTCGCGTCGGGGAACCGCTAAGTAAATAAAATAAACTGCTGTAAACATTGGCGGTTCCGCGACGCGAGTACAAGGTTTATTTTTTTAGAGGTTTTGTGTTTGTATTTTTCCCTACCAAAAATCGTTCAACAAGACTAAAGAACTTTCATTTAAAAAAGAAACAGAAAGATACCCATCCACGAGCCACACCTCAAAATAATACTAGGCACATTCATCCCTTATACTCTTGGTAAATCGGCTAAAGAAAAGCCGACGTCTCCTGAGACGCGAAACGTAGAAAAAATCACTCAGAATTATACGGAGTAAAATCCCGTGAAATCTAAGCATTAATCTTTCAGTTTTGGAGGGGAAAGTACACAGTTTAACGGGTCAAACAGACCTTTGTATATATAGGTAGTTTGAGCTTTGTGTATGGCAAATTGTATAAAGTTAGGTAGGTGAGTACTTATCATATCTAAAATTTAGGTAGAGTCGGCCTTGACCGACTTTGAAATACGTAATTTTACCACGATATCTTGCGAAAAAACCCCGATTTAAAGAGCAAAATGCGCATAACTTTTGAACGGCTGAGCTGATTTCCATCAAACATAGCTAAAAACACTTTCAACAAAGTTTCCTTTCAAACAAAAATAATAAATCAAAATCGGTTCATCCGTTTAGGAGCTATGATGCCACATACAGGCACAAAGATGCACAGCAACACACGTCAAACTTATAACAACCCTTATTTCCGGCGGGGGTTAAAAATTTTATCGCACCTTTTCGTTACAACCTGTATGTACAACTGTATCTCTATAATATCTTAAGTTCAAAAGCTGTTTCATAGACCCAACTTTCAATAAAGTTTAGTGGCAATCTACATCGTAAACATGGTTAGTTTAGCAAAATCTCGTAAACTTCTCCATCGATTTTGACGGTTATTGTATAAGCGGGAATTTCTCCATCATAAACTAAAAATATATTTTCTCATAGGCTTTATATTTGTTAAGAATTTGAAGGTATAGTTTTAGTACTAAGACTTAGTTTGAATTTATTTATTTAGTTTTGAGTGGGGTCGTGTCCAACAATGAAACACTAAAAGTCTCGTACACCTTTTGTTTTTACAGATAGAAGTCTAATTATTACAGGTATATAGGCAAATTTATTGGGTGTCGGATTTTACTTCCCACTTTGTCCCACTGCTGGGACACAGGCCTCCTCTCTGCGAGAGGGAATGGGCCGCAATCCATCACGCGGGCCCAGTGCGGGTTGGTGGATGTCACATGTCTTCGAATTTTTGGTTCTAGGACATGCCGGTTTCCTCACGATGTTTTCCTTCACCGTTTTGAGAGCAGTGAGGATGAAATAATTTACACAAAGTAAAGCGCCTGCCTGGGCTCAAACCCACAACCTACAAATTGTAAGTCGCGGCCGATACCACTGGGCCACCACTGCTCTCGGATTTCAATTATGTGTTTTTAATTAAAATGTAATCAATCAGCAAAAAAATAAAAAAATAGGAAATTGTGTCCACAGTGGTGTAGACCATAAATCTAACAATGAAACATAATCCAATTCGCCAGGTGGCCAGGTGTCAGATCAACCTCGATTCCAATTCGCCACCAAATGATGATGAACGCGTAACATTTGCATCATTTTCTGAAAGTTCCAGTTGATCCCGTCACACAGGTCAGACCTGTGTGATCTGACAATATGACTGATGACTAGACTGACAAAAAACAGAAACCACTTACATTTAGATAACTTATTCCAAGTCATCAATGAAAACGACTTGTACTCTCTGCCCTGTCTGTAATTTTATATTTGAGAGCTCAAAACTAATAATTTAGTGATGATCTCATGCAGTACCGATTCTATTTCCTATAACAATCGACTTTATTAATAAACTAGCTGTTCCCCGCGGCTTCGCTCCCGTGGGCCATCCCACAGGACCCGTTTTCGGGATTAAAAAAAAGTCTGCGTTACTCAGGAATAACGTAGCTTTCTATTGGTGAAAGATTTTTTTAAATCGGTCCAGATGTTTCGGAGCCTATTCGGTACAAACAAACAAACAAACAAATCTTTCCTCTTTATAATATTAGTATATGGATAGATCAATTTTAATCAATTTAACACATTATTATTTTATTTTTGCTTAACATTTTGTATTGTTTGAAATCAAATCAAATTTATTGCATCCATAATGCACATATAATCACAAACATATCTGGCAATGTGAATATTTTATAGGTGCATGACTGCCCAACGTTCCAGGGAATAAAGGCGTGAAGTTGTTAAATATACATGGACCAGGGAACATACGTTTATAGCTTGTCAATGCCTTCATGATTTTGCTTTGAAAAAGGGATACTGTTATTCATCCTGTACCTAGAAAGAAAGAAACATTTATATGTCGTTTTTGATTTATCCTGAAATTAAACCCTTAAGGTTCCCCTAGTCGACGGCACGAACTATTTTGCGCGCGGGGTTAAAATACATACTATCTCATCCGACAACACGTGCGAAAGAGATAGTTGCTGTGATGAGCAGTAAGAAGTTAGTTCACGTACGAATTAGCACTTTTACAAGTTTGTAGCAATATGGATGATGATTAAGGACGAAAACGAGCGCACGAAATTTTATAAACAGACCTTTGAGATATCAGATATCATGAAAAAACGACTGAATGTATATTTTCAAAATTTAATTATTTGCATTGTTGCACTATTATTCTATCCCTGTATGCCGGCCGTTTTTAAATATTCCTTCTTCTTATGGTATTTATTTCCGCCCAAAGATGCCTTTAAATTAGTTTTGAAAATATGGAACTTTCGACGCTCATAACTTTCAGATATATTTGTTTTTTACATTTTTGTTTCCATACAGGGCTAGATAATGAAGAGACAAATTATATGCAATCATTATCGACTAGTGTAACCTTAATGATAGTATTAGTAAGTACTTAAATTATGTTAGTAAAGAAAAGTAAGATTAAAATAAAATACCAAATTTAAGTAAAAGCAGATGCATGTCGTGACTGTGACAAGAAGGCTTCCACTCAGCATAATGCTGTGCCGTGGGAGACCCACAGCACGGCGCTGATTTTCAGTGGTCGCCTAGGACGTGACGTACGGAAACCAAAGCCTGTTGCGTCTAATATAATACAAAAATGTCAAACAAATATAGAAAGACTAGCTGTCCCACGCGGCTTCGCTCCCGTCAACTGGCTACCTACCCTACCCTACCTATCCTACATACATGAATGTTGCGTAACTTTAACCGCTTACGCAGCGCACGCAACGGAAGCTCTCGCAAAAGGAAAATATTTGCCCGTTTTTGCAACATTTTTCATTTATGCTCCGCTCCTATTGGTTGTAGCGTGATGTTGTATATCCTATAACCTTCCTCGAAAAATGGACTATCCAACACAATTCTGAGATTAGCGTGTTCAAACAAACAAACTTTTCAGCTATCATTCTAACACTGAGACGATTACGGCTCTACGTCATAATTATATGACAACCCCAAATACTTTACATCACAAAAATGGTGCCAACGAATGGTGACAAAAGCGCAATATTTGCATCATTTTCTGCAAGGTCCAGTGTACCCCGTCGCACAGGTCTGACGAGATGGGGCACATTCCTCGACCACGTTCCACTCCACTCACGCGCAACATCTATAGACCTACCTACGTATGTATGTGTGCGCATGAGTTGATACCCGTACTCATATGATTGGTTACAGGTGATTCTTAGGGCAATAAGTGGACTCAACTGAAAGGTATAAAATATAAATATTACCTTGTAAGATAATATTCCTTGTTGTTATTGATTGTTATCTTTTCATCTTGTAAATAGTTCTTGTTAATTGGTTATCATTTCCAGTTATGTTTTTTTTATGTCGATTTATCAGATACTAGCGGACGCCTCGCGGTTTCATCCGCGTAGTCCCCGTTCTCGTGGGAATACAGGGATATAAAAGTAGCCTATGTCACCTGGGGATAGATTAGCTTCCCAACGGTGAAAGAATTTTTGATATCGGTCCAGTAGTTTTTATGTTTATTCGTTAAATACAAAAATACAAATCTTTCCTCTTTATAATATTAGTATAGATTGCTTATTGAATTTCATATGGTTTTATTTCAGTACAGTCCTTTTTAGGGTTCCGTACCCAAAGGGTAAAAACGGGACCCTATTACTAAGACTTCGCGATCCGTCTGTCTGTCTGTCCGTCTGTCTCCAGGCTGTATCTTATGAACCGTGATAGCTAGACAGTTTATATTTTCACAGATGATGTATTTCTGTTGCCGCTATAACAACAAATACTAAAAACAGTATAAAGTAAATATTAAAGGGGGGCTCCCATACAACAAACGTGATATTTTTGCCGTTTTTTGCTCGATATTAATAACGGCAACAGGTAGACGCTTGAAATATTCACAGAATGTTTAGTTGTATATTTACTTCAAAAAATAATAATTAATAAATTAAAATTAAATAAATTAAGGGGCTCCCATACAATAAACGTGATTTTTATGCAGTGTTTTGCGATAATGGTACGGAACCCTTCGTGTGCGAGTCCGACTCGCACTTGGCCGGTTTTTATGTTTATTCGTTAAATACAAAAATACAAATCTTTACTCTTTATAATATTAGTATAGATTTCATATGGTTTTATTTCAGTACAGTCCCGTTTTATTAATAGTTCTCTTCGCTTAGTTAATGTAATTATTATAATAAAATGTGTTTTGTAATCTATTGAACATGCGCTGGAAGAGATGTATTTAGAAATAAGCTGATCTCCTTTATTTGCATGTTCCCTTATGTCTTATATATTTGCGTTTTAATAATTAGTTATGTACAACAGATTTAACATAGGTACATTTAGTACACCGATAGAAATTCAACTCTTACATTATATCAATTTCAGCAATCATTATTAATTTTATGATTTATCTCATTATAATCTATTTCAGTATCGCAAATGGATCTTTCAAACCTCAAATTGATAAAAATCAATCATCATCTTTGCTTTCAAATTCAATCAGCTACAACATTAATTCAATCTTAGTTTAATTCCAATTTCAAAAAAGGAATTCCTCAAATCGCAAGCCGTTCGAAGTTCGAACATGCGCAGGAGTGGACCGGTTGCAAACAAAAGGGAAAGGGCGAGGATTCCGTAGAAAACGAGAGGGAACAGAGATACACGACATTCTTTAGACTCGTTTGATTCTCTTTAAAATTCTGTATCAAACTGGTTTTTATGGAACCTTTTTGATCTGATTATGGGTTTCTGCTGATTGGTATTTATGGTTTTGGCAGGGTACTAAGCTATAAATGCGAAAGTAACTTTGTTTGTTTCTCTTTGACAACTAAACCGATTAAGATGAAATTTGGTATGGAGATAGTTTGAAACTCTGGGAAGGACATAGAATAGTTCTTATCCCAGTAGTGTGTTCCCTTGAGATGATAAGACACTTTTAATAATTGGCGGTCGAAGCCGCGGGCAGCATAAACGCGAAGCTATCTCAGTTTGTTTGTTACATTTTCACGCCTGACCCGCTACACCGATCTTAATGAAATTTTACGTAGGTATAGACTAGGACTTGGCAAATGACTGAGGCTTTTTAATAACATAAGCGCAGGCAAAAGTTATTTATTTATTTATTTATTCGAAATTATGTAAATAACACCTTAACAGCTATAACGCCAATGCAATGTTACTACAAAGATACTACTAAGGACTAGCAGAATACAAATAAAAAATGCAATTAAAAAAATCTATTAAAATATAGTAATAAATACAATTAACATACAATTAAACAAAAGTTAAAATACAATTCAATTCATATACAATTAAAATACAATTCATGTCAATGAGCTAATGGATCTACATAAAGTATTAGGAATTGATGGTTACTCATATACTGGTTGACTGGGTGACTACACTTTTAAAAACTACACAATGCATAACACCATCATTCATTTTAAAATATAAACATTTACAAATTAACGGCAATCCTATGTGGATTGCCGTTAATTTGTTGAAATTAAATTTAGTTGAAAAAATATACATGTTTGTAAACGCAAAAGTCCACGTATCATTCCGAACGGCAATCCTATTTGGAGCATTCAAATTTCGAAATGAACGATAAAACTAGCTAAATCAATCATCGGTATCAGTGAACGAAATCTCTTTGCGAATGAAAATTGAAAACGGTGAATTATCGAAATTCACTCGCATGGCAAGTGAATGGAAAATGTAACTAATAGTGAATGGTAGGCTCTATTGAAGAATTATTTTTGTTTTAATACAATTAAAGAATTGGTTGTTTTTAAAAGTTTAATGTTTTTTATAGGTAGGTATTAATTGCCTGACTATCGTAAATCACACTTTCACACTAATATTATAAAGGCGAAAGTTTGTGAGTGTGTTTGTATGTTTGTTACTTCTTCACGCTCAAACAGCTGGACGGATCTGGATGAAAATTGGCACAGAGATAGATTATAGTCTGGAATAGCACAAAGTATACCTTTTACCCGGCAATATTTTTATTTTATTTATTTATTTTATTTTTATATATTTATTAATTTACACATACAATTATTTTATTATTATATGTTACCTTGGCATAATTTTCAACATTCACGCGGGCAAAGCCGCTGGCAGAAGCTAGTAGGTATTTTATAAAATAAAACGAAGAGTAATTAAATCCTAATCTACTTTCAATGTTAGATATTTTCGATAAAAATTTGACACATCAATTACCGCTGGTTTCTGAATTAAAAACAAACTCTATAAGCCTGAAAACCTATCATACTGTGGCAAATTACAGTTGGACTTGACACGTTAAAAATAACAAATTCACAATTAAAAAACCGGCCTCAAATCGCAGCTGTTCAGTTAGGGGAACCAAACCTCCCTTCTAGGCACCACGACATTTGTAATACTAATAAAATAATCACACTACCATTAAACAATAATTTTAAAGTTACTTTAATCAAACGGTAATTTACATCACAATAATGTACCAACTTGAAATTCTTATTAAAAATTGCATTCTAGCATTAGTTGCATTAACTGGCTGGCATTCTAATAGTCACCTTAACCCATTAATGTTAAAATTGCATTGTGATTTGTAACTTGACATTAAGTTGGCTTGGCATCAATCATGTAGTACGTGCATTTAGTAGTGGTATGAGCAGAACCATCTAAAGGTAGACTTCCGAGCATAGCGGCTACGGCGTCAGAGACGCGGCGAGCGGAGAGCGTTTAGAGGCTCTATACAAGTATCATTCGGTGCCAGCGATGGCGGTGCTTGAAACGATAAATTACAAGATATTTCAAAAGCACTTGACAATCCCATAATTTTTGTCATTTTTTCAATAGCTGTCGTGACGTTTCCGTTTATAGATTGTCACAAGTTTAGAGACTAAGAAGTTTCATTTAACGTAGTCAGTTAGTACGCTTGATGCACTCATCATCGGTTGAGTGTGTGAGGTTGGATGTTTAATTATCTACTTGTCCGTTTTGGCCTTATGCGACGAATTTTCCATCAGACGTGCTTAAGCCCTTATGCACTATGGAAATGTATGAAAAACAATTCGAGCTCAGTAGATTTTCCAAGTATCTCAAATCTGAATAGGTACTATTTTAATATCCTCAATATAGATTGCCGAGCAATGTGGACGCCGCGTCATTGTCGCTGCTTTAAGCCCTGTATCCACTAGGCAACATTTGACCCGCGACAATATGCACAACATGTTGATCATCATATTAAATGGCAACATGAAACTTTAGTAAAGTTGTCTATCGATCCTTGACCAATGCATTGTTGTGCAACTTCACCGAACATATTGAGCGTCACGTGTTGCGTGTCAAATGTTTCCTAGTGGTCTTAGTGACGCCAGAGCGGCTTTGCTCGGAAGTCTACCTTAAAGTGACCTTAAACAATTCGTTATAGGTAATTAGCGGCAGTTTTGAGATTTGAAATTGAATAGCATTTCTATTTGTTTTTTTATTGTGGATTGTGAAATCAAATATGTATGGAGAGTTTATGAAATTATTTTGCGAATTAACAAAATATATATATAAAGCAATATAACTGTTCTTAAAAAATTATAAGAATGCTTTGATAACTACTCTGAGGTCCAGATAGAACACATAAAAAAACAATAACAATCCATATTCTATAAATGCTGGATATTCAATACAGGAGACATTATACACTCAAATATCCACTTCAGTCACCCTTGAAAATATTTTTCTGGCTCTGCGCCATCTTTTATTTGATACGATTGAGGATACAAGTGCCATAATACAAATATCAGTCAATCTATTAATCCAGAAACAGCCAGATAAAAGCAAACGGCTTGATCCTTGCTTGCATGGCTTGGTCCAAGGACCTAACGATTTGAGATTTCTATCAGCTTTACATATTTTTACAAGCTGTTACCTTTCTTACGTATGTGTGTCCAGCTCACAGATATAAATCTAACATTTTCATTTAGCATTATCGGTACCTGAAATCCACCAAAATCTAGAAAAATGTCTTTTTATGCCATATTGAGCTGTAAAGACTGTATAGAAAAAGTTGGACGAGGCATGGGAAATGTTTTCTTTCATTGGTAAGTAAATTTGTTTTTAAATTGTGTGTGAAAAAGTGGCTCGCTTGGTTTTCAAACAGAGGGACTTGCATTATCTACATAGTTAAATTGATGTCTGTGGTCCGGCTACTAGTTATCAATTTTTCAAGCACTTCTTGCCATCCATCCTATTAAGCTGAAAATTTGCGTACCTATGTAACGTTGGATACATTGAAATAATATTTTACTACGGAGCTGTCTTATGATGGAGCTAGAAGGTGGCCAGAGCATCTCCTCAACCAGACAAGATTGGACTCATTGGATGTGTGACATGACAAATGACAGTGATGTGACAAATGATACTCGTATTACATTAAATACTTTCTGTTCAAAACACTATTCTTAAAATTATTGTTTTAGTATTAAGTTTATTAACAGCCGCACGAATCGATCTTCAAGGTTAAGCAACGCTTGACGAGGTCGGTCCGTGGATGGGCGACCATTTCATCATACCGAGTTTCCTCCGTGCCTCGGAAAGCACGTTAAGCCGTTGGTCCCGGCTGTCATTTGAAGATCTTTGACAGTCGTTACGGGTAGTCAGAAGCCTAAGATCTGACACCAGTCTTGCCAAGGGGTATCGTGTTACCCAGTTACTGGGTTGTCAGGTCAGATAGGCAGTCGCTCCATGTAAAACACTGGTACTCAGTTGAATCCGGTAAGACTGGAAGCCATCCCCAAAAATAATTGGGAAAAAGGCTAGGCAGATGATTGTTTTAGTATTAAGTAATTGTTTACAGGAGGTTTACAGGAGAGCATTGGTGGCCCAGTGGTAACGGCCCCGACGTACGTGACGCTGGGTTCGAATCAAGACAGGCATTTCACTTTGTGTAATTTATTGAATCCCCACTGCTCTCAAAACGATGAAGGAAAACATCGTGAGGAAACCAAATCCGATTAAAAGATCAAAGCTCTATCTACTGTTCAAAATATTCGTTCAACATTATGTAACATACACAATTACACATAGTTTCATGACATTCCCGAAACCCGGTCAACTAATATAAAGGTTCGTCTCACCAGCGCATTTCCTTGATTACCGCTTTAACAATGTTTGTATTTCTTCACTCTAACGTCAAACGCATACCCGGAATGTTCGGATCAAGTGACCCAATGACAAAAAAGTGTCGTATTCTACTATTGGTGCTCTAATAAAGGGTCTTTCAACAAGGACGGGTCGATGTTAAAATTGAATAAAACAAGATGTGTGTGAGATATTAACGAAATTTATTTTTTATTTAAAAGGCCCATTTATGCCAATTATGGATGGAATATGACATCGTTCAAATGTCCGCCGCGGCTTCGTATGGTGGCACGAATCCGAGAGGTCCAATTTTTAATGACTCTGCTGCATAGATCGAGCGAGCGCTACAGATCAATGATAAACAATTTCTTTTGGCTTGAATTGAACAATATGTGACGTGAACGACCTGTGGTTCCAGCAAGATGGCGTTACTTGCCACCCAGCGAACGACACAATCGACATTCTGCATGAACGGTTTGAGGGTAGAGTTAGAGCTCCGCTAGACTTTATCTTGTGGGGTTTTCTGAAGTCGCTGGTCTATGCCAATAAACCACATTCGACCATTGCCCTGAAAGCCAACATAACGCAGGCCATCGCTCAGATTCAGCCGGATCTATGCAGCAGAGTCATTAAAAATTGGACCTCTCGGATTCGTGCCACCATACGAAGCCGCGGCGGACATTTGAACGATGTCATATTCCATCTATAATTGGCATAAATGGACCTTTTAAATAAAAATAATTTTCGTTAATATCTCACACACATCTTGTTTTATTCAATTTTAACATCGACCCGTCCTTGTTGAAAGACCCTTTATATTGGATGATCGCTCCAATGGGTGCGAATTTCGATTAATACTGGACTGGGAAGTTTGCGGTTTGGTAGCATCAATTTTGATTACTGATAACGATTGAATCTGTGGGGTATTGTCGACAACGCACAAGATCATTTTGAAGTTCTTGCAGTATGTTTGGTTTTAACCTTTGAAGGGCTGTGGAATCGGTACGAGAAAAATGTAGGAACTCACTTTGGATAGCGTGATGTTTGTTATTTCTTTTAAAGCAGCACCCCCACAGTGAGCTACTCAAAATATATTAATGTTAAGCCGTCTTTTTGACATTCTGGTAACATGTAATTTAGTAGCACGATCTGTCGGATCGTGCTACTTAATTACAAGCTTCAATAGAGAAGTCACAATGAAAGCAACAACTGCTGCTTTAACAACCCTCATAAGCAAGAGTGGAAAGATATTCTGCTTAACATATACATAGATGTGTTGCTAAGGAGTTTGTACCGTAACTTCTTCTCCGCTAAAGCGAAGTTATGTTGTTTTTGGGGACTGTCTTTCTCAGACATTCAAAAAGTACTGATCCTCAGCCTAATTTGAATAGATTCTTTTAAGATAGCTCTAGAAACAGTTCTAGAATTATTTTAAGAAAACTATGCTAACCAGTGACGTAATTTAGCAGTTAAGTACCCAATGTCAAAGGAAACAAATTAACATTGTTCTTTTGTTTGGAACTTTCAAAAAATCACGCCATTGTCCTCACTTTCAGAATAGGCAATTCGGATACAATTACTTGTATTGGTAATGCACATTTACATGAGCCGTATCTATGAATAGATTGCTCGAAAGGAAGCGTTCTTGGCCCCGTTCGGTTGTATTTCGAAACGGCGGCAATCTGAGTAGCTGAGATCGAGTGAATGGGCTTCAAGGATGCTGCCACAATTGCTTAGTGGTGTTGTAATCATGATAGTATCAACCCTAGATAATTAGTGGAGGTGACGTTTGATTGGTGCGTTCCATTACTGATAATGGACATGTTGGGTTTTTTTATTTGAAGGGATTGGTAGGATTTTATTGTAGACATTGATTCCTTATTTACACCGCTTACTAAGGCTCTTATTACCAGGATTAGGCTGGGTATCGTGTTACCCAGTTACTGGGTTGTGGAGGTCAGATAGGCAGTCGCTCTATGTAAAACACTGGTACTCAGCTGAATCCGGTAAGACTGGAAGCCGACCCAAACATAGTTGAGAAAAGGCTAGGCAGATATATACAAAGGCTTTTAGGGGTTAGGCCGCATTTATTGCCACTGACTGTAATCATAGCACACGTGTTGGTGTAATCGTAAATGACCATATATGAAGATGATGATTCATATATGATGAATAATCATATCATCATCTGCCTAGCCTTTTTCCCAATTATTGTTGGGGTCGACTTCCAGTCTTACCGGATTCAGCTGAGTATCAGTGTTTTACATGGAGCGACTGCCTATCTAACCTCCAAAACCCAGTAACTGGGTAACACGATACCCCTTGGCTAGACTGGTGTCAGATCTCAGGCTTCTGACTACCTGTAACGACTGTCAAAAATCTTCAAATGACAGCCGGGACCAACGGCTTAACGTGCTTTCCGAGGCACGGAGGAAACTCGGTATATTGAAATGGTCACCCATCCACGGACCAACCTCGTCAAGCGTTGCTTAACCTTGAAGATCGACCCTGTTATTATTTAGCCACGAGCTCCTCCTATGATGAATAATAATATAAAAGACATAAAAGGCATAAAACATAACGGGCGAAATGTGGGTGGTACTAAAGTTGTTAATGTCAATAAATACCCTAAAAAATAAACAATCTTGTTAGAAATTATTATCTGCATAAGTACTAACAGACACTTTTACACTATTAACGAGAAGGTTACACAACAAGTTTAAACTACCTACCCACTCTAAAGCGCGTTCCCTATGGAAAAGATTGGGTAATATTTTGCCGGTACCGGTATAATCAGGGGGTGATGAAACCCAATACCCCTAACGAAATTAATCAATATAATAATCCCTAAGGGATTCATGTTTGCACGTGTAGGGTTTGCCCTTAATATAACGCAATATCAGTTACACAGTACGCTGTTAACCCCTAAAAGTCACTAGTACTTAAACATTTCAACGATGTTAAAACCCCATGTATCACCCCCATCACCCCCACATCTGATGAGATTGATTTAATCTGGCATTACGAAAATCCACGAACCACTTAGTCCAGGCTGCGACTAAGTAGTTCCTGTTTGTTAAAGACGAACAAGAAGCTATAAATTTTGTAAATAAAGAATTCTACTAAGTTACAAATAATCCCAAATTCAATCAACTCAAACTAACATACTCGTACGTGTAATCCGAAACTGATGAGCAATTTCACTTGGTCGGGTTATATTTGGAACTGGAACGCGTCTACAACAAAACTTTTTATTTTTTGTTTTGCTTCTCGCAGGTCAATCCAAGTGATTGGCTTCTGCTTAACCAGGCGATCTTGTGTAGACTAAACTATAGCTTCCAGCCAGGTATAAAAGACCACGCTGAGGGCTACCCCCTATGGGGTCGAACCTCGGCTCGAGGTGTCACTGGGGGGATAACTAGGGCTGGATCTTTATAAAGTGATTCTACCATCCGTTCGGCAAATACCTACGTGGAGAAGAACGGACAAGCCACAAAACATTAGACGACAAGCCGACGAAGTGAAATTGCTATTTAGTTTCGTATTACACGTATGTTATTTTGAGTCGATTGAATTTGGGATTATTTTTTGTTGATTGAATTGTCGCTACGTAACTAAGTAGAATTCACAATTACAAAATTTATAGCTCCTTGTGACGGGGACTTTAGGTTGTTAGGAAGGCAATTGAAACTAAGAACTGCTAATAGCAAACTGTTTAAAAATTTAATAACTGCCTCGTTTGCACTACTAGGGATTTCCAACCCACTAGACGAACGAACCATGCTTCTGAAGGTGTGCCCTAAAAAGGAAGAAACCTAATCAAAATACAATCGAAAAAGGATAGTTTAAATAAGAATTCATTGCCAATAATCCAAAGACAGTAACCAATGGCCATACATAGGATAGCCCTAGAAAGAAAGAAAAATATTGAAAATGTAAATTGAATGGCGTCCAGGATTAGATATGAAGTGTTCAGGTCCATTCAGGTCCGTTCAGGTTCACAAATTACTTTTTATTGTTACAGGGATCGAAGCATTGAAAGCTTTCTAGGGGCAAAAATTGAATGAACTACTCTTGTGGAACATGACGCGGTATCTGACACAAGTTCCCGTGATTTTTTCTGCTATACGCTGTTTTTTTGTGAAGTATTCAAAGTTTGTAAATGCTGATTTAAATAAAATACGAGTAATATTTGTTAATGTTTTACCGAAAACACTAACAATGACTACTATAAAACTCCAAAAATAGTTTCAGAAGTAGCATATTTTACTATAGTATAACGTAAGAGATAATGAACTTTACATATTTTAATAATCAGTCTGGAGTTCTGTGAGATTTACCCATGCTTCCATTAAGAAAAAAAAAGTTAACTCAAAAAATCAAAAAACCCGACTGCTTAAAAAGCGAACTAAAAAGACGTAAACAAGAAGAAAATCATGTTGTGCAGTCGGAGGATACTTTTTTTTATTTTTTTATTTTTTGAATTAACTTTTTTATTTATAACTTTTAAGTTAATTTTTTTTTCGAATTAGGTACATTTAAATATATAAGTGTGATATATTTTTGAAATCACCTCTTAAAATCCTTTATTTTGATACCCCACACGATGGGCCTGGAAGAAAGAAGAAAATTGGCCCACCACAATATGACGCCCAGAAGCCGCCATATTTTCCAATTTTAATGTAGCCTATGACACTCGCAAGGTTAAGACGCATCGATTGACGTATGAATCATCAAAATCGGCCAACGCGTTAGGTCTCTGGAACGCCACATAGGAACAAACATACATACATACATACATAGACTGATAAACACATTACCCTCCTTCGGCAGACGGGTAAATAGTAACTGATCGACTATTTAAGTAGCTAAAATACATTTTATTTATTTTCTTCTCTTTTTGTTTAAAAAAATTGACTCGCACACTGTTCCGTTGTTGTTGAATTAGGTAATTTACTTATGTTTGCAATATTTGTAACTATGTGAGAACCATGTCCCAATTTATCAAGTGAAGGAATTGTTGACCTGTGCTTGTGTGTGCTTGTCATACTTTATATTTAGTATAGTAGTGCTGGGTGCATCGTCCTCACGTATATGAATTTAGTAATGTATGTACTTATGTAAATATTGTAAAGAGCCTATATTTTTAAAAGAGTAAGTATGGAGTTTCTTGTGCATTCTTCTCAATAACAAGCTACTTTTCCGAATGCACGGTAGAATCAATTTTTATTACATGTAAATTTTCAATGTTTTAACGTTCAAAAGGCCTAGTTGAAATAAATACATTTGACTTTGACTTTGACATAATATAAACAAGTTTGATCTCCACTGCACCAACCAAAAAGATTTAAAAAATAATCTCCAACTTCGCACCAAAACGTCCTGTCTTAGTCAGATACACATTTTCACGCCACAACAAAAGAGACTTTCCCTCTTTCTTTCCCTTATTGCGCGGAAGAAAGTGAATTTAGTGGGGTGCCTCTTCTTTAAATGGCCCTTAGATAATGTGGCCTTTGTACACGGAATTGCGAATTATTATGGTTTAGCGGGTGAAGGAAATAACGCGTGTATTAATTCCGCTCCGCGTTTTTTTGTTTTTGTTTTGTACCGTGTTATGAATTACAGTAGAGGTAAACCTGAAAATATTTTTTGTGTGTGGGTGGGTGTAGGGTGTATTTGGATTTTCTTTGTATTAAATAAATTGATATCGAGAAATATTGCTAGGTAGGACAGTAAGCCTTAAAGGAGTTTGCAGAAATCAGAATGATTCGAAAATGTAAATGTCTGGGAAATCATAATAAAAAAAATTAAAAAAAATATATATCGGCCTACCATTATTGGACCCGTTTAATGGATAACGTGCTTATGTTAACTTAATTGTTTTTCATGTGTTTAACCAACGCATAACGCTAATGAAGGTAATCATTAGCGTTATGCGTTTATAGTCATCGCTAAGATTTTTGTGTTTAGGAAATAGTGTTGTGTTTTTTGCGACCATATCAAATAAAATTGTTAATAGTACACGTTAATTTCAGTGATATGTTTGTAAAGGTGAGTAAACTTAATAACTAGTTACATTTAAGGTTTTAAATAATTAGAATTATCAAGATCTTTTTGTTTGCTTGTGTAACATTACGTGAATAAAGACTTTTAAAACTCAACTCAACAAGGGATAACGGCCAACTCAAGAGAAACTGAAAAAATAGGTATCTTATGGCCTACAGATAGTAAAGTTGTTCCGGGTTTGGCTCTTTGTTTAACACGAGTTTAAAAGTTTAATAAAAACGCACACACGATACAGGGTAAATAAAAAAAGTGTGGGGAAAAGTTCTTTTTTAATGCAGTAAGAAAAGATGAGAGGGGTTCTCGACGGTTACTAGGATCAAAATCAAGAATACCTTGTACTAAGAAAAACGAATCTGATTTTGAAACCTTCTGTTTGCTCTGCAGTGGAATAGTAATAATCTAGTATATTTATTTATTAATGTAGTTTGCAAAGTTTGAAAGAACTATTCTAAAACTAGCTTCTGCCAGTGGCTTTGCCCGCGAAAGGCGAAAATTATCCCGAGGGAACATATTCCCGGGATAAAAGATATCCTATGTGCTATAATCTATCTCTGTATCAAATTTCATCCAGATCCGTCCAACCGTTTGAGCGTAAAGAAATAACAAACATACAAACACACTCACACCTACTCACAAACTTTCGCTTTTATAATATTAGTGTGATAAGTCTATGTTTCCACATGATGTTTCGTTTCACCGTTGTCAGCGAAGTCCGTTGTTTCCGAGATTCAGATTTTATTTTGTATAAGTATACATATAATCAAGAATTGCTCGTTTAAAGGTCTATTATTAGATAATACAATTCTAGGTCCACCAAGACGGAAACAACATTCAAATCAAACTAGAATCAAGGCTCCAATTCCATTCAAAAACATGAAACCGTCCATCTCAAATTAACATGGCGGCCACCGCAATCCGAATGTGAATATCATTTCAATGGTACAAAGTAAGGATTGACGAAGTAATATATATGCGGGGTGGACCCCAGGTTATCTTGACGTGTCAATCAGAATGTGGGGTCTTGGGGGTCTGTACTCGGGATCTAATGTGACATGCGCTTTGATGTACTGAACGGAGATTTTTCCTTTTTGAGGTCAATGACTTGTGTAGTGGTTTCAAACTTTCGAGTTAAAGTATATCAGACTTGTTTTGGTTCAGATCTAAAGACTAGATATGTCTTCTTTCTGAAGATTTCAGGGTTTTAAGGTTTGGATAGCTGGGAAACATTTTCTTTAAGGCGTCTTTTCATGTGCTTTAAAGGCGTTTTTATATGTAAAATATAATTTGGTTTTCTATTGCTACTTCACTAGTTTTCCCCCGTCTTCGCCTTCTCCTGTCCTATTCACATGACGTGTTCCAATCCTCTTGCTCATCTCCCATCCCATCTTCCTTTCTGGGCTAAAAATAGGCTATGGCACTCGGCAGTCGTATAAATTACAATCAGTCAAAAATGTTTATAGTCAAATCTATTGATCTTTACCTACTGGTACTACCAGAGATTTCTACAAACAATCAATGTTATACAAATTAATTTAGACTTAAATTAAATCAAAAATGTATGAGTTTCTCTACTACAGTGAAAAAGCCAACTTGCAACACCATTTCTTTGCATTACGACGCACTGCGACAACACTGCGTGATGCGTATCTGAGAGAAAAAAAGCTATAGCGTCAAGTTGCGGATACACTCACTAACCCGGAAACAGCCGTTTGTTATACATGGCGTCATGCTTCATATAACTTTTATGCTGCTTAACTGGGATTTACTGGTTTTTTTTTTGTGAATATACATTATAGGTAGGTTGAAGAGAGACGCATAATGCAAGAACTGGTTCGAGTTGGCTCAAAAATAAAATCCCTGGAAGGATTTAGGGCAGGCCTTTGCACAGCAGTGGGACAGACTTAATTCTATTCTTTCATCATGATCAGCTTTTTAATGTTCCCACTCCTGGAACACTGGCAGAGGAGGCCAGTGTTCCAGGAGTGGGAACATTAAAAAGCTGCCTCCTCTGTGTGAGATGGAATGGGCCGTAATCGACCACGCGGGCCCTGTACGGGTTGGTGTATGTCACAAGTCTTTGAATTTTTAGTTCTAGGACATGTCGGTTTCCTCACGATGTTTTCCTTCACCGTTTTGAGAGCAGTGGTGATAAAATAATTTACACAAAGTAAAGCGCCTGTTCTTCCTCTGCTCGATTCTTTATTGTACACAAAATGACATACAACATAGAGCGATCATACGTAAAGTTGATTTATTGTACACAAATAACATAGAGCGATTATACCTAAAGTTGATTTACAAAGGCGAGCTTAAGTCAAAGTAGAGTTTCCTACCAGCAAACCTCAGCTTGAAGTTGCGGATACACGCACGAGATACTGTCGCTAACCCGGATGCAACTGTGTTTGTTTGTTACACATGGCATCATGCTTCATATAACTTTTATGCTGCTTATCTGGGATTTACTGAAAACGCAGACTTACAGGATACGTATTTTTTTATAAATAGAACTTAATATACTTCATAAAAGATAGCTTGATCTCTGCGACATATGTTAAATTGGCGTATACGTTATTGTTAGCCTGTCAAGCGTTATTCATACTGACAGCTGTCGCAGAGATCAAGCTATATTTTATGAAGTATAGCTACCGCCCATCGCTCTGCCTGCATGGAGTTAGTTCTGCCCTCAATCATTTTAAAGCCTTAGTGTTATTCTCATAATTATGTATCTTAAACTATATTACCATACTGCATTCAGTATTTTTTTTGAGTGAAAGGGTAACAAACATCCTTCCATCCATACTAACAAACTTTTGCCGTTCTTCTGCCGTTCTCGTAACATTCTTGTCGTTTATAATAGCAACAGGAAGTAGGATGTGTGACAAAATATTATTGTATTTTTAACATGTTTCTGTAAATAATTTTCTTTCCGATAAATTCAATATAAGAGGTGCAACTTTGATCCTGTCGTATTTATGCTAGAATGTACAATAAACAATGTACTACTAGATTTTGAAATTCGAAGAAGCATTAAATAAAATCTAAAAAAAAAAACATAACTCAAAAGAACCCTTACTCTTAACGTTCCCCCTTAAGTAATAACGGCCTTAAGGCCCTTCCCCGTCATCAAGAAGCAGTTAAGTGAAATTTAAGAAACATGGAGCCTTTTTACCTGACCGTAACATTTGTCATCCTGGATCTCTAAGAGCTCGGGATGATCTGTCACTGTGATAAACGAGCCTGGCTGATGTGTTGTACCCCTTAAAGATAAGGACAGAAGGACCAGGCCTCTAATGAAAGCCATATCTTAAAAGGTTGAAATCAGTTTTCAGAAAAAAAATAAGTAAATAAAAAAAAAAATTGGTAAAATAAGTTTAGGTATAAACAACATTTTTGATTGCATCCTCCTTTTAGGCAGATAGTGCCTGTATTAGGCGAATCAGCTCTACCATAAAAAGACGTATTATACAAATAGCTAAACGTATAATCTTTATGCTAAAACTACATAAATTAACATTAACTTAAATTAAATTAAATATGTGTATGAGTGGGTGTAAGTATGTGTGTGAGTTTGTGAGTGAGAGTGTAGCCTGTAGGTGTGACTGAGAGTACATGAGTATGAGGGTCAAGGTTTCAGAAGTGTTTCGGTGTCATTGTAGGTAAGCATTTATATCCATTCCATTTTTTTTAATTCTTATAGTAGTTTTTGGGCTAAATCTAAATGTATTTATTGATTTTGTTATACGTGGAGCGATTGCTAGTCTTGCCAAGGGGTATCGTGTTACCCATTTACTGGGCTGTGGGAACCAGATAGGCAGTCGCGTCAGACTTTTCTCAACCATATTGTGGTTGGATTTCATTCAAACCGGATACAATTGAATATCAGTATTTTAAATGGATCAAATACCTAGCCGACCTCGCCAACCCAGTCAACGGGTTTCTGACTGCCTACCAAAACCAGACTGAATTATAGCATAAAATTAGAAAACGAACTGTTTTTTTCATAATCATCATAATTACTGCCATTTACTAAATAAGAGAGTTGTTTCTGTAATAAGCAATCCATTTACCAAACACTTATGTCCCACTCCCATTTACTGGAATTAGTGATTGAATCAAAGAGTTGCAAAGAGTTCGCCTTTTCTCTTTTTTTTTGTGATGTGGTCCTATGACGCTAACTCGCCACAAAACAAGTATTAAACGGTTGGCGTTATTAAGTACAGTATTTTGGTCAAAGAACTCGCTCATATTTATATTTTAATGGTTTTCTGTTTCTGTTTCAGGTTCAACGTTTCCCGATTTTAAGGTATGTTTTTTTGTTTATTGCTGAAGAAAATGAGTAAAAGAGGTTTAACTTCAACGTGTTTTAAGAGGCGAAAAAGTGATACTTATAAGTTGAGGACTGATTAAAAAAGTGAGGGTGAAGGGTGTCGAGTTAGGGCAGACCTTTGGATAGCAGTGGCGTTAAAAAGAGCTTCTGCTTCTGGTTTACAAATATTTCCACCTATTTTTGGGTCAATGTTTCAATCTGGATGAATTATTAATTTGTTAACTTTATAAAACTCATTCTGTCTTTCATTGACAGGGAACGCACACCCTAAACCTGTAGGTCTGTAAGCGTGATTTTTTATGCAAGATTCTTATATAACGAATTTTACTCCTTATATAACGAAAGTGCAAAAAAAACGAAAACACACTCGTGGCTAAATAATAACAGCCGCACGGGTCGATCTTCAAGGTTAAGCAACGCTTGACGAGGTCGGTCCGTGGATGGGTGACCATTTCAACATACTGAGTTTCCTCCGTGTCTCGGAAAGCACGTTAAGCCGTTGGTCCCGGCTGTCATTTGAAGATCTTTGACAGTCGTTACGGGTAGTCAGAAGCCTGAGATCTAACACCAGTCTTGCCAAGGGGTATCGTGTTACCTAGTTACTAGGTTGTGGAGGTCAGATAGGCAGTCGCTCCATGTAAAACACTGGTACTCAGCTGAATCCGGTATGACTGGAAGCCGACCCCAACAATAATTGGGAAAAAGACTAGGCAGATTATGAGATTATGGTTATGTTAAAGTAAATAAATAAATAAATAACGAAAGTGTGAAAAGAAGGAATTTCTATTTTCGACTTCATGTTTGTTTTTTGTACGTTCACCGATATTTCCGTTAATTATGGACCGATTTTGAAAATTCTTGAAATGTTTCAAAGAGTATGTTTCGAAATTAGTTCCATTTAAATTTGGTGAAGATTAAATTAAGAAATTCGGCGATATACAACAGAACTCTTCAATAAATAACGGCAAATCTGTCGGGATTGCTGCAATCGCATGTATTTTTATTGTTTATATCATTTCATAACATAACATCACGCCAGTACGCTAAATATTATGTATATGTTGAGGTAGCTAAAATTATAGCAAAGGTAGGAAATAGTAGATTAATGGTATTATTTTTTTATATATGTATAACAGACATAGGAGATTTGGTCCCTCCATTTTGACGCTCACGTACGCAGATGTGCACAGTTCACCTTGGTACACTCTCATTTTACCGGTTATGTTCAGTTTCATGATATTCGGGTAATCGATTCTTGCATTATAGTTACCTTACTTAACTACTTGCCTATTATACTAAGAAATGAAAAATAAAAAATTAAACTTTTTTACGATAAATACTACCGACTTCCAAATAAGAAAACTACAAAGTGAAAAATAACCTTTGGAAGTCGGCGTCCATAACGCAAAAATTGGTACCTACCAAAGACACCGACTTCCAAAAGTTATTTTTCACTTTGTAGTTTTCTTATTTGGAAGTCGGTACTTAGTATTTTTTTTTTTGAGAAACATTTTTTATGAAAGTTCAAAGACAAAGATATTTTATTTCAACTAGGCCACCAAGCGGCACTTTTGAACGTACATAAAAATGATTCTACCGTGCATTCGGAAAGTAGCTTGTTATGGAGAAGAATGCACAAGAAACTCCATAATTACTCTTTTAAAAAATAAAAAGTTTTTTTTACAATATTTAGGAACATAGGTACATATATAGTTATTAGTTCATATATGTGAGGACAATGCACCCAGAATAGCACTACACACCACCATACCACCATTTTTGCCCATGGAAAATTACATCGGGCACACAAAACCCTACAAGTGCAATGACCCCAAACAAAACGTTCAAAAACTACAAAAAAAAACTTAAACAAGAAAATCCCCACAGTTTTCAAAGGCGTTAAGATATAAAGCAATTCGTCCTCCGGCGCCCTCACTATCGCATGTCAATCGAATATTGCCATTTCTCCCAAGACCCTTTCATCTCGCCACCCAATTCTCAACGGTCCCCGATTCGCCATCTCGGGCACAATGCCTGATCAATATTAGGATTAAGAGACTTTTAGAGCCAATTTGGCGATTACGTCACTGATTTTTCTTTTATTGTGACGGATAGCGGGATACAGAACTAGGTTTTTTTCTGATTTGATTTTTATGACTGAGGAATTATCTAGGTTTTGCAGGAAAGATTGGATCTGAAATTAGGTATGATTTGATTTAGATAATAAAGATTGACGGCGTAAAAACACAATACTGGTTTCTGTGTTTTATGTTATTGTTAGTCTATACCAAATTACCAATATTATAAAGAGGAAAGATTTTTTTGTTTGTTTGTACCGAATAGGCTCCGAAACTACTGGACCAATTTTAAAAATTCTTTCATTTATGGAAAGCTACATTATTCCCGAGTAACATCTAGGCTATAATTTTGACGGGAGCGAAGCCGCAGGGATCAGCTAGTCAAACATAAATAAATCGTTATTTCATCGAATAATCACCGATGGTGGTGCGTGGTGATCAATGATCGTGCCTTCTGGGAATGAGAAGAGGCCTTAGCCTCGCAATGGGGGGCAATCAGAGGCTGATATTATTATTATAATTTAGCCATTAAATAATAACGCCTGAAATATTGACATCGAAAAAAAATACTGTAAGTACTTACCTATAACAGATTTCCCAAATCAAAAACGAAAATAACTCCACCAATTTAAAATAATACCCGTATTAAAAATATCAGCTCAAAGAACGCCCGATAAAAATCATCTTAAAAACCATATCATCGAAAGGATCGTCCTTTTCATTCGACTCGTGACCACTCGGAATCACTCGTTAATGTCATTGCATTCGAGATTCGAACGATGAATTGAAATGACATTTTGTCGGGTGAGTGGTCAGTTATTGGTTATCGTGATTATCAAGGAATTGGTTTGCGATTTCGTGTTTATTTGCTGTGTGAGTTGGGGAGATTGGGGCTTGGTTGTGTTTCGAGTTATTACTACAGTCAGTGTCCATAACGAAAAAAATTGGTGCCTACCAAAGACACCGACTTCTAAAACGAAAATTATTTTCACTTTGTATTTGGAAGTCAGTAGATTTTTTTTGAAAAATGTTTTTTTATGCTTTCGTTTCGGTGTGGTATTCCGGAGTGCTACTAGATGGCGCGCAGCAAATCTGTCCTTACTTTTTTTGTATGAAGTCGATATACTTCTCCATAGAGTAAATAGTATTATGTGCAGAGAACGCTCGATCTAGGTAGTAAGTTAGGTACGTCTAAGTAAGTGGGGTTGGAACAGGTAGGTAGGTAAGTAGGATAGGATAGGCAGTTAACGGAAGCGAAGCCGCGGGCACAGCTAGTTATAGAATAAACAAGAAGCAGGCCGATTTTTTCCTTGTTTATTTCTTTAAATTTCCCTTACAGAGTGTATAATAAATTACACCTTAGTAAGCCCTAGTTCATTTGACGCAGGCTAATTTATGCTTTGTAATTGTCACACTTTTATAACAATTAAAAATACATTATAGAACGTTACGAGTGAGCTAAGGTCGGTAACTTGCATGGTACAGTGTGGTGGCCCAGTGGTAACTGCCTGGTAACTGCGACTTACGTGTCTTAGATCGTTGGTTCAAACACAGGCAGGCGCTTTACTTTAATTTGAAGATTAGGAAGAACATGAATATTAAGTCCGGTTACTAGTTTCAGCCTGTATCATTATGACGTCAAAAAATTTCGGTCCAAGGCTAGTATGGACCATTAGATGTTGATTTTTCCTAGCTCGTCCCGCCATAATCTGCATGGTCTGCTAGATAGTCTCCTACACAGATAATCTTAAAATATTCAGAATTTTATTTCAAACATTACTTATCTTTTACAACCAAATACAAAAAAAAACACATTTCGTTAAAACATCGCGATTTGCGACCAAACCCACGTAGAGATGAACTTGAAAAGATAATTTTTTCTCTAGTCTAGTCTAGTCTAGGAGTCATCGACATTTTCTCGTTGAGATAAAAGGCGAGACAAAATACTTCTGATGTCAAATATTCCACCAGTTAGACTTGACAAAAATAAATTAACAATGTATTGCTTTTTTTTAGGGTTCCGTACCTAAAGGGTAAAAAACGGGACCCTATTACTAAGACTCCGCGATCCGTCTGTCTGTCTGTCCGTCCGTCTGTCACCAGGCAGTATCTCATGAACCGTGATAGCTAGGCAGTTGAAATTTTCACAGATGATATATTTCTGTTGCCGCTATAACAACAAATACTAAAAACAGAATAAAATAAATATTTAAGTGAGGCTCCCATACAACAAACGTGATTTTTTTGCCGTTTTTTGCGATAATGGTACGGAACCCTACGTGCGCGAGTCCGACTCGCACTTGGCCGGTTTTTTTATATCAACGACAGAATTAACTTTTTCTTGTCGCATTTTCTTATTTTTGCTTCAGAAGTAAAATTTTATTTAGAAGCGTATTTTTCGTCTCATTTTAAGACAAAATTATCTTTGAAAACTATTCTCTATTTCTCGTGTTTGTTTTATTTTGTGTGTGTATTTCAAATTTACATTTAAATTGCTCAAATATTTACTTTGTTAACTCTTGTCAGATCATTAAAACATAAGTTATGTTCTATCCAATTTGAGCTTAAGTTATTCAGAACAAAACTTGTGCTTTTGAACTAAAGGTAAAAAATATCCAAATGAATGCAACACTTCAAAGTATTTTCACCCTTCATCAGTGGAAGATAAATTTCGACCAACAGACCTCAAAATTATAAAGGAACTCGCCAAAATTGCTCCGGGCGACCTATTTGCCTTATTTCCGTCAAAAGACACGATTTTAAAAACGCCACAATGAATGTTTGTCGCAGGGTGGCGGGGTAGAGCAATTTCTTTTGATCTGCAGCATCGCTAGGAAGTGTAATTGTTTGTGATTTCATTTGTCATGGCTTGTAATAGAAATTGTGGACAATTTGTTTCCTCAAATGATGGTATTCATAAAGAAATTGCACGTTGGCTGTGGTTTTTACCAGCGATTTAACTTGAGTGATGGTTACGATGCGTATTAGGGCTTAGAAGTTAGAATTAAATGTTATGTTTTCATTGTCCTATAATTTATGTATATTTGGGAGGAAACCAGAATACCCTTGGACTAAAAATTCACAAGATATGTGACAACTACCAACCCACACTGAACACGCCTGGTGGATAACCGTCCACTTCACAAGCCGTGGCACAGTAGTGGGGACATTACCAAAAGGCAGATTACAATAGTGGATTATGCACAAAGGGGATAAAGCAGTGTTTTACGACACGGGCGGCATCAAAGTTGCGCCTAGATTGGCCAAAATCCACGCTGAGCGTCAAGCACGCCAAGCTCCCTCGATGAAACCCCCTCCCCGGCTAGCCCCTCAGAGGGCTTCGCCATGGGGCAAGCTTAACCACCAAAGTGTGGCTCCCCAGACCGTCCAACAGCTTCCAGGCTTGATGGATCATCCCATTCCGGCCCCTCAGGCACCCGTAGCCCCCATGCCCGCTCAAAGCCGACAGGAGGCTCCCACCACTGCCGCTGCTAAGAGCCCGTCTCAATCCACGCCCAATCCCAGACGCTGCGTATCTGATACCATCATCAGTGCGTACGAAATCTGGATGACGGACGAGGCCAGATCGCTGGCTGCCGAGATCAATAGGATCCAGGCAGCCGGTGATATGACCCGAGCCCAATCCAATGACCTCTTCAAAAGGTACCCTAATATAACCGAGGAGCTAGACAGCCTCGTTTATAGAAACGGTCAATGGGTGCGCATTTAAGACGCACCTACACCGTTTCTAACCAAGTTTCGCCAATTGAGGCTCACCCCCTACCCCCTCACGATCTCTACTCTGCTCCTTAAGAACCTAGGGAGTAGAATATACAAACGTAGAAATACAAACCGATTCGTCAGTCCTCGCCCCTCGGCGGCGCGTATCCCTTCAATTAAAATCTTGCCAGCCCGCGAAGCTGAGCATTAGTTAAATTATTAGATATGAAATGGAGTTTCTTGTCCGTTCTTCTCCACGTAGGCTTATTCCGAACGGATGGTAGAATCACTTGTCAAGATCCAGCTTTTGCTTGTCCCCCCAGCGACGGCCCTGAGCCGAGGTCCGACCCCAACTGGGGTAGCCCTCAGCGTTGTCGCTTAGGTTTATTAATTTTTTGCCTAGCTGGAGGCTATATAGCTTAGTCTCCGTAGGAAAGTCCGGTTAAGCAGCTACCCGTCATTCTGACTGAGCTGTGAGACGCCCAGGAGAAAAAAAAAAAAAAAAAAAAAAAAAAAGAACGGGCGGCATATTCAACCCTGAGCTTAACGTTCGTGCAAAGTGTGCTTCACAACGCGCACCATAGGCTGCTTGACTTTCTGCTAAATGTAGTCAATAAACTAAAAGGACGGCTTTCGACACCGTCTTGACACCAATTTTTGTTGTTTCCATTGAACAAAATCGTCATAGGCTTTTTCGTATCTGTGTTTTGATTTTTCCGGTAGTAGATTTATCAATAATCTCTAAAGCGCCTGTTTTGATAAAATCTGGAGTAGAATCACTACCGCTCGACATTTTTGTCAACACGAATATTGCAATAAAATTCACTAAAAATCACATCACCAAACATCTTCTTTTGTTTCACATTCTTTGAAATCGCGCCAATTTTCTTTTTTTATGAGTTCTGCTTATGGTGGCCAGTACGATTTTCGAACAAACCTCTTTATAATGCCATATGAGCATTTTTTTACTTAGAGTTTTCCACTAGTTTCCACACGAATTTGACGTTCCAAATTCAAATCACTTTACTCCCTTGGGATAGTCATACAACTTTACCTCCCTTGGGAGGTAATGCTTATCTTTACATAAAGATTGCATGATATGTAATTGGACATTTCTTTTTGCAGCCCGAAATATGGTTTTGCCTTTGAATAATGGCAATACGCTCACCCCCTTTTATCTATGTTAGTTGTAGAATTTGCCTTCTCCATCGGCGAACTCAAGCTCGGCATTATGTTGTAACCAATATCATCTATTATATCGCTTTCCAATAACTCACTTACCTTATATTTCACAGAAAAAAACAACAGTTCTAACGCATAATGATAACCCGCTATATATATTGAAAGTCTTTTTCCGTAAATCACCACAACAATCGATTGTGATAAGTGTCATAATCGATACGGTTTGCGAGTGAACCGATGACCGCAATAGCGTTATCGGTAAGGTAGGTGGGTAAGTGAATGTTTCTGCCCTGTTGCCCTGATAAAATACTTCACGTTTATGACACATGGGTAGCCATGATCCGTACTTAACTAGTTATGTTGCTAATCTATTATTAACTGTCTTCCTAAAAAGGAGGAGGTTTCTCAATTCGACAGAAGTTATCCGCGAACACACATGTTTTATTTTATGTGTGTTCGCGGATAACTTCGTCGATTATCAACTTATTTTGATGATTATTTTTTTGTTGGAAAGGAGATATCCCAAGGGTGATACCATGATAAGGAAACCAGGATCTGATGATAGGATCCTAGAGAAATCGTGGGAAATCCTCAAATATTATAGGCATATAGCGATTTTGGAATTTTCATCAATAACGCAGTCATTTGCACTCAAAAAGTATCATTTGGTGAAGTGGAACTTATGAAGAAGATCACAATGGCCACTGGAACTCCGAAATAAAAAAATGTTTCCTAGTCGTGTTTGGGCTTATTGGAATCGTCATGAGATGTACTTTGTCTATAAATATTAATTATTAATATTTTTTATGTTAATCACACCACACCATCAGACCACATCATCGCTTACCATCAGGTGAGATAGTGGTCAAGCGCGAGCCTATTGATAATAAAAAAAAATGGAGATACCTACCCAAACTAAAAAGTGGAAAATACAAAACTTTTTAACAAAAAATCAAACCGACTTCCAGAACAAAACACTACAAAGCCAAAAATAACTTTATTTTCCGAAGTCGGTGTCAAATAACGGAAAACAATGGGTACAAAAGATACCGACTTCGGAAAAGAAAGTTATATTTCGTGTTTTCTTCTGGAAGTCGGTTTAATTTTTTGTTAATAAGTTTTTATGTACCTTTTTCGATTTTGATATCTTAATGCTGAGCTAGGGATACAGTTACAGCGTTTTTCATGTATAGATGTGTCCATGGCATAAATAGTTTAACTTATATGTGCGCACGGCGCTATGTGTGCGTGCGCTTGTAATTAAACATGATGCATTTGTATGGCAGTGACGCGGCATTCGTCGTCCGAGCAAACAACCACCCACACATGCTTACCAACACCAAGCGCCGCGCGCAAAGATGAGTTGAACTTAGAGTTGTAAAAAAACGGTTTTTATACTGAGTTGAAAATAAACGTTTAAAAAAAACCATGAAAAAAATACAGTCTTTTTCTGGAGTAGGTATATTTTTAAGAGTACGAAAATTAAAATATGTTAAGGTGGTTATCGTATATGAGTTGATATTACTTTTCTTTTAGTTTAATAAATTAAATAATAATTAAAATAATTGGCAACACCCACTGAAGTTTACCATTTACGGACGGGGATTTTCCTAATTAGAAAGAAGATGATTCTGATTATTACAAATTAAGTATTTTCTAAATTCAATAGGTACCCATCGATTTAAACATAATTTGACTTTAATTAAAAACAAAACAACCAAATTCAGAGTTTCACATTATCTGAAAAAAAAACCAAATGTAGAAAAAAAAAGGCGGTGCCAAGTTTTTTTTTCAAAATTGTGAAAAAGAATATTTCATTTTTTTTTTTCAATTTACATCTTTACTTCAACTATCTATCTCCAGATTCCTCCAAAATTAAGTATCCCGTTATCCAAATCTGTAACACAAAACACAAACTACATCGAACCTAAATGTTTCAATCCGCCCAAACGACCCAATAGCCAAACAATCACGAGATACACCGTCATTAAACCATTCAGACGTCCAAACCCCATTAATATTTATATCCCTTAGCAAACAGGTGTTAAAAACGTCAGAGTACAAAGTACTTCATTAGGGTACCGTCCTGTGCAAACTTGTAAACGGAAGATGCAATTTACATTAAATAAACAAATTATCTGTACGTCCGAAATCTGGCTGTTCAACAGGTGTGCTTAATTTGAAATCTAAATAAACTTTAATGTTGCATGTACAGGCGGGTAACGTGATTGGTGAACGGCATACGACATTATACCATTGCCAGCATAGCCAACAAGTTCAAATTTAAAATGATGTCAGAAGCTAGGTGCGCGGTTCCAGTCGTTTAAAATCGAAAAGACAATCTAGTTATCAGAAGTTATAGGAGACTTGCCTTAGAAAATACTTTTCTCTCACAGTAACGAAGACGACACTCTTCGAGTTGATGAAGTCCGACATTTATATAATTAAAGTTTTTTCTTTCGTTTTATCATCACCAGTCAGTGATATCTAAGCTTCACCTAAATTATTACCCTCTATGATGATCTCTATCACTCAAAGGTTTCCTGGAAAAAAACTCCATTTGGAGTTAAGCTCTCCTTTGTACATGAATTTTGTTTTTACTTTGTATATATGAATTATCTTGGTGTACAATAAAGAATAAGGAACAAAAAAACATACTCATTATAAGTATTAAAAAAAGTTTATTAAAAACTGTAACCCGACTACTGCTTTTTTCCCTGTGTTACCCGGGCCATAATAACTAATCGATTGACACCTTATTTATCAAAATCGGATTAATAGTTTAGGCGCTACGGAGGAACATACGTAAATGCAAACATACATACATAGACTGCTAAAATCATAACCCTTCCTTTTGGCTTCGCCGTAGGGTAAAAAATAAGCAACACATGCGTTCAGAATTCATTAATTACAATAGAGCGTATCTTTATAAACTTAAGAGCTCAATGTCAGAGAATTAACTCCACACTCTCTCAACGAGCGCTAAGTGTCAGCTGCATACTTTTCTCTTTCGCTGACTGTACTTTTGCCAAAATGGCTCCCATTAGTAGCAATGCCGACGTTCATAATGGAAATGTTTCGTGTTTCGAAATTGAAAGGATGATCTGCGTTTTTATTGGAAAAGCCGGCGTTTTTAGGATTGCTGATGAAAATGAAAGGGTAAAACAGTTATGGACAGGGAACAAGGTTTGGTCAGTTATGGATTGTGTTGCAATTTCTACAAGCTTGGCTTGTGATGTTGTGGTATTCTGCAGTGCAGATCCATATCTTTAAGTCTACTTACGTCTTATAATACTATACAAACCACACCTTTTTATCTTTTGAAATTGTATCAACTCATGTGACTCACCTTTATATATTCTTTGATAATGTTAGCACCTGAAAAGCATACTTTTAGTTATCTCCGATTGTTTTAACATCCACAACTTATTTATTACCTTTATTTTGTAAAATCTTAAAATATTTTACACTCTGATATTTTCATCTGATCTGACATCGGTCTATCCAATTTATTTTCTTAAGCCATAGACATAACATACCATGGACACTTTTCTTCTCCAAAGTTCGTTGTACATTATAATCTTCAAAATAGGGGCAGCGGCAGACTGCCCCCTCTGTAAACCGTTTTTTATTCGTTCTGGTCATGATTTCTTATAATTGAGATTTGAATTTCAGAAGATTGGTAGATCAGTTCAGTGTTGTTTTCAGTTTTTTAGTTTGTTTTTGGCTTTTGGCTAGGGAAGCCAAGACTTTTTTTGGCGCTTGTGTGGTTTTATTTTAAGCAAAGTTAACCTTTATAATTAAATTCTAACCCGAACAGTTAGTGTATCAAGCGAGTTTTTAAAACGTTCAGTGTGATTCTCAATAAACATTGAAATTATTAATTAAAAACGGTGTACCATTTTTGATTCCGAACCCGCCTACTTGTTCGTCTGCCTGAGACGCCACAGCTCAGCTCAATCACACACCTTACTGCCTGCCCTTCTGCCTACTCGAAAATCTGCTTATCTGGCTACCTGCCCAATTCAAATCTTGCTGCCTGCCTTCCAGCCTACTTGAATACCTACTTTTCGGCCTACCTGTCCGATTGCCTGCTTGGTAAAAAAAATTGGGTGTATTGGCTTGGTTAGGTTGCAAAGTAAGTAGGGTAGGTAGGTAGGTAAGTAACTACCCTACCTACCCGGTAGGGTAGGCAGTTGACGGGAGCGAAGCTGCAGGCATAGCTAGTAGGTACTAATATTTTACTGGAGCGACTGCCTATCTGACCTCCAAACCCCATTAATTAACTAAGTAATATGATACCCCTAGACAAGACTAAAGTCAGATTTCAAACCTTCTGAAACCTACCGTTACGACTTTCAAATATCTGAATGATAGTCGGGACCAACGGCTTTCTGAAGCGCAGTCGAGTCTCTTGCAATGTATGTTCACCATTCACTGCACAAGCATTATTACTTAGGCATGAACACTTAGAGCCAGCACGCACTAGCAACTATTAGTTGACCAATAGTTTGATGGATATCATACGCCGATCATCTATCATATATATATATTCTCAATCGCCAAATGCTTGCGCTTCAATATAGCTCCATACTGATTCCCTGAACGCTTAAACTATCGATCAACAAAAATTCGCTAGTGCACGTTAGCAACTTTTAGTTGGCCAATAGTTTGATCGTTATCAAACGCCGATCATCTATCATACGATTTATAATCGCCAAATGCGTGTCGCCAATCTTTTCTCAGCCCGTCGATATTATTAATAATTGTAGACTGATTCCCTGAACGATCAAACTATCGGTTAACAAAAATTCGCTAGTGCGCGCTAGCAACTTTTAGTTGGCCAATAGTTTAATCGCTATCATACGCCGATCATCTATCATACGATTTTCAATCGCCAAATGCGTGCGATTCAATATAGCTCCATACTGATTTCCTGAACGATCAAACTATGGGTCAACAAAAAGTCGCTAGTGCGCGCTGTCCTAACTCTACCTATTTAATTTTCTACACAATAATAATAATGAAAACGTCTACACATATAAAGCTTTTACATAATACACTATTTGCCAAATTTTCCACAGTACATTTAAGGGTCTGCTCTAAGTATAATATTTCGTAATAAAAAAGACAATTCATTGTAAAGCTCGTTTTAAGTTGAGACGGGTAAATCGCTAAACGCATTTAGAGCCCTTTATAAGGCTTTGTGTAATCTTTTCATTGTGAAAAAAAACGAAAAAGATTATAGAAAGAACAAAGTTTGCAGGCTTTTCTTTTTAGGGTTTCGTACCCAAAAGAAGCCCTATTGCTGCCACTCATGTGTCCGTCTGTCCGTATGTCTATCGTCTGTCATACAGGTTTTACAGCCACAAGGTTGAAGCTACAGTCTTCAAATTTTCACAGTATAAGCATCTTGTTGACCCAAAGCCATAAATTATCAATAATATATGCTGGTGTAATGTTTGTTTCGGTAACTACTTAATACCTTTTACCTATACTGCTAGTATTCTGGTATATTCACGTACCACAACAGAAATAACTTACATGCAAACTACCAGTCTCCAACATAATCCTTGTAAGTACCGAAGTTTCGGCCAAACAAGGCAAGGTGAATGCTTACCCTATAACACCAGAAGGTACTTCAGAATTCTAAGATACACTAATAATTTTCCTGAAATGAAATTCTGTTTACCCGTTATGTAATCCTGGTTTCAAGGCAAAATTTCAAGGTGCAAGTGAATAGGTTGAAGAGGCATAGAATCAGCGCATCTAGTGCCGGTATAACCCCGGGCCAATCTTGGAAGACATGCCGCTTTAGTGATGGGAGACGTTGTCTATCGATATCGATAAAACGGAACCGTGATAATCTGAAAGCAAAATTTGCATTATTATACAGTTTAAGAACAAGGCAGAAATGGCATTTAAAATTAGAAAGAAGACAGTTTATTTGCGCAAGCATGACGCATACCATAAAAATAACGAAAAACAAAAGATAAAAACTGTCACATTTTGTATTCAATTTATACCCTGAAGACTAACTGCATTGCTACACAACACAAGAATAAAGATTAAAATGTTCGAGTCTTTAATCGACCTATTAACATTTAAACACTTGACGCAAACACCTTCTAAGATTTAACTATTTCTCTAAACTATTTACTTGAAGGTTATGAAACAGCTAAGAAAATGTCAGTAGAATAAACTGGCTGAGAACTTACGCATATTTTGTAGAACCGAATACCAATGTATTGATTGTGATCGAAAAAGAAATATCTTTGAAACATCTACACTAAAATGCATGGGTATATTGCAAAACAAACAGTCAGTCAGTTGTAGTTTAAACACTCTGGCTATAAAAATTACCTTATTATCTATTAAAAATTCTTAAACTAAGCAGAACCAATCTACTAATTTACCCTATAATCACAGTCTACTTCTGGGTATAAACTTCTTAAGATTTTTTCAGATCGTCGCCGGTCCAGCTGGCAATATGTAAATAAAAAAAACAATAAAAGTATCGACATTGTTTAACACATGTCCCATGTCTACTATTGATACACTGCACCAGACAAACGTTCAAGCATGCGTGTTTCCTAAAGGCATTAATAACGTCTATACATAAGCTACCGAGCTTAATGCAGTACATAGATACTTACATACATTTATGTACATAGGTACTTGTGTAGCACAGAGTATGGAACAGCAGTGCCGGCAACGAGACACGCCATTACTTATAATATTAGCACAATTTTCAGCTGTCCGTGTGTCTGTGTAGTAATAACATCCGCATGGGTTCATCTTCACTGTTTAGCTACACTGGCCGAGGTCGGTCCGTGGATGGGTGGCCATCCATTACATACCGTGCCACCTCCTCGCCTCGAAAAGAACGTAAAGTCGGGTGGGCTCGGCTGTCAATTCTGGATCTTTGACAGTAACTTTACGGGTAGGTATAGTGTAGTAAGGTCTTGGGTTCGAACACAGGCAGGCGCTTTACTTTGTGTAAATTATTTCATCACCGATGCTCTGAATACAGTCAAGGAAAACATCGGAATCGCCATATCCTAGAACCAAACATTCGAAGACATGTGACATCCACCAACCCGCACTGGGCCCGCGCGTTGGGTTAAGGCCCATTCCCTCTCTCACAGAGAGGAGGTCTGTGCCCCAGCAATGGGAATGAGGAATTAAAAGGCCGATGATGATGACGATTCGGAAACCTGAATATCAGACTCCAATCTTGCTAAGGGGTATCGCGTTGCCTTCGTACTGGATTGTGGAGTTCAGATAAAAAACGCTCCTTGTAAAACATTGGAAACTGTTGTAAAACATTGTGGCTGCTATGTTCCTGGATTGTCGGATCCGACGATCCAGGAACATATTTTGGAAAAGGTTAAGTAGATTGATAGTCATAGTCAGAATTGTCGAGGTAGTCATAGTCAGAGTTGTATTAAAAGTTTTGACAATGCCGTCTCTTGCAGTGGCCATCGGAGCACAATTTTTAGCCTTAATAGCCATATTCAGTATTGTCAAGAGTGTGGTCAAATTCTTTGAGTAAACGGTGACACTCACTGACACCTTTGGTTAGTATTAAAAGTTCTGACAATGCCATCTCTTGCAGTGGCCATCAAAACAGGCTAGTACTCTGTGTTGCGTAGGTACTTTCTGAGTAGCTATGTAAGGAAGTTAGTCCTAGTCCTGATTTCATATGAGATCTAACCGCAAGTGTGGTACTTGACAGGTTATGTAAAGTTATGACGTGTTAAGTGCTCGTAACCGCGGCTGATGGAAACTAGTGGATAGAAATTAATCAAATTGCATTATCGTTCTTGTATAATGAAATGGCCTAAGACACAAATTGACAAGTGCCAGCGAAAACAAACATGAGGCTTTGTTGTGCAACAAGACAAATGCCACTCTATCAACGAAACAAAAGAAGAACTGTACGAGCGGGAAGAAGCGGCAGGATTGGCGGATATTAAATCGGAGAGCATGGATAGTTTCGAATCGGAGGCGCTGGACAGCGTGGGCCGCACGGCGGGCAGCTCCTAGCCAGCTTATAGCGATTAAACATTGGAAAATTGACAAAAATATATGGGATGGCTAAGCGCTTTCAAAATGGCACGTGACCAATCTCCAATTTTATCATTTCGACCATCACCATCGCTTATGGAATGAATCTTTGTCTGTCAACTCCATAATTTTTGGCTACTGAAAATCTGTTCACTGATGTCTGACTTTTCCTTGGCCCTCTTAAAACTAAAACGCAAAACACATTTTGCTAAAGCAATTTTATGCAATACTTTTAGTTGCTTATTTTTCTCAACATTGACTTATGATTTATTTTCTTTTTCTCATCGTTTGTAAAACTGCATTTGCTTGCAATTTAATTTATTATTTTCACGAGATTCTCATTAACATTTTTAACACATACAAGCGTCACAATTTTCTATTTAACGCCAATCAAATTAATCTGAAACATAAATTACAAAAATGACGATAATAAACACATTACTCTCCTTCGGCAGTCGGGTAAAAAGGGCCAATTTCGACAAAATCCTTTAAGGAAGCTCATTCATTCTATTAAGGATAAAATAATTTGGCATAGGCATCCATCCCCGGAGGATGGAAAGGGGGAAGAAAAGTGTAAATTAACAAAGTTTAATGAAAACATTCTATGGGGATCGACTTCCCTTTAGAGGGTGCAAACAGGTGTGAAGACGAATAGAAGATGATTAAAGAATGTAGAGTTTTATATACTTTACTTCAGTGATGGGAATACTTGTTTAAGGCAAGACTTATGTCTTGCCTTAAACTACTGTCTAACTAGATAACGCAAGTCCCTCCATCGGTATGAAACACATGTACTTTTTCACACAAAATTTAAGTTCAAATTTACTTACTGGTGTTAGAAAAAGATTCCATTGTTTCGTCCAACCATTTAAGCAACGTATTTACAGCTCAATACGGCATAATGTGGCAGGGGTTTCGGTTGATCCCCGTTGCCGATAACGCTAAATCGAACAGCTCAAATATTCCTCCCTTTTTTGAGAAGTGATGTACATACGTACATTCGCGTTATCTAGTCAGATTCATGTCTTTGGTTTTAGGTTATAATTGTATGCTTTTGCCTGTATCTGTTTTAAGCTTTTAAGAATATAGGAAGCTGTGTTTTACGATGAATCCTATAATGCGATATCATTCTTCTGTGATGTTTTAAAAAATCACAAAACGAGAAATGCTTCCTTTATTAAAAGATTCTTCTTTTTAATCTCTTTTTAAATTAGTTAACTCTTTTTTGTAAACTTACTTTAACCAACCCATAGAAAAAAAAGTCATTAAATAGCAACATTTTCCTTCGATTTTCAAACAACTGCATTTTAAAATAACTTTTTAATTTTTATAGCACACTTTTACTTTTTAATTTATTGGCGCTTATGGGCTCATTGACTAATTTAGAAAAGTAGTGTCATTGTCTATGGATGTGGCGCGTTGCGCAGTCATTCGCAATGAGAATCTAAATTACCCGCCATACCACATATTTTTTCCGTTTCCACTTTTGTTTTATTTCAACTGTATGAGTGAATATAAAATAATGTAAACAACGGCATATAATTAGGTATTAAAACACTCGCGTAATAAAAACCCACGCTCGGGTTTTAATTACCCCCATTATATTATATGACCATTGCATAAACTACTATTATTTGTCAGGGATTAACAAAAATTTAATAACTACTTACATAGGTATTTTAAAATACCTAGTTCATATTTGTGTAACATAAAAGTAGCTAGACAAATAAAAACCTATCATATTCACCTATACAAGCATGAGCTCAAAAGCTTGTCTTTGATTGATATAGTATCTTAATCGACATCATCATCATTTTAGGCGAAAAACGTCCTCCCCCAAATGTCACCACATCGACCAATCCCGTGCGTCTCGCATCCAGCGGATTCCTGCAACTTTTACCAGGTCATCTGTCCACCTAGTGGGAGGCCTTCCAACGTTGCGTCTTGCATCCTTTACGACTACAAAGAAAAATAAAGAGGATGATGCAACAAAAATTGCCGTCCTGTTGAATCAACTAGGCTTGCACGGCATTGCAATATATAATACTTTTGAGGTTAAAGAAAGTACCACCTACGAAGAAATCATAAAATTATTAAAAAATCATTTCTCACCAAAGCAAAATGTGTCACATGCAAGATACAAATTTAACCAGTTAAAACGGTCCGGGTCATCATTAATTGAATATATAACCACTTAAATAAAAGCTGCGGAATCCTGCGATTATAACCAGGTTTTGATCATAAGAGACAAAATATTATCTCAAATTGAAAATGAGTTCTTGCTAAGTCGATTATTGGATGAGGGAAGCAGTTTAACACTGGAAAGAACAATAGAACTTTGCCAAATTCAAGAACAAAGGATTAAGGAGTTTCATTAAAGAGGTTCCACATATAACAATTTTACCCACTTACCTATTTTACCTCTACGAGAAACTTTTTAAGAAAACCTGAAGAAAACTAACTTCGCACATACTTCACTACTAAGCAAAGAGTTTCAAAGTTCAAAGGTTTTGTTAACAAAGAATATTCTTATCCATCTTTTTAATTTTAAAAGCTTGTAAATCTGTTAGTACATTTATAATAAAATATTGGACTCGAGATACACGAGGTATTGTTTCAAAATGTTTATGAAATAACTTGAAAATTTGTAAACCTCTGTCCTCTATTTAGAAACTCGTTTTTGTTTCAAAACTACGCCTTTACTTGACTTCAATTTGTGAGTTTCACTACATCATTCTTATCAATAAACTACTAGTTCATTTCATCATTATTTTTTCTTTTTACCAGTTTGTATAAGATATTAAAACATTAACTCTAAGAAATTTAAGGAGTTATCTAATATATTATTGAATAAATTATCACGAAGAAACATTTAAAAAAAATGTTACCCTTCTAGAGATAAGCAATTATTTGTGCGTTAAGGTTCCCCTATGCTGTGATGAGTAGAAAGAAGCTAGTTCGCGTACGAATTAGCACTTTTGCAAATTTGTAGAGAAATGGATTTTGATTTAGGACGTAAACGAGTGCGCGAAATTTTATAAACAGACCTTTGGGAGTCTAGATATCATGAAAAAACGACCAAATGTATATTTTCAAAATAAAATTATTTGCATTGTTGAATTACTAATCTATCCCTGTATGGAGGCCGTTTTGTAATTTTTCTTCTTCTTATTCTATTTATTACCGCCCAAAGATGCGTTAAAAATTTGTGTTGAAATATTGAACTTTCGACGTTCATAACTTACAAATATTTTATTTTTTACTTTTTTGTTTCCGTACAGGGCTAGATAATGATGAGACAAATTGACATCATTTTTTATTTTGAACGTACATCGTCAAACAGTGGAGTAATCGCCAGACTACGTTTGTATGGAAAAATGATCGACTAGTGTAACCTTAATTATTGTATTTGCAGTCCATTCATCGTTTCAGTTAATTAAACTTACATTCTCAATTACAAAATGGTAATTACATCGTAAGTATCATACCTTTCAAATGCCGGATTAACCTTGCTTTACGCTGTGTCATACGAAAATACATAACTAATTAAACATACTTCTTTTAAAAGGAACTCTGCTACCAAGTACTTCGACTTTATCTAAAAATATTGCTCATATGCAACTACATAATGCACTTTCCTATCGATATTTTAAAGAACCCTTGAAACGTGCTTCAAAACCTTTACGCATGAGATGTTGCGAGCAATATGTAAAATGCAATATTTCATCGTTGCAAAAACCTAGTTCAAAGCAAAATCAAGCTCTTACGTTCTTCGCAAATAGAAACTGTTTTTGAAAGCATTCTAACAAAAAATATTTGTTTTAAGTGTACGTAGTACTTTGCTACATTGTTAAATTGACTTCTAGATCTAACTGAAAGAAAAAATATTTATTTGCCACAAATACAATATACAAAATTTTTGATTTTTCCTTAAATTAAACCCTTAACGATAGTATTAAATTAGTACTAGTACTTAAATTTTGTTAGTAAAGAAAATTAAGAATAAAATAAAATAATAAATTTGAGTACCTAGTAGGATGACGAATAAGTAAAAGCAGATGCATGTCATGACTGTGGCAAGAAGGCTTCCACTCAGCATAATGCTGTGCCGTGGGAGACCCACAGTACGGCGCTGATTTTCAGTGGTCGCCTAGGACGTGAAGTGACTAGTGTTCCACGCGCGCCTCAAAGAGATGTCAGCAAAAGTTGACGGGGTCCGCTAGGGCCGATGCCTGCCTGGGTCGCGGATAAATTTTTAAGAGAGTTACCGCGGCCCTGGCACAAGCAACTGAAGGAACACGGGTGGGTTTTAGTAAGTAAAAGTCTGACACGCCCTCCCGCTTCACCCAGAGCGGGAGAAGTCCCAACCACAAAAAAAAAACGGACGTGAAGTACGGCAATCAAAGCCTATTGCGTCTAAAATAATACAAAAATATTAAACATTTACAAATATAGAAAGATAATATAAACCACTAGGTAAATATGTTGTGAATAAAACGAAAGTAGGTATCAAGACAAAGTTAACAAAACCTAAAGTGCAGGTATTAATGCTAGTCCTGCTCCACAACTACTAGGGCGCAAAAACAAGAACAGAACATTATTGTTTTGAAGTTTTGTTGGACCTGCTGAAGACTGTATGAATATATTTGTATTGTATAAACTCAATTTCCTTAGTATTATATAACTGCACAGCACGTGGGTGAGTACTATGTACCCAACTGTAAATCTACCATTTACTGTACCTATGTGTCGTTCGTTGACTTGTGAGTGCCCTGGCAGTTGAGTGTGTCATGCTCTCTCAAATGTCTCTCTGATGGTGGCGCGTGTGTTGGATCATCCGGTTCCCTTCATGATGGTTGAGCTGGGTGGTGCCAATTCATGCGTCATGTTCGTGAACCGACGCCGTCAGTTGGGATTGGTCATAACTTAACTGCTTCGGATGTTTATGTTTTTCTAGTATCTATTATAGAAGTGCACAGTGTATTTGTGAGTACTTTTGATACATTATGCCATTTTTTTTTTTTTTTTGCTTGGAGAAATGCTCATGCATACTGCACTACCACGGGGAGATAGTGCAGTTATGTGGGAATCTAACCCACTAAAACTCCACGGTGTCCTCCTGTGCCGCTTATGGCGGGAGCACGGGTACGCGTTAGCACTCACCGCGAACCTGCCGCGGCTGTCCGTCACCGGACCCTCCTCGGGGGTATAGTTTCTAATGTTTCTTAACCTTTGTGTGTTTAAGACGTGAATCCACGCGAGACACTATGCCTTTGCTATTGTTTAGCTAATTAAGGGCACACGAAAGGTTAACTAATATTACAGGGAAGAAAACTGTTAGTTTGTAGGAAGAAATCTCTAAAAGTGAGCTCCTGTGTACCTTTACGTTGCATTAAGTTTTAATAAATAAATATATTAATGAGAAATATGTACATCTTTATGTATCATATTTAATACATAAAATTACAAAAAAGAACTTAATGACTAGAGAACTAAATTGTTCATACTACTCCACCCATTTCTCTGTTCGTGTGAATCAACTCAAAATACAAACATTTACCCTAGTCAAAGTAATTAACTAGACTAGTTATATGCAACCTAATTTGCAAGCATCTTCTATTTTTAAATTAAAAAAACACAGTTTTAATGAAAACACTTTTCTTAAAAGCCAGTTACCTATATTAAATAAGGTACAAGCAAAACAAAGTTATATCTGAAGCTTTGGTGAAAATTTCTATGCAAAATAACAAAGAGCTGTATTACACAAAATGGGTTTCTAAATGCAATTGTTGCGACGGGTAACGGAGGGGTGTTGGTGATGAGCGGAGCGGAGCGGGCGCGGTTTTGTGTTTCATTTTGTGTAATCGGATCAGTAGTTTCATAGATCGCCTTTTACAAACAATTAATCAACAATTTTACATCTTTATCATTGATGTATTAAAAATAGGAAGATACGTTACGCGCTAACATCGCGATCAAAAAACCTGGGCTCGGCGCACGACTACATGCACCGAAACTCACACATCTGTATTCAGTGTCATCACCAGTCCCAAACCTACAGTTACCGATAGACAAGGACAAAAATAGGAGACGGCGCTGTAGTGCGAGCGAAATCGCGTTAGCTGCCGAATGTTAACCGAATGTTTACTATTATGAATGAAATGACACGTATCGTGTCTCTCACGCATGTTTGTAATATCTATCTCGCTCTCACAAATATGGCGAAGCAAACATTAAATATTATTGTCATTTTCAAAAAATTAACATTTTTGACTGTACTTACGAGTGGTAAGTGATGCCGTGTGACTTATTTTTCTTCCTCGTATTATTTAAACAGTGTTTAGCTATACAAGAAGTCATTTTGATGCGTATTTATTGCAAAAAAAACACAAAAACACTGAAATTATTGAGCTGTGGGATCAACCCTGTGCCGTGCGCGACTGAGTGCCCGCTACGGGCATGCACTTAGTCTAGTAGGACCAAGCGCTGTGTCCAGTACCGTATCTTTCCTTTTTAATACATCAATGATCTTTATATACTTTTTGAAGTGAAAAGTTTTTAAGCTCGTTGATCGATTTTTGGTAGGTTTTTAATAAAATGCTTGTTAGATTTTTAGCAGTGAACTGTATTTTCAAAGTAATGTTTATTCGTAAAACAAAAGTGTAAATAAGTACATACTTTAAACCCTAAACAAAATTAAACTATACAAAATTATACTAAACCTAACTACTTACACTATATACCAAAGAAAGGTACACTTAGGCGTCGAAGTACTCCTGCATATCGCTGTCATCCGGGAACGTGTCCAGAAGACTGGCAGCATTGCCACGTTGAATGGCAAATAGTTTCGTTAATTTAACACAAGAGCAATGATGAGAAGATTCTACTACAAATAATGTTTACGTTTATAAATCTTGCTAATGCAAATAACATTCTTTATGTTTTGATTGAGAGCAGTGGTGGCCCAGTTGTATCGGCCGCGACTTACAAGTTGTAGGTCGTGGGTTCGAGCCCAGGCAGGCGCTTTACTTTGTGTAAATTATTTCATCACCACTGCTCTCAAAACGGTGAAGGAAAACATCGTGAGGAAACCGGCATGTCCTAGAACAAAAAAATCGAAGATATGTGACATCCACCAACCCGCACTGGGCCCGCGTGGTGGATTACGACCCATTCCCTCTCACAGAGAGGAGGCTTGTGTCCCAGCAGTGGGAACATTAATAGGCTGATGATGTATGATGATGTATGTATGTTTTGATTTATTCTTAAACAGTATGGGCCAAATTTATGGGTACGTGTCACCGACATGCTAATGCGCCTGCATCATCGACGTGTTAATGTGACATGGGACGGAATGCGCCGCCATTTTGTCACAAATCACAAAAACACGGTTATTCCATCCAGTTTTAAGTTTTCAATTCTATCGACAGTTCCCATGTCTGCTAATTTATTTACGATGTTCTACCAATTTTAATATTCCTCCGGCACATTGATAAAAAAACAGTAAGTATTTAGTTAAATAATCTTGAATCAAAGTTAGTTGTTCGTTCGTGTTGTTTATAAATTTACATTCGAAGACATGTGACATCCACCAACCCGCACTGGGCCTGCGAGGTGGATTATGGCCCATTCCCTCTCTCACAGAGAGGAGGCCTGTGTCCCAGCAGTGGGAACATTAAAAGGCTGATGATGTTTAAATACAAATACAAAAATATTTATTTCATCTCAAACATTGTGTCATACATAAACTGTGGCAGCCCCAGTAAGTTAAATAGTACTTGTGTTGGAGCTGTCTCCCTCTTCCTTTAAGTGGTACCTTAACAATGAAATTAATGAAGCTAATGAATAGAAAGAAAAATGAATATCTTATATATAAAATTCTCGTCTTATATATAAAATTCTCGTGTCACAATGTTCGTTCCCGTACTCCTCCGAAACGGCTTGACCGATTCTCATGAAATTTTATGAGCATATTGAGTAGGTCTGAGAATCGGCTAACATCTATTTTTCATACCCCTAAGTGGGTAGGGTAGGGTAGGGTAGGTAGGGTAGGGTAGGTAGGGTAGGTAGGGTAGGTAGGGTAGGTAGGGTAGGTAGGGTAGGTAGGGTAGGTAGGGTAGGTAGGGTAGGTAGGGTAGGTAGGGTAGGTAGGGTAGGTAGGGTAGGTAGGGTAGGTAGGGTAGGTAGGGTAGGTAGGGTAGGTAGGGTAGGTAGGGTAGGTAGGGTAGGTAGGGTAGGTAGGGTAGGTAGGGTAGGTAGGGTAGGTAGGGTAGGTAGGGTAGGTAGGGTAGGTAGGGTAGGTAGGGTAGGTAGGGTAGGTAGGGTAGGTAGGGTAGGTAGGGTAGGTAGGGTAGGTAGGGTAGGTAGGGTAGGTAGGGTAGGTAGGGTAGGTAGGGTAGGTAGGGTAGGTAGGGTAGGTAGGGTAGGTAGGGTAGGTAGGGTAGGTAGGGTAGGTAGGGTAGGTAGGGTAGGTAGGGTAGGTAGGGTAGGTAGGGTAGGTAGGGTAGGTAGGGTAGGTAGGGTAGGTAGGGTAGGTAGGGTAGGTAGGGTAGGTAGGGTAGGTAGGGTAGGTAGGGTAGGTAGGGTAGGTAGGGTAGGTAGGGTAGGTAGGGTAGGTAGGGTAGGTAGGGTAGGTAGGGTAGGTAGGGTAGGTAGGGTAGGTAGGGTAGGTAGGGTAGGTAGGGTAGGTAGGGTAGGTAGGGTAGGTAGGGTAGGTAGGGTAGGTAGGGTAGGTAGGGTAGGTAGGGTAGGTAGGGTAGGTAGGGTAGGTAGGGTAGGTAGGGTAGGTAGGGTAGGTAGGGTAGGTAGGGTAGGTAGGGTAGGTAGGGTAGGTAGGGTAGGTAGGGTAGGTAGGGTAGGTAGGGTAGGTAGGGTAGGTAGGGTAGGTAGGGTAGGTAGGGTAGGTAGGGTAGGTAGGGTAGGTAGGGTAGGTAGGGTAGGTAGGGTAGGTAGGGTAGGTAGGGTAGGTAGGGTAGGTAGGGTAGGTAGGGTAGGTAGGGTAGGTAGGGTAGGTAGGGTAGGTAGGGTAGGTAGGGTAGGTAGGGTAGGTAGGGTAGGTAGGGTAGGTAGGGTAGGTAGGGTAGGTAGGGTAGGTAGGGTAGGTAGGGTAGGTAGGGTAGGTAGGGTAGGTAGGGTAGGTAGGGTAGGTAGGGTAGGTAGGGTAGGTAGGGTAGGTAGGGTAGGTAGGGTAGGTAGGGTAGGTAGGGTAGGTAGGGTAGGTAGGGTAGGTAGGGTAGGTAGGGTAGGTAGGGTAGGTAGGGTAGGTAGGGTAGGTAGGGTAGGTAGGGTAGGTAGGGTAGGTAGGGTAGGTAGGGTAGGTAGGGTAGGTAGGGTAGGTAGGGTAGGTAGGGTAGGTAGGGTAGGTAGGGTAGGTAGGGTAGGTAGGGTAGGTAGGGTAGGTAGGGTAGGTAGGGTAGGTAGGGTAGGTAGGGTAGGTAGGGTAGGTAGGGTAGGTAGGGTAGGTAGGGTAGGTAGGGTAGGTAGGGTAGGTAGGGTAGGTAGGGTAGGTAGGGTAGGTAGGGTAGGTAGGGTAGGTAGGGTAGGTAGGGTAGGTAGGGTAGGTAGGGTAGGTAGGGTAGGTAGGGTAGGTAGGGTAGGTAGGGTAGGTAGGGTAGGTAGGGTAGGTAGGGTAGGTAGGGTAGGTAGGGTAGGTAGGGTAGGTAGGGTAGGTAGGGTAGGTAGGGTAGGTAGGGTAGGTAGGGTAGGTAGGGTAGGTAGGGTAGGTAGGGTAGGTAGGGTAGGTAGGGTAGGTAGGGTAGGTAGGGTAGGTAGGGTAGGTAGGGTAGGTAGGGTAGGTAGGGTAGGTAGGGTAGGTAGGGTAGGTAGGGTAGGTAGGGTAGGTAGGGTAGGGTAGGTAGGGTAGGTAGGGTAGGTAGGGTAGGTAGGGTAGGTAGGGTAGGTAGGGTAGGGTAGGGTAGGTAGTTAGGGTAGGGTAGGGTAGGTAGGGTAGGGTAGGTAGTTAGGGTAGGGTAGGTAGTGTAGGATTGTTAGGGTAGGGTAGATAGGGTAGATGAATGTTTGGTGTTTTTATGGCAAAACAAAGTTTGCCGGGTCAGCTAGTAAAATATATATTATCTTTTAATAATTAAATAGCTCTCGGTGTATGAAGAGTGCATGTATTTGTATGTGCGTAGGTGTGTGTTTTGTGCATGCGTTTTTGTTTGTGTGTGTGTTTGTGTGTGTATATGTATGTGTTGGGTATCCAGCATGTTAGCTTACCCTGACCAGAATGTTTTCTGTTTCTTCATATGTTATAGATTTTAACCAATCACTTATTGTTTTTTGTATGCTTATATGTTTATAAATAATATAATTTTAAGAAAATAATAAATATAACACAAAAAAAAGTATTTCACGTATAGTGTGGTAAAAATTACCATTTTACAATGTGGTATAATATCACATTTTCAGTAACATCAATTAGCAAAATGCTTTTGACGTAATTACAGCTTCAGTACTTTATGTCGCTGTTCCCCTTTAATTTAACTTGATTTAAAAGCGCTTAATTATCGTGAATGACACGTTCACGTTGCATACGTAATGTTATTAACAGCGTGTCATCGCGACCGCTTCATATCCTATCAAATGGTATTTATTATTTATAGGTTTGATCAACCGTTGTTTTTGATGCGTGTTAAAACAGCAGTTTTATCCTGTAAAATTACACGGTTTTCATGAGATATAAGAATATATATATACCCGTATAAGGCCTAAGCAAGAGTGCCGTTTCTGCAAACAAACTGTATACACTGCCACAGTGCTGAGTAAGATAAAATAATGTCTGCGCTAAACAAGATTCGTGCCTAGGTCCGACAAAATTCTTGCGTAAGCCCGGTCGATTTTCTTAGAGTGTATAATCGGCCGAAGTCATCACGAACGAATTTCGAGCATAACGGCCAATCTCATTGGAGTCTTACCATCGTCACGGAAGATATTTAGACACAGTTACACTGCTTCTTCCCTCACTCTCATAGCCCGATGTAGCGGCATTCTAACATGAAAGAAGCAAGATCAAATGCGTCTTGCATTCAAATTCGTCTTGCAAGTCCTTTCCGAGGCACGGGGGTATCACGCCGCCAACTTTCAAACTTCGAGATGCCATAAATCCCTAATGGAAAATCCGATAATACTTTTGCCCGACCTAGGAATTGAGTATGGGGCCAGCCCAGGACTCCAAAATCAGGAATCTCGCATACAACCGGGAGACCGACGGGACGTTTGAGAGGCCAAAGGAGCGACGCCGCGGGTAAAGCAAGTTTAATTATACTATTAAGATTACATAATGCTGTTGTCCATCGAATTGAAAATAGTCTTCTAATATATGACACCCATTCCATGAGAAAGGGTGTTCTCCTATCCCTTCCTTCACACATTGTCACTCACCGCTAATCCTATGCTAAAAAAACCTCTAGTTAACCTCTTTGTGTATTATACTCTATTCGCTGCAGCGCAAAATAAAAGGTAAACAAACCATAAAAAAGGTTTTTACACAAATATGTCAAACATTTTAATTATTCTTTCCTTTACTGTATTTTACAAAAATATAATTATTTCAAATGTATAAACAAAAAAATTGGTATTATTAAAACTAAAACCAATAGCCGACATTAAAAAGCATCTCGAAAGCCTGGAGTTCGGAACTGTTGTGATTATAAAAAGAGTGCTACAAAAGTAACCATTTTGAGGTTGTATTTTACAAGCTTTTATTTATGTTGCAATGTATGTATGTAAGTGTGTTCGGGTCAAATCTTACAACTGAGTTTTAAAGTAGTTATCCTCCACCGATTAAGATGAAATTTTTCATACACGTTTAGTTTCGATGACAATGCATGGTCAGCTAAGCGACGTCATTCTAAATCCAATATCGACGAACCAAAATGGCGGACTAGTTATTTTTTGTACATTGACATAATATGGTTATCAAATGAGAGGGTTCGCTGAGAAGAATAAGAAAACAGTAGTATTAAAAAAAAAAAAAAAATCGTCGGATTATAACCATTTGACGTTTGTTTGTTTACCTTTTATTTTACGCTGCAACGAATAGAGTGTAAGTCCGTCGAGTTAGGGACCCTCCTGATGGCGCAATGCAATTTAAGTTACCTCGAAAGGCGATATCGTTCAAGTGTTGCACACGTCCATAGGCCACGGTAACCACTTCCCGTTAGGTGGGCCGTGTGCTTGTCTGCCAACGAAGTGGTAAAAATAAAACATTGCGTCTATGTGAACGTACTTGTAATTTCGCTTTTAGTGTAACATAAAGCGATTCGCGTCGAACCATCGGAAAGATCGCTTATATTAAGCTCGCTCATCCTATGCTAACAAAACCTCTAGTTAACCTCTTTGTGTCCGATGTCCATCGAGTTACAGTTAATAGGGAGGCTAAACTACGCTTTTATTAAGTTTTAAACTGACTTGCGCCGCCCTGTATTATAATGTTAGTGTATGACGATGTTTTAAGTGTTCCGATGAGTCGAACGACGTGTAGAGATTAGGTTTTGAACAGAACGGTCTTTATTTAGACATTTTGTAGAGGAAAGTAATAGCCTAAGATCCGACTGCAGAAATCTTCAGGAATCAGTTATTAACTTCAGAATGTTATAGGATATCCCACAGAACCCATTTCCAGCATTTTTGACATTATTGTCTGGTTGACTGTTTATTTGTGCACGCATCACGTAAAGTGTACGAAACCAATGTAGATAACTTTTATACTGAAAAATTATGCGTAACTTGAAGTATTAACAACGTTGACGTGTGTGCAATCTGGTTCGTAATTTTAACAACGTTGACGTGTGTGCAATCTGGTTCGTAATTTTAACAACGTTGACGTGTGTGCAATCTGGTTAGTAATTTTGTCACTGCTGCTGCCCGTCTGAATAGCCTAACGACAAACGCGGTGGCCTACTACGGCCAAGGTGCCGGGATCGAGTCCCAGCTATGGATAGGTATGTAGTATGTATATGTTTTCGTTTCGGTGTGGTGTTCTGGAGTGTTACTAGATGGCGCGCAGCAAAACTATCTTTATTTTTTTTTGTATGAAGAGTATATTCTTCTCCCTAGAGTAAATAATATTCTATGAAGGTAGGTAAGTAGGGTAGGTAGGTTAGGTAAGACGTAGGTAGGTAGGTAAGTAGGGTAGGGTTGGCAGTTGACGGTAGCGAAGCCGCGGGCACAGCTAGTCATTCATAAAAATAAAGTTTCATCAAAAACAAAATACCGGCAGATTTTTGCAGTGTGATCTTTGTATGTAAGGGAAAACTTTTTCATACATTGCATGATCCTACACCTTGCCCGTTTCATTATCGGACTACCAGACGTATGGCAATGCGCCATCGATATATGGTGGACATCCCATCCATAAGCACAATTTGTTTTCGGAACACTTTTATTATGCGTACAGCTAAGGAGTGCAATTCCTTGCCGGGGTCTGCATTGCCCAATATCTACAATGTAGGGGTCTTTAAGTCAAGATTGAATAAGTTATATCTAGACAAACGTGCTTCACCGTCGACCACATGATTGCTTGTAACCATCAGGTGAAATAGTGGTCAAGCGCGAGCCCATAGAACACAAAAAAAAACCATTCAATATTTTATGAATTTAAAGATATACAATCCTGTCGTCCAAGTCCCCAGAAAAGGTCTATAGAAATTAGATCAAAACAAGCACCCAAATTCCAAGTAATTTGGAAACTTCCTCCTTTCTACCACTCGTCGACCATGACAATCGAAAAAAATCTTCTCCTCGACTCAAATATATAAAGTGGAGGAACTGTGTAATTTTTTTCGCGTCAATATAAATATAATACGCCAAGCGGCGAAAATTTCTTAAAATATATTAAGAAATTCTACAACTATCTACAACTATATAGTTGTAGATTTTGGACATTTATGAACGTTACCTAAATCACTTTGAATTACTTGGTAGACCTTAGTAACGTCAAAATTTTTGAACCTACACCTCATAATATTTTTCTAGTCCAGTACTATATCTTATACTTCTATAAGAGAATGTTGATAAGGGTTGAGGAAGGCTGGCGCTCCATTCATGTGTGACTTGTGTGAGCGATGAAGACACGAATGTCTGCAAAGATGCACAAGTGTGGAAGAAGTAATTATGTAGGGATGGGTGCACGGACTATTGACGAGCTTCTTTTCTATTTATTATTTCATTTTATTTTCAGCCTGAGTTGTTCCACTTCAGGGCAAAGGCCTCCCTTTTCTCTTTCCATTTCGCCCGGTTTTGAGCAAGTGTAGACCAGTCTTTTCTATAGTTGTCAAGTTCGTCCCGCCATCTTCGTTTTGACGCAATGTCGCCGTTCATTTTCCGAGACCCACATTGTGCTGGCTTTAGCCTATGCATCGTTACCGTATCCCTTTATTCATGGACAACATATAAAAATTGTTTGAATTAATTTATATTAAAGAAATGTGAGGGATTGCCGGGAAATATGATACAAGTGCTGTTTTGATTATTAAGATCCCACCGCGACAGAGAACGAGACACATCGTCCTTTTTTTCGGACCGGAATCATGTTAATTAATAATTAAACAAAACGGATCAGTATTTTAATACTGTTATTTGTATGAAATCGCTCATACAACTACATACGTCAGCGCCGAATAAAAACGTATACAATAAAGTGGGCCTGTAAAACGGATCTCTGAGTGAACGAGCACTTATATGAAAATCAATTCTTAAAAAGTAAACTCAAAAAAATCTTCATCTATAATGCCTCTTATTTTACAACCTACCTCATTACACCTTCACCCCTACCTACCTAGTAACGACACACCATGATGCCAGCCCGTATTTCCAATAAGTCTGGACCTGTATAAATAATGCAACAGGCACGGCGACGTGTTTGCCAAGTTATTGGATTAGCTCCTTTATAAACTCCACGAACAATGTTTTTAGTTTCCAGGGAAATAGTTTTTGTGGTGACATTGTCGGGTGTTTAGGACCTCGTTAGTAGTAGATAGACAGAATAATTGACTTATAACATAACATCACGACCGTATTCTCTGAAAGGTTAGGCAGAACTGCACCCACGTCTCGCCATATATGTTTTCATCATCATCATCATCAGCCAGTTTAATGTTCCAACTGCAGGGACCCAAGTCTCTGTGAGAGGGAATGGTCCTTAAGGCGCCGACTCCCTTGAGTAGCTGATTTTAAAATGAGAATCACGTCTAAATGGCTAGTCGTAATTTTATGGAAAAAATATATGTTATATAAGACCATTTTCTTAATAATTTGATCTAAGCAAATTTTGAGTTTTATTCGTTTAACATAGTGTAATTAATTTGTAAAGTTATGTCTAAAACGGACAAAAACACGACAATCGCACTAAAACCGCTGGGCGTATTTTAATGAAATCAACACCATATCATGGACAATTTAATTATCTACATTTTGATCTGAGGCTTTTTTTATAAGTCATAGAATAATAAGAAAAGTACAAAAAGCTACTAAATTTTGGGTTGCGCGGGTTTGAAACGGGTGCGCTTTTTGTTCCCTCAAGGTCGTTGGCGTTAGTCGTCGTCTTAATCCACCACGTGGGCCCAATGTGGGTTGGTGGACGTCACTTGTATTTGAATTATGTTTTAGTCCCATTTATTAGAAGGCGAGTCTATTGCCATCAAGGTCATATATCCTGACTCTAGGCTTATACAGGCAAAGTTTTTAAGTGGGCAATAGCGAAAAACACTCAAAGGAATCTCGAGCCCGATTTTGATGAAAAGTAAAACTGCATCATTGGTTTTTTTTAATGAAATATTCCTAGCCAGGGCTCGTTGATTTTGAAAAAAGAACACGCGCTGTATTATTGAACCAACCGATAGTGTCTTTAATAAGGATCACATTCTGGGCAGTAATGACATAAATAACTTAGGAAGACCAAATTTTGTAATAAAAAAACTTTTTATTTAAGATATCCGAAGGTGATGTCAAATTGTCAACCATCAACTTCGTCCTCCTTTGTACTGTGGCTTTGATTCAGTTGTATTAAATTAAAATTATCTAAAGATTGTTATAAAAGTAGACCCTAAAACAAATTACTAAGGACCGGATAAATGTGAATATGTTGAAGATTTGACACTAAACTCCATTACGTTAGGGAAAACCTAAGGAATTGCATAAAATTTTGAAACAACATTCATCAGATTTCTCACCCATATTTTCTGAATCAGAAATACAGAACGTAATCATATGCAGATACCGACTCGGTCTGATTTCCAGCAACCTTAGGGAAATCAACTGCCTCACATATGACGCTACTAGCTTTTGCCAGCGGCTTCGCCCGCTTAAAGTTTGGAAATAATCCCAAGTGAACGTAATCCCGAAGTACAAAGTATCCTATGACCAGGATATGTTCTAGTCGAATGTTAAGTTTTATCCAAATCCATTCAGCCGTTAAAAGGTGAAAAGAGAACAAGCAGACAGAATTACATTCGCTTTTATAATATTATATTATGGATGTGTACGAAGCTGTTTCGTACTTATCTTCAGAATAAGATAAGTTCCTTATCTCTTGGTAAGAGATGAGGAATCTATTTTTGGCTGTTGTAAAGTAGCGTGGTAGATGTAATCGTGGATATATGGTTGATCAAATTAAAAAAGAATTTAAGTACAAGATATGCAGTAAGAATAACGGACACCACGAATAAAGAAGTGAACGTGGTGGATGAAGTGAAAGAGAAAGTGGAAGGTGGACGGAATGGATCTTGTGGATTGCACAATGAGGGCAAAGCAAGAGTAGTCGTTGTGGCAATTCTAGGATAAGGCATACAGTAGACGTAATAAGGCCTATAAGATGATGATAAGTCATATTCTAATGGCAAATGTGTTGGCCTGTCAAGTAAGAGGTCCTGAATACTGGCAAATGAATTTAAGGCTCTAAACAGAGGAACTAAATTTGGACAGCCAGCTGCAAAAATTGCAGTTTGCACAACTGCACAAAATCTTCATCATTACCGTTGGCGCCCAGTCCATCCAACCATTGTCGAAATTACCAAAATAAACCAATGATGACCACATAAATATTTACTGAGCTGATCACTGCAACTTTTAACACCTCCACAAAAATGAAAACCCATTCTTTACTGCAACCTGCAGACTCATACTACTTAAATGGAAGCATCCCAAGTCGTTTTCCACACTAAGCTACTTGCATGAAATAAAAGCTCTCTCTTTATTGCAACCCACATACATTATATTATTACCCAAACGCTAACATCCCAAGTCCATTACACTTCCTCCTGCATACAAGCAATTTCATACAGAAACGTAAAACAGCTCACGTTCTGTGAAAATAGAATAATTGATGAACAGTCTTCCTGAATACTTGGCGCTACTGTTAGTTCTAAGTTAAAGTGCTAGGTGGCGCTGTAGTGTACGAATTTATTATCAACGCGTGTGGTAGCTATTTCTTGCATGGTATTCAAAAGTGAGGTCCCTGTTAAATGTCGATAAAAAATATTTTTTTAGTAAGTAAATTTATAAAAGTATCTATTTGTAAAAGTTTATACATACAATATATATTATATCAAATGCAGGTTTAATTTGAATTTCAAATATTAATTGTGCTATACTTTGGAGACAAATCTATATATATAAAAGAGAAAGTATGTATGTATGTTCCTTATAGACTCTGAAACTACTGGACCGATTTCAATAATTCTTTCACCGTTGGGAAGCTACACTATCCCCGGGTGACATAGGCTACTTTTTATCCCTGTATTCCAACAAGAACAGGAACTACGCGGGTGAAACTGCGAGGCGTCCGCTAGTAATTCATAAATCCGAATATATAAATAGGCTGAGTTCTAGCCAAAAAAAAACATAACATGACTATGTGAAACAAATGTTGGCTACCTACCCATCCTCAACGCTAAACTTTCGGCAGACACGGCTGCAGTTGGAATACTATAAGATCCTAACCGAACTCCCAATAATAATGCAGTTCAGGCTTTCTGAGATTATGCACCCAAACGCATAATTTAGCATTCGGAAGCCATAATCTCTGCGATATATTTGCTATGTACGTACACACCATTCCGATCATTAAGCTAGCAATTTGTCTAGCGTAACTTCAAAACTACTAATCTCCTAAAGAAACGAGCTCGAGGAGAAAATACTGATCAGCCATTGTTTAAATTCTACACAAAGAATACTTACGTTCTACTTTTAAAAACTTAAAACTGTTTGCTGATTCCAAATTCAAATTCGAAAAAGTTCGAGAATTTTAAAAACGGATTACTTTTCCGTATCGTATACCTAAGAAACTCGCGAGGAGTTTTATACTGCCAACGTGCATTGAACGTCATTAAGAATACATTTGCTGCACTCGTGGGGTAAACATCGGACGTGCAACGTTAGAAATATTACTACACTATGTGAACATGCAGTTGTGAAAGAAACGAGTACTCGTTCCCGATGTATACCGATTGTTGGGCAAGTATATCGATATAATTCCGATGTCTCGATGTTCTACTTTCGAGGTGCATTATGAAATGTGATAGTTTAAAAGAATTTTAGAACGCGGTTCGTGTGTCTCTCTGAGAACTTGGTACGGGTGAATGCATACTGAAAATTGAATGTGATATAGGGTACTATGTTTATTCCACTCTTGCTTATACTGTTTTATGCTCACTGTCTAATACTTACATAAACTGGCGGCTTTTCATAATCGGTGTTGGCAGAAAGTAAAGAACGCTACCTGCCGCGGTCCTTACGTACTAATAAGTAGTACTTAATTTTTTTTTCGTTCTTAGCTGTTATTATCAAATCCTAATGGGTCAGATATGAGCAAATAACTTTAAGAGCACAACAACTGTCTAGAGCCTTTCAAGTTACAGGCTCACAGAACTCAGTGGTCGTTTTAATTACAGCGTACTGTGGAAAACGTAGAACATTCCATCAGCAAATACAATCGGAACCATCCGATTCGGATCCGATCTGATGGGTTCGATACCTAGTGTTTGTTCGGTGTCTTTCCGAAGACCATGGCCCACCTTTCATCCTGCACTGCATGCCCTGTAACCAGTACATGTGCGGACTTTAGGATTGCGTCAGCGAGTGGTTTTGCCGTAGCTGAATACTGGTCCAAACATAATATTAAAAAGCTGTATTTGCAACTGATACGTTAAGAAAAAGAAGCAAAAACAATTATCAATTAATTAAGCCCAAACATTTTGGCATTTTGTTCGACAATCTCTTTCGCTGATACAATATCACTGTGTCTAGAGCCCTACCCTTAGCCCTTGCCTTGCTTTAAGGAGCCTGGTATGTATCAATAATGATGAAAAAGTGACGTTTCACTTTTTAAACTATACTCCATTTGCGATAACATTAGACGTTTAAATTAGCCCATTTTACAGCCCATTCAACTGACTTTGACTTCTATTGCGTTGGTGATACGACAAATGGTAGCTGTAGTAAACAGTTGATTATGGTAACAGGTTTATGCATTTTATGTCATCCTTATGGTTACGGGATAGAACTCAAAATCGTTTGAACGGACTGTAAAAAGATTTGGAAACATGTCTAATGTTATTTCAAATGGAGTTTAAAAGACATCCACAAACTTCTTATCGACTTAATCACTTAACTACTTCTATCATGTAGTAACAGTATTCTGCACTACACTAATATGCATGTTATCGATATAAAATGCATTATGAATATTAAAATATAATATTGTGTTGTACACGAGCATAACGTCGACAAATGTGCCGCAATAGTGATGGGATTGTATGATACAGAAAGTATCGATATTTCCGTTTGCATTTTACGATTCGTAAGTGTGAATTTCATGCAAGGGTCGGTTGGGTGAAATCACTATTCTTAAATGGTGGTGTTAGTGCCAATAATATTACCAGTTCAAAATTCTGACTCCCAAGAAACAGGCAAATGCCTAGTTTGGGGGCCACCCACCGTCCATCCTAATTTTTTAACACATTTAAATTTGTTTTGAAAATATATTCAATACATAAAAATTTAAACAATTTTAGACTTAAAAATTGTTGTTCAATATACTCGCAAAATTATGCGTAGCATTAGACACCGGTTGACTTATCACACTTAAAAATCACAGTCTACAGGAGTTACAATATTAAGTACATGATAATTGTTATCTATCAGTCACAAAATGGCGAGTCTCTGATCTTTCTTATCGCAAATGGTTAGAAGTCTGGCCTCTTCAACCTTACAACCAGATGTTCTTAGTTTATCATTATCAACCTTATCACTTAACTAGACGGCGCTGAGACTTATTCTTTTTATAAATGTTCCTCTAATGAGGCTTCTACGACGAAAAATGGATATATTTACTGTCAGAACTATAAAGCATAAACATAATCAAGAAGCTACACAATTCATCCCGTATTTTCTCGCAAAAATCATCAACTAATTCAACTAATGTATCGAACGTAGGGTTCATCACAAACTGGTCCGGTTATGGGTCAATCACCCACTTAGCTTGATCAATATTTATCGAAAGTAAATATGACATTATTACTAAGATAAGATTGTTTATATATTGAATAAATTGGTTGTTCGGGCGTTGACACCGCGATATGTGTGATATCGATTTCGCACGTGGTGTGAACGTAATCTTGATTGAAAGATGTCTATTATATTTTATCGGTGAGTAAAACTCGATATGTGGCCTACATATCCCTACTCTGTTGTTGAGTGGCGTAACTGGCTACTAGGTAGGACTTATTCCATGCTGGCAGAGACAGATAACTGGAAGAAAATGGCCTCCTTCTGTGACACCGTGGAGCTTCATAAGGATGCCAGCGAGTGAGATCGAGAGAGAGCCGATCCCACTCGAAAAAGATGGCGTTGGAGAGGCAAATGCCTCGATGTCTAAAAAGCCAAGACCCCCGCCTGCATCATGAGCCTCCGGGCTCGCGGGCACCCAGATTGGGGACTCTGTGCGCCCACCAAGTGACTCCTGTTCCTGTTTTTTTTTTTTTTAATAGGGATGTTACCTGATATGTTTTAATATCGAGCAGTTTTTTTTATTAAAAAGGGCTTCTTGTAGCTTTTCATTACAACCGTTGTTTAAACAATAAAACATTGTTTTGCAAACAAGGAGTCAAGGAACTCTGTTATTCTTCACCAACACATTTATTTATATTCGCGTTATCACAAATTGTTTTATCTCCATGCGAGTTGACTTCTGATTTATGACACTGTGATGTGTTAGTACATAATTAATCTTGAACTTGAACAATAACTCACTGCTAATGTAGTCGAGAATAAATAAAGCTAATTATTATGTACATAATATTTACTATGTATTGATTTTAATGCGCTTTTTAAGAGTAGGAGCGGAAATTTATCACATTTTTGTTGCAAATGCATATATGTTTTATTTATAAAATAACTATGTTAAATTTAACGACTTTGAATAATTATGGAGTTAGTTTATCAGTTGCCAATATTATTAAAAAAGCTTTCTTTATTCAGTATAAGCAATCTCTGAGCGATTATTTAAAAAAATCGTCGACATAATTTATAATGTCCATCCATTTATCTAAATATTCACTCAACGTCTATTTAAAAAACATTTTACTGATATGAATTAACATAATTAATATTAACATGCATAATGATTTTCAATATTATGTAAAGCGAATGCAACGCTAGATAAATATTAATTTAAAATATTATGTAACGTTTTTATAATTTATTATGTGATCAGAATTCGCGGTGGTTTTTAATGTTTGCTAAAGAAGTTTAGTTTATTTTTAGGAAAGTAGGTGAAATAAATTAATATTCTGTCTAACAGCGCCAAAAAATAATTGAAATACCTTGCCGTCTGATGTAATATTTTTCATTTCCTCAAAAGGTATCAGTTATTATTATTTTTATTCTACAAAGATTAGAAGAAGGTACGTATTTATTACATATTTTCTTGCAAAATATTATACCTTTTGACGACACACAGTCGTTGAAGTGCATTAATAAATCAGTTTTACAAATAGAAACATATGAGTATTTTTAAAGTTAGTTGCGGACATTTACATAACAATATCGATATCGAGAAGCAGGAAGGCACATCACTAATTCTGCAATCTCTTATCGAAAACTAAACACGCGTATGACTCGCGATTTTACACATACTGCCCTTTTACAACAGTTTGTAGTACACTTTGCACTTATGCAACTTTTTGAAGCTGTAAACACGTATTTTCTATGGATTATATTTGCTGCAGAAGAAGTTATAAAAATACTACTTACATTAACAAAATGCGTTGTACACATTATTGGTTTGCAGCGTGTTTCGTGTTTACGAGTTTGGAAATCTTAAGAATTTTCTGTAACCAGGCCAGTGTAATCAGGCAATAATAATATTTCTTTTTTAACCATGAGTCATGAGTTCATGACACTCTCTGGTTCAAAAAATCTAGTGAGGGAGAGGGGAGCCTCTCCCTCACTGGCATCAAGCAAGCAATTCAATGACGTAGTACAAACCATGTATATTATACAACAATAACCTTCTTGAAATTCCATTTAATCGAAAACGAGCATACCGCAAAATATTTAAAATTATACTTCATGCAATTTTAACTACATCATAAAATTGCATCATCGATAAGCAAGCGTTCGCGTCACTGGCTCTGCAATCGGTTATCGCGACTCAGTATACGTACGACCCGAGCGCGACTTAGCACGAACTGTTTCGCGCTATACGTTTTTCGATTTTCGAATTTCGAATAATCGAACGCTGTTTGTCAGTTGTTTTTTTAAGTGCCATAGATATTGTTTTTTTTTTGTGTTTGATGTTATACACTGTTTTGTTTTTTTTATGATTGTGTTGTATAGTGATGTTTTTATGAAAGTTTGATTTTTGAAGCTGGAACTTCATTTATTTACAACAAAATTAAGGTAACTTTTTTAACTTATTGCATAGTCAAAGGATGTTATAAAGTGGAGGAAATGTAGTGTTAGCGAATATTAAGAATTCGGTTGAAAAGAAGTAAAATATCAAAAATAAGCATTCCATAATTTTATAAAATGTTTGTAGATTTTGTAAGCATCGATACAAAGCCTTCCCGAGAGCATAGTTTAACAAGTCATGAAATATATCTTTACAAAAAAATCCCTAGATAAGTCAGCTTACTACCGATAGGTGACAGCGTGAGTATAATACCCGACGGATCCGATCAAAGATCGTGAGCGGATGTCACAGTATTCTTGTTCGTTTTATAGCGTAATCCCGTCCTTATAGTTGTCGCAGTTAAAAACAGGAAACAGGCTTCTGATGCATATAGCGACAATCATAATTGAGCGATATGATATAGGAAGGCAAATGACAATCATCGTAAACCTAGTATTGCCACAATGCAGTGTACTGACCTTTAATACTCGAATTAAATTATTTTATTATTATAAAGAAGATGGAGTCGAAAAGGACTCTTGACTTTATATTCAGCCAGAACGACTGTCTAAAAGCCATATTTGACAACATGACATTTTAGTAGCCTATGACATGTTGGACTGGTTGACAATCATTGTTTACGATAAATGTCAATATATGCTCTCGTTTCTTTTAAAACATTAGGTTGGAAACAATAACTTGTAGATATTGAATGAATGGAAAAGTGATAAATTTTTAGTTTTGCGTTGTGTGTGTGCCCTTTTAAACAAGTTTTATAGAACCGAGCATAACAAAAAAACCGGTCCAGTGCGAGTTGGACTCGTGCACAGAGGGAAAAACCCAGTTACTTTAGTTTTATTTGTCAAACATAAAAATATAAAACAATAAAATAGTAGATTGTTTACTTAGGGAGCAAACAAATATTTTTAAAGGCGAGAGTGTTTTTTTGAATCCAGAGCGGAGCGAAAGATTCTAGAGTAGAATCCCGAGCGTAGCGAGGGGTTCTTATGTAGAATCCTGAGCACAGCGAAGGATTCAAAGTACGTCACTCGAGCTTAAAATAGTGTTGCTCCCGAGGTGGACACTCTACTTTTTATCACCCTCTGTGAGATAATAAGTAAGTGTAACTTGTGAACAAGAAGGCTACGTTTATTTATTACTACTACGAGGAATAAACCAGCTCTTTTTGAATAGATGTGATAAAAAGAATAATTAAAAAATTTTCAGTCGGATAAAAAGTCCTAATATGATCACATCACATCATCATCATATTAATGTTCCCACTGCTGGGACACGGGCCTCCTCTCTGTGAGAGGGAATGGGCCGTAATCCACCACGCGGGCCCAGTGCGGGTTAGTGCATGTCATATGTCTTCGAATTTTTGGTCCTAAGACATGCCGAAATAATAGGAATGCTAATATGATGCATGCTACCAAAAAAAAAACAAATAAAAAGATATACCAAATTAATCACATTATGCAGTTACTGTAAATAAATGCACTGCGGGCAAACTTTTTAAACATTTAACATTAGCATAACGATACAATAAATATGTATAGTCTGAACAATCCAACTAACACGAGATTCGCCAATTTTCTGCTTTTATAAATATTGCAATATTGCGAGCTATAAGTTTCCGTACCGAACCGGATGTATCGAATAGGTATAAATACTGTCTGTATGTTTGTTAATCAATCAATCAATGAATTAACAAAACTTTATTTAAAAAATCAAAAAATCGACTGCTTAAAAAGGAACTAAAAAGACGTAAACTAGAAGAAAAGCATGCTTTGCAGTCGGAGGATACATATTTGCGAGCTGGCTGACCAAAACCATATATAATTTTTATTTATAAATTTTATAAATCTTTTTTTTTTCGAATTACTTTTAAACTTTTTTATTAGTACGCTCCTTTGGGTTAATTATAACACGCGGGTGAAGCCTCTGGAAAAATCTAGTTATAAGTGAATGCTTAGATGTTTGTTAATGGATACCACCTCAATGACTGAACGGATCTGGTTAAAATTTGGCTCATCGGTAGATGGAATTGAAAACAGAATATTTTTTATTTCGGTAGAACATTGCGTCGGGATAATTTCCAACGTTCACGCAGGCGAAACCGTTGGCAAAACCTAGTGAGAAATCATTTAAACAAGTAAAGCATGAGTAATAATTTGGTATGTATTTACATATTTTGAAGTATTGTTCGACATTTGCGCTAAATGACGATGCATGCATAAAGCCTGCAGTGTATAGAAAATTGCACAATGTCGTGATTGCCCCCAATTTTCCGCCCTCTTTATTTCAGCCGGTGTAGCGGAAATACTGCATTTTGGTCAAGTGTTTTTGATGATACATACATTAATATTATTCTTGTTTTTCCACGAAGGGTAGGGTGCGACAGTCGTGTATAGAACCTATGCTGATTGATGTCGTTGCGGGATTCAAAAACCATTGAATCTTCAATCTTCATTGACTCGTGGATTTTCTGGTAGTCGTCACTGTTAATTTTGGCTTTGAGGAGTTGCGATGGTTAAGAATGGTGTAGTAGGCTTATGGTACCTGAAGGTACATATCAATTTTTTTTTTTTTTTTAATAACACTTTGCCCCACACTAGGAATTTCTTCCTGTATCGTGGGTGCGTTTACAAACATATAAACTCACATACACAAACTCCCAGAGCCGGAACAACTATCTGTAGGTCATACAAATTTATGTTCCGTGCGGGAATCGAACCCGCGACACGCAGCGCAGCAGTCAATTGCTCAACCACTGCGCCAACCGTGCGCCCATTGCCAGTTGTGTTACAAATTCCATGTATCAGGGAGCTAGTACACATTTTAATGTGCAGCTTTGGAGCTGCTAAGAATTTTTTATGAAACATTCAATTATGTATTTGATCTGAAAACCAGGGCTTTCCAGTAGTTCTTGTGACCACTAGACCCGTCAGTTATCTGATGAGTTTATTCTTTCCTTTTTTCTGAAACATTCAATATTTAATTGATCTGGGAACCAGAGCTCCCCAGTAGTTGTTGCGACCACTAGACCCGTCAGTTATCTGATGAGTTTATTCTTCCCTTTTTTATGAAACATTCAATACTTAATTGATCTGGGAACCAGAGCTTCCCAGTAGTTGTTGCGACCACTAGACCCGTCAGTTATCTAATGCGTTTTTTCTTCCCTTTTTTATGAAACATTCAATACTTAATTGATCTGGGAACCAGAGCTTTCCAGTAGTTCTTGTGACCACTAGACCCGTCAGTTATCTGATGAGTTTATTCTTCCCTTTTTTTCACTCCTACACACTACGCATCCGTGTCCGTGGTTTGAGTACCGACTTCAAAATATTCTGAATTATGACAGATTATGACGGATAGAGTTCGGATGTAGGTGTAAGCTTCCCTACAAGAAGTACTACGGCTACTTTGGAACCAAAATTTCACGGACACGGATCAGAGGTAGTGCCCTTAAGCGTAGGATTTATTAAACTGTCTACTTTTATATAACCATCCATGTTTTTTCCAAACATTAGGTATCACTCTTATCAATTCTACCAAATATAAAATCTTGGTCCTCTAATTATTACTGAATAAGGAATACAAATAAAATTATTTACTACAATATAGTTTCCATTCCGCCTACCCTTTCTAAGTGTAATACATCGCGAAAGTTCTATCTTGTACGTAAACAACGTCTCGCAATGTGTTCTAAGAATAGTGAACTTGTGCTGAAGATGAAAAATGCATGTTTCTTGGATATTTTTCTTGGAGTTTTCTCCTGCCAAGGGGTTTTATGTTGATAAGCTAGTAGAGTTTATTTTTGCTTCTTTTCATATAACAGAAAAATGGCTAAAGACAAAAGACTTGCATCTAAATAAAAGAGAAATAAGGAGATACATCTAACTACTTTTATGAAATTCTGGTACTTATTACCCTAGGTTCGTAAGATAAAGCGTTTTGCTAATACTTTCATTGTACGCACAGCTAAGGAGTGGAACTCCCTTCCGGAGTCTTTGTTCCCTGATAGCTACAACCTTGGGGTCTTTAAGTCAAGAGTGAATAGGTTTCTTCTAGGTAAGCGTGCTTCACCGTAGACCGCATCATCGCTTAACATCAGGCGAGATGGTGGTCAAGCGCGAGCCATTAGACTATAAAAAAAAAAAAAAAAATATGTAAATTTTCTGTTCAAAATTGAGTATTTTGCCTGCAAAGCAATTACAGCTGCATTTTCTGTGCAAATGACATTTGTTATTTCCATACTGTAAATAAAATAAAAATTGTGTTGACGATGCTACGTCGACTGCTCAGTTGCAGGAGCGAATAAATATAATACGTGGACTATAAAAATCTGGTGTAACTACATGAATACAATATTTAAATACTGCTCAACATCTTACCACGACGAACACACTACGTTTGTAGTGAGTTCGTCGTGGTAAGATGTTGAGCAGTCGACGTAGCACCGTCAACATAGGTCCTTCGAGCCGGATGCTTCTCCTGTAAGAGAAAAGCTGTTACCATGCAAAGAAGGAATCTCCTACCTCACCGTCTTTTCCATGCACCCTAATATTTAGTAAAGATCCTTTCTCCGCTTTAGTGCTTCTTTTTTGCTTCTTTTGCATCGTCATTATCATCATATCAGGCGAAAGTCCACTACTGGACATTGGCCTCCCCCAAACGTCGCCACATTGACCGGTCCCGTGCGTCTCGCAACCAGCGGATCCCCGCAACCTTCACAGGTCATTTGTCGGTCTTCTTCCGGTTCCCGGTCTCCACTCCAGAACCTTTCTGCCCCATCGGCCATCCGTTCTGCAAACAATGTGCCCTGACCACTGCCACTTAAGTTTGGCAATTCTTCGGGCTATGTCGGTAAACCTGGTTCTTATACGGATCTCTACATTTCGGATTCGATCACGCAAGGAAACGCCGAACATAGCCCTCTCCATTGCCCTTTGAATGACTGTAAGCTTTCTGATGAGGCCTATTGTAAGCGACCACGTCTCAGAGTCATATGTCAACACACACTGGCCATAGACTTTTGTCTTGAGTTTATCGCGTATAGACGCTGCGGGGGACTTTATTTTATTATATGTAGTGTAGTTTTAACAGAATGGATGTCATTTTGTCTAGGTCAGCAGATGTTACGATACCCAGAACTACATTCCAATACAATACATTTCAACCAGCTGTGTTTATCATACTATCTGACGCATCCATGTACACATAAAATATGTTTCTGAAATAAATTGAGACATTCAAACTGAAACGGTGCATTCAAGCGCAATACACTTGGTGTAAAATTAATAGACCGTGCTTGACTATTTGGTACACTGCACTGTACTTTACGAATAAATGACTGAGTTTCGTATGACTCAAAAAACTGCCAAAATTGTCGTAGATTTTAAACGACCGTTGGTGAGGTTTTTTTTTATATATAGCGTCTCACTGTTAAATCATACGATTTACTATCTGCTTAACCGGTCTATCCTGTGGAGACTAAACTATAACCTCCAGCCAGGCACAAAAAGCTTAAGCTAAGCGACCACGCTGAGGGCTATCCCCTATGGGGTCGAACCTCGGCTCAGAGCGTCGCTGGGGGGTCAACAAAGGCTGGATCGTGATTAAGTGATTCTTCTATCCGTTCGTTATAAGATTGCTAATCTATACTAATATTAAAAAGCTGAAGAGTTTGTTTGTTTGAACGCGCTAATCTCAGGAACTACTGGCTGGAATTGAAAAATTCTGTGGGAATTATTTTGTGTTGGATAGTACTTTATCGAGGAAGGATATAAGCTATATAGCATCACGCTGCGACCAGTAGGAGCGGAGCATAAATCAAAAACGGGAAATATATTCCTTTTTGAGAGCTTCCGTTGCGTGTGTTGCGTACAATCATGTATATAGGGTAGAGTAGGTAGGTAGATAGTGTAGGGTAGGGTAGGTAGGTAGGTAGATTAGGTAAGGTAGCCAGTTGACGGGTGCGAAACCGGCGGAGACAGCTAGTATAAAGATATTGAGGGACTTTCTCGGTAGCAGCCCGGAGTCTAGGCTTTGGTCTGCTTGGTGGCTGCTCGTATATGATTGTCCTCTGTTACATAACTGGTGAAATGTAGGTGTCCTTAGTCCTTAATATAGATATTATTAACTATAATAATTAACCGGTAATTCTTTAATTGCAGGGCAAGGTCTCCTCTCATAACGACATAAAAAATATATTGAGTAGGTACCTAAATATAATATATTGACTTATTGACTTTAATCCAAAAAAAATCCAATTCTTACATCAGTCTTGTATTTGTTACCTTTAGTGACCCAACCCAACCTATTTACATTTATATTATTGAGTTTTTCTTCCAACCATCACTGTAAATATCAAAATTTCTTCTGCTAAGTATTTTGTCTTTAAAAAGTATACTAAAGTTAATAACTGTTATCAGGGAGCCAGCACTTGACATTTATCCAGCATCATCAGAATTCAAGATCCCTCGAAATCGAAAATAAATACTCTTTCCCAATCGTCACTCCGCCCCATTTTTTCCATTCCACTTGGAAAACGAAAATCTGATGCTGTTTATTTTTCATTACCACAATATATTAGAAGCGAAATCTTTCGGAATCAAGTAAATAGGCTTAAGGGAGATGTGCCAGGGGTAGCCCAAGATATTCAGATTTTCTAAGGTTTTTACAGCTTAGGTATTGTGGTACACTGGCCTTTAAAACATAGTACCACACTTTTGAAATTGCAATTTTGTCCAAATTATGGAGGTCAGAATTTTTAAATAAAAAACGTTTTTTATAGAAAATTTCATCAACCTTCTTTGCAATTATAGTTATTTATACATTAGTAAATTTTTGACTTAAACAAAATATAAACCAAAAAATAACCATTTTAAACTTATCTACTGGAAAAAACTTAAACAATAATTTTTATGTTTGTTTTACGCCATTACATTTTAATAACTGATATTGCCTCTTCGGGCTTTTTTGAATACCTTCTTAAAACAACTTATTTTATTTATCGTATTTCTCTCAGTAAATTCTATAATTTTTTACCTACATAGGTAGGTTTCTAACATTTTTATGTTAACCTTACTATTGTATAATATAATAAACTATAATTTCAAAGGAAGTTGATGTAATTTATAAAACCTTTTTTATTAAAAAATCTGACTTCTATGGTTTACGAGAAATTGCAATATCAAAGTGCATAGTGTGATACTAAGTTTAGAAGTGCAGTGTATTTAAAAAAATATTCCCGATATTACAAATATGTTTTATCAAAGTATAAAATATACTCTCAGTTCAAATTAACCAAGTGAATGACTATTTCATGAATTCACGACTAGCTGAGATAAATGTACCGATGATTTGAATGATTATGCTTCGATAAATACATATTAATTTCAGAGGCGAATATTTTTTTTGATAACAAACAGCCTGAAACCACAAATTGAAAAAAAAAGGAAATCCAATTTTCGTGGTGCCCACTTACACATACCTACCCCTTAAACGAAATCTTCTTGATTCAAGCAAATAGGTTAAAAGTGTCGTAGATGTCAGTATTCCGTAACGAAAACGCATTTCGGTGGTATTCGGAGGGTCACTTAATATAAATTAAAAGCTAACAAGCATTCCTGGAGGGGTACCATAACGACGTATAGCCCCTGAGGGTCGGCAGGGCATGAATTCATTATAAATTGCGATTTAGAGCAGTGTACCCGACCTAAATCTCCTCTAGTTTGGAAATATAGGGATAGGAGATTGGGACGGACGCGGATGCTTTAAGACTGTCGTTTTTTGGGTATGACTATGCATACCTCCATACTAATACACCCGCGAGCAATGAAAAAGTTCCAGTGACATAGCACCAAATTACTCCTAAACGGGAAAGGCTAGCTTAATGACACCGTCTGCAATATTGAAGTACATTTAACAGCGCATCAGAATATTACCAACTAAAAATGTAAATAATGTGTTCAAATTTTAAATTAAATGAGAAAAAATTTAATTAAGGTGTTTGTCGGCATTTTGTGGGTGGAACTTTTTCATTGCTCGGCAGTTTATTATAAATTACTAATGTTTGTTACGTTTTCATCATCATCAGCCTATTAATGTTCCCACTGCTGGGACACAGGCCTCCTTTCTGAGAGAGGGAATGGGCCGTAATCCACCACGCGGGCCTAGTGCGTGTTGGTGGATGTCACATGTCTTCGAACGTCTTCCCTCCAATTGCTGTTACGTTCTCACGTCTACCAAACCACTAAACGAATTTTGATATAAAAATAAACAGGATACTTTTTTATTCCGGGAATGCGCTCTCTTGGGATAATTTTCTTTCAAGCAGGTCTAAAATTAGTTCACACTAAGAAAAAAAGAAGAACTAGACTGCCTAAGAAGCTAACTAATAAGACGTAAACAAGAAGAAAATCATGCTGTGCAGTCGCAAGATACTTAATCGCGACCTGACTGAACAAAACCATTATGTTAATAGTTAATTCATACTTATCTTAACTCAATCTGCCTAGGCTTTTCCCAACTATATTGGGGTCGGCTTCTAGTCTTACCGGATTCAGCTGAGTATCAGTGTTTTACATGGAGCGACTGCCTATCTGACCTCCACAACCCAGTAACTGGGTAACACAAAACGCAAATCAAATGCTGTGATTAGCTGCAAAAAAATCGCAAACAGCACCGGACGAGCCTTCGACAATTTTCCACTTTAATTTTGTGATGAAGTTTTAGTTCCAGAAACATGTTCTAAATTGATGAAAATACCTATAATACAATTGTAACATTTGTGGCTTTATATCCACAAAACTCTCTAATCTCTGTCAATTAAAATCTGACCGATAAACAAATTAGTCGGGGAATCACATTATCAGTAGTGTCACTGATAAAAACCGAAAATAACTTTATTGTACCAAAATTAACTCAGTTTCATGGCCGACACAACAACCGTTCAAATCCGTATGTTCCAAAACTTAGTTTAACATTTGACTTACTTAACTATACGGTTAAGTACACGGGAAGTTATATAGGTAACATGTTACTACTTAAATATAAATAACTATATCCGATAAAGGTAAGGGCAAATTATTTTTAATGTTCTGAATAAATAAACGGATTGGCAGTTAGCTTGGCATAAACATTATATTATTATAGGTACAGATAATATAATACTAGCAAATATAGTACACCAGTGGATTAAAAAAAACCGGCCAAGTGCGAGTCGGACACGCACACGAAGGGTTCCGTACCATTATCGCAAAACACTGCAAAAAAATCAAGTTTGTTGTATGGGAGCCCCCCTTAATTTATTTTATTTTAATTTAATAATTATTATATTTTGAAGTAAATATACAACTAAACATTCTGTGAATATTTCAAGCGTCTACCTGTTGCCGTTATTTATATCGAGCAAAAAACGGCAAAAATATCACGTTTGTTGTATGGGAACCCCCCTTAAATATTTATTTTGTATTGTTTTTAGTATTTGTTGTTATAGCGGCAACAGAAATACATCATCTATGAAATTTTCAACTGTCTAGCTATCACAGTTCATGAGATACAGCATGGTGACAGACGGACAGACAGACAGACAGACGGATCGCGAAGTCTTAGTAATAGGGTCCCGTTTTTACCCTTTGGGTACGGAACCCTAAAAGGGCATTAGGAGTTTGCCATAGACTGCTGAATAAATTACGCACAGAAAATCATTAAGCTTATGAAAACTTCTTTCGAATAAAGTTTCAGGATTATGAATGTTTGTTAGAAAAAAATATCTGCTTATTTCTGGCGCGGTAGTTCTCAACTGTTCTGGTAAACTTTCCATCGCCGCCTGCTTTTTAGGGTTCCGTACCCAAAAACGGGACCCTATTACTAAGACTAAACTGTCTGTCTGCCACCAGGCTGTACCTCATGAACCGTAAAAGCTAGACAGTTGAAATATTCACAGATGATATATTTCTGTTAGAATAAAATAAATATTTAAGTGGGGTCCCATACAACAAACGTGATTTTTTGCCGTTGTTTGCGATAATGGTACGGAACCCTTGGTCGGCTTTTTACTCTATTTTGTATAATCACTGGATGAAACATTCCAAAGATCGGGTAGCTGTTCTAAAAACATTATAAGGCTCTTTGTAGTCTCATTGTTCCACGTGAATATCATTATTCAAATGTGGTTCGGTGTATTAAAAATATCGAAACTTTTCAACCACACTAGACCCTTTGACACAACGTGTTCACACAGCCGTTGACACTTATTATCGTGTCACAATAAATTTCGCAATTACAGACACTCGTGTTCATACAGAGGCACTCGGTTTATACCACGTTAATACACTGAGTGTACCATGTATAGGCCAAGTTTCTAACCTCTAAATTATCGCAGAATTAATGTGACAAATTTTCAAGCATGCGTTATCTGCTGTGATTGGCTGTTAAAAATTAATTCAACCAATCACAGCAGATAACGCGTGTTTGACAATTTTCACATTAATTCTGCGATAATTTAGAGGTGAGAAACTCGGCCATAATGTCGTAGTTTAGTCACCTTAAAATTTCGTGATGGCCCAGTGGCTAAGACCTCGCCTGCCGTGCTTGAGGTCGTGGGTTCAAATCCGGGCAAGTACCTATGTCACTTTTTCAAATTCATATGTACTTTCTAAGTTTATCTTGGACATCACAGGCAACGGTGAAGGAAAACATCGTGAGGAAACCTGGACTTATATACTTAATGTAAGTCTGAAACAGCCAAGTCAGAGGCCTGTGGGGTTCCCAGAGGCGGCTTAATTAACTCTGACACCAGAGGTGGCCACACCTCACATGAAAAGAAGAAGAACCATGTATAGGCCAAGTCTCTCACCTCTAAATTATCGCAGAATTAATGTGACAAATTGTCAAGCATGCGTTATCTGATGTGATTGGCTGTTAAAAATGTATTCAACCAATCACAGCAGATAGCGCGTGTTTGACAATTTTTCACATTAATTCTGCGATAGTGTAGAGGTGAGAAACTCGGCCATAATGTCGTAGTTTAGTCACCTTAAAATTTCGTGATGGCACAGTGGTTAAGACCTGTGGTCTCGTGCTTGAGGTCGTGGTTACAAATCCGGGCAAGTACCAAAATGACTTTTTCAAATTCATATGTAATTTCTAAGTTTACCTTGGACATCACAGGCAATGGTGAAGGAAAACATCGTGAGGAAACCTGGACTTATATAGTTCATGTAAGTTTGAAATAGCCAAGTCAGAGGCCTGACTTGGCCTATGAAGTCTGAGGGGTTCCCAGAGGTGGCTTAATTAACTCTAACACCAGAGGTGGCCTCGCACGAAAAGATAAAGAACTCAACTTATTTATTTATTTATATATGCTTTATTGTAGGTACACCAAGTTATAAAATAGAACAGGAAACTTAAAACTAAAATACATACAATGGGCGGCCTTATCGCATACCGCGATCTCTTCCAGGCAACCTGGAATGGACAGTGATAGCCTGGACATGAAATGGGGTTGACATTGGTGTAACACATAACATTAAGAATATTTATTTTAAATCATATTATAATAGATACACAAATACATACATATGTAACTTATAAAAGTATTAAAACACATTTCAACCAAACTAAAACTGCATACACTAACCAACATGTCTAAGCCAAATCTAAACCCATTAACAATGTAACAAAAACCGTACAAACACTAAACGAGCCCAAGAGATTACCTCTACTAGCTTCCACTGAGGAACTAACGAACCGTTTTCCAGAGATTTAATACAACTTAAATTCCCCCAGATCCAATAATGGCGTGTAACTAGAATATGAAGTAATTCCACGAATGCTCAGAATTATTTCAATTTGGAGGTAGTTGGAGGTAGACAGAAGAAGGAAATTAACATTTATTATGCAAGGTTAGCTGTGGGTTTGGAATCTTCTGGGAAATCTTAAATGGCTGAAGTGTAGGTATAAAATTGACCAAAAGATTGTCTCCTGAGTTTCAAATATAGTGAACTACTCGTATACTTCATAAAAGATAGCTTGATCTCTGTGACATATGTCAAACTGAAACTGTATTGTTACCTTATTGTTAGCCTGTCAAGCGCTATTGTTACTGTATTGGTACTGACAGCTGTCACAGAGATCAAGCTATCTTTTATGAAGTATAGATTCTGCCAGCGGCTTCGGCCGAGTTAAAAGTATTTTCTTATCCAAAGGGAACGTTATACTGAGATGAAAATTAGCCTATGTCTGTGTTATCTAGCTCTGTGCCAAATTTCAATCAGAACCGTTCAGCCGTTTTGGCGTGATTGAGTAACAAACATACATCCATCCATCCCAACTTTTGCATTTATAATATTAGTAGGATTTTGGGTTATGGGAATTTCAAGCTATGATTGAAAGCATAATAAAAGAGGAAGAACTTTTTAGCGAAATTCGAACAGATTCAAGACCTAATGACGACAAAAGTTTCACTTGCACTTTCTATTTGGTTCTATATTTGTCACTTGATTTTATTTATGTTTAATTTAAATATTGTAAGCGCACGTCGCATTAATTTTGTAAAATGTTTTTATATTATGTGGAAAATGTCGCTGATTGCACATTTGTTTTTGTTTGTGCCCAAATTGTAAGTATTGCTGCAGTGTGCAGTCGTTTGTTTTCCCAAATAAATAAAAATAAACAACGGTTGAAAAAAAAACGTTAACATCCTAAATTTTGATTTCATTTAACTACAGCCGACCACGGACTCAACGGCCGCTGGTTCTGTAGTTACTTGCAATTAAAAGTTCTGAGGAATTTATCTAATTAATAAATTTGATCCTGTGAATTTACTCCATTCGAATTTCACTGTAGATTACTTGTTTAAAACAGAATATTGTTAAAAAGTCATGGTCACTTTTTGCTTTTGAATTTCAAATTACAATTGGTATAACTCTCTCGACTGTTCAACATTTCATTCGTAACAACGCTTTCAACACGTTCCAAAGCTTTCATTTAAATTTCTCAAACTAACAGAGATACCACTGTAACGCGACTGAATAATTTCCATTCAGCGATAAAGTGTACATAGAGCCACTGAATAGATTAGGTACAGCAGGACAGCTAAATACAACGATCGAAAATTGGTGCACGGACACATTTATCGCATAGACGCTTAAGAACGCGATCTTGTACTTTGCAAAACAAATGAGAGTCGCGAGTGTATATGCATTCGCGACACTAACACTTCAATATATTTATGTAGACACCCGAAGAATTGACAAACTAAAATGTCAGTGGGCAGGATACATTGCTCGCAGAACGGACAGTCGATGGGGCCTAAAAGTTTTGGAGTGGCGAACGCGTATCGGAAGACGCAGCGTTGGAAGGTCTCCCTCTAGGTGGAGTGATGTCCTGGTTAGGGCTGCGGGAATCCGCTGAAGGCGAGACCTATGTCCACGTGGACGTCCTTCGGCTGAAATGATGATGATGATGAGACGCTTTATGCAACACTGCCCGCGTCTCTTCAGTGGGCTATCCCACAGGAACGGAGCATTGACCGGCTTTCAGAGGTACTATTGCTTTCTACCAATGAAGAACTTTGGTAATCGTGTCATTTTCAGAGATTACCTCCTACAGGGAAATAATTTAACCTCTTTAGCCGATCGTAGGACTTCATGCCTTAATTAGAATTTACATTGATAGAGAATGGCTTTAGGCATTAAAAATAAACAAAGAATGATGGAGAAAAAACGTGACTGATCCAGTGAAGTCTATGTATGGGCTCGTTTTCCATCGTTATATGAAGAGAATGGCTTCTGTATTTGCCTGTATCTTGACAGAACGTTCGTTACTGTAATGAACGTTGTGAATTACTTCTGTCCAACCGACTCGAATCTTAACGAGGATCCACAACAATGGAGATTAAATCGAGGTATATTTTCCGAAAATTTCGGATACTGCCTCCTTTGTTCAAACTCTTTTCGTTTGACGAAACTCCATTGAAGCAACACTTCTGTTTGGGACGGGCCTGTGTTTTAGGTGTTATGAAAAACATTGATCTTCTTTTATTTTTAGACAAGCTTTTACTCAAATTCGAACTTATACTTAAAACTGGCTATGTGTGGGTAGTACTCTTCTGCCTTACCATTTGAAGAAAACAAGCGTCATATTATGTTATACTTCGAAAATTTATTTATCTTGATTGTCTTGTCCAATTTACACCTTTATAAGATTAACAGAAACCGCCTGATATATTTCCCTAATTGAAAAATTGAATTGGCAACATCAGTTCAGTACCCCTCGTATTCTAAAATTAAAGATATTAATCACACTCGCAGATTCATCCCAAAAATATTCATCAGAAACAAAAGATTATTGGAACGAAGGGTCCCCATAATCAAATTTCAAAAAGGTCCCTTTTGAAGATTTTTTTTATGAATTTTAATTGCCTAATAAAATTTCAAGTCGCAATCAAATTTCCTCTTCGAGAGTGAATGTTTGTTACAGTTCCCTTTCGATTTTGACGATTCTAATAAATATGCCATTTTTGTCTTTTAATAAATAGACCTTTTCAATTGTTCAGAGTAACAAATAAACTGGAATTGACTTTCAGAGTCTTCAAAGTAACGAATAATGGAGGATTTGTGTTTGTTGTAAATAATGAGTTTGGACTATTTTCGGCACGGAGACAAGAATAAATCCGTATTGATTGAAGGCTTCTAAACAAAGATAAAGTATTATCATCTTATTTAGATTCTAAAGATGTAGCACTAGCACGTTTTAAAGATGGTATCAAGATTCATAGTCCAAAAAACTTCAAATATGATACATAGATTCAAAACAAACAATAAATTTTGTATCATAGCAACATTGTATATAGATGCATATATTGTATGTTGAATGCATAGAAATCGTATTCAGTCAAACACATTGCGTTGCCAAAAACAACAGACAGATATTACCATAATACATGGGAAACTTGAAGAGGTGACACGGTTTTGAGGTGCGGATGAAAGAATTGAGGAAACATTTGTTTGTATAGGACAAGAAATTCTGTCCATATTTGGACAGAATGTAAGCAGCAAAGAGGAAATAATATTACATTTCAAGGAAGGTGTTTGTTGTAAAATCATGCTGTGCAGTCGGAGGATACGTCTGGTTTTGGTCAGCCAGCTCGCGAAGATGTATACTCCGACAGCACAGCATGATTTTCTCCTTGTTTACGTCATTTTAGTTCGCTTTTCAAGCAGTCGGGTTTTTTGATTTTTTTAATTAACTTTTTTTATTTATAACTTTTTAGTTCATTATTTTTTCGAAATAAATAAAATAAAACATATAAGTGTTATATATTTTTGAAATCACCTCTTATTTTGATACCCCACACGAAAGGTTTGGAAGAAAAAAATAATTTGGGCCCCCACAAAATGGCGCCCAAAAACCGCCATATTCCTATTTTCCAATTTTCATGTAGCCAGTGACACTCGCGGGGTTAAGACGAATCGATTGACGTAAGAACTATCAAAATCGGCCCACGCGTTTGGTCTCTAGAACGCCACATAGGAACAAACATACATACATACTTACATACATACATAGACTGATAAACACATTACCCTCCTTCGGCAGTCGGGTAAAAAGGGTTGAAGAGAAACAGAGTACATACATCTACATCTTATTAGTGATCACGATTGAGAAAACGACAAAATTTAAAGGCATTCACCACACGGCCTTATGGAAATGCCTGCCAATCCCATTAGTTTCGGCAAATTTGACAATTGTAAATAGTTTTTCACTTGCTGTTAAAACGTAGAAGCTAATATTTCTTATAATAATACAAGAAATATAAATTACAGTCTAAACTGAATAAGTAAATACATACCTAACAAGACTTAACACACTATAACCAAATAGACCTGGGATTTTAGGGCTCTATAAATATTTCGTACAAAACGAAAGAAGATCGATTCCAAACATTATTAATGACCAAAAAGCAAGAAAAGCAAATAAATATACAGTATCAACTACTTCAAAGACTGTAAATTATAAAAGTTGAAAAAACGGGTGCTCCCTTCCGATTGAATGCTTCGCAATAAAATTGGAAACAACTTGTCAATATTTGTGTACTCTTCCGATTTACGCTTTCATTGGTATCGCTAATTGAGTGATATTTTTGTGATAAAACCCAAACGTTTATGAATAAAAATACTAGCAGATTTCAGGGTAAACCTTCAACAAATTAATTAATCTTTCGGTCTTTTCGAGTCCATAGAACCCAAATATGATAACTTACCCCATACCCCTACATTGTTTAGATGACCTTCCATCTGGTATAAGAGTGGCAAAATATGCAAATAATTCTATTGAAAAAAATATTATCATCCCTTGAAACCAACACCTAGAAAACGTGTTGCACCGACAAGTTATATGGGTATTACTTGGGGTCAGTGCAACACGTTTTCTTCTTACATATCGTTCTGTCAACCATCACGATATCACTGACTCTTTTGAAAATATTATAGTCAATTTCTGTATTTACAAGACCTAATCAAACCCAGGCACATCTAATAATTCAGCTGCTATTCAATTTCAATATTCATAAGCATCTTTCGGTATCAATTAGGCATCAAAGGTTTCCTAGAATGCGATGGTTTGAAGAGCACTCACTTCTTCTCAATCAATCTTTTAGACTTTTTTCTTCTTAGGGCTAGACCTATGAACCTTCTGTCTTGTCTTCTACATCATAAACCATATTTAGCAATAGGAAAAGTGACAAATGCGACACTAATGAATACATTTGAAACAAAATATATAATCAAACATTTCTATAGCTACGAAACCAAATGAAACCCAGGTACATTTAATAACTGATCTGCTATTCAATTTGTATATTCATAAGCAAGTTTCGGTATAAATTAGGTACCAAAGGCTTCCTAGAATGCGATCCAAGTCCTTTGAAGAGCACTTCCAGTTTTGCGTGCAGACTTTTTCCCAAGGGGTTTTCAAATGGAATGTAATTAGTAATATGGATAGCGAGGTAAAGTAAGCTGGGATGTCTGAGCTAGAAGATAAGTGGCAATAGTTATTAGCAATTTACGAGCAGAGGGAAAATTAAATTAGATTATCCGGAAAGGTAATAAATCTTTGCAAATGCAGAAGAATAAAACGGTTATTTTTCAAGAAATTATATATTTCATATATAGTGGCCAGGTAAAAACAGCCGCACGGGTCGATCTTCGAGGTTAAGCATCGCTTGCCGAGGTCGGTCCGTGGATGGGTGACCATCAAAAAATTAAAAAAAAAAAACAAGCCTCGAAAATAATGTTAAGCTGTTGGTCCCGGCTGACATTTGTATATATTTGACCGTTGTCACGGATAGTCAGGCGTCAGGAAATCTGACAACAGTATTTCTAAGGGGAAAGTATATATAGGAAAGTATTTTTTTTTTTTTTTTTTTTTTTTTTAACAAAACGTTGCCCCACACTAGGAATTTCTTCCTGTATCGTGGGTGCGTTTACAAACATATAAACTCACATACACAAACACCCAGAGCCGGAACAACTATATGTAGGTCATACAAATATTTGTTCCGTGCGGGAATCGAACCCGCGACACGCAGCGCAGCAGTCAATCGCTCAACCACTGCGCCAACCGTGCGCCCAAAACTCATTATACTCATTTACTGGGTTGTGGAGATCAGATAAGTAGGTGCTCCATGTAAAATACTGCTACTCAGCTGATTACAGATTAGACCGCAAGCCAGCCTCAATATAGTAGGTATAAGCTTAGGCATATTAATCTATACTTATCTAAACTAATATTATAAAGAGGAAAGATTTGTTTGTTTGTTTGTACCGAATAGGCTCCGAAACTACTGGACCGATTTAAAAAATTCTTTCACCAATAGAAAGCTATATTATTCCTGAGTGACATAGTCCTGAAAACGGGAACCGTGGGGTGGCCCGCGGGAGCGAAGCCGCGGGGAACAGCTAGTTGATTTTATATATTTAGGAAATTACGGCACATTTAACAATTAAGAGATAAGTAACACAATCAAAATATCAGTCCCAAATATCTAATGACACATGAAATTGGAACAATTTGTGCTACCACAACACGATCTAAAATCACTCAGAACATTACATACATTCTAAAATCCCGTCTCCCTATTACGAAATCCATTTAGCCGAAATAGCGACGCACTTAACACATTAAACAGGCGAATTCTGCGAAGCCTTTGGCTCTTGGCACAAGGGCTTGACATCAAAAGGGAATAATTGGAGCTGAACTTCGATAAACCTGAGGATCCTTAGCCAGCGTTTGAAGGGATAATTCTTTATGCGTTGGAAGTAATGGATTGCCTCTTAGTTCGAGAATAAACAGGAGTATATGATGTTGAATCTTGCTGACTTCCTGATTACGTTCAAGATTTTGTTTATTTTCAAACAGTTTTATTATAGATGTTTATTTCGGGGACCTTGTGACCTTTCACTGGAGATAAAGATCTGACAAGATTGGCTTCTGCGAAAAGTGTCTTTGAAACATTCTCCACTGATTGGATCATCTATTTCAAGTTCAATCTCGTTGTAATAACAAGAAGCAAGTCTAAAATCAAAATTGGATGAAAACCACTCATCTTCCAACCCCGCTTTATTTCAAAGTTCCCCTATTATCATTTCATCAATATCTGTAAACGTATCAATTGAATTGTAATGAAATATCACTTCCATTTTGCCACCGTATTGAGAGCTACAATCTAAAACAATCAGCGAACGATCAAAAGGTTCCATATTAATATTTACAGTGCTCTGTTATTCCTTTGAGCAGTAATGTTCGTTTTCAATTAATTCCGGGATAGTGCTGTCTGTTGCCGGGACGGGATGTTCGGATGTTCGGATGATGTAAGCACTTCTATATTCATGTTTATATTCCCTTTGTGAGGTTCAGCTACGCTTAATAGCTTGTCAATTGTTTATTCTATGCAGGGTCACAGTGCATGATAAGTTATTAACTAGATTTTTCTTTGAGCGGTCTTCTTTTGTTTTTTCTTTGTTTACACATCATTATGACGTTTGTTTTGCTTGAAGATTAGTCTCGTTAGTAGGTATGTGCATGTTTTTTAGGGTTCCGTACCCAAAGGGTAAAAACGGGACCCTATTACTAAGACTCCACTGTCCGTCTGTCTTCCTCATCTTAGCGTAAACCGTGATAGCTAGACGGTTGAAATTTTCACAGACGATATATTTATTTCTGTTGCCGCTATAACAACAAATACTAAAAACAGAATAAAATACGTATTTAAGTAGGGCTCCCAAACAACAAACGTGATTTGTTTGCCGTTTTTTGCGATAATGGTATGGAACCCCTTGTGCGCGAGCCCGACTCGTTTTCCAACTGTGTCTTAGAAAAGCTTATAAATAACAATTATATATCGTCATATCCAGCTTTATACGTTTAATTGCTGATTTCCGAAAACAATGTGATTGTATTTTCAATATTATTCATTGTTTTCAGCTTATCTTCAAAACAGTTTTCACAAACTATGAGGCCAATTTTTTTTTGCGAATTTTTATTTTACCTGCAATACAAACCATTGAAATTGCCTGCCTCTAGTCTCTGTTTATAATTATTACGACCGGAAACGCAAACGAGAAATGAGATAACATAGTATAATACCGGAGGGATAGTTAAACAACTACAAATACACGCATGTACAATCTAGAAATCAATTACCTACCACGTTAGTTTGTGGTTCGTAGTCGTAATAACAGCTTGTATGCTACCCCTTAGTTTACTCCTCGGACTAAAGTTTACTCCATATATGCGAAGTATGAACTAATATAATTTGCCTAATTATTTTCGCACTTAGCGTAAACTAAGATTGATTACTTGGGAATCAATTTTGGATAAGTTTTGGGAGTTAATTAGCAGCACGTGTCTGATTTCGTGTAGTGCAAAAATTAGACCACTTACAAATACTAATTCAAAGTCTTCCTGCCTACAAATGAGAATAAACTGAGACCACATTTATTATTATTTTTAACTTGTGTTGTAACAGGTTATAGGCCCCGCCTTTTCTTTTTTTCATTCCTCCTGGTTTTGGGACAGTGTGGACCAGCCCTACCATAGGTGTCACGCTTATCCCAACATCATTTGGGTCTGCCGAGGTATCGCCAGATACTTTCAGCGACCACGTTGCGGTATATTAAGCTTATGATTCGTTTGACAAGCGGCTAACGTTGCTGGCCCAGATATCACATTTACCAGTCCAAAATAGTAATTCGCTAAAACAGACAATAAAGATACCTAAAAAAAATCCATTAACGAAAGCCACAATCAAAACCGATTCGCTCTAGAAAGCGAATACAAACAAAACAAAATCACAGATAAGTATTATTGTCCCAGTAGCCTGACAAAATCGTTCAAATCAGGACATTAGATCAAAGAGCCATTATTCCGTGAAATATCCAACAAAGGCCGGGAAATCAGCACATTCCAAGATCCAAGATCTGCGACACTATAACTGAAGTGTTTTGTCAAGCAAAGGGCTCAAATTTATCACAGGATAAATTTACTTTAAGTGCTATCGTATCTCCAATAAGGGATCTAGAGACTCGGCAGTGTGACAGCCAAGTTCGCGAAGCAGAATAGCTACACACCGGCCGGGTTATATGCCACTTTCGACCATTTATTTTAATTTCAAATCTATTAGACCTAAACATTTGCAATTTTACGTGTCTTGTAAGTTCACGTTGGTTTTTGTCAGTTTGAGTTGACAAACACTTGACCAAGTTGAACTTAAACTCAAAAATTAAAGTTGGTGGGTATGTAAAAACTTGCATACCCACCAACTTTACATAGTACATAGTGCGACCTAGCACTATTGAGTGGCAAAGAATATAACAAATTTTCTTTAAAAGTAGCTGAAGAAAGTGTGCATACAAGGAGCAGTATGATTTAAGCCTTAAGGAATTGAGAGAACTTGGTATACAATTAGATTTCAAATCTTTTATCAGCGAAGCGAACAAAAACTTGGCATTTTTTCACATTTATGTTTTGGGTGGGATTCAGTTTAATTTAATCTGTTCGTTGATAGGTTGTTGGCGATATTGATTCTTTGAGATGAAGGAAAAGTATTATCGTTATTGGTATTTGATATTGCTTCTGTAATTACATTTTGATGATCTGGTAGGGTGGGGCTGGGTTCAAATCGCACGCGTAGCTATGTTATGGGGGTTGTAACAATGGAGGGTTTTTCAAATGAAACTGTTAGTTTTAGAGGTTTGATAATATTCTTTGAAAATTGCTAAAAGGTTTGATATACCTACGTAATAAATGTTTTAGTTTCTTTTAATGTAGGTTTCGTCTAATTATCAACTAAATAACGTCTTACTGAAGGTTTAATTTATATTTTCACTTACTTCTGCCAGCGGCTTCGGCCGCGTGAAATGTGTTTTAGCATCCCAAGGAAACATTATACCGGGATAGCCTATATGCTATTCCAGACTTATATATCTCTGTGCCAAATTCATCCTTATCCATCCAGCTGTTTGAGCGTGAAGAAGTGACAAACATACACAATCACAAACTTTCGCCTTTATAATATTAGTGTGATATCTTGCGAAAAACCCACAGAGTAAAATGCAGATAACTTATGAACGGCTGAACCGATTTTAATCAAACATAGCTAAGAACAGTCTCAACTTAGTCCCTTTTCAAACAAGAAAAACTAAATCAAAATCGTTTCACCCGTTTAGGAGCTATGATGCTACAGAGAGACAGTCAGACACTTCAAACTTATAACACCCCACTTTTTCCGTCGGGGGTTAAAAACCTAAATAAACCTAACAAGCCTTTTTGGTTTTAACATTCATTCAACGACTTCACTACATCGTCACACTTTACCAGACAATTTTCCTTTGCACCCCTTAAACCTTTTCACGAAAACGTTATTAACCTTCTGATCACTTACAATAACACTTCATCCTATCACAACCATTATCACTGCTCTAAAACGACTTCGAAAGTCTTCCTCCAAATCGATAAGGCTGCTCACACACGAATAGATGTAAAATAAAACACCAGTTAATAAAAGGCCCACATTTTGGGGAGCACTATAATGGCACTCGAAAAGCAATCTTGTAGGTCCGAGTGTTCCTCTCTTACCTATGAGTATGGTTAAAGAGATAAGATGTAGCGTATTGCAAAATTACATGGGCTGAAAAATCAAAAATATTTTAGAATAGAAATCAATCTTCCTCATCATCATCATCATTTCAGCCGAAAGACGTCCACTGCTAGACATAGGCCTCCCCCAAGCATCGCCACACTGATCGGTCCTGTGCGTTTCGCATCCACCGGACTCCCGCAGTCTTGACCACAGGCCCTAGACAAGGTCCATGTATCATCGAAATCGTGGTGATAGCAATTGTTAAAAAGGAAATAGTTATTTATGCTACAAGTGCGGAAGGTAGGTGATTTCCGATGAGTGGCATTTCCGATGAGTGGCAGTGGATAAAAATCGACACGAGTCGGAAATCATCTTACGTACGAGTATCATACACCATTTTACTATGCATTGTGCGAGGAAATAAAAAAATATATCTGAACCAAGCAATAATTAATAAAATGGCGGGCTTATTCAAGCGCACTCAGCATATCCACAGATTAACTAAAAGTTCCTCGGGCATATCTACTGCGCATGTGCAAATAGCTGTCACGTCGTAACGCAAACAGGCACGAGTAAAATATACGTTCTGCCAAACATATTTAAAGAATATTTAAAATTAATAATTTATTGATTAAAATCTAAATCTGGAGTAATTGAAAACGCCTTTAATTAAGTATTAGTTTTATTTTACCTTTTATTTGAATGATAATCTGTACTTAACTAATTTGTAAAACTTTTCTCAAATAATAAAAGCTCTATGCGTCGGGCTGACGTTGGCGTTAAACATTAAAAGAATGCGGAAAAGTAAAAAGCACTAGTGAAAAAAAGTGTCACTTTCCGCACAGTTTGGCTGCTTGAAAAACGCTCTTTTCGAGGACATGCATTGTAAAATTGTATGTATGGGTTGACAAGTGATTTCGAAAAATCCCTTACATTTTGACTATTCAGGTCGTCACTCCACCTAGAGGGTGGCCTTCCAGTGCTGCAACTATATTGAGGTCGATTTCGATTTTTTTGGGGTTGGGAATTTGGGGGTTGGGATCGGATGCAGCATGTCGAAGTGGTCTTCGACAATCATTTCATGACAAAAACCAAAGCCTTTTATTTTATATTAGCTGCTGCCACAGGCTTCGCCCGCGTGATGGTCGAAAATTATCCGAAGTATCCATATTTCCGGATTAAAAAGTATCCTATGTGCTATTCCAGACTATAATCTATCGCTTTACCATAGTTCATCCAGATACGTTCAGTAATTTTTGCGTGAAAGAGTAATAAACATACTAACACACTTACAAATTCACAAACTTTTGCCTATATAAGTGTGATTGCCATGCCTCAAACATCCATATTTTCAATTATATAAAAAAAAAAACTAAATTGTAAATTTCAAAACCTTTTGATGCGTTAAGCGTTCGAAGTAAGCAAAATCTCCTTTCTTACAGTTTGCACCAACGACGATTTCCTCGGATTGGCCACTCACGCCAATCGCTTTAGGGTTTTAGAGTACGGACGTCATGTGTTAAGGATTTTTCCACTTAATTGATTAAAAAGGAATCCTTTTTGGTACCATATCTATACAGTTTGGGGTGTACGATTCTCATTATATTTGCTAAAGGCTTCAGTTGAGTTAGTTTGCTTTGAGGTCCTTTGGTCGAAAGTTAATTTGGCCAGAAGTAGACTCTTGATCCCTTATTCTGGTATTTAATCGTCGTATAATCTTCTCCTTTATATCTATAGCGAAGGGATTCGGGCGAATAGTTTTGAAATAGAAATCTTGGTGTGCGATTGCTTCGAACTGCTCGAGGGGCTTTCTTATCGGTAAAAACTTACATCCCTTGTTTAACCTCTTTATGGATGAATTTCCTAAAAAGATTTTTGTGCTCACCTTCGTAACTCTTATTTAAAATTTCATGCTTCTTAAGCTCACTTGCGGAAAAACTTAACTGAGATATAGTTGCTAATATGTTACACAAGTATTTTTCTCGCAATTAGCTTAAAAACATGAAATTTTAAATAAGAGTTATCTGTGATTGGTTGAATGAATTTTCAACAGCCAATCACAGCAGATAACGCGTGCATAAAAAAAAAAAACAATTTGTCATATTAATTCTGCGATAATTTAGAGGTGAGAAACTCGACCTTAGACTGTTAATTAAGCTGGGCTGTGTCTGTCTGTGAACAAATTAATTTAAAACTTTTGTTACGTAAATAGTTGAAGCTCAGAATAAAATTTTAATATCAGCACATTATGAAGTAATAAAAATAAAATACATGAAATTTTACCCACTGGGTATTTTTGGACTCGATTCTCAATGACCTCTACGAAACACTGGCATTCGTCAAAACCGTTGCTGACATTGACAACTATTACTGAGTGAGTCTGAAATAGTTTACAATACACGATGCACTATAAACTTCCCGTTCATTTACGGAATGAACTGCTAGTTCAAAACTAAACATTTACGATCAGATCAAATAACGAATCAGACTTCGATATCTTAGAAAACAGATAAATCTTCTTCCGTAGTACTCGTACAATGACTCATTCATTATGTAACGTAGTAAGCTAGGAGTGAATGAACGGGTGAACGAATGAACGTGGCTGTTAGCGCTCGCTAACAGGTCGACACAACACGGTGTTTGGTCAATGAATTAGTGACTTAAACGCTATTTCCTTGTGTGTTTTGTTAGCTTGCATCGTGTGAAGTCGCCTTAGTTTAGGTGGAAATGGATAGTGGTGAACTGTTCTTCTTTCCTGTCATTATCTGTGTAAGAATAAAGGTATGAGCCGGGTGCAGAAAGTTTGCCGATGACGTCATGATGCTAGTCTGACGTTCGGCGAACAAACGAAGAGGACGCGGGGAGCCGCGCGGTTAGGCGGGAGAGGTAAACAAGGGGTCGTTCTAGATAAAGTGCAGTTTAAGTGAAGTTTATTTTGGCAATTTTTATCGGTGATAGAATGTCATCATCATCATTTCAGCCGAAAGGCGTCCACTGCTGGACATAGGCCTTAACCAGGCGTCGCCACATTGACCGATCCCGTGCGTCTCGCATCCAGCGCCTTCTCGCAAGCTGAACCAGGTCATCGGTCCACCTAGTGGGTGGCCTTCCAACGTACCGTCTTCTGGTTCGCGGTCGCCATTCCAGAACTTTTCAACCCCATCGGCCATCCGTTCTGCGAGCAATGTGCCCTAGCAATGTGCGAGCAATGTGATAGAATGTAATTGTTTTTTTTTTTTGCGCGGTTTGATTCCTTCTAAAGGCGCTTTGGCTTTTAGGGAAAAGATCAGGTAGTGTGAGATTTTTAACTCCCTTAAGCCACCTCGGCGATCACCATCAGCACAAGGAACCTCTTAGTCACCCCGTAAACTTTTAAAAGACCACCCCGGAACCCTCTCTGTGCAACGCCTTTTAGGGCACATCCCTGGGTAGGCTGAAAACGCACGTCCCCTGAGCCTCGCTGTGCACGGCAGCACGTGATCACTCTGCCATCGTCTTTCCTGAAGTCACTTGGTGAGTAGACAGATTCCCCAATCTAACCACCCACGACCCCGAAGTCCCTACCCAATGTCATTTCAACTAGGTCTCGTGAAGACTTAATTCACCAGTGCTGTGAATTTCTAATATTGACTATGTTTGACAATGGCTGTATAGGCCTATATTCCGCCATAGAAAGTTTTCGGCTGAAATGACGATGATATTGATCATGATGGTAGATGTGGATGATTGTCTAATAATCATGCCTGATCGATGTTTTGGCTGTAGGAATATATGTCAGTGTTTTATTGTTAAACAGCTGCAATCTATGCCTACTTTTTATGGCATAACCTTATCTATACAAATAAATCAAATTGAAGTGTCTGTTTTTAATATCAAAATAACAACTTTTTATTGAATGCACGTGAAAGTATATACGGTACTAACAACAAATAAGCAATTTTTAAGATTTTTGTCTGTCTGTCTATCTGTCTGTTTGTTCCGGGTAATCTCCGAAACGGCTGAACCGATTATGACGGGACTTTCACTGGTAGATAGCTGATGTAATAACGAGTAAAATAGTTTAGCTACGATTGATCACAAGAAAATTCATAGCGCCGGCGGGAAACTAAAAAATAAAAATATATTTTTTACGAGTTTGACGCGGATGAAGTTGCGGGCAACAGCTAGTCATAAATATTATTAGTATTGTGTATTTTAACCATATTTTTTTTTACAATTTTCCTTCCATAATATAATTATTTATAATTTACCGGTCAATGTGGCGACGCTTGGGGGAGGCCTTTGTCCAGCAGTGGACGTCTTTCGGCTGATATGATGATGATGATATTTTGTATGCACCTGCCATGTTATCTCTCCACCACCCTTGGTTGACTGGTAGAGAATTCCTCAGGCAGTGCGTCTATGTACCTGTATGTTGCAAGAACTTTTAATAAATTATTAAAATGTAAAGTGGTAGAAAATTATTTATTGTGAAATGTAAACCAGACCCACAATTGCTATAACCGAAAATCTCTATCGCAAAAACCACCCAGTGAAGTCACCCACAGAAAGTAACAGACATTTTCAGCAAATTCACCAAGTTTTGCCCAAACTGGTTTGCCTCGATAAATTCCAGACTATCTAGAACTGAACGAGACAGGTATATATCCTAGAATTCGGGGAGTACGGGCGACGTTGCAAATGTTATATGTGTACTATCAGAACGTCTAATTGCAAGTAGTAAGGGTCCAACGAACGGTCGCCTGTACTCCTGTTACTGACAAGAATTTCAACCCTTTTGTGATTCTGTTGTAGAATTTAAATTGAGTGACTGGTTGCATTTACGAATTTTAGTGCCACGCAGTTATTATTTTGCAAACATACTCAAAATAGAACATATACATACATAGACTAGATCGTAGGAATATATCGAACATAACGTAAGTATAGCTGTATTTTCAAAAATAAATCAGATGTAAGTACCAATTCTATTTCGCAAATATACATTTGAGACAACGGACAACACATCACAAAAAACTCCTTAAAACCTACTTGAGTGTCCGAAACGTGGATCCGGGCGAGACACAATGGTTTTATTAAAATAATGAAACTATCATTATCTTTGGCCTTTTAATGTTCCCACTGCTGGAACACAGGCCTCCTCTCATAGACAGGGATTGGTAGATGTCACATGTCTTCGAATTTTTGGTTCTAGGAAATGCCGGTTTCCTCACGATGTTTTCCTTCACCATTTTGAGAGCAGACACTTTAGTTTTGAAACTATCTTAAATAACAAGAAATCTAAACCCCAATACCATAAGCATCAAATCCTTCTTCCCAATATCGTCACCCCTACCGTCAGACAATAGAATGCGACGAGCGGTCACGGCGAGATCTAAGATTAAGCAATTAATATGCAAACTGCATACACGTAGACGCATTGCATACTGACGGCTATTGATTGTGAGCACCGAGCTAGGAGCGGGGAGAACTGGCTTTGAAGGAATCAAATAGACTTTAAAGCATTATTGATTGATTTTGATTTTGAATATATGGTTTATATGGATTATTATAATTACAATAAAACCAATGAAACACTAGTATGCTTTACTTGATCAATATATATATATGTATTCATCACAAAATCCACAGCTCTTAAAAATACCTTAACACTCGTTTTGCACTACTAAGACCCTTCTTGATCTACATATCTTGTTTCTAAGACGTCACTTCGTAATTAAACACACGTGGTATGACACAGTGTGACGCATATACTTATGTATACCTCTAGATATAAAAACATAATTTTATCAGTCACCATCCTTAAAAAACAAACCCAAATAAAAAGCAACCTAATTCTGTCTACATAAAATCTGAAACAATACGACGCAGTTGCTTTTAAATACCATAACATTACGTCTATACGAGGAATACAATCTAAAAATTTTTGGTTTTTGGTCACCTATAATACAACCATATTTCGCCAGGTTTATTTAAGTTCCTTATTTATTTATTTATATTTATTTATATACACTTTATTGTACACCATAATAAACAAGAAAAAAAGAAACTTGAAACTTGTTCCTTGTAATATAGGACGAGCTTATTGCCATCAGAAATGTCAGATGGAAAAACCATAATAATTTTTTTCCGACCTGGGCATCGAACCCAGGACATGAAGCTAGCGAACACTAAACTTGCCTCGTAGATCAACGTGGCAACGATGCTTTTAAATACCATCCTTTTAAAAAGGTAGTTGAAAAAATAAAAAATAAAACCGGCTACTTAAAAAGCGAACTAAAAAGACGTAAACAAGAAGAAAGCCAAGCTGTGCAAACGGAGAAACGGAGGATACATCTGGTTTTGGTCAGCCAGCTCGCGAATATGTAACCTCCGACTGCACAGCATTATTTTTCTTTCAATCAAAACATACATTGGTAAATATCCCGAAACAAATATTAATTCTAATTATTATTCTTATTTTTAGTTTGCTTCTTTTGATTTTTTGAATCAACTTTTTTTTCGGATTACTTTTACATATTTTTGAATTCACATCTGGGTATAGAAGAAAAAAATGGGTCCTCCACAATATAGCGCCCAAAATCCGCCATTTTGCTTTTTTTCAAATTTAATTTATCCATTAACACTCGCAAGGTTAAAACGAATCGATTTACGGGAGGACAAGAGGATAGGAACCATCAATATTGGCCTACGCGATTAGTCTCTAGAACGCCACATAGGAACAAACATACATACATAGACTGATAAACACATTACCCTACTTTGCGTCGCGCAGTCGGGTAAAACATACTAATCTTCTTATTCCAGAGTCAAAGTAAATCATCCAGTCTACATCAATTTTAAGGCCAGAGGCCCGTTTATTCAGCATTAACGATATCCAACCTCATCTTGGATGGCACGTATAAAATTCGCCAAGAACTTGGCAGAATTCCAAGGCAAGTGAAACTTCAATGAACCATCAGTGGAACAGCCAGCCAAAGGGATAAGGGAATTGTCGGCTCACTGCTAGCTTACAAATCATAATATTTGTAAGAATCTTTAGGGAATTTTACAAGAATTTTCTTGGTTTTCCTGATGATTTGTGTTTTAACTTGGTTTGGAAGTGTCAAGAGAAATGTCAAAAATTTTAGGCTACTGTAGGCTTGCTTTGAAGCTTACTGAAGCATTGAGGTTCGAATTAATTACTGTCTCCAATTTCGCAGTTTAAGGAGGCGCAAATGGGATACGACTAAAATAGAATTATATTGGACCATAACGTTCAAACTGAATAATTTGTTTTGACATTATTTTTGCTATTTTTAACGCCCGACAGAAAAAGAGGGGTGTTCTAAGTTTGCCGTGTGTACCTGTTTTTGTGTATTTGTGTATCTGTCTGTGGAATCATAGCTCCGAAACGGATGAACCGATTTTAATTTCGTTTTTCTTTTTTGTTTAAAAGGTGACTTTATCGAGAGTATTCTTAGCTATGTTTTATAAAAATCGGTTTAGCCGTTATAAAGTTATGGGCGTTTTACTGCTTGAATCGGGGTGTTTTCGCAAGATATCGTTAATAATTAGGTTTTAAATAGATTGTCGATCGTAGCGTGTTTACTACTAGATAAATTATGTAGCATGAAATAAAAAGATGTCGGGGGTATTCATGGGGTATTTTAAATTTTACTTGATAATTAACAAGAAGCTTATGTTGAAAACTAAAACATATCTACATTTGGTTACTAAAATGCGGATTGATACCTACCTAACACATGTTTATTTTAATATGTAATTTTGTGATCGGAACTTGGTCGACAAGCTCGAAAGTATAGAATTTTGTGTGAGCATAGTGAAAACTATACCTTTCTGTTTTTGTAGTATTTTATTTTATACAGCAAACTTACAGCTAATTGTAACACTTGTTCGTAATAGTAATAATATTAAGATCAATTCAAAGTTTTCACGTATAGTGTCAAAAACGCAATACTATGTTGAATAATGTACAGGCTGTATCAGGAGTTGTTTACTATACGGACCTTGTGGAAACTAGAACAAATTTCCTTGCGTTCAAGCGTTTTTGCCATACCTATTATTGGAATCAAATATAACAGCTCACAATGTTAGGACCCATTAATATTAATTTATATTTTTATCCGTGATGCTAGGCAACTGGGCTTATCCCAGTTGTAAACGACCTTTTAAGCCTATTGGCCTTGTTTGTTCTGTCTCCTGCTTGATATGGAGGGAAGTGGAAATTTGTATTTTTGCCTACTCCTCCGTTATACTTTTCTGATTAATTTCGTTGTGGGATCCAGGTCAGTTAAATTCATTCTCCGGGACTTCGTCGAGCTTCATTGCCTCGGCGCTTTTCTGGTGGTCGCCACTGTTGATTCTGGCTTTCAGGAGTTGCAGTGGTTTGGGTATAGTGCGGTGGGTTTATAGTGTCAAAGTAGTAAATCAAGTGATCCATTTCGTTATCCTTTCAGATTTTTTTATGAAAGCGAGGAAGTGTCGATATCAGTGCCATTTTACGCCAGTCTTTAGTCAACTTGAACAATTTCCGTTTTATAACTTTCATGAGATAGTAAAGCTTAATATTTTTCATTCATTTTAAAATCAGCGAGAAGTTTTCTCTACAAACTTTATTTCTCTCGGATATGATTTTTATGGAAAGGATTGATAGGTAATAAACTGGAATAGAAGGGTAAGAGGATATTGACCAACCTCTATTCTCTGTCATATTTTTATCACCAAATCCAGGACAAATTTTTTAAGTCAAAACTTCTTTTGCCTCTTTGAGCGATTTTGGTAGTGGCTAAACTTATGGTTACGCATCAGCAACATGCTAACGTGACAGCATCATCGACACGCTAATGTGAAGTGTGACGGAATAAGTGTGTTTTTGTGTGACCACAGCCAGCGGTGTCTCATCCCATACAAAGAAACCGTGCCGACGTTCTATACTGATTATTTTTTGTACATCGATCACGTTCGGTCTATCTATCGCCGTGGAACGGAACCGAACGCGATCGATTTACAAAAAAATATCGGTATAATCAGATGAAAAACTCTAGTTACGTCGGCACGTTGTATGGGATGAGGCATCTGTATGCTAGTATTATATTATCTGTGCCACAGCTGACCAAAGTTTTCAATTTTCACTTCTGTTAATGAGCTTTCTTTCTGCTTTGTTGATGTATAACAAATTGCTCTTATAATATGATGCTGAAAAAGATATATTTTATTCATCCTTAACTACATATTTACCGTACTCCAAGAATACTTTCTTCTATTATTTATTTGTTATTAAAATTACAATTTATTTTTACAAAGACAGACATAGATGGTGCAAACTGGTAAAGAAAAAGTTGTTTCCACGATGAGGTAATCACGACCCTCAGTAATGAGGAACATGATGCGAGGAGGGAGGATTACAATTACTCACTGCACTTACAGTAGTGTCTTTGAAACTACCTCTCCACCCGTACCTTACTGTCTCGAAAACTACTTTGGATTTACCTCGCGAAATTTTGGTCATTATGATCATCATCAGTAGCCTGACTTCGCCCACTGCTGGGCATAGGCTTCTCTTTTCTTTTGCCAATCAATTTTGATAGCGCATGTCAATACCATAAAATTTTGACAACCGTTCTCGTCGATATAATGCTACTTTGCCCAGGCCCTCCGGCTCGAAGGACCAATTCTTTAATACCTATAATTCGAACAAATTCGTTTAAACAAGCAACTCCAACTTAGTATTCCGACCAGGAATAGAGAAGTTCTTCGCTTCAAAGTTAGCAACTCTTAAGGATACGGAGACTTATTGAATCTTGTAGTTAAACTGAGCAGGAGTTAATAGGATCTGAATGTTTGATCAGGTGGTGTCGTTTTCTTATTTTATTTTGAGTGTTAGCCATTTATTTCATCACTAAGGCTTTCAAAATGGTGAAGGAAAACTAGGTGTCAGGAAACGAAAACCATCTCCTAGAACTAAAACTTCGAAGACATGTTACGTTTACCTACCCGTATATGGCTCGCGATTATGGCTCTTACAGAGAGGATACATGAATCTCAGCAGTTTGAATATTATAGGTTGATTTAGCTATGTTAGGCTTCTGTTTTTGTACTCATATGAATTGTTATGATGGAGTTTACATTGAAATATACAGTCATGGTTTTTATTGGTCTCCGAATGATTGATCCTTGGTTCTTGTTTGTCTTTTTAAATATGATTTTATAATTCATTCTCAGCAGAGTTGAATATCAGAATTCTAATCAGATGATTAAGAATATTTTACCGTTTTTTTGCACGTAGCGATTATCATAATCGTTTATTATCCTCTGCATTCTACAACCCAATTACAGAAAAACACTTATATCAGTTCACCAAGGCATTCTGAATACCAACCGTGCCTGTGAACTGTGATATCCCTATGGCAACTGGCACCGAGTTTTGTAGATGTTTTCGAGTCAAGATATGAGATCCTAGACTAGTGATCTTATATCAACGTAAACGTAGCGATAGTGATTATAATAAAAAACCATTTTACAAAAAAATACAACCGACTACCAAAAAAAAAACACTACAAAGTGAAAATTAACTTTAATTTCGGCAGTCGGTGTTCTTGTTTACGTTTCTTCGTTTTTTTGGCACTGGCTTCCGAAATTGAAGTTATTTTTCACTTTGTAGTGTTTTTTTGGAAGTCGGTTATGTTTTTTTTTTAGTTTTATTTTCACTTTTCAGTAGTATATAATGGTCAAATTCTAAAGTAAGGTACCTGCAATACCCACAGTGATGCCAGAATAAATTACCCGAAAAACATGTAACTTGAACATAACCGGTGGAATGTACACATCTCCCGTACCCGTTTAGAGCATACTGGCGTGATGGTATGCTATGAAATTGTGTAAACAATAAACAGACATGTGATTGCAGCAATCCCGAGAGATTTGCCTTCATTTATTGAAGAGTTCTGTTGTATATCTGCCAAGTTCTTCATCAGAATTTTATCAAATTTAAATAGGACCATTTCAAAATTAACTTCATTCGAACAAAAAAATAATTTTGAAAATCCGTTAATATTTGACGGATACCCTCTTTTTTGGGCAGTCGGTTAAAAAAACAAAAACAACATCCATCATCTCTGTTTACTCATTATCGGATATACTACGCTATAAAATCACTTTCGAACTATTTACATACATGCACCAACCCGTGTTGCGTCGCATGAGTAAGTATCCCTGCCCTTGTCTGGCCGTTGTCATCTCGGAGTCATTCGCATCGCCAGGAATGCAATGTCGTGACACCAGTCACTTCTACTTGACTCCCACAGGCAAAAACCAACCTTGGCTGAAAAAGATAGAGTTGAATTTGGCGGGTGAGGTACAGCGCCGTTTAGGATGTTCTCGATGTGAATAGAAGCAGGGATAGTGAAGAAAAATGAACGGTATTCCAAAAGCAAATAGGTCGATTATGAAAAACTGTAACGACCGACAAAGGGCATTATCCAGGCCTCAAAGAACAGGAGTAGAACATCCCAAACGAATATCAACTCTATTTTGATTGCGTTAAAATATAGTTCTATGCAATCCAATTGCTAAGTTACGCCATGTGTTATGCAGTGCGGACTTCAATGGCGATTGTCGTTTGTTTTTAAACTAGCGTAACAAGTGTTGGGTTGCGCTTTTGATATGAGTTTTAATTCAAGGGCATAAGGTTGAATGTTGATTGTGTGTTTTTAAGGTCACACAAGTTGTCGGGTGCGTCGACATTACAATTTTAGCCCGGATGGTTTCATGCAGTTTTTATTGTGGTAGGGTCATAGGCCCCGGTTTTCCTTTTATTGCGTGCACGAAGGATTTCTGCGTAGGCAATTGTGGGCTTTAATTAGGTAAATTGGTATTTATTTTCACTGTTATTGCTATTGGTACGTTTATATGGCAATTGAATCGTTAAAAGGGAACTTTATTTCGGAGATTTATTACGGAATACATTGTTTTTGAAAGAAGTATCTTTATCTTTTCGTTATGAGCTCTTGACCTGGATCTCACCTGATGGAAAGCAATAAATGAGGTCTACGAAGAGCATCGGTGGCCCAGTGGTAACGGCCGCGACATAAAAGTTTTACTTTATGTCAATTATTTCATTACCACTGCCCTCAAAACCGTGAAGACAAACATCATGATGAAACCGGCATGTCTTAAATCCAAAAATTCGAAGACATGTGACATCCAGCAACCCGCACTGGGACCGCGTGGTGGATTACGGCCCATTCCCTCTCACAGAGAAAAGCCTGCACGCACAACGGACCAAATGGGAGTCATAAGTGCGGGCAAGAGGGTCCATCTATCCTATTTCATCCATGAGGTCTATGATGGAAAGAGTGCACGCGTAAGTTGCCTTGTCTTGCATTGAAGGCTGACGGGTTATATAGGTGGTTGGGAATACAGACGCACAGAGAAGTCTTGGCTGTACGCATAAAACTAGTGGAGGTGAACCACTAATTACGACGGGTCGGTATATCAACCAAGTACAGAAGTACTACAGTACTTTTAGTAGTCTGGTAGCGAAACGGAGTGACATTTCAATAGCGTTTGTCATTTTCGTACATTTTTGACGTTTTTCATATCGCTGTCACCATGCTTTCGATGATAAAATGTCACTTGTCTAAGGTGGCATTCGATGTCAGCAAAGGCGATTGTCGAAATGTCAAAATGTAAGGGATTGATCACGTGATTTTTCGATATCGCTTGTACCTAGACAAGTGACATTCTACCATCGAAAGCGTGGCAATAGCGCATGTCAAAAAGGCAAAATTATATGGGATAGACAAGCGATATCGAAAAATCACGTGATCGATCCCTTACATTTTGACATTTCGACTATCGCCTTGATAATCGAAATGTCAAAATATAAGGCATTGATCACGTGATTTTTGATAGATCGTTGATAGAATATTACTTTTCTAGAGCCTCTGGAAGCTATTATTGAAAAGTTGAATCATCAGATAAATGATTTTATTTCTGTAAGAGGTAAAGAACCTTTGTGGCTGATCCCTAGTACTAAGAAAGATTACACAATTTTTGTTTCGTTCTTTGTAGTAACGAAAGTAGTGTTATTAAAACTTTTCTTTGTAGACTTGCTTTTATATCACCGTAAACATATTTTACTTTATTGTTAAGAAGAATAAAGATTACCTACAGATTTTTTTTTTCAGAATAGGTTGAGTTTATATTAACTGCTTAATATACTCAGCTTTTGCAGTAAGACTAAACTACTAATCAAAACACATAAACTAGCTTATTCCTGTGGCATAATAAAAACCGGCCAAGTGCGAGTCGGATTTCGCACGAAGGATTCCGTACCATAATCGCAAAAAACGGCAAAAAAATCACCTTCATTGTATGGGAGCCCCACTTAAATATTTATTTTATTCTGTTTTTGTTATTATAGCGGCAAAAGAAATACATCATCTTTGAAAATTGTCTAGCTATCATGGTTCATGGGATACAGCCTGGTGACAGACAGACGGACCGTGGAGTTTTAGTAATAGGGTCCCGTTTAGTGAGTAAAGGGTAAACCTTTGGGTACGGCACCCTATAATATGTTCATGACAATTCACGAAAATGTTGCTTTCCATAAGCGAAAACTGTTTCCCTTCCAAAAAATAAAACAGATAAAATAGTACATTGTGATACAAGGGTGGAAAGTAGGTTATTGCAAACGAGCTGTCATTAACAAGCCCGAGCCGAAGGCGAGGGTTTTTAATGACACGAGTTTGCAATAACCTACACGCCCGTGTATCACACGATATTTTTCAATACAGTTGTGGGAAATAGTAAAAACAAATCAAAGAATTAGATTTGTTAATTCACAAATTAATTCGCGTTTTTTGCAAATGGACATATTTTTTTACAACGAAAGCAGCCTACACTGCCTATTCGATTTTTGACAAATGTTGATGTGAAAATAATTAAATTGAAACTGGTAAATAAATATACTAAACAACTATTTAAAATACTGAGAATTAAATGCTAAAACGTACGGAATCATTCATTTTTCCTATTATAAAATCTATTCCATTTTATTCTATGTATGAAAACTCCTTGCTACTAAACTTTTTTAAATTGAATTATAACTAAAGGCGCGTTTTTGCAACTGGACATTTTTTACAACGAAAACAGTCTATACAGCCTATTCGATTTTAGACACATGTTGATGTGAAAATAATTAAATTAAAACTGGTAATTAAATATATTAAACAACCATTTAAAAGACTTTTGAGAGTTCAATGCTAAAACGTACGGAATCATTCATTTTTCCTCGTATAAAATCTATCCCATTTTATTCTATGGATGAAAACTCTTTGCTATTAAACTTTTTAAATTGACTTATAAATTTAAAACTAAACTGCAAAACTAATGATCGGGCTCGTAAACAAAAGTCACGACCGCGTAACAGAAAGATGCCTATGCATAAGATTTAATTTTCGAATCATAATTATAGCCTCTGAAAGTACGCCATGTTTAACAACTGTATTGAAAAAACAATTTTGTATTTTTATAATATTTTAGTTAAGAGGAGAACAAATATATTTTCAATACAGTTGTTAAACATGGCGTACTTTCAGTGGCTATAATTATGATTCGAAAGTTAAATCTTACGCATAGGCATCTTTCTGTTACGCGGTCGTGACTTTTGTTTACGAGCTCGATCATTAGTTTTGCAGTTTAGTTTTAAATTTATAAGTCAATTTAAAAAGTTTAGTAGCATAGAGTTTTCATACATAGAATAAAATGGGATAGATTTTATACGAGGAAAAATGAATGATTCCGTACGTTTTAGCATTGAACTCTCAAAAGTCTTTTTAATGGTTGTTTAATATATTTAATTATCAGTTTTAATTTAATTATTTTCACATCAATATTTGTCTAAAATCGAATAGGCTGTATAGACTGTTTTCGTTGTAAAAAATGTCCAGTTGCAAAAACGCGCCTTTAGTTATATGTCAATTTAAAAAAGTTTAGTAGCAAGGAGTTTGCATACATAGAATAAAATGGAATAGATTTTATACGAGGAAAAATGAATGATTCCATACGTTTTAGCATTTAATTCTCAAAAGTCTTTTAAATGGCTGTTTAATATATTTAATTACCAGTTTCAATTTAAATATTTTCACATCAACATTTATCAAAAATCGAATAGGCTGTGTAGGCTGTTTTCGTTGTAAAAAAAATATGTCCAGTTGCAAAAACGTGCGAAAATTTTATTTTTTGTGAATTAAAAAATCTAATTCTTTGATTTGTTTTTACTATTTCCCACAACTGTATTGAAAAATATCGTGTGATACACGGGCGTGTAGGTTATTGCAAACTCGTGTCATTAAAAACCCTCACCTTCGGCTCGGGCTTGTTAATGACAGCTCGTTTGCAATAACCTACTTTCCACCCTTGTATCACAATGTACTATTAATCACTTAACGACTTAATTTGGTACACATGACATTACAATATCAACTCCAACTGTCACTAACAATTTGACATGACTGATCTCTATCAACTTGACAAAACCAATCTCTATCACTTGCCATCACGTATTTAACCCCGCAGCGGCGCGTGCGCCGTGCGTTTATTTTGGTCGTTTAATAGTCTCATTTGTTATTTCTTTTGACCATGAACTTGGTTACAAGCTCGTAAAGCGTATTGTTAGAACTGGCTGCTTTGTTTTTTAATATTGTTTACTTTGTACTGTTGGTTTTGTAAATATTTGGTGTTAGTGTTACACACATAGATAGATATTTACACTAGTTATTTATTTTTATCATGTTGTCAGTAGTTTTATACGTATCCCAGGGGAACAGCTTCATGGGCTGGATAAAAATAAAAATAATACCGGCCCCAGGGCAAAGGCATCTTCTCAACAGAGATGGCACGAGCATTGAGCAATATTCACGTCGCTTTTTACATCGAGTTGTAGTTTCCAGACTTATTATGGTAAGTCTGAGTTTCTTCATGATGTTATTCTTCAGTACGCTACGTAAAATTAAAAGCAATCCAAAAATAAAGATGCTTATTATTTTTTTTTGCTTGGAGAAATGCTCATGCATACTGCGCTACCACGGGGAGATAGCGCAGTTATGTGGGACTCTAACCCACTAAAACTCCACGGTGTCCTCCTGTGCCGCTTATGGTGAGAACACGGGTACGCGTTAGCACTCACCGCGAACCAGCCGCGGCTGTCCGTTTCCGGACCCTCCTCTGGGGATTACCCCCCATCACCGGAACACACTGTGCGCCGTGACCACCCCAGGAACCAAACCAGTACATGGGTGCCAGACGACCCCGTGTATGGCACCCTTAGTCCCCTTGTGACGGGTCAAGGTCAATGGCCCCGCCACCTACCATGTTTCGGCCGTAGGAGATAGGGAGAGCGGCCAACGCTATACCGACACTCCTCCTCCCCTGCGGCCCCACCGCGTCCGCCATCAGACGGTGGCGACCCCGTCCAGGCCGCGGAAGGTAGGGAGAGCGGTGCACCGCAATACCGGCACTCCTCTCCCGCCGCGGCCTCTAACCCTCAGCCGTGTCGTATGGGTTTGGGAGACCCCATACGACATCACGGCCCGCCTCAGTTGCGATGTTGCCCAGGCAGCACCGCAACCTACATGTTGGCCGCTACGTCGTCGGCTTATCGGTAAAAGCCCTGACGAGCGGCCCCTCCTCGGGATCCTCTTCGCTTCACCGTCGGTGACCAAGCCACGGTTACTGAGCCCCACCCGCCTCGATGCTAGTTGCACACTCGCAAGCTTAGTAGGTCTCTATAAAGAAGAACGTGCAAGAAACTCCACGGACACTCTATTCCATCAATAAAATCTAATTACAAGTATTTGGTTAGATGATTCTTGTTGGAAAATTAGTGAGAACGATGTAAAACAATGTGCATGCACAATGCATAAAGCGTCTAGAGTAATAAAACAAACAACCCCAAAATACAATAAGTAATTAAAAACAGGCCGAGGCAGCCAAGTTATGACCAATCCCAACTGATGACGAAGTTCGCGAACATGACGCATGGATTGGCACCACTCAGCTCAACCATCATGAAGGGAACCGAATCATCCAACACATCAGAGAGACATTTGAGAGAGTATGACACACTATTGACTGCCAGGGCACATTCAAGTCAACAAACGACTTAATACGTACAGTAAATGGTAATATTTGTTGTTATGTATCTACATTTTTTTTTTCTATTTTATTAAAAACTACGGTTCTTAATAATAAATTACAATCTAGCCTTAATAGACTAATAAGCAATTTAACTCTAGCTTATTATTATATATTATAATGTTATGACTAAGAATAGTGTCAATTTGCACTTTTATACAGTTCGGTAGCACTTTCTTAGAGTCTGATACGTTAGTTCACGTGTTACATGTATAGCACAATTTTGTTTGCTATTATTTTTTCACTTATAACACACTTTTACTACACTAACTGAAATGGTTTAGTTCTCTTTAGCCTACGCATAATGTCCGTGTTATCTAGCAGCTGGATTGCTTCCACATTCACATGTCGATGAAGTCTGTGTTCGTGGGCTTCAGCAAAGTTTTGAATAACGGTGGTGACGAGTTTCATTTTAAGGTCGCGGTGAAGGTCGTCATTTCTGATGTACCATGGTGCATTAACAGGATCTCTGAGTACTTTATTTTGGAATTGTTGTATAATTTTAACATTGCTTTGTTTAGTACAGCCCCATAGTTGGATACCATAAGTCCAAATTGGCATAAGAATATGCTTGTATATTATCATTTTGTTGTGTATTGATAGACAGGATTTCCTTCCGAGTAACCAATACATATTTTTGTACCTACATGTATCTACATAATACTCACATTATGTGTTGTGCAGTTATATAATACAAAAATAAACAGAGTTTATACAATACAAATATATTCATACAGTCTTCTTATCTGACCCAATAACTGTGTAACACGATACCACTTGGCAAGACTAGAGACTTTTCCACTATGTAGATGTCGACTTCCAGGGTAGGTTATTATAATACTTCTAAAACCCAGTTAGGTACTCAATAACATTCAATTATGTCCAATATGTTTCTTCAACCAACGCGCAATGCAGCCTTACATGAGTTCTCCCAGCAAACTCATATCTCCCTTTTAAAAATCCTCGACCCACATATACCCCGTAGGGATTTCCCACGAAGATAACTAAGTAACCCGAGTGCCTGGGGATGTGCTGACCCGTAACGCAACCCCGACGCCGGCGCTCAAGGCGAGAGATGACGTCACATGCCATTAGCATCACTAATTATGACGCTGCTGTACTTAGCATGTCGGCAGAGGGAGTAATAGGATTTTTATTAGGTTAGTCGTTCGTTGAACGTTTTTGTGCTTGTTTAAGATAAGAAATATATTGTTTTGGCTTCTACATCATGTGAGGTCACACTCTTTATGTCTGATACTAGCCAGAAACGCTATAGTTTTAAAAGGTTAATCATATTTAGAACAGAATTCGAATACTCTTAGGGCGGTTACGCACTGCATCCGATCCGAATCCGAGAAATTTTGGTTCCGAAGTAGCCGTAGTACTTCTTGTAGGGAAGCTTACGCACTACATCCGAACTCTATCCGTCATATTTCAGAACATTTTCAATTCGGATTGAATTTGGAACTCTAATCACGGATTCGGATCGGATGTAGTGCGTCACCTTAAATTTTAGACAGTTGCTATCTCTCTACACTTCCAAACCAAGATAAATCATAAATCATCAGGAAAATTAAGAAAATTCTTGTAAAAATCTCGAAGGATTCGTACAAATATTATGATTTGTAAGCCGTGTTGGCTTACAAATCCCTTAGAGCCGACAATTCCCTTATCCTTTTGGTTGGCTGTTCTGATGGTTCATTGAAGTTTCACTTGCCTTGGAGTTCTGCCAAGTTCTTGGCGAATTTTATACGTGCCGAGATGAGGTTGGATATCGTTGATGCTAAATAAACGAGCCTCTGGCTTTAAAATTGGTATAGACTGGATGATTTACTTTGATTCTGGGATAAGAAGTTTAGTATTTTTTGCCCGACTGCGCGACGCAAAGGAGGGTAATGTGTTTATTAGTCTACCGCCCGTTTGTATTGCCGCGCAGACCTCGGTAAAACGTATCTACCATTTTGTCCAATACAAGGAATGGTCTACCCTTAATCCATATTTGTTCCAAATCCTTTCAACCGTTAATTTTATTTTTTTTTTTTTTTTTTATTAGTTTTAAGAAGGCTTACAGTCTAATTACAAATAATAATAGGTAACCACAACATATTATCAAGTTGCTAATAACAAGCCTCCATAGATATAGATATGAGGTGTTTTTTTAGTCTTGACAGATTTTGAACTGTCTTTTCAACCTTAAATATCTGCATTTCTTTTTCTCAATAATGTTCAGCTTGGATTCCAGTTTCACTGAATGTGGTTGAATAGTAGACTATAGCAAATTTAAACATGGCAGGATTGTCTGTCAACCTTCACAACACAGCAAGTGAGTAACACGATACCCCTTAGATCACATCATCAGCCTATTAATGTTCCCACTGCTGGGACACAGGCCTCCTCTCTGTGAGAGGGAATGGGCCGTAATCTACCACGCGGGCCCAGTGCGGGTTGGCGGATGTCACATGTCTTCGAATTTTTATTCTAGGACATGCCGATTTCCTCACGATTTTTTCCTTCACCGTTTTGAGAGCAGTGGTGATGAAATAATTTACTACAACTTGTAAGTCGCGGCCGATACCACTGGGCCACCACTGCTCCCCTTAGACCTTTTAGATGCTACTATTATATTATCTGGGGCCTTAGTAAGATTGTTAAAAACTCTTTTTGCATTTCGTCACAATCATAAAGGTCTACTCATATGAGAATCAGCAACTAAGGCCCAGTTCTTTGATCCGAAGTTAACTCAACTGATAGTTAAATATCCAATAACCAATGGTTTCAAATTTCGGTCAAATGTGAATAACCAATTGTTATTCTAATAAATGGTCAAATAATTAACTCGCCAACTTATTTGACCAATTGACCAAAATTTGAAACTATTGGTTAGCATACTATTGGTTGAGTGAACAACGAAATAAAAAAAAATTGTGCCTAAGTTATCGAGTTTACTTAAGTTATTAAATAAAATTCGTTTTAAGTTATAGCAAAGAATAAAAAACTGTTTCTTCCAAATCACAAATTAAAACACACATTTTAAAGCCAACACATTTCGCAAACACAAACGAAAAACAGTACTTACCTACCCTTTCTTCACCACCGTAATTCCCACATCACTTCAAACCGTCTCGTATCTCCTCAAATTTTAGGGTTACGCAGGTGACATTGAGACTCCCTAACCGCTACCTAAAGTAATTTGCATAGTCGCGTCACCACTGCGGGTTCCGCCGCAATGTCGGCGGGGCACGACATTGTCAGCCGAAGGTCTTGCTGATCGGTTTTTAATACTTTTCCTGTCTGTTTATGTGGGTCTGTGTCTGTGGATCTGTTTGTTTGGTTCTAGGGAATAATCTAGCAGTTTTCTTTTATTTTCACGAATGAGCCAATTCTTGGCCTCGTTTTCACCTACTGGAAAGCGATGGATGATGTGACGATTTCAGAAGCCGACGTATTTTTTTTTTCTTTTTTTTTCATTTTAAGTTGGTAGTTACGTTTAGGATAAGCGTTGCACATATACCTACATTTGTCCACACGGTGATTGCGAATAGCGTCATCGAGAACAAAGGTGTTTTGTCGAGCTATGCGAATCATAAATCTAATAAACAGCTGTGTTTTTACGTCTCAGCGTTGGTCCTATACGTAAAGTTCAAGATTACTCTCACTCTCTGAATAATTGGCAGTGAAATTTAAGTCAACCTCAAAAATTTAAAACCAGAACCAACAAGCATAAAAAACAACAACATTTGCTTACCTCTTTTCTTTCCCTAAAGACCATCCAATGGCTACCACAAGAGTACATATTATCACGCAACCATATTCCTTACTTTAAAAAAAATAAACACAGACATCACCACGAGCACGCCTAGTTAATTTATTTTTACGTAACACGTCGTAACGAATCGATTTTTCAATTAGTTTGGCGACCGCCTCGCTGACGTAATCAAGTGCTATAGGTAATTTTCCTGTGTTTAAACAGACGTTTTAATTATTTGTTGGGCTAGTCAAGGTGGAAACAGTAAGACTTTTAGACTTAGTAATTTCGCTCGGCTCAATCAAATTGAGAGTTTTAGCTTGTTATTATTTATTGACATTTTGCCGAGTGTTTTTCATTCCGAAGTTATGGTGACTCGGAGCGGAGTCAAGTCGTAAGCGCCTGTCCACATGGCGCGTTGCATCGGCGTTGCGTCGACGACAACTTAGCGCTGTAGCTTCGTCGTTTTACATACTAATAACCATAGTGTACACTAGGTGCGTTAGCGTACACACGACTGAATGCAGCCCCCGAGACGAAGCGGAAGGGGTGTAATTATTACGACGCCGGAGCGGCAGTGCTCAGTTGTTTGTACGTTGACAGGAAGGAGACAAACGGATGCTCATTTCATTTACAAAATGGTCACCGCAACTTTGGATCGCCACTGCGACGACGGAACGTTACGACTGCGTCATAGCAACGCTGCAATGTCGCAGCGCCTGTGTGGCCGGCAATGCGTCAAAATATTTAACGCAACACAACGCGCCGCGTGGACTGGCTCTAAGGCTTAATATGCGGCAGTAAGTTTGCGGTGCAAAATCAATTCAAAATATGTTCGTTATTGAACACAGACTGTGACTTAACAATCCCACCGCACAATTCCCAAACCACTGCAACTCCTGAAAGCCAAAATACAGAGGCGACCACCAGAAAAGCCGAAGCAATGAAGCTCGACGAAGTCCCGGAGAATGAATTTAACTGTCTTGGATCCCGCAACGAAATTAATCAGAAAAAAATAACGGAAGAGTAGGAAAATATACAAAATTCCACTTCCCTCCATATCAAGTAGGAGACAAAACAAACAAGGCCAATAGGCACAAAGGGTCGTTTACAACTGGGATAAGCCCAGTTGCCTAGCACCACGGATAAAAATTAGCATTAATATTAATGGGTCCTAACATTGTGAGCTGATATATCTGATTCCAATAATAGGTATGGCAAAAACGCTTGAACGCAATGAAAATTTGTTCCACAAGATCCGTATAGAAAACAACTCCTGATGCAGCCTGAACATTATTCAACACTAATATGTTGAATAATGTGCGTAAAAATAATTGCGTTCATTCTGCCAAAGAATACACTCCCATAAGATATGGGAGTGAATTATAGACGGGGATTGATTACATGCTGATTATTTGTAGGTATAATTTGTTAACTCTTTTAGTGCAGATCTTTGGCCTTTGGTCTTGCTTGCTTTTCCTCCGAGAATACATCCTCTGGCAAACCTACGGCAAACCAATCCACATTGAAACTATTTCATAAGCATTTTCTATGTTTTAGGGTTCCGTACCCAAAGGGTAAAAACGGGACCCTATTACTAAGACTCCGCGGTCCGTCTGTCTGTCTGTCTGTCTGTCACCAGGCTGTATCTCATGAACCGTGATAGCTAGACAGTTGAAATTTTCACAGATGATGTATTTCTGTTGCCGCTATAACAACAAATACTAAAAACAGAATAAAATAAATATTTAAGTACAAACAACAAACGTGATATTTTTGCCGAATTTTGCGATAATGGTACGGAACCCTTCGTGCGCGAGTCCAACTCGCTATTGGCCGGTTTTCTTTGCAAAGATACCTATCCGTAGGTATCTACGTTTATAATAATAATTATTATTAAATAATTTAAACCAAAAAAGGTTTCTGGTATAACTTTTCCGTAATTTAATAAGAAAACAAAGGTTATTTCAGGAAGGTTTACGCTGAAAGCCCCGAAAACTGAACAACAACATTTTTCAGCACTAAAACTAATCTTTTACTTTTTTGTTACAGGTAACTTCATTTTTCTAGAGGCGATGAAAATATGAGGTAACATCGCATAAAATAATCTTACTAATATTATCTTACTTATACGAGTACTAATATACTAATCATCCCATATAAAATAAATTAGAAAGTTTGAATGGATGTGTGTTTGTGACTCAATCAAGTCAGAACAGCTGACCAGATCTGGATGAAATTTGGCATAGAGTTAGATTATAGTCAGGAATAGCACATAGGATACTTTTTATCCCGGGAATTTGTTCCCTGTATAAGCTATTTCGGGATAATTTTCGACTATAACGCGGGCGAAGCCGCTGGCAGAAGCTATAAGTATCTTTATATTTACACTTGAACTGCGAAACCAATCGTTGTAACAAATCGTTTAAATTCACATAAAATGTTGTGAAAAAAATATTGAAAATCACGTAAAGGTTAAATTCGTGGTTACACGTGGATATACTAAGTATTCATAAAGACAACAAGGCTTTTACGCCATAGCCTTGAAATATGAGAAAACTAGTTTTTGCCAGAAGCATTGGTGGCCCAGTGATAACGGCCCCCGCTTACGGGTCGTAGGTCGTGAGTACGAACCCAGGCAGGCACTTTACATAAAATAGACCTCTCGACTAAAACAAATTTCGGCAGTTACAACAAAACCTCCATTAATTCCTACTTTCGACTAATAATATTATACTTGTAAATGTAAAAGTTTGCGAGAGAGATGAAACATCCATCTCTCATCATTTATTTATTTTTTTGTTTGTTCTTCTTTCACGCAAAAAGTACTGAATGGATTTTGATGAAACTTTCCAACATGCATAACACATAGGATAAATATTTTTACTAATTCTACGCGGGTGAAGCCGCGGGTGGTAGCTAGTAACTTGTAATAAACTGAAACCATTTCCGAAGCTCCTTTACCTAACTCAGCCGGGACTCAAACCGACTTCCCCTTACCACGTGACACAATCTTCAAACAAAACGTACCCAAGTTTTAAACAAACAAAAACCCTTTTATCCAAATTGAAAGCCGAAAGTCGGCGACTTCAAAACTTCGATGTAGTTCAAGTGAGATGAATAAAATTTTCAAGTTCTGAAGTCGGTTCTCTGGTGCGGCGCGAGTATGGACTTGAATAAACCTAGGAAAGTAATAAAGAGAGCTGTGGTTTTGAAAGTATGTTCGTTCATTTGATTGAATGAATATTTGAAGAGGAAATAACATTTTTGTGCGAAATAAACACTTTCTGGCAAGGTTCCCAAGGACAAGAACGATATCTTTGATAACGCGCTGTCACATCGTTGTCGCATTGTCAAGTCGCCTTTCTGAGAGCGCCTTTAGTCAGTCTGTTGATTTTGCACTATTTTGCTGATAAAGGCTCCCACAGACAAAAAGTTATTTCTATGAAAATGCGCTGTAGCATTGTCGCGTCACACTTGTCTGTGTGAAGGCATGTGTAACGCGCTTCTGATTTTACCTTTTATTTTATGCTAGCTTTTCAAATATTAATCCTCATCATCATGTCTCATTTGACTAGCATTCATCTTTACATTGATAATTATTAATTACTGAGAAGTAATCAATCATAAAATCAACAACCACAAAAACGGATTTTTTTATATTAATGAACGTATTTATCAATAATTGCTATCCAATTAATCACCAATCATGATATAATTAAGTATGAATATGATGATTTATATTCTAACCAATTATCGAATTCATGTGGATGGACTACTGGATAATTCAATTATTAGATTCGAGCCCAGTCCTAACTGAAATCATATAATTATGCTTAATTTGTTCTAACTACAATCGAAACTAGTTTTGAAATGATTGAGCATTTATTTAATAAAGTATTCATTTTAAAAAAAAGTTTATAAGAAATCAAAAAACCCGACTGCTTAAAAAGCGAACTAAAAATACGTAAACAAGAAGAAAATCATGCTGTGCAGTCGGAGGATACATATTCGCGATCTGGCTGACCAAAACCATATAAGTGTTATATATTTTTGAAATCACCTCTTAAAACCCTTTATTTTGATACCCCACACGATGGGTATAGAAGAAAAAAAATTGTTTTCCCCCCACTAAATGGCGCCCAAAAGCCACCATTTTTTTCTTTTCTAATTTTAATGTATCCAGTGACACTCGCAGGGTTAAGACGAATCGATTGACGTAAGAACCATCAAAATCGGCCAAAGCGTTTGGTCTCTAGAACGCCACATAGGAACAAACATACATACATACATAGAATAAAATAACATGAATTCATTTGCGGCTAAAAATAACTACGCAGCGCCACGAGGATCTTTTCTTAACGAAAAAAGTCTATTAATAACGTCAAGATAGCAACTGTCCAACTTACCACAGTGTCTCAAGACGAAAGTCTATGACCAGTGTGTGTTGCCAGTTATGAACTATGGCTCTGAGACGTGGTCGCTCACAATGGGCCTAATCATAAAGCTTACTGTCACCCAAAAGGCCAATGGAATGGCCCATGTATGGAGTGTCCTTGCGTGATCGATCAGAAATTTAGAGATCCGCAAGAGAACAAGGGTTACCGACATAGCCCGTAGAATTGCCAAACTTAAGTGGCAGTGGGCAGGGCACATTGCTAGCAGAACGGATGGCCAATGGGGCAGAAAAGTTCTGAGTGGCGACCGTGAACCGACAGACGTTGTGTGTCGTTGGAGACGTATTTGTTCCGTGCGGGAATTGAACCCGCAACATTAAGCGCAGCAGCCGATTGCTTAACCACTACGCCCACCGGCTCGTCACTTTGTCTTTGTTTGTTTGTTTGTTAACGGGATAAATCTGCTCAGAATATCTATCTACAATTTATAGTAAGTACGAGTAGTTTTCGTGCTGATAATTTTGAAGTAATTCTACATAATAATTTTAACCTTTAAAATAATGGCTTCAATCCTTGTCACAATAACGCTCAATGTTTGTCTAAATCAACTTCATAATAACTCCGAACCTATTCATACCAAACAACCTTTTGAAACTTATTTATTTACCAATCAAAGTGCCACACGTCATCACCGAAATACCAACATCGAGTTACCTACGACTCCCCAATTCTATTATATCGCTGACATAACGATCAGCAGACAACAGCTCATCACACCCCCTTTCACCCCCTCTTTCAAGTAATAACCAACAAGCTCGCAAGAGCCGCTTATCACCAAATTACAACAGATACCTCGGCTCGTATAAAGAAAATAATTTACGCCGCAAATCCTTTGTGTGTGGTCTAAATATAGGCGTAAGCGGCTGAATAAACTCTCGTTTACATTTAGGCATACCAAAGTGTACTGTGTTGAGAGTATTATTTGTGACTAGCTGTTCCCCGCGACTTCGCTCCCGTGGACCACCCCACAGGACCCGTTTTCGCGATAAAAAATAGCCTATGTCACTCAGGATTAATGTAGCTTTCTAATGATGAAATATTTTTTTAAATCTGTCCAGTAGTTTCGGAGCCTATTCGGTATAAACAAAGAAAACAAACAAATCTTTCCTCTTTATAATATTATATTATATTACTAGCTGTTGCCCGCCACTTCATCCGCGTCAAACTCGTAAAAAATATATTTTATTTTTTTTAATTTCCCGCCGGAACTATGAATTTTCTCGTGATCAAACGTAGCCTATGTTACTCGTTATTACATCAGCTATCTACCAGTGAAAGTCCCGTCAAAATCGGTCCAGCCGTTTCGGAGATTACCCGGAACAAACAGACAGACAGACAAAAATCTTAAAAATTGCTTATTTGTTGTTAGTACCGTATATACTTTCACATGCATTCAATAAAACGTTGTTATTTTGACATTACATACAGACACTTTAATTTTATTTATTTGTATGTAGGTATGTATAAGTATTAAGTAATTAAGTATAGTAGTATATCTTCTAAAAAAAACTGAATATCATCGTCGTATTTAAGATCCGTGACAAGATCCAAGACTTACCAACTGTGCTATGATCTAATTTATTGACTACATAACAGGGGCCCAAATAATGTCAACCACATTTCTGCAACTGTTTTGGAAATCCCTATCGAGAAAAATTACCCATGTTCTTATTTTATAATCATCTAATGGCTAGGCTTCATATAACCACTACTTGATATAGGCCTCCAAAATTACTCCTAGAGCCAAGGTAAAGCGTTTCATGTTAGTTTTATCAACCACCTTGTTGGATTTGTAAACAAAAAATACCATAAAAATCCTATTGTTAGCAATTTATGGAGTTTCTTGTGCGTTCTTCTATGGAGTTCCTTGTGCATTCTTTTATGGAGTTTCTTGTGCGTTCTTCTCCATAACAAGCTATTTTCCGAATGAATCAATTTTTATTTCTTGTAAATATTAATTGTGACGTTCAAAAGTGCCGCTTGGTGGCCTAGTTGAAATAAAATATCTTTGTCTTTTGTAATTTAAAAATATTTGATTGATTTGACATCTTAACTGCGATGTGCACTTAGCAAAGTGCATTTTCAAAATAAGTATTTTTTTTCAGTAATCAGATTAAGGGTTTTCTATGGGATACCGTTGTCGCTTGCAACTTGAACCATCACCCAAACTAGTATATTCATAGACGTAATCTAGCCCCATCACGTCACTGCCGCATTAACACCACGGCCCTCGAGAGCCACATAGCTGGAGGTACAACAAAATGGCCGACCACTCGCTTTATACGAAATGTGATTGAGTAGAATAAAGTGGACACTGAGAAGAGTCACTTCAAAATTCGTAAAGGCACTGTTTGTGAAGGACTGAGGTCAAAATTAAAAACATTTTGAATTTAGTTCTGTAATGCGCTATTTTAATGATTAATCTAAATGGTTTTCTATCTCATGATGAGATATGATGTATGTACTCGTTTGGGTAATAATGATAAAATTGTTTGTGTTCTCCATCCACTGGAAGACAACTACAGCCAAAACCGCTGAGTCTAGAAACATGACAATTTGCTTATAACCTTTTTTTGTAACAAAAGTTAGCATTATTAGATTTTTTTAAATACTGCCTGATAAGGTTATTTAAGGGATGAAAGTTAGCTTAGAAAGGAAGAAAGAAAATTGATTATTCGCCACAAAAACGACATATTTTTTTTAGATTTTTCCTTAAATTAAACCCTAAACGGTGTCTAGTATTAGTAAGTACTTAAGTTATGTTAGTAAAGAAAAGTAAGATTTTGAAATTAAATACCATATTTGAGTACAGTACAAGGATGATGATTAAGTACAAGCAGATGCATGTCGAGACTGAAACAAGAAGCCCATCCATTCCATTCAGCATAATGCTGTGCCGTGGGAGATCCAAAGCACGGCGCTGGTTTTCAGTGGTCGCCTTAGATTTGCTCAAACAAAAATTTTGATTTTCACGCCTAATACCTGCTAATTCTTTATCATTCATTAACATTAATCTTTATCACCCTTGGTTGACTGGTAGAGAAAGCCAAGAACCCGCTATTGTACCTTTGTGCAGTTTTAAATTAATTAATCCCATCGGGTACAAAGCTTGTTATATTGATAAACTTGGACCTCCTATGTGCTATATAATCCCTTCGGTTTGCAAATGAATTGGAGGTTAGCTCAATAGCGAGTAAATGAATCTTGAATCGCTTTATCGAGAAGCAATATTAAAGAGTAGAACCATTGTTAATAATTTATAATGAACACTTGTTTCATTGTATATTAAGTATATTTTAAAGATATCGCTTCTAATGATGACAAAGTTGATGGAGACGTTGACATTGTTGTAGTTGTTGATGTGTGATCTTGTTGGTCTCTTGATTCGAGCGCTACTGCTGAACATAATTTCCTCAATATGTATTTTTTTCATTGGGGATTTATCAGTAGTGCAGCAGCATTTTTCCTAGTTGATGCCTCACATCACATCATCAGCCTATTAATGTTCCCACTGCTGGGACACAGGCCTCCACTCTGTGAGAGGGGATGGGCCGTAACCACCACGCGGGCCCAGTGTGGATTGGTGGATGTCACATGTCTTCGAATTTTTTGGTTCTAGGACATGCCAGTTTCCTCACGATGTTTTCCTTCACCGTTTTTGTGAGCAATGGTGATGAAATAATTTACACAAAGTAAAGCGCCTGTCTGAGTTCGAACCCACGATCTACAACTTGTAAGTCGCGGCCGATACCACTGGGCCACCACTGCTCTCTAAAGATATAGCTTCTAATAATGACAAAATTACTACCTTGTTAGTCTCTTGATTCGAGCGCTACTGCTGAACATAATATCCTCAATTCCTAGGACGAGCAATATATTAATGTCTTTTTTTTCCATTTGGGGTTTATCAGACGCACAGCATTATTTATTTGTTTGTATTTATCTGCGTGATCTTGTATTTATGATTGAATAATTTAAAGATATTGTCTGATATGGGTTTAAGACCTGAAATAAATGAATTTTATTTTATTTTTTATTTACAGCAGCATTTTTCCTAGTTGAGCTCTACTAAGAATAACCTACTAGTAGAAAAAATAATGGAGTTAATCCTCGTCTCTAAACCCCCACATGCCTAATAAACGTCGTGAAATGTCGGTACGCAAAAAGTATGCTGGTTACATGTTTTATTATACGCCTGTAGGTGTCTCTGCCTAACCTTTGGGGAGTACAGGACTGATGTTATGTACTGATGTTATGTCAATTATGTTTATCATGATAAAGGTGATGTTCTTGATACACAAGCGTGTCTCAACAATCAGGTCAGTGTAACACAAACCCACACAGTTAATTGTTATTGCCTATTGTTGTAAATTAATGAAAACCATATGCATATTCAGATTTCAAAGGCTGTTGCTTCTTTGTGACGTCATTTCAAGGGTAATGTGAGGGCTTCCGTTTTTTAAGGTCCTTAAATATAGCTGCTAAACGTTGTTATTACGCGCACGGAGGCAAAGTTTGAATTAAAATGTTTGAATTTCTAATGCCATAGAAGTGAGATTAAATTTTAAATCGAGCATGCTGCAGTCTCGCTTAGCCCCTTTTTTTACCCGACTGCCGAAGGAGGGTAATGTGTTTATCAGTCTATGTATGTATGTATGTATGTATGTTTGTTCCTATGTGTTGTTCCAGAGACCTAACGCGTTGGCCGATTTTGATGATTCATACGTCAATCGATTCGTCTTAACTTTGGCTACATTAAAATTGGAAAATAGAAAAATGGCGGCTTATGGGCGCCATATTGTGGGGGGCCAATTTTGTTTTTTCTTCCAAACCCATCGTGTGGGGTATCAAAATAAAGGGTTTCAAGAGGCGATTTCAAAAATATAAAATACTTATATATTTAAATGTACCTAATTCGATAAAAATAGTAACTAAAAAGTTATAAATAAAAAAGTTAATTAAAAAAAATCAAAAGACCCGACTGCTTAAAAAGCGAACTAAAAAGACGTAAACAAGAAGAAAATCATGCTGTGCAGTCGGAGGATACATCTGGTTTTGGTCAGCCAGCTCGCGAATATGTACCATTGGATTGGTTAGCATAAACATTGGTTGAGTTAACTACAGATCAAAAACTGAACCTTTATTCTTCATTTTAGAAACCAAATCAATAAAACAAAGACTCATTCACTAAAATCTCCATACCAAAAAATCATAGCACTACAAATCCATCTGCCACATCGTAGTAAAGAAACTAGTTGACAATCTATTACGACAGATTACTTGGCACGGAGTCAAACCCGCAGCCGCTCATTGACTAAACGTAATTGACGCAAGTGACCCGTTCAGCAGTTTTTTGTAAACATTTCAGGAAAGATCTTACGGTTTGTAAATAACGCATCGGCTGTTTGTTCTTAACCAAACTATGTCAGGGTAAAACCAGGTTGTATTCCTATACTATTAAACGAGAAATATTTGTATATATGTATGTATATATATATACCGCCATATATATATCTGCCCGAAGAATTGCCAAACTTAAGTGGCAGTGGGCAGGGAACATTGCTACACATACACACCTATACATACCTTCATATGTGTAAAGTTTAATCTGGTTTTAATTTATTTATTTTTGTCTTATCTTGTAATGCTATTTTTGTATATGGGTATTTTGCCTGCAATAAACGATTATTATTATTATTATTATTGCTCGCAGAACAGATGACCGAAGGGACTGAAAAGTTCTGGAGTGGCGACCGCGAACCGGATGACGTTGCGTTGAAAGGTCTCGCACTAGGTGGACCGATGATCTGGTTAAGGTTGCGGGGTTTCGCTGGATGCGAGACGTACGAGACCGGTCAATGTGGCTACACTTGGAGGACTATGTCGCCTTGGTTTTCGAGGGCAAAAAGTCGATCTAGCTAGGTCACATATCTGGGAAAAGGCAAAAAAAAACACTATTTCACCCGAGCAGAGCTTGAGGCGATCGCCCGGTTACTTTACTCAAAACTGAGCACACAAAATGTCCTCTGAGATAATTTATCTTTAAGTCTCCATCAACCACATCATGGCTTACCGACAGGTGAGATAGTTGAACGCGAGACTATCTATATTAATAAAAGAATCGCTACTTAGATGGATACAGCTCAAGCAGAAGTTGAACATTTTATTAGCAAGCCAGTAAGATGAGTGATTGCATCAGACGTAGATTTGAGTATGGCCACAGGAGAAGACTATTTATTTCAAGGCACCGTTTAAAACTGCTATTGAACAAATCGTTTCTATTAATAGCTTTTAGATAATTTAACTTATATTTGACTAGTTAAGGTTCAGGAGTTTAAAGATATTGGTTACTTCTATAAGGTAAAGAAAGAGGTTTTCAGATTCGCTCCTTTGGAACACGATAAGGTTATCCAAAGGCACATATTTTTGTTGGTTGTTTGAAAATTTTTGTAGTTTTTGTACTTTTCTTATATGACCTATGACATTAAAAAAAGCCTTAGATCAAAATGTAAATGATTAAATTGTCTATGAGATGGTGAAAATTTTATTAAAATGCTCCTGAATTTTATGTGCAATTTGCGTTTTTTTATCCGTGTTAGATATAACTTTACAAATATAATACTCGTAACAGTATATTATACGAAAAAAATTCACAATTTTCGAATTATTAAGAAAATGGTCTTATGTAACATATATTTTTTTCACATAATTACGGACAGCCGTTTAGACGCTATTCTTTTTTTTAAATCATCTGCTGAGGGTTATATGCACCTTAACAACAATGTAGCTTCTATCAAAGAATTAGTTTTTCGTAATCGTATGACTACTTTCAGAGAATAACTCACAAAAAAACAAACAAACGAATAATTTAAGACGAAAAAAAATAAAAGTGAATTACACAAAAATTTTTGTTTAGACCATTTAACGAATAGTTTTTTCACAAAATAATAGATCCAAAACCTTTCTATTCCTAGATCCCATGTGTCGATATAAATAAAGTCGGTAATCTAGTTGACTATCCGTAACAGTAGATTGGTTGGCTCTGTTTCAAATCCTCGCTCAATGATATAAGCAATTGGCATGTGGAGTGTCGTGGGTGCTACCTCAACGAAGTACTTCTTTCTAGGAAGATTACGGACGAAGGGAGGAATGGTTATTCGTTCTTGGATGCTGTTGGAAAGTGAAATGGTGATGACATTTGACGTCACACTGGTTTAAATTGAATTTACGCTAGATTTTAATTTGAGTCAAGATGTTCGAAGAAAATATCTGGAATGATTTTTAAGTGATGCATTCTATCATTGTCATTTATTATAATGTAAAATAATCCTAATTTAACATTTGTGTATGCAAAAATCTGTCTAAAGGAAACAAATTCAACCCATTACCGATTAAAACAACCACTACACACTACAACTATTCAGAAGTAACTTAATTAAATATTTTCATATTCTGGAAAGCTTTATTGTCCGCCTCAAGTTTTGTAATCCATGTCCTCTAGCTATTGTTGAGTCCTGCGATGTTACTTTTAGTTTACATCTAGGGCCCGAAAAATATCAAACCTTAAAATTTAGCTAAAATAATCTTAAAATAATAAATTTTCATATAAGCCATCATTAAATTCTTCCATATCGATGTCAATAGGAAAGTTCCCAAAAAGCTGAAAAAAACGTTGAATGGCTAAGCTGATACTTTAGCAAAAAAAAACGTTTCATTGATTCCATATTATAAATAGACAAACAAAATGAACCATAAACCATAGGTCAGTACTAAAACCACAAATAAATAAACCTAATCTGTTCGACACAACGCTAGACAAATTACTTGGCACCAGTTCAAGCTCACTCAGCCAGATGCTGATTGACATTAGGACCTACCTCAACAAAGAATTTAGATGATAGAAAAACAAAAGAATGTTAGGTAATGTCACTTTATATTACCGCGAACTAAGACCATATTATGGACTTGTTGAAGCGTGCCAAAGTTATGAATAATGATTTAGTGAAATATGTATCTCCATTGTGAGAAATATATATATTAATTTAGTAGGTACGTCTGAGACGAGATAGGCACATTCTTTTTATAAAAATGATTTTGTGGACCTCAATATTGAATGCGGTTTAAATGTGACGGCCACTTTTTATCGATAAATTGATCAACGGAATATTATCTGTTGAACAATTTATATATTAATTTCTGCAAGTACTATAATAATGATTAAATGTAAAAATCTTTTTAAAACAAACTTTTAATGGACTAAAAAGTACGGTATGTAATATCGCTTTATTCAATGAGCCCAAAAATGATGGTGCTATGTTGTATGGTTGACGAGATTAAGCTAGTAAAAATAAGCCTCGCATCGTGTTTTTAATTTTAACCAAATAGGTAAAAGCTAAAATCATACTTAATCTTAAAATCTTAGTAATATACTTACTTTCTCGTATTAAAAAGCGTTAAAATATTTTTTTACCAGCGCAGTAGGCATAACTTTCAATAACTAACTCCAGTATCAATACAGGCAAATTCATTCTGAATATTGATTGTTAGTTTATTTGTGAGTCCGATCTAGATCACAAACGGTTTTTTTTTGTTCTTTACTTGTTTGCTGAGCACAGTATTAGGGTTTCTGAATTGAGTATTTGGCGTTAAGATTGTGTAAAACCCTACTTTAATTCTAAAATTTGACACTCCTACAGCTCTTTAGCTCTCTTTCTCTTCGTCACTTTAGTCTTTGGTTCAATCGATTAATTCATCATCATAATCATATCAGCCGAAAGACATCCACTGCTGGACATAGGTCCCGTGCGTCTCGCAACCAGCGGATCCCCGCAACCTTCACCAGGTCATCGGTCCACCTAGTGGGAGGCCTTCCAACGCAACGTCTTCCGGTTCGCGGTCGCCACTCCAGAACCTTTCTGCCCCATCGGCCATCCGTTCTGCCATCGGCCATCCGATTAATTAGAAGTGGGGCATTATCTTCCTTCAAAATTTTCCAAGAAGTTCACCAAACTAACAATCCGTATGCCCCAAATAAAAACGAAACGAATCTAGTTGTCAAACCGTAATGCAGATTACTTGGCGCGAGACCAAACTCGGTTCATTGAGACGAGCAATCGAGTCGCTCAATGAAGTGTTCTGTTTGTAAACAAACTATTTGGGTGTGATATAAGGTAGGAGAGTTTTTTTTTACTTACTAGACGTTTGGGTTATTAATGATTATTGAATCGGAGATTACGTCTGAAGCACGTTGGGGAGTAAACTATCGACTGGCTTACGCAAATCCGTGTGATTTAATCAAGAAATAGCGTTGCCCAAATGATTCACACTATTTAATGTTGCAGAGCAGTGATGGCCCAGTAGTACGAGAGCAGTGGTGGCACAGTGGTATCGGGTCGTGGGTTCGAACCCAGGCAAGCGCTTTACTTTGTGTAAATTATTTCATCACCACTGCTCTCAAAACGGTGAAGGAAAACATCGTGAGGAAACCGGCATGTCTTAGAACCAAAAATTCGAAGACATATGTGGCATCCACCAACCCGCACAGGGCCCGCGTGGTGGTTTATGGCCCATTCCCTCTCTCAGAGAGGAGGCCTGTGTCCCAGCAGTGGGAACATTAATAGGCTGATGATGATGATGAACACTGTGATAGAAGGTGGGAGGAGGTTCGTTTACTTACTAGACGTTTGGGTTATTAATGATTATCGAATTGGATATTGCATCTGAAGCAAGGAAACATTGGGGAGCAAACTATCGCAAATCCGTCTAATTTGTAAATTAAGAAATAGCGTTGCCCAAAAGATTAACACTATTTAATTTTGCATTAAAATATACAGAGGAGACCCTCGTGGCTAAATACATCAGCTGCACGTACCAATCTATAGTACAACAATTTTCTTAATGCAATCAGGCAATCATCGACTTAAGCAGCTTTCCGCCTATTTTTTAAATAAATTTCATTAAGTTAAAAGAGTATTAACAACACTATATACTTCCAAGTTGATTGAGAGCGTCCGGTCTGCACCAAGTGCAACTAATAGAAGGCCGACAATTGACGAAAGATGAAGTTTGTCGAGGGACATTAAGAAAATAGTTGTACTATACAAGGTTAAGCATAGCTAGCCGATGACGATCCGTGGATGGGTGACCATCTTTACACAGCGAGATGCCTCCATGCTTCAGAAAGCACGTTAAGCCGTTGTTAGTCCCAGATGTCATTTGAATAGCTTTGACAGTCGTTACGGGTAGTCAGAAGCCTGTAATCTGACACCTGTCATGCCAAGGGATATCGTGTTACCCAGTTACTGGGTTGTGGAGGTCAGATAGGCAGTCGCTCTATGTAATATACTGGTACTCAGCTGAATCCGGTTAAACTGCAAGCTGCTCCCAACAGCAACTTTATTAGAATACTAGCTGTGCCCGCGGCTTCGCTCTCGTCACCTACCTACCCTACCCTACTTACCTTGCTACCTACCCTACATACCTACCATTTTTTTTCTATGGTAATTTTTCCGCGAAGAATCTTAACACCGCCATTTAGAAAATTACGTCAAATGCACAACGCCATCTATCGAATATGGAGTTCAACTGTCTGAGTATCAGAACTGCGTGTGTTGTGACATTTTATTTTTAACCTGGCAATTTTTTTTAGAAATATATTCGATGTACAAAAACGACTTTACTACAGATTTATTGTATTGATATAGAAAGGTTCAAAATGTTGGGTAAATTACACCACTGTACCAATAACCCCTAAAATTCTTTAGGTCATACAGATTCTGTGCCCGAGTGGGAAGCAAACGTGTGACCTATAATGCAGAAATTGTTCGTTTACTTACTGCGTCATTCGTGTCCTCGTACAGGAAAATAAAGCATGTTATTGCAATTTTGATTTCCATACTCCAAACACGGAGTAACAAAAACAAAAATAGGTCGTCCATATCAAGGAGAAGTCTTTGTCCTATCGACCTAACTGCGTATGTCAAACGGAAACAATATGATAAGGGTAAGCACACACTGAGCCGGCCATATTACCTGTAGAACCGATTACCGTTGGGGTAGAGGTGTTCTTGAGTGGAGACCGCGAATTGGTAAACGCAAAGAAGGTAGCAGCTGGGTGAGAGGTGCCGAAAATCGATGCAAATGGCATGCAATAAGGTAAAAAGGTCTCTCCACCTGTGTCCACAGTAAACTGCTGTAGGCTCATGAAGATGATGATGAAGACGACACACCGAGATGCGACGCTTCGTGCACTTTTTTTTAAAGATAGTGTTACAATCTTCTTTATTTAACCATCTGCCCAGTTTAGCTGGGGTCAGGTCTGTGCCAGGGAGCTCTGTACTGGGTTGTCCGAGTGCTCAGGTTCTCTCTCTAGACCTCATTCTTCATGCTTGACCACCAGGTGGCGGGCGGTCGTCCCCTGCCTCGCGGTCGATTGAGGATATGTAGGGCCTTTTTGATAGGGTTGTCACCTCTACGTCTCAGGATATCACCCTACCTACGCAGTTTCCTTTTTTAGCCGACTGCCGAAGGAGGGTAATGTTTTTATCAGTCTATGTATGTATGTATGTAAGTATGTATGTATGTATGTTTGTTCCTATGTGGCGTGCCAGACACGAAACGCGTTGGCCGATTTTAATGATTCTTACATCAATCGATTCGTCGGCACCCTGCGAGTGTCACTGGCTTCATTAAACTCGTAAAATAGAAAAATGGCGGATTTTAGGCGCAATATTGTGGGGGCCCATATTTTGTTTTTCTTCCAGTCCCATCGTGTAGGGTATCAAAATAAAAGTTTAAACGAGGCGATTTCAAAAATATATAACACTTATATGTTTCTATGTACCAAATTCGAAAAAAAAAATAACTGAAAAGTAATAAATAAAAAAAGTTAATTAAAAAAATCAAAAATCCCGACTGCTTAAGAAGCGAACTAAAAAGATGTAAACAAGAAGAAAATCATGCTGTGCAGTCGGAGGATACATATTCGTGAGCAGACTTTATTTATCTTTTTTTTATTAACAATTGGCTCGCGTTTGACCACTACCTCACCTGATGGTAAGCGATGATGTGATCGGTGAATCACGATTTTCTTAAGCATGTCAGTTTCTGTGTCAATTCATACTTTTTCTTTCTTACTTTCTATCGCTATCTCAAAATAAGTGTCGCTTCATATTGTGCCTTGGCCCTAAGATTCACTACGTCTTATAAACGTCTCGGTTGATATAAATTATAATTAATTTGAATTTTATCATCCCATCCGGTCAGCTGACGTCTGTTTACATCAGTTGAGGTATAGGTAGAATACTTGACGTAACGATATACCGTCGTGAGGTAATTTGTCCTTTTAGCGGTTTCTTTTTGTAGCCTATGATGTTAAGATAAGATACGATATTTATTTTGTAAAACATGAGTACAGTATGAATGTCTTATATTAATATGAGGTGGGTACATGTTTTGCCATTTATGGCGTACAAAATTACGTTGAGATTGATTCAAACCTTACAGAATAATATACTGATATACGTCTTTCAGCTGACTGAAAGACGTCCACTGCTGGACATAAGCACGGGGTCTCAGCGCTAAGAAAGAAAATTTGGTTCAAATAAATCACACTAGATGTCGCGATATGCTTTTGATTATATATATATATAGATTGTTATTAAATGTGTGTAAAATTAACATTTTCTGGAATTGAACATAAAATTTTATGTTCTTGTTTAATCACATGGCTCTTAATTCACAGTTCAAAGATTATTTGAACGGATCATTTAAAATTAATGCCAATAGATGGCGCGGTTTTAAAATTTCTGAAGCATTCCACTCGATTGTTAAAATTTGCATTGTAACACATTTCGTTGCAAAAAAAACTGTAAAAACGTGCAAAAAAATACTATAAAACGAATCGTCATTGTATTTAAAGAAAAAGTATTCACGAACTTAGTAAACCCTTTTACTTGCAAGTCGCTGCTAACACCATCTATTGCCGTGAAACGGGATCGAACGCGATTGATTTACTTACAAAAATAATAAGATTTATCAGATGAAAAACGCTAGTTACGTCGGCACGGTTTCTTTGTGTGGGATGAGGCATCTGTATGCTAGTATTATTTATCTGTGCTAGTGTTAAGAAAACCCTTAGAAGATAACGATTTTTCATGCATACTTTGTCCGATTCCCCATGGATCTGGGGTATGTGACTTGGGTAGGGTTATTTCGCCCAGTTTTATGCAATCGATCGGCATACAGTTTGTTCGTATCGATTTCTGGGTCAATCATGATACCGATTGCTTTATTTTTAACGAAATTATTCTGCGATACTCTACCGTTCATAGGTAGGTACAATATTTTGACTGAACAAAAAACATATAATGTCTAAATAATTTGACAATGAATCAATGACAACATAACCTTGGTAATGTATGATAAATTGTTCAATTTGTTTTACAAGCCTGTTAAATTTAATATCATACATATTCATAGGTTCACAGATTTTGTGGGCAGAGATTAACAGTTTTAGGTCTTGTTTTCGTATGTTTAATTGTTGCTATGCTAATTCGCTCAAACATATTTGGTTTTACATTTATAACTTGAAAAAATTACGCTACTTATACTTCATTAGACATTTAAATAATCCCATTTTACAGCCCGTTCAACCGATTTTTACAACGATATGACAAATGGCAGCTGCATTAAACAGTTAGTTTTGGTAACAGGTTTATGCTTTTTATGCCATCCTTATATTTACGGGATAGAACTCAAATTCGGTTGAACGGACTGTACAAAGGGGTTGTAAAAATTTCTAATGTTATTTCAAATTGAGTATAGACGCTTATTACTTTTGGCGCAACACTTAGTAATTCTCTAATAAGTATTGTTGCCTAAGTGTACTGGGGTTCAATTTAATGACTTCCTTTTCTGTTTTATTTATTTATATAAGGTACAGTACATAGTTATATTTAGTAAAATAATCATATATGTATTACTTAGGTGAAGTTAAGCTCGCCTTTGTACATGAATTTAGTTTTCACCTTGTTTTAAATGTACTTAGATATCATCTATACTAATACTATACTAATACTAATAATCTATACTATCTATACTATAACAAACTATAATAATATTATAAAGAGGTAAGATTTTGTTTGTTTGTTTGTTCGTACCGAATATGCTCCGAAACTACTGGACCGATTAAAAAAAATCTTTCACCAATAGAAAGCTACGTTATTCCTGAGTAACATTGGTAGTAATTTTTAATCCCGAAAACGGGTCCTGTGGAGTGGCCCACGGGAGCGAAGCCGCGCGAAGCAGCTAGTTTTGGTATAAAATAAAGAATTACATTTCATCTGCCATTCTTACAAAAAATTGAGAGTATTGTCTGGAAAGCAAAAGAAGTATGTAAGAATCGTAGCAGGTCGCGTTCTGTAGTTTATGCCTACCCCCATGGGTAAAAGGCGTGAATTTGTGTATGTATGTCTTGTCTGGAACTTATAATAACACTAATTTACCAGAGTTATTTTAACACGAGTGCCCAAAATAGAGTACCATGTTTTTGCTTTTTTTATCGTGTCGTTAATCAACACTTAAATGGTAACAAAATGTTGACATTTTCTAACCTTGACAAGCCAACCTTAAATAGACAAAGAATTTGTTTTAACTAGAATTAAAAAAAAACGTAATCGAAAACATAGAGCTAAAATGGAATATTGCGTATGTGGGCTATGATTTAATTAGACTGGGCGTCAAACCGTACATATCAACCGCTAAGTGACGTAAAATATAAAATAAAAATAAAACAACATAAAATATCGACCAGTGACATTCTATCAACGAAAACGTCGTGACAGAGATTGGAAAAATGACAAAAATGTATGGGATTGTCTTTTCAAATTTGCTTGACCAATTTGTTGGCCAAACTTCACGTTTTCATCAAACAATAACTTAAACGATCAAATCAAAGATCAAACAAATTTGATAACTGTTTGACAAACATCCGGACCTAGCGATCTTGTTTGACAAACTGCCGTTCACGTTCAAACTTGTTTGTCAAACACGTCATAAATCAAGATTTTCGTCAAACACGACAAACACGTAGACTGTTTGACGAATGCGTCAAACACAGCTAGTCTATAACGTTCTCACTGGTTTGCATTGAGACAAAAACCTTTACTTTTAGGTCAGAAGTAAATGCTTATAGACAAATCTAAACCATTTTTTTAGGGTTCCGTACCCAAAGGGTAAAAACGGGACCCTATTACTAAGACTTTGCGATCCGTCTGTCTGTCTGTCTGTACGTCTGTCTCCAGGCTGTATCTCAGGGGGGCTCCCATACAACAAACGTGATATTTTTGCCGTTTTTAGCTCGATATTAATAACGGCAACAGGTAGACGCTTGAAATATTCACAGAATGTTTGGTTGTATATTTACTTCAAAAAATAATAATTAATAAATTAAAATAAAATTAATAAAGGGGGGCTCCCATACAACAAACGTGATTTTTATGCAGTGTTTTGCGATAATGGTACGGAACCCTTCGTGTGCGAGTCCGACTCGCACTTAGCCGGTTTTTTTTTTGTGAGCGTTGACAAAAGCTCTTTATCCTATAGGAAAGTTTTAACAGCCTTCCATACACACTTGTACTATTATTTATTCTGTGCACACGTGCAAAACTAAAGGATTTTAAAACGATAAGGACGTTGCAGGAGGCTTTAAAAACAAACCATAGTACTTAATACTGCTAGGAACAGGCCATAGCAGCGTCATCGATCGTTTTGCCAACAGTCGTTGTACTTTGAAATTTTCAGTTAAATATAAGGAAATATATCAATAGAATTTCCTTGATCACTACAATAACAACACAAATATATACCTTACACAGTTATTTAACCATGAGTAAACAAACATTCTTAATTAAACAAAAGATTATAATATTTTATTTATGAAAACTGAAGCCATACGTTACGTTTTGGTGTGATGCGCAGCCATTTATCCTTGAGACAGCCCGAGCGTCGAACTTCGCGATTAATATACCCTCACATAGACTGCTTAAAATTGTTTCTTTTTAAGAAAATGTTGCTAAATTTGTTTTTAGAGGTCGTATAGGTCAGTTTTTAGGTCAAGTTCTAGACTGAAATTGTCTGGGATTAAAAGAAATAATATCATTATGTGTGTTACTATGTGAGGAATATTTATCATTTTATTATTTTGCTTGGTTGTGTGATGAAAAATTATGCTTTTGTTTTTATTTTCGCCTCGTGTCTTTGAAAAGCTTTTCGGTATAATTAGTTGTCAAATTGCATGCCAACTTAAATAAGGCTGTTATTTTTATATTCTTCTAGCTTCTGCTCGCGGCTTCGCCCGCGTTAATAGTGTCTTATCATCCTAAGAGAACATACTACCGGAATTAAAACTAGTCTATGTCCTTTTCCAGGGTCATAAACTATTGCCTTACCAAATTTCATCTAAATCGGTTTAGCCATTTAGTTGTCAAAGGGAAACAAACAAAGTTACTTTCGCATTTATAATATTATAGTAGGATATATAATATGGATAGTAGATTTATTGACCAAACAGGTAAGGATTTCTTGAGATTTTTTGTATCATATTATATAATACAAGCTGTTCCTCGCGGCTTCGCTCCCGTGGACTACCCCACAGGACCCGTTTTCGGGATAAAAAATAGCCGTCATAGACTATTTTTTCTTTTTTTTTTACTCAGAAATAACGTAGCTTTCTATTGGTGAAAGATTTTTTTAAATCGGTCCAGTAGTTTCGGAGCCTATTCGGTACAGACAAACAAACAAAAAGATCATTCCTCTTTATAATATTACTAGCTGTTCCCCGCGGCTTCGCTCCCGTGGGCCACCCCACAGGACCAGTTTTCGGGATAAAAAATAGCCTATGTCACTCAGGAATAATGTAGCTTTCTATTGGTGAAAGAATTTTTCAAATCGGTCCAGTAGTTTCGGAGCCTATTCGGTACAAACAAACAAACAAACAAACAAAAAAATCTTTCCTCTTTATAATATTAGTATAGATATGGATAGTAGATTTATTGACCAAACAGGTAAGGATTTCTTGAGATTTTTTGTATCATATTATATAATACTAGCTGTTCCACGCGGCTTCGCTCCCGTGGGCCACCCCACAGGACCCGTTTTCGGGATTAAAAAATAGCCTATGTCACTCAGGAATAATGTAGCTTTCTATTGGTGAAAGAATTTTTTAAATCGGTCCTGTAGTTTCGGAGCCTATTCGGTACAAACAAACAAACAAAAAAATCTTTCCTCTTTATAATATTAGTATAGACTAGCTGTTCCTCGCGGCTTCGCTCCCGTGGACTACCCCACAGGACCCGTTTTCGGGATAAAAAATAGCCTATGTCACTCAGAAATAACGTAGCTTTCTATTGGTGAAAGAATTTTTTAAATCGGTCCAGTAGTTTCGGAGCCTATTCGGTACAGACAAACAAACAAAAAGATCTTTCCTCTTTATAATATAACTAGCTGTTCCCCGCGGTTCGCTCCCGTGGGCCACCCCACAGGACCAGTTTTCGGGATAAAAAATAGCCTATGTCACTCAGGAATAATGTAGCTTTCTATTGGTGAAAGAATTTTTCAAATCGGTCCAGTAGTTTCGGAGCCTATTCGGTACAAACAAACAAACAAACAAACAAAAAAATCTTTCCTCTTTATAATATTATAATTATTATTATAGTATAGATCAACTCTATTTTCCCATCTTGTCTTGTCTCAAAACAAATACTTCCTGCACCCTTTTCTCCTTATCCCTAATGCACATTATTCATATTCTCAGAAAATAAACAAAGCATAATTCACTATAAATATTAAAACAACATTCGCTCGCCACACTAGAACAATACATATGTATGTCCCTTAAATATTCCTTTCTCCTAAGTCCCCATCCCAAAAACTCGCGAGATCTCATCGAAGAGTAAACATCTTACTTTATCTTACCTTTGTACTGTTTAAGGGTGAATGGGGGATAGAAGCCACCCCAACACATCAAAGATTGAAGAATCTAAGGTGCTGGGGTAAAGAAACGTCGCATTGGAACATGAGCGAGAAATGAGATGTCATGTAGCGGCACAGAATAAATAATAGTACAAGCGGATAAAAGTATTCACATTAACTAAAAAAACCGGCCAAGTGCCAGTCGGACTCGCACACGAAGGGTTCCGTACCATTATCGCAAAACACTGCATAAAAATCACGTTTGTTGTATGGGAGCCCCCCTTAATTTATTTTATTTTAATTTATTAATTATTATTTTTTGAAGTAAATATACAACTAAACATTCTGTGAATATTTCAAGCGTCTACCTGTTGCCATTATTAATATCGAGCAAAAAACGGCAAAAATGCCACGTTTGTTGTATGGGAGCCCCCCTTTCCTATTTACTTTTTACTGTTTTTAGTATTTGTTGTTATAGCGGCAACAGAAATACATCATCTGTGAAAATTTCAACTGTCTAGCTATCACGGTTCATGAGATGTAAGGTGCCTGGAGACAGACGGACAGACAGACAGACAGACAGACAGACAGACAGACAGACAGACAGACGGATCGCGAAGTCTTAGTAATAGGGTCCCGTTTTTACCCTTTGGGTACGGAACCCTAAAAAAGGGCCATATGGAGGGAAAATTTTCCTACTAAGTAGATTACGACTAGACAGGTCTCCATATTAAATGTACTTTATTTCTTTATTTCTATTTTTCTTTCTTCTTTAAATATTATTGAACTTTACCCTCAGCCCTGTGGCACATCACACAAAAAAAAATCTAACACACTATCAGCGTTAGCTGAAACTTTTTATCAGTAATAGTACATTGTGATACAAGGGTGGAAAGTCGTGTCATTAAAAACCCTCGCCTTCGGCTCGGGCTGTTAATGACAGCTCGTTTGCAATAACCTACACACCCGTGTATCACACGACATTTTTCAATACAGTTGTGGGAAATAGTAAAAACAAATCAAAGAATTAGATTTGTTTATTCACAAAAAAATTAAATTTTCGCGCGTTTTTGCAACTGGACATATTTTTTTTTACAACGAAAACAGCATACACAGCCTATTCGATTTTTGACAAATGTTGATGTGAAAAAAAAAAATTGAAACTGGTAATTAAATATATTAAACAACCATTTAAAAGACTTTTGAGAATTCAATGCTAAAACGTACGGAATCATTCATTTATCCTCGTATAAAATCTATTCCATTTTATTCTATGTATGAAAACTTTTTGCTACAAAACTTTTTTAAATTGACTTATAAATTTAAAACTCAACTGCAAAAGTAATGATCGAGCTCGTAAACAAAAGTCACGACCGCGTAACAGAAAGATGCCTATGCATAAGATTTAATTTTAGAATCATAATTATAGCCTCTGAAAGTACGCCATGTTTAACAACTGTATTGAATATAAATTTTCGAAATCGGATTCGTGAATACTTCCAGATATTACCTAGTTCAAACAAACAAAGAATTTTACTTCACTTGGTCCATACACCGGCTCTCTGTGCTCAAAAGACTGGCAGCATTGCCACGTTATATATGTAGTATATGGCAATGCTCTGTCCTCTGACCAAGGTATAAGCCAAGCCTTGGGTCAAGCGAAGTGTCATCTATGCTTTTAAAGAAATCTTTAAATAATGCGTGACCACTCGGGCCCCAAAACATAACTTCCGATGTGGTTATTATATTGCATCAGTTTAGAACAGAACCTCACCTTCCAGATACCATCACAGACAAATCTTTATTTTGTTACTTCGACAATGAACCTTTTTCCCATCTCAGCAGAACATCCTAAGTACCCACAAGGAAGAAACTTGTAAAGCTTCTGAGTACAGAACCATAAAAGGTATCTTATTTTATCGCCACCGTTAAAACTATCATTGTTTCCATCAGTTCCAATTATATCCAAATCGGGCCACGAGATGATGATAGGACCAATTTATAGACCAATTTTAAAACAGAAGTTGGTCCTTTGACCATAGACGGGGCTTAAGACCTTTTGCACTTTGGTGCCTAAGTGTATTGGGTATTTAGCTCGTAAAGTTTTGAAGAGATATGCAGATAGGCTTAAAGTTAGGGACTAAACTGTATTCGGTATTGGTTCTAAGTTTATTAGACAAGACGATCCTTGTTAGTGAAAGGAGGGACTGGACATAATGATATTCTCTCAGCAATAACGATTGAGATCAAAATGAGGTAATATAATTCAATATTCTCATCACCATCATCATATCAGCCGAAAAACGTCCACTGGTGGACATAGCCCTCCCCCAAGCGTCACCATATTGACCAGCCCCTTGCGTCTCGCATCCATCGGATCCCTGCAAACTTCACCAGGTCATCGGTCCACCTGGTGGGAGACCTTCCAACGCAACGTTTTCCGGTTTACGGCCATTCCAGAACTTTTCTGCTCCATCGGCCATTCGTTCTGCGAGCAATATATTTGTCCTAATGAAATTTTAAGTCGTATCATAAATAATCTCAGACTTTTGACAAACACAAGGGAGGTCGCGGCAGACCACAAAAGAAAAGATGATGCTGAAGAAGAGGTGATGCTGAAACGCCTTTGTCCAGTAGTAGGCCAATACAAGCTAGCTTACTATGATTAAATTATTTTGTCTATAGCCTAAGGTGATCCTAGTAAGTGCACTGTTATACCGTCACTGACGAAAATTCACCAAATTACTTACCATTTCCAGCAAGCCTTTAGTAAATGTCCCTTTTCTTTGAGGATTTTTTTTTTATTTAGTATAGGCTCGCGCTTAACCACTATTTCACCTGATGGTAAGCGATGATGTGGTCGACTGTGAAGCACGCTTGCTTAGAAGTAACCTATCCACTCTTGACTTAAAAACCCCTAGATTGTAGCTATCGGGAAACACAGACTCCAGCAGGGGATTCCACTCCGTAGCTGTATGCATAATAAAAATATTCTCAAAACGTTTAGTGCGTATGGGTGGGTTGTCTTTTGTTGTGCTATTGACAACAAAATATATATAACAGTAGCAGATTGCTATCAGCAACAAAACGGATCATAAAGAATACTCATCAAACGCGCACAAAAGAAAATATATTACGACCTCTAGTGCTATTATGTGACCTAACTTCAGCAGACAGTATACTCTGATATCTTGACGACGGTCAGCCGCTAAATGGACGCCATATTTCTCCGGCTGAATAAGTCTCGAACACTAGCTTATCCCATCCCGCAGTGCGACCTAACCTTTCCGCAGCACATTTACATGAAAATAGAAGGAGCGTTTGACCCTTTTTCGTTCTACCTATTTGTTTTATTTATCTCCTTCTGTCTTGTCAATTTACTCGTGAATGTTTCAGGCTGCCTCTAGTTTGCACAGTGAATATTTATAAGGTAAAACGAAAAGAAATTCCGACCGAAAAACGTTCTAATTTTTTTCCGGTTTAAGCTTGTTTTCCGGATGGAATTATTCCCGTAATGCTTGAATGAGAACTATTGGTTGGTGAATAGCTATTTTTGTATTGACGCGATGACGGTCGGAATAGACGCGTTTTTACGGCTGTTTTACTTTATTGGTGCAGCTTTATGTGCCCGTAAATACGTTAAACTGGAATTAATTGGCTTTTTAAGGTCGATTATATTATTTCAATTAACAATGCCTGTTGTTGCTTCTTCTTCTTCTTTTCGTATCAATAGGAAACTCTTTATAAATTTTGGGCCCAGTAGGTGGCCACCCCGATTGCGACGTCAGTGGCGAGGATAAGGTCTTCCAAAGTGCAATTGTATGGGCACTTGGGACACTCCAGCATGTGTGCCATATTTTGCAAAGGGGCACAGCACTCACACTGAGTATCAGACGGGTCTATAAAACCCCATTTTGCCAAATTGTGTCTGCAGCGGCCTACTTGGGTGCGCAAACGATTGAGTGCTTTCCATATAGGCCACTGCAGTTCACGTCCATGTGGCTTGTGTTTCTGGGGTTTCAAGAAATCGGGTGGTGGTAGATAAGCTTCTCTCCACAACTTCTCACTATAAGCGGTGGGTCTTGGATGGCCCGTGTGCATCGAAGAAAACTCTTCAGATTCTTAAGTCTACCCGGGGTTGTAGTGTGATCATAGAGAGGATGTCGGGCATTGGATTCCTGGTATTTTGTTTCAAGCGCGCAGGCGACATCCCTTCGTACTATTGGAAGTGCAATGCCAGCCAACAGGTATAGTTTGTAGAGCGGAGTCGGTCTGAGGCAACCCGATATAATTCAGCACTTCCGTTTAGGGCGACGTCAACTTGCTTAGGATGTGCGGATCGGTGCCACACAGGACACGCGAATTCGCCTGCTGAGAGGCAGAGGGACATGCCAGTTGTCCGAAAAAGTTGTGGCTGATATATTTTTAATAATAAGTTCTTTGTCTTCAAATTAATTTCATTCAACGATTTCACAATAATTGACTTCAAATATCTGTGTATCAAATTGGTTTAAAAATCGTTGACAAACAATTACAGCATCAACAAAACGATGGATCAATCACTTGATCGTTTCACCAACCACTGCTGGACTTAGGCCAAAAACTACAGATTCAATCAACATCAACAACTTTTAGTCAATGCTAAACTATTTTATTTAGCCTGTCGTAGCCTTTTTTGTCATCCTTTATAGAGGAACAACTTGTCATATTTTCAGCACTATAAAAGATATGTAAATCTATGGGATCCCATATCTGGGTCAATAAGAGACCCCATCGGTAAGTGTTGCCATGGGAATCTGTACAAGTGTTCGCTTTTAGTGAGGGGAAAATGTTTAATGGTAGATATGTTTCGACTGATATGTGATATTGATACCGATCTTGCTGTTATACCTACTCAACTCACATTGCCATATACTGCTCTAAAACTATCTTTTTCCATAATATTAAATTAAGTAAACAACAGATGACGTTTGAGGAAGGCCTAGCTCTAGGAGTAGCGTTTTTACAAAACGATACATTGTAAAATTATTTATTTTTGCAATTTATTTTTATTTTTATTTATTAGTGTTTATAAAGGATATCTTAAGGTTGCCTAGTCTATTATTCTTCCATACAAACGTAGTCTGGCGATTACTCCACTGTTTGACGGTGTACGTTCAAAATAAAAAATGGTATCAATATGTCTCATCATTATCTAGTCCTGTAAGGAAACTAAAAAGTAAAATATATATATATATATATATATTTGCAAGTTATCAGCGTCGAATGTTCCATATTTCAACACTAATTTTAACGCATCTTTGGGCGCAAATAAGTACCATAAGAAGAAAGAAAATTGCAAAACAGTCACCATACAAGGATAGATTCGTAGTTCAACAATGCAAATAATTTTATTTTGAACAGATACATTTAGTAGTTTTTTCATGATAACCATATTCTCAAAGGTCTGTTTATAAAATTTCGCGCGCTGGTTTTTATCCTAAATCATCATCCATTTCGCTGCAAATTTGCAAAAGTTTGTATTCGTATAACTACGAGTTTTTTTTTAACTTTGCAACATCAGCAAATCAGCATGCACCAACAGCCCATACACACACATCTACTGTTGATGCCTCGTTGTGATATAAACGCGATACATTTAGTTGAATTTGCGAAGCATATAAAATAACCGGTTCTTCATCGTCGTAGTTACGTCGAATATTGTCATCTTCGAGAGCAGAACCCTGGAGCACATCTGCATAAAATGTTTATCCTAAATCGTTTGGAAGAAATTCGCTCTATGTAGATGTATCACTTTGAAAAATTAAGGCACTTTTGAATGACTTATGTATCGTTTACAGAAAATTCGTTGAAACCCTCGTGTTTAGGCAACACAGGAATTGAGTAAGAACGAAACGATAAAAGAAAGGAGTTTTTGTTTGATGTATCACTATCCTCAGTTGTTCTATCTCATGACGGTGGTTTGGTCTTAGTCGTGTACATGCACACTGGTTCTGTATGCGTAAGCACGGGCGCGCTCAGTCAGTATTGCCTGAGCACTCAGAAACAACGTGCATGTACACGACTAAGACCAACCCGCCGCACTGTGGATCGAAAATCGGCTCTAGAAGACATAGGTACTTAAATTTAAAAGTGTCGGTTTTTTTGCTTGAAATTGGTTCTAATAGCTAATACCATGCTTATATATTTCATAGGACGCAATCTGGTAGGCAAAAGGGCAAGTTTTATTTGTTTTGCTAAAAAAATGTATGGAGCTGATATAAAAAATGCATAAATCTCCGGAACCGCAAGACTAACCGTAATATCCTGGCACCCGGTTATAAAACTATTTATTTATGATTTTTTGTCATTCTTCGTATAACGAGAAAGACTGCGTTTTTTTTTTTTAAATCCTCTTCTTTTTTTACCTAATATATGCTTTAATAGAAATAGACGTGTTTTGTGTAAATGTGTCTATGTATCTTAAAAAAAAAAAAAAAAAAAATATTAAAGATATTTTGATGTTTATTAACCGACTTCAACAACGGAGGAGGTTCTTAATTCGTTTGACTTTTTGTGTGTGTTTATTCAGAGATATCTTCGCGAATTATTAACCGATCTTGATGATTTGTTTTTTGTTTGAAAGAGTATGGTCCCGGATTGGTTCCAGTTAAATTTGGTAAAGACCTGTTGAATAACTTCGAAGATATTCAATGGAACTCTTCAATAAATGACGGAAAACCACCATAGATTGCTGCAATCGCATGTCTGTATATTGTTAACACCATTTCATAACATAACATCGCACCAGTAGACTCTGAAGGGGTACGCAGATGTGTACAGTTCACCCTTCTACACTCTCATTTCATCAGTTATGTTCAAGTTCCCTGTTATTGGGGTTATCTATTTGGGCATAGCATTTTTGTTTATTAACCGATCTAGATGATTCGTTTTTTGTTTAAAAGAATATGGTCCTGGATTGGTCCCAGTTAAATTTGGTAAAGATCTGTTGAATAACTTCGGACATATTCAATGGAACTCTTCAATAAATGACGGTAAACCACCATAGATTGCTGCAATCGCATGTCTGTATATTGTTAACACCATTTCATAACATAACATCGCACCAGTAGACTCTGAAGGGGTACGCAGATGTGTACAGTTCACCCTTCTACACTCTCATTTCATCAGTTATGTTCAAGTTCCCTGTTATTGGGGTTATCTATTTGGGCTTAGCATTTTTGTTTATTAACCGATCTAGATGATTCGTTTTTTGTTTAAAAGAATATGGTCCTGGATTGGTCCCAGTTAAATTTGGTAAAGATCTGTTGAATAACTTCGGACATATTCAATGGAACTCTTCAATAAATGACGGTAAACCACCATAGATTGCTGCAATCGCATGTCTGTATATTGTTTACACCATTTCATAACATAACATTGCACCAGTAGACTTTGAAGGGGTACGCAGATGTGTACAGTTCACCCTTCTACACTCTCATTTCATCAGTTATGTTCAAGTTCCCTGTTATTGGGATTAGATATTTCAAACAAAAAACAAATCATCAAGATCGGTTAATAATTGGCGAAGATATCTCTGAATAAACATACACAAAAATTCAAACAAATTAAGAACCTCCTCCGTTTTTGAAGTCGGTTAATAAACATCAAAATATCTTTAATAATTTTAAATATTTTTTTTAAGATACATAGACACATCACATAACACGTCTATTTCTATTTATAGCATATATTAGGTAAAAAAAGTTGAGGATTTTTAAAAAAAAAAACGCAGTCTATCTCGTCATACGAAGTATGTCAAAAAATCATAAATAAATAGTCCTATAACCGGGTGCAAGGATATTACGGTTAGTCTTGCGGTTCCGCAGATTTATGCATTTTTTATATCAGCTCCATACATTTTTTTAGCAAAAAAAATAAAACTTGCCCTTTTGCCTACCAGATTGCGTCGTATGAAATATAGAAGCATGATATTGGCTATTAGAACCCATTTCAAGCAAAAAAACCGACACTTTTAAATTTAAGTTCCTATGTCTTCTAGAGCCGTTTTTCGATCCACAGTGCGCCGTCGTGAAATAAAACAACTGTACAATTAATGAACATTTTACTCATAATGTTCCACAAGAATCTTTTAATTCTCTAGTAACAAGTACTTAAAATAGTTAGCTAATTAATAATCCAAATGGCCAAGGCAAAGTGGCATTCTAACTGCGCATTCTATGAGCCGCATGCCGAAACACGGACAGTCTCACATACTTCGGCTGCAAAAGTCCCCTCTGACGTTTGTAATATACTTAGTTTTAAGTTACTAAAATGCAAACTGTAATCTTTTGCCAGTCAATAAAACTCTTCCGTTTTTAAAGTTTGTCATAAGTCTTATTAAACGACTTACCAAAAAGGAGGAGGTTCTATATTCGACATTATGATTGATTTTTTTTTTTTGTTTATGTTCACACATATCTCCGTCTATTTTAGACCGATTTTGAAAATTCTTATTTTTTTTGAAAAAGTATGTTTCGAAATTGGTCTCATTTTAGTTTGGTGAAAATCTGATGAAGAACTTCGAAGATAAACAACAGAACTCATCAATAAATTACGGCAAATCTCTCGGGATTGCTGTAATCGCATGTCTGTTTATTGTTTATACCATTTCATAACATAACATCACGCCAGTACGCTCTTAAAGGGTACGAAGATCTCTCATTTCACCGGTTATTTTTAAGTTTCATGATATCTGGGTAATCTATTTTGGCGTTATCTACCTTACTCAACAACTTGCCAATTATGTAGGTACAACTAAAAAGAGAAAAATAAATCTTTTTTACAAGAAAATACTACCGACTTCCAAATAAAAAAAACTACAAACTGAAAAATAACTTCATTTTTGGAAGTGTGACATGCACAACCTAAACTTTCCAAACATTACCCATACCTTTGTTAAATATTGTTAAATATCACTAACACTAGACAATATATGTTATGTATGTTCATCATCTGTCTAGCCTTTTTCCCAATTATTGTTGGTGTCGGCTTCCAGTCTTACCAGATTCAGCTGAGTACCAGTGTTTTACGTGGAGCGACTGCCCATCTGACTTCCACAACCCAGTAACTGGATAACACGGTACCCCTGGCAAGACTGGTGTCAGATCTCAAGCTTCTGACTACCCGTAACGAATGTCAAAGATGTTCAAATGACAACCGAGACCAACGGTTAACGTGCTTTCCGAGGCACGGTGGAAACTCGGTATGCTGAAATGGTCACCCATCCACGGACCGACCTCGTCAAGCATTGCTTAACCTTGACGATCGACCCGTGCGGCTGTTATCATTTAGCCACGAGCTCCTCAACAACAACATATTCACTACCACTAAATATCGTAAGTAGATTATGTCTGACCAATTTGTCGTACTAATTTAGTAGGTACAAACATATCTGCTTATGACGTAACTACTAATTACGGCACTTGATTGACAACTGATATTGATTATCTTAAGATTCATTGACACGTAATGTTATTAGGACATCAACAGATATTGGAGTACATACATGATACATTAATTGATCACAGCATCGTCTCTTGCCCTGCGTAAGGGTGCTTTTCTACCAGAACTGTGAGATGTAGCTAGGCGATGCGAGGAACCGTGCTGTATAAATGTGTGTTCACACTGAAAAAAAAAATGCCATGTTTGTTTTTTTTTTAACTTCGTCTATCTAAGAACACTTGGCCGGGCAAGACTTATCTAACGATGTCTTAATTATAAAAATCCGTCAAGTGGTTTGGAAGATACGAGGTAGAGAAGAATATTACATACATACAAATATACATACAAGATACGCGCGAAAAACATAACCCTTTCCTTGCAGCCGGGTAAAAATGATAACTGAATAGTTTTGTAACTTTACATTTAAGTAAACTTTGGCAGAATAAACGCAATATTGTGTTGGATAATGTACAAGCTGCATCCAGAGTTATTAATTATACGGACCTTGTGGAAAGGTCCTTTTACCAGGAAGGGACTTTTTATAGCAGAACTTTTTATGTCATAATATTATTATGCATAACAACGGATAGCATAAACATCATTTCGCAGAAAATCGTAATTTTGTAAGTCAGAATCATCTTTAGGCAAAAATTTTATATCGATAGTCATTAAAAGGCAGAACCATCATATCGCAGAAAGTTCACAGTCAGAATCGTCTTTTGGCATACATTTCATATCTATATTAATTGAAATACTCACACATTACGGATAATTCATAGTTAGAGTAATTTTGTATTTTTTACCATAATAAAAGATTGATTGAACACAATTTTTTTTGTTTTAATTCGCCGTATGAAGCATGCAAACCTACAAACAAGCATACACCATGCATGCAGCAAGCATGCAGTATTCAAACAAGCATACACCATGCCTGCAGCAAGCAAACAAGCATACACCATGTATTCAGCAAGCATGCATCATTCAAACAAGCATACACCATGCATGTAGCAAGCATGCAGTATTCAAACAAGCATACACCATGCCTGCAGCAAGCAAACAAGCATACACCATGTATTCAGCAAGCATGCAGCATTCAAACAAGCATACACCATGCATGCAGCAAGCATGCAGCATTCAAACAAGCATACACCATGCATGTAGCAAGCATGCAGTATTCAAACAAGCATACACCATGCCTGCAGCAAGCAAACAAGCATACACCATGTATTCAGCAAGCATGCAGCATTCAAACAAGCATACACCATGCATGCAGCAAGCATGCAAGTGAGCATGCAGCAAGCATGCAAGCAAGCATGCAAGTGAGCATGCAGCAAGTATGCAACATGGAAGCAAGAATACAAGTGAGCATGCAACAGGCATGGTTTCTATCACGGCTCCGGCGCTGCGGGGCTCCGGCGGTCCCACGTGAGCTTATCGTCGCAGATGGTTTAAAACGCTCACCACCGCAGCTTCGGCTTCACCGGCCAGCCTCAGCCGCGGCGGCGACCGTTATTAAATTACACTCTAGGGGTAGGGCAGACAGGTCTACGAGGAGTCGGTTTTGCAGCGATTCGTTTCTGTCACTAACTTTTGTAACACAACATATTGACTTTTTAAGATAATATTTCAATTTTAATTTAAGGTTAAAACTGCAATTTTATAGAAATGCTTAATAAAATTATTCCAAATGAATTTCTGCCATCTTCATAATAATTATGCCAAGTGAGATTATGCCAAATAAAATTCTGCCATCTTAAAAGTAAGCCATTGTAAATTCGGACATAGAAACATTCGGCCAAACAATAATTAAATTTAAAAAAATTATGCCTTAAGAATATTCTTTTAAAGAAGATTATGCCAAGTGTGTTATGCCAAATAAATTTCGAAGTATTAAAATTCTGCCAGATAGAGGGAACCCTGTGGAAAGTAGAACAAATTGCCGTGCGTTTAAGCGTTTTTGCCATACGTATTATTAGAATCAATCATAAAAGCTCACAAATTTAGAACCCATTGTAATTAATGTTAATTTTTATCCGTGGTGCTAGGCAACTGGGCTTATTCCAGTTGTAAACGACCCTTTGTGCCCTTTGTTTGTTCTGTCTCCTGCTTGGTATGGAGGGCAGTGGAAATTATGTTTTTGTTTTCCTACTCCTCCTTTAATCTTTTCTGATTAATTTGGTTGCGGCATCTAAGACAGTTAAATTCATTCTCCGGGACTTCGTCGAGCTTCATTGCCTCGGCGCTTAGCTTGGTGGTCGCCACTGTTAATTCTGGCTATCAGGAGTTTCTGTTGTTAGGGAATAGTGCGGTGGGATTGTAAACTTTATTTATTAGAAAGTAAACTTTAACAAAATAATACATAACTAATCAGCTAATACTCTGTTTAATTAAAACTTTGGTAACTCACCAAAATTGTGCGAAGATGACTAGTTAAGCTGTGATATGGTGTACAGCTGAGTGATACGGCAATACGCGAGCTCTTTTCAGCCTAAGGCCCAGTTTTTGTATCCTTAGTTAACCCAACCAACGGTTAAATATGCTAACCAATAGTTTCAATGCTGCCAGCCTTTTGGGTACATTACCAGTGGGGAACGATGTGGAGGAGTTTTTCGACGCCATATTTTAGTTAAGTATATTTTTAGTTTTAGTTAGTGAGTAGTTTTTGGTTAAAGTGTATAGTTTTGTAGTTTTAGTTATTTAAGTATTTTATACACTGTATATACTTTTATCTATGTAAATAAATATTTTTTTTATAGTTTCAAATTTCGGCGAAACGCATCGATTCGTCAATTGTTTGTCTCGCAAATGGTCAAATAACTACGCAACTTATTTGGCCATTTGTGAGGCGTTACCGAAATTTGCAACCATTGATTAGCATACTTAACCATTGGTTTAGTTAACTACGGATAAAAAAACCGGTCCTTAGTCAGGCTATAAAAATGAAGATCCCATTGGTTAGTATTTTTCCTCGTGCAACACCTCGCTACCTCGTATAGCTCTGGCGGAAAGCCCCCTTCCTCACTTGACTGAATATGCTCGAAACGCTGCATCGTTAACAACATACTAAGGTATTCACTATGATCATCTGCCTAAGCCTTTTCCCAATCTGACTGGATGCCGCCGAATACCAGTATCTTACATGAAACAATTGCCTATCTTCATCATAATATAACATACCATCGCGCCGCCCGCTTGCAACTATAGTAGGTACATCCACATTTAAGAGCCATGTAATAGCGAGTGATCCTATTGCCATCAACCGGTCACAATTCAAGGGTTACTGGGTAATAAAATTAAATTATGACGTTTTAGGTGGCTTATTAAGCCACACGTTGCCACGTTGTATGTGGAATTTGGTAGCTGTGTACTATTTTCTAAAGTGGCGAACATGATTGTTTTGTTTTCTAACTAGTTGAATTGTATAGAATATCCTGAATCCATGTTTCATAACAACAGCGGATTATTAGGTAAACATATTATTGAAATTCGATACGAGAACTAATTATATAATTTTCAACAAACATCTATTACGTACAATGTGTTGACTTTGTATGGACGCTTTGCGAGTATTATAATTTTAGATGAGCAGAGTCCTACTGAAAGTTCTTTAGAAAAATCTCATTTACAAAACAAATTGGTGTTCAATAAATTTTGAGTTGCATTCAAAATACGTGTCGAGCGAGCGAAGCGAGCGGTTCCGCGGCAACGCCAGTCAAGCGCTACATAAATGCAAGTTGGTCGCAGTCAATAGGCTAGGGCACCTCGTTTAGGATATCATAGCGGGCATTACTTGATGCTTAGAAAAGATGTTTAATATTTAAATATACTAACTTCCTAGCTTCTGGCAGCGACTACGCCCGCGATAATGTCGATAATAATCCCAATGGAACATATTCCCGGAATTAAAATTATGCTATGTGCTATTCCAGGCTATAATCTATTTCTGTGCCAAATTTCTTCTGGTTCCGTCTAGCCGTTTGAGCGTGAAGAAGTAACAAACATACAAACCCACACACACTCACAAACTTTCGCCTTTATAATATTAGTGTGATAGTGTGATGTGATATTAAATGTGTCAAAATGGGAATGGGATGGGTTCGATTCAATATATGCCATTTTTAAGTATGTTCGTCAAAACTTTTCAGGCGTTCAATTCCGCTACCAACTTTGCTGCCTAATCTACCACGACAAGAGCTATTCGGCAAACTCGCCACGAAACAAGAAGGCAAAGTTTCCAGCATATACTTAGGTCAATATTCGAAGTAACTTTGTATCGTTTGACTTCAACTTAACGTAACCTAACTTATCTAGAAAGCTTCATACTACATGCTGCATTCTTATTAGCTTTTGTAACTGTTTATTTTTGCACTCTTCGTAATCTATATCTATATAATAAGCGAGTCTTCAGCGCATCGTATTTCTTTACATCTACCGGCTTCATCAAAATATCCGTTACTTGTTCAACTACATCTTTGCTTAACTTTGAGACCACTAAGTCAAATCTTGCTTCATCTGGTAGTTTTCGTGAGCCAACGTTGCTTCGGCTCTGATAAACCGGAGCCTCGGTTGGTCTGTCCAAAATGCCGGTATTTTTGATTTAAGAGAGATCGCAGCCAACTCAGCTACCGGATCAGGTGTAGTTGCCATATTTATTGTGTTTGACGGTATTACACTCATGCAGAAAGTTCACTTTTTCTTGTCGGGTTCACCGCTTTAGAAGTTGTCATCATCTGTCTAGCCTTTTCCCAATTATATTGAGGTCGGCTTCCAGTCTAACCGGATTTAGCAGAGTACCAGTGTTTTATATGGAGCGACTGCCTATCTGACTTCCACAAACCAGTAATTGGGTAACACAATACCTCTTGGCTAGACTGGTGTCAGATCTCAGGCTTCTACCCATAACGACTATCAAAGATCTTCAAATTATAGCTGGGACCAACGGCTTAACCTGCTTTCCGAGGCACGGAAGAAACTCGATATGTAAAGATGGTCACCCATCCATGGACCAACCTAGACAAGCGTTGCTTAACCTTAAAGATCGACCCGTGCAGCTGTTATTATTTGGTCACGAGCTGACACGTCTTCGAATTTTATTCTAGGACATACCGCCGGTTTCCTGACCATGTTTTCCTTCACCATTTTTAGAGCATTGGTGATAAAATAATTTACACATAGTAAAGCGCCTGCTTGGATTCGAAATCACGACCTACGTCAAGAAAGTCGTGGCCGTTACCACTGGGCCACCACTGGTTTGCGGTTTCCTTTTTCTATTGGCATTTCATTGTGTTCTACTGCAGCTGGCGTGACCACAGTTGGCAAAATGCTAGGCTAGACATTAGCCACGTTAATCCATTTGCATCAGTCATGTCATAACAAAGCTTTTATGCATTCCATATCCATTTGACACACGAGAACGTAAATCACGAACATGTACACATTAAAGCATCATATAGCCCATTTTTATTTGCAGATCAGTTCAGTATTGTACACAAAACAGTTGAAGTTCTAGCCATCTGTACGCTAAGTTGCCGAATGATTAATGTTTGTTGGGAACTTCCACGTAAAATATGTAGCATACAAAACACGTGCGATGCCTCGGTACAGCTTGTACGAGTCTGTAGTGCGAGTGGGGGCGTGTTACTTGGGTTAGTTTTGGACATCTGTAAAATTTGGTTTGGTGTGATATACTTAAATTCCCTCAGAGTAGACAGATTAGGCGGACGGGGAGGGAGGTTGGAGTTCAAAAATTAAGATGATGTCTGTCTATAAACCAAAAGATTATGTTGAACTTAACAGGATCACAGTCCCATGACGCACATATGGCATCACATAAGGCTATGTTGACAGTAAACCTGTAAATGACATAGGATTTAAAACAGAAAACATAATTCTTGCCTTTACATAAAATTAAACAGCAATCAAATATCGTGCTGATGACTAGATAGTCACCTGTAATCGTAACCAATAAAAAAACCGGCCAAGTGCGAGTCGGACTTACATACGAGGGTTCCGTACCATTATCGCAAAACACTGCAAAAAAATCACGTTTGTTGTATGGGAGCCACCCTTAATTTATTTTATTTTAATTTAATAATTATTATTTTTTGAAGTGAATATACAACTAAACATTCTGTGAATATTTCAAGCGTCTACCTGTTGCCGTTATTAATATCGAGCAAAAAACGGCAAAAATATCACGTTTGTTGTATGGGAGCCCCCCTTAAATATTTAATTTATACTGTTTTTAGTATAGCTGCAACAGAAATACATCATCTGTGAACATTTCAACTGTCTAGCTATCACGGTTCATGAGATACAGCCTGGTGACAGACGGACAGACAGACAGACGGATCGCGAAGTCTTAGTAATAGGGTCCCGTTGTTACCCTTTGGGTACGGAACCCTAATAATAGGGTCCCGTTTTTACCCTTTAGGTACGGAACCCTAAAAAACCGAAATCTTATGTAAGTATGGACATATGGAACATATTGCTTGGTCAACCCTTTTTGAACAAATAAAGGCAGGATATAATAATTTTTTAACTCGCTATCAATGCCACCATACACAAGCAATGCCTAATAAAACAAAACTACATTTGCTACGTCTTTACATCAAAATAACGACAAAGTATTATTAAGTTCAGTCGTGAGATTGTCAAAACTTTACTTAATATTTACTGATGTTTAAAGTTCTTGCTACTGTACCATTGTCTGCATTCTCGACAAGGAAGGCAGATTTCTGCATAAGTTTCAGAACTAACCCTCGGATCCTGGATGAAGAATTTGAAGTTAAGAACTTGTCTAACTCTTCGTTAGCATCGAAGTCTACTATCACAAAATCAAATTCTTAACTCTGACACAGAGTGAATCTTGGCATAATTATCGGGGTTTTGCCAATAGAGAATATAGGTAGTGTTTTTGAATTTCTGATAAAGAAACTCATCATCATCATTTCAGCCGAAAGACGTCCACTGCTGGACATAGGCCTCCCCCAAGCGTCGCCACACTGATCGGTCCTGTGCGTTTCGTATCCACTTGACGCCCGCAGCCTTTACCAGGTCATCACTCCACCGAGTGGGAGGCCTTCCAACGCTGCGTCTTCTTGTACGCGGTCGCCACTCTAGAAATTTTCAGCCCCAACAGCCATCCGATCAAGAAACTAATATTTAACAATAAGAAGCTTTCTATTCGATCAATCAGAGAAAAAACAACGAAACAAACTCAGAGGTCACAGTTTCTTTTACTCGTAAAGTCTAGACATTATCTTGGTCAGGTCAATAATATGAGGGCTATTCTTATTAGCGACGAAGTGGTATTTAAATGGTCAGACACTAAGCAAAACTACTTAAAGGACTGCTAGTCTATTCATATTTTGCTTTTCTCCTTAACGCCGTACACTCAGTCTTAACGTCTAGTACTATGTTTTACAACTGCACAGGCGCCAATATTAATGACCCGTGAAATCAGAAATCACCATTTGATGAATACTTACCTATGCACTGTGTAGGTTCTTCCAATGAAGTTGTATTATAAAGGGACTGTAATAGTTGGAAGATTTTCTAGTTTAGTTTCGACGGGTGGTGTCCACTACTCCACAACCAAGCGCGTATTTTGCTTACGGGTGGGATTCAATTTCTTCATTCGATTCACCCCAGCTCCTCGAGGAAGTGCAGCAGCGCCTTGGTGTTTCCGACTATCTCCTGCAGGGTACCTGGTTCACCGAAGTATTTGGCCCTTTAACTAGCGATTACAGGGCAGCTCACGACCAGATGTGCTACTATCTCATCTTCCAACATGCATGCTCTGTGTATCGAAGCTGTGTGTTGCTGAAGTGTTGAAGCCAAGCTGAAGTGTTGCTCGCCTACGATTGCTTGTTTACAAATGCTCACGAAATAATGCTCCCAGTGAGGACGTCCCTTTATATGATGGCCATTCACCTATATTGATTTAAAACACCACAACATTTAACATAGTAGCACAGACAGACAGTCAATTAAACTGCACAACACGTCATGCAAGTTCATCGAACCAACCCAGGCGACACACGACAAACATCGAGGGCTCATCGCTCTATTATTATTAATATATATATAACGAAAATAGGAGGGCTATCTTCAATAATACCCTCGGTCTGTGGGCATATCGTGGGTATGCAATGCACAAAGCAGGTAACTTAGGCCGTTTTAGAGATAGTTCTTGTTCCAATTTTATCAAAGCAGCGGATTCGGCCACCAATCGTTTCGCTTTTTCCCAACTAAAACACACTTGTTCAAGTTCACACACGCCACTTTAGGCTACTTCTCAACTCTTTTTCTCTCAACTCCTTTTTAACTCCCAAAACGCGCGTCCGCGCGTATCTTTTCTAACTTCACGACCCAATATGGCGGAGAACCCACTCAGAGTGCCTCTATGACACTCCTGCTTTTTATTGGCTAAGAGAATCTCTTCCGGCAAATTACTGCTTGTATTATCCAATCCAAATCGAGTATTTTGACATAAGAAAAATAAAGTGTTGTCAATCGAATAAAATCGAACTGAGAACTGATCAGAAGCTAAATGTTGCCAATTAAACAAACCTGAAGTAATAAGTTTACAAGGGATATTTATTACTAATCATTTACCTTCCTCCGATACGGCCATCTTGACATTCAAACGGTCCCACGTTTGATGTAAAGCGACGAGCAACATCGTTACTCAACCAAAAAACAAAAACCAAGAGGAGATAAAAAATAAGTAATAGGTTAAGTTCGGCCGCTCCTGACCAAATAAAAAAAATAACGTGGTCGTGACATCTTCCACGTGAAACCTTCAATCAACACCTTATATTACCAGCCTACAACAAAACTCAAGTACATCTTTACTCATGAAAACTGAATTCTCTTAGCTTTCACACTGTTCATTTGTTTTCTCCATGTAAATCTAGGTCTCCACACCATACACCGTACACAACCATCATCGTACTATCGAACCAGCCACCTCACCATTTAGACAACCATATTAACACATTCTAAATGGTTACCGAAGCACCAGAGGTACCAGGTTCCCAACAAACGCCAAGTCGGTCTCGAAGCACTAAGTGTGCCAGAAACCACCCAAACGCCCAACACAACATACCATGTCACATACACCAAACAACAGGTCACCGAGGCCCCAGAGGGACCAGGCTCCCCCAGACATACAACAGGTCACCGAAGCCCCAGAGGGACTAGGCTCCCCCCAGACAACAGGTCACCGAAGCCCCAGAGGGACCAGGCTCCCCCAGACAACCGGTCCTCTCGAGGCAACAAGACTGCCAGATACCCATGCCACATACACAAAACAACAGGTCACCAAAGCCCCAGAGGGACCAGGCTTCCCCAGACAACCGGTCCTCTCGAAGCAACAATACTGCCAGATACCCATGCCACATACACTAAACAACAGGTCACCGAAGCCCCAGAGGGACCAGGCTTCCCCAGACAGATAACAGGACTCCAAAGCCCCAGAGGGACCAGGTTCCCCCCTGACAAATCCAGCAATGTTTCTTGGTCCCACAGCAATCGCTGTAGCTCCTGATGGTCAACCCAGTGACCACCCTGCAACCATAGTCATCCTGACCAGGCCTCGTAACCCACCACGGTTACAGCAGTCATCTTACTGACCACTCACCTCGTAACCCACCTCGGTTACAGCAGTCATCTTTGACCACTCATCTCGTAAGCCACCTCGGTTACAGCAGTCGTCTTACTGACCACTCACCTCGTAACCCAACTCGGTTACAGCAGTCATCTTTGACTACTCACCTCGTAACCCACTTTGGTTACAGCAGTCATCTCTGACCACTCACCTCGTAACCCACCTCGGTTACAGCAGTCACCGCAGCGACTACTCATCACCGTACAGTCAGTCCTTTGACCATACACACGACCTCACCATTGCTAGATTGATTTGAATCAGTCTTCAACACAATACATTCAGTTACTTCAATGGGTACTTGATCTTTCAGCTTTCCTCTAACTCATCATGAACCAAAGCCTTTAATGCATCACATAGCTGCCACCATTCAGAACTCCAATAACCATAAACTCCAAACCAAAATCAAATTTGTTATTTCAGTCTTCATTCTCAGTACTGAATACAAAGGCAACCTCATATTCAGGATTTCTAACCCTGCCAAAAGCATATTCAAGAATTTCATTTTATGTTCATGATTTCATACCAAACCCTCAATGCGATTGGTATAATAACTAGCAACATCAAACATTACCAATTTTGCAAACTAAATATGAAAATGAAATCATGCACCGCATGTCACCGAGTTTACATCTGCATTAACATTATCTTATCCAACTTGCTCAGATAGCAAATAAAACAAAATTATGTTAGGTATGTTCACAATGACCAGCACAGAACATTCAACAAGTAAGAACACCACAACCATTACTGACAGTATACTTTAATTCATTATTCCACATTTATTATTCAAGGTAGGTACTAGCCTACATGACACCACACAATCACACAATTCACAAATTTACACCTTTCTTTAAAGAGATGTTACAATTATTAAAACTTTTGAACAATGTTCAAGATTACCGAGGCCAAGCATCGTTGAACAACACAGAACAAGGAAACCATTCCTAGTTTCCACCAAAAAACAAAAGCTCCTGTACCAAGTAAATCAAATAGAACCCAAGTGTCCCATTCATGGTCCACAATCAACAATAACTTAGCAAATACATTTGCTACACACAATGCACTTTCAACTTAAATGCCGAATCAACTCTTGACTCCGTCATCTCTCTAACTCACAAAACTGAGAGACTGTTCTATGTAAATTAAAATGTTGCCAATTGAACATCTATCTCATCTTCAGCCACAACTTCAACAGTTCTTCGAGAGGGCCAATCCCTCGGGCATCCCATAATACCTGAATACGTCTTCTAGACACTATCTTAATGTCTAGTTGCACTTTTCATTTGCCATAGTCAATTTAAATCGTTTTTATTTGTAGGTATCGTTAGAATGACATGTTATCAGTTGGTTAGTTCCCTACATAGTGATTTATAACAACTACAGACATTAACTTTACCTTTATTCAACCGTTGGTAGCAACAAAACTAAACGCCAACTGTCTAGGCTATAGTAACGTTAATCCTCGTGATATTTCCAGGTTGTAAGATTGCAAAACGAGTCAACCAGCAAACTATTTCACTAAACTTTAACACCGGTTTGAAAATAATCTTGATCACATAACTCTTAACTGAAAGTTATCGCAACTCTTTGGAATGAAGCAAAAGTTAAAAGTTTAATCCTCACGGTGACTCACACCTTGTAACGATTTATTAATAATCTAGTCTTTATCTAGTAACTTATAAGTTAAAAATCATATCACAGATAAAAGTTATTTGTTTTTGTTTTGTCTTGTCCGCCTTTTTTCGAACTTTTTCGAATGTTGACACTTTCATGTCACTGTCTAATAGAGATGAGCAAGGGATGGCGATCTGTTATCGATTAATCGACGAGGCGATCAGTTATCAATTAATCGACGAATCGATTTAAATAAATTATTTTTCAAACGATATCCATTACTGAATCTATCCAGCGAATCGATATTTAACGCTAGAAAATCGAGATTAGATTTTTCTGTTTTGATATGAACCAAAATATTATTAAAAAATAGTTGAATGTGTTACACAAACTTAAGTGAATTCAACGTTAACAAAATAAATATCTTTCCCTTTTACCTGATACTTTAATTTAGTTGTAAAAACAATCCCAATCAGCCAAAGATGTGAAAAGATACACTATTATTACGATTTTTCTTTTTACTTTCCATAACTGGATTCACACTTGCATTAAAAATACCAACGCGAATAGTTAGAATGTACGTTATTTTCAAAGAAAAGCATATTCACAAATTTCCTTGAAGATCAAATCAACAACAAACTCAGTGGTAATAATATTTACGGGCAATCTGAAGTGACACCTATTAATAAAGAATGCATGGCTAAAATGCCTAGTATCTTTACTTCTCAATTATCAGTAGTGAGTAAACTAACAACCTATTCATAAATGTGTGTACTCTTGTGACAGCACTAGTGGTCACAAAACCGTATATTGTTCTAACATCATGCAACATAAAATAATGTAATGAAATCTAATTTCTTTCCGTTTTGTTCTCACATTCCAATGCTCCAAGTACATTAGAAAGATGAAATTGCGAAAATCGTTTCATTGTTTATTTTGTTGGTAAATAAAAACGATTAAATACTTGAAACAAAATATTTCAAAGCTTGAGCCCGTCAAAGATTTAAAAGATGGCGTGACATGCACGGACTTCTCATTCTGTCTATGCAAAAATTATTTGTTTGTTTTTAAATTGATCACGAAAAAACAACATGCTCGTATTCAATAAGCTCCCCCAAGCAGTAAATCACGGCATAATGGGGTCCCGAATCCAATTTCGATGATTATTGAAAGAAACATACAGTATCAATACCATTACATAGATGGCGCTGTTTGATTTTTCTACTCTTTTCATGTAACTTACATTAAACATTTCCATTAAACAACATAATGCAATAGTTATAAATTGCAATTAATGCAACAATTAATTATAAAACTTAGGTACTTCCAAATCCAATACATACTTCGGCTGCCACAAATGTATGCCAACGCACAGATAGTTGAATGCAGATCAAAGTAACATACCTTTAAGCCTGTACTCCCGGAAAGGTCAGGCAGCAGTGCCAACCATGCACATGTCCAGACTCCTAGGTGCTATCAGAAAATATTAAATTGATTGATCACCGCAGCGGCATGTATAAAACCACTAAATTTCCTCTTTCATAGCGCTGTAGACTGCAGGTTGTATGTTGCCTCTTGAAATGGAACCTGAGCTCCACACTTATCTTGTAGCACTACACGCAGCCGGTCACAACAGGTCTTGTGGTATCCACAGCCATGTTGAAGGGCTCAGATGTCCGTGCTATTTGTTGCATATTGTGTGAATGGCTGAAAAATTCATGTCTATGAGCAAGATTTCCACAAGCATAAAGTTTTATTAAATCAAGTTGTAGCTTAGGATGTTTGCTCTCTTGCACTGTATTTGCACAAGTGGTCTTAATCTCTTGCGAATTCCGCTGACAGTATGAATCTGGCTGAGTTTCATTTAGCATCATAACGAAAATAACAATTTAGTTAAATTTTAGCCACTATAAACCAAGAAAAACAATATTGTGGCTAAACTTCATAAGGCATTAGATTGGTACTTATTATTGTCGGAATACTTAAGTTTATACTTCCCTGAACATTACCACCACAGTTGCGTTTCCCAAGTATCTAGTCGGGATTGGGCGTCGATGTCATCATTAACTTCATCATTATCTGCAACTCGACTTCGCATATTGTCTAGGATGGGCCACACTATACAGTTGAACTCGGGCAACATGATATTCCTGTCTCTAGTAGCCGGCAAGTTGCAAAACATCTCCATTAGGTAGGTAGGTACTTCCATGCTAATTTTCGCGCACCAGAGCGCGCCAACCATTACTCGTCTCATTTGGTCCATTATCGCTTTGTGCGTGCATTGTTTTCACTTCTGATAACGAAAATAGGAGGGCTATCTTCAATAATACCCTCGGTCTGTGGGCATATCGTGGGTATGCAATGCACAAAGCAGGTAACTTAGGCCGTTTTAGAGATAGTTCTTGTTCCAATTTTATCAAAGCAGCGGATTCGGCCACCAATCGTTTCGCTTTTTCCCAACTAAAACACACTTGTTCAAGTTCACACACGCCACTTTAGGCTACTTCTCAACTCTTTTTCTCTCAACTCCTTTTTAACTCCCAAAACGCGCGTCCGCGCGTATCTTTTCTAACTTCACGACCCAATATGGCGGAGAACCCACTCAGAGTGCCTCTATGACACTCCTGCTTTTTATTGGCTAAGAGAATCTCTTCCGGCAAATTACTGCTTGTATTATCCAATCCAAATCGAGTATTTTGACATAAGAAAAATAAAGTGTTGTCAATCGAATAAAATCGAACTGAGAACTGATCAGAAGCTAAATGTTGCCAATTAAACAAACCTGAAGTAATAAGTTTACAAGGGATATTTATTACTAATCATTTACCTTCCTCCGATATATATATATATATCACAGAGCACGGAATCGTCGCACCGACAATATGGGAGCCTTTAGTAATCCTACTATACTTATAGTAAACGAGAAAGTTTGTGAGGTTCCATGGATGTTTGTTACTCTATGACGCAAAAACTACTGAATGGCTTTGAAGATTCTTTACAGGATCTAAATAGCTTATACAACAGATTAAATCAAGGTAATCAATTACTCAATCTTGCCAGAACGGCTAAACGGATCTAGATAAAATTTGACACAGAGATAGATTAAAGTCAGGAATAGCACATAGGATACCTACTTTTAACATAACAACATAATGTGTGTGTAAAAGCTAAAGTTCGTAGCCGTTGAAATACATAGAAACCAGTAGAATCGCGTCGACACGTTGCCTGCTGCTGCCTGCAGTCGGGTACGAATTTACCTTAAATACTAATTGCACCCGGGCAAAGCCGCGGGCAGAAGCTAGTTACTAACAAAGTAATAATATTCGTGCCGCAAAGTAAGCTGAGCTGAAGATTCTGCTGTCATAGCCATAGTCCGAATTTTCACGGGCCGTCAATTTCCTTGACAATTATTGACACGCTTGTTTTGACAATGCCGCCTTTAGCAGTGGCCGCCTCAATACTCTATATTTATTTAATCATATCGTAATCTTACTAACAATGCACATAATTTTCATGGGCCGTCAATTTCCGTGACAATAATTGACACGCTTGTTTTGTATGTTAAGTTTTGACAATGCCGTCTCTAGCAGTAGCTAGCTCGATACTCTGTGTTTATTTAATCATATCGTGATCTTACCAATAATGCACATAATCACGATATAATTGGCCGTTCGGGGCGCGCGTGTGTCACGAATCTTATTATTTCTGTATTAAAAATTTATTCCATTTCTGTTATTGTACTTTATGTGCATTGTGTTTAGTGATTCATCGCTTTGTTTTATGATGGTGAAGCGCGAAAATGAGATCGTGAGTGATTGGTGAAGTGATTTAGTACTCAATTATTCGAATTGCTCGTAAATTACCGTATGGGTTCCCTTTATCATTATATTGTATTTTAAGTCACGTCAATCTAGTCAGATGAGGTACTCCGATGAGCTAGAATTTGTCTGGAAACCCACACTTAGTTCCTGATGCGTCATTTTATGTTGTGCTCTTAGCGCATTAACTTCTACATCATGAAATACCTTTACGAATCCAACACACACTGCCGCGCTACGATTTCTTCAATAGCCTTCCACTCTGCCCGACCTATCCGTCATAAACGCCTGTAAGTCGTCATTTCAACGTCGAGATCACCTATACAAAATAACAATTAGAAAAAAATTAAAAACCCCCGACACATTTTTAGGTCATGCTTCATAATTTATTAGTAGTAGACATGCTTCGATCGACAATCTATTTTAGCACATGTAATTATGACACAATATATTGTAAAAACACCCACAGTAAAACGCGCATAACTTTAGAACTGCTGCATCGATTTTCATCAAACATAACACTTTCGATAAAGTCACCTTTCAAACAAAAAAACGAAAACAAAATCGGTTCATCCGTTTAGGAGCTATTATGCCATAGACAGATACACAAATAGACAAACATTGTGTGTTTTTTTCAAACTTATAACACCCTGCTTTTCCTGTTGGGGATTAAAAAGGAATCGTCAACAAGGTGAAAAAGAAGAGGTTAGCAGCCATATTGCGTAACGAATTCGGCAAAGCAAAGGGTTAATACAAGATTTTCTAAAATAAGGCATTGTTGTAAGTAAGCCTCTATAAAAACATTCCTCGTCACCAAATTAGAATGAATATCTATCTTAACTATCTCATAACAGAATGTAAGCAGACAATTTATTTTTCTCACTTCATATCTCAAGTGGTTAGCTACTGTGTTAGATGCCTTTTACATTGTATCGTGGTTAGCTGTAGATGTATGATATTTGTTGTTGTAATTAAATTATAAATTACAAATGTTTAATAACATAAAAATACTATTGTTTAAATTACTATCTGAATTGTATTGCATGTAGGATAGACTAGACGTGTAGGTAGTTAATACAGCTTAACGCTCTCATATCTGTACTGGCTGCAGACACAGACTTCGGGCCATTACTGAGAAATTCCTTTAGGAAAGCACAATAACACCTGGGACTGAAACCCAGGATCTCTGCAATCCCACTGCACTATTCCCAAACCACTGCAACTCACCATTGAGTAAATTAACATTGGAGATCAAAAGAATAGCGCCAATGAAGCTCGACGAAGTCCCAGTGAATAAATTTAACTGTGTAACTGTCTTGGATCCCGCAATGAAATTAAACAGAAAAGGATGATGAAGGAGTAGGAAAAAAATCATTATTTCCACTTTCCTCCATATCAAGCCACACACACACACGAACACAAAGCCAATAGGCACAAAGGATCGTTTACAACTGGATAAGCCCAGTTATCTAACTACGAATATAAATTAACATTAAGGTTCAATTTTTTTGTTATTTTTTTTTACCATGAAAATACGCAAAATTAAGGACAACTTAAAAAATTGTCTTCAGAACTTTATCAAATTTAATTAAAACCACATACGAAGCACCACCTTTCAAAAAAACAAAAAAAATCAAAATCGATTCATAGTTGGCGGAGTAATCGCGTCACAAACATACAAAAACATACAGTCGAATTGAGAAACATCTCCTTTTTTTAAGACGGTTGAAAACTAATAGTTAATACCACAGATCATAGAAACAACAGTTTGTGTTTTGTTTCTATGATCTGTGGTTAATACCCAACTGTCAGTGGGACCGCGCCCTAAGAAATTGCTAAGGTTATACTTGCAATTTAAAACAAATGACGGTCTACCAACGCTGACCTATCGCGCGTATATTGTACAATCATCCTAAACTAATATGTTTAATAAATCAAATGTGTACTATTCATAGCATTGTGGAAAAACAAATGACGGCGCGTGCGCACAGAAATAGGATCGGTCAGAAATAAGTACTTGATCATGATTAGGTATATAAGTATTTGTGAATGACTATGAGGCCCTTGAATTTATTTTGGGTAAAAATAGATTAAATGGACCTATTAAATTGGTAACCGAATAAATATAAACTAGTTCTGAAAGACGCAGCGTTGGACGGTCTGCCTCTAGGTGAACCGATGACCTGGATGAGGCTTCGGGAATCCGCTGGATTCAAGACGATGAGGCGATACTTGGGGTGGGGAGGCTTATATCTAGAAGTGGAACTTCCGGGATTGTCCTGGTAGCCGTGGCATGAGGTATGCCATTCCTCAAGCTCCTCCGTATAAGTGGCACCCTTGGCGCTACGTCACTTAAGTTCTAGTGACTGTTTAGGGGGGGGGGCATTCATTATGTGTGCAAGTCATCCCCTCCCATTTTATAACCGTGTAGATCAACAGTTGTCAGACAGGGGTCAATAATCCTTCTATAGTTTTAGGTAATCGATCCACGAAACGTCCCAACCCCATTGTGTTTTGTCTCCATATTCTATAAAAAACCAGCCGTGGATTGTCCTTGGGCAGTTTGTGGGGTCCTTGGTTTTGCTCTTGCGTAGTGACTAGTGTATATCCCTATATGCTAATCAATAGGTTTCACATTTCATCCTAAATACCTCTGCGAGTTGGTTTTGGCCCCTGATACGCACGCCTTTCAAAGGTCCGGGACCCTAGAGTCCCGAGAATCTCAAAGATATATCAAAAATAATAGTAATAAGTTATTTTTTCTCACAATGGTTTTAGCTCTAATCAGTGTTTAAATATATAAATTCACATTGTGAGAGCTGTTGCCTAATATAGGTTTAGTTAAAACCTGTGTTACATGTCACCAGGCCCCACTTAATGGCCTCATGATTTGTTAAGATAAGTACTTCAACATAATTTTATGTCAATGACTTTGAAGACCTTGGTTTTTTTTTTTGATTAAAACAGATTAAGTGGCTTTACGACAAAATTACTCTGGCTGCCGCAAAAATTAGGCCTCCGTATTTTTTGTGTAGATGATGTAAATGATAATGACCATTATTGAATATAGAATAAGCAAGCTGAAGGGCCCTATGAGGCGTAGAAATCAAACTGCCACGTTGATCTAGGTGTAGCAAGCGCTTGTGCTGAGCAGGAGGTCCATCAGTTCTCCGGGTCGGAGAACTGGTGATAGTTTTTCCATGTGGAATTTTTCAATAGGAGCCTATAGTTTGGATTTGTGCTCAATTCATGGCAATAGGCTGACATAATATTACATGGGGCTAAGATAAATAGCGAAATAGTCGCATCAAAGCTCCAGGGCCTTGAAAATCGTCGCCGAGTTGCCAGCTTGTCGGTTTTTTAGGGTTCCGTACCCAAAGGGTAAAAACGGGACCTAAGACTTCGCGATCCGTCTGTCCGTCTGTCTCCAGGCTGTATCTCATGAACCGTGATAGCTAGACAGTTGAAATTTTCACAGATGATGTATTTCTGTTGCCGCTATAACAACAAATACTAAAAACAGTATAAAATAAATATTAAAGGGGGGCTCCCATACAACAAACGTGATATTTTTGCCGTTTTTTGCTCGATATCAATAACGGCAACAGGTAGACGCTTGAAATATTCACAGAATGTTTAGTTGTATATTTACTGCAAAATATAATAATTAATAAATTAAAATAAAATAAATTAAGGGGGGCTCCCATACAACAAACGTGATTTTTATGCAGTGTTTTGCGATAATGGTACGGAACCCTTCGTGTGCGAGTCCGACTCGCACTTGGCCGGTTTTTTATTGGTTACATTTCGGGGAGTGTGCGATGGAACTGCAAAATTTGATTCCGCCTAGCCGTTTCCACCATCGGACAACAAGACGTACGGCAATGCGCCACCGCTACATGGTAGACATCCCACCCATAAGTACAAAGCGTTTTGTGAATACTATCATTGTGCGCACAGCTAAGGAGTAGCATTCCCTGCCGGAGTCTTTGTTTCCTGATAGCTACAACCTTGGGATCTTTAAATCAAGAGTGAATAGGTTACTTCTAGGCAAGCGTGCTTCACCGTCGACCACATCATTGCTTACCATCAGGCGATATAGTGGTCAAACGCGAACCTATCGTTAAATAAAAAAAAATAAAAAAAATGCAGGTGTACCTACTAAAAAGTCCACCTTTGCATAACACTTCTATCAAATTAAAAGATATGCTCTACTTTTTGCAAGAGAATTTCAAATAACAGGCTAACTAATCAATAGATACCTTTACAATTACCTGAACGTTAACTTTGTATCAAGAATTCTTGAAATCTCCTAATAAAATTGCTCTCTTAGATTCGATTACTGGATTCGTGAACGCCAAGGGTTTGATTCAGAAGTTACGGATTATTAAGAAGTATGTAGTTGGAATGTTCTAGAGACTTTTCCTTATTTCTTAACTGGGAATTTCTTCTATCAACAGAATCTTTTGAAACTGCGATCAGCTATCAGTTTGTTGTTAAGATCTATTTTGTTAATCTGGGTATTTTTATTGTAAGGTTATTTTTTCCTAACTCACCAACTTACCCATTGGTAGTAAATGCATGAGACTAATAGGGATGGTTTTGCATGAGGTACTGATTTAAGTAAAAGTCTTTTACTTGGTCTTCTCAAATAATTTAATCCTCTCACAAATACAATCTGTCACTGAAGTTTCTTGATGAATATTAATAAATAAGCAGAACTTACATTGATAGAAGGTTTGGGGAACGTATGCTACGACGCCTCGGCTCCAGGATATTGCCGGGGCATCAGCCGCCTATGCCCCTGGGCGGCAGTTGAGTGTGTTCGGTAGTTTCTTGCCCGGATCTTGCGAGTTAAATGAAACGTCGACTTATAGAAGGATAATGTATAATTTAACTTAGGAGTATGTAGATATAAGAATTACACATTTCACAACCAGCTCAGCTTGGTTGGTAGGAAAAATCTGCCGTGACTGACGCTGTCTCCGCATTGTTTCTTAATTATTAAAATCACTGTGCGGCCAGTTGTGCAACGGTGTTGCCACAAAGGGATACAGACACCATTAAGGTTCAACACTGTAAATATGTTGTCTCAAACAGCATCGTTCAGCCTGTACAGTTGTATCTATGCGTCAACTACACCATGATGTTTTGGTGGGATGAATTGGGATATATGGACTAGAGGTCAACCTGAATTAAAACCTGAGGCAAGCAAGTGTCATTCGTCAGCAATAGCGATGATCGAAATGCCAAAATGTAAGGGATTGATCACGTGACATTCCGATAGCGTTTGTCATTCCTATGCATTTTATATATTTTTCCAAACGCTATCGCCACGCTTTTCTTCGATGGTAGAATAAAAAAGCGAAGAATCTCATCCTGCGAGCGAAATGGCTAGCAATAGGCAGTTTGAAGTAAATTAAAGAATACAGAAATCGATACATTTTAATGCCAAGGCAGACAGAAATGACATCATTTAGCAGCCGCCCGCTGCCGGTGCAGAAAACCTCAAACGGCGCAAATATAACAACAACCTTATTGGAAGTTATAAGTTTGAGCCGTTTGGGGTTGAAACATTAGGTCCATGGGGTCCGAGTGGGCATCGAGTTTCTCGACAAATTAGCACAAAGCTTGTCGACTCTCGTGACCAGAGGACTGGCCTTTCCTCGGCCAGAGAAACAGCATTGCTATCCAACGTGGCAATGCTGCCAGCGTTCTGGGCACGTTTCCCATTGACATCGATGTGGACGAATTTTTTGATGCACAATGAGCCCTTTTAATTTCCCTCTCCCTTTTGTATTTGTATATAGGGTTGTTTTTTTTAGAATATTCAATTGTATATACTTTAATTTATTTACGTCTGTTAAGGATTCAATTCCAAATTATTGAGAAACCTACTAAAATTTATATATACTCAATATATATACTCTTAAATAACAGAAAGGAACATTGCACTCAATACGATTAGGTACCTATACCTACAGATATTTTACTACTCGTATGTAAACAAACTAGTTAAGTATGAAACACATACATCAAAATAATCCCTGATGTAACTACTTAAATATGTAGGTAATAATTAGATACCGTATTATATGCGGATTATTTAGAAGTTTGCATAAGCGTTTGCATATTGAACCTCTTTTTACCGGTTATTGCATATTTTAACTAAAATCTAGTGATGATGATTTTCGTGCATATATCGACGTAGCATCGACCATTTTTTTTCCACTTATACAAATATTGAGCGATCGAAGAGACAATCTTACTACCAAACATTTGGAATAGTCCCTGGCTGTTTAAATTTGCAATATTTAGCAATCAAGTCTAGATACTTTGGTCTGATATATGTGGATTTATGAAATGAATGTACAGATTGTATGAAGTTTTTTTAAATAAAATAACTAATAATAATAGGTTTTTATTGTTTGATATTGCATATTTTTGATACTTTTCATGCAAATTTTAAAGGTTTTTACCCTACCCGCAAATAGATAAGTGCATAGGTGGGTAGGTAGGCAGGGAAGGTAGGTAGATACGATAGGGTAGGTAGGAACGGCAGGTAGGTAGGTACGATAGGGTAGGTAGGAACGATAGGGCAGGTAGGTAAGAAAGATAGGGTATGTAGCTAGGAACGATAGGGCAGGTAGGTAAGAACGATAGGGTATGTAGGTAGGAACGATAGGGAGATAGGTATGGAGGTAGGAACTATAGGCAAGGTAGGTAGGAACGAAAGGGTAGGTAGGTAGGAACGATAGGGCAGATAAGTAGTGTAGGCTAGGTAGGTAGGTAGCCAGTACACGGAAAAATCAAAACGGGGGACAGCTAATATGGAAATAAAATAATATTAATTTACTGTACTTAGAACTTAATATATTTGACATTATATTATTATGTATATGACCACATTATGTTGTCAACTGAAAAACTACACACATAAATTAATTTAACCATACCTACACACATTAAACAAATAACATTACAATGACAATAACAATTTACATAACATTTGTTATATACGAAGTGAGTTCATTGAACGTCACAAAATGGATGACAATACAAACTTTTTTCGTTGCATATTCAGTTCTAACGTCTCAATATTAAAGAATATATTCGCATGTGCGCAGTAATTTATCTCATGTGTCACTAATTTACCCAACAAACAAAGATGTATGATAGTAGACATTTTGTGTGAATTTTTAATGAAAATTAACTGTAAGTCTGTTTGTTTACGAGTACTGTTATGTATTGACTTGATATATAAGACGCATTAATCTAAGTACAGTCATTTTGTTATTTTTATATTGTATCTTTAGAAGGCTTACAATAAAGGAAAAGCTTCACGGGTTGATCTTCAAGGTTAAGCAACGCTTTCCGAGGTCGGTCCTGGGATGGGTGACCATGCTTTACATATCGGCTGTCACTTGTAGGATCTTTGATAATCTTTACGGGTATTCTTTAAATCTGATACCAGTCTTGCCAAGGGGTATCGTGTTACCCAGTTACTGGGTTGTGGAAGTTCATCCATGTAAAAAACTGGTATTCAGCTACAACCAAGTTATTATAATTGGTATGGACCAAGTTATTAATATGCCATCATTCATAATGCCTGGGCAGTTTGAAAAATGCCCAATATTGGTAGGCAATATGATAAAAATATTAAAATAATTAAATTGACCGGGCTTGCTGTACAATGTCTATCACTTATCGGGCCAGATAATAAAATGATATGTTTTTTTAAATTAATTTAATATTGACATTGGTTTTAATATAGAATAGGATTACTATGCAACAAAGCCGCACGTGGCTCTTATTGCCGTCTGCAGGGTCTACAGTAACCTAACATGTAGGATTATAACAGGGTCATCTCCTTCGAACCTAACCTATCCGTGTCAGGGTGCCCTAAGTTCCCGAGCTCGCTTCGCTCGCTCTTGTACAAATTTATGGACCATAATTATCGAATTGCCCAACCGTTACGTAGCAATATTCATAATTACTAGACAATGTGATATATATAGAAGTTTAAATCAGTATTCATTACATTGCCCGGGCATTATACATAGTGCCCTGATTAATCACTTGGTCCATGACATAATCACCAATCTCTTTGGATTACACACACAATTTTAAAATGGTATTTGTAACCTTTTGGGGAATGGAACTGGCATTTTTAACACAGGTTAGTAACCTAGCTAAGATGCCAGTTGTGATAATAATTGTGAATTCGAATTTTTGGTTGAGGTCTACATAATTTTTGGAAACCGGAATGCCCAAGAGGGCATGCCGGTTTCCTCACGATATATTCCTTCACCCTTTTGAGATCAGTTGTGATGAAATAATTTAAACAAAGTAAAGCGCCTGCCTGGGCTCGAACGCACGACCTACAACTTGAAAGTCGCGGCCGATACCACTGCTCCCAATGAACTCTAAGGTACTCTATATTCTTGGCCGGTATATCTTTATTTACTTAACAAAATTACAAAACATTTCAATATACTAATAATATTAATTTATTTGTCCCCAGGTAAGGCGATAACACAGAGGTGTTAATGAATTCTAATATATACAGGTAAACCGTATTTTAGCATAAATTTTGGTTTCCATCGAAGTTGTAAATACCTAAAACAAATCTGTATTAATTACTCGGTCATGGATGTTGATGTTGGTCGAAAGCCATGGTATGGCGATTAAATATTTGAATTACCGATGTTATAATTATAATAGAGTTAATATTTAGATATTAAATACTAGTTTTACCCCGTGGCGCACCCCACAGGACACGTTTTCGTTATAAAAAAATCCTATGTCACTCAGGAATAAAGTAGCAAAAGAATTTTCAGAATCGGTAAAGTAGTTTTTGAGTTTATCCATTACAAACAAATATTACCTGTTTATTATATTATTATTAGTGTAGATAATTTCTATAAATACTTAGGTTCCTACATATTTGTTACTGCTAAAAGTTTGTTCAGGGAATTCTACAATCAATACGATATTTTGCCGCGAATAATACGAGTTGGCAGCCTGTCGGTTTTTTAGCGGTTACATTTCGGGGATGTGCGATTGAACTTCACAATTTGATTCCGTCTAGCCCTTTCCATCATCGAACTACAAGACGTACGGCAATGCGCCATCGTTACATAGTATGCGAATACTTTCATTGTGCGTACAGCTAAGGAGTGGAATTCCCTGCCGGAGTCTTTGTTTCCCGATAGCAACAACCTAGGGGTCTTTAAGTCAAGAGTGAATAGGTTACTTCTAGGCAAGTGTGCTTCACCGTCGAACACAACATTGCTTACCATCAGGTGAGATAGTGGTCAAACGCGATCCTATAAAAAAAACACCTTTTTACATGGAAAATGATATGTTAGCTTTTTCTCTGGAACATTTTCGATACCTGGTATGGCTATAACAGTTCTCTTCTGCAGCTGGGTAGGCCACTAGATTGCTCTCGAACCAATGACATAAATTACAGTTTCTAAAATTTGAACTTAACATCATCATAATATGCAACAGGATTGTAGATTTTTGTAACCGCCATTGCCTCTTGAGTGCCTAAAACGTGGATCCACGCGAGACACGACGAATTTTTTATTGTTTCGTCAATTAAGGCATTCAGAGGGTTAAAGCCTTTCTATCGGGTTCAGTTAGCCACCCAGATTTCGTAACATCTATAAAATAATAAAAATATTACACTAATAGGTGTATCATAATCATCAGCTTTTTCATTTTCCCACTGCTGGGACACCGGCCTCCTCTATATGAGAGAGGGAATGGACCGTAATCCACCACGCGGTACCAGTGCGGGTTGGTGAATGTCACATGTCGTTGAATTTTTGTATCTAGGACATTCAACCACCATTCATTTACCAACAGTTAACCTAAAAAATCATCATCATCATCTTAGTCGAAAGAAGTCCACTGCTGGACATAGGCCTCCCCAAGTAACGACTCTTTGACTGATCCTGTGCATATCGCATCCAACGTATTCCCGCAGCTTTAACTAAATCATCAGTCATCAATCATAGTAAGTTCTAGGTGGCCTGGAAGAGATCGCAATTGTAAGTTTCTTATTTTAATACTTCCTTTGTGCATTGCCTTTGTCTTCGTCACGGGATCTCATTGCTAAGAAAGAAAATTTGGTTCAAATAAATCTCACTAGATGGCGCGATATGCTCCTCCATCTGTTATTGAATGTGTGTAAAATTAACATTTTCTGGAATTTAACACAAAAATTGTATGTTCTTGTTTAATCAACTCTCCTTAGTACAAAATTATGGAATATTGGGCTCTTAATTCACATTTCAAAGATTATTAGACGGATCATTTAAAATTGATGCCAATAGATGGCGCATTTTTTAATTTCTGAGGCATTCCACTCGATTGTTAAAGTTTGTTCTTAATTCTTTATTGTACACCAAAACAATACATTTACACAAAGTTATATCAATATTCATGTACAAAGGCGAACTTAACTCCAAAATGGAGTTTTCTTCCAGCAAACCCTTGAGTGACAGAGATCATAACAATTGAGGGCAGTAATCCAGTGTACAATTTAACAGTAAGATACTAATTAAATATATAATAAAAATACATACCTATAAGAACTACGTTCATAAATACAAATATACACACATATATATATCTACTAATAATATTTATTGCGTTGAAAGAAAGTTTCCATTTTAACACATTTTGGTGCAAAAAAAACTGTAAAAACGTGTAAATAAATACTAGAAAATAAACCTTCACTATATTTAAAGAAAAAAATATTCACGAACCTAGTAAACCCTTTTACTTGCAAGTCGCTGCTAACACCATCTATCTATCACCGTGAAACAGAACCGAATGCATTCGATGTACAAAAAATTGCCAGAATAAGCAGTCGAAAAACGCTAGTTACGTCGGCACGGTTTCTTTGTATGGGATGAGGTATCTGTATGCTAGTATTATATTATCTGTGTCTTCGTGAACAATAAAGTCTATATTTATATAAGTATCAAATAAATAAACTAAGTACGTTGAAAAAACATTTTCAGAAAAATATACACAATATAAATAGTAAAACTTTCTCTACGACATACCCTACTTAACGTGACCTCTATAAACATGAATTACACAATACACATGTTCGCACCGCCCAAGGTCAAGGTCGCTCGGATCCCAAGGGTCACTGTAATAGAGAGCTGGCTTTCATTCCAAGGCCACATCACGTAAGCATGGGGTATTAATTAAGTATGTAGTGGTGATGTGTAAAGTTTTATTTGTTTTGGCTTGTGTGGGAATTATCTTTACTTATGCATGCTTGTGGGTCGATTTATGAGGTTAAGCTGCACTGCAGCGATCGGGGTGTGGATGCGCCGTTTTTAGGGTTCTGTACCCAAAGGGTAAAAACGGAACCCTATTACTGAGACTCCGCGGTCCGTCTGTCTGTCTGTCTGTCACCAGGCTGTATCTCATGAACCATGATAGCTAGGCAGTTGAAATTTTCACAGATGATGTATTTCTGTTGCCGCAAATACTAAAAACAGATTAAAATAAATATTTAAATGGGGCTCCCATACAACAAACGTGATTTTTTGGCCATTATTTGCGATAATGGTACGGAACCCTTCGTGCGCCAGTCCGACTCGCACTTGGCCAGTTTTTTCAGCTTGAGTTTATCTTAGCTCTTTTGTATTTATAAGTAAGTTGTCCCAATTTATGACCTAATATCCTAGATAAATAATCTTAACTTAGGCCCATTTTTCATTAGTCTAATAACTTTTAACTGAGGAATTAAAATGGCGGTTTGACAGCTTTTGTATAGAAAATATTTTAAACGGCCATTTTTATTCCTCAGTCAAAAATTATCTGAGTATTGACAAATCGGCCCTTAATCTTCGGTTAGATCCCGGATTAACATGTGTGTAAGTATGTGATATTTTTGAAGTATACACAATTTTCGTTGGTTTATAATTTATCTATTAGGTAAACTTATTGCCTATCTGCGGGGCTCTAGTGAAACTGCCTTATATGGCAAACATCATTCTGCATCAGTAATACGTTCACATCATGATTGATGCTGTTGTTTATAAGTCGAATGAGCGTAGAATAGTTTTCTAAACTATTCTATTCGATAAAGATTGTAAAATGACAAATATATTTAGAACCGATCACGTGGCGTTTTGGTAGTGCTGCTTGCATTTGCCGCTAGTGGCGCTGGTGTAGAGTGAGGTCTTCAAAGTGTCAAATTTCATAAGTTTTGGGCTTTTACCGCGAGATTATTTACTACTTATTTATTGTTATGAATAAATGCCAAATAAGGCAGGCAAATATGGCAAATAAGCACAGGTTTTACCAACCACTTCTTTAATTTCTTTTTATGTTTCGGAAAATTTTATCCTCCTTTTTTTCGAAATCTGCAGCATATTCGATTTTATATTTAATCGTACTTCCACGGCATTGGAAATGATTTTAAGTCAAACTTTGCTTCCGTGCACATAATAACAGCGTTTACCAGCTATCTAAGGACCTTACTTGTCAGTGGCGCCAACTGCTGGACACAAAAACGGAAGCCGTCATTAGGTTTTCTAAAATTATGATAATCGTTATCAGAATATCTATGTATCTCTAGATATATCTATATAAGTCACTTTGTCTAAGGCCTAGCCCCCCTTCTTCTAGCCCCCCTTCTTCAAGCCCCCCTTCTCCTAGCCCCCCTTGACATTATCAACGTCCTTTTTCATGGGTTGCCCTATGAAATGATTGCAGGCAATTATGAACCATTCTCGATTACGCAACATTAAAACGGAGTTACTAAAGACAATAACGAAAGTTAACGAAGCAGAACCGAGTTTAACCGAAAACCTTGGATTTCCCCTCACACGTTACGTCCAAACTCTAGGGTTAACGTACTGAGAAAATCTTCGAAGCATTTCCGAAACGATTACCGAAAATCACAATTTTAACAAATCATTCTTAATCATCTTTATGTCGGAGTAATAGAGATCAATGTTGCGTAGATTAGCTGTAGATGCAAAAATGTAGGAATAATGAGAATTCTCTTGATCCTTGAACCGTAATCGCTCAAGATTTTCGGTTGATGTCAATGATCGTAGAAGTATAGCAATCTTGGAGGTCAAATATTTTAAAATCAAGGCTGTTGTAATTTTTAATAACTCGTGACGGCTAGAGACGAATTCGGAACCGGATCCTAAAGTCAGAAGAGTTTGATTTAGTTTCTACTATTCGATATTAAATTAAATATTCCATTAGCTGAAAATGGCTATAGACAAGACTTCACTAAATAACCTTTATAATGGCGAGTACAAATAAAAAGTCGTCTGAAAAAGGATGAACCTCGAAGCAGTGATAAAATAAATCACTGAAAAATTAGACAACACAAAATAACTCCAAAGTTCTCCCTAAATAAACCGCGCCATTTATCATCCACACCGGTCGAATTTGTCCATAAAGCCGCCATTTTATTTCACAAGCAACCCATTGCTCCGATAAACATTAAATTAACAGTAAAAAAACTCTCCTACATAACTTTTTGTCTCAATAAAGCAACGATAATAACAACTCGCTAACGACTTATAAATTTTGCACGAATGAGAGGAAACAATACAAAAATGGAATACGGAACCCCATTAGAGGACAATACCGGTCGCCATTTTAAAAACATGAGCTGTGTCAATAACTCTTTGGTCGTTGTTTTTTTTCTGTACAATGTATTTTTTCATTATGCCTTGTTTTTGCGCGCTGGCAATTATTTACGAGTTTATGTCTGTGCTTAGATTTTATACTGTGATAACCTATTCGGTATTATTCTAAAAATAAGTTTGTTAATTTTTGCTTCATATTTTTAGTGATGGTAATTTTTCATAGGCGACGTAAATCAAACTAATATTATAAAGGTGAAAGTCTGTAAGTGTGTATGTTTGTTACTTCTTCACGTTCAAACGCCTCGACAGATCTGGATGAAATTTGGCACAGAGATACATTGTAGCCTGGAAAAGTACATAAGATACTATTTATCCCGGGAATATGTTCCCTTAGGATCATTTTCGACATCCACGCGGGCGAAGCAGCTAGCAGAAAGTAGTAATATATAAGGCGATGTACAGACGCCTACTGTTTAGGGCTGCTGTTATTATTTACCAATATTAGGAGATTAACCAACCCAAACTCTCGCATATCAATCTAAGATCGTCATATAGACCTATACACAATCATCATCACTTAAATAAACAGACCGTAACTGGACATAATTAGGTAAGTCTCTCCAATCAGAAAGTAAGGAGTGCAATTTCCTGCCAGTCTTGTGTTTTCTGATAACTATAATCTGGGGATTCAGTCAAGAGTGAATAAGTTACTTCCAGGCAACCGAGCTCTATCTTCGTCCACATCGTCGTCCACGTCGTCGTCCACATCATCATCCACATCGTCGTCCACATCATCCTCCAGATCGTCGTCCACATCGTCGTCCACATAGTCATCCACATCGTCGTCCACATCGTCGACCATATCGTCGTCCACATCGTCGTCCACATCGTTGTCCATATCGTCGTCCACATCGTCGTCCACATCGTCGTCCACATCGTCGTCCACATCGTCGTTCACATCGTCGTCCACATCGTCGTCCACATCGTCGTTTACCATCAGGTGAGATGGTCGTGAAACGCGAGCTTTACTATAATAATAAACTAAACCACAATCAATTGAACGCACCTACCACTACCACACATATTGTTAAGAAACACCTCTATCGTAAAGAAACCAAGAACGTATTTACATAGTAAGTACATTAACAAATCCATAGCCCACTGTTACCAAACGAGTTTCATCATTGATCGTAGTTACTGCAGTTGAATTATCGTATCACACGATTTACCATTTCCATTCCAACCGTGAGTTTATTTGTAAAGTGTTGTATGAATAGGTAATTGCTTTACTTCATGTGTTAGTGAGAAGATGGCAAGATAATTTTAGCTAGTACTGATGCTGCTTGACATAGAGAACGGAGGAAGAAAACGTGTTGTGCGTCCCAAAGAGACATGAGACAGGGGCTTAACTTTTCTCAACTGTGTTCGCTTCCAATCTAACGGAATGTATCCGAATACCAATATTTCACATGAAGCAACTGTCTATCTGACCTCCAAAACCCAGATACTTGGCTTACATAATTACTAGCTTCAGCCAGCAGCTTCGCCTGCGATAAAATAATTTTATTATGCCAAGGGAACATTATGATAACAAGATACCTATGTGCTATTACAGACTATCTATCGCTATGCCAAATTTCATCTAGATCCGTTCAGCCGTTCTGGCGTGATTGAGTAACAAACATACATCCACACACAAATACATCCAAACTTTCACATTTTACCATAATAACGCGCGCTAGCAAAAATACAAGTATTTTCCAGAGGAGAATTAAATTAGCAATATATCACCAAATAATCATATAGGTCTAATAAAACAGTTGAACTATTTCCCATTCCGATCTGAGAAAGCATAAATTCATTCATGCAGTGTATTGAAATAATAAACAACTTTGTTATTCAATAATACTCGGAAATAATGCTTCCTGTTACACAACTTCCAGTTTTAGAACAAACGTTATCAAATTCAATGGAAATTTATTCAATTATATAACAGCTTTCTAGTTTGAAGTGGACCACGGGTTCACCTTCAATTTGAATGAGCTTATTGTCTGATCCATCGCCATTGTCATCCTCCTTTGTATGACAATAGTTTACAATATCATCATCTATACCAAATTATTTAGGATCGGCGCAATTTGTCTTTTTCTTTCATACTTCATTATTGTCTTCACCTTGTAGTCAGTTCCTTTCTAGATATATCATCCTTCACAAAGTCCATCCATCGTTTCTTAAATTCTCAATATTATAAGCACCCATCAGTAATTAAACATCTACAGGACATGACCTCTCCCAAAGTTTCCCATACCACAATATGTTTTATTAGCCACCTAAATTTAATAGCCCCCACGACCTTCACTAGGTCATCCGTCTATCTACAAGGACCACCCACACTCCGTTTCGCGTTATACAACACAAGAATTCCTCGAAAACTCAATAAGTGGGCCAAACTCCATTTTTTTATTGACAACACCCGAAAACTGTTTTTATCTGTACCCGAACTTTATATCGGCCAGTGTCAACTGTCAACCCACGACGTGACATCATTGGCGATTTGAAAAAAGAACGCGTTGACCGCGATGGCTGGTGGCATACAGCGGTTTTTGCAAGGGGAATTGGACCTTATTTTTCTGAAGCTAGGGTTTCTTCTTGAGATGTAGTGGATGTAGGCAATACTTTCACTAAGTAGTACCAATGTCAGTGGTTATTTTCTTCGCATTATGCAACCAGTTGCTTACGCAACCGTGGCGGATTTGCACGTGCCTACAACGCTTATTTAAAACGATCGCTATCGGATCGGATTCTAATTTTTTATGTTTTTTTATTAGTTATATTCAAGGTGGAGCACGAGTAGAGTTCAATTGTTGTTTTTTGTGGCATCCGTAGCACGTGTATTTGTTAAACAATGGAACATGACTGTAAGCTGACATAAAGCTGACTTTGAAGAGCGAGTAATATAAAAGTTTTTGGAGCTTCCTTATCATTCTAGAACCTTTGCTGTTATCTGCAAAATGCTGGGTTGCCAAAGCTAGATCATGCCATCCACAAGAATAAGGATTATTTCCATGAAATATATGTAGGTCTAAACTATAAATCATTATTACCATTTAAATGGAACATTAATAATACAATCAAGAATACAATAAATCTGCACGATTAAATAATCAACACTCCTCAAGTCCACTGTAACTAGAACTCCGTCAAAAGAGGAACTAAATTCAAACGTACTGAATTTGACATTCATCTGACAATAACCTTCACAATCAGCGCTACATTGAGAGGTCAAGTTAAAATGGACACCATGTAAATAAGGATTACTATAAATAAAATATTGGCTATAACATGGAATATGTATATTAAAATGAGATATAAAAATAAAATCTCATCTGGGCCAAAGGGTCACGTATACAAATGCCAGCACGATTCTCTTGCGCAAAGAATTTTATTTTTGTATGAATGTAATTGATGCAATAACTTTTGAATTATGGTGTGTGAAACTAGCGATCGAAATACGTGATGAAACTGAAAGTGTAGCCGCTATCAGTGAGAATCTTCAAAATTGGATCAGTAATTTCCAAGATTACGTTCTACAAGCAAACAATTAATGTCACAAATTCTCAGCTCTTTAAAATATTAGTAGTGGCCTTGCAGTTCTACTTGAACCTTAAACCTACAAAATCGATAGAAATTTTTCTAAATCTTAAAACTTAGATGTCTTTTCTTGGGTGCTAAGAACCCAAAAGCACTTATAGCTTAATTTTCATATTTCTTAATTATATTGTAGCTTTGGTTTTGGGCTTGAATCCCATATAGTTTTTTAAAGAACTAGTGTGGTTAAGGCCTCGCAAACAATTCTAAAATACATTCGTGCAAGCACGCCTATTACAATCCCACTTCTGATTTCTGTACCTAACTATTTAACCTCAAAAAACCCGGAACAAAGACCCCGCGCCGGCGTGATAAGGCTTATTAAAACTCTTAGTTGAAAATTCTTCAACAAATAAAGTGGAAAGGAATATTTCAGTCAGATAAGCTAATAATGCTGGAAAAAATACTCCAGCACGCGATAATTCGAAATTCTTTTGAAATATATTGCTTTTTTTTTTCCAAGGAGTATAAAATCTTGCAGATCTGTCAATTGTCGGGTTAAGCTTCGCTTGTTGCAATCAGTTCTGGGATGGGTCACCTCTGTAGCTTTAAACTTGAGCGGTCTTTACAGAAGAACTCTAAAAAGTCAAAGTCTCGAAGAACGTCGTCCTGGCCTTCATACAAGTGTCTGCCTTCGTTACATGTTGCCTACCAAACAGATACTTTAAACCATTTTTTTTTGTTTCCTACTTGCATCGTGTTCCTTATTACTGAAGGTCGTGATTCCCCGGTCTTCGTGGAAACAACTTCTCCTTCAGCAATTTGCGCTATCTGCTTCTGTCTTTGGCGTCGTGGAGAGCATCGTGCAGCCTGGTATTTAGCGATGTGCGGACTTGGTCTGACCATCTGATTGGATTCGTTTAATAGACACATTTGAGTAAAAAAAGGGATCTAGATTTTGAAATATTTGCTAGTAATAAAATACACAGCCCACACCCACAGGTAAGTTTAAGGAAATATCTACGTATTCATTCATTGTATTGCCCATCGACCGAAAAAAACCGCGATAGCTACCTTTGTTACCATAATATTCACATAACCATAACATCCCCACATTAAAAACTTCCCACACCCTTACGGATTACATAAGACTATTCCAACTTCGCAGCTAACAACCCCCAATTAATTATCTATTGCGTCACACATTCACAATCACCCCCATGGGCTTGGGCAGGAATGGGGTGAAAGTTGTAAAGTCTTATTTACAACGTTACCTACGCGAAGCCCACTGTTCAAAATTTTACGGCCTAATGCCTGAAGGGTAGGGGTTCAATGGAAGTGGCTTGAGTGTAGTTGAGATTTGGTTGTGATCATAGTTACGCACGTAGATTAAATTGATCTTAATATTAAAGTCAGAAAACAACATGATGACCTAATTCTTGTTGAATTAGCTGAAGATTTCAGTTTCAGTTTTTCAATGGTGTTTCAAAATGGAACGTCATTTGAATAACTAAAACCTTATACAATAATATCTTACGAATATCTTACGAAGAAACGAGGTATATTAAGTGTGCACGGTTAGTGTAGCGACTGAGTTAGTTAAAGTTACCAGCCATGGTTTTCTTACCTACTATTTATGATCTACAGATGCAAGTTACTACAACGGTCCTAGCAAGATGCGTTGTACACACATGCAGCCTCGAAAGCTTGAGCTTGACAAAAACCTACCATGACGTAAAGTTTAAGTGTACCATTTATCGGCCAATCATTTTCCAAATGAGGTAATATTTGGCTAGTTAATAATAATAATGCTTTCTCAACTCAGAGTAAAACCAGTAAGCAGGCTAAAAAAGTTTGAGGTACATTTCATCATACTGGATTATATTGAGAGTAGTCATACTGGATTAAATTGGATTAAATTTAGTTAAATTGAATTGAATTGATTAAATTAATTTAGAATAAGTTAAATTAGATTAAGTTAAATTGAATTGAATTACATTGGTTTAAATTAGATTAAATTGAATGGAATTGAATTAAATTAGGTTAAATTAAATTGAGTTACATTGGATTGGATTATAATCATTAAATTGTATAGAAGTAAATTAATTTAGATTGAATTGAATTGCGTTTTTATTCCATTATTTTTTTCTGCTTGATAATGTTTAAAAAGTTTTGTTAATCATTTTACTTATTTCTTGTAACAATCTTACAAACTGGACTAAATTTAAGGTACCTAAACCGGAACCACTAAATTTTATTGCTTTTATTTTCTGGGGTGGGGACCTGGTGATTTGTAATACAGGCATTCTTATGCCTAACTCAGACACCAGCTCCTCACACATTCTAGACTATGAACACGAATATTATATAATAATATTTGTATGCCTAAGTAACTTTTAATGTCTGTTTTGTGAGGAGAAATAAACGATTTTATTATATTATATATTAAATTAGTTTTGAGTCACAGTTCGGGTGGCAACTGGCATCTTAGCTAGGTTACTAAGTAACCTATGTTAAAGATACTAGAACAGTTTACAAGAGTTAAAGAAAAGTTTTCTAGCTTTCAAAATAATGTGAGCAAAACACTCCATTTAAGTACTTTATTATTGCACCATCCAGTCTCAATACTCAATGGCTTACACTTGCTTCCCGGTTTTATTTATTCCCTTGCCGGGCTGTATTTGCACCGAATATTTGCGCAAGCACCTATTTGTGTTGGCGTAATGTTCTGGTTTTCTTGTTTGCCAAATAAGGCACGGATAAGTCGTGCAAACGACATATTTCACTCCCGGATAACTAGAGGAACGGATCCGGTTTTATTATTTATAATAATAAATAAAGAAGGATCCGCGTGGAGTCGCGCGTGCGGTGCGTGCGGAATAGAGAAGTGTCTTCAGAAGTGGGATATCTTGTTTGAGGAGTTGCTAGTTTTGATTTTTGGTAAGAAAGCTGGAAATATTTAGTTCGGATTTTTTTTATCCTATGGTTTTACCACAATTGAACTTTTAAGTGACCTTCCTGATGCTCTAGAAACGTTTCATTCGATGTCAGCAAAGGTGATAGTCCAAATGTCAAAATGTAAGGGATTGATCACGTGATTTTTCGATATCGCTTGTCAATCCCATAAAATTTTGTCTTTTTAACGATCGCTGTCACTACGCTTTCGATGATAGTATGTCACTTGTCTATGGTCTCTGGTGACTCAACGCGATTCGATGGCTCTGGGCGACTTAATTTATATAACACCGTTAACCGATTTTTACTAAGCGAAATTGCAAATACGTTCACATAGACGCAATAAAATGCAATTCGACCGATTTAGACTTGAAATTTTCTTAGAAAATACATGCATGATGTCGCCTATCGACGCTATTTACATTGGGTCGTACCATCAGGCAAGTCGCTAACATAATATCTGGTAGATACATATCTACGCAGTTAGGGGCCAAAAGAGCAGTAGCACTATACCAAAGCTAGTGTCTAAAATTTCTATGTAGAAGAAATTCAAAGGTCTAAACTTAAGAATATACAGAATGAGCAAAAAATAGAAGAAAAATAAAAAAAATTTTTTTTTGCGTTATACCAACATTTTCATAATTTTTATCACAGTTACGAAGCTAATTATTTTATGCACAAAATGACTACTCATGAAGATTCAGTTGCAAAAAAAATCTCAACAAAGTCTTCTACTTCTTTTTAATTCTTTTTTGTTGGTCAGGTCAAAAATTCTCAATAATTCAGAAAAAAAATCATAACATGGAAACTATAAAAATATGCAGGTCATACATGGGATTGATTCGAAATCGATGAGCCCACGATACGAATGAATAATAGTATATTATGCAACTAGTGAATAAAGGACGGATACAAAGCGAGGGCCATAGATGAATCACGAGCATGGCGAGTGATTCAAGTTTTAGAATCATGAGCGACGCGAGTGATTCATGGCCCTAGATTAAAATCCGTTTTGTTCAAGAGTTGCATACTATATTTTATACCATGACTACGATAAAAAGAAATAATTAAGCGAAAACCACAAGGAACATTAATAAACAAATAAATAAACGGTTTATTACCTTTATTAACAAAAAATTGAGCTAGGTATAACCTCCTTGCGCAAAAAATACTCTAACTCCTTCATCGATTTAATTTTAAGTTTGTTTATATTTAGGATTTTAATAATGACTTTGATTTTAATCTAGGATGTTTAGTGTATACTTATTTGGATTGTAATTCTAATATTAATTGCATTGGTAGTTGAATAATTATAATTATGTAACGTTACGGAGGTGGTCACTGACCCCTGAAACATAGGTGCAGTTACCGAAGAAGGTAATAAATCATTTATTTATTTATTTATTATTATTGCTTGTGCTTTTCGCTTAAATCTTTCTTTTTCTCGTAGTCGTGGTATAAAATATAGTTTGCAACTCTTGAATAAAACGGCCTTTTTAATCGAGGGCCATGAATCACTCGCGTCGCTCAGGATTCTAAAACATGAATCACTCGCTATGCTCGTGATTCGTCTATGGCCCTCGCTTTAAATCCGTCCTTTATTCACTAGTTGCATAATATACTATTTTTGGTCTTCAATGTTTACTTAATATTAAATCAGTCGCTGATCATTGGCCTCCTTCTAAAAAGAAATTCCTGGATTCAACTGTGTGTTGTCTTCTTCTAGTATCACACTTTCTGCTCAATCCTACATTTTAAAAACAAAATCTATTGAGCAGTATAGCAAACGGACTAAGTGGTCACACATCTTTGGATATTATGAATTAACATTGAATGTATTTAAAAAAACTTTAAACAAGCAATCAATAAAATTCATATTAATTGAAACAGAAAAAAACCTCACTAATTTACAAAAATAACTCTTTAGAACCCTTGTCCTTCTGTTCCGGGTGACAACAGTTAACAATATTACAATAAAATATGTTAATGGAACTTAACACGCAATTTTAACTGAACATAGTGTATTTAATGTGCTTTCTAAATAACTTTTATCGGTCCCTTTGAGGTGTGCTGTTAAAACTAATTAGAGTTACAAAGGAATTTTATAAATACTTTCAATCTCTTGGGGAGTTCAATATTATTGTAATACTACAACTAAATATCACGCCAGAACAGCTGCTTAAGTTGTATCAAGCGCAAGTTCGATCTTGCATGGAGTACTGTTCTCATCTCTGGGACGGATCTGCCAAATATCAGCTTGATGCACTAGAGTCGATTGAAAAGCGGGCTAAGAAACTCATCGGCAATGAGGCACTGGTCAAGTCAAAGCTTGAGCTAGAGCCCGAGCCTTGAACATCGTCGCCGAGTTGCCAGCTTGTCGGTTTTTTATCGGTTACATTTCGGGGAGCAGTGGTGGCCCAGTGGTATCGGCCGCGACTTACAAGTTGTAGGTCGTGGGTTCGAGCCCAGGCAGGCGCTTTACTTTGTGTAAATTATTTCATCACCACAGCTCTCAAAACGGTGAAGGAAAACATCGTGAGGAAACCGGCATGTCCTAGAACAAAAAAATCTAAGACATGTGACATCCACCAACCCGCACTGGGCCCGCATGGTGGATTATGGCCCATTCCCTCTCACAGAGAGGAGGCCTGTGTCCCAGCAGTGGGAACTTTAATAGGCTGATGATGTGATGTGATGTGATTTCGGGGAGTGTGCTATGGAATTGCATGATCTAATTCCGCCAAGCCCGTTTCATCATTGGACTACAAAACGTACGGCGATGCGCGATCGGTACATGGTGGACATCCCACCCATACGCACTAAACGTTTTGCAAATACTTTCATTATGCGTACAGCTAAGGAGTGGAATTCCCTGCCGGAGTCTGTGTTTCCCGATAGCTACAATCTCAGGGTATTTAAGTCAAGAGTGAATAGGTTACTACTTCTAGGCAAGCGTGTTACACTTTCGACCACATCATCACTTACCATCAGATAGTGGTCAAGCGCAAGCATATCTAAAATAATAATAAAAATAAGTTAAGGCAGAGGTCCACCCAAATGTTGCCAGTTATGAAAAAAATAACGGTTTATTCACACATGGCAAAATCCTAATTACTGAACAGCCCAACAATCATTCAGCAAAACGCCCATAAATGATTGTTACTAAGATGTCATTAAGTCACTAAGTCTAGTCGTGACATTAAACCGACTTCCCGTCAGTTATTGCTGACGCCCGCGCCGTCGTAAAGTCGTAAACCAGTACAGACTGTCGCAGGTCGTAAACTGAAAGTCGTAAATGTGCACTTGCGTTTTCTTAGTCGGCTGCATTTAGTCCGGATTTGGGTGAGTATGTTAGTGTTCGAGAGTTTTTGTTGGGATAGGAAATAACATTCTTGAACAGTGATAGCGAAACTGCAGTTTGTGTCATCTGGTTTATATAAACACTAGCTTTATTCCCGCGGCTTCGTTTCCGTGGTCCACCCCGCAGGACCCTTTCTTTTTTCAGGATAAAAAGTAATACTATGTCACACAGGAATAATGTAGCTTTCCACAGATGAAGGAATTTTAAAATCGGTTAAGTAGTTTTTGAGTTTATCCAATACATACAATTTTACAAACAATCAAATCTTTCCTCTTTGTAATATTAGTGTAGACTAGATTCTGCCAGCGGTTTCGACCACGTGTAAATTAACCCAAGGGAACCGGGATAAAAAGTAGCCATGGTCTATCCGTGTACCAAGTTTCATCTAAATCCGTTCAGCCGTTAAGATGACGTGACAGACATACAGACAGAGTTACATTTGTATTTATAATATGAAGTAAGTATGATATGATAAGGATGGATGGGTTATGTCACGAAATGGGTAGGAAAAAAAAACCGGACAAGTGCGAGTCGGACTCGCGCACGAAGGGTTCCGTACCATTATCGCAAAAAAACGGCAAAATAAACACGTTTGTTGTATGGGAGCTTCACTTAAATATATATTTTATTCCGTTTTTAGTATTTGTTGTTATAGCGGCAACAGAAATACATCATCTGTGAAAATTTCAACTGTCTAGCTATCATGGTTCATGAGATACAGCCTGGTGACAGACGGACAGACAGACAGACAGACGGATCGCGAAGTCTTAGTAATAGGGTCCCGTTTTTACCCTTTGGGTACGGAACCCTAATAGCGAAAGAAGAATATAGTTTACCGATATAGTCCAAAGAATTGCTAAACTTAAGTGGCAGTGGGTAGGGCACATTGCATGCAGAACGGATGGCCGATGGGGCAGAAAAGTTCTGGAGTGGCGACCGCGTACCGGAAGACGCAGCGTTGGAAGGCCCTTTTTTTTTTTTTTTTTTTTTTTTTTTTTTTGCGTGGAGAAATGCTCATGCATACTACGCTACCACTTGGAGATAGCGCAGTTATGTGGGACTCTAACCCACTAAAACTCCACGGTGTCCTACTTTTCCGCTTATGGCGGGAACACGGGAACGCGGAAGCATACATCCGCGAACCCGCCGCGGCTGTCCGTCACCGGACCCTCCTTTGGGGAGTAACCCCCGTCACCGTCGTACGAGAACACGTTGTACGCCGTGACCACCCCAGGAACCAAACCGGCACATGGGCGCCAGACGACCCCGTGTGTGGCACCCTTGGTTCCCCTGTGACGGGTCAGGACAGTGGCCCCGCCACCTACCATTTTTCGGCCGCAGGAGATAGGGAGAGCGGCCAACGCTATACCGACACTCCTCCTCCCCTGCGGCCCCACCGCGTCCGCCATCAGACGGTGGCGACCCCGTGCAGGCCGCGGAGGGTAGGGCGAGCGGCGCACCGTAATACCGGCACTCCTCTCCCGCCGCGGCCTCCAACCCTCAGCCGCGATGCCTACCATACCACATCGCGGCCCACCTCAGTTGCGATGCCGCCCATACGGCACCGCAACCTACTTATTGGCCGCTACGTCGTCGGCTTGTCGGCAAAAGCCCTGACGAGCGGCCCCTCCTCGGGTTCCTCTTCGCTTCACCGTGGTTGTCCAAGCCACGGCTACTGAGCCCCCCCGCCTCGACAATGCGGGAACCCATCGGGGGGGAGCGTTGGAAGGCCTACCTCAAGGTGGAGCAACGAGCTGGTCAAGGTTGCGAGAGTACGGTGGATGCGAGACGCACAGGACCGATACGAGGGCGCTGTGGCTCTGTCTCGTACACGAGCCCCAGCATTATGCTGAGCGATGACCGTTTTGCGTAGTTGTGACGCATACTTTGTAATGATTGTGTTTAAGTTTTTTTTTGTTATTTTTATGGTATGCGTCGTGCCTGGCGCAAATAAACAATTTTTCTTTCTTTCTATCTTTCTTTTATATCAGTGTGGCGGAGGCCTATATGCAGCAGTCCAGTTTTCGGCTGAATTTATGATGATGATGATGAGGCAAATGGTGCAGTATAGTATTCCCACATTTCACCAGATATATTGTTAGTCCCAAGTAACAGAAAAGATCCAACTACCACTAACCAGAACGCTAATCCAATGCGAAGCTGCTATTGACGATTCCAAAAAATCACTAAGAATTCTACCTGTGGATTTAACTCAGACCATCAAGTTCAGTTGTCAAGCTACTAGATCAAAACGGCGCAGTACTTGATATAAATCACTATATACATCACACTTCACAATAATATTATAAAGGCGAAAGTTTGTGACTGTATGTGTGTGTGTGTTTGTATGTTTCTTAATTCTACACGCTAAATGGCTGGACGGATCTGGATAAAATTTGGCACAGGGATAGATTACAGTCTGGAATAGCACATAGGATAGTTGTCCCGGGAATATGTTGCCTTGGGATAATTTTCGACATTCACGCGGGCGAAGCCGCTGGCAGAAGCTAGTATTATTATAAAATAAAGTCCTTCGCCTCCTGGACGGATTTTCATACGGTTTCCATCAATAGAAAAAATAAGAAACGAGGAAGGTTCTTGTGTATTGTTTGTCACGGGCGAAGCCGGGGCGGGTCGCTAGCTCTGCAATAATTTGCTATAACTTTCAAATTCTACATATTTCTGAAAGGTTCTGGAAGCCTAATTAAGTCTCTGATCAATAAAGCTTCTGTCAAAACCGCATGTTCTCTTTGTGATTCATTAGGAAAATCAAACATGGGCGTTGACACAAGATTTTAAAGCTGATAAAATAACGCTTATGGAGGGGTAAATCACTTTAGCTTTTAATTATTAACCGACTTCAAAAAGGTGGAGGTTCTCAATGTAACTGTATTTTTTTATGGTATTTACCTCACAATTTTTTACTAGGTAAACCAATTTTGATGCCGCATTTAAATTTGATCTGACAAGTAGTTTTTGATTAATCCTTAAGAATGCGTATTTTGATAGTCATATAAGAATTAAAAAAAAACATTAAAAATAAATTACCGTGTTCCAAAACAAAACACTAAAAAGCGAAAACTAACTATTTTTCGGAAGTCGGTGTCAAAAACAAAAAAAGGGACCAAAGACAACTACTTTCGAACAGAAAGTAATTTTTCGCTTGGTAGTGTTTTGTTTTGGAAGTTGGTTTATTTTTTATTGTTAAAAACATTTTCAGGATTATTTTGTTTATTGTTAGCAAGCGTTACTACTGAGCTAACATTGAGAGAGAACCATCATGGTCATTGGGTAGATGCCCGGTTCTGGTAATGTGATATCGGTTTTTATTTTCAGGAATTTCTCAGTAGCAGTTTGGACTTGTGCCTTTGTGATGACAATAAGCCCACCCCTATGTATGGGACTTATAACATAACTGGCAGAATATGTACTTTATTTGCACCTATGCCTTATTCTTCGAGAAAAACTTTGGGTTTCTTCTTTATTTTCTGAAATTGGGGCAAATGTAGAACAAATCTAGAGCACTTTGTACCTCGCATAATGTGAATAGGTGATTACTTCTATTTTCGATAGACCGACATTAGCAACTAATCCAATACAATCCCTCTTCGGGAAAGTTCGGGAAGTTTCGTGAGAACCGAACAGCTGATGCGTAGAACTAGTAACACAGGGGCGAATATGAAATAAGGATAATGTCGTGTTGCGTTTTATTTCAAGACTATATCTATGAATACTTATTTCTAATATATTAGTTTTAAGTACCGAATAAAGAAATATCTAAATGAGGCTTTAAAACAAATTTAATAACACATGACTTGAGGCCTTCTGGCAATAATCTGGCAGTTTTTAAATTTCTTTCATACGTTTGCTGATTTATTTTAATCGCACCTGTCGCGAAAACGTGTGAATTTGTTCAGATTTGGTGTATATGCTGCATTGTCTATTAAAATGGACTCTGGTGGTGATTGGTGCAGCAGAAATCCTTTTGGGGTGGTGTGAGATGGTAGAAAAAGAGAAGGAAGAGCAGACCAACTGTCAGATGGGTGAATGAGCTATTTATTTATTATATGCTTTATTGTACACCATAAAATACAATTAAGTATAAAAATAAACTTAAAATTAGTACACACATTGTATAATGGGCGGCCTTATCGCATTCTGCGATCTCTTCCAGGCAACCTGGTATGGACAGTAATTGTCTGAACATGAAGTGGGGTTATCATTGGTGTGACAATAAAATTGTTAAAATACTATATTATAATAGATATACAGATAAATACATACAACGTTGCCCCACACTAGGAATTTCTTCCTGTATCGTGGGTGCATTTACAAACATATAAACTCACATACACAAACACCCAGAGCCGAAACAACTATCTGTAGGTCATACAAATATTTGTTCCGTGCGGGAATCGAACCCGCGACACGCAGTGCAGCAGTCAATCGCTCAACCACTGCGCCAACCGTGTGCCACTTTACTAAATAAAATGGCAATAAAAATAAATCATGAATGACTCTATTGATAATCACAATCACAGTGTCTGTTTGAAATCAACATGTTAAGACGAAGGCAGCGACAGGTAATGTAATCCTTTACAAGTCTTTTGAACACAGGCAATGATTAAGCACGTTTGATTGGATCTGGCAATGCATTCCACAGACGAGTAGCCTGGACAGTAAAGAATTTTTCCAAAAAAGTCGTGCATTTTGTGTGGGAATCGCTGAGAAACAGAAAACGTTTCTTATGGTAAAAAGGGGTGCAAGGAGGAAAGAGCACATTATATAAAATGGAAAGAAAATGAGCATTCCGGCAAAAGCGAATTGGCAAACACTAAATTCCTAAAAACAACGAAATTCCTAGACCTAAGTACTAAAAGATCAAGGCTTTGAAAGAGTCGAATATATGAGAAACATGCAACAAAAGAAAGTAGGTAAGCTGTTTATAAAATATATGAAACAAAATGCAAGTCATAAAGTCAACTTCAATAAAATCAGAAAACACCTTTCAAATATGAATGAAAGCAGCAACAAAAGACCAAAGTATCATCAATAATGTTGCCATATTTACGATGCTCATAAACACATACCGTAAGCCTCTGTGAGACAGTACTGCTGTAGGTAAGCTGTGCACTTAAACTTTATGTGTCCTATCTGATCGGGCTGTAAATATTCTATTGAATTGTAACGCATGTTACAATGTGGAGAAGTGATATTGTGTGATGGTATTGATTTATGGGGTAGACAAGCATGTGGGAAACATGGGTGATCAAAGACGCCATAGATTTCCATCGTCTGCAATACCAGAGGCATCATAGGTCCAACTTTTTTTTTTTTTTGCTTTGACAAATGCTCATGCATACTGCACTACCACGGGGAGATAGTGCAGTTATGTGGGACTCTAACCCACTAAAACTCCACGGTGTCCCTCCTGTGCCGCTTATGGCGGGAACACGGGGACGCGTTAGCACTCACCGCGAACCCGCCGCAATCATAGGTCCACCTAATCTTCAAATTGGAGGACAGCAATGTAGCTTGGTTGAACTTGGAAATGGTATTGCAGTAGGAGGTAGCGACACTGCTAAGAGTGTTAACATAAAAGTGTTTTGCGTGATTTTCAATTCTCATCAAAGATATCATTATCATCTTCCTGAAAATAATAGAATAGAAGGTTGACAGATTATCTTCGACAAACCTATTACTGTAAGCAGAGTTACAATAATAAAATGAAATGTTTCATGGATTGGTACTGCAAAAGTCATTTGGCCACTCCTATTAGCACATTATTTAAATTTCTACCACCTACCTTTTCATCGTCTCAACCTTAAGTCTCGTCCTTGACCTCTTTCCCAAACTCAACCACTAACATAAAAAACTGACTTCCAAGAAAAAACTTAAACAATTCTGCGCCCACCGTTTCGTTACTTTTATAATTCCGCAACCAGATAAATTTTACTACCGTCCATCAGCAATCAAGACATCTAGCATACGTTCCTCAAAATAACAGAAACCAATACATTTCTACTTACCCCCACGAAAAGAGGAGGGGAGCAGGGACTTTACGAGTGTCATAAAACTGGATAATATACTTAGTCTGAGGGTAGACTCGTGATCGAAATACGGCAGTATTGACTATTTATTCTGTACGGCCGCAAATGAAAAGGGCACGGATGAAAATGGTGGAATTGCGGTTGGCTTGTGGCTATAAGAATTGGTTGCAATTAATCAGATGTGTTATTACTAATAGGAGTGGAATTCCCTACCGGAGTCTTTGTTCCCTGATAGCTTCAACCTTGGGGTCTTTAAGTCAAGAGTGAATAGGTTTTTTCTAGGCAAGCGTGCTTCACCGTAGACCACATCATCGCTTAACATCAGGCAAGATTGTGGTCAAACGCGAGCCTACAAATTATTTAAAAAAAAAAAAAAATACCTAAACCAATTCATTTACCAGAAGCTTTTTCATTCTCTCCCATTCGATTAAATTTTTAAATAATACTATGTGCTGTTAACATATATTTTTTTACAATTACAATCCATAGGTACGCTATGAGATTTCCCATCGGTAAAATTGACGAACGTACATAAAAACTTAAATCCCCTATTTAACGCCTTTACTTTTTGTAATCATCTCTTTGGGCTCACCTTCGTCATATAAGGTACTCTTGTGCATAATTTCATGCTTCTACACCCAGCGGATTAGCTTGTGCACTGAGACAGACTTTAATTAAGTAGATTTTACTATACTTCCCGGTAGTCAGACGGTTCCTCTATCAACTCTATTAAGTAGCAAATACCCACCCGACTCATTCCAGGCCTGTCTTTTTTGTACCTATTAATTTTCCGTTTCTGTGTTATAGATTGTACCTGCGATGGCAAAAATAAGTAACGTAACGTGTTACGTGTTGTTACATTACAGGAACGCTTCCTGTAATGTAACGGAATGGTGTGATCAAATTTTAAAGACTGCTTCTGTCCATGTATATAAACAACTTTCGCCAAAGAAGGCCTGGATAAAAACTGTATCTCCCAAACAAATATTGGTCAGCTGACGACAGCTGAACAGTGATGGCCCAGTGCTATCAGCCGCGACTTACAAGTTGTAGGACATGGGTTTGAGCCCATGTAGGCGCTTTACTTTGTGTAAATTATTTCATCACCACTGCTCTCAAAACGGTGAAGGAAAACATTGTGAGGAAACCGGCAATTCCTAGAACCAAAAATTCGAAGACATGTGACATCCACCAAACCGCATAGGGCCCGCGTAGTGGCTTACGGCCCGTTCCCTCTCACAGAGAGGAGGCCTGTGTCCCAGCAGTGGGAACATTAATAGGCTGATGATGTGATGTGTGACGACAACTTTGTATGGAAATTCCATATATTTTTGGGAATTGCCTATGTATGACTTCCTTGGACAACGTTTACATAGGCAGAAGAATTCTTTAAAATATGATCATACCTTTTTGTTACACCCTGTAACATACGACATAACATTCGCGTATAGCGCATGCCAACACCGAAAATTCATAGGCAAATGCCTGTATACTAATAATTACAATACAATGAACGCATGTCCTTAACACTTGCTAATTATTCCACGCACACTATACACGTCAACCATGGGTAATGAATTATACTTACTGGATTAGCCAACATTGTATAACAATGCAATTATGTAATACAATAATTAATCTTTACATCACCTATTCACGCCAGCTGTAGAATACAATGAAATTCCAATAGAAAAAGGAAATACTGATTCATACCTGCTTGCTACTTGACTTATGTCTCTTAAGTTCTGATTAAGTTATTCTTAATTAATCCTTAAGGTTGCCCAAGTCGACGGCACGAACTATTTTTTTTTTTTTTTTGACTTTTTTGGTTAAAATGCATGCTATCTCATCCGACAACACGTGCGAAAGAGACAGATGCTGTGATGAGCAGTAAGAAGCTAATTCGCGTACGAATACACACTTTTGCAAATTTGTAGCGAAATGGATGATGATATTGTATAAAATTGTTTGTAAGGATCGTAGCAAGTGGCGTTCTGTATGTTGTGCCTACCCCCATTGGAAAAAAGGCGTGAGTTTATATAGGCTTATGTTTAACTTACCACCAGATATAGTAACATATAACAGACAAAAATAGTAAATGATCACCAAAATTAAACCCGCATCTTATTGTAAAATTATAACCAAAGTTTTAACATCTCGCTATCCTGTTTAGGCAAAATGACTCCAAATAAATCATTGTTAACCCAAAAGTAGTAAATGATCACCAAAAGTAGTAAATGATCACCAAAATTAAACCAATGACCAAAAAGATTATAAAATTTCTGGGAGCAACTTGGAAGTAGCGCTCGCCGGCCGCTGCCGCGGCACCGCTCGCTTTGCTCGCTCGGCTCGCGCGCGGTTGGTCACAGTTCTAACCTAACCTAACCTATTTTACAACATTAAATAGCGCAATAATTTGCTATTAAAATTTGGTGATCAATTTACTAAATTTGGTGATCATTTACTATTTTTGTCAGTATATTACTAGATTTGGTGGTTAGGGGTTATCGTCACAAAGTTTTTTTTGGTGGTCATTATATTTATTCCCGTTTATATATGTATGTATGTATGGATGATGATTTAGGACGAAAACGAGCGCGCGAAATTTTATAAACAGACAGTGTGAATATGGATATCATGAAAAAATAACTAAATGTATCTGTTCAAAATAAAATTATTTACATTGTTGAACTACTAATCTATCCATGTATGGTGACTGTTTTGCAATTTTCCCTACATTGTATAAAACAAAGTCGCTTCCCGCTGTCTGTCTGTCCCTATGTATGCTTAGATCTTTAAAACTACGCAACGGATTTTGATGCGGTTTTTTTAATAGATAGAGTGATTCAAGAGGAAGGTTTATATGTATAATACTTGAAGACGAAGCCGCTGGCAGAAGCCAGTATGGTATCTAATTGCTCCCAAAGATGCGTTAAAATTAGTGATGAAATATGGGACTTTCGACGCTCATAACTTTCAAATGTATATTTTTTTACTTTTTTATTTCCATACAGGGCTAGATAATGATAAGACAAATTGATATCATTTTTAGGGTTCCGTACCCAAAGGGTAGAAACGGGACCCTATTACTAAGACTCCGCGATCCGTCTGTCTGTTTGTCAATCCGTCTGTCACCAGGCTGTATCTCATGAACCGTGATAGCTAGACAGTTGAAATTTTCATAGATGATGTATTTCTGTTGCCGCTATAACAACAAATACTAAAAACAGTATAAAATAAAAAATTAAGTGGGGCTCCCATACAACAAACGTGATATTTTTGCCGTTTTTTGCTCGATATTAATAACGGCAACAGGTTGACGCTTAAAATATTCACAGAATATTTAGTTGTATATTCACTTCAAAAAATAATTATTATTAAATTAAAATAAAATAAATTAAGGGGGGCCCCCATACAACAAACGTGATGTTTTGGCCGTTTTTTTGCGATAATGGTACGGAACCCTTCGTGCGCGAGTCCGACTCGCACTTGGCCGGTTTTTATTTTGAACGTACACCGAAACAGTGGAGAAATCACCAGACTACGTTTGTATGGAAGAATGATCGATTAGGGCGACCTTAACACGAGTAGCAGATTCAGCCTATAAGCCTCTCTGTGAGAGGGGACCACGCCACCCAGTGGGTTGGTTGATATTACTTGTCTTCGAGATTTTGGTTCTAGGACTTGTCATATTTCTCTTGACATTTTTGTATTTTGAGAGCAAATTATTCCATCACCATAAAATATTAACACAATGTACCTGCTTAGCCAACTTTTAACTACCTTGGACTTCTACGGCACCTCGTAACCCCGAAGAGGTACACAAAAGAACGAAACGCATAGTATTCTTATCCGTCCACTATTCCAAACACTTGAAACATTCTACCCGTCGACTGCCGAAGTCACAAAGGACCCGCCCCCACAATAGCGGGGGTCAAAAAGACCCGTAGCTCCCCAAAGTAAGATTGCCCAATTCATCCCATGAATGGCAAAATCAGGACTGCCATATCCTTTATTTATTTACCGAGGCGACGGAATTAAATTACCTACGTGTGCATAGGTAGGCCCCAGATGGCGCTGTCGTCGCATTAGGAATAAATAAATAGAACGAGTATGTATTGGTGTAGCACGATGAATTAACGTCGTTTAGATAGGTAGAGATTTTCTTGATCGATATAGAGGTTAAGTTAAAAATGTCTGTCGAATTATCTGGTTAATCTTAACAACGGTATATAACAGCATATTTTCACTGATGGATCTTTGCAAAATAATATGTACTTAGTTACATATTATTTGGCAATGATATGTTTATTATAATACTTGTACTTGCAATGTAATTTAACTATTTATAAATGCCTTAATTGTTTTTTTTTTTTTTAAACTTTGTCCACGCTAGAAATTTCTTCCTTTATCGTGGGTGCGTACAAACAGAATTTCATCAAAAAGACGTATCGGTACTTTTTTTTACCGACTTCAAAAAAACTTTTTACAAAAAATATTTGCTCGTTAGGTACCACAACCAAAAAGTGAATAATAAAAATATTTAAAAAAATACAACCAACTTTCAAATAAAAACACTACAAAGTGAAAAATAACTTCAATTTCGGAAGTCGGTGTCAAAAAACGAAGATACGAAAACAGGCACACTGACTTCTGAAATTGAAGTTATTTTTTATTTTGTAGTTTTTATTTGGAAGTCGGATTTTTGTACAATAGTTTTTGATCATCGACCACTACTGAACTGGTTTACTTTGTAGTAACTTTGTGTAACTTTCAGTTATCTTGGGCTTTATACAAAGTGACATTTTTCTGACAACGATTCACAGAAGTCCAAAATGTTTAGGAATTGACCTCCTCGCATTTTGGTAGGGCATGTCAATCAAGCACATTTGAACTCTTCAACAATCTTTATCGCCGTTAGGCCCACGTGCACGAAAAACTTAACTCAGAGTTAGATGCTAACACGAGGTAAAATTGACTATATTGTATTACAAAATATCAGTTTAACCTTGTGTTAGCAACTAATTTTGAATTAAGTTTTATTGTGCAAGCGGGCCTTGGAATGCTGCTTAATTAAGGCCCTCTTTGCTCAAGTCGCCAACATTTCCAAGTACCTCAGCATTTCCTAGTATTAATAAAATTGTAACATCTTTGTAACGTTACCATCGTAACTCGTGTTCCGTCTCAAATATATTAGATTACCCCTGAGTCACGACGTAATTAGTTTACGTTAACGTTTTTATTGTTCCCGTAATTTTCTTTTGTTCCCCTAAATTGTCCTTTTCTTTGATATTTTATCTTTTATTGGATGAGATTTTTGTATGAAATATGCATGAGTGTTATTAAAATTTTTGTTACAAATGGATTATTGTAATGTATGGTGATTGTGTTTTTTTTAATTGGATTGATTTGAAATAACAAGTGGTTATAGACAATGTGTTCTATCAGCAGTGACGATGATCTAAATCTGGTCTAAATGACTAATTGTGAGAGATTAATCGTGATATTTAGATAGTCTATACATTTTTTACTTTTTTACGGACTTTCCGTCAATTGAGGAGCGATTTTAAAAATTCTTTTTTGTTTGAAAGAGTAAATTCCTGAATTTATTCCATTTAAATTTGGTGAAGATCTCATTAGGAACTTTTGAAGATATACAACAGAACTCTTCAATAAACAAATCTCTCGGGATTACTGCCATCGCATGGCTGTTTATTGTTTACGCCATAACATAACATCACGCCGGTACGCTCTAAAGGGAAACGCAGATGTGTACAGTTCACCCTGGTACATGTTCATTTCACCAGTTATGTTCATCTTTTAGTTGGTAATCTATTCTGGCATAACTTCGGGCATTATGGGTACATAACTTAGAGAACTTGCGCATTATGTACCACAACTAAAAAGTGAAAAAAAAAATACAGCCGACTTTCAAATAATAAAAACATAACAAGGTGAAAAATTATTTAAATTTCGGAAGTCGGCGTTTTTTTTTGGATTCTTCGTTTTTTGACACCGACTTTCTGTTGTATTATTTTGTGAAAACGTATTTTCGTTTCAAAGCTTTCGTTGATAGGCGATTACCTAAAGCCTCAGAATGATTTTATGAAATAAAATAAAATTGAGTTAAAATTTAGTCGAGTTAAACTAGTCATTTAACAATGGTATTAGGTAAAAATTAAATACCCAAACCCTATAATTAGAGACTTCCATAGTGATAAAATAACCGATTTAATAATAGACCTATTACATTGGTATGACCTTGCGACTATTTCAGTAATATACTTTTTTACAGGTCATAAAACCTAAATACCGCAATTAATACCAATACTTTTAATGTCAGCCTTCAAACAGAAAACAAAAACAATCCCTTGTATAGATAGTTCAAATAATCTGTGCGCGCGGCGCTATGTGTGCGTGCGCTTGTAATTATACGTTATGCATTTGTGTGGTAATGACGTGGCAGTCGTTGTCTGAGCAAACAACCACCCACACATGCTTACCCACACATAGCACCGCGCGCAAAGATGAGTTGAGCTATCTATACAGTCATTTAAAAACATACATAACATGTCATAACATCACTTCTGTTTTTCCCAAAGGGTTAGGCAGAGGTGTACCTATTATAATACACCCACTTTTGAAAGAAAGAAAAAGAAAGGAAAGGAAAGAAAAAGAAAGAAAGAAAAAGAAAAAGAAAGAAAGAAAAATACAGAGTCACAATTTAGGTACAAATAAAAGTGAAACCCTATTGCCTATTGCCATCAACGGGGCACAGGTCCAGACTCAGAGCTATTACTAAGAAATTCCAGATGGAAAAATCCAATAACACATTTGTCTGACACAGGAATCGAACAAATGGTCAGCAGAATTCTGTACAAAATATTAAACTAAAAATGTACATTTTAAAAACCTTCTCCTGAACTATAATTTTACCGTATGATGATTCAATATTCCAATTTGAACTCTAGAGCGTAGTATTAAGTAAAACCAACGGAATAACAAAGTTAAAAAGTTGATTCACCTACCGTGGAGGCACTCTAATTTGATTATTGATATAGATTGATATTGAAAGAGGAAGGGTGCTAGTACGAGAAGCTTGGAGGAATATGCGAGAGGCGGTAGCGGAAGCGATTTTGTATGGATAATTTTATCAATTTCATAATTGGCAGTGTGAGTGATTAGGGTCTTGTTAGGAAACTGCTGCGGTCAATTATTGGATGGGTAAGAGTTTTATCAATATTGATAGAAGAGAAATAAAATTGCTTGACCTTAATATTGGTCGTAGGGGAGGAACAGTGCTCCTCCTTCCGCACTGCTCTGCAAGATTCGTCACTTGACTGGACATCTTCCCACCGATTATGAAGTAAATTCCAATTTATGATTTTGTTTTGTCGTAGCTGAGTTGACTTGATTATATTCTAGTCAATCTGTAAAAAAAACTAAAATAAAAATAAATCTTACGACCTCAGGTCAAAAGTGAACAGGTTATTAAACATGTAGGCAAGCTTGTTTCACCGTCGACTATATCATCGCTTACCATCAGGTGAGATAGTGGTGAAACGCGAGCCTTATTGGTACCAATGAAATTTTAATTGCCTATTTCAATTAGTTACCTAAAGGTGCGAGTTCAGCGAGCGACCGCGACGCGAGATCGAGACTTATGACCTAGGCACGCTGCCTCGGTCGCGGTCTCGGGGTGTGTGTAAGTGGGCGAGACCAAGACATGTCTCACACTCAAACTCTCCTCGATTTTAGTCGTTAAAATCAGTTATACTGTTGAAAATTATTGTGCCACTTTGCAATGGCAAGCCAAGTTGTCAAATTGCTATTGGAAGAAGAAGAATGCACCGAAGAATGATATTATGTTTAGTATACAAATAAACAAAGATTGGCTATCAACGAATTATATACAACTAGAGGGCAAAAATTAACGTTTTCACTATGGCATTGACAATCGCGCGTTGAACTCGTGCCTTTAGGTGGAAGAAAACCAGATATCGCATCGTAATCAGACAGATGAAAAATATAGCTGAAGTGGTTCAACATAGCATGACCCACTGTGAAATCTTATCTGTTGTCGACATTTCCTATTCAATAAAACTAAAAGCAAGAAGACATGCTTGTTTCTCAGGAATAGAAAAACTAATAATGCTTGAAAAAAGCTCTTTCATAAGAAAAATTAGCGGTATCATGTTACATCTCTAGTTATAGAACTTTACAAAGAGGTTTCTTAGAAAAAAGCTTCACAAGAGAACTAATTCGCATAGAGTTTAAAAAGTATTTAGTTTATAAATTAAAATAGTTTATAGTTTATAAAAATTACTTTGTTGAGGTTCAAATCCAAATGAGAAATAAATCTTAGGAAAAGAACTTGATTATAATTAGGCTTTATGGCATACAAATATTCATATTCAAATTGGTTCTGTATTATTTTAATTCTTCAATGGAAGCTAAAAACCAATGAATACCAAGAAAACCTATTGTTACAAGCAAGCTTTTCCACCAACACCGACACAAATTCTTATAGACCAAACAATATTAATGAACACGGAACAACACTGTGTCGAAAAAAGTCCGAACTTGGGCTCAACCCTCAAAAGCACAGCTTTATTAAACGCGATAGGGCACGTCATAATCTATCGAACAACCTGTCTGCGAGGGGTATTTTCATCGAACACGCGTCGATACAGTCTTGTTACTTATGTTCGAGCTTTTCTTTTATTCGTTTTGACAGTAAACTGATTGTGATGCTACAAAATATAGCGGGAAACTTGCTTTTGGCATGATTAATGCTAGAAAAATGAATTGTTGGAGTTCTCCTTTTAAATGCAAGTTTGTTGGAAACGGATATGTTTGCTGAAGTGGATTAATATTGGTGAAATTGCTAGCTGAAGATAAAATCGCTTTAAACATGTTCGGGTTTACACAGTTGCAGTTTACGACTAGACAGCGAGCGTTTCGGTTTACAAAGTGGGTTTAAAGTTTATTAAAATGCATTATAGAGGTTGTCGTAAAACATAGTTTAGTCTCTGGCTTTAGAATTTTCTTTACATAACTTTGCTTACCCGGTTTTGAGGTTAAGGATCATTAGCCGAGATAAATAAACGTAGTACTTACGTACATTATACACGCCTATATGCCAGGTTATATATTTCAAAGGGTTACACAGAAATGCTCCTATAGTACACTTTCTCCACACCAAAACATTATTTACCACCAAGCGAAAATCTTCCCAAAGGGTCTAACCTTTGGCTTGAGAGGCGTCACGGCGTCCTCACCTTCCGCCTGACGCATGTCCTCACCGGACATGGCTGTTTCGGGAGGTTCCTGTTCAGGATAAGGCGGGAGGAGACGCCCGGGTGTCACCATTGTGAGGATCACCCGCAGGACACGGTAGAACATACGGTGGAGGTCTGCCCCGCTTGGGCGGAGCAACGCCGTGTCCTCGTGGAGGCGATCGGCAGTGGAGACCTCTTGCGTCCAGCCCTGGTTCAGGCCATGGTATGGAGCGAGAGGGCATGGGAAGCTGTCACCTCCTTCTGCGAAGCAGTAATGCTTGCGAAGGAAAGAAAAAAGAAAAAAAAAAAGAAAGAAAACATTTTTATTTGTGACCCGCACAGGAGACAAGCAAGCAAGGACAAGGCAAGGAGGGGCAAGGAGGAGGCAGAACGCGTGAGGGAGACGCAACGGAGACGCCCTCACGCCCCAAGCCACCGCAGGAGACGCTCTGGGCGTCGGGAATCGCAAGCCGATTCACGGACACCGTAGGCACGGGCTTGCGGATGGCGAATAGAATAGAACACGGGTGGGTTTTAGTCAGTAAAAGTCTGACACGCCCTGCCGCTTCATTGACGCAAGTCATTGGATGATTCCCCAACCAAAAAAAAATAAAGGGTCTAACCTTCCGTGTTCTTTCTAGAAGTCCCTGAACCGCAAAACCCAAAGAGCAATGTGTAACTCCAACCTCATAAAATGGGGCTACGTCGATGGAACAGCAGCAGGGTGTGCCGAGTAGCAATCCATATGGAGTACTTCTGTCCTGTCCTCTGTGCCTTAAAACATGCGATCAGGGTGATCTATGCGCTGCTAGTTTTGGACTAAACAAAGTTTTCGCCAATTAAATTGTAAGTCTCTTGTAATAAGGAGCTTCTTGCCACCAACCAGGCACAAATTCAAACTCCGGAGTCATCATCAGCCTTTTAATGTTCACTGCTGGGACACAGACCTCTTCTCTGTGAGAGGGAATGAGCCGTAATCCAGCACGCTAGCTCAGTGCGGGTTGGTAGATGTCACATGTCTTCGAACATGACATGCCGGTTTGCCGTAGATTGTTCGCAGTGAGTGCTAACGCATGCCCGTGTTCCCGCCATAAGCGGCACGGGAGGACACCGTGGAGTTTTAGTGGCCAGCGGGTACTGTCACAAGGGCGGCTGTGCGTGCGCGTGGTGGTGGCGGTACAGCGGCGACTGGTAGTACTGGTCCGCCGCGTGCCCGTAGCCTTAGTTCACGTCGTACATCTTCAGGTCCGCCTTGGTGTCGGCGCCCGGCAGCAGGCGATGATGGTGGGGTGCTGCGCCGGCGCGTAGCCCATGGGCTCCTGCTTGAGCTGCGCGTAGTGCTCCAGCGCCAGCGGCGTGTGCTCGGGTAGGCACAGCTCGGGTGACGCGTGCAGCTGCGCGAGGAGCTCATCGCACATCTCCTTCTCCTCCGGCGGCGCACCGGCCTTCTCACACATAACTGCGCTATCTGCCCGTAGTAGCGCAGTATGCATAAGCAATTATCCAAGCAAAAAAGAAAATGACATGCCGGTTTCCTCACGATGTTTTCCTTCACCGTTTTGAAAGCAGTGGTGATGAAATAATTTACACATAGTAAAGCGCCTGTTTGTGTCCGCCTTACAACTTGTAAATCGTGGCCGTTACTACTGGGATGGACGTACTCATTGCTCTCAACTCCGCATCCGAGATATAAAACCCAATAACACTTCACTCGTCCTGGATATCGAACCCAACACCTCGTAGCCATCAGTAGTACTAACGGCCACCAAACCAATGAGGCAACTTACGTAATTACTTATTAATACAGTCCGAACAATCATAAGTCACAGGTGGCCCGAACTCCTAATCTCACAGATTCAATACCAAAATCACATTAGTACAACCACAAAGAAAACAACGAAAACGCAATTTACGAAGCAAAAATATGACAAGAATAAAAATAAGAATAATCAGATCATCGTTAATTCTTATTTTTGCGGGCGAATAACGTATTTTATATGAGAATGGATAATAAATGGGAAATTAGCGTGGCTTGTTAAAATATATGGGGCGAGTATGCTGACAGGGGCATCTATCTGGTTAATGAGTGGTCGGAATGACCCCGTCGCGTTTGGGGGGTTGGGCGGTCGACGAGAAAAATGTGCTTGGTTTTTTTCGGTGATTCGTAAATGTTTTTCTACGAATTTGCCGACTGGATATGAAATTAGGATAGAAGATTTTGTTTGTAGATTGTTTTTTGATTTTCAGAACTGTTTTGTTTTCGGATTTGTTGTTAAATTGGTTTACCTACGGACTGTACTAGAAGAGTATGCTTTCTTTATAACAAAACATTTAAATTAGTTTCTAGTTATATATGGTATCTTGATAAATATAGTGATAATGGCTAACTATAGAGTAAAAGTTTAAATAGATTTTACGAAAATACAACCTCATGCGACGTTTGGCGATGCCATAAATATTAAATCTATATCTATACTAATATTATAAAGAGGTAAGATTTTTTGTTTGTTTGTTTGTTTGTACCGAATAGGCTCCGAAACCACTGGACCGATTTAAAAAATTCTTTCACCAATTGAAAGCTACGTTATTCCTGAGTAACACAGGCTATTTTTTAATCCCGAAAACGGGTCCTGTGGGGTGGCCCACGGGAGAGAAGCCGCGGGAAACAGCTAGTAATTAATAAATTAAGAGCTGTTCAATTTGTTGTGAGCGCGTTACTTGAGAACGTTTGAACTGATTTGGATTTTGTAGTTTAAAAATGTTCGTAATAGTGCGATTTTAGTTATAAATAAGGGTTTCAGAGGAAAAATAATTCCTGGAAAATCGGATAAACCGGGACGGACAAACAGAACAGTTTTCTATAGTATTTTGTATGAACTCGTTAGGACAAAATATTTTTTGTCGTATTAGTAATATGTAATCAAAATATATCCAACTAGCATCTGCCAGCGTCTTCGCCCGCCTGAATGTCGAAAATTATTCCAAGGGAACATATTCCTAAAAAAGTATAGCATATCTTAAGTGCTTTTCCAGACTATAATATGATGGGATCTCTGTGCTAAATTTCATCCAGATCCGTTCAGTAGTTTCTGCGTGAAAGAGTAACAAACATACAAACACCCACACTCACAAACTTTCGCCTTATAATATTATTGTGATAAAACTGTCCTAAGCGAACTCAAAATGAAAATGGACAAAACTTATAGAAATAATTGTAAAATTAAGCAATACCTCGGAGGCAAACTAAACCCAGCTGAAGAGCTGAAATGGATCCTTCGTGGCAGGGATCAAATGGACCGCAGTGTCCACAGCCAGCATTGCAGGGTTAATAATAAAGTTGAAATAGAGGTGAGCTTCTATTGGTTTATTGTTTAGAGTTCTATTGTTGATGTCTGATGGGTATTATAGTTTTAAATGTTATGCAAGTTTATTGAACAAGTCAGTTACAGCTTTTTTGTTTTTAACCGACTTCCCAAAAAGTAGGAGGTTCTCAATTCGAAGGTTTCAATATTTTTTTAAATTTATCTTCGGTCATAAAGTTATTCCGATTAGGTGGCAATATGACAATCTCGAGGGAATACCCTTTAGAACAAAAAAAGAATTTTGCAAATAATCTAATAATCTTTTTGTTAAAAAGTTTTTTAATTTCTTTACACTCATAGTGGTCTTAGTGCTCTATCTTCAAGGTTAATCAAAGCTTGTCGAGGATTACATGTTGGTCCCGGCTGTCATTTGGGGATCTTCGGCAATCGTTACGGGTCAACACTCTGAAAATCGCCAATGGATAATGCGTTACCCAGTCACGATGTTGTGGAGCAGGATAAGCACTGGACGATGAACTTTCGTATGGCATTTGGCAGTATAATGATTAAAGTTCTATGTGTTGCATATTGGTGCCCGAAAAGATCATATGTGCAATAATCTACAATAGGACATAAATTTTCCGGATACAAATCAAATCAAATCATTTTTATTTGCTCAAACATGAGTACCATACATACATACATGACAAATTGTCTGCCTGAAGATATGTTAGGAAATGAAATAGTAGAACGTCATGTTTGCCTTGGAAAACGGCATGCAAATATTAAAAAAGAATACAAATCAAAATAATTAATAGAATGTCATACTAAGTAATAATAACAAAATAAAATAAATGTCGTGCAAATGTCAATAAAATAATACAAGTCAAAATTATGATTCTAGAATGTCAATTGTCAGAGTAAAATAATAAAAAATATAAGGTATTAAAATACTGAATCAATACAAAATGATCATTCTAGAATGTCAAAGTAAAATTATTAAAATATGTCATCATATTTTAATAGAATAGTAGAACAAGATCATAGGCATCGCTATCATTTCGGAAGTAATGATTAAGATAAAATATGTGATGGTGGATGTTGGTGTCATGTGAGGAGAATTAGCAATGAGACATCAAAGTTCCGGACAAAAATTACATCAGATTTTAGTGTAGGTATTTATTAGAACAAGATCAAAGGACATAAAGATAATAGTTAGTAAATAAACCATGTCAACAATGCAAGGCCTGCGACGGTTATTCAAGGAATGTGCTGTGGCATGCATAGGCATAAAGTACTCATGAATATGTAATATATGAAGGTGTTTAGGAATCGGCTGTTTAACGTTGACAATTGTCTTGAAATTATCGGTATTATTGTTTTTAAAAGCAAGCTCTTCCTACTTATTAACCCCCGACGGAAAAAGAGAGATGTTATAAGTTTGACTTGTGTTGCTGAGTATCTGTGTGTCTGTCTGTGGCACCATAGCTCCTATACGGATGAATTGAGATTGATTGAGATTTTGATTTCGTTTTTTTTTTGTTTGAAAGGTAACTTTGTCGAGAGTGTTCTTAGCTATGTTTGAATAAAATCGGTTTAACCGATCAAAAGTTATTCGAATTTTACTCTTTGAATCTGGATTTTTCCGCAAGATATCGTATCATTATTACGTGTTTCGATAGATTGTCGATTGAAGCGTGTCTGCTACTACTAGGTATATTATATATAGTATAAAAAGCATGAACTAAAAAATAAAAACGGGGTTTTTTTTTATTTGTAATTTTATCTTGTTAAGATAGCCATATAATAGCTTCTGGTAGCATTTTCATCAGCGTGACAATCGGAAATCATTACAAGGGAACATAACCCGGGATAAATTTAAATCAGTTCAGCTGTTAGGAGGTGAAAAAGTTACAAACAGACATACACACACACACACACAAATTTATAATATTAGTGTGGTTATAGCAAGATAAGATATGCATCGTAACATGTCATTAGTTTCCTAGTCTTCTTAATCCTATTATCCTAGTACTATTATAAACGCGAAAGTATGTGAGAATGGATGGATGGATGTTTGTTGCTCTTTCATGCAAAAACTACTAAACGGATTTTGATGAGACTTTACAGAAATATAGGTGTATAACCTCAAAGGTGTATAGTCTCATCAAAATCCGTATAACAGAATACTATCAGAATAACACAAACGCTATCTATACTAATATTATAAAGAGGAAAGTTTTTTTGTTTGTATCCGAATAGGCTCCGAAACTACTGGACCGATTTAAAAAAATCTTTCACCAATATAAGGCTACATTATTCCGGAGTGGCATAGGCTAGGATTTTTTAATCCCGAAAACGGGTCCTGTGGGGTGGTCTACGTGAGCGAATCCGCGGGCAACAGCTAGTAATTTATAATAGTTATTAGCCGAAATACTAATTCCATGCAGGCGGGTCCGCGGGCGGCAGCTAGTATTTTTAAATTTCCTCACTAGATTATACAGACTAGATCAATTTGCCGAAAGAATAAACTTCCAATTTGGCTGAACAAATAGAGTGGAGCTCACAAGATTGATAGCAAGCCATAATGTGAGGCAGCCATCTAAGACTTGATAGATGTACTGATTTACGTGTTATCTTGTAAGTACGGTGGTGAATATGGAGGTGAAAATTCGAAGTTGAGAGGTTGTGGTCGCGATAATTATTTTTGGCAAGCGGCTTTGAAACCCCTGGGTGCCCCTGGTCAGTGACACATGAGTGTAGCCTTTATCTTAAGACGACGACTAACGCCAACGACCTTGAGGGAACAAAACGCGCACGCGTTTCACACCCGCGCGGCCCAAAATTTAGTAGTTTTTTGTACTTTCCTTATTATTCTATGACTTTAAAAAAAAACCCTCAGATCAAAATGTAGATAATTAAATTGTCTTTGAGATGGTGTCCATTTAATTATAATACGCCCAGCGGTTTTGGTGCGATTGTCGTGTTTTAGTCTATTTTAGACATAAATTTACAAATTAATTACACTATGTTATACGAATAAAACTCAAAATTTTCTTAGATCAAATTATTAGGAAAATGGTCTAATGTAACATACATTTTTTTCAATAAATTACGACTAGCCGTTTAGACGTGATTCTCATTTTAAAATCAGCTACTCAAGGGAGTCGGCGCCTTAAGGCGGTATAAACGCCCCAATGGTAACGCAGTACTGGCCGTGCGCCCGCTCGATGCCAAAATATCAATATTGAACCTCCCTTTGAATAGTTTTGTTTGCAAAATATTATTTGATTTACATATGCTATGTTAATTATGAAGAAATTCCAGCCATCATTTATTCTGTGTAAAAATATTTTTAAACATCCAAGTCGTTTTGAAGGAGTTACACGTAGTAGTAGAAGTTACACGTACATAGTTACACGAAAAAACCTTGTGTTCAAAATTATGTACATGAATCAATAATATTTTTTTTTCATACCTGTTAATCTAGCCTTTAATAAGGAGTATGCTTTAGAAAGTTACCGTTTTACGGCACTAAAGGGTATGTAGGCCCTTAAATGATTAGTTATTTATGTTACCTGGCAAACGTACTAACTTACTAAACTACTAACACTATCATTAAGGGTTTAGTTTGCAAAATCTACTACCGCTGTTCTTGTTCTTTATGTTTGTATGTCGGTTTGTGGCAATGAAATACTTTTTAGGGTTCCGTACCCAAAGGGTAAAAACGGGACCCTATTACTGAGACTTCGCTGTCCGTCTGTCTGTCTGTCTGTCTGTCACCAGGCTGTATCTCATGAACCGTGATAGTTAGACAGTTGAAATTTTCACAGATGATGTATTTCTGTTGCCGCTATAACAACAAATACTAAAAACAGAATAAAATAAATATTTAAGTGGGGTTCCCATACAACAAACGTGATTTTTATGCCGTTTTTTGCGATAATGGTACGGAACCCTTTGTGCGCGAGTCCGACTCGCACTTGGCCGGTTTTTCTTTCTTTTCTGCCAGCCTACACTTTTCTCTATCAAAATTTCATTAGATCACTCAACTATTCCTCGAAGAGTTAAGGCACGGTGTTCCTATAATAGGCAGATACACCCAAATTTCGTCAGTAAATAGAACACTCTAGGTAATTGGAGCGAGTCTATTGCCAGCAATTAATAGGCTCAGCCCCTCTTCACAAATCAAAAATTTGAGAAGCTTATGATATATTCCAAAAAGACACCTGGCCCGACCCTGGGATCGAACCACCCTAGATCTCAAGCTCAGCAATAGACCTTGCTACCCAACAGACCAAAAGGGCAATCAAACAGACATTTTCTTTATTGTTTTCAGTGAAAAATCTCTTTGCCTCAATTGACGATCATTCTTCGTCCGTAATCTTCTCCCCTTTTTCAGCGAGAGTGATTCAAGCCCAATTGGAAACAAACGAGTCATGTGCCATAAGATGGATTGTATCGCCATAATGATCTCTTCGCACGCGAGAGAGATTATGGGCGATTTTACACCCATCTGTTCACACAGCGAGTGATCTATTGGATATACAGGGTGGGCCAAAAAACGTGGATCAAACGAATCAGGGTGATTTTTGAGGCTATTTGCAATTTTTCGATTTGTTCCGGTCTGATCCCCTCGATCTGATCCCCTGGGGGATCAGTTTTTTTTTATAATATTTTCTATTCCGGTCTGATCCACTGTGCATGGTATCACAAATAAATTTCAATATTTTATACCGATCGGATCCCCTAGTTATCTATTAACAGATTTTTGGACAATCAGCCACAAAATATAAGTATAGGGTTTAAAATTGTTAAATAAATAAATAAATAATTATGTTCGTAATTCTTATTGTAATGAAAACGTGTATTGAGGAACAACGACTCTACATTTTCGTCTTAGCCAAGTCACCGCAGCCGGTTTGAACCCTTTCTAATAATGTTTACTGTTTTATGCAAGCAGCAAAATTATGATTTTTCCTAAATAATTGAATAATGTTTACCTGCAAAAATATAGGTGTGCATTGTGTTACATTGGTAAGGGATTGAAGAAAAAAAAAAAAAAACTCCGACCCTACACAATATATGGCAAATAATGTGAAATAATGAAGAAATACATAGGTCTGACGTTGTGATGATATTCAACGCATAACAAATTTAAACAAATATTATTTACATAAATAACTGTTTTCTCTTGACTGTACTTACCTGTCAAAAAGAGTAAGGGGATCAGACCGGAATGTCAAAGTTTATAGTGGATCAGAAAGGAAATAATAAAAAAAAAACCAGCAGGGGATCAGATCGAGGGGATCCGACCGGAACAAATCAATTTTTCTGGGTACGTATTAGCAAATTTTTTTTTTTTACATGAATGGTTTGAGATAGCGTATTTAGCAAAGAAAGCTTTTAGCTATTCAAAGTCATTTTTTATTTTATTTCACATAGGCCTATATGGGCACTTATAAAACTTCGACAAAAGGTTTCACGGTTCGGGTTGGTCGTTTCCTATGGAGAAAACCGTCAAGAAACTCCACGGTTACTCTTTAAAAAAATTGGTTTGTTTTTACAATATTTCCATGTTACAGCATTAGTACTTAGATATGGGGGGACAACGTAGGTCCGACAATAAGTCGTAAGAAACAAAAAAAATGATTATATATTATATTAAAAAAATAAAAATAATGTAAGTAGAATAGAATAAATAATAGAATACGATAGAAGAGAACAGAATAGAATAGAATATTATTGCAAACCAAAAGTTACACATCACTTATATAAACAAACAAAATTATGGATACAATGGCGGTTTTATCGCTGACAGCGATATCTACCAGGCAACCTTTTAGATTTTTAGATTCTGATAATGATTTTAACGGGGACGAATTCATCTTCCTCTGATTCATCATCATCATCATCATATCAGCCGAAAGACGTCCACTGCTGGACATAGGCCTCCCCCAAGCGTCGCCACATTGACCGGTCCCGTGCGTCCCGCAACCAGCGGATTCCCGCAACCTTCACCAGGTCATCGGTCCACCTGGTAGGAGGCCTTCCAACGCAACGTCTTCCGGTTCGCGGTCGCCACTCCAGAACCTTTCTGCCCCATCGGCCATCCGTTCTGCGAGCAATGTGCCCTGCCCACTGCCACTTAAGTTTGGCAATTCTTCGGGCTATGTCGGTAACCTTGGTTCTCTTGCGGATCTCTACATTTCTGATTCGATCACGCAAGGAAATTCCGAGCATAGCCCTCTCCATTGCCCTTTGAGTGACTGTAAGTTTTCTGATGAGGCCCATTGTAAGCGACCACGTCTCAGAGCCATATGTCATCACTGGCAACACACACTGGTCATAGACTTTCGTCTTGAGACACTGTGGTAAGTTGGACGAGAAGACACCGCGCAACTTCCCGAACGCTGCCCAGCCGATTCCTCTGATTATCATAACCCTAAGTATGACCTTTTGACAACTTAGTATTTGATTTTTGTCTAACAATGCACAGTTGAATATGAGAATGAACAGGGGAATTTCAGAATCAAACAGATCAACACATTCATAGACTGACTGAGGCAAATACAGCTTAACCTGTAAAACCTAGGGGCCTACAAATTGTATTTTGGTAGAGCTTACTGCAAAGCCATCTACAACAGCCAATCAAGTAAAATACCATCACCTACAGAAAATACTATCCACGAAACTACTCGTACTAATAAAATACGTACCCATTTTCATCAATCCATAACATTTTGTTACCTAACAATCACACACGATAACCAAATCGTCATGAAGTCGTTTGCGATAAAATCCGCTAAAGCGCTGTATTCTTACATCGAGCAATAACAGTTAACTGAAAAAAATCGCTTCATTCGTCCGCTTTAAACTCGCAGGCGAATGAAAATTCAATACATTAGCGTTGAGGGTGTCTGATGTAGGGTGACAATGGAACAAACAGCAAAAAGAATATGTATTTAATTTTTTTTGTGAATTTATTTCACTGGGCATTTTTATTATTACTGTAGTAAAAGGTTATTCAATGTTTAATTCACACAAAATTTGGAAATCAGTTGTGTCGTAAATTGTGAAAATTTTGCTTTCCTAAGAACACGGATTCAGGAAATAAATTATCGTCGCGTCACAAAAAAACCGCAAGTTTAGTGATGCTATTGGCTAGTGAGAATTCATTCAATCAATTTCAACTGGTAAAGCACGTTTGTCACATTAATTTTGCATAAATTATTGCAAAATTTGCACACGTGGCAATAATAACTAATACATAAGATGTGCTCATGGCATTCTTTACGATACAAAAAAATATAAAGGTGACAAATAGACACTTAGCAAAAAGGTCATTTATTAAAACGGTCTATGATCATACTCATTTTATAAAATAGCATATACACCCACTCTGCAAATAAAATATAAACCCACAACTTATTTTTATAGTATTCGCATTCGCAATCCAGACTAAACATGATTTCTTCATGTTTTTATAGTTCTGTTTACTAAAAATTTTATATTCTATTCAATTACTAAATGGACCGCTGTTTTTAAAATACGCATAATGTGCAAAATTCAAACAGCGCATAAAAACATTTCGGATAAAAAGTTTTTCGATTGCTGTTCTGTGTTGCTTTTTTTTTCAGTTTTAGCACGTACTTACGAGTATGTACGTATTAAAACTTTATAATTAAATTTATCACATTTACATAAATAAATTCATTGCACTTCCACATAATGTTAATATTATGTACCTGGCACAGTCCCATTTAAGTTTTTAATTTCCAAAACAATTGTTATTCATGGAAACCCTAATGGATCTTATTTCTGTTTTTTTTTTCTTACAATAATACTAACCTATTTCTACTTTATTTCACATCATTAATATCACATTATTACCAAAATAAGCACCAATTATTTTTTAACAAAAACCATCCATAACTTTATCCTACCCATACCACAACATTGTCACCCTACCGAGCCTATCTCACAGAATTGGGCGCCTCAAATGTGACGTCATGATTAAAATCAGGCGCTCTACCGTCGTTTGTGGGGATAAAGGGATGACGCCTGGTGAGGACTTGTATATTGACTTGTTGAACGAATTGTGGGTGGTGATATTATTTATTATTACAATTACTCTCTGCACTTACAGTGTCACCCAAAACGTACAGAGAGTCAATTATTACATTAACTAGCTTCTGCCAGCGGCTTCGCCCGCGTGAATGTCGAAAATTATCCCAAGGGAACATATTCCCGGGATAGAAAATATCCTATGTGCTATTCCAGACTATAATCTATATTTGCGACAAATTTCATCCAGATCCGTCCAGCCGTTTGCGCATGAAGAAGTAACAAACATACAAACACACTCACAGACTTTCGCCTTTATAATATTACTAGCTTCTGCCAGCGGCTTTGCCCGCTTGAAAGTCAAAAAATATCCCGAGGGAACATATTCCCGTGATGAAAAGTATTCTATGTGCTATTTCAGACTATAATCTATCTCTGTGCCAAATTTCATCCAGATCCGTCCAGCCGTTTGAGCGTGAAGAAGTAACAAACATACTCACAGACTTTCGCCGTTATAATATTAGTGTGATTAGACATCACAGACACAAATAAAAAAAAAGTACAAACAATTCCTTAATTAAATAATTAAAAATAAATTCAATTCAAATTAGCCATTCAATGATATGGTAGTGGCTTTCTAAGTTTGCCAAATTGTCATGGATATCACTGACATCGCTGAAGAAAAATCATCGTAATCTGCCTACCCTTGTCCCATGTGACTTGGGGTCGTCGCAACACGTTTTCTTCTTCCATACCGTACCGTCCACCGTCACGCTATCACTGACTGCCTTCTCTTTCATATCACTCACTCCTCACACAGTCCGTCCATCTTTTCTATGGCCTTTCCCTCCCTCTCCTTCCACCCATTCTTCTTTATATTCATAACTCTTTTAATAATCGGTGAAGGAAAACATCGAGATACCTGAACTTATAGTTAACTAGCTGTTCCCCGCAGCTTCGCTCCCGTGGGCACCCCACAGGTCTTGGTCAGGTCAGGGTTTTTGGGATTAAAAAATAGCCTATGTTATTCAGGAACAACGTAGCTACCGATAAAAAAAATTCTTTCACCTATTTCTATTAAAAAAGTATATCACCAGGCTGTATCTCATGAACCGTGATAGCTAGACAGTTGAAATTTTCTCAGATGATGTATTTCTATTGCTGCTATAACAACAAATACTAAAAACATAGTAAAATTAATATTTAAGTGGGGCAAAAAGACGCTTGCGAGCGTCTTTTTTTGTCGTTTTTTGCGATAATGGTACGGAACCCTTCGTGCGCGAGTCCGACTCGCACTTGGCCGGTTTTCTGATATTTTTGTTCTATGAAGCATATTATAAAATATAGGTGTTCTGATTTTTATCGATTTATGTACATTATTAACTGATGATTATTTTGTTACAGGTAAACTACTCATCTGAATTCTAACAGACTGCGAGGCGGGTCAGAAAAAGTATTAAGTAAGATTGCATTTTAACAAATATTATGGCTTGTGTCAACGTCCATCTTTTATTTCTTTCTTTAAAACCGTAGTTGGGCGTTCTAGGGCAATTTTCGTATTTTTATGATAGGCAATCCTTCAAAGATACCTCTAATTTCTGAGATTTTGAAAAGTTTTTTTACCAACGTTTACAACGAGAACTAAATAATAACAGCCGCACTGGTCGATCATCAAGGTTAAGCAACGCATGACGAGGTCGGTCCATGGATGGGTGACCATTTCAACATACCGAGTTTCCTCCGTGCCTCGGAAAGCACGTTAAGCCGTTGGTCCCGGCTGTCATTTGAAGATCTTTGACAGTAGTTACGATTAGTCAGAAGCTTGAGATCTGACACCAGTCTTGCAAAGGGGTACCGTGTTACCCAGTTACTGGGTTGTGGAGGTCAGATCGGCAGTCGCTCCATGTAAAAAAATGGTACTCAGCTGAATCCGGTAAGACTGAAAGCCGACCCCAATATAGTTGGGAAAAAAGGCTAGGTAGATAGATAGTTTTTTAAGTACGAGAATGGGCCTTCAGTTTCTAAGCATGATAAAATTAAAATGTTATTTACATTGCAGCGTTATTTTGTTTATTAAATATAAAACAATATAACATACTGACCTACATATGTCAGAATGTCACATTCAATTATGTCAAAAAATTCTTGAAATCCAATTCAACTCTGCGACCAACACATGACGAACTCAAGGGAGAATGCCAATCCAAATCAAATCAGAGCAATATGACAATGAACTGGTCACTCTGGACGTCTATAAACTTCAGTAACGTGTCCAGTGCATGTCTTGTTAACTGCATTGGCCATCAAAAGCTGTGGCAAGCCGTAATGGATTTGCTACAATTTGTGTATGTGGGTGAAATTGGGGCTACAATTTTTTATGTTTATGTTTGTGTATCGGACACCATTCTGGATATGGGGAATCGTGTTACCGCGTTAGTAGGTCAGATAGATAGGCAGTCACTCCTTGAGAAATGATTTTTTTTTAACCACGTCCGTGTGTCACTAGCGGGGTGCCAACTGAAAATTAGCGCTGGGTGTCTGAAGCCCAGCAAATGCTGAGTTGGTAACCCTTTCGGTATGGGCACGTCCGCCGCAATTCTTAAACCTTGTTTGTACATTTTTTACTATTCTTCTCTGTTACTTTGTGATTGTTGTTGTTGTGTCTATGTCGAATAAATATTTCTATTCTATTCTATCCTTCAAATTTAAATACTGCTGCTAAAGTGAATTCGGTTAGACTGGACGCTGATCCTAAAATGTTTGGGAAAAAGCTAGGCAGATTGATTAATTGCAAACGTTTGCGGTAAAATAAGCTTAGGTATCAATGTTATCTTTTTGATGAGGTACAACAAGTTGTGTCAGCCAGAAAGAAAAGCCCTTCTTAAATCAGCAATTACGTGCACTATTATGCTGCAAGATGTAAAGTTACTTAATAGATTATACGGAGCAAATAAAAACATTTAAGTGTGTCACAACACTAATTATATTATTTAAAAACGTTCAGATTCAAGTCGCAAAATCATCGCGTCGCGACAATCAATTACAAAATCTTTTCACAGTGATGGGAAATTAGAGGTGTTATTGAAAAATTGGGACCGAAATGCGATTGCAAAAGTTCCCTAAAAATATGGGAAGTCTGCAGTCGGGCAATTTAAAGGACGCCTTAAAATTAAAGTCGATATAAAACTTATCGATAGTTTTCAACGTCTCCCATCACTAGGTAGTAGGTGGTATGGTGGTGTGTAGTGCTATTCTGGGTGCATTGTCCTCACATATATGAACTAATAACTATATATGTACCTATGTTCCTAAATATTGTAAAAAAACAATAATTTTTTAAAAGAGTAAGTATGGAGTTTCATGTCCGTTCTTCTCCATAACAAGCTACTTTCCGAATGCACGGTAGAATCATTTTTATGTACGTTCAAAAGTGCCGCTTGGTGGCCTAGTTGAAATAAAATATCTTTGTCTTTGTCTACTATAACTATCACTTATGACGTAATTAGGTTCGGCATATTTGACAGATGTGCTTTTTTACAAACTCGATTGCTATTGACATGTGCATGCACCCTCTACAGTTTCGCTAGTTACCTATATGCTAGGCAACAGTTATCTGTAGGCAACGTTGAACATACTCGATGAGGATCTTCTATGAATTGTAGCCCAGCAAAACTGTCGGGAAAATACATTATTTTGATCAATTCATCGCGGGAATTAAAACCACAATTTTATTTTACTAATATAGCCGTGTCTTTGCGGCTGTGCACATTTTTCCATGAGATAGTTGAGCCCACAACTTATAGCGCAAACTATTAAGGGCCTACAACCGCTTTAGTAACGTAAAACGGTAACTTTCTAAAGCATACTCCTTAGTAAAGGCTAGGTTAAAAGGTTTAAAAAAATATATATTTATTATAGATTCGTGTACATTATTTTTAAAACAAGGTTTTTTCGTGTAACTAATAATCTTGCTTTAAAAAAATAATTAACAACACATTATTTTTTCGCAACTTTTGGATACTCCTCCAAAACTACTTGGTTGTTTAAAAAAAATTTTTAGAAAAAGTGATGGCTGGAATTTCTTCATAACTGAAACAAAACTGTTCAAAAGAAGGTTCAATATTGATATTTTGGCATCGAGCGGGCGCACGGCCAGTACTGCGTTAACTTTGGGGCGTATATATCGCCTTAAGTCACCTAATTACTGTGGTTCTAGTACACAAATTAGCGACACTTCAAAAAAGTGAAGCGAGGGCACTTTCTAGCTTTTGTGCAGATTTTTTTTTAAACCTCTCATAAACTTAATACTTAAATAAAACTGGCCAAGTGCGAGTCGGACTCGCGCATGAAAGGTTCCGTACCATTATCGCAAAAAAACGGCAAAAAAATCACCTTTGTTATATGGGAGCCCTCCTTAAAAATATTTATTTTATTCTGTTTTTAGTATTTGTTGTTATAGCGGCAACAGAAATACATCATCTGTCAAATTTCAGCTGTCTAGCTATTACGGTTCATGAGATACAGCCTGGTGACAGACAGACAGACAGACAGACGGATCGTGGAGAGTCTTAGTAATAGGGTCCCGTTTTTACCCTTTGGGAACGGAACCCTAAAAATCATCCATACGAGTACATAGTCACAAACTACCCCACATCTCCAGGTATACGAACGGTAACTAGTTTCCATGTCCGTCCTCCTTAGTTACAGTTCCGGTACCATTAAAAGTTTCTTCCCAAGACTAGCACATAGTTCTTTGTCTTCCTTGCTTGTTTGTGAAGGAAATCGATTCCATGCCAGTGACATTTATGTTGTAATGTAAGAACTTGTCGGTAAACCTATAAAAGATTTGCAAAAAGGTTTCAGGGTTTTATACTTCTATATGTTACTAAGACACCTGTTAAAACCATCTGACTCCATTCAGAGGTAGTTAACTCGAAGTGAAATGACTTCATTACAACTTAAAAATTAAAATCATGCTGTGCAGTCGGAGGATACATCTGGTTTTGGTCAGCCAGCTCGCGAATATGTATCCTCCGACTGCAAAGCATGATTTTCTGCTGGTTTACGTCTTTTTAATTCGCTTTTCAAGCAGTCGGTCTATTTTGATATTTTTAATTAACTTTTTTTATTTATAACTTTTTAGTTATTTTATTTTTCGAATACGGTACATTTAAACATATAAGTGTTATATATTTTTGAAATCACCTCTTAAACTCCTTTATTTTGATACCCCATACGATAGGTTCTGATTTGGGCACCCACAATATGGCGCCCAAAAACCGCCATTTTCCTATTTTTCAATTTTAATGTAGCCAGTGACATTCGCAGGGTTAAGACGAATCGATTGACTTAAGAATCATCTAAATCGGCCAACGCGTTTGGTCTCTAGAACGCCACATAGAAACAAACATACATACATATATACATACATAGACTGATAAACACATTACCCTCCTTCGGCAGTCGGGTAAAAATAGTTTAGATTTATTTTAAGTGATATCATAATCGCGTAACCCTGTCTGTGGAATCCTTTAATTACTGTTGTTAGTTATTAACCGACTACCAAAAAAGGAGGAGGTTCTATGTTCGACATTATGTATGTTTTTTTTTTTTTTTTATGTATGTTCACCGATATCTCCGTCAATTGTGGACCGATTTTGAAAATTCTTTTTTTGTTTGAAAGATTATATTCCGAAATTAGTCCCATTTTAATTTGGTGAAGATCTGATAAAGAACTTCGGAGATATACAACAGAACTCTTTAATAAATAACGGCAAATCTCTCGGGATTGCTGCAATCGCATGTCTGTTTATTGTTTATACTATTTCATAACATAACATCACGCCAGTACGCTCGAAAGGGGTATGCAGATCTCTCATTTCACGCGTTATATTAATATATTAATTTTTCATGTTATTCGGGTAATCTATTCTGTCGTTATAGGTACTTACTTAACTACTTCCCTATTAGGTAGATACAACTAAAAAGTGAAAAATAAAAAGCTTTTTGACAAAAAAATACTACCGACTTCCAAATAAGAAAACTAGAAAGTGAAAAATAACTTTATTTTTGGAAGTCGGTGTCCATAACTTAAAAATTTGGTACCTACCAAAGACACCGACTTAGAAAAATAAAGTTATTTTTCACTTTCTAGTTTTCTTATTTGGAAGTCGGTAGTATTTTTTTGTAAAAAAGCTTTTTTTTTACAGTACTGTGTCGAAATTGTTTTTGTGCAGAGACTATCCGATCAAAACATGAAAATTATGTTTTTGACAGTTACGTTTATCAGAATATGTTTTTTAACCCATGACGGAAAAAGAAGGGTGTTATAAGTTTGACGTGTGTTGCTGTGTATCTAAATATCTGTGTATATGTGTGTCTGTTTGTGGCATCGTAGCGTCCAAACGGGTGAACCGATTTTGATTTAGTTTTTTTGTTTGAAAGGTGATTTTGTCGAGTGGTCTTAGCTATTATTGATATAATCGGTTCAGCCGTTCAAAAGTTATGGGCGTTTCATTGTTTGAATCGGGGTGTTTACGCAAATATCGTGTCATAATTACGTGTTCAATAGATTGCCAATCGAAGCGTATCTACTATGTACTAGATAAATTATGAAGCATGAAATAAAAAAGAGTCGAGGGTTTTATACCAATTGATATCAATTAACAAAGCAATTCAACCCTTAAAATTCAAGTATTAGTTCAATCAAATCACCGCTTAACTATTAGTTACCACTTAAACAAAGTATGATAATAATAGTTAAATATTGGACCGGAATATAAATCGTAATCGTAGTTACGATAGGATCACAATGAAGAGTGTTTTACGGGTGTTTGATTAAATTAACTACGCCTCAAGGCTCCAGTCGCAATGGTCCTATTTATGAGCGGAATATAAATTATTTTCGGAAATTATATCGTGTAATTTTGTTAATCTTTCGGTGCGTGGAAAGTTCTTTCGGTTCGGAATTGGTATCGTAACAACGATAGAAAAATACAATTCGTGAAAATTTTGGTGAAGTAAGTGAGCTGTAATTTCCAATTAATGCCAGGGATTGACAGCTTTTTAAGACCCTTACTCCGCTTTAGTGTCGTAAAATGGTTACTATCTAAAAAGCATATTCTTATTTATTTATTTATTTATGTACACACAGAACAATTAACAGAGAAAGAAGGAATACAGATAGAAGAGCACAAAGGTACTGCTTATTTCAGTAGAAATTTCTTCCAGCAGACCTGCGACAGGAAAGGATATAGGATGATAGACGAAGACACAGTGTGTAGAAAGAAATAAGAAACTTAAAATAGACAATAATAACTAAACTAAATATATAGAAATTACACATATACCTTAACTACATATATAAAACATAAAATACATACAACATATAATACATCCATCCATACATCTTAGTGACGGATAGGTTTAAAGTTTTGCTTTTGCTTTAAAAAAAATATTAACAACACGATATTTTTAAGTTTTTTTGCATACTCCTCCAAAACGACTTGATATTTTTTTCTTTTTATTTGTTGATAGGCTTGCGCTTGACCACTATCTCACCTGATGGTAAGCGATGATGTGCTCGACGATGTAGCACGCTTGCCTAAAAGAAAACTATTCACTCTTGACTTAAAGACGCCCAGGTTGTAGCTATCAGGAAATACAGACTCCGGCACTCCACTCCTTTGCTGTACGCATAATAAAAGTATTCCCAAAAGGTTTGGTGCGTATGGGTGGGATGTTCACTATGTCCCGATGACGCATGAATGTTTGAAAATATTTTAAATAGAAATGGTTTTTGTTAGAATTTCTTCTAAACATACATAATATATACACAAACTAGAACAAATTTCCGTGCGTTCAAGCGTTTTTGCCATACCTATTATTGGAATCAAACATAGCAGCTTAATGGAATGTTAGGACCCATTAATTATTAATTCTTATTTTTATCCGTGGTGCTAGGCAACTGGGCTTATCCCAGTTGTAAACGACCCTTTGTGCCTAGTGGCCTTGTTTGTTCTGTCTCCTGCTTGATATGGAGGGAAGTGGAAATTTATGTTTTTTTCCTACTCCTCCGTTATTCTTTTCTGATTAATTTCGTTGCGGGATCCAAGACAGTTAAATTCATTCTCCGGGACTTCGTCGAGCTTCATTGCCTCGGCGCTTTTCTGGTGGTCGCCACTGTTGATTCTGGCTTTCAGGAGTTGCAGTGGTTTGGGAATAGTGCGGTGGGTTTGTCCCAATACATAAGATATGTAAATCAAAACTGTTCAAAAGGAGGTACATTATTGATATTCTGGCATCGAGCGGGCGCACGGTCGCTGCTTTATCATTGGGCAATATATACGCCTTATCAGGATCAACCAGCTGGTTGGTGCTAAAACTCACATACAATCTAACATAGTATTACAGCTTTCCTGCATAAAATATTTCACCATCCATTTATAAACGATTGCATCAATATATTTAATCGCAGCATCAAATTGGTCCAAAATTATCTCATAATTTATGTAAAATTGTAACCGGGCCTAGTGATATTAATAGTATTGCCTGGATTTTAATTGATAGTTTAAACTGAATTTGATTTATCGTGAGAACACAGGGGATTATTATTGTTTTAGTGTGAACCGATGTGTTCAATTTCCGAATAAATTTTCGGTTTTAATTTACGGTTTTGTGGTTTTTAGGGTTCCGTACCCAAAGGGTAAAAACGGGACCCTATTACTGAGACTTCGCGGTCCGTCTGTCTGTCTGTCACCAGGCTGTATCTCATGAACCGTGATAGCTACACAGTTGAAATTTTCACAGATGATGTATTTCTGCTGCCGCTATAACAACAAATACTAAAAACAGAATATAATAAATATTTAAGTAGGGCTCCCATACAACAAACGTGATTTTTTTGCCGTTTTTTTGCGATAATGGTACGGAACCCTTCGTGCGCGAGTCCGACTCGCACTTGACCGGTTTTTTATTAATCCTTTTCTGGCAAATACGTAGGTACTTTCCTTTGTGGGCAGTGGTATATATTTATATGCTACTCAACTATCACCACGTATGTATCTGCACGTGTTGGGTCAAACTGTAAGTGCATTCAGCAATAGGGATGTTTGCTGGGTAGAAAAATTATAATTTTATTTATTTCAGTTTTAGTTAGTTTTATATGTTATATCGTTTTTAGGGTTCCGTACCCAAAGGGTAAAAACGGGACCCTATTACTAAGACTCCGCGATCCTGTCCGTCTGTCACCAGGCTGTATCTCATGAACCATGATAGCTAGACAGTTGAAATTTTTCAGATGATGTATTTCTGTTGCCGCTATAACAACAAATACTAAACACAGTATAAAATAAATATTATTCGTTTGTTGTATGGGAGCCCCATACAACAAACGTGATTTTTTGCGGTTTTTTTCATGATATTAATAACGGCAACAGGTAGACGCTTAAAATATTTACGGAATATTTAGTTGTATATTCACTTCAAAAAATAATAATTATTAAATTAAAATAAAATAAATTAAGGGGGGCTCCCATACAACAAACGTGATTTTTTGGCCGTTTTTTTGCGATAATGGTACGGTACCTTTCGTGCGCGAGTCCGACTCGCACTTGGCCGGTTTTTTAGGTATCTTTGGTAGTGAAGCGGGGCGCGGGGAACGTTTAAGACCGTTCCGAGCGCGCGATTGGTTGGTCAGTTGACACAATGATCGACTGACCAATCGTTTCTCGTCCACGTTCCGTGCGCTGTATATGGTGGTTGGTCAGTTCGCGGAATACGTGCGAACTTACCCCCACTACGCCAAAACCTTGCCAACTTATGTGCCGGGGCCTATACATATAGGTAAACTAGATAGGGTAGGGTAGGGAGATTTCCTAGTGCGATAAGACCGCCCGTTGTACAATTTTGTTTGTAAACGTTTGTCCTGTACGTTTTTTTTGTGGTGTACAATAAAGTATATAATAAATAAATAAATAGGTACACATCTGCCGAAACCTTCAGGACATACAGGCGTGATGTTATGTGTATGTTATTTATTAAAATTATTGGCAGATAGAACACGCTTGCCTTGAAGTTACATAGATATTATGCAGTTGAATGCCGTAGGTAATTACCGAAACAAAATAAAAAAGCCATAGTGCCTCGCGTGTATCCACGTTTCTGGCACTCAAGGGTTAAAAAGTTAAAAGGTTCAAATTCCCATGACGCACATATTGTTGCATTTGTGATTGTTTCAACTATTGTTTTTGCTATGTGGACAGTGAACCTTTTAAAGTTTATAGCTATCAATAAACACAAACTAGAGCAGAGAAATCTACTCTTTAGCGTATATAAAATAAAAGTATTCCCAATAAATCTTCCATCCCGTTATATATTTCATCTACCAAGCATGGTGATAATTACTCTTACCTCATTCAATGGTCGTTATAGTCATTCAGAAGAACCATTTAAGCTGTAGATGTTTTTAGACATTGCAACATTACATTGCTTTTGAGTAGATATCTGAATAATACAATATAGGACATTATCTCCAGTTCCCAGCAGACAATTAAGGCCCTATACAAAGGCCTACCGCAATTCAAATCCCAAAGTAACAAAGTCCGTTATCAATTTAGCCATAACTACCCTGAAACAACAGTCGACGCTAAAGCCTTATCAATTATTTCTGTTTCCACTATCTCTATTTGCATTTACGTAATTTCAGCTCTGATCCAAACTAAATTGATATTGTAAACCGGCCGAATTTCGGAGGCCCTCAACAAACGAGTTTGGGAACACAATGCGTACATTTCAATTTGGGAGTGTTATACTATTAATCCTTCAGGGTGAAAGGGTCGCTTTGCGAGTTCCACTGATAAATTATTAATTAATAATATGTATGTAAATTATTTATTGTTAACTACAACGGTATTATGTGTAATTAATATTTGGAGATTATGGGCTGATACTCTGTATGGAATATTGTGTCATTTAATGGCGGGATCATATTTCGTAATTCATAGTTAGTACAATATAAGGTAGACTTTTAACTAAAATCTATACTTAATAATAATTAATAATAATATTATAAAGAGGAAAGATTTTTTTGTTTGTTTGTACCGAATAGGCTCCGAAACTACTGGACCGATTTATAAAATTATTTCACCAATAGAAAGCTACGTTATTCCTGAGTAACATAGGCTATTTTTAATCCCGAAAACGGGTCCTGTGGGATGGCCCACGGGAGTGAAGCCGCGGGGAACAGCTAGTACTGTATAAAAACAATATTATGGGCTGTTTTGAAAAAATATACATGGGTGCTGTTTTAGCAATAAAGGATGAACTTTTTACCACTAGTTGTAGTTTTAGTAAAGACAAAGAAGCTTTTAATCTACTATTTTAGGTAAGTATTTAACTCCTAGTTTCAGTTTCAGTAAAGGCAGGTGAGATTTGAACCCTTAGATTCAGTTTTATTAAAAACATGTGAACGTTTAAGCCCTTATTTCAGTTTAAGTTAAAGCAGATGAGGTTTTAACCCTTAGTTTCAGTTTCAGTCAAAGTAGGTGAGGTTTTGACCCCTTAGTTTCAGTTTCAGTCAAACCAGGTGAGGTTTTTTTAACCCTTAGTTTCAGTTTCAGTCAAAGCTAACTGCTAAGTTACTAAAACTAGCGGTTAAAACCACACCTGGTTTTAACCGCTAGTTTTAGTAAAGACATGTGAGTTTTAACCATTAGTTTCAGTTTTAGTAGAGACATATGAGCTTCAACCACTAGTTTTAGTTTTATTACAGACATGTGAACTTTAACCATTAGTTTCAGTTTTAGTATAGACATGTGAACTTTAACCATTAGTTTCAGTTTTAGTAGAGACATATGAGCTTCAACCACTAGTTTTAGTTTTATTACAGACATGTGAACTTTAACCATTAGTTTCAGTTTTAGTATAGACATGTGAACATTAACCATTAGTTTCAGTTTTAATAGAGACATGTGTACTTCAACCACTAATTTTAGTTTTAGTACAGACATGTGAACTTTATTAACCGTTAGTTTCAGTTTTAGTACAGATATGTGAACTTTAACCCCTAGTTTCAGTTTTAGTAGAGACAGGTGAGCTTCAACCGCTGAGTTTATGGTAGACCGTTTGCCAGTCTGCCAGTAGAGCTTTACTAAGAATGACAGTACATACTTTTTTTATATGAGGGATTCGTGACTATATATATCGAAATAATAGCAGCCGCATAAGTTAGACTGGAATGGTAGGCGACTGTGATGATGACAGTTATATCTTTACAAAAGATGACATCAATAACGTATCTTAAGTTCTACTTAAACCAGTCCATTATAAACTAGAGCAGAATCAATTATCACTTAGAGATGACCAATTAGGTGAGCTATTGTTAATGCAACGATGACAATGACAGTGATCCATTAAGTACTGAGCATAATATCCAATTGTTAATTCATAAGCAATTATGTGGGAGAGTTACTGATTGATTAGAACATGAATTAAATTCTACAGGTGAGATTTTATCATCATCGTCATCGTGTCACATACATATCATTACGCATGTATTCCATGAAAGGTTTAGGCTGAGATGCAGCTTTAGTACACCAACATCGTCAGTACACCAACATCGTCAGTACACCAACATCGTCAGTACACCAACATCGTCAGTACACCAATATCGTCAGTAATGTCACGTTTTTTGTTTCTTTCTTTGTTTCTAATTTTTAAGTCCCATGTTATAGGGAGCGAGCTTATTGCCTTCAACTCCAGGATCCGGTCTGCTACTGAGAAATTTCGTCTCAGCCGCAAAAACGTCCACAGCTGAAGATAGAACCTATCATCACCACATCAACCAGCCTTATGCGTCTAGCATCGAGCCGACTCCGAGACCTTCACCAGGTTATCGGCCCACCTTGTGAAAGGTCTTCCAACCCTGCGTCTTCGGGCACGTGGTCACCACTCAACCCCATACCAACCTGCAAACTCAACCCCATCGGTCTTCTGTTTTACGAGTAATATGCCCACTGTGACTTCTGATTGGTTGATTGGTAATTCTTCGGGCTATGTTTGTTACGTTTCTTCTCTTGCAGACCTCTTCATTTCTGATTCGATCACTAACTTAACAAAGACAAGTCCTATCTCTCTGCTAAGCTCTTCAGGACGGAGTTTGAGCTAGCCCGTACTCTTCTGATCAGAGGTAGATTTCAGTCAAGGAAGTCATCGACGTGTGCTTGTGCGAACACACCTGATTAACTGCAGAAACAAGGCAGTCCATATATACCCTGAACCCGTTATTATTGGTGATACGACGACTATAGTACTCGTCGTATCACCAATTCGTTTTCCAACTCTTAAAATTATTTTCAATATCACTATACTTTCCACATTTTTTTTTCTTCACCAGTATTAAATTTATATAACGGAATTTTGCTATTTAATGATAACGCTTTATAGCCCGATATTAAAGTCTCATAAAAAGTGCATTAGAACCAGATTATTATTTAAGTGCAGTTTTATTATCAGCGTTATTACTGTCCTAGGGTGAAAATAAACATACGTAAAATAGGGATACTTATGTATTTAAATAATAAAATAGAATATGACAGAATAAAAAGGGGGAAAACTGCTCATATAGGGTTACAACATCGCTTACGATCAGGTGAGATGGTGGTCAAGCGAGAGCCTATACCAAAAAAAAAAACCTGCATCGCTGTAAATAGGGAGTAGAGCCCTAAGGCAATGGCAATGCTAATGCTTTGGCCAAAAAGCTTTTTTACAAAAAAATAATACCGACTTCCAAATAAAAAAAAACTACAAAGTGAAAAATAACAACAATAATTTATTTTTGGAAGTCGGTGTCTTTGATGGGTACCATTTTATGCGTTATGGACACCGACTTCCAAAAATAAAGTTATTTTTCACTTTGTAGTTTTTTTTTATTTGGAAGTCGGTAGAAAAAAGTAAAAAAAAAAAGCTAAAGCTAGTATTGTAAAAAAGCTTTTTATTTTTCACTTTTTAGTTGTACCTACCTAATAGGCAAGTTGGTTAAGGTACCTATAACGCCAGAAAAGATTTTTTTTTAATTTTTTTTTATTATAGATAGGCTCGCGCTTGACCACTATCTCACCTGATGGTAAGCGATGATGTGGTCGACGGTGTAACACGCTTGCCTAGAAGTAACCTATTCACTCTTGACTTAAAGACTCCGAGGTTGTAGCTATCTGGAAACAGATTACCCGAATATCATGAAACTTGAACAAAACCGGTGAAATGAGAGATCTGCGTACCCCTTAAGAGCGTACTGGCGTGATGTTTTGTTATGAAATGGTATAAACAATAAACAAACATGCGATTGCAGCAATCCCGAGAGATATGCCGAAATTTATTGAAGAGTTCTGTTGTATATCTTCAAAGTTCTTCATCAGATCTTCACCAAATTAAAATGGGACCAATTTCGAAACATACTCATTCAAACAAAAAAAGAATTTTCAAAATCGGTCCAAAATTTACGGAGATATGCGTGAAAATACACAAAAAAAAAAAAAAAACTAACATAATGTCGAACATAGAACTTCCTCCTTTTTGGTAAGTCGGTTAAAAAATAGGCCAGCAGTCTGGTCTAGTAAATTGGCTTGGTTAATCTGTCATTCGATGAAGGAAAACATCGTGAGAAAACCGGCATGTCTTAGAACCAAAAATTTGAAGACATGTGACATCCACCAACACGCACTGGGCCCGCGTGCTGGATTAAGGCCCATTACCTCTCTCACAGAGAGGATGCCTGTGTCCCAGCACTGGGCACATGATGATGATCTGTCGTTCTACTTTACGTATCGATAGCTATACACAAATTTTCAAATTTTGTCTGACCTGTATACTACTCCGACAATTTTATCATTTTGATAAGTCAGACTGAAAAATGTCTCTATTTTTACAAGCTTTTAATTAACTTGCAATGTATGTATGTTTGTATGTATGTAAGTGTGTTCGGGTCAAATCTTGCAACTGAATTTTAAAGCAGTTATCCTCCACCGATTAAGATAAAATTTTGCATACACGTTTAGTTTGGATGACAATACATAGTTAGCTAAGTGACGTCATGCTAAAACCAATATGGCGGACGGCCCAAGATGGCGACCTAGTTATTTTTTGTGCACTGCCATGGTACGGTATCAAATGAAAGTGTTTGCTGAGAAGAATACGAAAAAAGCTTGTTAAAAAAAAAGTTTTTTTAATGATTTTTTTTTAGGAATAACCATCAGTTACACATTTAAAACTTATGACTAATATTATAAAAAAACATGATATAAATGCGCAACTCACACCGTTATCCACATCATATAAAGTAGAAAGTTAGTTTTAAGTAAACGATACAAAAAAACCGGCCATGTGCGAGTCGGACTCGCACACGATGGGTTCCGTACCATTATCGCCAAAAACGCCACATAAATCGCGTTTGTTGTATGGGAGCCCCACTTAAATATTTATTTTATTCAGATTTTAGTTTTTTTTGTAATAGCGGCAACAGAAATACATCATCTGTAAAAATTTCAACTGTCTAGCTATCACGGTTCATGAGATACAGCCTGGTGACAGACAGACAGACGGACCGCGGAGTCTTAGTAATAGGGTCCCGTTTTTACTCTTTGGGTACGGAACCCTAACAATGTAACAAATAATTTTACATTCCGTTACAAAAATAATTTAAAAGCTTTTTCTTCAATAAGACAGTTGCGATATTTATTAGTGAGCATTGCAAATATGTCCAAGTCAGTAAAAAGTTCATTAAAAAGATTGCAAATAAGACGCAAGGGTGCGCGGGCTCCAGAGTTTGTTCGACAAGAAAAAAAAGCGAAAAGTGCGCGCGCACCTCTCGCCTTAAAACACTTCTAGGAACAAAGTAATGTACTCTAATGGTCTCATAATCTCTAACTATTCTCAATCTCATTTATTCTTTTCCTTCTTTTAATTTGACTTTTTACAATAATTTAAATAATCTTTATAGCCCTTTAGAATAGTTATAGCACTGTTAACAACATTTGTGCCACATGTTAAATTTAGTCTTGGTATTTTTTATTTTTTATTCTGTAACGGATAAATAAAATTCATGCAGAGCTTTGTTCAGATCTTGTATTCAGCATCGAAAGAGACAAATGACTGGCAATCGCTTATATTAACACATCCCCACTGCTTGGCATGGCTTGACTGAAGAGAAGGCTTCAATATGGCGGCTTTGCTTCGGCGGGCTCGGCGGGCATTGGTCGGTTGCACGTAGGCTGACGTCACATCCGTAACATTCGGCCATCCTGGAATCATTGCTCCCGCAATGGGAGCAAAAACATTCATTAGCTTTCAAATAAATCAATTAGGGCTTCAGTGTCAATACTATTGTTACTAAAAAACAATTACTATTACAGTTACTATTGTTACTGTCAGATATAGGTGCTATACTTCTATATGGCCTTAGCCCATTTACCGACTCAGCACCTGTGAGCTTTTGCAACCACGTAAAACTTTTAGTATCTACCCACATTAGTAATTTCTTCCTGTAGCGTAGGTGCGTTTAGAAACATAAACTCACATACACAAACACCCAGAGCCGAAACAACTATCTGTAGGTCATACAAATATTTGTACCGTGCAGGAATCGAACCCGTGACACGCAGCGCAGCAGTCAATCGCTCAACCACTGCGCCAACCGAGCGCACACACTACACTACTTTACATAGAGCATTTTCAATATGGACTCGACAGATTCTTGCAAACCATTGTACCGCATTCAATGTAAATGTTTACATTATGTTTAAGATAAATACGTTATAGCTATGGCGTTGACATTGACTTTAGTTAATATATTATGAAAGGTCTGTAAGAGATTGCCCTGTGCGATAAGACCACCCATTGTACACTTATCTTTAAAAAAATATTGTCCTGTTATTATTAAAGTGGTGTACAATAAATTATATAATAAATAAATAAATGAATATGACCAAAATAAAAGTCATCCAGTTTGTATTGACTAACTGCACTAATTTAGTCATAAAAACAACCCTTTTGTACACATGATCACTCTTGCGTTATCTGAAGCTTTCTTTTTACATTCAATATTTGACATTCAAAGTGCCGCCTAGTGGCCTAATTGAATTGGCATTAGTTGGCGTTACTTGGCGTTGCATGGCATTGCATGGTATGCATGGCGTTGCATGGCGTTGCATGGCATTGCATGGTATGCATGGCATTGCATGGCATTGCATGGTATGCATGGCATTGCATGGCATTGCATGGCATTGCATGGCATTGCATGGCGTTGCATGGCGTTGCATGGCGTTACTAGGCGTCACTAGGTGGCACTAGGCGTCACTAGACTTGACTACTTAACTTTACTGAAAATCGTAAAGTCACATGGCCTACCATTACGAGCGAATATTAAATCTTAACGCTTCAAAGAAATTCAGACAGGGAATTGGCCCAGTTATTTAGTTATTTGTTAAGGCTTTACTATAGTAATTATAGTCAGCAAAGCATTATGAATGGATTGATTTTTACGTTTAAACTAACCATTAGCATGTGGACAAGCAATATCACGTAATGTGTACCTAAACTGTTTACCAAACCATTTCAGTGTCCGAATTTTCACGATAGAAATGATAGTACGCAAGTGTTGACTCGGCAATAACAAATTTGGAAAACTCATTCGTCACTACAATCATTACCAACTGAACACAATCAATCTGCCTAGTCTTTTCCCAATTATGTTGGGGTCGGCTTAAAGTCCTACCGGATTCAGCCGAGTACCAGTATTTAACATGGAGCGACTGCCTATCTGACCTCCTTAACCCAGTAACTGGGAAACACGATACCCCTTAACAAGACTGGTGTCAGATCTCAAGCTTCCGACTACCCGTAACTACTATCAAAGATCTTCAAATGACAGCCGGGATTAACGGCTTAATGTGCTTTCCGAGGCACGGAGGAATCTCGGTATGTTGAAATAGTTACCCATCCACGGACCGACCTCGTCAAGCGTTGCTTAACCTTGAAGATCGACCCGTGCGGCTGTTATTATTTAGCCATGAGCCAACAGTACACATTCCCCTTTTTGCCCAACAAAACGGACCTAAATGGTTTACATGAATCATAAGCATTGGTTCAGACGGTTTACGAATTTAGATGTAATGTTCGTTTCTTCATACAGACGGCTTACGAATTTAGAAGTAATGTTCGTCCTTTCATATTCTAACTTCCTTTGCCATATGCACAATGAAGACGTGCGGCCATGTATTTTCTAATGAATTGCGTAATTTTTGGTAACCAATATACTATTTTATTAATATCATGGTGACCAAAGTCATCATGATACATTTGCACTATCGTATCTATCTACCCAAGCCCCAAAGCTCCTACCAGTCTACTCCCGTTTGGGGTTTTTCAATAAAGCCTCTTGTCAACAATCAAGTAATCGCTTATTGTGTACGGATCGGAAGTGTTGGTTTTTAGCTGGTTAATTAGTGAACTAAGCTTATCGTCCTGGCATTGTAACGTATAGAACCAATAACGACTGGATTTCTGCCAAGCGCACCTACACGTTTCATACGATGGCCCGGCCTATACTCAACACTAATCTTATAATATTTTATCAAAAAAACACTATCCTGCGATACGTGACCGTACCTTGGACCGCTGCACAATCGGTAAAATCCTTTACACGACATATTTATGAGGGTTTGAAGCTAATATTGGTCCATGCTTTCCTCACTTGTAACACGACTGATCGCAATGAATTTTATTTGCAGTTTGTTTTTGCATCAATATACCGGCGACACCTAACTTACACGCATCCGTATGTACTTCTGTAGGAAGCGCGGGATCATACAAAGCGAACACATGCTTAGAACACGAAATATTTTGCAATTGTTTAAAACTAATCCATTAACGGCTACACAATCAACGCGAAATTTCAAATAAAACTTCTTAAAATAACTGCACAATCCTATAAATGGATGTACCCACATGACACACATTACTAGACAAATAAAACTTGAAACTGCCAACACGGCTGTATGCCACTGGTGGCAATTTGACCTGACCATTTAGCGATTTGATTTTTTAAAACTAGTGTATTTACGAGTATTCATATTTAACTTTCGGTATTTTTTTTTTGTTGGACGTTTTATAAAATTATAACGCCTGAACTTAAATCAGTCGAGGGTAGAAGTAAATCTTCTAAAAAAAATGCCAATACCCACTTCGTTTTGGGTATCGACAGATCTACCGACAGATTATGCTACTATTTTAATAAATCTCACACCGAAGGTATACTTATGCTACTTACCTTTGCTACTTCTAAAATCTGTTTTATAAGTGTAATCTGGATTAATTGCTAAATGGACCATACTGATGCGTAACAGTTAAAGTAATTTTTGCCAGTTAACTCAGAAACTTGATCTTCTATATAAGGTAAGGGAAATATTTATTTTACAGTGACATTTAAAGCGCGGTAATCAACACAGAGGTACAAAGTATGCAAGTGGCGGCGTTCTATTTTGTGACAAAGCTTACAATCGACGCTCTCTTTTTTTTTACTTAGATCACAGGATAAGCGTAAGCTTAATTTTGATCTGCGTAATTAGTACAATATTATTAGTGTGTACCCGAAGCAAAACAATGTTTGTATTTGGTTAATCTATTTATTCCAACTGCTAGACTAAATGGCTATGGCCTGGCTAAAATAAGAGTTAATTTATAAGCACATATGAAGGCACGCCTTTTCCCCACGAGGGCAAACAAACTACCTACAGGACGCCATCTGTTACTATCCTTTATTTCGTTTACGTAAAAACACGATCATCATACACGGATGCTGGTTATACGAATTAGTTTTATCCTTATTATCGAGAACATGGCGACGAGTAAAACAAGTTGCTATGGCCTGGCTAGAATTAGAGTTATTGATGTTGCGGATATAGAAATGAGAAAGATAACGCACCTGGCGAACTGGCATTGGCTCCTGGCAGCTCTCGGACCTTGTTAGGACCTCTCCTTGCAGTCACACGCAGCACACGTTGAAGAGTTTGATGTAGTCTTGCTCGGCGTGCAGTCGGGTCAATGGCAGAGTGTAGCACACGCCGTGAAGCTCGTAGTGTCAATATGACAAAATTGTTCGATTTTTCTTCAGATTCAGGGTGATCTTGCGGTTGTGGCGTGGATATTTTATTAAAACGAAGCTTACTTTTTGTGTATCCCACTTCTGAGTGTAACGGATAAATAAAATTCATGCAGAGCTTTGTTCAGATCTTGTATTCAGCATCGAAAGAGACAAATGACTGGCAATCGCTTATATTAACACATCCCCACTGCTTGGCATGGCTTGACTGAAGAGAAGGCTTCAATATGGCGGCTTTGCTTCGGCGGGCTCGGCGGGCATTGGTCGGTTGCACGTAGGCTGACGTCACATCCGTAACAATTCCTTTGTTTAGATTCTTTTACCGATTTTTTTGTGAATGTGTGAACATTGTAGGCCTTCTAGATTTCTAGACGCTTGTTAACATTTGTTAACTCTTTATCTCGTTTATATTTTTTTTTTCCACTTATTGTCGGGCCTACGTTGTCTCCCCATATCTAAGCACTAATGCTGTAACATGGAAATATTGTAAAAACAAACCAATTTTTTTAAAAAGAGTAACCGTGGAATTTCTTGCCGGTTCTTCTCCACAGGAAACGACCAACCCGAACCGTGCACCTTTTGTCGACGTTTTATAAGTGCCCATGTAGGCCTATGTGAAATAAAAAACATTTGATTTGATTTGGTATGACACTCTCTTGCATGACAACGCACCTGTCATAATATCACTGGTATTGCATACATAGGCCGCGACGAGTACTTACCATGAGGCAGATTTGTTTGCTTTCCCATTACATTAAAAATACCTCGTATTTTGGTAACCCGACAAAAGTCTGCCTCAAGGCTTTGTATGTGACATTATTAGTTATTACATCACCCCGAATGAATAAAAGATTATTGTCATATATTTCATTTAATAAACCCTTAACAATATATACCAATTACATTTTCATTATCAATAACGAACGACTTTGAACTTTATGAGCCCGTAATAAAGCTCATAAAATTATTGCGTAATATTTTTATATGCGTGCCGTGTGGCTCGACTCAATATATTTGTGCTGTTGTGAAAATTAAATGTCGAGCAATTTTGAATGTTGCGACTATAACGATAAAGTATCTTTTTACTTGTGTGTACAGAGGAGTATAAACATGTCGGGAAATAGGGAAAACAGATGACATAAGTTCAATTTCAATTTGTCGTGAAACAAAATTAAATAAAACACTGAGAATTTAAAATCTATTTGTATGGAAATGTTCATAGTTTATGTTTTCCTTTGTATGACACACATGCTCTGTGTGCTTTCAAGTGGAATAAAATAATATCATCAATACATATAATAAAATCTGTAGAAAAGTCGTTTTTGTACATCGAAAATATTTCCTAAAAAAATGCCAGGTTTTTTTAAATTATCACAACACACTCAATTCACATACTCGGACAGCTACTCGAACAGCTGAACTCGTGTCACTCAGTCATTTTCTGAATGGCGGTGATAACATTCTCCGCGATAGAAAGACCCTAGAAAAAAAATTGGTAGGTTAGGCAGGAAGGTAAGTAGGGTAGACAGGAAGGTAAGTTGTGTAGCTAGGAATGTTAATAGGGCTAGGGTAGGGTAGGCATTTGACGGGAGCTAAGCCGCGGGCACATCTAGTAATTAATAAATAAAAAATCAAAGTTTTGATTTTTTTTCAGAATTTAATAGTTATTTATGCTACAAGTGCGGAAGGTAGGTGATTTCCGATGAGTGGCATTTTTATTCACGAGCGAGCGAAGCGAGTGAGTGGATAAATCGACACGAGTCGGCAATCATCTTACGTACGTGTATCATACAACATTTTACTATGCATTGTGCGATGAAATCAAAAATATATCTGAACCAAGCAAAAATGAATAAAATGGCGGGCTTATTCAAGCGCGCTCAGCATATCCACAGATTAATTAAAAGTTCCTCGGGCATATCTACTGCGCATGTGCAAATAGCTGTCACGTCGTAACGCAAAAAGGCACGAGTAAAATATACGTTCTGCCAAACATATTTAATGAATATTTTAAATTATTAATTTATTGATCAATATCTAAATCTAGATTAATTAAAAACTTCTTTAATGAAGTATTAGTTTTATTTTACCTTTTATATGAATGATAATCTGTACTTAACTAATTTGTAAAACTTTTCTCAAATAATAAAAGCTCTATGCGTCGGGCTGACGTTGGCGTTAAAAATTAAAAAAGTACTGAAAAGTAAAAAGCACTAGTTAAAAAAAGTGACACTTTCCGCACAGTTTGGCTGCTTGGAAAACACGTTTTTCGAGGACATGCATTGTAAAAGATTTTTTCAAATAAGTGCAGTTGTTTCGAATTAAATACAAATCACTCTCTCTTTATGATACCAACACATGAAACATCGGATCTGACACAGAATGTCGCCTGTATTCCTCATAGGTGCATCTTTAGTATGTCGCATCAAGGCTGGCCGAGAGATGCAAACCATTGGGAAGTCATTTATTCCCTAGGTTAAGACATCGTGTGTGGGCAGGTAGGTAGGTACAACCGTGAAAATTAAATCACACAAATTATTCGATACCTCATTGTATTCAAATAAACACAAGTTACATTCTTGCTTACTAATATTACGGATCGACACTGATTCTACAACGTGTTAGCTCTAATGCTGTCAGTACTCAACTGCCATATTCTGCTGTGCCCCACCGCGCAAGCGATTAGAAAAAGCGCGCCAATGCGTAGTTGTTCTTGCTGTGCCGACAGGTGGCGTGCTTGTGATTTGTTTTAACGTCCGTACTATTGACTAAACCCGACAAGTACATAATACACTTCGCTAGTTATTTTAAGTCACCAGATAATAGGTATGGAATACGCTCTACACGTCCGTGTCCGTGATCCGTTTCCGTGATTTGAGTGCCGAGCTCAATATGTTCTGAATTATGACAGATTATGAAGGATTGAGTTCGGATGTAGTGCGTAAGCTTCCTTACAAGAAGTACTACGGCTACTTCGGAACCGAAATTTTACGGATACGGATCGGATATAATGCGTAACCGCCCTTAGCTTGTAGCCATAAAACGGGCTCCGGGAGGCTTATTACGTATCTTTTGCAAGAGCAAAACGATAGCGATCAGACGCTTTATCTCATTATGTCGGAATTACCTGCAGTAGGTCCTACACAATCGTTTAATAATCGCTCGATGTTTGTCAAATGCACTTATTGAAAAAAAACCCGCCATAAATTCTAAAACTTCAGTATGGAGGAGCAACTATTGCGCAAAAATCGCTATCGTTTTGCTCTTGCAAAAGATACGTAATAAGCCTGCGGGTTGCTACTGAAAACTGCCAGTTGCAAAACGCAACAACACTTTGTCCGCACTTTGCTTTGCGATTTGCTCTTTATAATATTACAGAAGGCTATGGCGATATGGTACCACGAAACTTCACTTTCAATAACAGAATTAATATAAAACAGTACAGTGCCGAAATTGAGGCACTAACAAGCTACCCCAGAATTACGGGTAGAACACGAGTAGAACTGACATAACCGGAGTTAGGTAACAAGGCTAGATTACCGGCTATGACCGCTTACGTAACCTTTGATAAGGTATGGAGATACATACAGGTCTGTAGGACGGAGGATCCTACAGCAATATATGATAATAAAGTAACTTTATTCATAAAATAAAGTTCTTGTCTGGGGGCCCCTTTTTTAACCGTCTTACCAAAAATGGAGGAGGTTCTGTGTTCGAGATTACGTAAGTTTTTTTCTTCACCGATATCTCCGTCAATAGAGGACCGATTTTGAAAATTATTTTTTTGTTTGAAAGAGTATATACCGAAATTGGTCCCATTTTAATTTGGTGAAGATCTGATCAAGAACTTCGGAGATATACAACAGAACTCTTCAATAAATAACGACAAATCCGAGAGATTGCTGCAATCGCATGTCTGTTTATTGTTTATACCATTTCATAACATAACATCACGCCAGTACGCCCGAAAGGGGTATGCAGATCTCCCATTTCACCAGTTATATTCAAGTTTCATGTTATTCGGGTAATCTATTCTGTCGTTATAGGTATTTACTTAACTACTTCCCTATTAGGTAGGTACAATTAAAAAGTGAAAAATAAGAAACTTTTTTACAAAAAATACTACCGACTTCCAAATAAGAAAACTAGAAAGTGAAAAATAACTTTATTTTTGGAAGTTGGTGTCTTTGGTAGGTACCAAATTTTTAAGTTACGGAAAAAAGTTAAGTTAGTAAAAGTTAAAAAAGATTTTTATTTCCACTAAATCAGCTTTCACCATCATTTTGATAATTTATTCAGGAAGGATTATTATGGATATGGTAAAAAATTAACTTACATTACCTGTATTATATAGAAACCTCGAGGTTTTGGCAAGTCGTAAAAATAGTAGTTAACCTCCGATTTCTGAACTAAGAATTTTAATTTGAGTAATAATAATAATAATAATAATTTTATTTGCATTAACAGTGAGAAATAAATACATTAGTGTTTGAAGTGTCCCTTTAGGCAAATGATTGTCTGTGTTAGGACACTTCGCTCTTCCGAAGTTTGTTTTTATATTAATTAGGTGGTACTCACAATTTCAATAATAGCAATTTAAAATGAATGAAAGTTATAGGGTTATCTATTATCAATTTTGAATATGTATCTTAAAAGTAACGTAATGGTTGGTTGGGAGGTAATAGATTGTGTTTTGTGTATGCATCATGGTAGCTAAGTGTAGAATGTAAGTGTGTGAGTCCGTGAGGAGTGTATGCGTGCGAGTGCGTGTGGAGTGTATGTGTGCGAGGGCGTGTGAAGTGTATGTGTGCGACTGCGAGTGTAGGTGCCAAAATTACGATGTATGCTACAAGAGGGCTTCGGTGAGTATTTTTTAAATTCTTCTTTAGACTGAAATCATGTCAAAATTTACCACAAAGTAGGGTTTGACACGTTCTTTACTCCAAATACTCAATTAAGAAACCGAGCTTTTAATAACTTAGAAAAACGCAACTGCTGATTAAGACTATAAAATGGCCACAAAAGAAGACTAGTGGACTTTCACAAATGAATCTTCCAAAACCCTAATTTGCATATTACCGTCAAATACTTCTTATCTATCAAGAATGCAGCCCATAGAAGATTTGTTGGCGTGCTATAAAACCCATAAGTACAGTCCCTAGGTACGATAAGCTTTACATAAGCTGGTTACACAATACGCCCACCCTTGTCCGATACCACAGAATTGCAGTGTATATGCAAATGAGCTCGACACGCCTTTTCTGCTTAGATGAAGGATTATATCGAAATGGACAAGGATCTAACCGTTTACGGACTACCGGTGGCTTAAGTTGGAACACCTAAAATCAAGCTTCATCATCAGCCTATTAATGTTTCCACTGCTGGGACACAGGCCTCCTCTTTGTGGGCTGGAATGGGCTGTAATCCAACACGCGCGCCCAGTGCGGATTGGTAGATGTCACATGTCTTCGATTTTTTGGTTCAAGGACATGCCAGTTTCCCGATGTTTTCCTTCACCGTTTTGAGAGCAGTGGTGATGAAATAATTTACACAAAGTAAAGCACCTGCCTGGGCTTGAAACCACGACCTACAACTTGTAAGTCGTGGCCGATACCACTGGGCCACCACTGCTCCAGCTTGTATTTCTAAAATCTGCTGGATGTGAGAAGTACTGGTCTGGTCGATATGGCGGCGCGTGGAGAGGCCTATGACCAACAGTGGACGTTTTTCGGCTGAAATAATGATGATGAATCCTAGAAGAAGTATGCCGAGATCTAGTCCGTTCTGACACAGTAAAAATATACAAACAAAACTATCTACAAACGTTCAAAACGGCACACTCACACAAACAAACGCACCGACGAGACCATTAAGGCACTTCTGCAGTGCTGTCAGTATGTTTGTGTGAGTGTGGCGTTTTGAGCGTTTGTAGATAGTTTCCATACTGTTTGTATATTTATTATGTGCTTCGGTATTACAGGTATTGACCATATTCATCATCATCATCATATCAGCCGAAAGACGTCCACTGCTGGACATAGGCCTCCCCCAAGCGTCGCCACATTGATCGGTCCCGTGCGTCTCGCAACCAGCGGATCCCCGCAACCTTCACCAGGTCATCGGTCCACCTAGTGGGAGGCCTTCCAACGCAACGTCTTCCGGTTCGCGGTCGCCACTCCAGAACCTTTCTGCCCCATCGGCCATCCGTATCCCATTGACCATATTACACCAGTTGTATTACTGGAGTCTGCAAAAACACTATCGCTGTCATCGGTTCTACATACATTTCACAGAGTATTTTGTAAACTGCTGGGAGAGCGTGTCAGAGATGAAATCAGCATTCCCCATAGCAAATACCTTGATATGGTGAGACGTGCTTACTGTCCAAAGAATAAAGCAGAGGTGAAATATAAAAAAAAATTGGCTAATTTTGGCTCGCGCTTGATCACTATCTCACCTGATGGTAAGCGATGATGTGGTCGACGATGGAGCACGCTTGCCTAGTAGTAACCTATTCACTCTTGACTTAAAGACCCCTAGATTGTAGCTATCGGGCAACACAAACTCCGGCAGGGAATTCCACTCCTTAGCTGTACGCATAATAAAAGTATTCTCAAAACTTTTAGTGCGTATGGGTGGGATGTCCACCATGTACCGATGGCGCATCGCCGTACGTCTGCATTCGCCAATTCAGCTCCCAGGGGAGCAAAGATACTGACTCCGAGCTGCTACTGATTTCCTGCTGGATTAAAATATCAGCTGGACATTCTAACACTTACTCCCTTTTTTCCTGATATGTAGCCAGAACGATGCTGCAGTCTTAATAATATTGCCTCATTCGCATTATAAATTGAAAAAGGATGGCGAAGATCTTACACACTCCTGCTAATAAAATTGTGTTTGATTAAATTAACATACTGTGTTCCGCTATTGTCCGATACAATTGATTGCGTTGTTGGATGTGTTTATGGAAATCAGACGGTTCCGCTTTTTCTTGCTGTATTTACATATATTTATGTATATGTCTAGAATCATTTAGGAGAGAAAGCAATAATGAAAACGCGTTTCCGAGAAACAAGTTATGAAGAGTTACGAAGAAGCTCTTTTGGACCTTAAATTTTATTGGAATCAGTTCAGTTTTCACAGAAGTCACAAAGGGCCGGCGGTGTCTGAATTTGAGTATTTCGAGTTGAGAACGTGTTTTGACACCTTCTTTAATGTCGAAGTTTAGCAGGTTTTCATGCTGGAGCAGAGTTTTACAAATAGAAAAATTTAAATTCAGAATAGTGTGATGGACAAAAAAGATACTGTAAAAAAATTATTCATTAAAAAATCTTTTTAAAACAAGCTTTTTTCGTATTCTTCTTAGCAAACCCTTTCATTTGATACCCTTATCATGGCAGGGCACAAAAATACCTAGCCTGCCATCTTGGGCCGTCCGCCATATTTTATTTAGAATGACGTCACTTAGCTAACCATGCATTGTCATCCAAACTAAACGTGTATGGAAAGTTCATCTTAATCGGTGTAGGATAACTTTTTTATAATTGAGTTGCAAGATTTGACCCAATCACACTTACATACATACATTGCAAGTTAAATAAAAGTAAATAAAATAGGGCATATAATATTAGTAGTTACCAATCAATTTGCCTAGCCTTTTCCCAACTATGTTGGGTCGGCTTCCAGTCTTACTAGATGCAGTTGAGTACCAGTGTTTCACTTGGGGCGACCGCCTATCTGACCTCCACAACCCAGTAACTGGGTAACACGATACCCCTGCAAGACTGATGTCATCTCAAGCTTCTGACTACACGTAACGACTGTCAAAGATCTTCAAATGACAGCCGGGACCAACGGCTTAGCGTGCTTTCCGAGGCACGGAGGAATCTCGGTATGTCGAAATGGTCACCCATCCATGGATCGTCCTCGTCAAGCGTTTCTTAACCTTGAAGAACGACCCGTGTGGCTGTTATTATTTAGCCACGAGCTTCTCGTTTTGTTTTTAAAAAATGCACAATTTAACATTTTATTTAAAAGTTTATATTACTCTCTGTCTACTCGGTCTACTCATTCGCACAAAAATACCAGTAATAACAGTAAAAAAAACATTTTATTAAATCAATCCGCACAGCCGAATTTCCACGAAAAACACAATCCACCTGCCCACCTCAGCCATTTTCCTAGAAACGCCACGACAACAGAACTACGAAGAGCCAGCCCAGCCCACCTGAAACAATTACCGTTCCAACATATCTTCATTGCCAAACGGTAGCTAAATTTTAATTAAGATGGTCCCAAGTAGTGCTGACCTGATACAAAACAATTATCGAACAACCTTTGGGCAAAAAAATCTTTTACCAAAGCAAAAAATGCATAGGTTAGAAATGTATACCTACTCAAATACTTTTTCTGCGTTTTTTTTATGTCACGGCACATTTAGTTCTGTTTGGTTCTATCTTTGTCACTTAATTTTATTTATTTTTAATTTAAATATTGTAAGCGCACGTCGCATTAATTTTGTAAAATGTTTTTATATTATGTGGAAAATGTCACTGATTGCACATTTGTTTTTCTTTGTGCCCAAATTTTATGCATTGCTGCAGTGTGCTGTCGTTTGTTTTTCCAAATAAAAAAAATAAAAATAAACTTATCTAATCAAATTATTATTAGTGGTGTGTTTTTTCGTGGAGGGTGGATTGATAATCCACCCTCCACGAAAAAACACACCACAACCGTACACACCCCCGCCATTTTCCTAAAAACGCCACACCAAAATAACTACCAAGAACCGGCCCACCTGAAACATTACCGTTCCAACATACCTTCATAGCCAAACGGCAGCTAAATTTTAATTAAGATGCCCCCAAGTAATGCTGACCTGATACAAAACGGCTATCGAACTTGGTCTACTAATTAAGACCATACTTAGTCAACTCTGATGCAGTTCGGAGACAGTTTGCACTTGTCTCGCCGTGTGTAACAAATTGGTGTTAGTTCCAGGTCAAGTGGAGGCAGGGGAACTTACTAGTTCGTTGCATGTTCTTCGTGTGGTTGGGTATTTAGAAGTTGGTTGTTAGTAGGCGATTTTGTGGTAATAGTTACGTGTTGGTTGCGAAATTAGTTGAAGATCTTTTTGCCAGCTTAGTTGAAAAGGTGTTCTTTATAAAACGCTGAGATTTTTTGTCATCTTTTTAATTAGGAATGTTTCACAGCAAAGAAAAAGGTATGCTCTGACCATGGTTATTAGGTAGATATTAAGAAACCTACGGGTGCCTTCTGAAAAATAAAAGCAGTTGTATTGTATTGTTTTGGTGGGCGTATCTTCTAATCTTCCGTTAGCATCCAGTTCATATAAGAAATAAGGCAAATTCCAGAAATTTTCTCTCCATACTACATACCAAAAAACCTATATCTAAATTGATATTCATGATCTAAACTTATCTGACAACAAACATTACTTCCCATAATTCGCTACACAAACCAATCAAAGCGAAATAAACAGAACACGATTACTTACACTAAAATCCAATTACACACTCACATCACTCACTACTAACACCCACACACACGCACCATATCTCTCACTACTCTGCCATCCAATAACTAGAGTATCATTATCTGACATTTGGCTGTTTTTAAGTCTTCAATAATACGTAATCAGCAAAAAAATCTCAATCGATCTCTCTAAGAATAATTTTTGTACTATCAATAGATACAAATCTATCAAAAGATACAAAATAAAAAAAACTGGCCAAGTGCGAGTCGGATTCGCACACGAAGGGTTCCGTACCAATATCGCAAAAACCTGCAAAACGATCACGTTTGTTGTATGGGAGCCCCACTTAAATATTTATTTTATTCTGTTTATAGTATTTATTGTTATAGTGGCAACAGAAATACATCATCTGTAAACATTTCAAACGTGTAGCTATCACGGTTCATGAGATACAGCCTGGTGACAGACGGACAGATAGACAGACAGACGGATCATAGAGTCTTAGTAACAGGGTCCCGTTTTTACCCTTTTGGTACGGAATCCTAAAAAAGCGCTCAAAATTGATACGTTAACAAACCTATTTTGATAAGATTAAGTAATTGATTTAAACTACATGCCTATTCGTAAGTGCACAATTAGATCTATTTTTGACACCAGATACTCCCGTAATATGATTTATAGTTGACTAGTTTCGCTTCGCGGCTTCGCTCGCGTGAAGTGTTTTATCATCCCAAGGGAGCATTATACCGACATAAAAAGTAGCCTATTTGCTATTCCAGAATATAATAGGTATATCTCTATGCCAAATTTCATCCAGATCCGTTCCGCCATTCTGGCGTGATTGAGTAATAAACATCCATCCAAATTTTCAATCAAAATCAAATCACTACATATTACAAAATAAAGTCCCCCGCAGCGTTTGTACGCGATAAACTCAAAAACTACTGAACGGATTTGCATGCGGTTTTCACCAATAGAAAGAGTAAGAAACGAGTAAGATTTTTGTAAGAGTTGATAATTTGTCACGGGCGAAGCCGGGTCGCTAGTTTATAATATTATAAACAGCATTAAAACAAGTTATATTTACAGACGTAAGATAAGATAAACAGTATTTAAATAATCAAAATATGATTTAACATTAACATTAGAAACGGGATATTTACCATGTTTGCTGTTTGTTGCGAGTTTCAGTTTATCCGTGATCATGGTGCTTGCAACAGCACCGAAATATCAGAAACTCGCAACAAACAGTAAACATGGTAAATATCCCGTTTATAATGTTAATGTTAGTGTTAGTGACCATGACAGTTTAAAAAGGGAATAAATATAATGACCACCAAAAAAAACTTTGTGACGATAACCCCTATCACCTAAAATATATACTAATCAGCAAAAAAAATAAACCTAAACCAAATTTAGTAAATTGATCACCAAATTTCATAAGTGCTAAAACCGTAAGATATCAAATCTAGTGATTTGGTCAATGAATCAGTCCAAGAGCGAGCGAAGCGAGCTCGGGAGCTAAGGGCACCCCGACACGGACAGGTTAGGTTCGAAGGAGATGACGGGAGCTGAAGTGAGCGAGCAAAGCGAGCGAACTCAGCTCCCGTCATCACCTTCGTGTTAGTTTACTTTAGACCCTGTATTCAGAAATAGGAGCCCCGCCCAGCGGGGCTCCGTCGACTCTGTTGCGATTCTAAATTTAATTTTGGTGATCATTTACTATTTTTGTCAGTATATTACTAGATTTGGTGGTTTGTTAAACATAAGCCGTTTAAAAATATGATTTTGTCAGATAGTGACATTAGAGGACGGTAGTATTACACACAAGCTCAGAAACATGTGTTGTGTGTTCGCACACAAACATACGCGTCTCAGTGTAGGTTAACAGCATATCGGTGTAACTAAAGGCTTATGGGTGATCAGTGATCCCTGTAATCCCTTTCAGGGCTGCCTCGTACTGAAAGCCGATTTGTAAACTCTGTTCTACCAAATTATGATTATTTACTCGAGTTGGTTGTGCGGAAAAGCCTGTGAGGTGGACTTAGTGTTTTTTGTTGTTACAACTTTCATATACTACACTATATTTTAACCCCCGACGGAAAATCAGGGTTGTTATAGTTTTCACGTGTGTACCTGTGTGCTTGTGTATTTATGTATCTGTCTGTGGCATCATAGCTCCTAAACGGATGAAACGATTTAGATTTCGTTTTTTTTGTATGAAAGGTGACTTTATCGAGAGTGTTCTTAGCTATGTTTGATGAAAATCGGTACAGCCATACAAAAGTTATGAGCGTTTTACTTTTTGAATCGGGGTGTTGTCGCAAGATATCGTGTCATAATTACGTGTTCAATAGATTGTTGATCGAAGGGTGTCTACTACTAGATTAATTATGTAGCATGACATAAATATGTACCATTTTAAATTTTACTCGTGTTACATGATGATTGTTACGAGACTATGTTTGTAATCTACAAGGAGTTCCACAAGGGATTTTAGACAAGTGTCACTCAATAAGTGATAGTGCGCTGAAGTGATTGCTATTGAGTCAAACATGGATTGGAAATTGGATTGGGATCGACATATTTGCGCTATTGAAGTCACGTGGTCCATTCGCTAGTCGTTATCACTGATCACTATCAGTTTGTCTAGAGTCTTAGGTTCGTATTCAACATGAATACGCATAATAAGTATCAAACTATGTAGAGTCATCATCATTTCGGTCGAAAATTGCCCACTGCTGGAGTTAGGCCTCTCCCAAGCGCCGCCACGTCGACTGGTCCATCGTGTGTTGCTGTGTATATGTGTATCTGTCTGTGGCATCATAGCGTACAAACGGGTGAACCGATTTTGATTTAGTTTTTTTTTGTTTGAAAGGTGACTTCGTCGAGAGTGTTCTTAAAACATGGAAAAATAAAAAACATATTGAAAATCTACTTTATCGTTGAAAAGTCTAGAATGGGGGAAGGGCTTTCGTGTGGGTCCTATACCAGATAAACTGTGAGCGTGTAACTGTAAACCTAAATCGATAGCGCACATAATCTTGCCTCAAAAAGATTGAGCGTTATTTACTATTTAAAAATTGTATGTATGCATGTGGAAATAAATAGATAGATTTTTTTTTTGTTTTTAGCTTTGTTTGAATAAAATCGCTTCAGCCGTTCAAAAGTTATGGGCGTTTCACTGTTTGAATCAGGGTATTTTCGCAAGATATCGTGTCATAATTACGTGTTCAATAGATTGCCGATCGAAGAGTATCTACTTTGTACAAGATAAATTATGTAGCATGAAATAAAAATATATCGGAGGTTTTTAAAATTTAAAATGTTACTTGTTGCATCCAGCGGACTCCGGCAGTCCTCACCAGGTAATCAACCCACTCACTACTCACTTATTCACTCTTAACTTAAATGGAGGCCTTTAAGTTAAGAGTGAATAAGTTAATTCTAGGCAAGCGTGTTTCACCGTTGACCACATCATCGCTTACCATTAGGTGTGGTGTGTCAAACGGTCAAACGCGAGTGTAACAATAAAAATATATATTTAAATAAATTTTTAACAAAACTTTAAAATACATAAACATTTAATATTCAACGTGAGTTTGAACAACATGTAAATCATACGTAAGGATTTACTTCAAATTCATTCGGGAATAATATTCGTGCAACAATAATGGAAGCTTTTATTTAGGGGTGTTTTGGTGTTAACAAAACAAAATAAATATTTATTTTGAGTTTGACTTGTGCAGGAAAATATATAGTTGGGCGAAAGTATTGTTTTAAAAAGTGTTAAATCATAGTGCTTTTTGTAACCTTTCATTTTCAATTAGTTAATTTGCGGTTAGCGATTGGGTTAGTAGACATAGATCTAGCCATAATCACAAGGCTTGGTAGACAGCCTATCGTAGTCCATTGCCAGACATAGGCTACTCCCAAGCTGTGCGACAACAGGCAACAACCTCGTTTTCTGCTCAGCTTTTTATAGGTCCCCGGTCCATCTACACTGAAAAAAAATATTGTGACGCGTACTCTTGTGTTACGAGCAAGCAACATAACACAGTTATGCTATAAATTATTTTAAAATTAATTCTGTATTATTTTATTACAATTTATTTTCTGATAACTTAAGTTTGCTTAAATTTAAAGTTTCTTAACGGTTCGCTTATAACCAAGTTTTGTAGCTTTTTCAGTGTAGCTATGACACGTCTCACGCTACATCTGCCATGTGGTTTCCACTCTTGGACTCGATTGGTCCACCAGCCATCAGTCCTTCAACATACAGAAAAGTTGTCAAAGACACCATCACTAAAAACTGCCTGCAGCTTTGTTAACAAGTCCTAGGGCTGAACCTTTTGCTTTTATCCCTCTTAGTTTTTTACTACACGTAGTTTCGTTTTTTTTTTTAAGGATAGGTTACTCCACTCAACTTGACCAGTCTCTCAGTCACCATGACAGGAAAACGACCCTCGATTAATAACAAGCCATAACTGTCAATTAGATTAAGTTGAGGTTGGGTCTGGTGGAGGTACTCTTAAGGCGTTTATCTGCAAACAATATGAAACAACACATGGATAGGATAGGATAGGATAGATGGACCCCTTTCACGCATTTAGACTCGCATTTGATCCGTCGTACGTGCAGGCCTTCTCTCTGTGAGAGGGAATGGGTCGTAATCCACCGCGCGGGCCCAGTGCGTTTTGGTGGATATCACATGTCTACGTAGTTTTGGTTCTAAGATATGCCGGTTTCCTCACAATGTTTTCCTTCACCGTTTTGAGAGCAGTGGTGATTAAATAATTTACATAAAGTAAAGCGCCTGCCTGGGTTCGAAACTACGACCTACAACTTGTAAGTCGCGGCTGTAACGGCCACCACTGCGCTGAGAATCAACACATATTTTCTCACAAAGCTCACAGATAATTTGACAGTATATCGCCCGCTTTATTTCGCTCTATTTTCACTAGTACACTAACAAGAAGGCTGGCTCCACACGATCCTACACTCGCAGCTTCAAGCACTAATTACGTAAGCAAATAACACTAGGAACCGTGTCGCAGGCAAACTTTCATTATTAATGTACAATGGGCCGACTACCGGATTTGCTAGGCCGTTGCTGGCAGTTTCGGGAATCGGGGATTTTGCTAAGTTACTAGAAAATGGGAAGTTGTTTAGTTTAGGAATGCATGAGGTTGTGTGTAAAATAATGGAGTAACAATAGTACTATTTACTATTACAGTTTTTGAATAGTAATTTATTTGGATAGCGTAACATTAGTAGGATTATGCAGCTAACATAATCCTACTAATGTTAAAGTTGTTGAGGATGGATGTCTGTTACTCTTTCATGCAGAAACTACTGATTGTTTTTTTATGAAACTGTACAGTTTTATAGCTTATGCATTACAATAATTCATGAGCTATAATTTATGAATATAATGGGGAAGCAGTAATTCCACGCGGGTGGAGGCGCGGGCTGTAGCAAGTACAAATAAAACAATAATAATACTAAAAATACGAGTAATTTTTGGTTGAATAAAGCCCGCTGGTTATCATGACAATCAAATATTTATAAAACGGAAATACGTTTCATATTTAATGTTTTACTACATTTAACAAGATAGACAAAAACTAAACACGATTCAAAGCTAGTATGTATGTTACAACAAAACAAACAACAATAAAATCTGCGTAGCCATTTCCTAATTTTATTGATCTGACTGACTGCTTATCTGACCTCCACAACCGGGTAAACAAATATACGTAACACGATATCCCTTGGTAAAAGCGGTTACGCACTACACGTCCGTGTCCGTGATCCGTGTCCGTGATTTGAGTTCCGAATTCAAAATGTTCTGAATTATGACAGATAATAACGGATAGAGTTCAAATTTAGAGCGTAAGCTTCCCTACAAGAAGTACTATGGCTACTTCGGAACCGTAATTTCACGGACACGGATCGGATTTAGTGCGTAAACGTCTAATTAGTGTCAGAATTGAGGCAACAAGTTGTAGGTCTTGGGTCCGAATTTTTTCATCACCACTACTCTCAAAACGGTGAAGGAAAACATCGTGAGGAAACCGGCATGTCTTAGAACCAATAAAAATAGTTAATTAAAAAATCAAAAAACCCGACTGCTTAAAAAGCAAACTAAAAAGACGTAAACAAGAAGAAAATCATGCTGTGCAGTCGGAGGATACTTATTCGCGAGCTGGCGGAACAAAACCAGATGTATCCTCCGACTGCACAGCATGATTTTCTTCTTGTTTACGTCTTTTTAGTTTGCTTTTTAAGCAGTCGGGTTTTTTGATTTATTTAGTTAACTTTTTTTATTTACAACTTTTTTAGTTATTTTTTTTAGAATTAGGTACTTTTAAACATATAAGTGTTTTATATTTTTGAAATCGCCTTTTAAAACTCTTTATTTTGATACCCCACACGATGGGTTTAGAAGAAAAAAAATTTTTTTTTCCACAAAATGGCGCCCAAACTCCGCCTTTTTTGTTTTTTCCAATTTTAATGTAGCCAACGACACTCGCAGAATTAAGACGAATCGATTGACGTAAGATCATCAAAATTGGCCAATGCGTTTGGTCTCTAGAACGCCACATAGGAACAAACATACATACATACATACATAGACTGATAAACACATTACCCTCCTTCGGCAGTCGGGTAAAAATTAGTAGACATGTGACATCCAACAACCCGCACTAGGCTCGCGTAGTGGATTACGGCCCATTCCCTCTCACAGAGAGGAGGCCTGCCCATACAAAGGACCATATGGGAGTCTAAGTGCGGAAAAGGGGGTCCATTAATACAATCCTTGTAAAAAAAAAAACCCGTAATGACTGTCAAAGATCGGCATGTCAGGACCACTGGCTTAACATGCTTTCCGAGGCACGGAGGAGCCTCGGTATATTTTGTATGGTCACCCATCCACGTACCGCCCTCGTCAAGCTTTGCTTAACCTCTAAAATCATCCCGTACGGCTGATATTATTTAGCCTCGAGCTCTTCTAACTAAACAAACAGCATCGCAATCAAAAACATATTCGATATTAGCATAGAACAAGTAAATAACACTACTACAAGAGTTAAACAAGCTTTAATAGTTACCCTGACTTCGCTTGCGAACTCAGACATATAATAAAACGACTAACTAAGAGATGTACCATTTACTTTTAGTACAAGGTACTTGGTTCTACTGTTACGCCTTAGCGAATCTTTAGTTTTCACTTCTACAGGGTGCCACGGAAAGGTTATATTTAAAATTAAATAAAAAACCCGACTGCTTAAGCGAATTAAAAAGTTGTAAACATGAAGAAAATCATGCTGTGCATTCGAAGGATATATACTCGCGAGGTTTTTTTATTTTACTACACGACTGCCCAAAAAAGGAGTGAATAACACTCCTTTTTTGTCCTCTCCATTCCAACAAAAAATTTTTGCACCATACGCTCGCGCTTGACCACTATCTCACCTGATGGTAAGCGATGATGTGGTCGACGGTGAATCACGCTTGCCTAGAAGAAAACTATTCACTCTTGACTTAAAGACCCCTGGATTGTAGCTGTCGGGAAACACAGACTCCGGAAGGGAATTCCACTCCTTAGCTGTATGCACAATAAAAGTGTTCCCAAAACGTTTTGTGCGTATGGGTGGGATGTCCACCATGTACCGATGGCGCATCGCCGTACGTCTGGTAGTCCGATGATGAAACGGGCTAGGTGGAATTAGATCATGCAATTCCATCGCACACTCGCCGAAGTGTAACCGATAAGAAACCGACAAGCTGGCAACTCTGCGACGATGTTTAAGGCTCTGAAGCTTTGTCTTGACCAGTGCTTCATCGCCGATCAGCAACTTTTAAGTAATATTTTTTTTCGATTTACTTGAAACATACAAGTGGTATATATGTTTGTAATCAGCTCTAAAAACCCTTCATTTTGATACCCCACTAGATGAGTGTGGAAGAAAAAAAAAATACAAACAATATGGCGCCTAAAATCAGCCATGTTTCTTTTTTGAACGTTACTTATTTAAGAACACATAAGCGGTCAAGACCTATCTAACAATGTCTAAATTATAATAATCCGTTTAGCGGTTTGAAAGATATGAGGTAATAAAGAATATTACATACAACAAACACGTTCGTACATACATACAAGATACAACATACTACAACAATGTAAAAACAACTTTCTCCAAGAAAGTCAATTCTTAAAAAAATATTATCACATATAGGTATACATATTTTGATCAGCTGACAACTTTGTATGGAAAATCCAACTCCCTTTTTGAGAATTGCGTATTACTTTCTTGAAAAAAGTTGTGCATATACATGGGTAGATGCAGTGTTTATAATATGATCGCAACTGTCCGTAACATCCTGTAGAGTTTTCAGTGATTTAAACTGAAGTGCATCGTTGAGAGATTTCTGCATGAATTGTAGATGGATCAAGAGTTTTTATGTTTAAATCGATATTGGAGTCGTTGCAAAATGCAGATGGGACATGCTTGGAAGCATTTAAATAATGTCTCTGTCTGCAATGCGGGATTTTGAGGAGGTTATCTATGACTGAGCAATCTTTGACAGTTGTTATTGGTAGTTAGAAGCCTGCAATGTAATCTGACACTAGTCTGGCCAAGGGCTACCCAGTTACTGGGTTGTGGAGGTCAGATAAGTAGTCACCTCATATAAAATACTGGTACTCAGCTGAATTTGTTTAGACTGGAAGCCGAGGCAACGTAGTTGATTGATCTATGACTGGACAATCAGTCTCGCAACCACATTGCTGACAGATTTATATCAACGTAAGCTGCTAATATCAAGTGTTGCCAACTGGTATTATGCTGAGCTGAGCCGGGCTTTTTGGTACTGTAATGTTATTTTTCTCTTCTTAATATTTTTTGGTTTTAATTTAATGTTATTCAAATAAACTTATTTAAAATAAATTTCTCAATGATCTTAGGACTAGATTACATTGCAATGTTAAGTGAGACAGGCATTAAAATTCTTAATATAGTTATCTAAAAGCAATTTTCTTTCTTTAATTACACTAACTGCTTTATTTTGCAGGAATTATTTTATATTATAACTTCAAATGTTGGTCCACAAGGCACTTAAAGCCTGTCCGTAATAAATTACCGGAATCAAGCATTGTTCGACAATGCCCAAATTCTCTATAATTTCAAATTTCAAATTCAAAATTATTTATTAATTTTTCATCAATTTTAAATTAGCGTACGGGATATAAGTAATAGTTCTGATACTTAAGACAAGTGGCATTCTAAGCGTCACCATAGCGATGAATATAAAACTGAACAAATATGAATATTGGTATGCCATAAAGCTTAAGATGATATATCTTTTGCTTTGTATCATTATACGAGTATTTTTACACATGTTTCTACAAGCTAATGTCTAATAGAAATCTAGTTTTAGGGATCCGTACCCAAAGGGTAAAAACGGGACCCTATTACTAAGACTCCGCATCCGTCTGTCTGTCTGTCCGTCTGTCACCAGGCTGTATCTCATGAACCATGATAGCTAGGCAGTTGAAATTTTCACAGATGAAGTATTTCTGTTGCCTCTATAACAACAAATACTAAAAACAGAATAAAATAATTATTTAAGTGGGGTTCCCATAAACAAACGTGATTTTTTTGCCATTTTTTGCGATAATGGTACGGAACCCTTCGTGCGCGAGTCCGACTCGCACTTGGCCGGTTTTTTTTTTCTAAGGTTTATGTCTTATTTAGATCCTCAACCTCAACAAAGTAATTATCGGACGGGTTATGAGTAATAGTTCTGACGCTTAAGACAAGTGGCATTCTACGCGTCGTATTAGAAAATCCTCAAAATGTCACGTGATCAAATCCTTACATTTTGGCAGAGAGCCTTTGATCGGCCTATTTAGCGCACTTGATATTTGCCCTAACTGCTCATGTCACTTCTTCTTATCAACTTCCACATCTTCAGCAAAATCGCGAGACACATCCAATAACGAAACGGCAACTATACTTACCAACCTGAGACATGGCAAACGATGTTATCGGTGCACGGTGCACCCGCCTCGAGCACTAATTGTTGAAGTTGCTCAGAATTAGGAAGTGCCTCAATGCGCCGGCTTCGAACATTGCCTGCGACACAGACGTTTGCTGTAAAGTTTACGTTCCGACACATGTGAGGTCGAAGTTTACTAAATTCCAAGCGTATCGTTTGTTTTGATGGCGTATTATTTAAAGAAGTTTATGGTACGATATAATTTTGGGGTAACTAGTTGCAGAGTTTTTGAGGCATTTAAAATGTATTTTCTTGGATTCTGGTTAAAGATATTTATGTTATTTTCATAAAGAAATTTACATTTCACTTATATGGAAATAAACTAGGGTACATTAATCATAAATCTTCGACATTCGGACTTAATAATATTTCATAGTGGGTATTCCTAAGATAGTGTTATTAAAATCATGCATAACTACCTCGCTTGGAGAAAAACAGTTCGATCCCGCGGTCATAAAGCAAAAACATCACCTTCGACATTCGGACTTAATTATATTTTACAGTGGGTATTCCTAAAACATTGTTATTAAAATCATGCATAACTACCTCACTTGGAGAAAAAGAGTTCGATCCCGCGGTCATAAAGCAAAAACATCACTCAGAAGTACCAGTCTTGTTTACTTGTCAGTTATGTGTTCAAAAAATGAAAATGATGTATAAAACATAACAATTGATTTCGGTTCAAATTACAAATGTACATTCAGAGTTATATTAAAATTCAGAGGATTCTGAAAATTAATAATCGATTTTATAAATAGCTGGCTAGCTACAGAATATTCGTGTCTTCATTTGTTTTTCCTTTGAAAACTATAAATAGAACGTATAAATAGAGCGAATTTTACCAATTAAACTGTATGCAATCTGAGCCCAGACCTGTGATTTTCAAAAAGTCTACATCTGTGATGACATTATTAGGGAATGTTATAATCATAATGTTTACTCATGGATATAGATAGATTGATTTGGTATTGTCAACCTTAAGGAAAAACAACACATTTTTTGTCATTTTAAAGATACGCCATTTCATTGCTCTCTCAAATTTGCGAAGACGTGGTCTTGACTTAAGATCCTATGTCCCGTCCTGGGGCAGAAGGCGACCACAGTAGCCCTTATTGCGACCGGTCTTGAGCTTCACGCTTCACTTCGCTCCACGTCATACCAAAGGCCGGCTCTAAAAACCAGCCTGCTTCTCATGATCATCATCAAAATTTCAGCCGAAAGGCGTCCACTGCTGGACATAGGCCTCTCCCAAACGTACATTGATTGATCATATGCGTCACGCTTCCTTCGGATTCCCACAGCTTTATCCAAGTCGTTGGTCCATCTAGAGGGAGACCTTCCAACGTACCCTGCCTGTAAAATAATCTTGACTTGCCCTTCTTGACAATGCAATATCTCCCCTCTGACACGAATAGAATGCCTTCTAACCAGCACAAGAGCTCATTCCAATAGCGGCGGTACCGAAATTGCGATAGACAACAATATCGTGTAATTTAATAAGTTCGGAAGACGCCGGAGCTGCAATAAGCTACTGGCAATGAGTGCTGCGCCTGGCCTTAACGACCAAATAGAGGTACGGATTTAGTGGGAGCGGGTAGCGGATCAGAATTAACACATGATTATTAAAGAAAAAATATTTATTTGTGACCCGCTAAGGAGACACGAGAGGTAAAACAAAAAAAAACAATATAAGTTTTTAAGCTGACATGGTCACAATCATTAGAATTAATATATGTTTCGGGATATTTATCATGGATATCGTGCGTGAAAAACGAGTGAGGAAGAGGGTAGACAGATATGTCTGCTCGTAAATAACACCCACCCACAAAGACTTTAGTTCTCGTGATTAAGACGCTTGTAACGGTGCCGAAATATCGAGCTCTCAACCAAAATCTAAATATACGAGTTCATGGTAAATATCCCGAAACAAATATTAATTCTAAAAAAAACAAATGAAAAAAAGAACCCCGTGAGAGACCAAAAAAGCTAAGCAGCAATATTTGAAAAACGAATTAATATTCCCGTTCTGGTATACTTAAAGGGCCACTGTTAATGCCACGAATACACTCATGTAACTCTCCCATACTTTTCCTGTTGTTCCTATATTCTCCCTTCCTTGCATCGGTTCCCTTATTCTAAATATATGAGTTGTGACCAGTCTGGTCAGGGTTTCAAGTCCTTCTCGGTAATGATGTTTCACCACTTCACAATATTGCAGATATAAGACTCATCTTATCGCATGCGACCTGTGCATGGGACTCATGACGCAACTGGCGAATAAAACTATACTTTACTCATCTGGAGATCCTTTGGGACGTACACCGCTCTTGATCTGGTGTGTAAGACCAAAATATACGCAAAGATTTGGGTTATAGGCAAAAAATATCATTAAGTGTATTTTTATATTTGTATCCTCTTTGAAGTGGACCAGATGTTATCGAAAGCTCATATATGATAACGTGTTAAGGAAACCTGCCTCTCGCACGAACTCGAACACAAATACTTACTTAATATTTAAAACTAGTTCCAGTTTAGTAAATAACGTAAAACTGTCAGGCGTCAAACGTTTCACAGTATCTCTTCCTACTCTTCTTACCTATTAAGTTCATAAGCTCTTACAACTTTACTTAAAGTACTTAGTGACGGTGCATTTTCACTCGTTTTCTCATCGTCTTGGAAATTGAGGAGAGCGGTAGTGCTGTAACATAGCTCATTATTTTACTAGACTTACGAATGGAAGTTAATCAAGTAAAGTTTTAAATGTTTTACAATAAGTAATTTCATTGTTTCCATTAATCATCTAGTAAATTCGTAGAAATTTGAGTTTATGTGCCTTGTATTTATCACCAATGAAGTCGTCAAACTGAACCATGAAATAGATTAAAAATAAAATAACATTTACTTGTTAAATATTGTTCTACAGATTGGATTTATTTTATTTTATTGCTGGGTTGCGCCTTTCTGCAGAAACTTGTACCCTTCTTTTGGGTTATGCCACAGACCAGTACAAAATTGACATTCTGAATTATGCAATATCTTTCTTTTACTTTTTGTACTGTGCAATCTAATAGCTTATCTTTGTCTTCCATCCATTTACCGCTCTCATTCCGCACTGCCATCACTCTCACCCCGCCCTCAACGCTTCAATATTCCGACAAGATGCAAGCAGCCGTAAAAGAGAAATTCCTTTATGCGCCTGTAAAGTGCTTCGCTAATATTTAACGGAAAGGTTTTTTGGTAACCAATCTTTTTACAGTTTTCTGCTTTAACATCTAAAGTGCAGGCTTTTAGCATTCTAACTTCGTTTTTTCCTACGTTAAGTTTATGTTACCTACATGTTATATGGACAAGGTTCAAAAATTGGCGATAAGTAAGTAGGTGTTTTACGTAGCAGATGGAGTTAGGCGTTATTGAATGACAAATTTGTGGGTAGGTAAATATGTAATAGATTGATGGAAAAAATTACGATAAGCGTTTCGCAGAATGACTTTGGACTTTGGCGTGGGCTTAGTAACAGTTTTTGAGTTAAGTTTAGTTATACAGTTAAGGTAAACTACAATTTGTACTAAAACTGAATAGGCATCGCCCTTTTTTGTGTAAAAGTTGATGAAAAGCAGATAAGAATTAATTGAAGGGTACAGGTAAAGAACAGGGAATGTCTCAAGTTTAAATTTTTCAATTTTATATTGGCAAGCGTATCTCTTTTCTTTTTTTCTTTCTTTTAAAAAAAGTAGTTAGTAGTAGTAGTTTTATTCTCAATCACTCACTTTTTTTAAAAGTAAACGTAAGGCGCCAAAAAGACGTTTTGTTTATGGCCGAAGCGAAAAGAACCGGGAATGTCCATGACATTCCGGTACATACCGGTAAAGAAAAGGATAAAAATTACATACTTCTAAACTTTTAACTGCATTTTTCTCAGAATCTATAAATTAGGACATTCCCTGTTTTTTGCATGTACACTTACGTTAACCCGAACGAGTTCGTTAAAAAAATCACAGTAAAGCTACTGAATGATAAACTCTTTATTACTGAATTAAGAATTTCAAGTTAAGTATTCATCAAATTTTACTGTAGCCTAAAAACCTGACAAACTTTGGCATTAAATTGAGGCGTAACTAGACATTCTCAATTCCGTATACGGCCCTGAAAAATTAAAATGCGCTTACTCGCGAGAAAGTACTCTGAACTCTGTTCAGAGTTGATTAAAATCCCATCACCAAAATAGAATTCAAAGCCACAGCAGATCAAATCAAAAATTCATTACATCCTTCAGAAGACTTTCAGAAGATATTAAACACGCCATGTTTACTTACTCAAACTTCGTGTCTATCAAGTCCATATTAATAACAAATCCTTTCACATTCGGAAGTAAGTGGTTTTATCTCATCTAAGTTCCAAACCTGATTTAATATAACGACGTTTTCAAAACTTTTAGTATACATTGCTGTGGTTTCGAGACCTGAGTACACGCAAACCGAATTTACCTATTAGTGTATACATAGGCCGAATTAATTTCCGTGTCGCGGTCTGTATCGTACCACATCGACGGAACCATTACATGTAGACAACATCAAACAAGATGGCGGGTAAACTTGGCCGGAGTTGCCCGAAGTTGCCCGAAGTTGCCCGAAGTTTGAACAACTTGCGGCCGACTGCATAAAACTTTGATCGAGCGTTAGGTTTAACCGGGATTATTGTAATTCAGTAGATTAATTAACGTGCAATTATTCTGAAGTGGGTGTTAGGGATTAGAGGGTCGTTTTCCTTGAAGGTCACGGGATAATAGACCGTCTACCGACCGACCGTCGTTTGATAAAAGTGGTCTCACACCAACTTCAATTTTCCAGAACTAATCCTTGTTATTCATATATAATGAATAAAAATCAAAGTCAAATATATTTATTTCAACTAGGCCATTAGGCGGCACTTTTGAACGTCAAACAAATAAAATAAAAATTTACAAGTAATAAAAATTTATTCTACCGTGCATTCGGAAAAGTAGCTTGTTATGGAGAAGAACGCACAAGAAACTCCATATAGTAAAAACTCCAAATAATTCGTTCGTCTTCCTCCTGGCATCAATTTCTCCAATACTGGGGTAGTCCAAGAAAATTATTCAAATTAGGGCAAGAATCTCGGAATGAGAGATAGTCGGCTATAAAGTTGTATAAACCTTTATTTTGAACACCCTAAAACTTGTCTCAAAACCTACGTATCGTAGGGTGTCCGCGTCTACAGATATTCCAAGGTCAAAGGTAAAAAAATCTATGTTTTACACATTTATTGCAAATATCTCGTTTCCTATGGGTTTTATGCTATTAGTATGTACTATAAATATTATAGACGATTAAATTTTCTACAACTTTTGTATATACATTTTTTTTATAACTTGAACTATTTTCGAGATAAAGGGCAGAGCGCGTGCAGTGTTTAACTATTTAGAGTATCATTCGAGGTCAACCTGTAGTCCTGATTAAAAACACGCTGCATAATATATATCATCATAGAATATTTGTAGACGCGGACACCCTACGATAAGTATTGAGACAAGTGTTATGGTGTCAAAATAAAGGTTTACACAAGTTTATAGCTGACTATCTCTCATTCCGAAGTGGAACCCCTAATTTGCCTGGACTAGGGTTCGTGATCATATCACGGTTTCCTCTCACATCGTATCAACTCTTTGATAATCCCATTCAATTTGCTTCTACTTTCAACGAGGTTGGATTAATTCTGACCAGCATATATAACTTCTTTCTCTTGGTCTATTGCTTTAGACTTTACCAGTGATAATAATATTGATGGCTTATACAGTAGAAAATTATAGCCAATCAGTCAAGTCAGAAATTACCATACTTGCCACGATTCCCAGGGGTCGGTGAAAGCAGTTTGGGCAAAAATCGTTTTAACAGTAACACTCCTTTTCAAGGACATAATAAAAAAATAAAATCAATTTTTTTGCCTTAAAAATTATGTTAGTCAACTTATTATAATAGTGTCATCTCGTCACGTGAAGCTGGATGACTCTCCCAAGCACCGCAGAGTCTGGCCTCTTAGAAAACATCCTTAGAATTCCGTTGTCCCCCGAATCCGACTCATCAGAGAAGCTGTTTTTTTGCGCATAATGGCATAAAAGTCATCTACTCTTGCGTCAGCAAACATGCCCGACGCGCTGCAGAATCGAGAGAGCCCCACCAGAATCCTAAAGGCGTTATTGTATTGTACTCGAAGAGCGCTGTAGGCTCGCTGGGTGTAGTTGGACCATAAAGCGCTGGTGTAAAAGTTTTGGCAGTAGGCTCTGAACAGTGTCACTTTTACGTCTACTGAACACCTTGCGAATCTATGAACCAACATGTTAGCACGCACCGACAGCGCTCTTCGTTCTCGCTCAACATCCGCATCATCTTTCAGGGTCTCTGTCACAAAGTGCCCTAGGTATAATATATCGTCCATTTTTTGCAAGAGAACCGGAAACATGCAGCCCCATATACTTCACAAATCCGCAATAACTAGCCCAAAATACATAAATAACAGTTTTCAGCAAAAATATGGCCGTAAGAGACATGGTAAAAGGGATAAGTCGGTACTTACCAAACATCTGGCAGCGGGATCGATCGGAATTCAATAAAATTAAACATTCAGGAAACGTGCCTTGGGAGAACTTGAGGAGTTGGTGGTGCAAGTGTTGCCGGAAAGCGGGATTGTTGAGATAGAAGTTTCGTTGTACCTTATTCTTAGCAATGAAATTGAGCACTGTAGATTAAGACTTTTCTTGTGATTGTGAAGATTTTGGGGTCGGTTAAAATTATACTGATGGCATTTTTTGAGACTGGTGACTGATGGCATTTTATGGGCGCACGGTTGGCGCAGTGGTTGAGTAATTGGCTGCTGCGCTACGTGTCGCGGTTTCGATTCCCGCATGGAACAAATTTTTATGACATACAGATAGTTATTCCGGCTCTGGGTGTTTGTGTATGTGAGTTTATATGTTTGTAAACGCACCCGCGATACAGGCAGAAATTCCTAGTATGGGGTAACGTTTTTTTTTTATACAAAAAGACTGGCTTGTTGTAAATGTCACTTTTTGGCCCGTATTCAATAAACTGTGTTCTGTCTTATTTTCATATATCTACTGATGATGAACAATTTATTTCTTGCACCGTCCATGTGTCACAAAATGTGGTGAACGTAAATGGTATTCCATCTTCTACTTCTACTAGGGTATCCCTGCATTTCAGTAAGCCATTAGATCTGCTCAATTAATAACTCTCTTTTTGTTCAAAAACTAACAAAACGGAAGAAAGTAGAATATAAAACAGGTCAAAACGTACAGGCACAACGTCCGAAGAAGGTTTTACTAAATCGCTTCAGCTCATGCCTCGTTCCCCACAATTTCAGCGGCCCAGCGGCCGGGCCCCCACTTACGGTTAATATGTTTATTTACAGAGCCCCGCTATGTGTGATGCCCTCCTGAATGTACCCCGAAGGGTGATTTGTGTGCTCAAGGAAGATACTTCTTTTATTGCCCGAGTTAGGCCGGGCCGTTGTGGTAGGTATAGGCGTGTGTTTCCTTGTACTTGTGTATTTTGAGGAACTGAGAGTTGCAAGGACTTGGTTTTGTTACTATTGTGGTTTTGATTCTTGTGTGTTATGGATTTATCGTCTAATCCATGGCCCGAAGAGAGGAAGCCTGTTTCCAAGCAGTGGGAACGTCATTAGCTGATTTATATGCTTATCAGCAGCAAACGAAGCCGTATGTTACATAGTTGAAACCTATGTTAATATACATAGGTACTCGTATATTAAATAATAAGTCTAATTATTAGTAAAACGAGCAATTATTGTATATATGTTTATATATAATCTGAATCTCGGTAACGACTCCAACGATTTTTGTGAAATTTAGTATGCAGGGGGTTTCGAGGGCGATAAATTGATCTAGCTAGGTTTTATTTTTGAAAACGTCGTTTTCTCTATTTTTACCCGAGCAGAGCTCGATCGCCTAGTTACTAATACCTTTCAACGAGCAATTCTTCTATACATATAATCTGAATCTCGGAAACGGCTCCAACGATTTTCATGAAATTTAGTATGCAGGGCGTTTCGGGGGCGATAAATCGATCTAGCTAGGTTTTATTTTTAGAAAACGTCGTTTTCTCTATTTTCACCCGAGCAGGGCTTGGTCGCCCAGGTACTTGTCTATTAAGTAACATATAAAATAGATAACGATTCAAAAGACTATAATAAAAAGCAATAAATTAAATTTGCAAAGTCGTTTGATACACAAATATGTCAATAAAATATTATTACTACGTCGAGCTTGTAAAATAATCAAAATTAAAATGTCAGTGACAGGTCTTGCTCTTGGCATTCTACAAGATAAAATGTCAGAAGTTTTATTTACTGAGTATTGACTGTTAAAGGCGAAGTTTTCGTGTTCTTGAAACCTCATAACTTTTTCTGAGTGAGTTCATTTTAGAATTAGTTAAACATCATGTATTCCCCGGATAGCCTACGATCCGACTGCAGAAATCTCAGTGCGGCAGGCTTATTACGTATCTTATGCAAGAGCAAAACGATCGCGATTTTTGCGCAATAATTGCTCTTCGATACAGAAGTTTTAGAATTGTTGGCAGTTTCTTTTTTAAATAAGTGCATTTGACAAACAGCGTGCGATTAGCAAACGATTGTGTAGGACCTACCATACCTACACTGCAGGTAATTCCGACTTTAATGACATAAAGCGTTTGATCGCTATCGTTTTGCTCTTGCAAAAGATACGTAATAAGCCTGCGGGGCAGTGGTCTGCAGGAATTAATTAATTTTCATGACTTGTACTTGAACATTGTAAATTATTTCATCACCACTGCTCTCAAAACGGTGAAGTAAAACATCGTGAGGAAACCGGCATGTCCTAGAACCAAAAATTCGAAGACATGTGATATCCACCAACCCGCACTGGGTCCGCGTGGTGGATTACGGTTCATTCCCTCTCATAGAGAGGAGGCCTGTGTCCCAGCAGTGGAGACATTAAAAGGCTGATGATGATGATGCATTCAAAAACGCCGCTTCCAGTATAAAACTTTACATAGTTGAGACAATTCAAGCATTTATCAAACTATGAAAACTGTTAACGTCATCGTGGCCCAGTGGCTAAGACCTCGTCTCTTGTACTTTGAGGTCGTGGTTTCAAATCCGGGCAAGTACCAATGTGACTTTTTCAAATCCGTATGTACTTTCTAAATTTATCTTGGACATCAAAGTCAACGGTGAAGGAAAACATCGTGAGGAAACCTGGACTTATATAGTTAATGTAAGTTTGAAATAGCCAAGTCAGAGACCTGTGGGGTTCCCAGATGCGGCTTAATTAACTCGGACACCAGAGTTAGCCACATCCTCATACGAAAAAGAAACTAAAAAGACGACGATTATAAAACTAACCAATACTAGTTTTACCTACATAAAATTACTTAATTCAAAACAGGTCATAAACGAACCTCAGAAATATTAAGACATTTTCACCGAAAATCTAAATTCTCTCCTTTCCTAGGAAAATCAAGCACGCATTCAAACAGACGAACTACAAACTATATTAAATAACACGAAGCACGAAATCTACATATCTTGTTCCGAAACGCGAAGCAGTGAGTAAATCTAGTCACACATAATTTGTCGCACTCAGAACCGATGCGAAAATTCATTTCCTCTGTGAAATGGGACCATGATTGCTACCCGTTTATCACTGAATAATTTACTGTTATTTATTGAATCGTGGCTTAATAATAACATCCGTAAATTCAAGGTTAAGCAAAGCTTGCCGAGATCGGGACTTAAAAGTGGCAAGACTTCCATAAAGGTTTTAGCTTGGCTGTTATCAATCGATGTCATCATATCATCATGTCAGCCGAAAGACGTCCACTGCTGGACATAGGCATCCCCCAAGCGTCACCACATTGACCGGTCCCGTGCGTTTCGAACTTTCGAATCCAGCGGATTCCCGCAACCCCCACAAGGTCATCAGTCCACCTAGTGGGAGGCCTTCCAACGTAACGTCTTCCGTTTCGCGGTCGCCAACCCAGAACTTTTCTGCCCCATCGGCCATCCGTTTTGCGAGCAATGTGCCCTGCCCACTGCCTCTTAAGTTTGGCAATTCTTCGGGATATATTGGTAACCTTGGTTCATTTGCAGATCTCTACATTTATGATTGTAGCAAGGAAACTCCGAGCATAGCCCTCTCTATTACCCTTTGGGTGACTGTAAGCTTTCTGAAGAGGATCTTAAAACTACATCAACAAACAGCATCAATTCTCACCAAATATTAACCAATTCCTTTTATTTACTTTCAGGTAATTGCCGCTTTATTCAATAAAATTTTCTGAACGTAAGTAAAACCTATTTTTATATGAAGGGCTATTCATTAAAATTTTGTGCGTCAATGGTTATCAAAATAATCCGGTTTCGTCTTGATATCGGGAATATTTTTACGATTTTCTGCTGAATGTTCATTCCTTTCAGTGGTTTTGCATTCATTATTTTCCAATAGTCGTCCAATATCTTGATAGCTTCAGAAATGCAGGTTAAGAGACGATATTAATTGCTCTGAATACCGCCGTTTCGCTGGAGTTTACGTCGGATCTTAGAGAAAAGATGGAATAAATTAAGAAATACCTTTGTTTTTAGAGCTGCAGAATGAGACATTTTTTTATTAATATTCATATTTTAGTTTTAATATTGATACTTTTAACTGTAAATACTGTGACTTCTAAATGAAAAAGTTCCACCCACAAAATACCGACAAACACCTTAATTTAATTTTTCACATTTAATTTAAAATTTGAACACAATATTTACGTTTTTAGTTGGTAATATTCTGATGCGCTGTTAAATGTACTTCAATATTGCAGACGACGTCATTAAGCCTTTCGCGTTTAGGAGTTATTTAGTGCTATGTCACTGGAACTTTTTCATTGCTCGTTAGTGTAGTAAAATTAAATTGGCCTCCAAATGCATAGATTTTCGAGTAACAAGAATTAGATTTGGCAATTTATTAGATAAGAAGCTTTGACTTAAGTGGACAGGGCGATTGATTTCACAATTTCTGATTTCCCCATTAGTTTATACCTTCATACATATGTCATACTAGAACGAATCGAACTCGTCGGCTATCTTCGGGAGCGGCCTTTGCGAGAGCCATTAAAAATGCCGTTTTTCTTGTGAACGCGAATATGCAAACGTTCGGATGACGGCCGCATCTTTATTACTTAAAGTTATAGCTAGAAGCACAAAACTGGTCGATGTGGTGACACTTCAAGTAGACCAAGCGAAAAATGTATTTCGGCTGAAATGATGATAATGATTTGTTAGGCATATTTCAGTAAAAAGAAAGATGGTACATCGAGTCCATCCTTGCCCGTATATTCTAAGTTTTTTCGAAGGAAACTTCACTCAGTATCCTCTACTCCACTTAATAATTAACAACCTAAAACTGTAAATTTGAAGAGCCTAGGTTGAACCGAGTTGAAGAAACGACTTATAAGGGCTACTATTCTTTAACATCAATAATATGAAAAGGTATTTCAAAACTACCCACATTATAATCAACTTTACATTAATAGCGATATAAACTATTTTACACAATGTTACGCCACCTTTCATAGCCACTCTGCGGTGAACATATGGCCCTGCGACTAAGGAACCCACGCAACTTACCACTGCGTTACATCTTTGTATCTTACACCAGGAACTTAAGGTACATATTAGAATGACAGTGATTTTCGTCATCGTAAACTTGGCTTCTATGATTGAACTTTAAGGGTGTAGAAATAAGGTCAGTTCTTGTTTGATTAAGGTTAGTGTTGTGTGCCTTCTAGAGTGCATCGAGAGGTTATTTTGTACTAAGTTATTATTTTGTTTTGTGGTTTCCGGCACGTTTTAATAACTTCACTTCATTAAGGAATGTGATTGATGAAAGGACCATATCGTGGCATATGTTCAACACCGCGGAAGCCAATTTTTTAACGAAATACGTATTGTATGTCATTTGATAAGGAATCTCAAGATGCATCGTTTGACGAATCAAACATAAAAAAAGTAAATTTAAAAAATCAAAAGACCCGACTGCTTAAAAGGCGAACTAAAAAGACGTAAACAAGAAGAAAATCATGCTGTGCAGTCGGAGGATGCATATTCGCGAGCTGGCTGACCAAAACCAGATGTATCCTCCGACTGCACAGCATGATTTTCTTCTTGTTTACGACTTTTTAGTTCGCCTTTTAAGCAGTCGGGTCTTTTGATTTTTTAAATTTACTTTTTTTATTTATAACATATTAGTTTTTTTTTTTTAGATTTCGGTACATTTAAACATATAAGTGTTATATATTTTTGAAATCACCTCTTAAAACCCTTTATTTTGATACCCCACACGATGGGTATGGTAGTAAAAAAAAAAATTGTCCCCCACAATATGGCGTCCAAAATCCGCCATTTTTCTATTTTCCAATTTTAATGTAGCCAGTGACACTCGCGGGGTTAAGACGAATCGATTGACGTATTAATCATCAAAATCGGCCAACGCGTTTGGTCTCTGGAACGCCACATAGGAACAAACATACATACATACATACATACATACATACTTACATACATACATACATACATACTTACATACATACATACATACATACTTACATACATACATAGACTGATAAACACATTACCCTCCTTCGGCAGTCGGGTAAAAAGAGTTTGAATCAATGGTGAGGTGTTATGCAAAAAAGAAAAATACCGCATGTGTCAGTGTTGCACAGAAAATTCACAGTAAAACAGCTGTGTTTAAATCTCTTTTTTCTATGATTAAATCTAGTTGCATTGAAAGTGAAACCCAAAATCACGGACAGCATTTTATCATTCACCGTGTTAGCCTGGGAATGTCAAGAATTTATCTTTATTTATACAACCTAACATTTTATAATTAAAACATATTCTCGGTATCGACTGACACTAAAAAATAGTTATATTTGTTTCATAGAATAAGCGAGGTCTTCTTCGTAACTCAAATCAAATCATGAACACCAACCGAAAACATCGATTTCTTAGAAGTTTTGACTAGTTTAAGTGTTCCTTAGAAGTCTACATATGGTTGATTCTTTATAATTATCTTGTTAGTAATTTGGTTCGTTTACTTTTAATCAATACGATACGAATATGAGACGTCTTTGTTTAGCTTAGATAATAACAAATATATTTATTAGTTTGGCACAATTCACGTGTGAGGACGTCAAATCTTTTCTTTACTTTTCAGTATGCTCTAGGTTATAAATCTTCACTCGCTCATTTTCAAAATTCACATCAGTATTTGCTGTATTCATTAATTGTTTTTATTGTTTTGTGGAGTGAAAGCCTTACATAATTTAAGTATTTTAAATTCTACTAAAACTATCGTTAAGGGTTTAATTTAAGCAAAGTTATTAAATTGTATGTCGTTTTTGTGGCAAATAAGCACATTTTCGTTCTTTTTTAGGGTTCCGTACCCAAAGGGTAAAAACGGGACCCTATTACTAAGAATTTGCGATCCGTCGGTCTGTCTGTCTGTCTGTCTGTCCGTCTGTCTCCAGGCTGTATCTCATGAACCGTGATAGCTAGACAGATGATGTATTTCTGTTGCCGCTATAACAACAAATACTAAAAACAGTATAAAGTAAATATTAAAGAGGGGCTCCCATACAACAAACGTGATATTTTTGCCGTTTTTTGCTCGATATTAATAACGGCAACAGGTAGACGCTTGAAATATTCACAGAATGTTTAGTTGTATATTTACTTCAAAAATAATAATTAATAAAATAAAATAAAATAAATTAAGGGGGGCTCCCATACAACAAACGTGATTTTTTTGCAGTGTTTTGCGATAATGGTACGGAACCATTCGTGTGCGAGTCCGACTCGCACTTGGCCGTAGCTTCTCTCGTGGCTTCACCCACAAAGCCACGAGAGAAGCTAGTTTCTGAATAATGAAGAAATTTCAGATTTTGATGAAGTTTTATTTCAAGGTGTTTTTTGTTTGAGAGGTGACTTTATCGAGAGTGTTCTTAGCTGCGTTTGTTGAAAATCGGTTCAGCCTTTTAAAAGTTATGCGCATTTTACTCTTTGAATCGGGGTATTTTCACAAGATATCGTGTTATAATAATAATAATAATTTCGTGTTTCGATGGATTGTCGATCGAAGCGTATTTACTACTAGATAAATTATGTAGTTTAAATAGGGATTTGTGTCGGGGGTTTATTAATTAAAATTTTACTGGTTTTCGTAGGTATATGTTCACCGATTTCTCCGTCAATTGTGGACCGATTTTGAAAATTCCTTTTGTATATAAATTTTCCATCTTACCTTCGTGTGATGCATTGTTTAGCCCAAATTGCCCATCGTTCGGGTATATCCCAAGACCAAACTACAACATTCATCAGTCAAAACTCCAAGTACCTACTTCTAGTTTCACACGAGTAAAACCACATTGTAACTCGATCCATAACACCATATGGCATAGGAATTTCGCATCGCTGACTCAGTGTAGTGCATTATGTTATTAACTAGGTACTCGAATATGTTCACGGTGACTGATTTCTGGCGGTTGGTAGGCAGAATTGTGGCCTGCGTTTGCAGAGTTCCTAAGGGGACAATGGAAAAATTGTTGTTATGGGGGTAGTTCAAGGCGACTTTTGTTGTATTATTTAACATTTTCCCAGTAATGAAATATACCATCTCGTTCCTGGGAAAAGGGAATACCCCCTCTTGTAGAACCTGGTCAAGATCTTCGAGACACACCCATGTGAGACAAGCAACTGTCTGCTGTTATCACAGGGTCTGACTCCTATGATCGCCAGTTCGACGATTCTCTTTCGGACGAAATCGGGCAGAGGCCGACCGTTGACGAACACGTCGCACAGCTCTTTGAGAATGCAGGCCTAGTACTTTTGGAGAAGTGATGAGTATATACCCCCAACGCTTTGAGATGCCTTACGATTTTATATGTTTATTTTGCTTAAGTTTTGCCAGCGAGCAATGGAACGCAGCATTCTGGGAGTCATATTAACGGACCACATTAAAAACACAACAGCAACATAAGTGCTACGCTCCAAACCACAAATCGCCAACGTCACCCAAAAAGCAGAAAAGTTAAAATGGGACTGGGCTGGACACGTCTGCCACATGTCGGACGGTTCATGGGCTAAATCAACGAAAATTTTGATCCCAGAAAAAGTTCGGCGACACCACGGCAGACCCTGCAGGCGAAGATGGTGTTTGGCGATGGAAGGCGGGATGAGGTTGGTGCTGATCAACAGGACTGGTCAAAAATTGCCCAAAATCAGTAGGATTGGAAGGAAGAAAGGGATGCCTTTGCCTTGCATTGAGACAGAATAAGCTGAAAATAATAAAAATAAAAAAATATTTTAGCCTGCAGGTATGATAATTTCGTTTATGCTAAGTCCCTCGGTTCATAACCTCCTCACTTCCACCAAACTGCCGATTTTAGTGTTATTTCCAAATTCTACTTCTTTTCGAGAGGATGGTAAACTTATAGATTGTTTGCGTACCGCAGGTTGCCATGACCAAAGGTCCCTTTCAAATTGTTAGTCTGGTAAAGTAACTATTCGCTTTTCGTCAAGGATATAAAAAAAAAATGTTCAAAGAGCCATACTGCCGTCCTATAATTAGAGTGTCACTATCTGACATATCGGCGTTTAAAACTCTTAATAGCTCCGTAATCAGCAAAAAAAAATCGATAGATCTCTCTAAGCAGTATTTTCCTACTATAAATAGATTCCGTACAAAAAATATACATCGATTTTTATTATTTCGGGGTGTTTTGTTTTTCGTCTATAACTCAAAATATGATTTTGTCAGACAACGACACGATATAAGCTGGCAGCATAGAAATCATCATCATCATCATTTCAGCCGAAAGACGTCCACTGCTGGACATAGACCTCCACAAGTATCACCACATCGACCGGTCTCGTGGGTCTTGTTATAAGAATACTTTATTTTACACCATAAAAGTTATACACATTTACAAGAAAAACTTATTTATACGGGTAGTCTGCGGTGTACTGCTATTAGATTAAAACATAAATATAACCACAATAAATACTATACATAAACTTATAAACATACATACAAAATAAGACATGAAATTCATAGAAAGAGAGAGAAACAAAAAAGAAAAAGGGTTGAATAATGATGAAAGAGATAAGATATAAATAGAAAAGCGTTTGAGAGAAAGGAAATGGTTTTTAACCAGGTTTTTATTAGAAACCAGTGACTGGGCTTGTCTTACTGACAACGGCAACTCATTCCACAATCGCACAGCCTGGACTGTAAACGATTTGTCGTAAAAGGTTACTTACATAAGGTTATATAAAGAAGGAACCCTCCTTAGGAGGAGCTCGTGGCTAAATAATAGCAGCCACACGGGTCGATCTTCAAGGTTAAGCAACGCTTGACGAGGTCGGTCCGTGGATGGGTGACCATTTCAACATACCGAGTTTCCTCCGTGCCTCGGAAAGCACGTTAAGGCGTTGGTTTCGGCTGTCATTTGAAGATCTTTGACAGTCGTTACGGGTAGTCAGAAGCCTGAGATCTGACACCAGTCTTGCCAAGGGGTATCGTGTTTCCTAGTTACTGGGTTGTGGAGGTCAGATAGGCAGTCGCAACGTGTAAAACACTGATACTCAGCTGAATCCGGTAAAACTGGTAGCCGACCCCAACAATAATTGGGAAAAAGGCTAGGCAGATGATGATCAGAAACCCTCCTTACTTCTTACATATCCATGTACCTTCTAACACTTACCAAGCACCTCATCTATTTTCAAAACACATAGCCAATAACGCCAGTACACAAACACAGGTAAGAATGCTATAAAGATGACCATTAAGGGGAGTACTCACCCGGCTAAAGTGCTAGTCTCACCGCTAACTGCCAAGAGTCGAGGAGCACTACAGAGGGCTTCCGGTCGGTCAGTACACCCTCTAAGCTAAATGTATTTTTTTATATAAGTAAGTGTTACGGCTTTCAGGTTTATAGATAGAGTTGTTGGTTTGTAGTTTTGATAAAGATATGCGATTATATATTATACGAAACGCTAATTTTGTAACTGTACTGTTTTTAAATTCGTTTATTAGCTTGAATAATTCTTAGTTCAGAAAATGGAAGTTTGATAATAGGAACTAGGTCACAGCTAGGTTTATAACTCCATCGCCTGGTGGTTTTAAAATCGTAATTAATATACCTAGATTTTTTAAATCGTAATTAATATACCTAGATTTTTAAAATGGTAATTAATATACCTATATTTTTTTAATCGTAATTAATATACCTAGATTTTTAAAATCGTAATTAATGTACTTAGATTTTTTAAATCGTAATTAATATATCTAGATTTTTAAAATGGTAATTAATATACCTATATTTTTTTAATCGTAATTAATATACCTAGATTTTTTAAATCGTAATTAATGTACTTAGATTTTTTAAATCGTAATTAATATACCTAGATTTTTAAAATGGTAATTAATATACCTATATTTTTTTAATCGTAATTAATATACCTAGATTTTTAAAATAATAATTAATGTACTTAGATTTTTTAAATCGTAATTAATATATCTAGATTTTTTAAATCGTTATTAATATACCTAGATTTTTTAAATCGTAATTTATATACCTAGATTAGGTTACCATTTTCTTTTCGTTGGTACGAAAAGAAAAGTATTCAATGCTTGTATTCTTCCATGCATCACCTACGGCTGCGAAACATGGTCCCTTACAAAATACCATAGAGATAAACTAGGAAAGTGCCAGAGAGGTATGGAACGAAGCATGGCAGAAACTAGAAGGCAAGATAGAATTATCAATGTGCAATTAAGAGCAAAAACTTTTTGTCTGTCTGTCTATCTGTCTGTCTGTTTGTTCCGGGTAATCACCGAAACGGCTGGACCGATTTTGACGGGACTTTCACTGGTAGATAGCTGATGTAATAACGAGTAACATAGGCTACGTTTGATCACGAGAAAATTCATAGTTCCGGCAGGAAACTAAAAAAATAAAAATATATTTTTTACGAGTTTGACGCGGACAAAGTCCCGGGCAACAGCTAGTAAATAAATAAATAAAAGAAATTGCACATCGTAGATCATTAGCAATATCAAGATTGCGTGGGCGACGGAGTTCTATCCACTTATCCCGCGGACTCACGCTCCCCTTTACATGTTGTAGCGCCTCGGTAGTGCGGCGCGCCCCCTTGTTTGGGAATCACTGGCCTAGTGGTTGCAAGCACTTGCACAAGAACAACACTACTAAATATGAGGTCCTAGGTTTCATTCCAGGGACGATTTTGCACGATTTTGCTAATAATATTTTCGGTAGCATTTAGCTGGATTCTAGATTTGTGTCCGATTGAATGGTCGCCCCTGTTACATGGGCTTTAAATTGTCGAAATGACCAAGAATGGTAATACCAGGTGGTGGTGGTAGTGGTCTCCGGCTATCCATCCAGGGTTTACAGGCAACTTGTTATAAGCCGCTTATATAATTCTTGCCAACACAAGAGAAGAATGGGTGAGGAGCTCGTGGCTAGAGGAAGTTAAGCCGTTGGTCCCGGCTGTCATTTGAAGATCTTTGACAGTCGTAACGGGTAGTTAGAAGCTTGAGATCTGACACCAGTCTTGCCAAGAGTTACCGTGCTAACCCAGTTACTGGATTGTGGAGGTCAAATAGGCAGTCGCTCCATGTTAAACACTGGTACTCAGCTGAATCCGGTAAGACTGGAAGCCGACCCCAATAGAGTTGGGAAAAAGGCTAGGCAGATTCGTACAAGAGAAGAATGGGTATTAAGTCTACCAACATGGCCATTCTGCCACTCTTTAAAAAAAACAGCAATTTTAAACGTAAACGGCCATAACGAAATCCGGCGCAATTGTTCCAAATAATGACTTGCAAATACTACAAGTTTTTCTCGAGGTTTTTCAACTACATAGTGACCTCGACGGCCGTTGACCTGTGACGTCATTCGCATGTTTCCGCAACCATGTCAGTTATGGAATTATTTGGAGGTTGCCAATTTATCTAGATTGTTCATAGAGGTGCTGGTTCTTAATAAAAATGGCAGTTGGTATTTTAAATTTAGAACATTTTTAATTCAGATTCGTTTTTAGGGTTCCGTACCCGATGGGTCCAAACGGAGTTCTATTGCTGTCACTCACGTGTCCGTCCTGACCTGGTGGAGGTTGCGGGGATCCGCTGGTTGCGAGACGCACGGGACCGGTCAATGTGGCGACGCTTGGGGGAGACCTATGTCCAGCAGTGGACGTTTTTCGGCTGATAAGATGATGATGATGATGACGTATCCGTCTGTCACACAGGTTTGACAGCCAAACGGGTCTTAAAATTTTCACAGTAAAAGCATTTTGTTGACCCAAAGCCATACAAATTGCCAAAAAATATTTTTAATGTGTTTAAAGGAGGGTTTCAAATTGGGTGGGGGGTAATAAATTGGGGTATCGATGTTTAGATATAGATATTTCGTAAATTTTACTAACAAATACCAATATTTTGATAAATTTGATGATGATGATGAACCAATTTGATTTTGCGGTTTGGTACGGAACCCTAAATGTGCGAAGTCCGACACGCACTTGACCGGTTTTTTTATTCTGATGAGCCCGCTCTTGAAGACCTTGGAACTTGCCTGATGTTAAGTGGTGGTGCGATCTATGAAATTGCTGTACACTCTTGCTTTCAAGGCTGATGGGTCATTGATAGGTGACAGGGAACTCAGATTCTGGCAGAGAGTTCTACACTTTGGTTGTGCTCATAATAAATGTGGAGGAGAAGCGATCTAGTCCCACGGGTCTAGATTTATTGCTTGATACACTGTAATAGTTATGTTTATATGTATTTACTTACACGTGCCGTGGCTGTACATAGATTTTTGGGTATATGTACTGAGTAGCGGTTGGGTCAGGAGTCTTGTTACAGAGATCAAAATTGCTACTGTTTAAAATATAACCCATTTTTTTTCCTGTGGGCTAACTTTGCTAATAATATTAAAATCTTAACTACTGTGACTGGAGGGAACATTAATGTTGATCCACACATATCAGGGCCGTGCCAGGGACGTGGACGGACCGTGCCCCGTCAGGGGCTCAAAAAAAAATCGGTGGGTTCACGGACGGGGCACGGCCTGTCCACGTCCCGTGTACGTCCCAGGCACGGCCCTGATATGTGTGGATATACCTTTATGCTACTATGACTGAAATGCTTGAATGATGAGTAGTCTCCACGACGATGTTGAATTTTCTACACTCCCTGAATAGTCTACACCACTACCAACATATACTGATGGACTAAACCACACCCTTTCTAGTTAACTTTTAGAGATCACCTCTTTTTACTGAAAAGCACGTCTTGGTGACATTCGTAAATCTTTGACAGTGGTTAAGGATTCTCGTGGTGTGATTTAGTACTGGAGTTTTTTTTTGTTTTCGGGGGGATACCTTAAAAAGGGTTTGGCCTGAGATTTGTGGAAAATACTAGAGAGTGTGGGATCTTTGCATCACTTAAACCACCCCGTGAGTACCATCAGCAAAAGGAACCTCTTTAAAAACCACCACGTATCCCAGTATATGCTTTGCCTGTTGGGTACATCCCTGGGGAGACTGGATTAGCTTCTCTCCTGAGCCTCGTTGTTTAGTACTGGGGCCTATGTTCCCTAGGGAGACTGAAGAAGCGTCTCTCCTGAGCCTCGCTGTGTAGTACTGGGGCCTATGTTCCCTCGGAAGACTGAAGAAGCGTCTCTCCTGAGCCCCGCTGTGGAGTACTGGGGCCAATGTTCCCTCGGGAGACTGAAAAAGCAAATGACAAAATCGGTAAATATTATGATAAATAATGATAATTGAGACTGATGATTCATAAAAAAGCCATCACACGATCATGATACCTATTGTCACACAATTTACATTCCCAACTGACTCACGGACTGTGACCTCTAATTTGATGTATTCTAAAACAATATTAAATGTACAAATATTTGCAGTACATTGACCTGTCGGAAACTAGAAGACCTTGGTGAGGTCACGAGTATTTGTGTGATGGTAATCTTTATTCCGATTGTAGTTTCATGTAATGGGGTGAGCAGTGTACACAATTATAGACATGTAAAAAATATACACCAGAAGGTTACCAATGGCACCGACTTTTGTGTAACTTTAACCACACTTAATAGGGGCAAGGCTATTGCCACCAACCGGGCAAAACTGCTGAGGGTAGATGAGCATAAGGCCCTAGATTCGATGCCCGGGTAAAGCAAAGATGTATTAGGTTTTTACGTCTAAAACTTAGTAGTAGCCCGGAGTCGGTTGACGTTAATAGATTTACTCCGATAAAAAAAACAAATTTGGCCATTAAGCGGTACTTATGAATGTCAAAATTTTAATTTAAACGTAATAATAATTGATTCTACCGTCCATTTGGAAAAGTAGCTTGTTATGGAGAAGAACGGACATGAAACTCCACAAGTTTGGTTTTACTTGAGTATTAAACATACCTAACAAGTGAATGTGGATGTATTAAGCTGCCTAACTCTTCGGGGAATACTGTCGTGATGTTACGTTATGTTATGTTTATCATACTACTAGCTGGATAAGTACTACCCCCAATATATTTATAAATTACTAGCGGACGCCTTAGCGGTTTCACCCGCGTAGTTACCGTTCCCGTGCGAATACAGGGATAAAAAGTAGCCTATATCACCCGGGGAAGGTGTAGATTCCCAACGGTGAAATAAGTTTTGAATTCAGTCCAATAGTTTTTATTTTTTTGATGGGTTTGCTCTTGACTCTAGTCTAGGTCAGAGGTGACCGAGACAGTCGACGATGGAGTGAGTTTACCCAGATGAAGCCTGTTCACTCTAACTTTGAAGAGATTCGGGTTGAAGGCGTTCGGAAACACGGACGCAGGTAGTGGTAGTGGTTTTAAGATTATTCGTTACATACAAAAATACAGACCTTTCCTCTTTATAATATTAATATTAAGTATTATTATAAATTATAGCCTATGTGATATTTTGATGTATAAGCTATATTTCTGTAAACTCTCATCAAAATCCGTTCAGTAGTTTTTGCGTGAAAGTGTAACAAACATTCATCCATCCATCCTCACGCTTATAATAGTAGTATCCCACTACTGACCAGATCTGATTGCTCAATTTGCGTGACAGCAATTAAGCCACGACCTCCTCAAAATATCTTCTAAAATTACATTAAATTATCCAATTAAATTATTTGGCAGTCCGTTGACCTCTTCTTTTAGTGGAAATCCTTGATGAGGTCACCGGCGTGTTATTCGATAGTAATCTATATGTATTGTTAAGTTTTTTTGGAGGTCGAAGTAGCGTGGTTATGTGGCCTTTACTTATACGCATTTTAACTTAGGTACCTATATTGCTTCACATCGGGCTAAGGTCATCATCATCTGCCTACCCTTGTCCCCCATCACGCTATCACTGACTCCCTTTTCCTTCATATCACTCCTCACACAGTCCATCCATATTTTTTTAGCTCTTCCATCCTTCTCCATGCATCCACATTTATATTAATAACTCTTTTAGTAACATGCTTTTCATCCGCTCTGCTTGCAGTCATTGAAGCTTGATTGTTTAGCAAACATCCAAACATTCAGATTTTATAATATATAAGAAAACAAACACCTTTATTCTATCTAATTTCCTCCACTCGACTAAGTCTCAACTCAATCAAATTGACAGTTACAGCTTGTTACTGATTGAGGTTAACTTTCTAAACTTAAGATTACTGATGGTGGCACATGTGTTGGATCATTCGGTTCCCTTCATGATGGTTGATCTGAGTGGTGCTGATCTATGTGTCATGTTCGTGAACGGGCGCCGTCAGTTGGGATTGCCTCGGCCTGTTTTTAATTGCCTATGTATTGATATTTTTAATTGTTTGTTTTACTCTAGACGCTTTTACGTGCACGTCTGTTTGCATCGTTCTCATATATATGTATTTTTTTCCAACAAGAAATGATGTAACCAAATACTTGTAAAACACTTTTTATTTTAAAAGAGTAAGTGTGGAGTTTCTTGTCCATTCTTCTCCATAACAAGCTACATTTCCGAATGGACGGTAGATTTAATTATTGTTACTTTTAAATGGCTTATGTTTAACTTACCACCAGATATAGTAACATATCTCCAAATAAATCATTGTTAACCCAAAAGTAGTAAATGATCACCAAAAGTAGTAAATGATCACCAAAATTAAACCAATGACCAAAAAGATTATAAAATTTCTGGGAGCAACTTGGAAGTAGCGCTCGCCGGCCGCTGCCGCGGCACCGCTCGCTTTGCTCGCTCGGCTCGCGCGCGGTTGGTCACAGTTCTAACCTAACCTAACCTATTTTACAACATTAAATAGCGCAATAATTTGCTATTAAAATTTGGTGATCAATTTACTAAATTTGGTGATCAATTTACTAAATTTGGTGATCATTTACTATTTTTGTCAGTATATTACTAGATTTGGTGGTTAGGGGTTATCGTCACAAAGTTTTTTTTGGTGGTCATTATATTTATTCCCCTTTTAAATTATTATTTTTTGACGTTCAAAAGTGCCGCTTGGCTTAATTGAATAAAGAAATTTTTAATTATAAGATTTTTTTCTTTTGTCGTGGCGACTGAGTGGAGTGAAGTGGGCGACGTTACCTTAAAAAGGGTCCTTTCTATGTCATCATCAAGTCAGCCGACAGACGACCACTGCTGGACACAGGCCTCCCCAAAGTATCGCCACAGTTATCGGCCCTGTGCGTCTCGCATCCACCGGATTCTTAGGTCGACCTTCTAACGTTGCGTCTTCCGTACGTGGTTGCCACTCCAGAATTTTTCGGCCCCATCGACCATCCCGTTCTACAAGCAATGCCCTGCCCACTGCCACTTCAGTTTGGCAATTCTTCGGGCTATGTCGGTGACCCTGGTTCTCCTGCGATATCCTTATTTCTGATTCGATCACGCAAGTAACCTCCTTTTGATAAGGCCTACTTTCTATGTACTAGAAGTAAAAACATTTACAAATATTTTAGTCATCATCATCGTATCAGCTGAAAGACATCCACTGCTGGACCTAGGCCTCTCCCAAGCGTCGTCACATTGATCGGTCCCGTGTGTCTCGCATCCAGCGGTCTCCCGCCACCCTCACGAGGTCATCTGTCCACCTGCACAATATTTAAGTTGTAGAGAGAAATCACCAAAAACGCACAAAAGACACATTTCTCCTGAAATGTTCCCGAAAGCGTCCATTCATCTCAAAGCTATTACGTCGCTAATTACTTTTCCACAGCTGTCCAGCACATAATGAATCTTTACGTGGCATGTCGTAAGTGTAAGTATTATTTGTTTCGTCTCGCACTCTGTCGCCCTCTAACAATGGGGAAAAACTATAATAACCTTCACGGGAAGAATGTGTGGTTGCAGTTTTAGCGGTTTTGGTATCAAGGTTTATAATATATGTCGAAGGAAAATACCTATAAATGCCTACTGAAAAATGCCAGACTAACTAGGCGATGGTCTATATTTCTAACTAGCTGCCCCACGCGGCTTCACTCCCGTCAACTGGCTACCTACCTACCTTACCTACCCTACATACGCAGCGCTCACAACGCAAGCTCTCAAAAAGGAATATTTTTTCGGTTCGGTTTTGCAACATTTTTCATTTATGCTCCGCTCCTGTTGGTCGTAGCATGATGTTATATAGCCTATAATCTTCCTCGATAAATGGACTATTCAACACAAAAAGAATTTGTCAATTCCAACCAGTAGTTCCTGAGATTAGCGCGTTCAAATAAACAAACAAACTCATCAGCTGTTAATATGCACTTAATATGAAATTTCGGTTTTCCGTCACCCCCTTGAGTGCTAATTAGCAGACACAAAAGGACAACAATTGTCTTGGAAACCAAAGTTCCCAATAAACACAAAAAATAAATTTTAAGACACAAACCAATACGTAGGAAGTAATAAGCCCTTTCGGAGAAAGCTAACGAGCTTTAGCAAAAAAATAATTATAATGTTGTTAGCAAAAATATATATTATTTTATTCTTTCTTGATGTTGAAACGGCAATAACTTAATAACAGGTCGACCATAAACGTGTTCCCCAGAAGACAAACTGGTAAGATAATGGTACGTTATTAAAATTCGACCAATTTTTTTTTACGATGTAAGTATACTAAAACCTAACTGGAACCTAAATAAATTTAAAAAAGTATTTTCTTTCAATCAACCCACAATCTGCACACTTTCTTAACACATCTATCTCTCGCCCCACCCTGAATGACATACTAAATCTAAATACCTATTCCCTTATCGCCATAATTCACACTGTAGTAAATAAAAGTAAGAAATATAACCCCCGACTTACCTCTGGGCCTTATCTCTGTCAGGGTTGTCACATTCTCATGATTTGTGGTGTGACACTGAGCGAAGAAGCTGGAAGAAATTTTTATTATTTTATTTATAACTGAAAAATAGGTTGAAGTGGGTACCTAGTTAGAGCTTTTGGTCTTTGATAGGAGACATTTTTTGCGCATTTATTAATACGGGCTGGTTTCTGAATGAGGGATATCTCGTCTGAATTTGCCGCTAAGGGCGCTAGTGTAGAGTGCGGTCTTCAAAATGTCAAATGTCACCATTTGTTTTGGTTATAGAGCGAGTTTATTTACTACTTTTATTTTGTTATGAATAGTTTCGAAATTCATATTAAGATAGGTACGGGTTTACCAACTATTGATTTAATACACTAACGAGCAATGAAAAGGTTCCAGTGGCACCAAATTACTCCTAAACGGGAAAGGCTAGCTTAATGACGCCGTCTGCAATATTGAAGTACATTTAACAGCGCATCAGAATATTATCAACTAAAAACGTAAATATTGTGTTAAAATTTTAAATTAAATATGAAAAAATTAAATGAAGGTGTTTGTCGGCATTTTGTGGGTGGAGCTTTTTCATTGCTCGGCATTTTAGTTTTATGTTTCGGAAAATGTTATCCTAAAATTTTTCGAATAAGAAATTATACTTATCGAAATGATTTTAATACATTTTTGCTTCCGTGCGCTTAATAACAACTTATAACATTCATATTTAAGGTCCTTACCTTCGCCAGTGGCGCCACCTGGTGGGCACAACAACGGTAGCCCATTGACCGTTCGGAGTTAAGAATTAACGTATCAAACCCTACTTTACTGCCAAACTTTACAGCTTTTCAAAACAAAGTAGAGTTTGACAAATCACCATCATTCATAGCCTGAATTCGTCCACTGTTAGAAAAGAGAGGCATATGGCCATATGCCTCTCTTTTCTTGTGCTAATTGCTACGCTCCTGTGCCACCCTTGTATGATTCTACCCACAATGGCAATTATTTCGTCTGCCCACCTCGCTGCTTTTAATTAAAAAATTGGAGTCAAGTCTTTTCTTTTACGTAAGTAAAGGATACTTTAGACATAACCAAAGCTTAAGAAAAAAGCCCAAAAATAGGTACTTTTTGTGATGCTAAACCAATCATCATTATCATCATATCAGCCGAAAGACGTCCACTGCTGGACACAGGCCTCCCCCAAGCATCGCCACATTGACCGGTCCCGTGCATCTCGCAACCAGCGGATCCCCGCAACCTTCACCAGTTCATCGGTTCACCTGGTTGGAGGCCTTCCAACGATAAACCAATAATGCTAATATATTCCTGTGTAACCATCACGCTTTTATTCCGCGAAGAACAGAGCTATAGTTAACCCATATATCACCAGGGGGTGACCATAAGCTCTTAGAGTAAGATTACTTTGTGTCTGTGTAAGGGACAGATGTATATGACTTGTATACATGTGTCCCTTACGCAGACTCTAAATAACCTTACTCTAAGAGCTTATGGTTACCCCCTTGTTATGTTTAAGTCCCATGTCATATAGAGAATATTAACAGCTTGTCCGATGAACTATGAGCCAACCCATAACAACAAAATTAACAAGAAGCATTAACATAATATCATGGTTATACACCGTGGCATTTTAATCGTCTTACAAAAGCAGCTCACTTCTTTTGCCAAGGAATTGAAGAAAATCCTCAAGATTTTTTTTTTTGTTAAATACAAAGTTGTCGTCAACTGATCAAAATTGGCATGGGAGATGTAATTTTTCTTTGGAGTATTGACTATGACTTCCATGGAGATACATGGGCAGGAGAAGTGGGATGCTTTTGTAAGACGATTCAAATGCCACGATGTAGTTCACGAAGGAACCCGAAGGACTGAGGTGAGTGAACCCACATTATACCAGGACCAGACACAATTCCAGTTTCCTGGCCGCCACTCAAAAGTTCCAAATGGAAAAACCCAAAAACCCTTTAATAACCTTCACGGACCCATCTTACCCAGTACCTCAAGATCAACAGTAGCGCATACAATTACCAGACATACCTCCATAGAACAAAGAAAAATATATCTTTAACAAAACACCGCACCAATTTCACCTCACATGATAAAATACGTCCGTATAACCCTCAAAAAGACAGCACGTATCCACCGTTGATCCGAGCTCAACCCTCCCGTGCCCGTATTATACATTCAGCCTGCATCGGGCTCCGAATATCCTCGTATGCAATGTCAAGGCGAGGACTAGAGGGTTAGGAATGTATGAGAATGTCAGTTTTGAGATAGTGACCCGTTTGTGAATGATTTTGTTATATAGAAGTAGATAGTAGGTTTTCGTAAGGATTTTAACCCTCATGAAAACCTGCTTTGTCATTCTTTTGGTTATGGTTATGGTTCTTCGTTACAAAGTACAAAATAGAAATCATGCGAAAGAACAAGCATAAAACATCGAGATTTTAACAAGAGCGATACATGCGAGTGTTAAAATAAAGCCTTTTTATGCGAGACACGAACGATTCTTTTTCCACTACCTGATGAGCTTACTTAATTAAATTCAAATAAGTTCTTTTAAATAAATAATAATTTCAAATTCTTTTAAATAAATAATTAATAAAAATGTCTAATGCATGACAGCTGTTAATAAATCATTTGAATGAAAATTATTTCTTTTTCTATATTATCTATATATATATTAACTATTTCAATTTTAAATTGAAAATGCTACCAAGTTACCGTCTATATATTTGTGACTAAATAATATTCCCTAAAATATTGTTTCGGTTTGAGGAAAATATGGCAAATGAAAATAGTTCAAAAGAGGCTTCGGCCAAAAGCAAAAAGTTATTTTGTAAATCGCTGAAATGTAGTTCGGTTAAGTAATACCAATGGCAATTGTTACTTCGATGATCTGAAATTATGTCAAATAATGCATATAGCAAAAAAGACATCGGTCAATAGTTTTTGGCAAAATGAAATTCGATCAAAAAAGATTCGGAATAGTGATCGGTTCTCATAGATATCGTAAACAGGGTGAGTTTTTCAAGTGGGCCAAATCCGAAACTATGAGGAAAAGCTACAACCACTGAAAGGAATCTCGGAACCGTTTTTAAGAAAACTAGAACTGCATTATGGGATTTTCGAAAAATCAATATTCTTAACAAGGAATCGAAACGTCAATTTTGAAAAAATAAACACGCTGATTATTACACGATCCGAAAATGTCGCTAATAAGGATCAAATTCTGGAAAGTAATAACACACGGCAAACTTAAGAAAATACCTCATTTTTAACGAAATGTATAGACGATAAATAAATTCCTCTGAAGTCATTTGATTTTTAATTTTTTTAAACGATTCGTTGCATTTTTTGTCATCGATTTTAAATCAAATAAATATTTATGCAACGAAAGGTCGCATTATTCTCTTCAGTTTAAAACTATTTTGGTTGATGTCCGCCACTACTTTAGTACAAATATGCTTAGCCAAATTATACCTACTTCAAACTTTAAATGAGCGGTCCAGATCATGACGAGCTGTACCTGCCTAAGTTTTACATTAAAATATCAACCTTAACTCTAACAACAGAACAATCAATTAATCAAGAAAACTTGTGTAATCTATACCGAGTCAAGAAACGATTAGTTGGGATATCAATTAGTACTAAGTCGTAATTATCATTTTTCTTCCATGTTTATTATGAGCACAACACAAATGTGGACCTCTCTGCTATCGTCCTATAACCCGTAAACATCTTCTAGGTTCGCTAATTCCGTTGCAGACCAGTTTCTATCACAACCAAAAGTAGTGCCTGATTAATTGCTTCATATGCTTAAAAACCCGTATACTCGACACCGGAAACACGCAACGAATACTGTTGAATTGACAAAAGAGATTTGCAACCGATTGCATCCATCGTTTTCCATCAAGCTAGATCAAGACTCCTCTTGACAGAGGTGGCAATACGAGTAAAAGGTGTCAGCATCTGTGAAGTCATCAACAAACTCAATCTTATTCAATCCCTATCCACTTCACCCTTCCAACAGCTTGAATATAACCATTCACACCTCATAACCAATCAATAATATTCCATCGCACCTTCACACTCCTCAATAAATTTTAATAGGCACCCCTATCTTAATCGAAAGTACTTATTCCGTAAACGCGAAACGGTATTAAGTAGCATAAACGATATTAAAATAACGTTAAACGTTTTTCGTTACGTTATCGTAACGGTAACGTCTTTGGTTCGGTTTTTTCGTGAGGGTGCTTAAGAAGGGGTGCAGATAGTAATTTAGGGATGTTAATCATGTTTTATGTTGATGCCAGTGATCTTGTGATTTGTATTAGTGTTAAAGGCTTATAAAAATAAGGGCTGCTTATTTAAAAACCTGTCGATTTATTTTGGCATAATATCCTACTTTTTACTAATATTATAAAGGCAAAAGTATGTTTGTATGTTTGTTACTTCTTCACGCTCAAACGGCTGGACGAATCTGGATGAAATTTGGCACAGAGATAGATTATAGTCAGGATACTTTTTAGGCCGGGAATATTTTCCCTGGTCCAGGCCATGGTACGAAACGAGAGGGCATGGGTAGCTTTTTCCTCCTTCTGCGAAGCAGTAATGCTCGCAAAGAAGGAGGCGGAACGCGTGAGGGAAACGCAATGGAGACGCAAGCAAGATTCCCGGCCACCGTAGGCACGGGCTTGCGGACGGCAAGTAATGGGTAGCACGCCGTACTTTAAGGACCAGGCCAGAGTCGACGGCGCGTAGTGTGCCACGCGCGCCTCAAAGAGTTGTCAGCAAAAGTGACAGGGTCCGCAAGGACCGATGCCTGTCTGGGTCGCGGATAAATTTGAAAGAGAGTTACCGTGGCCTTGGCATAAGCAACTGAAGGAACACGGGTGGGTTTTAGTCGGTAAAAGTCTGACACGCCCTCCCGCTTCACCCAGAGCGGGAAAAGTTATTGGATGATTTGCCAAAACAAAAAAAAATGATTTCCTTCACCGTTGTCAGCGATGTACAAGATAAATTTAGGCAGGGAAGGTGCAAAAAATATTTCTTTATCTTTAATGAATAAGTTTCTTTGAGGCAAATGAATAATATTGTCGAACACATCATCGCTTACCACCAGGAGATATCATAGAGGGTTTGGAATAAATAAAAACCGGCCAAGGACTCGCACACGAAGGGTTCCGTACCATTATCGCAAAAAAACGGCCAAAAAATCACGGTTGTTGTATGGGAGGCCCCTTAATTTATTTTATTTTAATATATTAATTATTATTTTTTGAAGTAAATGTACAACTAAACATTCTGTGAATATTTCAAGCGTCTACCTGTTGTCTTATTAATATCGAGCAAAAAACGGCAAAAATATCACGTTAGTTGTATGGGAGCCCCCCTTTAATAATTACTTTATACTGTTTTTAGTATTTGTTGTTATAGCGGCAACAGAAATACATCATCTGTGAAAATTTCAACTGTCTAGCTATCACGGTTCATGAGATACAGCCTGGAGACAGACGGACAGACAGACAGACAGACAGACAGACGGATCGCGAAGTCTTAGTAATAGAGTCCCGTTTTTACCCTTTGGGTACGGAACCCTAAAAAAGTATTCTGTTTTTTTATAATATTTATCAAATTAATCATTTTAAAATTTATTTATGTTATAGTTGTTATACGCGAGCCTATCAATAACAGTAGTTAAAAAAACAGATTTCATAACTTTTTTTTATTATTATTAGTACCTGGGAGATGAAAATAGACAAACGTTTTTTTTTTTGGAGAATACGAATTTTCCCATATATAAGACCTAGCTAAATCGATTTTTCGCCCCCGAAAACCCCTATATTGCAAGTTTTATCGAAAATATTAGAGTTTTTTTCGAGAACTTGATTAATATACAAATATTGCTCGTTTAATAGTATAGGATTTTGTTAAGCACGTGGTGTAGAGTTTATGTAAGATGGCAATATAATTTAGTCACACACACATTTACAAAGGACAATTAAAAAAAACACAACACTTAACTTTGAATGTCAAGTCAAATGTCAACGAACCTCATTCACAACTTAATTAAAATAAACAATAATATAATAGAATAACAGAAATATGTTTGTATAATTAAGACACAGTTAAAATATAAATTAACATTCTTTTAGTAATTAAATTTGATTAAATTTCGCGAAAAACCAAGGTAACAATGTCTGAAGAATTGACCGATTTAGTAGCTAATAATAGGCGCTTCTTGTCCTTAGACCGGCGGACTGATTGCGTAAGTTAATTCGGCAGGGCAAAGGGAAAAACTCCATGAAAGAGTATGACACGTACCCTTTAAAAGTTTTCGGTATTGCGTAAATAATTTAGAAAGGGTAAGTCCTCCACCCTATTAGTTGAATTCACATATCCTTTCCATGACCTATCCCCTGTCGAGTGTATTACGCAATATGAAAGTCGTTACTTTAAAGGTGTCGTCACCCTTACCAATACGTGTTCTTTGCCGAATTTACTTACTCTTGGGCTGGGAAGATCAATAAGTTAATGTAATCCTATAAATTGGCGCCCGTTGAGCCTGTAGCTATGCTACCTTTATATCAGAAAACAGCTTCGCTGCCCCTGCCATAATATATCCGATCCTACCATCCCACAGGAACCGTGTAGTCATAATTTCAGCCGAAAGACGTCCACTGCTGGACATAGGCCTCCCCCAAGCGTCACCACTCTGACCGGTCTTATGCGTTTCGCATCCACCGGACTCCCACAGCCTTGACCAGGTCATCGCTCTACCTAGTGGGAGGCCTTTCTACGTCTTCTGCTTCTCGGTCGCCACTCCAGAACTTTTCGGCCCCATCGACCATCCGTTCTATGAGCAATGTGCCCTGCCCACTGCCACTTAAGTTTGGCAATTCTTCAGGCTATGTCAGTAACCGTATAGTGTTTCTCGAAAAAAAATCGACGAATCGATTGACGTAAGAATCATCAAAATCGGCCTACGCGTTTGGTCTCTAGAACGCCACATAGGAACAAACATACATACATACATACATAGACTGATAAATACATTACCCTCCTTCGGCAGTCGGGTAATAAAAGATAATCGTAGTCGGATCAGTACTGCCAGTGTTAATCTCCTAAACGCAAACAATTTTACCTCTTGATAGTCATTACAATTTTGCAATCACACCCTAAGACAGTCAATTACATTACACCGTAACGAACCTGATTCTACAGCTAAATCCATCGTCTAAATCATTTCTTCCACTCCCTCTACCAAATTGACAGTTATAGTTGACGGGAGAGTTTTTCCGTTGTCATGGTGACTTAAACTGTGATTTTTAATTTCGTAGACTAAACTGACAGCTGCCAATGACTTTATTTTTTTTAAATGTTGCAAGCGCGGAGCATAGTGTTGTAGGTAAGGCTTAATCATAAGTGATTCATCGAATCGATTTGACATGACTCCTCAATTTAATTTTTCTAATTGGTGTAAATAAATGTTTTATGAATATAAACGTAATATATTTATATATAACAGTATTCATACACATAGTACATAAACTTTTATTATGTTAAATATGAAATCAACAATAAAATAAATGCGATCATTAAAATTAAGTCTGCCTTAAATGAGTAGAATCTTAATAAGGGCCGCTAGTTTCTAAACAATTTTTTTTTTTGCCCTGAATTAGTTTCATTTTCGATGAACATCGATTTTCGATTAACTTTCAATCACTCAGGATAGTCAGGATACGACACTATTTTTATGTAACGATAAAGTGACAACCCCCCAAATATCAGTTTAGTCAACGAAAAAAAAAATCACAGTTATAGACGTTTTATTACCAGTTTTTATGTTTCAAGAAAATATTTCCTATATTTTTTTTGTTTTCCATTTTTCCTTTTATCTAAAATCTTAAGTCTTAAGACACCATTTACGTACTACGTCCTACGTCGACTGTATTCTAATGCCACGTTAATAAGTTCGCTTCGTCTACATTCGGCTCACGTTCGGGCGCGATCGTAATACGGACGCTGACGAACACGAAAATTGTCTGTTACAATAACGTTTTACTGTATTACAACATGTTACACGGGTGTGTTGCTGTTATTGGTTTCGTTAGGTCGTACTATGATACTTTGTTGGACCGGTGCTACTGAAGGCGGCGAAATGTTTTACGGTTTTCAAAGAACACCATAATCAAAAGATTCTTGACTTACTTAATCTGAACAGCTGTGAAATTGAAACCGATTGTCAGCGAATAATAATTCGTTATTTATTGGAAACAATACATAATTATGTAAGAGAAAAATCTAAAGAAAGTGTATTTTTAACCCCCGACGAAAAAAGAGGGGTGTTGTTGTATATATGTGTGTCTGTCTGTGGCATCATAGCTTTAGCACAGCGGATGAACCGATTTTGATTTAGTTATTTTTTGTTTGAAAGGTGACTTTGTCGAAAGTTTACTTAGCTATGTTTGAATAAAATCGGTTTAGCCGTTCTAAAGTTATTTGCATTTTACTCTATGAATCTGGATTTTTTCGCAAGATATCGTGTCATTATTACGTGTCTCGATAAATTGTCGATTGAAGCGTGTCTGCTACTAGGTATATATGTAATTTAAAAAGCATGAAATTAAAATTAAAATCGGGTGTTTTTTAAATATGTAATTTTATCTTGTTACTGTATTATGAAAGAGAATCGTGCTACCCAGTAACTAGGATGCAATTGGACTAGAATCCAAACCCAACATAGATAAAAAAATGCTAGGCAGATCGTGATTTTTTGTATTTCCTTGCCTGAGAATGATTTTTTTATAAACATCACAAAAAAAGTAAACGAGTTTTCCTATTTTCAGCTCATGCTATCCAGCAGCCCCTACAAAAAGTTAATATTGTAAAAACAAAAAAGGCACCTAAGGCCACATAAATATACAAAGACTTTCCTATACCAGCTTCTATTTTGTTCCCTTTTCCTTACTAAATCAATCCCTTTGTTACCTAGTATAATACTACCTGTAAACGAGCCAAAATAACAGGCTTAGGTATCTAGAGTTCCTAGAACATCTACAGTAAGTAACAGGTTTCAGTATCTAAACTATGCCAACCTCTACAATTTAATACTACCCTCGTTTCAGCAACAGGTTCGGACATAGCCGTTTTTGGAACGGTCTCCTAAGCTCACCTTATTTGGACTTAGGTACCTAGTGTAACAGAATAGTAAATACAGAAGGTTGACTCCATACAAAGACGCAAGAACGCAAATTTTTGCCTATTATTACTTACATTATGCGAAGACAAGAGACCAACACTCAAAATTAGCTTGTTTGAAAAAATGCCATGACAATTTAGTTTGTTGGTCTGGAAAAAATATGTATGCGTTAATTTGATTATATTGCTAATTAAATTAAGCAGTGTTATGTATGCACCGCGTGAAAAAAACACTTTACACGTTGCCTAGCAACACATTTCCATGGTATAATAATATACTCCGCCTGGTATTCTCTTCCCACGATGGCCTAAGACTACGTCACGATAAGTGTTACCATTGATTGTCCTTTTCAGTAAATTTAGGTACTTTCTCATTTACTTAATGAAAATAATATAGTTAGTAATTTCTAACTTTCTTATCTATTTAGTAACTCGTGTGATTCATCTATTTAGTTTTATTTTTTTGTACAATGAACTATTAGTGCATCGCAACTGATGACGTATTCTTTGGCCAATCACGGCCATCACCCAGCTGTTACGGGAAGAGAATACTAGGCGGAGTAATTATTATACCATGCACCTTTCTAGACATATTGATAGAAACCGCACTTAATTTTAATGACCATAGACTAATAAAAATATAAAAATATACATTTGGATGCTTACTAGTTGCCCATTGAGAAACGAATGGTGAAACGAGAGTGGTTTCTCTCAAGATTAAATTGACAATATGTCTTAAATTACTGTCAATTTAACCTCATGTTAGCAAATAACTCTATATCAAACCTTTCCCCGCAAGCGGACCTTAGGAAACTATTTATGTTAGGTATTACCTGACTTTGTGAAAACGCCAAACAATATACGGTAAGACGGAGAAGTTCGGAAGGGGAAACGGGAGGTCTTTGGCCATCAGTGGAACACAATTTAGGCTGCCAACAGAAAGACTCTTTCTTATCAACCGAATGCCAGTAACGAGTACGCTTGCTCTCGCTGTACGTGAAGCGTGTCTATGTGTGCGTGCATTTTCGCTCGTTTTATTAAGTTGACTTTCTGCATTATTTGTGGTACCGCGTTAGCTCGCCTATATTAGATCAGAGTTTCTAGATCTTAGCTTTTATAACCTTGTAGGTCTTTAGGGCATTCTGGCGACCCTTTCGTAAGTCTATAGACACCTTGCGTCAAACGGGATGTGGTTTATTCTCTGTGACATTAAAATTGTAGTTTAGTGAGTGATAAAAAGGATCGGAGAGTGAAAGTAACAACATTTTTTTAAATCCTTGTTTATATCTTTGGTTATATTGCTGAAATGGACGGAACGGAGCGCACGAGGTTGGTCAATGTGGCGACGCCTGGGGTAGGTCTATGTCCAGCAGTGGACGTATTTCGGCTGAAATGATGATGATGGACTTTTTTGGTGCAGTAGCGAGGCACACACTATGTCCTTTAAAATTGACACATTTTTATTTTGTGTGTATCTGATGAATTGTTGTAATTTTCATTCTCCTGTCCGTATACCTAGTTATTAGGGGTTGATGCCACACACATGCATTCTTCTACTATTTATTTCTCTAAGTCTTCTTCTAGGTAATGATTCTCTTTCTTCCCATGTAATTTTTCACACAACCACCTCCTTTTTCACACTAAAAAAATCCCTGGGCTTACGCAAGAATCATCTCATCCTCATCGGCAATGAGGCACTGGTCGAGTGAAAGCTCCAAAGCTATGAACATCGTCGCCGAGTTGACATTTTGTCGGTTTTTTATCGGTTGCATTTCGGGGAGTGTGCGATGGAATTGCATGATCTGATTGCCCCTAGCCCGTTTCATCATCGGACTACAAGACGTATGGAAATGCTATGTGCTCTCGGTGCATGGTGGATAAGGTCATCCCACCCATACGCACTAAACGTTTTGGAAATACTTGCATTAAGCGTACAGCTAAGGAGTGGAATTCTTTGCCGATAGCTACAACCTAGGGGTCTTTAACTCAAGATAGAAGATACTTCTAGGCAAGCGTGCTTTACCGTCGACCATATTATCGCTTACCATCAGGAAAAATAGTGGTCAAGTGCGACTCTATCTATAATAAATAAATAAAAAAAGATTTCTACACACGAACTATGTACACTGCCACTGTTCTGAACAAGAAAAAATCTTGTCTACGCTAAACAAGGTTCGTGCCTAGGTCCGACAAAATTGTTCTTATAATGTACTAGCGGAATTACTCTTCCATAGAAATTAAGGGCCTTTTATTTGGAATTTAATTTATCTTTCTTTTCCTTTTTACAAAGAAAAACTATCTACAACCTCACCAAAAGAGACAAAACAAAAACTTCTATCAACTTCTTTCCCCCAAACTTGCAACTGAAGCCGGAGGTGAAAACTAGCAAGTAATACGACGCGCTCCTTATTACCCGACCACCTAATATGACCAACTTGATTATGAAGTTAAGCTACAATGCCTTACGTGCAGGGTTGGAGCCCAATTTAATAACGAAGAAACATTACGGTATCAACGTTAACGTGGAAGTTTCAGTTTACGTTTGCGTTTTGTTAGAGGGTGCGTGGAAATGCGTTTTGTCTGTAACAATGTTGACAGTAATATTACTTTTCGTGACTATTATTATTAGATAAGCTAGAAGACCATTGTTAGACACAGTAATTCTCTTGCCTTTATACCAATTTATTTGGGGTTGGTGCAACACGACTACTTCTACCATACTCCTCCATAAGCCATCATTTAAGTAGTCACACCCCTTCCAGCCTGTCATACTGTATGGATCAGAATGTTGGGCTGTTAAAACACCGATGAAAAGAGATTGCTGACTGAGACTGATGAGAATGTTGAGATGGATGTGAGGAGTGACATGAATGGATAAAGTGAGAAATTAGTATACTAGGGGAAATTTGAAAGTGACGCCAGTGACAGAATAGTTGAAAGGAAACCGTTTGTCCTGGTATGTATAATGTATAAAATCCAATCACAATGTTAAAAAAATCAGATAAGGTATGTAACATAGCCAATCTTCCCCAAACATTAACAAACCACATTAACGATCAAACATATCCAAGGAACCAGCCGAAATCTGGCAAATGTCTCACGAATGCCTTTAATGGCCAATAGAGGTCGCTTCATTAGTTTTTATAGCAACTACCCACCCATATAATTATGAACGTGTGTGGCTTGTCAAATGTTCTGACTAGGATGATGTTCTCTTGTTATTTGAAGGTATTATGGGCTATGTTCGTCCTTAGTTAGGTCTTTAGTCGGTTGATTATTTCGGGTTGGCAATAATCTAGGTACTTTTTTGTGTCTTTTTTGTGCTTAGACTTTTTATTCTGTCTATTCTCAGATCAAATAAAAAGTCAAGATGGAACGTTGCAAACCACAAGGTGACGCTGGTTAAAACTACGCCTTGTCGTATATATATGTCGCATCAAGGCTGGCCGATAGATGCAAACCATCGGGAAGTCAGGATGTATTCCCTTAGGTTAAGACATCGTGTGTGGGCAGGTAGTTGGGTACAATCGTGAAAATGAAATCACACAAATTATTCGATACACTGAGTATATTCAAGTAGACACAAGTTACATTCCTGCTTACTAATATTACGGATCGACACTGATTCTACGACGTGTCAGCTCTACGGCTGTCAGTACTCAACTGCCAGTACATTTTAGCTCAACTGCAATATTCTATTATCCCCACCACGCAAGTGGTTAGAGAAAGCGCGCCAAAGCGTAGTTGTTCTTGCTTTGCCGCCAGATGGCGTGCTTGCGATTTGTTTTGACGTCCGTACTATTGACTAAACCCGACACGGCCATCCTGCGAGACAGGCGTCCTCGTCTGTTCCTCATTGTCAGGTTCTAACAGTGTATCGAATCATGTGGAAATCCTCAATGGATGTCCTCAGCCCTTGGGGAAAGCTGAGGGGTCTGTCAGACTCCTACTGACTAAAACCACATGGTGTTCTCTAAGCCGTAATTTCTCTTGAGAGGCGAGCGTGGAACACACACTTCGCCTTCTCGGGCCTCTCTCAGATGACAGATCCCCAAATCTATCACCCGCAGGCTTCATCATCTTGTCCTCGCTCCATGCCACCTCATGTCGTGTTGCGCCACACGTCCTCTTAGTCTATTCCGACCCGCCAGTCTCCCATCATACAAGGGATGTTTTTCTGAAACACAAAATTTCCAAACAGTATTCACTCGTCCAACCCTGACGCATACTCTAGGTGAGTGACGAAACATTTTGAATCAATCAAACATGATCATTTAAATGTCTCATTTCACCTTTGCAAGGAAAGAGTAATTCTATTTCCAATTTAAAGAAAATAGTAACTCAATCATCGATTTGGTACCTAAAAGCACCCAATCATAGTGATTACAAAGTCCAAGTACCACTGATAGTCATTAATCTCAAATTAAATCCAGCAAAAGAAACCACCAGGTATCTTATTCACGATATTTAGCCATCTCATAGCTCTCTTAGCAATCACAATTGCTCTACTCTAACATCTCCACGATGTCGAGTCAACTCAACTCTCTGAACTCAGAAACTGTTCACACAGAGATTTAGTCTGTCCTATGCTACGTCAATTCATTATCTACTAACCCAATTGGTACTTGAGCTTCGTGTGTCTTACTAACACGATCTACGCAAAGTAATCAAAATTAGAAAACTATCATTATTTAAATTTTCGTAATGAAGGCTTGACGATTCGAACGTCATCAACATTAACATGGTGACCTCACCAAACGCATGACTGCGAGTTTACTTTCTTGTAACCTCATGACTCAATAGGAACTTTCTGTAAGGTTCCTAACACAAACATGAATTTTCACACCAGACATAGTGTCACACAGACTTACAGGTGCCATACAGGCCTACCGTTGCCATAAAGACCTCCAGTTGCCATACAGGCCTACCGTTGCCATACAGGCCTACCGTTGCCATAAAGGCCTACCGTTGCCACACAACGCTCGGCTACTCCTGACCAAACTAAATTATTGGGTTCGTGAAAATAGGGAAATTTTAGAACTCTACTCTTTAACTAAATCATTACCCTGGGCCATGTACCGCTAGTCGTTCAAAACAAACTTTAAAATTCAACTGCAGCAGAAACTGCCAAGCTTACAGAAACCTTCGAGTAAAACCTCCAACGCCACGGCTCTCTAGCCGACCAGCAATTGTATTGCTCTCACAACGGTCTCCAGACTCTGACCTCCTGGATTCTGGTATCCACTGGTATGGTCAAACATAATACGTTCGATAGACTGAATTACTCGACACCTTAAGCTTGCTCATCATCAAAATCCTTTTGACATCAACATCGACTGGTACATAACCCGCTGGTATCTTCCCTGACCTACCATGTGCATACTTGTAGGTTCTAAGCGTACCTATTTATAGCTTTCGGTGTATAATGATCACCATCCTGTCATAATCACCTATCGCGGATTTAATACAGGGCCTATTTAGTTTTCGTACTAGTGATTCCCACACAACACTATTCATTAGAAAAAAGTGTCCTACGATCAACAAGTTCAACAACTAAAAGTAATAGTAACAATGCTGTTACAGTTTGTTATAATTCAAAGGCAATGCATACTCAACTCATGAAACCTCTTCAAAAACCCATCGCCACATGTTACGCATGAGGTGCGGTCCAGAATTTGTCTCATAAGCAGACATGTTAATCAGATTTGGTTTCACTACCACTGTCATCAACTATGATGTCCAATTCTCAAGGAACTTTGTGATCGGGGATCCTTCTCATAAGATTCGCGCTTTTTACTCAATGATCTTGAAACATACTGACTGTTAATTAAGCCTGATAATATTTTCTTCTAAATAGCTTGTGTGAAGGGCCTTCACGAATTAACTCGGATCAAGGTCGTTAAAATCAAATTATCAACAGTAACCCTTTACTATCGCTCACTAACTCAGTTTTCATGTAAGGAAAACGATTGCGAGATCTAGTGCTATCATAATATTACTTTGAAAGCAAGTGAAGTCAGATCCAAAGACGGCTGTGCAAGTCGTAACGCAACAAGATCTTTTCTGAGTACAAGTAAATGACAAGTACCCTTACTAACTCGATACAATTTCGATGCCACTACGAGATTACTAACTCGCTTTGCCACTGAAAACGACCAGTTGTTCAGTCATTTTGGATATCTCAATTCCTTCATATTATGGGATATCTCATCCTAAGGTTCATACTAAACCTAATATTGAAACTAGGAAAGTACTAACTAGCCAATAGGAAACTCATTAGCTACTTGCTTTTTACTGAGTGTGTCTCAATTACCTAGTGATAGTGCAAGATGTAACCACGACCAATACAATGGTCAAACATGAAAACTTAAAACTCGAACTAGCATCTCTTCACTAGAGAACCTTTGACCTCATTATCGAAATAACATGGAAGCGACTCACCGAGTATTCCATTCCAAACTTGCGCGCGCTCCCGACCTCACAGCTGTGGTCATAGCGTTCGACTACTACCTGCGAACTGCTAGCCTGCCATCGGTCTTAACCTCTCAGACGTTGACACGTCAACCTTCGCGCTCAGCATCTGAATCGCTAGCCTGCAGCAGCGGCTTCAGGCGCGACACAATATAGTATCTGAAACATGAAAAACATTACGAGAGTATATGTTCACACGGTTATCTTAACCATACACAGCTTTGATGGAAATTAATCGATGCACCGGTGTACTCGTAGTAACCTAAACTAATCAATCCAACTAGCCTTTTCCCAACTACACTGGTGTCGGCTTCCAGTCCTACCGGATTCAGCTGAGTACCAGTGTTTTACATGGAGTGACTGCCTATTTGACCTCCACAACCCAGTAACTGGGTAACACGGTACCCCTTGGCAAGACTGGTGTCAGATCTCAGGCTTCCGACTATCCGCAACGACTGTCAAAGATCTTCAAATGACAGCCGGGACCAACGGCTTAACGTGCCTTCCGAGGCACGGAGGAAACCCAGTATGTTGAAATGGTCACCCATCCACGGACCGACCTCGTCAAGCGTTGCTCAAGTTGCTTAACCTTGATGATCGACCAGTGCGGCTGTTATTATTTAGCCACGAGCTTCTGGTAGTAGTTACCTAAACCGGCATGGCCAAATAGGTTATTATGGACACCGAATGTGAGTGCAGAGTTCCTGTCCAAAACATGAACCACACATTACAGTGTCCCAAGTGCCCTGCAGGTCGCTGTCGCTAGTCGATGGGCTTTAGAGAATCTAATGAATGTCATAGCGTCAGTTGTATTTTAAGTCACAATTAACGAGGTCTGGTAGGGTTTACCACCTTTTAGATAATTTGGACCTTCGACCACAAAAGAAGAATACTATGCTTCTTCTCAAACGTGGTTAACTCTCACTACATAAAACTATCACACTACAAAACTAATCAAAATACTTCATTTGGAATAATAATATTTTCCAGACTGAAGTGTAGGGTAGGTACGTTATTTTCCAGACTAAAGTGTAAGATAGGCACCATATCGTTCTAAGGCCGTCGGCGTCGTAACCATAGTCGGCCAAGGCTAGTCAAGGGTCACTGCCAGTGTTAGCAGAATAATAACTCTTCAATAACACCAAAACTCGACCAGCGATAACTAACACGAGAGTATGGACCGAACACGCCACCCCGACAATCCACTGGCCACCATACCGTACACAAAACCAGAATTTTGAATAACGAACACTTGGCAATAGTCATAACAAAATGAAAACGACTCACCAGATTGACAAAGATCCGTGCGTATGAATCTTTCCACACGTCCACACGCTCCTCCTTGACCTGTCCAGCTCCTTGGTTGTTGCTAGCCTCCTTGCTGCTCCGCTCCGGACTGGTTTTTTTTTTATTCAAGACTGAGGGTAGTCGCAACTGACACTGCGATTTTTTTGCAAGAATGTAACCGCCACTTTCACTAGCTTTGTTTTTACGTGTGATCTCATTAGCACGACCGAATCCCACTTCTGATGTCGCATCAAGGCTGGCCGATAGATGCAAACCATCGGGAAGTCAGGATGTATTCCCTTAGGTTAAGACATCGTGTGTGGGCAGGTAGTTGGGTACAATCGTGAAAATGAAATCACACAAATTATTCGATACACTGAGTATATTCAAGTAGACACAAGTTACATTCCTGCTTACTAATATTACGGATCGACACTGATTCTACGACGTGTCAGCTCTACGGCTGTCAGTACTCAACTGCCAGTACATTTTAGCTCAACTGCAATATTCTATTATCCCCACCACGCAAGTGGTTAGAGAAAGCGCGCCAAAGCGTAGTTGTTCTTGCTTTGCCGCCAGATGGCGTGCTTGCGATTTGTTTTGACGTCCGTACTATTGACTAAACCCGACATATACATAATTACACGCACACACGTACAACGAAACTACGCCTTAGCTTGTCAGTGAAGCTCTGAGATCGAATAAAAAGCTCGACTGACAAGCTAAGGCATAGTTTATATTTTTGTATGTCCCTGGCTAATGTGTATCACGACCATTTTGATAAATCTAAAAATAATAAAATTCAAACATCAAAATTTTCTTTATTTAACTAGGCCTTAATGGCCATGAACGTCAAAAATTTTAATTCTAGTTCTACCGTCTTTATATGAAAAGTGGTTTCTTCCCGGACAACAATAACAACTAATATTATCAACATCACAGAACTTCCCGAAACTGTCAATATCAAGCGAACAGAACTCCTCGAAGTAAACTAATTTAATCATGAAGATGTTGAGATGGACCATGTAAATGCATACACGTTGGGTCTGACTTGAGACCGAGTTCGGGATGCTGGCCTGTCGCAACAAGGTCACGTAATGCCGCATGTAGGGTGTTTACGCGAAGGACAAGTTAGGGATATAATGTAAATTTACATATTACAAAACGTATTCCAGGTTCTGGTTTGCTAAAAACATTTTTTTTTAGGATTAGGCAGACCTTTTTCCTTCACCGTTTTTGAGAGCAGTGGTGATGAAATAATAAAACAAATAAAGCGCCTACCTGGGTTCGAACCCATGAACCTACAACTTGTAAGTCACGGCCTGTACCAATGGGCCACCACTGCTATCAAAAATGGTGAAGGATAACATTGTGAGGTAACCGGCATGCCCTAGAACCAAAAATTCGAAGACATGTGACATCCACCAACCCGCACTGGGCTAGCGTGGTGAATTACGGCCCATACCCACTCACAGAGAGGAGGCTTGTGTCCCAGCAGTGGACACATTAATTGGCTGATGATGATGTTAGACAGACCTATTGTACTTTTGCCAGCTGTGTTGACACAAATCCTGACATCGGGCTTTTACGGAGATATTCCAAATGGAAAACCCAATCGTACTTTGGGATACCCGGCAATCTGACCCAAGATCTCAAGGTAAGCAGTAGCCTGCTCTTGCGAAAATGGGACCAACGAGACTGTTAATTTTTTTTTGCTTACGGGGGAAACCTTCAAAAGGCGCCTAAACTTTTGGAGCAAAGACCATGGAGTGTGGAATTTTTACCACACTAAAACCACCACCCCTTTGATTACCATCAGCACGTCGACGGAGCCCCATAGCCTCTTAAAAAGACCATCGGGACCCTCTCTGTGCAACGCCTGTTAGAGCACATCCCTGGGGGAATGGTCTCCCCTGAGCCTCGTTGCGCACGTTTCTTGCTTTAAAAAATATCTTCTGAAAATGGCCGCAGAGTATTTAGAGATTTTTAGGAACGTGAAGTGTGAAGTTGGTGGAGTAACACAATAAAAGTTTGTTGAGGGTACTCACGTTTTATATTGTCTTTTACCACAAAACACGTAACACATATAATAGTTAGTTGGAAGGAGAATAGACGAGAGAGTTACAGTAACAAGGTTTAAATGTTTACAGCACAATACACAGAGACACAGATACAGTTCTAGTTCAGATCGCGTTCACAATATTTTATCGGGAGCACGGTAGCGGTAGCGGGAGTTACAGACCGACTGGCGGTGCGTCACCGCGGGTGGCAGAACAAAGTTGGAGGCTCGCGGTGCAGTACCGCCACAGCGGTTGCGGTAACGTTCAACCAGACATCAGCCGAAATTATATAGAATACTATATAATATGCCGTGAATTTCTGTCAACGGTGTGTTGCTGTTATTGTAATAATATATAAATAAATGTAACGATATTGTGTGTGTATCTTGTATGTCTGTGTATTAAATAAATAAATAAACTATGTGGGTGCTTAGTGTACCCTACAGATTTATTTTGAATATAAATTTGCACCTCAGACAAGATGGGTTCACAACCTTTGCTTAAAATTTTTGTTATATCGATGAAGCTGTTTAATCAATTACTACCTAGTCTTCAAACATTTATCAATACAATATAACTAGTCAATTGATAAGCCATAAAATAGCATGTGGCTAATGAATGAATGTCTACTATAAAATTGGGGGTAAATGAACGCCCTGAATTTCACCTTCAAAGTTATAGTAAACAACTCTATTCTATAATTATTCATTAATAATAATAATAATATTGGAAATTCAACTCGAGGATTCCATAAACCTGAGATCCCTCTCTCCAAACGAAACCTATATGTATTTGGGTATGTCGGAAGCGTTAGGTATCAGCACTACTGACATGAAGCAATCGTTGAGGGAACGCTTCTTTGGCCGCCTGAAGAAGGTATTCAATAGCCTTCTTTCGGGCGGAAACAAGGTGCGCGCTTTCAACGGTTGGGTCATGCCGGTATTGATGTACTCTTTCGGCATACTCAAATGGACTCAAACGGAACTTGACGCCCTGGATAGGCGGGTCCGTACACTGCTGACTGCATATCGAATGCATCACCCACGATCATCAGTCATGAGATTGTATATCCCGCGGAAGTGTGGTGGCCGAGGCTTTTTAAATGCCAAAAGCCTCCACAACCGCGAGATATGCAATCTCAGGGAATATTTTCTAAACACCGACGTGGGTATGCATCGAGATGTAGTAGCAGTGGACAAGGGACTCACCCCGCTCTCCTTGGCGAATGAGAACTGGCGCAAGCCTGTAGTGCTTGACACTAACGACCGCAGGGAGGTATGGCAGAGTAAGGAGCTTCACGGACGCTTTTTCCGGGCCCTACATGGGTCCGATGTAGACCAGTCAGCGTCCGTAGCCTGGTTACGTTTCGGAGACCTCTTTGGGGAAACCGAAGGTTTTGTCTGTGCAATTATGGACGAAGTTATCATGACGAATAACTACCGGAGATTTATTGTGAAGGATGGCACGGTTGACATCTGTCGGGCATGTCACCGCCCGGGTGAATCGATTCGTCACATTATCTCTGGTTGTTCTCGTCTAGCTAACGAAGAGTACTTGCATAGGCACAATTTTGTAGCCAGGATTATCCATCAGCAACTTGCTCTGAAATACACTCTTGTGGCAGCGGAGGTGCCGTACTACAGGCATGTGCCCGACCCAGTTCTCGAGAATGGCAATATCACATTGTACTGGGATCGGTCCATCATCACTGATAGGACTATTGTAGCCAATAAGCCTGATATTGTGGTGGTGGACCGAGTCGAGAGGCGTGCAATGATTGTTGACATTACCGTCCCGCATGACGGGAACCTCGTGAAAGCCGAGAAAGATAAACATATCAAGTATCTTGACTTGGCTCGCGAGGTTGTCGACATGTGGGATGTGGATACAGCGATCATTGTACCGATAGTCGTGTCAGCCAATGGCTTAATAGCCACGAGCCTCGACCAACACCTTAGGAGGCTCTCGTTAGGCGGCTGGGTCAAGGGCCTGATCCAGAAAGCAGTACTGCTGGACACGGCTCGTATTGTTAGGAGGTTCCTCTCTCTGGAGCCCTGACCGCCGGTAGCTTGGACCTTGTTCCCGATACCGGTGGGCTTCTATTTTTTATATTTTTAAATGTTTTTGTTTTTTAATTTATTTTATAAAAATATTTAAAAATGTAGATAATAAGATATTTCATGAATAAAGGACATAATAATATAAATAAAAAGAAAAGTCCTGACTGACTGACTGACTCATCATCATCATCATAGAAAGCTGAAATTTTGCACAGAGGTTCCCTTTATAATGTAAACAAGGAATAAGAAAGATTTTTTCGAAATTCAACCCCTGAGGAAGTTAAATAGGGGATGAAAGTTTGTATGAGACTCTGTCATTTTTCATTTGTAATTAATGAAATATGGCATTTAGCCTCTAAATTTAAAATAAAAAATACTTCTTCAAGATTTGTTTAAATTTCATCCCTTAAAGGGGTAAAAAGGGGTGTTAAAGTTTGTAAGAAAAATAAATTGTTTGTCATCAAAATTACTTGAAACTTAGTATTTCTGCTCTTCAATGCAATTAAAGAAAAACGTACTTAACCATTTTTTGAATTTCATCCTATAAACGGGTAAAAAGAGGTGTTAAAGTTTGTACGAACAGTTTTCATACCTCGAATACAACTGATACCCTCTGACTATGTCTTTGTCGTGTCGTTAGGATTCAGAAATTGAAAGCAAAGTGGTATTTCACTATTTGTACCTGCCCATGTAAATCTATCCCACGAGACATCCAGAAAGGAAGTCCATGGCTTTAGCTATGAGAATACGACGGCAGTCTATGCTCATGTTATATAAAGTTACATGTAATTTATTCGATAAAAAGCTCAACTTTAGAGCAAATTTTGTAGTATACGCGAACAAAGACGGGGGCGGAAAGCTATGTTTAGATAATAATTTGCCATATCCCGCTAGAACTGCAAAAAACGAAACAACCAAAATCGTGTAGTCCACGCAGGCGAAGCTGCGGGCGGAAAGCTAGTTCATTATAATCTATTTATTTACAACTAGCTTCTGCCAGCGGTTTCGCCTGCGAAAATTATCCCATGGACACATATACCGGAATTAAAAGTAACCTGTGTCTTAATCAAGGCCAGAGTCTCAAGTTTCTCCTCTTAAGACTCTTTTCATTCGCTGAAGTGTGGTGTGGTGATTAACGTATGCCACACATACAAACATCTACATTTATAACATCAATACGATAGAATAGGATTATTAGGAAGTAGGATTTACACGCCTTCAATATCTTACTTTGATACAAAAGTCTTGTACCTACCCAATTTTCAACCCATAGTATCATAACATTAATTCCCATTCCCATAAGATACGATCACCCACACAATCATACCAACAAAACCGCCAATAACCAATTTGTCCCACACATCCCCCAAGCATAGTACCCCGTACTTCCCAGCTACCCTAGGGGCGTACACGCCACAGAGGCATAACGTTTAAGTTTTCATTGTAGCACCACTGACACCCGGCATTTTGTCCTTGCATGTTGACAAATTCTTAACAAATGTGTCTTCGGAATTGTTCGGGTAAGTTCGGAAAATGTTAAGCTTGAAATGTTTTCGTGTTTTTATGGTATTCAGGTTGAATTGTATTTTTGCTATGTTGATTTTTTTATAACTTTTGAAGGAAAGAATAAGCCATGGAAGGAAAAAAAGAGAAGGTCTTTTGTCCAACTGTGGGATGTGAGAGCCTATATATTGATATGTGCTAAAAATATATTTTCTACTACCTTGTCCATTATGTAACACATTGCCTAAGAAATTCGTTTCGAATTATGAACATTTAGACACAAGATTAAAAATAAAAATTAAAACAATGTAAGGTTTGTGTAACATAATGAAAAGGCTAGGCAGATCGATGTACAAGATTTTTTGTTACATAAGGAATAGGCTAGGCAGATCGATGGAAAAGGTTTATGTAACATATGGAAAAAGCTAGGCAGATCGATGGAAAAGGTTTGTGTAACATAAGGAATAGGCTAAGCAGATCGATGGAACATGTTTGTGTAACATAAGGAAAAAGCTAGGCAGATCGATGGCAAAGGTTTGTGTAACATAATGAAAAGGCTAGGCAGATCTATAGAAAACGTTTGTGTAACATAATGAAAAACCTAGGCAGATCGATGGAAAAAGTGTGTGTAACATAATGAAAAGGCTAGGCAGATCTATGGAAAAGGTTTGTGTAACATAAGGAAAAGGCTAAACAGATATATGGAAAAGGTCTGTGTAACATAATGAAAAGGCTAGGCAGATTTATGGATAAGGCTTATGTAACATAAGGAAAAGGCTAGGCAGATCTATGGAAAAGGTTTGTGTAACATAAGGAAAAGACTAGACAGATATATGGAAAAGGTCTGTGTAACATAATGAAAAGTCTAGGCAGATTTATGGCAAAAGTTTGTGTAATATAATTAAAAGGCTAGGCAGATCTATGGAAAAGGTTTGTGTAACATAAGGAAAAGGATAGACAGATCTATGGAAAAGGTTTGTGTAACATAAGGAAAAGGCTAGGCAGATTTATGGATAAGGCTTGTGTAACATAAGGAAAAGGCTAGGCAGATTTATGGATAATGCTTGTGTAACATAAGGAAAATGATGAGAAGAGTTTTTATTCATAAATACCTCAACAATGTGTACTCCTAAGTAAGTTAAACTTTAAGACTCCAACATAATTGAGGAAAGACTAGGCCAAAGCCACTACTACATTCTATCAACATGCTTCACCAGTTAATCCTGATCTATACAGCGCTTTAAAGCGAACGCTTGACGAAGTATCGCTAACTTTTGATGCGCTGAAACAAATCACTTGAACACCTTCGTCTTAATTGATGCCATCAATTAATTTAACGGCCGTACTTACTCGGCATTTGCTTGAACATTTCGGAGGAGGCTCCATTACGGGTATAGTGTAAATCATTAGTTATGGGGACTTGTAAGTGAGCTGTTTAACTTAAACGTGTGTGTAATTACGTGGTTTAAGTTTTGGTGATTGTGTTTTTATGACGTCTTCAAAACTAATGTCGTGATGAAGGAGATAAAGTTTTACAAATACAATAGAATAGAAATATATTTATTCGACACAGGCACAACACAACAGCAACAAATATGGAGTAAACGACAAAATAGAAGTGCAAAGACAAATTACGCTGAACGTGCCCATACCGAAAGGGTTACCAACTCACTCATGTACTTGCCATCAGACACCTAACGCTGCAAATCAAGATCTTTCTTTGCGTCGTTTAGAGAAGTTCGATATGGTTAATTAGAAACCTGAAAATTCCATAAATTATAGTCATATCAATCAGATCTTAGTAGGCCAAACTAAATTGTTTATATATACAACTTGCTGTGTTTTGAACTTAAATCTAGCCTGAGCATATGTGAGGAAAAACGATCGTAACAAATAATTAAAACGAATTCGAATTAAATAAATTTAAAAAAAAAACCGGTCCAGTGCGCCTCGGACTCGCGCACGAAGGGTTCCGTACCATTATCGCAAAAAACGACAGAAAAATCACGTTTGTTGTATGGGAGCCCCACTTAAATATTTATTTTATTCTGTTTTTAGTATTTTTGTTATAGCGGCAACAGAAATACATCATCTGTGAAAATTTCAACTGCCTATCACGGTTCATGAGATACACCCTGGTGACCGACGGACAGACAGACAGACGGACCGCGGAGTCTTAGTACTAGGGTCCCGTTTTTATCCTTTGAGTACGGAACCCTAAAAAAGTGACTCCACTAAAGAAAGAAAGAAAAGGGAGAAAGAAAAATTGTTTATTCTGCACAAACTAAACGCACAATACAAAATAAAGAGTGGCATTCACTAAAGGTACAAATTAGCCAAAAACCTTGAATTTAAAACGAAAAATTATAAAAGTTTGTCAATTTTGTCTATTGCTTGATGAGAGTAATACACAGTTATCTGTGAGTGAGAGGCCAAAGACAATAGGCCATTTCCCTCGACAATCTTCCAATTAAATCCAGCAGTTTTTCAGAAATTTCCATAAATATAATACGCAACAATATTATCAACACTTATGTATGTATACGAGAAAATAAAATTACCATACGCAAGCACGGTAAGACCGTTAACCCTAAAATGCCGCGTTTACTTTAAAACAAGAGTGTTACAATAAAGTGGGCCGTTAATTATAGTCAGTTTACAGGTTAAGCTCACCTTAATTTGTAATAGAACATGCTTTTACGGAGGGGTCCTATCTTTACGTATTTTGGCTTTTAAAAGTTGGGTGGCATGCTGAAATGTGTTTTAAAATGACAAAATTCGAGTATACAGTGCGTTCATTACGAGCACTGTTATTACGAGATATTATTAGTTTCAATATTGAAACTAAGGCTTCAATCAGACGAGCAACACTTTGTTGTCGACCGAGAGAACTTCTGTCGACAGTGGCAACTGCAGCTGTCGACAAAAGCAACTGCTACATGACAGCAAGGTACAAGATAACGTGAACGATCTGTAAGCCAAAAAGTGAAAGCATGACAGATGTTTAACTTTTCACTAGATGTAAATGGGTTGTTTTTCAGCCTTGAATGATATTGTATTCGGAACAACTGGCAATCGACCTTTACATCACAATTTAGTACTAAGTAATACCGATATTTTAAGGTTATATGTAGTACGACCGATGAGTCGTGGCCCGTCTGAAGTTAGAGCCAATGGTTTCGAAGAATATACTTTACTAACCAAATGGCTGTTTTCTTCACGAGTGTGTATGCGCGAAAGTCCGCAAAGCCTATGTTCCTGTACTAATCGTTAATGTTTATTATCATAAGTATTTTCATGAACAATGTCAAAATAACATTGACAGTTAAACACAGAAAAACATGGAAATAATATAATGAACAGACACACACGAGAAGGAGATGTAATTAAGTCAACGATTGTTTCAATATTGCTCCAATTTTAAACATACTGATTCCCATAGAATAGACCAAGGGGGTAAACATAACCTTTTAGAGTAAGGTTATTTCGAGTGTGCGTAAGGGACAGATGTAGACTTGTATATATCTATCCCTTTTTTCCAGTCGCACCATGATAGATTTGAAATGTCATGGATGGGGGCAGATCAGTTTGACACAAACTTGACTCGACACTATGACAACGAAAAGAAACATCGAATAAAATCATATAATAACAAATTATAACAGTCAGTTTGATGATTCGAGGTGGAGTCGAAATGGCGGACATAACTTGAAATGGCTGACACTGAAAACTCACTTCAAGTGTTCCATTCCATTGTTAATCACACGTGATTTATTTACAATGGCTTTGTCCCATGAAAATAACAATTCACGCCAAAAACACCACGACAAGCCATCACTTCAGGTGAAATAACATAACACCATAAAGATAGTTCAGCCCACCAAGTAAATACGATCACATAAAACCAAATGGGGCCCGAAATGTCCCACATTAGGGGCCCGACAGGGGTCAATAGGGACTATTTAGGGCCCCAAACATGGTAATGTCCTGGTAATGGCTTCATTATCATGTAGGCGCTTGAGAATTGAGCTCGCAAAAAGTTTATGGAAATATGTTTAGTGTAACTACATAAGAGTGGAGACTCGTAACATTTTTCTAGCTGAAAAAAAAGTTCATCATCAAATCGAACTGACTCGAAAATTTACATTAAGTCATAAGTCATTTATTTCGTAACAAAATACATTGTGTTACGAAATTAGTGGTAAGTAAAAACACCACTAAAACATTACAATAGATAAAAATTAAATTAAATTTGATTTAAAAAAAAAGCCTCTAATTAACAATAAATTTCAATAATAATAATTATTTATGAATAATTTAATAGAATGTCAAGGATAGAAAGTCAATAATAATTACCAACATAACATAGAAAATTCAATCTGCCTAGCCTTTTCCCAACTATATTGGGGTCGGCTTCCAGTCTTACCAGATTCAACTGAGTACCAGTGTTTTACATGGAGCGACTGCCTATCTGACCTCCACAACCCAGTAACTGGGTAACACCGTATCCCTTTGCAAGACTGGTGTCAGATCTCAAGCTTCTGACTACTCGTAACGACTGTCAAAAATCTTCAAATGGCAACCGGGACCACCGGCATAACATGCTTACCGAGGCACGGAGGAAACTCGGTATGTTGAAATGGTCACCCATCCACGGACCGACCTCTTCAAGCGTTGCTTAACCTTAAAGATCGACCCGTGCGGTTGTTATTATTTAGCCACGAGCTCCTCCCAAAACTAAATTAAAAAAAAAAAAAAAAAAAAAAAAAATATTTATTTATGTACACACAAAACACTTTACAGCGAAAATAAAGAATACAGATAGAAGAGCACAAAGGTACTGCTTATTTCAATAGAAATTTCTTCCAGCAGACCTGCGACAGGAAAGTTGGATGATAGACGAAGACACAGTGTGTAGAAAGAAGTAAGGAAACCTAAAATAGACTATAATAACTTAACTAATTATATATAAATTACACATACATTAACTAAATATAAGTATAGAAGATAAAGAAAAATATATATACATACATATAATATACAGAATTACAATATGGTAGAGAGATAATGTTCTTTGACTTGTTTTTTGAAAAGAGATACGTTTTGAGAGTCACGTATTTTAGGTGGAAGTGAGTTCCACAATCGTACTGCATGGATAGAGAAGGAGTGGGAATAGAAATGAGTTTTATGGGATGGGAAATGTGTCAAATTAAAAACAGTCAATGAATAATTAAATAAAATGTCAGAAATAAAAAAGAACAATTATAAAAGATCAATAAATACGTCTGATACACAAAAACAAATTAAAAATAACTTACGTTTACGTAAGAGTCCCGACATATAGCCAATAGTTTTCCCTAAAACCTAGATACACTTAGGACTTGTTTCGAAGCCAAAGTGTCACTTAACAAAGCGCAGTTAGGGGTCCCAGGCATCATTAGAACAACGACAGCTATTCCAATTTATTAGCTTCGATAAGCGTTGTTATAATCTAGATATCGGGCGGCGTGAGTGTTTAGGCTGGTTGCACAAGAGATAGGTTTAATAACGCTTTGGCTCGACTCTCTGGTCATATAATTGTGACCAGCGTGTTCGGGACGCGGACGCCGCACGGTATAACGAAAACCACATTATTTAAAATGTTCGTGAAGTTTTAATCCGTGGCTCGTCCGTGCCTCGCACGCGGCTCGGCTCGTGCCCGCCACGTTCTAGCATAATTCATCTTTTACAGGGAATCAATGCGATCGTCACATGTTTTTTGTTGATTTGAAGAACTACTGGTCTATGTTTGATAATCGTAGGGCATAAACATATGTTTCTTTTTTTTATGGCCAGTACAGTCTCTTCGAAAACTTTAGTTTCAATGAAGGTTTCAATCAAATATGCATAACCAAACAAAGTTTATTTTTCTGCTTGGAAAAATAGTAAACCAAACTACAGCCTTTTTTCTGCTAATTGACCAATCACAGAATAGCAGCATAGTAGCAGCAAAAAAGCCCCCCAAAAAGCACCCCTTCCTTGAAATTTATACTCTGCTTCTTTACCAACCCGTTCAGCTTGCTGGACCCTCTCTCTGTCTGGGGAAAATTCTCTCGCTGCAAGCCGTCTCATCTTCCGGCCGACGATGGTCAGCGCTTAGCTGTGACCTAGCCCGGATACCCCCTGAAGCTGTTCGGCTTTTTCCTTCAGGGAACCCATGCTTGACGTTATGTTTATGAATCACAGCGTCGTCTATCATTTTCTATTTTCTGTAAATATCATTCAGAAGTCAAGTTAAAAGTATCTAAAGTAAACTCCAAAATCATTAATTTGCATAAAATCAGTATTCTCAATCGCAGATCTCCACGACTAATCGCACATACACAGCCACCCCAACTCTTGAATGTCGGAACCTTAAGCCAGGCCAGAGAGAGGCTAATATTTAATAGAAACTTAGTACATTATTGTCACCCAAACTTGAACTGTCCTCATAACAAGTAAGCCTGAACTACGCTATATAAACTTGACTAAGTTATGTGCCTCAAGTTGAGGTGGTATCGCGTCAGGCAAGCGGCCATTTTGACGTAACTGAGAGGAATAAGATGGCGGATAATGCAAAGTTTTCGGTGAAGTGCAGTTTTATTAAAATTTGAGTTCGCTTGATAGTAAGTATTGTGTAAGGGCTCGTCCACACAGATCATCTACATTACAGTACCGTTTTAACGGATTCATCGCTATTGGGGGTAATGTTCAGACCATTAACAGTACCGTTTTTAGGGATTTATTTATTTGTTTACCCTCGCACTAAGGCTAAGGCGTACGTACCCCTTTCAGGAATTACACCAATGGAGCACAAACTTACAAATACTGATTATAAGTCCTGGTTTCCTCACGATGCTTCACCATTGTCAGCGATTTCTAAGATAAACTTAGAAAGTACATATGAATTGAAAAAGTCACATTGGTACTTGCCCGGATTTGAACCCACGGCCTCAAGCACTAGAGGTGAGGTCTTAGCCACTGAGCTACCAAGACATTTGATCCGTCGTCGGATCCGTCGCTAGTGGGGGGGGGGGGGTCCGATAAAACGGGTCAGTATTTTAATAATGTTGTGTGTGTGAACTCGCTCATACAACTACCTACGCCATTGCCGAATAAAAACGTACACAATAAAGCGGACCTGTAAAACGCGCGTAGCGGAGCTGTAAATTTTGTCGTTTTGGATTTTTTTTTGGATCTGGAATGCTGTCATGTGTAGGAAGTCGCTCATACAACTACATACGTCAACGCCGAATAAAAACGTATACGATAAAGTGGACCTGGAAAACGGACTCCTGTGTGAACGAGCACTTAGTCGTAACTAATATCTTAGGAGTGAGCCCGAATTTTGTGAGATTTTTTAGACGTTTACAATAATCTCTAGAACTACTACACCTATTTGAAAAAATCTGTTTCCATTTGAAAGGTACATTATTCCAGATGGCTACGGGCTATAAATTATTATGACCAAGGCAAAGCCGGGGCGGGCCACTAGTTCTTTATAAAAATACTATGATAAAATAAATGAAATTCATCATTCTGACTATATATCTTCTGAATAGTAGGCTGATTTTTTCACTAAGTTAAAGTGCCTGCAAGTTGAGGTGGTATCGCGTCAGGCAAGTGGCTATTTTGATGTAAATGACAGGAATTAGATGGAAAAAGATGGCGGATGATACTGCAAAGTTTTCGAGGGAGTGCAGTTTTATTTGAGTTTGCTTGATGATGTTAAGTATTATGTTATTTCGTTAAGATGAAAGTGTTATGATAACATGAAGAAAGTAATATGCAGAGTTATACTGTAATTCAGAATGATTTTAATCTTAATTATTTCCTGGGTTGCTACCGAATAATCGCGCAGTGCAGTATAAATTATTATTCAGAATTTAGCCACGATGTTTGTTGCTGCAAATAGAAAATAAATGAGATGTCAAATCACATAATAACAAAATTATAAAGAGAAAAGATTTGTGTGGATGTTTTTTTGTACCGAATAGGCTCCGAAACTACTGGACCGATTAAAAAAATTATTTCACCAATAGAAAGCTACATTATTCCTGAGTGACATAGGCTATTTTCTATCCCGAAAACGGTTTCAATCGGGTGGTTCACGGGAGCGAAGCCGCGGGGAACAGCTAGTCACATAAAAAATTAAACAGAATAATGGTACCTCAAGAAGAAAAGGATAGAATTATCTTTAAAAAATAAACAGAATTTTTTGCCCAATGGCTTCTCGCCTCTCGTGCTTGAGATTGTGGGTTCAAATCCGGGCAAGTACCAAAGTGACTTTTCAATTTCATATGCACTTTCAAAGTTTATCTTGGACATCCCAGACAACGGTGAAGGAAAACATCGTTAGGAAACCTGGACTTATATAATTAACTAGCTGTCCCACGCGGCTTCGCTCCCGTCAACTGGCTACCTACCTACCCTACAAACATGAATGTTGCGTAACTTTAACCGCTTACGCAGCGCACGCAACGGAAGCTCTCAAAACGATTTTTTTTTCCCCATTTTTGCAACATTTTTATTTATGCTCCGCTCCTATAGGTCGTAGCGTGATATTATATACCCTATAACCTTCCTCGATACATGGACTATCCAACCCAAAAATAATTTTTCAATTCTAACCAGTAGTTCCTGAGATTAGCGCGTTCAAACAAACAAACTCTACAGCTTTATAATATTAGAATAGATGTAAGTCTGAAATCGCCAACCCACATTGAGCAAGCATGGTGATCAATGCTTGTGCCTTCTCTGTTTGAGAAGAGGTCTTACCCTACAGTGGGATAGTCACAGGCTGTTAGTATATCTATATAATCGAATTTTACCAAATTGCAACCCTTCATAACCCTACCTGCCATACTAACTCTATAATTGCATTATCCCTCGCCTCTACTTACCCCTCAAAACTCTACCCTTGAAGATACGTACTCTGTCGGAAGTACCCCGAACTAAGCAGTACATGTCGTTAGTAAGATAGTATCTAATGAGCAAAGTTGTACAACACTACAGATTATCTATATATAAGTACTTATGTTTGTTGGTATGTATGTAGCATAAGTTTGTTTGACTTGCGGTTTGACTGTATTTAACCTACTGTGGTGTAGGAGGATTAGTGATGTACTATTATAGTGTTTACCTATTTTCTAAATGATGAAATATATATAACTTAACACCACGCCTACATCCCTTAGAGGATTAGACAGAGGTGGTACCTATAGTAAGTATATCCATATTTAGTAATGATGCAATATCCCTCGCCTCTACTCTCTCATCTATAGCCGTGGAACGGAACCGAACGCAATCGAAGTACTTATAAAAATAATCGTCTCTGCCAGACAAAAACACTGCCACCAATTCTGCCACCAAAAATGCCAGTTACATCGGTACGGTTTCTTTCTATGGGATGAGGCTTCTGTCTGCTAGTATTATATTATCTGTGTCCATACCGTCCTGTCAACCGTCCCGTCACGCTATCACTGACTCCCTTTTCTTTCATATCACTCCTCACACAGTCCATCCATATTTTCTTTGGCCTTCCTCCTTCAATTCACTTCCACACTCAATATGTTAAAGTCGAAAAAAAACCAGTGCGTAAGTTCCAATGAATTCATTTCTACCCTTACAAGTGTCAAAGAATTCGTAGTTAGGTAACTTAATTACCACCGAAATATATTTTCTCTGACGTCACACCACACAAAAAGAAACCTCCTTTGCGTCAGAGGTTAAAAATAAAATAAAAGAAAGACGATACATTACAAGAAATAACTTAAAGAGGAAAATGATAGATGATCTATTTTCACAATAAAAGCTTTCTCAGAATATAAGGGGTGATCTACCAACGTATGACGTCATAAAACTTTGACTTTGAAAGACAAATAAATAATTATGTAAAAGTTTTTCACAGAGGGTACGGGAATGTGACTTTTACGTGATAGAAGCTTTTAATGGGCTCTTAATGTCGTATAGACATCTTAAATATTGCAAGTGATAAACCTTAAACGAAAATATGACAGGACCTCGAAACGTTGCAATAGAGAGATATGTGCTATTCCACACAAGACTGCATTATACTCAAAGAGCTTTTTAGGAATGGCACCCAAGCTATATAATAAGTTGCCCATTACAATAAGAGATCTTGACAGCATTAACCACTTCAAAAAAAAAGTTAATTAAAAAAATCAAAAACCCGACTGCTTGAAAAGCGAACTAAAATAAAAAGACGAAGGCTGTGCTGTCGGAGGATACATCTTCGCGAGCTGGCTGACCAAAACCAGACGTATCCTCCGACTGCACATCATGATTTTCTTCTTGTTTACGTCCTTTTAGTTCGCTTTTCAAGCAGTCGGGTTTTATGACTTTTTAATTAACTTTTTTTATTTATAACTTTTTAGTAATTTTTTTTTTCGAATTAGGTACAATTAAACATATAAGTGTTATATATTTTTGAAATCACCTCTTAAAATCCTTTTATTTGATACCCCACACAATAGGTAGGAAAGAAAAAAAAATTTGGGCCCCCACAATATGGCGCCCAAGAACCGCTATTTGCCTATTTTCCAATTTTCATGTAGCCAGTGACACTCGCGGGGTTAAGACGAATCGATTGACGTAAAAACCATCAAAATCGGCCCACGCGTTTGGTCTCTAGAACGCCACATAGGAACAAACATACATACATACATATATACATACATACTTACATACATACATAGACTGATAAACACATTACCCTCCTTCGGCAGTCGGGTAAAAAGGCTCTTCTTGATCTATTGGCGAGAAAGCTTACTATACAGTCAATGAGTACCTGGAAGACAAATTGTTCTCTTATGACATTTTATTTATTAATTTTGAATGTTTTATTATTTCTTACCAATTATTAATTAGAAATTATAATTAGAATATTTGTACGTGACGGCAAGACTTAGTGTTAATTTTATTAATATTGACAACTGTACCTTTTATTTATCTATGTTCTACAAATAAAAATATTTGAATTCGAAAATCTATCTATATATATAAAAATGAATCCCTATTTCCCTTGGTCACGGCATCACGCGTGAACGGCTGGACCGATTTCACTTATTCTTTTTTTGTTGTGTTTGTTATTGTTAGGAGAAGGTTCTTATGGAAAAAAAAATAAGAAAATGTTAAAAATGGTACCTTACCAACATAGGTAGGGTAGGTATGTAAGTAGGATATGGTAGGTAGGTTAGGGTAGGTAGGTTAGGGTAGGTATGTAGGTAGGGTAGGGTAAGGTAGGGTAGGTAGGGTAGGGTAGGTAGTGTAGAGTAGGGTAGGTAGTGTAGGGTAGGTAGGGTAGGTAGGTAGGGTAGGGAGGGTAGGTAGGGTAGATGAATGTTTGGTGTTTTTATGGCAAAACAAAGTTTGCCGGGTCAGCTAGTAATATATAAATATGCATTATTGCCAAAAATCGGGTGAGTTTATGACCAAAAATGCAAGATCCAAATTCAATCTACCTAGCCTTTGCCGAATCCTTTGGAATCGGTGTCCAATCCAACTGGATGTATCTGAATAACAGTATTTTACATGATACCCCTTGGCTAGAATGGTTGTCAACAACCAGTATCAGACTTTCAATAACGCGAGATCTTTTTTTATTTTTATTGATAGGCTCGCGCTTGACCATTATCTTACCTGATAGTAAGCGATGATGTGGTCGACGCTGTAACACGCTTGCCTAGAAGTAACCTATTCACTCTTGACTTAAAGACCCCGAGGTTGTAGCTATCTGGAAACACAGACTCCGGCAGGGAATTCCACTCCTTAGCTGTACGCATAATGAAAGTATTTCCAAAACGTTTAGTGCGTATGGGTAGGATGTCCACCATGTACCGATGGCGCATCGCCATACGTCTTGTCGTCCGATGATTAATAAGGCTAGGCGGAATTAGATCATGCAATTCCATCGCACACTCTCCGAAATGCAACCGATAAAAAACCGACAAGCTGGCAACTCGACGACGATATTCAAGGCTCTGGAGCTTTGACTCGACCAGTGCCTCATTGACGATGAGCCTCTTGGCCCGTTTTTCGATCGACTCTAGAGCATCAAGCTGGTACTTGGCAGATCCATCCCAGAGATGAGAACAGTACTCCATGCAAGATCGAACTTGCGCTTGATACAACTTAAGCAGCTGTTCTGGCGTGAAGTACCGTCTCACCTTCGCAAGGATCCCCAACTTCATCAGATCAATAACCGAAAAGAACAATGCTTCTATTTTACCATCCAATCTTCGGACCACAGCCAACGCTACGACCTCATCATTCCTCCCCATTGGTCCTTTATTTCCAATCATAAAAAAGAACCAATAAACTTCGTCTTTAACAACTCTCAATCCCGAAAATCTTATCATTAAATCTCTCAACTTAACACAATCAATATGCACTCACCAATCACTCAAGTGCGAAACGATTTTAAGTGTCGTCCTAAGAAATATCGAGACGGGCACAAAGGGAAATAAAAGAAAATGGCGCTAAGAAACAGTAACGAGACTCAATGGAAAAGAATGGGTGGGGAAGCGAGAAATAATTAGTTTTTCTTTGGAAAAAAAATGCGGTGAAGTGACGGTTGTTTTTATTGAGAACTGTGCCGCAGTTTAAGGGCCTTTTACCGTTTTAGTGCCGTAAAATGGTTACTTTCTAAAGCAGACTCCTCAAACACGGCTAGGATAAAAGGTTTGAAAGAAAATATATTATTGATTCATGTACATTATTTGTGAAAAATGGTTTTCTCGTGTAACTAACAGTTTTTCTTTAAAAAATTATTAACGGCACGATTTTTTTTTATTAGTTTTATAAGGATTCTTTTAAATGTTTTTTTTTAATGTTTGTTAGTTATTCCAAAATCTTTCAACTGACAGGGTTTCAATACATAAACCAGAAGATCAATAAAATCAAGACTACCGGAATAAAAATCTTCAAATAAACATTACACCCAGCGAACTCTAAAACCCGACCCACTGGAGACGATTCTCAAGTACAGGCCTATCTGGATAATGTCCTTAAGTCAATAAAAAATAAAATTGTACCGTGAGACGAAACAATTCTCTTCCTAAAATAAATATTATCTTTGACGAGGACGGTATTAAAAAAAATGTGTGCGAAGTCTGTGGTCGCTCGAGGAAAAGATTCAAATAAGGAAAGTATAATGTTCGAAGGTTTTCGGCATGAATTACAATTACATATTTATCCGTGTAAAGCTGGCAAAATGTTGGTTTATTAAAGTACACCTCTATCTTGTACTTTGGGGAATACAGAAAATGATTTTCTTTTTATAATGCCTGCCAAACACAGCTTACCTCAATTTCTTAACTCATTTTATTATATTTGTGTTCATAATCATTATCATTGACAGATTTTTGCCATGCTTCCCTGGTGTGCATATTGATAACGGTCAATGTATTTAAAAAAAATAGTGTTTCATAAACTAGTTAAAATTTTTCATATATCAAGGGTGCCCAAACTATGTAGCTTGAGCAAATAAAAAAACTAACATATCTTTGCTATTTCTACCTCTACGCTTGTTATATAGATTACTATTTGAAGACCAAATTCCGCTTCTCATTCGATCTATCGAAATAAATTCCTCCTTAAAATACCAACTACAGAAACCGTTAAAACAGGCTCCTACCATTTTTACCTCACAGCCCTAGGCAACACGCAACTGCCAACCTAATAAAAAAAAACAAATCTATGACGTCACACCTCGCAAAAAGCGCTCAACCAGCAATAATTACAGCAGTGATAGGTTCCGTATGCGATCGGAACCGACTCAAGGTCAGAATAATGAGGTCGTCGAAGTAAGAGTGTAACGAGGTCACAAGAAAGCAAGCTAAGGTCGCCAGTACAAGGTGTTATGAAAACACGTTTTTGTTTTGTTTTTTGTTGGTATGTTTAATATGTGGGTGTATGATTGTCACTGTTCATACATGTGAGACGTACAGGACCTATTGATGTGGTGACACTTAGTAGAGGCCTATGTCCAGCAGTGGACGTCTTTCGGCTGAAATGATGATGAAAATGATGTTAGAATTCCGCGGTCAAGTATAAAGAGGTTCCTAGGATGACAGTATTGATAGTTGGTAATGGTTCTGAAGATTGTTTTTTTTTACGAAATACATTGTTGATATGTCATCGCCCGTCTGTCTGTGGGAGTTTTAAATTGATCAGCTGTTTGTCATGGCCACACTTTGTACTAAGTCCCATCCACAGACCAAAACATTGAAAACTTACCTAGTGTTGCATGCGTTTATAATGACAGTTACCATTTTAAATAAAGGCTCCTCATCATGGCTCTTTTACCAAACGAATACCTAACATAAAAAAATCACAATTTTATAATTCTATTTAAGGCCAACTCGCACTCAATTTTCCTCTTAAATATCACACTCTACACTATTTATGATGTGCCCAAATCAATATATGGATGTCGCCTGAAGCTCCCTATGGTTACCATTTTGAATCAAGAATCTTCATAATGGCTCTTTTACCAACGAATACCCAACATAAAAAAAAACTCAACTATGTAATTTTAATTTAGGCCAACTCACACTCAATTTTCCGCTACACTCTATTATGTGCCTAAATCAATATCGTAGTTAATATAATCTTATATCGATGTCACCAGAAGCTCCCGACGGTTACCATTTTGAATCAAGGCTCTTCATCATGGATCTTTTACCTACGAATACCCAACAAAAAAAATAAAATTTTGTAATTTTATTTTAGGCCAGCTCGCACTCAATTTTCCTCTTAAATATCACACTCTAGTACTGTACGATGTGTCTTTTGTTAATATAATCTAATATCGATGTCACCCGAAGCTCCCAGTCCCCAGTCAGGTCGGCGGTCTATTAACCCATGCTGGCCTGAGCACACATTTTATTGAATAACTCGATTCTATTAGTTGAGTTAGATTGTTTTAGTAAAGTGAAGAGTATGTGCACTACATCATGCCTGTATTCCCCGAAAGGATAGAAAGAAAAAATGAAAATATATTTATTCTTGACCCGTACAGGAAACACGAGAGATAAACAAAAAAGAAATTAAACATATTTGAGGTTGTAGGGGGTAATCTCTGGATCTACTGAACCGATTTAGATGAAATTTGGCATGGAGATAGTTTGAGACCCTGGAAAGGACATAGGATAGTTTGTATTCCCTTGGGATGATAAAACACTTTTTACGCGGGTTAAGCCTCGGGCAGAAGCTAGTCACCTTATATTTGTATATAATTTGTAATCGAAAAAGAATATGCACTTTTTCTGCAGGGTAAGTAACGGGAGTGTAGCCACGGGAGAGAGCTAGGTTGAATATAAAATAAAATAGATCTCGGGGGCATCGTAAACGACCCAAGCCTAAGAAACGCTGCGCTGGCGTGAAGATTTGTATTCGTTTTTGACGAATTGGCTGGCAAAGGCAATATTCAAAGAATGTTGGAAGGCTATGTGGCAAGATTTAGCTTATATTATACGGCAGCTGAGTGTGGGACAATATAGACTAAATAATTATTATAAAAAATAGCTGAAGAACATCTCATGACGATTCCAATAAGCTCTAACACGACTAGGATACATTGTTTTATTTGGGCATTCCAGTGCCTATCTTCTGGCTTCATCATCAGATCAGTTCAATGGTACCATTTTTATTAGTATTTTCTTCATCATAGTCGGTTAACTATACGAGATATCTTATATCCGTGATATACTTAGCATTAGGGAGCTCCAGTGACCATCTGTGGTTTTTTCCTCAGTTCCATTTCACCAAATGATACCTTTTGAGTGCAAATGATTGCATTGTTGATGAAAATACCAAAATCGCTATAATTATGCCCATAATATTTGGGGAGTTCCCACGATTTCTCCAGGACCACCTGGGTAGGATACCCTTTCAAACAAACGAAGAACTTTCCAAATCGGTCCAGGCGTCTTTGAGTAATCGGGTAAAATTGAGAAAAAAGACAGTTACCGGCGAATTGAGACGGTTAAAAAAAGAATATTTGACACACAGTGCCGCGTTCACCGTTCTTATTCATAAATAAATATACTATCTTTCAAAACGAAACACAATTTTCACAGTTCGTTAATATTACAAATGGCCACACAATAAAAGGTACGTAATTGTAATTAAAGTGGCCAAACTCCCATTAATGTGGCCAAATGTCACGGCGACCGACGTTTAGAGGTTATAAATGAAATGCTGGATATTAGCTCATTATATTGTGGTTATTTATTGTCTGTTTCGTATTTATTGTGTGGTTGGTTCTATGTTTCGTGGAAAAACTATTATTTTAGCTATACTTATATCGTTACATATTACATCAAACATATCTTTATTTGCTTTTCATAATCGCCTCGCACTACTGACAGCATCGCGACAACCGCTTAGGGGTCTCTTTGATGCGCGTGTTTGTGTGGGTGTGCCGTTTCGAGCATTTGTGGCTAGTTTCCGTACAATTCATCCATATTTATACTGTGATCGTGGACATTGGTAATGTTAACATTAACATTAGAAGCGGGATATTTACCATGTTTACTGTTTGTTGCGAGTTCCCGATATTTCGGAGCTGTTGCAAGCACCATGATTACGAATAAACATCATCATGGTGCTTGCTAGCACAGAAATATCGGAAACTCGCAACAAACAGTAAACATGGTAAATATCCCGCTTCTAATGTTAATGTTAGTGTTAGTGACCATGACAGTTTAAAAACTTATATTGGTAATGTTATTTAATTAAGATGTGGATAACGTCGTGGGCTACAAAAAATTTCACTATTTTTGTCTTTGTTTTGTTTTGTTTAACTGTTTGTTTTACCAAAAAAATAAATAAATAATGTTAACAACATGATCTTACATTGACTTAAAGCTATCTAAGTATACTCGATCACTTATCATCACGCCAATATTCTCCAACACTCTTACTAATAAACACAGAATAAAGTTATACCTGGTATAAACCTATGATAATGTATGGTTATTCCTTTGTTATACCTGGTATAACTTTATTCCGCGTTTATTAGTAAGAGGGCAAATATTTAAGTTACACATTTTTTCAGTTATGTTTTAGTACTATATAATAGGCGAAGAACCCATTGCCATTAACTAGGCATCAATTCAAGTGAATTCAAAATTCTTGTTTATTGCAGCCTTTCTTAGTAAGTACTAAGAAAGGCTGCAATAAACAAGAATTTAAAAAAAAAAAAAATCCGCATTCTTCGTTACCTCTTCTAAAATAACAGTAGGTACACGTCTACTAATTCACAGGAAAATTATTTATTGTTCTCTTTGTACCTTTAATTATACATACGACTTCTCTTCAATTCTCTTTTAGCTACAAATGGCAAATGGAATAAACGACCCACTTAAAAGTGCAAATTCGCCTTTATCCTTGAGTTCGTTTATTGAAATAGCGTATTCAACTTTTTTGCACGAGTGACATAAGAATATAAACTTTTCACTATCGGACCAACCATGTAATTAAAAACACCTATACATTCTGTAGGTCCCATAAAAAGTTACCCTGTAATATACCTACTCAACATTGAGATGAATTCATACGCTTGTCTCTCTGTCGTCTATACATACATAAAAATAAATAAAATTGAAGTGTCCGTATGTAATATCAAAATAACAACGTTTTATTAAATGCACGTGAAAGTATATACGGTACTAACAACAAATAAGCAATTTTTAAGATTTTTGTCTGTCTGTCTGATGTTCCGGGTAATCTCCGAAACGGCTACGTTTGATCAGGAGAAAATTCATAGTTCCGGCGGGAAACTAAAAAAATAAAAATATATTTTTTACGAGTTTGACGCGGACGAAGTCGCGGGCAACAGCTAGTTAGTAAATAAAATGCTCAAGTTAATTCACCATACTACTGTTATATACACCATAGTTCTGTTCCACCGTAGTACAGTTTAAACTAGTACGGGGAACAGGATGAATCAGTTCCGTTTTTTTTCAATCTTTTAGTGCCTACCTACAGGAGGAGCTCGTGGCTAAATAATAACAGCCGCACGGGTCGATCTTCAAGGTTAAGCAACGCTTGACGAAGTCGGTCCGTGGATGGGTGACCATTTCAACATACCGAGTTTCCTCCGTGCCTCGGAAAGCACGTTAAGCCGTTGGTCCCGGCTGTCATTTGAAGATCTTTGACAGTCGTTACGGGTAGTCAGAAGCCTGAGATCTGACACCAGTCTTGCAAAGGGATACCGTGTTACCCAGTTACTGGGTTGTGGAGGTCAGATAGGCAGTCGCTCCATGTAAAACACTGGTACTCAGTTGAATCTGGTAAGACTGGAAGCCGACCCCAATATAGTTGGGCTAGGCAAAAAATGTAATGAAAAAATGTAGTTCACAAAACTATGAAACTTTAAGATTATGAGCAAATATTTTTTTCATTTTCCAGATTTTCATCAGTCGTTTTGGAGGAGCATCCAAAAGTAGCGAAAAAATATCGTGTTGTTATTCTATTAGTTACATGAGAAAACCATGTTTCACAAATAATGTATATGAATCAATAATACATTTTTTTTTTCAAACCTTTTAACCTAGCCGTTACTAAGGAGTATGCTTTAGAAAGTAAGTGTTTTACGGCACGAAAGCGTTGGAAGGCCCTTAAGCCGGTGGTCACGGCTGTCATTTAAAGATCTTTGATAGTCATCACGGGTAGTCATAAGCCTGAGATCTGACACCAGTCTTGCCAAGGGGTATAGTGTTACCCAGTTACTGGGTTGTGGACGTCAGATAGGCAGTCGCTCCATGTAAAACACTAGTACTCAGCTGAGTCCGGTAAGACTGTAAGCTGACCCCAACAATAATTGGGAAAAAAGGCTAGGCAGATGATGAGTGCCTACCTACAAAACTGTTTAGAACTGTGCAAGCTTATTAAGTGCCAAACTGTAAACCTGTGGAAGAACGGTTGCAACCTTATTACGTGCCTATATACGAAGCTTTGATAAATTGTGCAAGGTTGTTTATTGTTTTGTGAAAGAAAGGTTTTTTTTTTCATTCCTGTAAACTAAATCCCCGTTTAACTCCACGAAAAAAAAGATTATCGTGATATAATTTCATAATTCTGTTTATTGTTATAAAGTTTAATATCCTTTCCGCACTTGCCAGCGTTCTTATTGCCGTATTAAAACGATCTTATGGCTCTAAGCAAACTTTAAGTACGCTTTTATACCTCTCTTTTATATTTACGATACCCTATATACCTATCTGCTTATAGGTACATAATTATGTTTTGCAAGCCGTTATAATATTGAAGTGATTTTGCTAGTATAAATTTATGGCACTAAAAGCTTCGGCCCTCTCAACGTTTGCTTAAAAAGCGTTCAACATACAAGAAACACGAAATTTCTAAAAGTCAACTTCAATAAGATGAGTGTATAATAATGTATATATTGTATATTCTATGCATGTAAATATATTCTACAGGTGTCAGGTTCGATCAATCTGATTACACGGTTGGCACAGTTGCTGAGCGATTAGCTGCTGCACTGCGTGTAGCCGGTTCGACTCCCGCAAGGATCAAATATTTGTAAGGCCTACAGTTGTTCTCGGCCTGGCGATGTATATGACTTCAAATGTTTGTAAGCCCACCCACGATACTGGAGAAATTTCTAGTGTGGGCCAACGTTTTTTTTTTTTAAATTAGATATCCTCTATTGGTTTTTAAATTCCTTTAGTATTACTACATATAATAACATTCACTAATTATGTAATTTTCTTTTCAGGTACAGTCCCCATCAAAATAGACAACGAAAAGAAAAACTAATTAAAAATGCAGCCCCTACGTAAGTACCTAGTCAAATCACGGCATTCTCCATTTGTTAGCGAGACATGAAAACTGAGTTCATTTGCTAATTACCTGGGGTGGTTAATAAAGCCATTCGGACGAACTCATTAAAAAATACTGCTTGATAGTAAAACATCTGTCGTTGATAGTACTCCGCTAGAAGGGATTGGTGTAATTAGGAGTCTACATTGTCTTTTTACCCGATTTTGAAGCTTAAGTCTTAGAAGAGGTGAGCAAGAGAGATGTGGAATTAGTAAAACTTGTAGGCATATCTAGCTGTCGTAATATGGGTTGAAGGTAAAGAAATTCTCGATATTAAGTATAGCATGCTAATAAAAGCAAAATGCACAGGACTGGTCGACGCGCCGTCATTTGGGGGAGGCCTATGTTCAGCAGTGGGCGTCTTTCGGCTGATGATGTATTGCACTATATAAGGCAACATTTTTTTTATATCGTCTGTTTTGAATTAACCAGAACCTCAATCTGAAGGATTTTCATGAAAATTACTACACTACACAGATTTGGAACACTCCTCTTTTCAACAACGTAAATAATGCAATGAATGAAGTTGGGTTCTGCATACAGCGTTTCTTAGATATATGTACAAAAAATAGCCGATGACTTATACAGTCGCTAATTACAGGCTAACCATATAATTTAATATTACAGAAAAATTTACTTTTTACTCTCTCCGTTACTTCTTAAACTAAATTTAAAATTAGGATAAAATGGCAAAAAAACGAAGCAATATCGCGAATCAATGACAACTTATAATTTCTTCTAATCATACCGCTTCCAGTAACCCGACATCCTTCCGCATCGTAACCCCAGGTCCCTCAGTTAGCTGAGTGCTCATAATACTCGTAATATCTAATACTGGCGTGCGCACTGATACTATTATGAAATTATGACGATGGAGCACTAGGGAAATTACAAACGCGACGCTTTTAATTTGTCAAGCTGTTTACTGGAACTCCTATCAGCTTTAGAAGTGGTATTATGCTATTATTTTGTAGTTGGAGTACTCTGTTTGTGTATACTGGCGTTTATAGTTGACACAGTAGTTGCTGTAATACTTTTGACAACAATACCCTGTAAATTAAATTTCATTTAGTTTTGGACTACCTATATTTGACAGTGTTTTAGATGGTTTATTCATGTTGAGAGCGTGTATGGCCTAGACGGTCATACATGGATCTTATTGATAATGCTCTTCAGAAAAGCTAGACGTGTATGACCAGATGTATGAACAAAGCAGTACGAATGGTGACTAGAGTATGATCGAATGCGTTCTGTAATTTCTGGTTATCCCACGGGAGAGTTTATTTATATGTTCCTTCATTAAACGGTTAAATACCATTTACAAAAAGATAAAATTTTCATTACAGACGCAAAACAATAATAGAGAAAAGAAATATAAAGTTTTCGTGGAAACATAAATAAAAAGTTAACAACTTTCGAAAATCCCCCTCACTGTAGTTCTGACATGCCAAGTGTCACATAGACAAATAGACTGACTGATAGATTGTTTTTTGACGTGCAAGTGACATTTAACCTTAGGGTGATAAAGCCATTACGAGGTTGAATATGCCAGGAATATGCCTACTTGAATTTGAGAGGAGTTCATGGCGAAATAATAACTGCCGAACGGGGAGATCTTCAATATTAAGTATCGCTTGCTGAGGTTAACTAGTGGATCACTGACCAACCATTACATACCGAAACTTCTCCGTGCCTCGGTGAGCACGTTTAGCTGTTAGTCCCGACTGTTACTTGTAGATCTTTAACAGTTGTTTGTTACTGAAATGGACGGGTCATAGGATGAGGGAGAAAAAGGAAAAATGTACGAGAATAATAACAGAGTGATATCCAAGAGCTGGAAAAGGGCGCCAAACTACACGATGCCGATGGGAAGAAGAAATAAAAAGAGAAGCTGGTCCAGAATGGACAAGAATAGCAAAAGACAGAGCAAAGCTTTAGGACGCCTTTGTCAAAAGACAAGCTAAGAAATTGGTTGCTGATTAATTTAAAACAAATGTAAATCTTACTCTAAGGCATACAACAATCATTGTTAATATTTAATAGAAAAGCAATAAAGGCTACTTTTATTTTATAACAGTTGTTACTGGTAATCAAAAGCCAGACAATATGAAACCAGTCTTTCGATGGGTATCGTGTTGCCCAGTTACTGGGTTGTGGAGATAGGCAGTCGCTCCGTGTCATCATCATCATCATCATATCAGCCGAAAGACGTCCACTGCTGGACATAGGCCTCCCCCAAGCGTCGCCACATTGACCGGTCCCGTCGCTCCGTGTAAAGTACTGGTACTCAGCTGCATACGTTTAGACTGGTACCCAACCACAACAAACTTGGCCAAAGACTATGCAGATTAATTGCACTTGTCAGCTTCAAAGTCCCAAACTCGTTAGATGCGACGCGGTGTGAACTGACCTTTAACCTGGGCCACGATAAGGTCTTGATAAGTTATACAATGTGCGGTCTTATCACTATTCAATGAGCTCATTACGCGATTATTTATTTATGAAATAATTCGTTGGGAAACCCCGAATCTTATTTGAGTTTTAGTGTAAATATAATTTTTGTTAAATTGTATCTGTTTCTTAATGATGTAGTCGAGACTCTGCGAAGCATGCCGAACGAAATTCTATCGCGCTGATTATGATTGTGTCAGGTAACTTGTATTGAAACATTAAATTAATGGCGGCTACCACGTTTGAATTCGCCGCTAGAGGCGCTGGTGTAGCGTAAGGTCTCCAATATGTCAAACTCCACTGTTTGACAGTGTTATTGTTGTAAGTGGACAGGTTTTTTTTCCTAATTATATTATTGTTGTGAATATTTTGCGATACCTCAGATTAGTTATGGCAAATATGAGTTACGGATCAATGAATGTCAGTGCTTTAAGGTATTAAATATGATTTAAATGTAAACTTGGGTTTCACGGCCGTAGTAAGTACGTAACAAACTTTGACAGCTATACTTCTGGATCTTAGTCAACGTTCCAAGTTTAAACTGACGATCCTTACCATTAAAACAACCGACGAACGCAACCTCGTCCCGACTCCCGCGCTGTACATTTTATCTCAGTTTGACTAGAAAATTAGTGTCAGATTTTGATTTTCCAACCTCTAGCAGAAAAACAACAAAAACCCTACCAAAAAATTTAACAAAATTTCTCCCGCGAACATCATCCTCAACTAGACACACCTAAACAACAAACAAGCATTGTTTACAAAAAACTACGATCCATTTTTCACCGAAATGCACTCGGGAAGAAAAGAAAAACAATGGCTACAGGGCTGCCAACATTCAGTTATGATTGATTATGATTGAGGGTACCAACCGGTGCGCCGTTCATATTTCCACTAGAGGTTTTTCAATGGAAGCCTCATTTACTTAGGTGATGGCTAATGCCTGGTTATTTTTAGAATTGTTGCTAAAACACTTATTTTTTGTTGATTTGAGTAGTGTTGCTTTGGGACAGCAGCTTTTTACAAACTTTATATTACCTTGCTTTCGTTTGTGTGTCCGGGTATTATACTTCATAAAAGATAGCTTGATCTCTGCGACATATGTCAAACTGACGTATACGTTAATGTTACGTTATTTTTAGCCTGTTAAGCGCTATTTATTTATTTATTTGAAGGGAAAAAACAGTTACACATTATAATTTACAATAAGAATTATTAAATAATGCCACCAAATGTGCGACCAACCACATTTCCCACGGAATACAAAATTTTAAAATAAAAAAATTGCATGCGATTTAAAACTTCAACCCCACAATAATCAAAATTATAAAAAAAAACATAAAAATTATCAAATATCAAATTAAAAAGAGAACAAAATAAACATTACAATCAGATCAAAAACAATACACACAAAGAAATTATGTCCAATCACATTAATCATCATTATAAATCATTAAAAATAATAAAGCATGTCAAGTTACATCATCTAAAAACATAAAAAAAACACTTGTCAAGTTAAATAAAAAATAAAAATAATTGAACAGCTTGAATTAAAATGACTACTGAGTATTGAAACTGTATTGATACTGACAGCTGTCGCAGAGATCAAGCTATCTTTTATGAAGTATAGTAATAGATTTTCAAGCTCTTCCTGGCTTCCGATTATGATGAAACTTGGCTTACTTATGTAACTTTGGAAACATTGAAATAATATATGGAAGATAAGGAGGAATATATGGAGTTGGTCTCATGATGGATCTGGAAGGTGGCCATAGCAACTCCTCAACCAGACAAGATAGCACCATCTGTTTAAACTCATTGGATAGGTATTGACAACCGCCATTACAAAGTCGCTCGCCAGCCGTCGCCCCGTGCGGACGTCTCGCTGCTCGTCGCCCCACCGCGCTCCCCTGCGCCCCACTCTCCGTCTCGTCGCGCCCCTGCGTGACGTCACTGCGGCCGTCGCGTCTTCGCACGCCGCTCCTAGGTGTCGCTACTAGTAACTTTGGTTACTAGTAGTGGCAGCTATTTTGGCCCTTCCGGGCAAATCCACTTTTGTGGTCCCTGGCGGGAAACCTAGCGGTGTTAACAAGCCAGTGGGGTGTGCCCCAAGCACCCGCCAAGTCCCTTAAGGACACGGCAGTCATTGGAGTCGGGAGCGGGATCAGTTGGCCTTGGTAGATAGCCTAGTCAACCCCCGCTTCGTCCCCCAGCATTCACCTGGCACGGTCGGGTGTATCTACCCCGAGGTGCTAGACTTCTTCGGTACACATTGGTGGGTGGCCCACCTTCGGTGGGTTTACCGGTACCTTAGGGCCCTGTCACCCAATAAGATTGGTGACAGGTAGACAAGCTTAGGGCTCACCAGATACTCACCTCCCAGTCTGGTAGGGTAGGTTGCACACATCCCCGGGCCCCTCCACCCGGGGAAGATACCTCTCCCGGCTTCACCGGATCTATATTTTCTCAATTATGTCGCTCGCGGCAGTAATTGAACTCCTTCACGAGATTCTCGAGAAGGAGAAACTCACCAAAAAGTACAGCCATGCTGTTAGTCAGGCTTTAGCCACTTATGTGCCCGCTTCGGGCCCGACCGGGGCCCCTGGACCTAGCCAGGCACCCGTGCCGAGCGAAGCCCTCCCCGGCAGCCAGGCCCACTTCTGGGACTGGTGAGCCATCCCTACCTAAGCCCCCAGCACCGGCCGTCGAGCCTAAAGCTACTGTCCGATCATGGAGAGATCCTCCTTCTCCTAAAGCTTCATCTTCCCAACCGGCCGTTGAGCCTAAGAAAACCCGATCATGGAGAGATCCTCCTTCTCCCATATCCTCTCAGGTCAAAGCTTATAAAAGCTATAAGGAGCGCATAGCCGCCCTTCATAAATATAAGCCCAAGTCCAAGTCCAATAACATCTGGGCGGACGATGATGACTCCCCCATGGAAGAGGGAGCAACCCTCAGCACTGATGAGGAATGGGAAGCTATGGCTGACCAAGCTGACTCAGTTGCTGACGACCCAGTAGACCCTAATGTCCCTGATAGGTCAGACGACTACGACACCGTCACCTCCGACGGTGACTCCGTAGTTTGCTCTGGAGGGAAGAGGAAAAAGAGGAGTAGTCCCCTCAACGCTACCAAGGCCAAAAAGGCGGTAACGAAAACCTCCCCTCAGTCAGTTCTGCCACCGGCCTCGCCCGTAAGGCAAATCACCCCCACCCCAGACATTGCTTCTTCTCAGCGGTCTAACCGCAGCCCCAGTCCCATGGTAGTAGTTACCAATAAGAAGCTCCGTCCCCCTCCACCTGTTTATCTTCAGGATAAAGTCAAGTGGAACGATGTTTCGAACGCTTGTGTTGAGCGGAAAATCAACTACACTAAAGCCACTGCATGCCAACAAGGCATCAAAATCCAAGTCCCCACTCCCACTGATTTCCGGAATCTAACCCGGTACCTCAAAGATAGGAACATCTCGTTCCATACTTACTCCCTCCCTGAGGAAAAGCCCGTCCGTGTAGTCATTAGGCGAATCCCAAAAGAGATCCCTACGGAGGAAATCCGTAAGGACCTTCTAGACCAAAATGTCCCCGTCACTGAAGTCCACCGCTTGCATAAAGCAAGAGGCGGACAACAGTACGATATCGTATTAGTTGTCTGTAGCCCTACTGAGGGTTACAACCCGATTTTCAATATAAAGACCGTGTGCTCCCTGTCGGGCATTTCGATCGAGAAACCCTACCGCCCCCATCTTGTAGGACAGTGTCACAACTGTCAACTTTATGGCCATTCTCAGGCCCACTGCTATGCAACACCCAGGTGCGTTAAGTGCATGGGTGATCATGGCACTAAGGACTGTCCCCGTCCCAAAGACCGCTCACAGTGCACGGAGCCTCCCAGCTGCGTGCTCTGTGGCCAAGTCGGGCACCCGGCTAATTACCGGGGTTGCCCAAAAGCTCCCAAACTCGCGCCTAAAATGGCCAAGCGTTACAATGCGCACATAATGCGCATGGCTCCCTCTTCCCAACCACCCCCCCGTCTAGCCCCTCAGAGGACTTCACCATGGGGTAAGCTGAACCACCAAAGTGTGGCTCCTCAGACTTACTCCCAGCCTATCCCAGCGCTGATGGCCCACCCCATAGCAGCTCTAAATCCAGTCCCCGACCCAGTGGCCCCAGCTGCCCCCATGCCCGCACAAAGCCGGAAGGTGGCTTCCACCACCACCGCCGCCATGTGCCCGCCCCCTGTCGCCCCCTCCGGGCACAAGCCATATTTGAGCGTCGCTGAGAATATTATCAGCGCGTATTCCATATGGATGACCCCTCAGGCCCGTGCTCTGGATGCAGAAATCCGGAATGCAGGCTCTCTCACCCCCGCTTCATGCAGTGCCCTCTTCACGAGGTACGAGTGCATTACTAGGGAACTTGACAGCCTTGTCTACAAGGACGGTCAATGGGTTCGTAAATAGTACGAACACCTATTCAAACGTAGCATACATACCGATTGGTCCGTCCTCGCCGCCGAGGCCCCGCCGCGAAGTCCCAGTCATTATTTATGTAGCCAGCCCGCGAATAGCTGTGCCATAGTTAATTCTAATTAGTTAATTGGAGTTTCTTGTCCGTTCTTCTCCACGTAGGCTTATTCCGAACGGATGGTAGAATCACTTTATTAAGATCCAGCCTTAGTTGTCCCCCCAGCGACGCCCTGAGCCGAGGTTCGACCCCAACTGGGGTAGCCCTCAGCGTTGTCGCTTAGGTTTAGTAAATTTTTGCCTAGCTGGAGGCTATATAGTTTAGTCTCCGTAGGAAAGCCCGGTTAAGCAGCTAAACAGTCATTTTGACTGAGTTGCGAGACGACCCGTAGAAAAAAAAAAAAAAAAAAAAAAAAAAAAAAAAAAAACCGCCATTACATTTCTTGCTTTTAAGTACCTACATTAAAACTACTATATCACATACCATGGTACAATAATATACTCCGCCTGGTATTCTCTTCCCGTAACAGCTGGGTCACGTGATTGGCCAAAGAATACGTCATCAGTTGCGATGCGCTAATAATTCAACATATAAATTAATTTGAAACTATATAGATGAATCACACGAGTTACTAAGTAATTAAGCTAGTTAGTCATTTATTTTATTTTTATTAATAAATGAGAAATTATCTAAATTTACTGCAAAGGACAACATGGTAACACTTATCGTGACGTACTCTTACGCCAATGTGGGAAGAGAACACCAGGTGTAAAGTATGTTATTATACCATGGTACATACATTCATAAACTCATGCCTTTTCCCCATCTGAATTGGCAGAAACTACTTACCGCTGCCTGCTACAATCCTTACATACTCATTTTGGTTCTTTAATCTTCATAAGTACACCAACCGGGCGAGCACGGCCTCTGTGATAGGCTTGAGTCACGCATTTTATCACGTTTTTTGCTCCCAAACTCTTTGATAAAAATGTGTGACTCAATCCTGTCACAGTAGGCCGTGCTCGCCCCGCTGGTCATGAGTACTATTTTTTTTTTTTTTTTTTTTATAATTTATAGGCTCGCGTTTGACCACTATCTCGCCTGATGTTAAGCGATGATGTGGTCTACGGTGAAGCACGCTTGCCTAGAAGAAACCTATTCACTCTTGACTTAAAGACCCCAAGGTTGTAGCTGTCAGGGAACAAAGACCCCGGAAGGGAGTTCCACTCCTTAGCTGTGCGCACAATGAAAGTATTAGCAAAACGCTTTGTGCGTATGGGAGGGATGTCCACCATATACCGATGGCGCATGGCCGTACGTCTTGTAGTCCGATGATGGAAAGGGCTAGGTGGAATCAAATTGTGCAGTTCCGTCGCACACTCCCCGAAGTGTAACCGATAAAAAACCGACAGGCTGGCAACTCGGCGACGATGTTCGAGGCTCTGGAGCTTTGAGGCGACCAGTGCATCGTTGCCAATAAGCCTTTTGGCCCGTCTGTCAATCGACTCAAGTGCATCAAGCTGGTATTTGGCAGATCCATCCCAGAGGTGAGAGCAGTACTCCATGCAAGATCGAACTTGCGCTTGATACAACTTAAGCAGCTGTTCCGGCGTGAAGTATCGTCTCACCTTCGCAAGGATCCCCAACTTTTTGGCAGCCAGTTGAGCCTTTGCCTCAATGTATGGGCCAAAATTAAGTGTCGATGTCAACGTTACGCCAAGAAGCTCAAGATGGTCCGTTAACGGTATGGTTACACCTCGGAAAGAAGGAGCCGGGTGAAATTGGCTCTTTTTCGCGGAGAAGAGACACGCCTGTGTTTTTGCGGCATTGAACTTGACCAGATTGGCATCGCCCCATTCGGAGACTGCCTCCAAGGACAAGTTCAAGCGTTCAACCATGGCCTCCCGGAGAGACCGAATCTGAGGCCCAGTAGCCCGCGCGTCGGACACGTATCTCTCAGCAACAGTGCTGTCGTCTGCGTACCCAAAGGTTCCGGGTTTTAGCAGATCATTAATGTGCAGCAAGAATAATGTTGCCGAGAGCACTGACCCCTGAGGGACTCCAGCGTTGATATCTAACTGACCGGACGAGCAGCCGTCGATAACCACTCGGATGGATCGATTCCTCAGGAAGTCCGCAATCCAATCACACAGACCACTAGGCAGACCGAAGGTAGGAAGCTTACCAATAAGGCTTTCGTGCCAGACCCTGTCGAAAGCCTTCGAGATGTCGAGGGAGACGGCTAGTGCTTCCCCGTGTCTCTCGATGGCCTCACTCCAGATGTGAATGGCATACGCTAGAAGATCCCCAGTGGACCGATTTCGGCGGAAGCCGTATTGGCGGTCACTGAGGATGTCGTTTGCTTCTAGGTATGCCAGGAGCTTCCCGTTGAGCACACGTTCCATACTCTTACAGAGGATGGACGTTACAGATATGGGTCTGTAGTTGGCAGGGTCAGCTCGACTGCCCTTCTTGGGCACGGGCTGTACGTTGGCTTGCTTCCAAGCCTTCGGCACTTTTCCAGTCTCTATCGATAGGCGATACAGGCGTGTCAAGATCGGAGACAATTCAGGCGCACAGGTTTTAAGTACAATTGCTGGTATACCATCGGGGCCACTCGCTTTGTTCACATCAAGGCTACGCAGCACCCTGCGGACGTCCTTCTGATGGATGCGAATGTTCGACATACTCGTCACACATCCATCAGAAGAAGGAGGAGGCTGCGCGCCATCAGAATTCAGATGCGAAGATTCCGCAAAGAGGGAGGCAAACAAGTTTGCCTTCTCCTCAGCGGAGTGGGCTAATGACCCGTCAGGTTTCAGCAGTGGTGGTAGTGAGGGGCGACAGAAATTTGATTCGACCGACTTAGCCAGGGACCAAAACGCTTTGCTACCCGCTGGGTATGAAGCAAGTTTGTTCCCGATTCTGCTAATGTGGTCAAACCGTGCTCTTCGCATCACCTTTTTGCAGGACTTGGCAGCCCTGTTGAAGGCTCTCTTCTTCTGACTCACGTCATTTGCCTTGCGCGTTCGAGCGTCAACCCATTCCTGGTAGGCCTTGTGTTTGACCGCGTTGGCGTGGTTACACTCGGCTCCAAACCATGGTCTGTCGACGTTAGACATTGCTACGTCAGAAAATGGAATATAGTACTCCATCCCCCGACGCAACACATCAGTCACGGCGTCAGCGCACGACGATGGATCGTCCGAAGAGAAGCAAGTGGGCTGCCAAGGATAGCATGCGAAAAAAGATCGCATCCCATCCCAATCTGCTGACTTGTACCGCCATACCCGCCGGGTGCCTCTTGGGCTGGGATCGGGCGGGGAGTAGACGGATACAGACTTCACCAGACAGTGGTCGGAACTACCTAAAGGTGAAGATATCGACACTGAGTATCTGTCTGGATCTGTTGTCAGCAGAAGGTCCAAGCAATTGGCTGTGTGCGAATCAACATCTGGCACCCTCGTTGCCCCTTGGACCAGCTGGGTGAGATTTAGCGCTAGCGCAAGCTTGCGCATCTCTCGACCAGCATGGTCAGTGCACTGGTATGGGAAGAGCCACTCCTGGTGGTGGGCATTAAAGTCCCCCAGTAGCACTAATTGGGCGGAAGGGTACCGCTGCTGTGCCGCATCAGCCGCCTCACTGAGGTACTCTGTGAGCCTGGTTGTCTGCTGATCTCCGCTGTGCGACCGGTAGACACAGGCGTAGATAATCTTATCCAGCCCTGTGTCCACCAGAGCCCACAGCACTGAGAACCTGGAGTCTTCAAGGTTACGGAGACGCCGATAGCAAGTGTCGTCTCGGGCATACATGCATACACCCGCGCGTGGTTTGAAATTGTGCTCCAGGGTAAACCCTGGGTAGGATAAGTACGACACATCTGACGGACTTCCTATCTGCGTCTCCGTAAGGAAAAACAGTGCTGGCTTTTCAGTCTCCAGATGATGGTGGACTGAGGTGAGATTGGAGTGCAGACCTCTAATATTAGTGAGGTGCACTTTGTGTGGGAGGGGGTGCAGCCGCTGTTTAACTCCAGTTTTCTTTTTATTACGTGCCATTATTTGTAAGAGTGAAAGGAGAGGAGAAGGAAGTGAGATGAGGTTCCACGCTACTAACCTACAGACACGCACTAAAAGGTCGCCATCTTTGGGGCACTAGTCCGGAGACTGCGGGGACGCCCGAGCCCCCCCGGAGATGTCCATCGGGCCCTCCCATCTGGTCGCCAACCAGCACGATGGTGCATTCCGGGATTTTTCGACAGTTGGCGGGGCAGCCTTTCGTGTGTGGCTGGCACACTACTTGGGCCCCCAACTACCTGCGGTCGGCCAGCGGCGCACCGTGCCTCGGATCCCGCTACCCTCCGCAACCAGTCTCCCGATACGCCCAAAACAGCGCGAGTCTGGCTGGTCAGCATGCAGTGGAACAACTATCTCGACCCAACTCCTCTAGTGGCTACACCGAGCATCGTACCGGAACACGGCTAGGCCGCTTGGCGGTACGTCTTTGCCCGGTGGGTGGTCACAAGCCTTCGGCCGAAGCCTACCACCAGTAGTGTCACCTGATTAGCACCACCCGGGGACCACGTGTAGGGTAACATCAATAGGGGTAACTCTCCTACGGACGCGGGTGACTCAGCCCCCAAAAAGGCACTTGGCGGTACTAGGCACTTGGCGTTTCTGAAGAACACATCAATATAGTGTTACTAGTACAGTACTAGTACAGTCGGTATAGTTTTACTAGGTGTAGTATTTAATGTTGTACTTAACATGAATCATTGGTCATCTATGTCAAAAGATAACGAATGAATCCTTTGCGGATCCAGCAAGAATATAGGAACCTAACTTAACCAAATATATATTCTATCTTTCTTTCAAGGTACCTACGTGTTTCACGCTAGGCAATCACTTGTCAACATTGTGATAATGGCTAATATATTTTGCTTCGTTTTCATGCGTAAGAACATGGTCAGGTGCGAGTTGGACACTGAAGAATCCCGTTCTTTTATTAGTTCACGTTCTGTTTATTATTTGCCATAACAACGGCCTTAGGCCAGTTTTTTGATCCGGAGTTAACTCAACCAGTGGTTAAATATGCTAACCAATAGTTTCAATATTCGGTAAAACACGTATATTCATCAATTGTAAGTCTACTTACTTGACAATCTGTGAGGCTAAAAGTTGATAAAAAGGGCATTTAGATAATTTGCAACCATTGGTTGAGCATAAGATGGCAACTACGGATCATAAAACTTGGCCTTAGTAACGAATATTGTGATATATGGCGACATATTGTCATGTAACAGATATTCAAACGAAGACGTAGGCAGAAATTCCACATCCTTTCGGGACAGAACTCCGAAAAGCAGGGTAGTACGCTTAATATCTCAGGCAGGTATTATCCGTAGTAATAAACGTATAAAACACAGTACAATCACACATACTAACCTCAATTTTCTCCCCTTTTACACAGTAAATGTAAAAAATATGTTCGTACGAAACCCCTATTAGACTAACATCTTTTTACTTCATTAGAAGCGAGCTAACAGTAAAAGGTTCAGCTAAAACAGACTATACTCTGTTAATAGTATGTTTTATAGAGGTAGAATAGTAAGGTTATTTTTGTAAAAATGTTTTGTTACTAAATGGAAGAAGTACGGCAAAAAAATTGCTCCATTTCGAAGAAAAAATATTATTTCTTTGTATAGGGTACTAAAATCAAATAATAGATTATTATCTGTTATTTGACTTTAGTACCCTATTACAAATACCAATTACCTTATTACCTACCTACCTTACCTAATTGCTACACCGTCGACCACATCATCGCTTACCATCAGATGAGATAGTGGTCAAGCGCGAACTTATCTATAATAATAATAATAAATAAAATAGCAATTAAAAAAAATACTAGACTCCTGCTAAAGCTTCAAAAGTGTAATTTTATTATATACTAACTTCTGCCAGCGGCTTCGCCCGCGTGAATGTTGAAAATTTATCCACGGGAACATATTCCCGGGATAAAAAGTATCCTATTTGCTATTCCAGACCATAATCTATCTCTGTGCCATATTTAATCCAGATCCGTCCAGCCGTTTGAGCGTGAAGAAGTAACAAACATTCAAACACACACTCACAAACTTTCGCCTTTATAATATTAGTGTGATTAGTGTGAACTGACAGCTTTGAAAAAAAAAGTAATCGTACCATAACAATCGATTATGATTATGTACCTGATTTAAAAAGAGAGAGAAAATTAAACCGTCATACAAACATTTTGAATTGATATACGAATCACATGAATTCTCTCTCTGGTTTCCATTCGGTCGTTTGCCTAAGTGGGTTACGAATATAAGGCAATAAAACCTAACAGAGCAATCAACCGTACTAAATGAACTCCGAAAACAAAACCGGGATTGGAATAAAAACCCGGGATTCACATCCCTAAGCCCTCACTAACAAGTATCTTCATTAATTCATTTCGAATTCATGAAACTCTCCCCCGTTTTTTACTCACATTTCACCTTTTACACGATTCAATTCACCGCCCTTTTAAAGGTGAAAAAATAAAAACTACTCGAGTATTTCCTACATCCGTAGCCCAAAAAGTCTGTAATGGAAGAGGATTAAAAGCCTGCACAATTCAAACTAACTGCCAACGGGAATTTAAGAGGCAGACGTGGCACAACACTAGTTCGTAGAGTGACCCCGCTATACTAAATGGTAAGATGTTTTAATTTATTCATTTTTTTATTAAGTATAGTGTCTCTAGAAAAAGACAGGCAGCCTTTTTACTCGTGGACGGGGAAATGAATTTATAAAGAGTATGCGAGTAGCAACAAAAATCTTTATTCACAAAGTATTTTGCTATAGTCAACAAATTCTCTTCAATAGCCCAAAGAATTCAGGCTCTAACTTGACAAAGCCTCTTCCAAAAGAACACCGAGCCTGACGATCAAACCTACCTTACCTAATAAATCTTAGTATCCTTTTCAAAACACGATATTTATTAACATATATACAATTGAATATTCTAAGAAAAACAAACCTATATACAAATACAAAAGGGAGACGACAAAAAAGCTCATTGTGCATCAAAAAATTCGTCCACATCGATGTCAATGGGAAACGTGCCCAGAACGCTGGCGGCATTGCCACGTTGTATGGCAATGCTAATTCTCTGGCCGAAGAAAAGGCCAGCCCTCTGGTCACGTGAAGAGTCGACGAGCTTTGTGCTAATTTCTCGAAAAACTCGATGCGCTCTCGGACCCCATGGACCTAATGTTTCAACCCCAAACGGCTCAAACATATAACTTCCAATAAGGTTGTTATATTTGCGCCGTTTGAGGTTTTCTGCACCGGCAGCAGCCGCCCCAGCACAGCCCGCCGTGATTAAATTGATTATTATAAAATTATATTCAAAACACAAAATCTATCCGAACCCTGTGTCCGTTATTCTTCTTCCCTACCCAACATGTCCAGCAGACAAGTTAATTATAAAATTAAATCACAAAAAAGGTTTTCATACTGTTTCATAGCGCGGCCGTTGCGTCCAGAACGTTTTCCATTTTTGAATTTGAAATGCAAATCAGATTTGAAAAGCGAAGCGAAGAAAATCGCTTGCAGTGGAATTTATGTACATGATTTTTAAAATGCCAGGATTTTGGTTTTCGAATAAAATATTGTATAATAGTTATTGTAAAAATTGACGGGATGTACCGTCAGTATTTTGTTGGGAGTATTTTTTTGAACGTAACTGGTGGCTGATGCCTAGTATAATTCAATTTCGTTTCGCTTTTTATATTTAATGCATAAATACGTAGTTCTTTCAAAATAAATTTTTGCACGTAAATAAGTACGAAGCCAAACGTATTTTTTTTTTATAAATATCTACTTACTGTTTTAAACTATGTTGTGGTCAGCTTCCATTCTAGCCCGGTGCCGCTAAATACCAGTAATTTACAGAAAGCGACTAACTCTCTGAACTAAACTACCCAGTAACTGGATAATTCAATAACAATTCGTAAGACTGGATTGTCAGTCTTCCGGGCTTTTGAGACAGTACAGTGGTCACGTGCTGCCGTGCACAGCGAGGCTCAGGAGAGACGCTTCGTAGTCTCCCCAGGAATGTGCCCTAACAGGCGTTGCTCAGAGGGGGTTCCGGGATGGTCTTTTAAGAGGTAACAGTTCCAAATGCTGATGGTGATCACCGGGGTAGTTTTAGTGATGTAAAAATCCTACACTCCCTGCACTCTTCCTCAAAAGTCCAGGCGCCTTTTTTATGTTTCCCCGGAAAACAAAAAAATAAGCCTCTGACAGCCGAGCCCAACGGCTTAACGGTAATAAAGGGTTTCGGAATGGAAGTGATTATTACCCATCCACGGACCGACCTCAGCAAGCTTTGCTTAACCTTAAATATAGAGCCGTGCGGCTGTTATTATTGAGCCACGAACTTTTTCTATAAAACACAATACAATTTTTCAATTATTATCCTCCAACAAAACAGTTAAACATTTCAGCTTGGTTGTAAAACCGCGCCGCACTTAATGAAGACGTATAGCTCGTTAGCCGGACTTAGCTAACACGCCAGTAAAAACCTTGCGTTTTAAATGTATGAGAGTGCTACAAACTGGGTTTAATTTAAAAAAATCTTGTTGCAATAGAAGCATAGAGAACTATGTTTATGATACTAGTTTTTTCCTTTCTATGACCTAGCCCATAGGATGGAAAACTCTTTAAATGTTTTAAGACTAGTAGGTGGCTAAGTTAATTGCAGCATCAGTGGCGTTCATTAGGTCCTTTAAATGATTATATTCAAAATAAGAATGCTTGGAAACATGCTGGTTTTGTTTCATGGGGCAATCTTTAGTGTAGACAAAATCAAACGAGTTAATTTGTATTATATTCATAATTTATAGTAATGCTTTATATTTTTCTTCTCTTTTTGTTAAGAAATTGACTCGCACAATGTTCCGTTGTTGTTGAATTAGGTAATTTACTTATGTTTGCTATATTTGTAAGTATGTGAGAACCATGTTCCTATTTATCAGGTGAAGGAATTTACCTTTTAGTGCTTGTAATAATTTATACCTATATTTAGTATAGTAGTGCTGGACGCATCGTCATCACGCATAATTATGAATTTAAACGTATGTAAATGTTTCTTTTTTTTAAAGAGTATAATGGAGTTTCTTGTCCGTTCTTCTCCATAACAAACAATTTTTCCGAATGGACGGTTGAGTCAATTATTATTAACTTTACATTTGACGTTCAAAAGTGCCGCTTATTGGCCTAGTTGAAATAAATATTTTTTGTCTTGTCTTGTCTTTTGTCTTGTCCTCTAAAGTGCAGGTATATGGGCACTTGTAGCAATCCAGGACAAAAAGCTTATATAAAACAAGCAAAATTTTAAATTTTTAGAAACCTCGACGCAAATACCTCTTTGAATTACATAATTTATATAGTAGTAAACACGCTTTGATCGAAAATCCATCGAAACAAGTAACCATAACACAATATCTTGCGAAAATACCCCGATTAAAGAGTATATAAAATGCACATAACTTTTTAACGGCTTAACCGATTTTTCATCAAACATAGGTGAGAATGCTCTCGATAAAGTACACTAAACCAAAATTGGGTCATTCGTTTAGGAGCTATGACGCCACAGGCAGATACACAAATACACAAACCCACAGATACACACGTCAAACTTATAACACCCTTACGAACCTCTGACGGAATAAGAGGGATGTTATAAGTTACTAAGCGATGGTGATACTTTTTATCAGTGAAGGAATTTTCATAATTTGTTCAGTCCTTCCAGAGATAAGGGCTCAAACACAGCGAATTGACGCGATGCGAATTCGCAACGCAGAAAACAGCAACAACAAGCAACAAGCTCGTAGATTTTTACGATGAGACGTCGCACCGCAAGTTTATGTTTGGAACCTAACTTCCAACAAACAAACCTCTCCCACCAACCTCTTTATAATGTCAAGCTTTAACGAAGCCAGTATTTATTTCAATCCCCAGGTTTTCATTAAATCTATTTTCAGTCGATATCTTTCAGACAACGTTTGCTTTTCTAGGTATTCCCTTCTAGCTTCTACGTTCCTATTACCTCGGGTTTTGCAACTTTATGCTAAAGAAGAACATCTTCCTTATCTTTATGCTCCCGACGGAAAAAGAGGAGTGTTATAAGTTTGACGTGTGTACCTGTGTGTTAGTGTATATGTGTATCTCTCTGCGGCATCATAGCTCCTAAACGGATGAACCGATTTTGATTTAGTTTGAAAGGTGACTTTATCGAGAGTGTTCTTAGCTAAGTTTGTTTTTGTATTTGTTTATGGTTGTTTCACTGTTTGAATCGGGTTAACAGATTGTTGATCGAAGCGTGTCTACTACTAGATAATTTTTGTAGTTTAAAAAGTATGAAAACAAAAATATCGGGGCTTTTGGAAATTTTTAATTTTTGTTGTTAAAACTGCACCTTTCCGTTACAACCTGTATACGATGAGGCGATTTGATTTATATCACACCAAAGAGCGATTTAAGGCGCAGATATCCCTCAGTAGCTGATTTGAAAACGAGAATCACGTCTAAACGCCTTTCTATTACTTGATTTATATGTATATATATATTTATAGGTATTTATTATAGTAAATATATAAGTATGTTTATTTTAGCTATATATATATCTACTATTGTACCCATTTTACTGTATCTTTTTTTTATGCACCTGCCATGTTGTCTCTCCACCACCCTTGGTTGACTGGTAGAGAATGCCTCAGGCATTAAGTCCGCCTATTTCCTTTATGTTGCTTGAAGTTTTAATAAATAAATAAATAAACGGCTACTCGAATTTTAATGAAATTGTCTCTATCTCATAGACAATTTAAGTATCTACATTTTAACCTGAGGCTTCTTTTTTAAATCATAAAATAGTAAGGAAAGTATAAAAAACTACTGAATTTTGGGTCGCGCGGGTGTGAAATGAGTACGCGTTTTGTTCCCTCAAGATCGTTGGCTACTGTCGTCGTCTTAAATTGCAAGCACGTTCATATGCAATGCGATGCAATTCGATTAATTTGCACTTGTTATTAGAAAATATCAGTACGCGATTTCCACGGGGATATCGACCTTTCGACGAAATCGCACCATTAGGTCCCTAAAACTGAAAAAATATCGGTGCAGACAACTTTTAGTTTGACTGGAACCAATCCTACTGTCAGCTTTTATTCCTTAGTTAACTCCAATGCTTTACCTAGAGCTCTGCCCACCCCAAAAGCTTCAAAGGTCGTGAAAATTACACGAGTCTTGTGTACATTAAATTTGAATAGAAGCACTCAAACTACGTAACTTGGTAAAGCCCCGCAAGCTTTTAACAATATAAACACTGGATTTAACCAGATTTCAGGAAACTGCAGTAGTAAATCAAACGATTTAAAAAATACAACTGTGGAACATTTTAAGACGCATTTTCACTTGGCTTGCAATAAGCAAATCCACTTAAAGCCAGCGTGCACCTAATAATCCGGTGCTTACCGACGCGCGCCGGTTGCAACCGCTTTAAACCGGATTTTTCCGCTTATTTAACGCAAACATGACCCTATTTTTTATACATTTCGACGCTACAATTTATCTAGATAGCAATATTGGCTAGACACATCACAAACAATTTTCAACCTTAATGCTTTTACCATTAGTGTGCAATCGCTGTGAAAGCGGGTATCGATTCCCGAGACGTGTAAAATGACGTCACATTACTCCGTGTTATCGTACAACGTCCTGTATTTCGTAATACGATACTAAATGTCATTTTTCTGCGACCAGAAAGTGTGGACCTGTATGAAACTAAGGATTGTTAACAAATTGCTTGGCGTTAGAGGTCTACGTTGAATGGCTGTTATAACGGACAGAAATGGACGTTTTGACCGATTGCGACCCGGTTTTCGGCCTGAACCGGGTCTTATTTGTCATATGATTGCAGTGAACAGCCTACTACCCTACTACGTCGTTTAGCTGGCCAATAGAATCGATTGAAAGGGTTCTTTATTTCCAACTTTATAAGCCAAGATCGAGTATAATTATTTACTGTCAAACCCAAGACTGGATGGTAAAAGTATTTTCTTCGAAATTGGAGATAGAAATCTCTGTCTGTGGGTGAAAAGAGTCTAGAAAAACTAAAGTAAATAGATATTGCGATGCGAAGTAAGATTTATTCTGGAGTTTTTTTTGTAAACAAACTCGTTACAGTAAGTACGGTTTTATAATGAAAAAACTGAATACATTTTGTAAATAAATAGTTTTTATGGTTGCGATTCGAATAAATTAAGGTTTTATATTTGTAATCCTACAAGACCCGTTTTCGGGATAAAAAAATAGCCTATGTCACTCAGGAATAATGTAGCTTTCTATTGGTGAAAGAATTTTATAAATCGGTCCTGTAGTTTCGGAGCCTATTCGGTACAAACAATCAAACAAACAAAAAAACCTTTCCTCTTTATAATTTTACTAGCTGTTCCACGCGGCTTCACTCCCGTGGGCCCTCCACAGGACCCGTTTTCGGTAAAAAAAATAGCCTATGTCACTCAGGAATAATGTAGCTTTCTATTGGACAAAGATTTTTTTAAATCGGTCCAGTAGTTTCGGAGCCTATTCGGTACAAACAAACAAAAAAAAATTTCCTCTTTATAATATTAGTATAGATTAGTAAAGATTACAAAGCCGATATATTGTTGTATTCATTCGCTCCGATAAATTCATTATCATCATTTCAGCATAAAGACACACCTTCCCTTGGCGTCACCACATCACGATTTTTTCCATGGGCGTAAGCAGAAGTTACAGAACAACACCAGAAGCCATAGACAAGTGGCATTCTATCATCGTAAACGTGGCGGATAGCGATTGTCAAAAAAAACCGGCCAAGTGCGAGTCGGACTCGCGCACGAAGGGTTCCGTACCATTATCGTAAAAAACCGGCAAAATAATCACGTTTTTTGTATGGGAGCCCCACTTAAATATTGATATTATTCTGTTTTTAGTATTTCTGTGAAAATTTCAACTGTCTAGCTATCACGGATCACGAGATACAGCCTGATGACAGACAGACAGACAGACAGACGGACCGCCAAGTCTTAGTAATAGGGTCCCGTTTTTAGCCTTTGGGTACGGAACCCTAAAAAGGCAAAGTGGTATGGGATTGACAAGAGATATCGAAAAATCACGTGATCAATCCCTTACATTTTGACTACCGCCTTCACTGACATTGAATGCCACTCATTAGATCAATAAAATTTCATTCGGTTCAATCAATAATTCTACCATTAAATCCCTGGGTTAAAATGAACTTACGAGTATAATTATGTCTGTTAAAACCCATTTACACCTCCTTATATTGTATCACTCATGTCTAATTATGTATTTTATTTTGTTACCCACGTCCGTGTGTCGCTGCGGGGTGCCAACTGAAAACCAGCGCTGGGAGCCTCCATCGTAAAGCCCCTGGCCTAGATGGCATCACCAATAAGGTGATTAAACTACTCCCCGCCCAAATCATTATTCTAATGACGGCCATATTTAACGCTGCATTAAGTAATAATATCTTCCCACAAGTGTGGAAACAAGCCGCTGTAATAGGCATCCCTAAACCGGGTAAACCAAAAGCGGAGCCTACAAGCTATCGCCCTATAAGTTTGCTCAGTACCTTCAGTAAAGTCTATGAGAGGATTATTTATAAGCGTCTCAGAGACTTTGCTGAAAGAAAGGGCCTCATTCCTGATGAACAGTTCGGTTTCCGTTCTGAACATTCATGTGTCCAACAAGTCCACTGCATCGTAGAACATACCAGTGCTGGGTTCCAGCGTGGTCATATGACGGGTGCCGTGTTCTTCGACATAGCGAAAGCGTTCGACAAAGTTTGGCACAATGGCTTAGTATATAAGCTTTACAAACTCGGCGTTCCAGACCGCCTAGTGCTTATCTTAAGAGACTGGATGTCGAACCGCACTTTCCGCTATAGAGTCGAGGGCGAACTCTCCGCCCCTCATCCAATACGAGCTGGAGTCCCTCAAGGCTCAGTATTATCCCCATTAAACTTCACACTGTACACCAGTGATATCCCGAAAAATAAAACAACACAGTTGGCATTATTCGCCGACGACACGGCCCTTTATTGCTCCGGCCGTGTACCGAATTCCATCTCTCTAAAACTCCAAAGAGCCGTAAACGCACTGGGCAAGTGGTTCAGGCTCTGGAGGATAGAAGTAAATCCCGATAAAAGTCAGGCTGTCCTTTTCTCAAGACCTGACCGAAAATATAACCTCAATTTTAAAAACCCCATTCCCCCAAAACCTATCACCATGTATGGCAAGCCGATCCCTTGGGAGGAGCAAGCCAAATATCTAGGTGTTATACTAGATAATCACCTCACTTTCGCCAAGCACATACAGGCGGCACGCTCGCGGGCCGCCTTCGCTATGGGCAGACTCCACGGGATGGTGAACGCGCGCAGTAGATTGTCACTTAGGTGCAAGCTGCGCACATTCACAGCGGTCATCCGTCCCATCATGACCTATGCCTGCGCTGTCTTCGCACATGCCAAACCCCATCACATTCACAGGCTAAAGGTAATCCAAAACCGATTCCTCCGGAAAATCACGGGTGCTCCCTGGTTTGTCCGTAATCAAGAACTCCACGTGGACATGAAAATGCCCACGATACAGCAGTTCACGAAACGCCTTACCAAGCGATTCTTTGAAACTGCTGCTAAACATAAAAAGAGGCCACCCGCTATGAACCCTCCAAAATTTCTAGAGTTCGCCGACCGAGGCACACTCTCACCACTCCCGATGACGCCACCACCCTACTCCAAGAGAGTCGTAGGGAAACTAGCACAATTAAAAAGTATAACACAAAATCGTTCCATCCTCGCCGCCGAGGACCGTCGCGAAATCCCCGTAATACTGGCCCCGATGTAGTTCAATGCAGCCCGCGAATTGCTGAACAAAATCAAAATAGTGATAGTGGAGTTTCTTGTCAGTTCTTCTCCACAGTAGGTACCTTACGAACTGATGGTAGAATCAATATTAGCAATAATAATCAAGATCCAGCTTGTCCCCTTGCTGTCCCTTCCAGCGACGCCCTGAGCCGAGGTTCGACCCCACCTGGGGTAGCCCTCAGCGTAGTCGCTTAGGTTTAGAACTTTGTGCCTGGCTGGAGGCTTAGTTTAGTCTCCACAGGATAGCCCAGTTAAGCAGTAATCAATCACTTGGATTGAAAACTGCGAGACGTAACTTAAAAAAAAATAAAAAAACTGACGCCCAGCAAATGCTGAGTTGGTAACCCTTTCGGTATGGGCACGTTCATCGCAATTAGACGTTCTTTGCCCTTCTGTTTAGTCTTTTACTCCATGTTTGTTGTTGTTGTGTTGTGGATGTTTCATCACCTGCCTAGCCTTTTTCACAATTATTGTTGGGGTCGGCTTCCAGTCTTACCGGATTCAGCTGAGTACCAGTGTTTTACATGGAGCGACTGCCTATCTGACCCCCACAACCCAGTAACTGGGTATCACGATACCCGGAAGAAACTCGGTATGTTCAACATACCGAGTTTCCTCCGTGCGTCACCCATCCACGGACCGACCTCGTCAAGCGTTGCTTAACCTTGAAGATCGACCCGTGCGGCTGTTATTATTTAGCCACGAGCTCCTCCGAGTGTTGTGGATGTGTCGAATAAATATATTTTTAATCTATTCTAACATAACGATCACAATGTCATAAGAATTTGGCATAATCAATATACTCATCAGGTCCATTGGTGCTTTTACTGTCTCTTGTTTTTATAAGACTCCATAGTAGTATAACACACTAAGGTCCACTAAACTCCGCTTTCAGACCTCATTTAACTCGCATTTACTTCAAAACTATGCTAAAACTACGCTCCAAACCAGTGACCTAATTAAAATTACTTAGTCTAAATAATCTGGACGTAATAAAAAGCGCATGAAATTTAAGTTAGTTTAAACTTAAATGCAAGCTGAACGGACGTGTGGAAATCCCCGGATTATAGAGGAAGCGAGGCTTATCCAAGTGACTCCAATAATCCCGCTGAAGCTAATAAAATGCTATAGCTTGTCGATATTCTAGTTGTGAAGTTTGTACTTTAAGTTTGACGGAATATAATATGGAGAGTGACTTTTTGTTGCGATGTAAACAGTTTACGGAATACTCTTTACAGTAGTTCAAAAAAGGTGAAGAGTACTCTCTTCCCTTTTTTGCATAGTGTGTTCCTGTGCCGTTCATTTTGGTATTTTTTAAGTCCTTTCACATGTAACTCTGAGCAACAAGCCTACTAGCATCAAAGTTAGGTTACCTGGGTGTCTTCAAGTAAAGAGATGGTCAAGGATGCTTCTAAGCAAGCATGCTTCATCGTCGATCACATCATCGCTTACCATCAAGTGACATAGTGTTCAAACACGGCTTACCAATATTAAAAAATACAACGTCATAGGGGTAAGTAAGGTCGGATAGTAAGCTTGGTTTTCTGATAGGAACAAAGTTTTAGGTAGTATTTGTAAAGCTTGTCTTCATTCGTACAAGGCATCATGTTTAATGACCCGAATTGATGGATTTAACCGCTAATTGCATTTAGTAATAGGTATGTCCCAAATTGCAAGTCAGAGACTCGGAATTTATCATTTCCATAAACACTATTTACTTTTTAAACGAAAACAAAACAATCTACTTTCTTTTGTTTCTTTAAGCAACCTTCTGTTATGTAAAGGAGAGCTAAACTAAGTAACTGCAAATTTAATACATACATCTCAGCCAATTTACATCAAGTAGAAAATGCTACAATGTCAGACATATTTATACTTAGGGAAACTCTTATGAATATTGAAGAGTTACGCTTGAGTTTTAGTATCAATAATATTTTAGGGCCCATCTCCATAAAAAATTGTCTCGTGACAAATCTGTCGTCAAGACGAAATAGTATGACGAGATTGCTTTTGAGAGTTACTTAGTAGACTTCAGACTGTATTCATGAGTCGATCACTCATAGGAAATCCTGTTTCGTTTTGTCATCAATCAATCAATTTCTTTTGAAATAAACAACTCCTTTTTGCCTTTCCATCTGTATATATATTTCATTTTGATTCTTTGGACGAAGTCCTATCGTGGTTTTGTTAAGGAATTTTAACATAGTGTTGCAATTATGCCCAGAATAGCGTGGGAATCCCCTTCTTGGCATACAATTTTTAGGCATAATATTGAATGTCATGACGTTTTCGCATAACTTGTATTAGCATAATAATACTGTGGCATTATAATACTTTGACATAATGCAAAGGTTAGCATAACTGTCATTTGGTCTAATTTGTTTTAGCATAATTTGGAGTTCCATAAATAGTTAAGGCATAATATTTATTTTTCTATTAATCACGAGCCATAAACATAATAGTCATAATGGGGTGATTGGCATTTCAAATCAAATCAAATCAAATATTTTTATTGAAAAATAAATTGTTTACACCAAAATAATTGTAGCCTTGACTTCTGAGCTAGGCAAAAACCTGACAAGACAAAGACAAAGATATTTTATTTCAACTAGGCCACCAAGCGGCACTTTTGAACGTTACATCAAAATGATTCTACCGTGCATTTGGAAAGTATCTTGTTATGGAGAAGAATGCACAAGAAACTCCATACTTACTCTTTTAAAAAAAATAGTTTTTTTTACAATATTTAGGAACATAGGTACATACATTATTAAATTCATACATGTGAGGACAATGCACCCATAATAGCACTACCCACTATACCACCTACAGACATAAAGTATTAGAAGTACTCACACATGTACTGTGCAGTTATATAATAGATACTAGAAAAACATTAACATCCGAAGCAGTCAAGTTATGACCAATCACAACTGACGTCGACCGTTCACGAACATGACGCATGAATTGGCACCACCCAGCTCAACCATCATAAAGGGAACCGGATGATCCAACACACGCGCCACCATCAGAGAGACATTTGAGAGAGCATGACACACTCAACGGCCAGGGCACACACAAGTCAACGAACGACGCATAGGTACAGTAAATGGTAGATTTACAGTTGGGTACATAGTACTCACACACGTGCTGTGCAGTTATACAATACTAAGGAAATTGAGTTTATACAATACAAATATATTCATACAGTCTTCAGCAGGTCCAACAATAGCTCAAAACAATAATGTTCTGCTTATCACTTGTTATTGCGCCCTAGTGGTTGTGGATTGTGGAGCAGGACTAGCATTGAGCCAAGCATTTTTATCAGTGATGTAATCTCCCAACTTATAATATGCCAGCCTACATAGTGTGCGTTTTATACAGGTTTTAAACTTCGTCTCATTGAGTTCAAGAATGTGGGGAAGAATTTTATTGTAACATTTTGTACAGTACCCCATGAAAGATGGGGCTACTTTAGCCTTTCTGAAACCTGATTGAACTAATTGGTCCCTATTTCTAGTAACGTAATTATGTCTGTCGCCGTTTTTACTAAAAATATGTAAATGTGTTGTGTTACAGAAGTCAGTCCCATTGTTGACGCTTGTTTACCTATGTGTATCTAGTGAACAAAATAAATATATTAAAATCATGTTCAAACTAAGAATCATGCTCAAAATAAGGATTGACCATCGGATTCATCAAAATTTGTTCAGCGGTTTAGGCGTGAAAATGTAAGAAACAAACAGTGAGACAGAGATTATAAATAAAAATAAGTTTTGTAAATAAATAAGATTCTTTCTCATTTTTTTATACTGTATTTAAGTACTAAGTATTATACTAACATGATATTGGAACCCATTAGGTAGTTCAATCAATCTACCTAGCCTTTTCCCAACTATATTGGGGTCGGCTTCCAGTCTTACCGGATTCAACTGAGCACCAGTATTTAACATGGAGTGACTGCCTATATAACCTCCACAACCCAGTAACTGGGTAACACAGCGATACCCCTTGGCAAGGCTGGTGTCAGATCTCAAGCTTCTGACTACCCGTAACGACTGTCAAGATCTTCAAAATGACAGCCGAGACCAACGGCTTAACGTGCTTGCCGAGGCACGGAGGAAACTCGGTATGTTGAAATGATCACCCATCCACGGATCGACCTCGTCAAGCGTTGCTTAACCTTGATGGTCGACCAGTGCGGCTGTTATTATTAAGCCACGAGCTCCTCCATTGAACCCATTAGGTAGTAACGTAGTAAAAAGTATTCCGGGACTAAGCCAAACAAAATCAAATCTACCCACACAAACGACATTATATTCCAAGAAAACCAAAGTTATGTGCCCGAAAAAAGTAAACCTTTATTATCCGTCAAAAGATTTCTTTATTTCACCTTTTTCTCTTACATATCGAAAAGGCACAAGTTTCTAACAAAAAGGACTTGAAAGTTAATTCCTTTACCTTTGTGAGACAAAAGAAATACAGAGAATTCTGAATGTAAGTTGAATGTCGAGTTGTTTGTTCAAGGGTAGTTTAACCAGGGTTTCTCCTTTTGATTTAGTTGCTCAAAATAATTATTGTGAATATTTTTGTAAGATCTTTAGAAAGTATTTAAATTAATTTATTTGAAGTGTACGTAATTAAGTGAACTGAAATCCTCTAAACAGAGGTATTTTTTTAGCTTAGTTTAAGGGAATAATAAGAATTATTGTTGCAACCGTAACTTAAAAAAAAAAACCGGCCAGGTGTGAGTCGGACTCGCGCACGGAGGGTTCCGTACCATTATCGCAAAAAACGCCAAAAATATAATGTTTGTTGTATGGGAGCCCCACTTAAATATTTATTTTATTCTGTTTTTAGTATTTTTTGTTATAGCAGCAACAGAAATACGTCATCTGTGAAAATTTCAACTGTCTAGCTACCACGGTTCATGAGATACAGCCTGGTGACAGACAGACAGACAGACAGACGGATCGTGGAGTCTTAGTAATAGGTTCCTGATTTTACCCTTTGGGTACGGAACCGGACGTTGCTTATATGCGTTTGTTTGTTTGTTACGCTATTACACGACTGAACGGATTTGGAAACATAGCTTGTAAATAGATAGATCGCAGGCAAAGCCTTGGGCAGAAGCTAGTATTGAATAAAATGTCAGAGTTAATTGAACATGTCCCTAACTATACTAACTATAGAATGGAAACATTATAATAATATGCGAAGCTTTTATGAATGCGTTAATAATGTCATTATCATTTTGTATTTAATAAGGATCATCTGGCTTGATCCCCGGAGTGATGTTACAGAATTGATTTTAATAATGTATTTTGGGATTATTGCCGAAAACGGATATGCAGTGCGGCGTGAAATTTTAATAATGTTCGTCATAATATGAAGTTTATAATCCATCTTCTAGCTATTTCTCAAGGCTACGCCCAGTGGCCTATCCCTTAGGAACCAGAACTTTTTCAGAGATAAAAAGTAGCTTAAGACAGTTAGCAATATTAATAGTTTTCACTTACTGCTACTTCACCGTTGTTCGTGATGTCCAAGATAAACTTAGAAAATACAAGTGAATTTTAAAAAGTCACTTTGGTACTTGCCCAGATTTGAACCGACGACCGCAAGCACGAGAGGCGAGCTCTTAGCCACAGGGAACTGGCATTTGACATTCCAGCACTAAATCCATCTTTGTATTTTTCTTTTTATGTTACACTAGCTTTTCCAGCGGCTTCACTCGTGTGAAAGTCGAAAATTATCCGTAGGGAACATATTCCGGGGATAAAAATTTCATCCAGATCCGTTCAGCTGTTCTGGCGTGGAGAAGTAACAAACATACACATTCACAAACTTTCGCCTTTTTAATATTATTGTGATATAAAGTCAATTAAAATAATAACTAATATTGGGATTTTTTATTATTTTAATTAGAATCGAACCTAATTACCAAGGACCCTACACTCTACTACACTACACTAGTTACTAAGGGCTACCTCACAGTGAGACAAAAAGCGCACGAGTACACATTTTAAAATATCATATTTATTATTTTTTGTAATTTATTTTTTTATTTTATTTTATATGTGTGCGATGGAATTGCATGATCTAATTCCACCTAGCCCGTTTCATCATCGGATTACCAGACGTACGGCGATGCGCCATCGGTACATAGTGGACATATCCCACCCATACGCACAAAGCGTTTTGGGAACACTTGTGCGTACGGCTAAGGAGTGGAATTCCCGGCCGGAGTCTGTGTTTCCCGATAGCTACAATCTAGGGATCTTTAAGTCAAGAGTGAATGGGTTTTTTTCTACGCAAGCGTGATTCACCCTCGACCACATCATCGCTTACCATCAGGTGAGGTAGTTGTCAAGCGCGAGCCCATAGAGCATAAAAAATACTATATAATTTAAAACTGCGTATCGGTGTGAGCTGACCCTTAACTAACGAAGCAGAATAATAGCTATTTGAATCCCGGGTCCTAAAAGCCAATTTGATTTAATCTAATATCAACATACATGGTAGTTGCTATTTTCACCACCCAATCACAAGAGCTAACATGTGGTTTGACGATGGATTTACTGATCTGAGATTATTGGGACACAAGAATATCTGCGTGATACTGCAGGATTAAGGCCTCTTCATAAACAGTGAAAGCACGCATCTCAATTTTCGCGCTAGCTCAATGACGACAGACCTAATCCCGTGCAATAAGAGGCGAGATTGCCATATACCGCACCAATGCAGACTCATTACAGGCCGCTATTGAGAAGTTCCGGAAGAAACAACTCATTAACACAAGCTGACTTAGCAATCAAACGCAAAACCTCACACACAACAGTCAACTTTGCTACACTAAACAAAATAGATAGAGCCAAGGTATTTGAGAGCAGTGGTGGCCCAGAGGTATCGGCCGCGACTTACAAGTTGTAGGTCGTGGGTTCGAGCCCAGGCAGGCCCTTCACTTTGTGTAAATTATTTCATCACCACTGCTCTCAAAACGGTGAAGGAAAACATCGTGAGGAAACCGGCATGTCCTAGAACCAAAAATTCGAAGACATGTGACATCCACCAATCCGCACTGGGCCCGCGTGGTGGATTACGGCCCATTCCCTCTCACAGAGAGGAGGCCTGTGTCCCAGCAGTGGGAACATTAATAGGCTGATGATGTGATGTGATGTGAAGGTATTTGGATCAATTACGCCTCAATGACTCAACGGATTTAAGTGAAACTTGGCATATAAAGTAGGCCATATTATACTTTTTATCCCAGAAATACGTTACCTTGAGATAATTTAGAGGTTCGCGCAGAAGAAACCTCTGGTAGATGCTGCAGTTCTATAACTAGCGTCTACCAGCGGTTTCGCCCGCTTGTGTATTCGCGAGCTAAAATTTCAACCTACCCTCCCCTGTCAGTTCTCGCCAGTAAAGTCACTTAGCAGGAATAAGTATAATAAATTATCTTGCTAGACTTTAACGTTTCTAAAAGGGTATTAAAAGACGAGGCATCCAGTCCGGTACCTTTTAAACGAATGGGTTTATCATGCTTTATGTAACGGGAATCTAGGTCAGTTTTATGATGTAATTGAACGTATAATTTTGGCTAAGTAGGTAGTAAATCCTTCTCTGCTAGCTTAATATAGTTGTATACTAATACATTTGTGAGACTTTTGTAAATAACAATTAAGGGTACACTAGTCGAAAATTCTTCCATACAAACGTAGTCTGGCTTTTACTCCACTGTTTGACGATGTACGTTCAAAATAAAAAATGATATCAATTAGTCTCATCATTATCTAGTCCTATATGGAAGCAAAAAAGTAAAAAAAATATTAACTTGAAAGTTATGAGCTTCTAAAGTTCCATATTTCAAAACTAATTTTAACGCATTTTTGGGCGCAAATAAGTACCATAAGAAAAACAAAAATTTAAAAACGGCCTCCATACAGGAATAGATTAGTAGTTCAACAATGCAAATAATTTTATTTTGAACAGATACATTCAGTCGTTATTTCATGATATCCAGACTCCCAAAAGTCTGTTTATAAAATTTCGCGCGCTCGTTTTCGTTCTAAATCATCATCCATTTCGCTACAAATTTGCAAAAGTGTGTATTCGTACGCGAACTAGCTTCTTACTGCTCATAACAGCATCTATCTGTTCCGCACGTGTTGTCGTTTGATATTTTAACACGCATTTTAACCCCGCGCACAAAATAGTTCATGCCGTCGACTAGTGTACCCTTAATGAATAAATTAACACACATATAACATAACATCGCGACTGTAATCCCCAAAGGATTATTATTATTATTTAATTATATACTTTGTTGTACACCACTTAAATAATTACAGGACAAAACATTTATAAAGATAAGTGAACAATGGGCGGTCTTATCGCACAGGGCAATCTTTTACAGACACCCTTTGGATGGACTGAACGAGAGGAGGTAGACCTAGGGCTGTCAGTGTACAAAAATATCTCAAATAATATTACTTAGATTAGTCAGCTATGTACATCCACACTTCACCGTTTATGTTTAAGGCGCAGTTACCCCTCAGTAGCTGTTTTTAAAATAAGAATCATGTCTAAACCGCAGATCGTAATTTTTTTGAAAAAAGTAATTGTTGCATTAGACCATTTTCTTAATAATGTGATTTATGTTTTTTTTTTTAATTATATTCGTATAACATAGTGTAATTAATTTGGTTTTTTTTTTGTCTAACACGGACAAAATAGCAACAAACAAAGGTTGTCTGTAAGAGATTGCCTAGTGCGATAAGAACGCCCATTGTACACTTGTTTTTGTAAATGTATGTATGTGTTTTATAAAAATATTTAAAAATGTAATTAATAAGAAAAGAGATAAATAAAGGATATAATAATAACGATAATCGCACCAATACCACCGGCCGTATTTAAAGTAATTTTCGCCATCTCAAAGACTTTTCTACATTTTGATCTAAGGCTATTTTTTTAAGTCATAGAATAAACTACTGAATTTTGGGTAGCGCGGGTGTGAAACGAGTGGGCGTTTTCCTCATGGTCGTTGACGACTGTCGTAGTCTTAAGTCCCATCAATCAATCTGCCTAACCTTTTCCCAACTATATTGGGATCAGCTCCCAGTCTGACCGGATGCAGCTGAGCACCAGTACCTGTTTTACGTCATGAGCCTGTTTACCAACAATCAAAAGTTTTTAATCGACTGCCCAAAAAGGAGGCAGTTCTCAATTCGGATGTTTCCATTTTATTGCTGCATTGCTTCGTTTGTTTTGTTTTAAACAAAAAGTTTTGCTTTTGAACTAGTGATCGGTTGGATAAATTATGTGATAGGCAATTCCTTTTTTTATTAAATTCAGAAATTGTCGTGGTGGCCCAGTGGCTAAAACTTCGCCTCTCGTGCTTGAGGTGGTGGGTTCGAATCCGGGCAAGTACCAATGTGACTTTATCAAATTCATAATATATTCAGTTTTAATGTTTTATTTCTAAGTTTACCTTGGATATCGCTGACAATGGTGAAGCAAAAAATCCTGAGGAAACCTGCAGCATAATTGCGTAAGTGAATTCGGCATAGACGGAAATCCACAACGCGTCTTTCATCTCGCACGTGATTGGTCGATTGATAAGACCAAATCCTTAACCTTGCCGAATTCACTTACGCGTATAGGCTGCTGGATTGTTAACTAGCTTCTGCCAGCGGCTTCGCCCGCGTGAAAGTCGAAAATTATCCTGAGGAAACATATTCCTGGGATAAAAAATATCCTATGTGCTATTCCTGACTATGGTCTATCTTTGTGCCAAATTTCATCCAGTTTTGTCCAGCTGTTTGAACGTGAAGAAGTAACAAACATACAAACACACTCACAAACTTTCTCCTTTGTAATATTAAAGTGTGATGTGATGTAAGTCTGAAATCGCCAATCCGCCTTGAGCAAGCGGTGTGGCCTCTTCTTATACAGAGAAGGCACGAGCATTGATGATGCTTGTGCCTTCTCTGTATGAGAAGAGGCCCTTGCCCAGCAGGGGGAAGTTACAGGCTGTTATTTTAAATACAGAAATCTTGTGTAACCATAAAACTTCTCAAAGTTGCTATTCAAACTTAGAATTTATTTCTTACTAGCTTTAATTCTCACTACACTATTTTATTCATAAGACACTCGCTTCCAGTAAACATAGTTCTTTACAATTAGCATACTGCTGAAATATAGCCTGTGTGATATACAGCGGGCTCCTAATTGATTCTCCGCGTACCCATTTGTGCCTTCCGTGAAGTGCTTTTTAATTTAGTACTTTAGCAGAATCGCCTTTAGGTGTAAATTGTAACAACGTGTGTTGACTACTCGTATGTTGCTTTTATATATGGATACTTTAGTAAAATCGCTTGAAAGATTAATTTAATGTTTCTGAATCTGCTGTTTAGTTAATAGTGGATTTAGGGAGTTGGTAGTTATTACTAACTTTTTTCAGGCCTCTCTGTTACCTGACCTGTTAAAGGCTGCGGGAAAGGGAAAGGTCCAAGGGAAGCGAAACGCACAGGACCGATCAGTGTGGCCAAGCTTGGGGGAGGCCTTTGTCCAGCAGTGGACGTCTTTCGGTTGAAATGATGATGATGACTAGCTTTTTCTTGAGACTTAGTTCCTACCAACCAATATCTAATATCACATGAGCATTCCCTTCAATCCCATCCAATAGTGGGGGCCTGTGTTCCAGCAGTGGGAAAATTAAAAAAGTTAATAAAAAAAAATCAAAATACCCGACTGCTTGAAAACCAAACTAAAAAGACGTAAACAAGGAGAAAATCATGCTGTGCTGTCGGAGGATACATCTTCGCGAGCTGGCTGACCAAAACCAGACGTATCCTCCGACTGCACAGCATGATTTTCTCCTTGTTTACGTCTTTTTAGTTTGGTTTTCAAGCAGTCGGGTATTTTGATTTTTTTAATTAACTTTTTTTATTTATAACTTTTTAGTTATTTTTATCTAATTACAGGTACATTTAAACATATAAGTGTAATATATTTTTGAAATCACCTCTTAAAATCCTTTATTTTATATCACACGATAGGTTTGGAAGAAAAAAAAATTTGGGCCCCCACAATATGGCGCCCAAGGACCGCTATATTCCTATTTTCCAATTTTCATGTAGCCAGTGACACTTGCGGGGTTAAGACGAATCGATTGACGTAAGAACCATCAAAATCGGCCCACGCGTTTGGTCTCTAGAACGCCACATAGCAACAAACATACATACATACATACTTACATACATACATAGACTGATAAACACATTACCCTCCTTCGGCAGTCGGGTAAAAAGGTTGATGATGATGATGAATCCCTTACATTTTGGCATTTTGATCATCGCTATCGCTGTCATCGAATGACAGTTTTCAATTAGCCTCAGAGGTTTTAGACAATTGATATTCTATTATTGAATGCGTTACCATATTAATTGGAAATAAAATTATTCATTAAAAATCATTTTAAAAAACTAGCTTTTTTCAAATTCTTCTCAGCAAACCCTTTGATTTGATACCGATATCATGGCAGTGCACAAAAAATAACTAGTTCGCCATTTTGGGCCGTCCGCCATATTGGATTTAGAATGACGTCACTTAGCTAACCAAGCATTGTCAGCAAAGCTGCTTTCAAATTCAGTGCCTAATTAATGTGTGTGTGTAAAAATAAACTTTGGCATTTCTAACATTGCAATCACTGACATAATGAGAAGATGTCTAGAGCCTGTGGACGTGAGAGACCATGAGGATTAGTATCTTCCCTGCAGAGGAACCGTATAAGCTTATGAAAAAAAACCGGCTTAGTGCGTGTTGGACTTCGCACATTAAGGGTTCTGTACCAGAGAAAAATCTGATTTATCAACATATTAGTATTTGTTAGTAAAATATACTTAATAATAAATATTATCACCAAATTTCAAGTTCATAGGATAATAGGAAGTTAAAAAAAAAAATCGGAACAAAATTGTGTGACAAATGACAGACAGATGGACAGACAGAGTGACGGCAATATGGCTCCGTTTGGACCCTTCGGGTACGGAACCCTAAAAATATATCATCCAATGTATGTTAGTCTTTACGAGGTGAATGTTCAACCATTTAATAATTCACGACATATTTTATTAATATATGAAAATCAGTGCTTAAGTATTCATATCAAATATTATTATGCTCTAAACCCTTCATAAAATATCGTAAAAACGACGCTTTATATGCTAACACTTCACGTCAAAAACTCTGCAAACACAACTAGAAAATCTGCTTACCCCATATCTGAAGAAAAAAGCCTTATAATAATATCAAATAGAGTCATAATTCTTATTGGCAGCGAGTTTTTCTAAGCGATGCCTACGCGGCTACGGCGTAGCACGTCGTAGCAAGGCGTAGCACCGCTACGAAGCGCGTAGATACTGCTACAGCTGTTATCTTTTATGATGAGAATGATTTATTTCAGTCGTTACACGTGGGCTTTGCTGAAAGGTTTTTAAACACATGTGTTATGTAGATATATAGGTAACTTACAAATACGTAAAAAATACAAGACTGCGTAGTTTTTTACTGAAATAGTAGTATTTTAGTAAAAAAACTAAGCTAACATGTTTTAGGGTTCCGTACCCATAGGGTAAAAACGGGACCCTATTACTAAGACTTCGCGATCCGTCTGTCTGTCTGTCCGTCTGTTACCAGGCTGTATCTCATGAACCGTGTTAGCTAGACAGTTGAAATTTTCACAGATGGTGTATTTCTGTTGCCGCTATAATAACAAATACTAAAAATAGTATAAAATAAATATTTAAGGTGGGGCTCCCATACAACAAACGTGATTTTTTGCAGTGTTTTGCGATAATAGTACGGAACCCATCGTGTGGAGTCCGACTCGCACTTGGCCGGTTTTCATATTGTCAAGTTTAATAGTTTTCAAAAATGGTTTTATTTTATGAATCTACACAATTTCACGTTAAAATATGTATATTGAAGACATTATCAAGTTTGAATCTTGTTCAACACTAATTAATTAGTTTTACAAATTCATGAGAGTTTTAGATTAAATAATTCTGAAACTTTCACAAATATGTACTTAGCTAATTAAAAATGCTTACGAGCTTCGAAATTAAATTAATATTTGTAATAACGAAATTAACGAATCCATTTTCAAATATTAAAAAAACCACAGCAAAAAAGAAGATTACGCAACCGCAATACTGACTTATTTTACCATCTCCAATTTGGATCAAATGTTAAACCACCCACGCAGCCAATACGTCTAAAATCCCTCTTTACTACTTACCCCGTTAGTACTCTAATAATATAAATGTTATGAACACTTTTACCGATAAAAATAAATTGACTTGCCAGAATTTTGACTTTGACCTTGACCTTGGGTTGCCCAAGGTCAGAATGTCGGCAGGTCTTCAATATGTTCCCAGACTCACGTTTGCGCGAATAATTCCGATATCGAATCGTTAAGCGGTTTCTTAAAGGGTATCGGTATATTGAATTCGGTATTTGGATGTGTTTTTCTAGTAATCTTTTTTAGATAAACATGTTGTGGGTGGGTAGAGCAGTCGTATTTATTTGGAATCCTCATAAAATGAATGTTTTATTTGGAAAGAAGATAGATCAACTTCTTTAATCCAACAATTATCATTTGTCGATTTTTTAAGTTAGCTAACTATAACTTGTTATTTTACTAAGTCTATGGTATCCCACTGCTGGGCAATGACCGCCCAAATTTTCACTAGCTCTCTTTATCTCTGGCCTGCTCCGACAGTCAGACAAATCTGTAAGAAACGGGTACAAATCGCCACGCCAGCGTTTTAAGGCTTGCCTCAGTGACAACGCTCGTTCTCAACTACCCACTGAATGATGATCTTGGCCTTAAACCAAATTAAAGGGCGAAATAAACGAGTCAAGTTAGCGATTGGTAAAAAGTCAACATTATATAAGATTTCCAAGCAATATCGAAATGTCACATGACCAATTTCTTGCATTTTGGTATTTCGAAAATAACCATCGCTGCATGATGACTGTTTTTCTAGAGCCTCTGGGGGGTGACCATAAGCTCTTAGAGTAAGGTTATTTTGAGATCGCGTAAGTGACAGATGTATACAAGTCATATACATCTGTCCCTTACACACACTCAAAATAACCTTACTCTAAGAGCTTATGGTCACACCCCTGTTGGCTACATACTAATCACATTATTAATAAAGGCGAAAGTTTGTGAGTGTGTTTGTATGTTTGTTACTTCTTCATGCTCAAACGGCTGGACGGATCTAGATAAATTTGGCACAGATATATATTATGCTCAGAAATAGCACATAGGATACTTTTTATCCCGGGAATATGTTCCCTCGGGATAATTTTCGACATTCACGCGAGTGAAGCCGCTGGCAGAAGCTAGTATGATTATAATGCCATGAAACCCTTTAGTAATAGGTAATATTTTAGCCGCAGTACACAAACTTGACCTTGACATTAAATGTCAACCGATACTTAGTCTGAAACCATCTCCAGAAACCACTTATTGATTCTGATTGATTGGTGAACAGGGTTGGCACGGTTTGATTTCAAATTAAATTGTTTAATTTGAAATCAAACCGCGCAAGCAAAATTAAATATTTTAGCCACAGTACACAAACTTGTCCTTGACATTAAATGTCAACCGATACTTAGTCTGAAACCATCTCCAGAAACCACTTATTGATTCTGATTAATTGGTGAACAGGGTTGGCGCGGTTTTATAAATTAAATTGTTTAATTTGAAATCAAACTGCGCGCGCAAGCAAAAATATATTTTATTTCACTTAAACCAACAGTACATCAACAGTTTTGCATGTAACACTAGCTTTTCCCGTGGCCCACGCAAAAATCCGTGCATTTTGCCGGGATAAAAATAGCCTAGGTCCTATGGTGCTTTACAAGTGAAATAAATTTGGTAAATGGATCAGTTTTTTCAGAGATTACCTTTTACAAATATTCAATTCTACCTTTTCATTGTATTAATTTAGACTATTAAAAGGAAAATATCTGTAAGCGGTGAAGATATGTAGATGTGTATAATAGATGTATGAAGAAAATGTTTTCCACGTAAATAATAACGTAATACCTACCTGAAATAAATAAAATTAATTAGCCGAACGTGTTACATCAAAAGACTTTTCCCGAAATATTAAAACGAAAATACACTTCCTTTATATGAAAGCTCCACTATTTGAATTTCCAATTATTTCAAAAGAGTGAGTGCCAACCCTAGCTATGTTTGACTACTAAATTGATACTCGTTATCTGGTGATTGATTGGAAATATTCAATCTGCCGTAAAATCATTTAAACACGATTATTGTTGATCAAATAAGGACATTAATACACTTTCTTGATTACATTTGCACGTTTGATAGAAAGTGTATAAGTGTTAATAACCGGTGTGCATGTGAGACCAGTGATTCCCAAACTAGGGGGCTCGCCCCACTATGGGGGCGCGACAACATGTAAAAGGGTGCGTGAGTCCGCGGGGCGAGTGAATAGTACTCCGTCGCCCGCGCAATCTTGATATTGCTAATGATCCGATGAGCAATTTCTTTTACTCAACCCAGAACTGGGAATCTTGACATAAACATACCTACATGTGGGGTAACTTGCACCAAAACAGCATCTACCCTTCCTTTCTTAATATTTTTCTTGCTCTTAAAGAAAAGAAGAAAGAAAGAAACATTGTTTATTCTGCACAAATTAAACGCACAATACAAAATAAAGAGTGGCATTCACTAAAAGTACAAATAAGCCAAAAGCCTCGTATTTAAAAACGAAAAATTATAAATGTTTGTCAATTTTGTCTATTGCTTGATAAGAGCAATACACAGTTATCTGTGGGTGAGAGGCCAAAGACAATTTACTTGCGTAATATGTTTCGATATTACCAAATGAAAACAATCACAAATTAAACGAAATGCCGATTACTGAGTGGAAAATTATCCATCAACATTATTATTATTCTCTTCTTTAACTTAAGAATATTTTTATCTATATGAGTGTTATTGTGGAGAGCAGTGGTGGCCCAGTGGTTACGGCTCCTACTTACAAGTTGTAGGTCGTGGGTTCGAACCCGAGTAGGCGATTTACTTTGTGTAATTTATTTCATCACCACTGCTCTCAAACGGTGAAGGAAAACATCGTGAGGAAACTGGCATGTCCTAGAAACAAAAATTCAGAGACATGTGATATCTACCAATCAAAACTGGGCTCGCGTGGTGGATTATAGCCCACTTCCTCTATGAGAGAAGGCCTGTGTCCCAGCAGTGGGAACATTAAAAGGCTGATGATTTGTTATCTAAATACAAACATAATTACTAAAGGGACTACTTTATTTTTCGAAACAGGGAGGCGTGACAAAAAAAAACTTTGGTACTCCCTGCACTAGACCAACACAGGCATTTGCCCTAGTTAAAATGATAGCGGGCTAAAAAGATGGTAGCGGGGTTGCCTACTAGTGGCTTCAAAAAAAAAATTTAAGAAGTCGGCACAAGTTTGCTCCTGAGGCTCTAGACAATTCCATGTTGTTTTTTTTATGTTTTTTCCTACTCCTCCGTTATTCTTTTCTGATTAATTTCGTTGCGGGATCCAAGACAGTTAAATTCATTCGCCGGGATTTCGTCGAGCTTCATTGCCTCGGCGCTTTTCTGGTGGTCGCCACTGTTGATTCTGGCTTTCAGGAGTTGCAGTGGTTTGGGAATAGTGCGGTGGGATTGTCCCAAGAAAAAGACAATTCCATGTCAGCGATGACTAAAAACTTTGGGAACCCCTGCTCTAGACAAAGTGTCATTCTATCAGCCATAGCGATGGTAGAATTGCCAATATCTAAAGAATTGATGACGTGGCATTTCGATTGCGTTTAGCATTCCTATACATTTCTGACTTTTTCTAATCTAGCGAATATTTCATTGATAGAACATCTCTTTTCTAGAGCTCCAGATGTATGAACTTATACAACGCAAAAAGTATGTAAGGTTTGTAGCAGGTGGGGTTCTGTAGTTTCTTTCTTTTCCCCAAATCTGTAGGCACCCGCATGGGGAAGAATAAGGAGGTTCTGTATGTATGATGTTAATTGTGATTACACAATTTAGTTAGCCCAAAAACATAATTTAATTATGAATGTTTTTAAAAACTGCCTTTACCTGCCTTGCCTTTGACTACCTTAAGGTCGAATTTCACTTGCACGCTATAAAAAACATTAATTTCCCTGTCTTTTCAAACACACTGTTCCGTTTCTGGACCCTAGCATACCATGTGCTGTTAGAATTTTTAACAGTTTGTTTTGAACGCTGTGTTTTTCCACTTGTGTGAATTGTTCAAATAAACATTAAAAAAATAACAGATACTCCGTTTGTTTGTCTCCGCTAACCTCTTAATTACTTCAAAAAAGAGTCAACATAACTGAAAAAAACACAAACAAACAAAATCTATGTTTCCGTTCGCCCAATTTACGTATCACGGTATTTCCCATTTTTTTTCTTTGTTTTATTTGCGTCTCTTTTTACCCTTTAATCAGAGTACGTCTGTATTTTGTATTCAAATAAAAATGGCGGATCTACAATATGTACATACGTACGCATTGTACCAAAATGTTATTCTATGCGGCGTTTTTGGTCGAAACATTTATTTTACCACCGTTTTCGATGCAAAATCGCGAGTTCGGTAATGGTTTATATTTGTTTTTGAACAATGGATTTCAGGTTCAGGTATTTTTGGTCGGTAGGTACTTGAATGTTTTTGTATTATCTGGTACTATCTGTCTTCGTTATTGATTCTGATTGGATTGCTGTAACTACGAAGTACTTAGGTAAAAACTAATAAATAACTACTACGAGAGCAGTGGTGGCCCATTGGTATCGGCCGTGACTTACAAGTTGTAGATCGTGGGTTCGAGCCCAGGCAAGCGCTTTACTTTGTGTAAATTATTTCATCACCACTGCTCTCACAACGGTGAAGGAAAACATCGTGAGGAAACCGGCATGTCCTAGAACCAAAAATTCGAAGACATGTGACATCCACCAACCCGCACCGGGCCCGCGTGGTGGCTAACGGCCCATTCCCTCTCACAGAGAAGAGGCCTGTGTCCTAGCAGTGGGAACATTAATAGGCTGATGATGTGATGTGATGTGATGTAATGAATAATAAAATAGGTTAGGCAAATAATGTTGACTTTTGCGTAATACGAGTAATATCAAGCCTATATTCTACGGAGGTTTGAGCAGAATTGTATCTATAGTAAATGCATATTTCGCTTGTTATTTGTGAGTCCTATCTACAAGTGGGATGATGGCAATAGGCTCATCATCATTACAGCTGAAAGACGTCCACTGCTGGACATAGGCCTCCCCCAAGCGTCGTCACACTGATCGGTAATGTGCGTTTCGCATGTGCTGAGAGGGAGGCCATCCAGCGCTGCGTCTTCCGGTACGCGGTCGCCGCTCCAAAGCTTTTTGGCCCCAACGGCCACCTGTTATGCGAATAATATGCTAAACTATAAGTGCTCCTTTTTGACTTTGAAACCCTAAAAAAACCATGACAGTGCAACATTTTTCTTCGATTTTCAAACAACTGCATCTTAAAACAACTTTTTAATTTTTATAGCACACTTTTAATTTTTAATTTATTGGCGCATATGGACTCATTAGTGTCATTGTAAAATAGTGTCATTGTCTATGGATGCGAGCGCTGCGCAGTCATGCGCATTGAGAATCTAAATTGCCCGCCATACCACATATTTTTTCCGTTTCCACTTTTATTTTATTTCAATGTATGAGTACAGATAAAATAGTGTATACAACGGTCATATAAGTAGGTATTAAAACACTTGTGATTAAATAACCCCTATTATATAACCGTTGCATAAACTACTATTAGAACTCATTAGCTAAATTCATTATATCAGCCGAAAGACATCCAATGCTGGACATAGGCCTCCCCCAAGCGTCGCCACATTGACCGGTCCCATGCATCTCGCAACCAGCGGATCCCCGCAACCTTCACCAGGTCATCGGTCCACCTGGTGAGAGGCCTTCCAACGCAACGTCTTCCGGTGCGCGGTCGCCACTCCAGCACTTTTATTAATTAGCTAAATTACACAAAAGGTTCTAGCAAAAGTTCGAAACTAAAATAATTACGAGCTTATAAAACTCATAGGTCAGGATCAGATAATTTTTGTTGTTGTCAACTTTTTTCAGTTGGGAAATATATAATAGTTATTCACGTAAATGACTCTTTATTTTCTAATTTTTCACTTTTTTTATCAACCTGTTGTGTCCCAGTGCAGAACAAAGGCGTCTCTATATTTTCTCCACATTTTCCATTTTATTTCCATTTTTGTAAGAACTGTTGTACCATCATGTAAACTAATCTATACCAATATTATAAAGAGGAAAGATTTTTTTGTTTGTTTGTACCGAATAAGCTCCGAAACTACTCGACTGATTTAAAAAAATCTTTCGCCTATGGAAAGCTACATTATTCCCAAGTTACATAGGCTATAATTTATTTTCAAAAAGATTAGATCCCTATGTGAATTGCAATAATGTAACCCAAAGTCCCAAAATTTTGCTTATAAAATTCATTATTTGGCGTGCGCAGAGAAAACTATTGATGGTACATAAAAATTGTACAACATGAATAAAGTACTCATTATTACCTACAAAAATGTCTACGAGAGAATATATCTAACTATCATAGTTAAGTCACAATAGGAGCTATTGTGTTCTAAAATTTAATTAGATCGCCGGTAGAAACAAAAGTATTCTTATTCAAATAAATAGTTTAACAAATTGGTAGGTAGGTAGGGTAGGTGGGTAGGTAGGGTAGGGTAAGTAGGGTATTTAGCGTAGGTAGGTAGCCAGTTGACGGGAGCGAAGCCGCGGGGGTCAGCTAGTATAATGTAAAAAGGCCAAATTGTTTGTTCATGTTATTCTCTAGAAACGAAACAATGTTTAGATCACATTATATCATTCACTGACGCAAATTTTATCCCGGATAAATTCACAGTCCCTGTATATAGCACGGAATAGAAGTCGCAGCAAAAATCTATCACCTTATATTTCACCTTCCTATATTGCCTCAGGGAAGCTCAATCCCAATAAAATCCTTTCACATTCATGCATGTCTATATTCAAAAGAGTCAAACACTACAAAATATTCCCAACTACCAATAAACTCATAAAATAAAGTCCATTTCTGCAAAAAGCAATTTTCAATCCCACACAGTTACAAATATTTGAACTAAGTTCACAGTTGGGAGCACAAACTGGGAAATTCACAATTTTTTTTCACTTAAGTTAAAAATTAAGCGGTGAGGCAACTTAATGAGTTCTCGGCAACCAAATGAGGTCGGTCCCTCACACCCGAGAACCTCCGACCCTCTACAGGGTTGCTAGATGTCATGTATATCCGGTTTAGTGACATTTTTAATCTGGCCTAAAAGTTACTAAACGGCTGGCTAAACGAGAAATAATTTTACTACTTAGGAAAATTGAGAGTCGTGATAAAAACTATGGCTTTAAAAAATGGAAAAGGTTGACTCGATAGGACATTTTGCACCCTAGGAATGCAAGTGACCTTACTCGAAATATTCAATTTGGGGTAAGTGATCACAAAGTCTAAAAAAAATATGAATACGTAGTGTTGACCGAGAACTTATGTAACCGATGTATAGGCCTTAAGGCCGTAAGGCCTACCTTTCTTACTCATAATTCGGGTTCTTTTTAGAGTTCCGTACCCAAAGGGTAAAAACGGGACCCTATTACTAATACTCCACGATCCATCTGTCTGTCTGTCTGTCAGTCTGTCACCAGGCTGTATCTCATGAACCGTGATAGCTATGCAGTTGAAATTTTCACAGATGATGTATTTCTGTTGCCGCTATAACAACAAATACTAAAAACAGAATAAAATAAATATTTAAGTGGGGCTCCTATACAAAAAACGTGATTTTTTTGCCGTTTTTTGCGATAATGGTACTGAACCATTCGTGCGCGAGTTCGACTCGCACTTGGCCGGTTTTTCAACACAGGGTTGTAGAGTAGATTTTTTAAAGGGTGTTTCTGCTGCTTTATAAAAACCGCAGTTTCAAACAATATTATGGCCGACAGCATAAAATTGTTTTACATTTACAAATAAACCTAGGTAATATTACTGGAAAAGCGAAAACAATTCCTAATCCAACCTACCACTATTTCACACCTGCTTAAACTATAAACAGACAGACATACCTGTTTTTTTAATATAATAGCGTCCTATTGTGTGAAACATCTCTAATCCTTTGGAACGCTGCTTTTAACCCAAAATGCTTTTATATTTGTCACGACAACCCTGGCCGTCCTCTGAATAAAACTAAATCTGCTACAAAATGAAACATTTTCGGAATTATTTACCAACTTCAAAAATGGAGGAGGTTCCGGAGGATCTACGCCGATATTTCTGAAATGTATGGATAAATAAAAACCATTTGGCATTTATTACATGAATTTGTTGACGGAATTAAGTGCTTCCAAAATAAAAACATAATCAACCTTTTACATTCCCACTGCTGGGATCTCACAGAATCTTCCCTTCAGTTTGACTGGGCCTTAATCCAACACAATTTAGTGCTGGTTGATAAAAAAGAACTATTCAAAAAGTTTAAAAAGCTTTTTCATTTCCTTTACCTCCTTCATTATCGAAATAAACTAAAAACGATAGAAATCTTTTCTATCGTTCTTGGGTAGAAAAAAGATAATTCTATTTAGTACGTCAGTGAAATTATCAAATAATATTGGACTCGTATTTTTTGCTTTATGAAAACAACACATAATGACAAAGATAAAGTGCATCAAAGTTCAGTAGACGGGGTTCGTGACGTGAGTTGTAAGTAAAAAGTGTACCAACATGTGACGTCACACGATATTTGAACGCACCGTATCGTCATCATATTTTTTTACGTAAATAAAGAAAAATACGTTTCCAAATTTTTTATTAATCTATCTGATGGACAATAATATATTTTTAGTTTATTTTATTTATTTTATTTTATTTGGAAGACTTACAGCTAATAACAAAAAATACTTGGTCTTTATAATAAAAATAAGGCCAATTACAAGTTTTCACTTATAGTAAAAAAATATATAAAACTTTACAGGCAAATGGTACTACAAACTAAGAATTTATATAATAAGCGCAGCTACTAACAACAAAAATTCACAAAAATAACTGATTGTTACTTACAATAATAGATAATTTTAGCTAAATTCAGATTTAAAAACTAAGTTCGTAACCCTACTTGGGGAATTCAGAGACAAAAAAAAGAAAACTAAAGCCAATAAGAACATGACAACCCTGGCGACTGGTCTGTGAATAAAACTAGATCTGCTCTAAAGGAAACAATTTGGAAGTCATTTTGTAGTAGATTTCTCTTTGAAATATTAAATACACGGGTGGACCTTGTACTAAGGATGATGTACCTTTATTTTACGAGATTTTAATGAAGTAAGGTTCTGAGCAGTAACTTTGTCCTATCTATATTAGATTAAAGGAGGTTGTACACAATTAGGACTATTTATCCTCCTGTCCTTACTCCAATTTATTTGGAGTCGGCCCAGTAGACAGATACGTTCATTTCTTCCATATTCATATCCATTTGGATATCTCATATCACCTGAGAATATTCAAGAGTCAATTTCTTAAACTAGCTGTTTCCAGCGAGTTCACCCGCGTGGATGTCGAAATTATCACACGGAAATATACTGCTGGAACAAAATGTATCCTATGTTTAGGACATAGGATACATTTTATTCATACTGTATGGATCAGAATGTTGGGCTGTGAAAAAGATGGATGAAAAGAGATTGCATGTAGCAGAGATGAGAATTTTGAGATGGATATGCGGAGTGACGAGAATGAATAAATTAGTATTTTAGAGGAAGTTTAAAAGGGAGTCAGAGATAGCATGACGGGGACAGGACGGTATGGAAAAATAAAACGTGTTGCGCCGACCCTCAGTAACATGGGATAAGGTCAGAAAGATGATGATGTCCTAATCCAGGTCATATCCACACGAGTTAAGATTAGAAATCTGCAAAAATATAGACTTATTTTTATATAATATTGGTAGGAAATAGGATACAGTAAAATAAACCATTACAAAAGACAAATACTAATTAATATAAATTTTTGTTTCAGGTATGTGAAGACAACTTTCAACAATTTATCCAACAAAAGGTACTCTTTACGTTTCAAAGCTATAGTTTTTAACTCCAACAAAAATAAAACTTTTGAAACAAGGACTTCTTAAGCCAAACAGATCACTACAATAAATAGGGTTTATTTTGGAGCGTCCATCACGACTAAGTAGCGTAGATTTTGATCAAACGTACAACCGCCAGAGTCCTCGTTAGACCCCATCTTTTACACATTAGCAGACTTCTTTCAAAAGAGTCCGACGATTCACAACCTGAACCTAAATATCCTCGAAAATTACCGAAATCGCTTAACCCGAATAGTTTAAAAACTTTAGTCATTTTCTGCAGTGCAGCTTTTGGATTCCTCTTCTCTGAAGTGCACTTATTTAAAACAATAGTGCATGATTATCTTTCAAGATGGTGCCTTGCAGATAAGCTTTATCCTGGATAAAAACTGCATAACGTGATGGTCCATACAATTATGTATACGATGCTGCAACGATACAACGTCAGCGGTTTCCAGTTGAGAAATATTTAGATTCTTGCGCTGACCTTAGGAAGCAAAACCAGTGGCAATGGTTTTATGTATAAAAAATAAATTTAGATTCTAAAAGCTAGAACGTTGGAAGCTTTCTTCGGTATCAGGATATTGAGCAAAAACCCTTGAATTTTTAAGTAAATTTTCTCATTTGATTAACATCAAAACGTAGAAGACAAACCAGTTTAGAAAATATCAATAGACATTAGTTTAACGAATGGCATTTAGTATAATTAATTAGTTAAGTATGCATATAAAATGTTTTTTAAGGGATCTGCTGAAAATTGGATATACCATTAGTCTAGTCTCTGTAAAACATGACTCTGTGATCTAGATTGTACATGGGTTCAATAAAATTATTTTTACACTTTATAATTTAGTTTTCAACTATAGTTACATTTACCTGGCAAATTGTTCACAATATCACCTCATATTTCAATAAAGCTGAATATCTCAGCAAAGCCTAAGAAAAAGATGAAATTCAACGAAACACAAATTTCTGGAGAAACGTAAAGTAATATTTAATCAAACGAATTCATCTAGTCCTTCAGTTCAACATAGAAAGTTCACGAAACAGAAAACTTGCCGCATGAAATCATTACTTACATTTTCAGGTATCTGTGTCTGAGTTGAAACAAAGTTTTCACGTTGAGTGTTTTTATAAGCGCGAAATTTTACGAAAGTGGAAATGTTTTCGTGTACGCATTAAGATTTCGTGACTGTTTCAAGAGACTTTTGTTTTATTTCTGTTTGTGAATAAGTAGATTTCATCGTGTTGACGTGTTAGTTTGGAGTATGAAGCCTTTGTACCTTAAGGGTTAGATATTGAAAAAAAGAGTTTTGGCCGACTTTAAAAAGACGATTTCCATATCCAATTATTAATTACTCATCAACCATTAGCATAATTAGATCGAAAAAGTCTACAGGAATACCCTGAGTATGCTTGTAGAGCAATATAATTATCAATATAAATATAATTATTATGAATTTTAAAAAATACGGTTTAGCTATAAGTGCAGCTCATTATTATTATTTTGCTTGGTGTATTGATCATGCATACTGCACTACCACAGGGAGATAGTGTAGTTATGTGGACTCCAACCCACTAAAACTCCACGGTGACCTCCTGTGCCGCTTATGGCGGGAACACGGGCACGCGTTAGCACTCACCGCGAACCCGCCGCGGCTGACCGTCATCGGACCCTCCTCGGGAGAGTACTCCCCATCACCGGCGCACTAGAGCACACTGTACGCCGTGACTGCCCCAGGGGATAAGGATAGCGGCCAACGCTATACCGACACTCCTTCTGCCCTTCGGCCTCACCGCGTCCGGCATCAAATGGTGGTGATCCCCTCCAGGCCGCGAAAGGTAGGGAGAGCGACGCACCGCAATTCCGGCGGCACTCCTCTCCCGCCGAGGCTGACATTTGGAGACCCTCAGCCGTATGATATGGTATGGGTATGGGAGGCCCCACACGACTTCACAGCCCGCCTCAGTTGCGGTGTGGCCCAGGCGCCCCGCCTTGACAATGCGGGAACTCACCGGGGAGTATAAGTACACCTCTGCCAAACCCTTTGGCGCATACAAGCCTTATGTTATGTTATATTAAAAAAAACTGCGTCACTTATACATATAATAGGAGTCGGTACTTTAAAAAAAATCAATACGACACTACCTTGAAATAATGACAGAAAATAAAGCATCTTGCTCCGAGCCTATGCTCTGAAAACTAAACCTTTACCATGCACGTTAACCCTTACATCATCCATTATAAAAACAAACCCCTTCCAACAAGGCTACCCTCTCATCTCCTGCCTCTGGCATCAAATGAATCCCTCAAAAGGTACGCCAGCTAATCTCCCCAAGATGCTATCCGCGCCACAAAGACGAACTCAATCTAGACGCAGTGTGCCGCATTTCCTAGGTCAAAACAAATTTCATCTGGTGCGCATAGCGGCGTAGCGGCTCTCATCAAATATACTGGAATAGGTAAGGGAACCTTTGTGGCAAATGGTTTGCGTGCAGACGGTGGGTTGGGGCGCAGTTGCAGCGGAGGGTTAGGTTGGACCGAATTTGTGCAATTACGTAAAGGAGATAGAGGTTTTTAAGACTAGATTAAGTTTGTGTCCTAAGGATGTGGGATTGGTTCTATTGATTTTAATTCATTTTTGATGGATATGGGGAATGTTGATGACAAAAATTACAATTTTAGTTTATTAGGGATTATGGTATAAGAATAGGAAATTAACCTAAAAATATGTGTGGTTGTTAGCGACTAGCTTTTTATATATTCTAGTTTATTTATATTTATTCTGATTGGTAGCACTTGAAACTACATCTCACATTGCCTTTCCAATTGAATACCAACTATTCGAATATTTAGATGCCTTTCAAACTTAACATTAGATAGAAAATATTTAACTTACCAATCAACAATTATACCTTTTCAATATGTTAATTTGTTATCAGTTAATGATAATATGTCGCTTTGTTACAAACTATGCCCATCCAAAACATTCAGCTTAAGTGACCTCAGTGCTGTCACCGACAACGATTTGAAAATATTGATACAGGTACTGTAAAGAAGATGATGATGTAAGAAGAATGAATCTATAAAACTACACAGACCAACTATCATTTTTTTTTTAAACAAGCTTTTTTCGTATTCCCCTCAGCAAACCTTTTCATTTGATACCTATATCATGGCAGTGGACAAAAATTAACTAGTCCGCCATCTTGGGCCGCCCACCATATTGAATTTAGAATGACGTTACTTAGCTAACCATGCATTATCATCTAAACTAAACGTGTTTGCAAAATTTCATCTTTATCGGTGGAGGAAAATTGCTTAAAAATTCAGTCGCAAGATTTGACCCGATTACACTTACATACATACGTACATTGCAAGTAAATTAAAAGCTTGTAAAATAGTTACAATTATCTACTGAACTTTACATTTCCCGCTAACACTGCGACCCCACCCCAAAGCCTGCAATCTCTTTGGTCGGTTAGGCTCTCGCTCCACTGCAGCAAGATTTAACTTTTCAAAACACAGAGGATCAGCTTTGTAATTCTGCAAGCCGTAACCTAACTTTGCTACAGGGAACCGACTCATTGTTTGAATTCTTAGTTCCCTGTGGTGTTTTGTAATGGTATATCTTGGTGTGGTCTGCGTTTAGGTGAAGTGATTTGCTTTTACTTCTTGCGAATAGCGAAAAATACCTACTAAATACTACATAACTTCAAGTCTGTATGGCCCAAAGGATTACGCAGATGCGTCCCCATAATAAAACCTCATGTGACATGACCAGTTATGTTTAAGTCCCAAGTAACCTCCATACCATCTACCTACTAGGTACATATCCGTGATAAACTTTTAACCGACTTTCCAAAAAGAACGAGGTTCTATGTTCAACTTCATGTTTGTTTTTTTTCCGTCTATTGTGGACCGATTTTGTTTTTTTTTTATTTTTTTTTATTGTTCATAGGCTTGCGCTTGACCACTATCTCACCTGATGGTAAGCGATGATGTGGTCGACGGTGAAGCACGCTTGCCTAGAAGAAACCTATTCACTCTTGGCTTGAAGACTCCCAGGTTGTAGCTATCAGGAAATACAGACTCCAGAGAGGGAATTCCACTCCTTTGCTGTACGCACAATAAAAGTATTCCCAAAACGTTTGGTGCGTATGGGGGGGATGTCCACCATGTACCGGTGGCGCATCGCCGTACGTCTTGTAGTCCGATGATGGAACGGGCTAGGAGGAATTAGTTCATGCAATTCCAACGCACACTCCCTGAAATGTAACTGATAAAAAACCGACAGGCTGGCAACTCGGCGCCGATGTTCGAGGTTCTGGAGCTTAGATTCGACCAGTACTTCATTGCCGATAAGCCTCTTGGCCCGTCTTTCGATCAACTCAAGTGCATCCAGCTGGTACTTGTCAGATCCGTCCCAGAGATGAGAGCAGTTCTCCATGCATGATCGAACTTGCGCTTGATACAAGTTGAGCAACTGTTCTGGCGTGAAGTACCGTCTGACCTTCGCGAGGATCCCCAATTTTTTGGCAGCCAGCTGAGCTTTTGCCTCAATGAACGGACCAAAATTGAGCGTGGATGTCAACGTAATGCCAAGAACCTTATAGCAAAAAATGGCAAAAACATCACGTTTGTTGTATGGGAGCCCCACTTAAATATTTATTTTATTCTGTTTTTAACCGACTTACCAAAAAAGAGGAGGTTCTACGTTCGACAAATAGTTTTTTTTTGTTTGTATGTTCACCGATATCTCCGTCAATTGTGGAGCGATTTCTTTTTTTGTTTGAAAGAGTATGTTCCCAAATTGGCCCCATTTAATTTGGTGCAGATCTGATGAAGAACTTCGGTGAAATACAACAGAACTCTTCAATAAATGACAGCAAATCTCCCGGGATTGCTGCAATCGCATGTCTGTTTATTGTTTATACCATTTCATAACATAAAATCACGCCAGTAAGCTCTAAAGGGCTACAGTTCTCCTTGGTACACTCTCATTTCACCGGTTATGTACATATTTCATGATATTCGGGTAATCTATCTATTAGGTACAACTAAAAAGTGAAAAATAAAAAAACATATCAACATAAAATATAAACTGACTTAACAAAACACTACAAAGCAAAAAATAACTTTCTTTTCGGAAGTCGGTGTCTTTGGTACCTTTTCTTTTTCGTGTTTGACACCAACTCCCGAAAAGAAAGTTATTTTTCGCATTGTAGTGTTTTGTTTTGATAAAGTTTTCTTTTTATGATTGCTCTTAGGAGGAACAATCATGATTAGAATAGTAGTTTATGCAATGGTCATATAATAGGGGTTATTAAAACACGAGCGTAGGTTTGATAATAATATTACGCGAGTGTTTTAATACCTAATTATATGCCGCTGCATACACTACTTTATCTTCACTCATAAAGTTGAAATAAAACAAAAGTGGAAACGGAAAAAATATGTGGTATGGCAGGCAATTTAGATTCTCATTGCACATGACAGCGCAGCCCGCGCATCCATAGACAATGACACTTCTTTTCTACATTAAGCCAATGAGCAGTAAAAGTGAATTAAAGTAAATTTACGCGCCAGTAAATTAAAAAGTAAAAGTGTGCTATTAAAATTAATAAGTTATTTTATGATGCAGTTGTTTGAAAATCGAAGGAAAATGTTGCACTGTAATGGGTTTTTTTTTAAATTGTACCTATCCACGAATATAAAGTACGTATTTTTATATTAATATTTTTTGTATTCATATTTGGAACATTACGTTGTGAGTGTAGATAAACAATTTTACGTCTTTAGATTAAATTTTACATGTAATCAGACCCGTATTTGAACTTGGTTAGCTCTTTCAAATCAAACCTGTAATCAAAACCCAGACTTTAGAATTTCACCAGACTAATCTAAAATCAATCAATCTTCTTCCAAAGTTAATAAAAACCAATTTCATTTATGACAGTACCACAGAAATCGACACACGACCACATAACACAACAAGATTGGTCTGGCAAAAATTTCAGAAATTAACTTTTTTCTTTTGATAAAACATATAAAAGAAATTGCGATTCTCTTATTACGTATAGCTCGGATAGATCGAAATTGCTTTGTACAACTTTCCAAATGGACATCCTCCACTGTTCTCTCTCTCCAAAGAGGTTGTACGTCTAAGTTAGAATCTGTTAAGTAATTGAACTCGCCTTTGTATCGGTAAGCACGCGATTAGCCGCCTTAATCCCCTTGAAATTAGGTCTTTGTTCCGTTGTTGAAACATTTCTTTGGATATATATTGATGATTAGGAGATTTATCTTTGATGAGCATGTACGGCACGGTAATGAATGTAGATGGAATAAAGAGGTTCAATAATTGAGTGAATCGCGTTACGTTTTGTCTGAAGATATTATTAACGTATAATTTTTAAGGCCTGTAATACCCTGCCGGAGTCTGTATTTGCTTATAGCTTCGTAGCTATCAGGTCGTCCTGGGGATCTTTAATTCAAGAGTGAATAGGTAACTTCTAGGCAAGCGTGTTCCTTGGTCGACCACGTCATCGCTTACGATCAGGTGAGAGGTGTTCAAAAGCGAGCCGATTAGTAGTGACAAAAAAAACATACCTATACTCCATTTGCTATAACATTAGACGTTAAAATTAGCCCATTTTACAGCCCGTTCAACCGATTTTGACTTCTATTGCGTTGGTGATACGACAAATGGTAGCTGTAGTAAACAGTTGGTTTTGGTAACAGGTTTATGCTTTTTATGTCATCCTTATGTTTACGGGATAGAACTCAAAATCGGTTGAACAGACTGTAAAAAGATTTGGAAAAATGTCTAATGTTATTTCAAATGGAGTTTAAGTAGGTAGGACGGTGTAATTCCAACCTCGCAACGAAAAGGCAGCAGGGTGTGGATGTGGAGCCGAGACACATACTATGCTCCACTTCTTATTCTGCCCCCCTGTGCTCCAAAACATATAGCTGCTCGTATATGTGCTCCAAATATGCCTTAAAAGTGGCAACATTTTCGACAAAAAAACTTAATTACTGTCTTGCCAGCATCACGAAGAAGGAGAAGAGAGTGAAAGAGAGAGAGTATTGATATACGGCCTTTATGGCAATCCTGACTTCATTTCAACCTTGTTTAGGACACTATATCCTGAATGAATACCACAGACTCAATAAACTGACCACGACTTCCCTTCGAGTAGAGACAGCGAATCTACTCGACTCAGATTTGTGGAATATTCTCGAAATCTAATATTTGACAACATTGATCTAAACTAAATATTTGAGCCTTAATCGATTCTTAGGCAAAACCTCTCCTAATAAGAGGCTAAACAGTTCCACACTGATTAAATACACTTGCTTTTAATATCGCCTTCGTATCAATTACTAGATACAATTTCATTAATACAAAAAGCAAGTAATAAAGCTACGAGTGTCATCATGAAGACTCCAACGTTGTCTCCATAAAAAATTATTCGCATTTTATTAAAGCTTATCTCTTTTGCGAGTTCATAAATAAATTACTCAGTCTCTCAGTTGGATTCCCTCACTCGTTTTCCAATTGCGAACAGAGATTTTCCGTGCTCACTTAGACGCTTAGAAATTGACAAAGGAATGAGAGCACAGTGTTTTAAATAGTTCTCTGTGTCGGGTTTTAAAATGCTTGTACAGATAACTTTGCAAATTATTACGGTGTGAATGGTATTCGCGAAGGGGTGCCATTTCTTTTTTTTGCAATATTTTCACGTATTTCTGCTTATGTATTCAAACGGATAATTAATGAGGTATTTTTTCGGTGTGAGGCTTTCTTTCTTTATTTCTTTTTTGTTTTTGTTCCTTTTTGGAGCGTTTTGCATTCATTTTCCTTTCCTTTGTGTTTCGCACGTACGTTTCTTATTGCCGTGTCTTTCCTTGTTGTGATATTTATTTCTGCTTATGTAAGTACCCAGATGTTGCAGCAGACGAGTTATAGTGTCCATTAAAACGATCGTAGATACATTGTCGCGTAACTAATGCCAGTTAAGGGGATGTAATTCGGCAAAAACACAAAAAAAAATAGATTTTGTGAAAAAAAATCTAAATCTATTAGTTTGAGGCTGCGAAATAATATATATATCTTGACTATATTTCTGATAAAATATCTTGATACAATTATCGGCAAACTTGTCTATTACTTTGTCTTTTTTTTATTTATGCCTGACGTACGTCAGTAAAATTAATAATGACGAATCATATTACCTTACCCTCTCACAGAGAGGAGGCCTGTGTCCCAGCAGTGGGAACATTCAAATCAAATCAAATATCAAATATTTTTATTGAGCAATAAGTATTTAGAACAATATAATTGTAACCCTGACTTCTGAGCTAGGTAAAAACCTGTGTTACAGAAGCCAGTGCCTTCTCCCCTTGTTGACACTTGTTTACATTACAATTGAAAATCAAATAAAAACATTCAAAACATGCTCTAAATAAGATTAAAATAACTTACAATTAAAATTAAATAAGAATAAAATTAGGTAAAATATGCAATTAACTTAAATTAAAATAAAATAAAATCAGAGTAAAATAAATTCAAAATAAATGCCAAACTACAATTAAATCAAAATAATAAATTCAAAATTACAATCAAATAAGGTAGAATTAAATGAAATCAGAGTACAATTAATAAAATATTTTCATAATTACAATTAAATAGAGTAAAATAAAATTAAAATCAATATAAAAGAAAGTCAAAAGGGAATAAAAAATCATTTAAAATTACAATAATGTTAAATAAAATTATACACACTCAAAATTAAAATCAAATTAATTCAAAATTACGTAAAACTAGAGTAAAATTAAAATTTTATTTAATATCCTTAAGGCATTGTGTGGTCTGTGAGTGTGCGTATGTGTGTTTGTGTTTTAGGTTGGAAGTGGGTAGTAATCTAAATAGTGTTACTGCAGGACTTTTTCAGTCCGCTCGTAGTCCAGTGTTTGAAGCCAACTTTTTATTTTCTGTTTAACTTTGTTATTTGTTAGGGGGTTAATGTTTAAAAACGTGTTTACTTTATTGTAGATTTTTCTGCTTTTTACATTTTTACATTAATAGGCTGATGATGTGATGATATTATCTTAATGTAGACATTGGTTAATTTTAAAAATTCAACTCACCTTTGAATTAATCGACAAAATGCTTCATTTTACTGCAATAAATTGCATGCGTTGTGTCGTCGCGCATTATTTTCTATGCAATCCAAAAATAACCGCGCTTTACGACTTGTTACGCCTTTAACTTGCAACCAGTTGGTAAGTAAACGTATATTGAAATACACGGTAAGTACTAGTTAAACATCTGTTTTGGCATAATTGTGTATTGATCTAGGTATCGCTTGCCAGCTGTTGTAGCCTACGAGATGAATTATTAATGAGAATATCAGCTGACTGCTATTCAACAGTTTTGCTACTTATATTTTTTTTTATTCTCGCATTAAATAACCAGCATCACAACTAACATATGCGTCGTAAATGAAAAGACAATCAGTCTTATTCTTCTAGGAATTTAGAGATACCGGTGATGCATTTCCAAGAAAAAATGTTTTTTCTATAGTATTTTCACCGATTACCTGGAGTTTGGATTATCCTCTGAGATGTAAATATTTTCTTGTTTCTTATTTTTAACCGACTTACCAAAAAGGAGGTTCAATATTTGAGTTCAGGGATGTTTTTTTATTTTTTTTTATTTATGTTCACCGATATATCCGTCATTTCTAAACAACTTGCCTATTAGGTACAACTAAAAAGTGAAAAATAAAAAAAACTATTTTGAAAAAAAATACTACCGACTTCCAAATAAAAAACTACAAAGTGAAAACTAACTTTATTTTTGGAAGTCGGTGTCTTTGGTAGGTACTATGGGACAAAGCTATATCTGATCACCGTAAGGACTATTCTTGCTTTCAGGGCTCGCCGCCGCTGCCCGCTATAGTAACGCCGACTTATACTCTTCAACCAATAGCATCGCAGCATCGGGTGACCTTTTCTCTAGTACCTGTCAGCCCCTTGTATTTGTAATAAAAAAAAGACGGCAAAAAAACAAATGAGTAATTTTAACTACTTAGTAGCCAGCTGAGTTTTACGGTTTGTTTCGATCAAAATAAATATCAATCGGCAGCTTCATGTGAGGCACCATTTATTTAAACAAAATATTTGTGAATGTTACTAACATAGGAAAGGTCAAAATATAGCAAGTCAGCAATATAGTATAAATCCTTATCTAAATAAATATGTGACTTTTCATATTCCATTCATAATGGTGTTCCCAACATCCATGCAAATCTTTAGCTCTATGCAAATTATATGTAAATAATAATTTGCATAATAATAATTAAATAAAGCTAAATAATATTAAGATTATAAGATTGTTTTAATAAAAAATCATGTGAAACCCATGGTGTGCGAGACTAACTCGTAATTAACACATTGTTTATGTTTATTATCATTGGGATCAGTACCGTGTGACACTTTTTGCCTGGCCCTCGCAGCCCCTTGATTTTGTAATTAAAAAAAGACGGCAAAAAAACTAGTGGTCGACGCAAAAAGGGCAGACGCATCTGTGGTCATCTTGTGCAAGGGATTTTGTTTTCAAAGTGAGCAGATATAGCTTTGTCCCATAGTACCAATTTTTTGCGTTATGGACACCGACTTCCAAAAACAAAGTTAGTTTTCACTTTGTAGTTTTTTATTTGGAAGTCGGTAGTATTTTTTGCAAAAAAGTTTTTTTATTAGTGCGTTATTTTTCAGTAGTCGGATTTTAGTTTTTGAACTTATTTTATATTTAAAGTATTTTGGGGTATTTGCACACACATTTTTTTCTGTTTAGGGTTTGTTGATTTACAAGTATCTAGATAATGCATAAGTTACGAGAATAGACTCTAGATAACGTATAACGATAACGTATTTGATTTAGGAAATTTACTATTTACTAAAGAACAAGTATAGGTATGTGATATGTGTGTGTAGTTATGTTAGCTTACGAAACATACACATTGATTTTTGATTCGAAATTTGAGACACTCAGTAATGAGGGAACAAATAAACATAAATGTTATAGGTCCATATGTACTTACATACATACTGATCAAAAATGACTTCGACGCCGTAGTCGGGTAAAAATTAGTTTTCATTACTTTGACGGAATATATCTCGCAAACGGTACGCTTGACTAAAATATGATGTACAAAACCCTGCATTCATTTTAAATTCCCTGTTCAACGATACCACACATGATAGGGAGGGACGAAAAAAATGTTTTGTTCTTGACTTCGGGACCCCTAGAGGGGCCATATTTAATTTAATTTAACGTCACATAGAACACACATACATACACACATACCGGTCAAAACATAACCCTCTTCCTATGCTTCGGCTTAGTCGGGTAAAAATGAGGGTTTGTCTCAATCTTACACTTCGATGAATACAAGCGTTATGCTTTATGTTACTGTGTTTTCATTGTTTACTAACATGTATCAATTCACCATCTTATGTTGACAATTTCACCAATAGCTTCCATATAAAATCGCAAACAATAGATACAGCTTTAATCACCTCATTATGATGATGTTGAGGACAATAATAACATTATAAGAACAAAAGCTAAGCTTGTTCCTCTGCCGCCTTTCATATGCAAATACACACAGCAACAGGGAAAATCATAGACACTTCTAGAAACCTCTACGGCTAATCAAAATCTAAGCTTGTTCCTCAGCCGCTTTTCACAGACAAAGATACATAGAAACAGGGAAATCATAGACACTTCTAGAAACCTCTACGTCTTATTCAAAAGAGTAAGCTTGTTCCTCTGCTGCCTTTCACAGGTAAAGACACACAGAAACAGAGCAAATCTTAGACACTTCTAGAAACCTCTACGGCTTATTCAAAAGCTAAGCTTGTTCCTTTGCCGCCTTTCACAGGCAAATACACACAGAAACAAGGCAAATCATAGTCACTTCTAGAAACCTCTACGGCTTATTCAAAAGCTAAGCTGGTTCCTCTGCCGCCTTTCACAGACAAAGACACACAGAAACAGGGAAAATCATAGACACTTCTAGAAACCTCTACGGCTTATTCTAAAGCTAAGCTTTTTCCTCTGCCGCCTTTCACAGACAAAGACAAACATAAACAGGGAAAATCAAAGACACTTCTAGAAACCTCTACGGCTTATTCAAAATGCCATGAAATATTCTATGGGATAACAAATGACGGTCGAGTCGAGTCACTGGCGCGAGTGGCATCCTTCAAACGCTAATGAACATTGAACTTGAACTGAGAACGTTCCAGTTAAGTCGGCCGATAGCTTATTGTAGATAAGACTTGTGTGGTATTTGGCTCATATTAATGTGAGGGCTATATCTAAAATATGGCTTTTCACACAAATAAAAATATGCCTAATTTTTTTTTCAAGTTTTTACTAGGTTGCCGTGTTAGTTCTTCAAAATCTTTCAATTGATTTTTAAAAGTTGGCCCCAATCGATCGACCTTAAATTTTCAATACGAGTTTGATTTGGATAAAAATGCACGGTAAGCTAAAAAGCTTGTTTAAAAAATGTTTTTTTTTTTAATTTGACTTCAACTCTTACACACACAACATACATCTTATTTATTAAAGACTAAGCAGACGAACGACAAAAATATCATTCTTTAAAATTTATCTACTTAAAAAATCGTTCAGTCAACCACATACTTTGATTGTGCCCTAAGTCGTATATATTCCCCAATGTAAACGCAGTACTGGCCGTACGCCCGCTCGGAGCTAGAATATCAATATTGAACGTCCTTGTGGACACTCCTTAGGTCAGTTTTGTTTGCAAAATATTCTTTGATTTACTTATTATGCTATTTCAGTAATGAAGAAATTCTAGCCATCAATAATAGTAGTTTATGCAATGGTCATATAATAGGGGTTAATAAAACACGAGCGTAGGTTTATCAAATGAGGCGAAGCCGAATGTATAATAATATTACGCGAGTGTTTTAATACCTAATTATATGCTATTGCATACACTACTTTATCTTCACTCATACAGTTGCAATAAATCAAAAGTGGAAACGGAAAAATATTTGGTATAGTTTGTATTTGGACTACTGTGTCTTAAATATAAATAAATTATTATTATTTATTTGGAAAAGGCTTTTTGTTATGTGATATTTATTAAAGCTTCACGCATAGTCTTGTGGGTTCGATTCCGAATAACTTAGCATACTAACTTTCATCGTATTCACAACTTTTCCCAACCGCATCCACTCTAGTCCCGTCAGATGTCGCCGTCCATTACGCGGACCAACCCGAGCGCGTCCCCCTGCTAGTAACTTCACACGCACTCGCTCGGAACCACTGGCAAGCCCTTACTACATCGAAGCTCATCGTTATGAAGAAAGTTTTTCTGTTGTGGCAGGATGTTTGGGGCAGGTCGTGTAATATTATGTACCTAAAGGGCTTCTTATAGATGACATAAGAGGGATAGCTATGCGATATATTTGTACTGTCTTCTTCTGCTTCGTCGTGGCACTCTTAACAGAGCGATTTCTGTTGGGTGATGATATGTGTGTAGATGTGGTGAAGGTGATGTCGTAAGGACCTAAACTTCATAAAAGATAGCTTGATCTCTGCGACATTTGTCAAACTGACGTATACGTTATTGTTAGCCTGTCAAGCGCTATTGTTACTGTATTGATACTGACAGCTGTCGCAGAGATCAAGCTATCTTGTATGAAGTATAGACGTTTAGGAATTTATTTTGAGAAGTATTGTACCCTAATTGCGTAACGAGTTGACAGCACAAAGCACGCGTGTTCCCTTTAATTTTGACAACTCAGTATTCATTGCGTGTTTTACGCTGTCGAGAAGACAGACTTTTTTTTTTTAACATAAAGCAATTAATACAAGCAAAGCATGCGAGCGCCATTCTTCAAACTTACGCGATTTGGATGCTGGTTTCGGAAAGGTCAACGTGACTTTAAAATTTATTTGATTATGTTGTTAAATAATATGCTATATAAATGTGGGTTCGATGTTAAAAGACATGCTCATTAAAAGGATCTCGGATCACTTTGTCGGTACCTAAACGTTGTGATAAAAGTAATTACAGTAGTGCTGAAACGAATGTAGCTTACTATACTTCATAAAAGATAGCTTGATCTCTGCGACAGCTGTCAGTATCAATACAGTAACAATAGCACTTGACAGGCTAACAATAACGTATACGTCAGTTTGACATATGTCGCAGAGAACAAGCTATCTTTTTTACCCGACTGCCGAAGGAGGGTAATGTGTTTATCAGTCTATGTATGTATGTATGTTTGTTCCTATGTGGCGTTCTAGAGACCAAATGCGTGGGCCGATTTTGATGGTTCTTACGTCAATCGATTCGTCTTAACTCCGCGAGTATCACTGGCTACATTAAAATTGTAAAATAGGAAAATGGCGGTTCTTGGGCCATATTGTGGGGGCCCAAATATTTTTTTCTTCCAAACCTATCGTGTGGGGTATCAAAATAAAGGGTTTTAAGAGGTCATTTCAAAAATGTATAACACTTATATGTTTAAATGTAAATAATTCGAAAAAAAATAACTAAAAAGTTATAAATAAAAAAAGTTAATAAAAATATCAAAAAACCTGACTGCTTGAAAAGCGAACTAAAAAGACGTAAACAAGGAGAAAATCATGCTGTGCAGTGCAGTCGGAGGTTACATCTGGTTTTGGTCAGCCAGCTCGCGAATATGTATCCTCCGACTGCACAGCATGATTTTCTCCTTGTTTACGTCTTTTTAGTTAGCTTTTTATGAAGTATAACTAAACTAACGCAATTTCTGACACATCTATCTTTGTACATGTGGTACTAAAATTAGCAACCTTTACATCAAAATGACTTTAATCAGAATCAATTTGCTTTTCCATTCATTTTTCACTTTCATACTATACCATCAACCCCTCACGTGCAAATCATAAATCTAGTACCCATGACATACGTCTAAGATTCCAAGCCGCTGCTTTTCTTTATTAAATTGACCATTACGACAGTAATCATAAGCTATTCTTGTCCAACATCAAAACAAAACCAACAATGACTATGGTGGCCATAATGCATGTCTTTTCAAAAAGTCTCCTACATAATACACAATAAAAGCCCATATTTCTTGTTCACATGCACTCGGTTGGAACGCACCTTTAAAAATCAACGGAACGCGTCATTATGTTACACTTAATTATCTGTGGAACTTGATATAGACCATAGACAAAAACGATTTTCTTTTTTACGGCTAATGGCTCAGGCTTCCGAGTGCCAGCAAAAAGATCGATTAAGTAAAGTTTTTATTTATTTACTGTTTTTCTAGTGGGGCAAAAATTGTTAGTAGTGGCTGAAAGATTCGATCTCATTTCCTTTGAGATTAATGGTGTTGTTAGAAGTTTTAGCTTGTCATCTGATGTTTTTGTAAATTGATTATTAGATTGTTGTTTCTTTTAAATCAATCACTGGCCCCTTATAGTTTTATTATATTGTTTGCCTTAAATTGGATAATAACACGATTAATGAAATTTTGTCTTTCTAAATTATTAATTCTCGCTTTGAAATGAGCTCAAGTACTCCAGAATTATTTGTCTAATTATCATACGCGGCTTTTAACTATCTCAAACGTTTTACCATTCCTCATTAGAAACATCTGGCATCTTTCGATCCAAAAATAAACTTTTACAACGATCTAAAACCGTCCGGCATTTTGTCGGCATGGTCTCCTAGACCTTTACAAAGAGGTTTTACGATAAATCACGTTATGAAACTTGCGATAGGTCAGGCACGGCCACATTAGCTTGCTCGATATTCAAACTTTTACGTCACGAATTTAAATATACCAATGTAGGTCGCCACTAACGTTTGATTTACGTGTACAGATGCACTGTAATATTTTGTTTTGATTAAAAACGCAATTCGGAATTGCTTTTATAAAATGTTTTTCAAACAAATTGCCTATTTATCGGGTTTTTTGTTACATTTTAATTAAAATCAGCCAAAATATCCTAGAATATTTTCCTTTAATCTCGTTTTATTTTTCAAACATGCTCCCAAATTTTCGTGCGATATATTTTTTATGCAAAAATGTGCCATCAAATTACGTGTGCGTTGCAATCCAAACATGTACGGAGTACGGAACCCGTTGAGTCGTACGCGATCATAGCTGGATGCACTCGCATCGTCGCTCGCCGGGCCGGAACGCGCCGTCCGGCCCAGCTGGCGGCCATTGTTGTTTTTTTTTGTTTTAATTTAAATTTCGAACGTGTATTCGATGTTCGAAATTTTAAAATAGATGTCATTGTGATGCAAAGAATAGTGGAATTAGTGAATTGTCAAAAATGTGAATCCTATTTGGGATGGTCGAGTTCTTTTGTTTTAAATGAAAATGTCATTTTATTTCGCTGTTTTCCATACACTTGCGAAGCTTTATCAGAACCTACATTTCCATAAGCGAACAAAAATAAAATAGCAACTGCTCTGCAATTTTTATAGCCAAGACTTAACTTTTAATTCTCCTCTGTGCTTCTTTGTCTAGTGGAGTTAACTAAGAGATAATTGCATTAGATAAGAAAGAACTTTAATACTTAATTTAACATTAGAATCTATCTTAATACGTTAGAGTTTCAACAATGTATATTTAAAGTTTTAAGGATCGTATGTGCGGTATTAGGGAGGGGTTTTTGATTTTCAGCGATGTATTCCTCAAGCTTTAACAGTGGCTTCGGAAGCGTTAAAGTCAGAAATTATTCCAACAGAACAAATTCCCGGGATAAAAGTTATCCTATGTCCTAATCCAAGACATGATCTACCCGTGGGCTAAGTTTCATCTAAATCCGTTTAGCCATTCAAATATGAGATGTACCAGACAGACAGAGTTACTTCGGCATTTATCATATTACTAGCGGACGCCTCGCGGTTTCACCCGCGGCGTAGTTCCCATTCCCATGGGAATACAGGGTTAAAAAGTAGCCTATGTCACCCGGGGATAGTGTAGCTTCCCAATGGTGAAAGAATTTTAGAAATCGGTCCAGTAGTTTTTATGTTTTTTCGTTACATACAAAAATACAAATCTTTCCTCCTTATAATATTAGTATAGAACTATGGATAGTACGGATGCCTGGTTCTGCGTTTCACCCATCAATCAGCCTTCAAAGCAAGCGTGAACAGGCATCTTCCGAGCTCACTCGTTCCCAGCGTAGAATGCAATCCATCGCTTACCTCTCTCGGATCTAGGGGGGTCGCTCAGAGGAATAAAAATAAAAACCTTTTTTACAAAAACATACTACTGACTTCCAAATAAAAAAAACTACAAAGTGAAAAAAAAACTTTATTTTTGGAAGTCGGTGTCTTTGGTAGGTACCATTTTATGCGTTATGGACACCGACTTCCAAAAATACAGTTATTTAGTGGTACTAAAGCTTTTTATTATTCACTTTTTAGTTGTACCTACCTAATAGGCAAGTTGGTTAAGGTACCAATAACGTCAGAATAGATTACCCGAATATCATGAAACTTGAACAAAACCGTAGAAATGAGAGATCTGCGTACCCCTTAAGAGCATACTGGCGTGATGTTATGTTATGAAATGGTATAAACAATAAAGAGACATGCGATTGCAGCAATCCCGAGAGATTTGCCGTAATTTATTTAAGAGTTCTGTTGCATATCTTCGAAGTTCTTCATCATATCTTCATCAAATTAAAATGGGACCATATTTCGAAACATACTTTTTCAAACAAAAAAGGAATTTTCAAAATCGGTCCAAAATTGACGGAGATATGCGTGAACATACACACACAAACATAATGTCGAACATAGAACCTCCTCCTTTTTGGTAAGTCGGTTAAAAAATCCAATGGCAGAGAGTCACCCTTATTAGCCCTCATACCTACCTTACTTTAGATATGTACCCTTATGATATTATCAGTGCACAGATGTTTATTGACAACTTAGTACCTGTTATAATTCCGTCGTCCCCTATGGCTTTCATATTGGTCCATTCTTCAGAAAGAAACCTGCACCCTAACTGCGTAACACACTTTATTTAATTTTATAATTAAATAGCTGTTTTGATTGAGGATAAAAAGTCTTCAGAAGAAAGTTCTTAGTACGAAAACCTGTCCATTACGGACACGTTTTCGTTTTTGACGTAGGGTTCTAGAGGAGCACTGAGCAAGATTTCTTGGTATTTCATCCTTTAAGGGGGTAAAAATGGCAAAATTTGTATGTATGAAAAATCTAATTCCTTGGGGATAAAGTTAATAATCGAAATTTACATAAAACGTTTCTTAACGTTCTTCCTAAGAAGACACTCAGGCATAATGTAGTTTTCTACTGGTGAATGAATTTTCAAAATCGGTTCAGTAGTTCCAGAGATACTGCCTACAAATAAACTTATAAACTTTACTTCTAAATAATATTGGTATAGTAGTACACACATAATACATAAGGACAAAAATTCATTACACTTTCTATGACAATTGAAAGAAATTTCTAATCCATTGCTTGATATATCTATACTAGTATATACTATCTATACTATATAATTATATAATATTATAAGTTTGGCATGGAGATAGTTTGAGACCCGAAGGACATAGGACAGTTTGCATTCCCTTGGGATGATAAAACACATTACGCGGGCGAAGCCGCGGGCAGAAGCTAGTATATAAATCTATACTAATACTAATATACTAAACTAATAATATTAATATAATATAATAATATCTATACTTCTATACTAATATTATAAAGAGGAAAGATTTTTTGTTTGTTTGTACCGAATAGGCTCCGAAACTACTGGACCGATTTAAAAAATTCTTTCACCAATAGAAAGCTACGTTATTCCTGAGTAACATAGGCTATTTTTTAATCCCGAAAACGGGTCCTGTGGGGTGGCCCACGGGAGCGAAGCCGCGGGCAACTGCTCGTAATATTATAAAGAGGAAAGATTTTTTTGTTTGATTGTTTGTTTGTACCGAATAGGCTCCGAAAAAAGGGACCGATTTAAAAAAATATTTCACCAATAGAAAGCTACATTATTCCTGAGTGACAAAGGCTATTTTTTAATCCCGAAAACGGGTCCTGTGGGTGGGTCCACGGGAGCGAAGCCGCGGGCAACAGCTAGTATATCTATAACTTAACAAGCGCAATGCCATTGAAATTGTTTGTTACGCAACATACGCAATTAACCGCTGAAAGAGTTTTCTAGAATAATTATTTAAAACGAGACTCATTACTGTATTTTATTAATGGGTTTACAAACTGGATAGGTTCGTATTTGACCACTCATATCTTAAAAAATACTCCATACTTCCTTTTTTTTTTAAATAGTAAGTATGGCGTTTCTTGTGCGTTCTTCTCTTTTACTAGCTACTTTTCCGAATGCACGGTAGAATCAATTTTTATTACTTGTACATTTTTAATTTAGATTTAATAATGTTTGACGTTCAAAAGTGCCGCTTATTGGCCTTAGTTGAAATAAATATATTTGACTTTGACTTTGACTTTAATGCCAAGCCTTGGTGCGGACTTCTTTAATATTATTAATGGCTCGCGTTTGTCCACTATCTCACCTGATGTTAAGCGATGATGTGGTCGACGATGAAGCACGCTAAATTAAAGCTAACCCATTCACTCAAGTCTTTTAGACTCCCAAAGTACTGTGAGGACTCTGCTTTAAAAGGCAAACTCCTTACATATAATAAGGCTGGCATGATGTACATAGTTTTGCAAGGTAATTGAGTTAGGAACACTTGTCATATATAGAATATGTTTTTCTTTAACTTTGATTGTCAATTCGATAGAAGCCGCCTAAGGGCAGGCACATTGTTGAATTAATATAAATATAACAGATATCAGATAAATTGATTTGCCTTTCATTACGTAGCGCTCTGGCTACGTCCCTCACATTTGGTGAATTGCGCCGGGTACGGTAAAGTCCCGATGAAAAGTAAATAAAGAATATATAAAATATATAGTTCGCGTGTATACGGCGTACAGTATACGTATAAGTAGAAATAACGAAGAAAGTGTTTAAAGACAGTATTGTTCGCGTGTGCATGGCGATACAGTGCACAGAAATACTATTGTCGTACATAAGGCGAGATAAATAATAACAGAGAGGGCTGTTACCTCTCATTTCCTCCCATAAGCGGATGGAAATATAAGAAGTTGGATTAAAGCTAAGTGGTTTTGTTATTTGGTGTAATTTAGCATAAAGCAAGCACGATGAATAATTATTATTCAGGCACGGACGGATACTGCTTGGAGGAATTCTTAAAGGAATTCAAGTCCGTGGCCGAAACAAATGAATGGAGTAAGAGCGACTATAGCCTGATCTTAGGAGGGTTTTTACACGGAGCAGCATATTACTATTATCGTATGATTTTTAAATATGACATGGACTTTGCAGTATTGTGCGATTGCTTGAGGAGTGAATTCTTAAAATTTCACCGCAGATGTCGTTATTGCGATCAGCGCATAATAAATGAAATAAAAGCCGATAAAAAACAACCTGGTGTATTGTGTGAGGATGTTAATGCACATTTATTTTCTAGTATTGTGATTAAGGACGAACAAACACAAAACTATATTCAGTGCAGTGAGAAAAGCGTTGACCAAATTGACGGAGAAGGCTACGAAACTGATGGCGATGGCGATCACACCGATGGAGAGATCTGCATGTTCGAGGGCGACGTTGACCAAACCAGCAGAGATGACAGCCCGGTTGATGTCAAGTTGGAGGTGGAGTCGGTGTTCCAGGACGAGCGTGCGGACGGCCCGGCTGACGGCGAGTTGGACCCACTATCCAGCAGCGAGAGCGCGGACGAGGGTATAGTAATGTGTCGGTCCAGTCCAATTGACTCCAATAATTCCGTATATCTTACAGAGCACCACGTTCAGATTCCGTCAGAGCAACAAGTTGGGGTTCCATCTGATTGCCAAAGCAATGTTGTTGTAAACATACTGAATCCCATTGATTTTGAGCATAACATTGAAAATAATATCGAAATAATTCAATCTGACATAAAACAAAATTTGATAAAAGTCATTTTGAAAAGGAAAAAATTGACAGCCATTAAGAAAAGTTTTTCCCAAATTAAACTGAAAGAGATCCGTAAGAAATTTAAAGGAGTCTATAATAAGGTTTCTTACTGCGCCAACAAAAATTCATTTAAGGCGGTCAATAAAAAGGTTATGAGCCGAATTAAATACAAGCATAATTTATTATATTTAGCTAGTTTTGGTAGAGAGAATATTACTATGATTGTTGCTAAGACAAAATCGATTCATGTCTGCCTTAGATGTTACTTAGTGTTAGGATATCTGCATTGTGATCACATTAAACAATTCAATCTCGTAAAATGCAAGTTTTGGAAATTTTATAGAAAGAAGATTAAGGATAAATAGAGTTGTAAATAATTTATTATTGATGTGATTTTTGTGATGTGTCTTATGTTTTGTGTTTTATTAACCAATGTATTCTTTTCATGTCGTGCAAATGAATACGATCCAACCTAGAAGGAATTTGCGATGCGCGCTGGGCATCGAAAGAAACTTAATGCAATTATTTGAATGATTTATCTATATATGTTTTGATGAAATTAAATACTCTTCTGTCTTGTCTTTCTTTACAAAATAGGATTAGCTAATGTAATCGCAGACAAAGTCCAAATACAAATCCATAAGGACTAAGTCTGAAACAGTCATATATTAATGATAATTCTTTATCAGCCCTTAAGGCAAATAAATTCTATGAAAGCATAATGCCATTTTAAGCGATGGTATGACACATAGTGCCACAGATAACTCAAAAAAAGCACAGTGTCAAAACCTTGTCAAAAGTAAAGCATACTGTTCATTATAAATAAGTTTGTCATGTTGTGCTATAAACAACACAATAAAGCACAGTGTTCATCACATCAGAATTGGATTTATACTCTTTGAGCCGTCTTAGCCACAGATTAGATAGGCCAGACCATAGATAGGAATAGGTAGACAATAGAGAATTAAAATCCATACCAGACAGTTAGAAAATTGGAAACATAAGCTAGTTAGGCTAGTTATACATATAAATAAAAAATGTGAATAGGAGAGTTAGGCCTAGATTAGAAGTATGTTATTAGGTTAAGGTTATTTAGTGTCTTAGGTCCCCTTTATTATTATTTAGGAAAAGGCCCGTTAACAAATTTAAAAATAAATAGGAATGTCAACTGTCAATATGACACATTGAAGTTAGTAGGGATGGGGAAGTAGAAAAATGTATCGATAGTTTTAATGTCGACCTTTTTAAAATAGTATCGCGAATGTTATCTTTTGCATGTTCTGATGTGCTGATGAGTTGTAAGCTGCTGGGCGAAGAAGAGGCTGGCAACGTTGGCTACGCATCGAAGAAAATGTTTATTTGTTATGCGAATTAAGGCATAGGCTAAAACCAGGGTATTAGTATAAACCCAGTGGGTTTATTAAGGTAATAGTTATAACTGATACCGACTTTGCTAACGGGGCATAGCCTTTGCAAAGGATGTCGAGTTGACATCATTGGTCCAGTTAGTGGCTGTTGTTTAATTAAAAAGTAAATGCGTTTATAAATTTAAACCCTGGTGCAAGTTCTATGAATAGGATTTGAAATTCGATGCGATCCAGCCTTTCCTTCTCTGGCCTGATAAATGCACGAGATCGAAAAATTGTATAATGTCTGAATTTTTGAAATTTAATCCCCATCCGGGTTGATGTGAGTTGACGCATCATTGGTGTTTGTGTCGGGAGGACGCCTTGATACTTTTTCGGTGGTTTTGTTCAAGGAGGTTCAAGCATGACGGCGTTAACTTGTCAGTGCAATTATATGCACATAAATTGAATGAAAGTACATGTACAGTAATTCGTTTGTCATGACTTAAGCCTACCCCTTTTAAGGGCCGTACCTTAATTGAAAATTTATTCCACCGTTAGGTAAATGTTTGGGTTAGGATAAGGTAGGATTGATGTTACCTTTCAAAACTTAGAATAGTAGCACCTCATATGATTCTGCGCGACTATTCTTAGGGGCGTAGCTCATGTGAGGACTCTGCTTTAAAAGGCAAACTCCTTACATATAATAAGGCTGGCATGATGTACATAGTTTTGCAAGGTAATTGAGTTAGGAACACTTGTCATATATAGAATATGTTTTTCTTTAACTTTGATTGTCAATTCGATAGAAGCCGCCTAAGGGCAGGCACATTGTTGAATTAATATAAATATAACAGATATCAGATAAATTGATTTGCCTTTCATTACGTAGCGCTCTGGCTACGTCCCTTACAGTACCAAGGTACCTGACAGGAAACAGAAACTCCTATACTTTGACATAAACCCATAAAAGCAAGCAGCTGGAACTCCTTACCCACCTCATCCTGGTTGCCACCATAATTGTCTCTGTTCAAGCACTTACTTCCTGCCATGAGGGTAGTAAATATTGTATTTTATGCGGGCCCATAATGACGGTAAGTATTGTTTAGTTCCCAAACTGGGGGCGAAAGGGTTGATTGTAACAAGTTAACAACACGTGGTATTTGCTGGATAAGTTATTTGAGCAAAATATTGGTCTTGTTTTGAAGTTTGAGAATTCTGTTTATTCAGGATTAAATTAAATTGATAAGCAGGACTTACCAGGGCGTTATGGCATGTTGAACAAAGTAATAAAAAACCGGCCAAGTGCAAGTCAGACTTGCGCACGAAGTCGCGCAAAAAATCACGTTTGTTGTATGGGAGCCCCACTTCAATATTTATTTTATTCTGTTTTTTAGTATTTGTTGTTATAGCGGCAACAGAAATACATCATCTGCGAAAATTCAACTGACTTAGCTCACCGTTCATGAGATACAGCCTGGTGACAGACGGATAGACAGACAGATGGACCGCGGAGTCTTAGTAAAGGGGTCCCGTTTTTACCCTTAGGGTACGGAAACCTAAAAACAAAGAAGATCTTCGCAACGGGCTCTTAAGCTATCCCTTTTAGCTACCCGCAATCGAGTAAAAAACCTCTCAGACGCTTCACAAGACGAACAGCTGATCCGACCCCGCCATGTTTACCCAGACAAGTGTTTGTCGTTATTATTATTTTTATGCGGGTACATCAAGTAGTCACTCAAGCCGAGAGGGGGAGCTGATAGCCTTTAATAGGATAGTGATGGGCTAGTATCGATAATACCAATTTCTATTAACTAACTTTAAATTAGGCAGCACCCGGTTTTAATTAAATTGTGTATCGATCCATTTGGGGACAAAATAATTTAAGCCACACCGTTCGATAATGGAGGTTAAGGTTGCTCTAGTCAGTCATTCTTCCATACAAACGTAGTATGGCGTTTACTCCACTGTTTATATCAATTTGTCTCATCATTTTGAAAGTTATGAGCGTCGAAAGTTCCATAGTTCAACACTAATTTCAACGCATCTTTTAGCGGAAATAAATACCATAAAAAGAAGGAAAATTGCAAAACAGTCACCATACACGGATAGATTAGCAGTTAAAAATGCAAATAATTTTATTTTAAACAAATACATTCAGTAGTTTTTAGGGTTCCGTACCCAAAGGGTAAAAACGGGACCCTATTACTGAGACTCCGCGGTCCGTCTGTCTGTCTGTCTGTCACCAGGCTGTATCTCATTAATCGTGATAGTTAGACAGTTGAAATTTTCACATATGATGTATTCCTGTTGCCGCTATAACAACAATTACTAAAAACAGTATAAAATTTATATTTAAGGGGGGCTCCCATACAACAAACGTGATATATTTGCCGTTTTTTGCTCGATATTAATAACGGCAGCAGGTAGACCCTTGAAATATTCACAGAATATTTAGTTGTATATTCTCTTCAAAAAATAATAATTATTAAATTAAAATAAAATAAATTAAGGGGGGCTCCCATACAACAAACGTGATTTTTTTGGCAGTGTTTTGCGATAATGGTACGGAACCCTTCGTGCGCGAGTCCGACTCGCACTTGGCCGGTTTTTCATGATACACATACTCCCAAAGGTCTGTTTATAAAATTTCGTGCGCTCCTTTTCGTTCTAAATCATCATCCATTTATTATTTTTATACCATGAGTGTGTATTCGTTCGCACACTAGCTTCTTGCTGCTCATCACAGTGTCTATCCCTTTCATACGTGTTGTCGGATGAGATAGCATGCATTTTAACCCCGCCCACAAAATAGTTCGTGCCGCCGACTAGGGTAACCTTAAGCAACGCTTGCCGAGGTTGGTCCGTAGATGGGACCATCAATTACGTATCAAGACTTCTCCGTGTCTCAGAAAGCACGTTGGTCCCGGCTATCATTTGAAGATCTTTTAGTCGTCTCAAACCTGGAAATCTGACACCAGTCTTGCCAAGGGATACCGTGATACTCAGTTACTGGGTTGTGGAGGTTAGATAGGCAGTCGCTCCATGTAAAAAACTGGTACTCAGCTGCATCCAGTTAGACTAGAGGCCGACCCCAACATAATTAGGAATAGAAAGGCTGAGTGATAGATTTTCTACAGATTCTATACACTATAGTCGACTGCTGGGACACAGGTCTCCTCTCTGTGAGAGGGAATGGGCCGTAATCCACCGCGCAGGCCCAGTGCGGGTTGGTGGATATCACATGTCATCGAATGTTTGGTTCTAAGACATGCCGGTTTCCTCACGATGTTTTCCTTCACCGTTTTCAGAGCAGTGGTGATGAAATAATTTACACAAAGTAAAGCGCCTGCCTGAGTAGGCAGGTACAGTAAGTCACGGCCGTTACGATTGGGTCACCACTGCTCACAATGTCAAAAATACTTAATAATAATTAAACTTGATGCTTACGAATGATACTCGTTATTATAGTGTACGTGTAACATAGTAATTAATTAGGATTATAAATTTGATTTTTCAATTTCTTACGTACAAAGTTATCGCGGCATTTAAAATGAGAAATGTCATCGGAGTTAGATTGTTACGATTATGAACGACTAGCTTCTGCCAGCGGCTTCGCCCGCGTGTATGTCGAAAACTATCCCAAGGGAACATATTCCCGGGATAAAAAGTAACAAACATACACACTCACAGACTTTTGCCTTTATAATATTAGTGTGATGTTAAAATGCATCCAAATGATTATTCACTTTTTTTAGGCTCGAGAAGTTTCGATATTAGCCCATCACTATTCTATGTAAGTTTAATATAATAGTGATGGACTAATATCGATAATACCAATTTCTATTACCAAACTTTAAATTAAGCTGCACGATGTTTTAATTAAACTGAGTATCGGCCATTTGGGGACGAATTGATATTTTCAATCAGATTATTTGGTTTATTAACCGGTTCATAACCGGTTTTGTGATAATGTTAATATTGGTCGTCTATCGATTGAATTATAGTTCAAGTGTACTGGGTAATTGTTTTATCTTTATCGATGTATTTTGCGGATTTATTAGGCTACATATTCTACTATCCGTTTAATAGTAGAATATGTAGTCATAACATTGCTGTATTGTAAAAGTAGCTATTACTATTTTACAGTGACAGTCACTTTGTATATAACGTCTCTTTAACGTGAAAGATGAAAAAAATAGCTAATAGTTTCACAGATTAAAGAAAAAGAAAGGATTTTTTTTTTTGACTCGCACAGGAGAATAAAATAAACAAAAAACAAAATTAAATACAAAAAACCCGACTGCTAAAGCGAACTAAAAAGACAAAAAACAAGAAGAAAATCATGCTGTGCAGTCGGAGGATACAATATTCGCAAACTGTCTGACCATTACCAGTTGTATCCTCCGACTGTACAGCATGATTTTCTTCTTGTTAACCCTTTATTTTGATACCCCACACGATCGGGTTGGCAGAAAAAAATTAGGTCCCCACAATATGATGCCCAAAATAAGGCATTTTTCTATTTTTTTTGTTGTACTGTAGCCAGTGACTCTCGCAAGGTTAAGACGAATCGATTGACGTAAGAATAATCAAAATCGGCAAACGTGTTTGGTGTCTAGATCGCCACATAGGAACAAACATACATACTTAGACTGATAAACATATTAATCTCCTGGGCAGTCGGGTAAATATAAACAAAATTAAGAAAAGAACCCCGTTCGAGAGCAATTACGCTCCTATCTCAGCAAAACTATTTTATTAGGACTCAAAATCTTTGATGAATAACACTCATTTACTAATTATTCTAAGAAACTTTTCAAATAATATATTCCTACATCAATAGTCAGCCAGCAATAAATCTCCAAAATGTAATCAAACCAAAAGTTTGTTATAGAACTAAACCTTAATTTTATATCTCCAACTAACGAAAACTAATACCATTAATACAGAATGTCTATTTCTTAATGAAACAGGCCCACCCAAGCTTAAAGGATCCTGCAGACAGGTGCGACGATACAACGCATTTTCATAGAAATCGTTCTATCTGAACAACAATTACTATAACAACACGTTGTCGCTACATGTCGCGTAGCCTCATCGTGCCCGTCTGCAGGAGCCTTAAGGTTACACTAGTCGATCATTCTTCCATACAAACGTAGTCTGGCGATAACTCCACTGTTTGACAATGTACGATTAAAATAAAAAAATAAATCAATTTGTCTCATTATTATCTAGCCCTGTATGGAAACAAAAAAGTAAAAAATATATATTTTTTAAAGATATGAGCGTCGAAAGTTCCACATTTCAACACTAATTTTAACGCATTTTTGGGCGCAAATAAGTACCATAATAAGACGGAAAATTGCAAAACGGCCTCCATACAGGGATAGATTAGTAGTTCAAAAATGCAAATAATTTTATTTTGAACAGATTCGTTTAGTGGTTTTTCATGATATCCAGACTCCCAAAGGTCTGTTTATAAAATTTCGCGCGCTCGGTTTCGTCCTAAATCATCATCCATTTCGCTACAAATTTGCAAAAGTGTGTATTAGTACGCTAACTAGCTTCTTACTGCTCATCACAGCATCTATCTCTTCCACACGTATTGTCTGTTGATATAGCAAACATTTTAACTCCGCGCACAAAATAGTTCGTGCCGTCGACTAGTGTAACCTTAAGCTATAACAGGTATTAAAAATTTCATTCATCAGCAGCTTAGAATCTTAATGAACAAAACGTCAATGGCACATTGTTCAAACTTTCAAAAGAAAAAAAAAAGTGAATAGCCATTTATCGATATAATACGAATATAAAATAGGTTCCTTAATTACTCTTTCCATATTGGCGATCAATTTTCATAATGAAGTCTTCGTCTTTTTACGTATATTTTTCACTGTCGTCTAACAGGTTAGTTTTTGCTAACATTTTTCAATTTTATGTTGGAACTAGCTGTCCCACGCGGCTTCGCTCCCGTCAACTGGCTACCTACCTACCCATCTACTCTACCTACCCTACATACATGATTGTTGCGTAACTTAAACCGTAAAACTCAAAAAGGAATATTTTTTCCCATTTATGCAACATTTTTCATTTATCGGTTACATTTCGGGGAGTGTGCGATGGAATTGCATGATCTAATTCCGCCCAGCCCGTTTCATCATCGGACTACCAGACGTACGGCGATGCGCCATCGGTACATGGTGGACATCCCACCACGCACTAAACGTTTTGAGAATACTTTTATTATGCGTACAGCTAAGGAGTGGAATTCCCTGCCGGAGTCTGTGTTTCCCGATAGCTACAATCTAGGGGTCTTTAAGTCAAGTGTGAATAGGTTACTACTAGGCAAGCGTGCTCCATCGTAGACCACATCTTCGCTTACCATCAGGTGAGATAGTGGTCAAGCGCGAGCCTATAATAGATTTAAAAAAAAAAAAAAAATACTCCACTCCTATTGGCCCTAGCGTGATCTTATATAGCCTATAACCTTCCTCGATAAATTGACTATCCAACACATATTTTTTTTTCTATTCCAGCCAGTAGTTCCTGAGATTAGCCCGTTCAAACAAACTCTTCAGCTTTATAATATTAGTATAGATAAGTAAAGTTATTGTATGCGATATTATTGCAGTTTTCAAGAGATTTGACATAAGCTTAACTTTTGGCAAACTGCTGACATGATTTCATTCTGCCATGAGTGAGCGCCATTGTAATCTAGGAGCTATTCCCGTGACTTCGCTTCCGCTATCCCGCATAAACCTTGCATTTTTCGGCAGAAAAAGCAACTTTGGTACTCAACTTCATCACTTCGGCAGAGCATCTTCCCCCTTGATATGAACTGCACTGGCCAATCTGAAAATCCCTAAACCAATTGCGGGCCCAGGTTGGCCGCTTTAGAATAAACCTGGCCAAATGGAGTTTCATAGACGCATCTCAAACACAGTGCCGGTGGGGAACCCTCTCGCAGGATATGCTTCACCTCCTTATCTGCCCTTCGTGCCTAGCCGCCTGCACCTTTAAAAAAAAAGTGTTTTTTCAACATTTAAATACATACATTAATTCATCTACGTGAGGACGACGCACCCAAAATAACACTACTATACTACGTATAGGTATAAAGTATTACAAGCACTAACAGGTAAATTCATTCATTTGATAAATAGGAACATGGTTCTCACATACTTACAACTATTGCAAACATAGGTAAATTACCTAATTCAACAACAAAGGAACTGTGTGTGAGTCAATTTCTTAAACAAAAGGACAAGAAAAAAAAAAGCAATACTATATTTATGAAAATATAAATTAACCAGTTTGATATTGTCTGCACATTATGGATTGCCCTATGGAACAGGACCAACTTGTTTCCAAGCATTCTTATCTTGATATAATCATCTAATTTGTAACGTCTTAGAAACACAAGCACGATATCGCCTTTAGATGCAATTTAAATTACGACGCGCTATCAAGAAAGTCGCTTAGTCAGCGCATATCTTATAAAAAGAAGGCCTAAACCATAACAATGACCTACCGAAAAACGCTCTGCTAAAAAGGTAAACCTGTCAAATAAATACAAGTGATCAAACTCAACTCAACGTTCTTCACAGCCCACGTTTCCATTTTATTTCGATCGTCTTCAGTATTTTGGACATAAACCTGGAACGCCAGCCTAATGATCCAGGTTCGGTACACTTGAATACCTTTTTATGTTACAGCCTGTAACATAAAACCCACCTGATGGATTCTTTTACGATTTTTCCAAAAGCTCTGGTATGATTTGAAAGGACAGATGTTTTGTCATTTACGAATGGCTGTAAATACGTTTATTAGTATGTAAGTATCTTGTTTTTGTCCGACTACCATGAAGCCAAAAGGAAGGGTTTTGATTTTAGCAGTCTATGTATTTGTTTGTATTTACGTATTTTCCTCCGTAGCGCCTAAACTATTCATCCGATTTTGATGAATAAAATGTCAATAGATTCGTCATTATGGCCCGGGTAACATAGGCTAAAAAAACGTAGTCGGGTTACAGTTTTTCATTAAACTTTTTGCATGTTTATTTTTGACCAATATCTCACCTGATGGTAAGCGATGATGTGGTGTGGTTGACAGTGAAGCATGCTTGCCTAGAAGTAACCTATTCACCCTTGACATCCCACAAGACCCCCAGGTAGAAATCAAGGAACACAGACTCCAGTATCTTCAAACCATTTTTATAGTAGATACACACTGAAAAGGTTGGGGGTATAATATTTCATTTTACAGACAAGTATTGATCATTATGGTACCTTCTCTATATGAGAAGAGGCCTTAGCTCTACAGTTGGTTAGTAACAGACTGGTATTATCGATCACATTATGCAGTAACGTAAAATCTGCGAAATAACTTGAACCACTTACGAAAAACACCACAATCAATTCTAACTCAACTGGGTACATAAGGTTATATTAAATCCTTAATGACATAAAAATCACCGAGGCATTTCACTGAAATAAAATCCATTAACACCCAACAATGAATCCATTTAAACACAATACAATTCGTAAATTCTTACATAATCCCACTCCCGGCATTAATTATCTCCAATTCATTTGCTCCCTTTAATGTATTTCTCTTTACAGGGAAAAGTAATTCACATTAAAGGCCAACGGAATGAGACTTTAATTGAAATTTACATCGGCTTTACCTTCGTGGCGCTTTATAAAAGACATTTAAAAATAAAACTCGGTTAAACTATCGATATTTTATTTTTAAGTGTGTCACATCACTAGGAGGCCAATTATCTTATTTAAGAAACGTTCATATTCAAGTCCCAATATCATTGCGTCGCGAATAACAATAATAAAAAAAAAATATTGGGACTGACTACCACACTCAGAGACTTAAAGCTAGTCTCTTTAGTATACATTTTTAGTACAAAATCTTTTTAATTACTAATTACCAGTGCTGTCTCATCCCATACAAAGAAACCGTGCCAACGTTCTATACTGATTATTCTGATTATTTTTTGTACATCGATCGCGTTCTGTTCCGTTCCGTTCCGTTCCACGGATATAGATGGGGATCTATCTATCGCCGTGGAACGGAACCGAACGCGATCGATTTACAAAAAATAATCGGTATAATCAGAAGAAAAACGCTAGTTATGTCAGCACGGTTTCTTTGTATGGGATGAGGCATCTGTATGCTAGTATTATATTATCTGTGCTAATTACTAAGGAGCGCCTTAAGTAACCGTTAAATGTCGCTGAGTGCGGCAGTGAGATGCGAATGCAAAAGTTCCTTAAAAATATGGGCAGTCTGGAGTCGGGCAAATTAAAGGACGCCTTAAAATAAAAGTCGATATAAAACTTATCGATAGTTTTCAACGTCTCCCATCACTATAACTATATCACTTATGACGTAATTAGGTTCGGCATATTTGACAGATGTGCTTGTTTACAAACTCGATTGTTATTGACATGTGCATGTACCCTCTATTTATAATTGAGTGGTCAGACTTTTATGTTGGGGTTCAAATAATTAAAGCACTACACCACGTCATAAGTGATAGTAGTACATGTTTTGTTCATAATAATATTGTCTCTGTTATGTCCAGTTTCTGGGCAATGATCCCAAAATAAATGTGAAAAATGGTCAAAGGCGCGTTTGCTGTTGCGGTTTAAATTGGTAAAATGACGTCTTTTTCTATGGGATTGGGTACACAAAAACATACTTATTTCGCTTCATTTTCGTCGTTTAGTCGTCTTTCAGTACTTGCAAATTGTCCCTCATAAAGTAGAATAGCCCGCCAGTATTGCATGATTGGAGACTGAATGACATGGCATACCTGGTATCAACGCAGTCAGCCTTTGTAATATGACAAGCGATGCTGTAACCGACACGCCGATATTGGCAAACGTGGCCCAATCAGCTGTTTCATTATTGTGAACTTTGTGGGGGCAAATTGGTATGAAACTTGTGTGTCTGTCTGGATATATTGGTACTGCGTTTGGGCTATGATAGGGCTATAATACAGCTCTTTTTTAAGGGGTATGATGTTTATCAGAGAAACTAATGCCACAGGAAAAAAAAACTGGCTAAGTGAGAGTCGGACTCGCGCACTAAGGGTTCCGTACCATTATCGCAAAAACGGCACAAAAATCACGTTCGTTTGTTGTATGGGAGCCCCACTTAAATATTTATTTTATTATGTTTTTAGTATTTGTTGTTATAGCGGCAACAGATATACATCATCTGTGAAAATATTAACTGATTAGCTATCGCGGTTCATGAGATACAGCCTGGTGACAGACAGACAGACGGACCGCGGAGTCTCAATAATAGGGTCCCGTTTTCACCCTTTGGGTACGGAACCCTAAAAATGTCTTCACCAATGAAAGCGTCCAATATTTTTAGGCAGTACCTAATTATTTAAAGGGAATTTGTCATACTCTGTCATGGAGTTATACTACGAATCGCCGAATTCACTTACGCAATTAGGCTGTAGGAAAGCCGACCTCGAGTAACGGAAAGTATCGAGGTGGAAAAAGAAAATGATTATACCGTTGCTTGGTTTAATCGTCGTACCTACCTCTACGTCGTGCTAATCATAAAAAACACGTAGGTACACGCGAAAAACATTACCCTCCTTCTGAGGCAGTCGGGTAAAAAGTTCTAACAGAATCGAATGCAAAATGTGCTATCGTTCAAGAAAGCAATATTTTGTCAGTTCGAGTTACAAATACATAAGATGAAACTTACTAGATAATTATCAGCATTCAGTAGGCCTCTCCAATCGCACGCCACTGAACGCAGTCAGACACTCTCATCTAGCTTCTACCAGTACAAATGCTTCACTAAAGCCCACTTGCACCACAAATAACTAGACGCATTGATTACTAAACGAGTTTAAGTCATCATTCTATTTCTGTCAATTGTTTGAAGGTGACAGAGACAGAATGATGTTTTAAATACATTTAGCGTTTGCTTTGTGGTGCAAGAAGGCCTTACCAACAATCAACACAGTCTCATAATCTTATATTTTCATCTCAAGCACACAATATTGCAATTCAAAATAGGTTTAATTGCTGTCCAAACTCGGTGTTGTCTAATATGGTAGAAATGCTGTATTTGTTACTTCACAATTGTTTCTAATTAGCTATGTTAAGGGCCGATTTCACCAATGAAACTAATCGCGATAAGTTCAACTAAACTCCGTTTATACAAATACAGCGTTCTGATTGGTAGTTTCTCAGCGGTCTCAACCAATCAAAATATTTAAGTTGTTCGACTGTTAAACGAGCTTAAGTGCCTAAGCATTTTGTGTCACTCACGCTTTTCGTCTTCTTTAGTTGGAAGTTGATGACGTGTTTTACTGATCGCCACTATTTGTAGAGATTGACGGATTAAGTGTAGGTAAAGAGAGATTTTAACGCGTAAGCAACCTGTCAGGCGTTAAAAGGACTCATCTATATGAACAAGATATACCACCAATCCTGAATTAAGCTGAAAGATTGCCAATAATTTAAAAATCACCCCGTATGTAAAGCCGCGTGTCTACCAAAAAAAACCGGCCAAGTGCGAGTCGAACTCGCGCAGGAAGGGTTCCGTACCATTATTGTACAAAAAGGCAAAAATATCACGTTTGTTGTATGAGAGCCCCACTTAAATATTTATTTTATTCTGTTTTTAGTATTTGTTGTTATATCGGCAACAGAAATACATCATCTGTGAAAATTTCAACTGTCTAGCTATGACGGTTCATGAGATACAGCCTGGTGACAGACGGACAGACAGACAGACGGACCGCGAAGTCTAGTAATAGGGTCCCGTTTTTACCCTTTGGGTACGGAACCCTAAAAAGCAGATCTCTACCTAAAACCAATAATAAACTACTTTTAAAATATGATCATTAATTTTATTATAATTAGGTACTTTTATCCAACCACAGCCCAATCTAAAAGAAATTACCAAAGAGTAAAAAAATAACAAAAAAGAATCGACACATCTCGCATCGTGACCAAAGTCTGACACCTTGAACTAATGGTCGCATACCTGCCTGTCTCAAATTAACATAATTGGGATCGGTCCCCATGGTTTATCTTTTCTAATAACTCACGAGAAACATTCTCTTTGGATGATCCTATGACACACAAATATAGGTAGCATTTAGAATTATGGTCCACTAATAGGAAAAAAAAATTAACGAAAATGCCAAGTGTCCTTGTCTTCTTTGTAAAGAGTTAATTTAGTCAATATAAGTATTTTTTTTAAATCCTTTATTAAATAACTTGTGGCAGGATAAAGTAGACTTTGACATGAATCCAAGACTTTTAAGTTAGCCAATTTTTTTTTATGCTTGCTCTTGACCTCTATCTCACTTGATGGTAAGCGATGATGTGGTCGACGGTGAAGCACGCTTGCCTAGAAAAAACCCATTCACTCTTGACTTAAAAACCCCTAGATTGTAGCTATCGGGAAACACAGACTCCGACAAGGAATTCCACTCCTTAGCTGTACGCATAATAAAAGTGTCCCCAAATAATGAGAATGCGTTAAATCATTAAACAGTAAATACTTCACTTATACACATTAAAGTTATCATAGAACTGTTCCTATGCCTGTGCATTATAAATATGATAACATAAATAAAATTATTTATTAAAAATCTTTTTTTAAACAAGCTTTTTTCGTATTTCATGACAGTGCACAAAAAATAACTAGTCCGCCATCTTGGGCCGTCCACCATATTGGATTTAGAATGACGTCACTTAGCTAACCATGCATTGTCATCCAAACTATACGTGTATGCAAAATTGCATCTTAATCGGTGAAGGATAACTGCATTAACAATCAGTTGCAAGATTTGACCCGAACACACTTACATACATACATTGCAAGTTAAAATAAAAGCTTGTAAAAATACACAAGAGGTTTCCATTACCACCCCTTACGGAACACTAAAACTTCTCAACTTATGGTAATCAAAAGGCATCTTCTATGAAATATAATGTAGCCTTCCCGTTAGTTACCTCTTACAAATTAATCTTCTGAGAAACAAATTATGTCGTGTTTAGTCTCGGATGCGCCACAGATGCGTCGACCTGTTTATTCTCATTTTGAATAATTCGGCCTTTTGTTAATGTATTCAAGGAATGTGTGGACCGTACTCGTATGAGGAACGATTGGCTTTGTGGTGTGTTTTGAAAAATGTGTTCGAATTTTGAACGGTATAGATAAGTAAAGGGCTTATTACACTACACGGTATTCAGGGCCCTGAATACCGGATCACTTCACCATTCCGAGTCAATAAGGTCGATATTTTGAGAACCCTAACTCCCTAACAATTATTACACTACCCTAAATTAGAGTTTAGGGCACTGAATACCGTGTAGTGTAATAAGCCCTTAAGTAACGGGCAAGAGTCGTCAGATGCGCACAAGTCGTTTTTTAGGTCTCTTTGGCTACCAAGCGGGACGCGGGGAACTTTTAGCACCGTTCCGACCGCGCGATTGGTGGTTGGTCAGTTCACGCACTATGCGCGAACTTACTCGCCACTACGCCAAAACCTTGCCAAGTTACATGCCGGGGACAATAAATTGAACAATTATTTTGTAACCATCTTTTTAGGGTTCCGTACCCAAAGGGTAAAAAACGGGACCTATTACTAAGACTCCGCGATCCGTCTGTCTGTCTGTCTGTCTGTCACCAGGCTGTATCTCATGAACTGTGATAGCTAGGCAGCTGAAATTTTCACAGATGATGTATTTCTGTTGCCGCTATAACAACAAATAATAAAAAGAGAATAAAACAAATATTTGAGTGGGGCTCGCATACAGCAAACGTGTGCTTTTTGCCGTTTTTTGCAATAATGGTACGGAACCCTTCGTGCGCGAGTCCAACTCGCACTTGGCCGGTTTTTTTTTAATACTGCATCCGAATCCAGGACATGATTTACGCAGCCGTGTGTCCAGTTTTATACAAATCCATAAGTGGATGAGACGTGATCGATTAACAAACATCCAGACATTCACATGCATAATAATGGGATAGGGATTTACATCTATGCAATTTTATCATTATCATCATCATCAGCCATTTTTATGTTCCCACCGCTGGGACACAGGCCTCCTCTCTGTGAGAGAGAATTTTATACTACACAGATATCTACTTTATTAAGGTCTACACACATCCACCATATGAGAAGGAGGCGTCGCGTCGGTCAGCCATACACTGCGTCCGATTTTAACCAAGTTTGCTAATGCATTTACCGCCCAAAGGGTGAAAAAGGGGTGGCAAAACCACGTATGTAATATACATACATGACGAGTCAATCAATATTGTAGCCAGAGGGGATGCAACTTGGAGCATAAAGGGCGATATGCGAACAAAATACCGCTCCAAATTTAGCTCTGGATGATGAATTGGTATCTTTCACTAGTCTACGTTGAGGTCTTTGTGAAGGAGTTCGTCTGGGGAAGGTCCAACATTTCTGTTGTATAACATTGCTGTGAGTTTATTTATTTATTATTATGGCACTCCAACGAATTGTTCACAATAACATTGACAGTAAATTAATCACAATTGACTACATACTATAGCGAACTTTTCACTTAAAGGTGTGCACAGCACTAGCAGTTTATGTTTACTTTATATAATTTCAAATAAAAAATGTCGAAACAAGAAAAAAAAAAATTAAAGGAAAAATAAAACAAAAATTACAAAAAATCATGTCAAAAATGTTAAAACAAGAATCAATAATAAAACAAAAATTACGAAAAATCTATAAATAATCGCTAATAATAATAATATAAAAACATAGAATTAATCAATAATAATTAGAAAAAAAAGGATACGATTCAAAACACAAGTGGTGATAGAATAAAACAAAACAAAAAAATTAATTAATTTTTATCAACCTTGAGTTGTTTGAAGAGATGTGTTTGAAATTGAGCCAAGTGTTGATTTGAAGAGTATGGGTACCTTTTTAGGGCATGAGGCATTTCAGATTTGTCTTTGCGATGGCAGTATACATCGTGCGTTTCACCTCTTATCATCAGTAAGGCCGTGTGCATGGTTGTCACCTGAAAACATTAAAAACACTTTTATTTTATTGGCATTCACGGAAGACGTACTCTTAAGTTTTGTATATGAATGTGGATGGCTACAAGAGGAGGGGAAGTCCTAAGTCAAAGTCAAATATATTTATTTCAACTAGGCCATTAGCCGGCACTTTTGAACGTCAAACAATTAAAATTTACAAGTAATACAAATTGATTCTACCGTCGATTGGGCAAAGTAGCTTGTTATGGAGAAGAACGGACAAGACACTCCATACTTACTTTATTAAAAAAATAAGTGTTTTACGAAGAAACAATGGATGGACTGTGGTAAAGATGATACAGAAATAAAGAAAAAGTATTCCACAGAATAACTAATAGTACATGATAAGAGACTAATAATAAGGGCCGATTTCACCAATGAAAGTAATCGCGATTAGTTCAACTAAACTCAGTTTATGCAAATACAGCGTTCTGATTGGTTAAGGCCGCTGAGAAACTACCAATCAGAACGCTGTGTTTGCGTAAACTGAGTTTAGTTTAACTAATCGCGATTAGTTTCATTGGTGCAATCGGCCCTAATGAGATGACAACAGGCTATAAGATAAGAAGGATAGAAGAAGAAGACTTCTTACGTCAAACCCAAATAAGTATTCAGAAACGCCTACTCTTTTACAAGCATAGGTTTAAATATTACTCGCTTTACCCTTACATGACCTACGCAACAAATATTATATTTTGGTAACCTGCCAACAATCTTTTTTGCGCATTATCTTTCATTGTGCGGACAGTTAAGGAGTTGATTCCCTGCCGGAGTCTTTGTTCCCTGATAGCTACAAACTAGGGCTCTTTATGTCAAGAGTGAATAAGTTAGTTCTAGGCAAGCGTGCTTCACCGTCAACCACATCATCGCTTACCATCAGGTGAGACAGTGTTCAAACGCGAGCGTACTGTTAATAAAAAACCGGCCAAGTGCGAGTAGGATTCGCGCTCGAAGGGTTCCGTACCATTATCGCAAAAACGGCAAAAAATCACGTTTATTGTATGGGAGCCCCACTTAAATAATTATTTTATTCTTTTTTAATTATTTGTTGTTATAGCGGCAACGGAAATACATCATCTGTGAAAATTTCAACTGTCTTACTAACACGGTTCATTATGAGACAGACGTGCCTGGTGACAGACTGACAGACAAACAGACAGAAATACAGACAGACAGACGGACCGCCGAGTCTTAGTAATAGAATCCCGTTTTTATCCTTTGGGTACGGAACCCTAAAAAAAAATTACGAGTATAAGCGAAAACATTTCATACAAAAGCCAGAAGACCACGTCAATATTTTTATAATTACCTACTTATATTACGCCATAATTAAAAATTTTACATCACGAACTCTTCCGTATCATCGGCTCTGCCCGCGTACGTAGTGTGACTGTTTGTTCAGCCGCTGCTGTTCAAAGCCCTCCATCTAGGCGTGATGTTGTATACCTGTGTGATACAGCCACTATGTTATTTAAGTTCTTATTTTTAAAGGAAGAAATTACCTACTGAGTACTGTGAGGGGGCCCCGATGATCACCATTAGCACTTGGACGGGGCCCCGTTACCTCTTAAAACTCAGGAACCCCCACTGTGCAACGCCTGTTAGGGCACATTCCTAGGGAGATTAAGAAGCGTCTCCCCTGAGCTTGAGTCTCGCTGTGCGCGGCAGCACGTGATGACTGGGCCACCGTCTTTCCTGGAGTCACTTGGTGAGCGGACAGAATCTCCAATCTGAACGCCCGTGACCCTGGTGATGCAGGCAGGATTTCGGGCATCAAGGCGATCGGCCGATCCGAGCGGGATCGGCCCTCTCACGATCCCGCTCGACGGCCTCCTTTTTAGGGGTTCCGTACCCAAAGGGAGAAAACGGGACCCTATTACTAAGACTCCGCGATCCGTCTATCTGTCCGTCTGTCACCAGGCTGTATCTCATGAACCGTGATAGCTAGACAGTTGAAATTTTCACAGATGATGTATTTCTGTTGCCGCTATAACAACAAATACTAAAAATAGAATAAAATAAATATTTAAGTGGGCTCCCATACAACAAACGTGATTTTTTTGCTGTTTTTTTGAGATAATGGTACGGAACCTTTCGTGCGCGAGTTCGACTCGTACTTGGCCGGTTTTTCTTCCTTCCTTTGCTATCTATGCTATACAAATTCGAAAATACTATTCAATAATTCCCCAATGTTTTAATTTAACAACTAATGTAATTGAACATTATTGAAATCAGAATTGAACGTGATACAATTAAATTTATTCAATTAATGTAATTCAAAATAACAGAACAACGAATGCTTGGTTTTCAGTTAATTAATTTAATAATTAAGGCAGAAGCAATGTTTTTACTGCCTGTCCATATAGTCGATTATCGTGGTTGTTCAATCAAATTATTTTCTTTCAATTGATATAATGTCGTGTTTTGTTAATTAATTATTGTGCTTATTTGAGTACGTAAATGTTTTAATTTGAATATAATTGAGTACAAAGTAACTTATTACGTGACTGGTAGTCACATCTATATTAGGGATGTTTTTATATTGCCACGTAAACAAAAAATCACGTACCACAGTGCGTTGAAATATCGTGTGACGTCACGGTGTGCTATACTTTATACTGACAAAGTGACGTCACAATCACAAGCCCCTACTCCTGAACTATGATGCGCTTTATCTTTGACATTATAAATTTGATAAAGCAAAAAATACGGGTCCAATGTTATTTGATAATCTCACTGACGGACTAAATAGAATTATTATTTTTCTACTCAGGCAACATCCCTATTGTAAATGGAGATTGAATGTAGAGACGAAAACATCGATTCGAAACAGATTTATCTAAATTAGTTCTTTAAATACTTATCTGAAATACCTAAACCTTTTCGACTTTACCTACGGGGTCGCTTAAGTAAAACTAGGGCGATACATAACCGCTACCCGACTGGACTGCATCTGAAATTGACAGTTACATCGCCTCTTACGTGGCTTCAATTTATCTAGAAAACCTATTCTAGAAAATGATACGCTGTTTACTTGATGAGGTCTACACGTCTAAAACGTGAGAGAAAACAAGAATTCTATTTAATTTATGAGTGTGTTTTCTCCAATCACGGACCCTTCGGGGTAACTATACAGCCATAATAGTTATGTTTACAAAATTAATTCAAGTACAAAAAACAATAAAAAAAAGTATACAAAAAAAAACAAAACAAAAAAAAACAGAATAAAAAAAAGACTGGTTAGAAAAAAAAATATCGTTAACATACACCGTATCTACTTATAACTAAAAATAATTTGAATAATTACAGTCATTTTTATCGCAAAAAATATAATAGTTTTACATCTTAATACCAACTTAGTCAGTCCATAAGTAAATTGAAACATTCTACAGAATTAACGAAGACATAAATTTTAAACGGGAAAGTTTACATAATACTTAACAAAACAAACAATACTTAGATAGTTACTTAGTCATGTACCTACATTTGTACAACTACAAACGTTTAAATTTGAAAAAAGTACACAAAATACATTGACTTATCCACCTTTCCTTTGCATATACTATGCAGTATTTACAAACGTAGGCAGTAAATCTCTTCTTGAGACGTTTGCATTAGATCTATGCGTCTGCAAAATATTAGATCTTTGTCACTAAGTAAATAGTTAAGTCTTCTTTTGTTGGCAATAGAAAGCTGTTTATGGAAGTCACTTGAACAGTTCTTCAATAGAAAATTACTCCTTGAAGTGTTGCCTACTCAAAGAATTACCTAATAATTGACCTTTCTTATGTTTTAGAAAGACCAAATCTAATTCGAATCACTATTGACTCATATAATTAAATTGCATACACGCGTAAACCTAACCAGAATTTTACTGCTTCAAAAATTAATTAAATTAAATTCCCGCCAATTCCACAACTCGTCAACGTCAACAATCTCAAAATCACGCATAACTTTTTTTTTTATCTGACGCTCCACGCACACGTATCCAACAAACAGCCAGCGGCACCGGCCAGTGTCAAAACGTTATTATTCGTATTTAATCGAAAGCCTACAAATATCGACATGGATAGCCCGACCACGGAACATCCCCTAGCCAGCCGCCATTGCCTAGCAACTAGCCCCCTGTATATGTAGCCAGACGGCTAGACGTCGAGACAGGGGGTGCAACGCTTAATGAAATCACCGATGTACCTAACTATAGTGACAATGAGTTTCAGCCGCCATTTTTGAACGCGTAGAGAAACTTTTGGTAGACATAGTCGATTTTTGTTGGCTGTACGGAAGGATTTTTGGGAGTTTCGTTGCAGTTTTATTTTTGAACGTTGTTAAATTAAATTACTCATGCATACAGGTACTTATTGTGGTTATCTCCTTTTTTTTTAGGAAACGTGTCTGTTGAATCCATACTTAGTAATTTCGTCGTATTATTAAGTTTTCTCGTCTAAGCCGTTGAGTAAATTTTAGTGAAGTTTGATACATATTGAGATAGATCAACTACTTTGATGAAAAGGTATAAAAAAACGTTTTTTTTTTTGCATTTACAATCTACGGCCACGAAAAAAGTCAATTTTAAATCCATTTTTATGTTTTAAATTTACTTTACTCATATACCAGGTGAGCAATCAGTGTGCAATTGCCATATATTGTCATTACCGAACGAACGAATGGACTCCTGATTGCCATAAAGCAGCTGACGCAGAATAATGGAACAGCATTTTCGAAAAAGGAAACGTAATTACTTTTCCCATTAAAATGGATTCTTCTCTTTTTTAATCCACGACGGAAAAAGAGGGGTGTTATACGTTTGACGGGAGTTGCTGTGTATCTGTGTGTCTGTCTTAGGCATTATCTCCGAAACGGATAAACCGATTTTGATTTAGTTCTTTTGTTAGAAAGGTAGCTTTATCGAAAGTGTTCTTAGCCATGTTTGATTGAAATCGGTTCAGAATTTCAAAAGTTATCCGCATTTTATTCTTTGAATCTGGGGTTTTCCGCAAGATACTGTGTCATAATTAGGTACGTGTTTCAATAAATTTTCCATTGAAGCGTATCTACTACAAGGTATATTATATGTAGTTTAAAAAGCATGAAATAAAAATAAGAATAAAAAAAAAACCGACACAAAAACCTCTAAAAAGTAAAAAATAAGCCTCGTACTTGCGTCTGGGAATCGCTAAGTAAATTAAATAAACTGCTGTAAACGTTGGCGTTGTTTAAATTTTTAATTTAACGACTCGATAAAATTTTCTTTTGAAAATTGACAAAGGTCAATAAAATTGACAGTGAAAATTGTTGATGAAAATTATTTGACCAATAAAAATTATTGTGCTTTTTTGATTTTTTTCGTCTTCTTTTTGTATCTACTGTATAATAATTACGATTACACGAACTGCCGTGGCCAATCTGGAAATCCCTAACGATCGCGGGTACAGGTTGGTTGCTGCAGAAAAATTCTGGCCAAATGGTGTCAAATAGGCCCATCTCAAACACAATGCCAGTGTGGGGCCCCGTCGCAGGATATGCCCCACCTCCTTGTCTGCCCTTCGTGCCCAGCCACCTGCACGATCCAGGACATGAACGTGGCAAACGACAGAGCGGTCCAGGTGGCTACATACTGGTCAGACAAAATTTGAGAAAAGTTGAGACATAATTTGAGAAAATTTGAGACAAAATTTGAGAAAAGTAGAGACAAAATTTGAGAAAAGTTGAGACAACATTTGAGAAAAGTTGAGGCAAAATTTGAGTAAAGTTGTGACAAAATTTGAAGAGAGAATCGATATTCTCTCCTCAAATTTTGCCTCATTATTTTTATTTTCTTTTTCTTTTCGTGTCGATACACTAAAAGAAGAAGAAGAATACGTAGTTCCCGCATAATTCTAATTAGGTTGATGAAGAAGTTACCTATCTGTACCTGCCAATATAAATTACAAAAATAATAGCCCGGAGTAAATCAAAGATAGGTACGTCATTTTATTAGGAACGACGCTCGTTGACACTTATTTTTTCCCTGTAACTTGCATGGGTATAAAACTGTGGGCATACTATGCGTTTTCCTTAAATGCTATAGGTAAAAATAATGCAAAAATAATAATTACAGCTGATTTTGTTTGAGTTTGATTGATCGATTGTGTTTGATGGTATCTAAAAAAAGTTAATTCAAGAAATCAAAAAACCCGACTGCTTAAAAAGCGAACTAAAAAGACGTAAACAAGAAGAAAATCATGCTGTGCAGTCGGAGGATACATATTCGCGAGCTGGCTCACCAAAACCAGATGTATCCTCCGACTGCACAGCACGATTTTCTTCTTGTTTACGTCTTTTTAGTTCGCTTTTTAAGCAGTCGGGTTTTTTGATTTCTTGAATTAACTTTTTTATTTGTAACTTTTTAGTTAATATTTTTTTCGAATTAGGTACATTTAAATATATAAGTGTTATATATTTTTGAAATCACCTCTTAAAACCCTTTATTTTGATACCCCACACGATGGGTTTGGAAGAAAAAAGAAAATTGGCCCCCCACAATATGGCGCCCAGAAGCCGCCATTTTTCTATTTTCCAATTTTAATGTAGCCTATGACACTCGCAAGGTTAAGACGCATCGATTGACGTATGAATCATCAAAATCGGCCAACGCGTTAGGTCTCTGGAACGCCACATAGGAACAAACATACATACATACATACATATATACATACATACATACATACATATATACATACATACATACATATATACATAGACTGATAAACACATTACCCTCCTTCGGCAGTCGGGTAAAAAGGGAGGTGAATTTTAAGAAATGCATTCCATGTTGTCATCTTTTCAGCCAGTATTTTGTAGGGCACGGGGGCCTCTTCATCTCAATAGATCATTGGTTCCCAACCTGTGGTCCCCGGACCACTGGTGGTCCGGAAGAGCTAAAATATGGTCCGTGATTAGGTTTAAATTGTCAAGATTTTCAACTGAGAAATAATTATAACATAAGAAATAATGTGTTTTTATGACAATGCTTGTTACTTTTGTTTGATTTAAGAATAGATACAAGTATTGAATTCATCATATAACTTTATTTTTAGATTTAGCCAGTTTAGAATAGAATAAACTTTACTGTACACGAAATTAGTTTAAATTTCATTCTGAACTTTGGTCCCTGCTAACAAAACAGAAATCAAAGTGGTCCCAGGTCAAAAAAATGTTGGGAACCACTACAATAGATAAACTAAGAACACACTTGGTCACTGCATGTTGGCTATATCAGACCATTAATTTCAGTAAGCGCGAAAGGAAACCGTTTGTCGTGGTATGGTTATGTGATGAGGAGGGATGAAACGCATGTTCCTAAAAGAGTTACGAATATAAATGTGGATGAATGGAGAGGGAGGGGACGGCCAAAGAAAAAATGGATGGACTGTGTGAGGAATCATATGAAAGAAGAGTCAGTGATGGCGTGACGGGGGACAGGACGGTATGGAAGAATAAAACGTGTTGCGCCGACCTCAAGTAACATGGGGCATGGGCAGGAATATCATGATGAATTTCAGTAAGCGCCCTTGGGTGTAAACCATTGCTTTTTTAAATGATTGTGGATTAACAGTTAAAAATATATACAATGACATGCCTATTTAAATCTCTTAATAAGTCGTAATATTAATGTTAAAGATTCCGTACATAAGAAATTTGAGAAGCCGTAAATTTACTTTTAAAACTTCGACAAGTCCGTCTCTTAAAACTTGGTAATCAATCATTAAAAATCTGATTAAAAAATACACATTCCCAAAGTTTTACTTGCTAATTAATTTAGAAAAGTTTAATTAAGAATTTGGCGGATTTCATTACTTTTCACGAGCGATTGATAGTCGCCATTTTTCTTTTAATATTTTATGCTTCCAAAGATTGGCGTATTTTTTGCACTTAATAATCCGGCCAAGTGCGAACCTGACTTGTGTGTTGGTTCCGTATCACCAAAACTATAATTCCATCTACCTACCTTATTTTAAGTTCTTGCTATATTCTCCTTCTTCTTAGCGTGTCGATGGCAAATATAAAAGTTAAATATTGTGTTTAGCCCAGAATTCAGCCACGGCAACACCATTCGGTGACGCAGTCATAAGGTCTTCGTACGTACAGGTGACAGGGCATGCTGCGCACTCCGTGAGATGGGCCATGGTCTGCGGAGAGATGCTGCACAGGCACTGAAGACTAGTGCCATCAGAGAACCCCCAGCTATGGAGGTTGTCTTTGCTGCGGCCAACCTGAGTGCGGACTCTATTTAGGGTTTTCCAGGTCGACCACGGCAGAGTGTGCCCAGCTCTCCGATGGCCCGATGAAATACTAGTGGCTATTTAGTAGTAGTTGCTATATTATTGGTCTTATGTAAACAAGATATTCTATAGAAATTTCAACTACCTATAAATGATTTTAAAGAATCCGTGTGACACACACAGACAGGCAGATAAGCCGACAGACAGACAGATAGACGATGTACAGGCCTGATTATTGAGCCCCGTTTACACCTCTTGAAAACGGAACTCTAAAATTGGTTTCCCTGTCACCCCTTTTTATCCTCTGACCATCGATCTCTCAATCCATCGTTTACACTTGAAAGTATCTATCATTATTCATCATCAATCATAAAAGAAAAATCCTTGGCATATTTGATAATACTTCATAGATGGCGCTTTTAAATTCTGAATTAGCACCGAAGAGGTGATTATAAGTTATTATAGCCAATTTTAAAAAGTAACTTTAGCTATGGAACATTTTAAACATGATAACTCCATTAGGGGCGGTTTTATTTGGACAATAAATGTTTTGGTTATAGGTACGTGCTTAATTAGAAGGGGTTGTAGTTATGGCTTTAAAGGAATAAGTATACATGCACGTTATGTAATAAAAATACAGGTTACATTTTTAACTTCTTCGGGATTTCTGTTGTCATGTACTCAACAAGAGAAAAACCCGCATTTTGTCAGTCAATTTTGTTTTCTTTTAATAAATTACTTACATTTTCTCTGGCTTCACTTCTGTGACTCAGCCGTCATTTTTCTGTGATCAGAAAGAAAGAAAGATTGAAAATATATTTATTTGTGACCGGCACAGAAGACACGAGATTAGCAAAAACACAAAAAAAAACAGTTATAATATATAAATATATAACATATAAATAACATAAAAATCCCCGTGCGAGACCAAATAGGCTCCTATCTCAGCTTGTGCAGAGATATGTAAAAGAAAATAACGCAGCGATGGTATTCTGATAAGGCAACGGACACATTAACGGAAACGGAACATACTATTTTTTTATAAAAAAAAATGTTCAAATTAATCCATTTCTATGCATTTCGGGCCGAAAGACAACGCCGATTGCGGCGTTGGGGCGCCTTAACGCGGTTATGTGTTTCGGCCCTTAATTTTCTTAATGCTGGGACACATGCCTTCAGTCTGTGAGGGGGAATTAACGAGCCTAGTGCGGGTAGGTAGGTGTTTACATATCTTCGACTTTTAGTTCTAGACACGTTCCTCACGTGGTTTTCCTTCACCGTTTTTCAATTAAAATATGATATAAAAATGTACATAAATAATAACAGCGTTATATTACAAAACTCACACACATATTAAGAAGAACTCATTCCATTCCATCTCTAAGATTTCGTTTATTCCTCACGGAAAGAAAAAATTCTCAATGAATAGGTCACCGGCTTTTAGAAGAACTCTATTTCTGTATGTTTATTTGAGTTCATCTTTACTAATATTATTAAGAGGAAAGATTTTTTGTTTGTTTTTTTGTACCGAATAGGCTCCGAAACTACTGGATCGATTAAAAAAAAAAAAAAAAAATCCCGAAAACGGGTCCTGTGAGGTGGCCCACGGGAGCGAAGCCGCGGTGAACAGCTAGTATGATATAAAAATGTCCATAAATAAAAAACAATTACAAACGTTATAAACGTTAAATTACAGAAAACACACACATTAAGAAGAACTCATTTCATTCCATCTCTAAGATTTCCTTTACTCCGCACGGAAAGTAAAATTTCTCAATGAATATGTACACTCGCCGGCTTTTAGAAGAACTCTATTTCTGTATGTTTATTTGAGTTCGTCGGCGAACTAATCAAAGTTTACCTACGAATCGAGTAGTACGGACGATTTCTATCTGATTGATTGAGAATCTAATATTTTTTCAAATTATCTTCTTGCTGAATATACTGTTTGCTATCTTCTATCATTGGTTTTTTTTCAGTCTACTTGCGTACTTATTTTAATTTTAATGGTGATATTTGGCTTCTGAGTCAGCATTTAATAAGTTTGATTCTTCTTGTTATAGGGAAGACCACGGTATATAAGACTAAGGGTACGTTCACACAGAACATACATATTTCCAGGATCATTTTTAACGGATCCGTCGCTACTGGAGGTGATTTTCACACCGCATTTACAGTCCCGTTTTAACGGATCCGTTGCTACCAACTTTCAAACAAAACGGATCAGTAGGTATTTAATACTGTTGTGTGTGTGTACTCGATCATACAACTACCTACGCCATTGCCGAATAAAAACGTATACGATAAAGCGGATCTGTAAAACGGACTGCTGTATATTTTGTCGGTTTGGTATTTTTTACTGGATCTGGAATACTGTCATGTGTGTGAACTCGCTCATACAACTACCTACGCCAGCGCCGAATAAAAACGAATACGATAAAGTGGACCTTTAAAACGGACCTCTGTGTCAACGAGCACTCAGAGTCTTATTCCAAGTCCTTTTGAAGAACCTCCACTGGACTCAGTCGCCATGACAACGGCAAAACCCTCGATTAAAATATGTAAATAACATGTTATATCTGCCAATCTGTTGCTTTGATGTGGAGTCAAATTAGGAATATCGCACGGTTTCTGGAATTAAATTTATCAACACGCCAAAAATTATGCGCAAGTCCGTAGATGCAATTGGTTTTTAGGGTTCCGTACCCAAAGGGTAAAAACGGGACCCTATTACTAAGACGCCGCAATCCGTCTGTCTGTCTGTCTGTCCGTCTCTCACCAGGCTGTATCTCATGAACCGTGATAGCTAGACAGTTGAAATTTTCACAGATGATGTATTTCTGTTGCCGCTATAACAACAAATACTAAAAACAGTATAAAATAAATATTTAAAGGGGGCTCCCATACAACAAACGTGTTTTTTTTTGCCGTTTTTTGCTCGATATTAATAACGGCAACAGGTAGACGCTTGAAATATTCACAGAATATTTAGTTGTATATTCACTTCAAAAATTAATAATTATTAAATTAAAATAAAATAAATTAAGGGGGACTCCCATACAACAAACGTGATTTTTTGGCCGTTTTTTTGCAATAATGGTACGGATTACGGAACCCTTCGTGCGCGAGTCCGACTCGCACTTGGCCGGTTTTTTATAATACATTCAACCTATCAAAGCTGTTTACAGCTTGCCAATTTGTCACATTGATTTTCCGATAATTATTGTTCTAGACTCTGGGTGTAAGATTGCCATAATCCAGTAAAAAATATTGTAATCTCAATTGTTTTCACTGTTTCTTGTACTCCGTGATCAACACAAGAATAGGACTGCTCCTTAACAAACAAGTACCAACTATACTTGAATGAGCCACCATTTTTAGGGTTCCATACCCAAAGGGTAAAAACGGGACCATACTACTAAGACACCGCGGTCCGTCTGTCTGTCACCAGGTTGTATCTCATGAACGGTGATAGCTAGACAGTTGAAATTGTCACAGATGATGTATTTCTGTTGCCGCTATAACAGCAAATACTAAAAACAGAATAAAATAAATATTTGAGTTGGGCTCCCACACAACAAACGTGATTTTTTTGGCGGTTTTTGCGATAATGGTACGGAACCCTTCGTGCGTGAGTCTGACTCGCACTACGCCGGTTTTTATATTCTAGAAATTTTAATATGGCGAGCAAAGCCATGATGTCAACTATATCAAAATGCCAATGTGTAAATATGGACTAATCTGTCATAATTAGCAAAACAATGACCATACATGGGTATATGATTTGTATGACCTACAGATAGTTGTTCCGGCTATGGGTGTTGTGTATGTAAGTTTATATATATATATACACTCGCGAGCAATGAAAAAATTCCAGTGACATAGCACCAAATTACTCCTAAACAGGAAAGGCTAGCTTAATGACGCCGTCTGCAATATTGAAGTTCATTTAACAGCGCATCAGAATATTACCAACTAAAAACGTAAATATTGTGTTCAAATATAAAATTAAATGTGAAAAAATTAAATTAAGGTGTTTGTCGGCATTTTGTGGGTGGAACTTTTTCATTGCTCGGCAGTTTATTTGTAAATGCACCCACAATACAGGAAGGAATTCCTAGTGTATGGAAACGTTTAAAAAAAAAAACCGGCCAAGTGCGAGTCGGACTCGCACACGAAGGGTTCCGTACCATTATCGCAAAACACTGCAAAAAAAAATCACGTTTGTTGTTTGGGAGCCCCCCTTAATTTATTTTAATTTAATAATTATTATTTTTTGAAGAGAATATACAACTAAACATTCTGTGAATATTTCAAGCGTCTACCTGTTGCCGTTATTAATATCGAGCAAAAAACGGCAAAAATATCACGTTTGTTGTATGGGAAAAACAGTATAAAATTAATATTAAAGGGGGGCCCTTTAATATTAATTTTATACTGTTTTTAGTATTTGTTGTTATAGCGGCAACAGAAATACATCATCTGTGAAAATTTCAACTGTCTAACTATCACGGTTCATGAGATAAAGCCTGGTGACAGACAGACAGACAGACAGACAGACGGACAGCGAAGTCTCAGTAATAGGGTACCGTTTTTACCCTTTGGGTACGGAACCCTAAAAACAAGAAACAAGAATAGTATAACAATTACGAGTAGATATACGCGTTATAAGGCGTCTTGACAATTGAGGGTAGATTCAAACCTAATGGCGGCTCGGAATACGAGGCGAATGGCTACGCAGTATAGCGAAATCATAATATGTGACAACAGGGAATGAGCGTTGGCCGGATGGGGTATTGCGCTGTGAAAAACGAATAACATAGCCGCCTTTGGCAAAAAATATAAACTTCCAAACTAATATTACTTACATAATAAACGCAACAGTAACTCTGTCTGTCTCTCAGTCCGCTTATTGTTACGTTTTCACGTCAAAATCAAAATCAATAAAAATCACATAGGCCTACATCTTCTTCTTCGTCGTATCGATGATTCCTCAATTATATACGTTTTGACCAGAACTCAGCCACGGCAACAGCGTTTTCATTTGCCTCACAAAGGTCCTTCAGGGTGCAGGTGTTGTTGCTGCTGTGCCTACATGGGCACTTATAAAACGTCGACAAAAGGTGCACGGTCCGGGTTGGTCCGTGGTCGTACAGAGAGGGCAAATTAAGAGGAAACGGGGGCAGAGAGCGCCGCCCGAATTTCCTAAGAAAAAACTCATAATTCGAGGTATGGCTCTCGCCTATTTCCTCCTCCAATATTGGACCAATTTAAAAGATATTCCATAAACTGAAAATTAAAGATATATACTATGCCCCTACGTTTTCCTTTTTGATGATACATTATCTTTAGAAGCACTATAGAACCCTCATAAAATGCTCAAAATTGCGCTGTCAACAGAGGCTTAGTGTACAAATTTGACAATTATTACTGAAAAAAACCGGCCAAGTGCGAGTCGGACTCGCGCACGAAGGGTTCCGTACCATTATCGCAAAAATCTACAAAAAATCACGTTTGTTGTATGGGAGCCCCACCTAAATATTTATTTTATTCTGTTTTTAGTATTTGTTGTTATAACGGCAACAGAAATACATCATCTGTGAAAATTTCAACTCTCTAGCTATTACGGTTCATGAGATACAGCCTGGTGACAGACAGACGGACCGCGGTGTCTCAGTAATAGGGTTCCGTTTTTACCCTTTGGGTACGGAACCCTAAAAAGGAAAACATAGGGGCATAGTATATATCTTACTTTACCAGTTTATGGAATATCTTTTAAATTGGTCCAATATTGGAGGAGGAAAGAGACGAGAGCCAAACCTCGACTTATGACTTTTTACTAGGTAAATTCAGTCGGCGCTCTCTGCCCATATTTTCTCTCAACCCCACACCACAAAAAAAAACCGGCCAAGTGCGAGTCGGACTCGCACACGAAGGGTCCCGTACCATTATCGCAAAACACTGCATAAAAATCACGTTTGTTGTATGGGAGCCCCCCTTAATTTATTTTATTTTAATTTATTAATTATTATTTTTTGAAGTAAACATACAACTAAACATTCTGTGAATATTTCAAGCGTCTACCTGTTGCCGTTATTAATATCGAGCAAAAAACGGCAAAAATATTACGTTTGTTGTATGGGAGCCCTCCTTTAATATTTATTTTGTACTGTTTTTAGTATTTGTTGTTATAGCGGCAACAAAAATACATCATCTGTGAAAATTTCAACTGTCTAGCTATCACGGTTCATGAGATACAGCCTGGAGACAGACGGACAGACAGACAAACGGATCGCGAAGTCTTAGTAATAGGGTCCCGTTTTTCCCTTTGGGTACGGAACCCTAAAAAACACGTGTAGCCAACATCTAAATAATAATCTGGAAAGATCACCGATCATCGATGAAATCTTTTTATAAGTAATCCATAAATCGATTCCATTGTTTCGTAATCGATTCAAAACGCTGAGTAATGATCTGTGAGCGATACCGAGTAGATTGCTAGATTTATGATTGTTAATAAATTATCTAAAGTGTTTTTATTTCTTGTGGCTAGACGTAATAAAAGCCACACGGGTCGGTCTTCAAGGTTAAGCAATACTTGCCGAGGTCGGTATGTGGATGGGTGACCATATTTACATAGCGAGGTTTCTTCGTACTCGGAAGACGCGATAAGGTCTATCCACACATATCAGGGCCGTGCCCGGGACGGACGTGTATGAACAAGTTCATATAAAATGTACCCAACGATATTTTTTTGAGCCCCTGACGGGGCACGGTCCGTCCACGTCCCTGGCACGGCCCTGATATGTGTAGACCTTGTCCCGACTGTCATTTGTAAGCTACGGAGGACCCGGTCCAAGCTGAGAGGGTGTCTCAAGACAGTGTCTTCGTAAAAGACAGATCTAATGTAGCACAGGATTTGCCTCAAGTAAACCGGCCTGAAAGTGCTGGCTTTGCATTTAGTCATAGTAATGAAAGTTTTCATTCGGTTATGTTTTCAGATGGTATTGGAAAGGGTTTACGTAAATTAATAAATGGCAATCAGAGTCATTCCACTTTTAATTATTGCATGCCCGGGTCATCGTACAAGCAAATAATGGAATCTGTGACAAAGAATATATATAAACCAGATACCAATATAACTGTATTTGTAGGTAATAGTATAAAAGTAAAAAAAGATGACATCACTGAGTGTGTAACAGAGATGTTAAAGTTAAATTGCAATAAAATTATTTTGTGTGCATTCCCTTACTTGGATAAATTGTCAAATAGACAAAATAATCACATTCACATGCTTAATAAGCATCTGCACTTTCTTGTGAGTCACTATAGTCATAAACTAGTTTTTTTTGACATCAACATTTTTGTTGATAAATTAAAGTCGACAGGCGATACTTTGTATCTGCCTCTTAGGGTAAGACAGAAAATAGCTCGGCTATTATCATATACAATAAACTCAGACATAAGTAGTATGTCGAAGTATCCAGTTATTATTGATATTAGTAATAGTACTAATTTAAAGGGGGTGTATACCTTGAGTAACGTTAGCAAAAATGCTAATAATATTTATTCTTTAAACTAGTTGATAGGACAAGGGAGGGTACCAATAACGGAATAGATAAGAGTATATCCACCATCAAAAAGATACCTTCTTGCTCACAAAAATATAATTTAAAAAAAATGTCTGAGCAGAATTCTCTGAAATTATTCCACCAGAATATTCAGGGTTTTTCTTCGAAGGAATTGGAAATCGAACTGTTTTTAGAAAAATCAATGTTCGAAATTATTTGTTTTACGGAGCATTGGCTGAAAGATTATGCAATGCTAATCAATTATGAAAATTATACTGTGGGCAGTTGTTTTAACAGAAAGATTATGTTGCGTGGGGGTTCACTTATATTAATTAAAAAGGGTATTAAATCAAAACCTCGTAAAGATATAGTAGACCTATCAGTTGAACAAAGTGTTGAACTGTCCTGTGTTGAGCTGGATAAGCATGTCATAGTGTGCGTCTACAGACCCCCTAATTATAAGAACTACTCTATATTCGAGTCAGTGATGGAAGATGTTTTGGCAAAACTTGCAATGGGTAATAAACTAGTAATTGTCTGTGGTGACTTTAATATTAATATTTTAGAAGATAATTCAGATAGCAGTAGGTTATTAAATCTCTTTAAATCATTTAATTTGTCACATGTGTTTATGGAACCAACCCGAACTACACTGACTTCTGCTACATGTATTGATAATGTTTTTTGTTGCTGCAACTACTTGGACAAGGCCATTATAAATTATCTGCCTTCGGATCATAGTGGGCAACTGGTGACATTTGAGTACATTATGCGAATAAAACAAGTGCAGATTCAATCCAGACCAATAACAGCCGGTAAATTAAATAAATTTAACAGTACTTTAATCTGTAAGTTAAGCGATCAGGACCTCACAGTGAATAATGGTAATATTTTGTATGATAAAGTTTTCTCAGTGATTCAAAAAGAGTTCAATAACACTTTTAAGAAGAAAACTAAAACTATATGCCCTAAGTTTTTATTCAGTGACTGGGCGACTACAGGACTTAGGAAAAGTAGGGAAAGACTTTACGAGCTATATGGCCTTAAGCCTTGTATTAACACTGAAACTTTTAATAAGTATGTTGCTACTTATTCAAGAATTTTTAAAAATACATGCAAGGCAGCTAAGGCCTTGTACATTAGCAATAAGGTTAAATTAGCAGAAAATAAAATCAAGACGGTTTGGAAAATTATAAATAATGAAACGAATAGGAATAAAAGAAATAATACTGATTACACGCTTGAGACCACACACGGACTTATTAGAGATAACAAAAAAGTTGCGCAAGAATTTGTAAATTTCTTTACCAACATCCCAATTAAAACGACTGAAACCTTAAATTCTTCGCCCTCGATTGCTTTTGGATTATTAAACGCGAACGTTTCAGCCTGCCCGAATGTATTTAACTTTTCACATATAAATCCCATAACAGTAATAAAAACTTTTAAGCAAATCAAGGTTAAACCGACTGAAGATCTGTGGGGAATGTCCATCAAAGCTTGTACCTCCATTATTCAGACTATAGCGCCATACTTGGCTTTGATTTTCAATTTGTGTGTGGATCAAGGAGTTTTTCCGGATCTAATGAAATATAGTAAAGTTATACCACTTTTTAAATCTGGGGACAGTAAAGACACAAATAATTATAGACCAGTATCCGTGTTGCCGGTTTTCAGCAAGGTATTTGAGAAGATAATGCTAAATCAAATGCTCATTCATTTTAATACGAATAACATCTTGCATGATAAACAGTATGGTTTCACCAGAGGACGTTGTACAACTGACGCTGGTGTCACCCTATTGAAACACATCTTTAATGCGTGGGAAGAGTCGCAGGATGCCATAGGTATCTTCTGCGACCTGTCGAAGGCGTTTGATTGCGTTAATCATGAAACATTACTTCTGAAACTTGAGCATTACGGGCTAGGTCAAGCAGCGTTAAGTTTGGTTAAATCTTATTTGAATGATAGACAGCAATTAGTTCAGATAAACCGTGTGAATTCGTCGGGGTTAAACGTAAAAATGGGGGTACCCCAGGGCTCAATTTTAGGTCCTTTCTTATTTTTAATATACATAAACGATTTACCCCGTTTATTGGAAAACAAACTAAACATGGTGTTATTTGCTGATGACACATCTTTAATTTTTTAAATAAATAGACGTACTTGTCGGGTTGACGACGTAAATAACGCGCTTCGGCAGGTTCAGGATTGGTTCACTGCCAATAATTTAGTTTTAAATGGTAATAAAACCAAGTGCGTAAAATTTTCCTTGCCGAATGTCAAAAGTACTGATTGTGACATTATATTAAACAAGGAGAAGCTAGAATTCGTCGATAAAACGGTTTTCCTGGGGATCACGCTGGACTCAGGGTTGCAATGGGGTCCTCATTTGGTATCCCTTGCAGGGCGGCTGAGTTCGGCAGCGTATGCTGTTGGAAAGATTCGTAGGTTAACCGATGTGGATACCGCGAGACTAGTCTATTTTAGTTATTTTCATAGTATAATGTCTTACGGTATCCTACTATGGGGAAGGGCTGCAGACATTGAGTCAATTTTTATTCTGCAAAAACGAGCCGTCAGAGCAATATATAATCTTCGCCGGCGCGATTCTCTAAGGGAACTGTTTAAGGACATTAACATTATGACGGTTCCTTGTCAATATATTTATGAAAACATCATGTACGTGAGAAAAAATTTACATCTTTTTAGTAAAAACGGCGACAGACATAATTACGTTACTAGAAATAGGGACCAATTAGTTCAACCAGGTTTCAGACTGGCTAAAGTAGCCTCATCTTTCATGGGGTACTGTACAAAATGTTACAATAAAATTCCTCCCCACATTCTTGAACTGAATGAGACGAAGTTTAAAACCTGTATAAAACGCACACTATGTAGGCTGGCATATTATAAGTTGGGGGATTACATCACTGATAAAAATGCTTGGCTCAATGCTAGTCCTGCTCCACAATCCGCAACCACTAGGGCGCAATAACAAGTGATATGCAGAACATTATTGTTTTGAGGTATTGTTGGACCTGCTGAAGACTGTATGAATTATTAATATTTGCATTGTATAAACTCAATTTCTTTAGTATTGTATAACTGCACAGCACGTGTGTGAGTACTATGTACCCAACTGTAAATCTACCATTTACTGTACCTATGCGTCGTTCGTTGACTTGTGTGTGCCCTGGCCGTTGAGTGTGTCATGCTCTCTCAAATGTCTCTCTGATGGTGGCGCGTGTGTTGGATCATCCGGTTCCCTTCATGATGGTTGAGCTGGGTGGTGCCAATTCATGCGTCATGTTTGTGAACGGACGCCGTCAGTTGGGATTGGTCATAACTTGACTGCTTCGGATGTTAATTTTTTTTCTAGTATCTATTATATAACTGCGCAGTACATGTGTGAGTACTTCTAATACTTTGTCTGTAGGTGGTATAGTGGGTAGTGCTTTTCTGGGTGCATTGTCCTCACATGTATGAATTTAATAATGTATGTTCCTAAATATTGTAAAAAAACAATTTTTTTTAAAAGATTAAGTATGGAGTTTCTTGTGCATTCTTCTCCATAACAAGCTACTTTCCGAATGCACGGTAGAATCATTTTAATGTAACGTTCAAAAGTGCCGCTTGGTGGCCTAGTTGAAATAAAATATCTTTGTCTTTGTCTTGTCTTGTCTTGTCTTGTAATTACGGTAGTCGGAAGACTGTCAAATCTGACACCATCGAAATATTAAAAAAAACCGGCCAAGTGCGAGTCGGACTCGCACACGAAGGGTTCCGTACCATTATCGCAAAACACTGCAAAAAATCACGTATGTTGTATGGGAGCCCCCTTTAATTTATTTTATTTTAATTTAATAATTATTATTTTTTGAAGTGAATATACAATTAAACATTTTGTGAATATATCAAGCGTCTACCTGTTGCCGTTATTAATATTGAGCAAAAAACGGCCAAAAAATCACGTTTGTTGTATGGGAGCCCCCCTTAAATATTTATTTATAACAGAAATACATCATCTGTGAAAATTTCAACTGCATAGCTATCACGGTTCATAAGATACAGCCTGGTGACAGACGGACAGACAGAACAGACAGACAGACAGACCGACCGACAGACAGACAGACGGATCGCGAAGTCTTAGTAATAGGGTCCCGTTTTTACCGTTTGGGTACGGAACCCTAAAAACAGTAAAAAATAAAAATACCAGTCTTGCCAAGAGGTAGTTTATTTAATATTTATTTATTTAAATCTTCATGCACAAAGGTGTAATGGTAGATTTAATGCCTTAGGCATTCTCTACCAGTCAACCAAGGGTGGTGAAGAGACAACATGCCAAGTCATTGTTTAAAACGTCGAAAGTATAAAATAATAAGTTGCTTAAAATACTTCATATTATATATTAAATAAAATGCCGAGCAATGAAAAACTTCCACCCACAAAATGCCGACAAACACCCTAATTTAATTTTTCACATTTAATTTAAAATTTGAACACAATATTTACGTTTTTAGTTGGTAATATTCTGATGCGCTGTTAAATGTAATTCAATATAGCAGACTTTTTCATTGCTCGCAAGTGTATAATACGTACCATTATAAATAGTACCTGGGCGACTGAGCTCTGCTCGGGTGAAAATAGAGAAAACGACGTTTTCTAAATATTAAATCTAGCTAGATCGATTTATCGCCCCCGATACCCCCTGCATACAAAATTTCATGAAAATCGCCAGAGCCGTTTCCGAGATTCAGATTATATATATACAAGAATTGCTCGTTTAAATGTATTAGATTGATAGATATATATATTAATAAAGTAATGAAAATAAGTTATCGATGTGACACAGTAGTCGTTCCCAGTTACTGGGTTGTGAAGGTCAGAAAATACTAGTGCATCCGGTTGGACTGGCAGCCGACACCAACATCGTTGGGAAAAGGCTAGGTAGATTGTTTAGTATACTAGCGACCTGCCCCGGCTTCGCCCGTGACAAATTATACACAAAAACCTTCCTCGTTTCTCACTCTTGCCATTGGTGAAAACCGCATAAAAATCCGTTTAGTAAGTTTTGAGTATATTGCGTACAGACGCGCGCGGTGGACGACTATATATTACACTTTTTTTTCTTAATTTTCTTGCAATGTATGTATGTAAGTTCGGGTCAAATCTTACAACTGAATTTTAAAGCAGTCCTCAACCGATTAAGATAAAATTTTGCATACATACACGTTTAGTTTGGATGACAACGCAGGGTAAGCTAAAAAGATGTTCTCGGTCTTCAAAGGATTCGCGCTTCAAACGCGATTATAAAGTTTTTGACATTAGTATTTACTTACTCATTGTATTTTGCATAGTTTAGGTAAGGAAGAATAACAGGATAATATTTTATTTTAAAACTTCGTTCAAATTAATAAATTAAACGGAGGATTTAATTTACAACAACGCACCAAATATGTTAAAATAACATGTGCCAATTTCATGTTAACATTTTCAATTTTTGCACGAAAAAGGATATCAAAGGACCTAGTTTTAGGCTACCTAAACCGTGTTGCCAGGTAATTCCGGACAATTTACTAATAACAATTACATAAAAGAATAATCTAAAAAGAATAAAAAACACACGCTGCGTTATTGTGACGTGAATATTTTTATATTGACGCCTGTGGCAATGACCGCGCCTGATGTTCGGTTCACGGCCGTTTATAAAAAGAAGTTTATGTTTTAAAAACGCTTTTATCCTTGTACGCTTGTAATTGGCCGAGCTGGATCTTCGGTCGGTGCATACGAGTTCGTATTCGTATGATGAATGCACCATTTTTGTACACTGAACACCCCACACTCGAAAATAAATAAACGGCCGGAGCGACACGGGGCGCCGAGGGCGGCACCCCCACAGAGGCACGAACGCACACACGCGCAGGGCCAACGAGAGGGCGCTACCGTCGCCAGTCTCGCGCCGGCCACCGCTCAGGTCGGACGTTTGTCGTTCTCTGCGTTGTGATCGGAAAAATAAACTAGTTTTGTTCCGGTACGACATACCGCCTCCTGTGCGCTGTTAAATTTTACGTGTTTGTGGACATTCTGTGAACGTGATTTTTATCTAACGTGAACGGTTAGTATCCCCTTTTGAAGTCGGGATTTTTTGGAGCCGCCCGTCTTGTCTACACATGTTCATTGTTTACATCTGTAGTTATAGGCATGTGTTTCGTTTTTTTTCTACTATCCCTCGTAATGTAAGGATTTTATTAATAAACGGGTAGTAGAACGCGTTGGATGAATCATAAAGCGGAGTACCCACATTGAATAAGTCGTTTCTATTTCCAGATAAACTGTTGGGATTGATTGGGAGCCGTTGACTTGTGTTGAAACAAAGGTTTACATTGTCGGAAGGTGAACGATCTTCATTCGACTCGCTACAGGTATGTTTGAACAAGAAATTCATTCATCGGTACACACTCACGCCTACGGGTCATACTTTTTCAAATTTCGATTCTATTTAAATAAAAAAAAAACATGTTTTTCTAACGTTCAAAACTTTGAATTTCTTCCAGTTATTCATGTGTCAAATAGAATAAAGTTGTACTGTTGTAGTCATAGATTTAATATGTACTCTAGTAGTTTTAAAACGTTGAAACGTCAAATCCTAGTCCATAGATTAAACCGGCGTCCGCATGACTAATTACAAATACAATAATTTGAAATGCCTACAACGTATCTGTCGCACGGAAACGAAGCGTAATCCGTTTTTGTGTCATTGACCTCATTGTCTATGCTTAAGTAGGTAAGAAGTTATTTTTTGCGCAAATTGCGTTTGCGTATAGTTTACGTAATGTTTTATCCGTGTACTCGTATGTAATTAAACTATTGTGTTGCATGTCAAAGCATGGCACCGGGCTGTGTGCGCCTTATATAATGCGTAACCTTTTGTATGACATTTGATGTTTAGAAGCCTTTCAAATTGTCCGAATAAATCGGTTACTTGTTGCTCCTATTCGTTGGCAGAACTAGTGTTGTTGTATCCTAGCATATTTTCGCCGGTATGTTTTCAAACAGACTATTTTAGGTACACCGTAGTTCATAGATCAGAAATAATCCTACAGAGCAGACATACCACAGTAGGTTATTTGTTGATAAATTAGGGTGAACGGCCCAGTAGTCGACCGTTCAAGGTTATATCTCGAAGCTGATAATCCTGTGTTTTTATCTACGTAAATGATTTATTGTAATGTTTTGTTAATGAATTTGTCGGTTGTATTTATTACTTTACAAGTATTTTTTTGTAGTTTTATTCCTCATACCAAAGAGACTTCTCTCCCCTTTTTTTATTAATCAAGATACCATAGTGTAATGTACTCTATGGTGTCAGCCCACGGTATCACCCACACAAGGCGGCATGGCGTCTTTTTTTAAAAACATCTCTTGGCTATTATAGTTTTATTATTTACTTACGTAATTTTATAGTCTTAGATCTACTATGAAGTTTTAAAACAAGCAGGTTTTGTCCGTTTGTTACGAAACTAACTACTGCCAGCGTCTTCACCCGCGTATAAGTTGATAATTATCCCAACGGTACGTACGCCTGGGATAAAAAATATACTATATCCCTCTCCAATGTCCAATCTATCTCTACACCAAAGCTCATCAAAATTGGTTCAGTGGTTTAGGCATAAAAACGTCAAAAAACAAACAATACAGACTATACTAGTATGGATGATGATTGCGACTAGATTTTGTCCATTTATTACGAAATAAAGGTAGGTAGAACACTTGGAACTAAAATAGACTTACCTAGATCGAGTTTTAAGTACCTACCTAATAAGTAGGCACACCATTAATCTTATTCAACAACAAGTTTTATTTTATTTCTCCTAAGTCATTTTATCGGTTTGCCCTCTCTCTTTATTGCCATGAAAATGACAGGGAAAGAGTATTCTACCTGTCTAAAGTACCTATGGTACCTGCTTACAAGTAGTTTTTTTTTTCATGGGATTGAGATTTCTCTCGAGACTTCCATTATTACCACAGTGCAATATTTATTCTCATAGTCTTATTATTATTACTGACAGTCTGTTTAACACCACTTCAAAGCAAAGGTCTCTCAAGAAAATACATAATTAATTATAAGAAAAACATTGTTGAAAAGAATAATTTATTTTAGGAATACACTCTTATTAACAAACTTCCATACTAATATTAATGAATGCGAAAGTAACTGTCTGTCTGTCACCTTTTCACGTCTTATCGACTGAACGTATTTGAAAGAAACTTGGCAAAAGGATAGATTAGGTACTGGATTAGGATATAGGACATTCTTTATCCCGAAAGTGATGTGTGATGATGAAAGTGAAATGATAAAACACTATATGCGGGGGAATCCGCGGGCAGAAGCTAGTCACATAATAAATTAATTATTCGAAATCCTTTCAATACAATATAACCTGTTAAAATTCTCAAAAAAAAACCGGCCAAGTGCGAGTCGGACTTCGAACTTGGGTTCCTTACCAAAAAATCCGTGTTGCAACGACCGTGGTCCCGGTCAGTCTACCCGGGACCACGGTCGTTACAACTCGGCCGAAACATCGGGTTAACAAGGTAAATAAATAATCTAAATCATCGCGTTAAATTCCCGTGTTATATTGTTTGTCATTATGAAACGCGAAAGTTTTAAAGTTAATATTGGTAAATGTTAGTAAAATAAACGTAATAATAAACATTATCACCAAATTTCAAGTTCACAGGTCAATGGGAACTTAAAAATTCTGCGGCACAAAATTGTGTGACAATTAACGTACAGAGGAACACGTGAGTGACAGCAATAGGGTTACGTTTGGACCCTTCGGGTACGGAACCCTAAAAACATAATTCTGACACTGACATTATGGGTACTCATAATGAGAGTCAAGTCAACCTGCCGCCTACCAGCCCGAATAACCTGATTCCCTTGACACAAAGGAAGCAGCTGATGCATTCTACTTTCATTATCATTTATTTACAAAAAAAAAACGAAATAAAATGCTAAGTAGCTTGAATATGGACTACTTTGTGATAAAAATACATTAAGTGTAAAGATACTTTATTTACCTTTAAAAGAATAGACAAAAGTCTCTTTTATCATGAAAGCTACCAGAGACAGGCGTGAGACGCGACAATTCGGTAACCCGTTTTCATAGAGAGCAGTGGTGGCCCAGTGGTATCGGCCGCGACTTACAAGTTGTAGGTCGTGGGTTCGAACCCAGGCAGGCGCTTTACTTAGTGTAAATTATTTCATCATCACTGCTCTCAAAAACGGTGAAGGAAAACATCGTGAGGTAACCGGCATGTCCTAGAACCAAAAATTCGAAGACATGTGACATCCACCAACCCGCATTGGGCCCGCGTGTTGGATTACGGCCCATTCCCTCTCACAGAGAGGAGGCCTGTGTCCCAGCAGTGGAAACATTAATAGGCTGATGATGTGATGTGATGTGAGGACCTCGTGGCTAAATAATAACAGCCGCACGGGTCGATCTTCAAGGTTAAGCCACGCTTGACGAGGTCGGTCCGTGGATGGGTGACCATTTCAACATACTAAGTTTCCTCCGTGCCCAGGAAAGCACGTTAAGCCGTTGGTCCCGCCTGTCATTTGAAGATTTTTGACAGTCGTTACGGGTAGTCAGAAGCCTGAGATTTGACACCAGTCTTGCCAAGGGGTATCGTGTTACCCAGTTACTGGGTTGTGGAGGTCAGATAGGCAGTCGCTCCATGTAAAACACTGGTACTCAGCTGAATCCGGTAAGACTGGAAGCCGACCCCAACAATAATTGGGAAAAAGGCTAGGCAGATGATGATGTAATGTGATGTGTTTTCATAGAAGATCGGCGGATTAGTACAATTGACTAAATAATAATTAAGAATCGTTATCGCGTGGCGCCTGTTAGGAGAGGCATTAATATCTCCCAATTTAAAGAATATGAATGTTAATTAAAAATTAGTTTCGTGTCCGTCAGGTAGATTAATAAAAAATATTCGACACGAATTTTTTCTTCTTTTTTTTTATTTCTCTTTCTTCGAAACATAAATTGACGACAATTTATTGCGTTGAAATGTCGTGTTACATCACGCTGTTTTTACACTTTATACTGACATATTGACGTCACAAAGTGTCGGAGTGGCACTCCTGAACTTTGATGCGCTTTATCTTTGTAATTTTTTATAGATTTGGTAAAGCAAAAAATACGTGTCCATTATTATTTGATAATTTCACTGACTGATACTGGACTAAATAGAATTATCATTTTTCTATCCAGGCAACATCCCTGATTCATGACTTCTTCCATACAATATGTTCAATCAGAATTCGTCAGTTGTCACACAGTCCTACAGTCGTTTCTTTGGACTTCCCCTGCTCTTAGAGCCTCTCACATTCAAAACTTTCTTCACATTTTTCTAGAAAATATTCTATAATGATCATATAGTACAGCTTCAACCACCACAACTGTGTTTGTCATCCACCCCGGACTTTTGCTTCCCGTCCGCATCTAGCTGTTACTCCACACTTTCTAATCGGCTAACCAGAATATGCCTGCTAGACAAGTCATCCTACATTCGTTCTCCTTTTTCTTTGCGACTATCCAGTCTATCTGACCCCCAAAACAGGCTTAAACTCTTCCTCATTGTCACATCCTTTCTAGCCATAAAAATGTTTATATTTTATACTACTTAGATAAACTACCAATAAAAAAATGGCGGAAGCAAATTTCAATCCCATACTGCCGATACCAAGCTGTCCTAACCTTGAACAACACCACAAGTGTCAACATACATTCTCAGAACGCCACCACACGAGACCATAGACTATAAAAAGATTCAAAACGCAGATACGACATTGTTATTCATAGCTTCCACTTAATGAAATGCAAACCTCTTTGCCGCGTTGATTGATTGTCTTTACGTTCATGAGGGGAAGCTTCTTATATCTAAAGTTCAAAGAGTTTCAGTTCATAACTCAAATATCCTCCTACCACTTCGCCCTGTTTGTCACTTCGGGTATTAAATACCCGCACTTAGTAATTGGGACCCTTTTGTGGGTATTCATTTGGTTTTAGTGGGTTCGTGTGAAATTGCCTAGTGAGTTATAGGTACGTTCTTCGTAAAGCCCTCAAATACATCATAATGAACAGAGAATTCGTGTCTATAATAGTAACAAGTTACTTTATCATTCACTTGTCAATCATTTAAAATTGGAACGTACAAAGATTAAGAAAATCCTTGTTTGAACTTTGAAGATATATTGTTTTGAATTAACTGACTGGCAGGCAACACACTGCCTAAACCACGGGAAAAATTCAAAATGATACGTTCTAAAGATGGTTTAGAGAGTACACTAACGTCATAATAATCATCTTCAAACGACTGTCAGAAATGGAACGATGTTTTAAATTTCGTTTGGCGCTAAATACATCTAATGATTTGTAGACCAAAAAGGCCCAAGAATTGATTTTTCTCATGTATGTGGCTAGTAGGTGAAAATTTCATTCTTCTAGCCAAGCTAGCTTTTACCAGCAGCTTTGTCCGCGTGAAAATTATCCCGATCGGGATACAATCCCGATACAAAAAGCAGACCATGTCCTGAATTAGGTCATATATGCTTTTTGTACCGATGTGCCAAGGTTTAACCAATTCAGTTCAGTCGTTAAGACGTGAAAAGCTATCAAACAGACAGACTCCTTTTGAAACTTACTTTCGTATTTGTAATATTGTTAGTATGAATGTTACGTATTAGTAGCAAGTATATAAATATCTCTTCGGATCATTAGTCGTGTCATTGAAAATATGACACCAGTAAAAAAAAAACTTAGTAATTATATCTGTACTAGTAAGTAACATGGACTTAGTAAGTATAACGTTCAACTCTCATTGTCTATGCGACGCTGACAAGCGGTCTTGACCATAGACAGTAATTAAATTAGTAATATCTAGAATTATTTAGCCATTAAAGTTGTCGTGCGTAAGTAATATAAATAGTTAATGATATTATTATTTATTTTATTTAATAGGAATCCTGGGAGGCAATGGCTCAGAAAAATACTTTAGAGACTAGAAGATACTTTTATGGCAACTAAGGCCTAAGGCCTAGCATTTTCCTTTCTCCCTGTGGAAAGAAAACCATTATGCTCTGTCAGGGCCAGTTGGGTAAAAATATATTGATTTTCATCCCTTCTACTTTCAGGGCAATTGTATGAGGAAAAAGTACCCTTCACCTATTGACTTATTAATATCAAAATGTACGAAAAAATAACAAAAAGCAGATGTACATATATTTTAATAAACGGCGGTCAAAACAGTTGACAACTTATAATGTAAAAAAACTAGTTGATAAAGTGTTATTATAGAATAATATAAAATAATATACACGTAAATCGTTTGCAGTTTCTCGATGAAATTGTTACATGAACTGCTGTTTTTACTTTCTTACAATAACAAGCCATTATGAAAGGTAATAATACCATAACATAATATTTATATAAAATGCTTGTATATACAACTATATACATACTTTTGTTACGTGGGGAATTCACCTGACGGACTTGACCGCAGGCTATGTCCTTGCTAAATCGCTAAATAGGTCTGTCTGTGTCTGTGACGGCCGAATATTAGAATCTAGTGACTAGACAGACATTGAACAGACCTTTAGTAGTGAGGCCCTGCGGACATGGGCCGCAGGCAAATCTGTCTAAACTAGTCCAGCTCTCCGTCAGTAAAAAAACTCTTAAGGCGCAGATACTAGGCGTCTTTAAGTCAAGAGTGAATGGGTTTTTTAGGGTTCCGTACCCAAAGGGTAAAAACGGGACCCTATTAAACACTCCGCGTTCCATCCGTCTGTCTGTCTGTCCGTCTGTCACCAGGCTGTATCTCATGAACCGTGATAGCTAGGCAGTTGAAATTTTCACCGATGATGTATTTCTGTTGCCGTTATAACAAAAAATACTATAAACAGAATAAAATAAATATTTAAGTGGGGCTCCTATACATCAAACGTGAATTTTTACCCTTTTTTTGCGATCATGTTACGGAACACTTCGTGCGCGATTCCGACTTGCACTTGGCCGGTTTTTTCTAGGCATGCGTGCTGCACTGTCGACCACATCATCGCTTATCATCAGGTGAGATAGTGGTCAAGCGCGAGCTTATGATTACAAAAAAAAGAATACCCCTCTTTTTTGGAACACACTTTTACATTAGACCATTTTCATAATGATTTGGTCTGTGAACATTTTGAGTTTTATTCGTATAACATGATGTAATTAAGAGGAAACGCGGTCGCAGACATCAGACTGATTTTCTTAAATAAACAGTCATAATTCTAGGTTTGGCTCTCGTCTATTTCCTCCTCCAATATAGGGCCAATTTTAAAGATATACCATAAACTGAAAAATAAAGGTATATACTGTGCCCCTATGTTTTCCTTTTTTAGGGTTCCGTACCAAAGGGTAAAAACTTGCCGTTTTTTGTGGTAATGTTACGGAACCCTTCGTGCGGGAGTCCGACTCGCACTTGGCCGGTATATTTTCATATATAGTTGTCAAGTTTGTACACTAGGCCTCTCCGTTGACAGCGCAATTTTGAGCATCTTTTGAGGGTTCTAGTGCTTCTAAATATAATGTAATTTTGGGGCACGCGGGTGTGAAACGAGTGCGCGTTTTGTTCCCTCATGGAAGTTTGCGACTGTCGTCGTCTTAAAAGATGGAAACGTGTATTCATAGCCAAATAAATTTCTTAGCTAGTGTGAAATGAAAAATAAAATTGACCATCTGACAAATTGGGCTTCCATTTTTTTTTTTTTTATTGTTCTGTCTCATTAGCGGGAGTGTTGGGTAAAATCCTCGTCCAAGACATGCTCTTAAAATAAATGAATTTAAAAAATTACAAACTCTTAGAAGTAGGAATAAAACCATACGGTTTTCGAATTCTAGACAAATAAATATACAATGAGTCTGTTTACTATTTAATTCTCCATTGTGCATAGTTGCATACTAATTACTGAATTTTTTAATTTTAAACAGCTCAATGTCATGTCCCAACGCTGCGTGAATAATGTCACGTGTAAACTTCTTCCAAAATAACCGGTTTCCTAAATTAAAACCTTCAACTGTTTACGTCTACGCCGACGGATGACACATACGGTTTTTCCCGACTTTGCCCTAGCGTTACTGACCTATCCCAACGTTCCGAACCTATCAAACCGTCTCCCCCCACTCTTGACCGGGCATATTATTTCTGTCTGTCTAGCAATATAATTTTCTCTTTCAAATTGCTATATGTGGCCGTTAAACCGCAAACTCGGTACTTTAACAAAAGGGCTGGAACGTACAATTACAGGCAATCATTCAATTAGCCAGTACGTTAGGGCGACGTTATTATTACTGTAGTCATGGCGACCGTTCTGTTTTTAAATTTTACTGCACGGTGCGCTTCAATTCGGTCAAACGATAGTTGTTATAAAAATTCAAATTAAGTTTTATTTGAGCTATAAACGTTGAATTGAATAATAATGTGTTTTGTGAACTAATAAAACATTTATATCTTAGTCGGTAAAACTTGAATGTCAGCATTAAATTATGTAACATAATACTTAATGTAGGGTGGGTGCACCAGTAACAAACCGATTAAGTGACATTTTGAATAAAAAAAAATTGCTGTAACTCAATTATTGCATCAATCTTTGCAAAAAAAAATCATCATACTCCTTATCTACCATAGAATCATGTAGCTTAATCCGATTTTCTTAATAATAATTAAGTTTTTTTTAATTTAAATATTAATGTGGCAAGTCGCAATATGCCTAAGGTGGACCAGATTGTACCAGTAATAGACCAGACAAAGTGCCAATAGTGAACCAGTAAATAAAACGAATGTTTTTATGTAATATAATTTTATTATTGATACTAATTAATTTAATTAAGTTCTGTACTTAATAATCATCACAACTTTTAATCAGGGTACAAGTTTCATGTAATACTGAAATGCTACAGGACCCTGGGGCTCCCGGTCCTTTGAAAGGCGTGCGAAGGCCTTTTTTTACATATTATTTTTTTATTTATTCATGCATATTTTTTGCGCCATTGCTTGTCGCGTCTATCGCTTTTAGGATATCTTCCTCTTTATATTTGAAAAATGTTCTTTTTTGTGGCATTGTGTCTATAAAAAAGTGTACGTGGCCAATTACTGGAACAAACTCAGAGTATAGATGTTACCAGTAACAAACCACTGGTCTACAACTGGAACAAACTCGTAGTATAGATGTTACCAGTAACAAACCACTGGTCTACAACTGGAACATTGAGATTTTTTTAGGAGTTTATTATTATAATTTATTGCAGTACTTTAAGTGAGTATAAATGTAAAAGAAAAAGTAAAAAAATATTAAAATGGTTCAATCACCAGTCGTAGACCAAATGGAATATTACTAGAACATCATTGAATTCGTGTTCCATTAGTTTACCAATGACAACCAATGATTTAAATTAGCATTTTCTAATGAAATAAGAAGTAATATTATTGCTTTATTCATTTTACTATGCAGTTAATTGCACATTAGGTTACAATGATTGATTTTAACCAAGATATAAAAGGATTAAAAATATTACCGTCGTACGCGTGCTTACTAAAATGGCCGCCCGGAACGAAGAGAACGATTGTCATTTCGGATTTTGTATTTTTTACTGATGTAGATGGCGTGTACATCTGTTTTATCTATGCTTATATGAATGGTAGAGGTACGGCAGGGCTAACAAACGTAAAAAAAGTTGCGGGATATTCAACAGAAGGTTAATATTTCGATTAAAAGATTGAAATGGTGTACTACTGGTTCCTGGTGTGGCACTGGTGCACCCACCCTACATTAGATTGTATTAGAACAAATTACTCTTATGTAATATGTAGGTGAATAGATAAACGAGTATGACAAAGCAAAAATAAACAACCAAAGCGTTCCATTACGTCCATATATCCTGAAACCGACATCTAAAAACGACGTAATACGTTATGTGAACATTATTCCACCTCCTTACTGATAGAAAGCAACAATCCAAAAAAATTGGTTACTTGAAAAAGCACTCGGTTCTCTACAATTTATTTCCCGAGCTCCCGAATACCCGATAAAAACAGTGCGATCGCTCCAGTTCAACCGGCTGGCAATTACGAACTAATCGCTTTTAACAGACATGGGAATCAACGTCATCAGTCACCAGCTCAGCTCTTTTTCTAATACACCTTCCCCTTTTGATTGATAAAACCAAACTAGGAAGAGCTCCAACCTTCCGTCTTGTTACCTCTCCTCCTGCTACTTATAGATGTCACACGGGAGGAAGGGCGTGTCTCATCACGCTAGCCAGACACGAATTCTCAGAGTTTATAGTATAGTCATTGGCCGTGTTTTAACATCCCCTTTTTTCTTTGTTCAAGAAGCGTAACGCCACGCAAGTTTGTTCTCAGGCCTGTGCCTCGTTCGTGCTGATTTAGTACTAACCCGTTGAGTCATATGTAGCGAGTAAAATTAGTCATACGTCTCTTTGTTGATTCCGTTGCTCTCTTGTAATGCCTATGTTTACTACAAAGTGTTTTGTGATTTATGAACCAACTGCTCAACTTAGAATTTTATTCAGAGTGTTTAGTCGGTCACTATTTTTGGTACAGTAGAATTGATAATAATGTTTCCACGAACACATGACTGACGATAACAAAGGCATTTAAATATGATCGGCGAGTTCGTTTCTAAAATTAATTTGTTTCCTTAAATAACTTTGCTTGAAATTCGTGAATGAAAGATTATGTTGTTCTTGAACTGTATTTTATCCAGAAACGATGCCAATTTTTTTTGCCGTCCGAGTGCGCCAAACACTCCGTACGTAAACGTATACGTACTATTTAAATTAAACGAGATATACTCCTGAACTGACGTGATGATCATTTTATATACAAATTCCAGCCACGTACGCATTTCTTTCTAGAATCTTTCGAACAAAGATACAATCTTTTAAAGAGCGTTGACTCCGTTTGTGACCCCACGAAACAATTGTTTTTGGGCCTAGCGTGACGGATTTTGGTCGAGTCATATTGTCACGTTGACATCATATAAATCACACGCTTTTATTTAAGCATCTCGAATGTTTAAGAGGTTTAGTCAACTGCATCTTTGAGCCAGTCTAAATGGGGCTTGGCTTAGAGAAATGTTTCTCAACTATCCGAACCACCTTCGCTGCTAACCTTGTTGATATAACACAGACCGCTTTGCGTTTCCTTGTAAATAGTTCTGCAAACATTTTGCTGCCTTTCTTGGTATCTATCTATAAGGCATATTGTTAGTCGCAGACGATTTGCAACCGCTCGACACTTTGTAGTTAATTCCGTTGTTAATGGTCTATTCGAACCAACAGTTAGTGTTGCCTGTGTGTGGTCGAAGTTTAGTGAAGTCATTAATAATAATGTTTGGAACATGGATCTACTATGTCATTAATTTAAGTTTTCAGTCGCAACGAAGGTTAGATCACAAAAAATGCCCTCTATTGAAATAAAATATGTTCTCACTGAAATCGGCAAATAGCCGTACCGAAACTTAGTTCTTTTGTTAAAAGTTTTTTACGTTAAGAACACAATTTTCGACCGAAATTGCGCACTTAATAGGATTCTTTTTGACCCATAAGTAATGAACAAAGTTGTGATAAAAAGAGAAAAGAAAATACTTAAGTAACAGCCTCCTACATTCTCTCACAGTTTTAAAAATAAATCTTAAAGATTCGCCTCAGTAACATGCCTATTCAAAGGACATTACACTTGAAGATTTTTTGTTTAAACTAATTACACTTCCATTGTTTTAAAAACTAAAACGATTTCTTGTACTCTATTATCGTAGATCTGATAGATTTACATCAAGTACCGGCCATTTCCTGCCTCAAATTCCATTCCGCCTGACAAACCAACCGAATTATTCACAATAATGATTTCTTAAGTATACCTTACAAAGTTACATTAAACCACATGGCAACGACCATTACAATTTTAAGCTATTTTACATGGTATGGTATGAGCAACGTTTTTTACTTTTTACACTTAGAGGAACAAACGAACGCGGTTTATCTCGATGCCTATGTTTAAAGTAAGTGCGAGCGAGAGGCAGCACGTTCGCCTAGTGAAAACGCAGCGTAAGGTAAGGTACCGACTCACACGCGGACTACACGGAGTTGATGACCGCGAGCGAAGGCCGTGCAATCGGTCAGACAACCAAATGTCACGGTCGTACGCAGCGGGCGACAGGAAAAACTGCGTCACAGACGAAAAAACGTGACTCACACACACGTTATACCAGCCGAATTAGCATGTGCTGCCATCTTATTGCCGCTTCTAACGACACTTTAGTCCGATCTCTTCAATTAGAAGTTTTCGTAAGTGACGGATTTAGAATACGCACCGTAACGATAACCTTGCTAAGAGAATGGCAATGACATTGGCTCGCAGTCAACGCGGAAAACGGAAGACGGCGTCGCCCAGTGGCACAAATCACACTCCCTCTGGGCATAAAATTTTAAATATTTTCAGCATCGAGTTTCACTTGCGCCGTAATTCAAAATTCTCGCTTTATTCCTAGGCCGTATTGTGATATTTCGACTCGTAAACTGATATAATAACTTCGGATCGACGTTGCTTTACGACTGTCAAAATCGTATTTCTAATAATAAAATGTCTCAATTTAGAGAGGCCAATGTTTTATCGTGGATATAAAGAGGTGGTATTAAATGTTTTTTTATGCTTTTTTCGTGTATCATAGTACGATGGGGTGTCTCGATTGTGTTGAACTCGGGCTTTTTTTTTTCATTGTTCACATGTTTTACGTGGAAACGTGAGCGTGTAATAATAATAATTCACGTTATCTAACCGGGAGGCGCGTCGGACGTGGACGTCAAGACGGAGCGAGGCGCGACCATCGTTTTTATGCGCATAATAAATATTTTTTTCATTTTGTCCACAACGCAGGCCGTGTGGACGCACTGTGTGGCAGGATAAATTCAATAAACAATTTTAATGTATTCAATAATGTCTCCTTGGTGAAGTTGAGAAATCAGTACTATAGTTTATGATTGTTTTAAGTGGTAAGTATCGACAAGTAATTGTATTCATGCATTTATTACTATGATATTGAGCTACGAACAACATAACAAAACAACGTATCAGCTTGTACGTCCGTTGATAAGCACAACTACTGAGCAGGACATTGAAATGTATTTATTTCATGTAGATATTTCTACAATATCCCGGACTTGTTTTAGTCAAACCCGCTTAAAACTTAAGTAAAACATAATATGTGCCGGATTTGTGAGGTGTCGGCCGAAGGCGCGTTCGTTGTCTAGTTTATAATTCTTTGTCTCACTGCATAGAAACGACTAATTATAATAGGGAAATCCTTTTAGGTACATTTATGTTAGGTCCTACATTGCCGGGTTGCCTTTTATGTTAAAATTTACTTAATAGATGTATAAATTAATGGTATAAAAATAGAAGTATCTGTGACTAATCTTATTTATTATTCGTACCTTGTTTTGACACAATGACACATTTTATTACCGTTGTAGTGCAGTTAATATGGAAAAATAGGCCTTCAGAAGAACACCTTTTTGCTTTCACTTTTGCAGTTCTTGTAGGTGTGACCATAAGGTCTCTTTTTGCTTCAACATCATTAATAATGCTTATCTCATGCACGCGTGACCTATTTCATTATACATATATTTACTTGGCAATGACGACGAGTCATGATAATTTGGGAATTTCCTCAAAAAAAAAAAAATTTGCCGACCCAACAATACAAAGTCAATTTAACAGTTGTTATCCATTTCCGAATACATATTCTTTTTTAATACCGCTGATAAAATAAATGCAATACGTATCAAAGTGCAATACATTGGTTACTAAGTAAATTATTACAAAACAAGGAACCATTACGAATCATCGCAGCTACGTGACCCTAATCGCGTGTTGCATACAATGATACAATCGTGACCTTTCGCAAGTTTTCCGTAAAAAAAAATGTCTAGGTATTTCTAATGTTTTCCTCTTTCATATCCTCTTGTTGAGCTTCTGTTGTTCTTTTGAGTAATAAAGCGACAAACAAAGAAAATGACCATAAAAAAAGTCGCCAGCTTCGAAAAAAAAACAATGAGACTGTCAAAAACATGGATTGCTCAGTTTGATGACATTACAGCTATCACTAAGTATACCTACTTATAAATATTAAACCAGCGTTTTTTTTTGCAAACATTTATCATTCACGGTTGAATGTCGCGTTCTTATCGCTAGCGACTGCATATCAATTAACAAAATATTGGCAACATTGATTCATACTTCCCGATTATTTTTGTATCTACTTCTGGATACGTAAACAAATCTAACTTACGTTGGAAACGGCTAAGTCGGTCATATATTTTGAAGCCCGGTGCAATGTTTATTATTGCATATGATACGTGTTATAAGCATTTGTGCATGCTTCACTCGAAAGACAAGTATCTATTATTAAAACATTATCTGTATCAGATTACCAGCTTAAAGTAACGAATATTGTAACAGATTACACAATTAGAACGAAATATTTATCTATCTGTCGTGATTCATAAAAAAAGATACTCGGGCAGAAAACTGACAAACGAAAAATAAATAGAGGTATTCCAAGAAAGTCGTCGCTAAAGATTAGGGCGCGGTTCCTTGGAACTACGTTGTCCTGGTTAAGATTATGAAACATTTTTACTAAAAGGTTATTAAGTTTATTCTCGTCTTTAAGCTTTGTTTTTCTACGAAGGATCTAGTTGAATCGTGTCGTCGCGTTGCTCTGTCAGTTGTTAACTGATTAATCAAGATGGATTTTATGAAGAATTTGACTGCAATTCTAAGCCTAAGTAACAGATTGAACAAGAATGAACAACGTTGTGAAAACTTGCTTCAAGTTGCGAAATAATACTTATCTGTTCAAGGACTAAAAGCGTAGGCATTAGGCATAGATGTGAGAGATACCTTTTAACATGAAGGTCATGATTATACATAAAAGCAAAAAAAAACGTGAGTCACTATTTTTTGTACACATATTTTATTATTCAATGTTTTGTCGAAGTACTTACACCTACTTTTATTGAATTATTGAACAATTTATGCTAATACACGAAAAGGGAAAATTCTATTTAATCTGATAAAGGCGCGTGTAGGTCGTGGGAGAGAAAAAATACAATTTCTGCGGATAAATTGAATGAGAGTCATGATTGCTCGCTCGGGAGTCCCCGGAGCTGATCTAAGATCGAAGAATTTCGTTACTTGCTTACAAATATGTATTGCGTGGTTTTTACAAGCATGAAAACACAACAACATGAATAACTCTTGCTGCATCCAGAAAAAAAATGGTTAGCCTAAAAGAAAGAAATCCGCGTTCCATTTTTGGCTCGAAAACACGTGACCTTCTGAAGTACTTACTATTATTATTACCTATGTAGGTGTTTTATACATGAGAAAAAATAACAATTGGGCTCTCAAAAAGTTTTATTGCCAATTGGCATTCAATAGATTTGCCCGATATCAAATAATGTTTTTTTTTTAACCAGGAAAATATGCTATACATATCTTATCTTTTATTTATTTACCATTATAATAAAAAAGCTATTGAGATAAGAAGGCAAAACAGAACTATATTGGTGAACGTAATAGTATTGATGAACGTCAAAAACTAGTCAAATTCAACTTCGCCCGATCGTACAACATCCCGCAACACAGTGTTGTCAAACCAGAAAAAAAAGTGACACGAAATTTTGACACTAACAACATTAATGCACAATTTCACGGTCAGTCATCATGTGTCAATAATTCACACTTGGAGTAAACAGGTAGATTGAAAACGGTCAATAAACTTGTGCCTCTTATAGTATAACAAAGAGGCGCGGTTGGGGGCTACGTAGGTCATTCACTCCGTGTGTTTAGCACGGTTATTGTTTATGGAAACCCATCATATATGTACCTACCTACGTTACGCAATGGTAGTTTTGCTAAAATTATTATTGACGGACGTTTTTCTTACGTCAACAGCGTCAGTCAAGTCAAACAACTGGACAGCTGGACTGTTGGACTTTGAGAGTTCGTTCTTTATTCAAATTAATTTTGTGCTAGTTGATGGTTTTGCAACATTTATTTTCTTTTTAATTAAGATTTTTCGTGACTGGTAAAGAAGGTTTTTATGTACTGCTAAGTACTTAAATCTTGTTGTCTTGACTGGATAACTTCAAGGGCAATCTTTTAAAAATACAATATAGTAAGTACTTAAATGATAGGTACCTACTTTAATTTGAATTGGTGGATGTGGAGATGCTTGCAAGTTTACTTAAATTATTTGTATAAAACCAGTGGCGCAGTACTCAATATTCAGGTCTGTTAATAGACAAAAGTACATAACAAGACTGAACGTATTTGTAAAACTGAAACAGAAAAACTTGGTCTATTATATATTCATAGACTACGGCTGGTGGAGCTACATCCTATCCTAATTTACGAGTGCGAGCGGGAGAGAGGTAGGTAGGGTATCTTCCGTCTCTTTCTCTACCTGTTCTTTTTTATGAGGTTTACCTGTACCTGTGTAGCATAGCATCCCTGTGGCAGGGTTGAGTCATTGTCGGTCGACCGAACAGTCGGGAACACAAGTCTTACGAATTTATTAAACCGTTCAACAGGTTGGTTACTTATTGTGAGGAATCGACGTTTTGTCGGTGTTTAATTTCAAAGGGTTTTTGGCTTTATTCCTTCGAAGTTCGGAAACATAATGGGGACTATGAACCGGTGGAATTTGTGCTAAGTCATGTTTTGTTGCGATATACTTATTGTTGAATCGTGTTCGTTGTTACAAGTATGTGCTAAAAGAGAAACAAAAATATCCAACTAATAGTATAAAAGTTTGTGTTTCAATCAAGCATAAACGGCTGAACGGATTTGAATGAAATTTTGCACACAGATAGTTTATAAACTGGATTAACACATACGATACTTTTTATCCCGATGAATTCGGTATTATTTATCCTTGGGGCCAATCATTCATCCACCAATACGCACTGGGCTCACGTGGTGCATTATGGCCCATTCCCTCTCACGGAGCAGAGGCCTGTGTACCAACAGTGGGCATATTAAAATTACGTTGCTGCTGAATCCTTGGGATAATTTAACACTTCTGACGCGAGCGACGTCTCGGACAGAAACTAGTCTACTCAAAAAAAAAATAACTATCGCAGTTTCTAACAGTCTTGAAATATGATTTCAATATAGCCATACACAAACCTTCACTAAACATTTTCATCTGGTGACCTTGATCGAAGGTCACGTTACTGCGACAATCGTGATCGGTTGTCACTGGTTGTCACTAATTCGAGTTATGTCAGTGACCCTTACTTCGGCGGATTTTCATAATTCAGAAATTTTCCTCAATTCAAATTTGGAATTTATTTAAGATCACGATCCGTTTGACGTCAAATCAGGGCTATTCAACCTTTTTCATTCGGTGACAGTATTAAGTGTCGTGAATTTTTTTTTTGCTTTAATTGAAGTGAAAGTGATAGGTATCCTTTGAAGAGAGGCTTCCATTAGCTTTTTACAATATTTGGGTCATATTTCAGAAATCCTTTTGATATGATCAGTGTACTCTTCAGTCGTCGTAGGTCCCTTTACCGTACTTACCTTTTTTTCACACTCTGGCATTGAATCTAGAATGAATACTATTGCTATGTATCGGTCTTTAAGAAGCCTAGGTCACTATGACCTAAACAAATAAATACTTATCTACCTATTGATTTAGTTATGTGTGTAATCTTATTAAAACACATTTTACAGGACGATTCAAAGTTAAAGGAGGCTTGAAGTGCGCTTTTCATTGCTCACAGTACCCCACCCCTCACCCATGCTGTCACATAAATTTCTATTGTGCTATGTCTGGCCTCGTACACGTACCCGGCATTAAGTTTGAGTTTACCTGTAGCACAGATAATATAAAACTAGCATACAGATGCTTCATCCCAAACAAAGAAACCGTGCCGACGTAATTATTTTCATCTGATTATACCAATTATTTTTTGTAAATCGATCGCGTTCGATTCTGTTCCACGGCGTTAGATAGATCACCATCTATATCCGTGGAACGGAACGGAACCGAACGCGATCGATGTACAAAAAATAATCAGAATAATCAGTCAGAACGTCGGCACGGTTTCTTTGTATGAGATGAGACACAACTGCCTGTAGATACGTCATATTTTGCGAAATCCACTCAGCCACTTAGAATGCGACTAAATCCACTTTACCTCACGACAGTCCATTAATAAGGTAATGTTAAATGTGGGTGTCTTGACCTCACGGCGTCAGCGGATAAATTATGCAGTATCGATACGCCAAAACCTTTGCTAAAAACAAAACAAAAACTGAAAAAAGAAACGTCGAAGCACTTGGGTGATTGACCGAAAATGAATTCCTTGGTACCTAAAGTTAGTTACCCCTGTATAGCGATTAGGCTGTAAAGATTCGTGTATCTGGTATTTTCCGTGACTATATTCTTCTGTTAACGATATCCAGCAATCTGTTAGTACTGCTAAATGGTTGATTGATAACCTGTAGCTACATTCATAAGGAGATAAGGATCTCGATCTTCCCATTTTGAGAAGCTTGTAGCTAACTTACAGCTACATCATCTTCTGCTTAACATGGACGTTTTTTTGCTGCCGGGCAATATTTAAGACACTGACTGCAGCGTTTCACCGCAACATAAGTGCACAGGTAGACGCTACTATGCAATACCCGTTAGTCATCATCATCAGCCTATTAATGTTCCCACTGTTGGGACACAAGCCTCCTCTCTGTGAGAGGGAATGGGCCGTAATCCACCACGCGGGCCCAGTGCGGGTTGGTAGACGTCATATGTCTTTTTGGTTCTAGGACAAGCCGATTGCCTCACGATGTTTTCCTTCACCGTTTTGAGAGCAGTGGTGATGAAATAATTTACACTAAGTAAAGCGCCTGCCTGGGCTCGAACCCACGACCTACCACTTGTAAGTCGCGGTCGATACCACTGGGCCACAACTGATCTCTACCCGTTAGTACATTCATGTTACTTGGGGTCGCTGCAACACGTCTTGTTATTCCATGTCCACCGTCACGCAATCATTTAATCCCTTTATTTCATACCCGTCAGTCAATACCGATCCTCTTATTAATAATTATCAATACGATGTATTACTAGACCTCTATGGGTATTTCGTGTCCATTTCTCTGTCTATTGTAATAAGATGATTTTCCGCTCAGAGCCCACAGTCTAACAGTCAAGGCAGTGGACACACGCTAAATATGCATATCTAATATGCATAATCAGCGTGTGTCCACTGCTTTGACTCAGGGCTTCTCTGCGAGAGGAAAGGTGTAAACCATAATTATTAGATAAACGAAGCCCCAAATCACACTGGTTAACCATAAAACTCAACAAAAACAGCTTTGACGTACCACGGAGCACTTTTCTCGGCCATTGCACTGACTCACTGAGAATTGCCCAAAATTAATTAAAACATAACTTTCCAGTGCACAAACCAAATTGACTAAACGTATCAACGGGCAGCACTCGCGATAAACAACGAATCTGTGTGCACCGAACCGAAATTCAAGCACAACAAAAACAGTTTGGCTGTAATTAAATTAAATTGAAAATTACCCCGTATTTCGCGATATTATTTAAAGGGTATATTATACCCGGGCAATCCCGTGTTCCGGCCAATTTATTCCCCTAGCAGGTGTCCGGGTATCGCAGTACCGTCTGCATTGGCACTAAATCAAACAGCATGCACTTAACGGCTCTCTTGAAAAGTATTTTAAGTTTATCTACCACAGTGTGTTATAGTTTTGCGGTAATTTTCGAAACTTGGGGCATAAAAGTTCAAATTGGTGGTGGGGCTTGTAAAAGGCTTTCAGAATATGATTCAAAAAGTTTGTGGATATAAGTTTTAGGCATTTTATTTAATGGTTAGGGAAAAGCTTCAAGAAAAAAGAAATTACGAATACCTTCTAAGTCATATAAAGCAGTGCACTAAATTAATGTGCAACCTTTCGCATGTCATGTCAGAAAAATTTAATAATAAACCAAAAAAATCAACACATTAAAAAATTAACACTAACATTAACAATCTTTTCCTCAATGCTGTATAAATGAACTAAACAAAAAAAATCAACAAAAACAGTAATTCCGATCAAAGAGAACTAAAACGTCGCAAGCAAACGGAAAAGGTAATAAAATGTGTGGGCGAGTAAACTTGGGCCGTTCAATTTATTTTAACTAACTGAAATAGCTGCAGTTTCCGCTGCTGAGCTTTGCCTGGGGTTAAGGGCATGGTGTTTACAACTGTGTTATTACTACTAAATTAACTATTTCACTGAGATTTTTACGTCTTGTTCACAAAATTTCATACCATGAAAAAAATACTTGCGTCTTGGGATATTGGGCAGTCGATCCGGTTTAAAGCAGATTACTGAATCCATACCCACGTCTTGCCCATCTACGTAGCTAAGAAATCAACCGGGTCTAAATTCGATTATTTAGTTTAAACCCATCTTTCGCCCATCTCTACTCGTAATATCTTAATGTAATAGAAGAGTATTATAAAATCTCAGAGAGTTTTATATTATTTTCACATCTCAGCCTTCAGAAACTAATTTTATTTTATATGCACTCGTGTATTTTATCTTCCAGAGAATGGAAAGAACCAATTACTAATATGAATGTTCTGATATGTTACTACTGAGCAATATTTTATGAAATGAAAGAAACTAGAATATTATGAGATTGCGAATTGCGTTCATTTTGAGATTTCAGTGATTGAAAACATCCCAGAATGTTTTTCGTTTTTGATACTATAAAAAAAACACTAGAATTAGTTCAATCTCGGTTTATTTAGGTACTGTTAAATTAATGATACCCTAACCTTTCATAACAGAGACTCAGCAAGCAAAACCTCGCCAAGGAACACGTCTAAATATGGATTATGATTGGTTGCCGACACCGACCGTCGCGGTACATCGATCTTGAAAATACATTAGCAGCTTAATACGTTGTCTCGGCGCGCTCCGGTTACCTACCTGCAGAGGGCTCGAAAAAAGATGCACCGTATTTTATCGAACGGGGTTTAAGAGCTTACGTTGAAAGGAAGATTGAATTATTTTACGTAAAAAATGTTTAGGTGAAAAGGGATTTTAGGGTTTAAAAGATACCAAGAAAGTTCAGTATGTTTAGATCTATTTAAGAGATTATTTTTTAGTCTAGGTATTGAAAACATTTCTTTTGAAAAAGGAGTGTTTAAGAATCGTAGCAGTTGGCATTCTGTGGTTTCTGCAATTAGGCGCGAGTTTATTTTTTTATGTACCTATTGTTAATAATTATTGTTAATTTAGGAATATTATATATAAGGAAAATTTTATAAAATATTATATATTTAGGAATATTATATAATGTTAATAATTGAGGAATCATCGATACGACGAAGAAGAAGAAGAATGTACCTATTATGTTCTTTTGAGTAAAAATTACTTTTTTAGATTCAGCGTTATTTACTCCAAACCCGTCAATAGCACAGCAATTTATTTAGTTACGGGTTCTAGGAAATCTTGACAAGATAAAACTTTTATTATTTGATATTGGAAAAACTCAAGATGTAGCGAAGAATTATTTCTGTCTTCCATTTTTCAATAAAAGACCTAATATTAGTTCTTGATTCTATATCCAAAACTAACGAACGGTAATAGACCATTTTCTTATATTATATTCAATATAAAATGAGAATAAACATCTTTATTATTTGCAACAGTTTATTGAGCTTTATAAAGATAAAGGGAAATTATTCTCAGAAATACTTCTTTTGTATCTTTTTATAGTTGGGTATTTATTTATGAAGGCGAGCTTTACCAATTAAGGCAAATGAAGAAGTTCTCTCTTGTGTATTAATTCAAATTCTTTGGTTGGCCGCTGTAAAAACGGGTTATTAGACGATTCGCCCGAATTTATCTCGCTCGAATCGGGCGAATCGACCACTATTAAAAATTTTCATTTTTCTGTGTCGATTCGCCCGAAGTTAGTTATATTTAATAGATATTTTACTAGAAACTAGGAAAGCAATTAATTAAATAAGTAATTACCACTTAAAACGTGGAGATATGCCAGTTAGATAAGATAGACAGGCGACAAAACACTAAGAGGAAGACAGCAATATTCGCTACAAAAAAAAAATACGTTACCCCATACGCTATCAGATCATTCCGGTACCGGTAAATACTAACTTAAGTACCAGGAGATCATAATCATGAGGAAGCTAGGCTGGAATCATGAGCGGTAAAAAGAGTATCGGGCGAATCGTCCAATAACCCGTAAAAACAACCTGGCCAAATGGAATATTATAGACCCATCCAAAACACAGTGCCAGTGTGGGGCCCCTTCGCAAGATATGGCCTACCTCCTTGTCTGCCTGTGGTATATTGACTCGTTCATATTGCTTGGTTCTTCATACATTCACTCTTCGATTGGTTCTCTTGGTCTAGCGTTCTGACCGGCTATGTATCGGTTGTTACAATTAAATTTGTTATAAATATAAGGTAAAAGTTTAAGTCCATGTAAGAGGGGAAGAGTGTGGTATAATGACTCGGTGGTATAATGTGTCGGAATTACCTGCAGTGTAGGTATGGAGGGTCCTACACAATCGTTTGCTAATCGCTCGCTGTTTGTCAAATGCACTTATTAAAAAAAAACAGCCAACAACTCTAAAACTTCTGTATGGAAGAACAATTATTGCGCAAAAATCGCTATCGTTTTGCTCTTGTAAAAGATACGTAATAAGCCTGCCGCTATGTATCGGTTGTTACAATAAAATTTGTTATAAATAAAATAGAGTGTTAACTGAAGTGATTGTGTTATTAATTAATTGGCCTTCACCGAAGACATCTCAAAATATAAAAATGGAGACGAGGATGGGATTAATGCCCGACCACCTGCACCTTACGGGATTTGAACGTAGCAAATGATAGAGAGATATGGAGCAGTGGTGGCCCAGTGGTATCAGCCGCGACTTACAAGTTGTAGATCGTGGGTTCGAACCCAGGCAGGCGCTTTACTTTGTGTAAATTATTTCATCACCACTGCTCTCAAAAACGGTGAAGGAAAACATCGTGAGGAAACCGGCATGTCCTAGAACCAAAAATTCGAAGACATGTGACATCCACCAATCCGCACTGGGCCCGCGTGGTGGAATACGGCCCATCCCCTCTCACAGAGAGGAGGCCTGTGTCCCAGCAGTGGGAACATTAATAGGCTGATGCTGATGTGATGTGAAATGATAGAGCTGTCCGAGTAGCTACATACTGGTCGGACAAAATCTGAATCGTTGTATAGTTTGAGATAATCGACACGAAAGAAGAATTCAAATTCTTGGTTATGGACGGAGTAATCAATATCTCCAGTTAAAATTGTATGATGTCTTCCATGTATCGAGAAACGTGATCATCATCTTCTGCCCTTATTCCAAACCAGTTGAGATCGGTGCAACACGTTTGCTTTCATTCTCTATCAAGCATCACGCTATCATTCGCTCCCTTTTTTAGGGTTCCGTACCCAAAAGGTAAAAACCGGACCCTATTGCTAAGACTCCGCGGTCCGTCAGTCTGTCTGTCCGTCTGTCACCAGGCTCTCTCATGAACCGTGATAGCTAGAGAGTTGAAATTTTCACAGATGATGTATTTCTGTTGCCGCTATAACAACAAATACTAAAAACCGGCCAAGTGCGAGTCGGACTCGCACACGAAGGGTTCCGTACCATTATCGCAAAAAAATCACGTTTTTTGTATGGGAGCCCCCCTTAAATATTAATTTTATACTGTTTTTAGTATTTGTTGTTATAGCGGCAACAGGAATACATCATCTGTGAAAATTTCAACTGTCTAACTATCACGGTTCATGAGATACAGCCTGGTGACAGACAGACAGACAGACAGACGGACAGCGAAGTCTCAGTAATAGGGTCCCGTTTTTACCCTTTGGGTACGGAACCCTAAAAACGGAATAAAATAAATATTTAAGTGGGTCTGCCATACAGCAAACTTGATTTTTTTGCCGTTTTTTGCGATAATGATACGGAACCCTTCGGTCGCGAGTCCGACTCGCACTTGGCCGGTTTTTATAACCCTCGACGGAAAAAGAGGATGTTATAAGTTTGACGTGTGGTCGTAAGTACCTGTGTGTTTGTGTATTTGTGTATCTGTCTGTGGCATCATAGCTCCTAAACGTATGGACTGATTTCGTTTTTTTTTTGTTTTTATGGTGACTTTATTGGGAGTGTTCTTACTGTTCTTAGTTATTGTGTTTTTGATGGAAATGGTTCAGCTATTCAAAAGTTATGAGAGAGTGGACCCTCTGGTCTTTAGGCGAGCTACCCATTACTCGCCGTCCGCAAGCCTGCGCCAGCAGTTGCCGGGACTCGGCTTGAGACTCCCGACGCCCAGGGCGTCTCCTGCGGGTGCGTGAGGGTGTTTCCGTTGCTCAGGAAGGCCTAAGTGATAAACATTCTCCATATCATTATTCAACTCTTAGTGCAAATGAGCGGCAAATGTTCTGCCGCAATTGGCTGCATAAAATACTTGCATTATTTTATAAAAGCAGCCAGGTTTTAGACGGTAATGTAACCCCGTTATCGTGGCTTTAAATTATCACGGCCCGAGTATTTCAGGAGTAAACTCCACTAAATTCATATAATGTATGTAAACTGAAAATTACGTGTGTGTTATGTTGCTCCGTTTGTGTAGTGGTCGCAATCGATACTGCTGAGGTCCTGGATTCGATGCCCGGGTCAGTGTTATTGGGGTATTTAATTAATGTCACAGTAGCGGCGTATTTACTTTTGTGTCCCTGTGATCTGTGCCTTGTGGATGGCAATAGGAACTAAACTGGTAATTATTAAAAAAAAAATACATCTTCATCATCAGTACTTAAGAAGCGAACTAAAAAGACGCAAACAAAAACAAAATCATGCTGTGCAGTCGGTTTATTTTTTGAATTAACTTTTTTGTAAAAAAAAAAATCGAATTAGGTACATTTAAACAAATAAGAGTTTTAAATTTTTGAAATCACCTCTTAAAACCCATTAATTTTGATACACGAAGGGTATGGAAGGAAAAAAAAATTGGGCCCCCACAATATGTCGCCCAAAAGCCGCCATTTTTCTATTTTCCAATTTGAATTTAGCCAGCGATACTCGCAAGGTTAAGAAGAATCGATTGACGTCAGAATCATCAAAATCGGCAAGCGCGTTTGGTCTCTAGAATGCCACATAGGAACATACTGTATTCATACATACATAGACTGATAAACACATTACCCTCCTTCGGCAGTCGGGTAAAAAGTGGGCGTACTAACCTGTGCCTAACCCTTCTGGGAATAATGGCTTGATGTTATGTATGCATGTTATTAATCCTGATACTAAACAGCGCGAATAATTTACTGAGTCACCATAAACAATTTAAAGTCTGTCTTCTTAAACCCTTTGTCTTTGGTTCGTGTTTTCAAACAGCGCTTTCACTGAAGTATTAATTAAAACTTTATACAAGATGGGTTATTAATATTTTCTTACAAAAAAATAAACTGCACGTGTCAACTTCTGTCAAAATATACAATCTGCGATGAAACAATGGTAGGGGCTGCAATGTTGTAGTTGCGGTCTGGGTAAAGGGAAATGAACTTTATTTGTATGTGGGTAAGAGTGAGAGGAAGTGATGGGTTAAGTTGGTATGATTGCATGAGTCGGTCGCCAGTTGAGGATTACTATTTGCTTTTATTGCAATTAGTGTTGTGAAATGTAGCATCGATAAATGCTTAATGAATCTTTTGTTGACTCAATTCTGTTTGAACAAAGATCTGAAGCGATTTCAAACGGTTCTTCAGTTTTTGTTAGGGCTTTCAGAAAATTTTGTTTCTTGACTTCTAAATTAATGGTCCTATTTTAGGACCTAATTCTATCAATATTTCTGAAATTTCACCAAATAAAAAAAATATAAAAACTTAAACTGCCCAAAACAATACTGTCCTTGTTTTCAACAAAAATATAAAATAACAAGTAAAATTTCATGATTTAAAAAACTGTCGACAATTTTTTTATTTCATGCTACATAATTTATCTAGTACATAGTAGATACGCTTCGATCGGCAATCTATTGAACACGTAATTATGACACGATATCTTGCGAAAACACCTGGATTCAAACAGTAAAACGCCCATAACTTTTGAACGGCTGAACCGATTTTATTCAAACATAGCTAAGAACACTCGACAAAATCATCTTTCAAACAAAAAAAAAATTAAATCAAAATCGGTTCACCCGTTTGGACGCTATGATGCCACAGACAGACACACAAATACGCAGCAACACACTTCAAACTTATAACACCCCTCTTTTTCCTTCGGGGGTTAAAAACAGAATTTCGTATCTTTAAACCAAACAAATCGAACTCGAAAAATTCTTCAAACATCGAAGTAAGTAATAAAGGTATTCACGTTATAATGCCCGTCAGAAATGCCGTGTCAGATTTCGAAAAAAAAAAGAATTAAAAAAAATAAGTCTGGAGCCAGACTGAGCCGTCTGCGACGGGATATTTAAATAACGTCTGGTCCAAACAATGCCTGATGACAACCAACCTTCTTCTTTGTTATGGTAAAGTTAGGGATGGCACCGTTCGGTTATTTTGTATCGACACGGTCCCGACGCTAAGAAAGAAAATTTGGTCCAAATAAATATCACTAGATGGCGCGATATGCATCGATTGTGTGTAAAACTAACATTTTCTAGAATTGGTCTTAAAACTTGTTTGTTCTTAAAAATTGTGAAATATTGGGCTCCTAATTCACATATAAAAGATTATTAGAACGTATCATTTTAAATTGATTCCAATAGATGGCACGGTTTTAAATTTTTAAAGGCATTCCACTCGATTTTTAAATTTGTATTGATACAGATTTTGGCACAATGAAACTGTAAAAACTTGCAAAAAATAATCGCAACTGTATTTAAAGAAAAAAAAACGAACCGAGTAAACCCTTTTACTTGCAAGTCGTGCTAACGCCATCTATCCCCGTGGAAAGGAACCGAACGCGACCGATGTACTTATAAAAATAACTAGTTACGTCGGCACGGTTTCTTTGTATGGGATGAGGCATATCTATGCTAGTATTATATTATCTGTGGTATCAATGATTTTTAAGTCAGTCTCTGAATTGACTATTCGGGGTGATTCGGGGTTAAGAACTTGTCAAACCGTACTTTATTGCCAAACTTTGACAGGGATCTAGCTAAACAAGAATTTAACATAAACCATCTTCAAATTCCTAATAGGTAATACAGAAATCGAGGGTGTGACTTGTTAAACTTGGGGCTATATTTAGTTTTGTTAAAAGGGGGCGTACTACAGTACTACTACAGTACACGCTTCAGTAGACAGTGTTGGGTTACTGAAGGTTAAGACGTTTGGTGTGAAAAAGGATTTTACAAGAAATGCCCGATTTAATAGTCCAGACGAGTAACTGCCCATCCCAACATATATAAAAAAAAAACCCCCGACACAAAACCCCGACGCGAGTACGAGGGTTATTTTTTGCTTTTTAGAGGTTTTGTGTCGGGGGTTTTTTAATTTTTTAATTAAATTTTTATTTTGATACTTTTTAAACTATATATAATATACCTAGTAGTAGACCCGCTTCAATCGACAATCTATCGAAACACGTAATTATGACACGATATTTAGCTAAAAAACCCAGATTCAAAGAGTAACATACGGATAACTTTTGAATGGCTGGACCGATTTTAATCAAACATAGCTAAGAACATTCTCGACAAAGTCACCTTTCAAACAAAAAAAACTAAATCAAGATCGGTTCATCCGCTTAGGAGCTATGATGCCACAGACAGACACACAGATATACAGTAACACACGTCAAACTTGTAACACCGTCCTTTTTCCGTCGGGGTTTAAAAATAAACATCACTAAAATCACTTTTCCATAAACAAAGTAATGCTTCTTATTAGTAGTTAGATTTAGAAATCTGAATAGATCATTATGTGACAACAAAAGTATAAACAATGAAGTAATTATATTCATACCTCTGTCAAGGATGAAAATATCATCACATCTTAAGATAATCCTGGAACATTTCTCTTAAAACGACTTCCATACCTCAAGGAAACCTTCATAATAATTATTTATTAACGAATGTCGACGAGTTTCAAAAGACTTCCCCGCTCCTAAATTATAACTTGTGTAAGTATCTCAATTTCCTTCAGTTAATACGAATCTAAAGGAATTCTTGTGAAGTAATTAATCATTTCGCTAATAATTAATATTCCTAAAGGTACACATAATGGCGTATGAGTAACTTAAAGGGCTTTGCACATAGAAGTAAAGGGCAGAAAGCTCACAGCGGATTTTTCCTATAACAAAGTTACAAAAAATGACTGGAATATCTGGAAAAATCCTACATTCCCGGAAGTGTCTCTTCCGAGAAGCTGAAAAAGCCTATAGAGACAAACAATCGACACAATTTTATTGGACAAATCTCTTCTACCCCGAAGTCCCTCTCCAAAATGCCCACTTTAATAAACGGCTTATAATAATTTTAACCAAACATGGCAGGTATTGCAATGAATCCAAGAAGACTTTAGACCCTTTGTTAAAGGGTTTGCTGTCTCAAAAGATCCAAAAGGAAACAAATAAAATTGAAATGTCTTTATGTAATCTATACAAATAAATAAAATTGAAGTGCCTGTATGTAATATCAAAATAACAACGTTTTATTGAATGCACGTGAAAGTATATACGGTACTAACAACAAATAAGCATTTTTTAAGATTTTTGTCTGTCTGTCTCCCTTTTTGTTCCGGGTTATCCCCGAAACGGCTGGACCGATTTTGACGGGACTTTCACTGGTAGATAGCTGATGTAATAACGAGTAACATAGACTACGTTTGATCACGAGAAAATTCATAGTACCGGCGGGCAACTAAAAAAATAAAAATATATTTTTTACGAGTTTGACGCGGGCAACAGCTAGTTAATTATAAATATTATTCTGAAATTGAATCTGACTGCAGTAGTCGGAACTTCGGAAGAGAGTTCTTTGAATGGTAGGTTACGTATCAGTTCTGCGGTACCCTTGGTCACAGATAATATAATACTAGCATACAGATACCTCATCCCATACAAAGAAACCGTGTCGACGTAACTAGCGTTTTTCGACTGCTTATTCTGGCAATTTTTTGTACATCGAACGCATTCGGTTCTGTTTCACGGTGATAGATAAATGGTGTTAGCAGCGACTTGCAAGTAAATGGGTTTACTAGGTTCGTGAATGTTTATTTCTTTAAATACAGTGAAGGTTTGTTTTCTAGTATTTATTTGCACGTTATTACAGTTTTTTTTGCACCGAAATGTGTTAAATTGCAAACTTTAACAATCGAGTGGAATGCCTCAGAAATTAAAAAATGCGCCATATATTGGCATCAATTTTAAATGATCCGTCTAATAATCTTTGAAATGTGAATTAAGAGCCCAATATTCCATAATTTGGTACTTAGGAGAGTTGATTAAACAAGAACATGCAATTTTTGTGTTCAATACCAGAAAATGTTAATTTTACGCACGTTCAATAACAGATAGGTGGATACCGAGGTGCATATCGCGCCATCTAGTGAGATTTATTTGAACCAAATTTTCTTTCTTAGCAATGAGACCCCGTGCCTTGGTGTTGCAGATGGCCATACCATAGGCGACGATGACCACGTACCCTCAGATTGGCCGTCTACTTGTTTGCCACTCCGAGGCGTCATCATCAGCGTTTAATTTAACAAGTTTTAATGTTTCCACTGCGGACACAGGCGTACTCTCCGAGCCTTAATACACCACGCGGGCCCAGTGCGAGTTGGTGGATGTAACAATGCTTCGAATTTTTTTCTCTAGGACATGCCGGTTTCCTCACGATGTTTTCCTTTACCGTTTAAGAGCAGTGGTGATAGCCGATAGACATAAACACACAGAATTCTCTTATCTTTATACCGCTTTATACAACCACGCCTTCTGTCGATCCCTTTTCAGATGTAACTTAAGCTTCTTGGTCGTAATTAATTTGTGAGCTATTGTTTTATTAGAATTCCGTGTACGTCTATATTGTCGAAGTTGATATTATGGATCGTTTACAGTAATATTGTGTCGATTTTCAATAGTCAATGCCAGGTGATTTTACTAGTGGAAACGTTTCTTCTAAAACGAATTATTCACATGGCTAAGTGCGAGTCGGACTCGCGCACGAATGGTTCCGTACCATTATCGCAAAAAACGACAAAAATATCACGTTTGTTGTATGGGAGTCCCACTTAAATATTTATTTTATTCTGTTTTTAGAATTTGTTGATATAGCGGCTACAGAAATACATATTCAACTGTCTAGCTATCACGGTTCATAAGATACAGTCTGGTGACAGACAGACAGACAGACAGACGGACCGCGGAGTCTTAATATTAGGGTCCCGTTTTTACCCTTTGGGTACGGGTTTCGTACTTTTGGTATCAGTGCTGATTACTTCTCATGCAAACCTAAATGTTGCAAAGGTTAAAACACAAACCTTCACCTTAGCTGTTAGTGGACCAGTCAGACTACACGCCAAAGTGGACCATTGAAGATTAAAAAACGTTGAAAATCCGCACAAAACTAACATTTCCACTTACATAGCAACACATTCCTTTACACTACTACCCTAAACATCCCTATACATATAAATATTTACAAAAATAACGCAAAGGTCTCCGGTGCGATAATCTTGTACCATCGCGTTATATCTCTGTAAGCCACGGCACGAGTGCTTGGTCGAATTTCTTACACTAAAACATAAACATAGTGTGCTTAGAGTATGAGCAGAGGATTAGGGTCTGGCGCGGCTCTGAAACGGACGGGGTGTTGAGCGGAAAGGAGTGGACAGGGTTTAATTGGCTGAAATTCGCGCCTGTATTTGCGCTCACACTTTTGTACTATAAGATCTAACGCGTCGGCTTTGATCTCTTGAATGTACACATAATTGTATGTAAAATGTCTAGAAAGACTTTTGTTCCGTCGCACGCATTTTGCTATGATTTGAGTTGTCGTTGCACATGCCTCACCACGAACATGAACGTCCACACCTTGCGAGGCATTCGTTGTGCGTCGTTCGTGGCGCATGCCTCGCAAATTCTGTATCCACCTTTATGTGTCCGTGATCGCATACCGCAGCGTTGTGCATTCCGATTAAGACACCAAAGCTTTATATTCCGCTAAAATAGGTTGCTAAGACGCCTTAACCGAAATTCGGTCAGGTGTAAATCTTAAGTGTTTGTTGAGGTGTTCCTTTACTTTTCTGAATTGTCTATTATGAGCCTTAATTTGCAGAGAATGAGAATTAAAGTGACTTGACAGACACCCAGATCTTTACGATCAATAACTTTAATGTTGCGTGTTTAGCTATGGATGTTTTACTGATTTACTACAGTCAAGGGTCAAAACTTCTTCATCAAATTAAGGCACTTTAGCTTTGTGTGATACAAAGCTAAAGTGCCTTAATTTGATGAAGAAGTTCAATGATTCCCAACTGATTTAATCTCTAGTATAGAATCTAAAATATTGTTCAAACTCAGGTTCATTGAACTTCTTCTTCTACGAATAAATGTTAGGCGTTTTAGATTAACCAGATTTGTGACTGCACTTTTATCCCCTGACTGTACATTTTATTCCCAACATACGTACCCTCTGCCCCATTTTATTTCCGCTTCAGCGTATAACACCCGCTGTTTTACCAGCCTCAATCATAGCGGTGGGTAGACGAAAGGACTGTGTGTTTAGGCCCTTCACTGACTTGTTAATCTTTGTGATCACAGTTTTTGTTCCGGTGACGAAATGCGGGCCAACCGTGTGCGGTCTGCCTTATATGTTTGCTCTGTTTTTGTCTGGATAAAGACGGAGGCTTCTGTAATGAGATTAAAATATAACAAATCAGTGTTTCGAAACCTTTTAGTCTGGGGTTTTAAGGCTCCTGAAATAAAGAGACAGCTTTTATTTTATTCATACAGGAGACGACAAATAAAAACAAAAAAATATTAATAAAAGAACCCCGTGTGCGACCAAAAATACAGATAGATAGTATGTAATGCTCTTGAAATCCTAATTTTTAAATGTAACATTTTAGCTGTTAGTATAACATAGTTCAACTCACATGTGCGCGCGGCGCCATGTGTGCGTGCGCTTGTAATTATACATTATGCATTTGTGTGGCAGTGTCGCGGCAGTCGTCGCCGCGTCGTCCGTGCAAACAACCACCCACACATACATAGCGCCGCGCGCAAACATGAGTTGAAATATCTATAACTAGTTGACCAAACGTACAACAAGTTTATACACATAAGCTGACAGTAGATACAGGTCGTTTTAAACTGAATGACGGCTGTGAATTCTGTGCAGCCCACTCCTCATCTCCACTGTCACATGAATTTGCTACACTGGTGGTGAATCAATAAATACTCGCGGAATTTTTCGAGCCACCATTAAGTTTGTACACTGACTGGACGATAGATTTATCTGAATACGCTTCCAGGAATCACGGAGCAAAGAGACTTATCTTTCAAACTACGTAAGAAGACAAAAAATATTGTTTCTAATAAATTATTTTCTTGTTACAGGTAATTGCCGGCCTATCATCCTATAAAAATAAATCGTATCAGCAGAACCAAGGAATTTATAGAAGGTAAATTATGTACCTATTTATGCCTAGCATGGTTTCCGCGTTCTCATGGATTTTTACCACGTCCGTTGTCATCGTCGTATTGGATGACATCCGGCCTTTTTTTATCGTGAGACAAACTATTGAAAGTTGTCTATGGCTTATAAGGGGATCTAGCTAGACAAAGTGACATTCTACCAGCGATAATTATTGTCGAAAAGTCATTAGGTATTCTACATGAGTCACAAGTACGTGATATTTCGTTAGCACTTGTCCACCCATACATTTGAGTTTTTAAATAAAGTTGGTATTAAACTGCTTATGCAAACTCCTGAGGTACCTATATACCTCAAGAGTTTGCATTAGCAGACATTTGAGTTTTTAAATATCGTTGGTATTCAACTGCTTATGCAAACTCCGGAGGTATATACTTCAAGAGTATGCATTAGCAGACATTTGAGTTTTTAAATATCGTTGGTATTCAACTGCTTAAGCAAACTCCGGAGGTATATACCTCAAGAGTTTGCATTAGCAGACATTTGAGTTTTTAAATATCATTGGTATTCAACTGCTTATGCAAATTCCTGAGGTATATACCTCAACAGTTTGCATTATCAGACATTTGAGTTTTTAAATATCGTGGGCATTCAACTGCTAATGCAAACTCATACCTCAGGAGTTTGCATTAGCAGTTGATTACGGCACTGTCTTGTAATAACTTAACAAGATACGCACGAAAAACATAACCCTTTCCTTGCAGTCGGTATGTAGGGAACATACTTGATTAGTAGATAATTATAAGATGATATAGGTAACCTCTTGTTTTTTATCTTTAGTGTTTAGGGATGTGTCACCATTGTCTCAAAAAAGCAATTCAAGGAATTAATTTACATACTTAAATTCGAGACAGGATAAAAAGTGACGATTCATTCTTTTAACAATGCATCATGAATTTTTATCTCTTGCTTGAGAAACACTAAACCCGAAAATGTTTTAATAAGTATCGTCAACCTTTAGGGGTTCACATAATATTAATTTTCTTATAGTTTACTAGCTTTCGAGCAAGCGGCTACGCCCGTGTCCGCCGAAAATTATCCCAAGCGAATGCACTCTTTATAAAAAAATATTTATCCTATTTTTCCTTCTCCAAGTTCCAATCTATTTCTATGCCAAAATTCATAAAAAATTACTCAGCAGTTTTGGCGTGAAAACGAAACAAGCAAACAGATAGAGTAACTTTCGCTTTTATACTATGTATTACTCGTAGTATGGAAGTACAGTATAACTATTTCCTTCATGTCCCTCGGCAAACTTCGTGTTTCGTCAATTGTCGGATTTCTATCAGACTGCCAAGTTTATTGAGAGCGTCCGGTCTGCACCAAGTAGCGATGGGCGTTGAATGAACGAACTAGTTAATTCTACCGTCGACGTACAATTAACGATTCGACGGTTCACCGATAATCAACGAACTAGTTAAATTCGTAGACGGCTAAACTGAGACTCGACTACGTCCATGTCGACTTGTAACGCGACGACCGACGCGAGAACTTAGTTGGGTAGTACAAGTCAATATAATAGTAATCTTTGGTACAAGTTCATAATTCCGAAAAAATAACAACAACGGACGAACATCGAGCAAATTAATTTGAACTTAACTCTAGAATTAAAGAGTTGATATTTCTATAGGCCGAATGCTATTTTGGAGTTAAAATGAGTGTGTTAAGAAGAAAAAGACGCCAATAGTTTCACGTGTGCAAGCGATGGACCGATTGAACGATGCTACGTAAACCGGTTTGTACTTGTTTACGTTCAATCGGCAAGTTGAAAGTTGTCGTCGGACCGTCCGTCCGTAGACGCCGCGCGTCGCGTCGTCGCAAAATTTATAAAGAACGTCTACTTAACAAAGTTTACGTTATGAACTAGTCCATAAATTCAACTAGTTGATCGACTCGTCGATCAACGAAAATGGACGGTCTAGTTTCGTTAACGAAAATTACGTCGACGACCCATCTCTAGCACCAAGTGCAAATGGCAACTGATAGAAATGCGACGACTGACGAAACACGATTTTCGCCGAGGGACATTAACAAATTAGTTGTACTATACTTATTGATGTGTGAGAACAAACCAATAAAGACAAAGGTGTTACTACTCGAACACTAACAGGCCTACTTGCCTGCCTAAACAGCAATGTTCATTATTGCAAGTTTCGCAAACTAGATGACAATCAGCTGACCTACTCCACATTTTCCTAATTGCAACATCATCATGCGAATGATCATTATTTTACCTTCAATTACGTCAAGTTATTGCTGTTCACTGTTAGATATAGTCTTCTTGTGGTTTTTATGGCCTTTTTTACCATGAGATGGACTAGCTAGAGGACCTATACAAAGAAGGGCTTATATCAGTGATAACATTTGCAAAAAAACATAATAACAAAAAAACAATAATCGACTCCCTAAACAAAACACTACATAGCGAAAAATAACTTTCTTTTCGGAAGTCGGCCAAAAACGAAAAAAAAACAGGTACCAGACGGTACCTAATTTTTTTTTCGTTTGTGGCACCGATTGTGAGAAACAAAATATTTCGCATTGTACTGTTTTGTTTTGGAAGTCGGTATTTTTTATTTTTTGTTTTGGTGCCTTATATTATCATGAAAAGACTCAATATTAAGGATAACTTGAAAATTACGTGAATAATCAAAATCGGGTTATAATTGGCGGAGTAATCGCGTCACAAACATACAGTCGAACTGAGAACCTGCTCCTTTTTTAAGTCGGTTGAAAATGGGATTGATAGGTAATTTTTGGGATTAAGTAATAATTTTATTTTGCAAAAGGATTAGCCTAGGTTACATCAATGTCTAGATTATAAAAATAGACATGGCTTTTACACATAATAAAATCCTTTCCTTAAACTAGGAAAATCCTGTATCTTGAATAAGTTTTTTTTTTTTTTTTTTTTTCGATATAGGCTCGCGCTTGACCACCATCTCACCTGATGATAAGCGATGATGTGGTCGACCATGGAGCACGCTTGCCTAGAAGTAACCTATTCACTCTTGACTTAAAGACCCCTAGATTGTAGCTATCGGGAAACACAGACTCCGAAAACACACACTCGCAGAGAATTCCACTCCTTAGCTGTACGCATAATAAAAGTATTCTCAAAACGTTTAGTGCGTATGGGTGGGATGTCCACCATGTACCACCATGATGTATGTATGTATGTAGTTTTCTCTTAATGGATTGTTACATTTTTACAAGTATTTATATTGTTATTTTATTTTTATTGTTATTTTATTGATGTTATTTTATTTTTATTGTTTTTTATATTGTTAGACTTTTACAAGTTCACATGTGGAAGCAATAAATGTATTGAGTAAATTGGTTGAGAGGTCCCTAAGTGTTTGAACCTGTAACAATTGTTATTGCTGATAGAACTTCTCTTTGTCTAGATCCCCTGGGTTACCAATACGAAAACTACAAAAAGGGTTTATCATTATCATTCAGATACAATTTTTGAGTGACTGATGGCATTTTTTTCTAAGAGCAAGTTTTGAACATACATTTCCTGGCCTATGGATCAAGCATCGCAGTGGTGCAATGTTTTATACCTAGGCCGGGCCTAGCTTCCAATGAGATGATTATAACTGTTTACTAAACTCACCAGAACACCATCATTTTCCAAGTTCCTGTCTCTGTCTCGCCAGTAGTATCTTGAATAAAAAGTGTAAGTGGATCCACAGCTCCACACTTCTCAGTACACCGTAATTACATATCCTATCAACACCAGTAAAAACCAGCCTACCGACAGTATCTATAAAACACCAATAGCTGACACCAGTCTACTTTCAAGCGGTCATATCGGATGACGTCATCGCCACCATTGTGCTATGTTTCCTCTATGTCACGTGGACCCGTGTGGTTGCGTAAACTTGTTATAGAAACATTGGTTACGTTTGTAAACGAGGTGGCAGGTGCGTGGATATATGGGCCAGGTTATAGTGGACTGGGTTTTGACCTTATAGCTAGGAGAATGATTTGGCTGGTATTAAGAGGAAGGTACCTAATGCCTTTGCAGTTAAAGAAGAAGAACGAAAGTCTAGCAGACAGGTGGGATAGCCCCATACTGGGACATTGGATGCGCCTACATGCCAGTGGAGCGTACAAATAACTTAATATATAGTACTAATAACGTAAATAGTTATAAGTTATAATAACTTTAGTTTGCCTGTATTTAATTATTTGTATTTTATAGTTGGTTTAAAAAAATTTTCGGACATTAAAGTTTTGTGTAATTTTAGTTTTATGAAATTTTATAATTGAACATTTTAATTTTTAAATTCTGACATTTAATTTTTAAATTCCTGACATTTTAATTTTTAAATTTCTTACATTTTATGTCATTCTAGTTTTATAAATTTAATTTAATTATTTGACAATTTAATTCTGTATCATTTAACTTTTTGACAACTTTAATTGTAATTTAAATATTGTGTCTTTCTTATTTAATTTATATTTGGATCCCTGTAGATAATTACTATAAATTAATTAAATTATTTTTGTCATTTACTAATATTATTTATAAGGTTGTGTACTAACAAAGAATGGACTCCAAAATTGTCTGAATTTGAATAAAATTTAATTTTAATTTTAATTTATTCAAAGGAATGGAAAGCACGTTAAACCGTTGTCTCCATCTGTCATTTGAAGATCTTTGACACGTTACGGGTTGTCAGAAGCTTCTCACACTCGCTTCTCGCTTTCTTCGGGTTGTCAGATCTGACACTAGTCTTGCCAAGGGGGTATCGTGTAGATAGGCCATGTAAAACACCGATATTCAGCTGAATCAAGTTAGATTGCAAGCCGACCCAAACTTAGTTTTGAAAACGTTAGGCAGAGAGAGATAAACAAGAGCAAAAATAACACGATACAGAAGGAAAAAACAACAACAAAGATATAAAAAACAAACATGACGTAATGTAAACTAATCAATGCTCATTTGAACGTAAAACATGTTGTCCTTATCGTTAGTCATAAAAGGGCCAAATGTGTCCTTTTAAACCATCTTTGGACAGCGAAATTGAAGTTGCCTGATGCATCCAATTCGAACCCAATATGCAGCAGGTACCTCAGTTATGGCATCCCAAATAGCCATTATTCTAAAAGAATATCTCATTGAATAGAGATAAAAATATATCCAATATTAAACCCTTTTGGCTTTAACAAAACCTAAGGAAACTAGAGATCCTGTTTTAGGTTTCAGTACCCAAAGGGAAAAACGGGACCCTATTGCTAAGACTCCGCGGTCCGTCTGTCTGTCTGTCTGTCTGTCACCAGGCTGTATCACATGAACCTTGATAGCTAGACAGTTGAAATTTTCACAGATTATGTATTTCTGTTGCTGCTATAACAACAAATACTAAAAACAGAATAAAGTAAATATTTAAGTGGGGCTCTCATACAACAAACGTGACTTTTTTGCCGTTTTTTGCGATAACGGTACGGAACCCTTCGTGCGCGAGTCCGAGTTCGTCACTTGGGCGGTTTTCATATATTTCATCAGTATTCATACGGTTCCTACCAAGCATATTGTTAATCTTCTAGATGTTTCGTAACCCAATGTCCAAACCATTGCAACTATGTCCTTCCAACTGTACAGAACTTTCAATTGGAGAGCAAATAAAATATACATACTCGTAAGATTACAGGAAACGAAATGCACACACGTGCAAGGATCCGATCGCCTTGACAATCCGCATACAGGATATTAAATCTACGTCAGATCTGGCGTCCTATTGGATGCTGCAGAATCAACAAAGGTGATTGTTGTTGATCAAATATGTCACTAAGACCGTCCAATCTGGTGTATAGTATGTCTTCTGTGATTGGGTAGAGGAAATCAGAATGCAGTTGAATGCTCCGTTGAGTCTGTGTGTGATTAATAATTTTGACACGGGGTTTTCGGGCTTTCTGAGTATTGTCTCATATGATATCAGTACAATTACCCTGACATGAACAGAACGCTGGCATCCTAGTTTTCTACATCTATAGACACCAATAGGGCCAGCAGTAGACCGTCATAGTGTAGACCTAAATGTACTGATTATTTAGATTCCTTATTGTATATGTTTTAGACAACCTTCTAAGACAGTCTGTCTGTCTAACCTTTTCCAAATTTTGTTGTATTTTGGGCTGGAAATCCAGTCTAACGGATGTAGCTGACATTTGAAGGTCGAGATTGTGCCCATTCATAGAGATATATCGACAATCAATACATATAATAAAAATGTAACTGATCGCTGTCTGTACATGGAAGATATATCTATAAGAAAATCTATTATCGGGGCCTTTATCAACGTAATATAACCCAAAACAATTATTGTTAGAATTTTTGTCTGTTTGTCTTTGTGCGCGCTAATCTTAGAAACGGCTTAACCGATTTGAATACCAGGTTAATTTTCAATGACCAGGCCAATTTTTTTTTCAGGAATTAGGTATCAATCAAAGAACGGTTTTTGCAAAAATCAACTCCCAAAAAAGAAACAAAAGTCTGCCGTTATGTACGCCCGGGACGTGGACAGACCGTGCCCCGTCAGTTCAGGAGCTCAAAAAAATATCCTTGTGTACATTTTGTATGAACTCGTTCACACATGTCCGTGCACGGGCCAGTGACGAAGCTTCACGGGTCCGGCCCTGTCACGTCCCGGGCACGTCCCTGATATGTGTGAATAGACCTTTAATGCTGGCAAAAATGAACTGAACGGCAGATTTTTTCCTGTAGATAAAAATTTCTTTGATACTTAATTCCTGGAAAAAAATTGGCTGGTCATTGAAAATTAACCTAGTAAACTAACACTCACAGTGATCATACTTTTATATTATAAACTTTGTTTTGCCATAAAAACACCAAACATTCATCTACCCAACCTTCCCTACCTACCCTACCTACCCTACTCTACCTACCCTACCTACCTTACCCTACCTACCCTGCCTACCTTACCCTACCTACCCTACCCTACCCTGCCTACCTTACCTACCCTTTTTTCCTATTTTTTTTTTCATAAGAACCTTCTCCTAACAATAACAAACACAACAAAAAAAGAATTAGCGAAATCGGTCCAGCCATTCACGCGTGATGCCGTGACCAAGGGAAATAGGGATTCATTTTTATATATATACCTAGATATCGTTCGAATACACGGGTAACGTAAGTTATTTTTCTCACAGTCTTATACCTAGTGCCTACCAGTTTCTCCATAACGTGTATAATGCATTTATCAATGGAAACTTGATAGCCATGACTCATTTAGCCTGAACAAGTTACAGTTCCGGTTGTTGTTATAGTCATATGTTTAGACGTCTGTCATGTAGGAAATCATTGTGACTTATGAACTAGTAATTACTAGTTGGATATAGAGTAAGAAGGTTTATCCTACTTCTTAAGGCGGGCTACATACGTACGTTTTCCGCGTTCGATTTCCGAATTCGTTTTCCGTATTCGTTTTCCGTATTCGTTTTCCGTATTCGGAAACCCGAATGCACGGTGCATTCGGGTTTCCGAAGCTAATAAAATATATTGACAGCCGCACACTTCCGTTTTTTTTCGAACGGAACACTTTCCGTACGTACGTATCAAATGCCAGCCCGCGCGTTCGTTTAAATTCCTAACAGAAAATAAACTAACGTCTGCGCTAGGTTCCGGATTTCTGAATCTGTATTCCGCATTCGATTTCCGAATTCGTTTTCCGTATTCGGAATCCCGAATGCACCGTACGCTAATAAAATACATTGACTGCCGCACACGTCCGTTTTTTTTCGAACGAACACTTTCCGTTCGTACGTATCGAATGCCAGCCAAACAAGAAAAAACTAACGTCTGCGCTAGGTTCACGGAATTCCGAAACTGTATTCCGTATTCGGAAATCGAATGCGGAAAACGAACGTATGCGGCCCGCCTAAAGATGATTATAGACTAGAGCAGTGATGGCAAAGTACGGCCCGCGGGCCAGCTCCGGCCCGCGAAGGCATTTAATCCGGCCCGCCGACGGTTCATATACATGATGGCATGACACTCAATCAAAAACCGACTTACTGATGAACATCTTTTCGCGCTGCTGAAAGTTACTTCGTCACAGCTCAAAACTGCATTCGAAAATATTATGGCAAATCAAAGGCAATTAAATATGTCTCACACGCCTACCATGGCAGGGCCTTCGAATAAAAGTTAAATTGTAATTTTTTACATTTGTGCAAGTGTGTAATGCTGTAATGTTTTTACCCGACTGCCGAAGGAGGGTAATGTGTTTATCAGTATATGTATGTATGTTTGTTCCTATGTGGCGTTCCAGAGACCAAACGCGTTGGCCGATTTTGATGATTCTTACCTTAATCGATTCGTCTGAACCCTGCGAGTGTCACTGGCTATATTAAAATTGTAAGATAGAAAAATGGCGGATTTTGGGCGCCATATTGTGGGGGACCAAATATTTTTTTCTTCCTTTCCCATCGTGTGGGTTATCAAAATAATGGGCTTTACGAGGCGATTTCAAAAATATATAACACTTATATATTTTTATGTACCAAATTCTAAAAAAAGTAACTAAAAAGTTAAAAATAAAAAAATAAAAAATCAAAAAACCCGACTGCTTAAGAAGCGAACTAAAAAGACGTAAACAAGAAGAAAATCAAGCTGTGCAGTCGGAGGATACATCTGGTTGTGGTCAGCCAGATCGCGAAAATGTATTCTCCGACTGCAGAGCATGATTTTCTTCTTGTTTACGTCTTTTTAGTTCACTTCTTAAGTACCTAGTCGGGTTTTTTGATTTTTTAAATAACTTTTTTTTTATAATTATGTTTAAAAGTTTTAAAGTTTTGGCCCTCCTCTGAAATTTCTTAAACTTTCTGGCCCCCTATTAAGAAAGTTTGTCCACCACTGGACTAGAGCATTTACTTGTAACAGAACACTGAGCATTTGCCATTTTTAACCGCACCTCGAATCGAACACGACGAATGCTCAACGTTCTGTTACATGTACGAATATATGCTCTAGACTACCCGTGTCTGTACTCACCTTTTGAAGTAGGTATTGATAATAGCTGTTGTCATGTTTTCGCAATTAAGAATAGTCTTATCATTCTTAGGTCGTGGGTTCGAGCCCAAGCAGGCGCTTTACTTTGTGTAAATTATTTCATCACCACTGCTCTCAAAACGGTGAAGGAAAACATCGTAAGGAAACCGGCATGTCTTAGAACCAAAAATTCGAAGACATGTGACATCCACCAACCCGCACTGGGCCCGCGTGGTGGATTACGGCCCATTCCCTTTTACAGAGAGGAGGCCTGTGTCTCAGCAGTGGGAACATTAATAGGCTGGTGATGTGATGTGATGTGTCTTATCATTGTTCGCGTCATGGGTCTCCCCGATTACTTCTGTGTTATATTTCTGGCCTTCCCAATGTACAATAAATATCATATTCAATATTGATCAAGACGGTGTGGGCAATATACAACCGGTCTTTCCAATGTCTGCTAGTATGAAAGTTCTACTTTACAATATTGATCCAATCACCACGGTTGATAGGCACATTGGTGACAGATGACTTCTTAGGATTCCGTACACGAAGGGTCCAAACGGAGCCCTATTGCTGTCATTAAAAAACCGTGAAAAATGACCTACCTGATCGATTTGATTAAGTGCATAGAACTCTAAGGATCTCAGTTTAAAAAAGCAGCTCATATTGTTGTCTATGCACAGTCTATGTACAATTGAACAATCACAATTAAATAACAATCCATTTATTATAATATAACTAAAAATAAATTATTGTTTGTTTGTTTTGTTATTAACTCTATTTAATTCGCGAAATAAATTATTACGTAAATTATTATTATTAAATAAATTAAAATTGCGTGCATGAACACGGTAACGTACAAAATATACACTGACTTATTACGAATTTCTTTGCATATCATATTATTATTAAAGCGATAAGGCATTGTCTGTAATACCAAGACACGTGAATCGTGTGTCACCAGACGAATCCGATTTCATATATATGTATCGGATACTATATAATACACGCAGTTCCCACCTTTAACCCAAAGGTGTTAGGCCGAAAATTGCTTGAAACATAACGTAGTATATGCAAGGTTATGACATAAAAACGTGTGCACTGCAATAAATATTGACATTTCATATTAATTTCCATTGCATTATTAGTTTACGTTAGTAATATAGTTATTGTTATGAAAATAACGTTCGATAACGTAATAGGGTTTGTTATGATGTTAGGTTTTGCATCGAACAGCTGTCTTTGTGTAAGTCACTTTTACATATGTTATTGTTTTATTGAGTATAAGAATCCCATGACGTATTTTAATATTTAAGCAACGATTCACGCCTTATTGCATTTCTGGACAAAGGATAATGTGATACTGTCCAATTCCGGTCTAGAACACTCCAAGGAATTCCTAGGCTCTACGTTCAAAGCCCAGGAATGCATTTGGAACATGAGCAGGGGGCAAAGCCGCTACCTGCTTGGGGCCTTTACTGGGCACTTTGGAACCATCGACATGCTCATGAAGATGGGTCTAACCGCGACACCCATGTGCAGGTTGTGTGGGAAACATACGGAACGCATGGAGCACCTTCTGTGCACATGCGATGCACTGGCTGGTAAGCGAATGAGTCTCCTAGGTGTTGGATATCCAAAACCAGAAGACTATAGGCTCATATCTCCTAGTCTCGTTGTAAAACTCATTAATAGAGTTTTCAACGAGATTGGGGAGGAGTAAGTTATCTAGGGGACCACAATAGATCCCAATGGGTCGAAGTGTCCGAGTTATTTCAAGGCCCCTCCACAAGATAAGATAACTTAATGTAAGTACTACTAATATTATTGTTAAGGGTTTTAGCAAAAGCATGTTATTATATTGTATGGCGTTTTGTGACAATTAAACATTTTTCATTCTTTCTTTTCTTTAAGTTACTTAATAACACCCACGGCCTTTACGGTTCAGCTATGCTCAATTCAAATCTTGAGAAAACCCAAACAAATAAATGTAACAAATGAAAGCAATAGAAAAGGGCAAACCCGTATGTTTATATTACTGAAACAGGAGCATTCATCTAGAAATATACGCTTATGATTCATATGAAGGATTCATAACATTCCTGCCCACTCCACAGTGAATATAGCGCGAAGATGTGTATCTAACTAATACCCCATAGAATGCGACCGCCCACGTGTGTTCAACCGTATTTTTTATATCCCGAACGCATCCTTTCTTCACTCGCCATATTGAAATTCCTTCCTCTCACTTCCCCAAATAAATATAAACCTTATCACAATCGAACAAAGGCCAAATTCCAGGGTCATAATCAAATTGAGAACTATAAAATGAACTTTACGAGGCTCGGAATAAAGGCCTTTTGGTACTTTCGTTTGTCAAAAAACCTATTGAATAGAACCTGATTTGGGGTTTTGGGATGATGTGACGTGATGCCTTTTTTTTTAAACCTGCCACAGGAATACCGCGGGTTATTAATCACACAGAAGGCTGAATTTTGTTGATTGTCTTCGTTTCGTATAAAATATAATATTTTATAGTTTCTCTAGAAACGATCGATCCTTCAAATTTAACGAAAATAATGGGAATGACACGGCCATTTTGAATTGGGGACTGAGAGCGAGGATCAAACTATTCACACAATGCGGGGTATTGGAATTAAGGGCTGTCATTTTGACGATGCTATGATAAAACTTAAAGCCTTTATCGTTGGTATTAGTTATGGTTATGTAGTGAAGTGAAACGCAAAACAGAAGAAGATTCCATAGACGAGAGAAAATAATAACAAAATTTTACATTCAAACGGGTTTCTTATAAATCGCAATAAGTATTTTTTCGCGTTCCAGAATCATAAACTGTCAATAACAGAGTAATTTGATTTTTGCAAAACGGCCATTGTGAACAAAAGGAAAACAATTTTCTGCGAAGTATAAAAAGAAGGATATTTACTTAAAATCGGAGTTCCAATCATTGTATATTAAATGCTTATTATTTTCAAATTGCGCCGCTTGCTATTTATTATTAAAACCCTCTGGGATTTAGGATTTGCGGGTTCCTGTGGTGCAACTCAGGAATTCATAAAATGATTTTAAATACCCTCTTAAATTATTTAGTGGTTTCTTTGAAGATTAACTTGATAGATACGAAAAAGGATCTCAGGATAATAACCCACGAATTTTGGCGTAAACATGAAAGTTAAGTATCTGCATATTTTGCATATATTTGTTAGTTGAAGGTTGCCTATTAACAAATATGGTGCTTTTTTACAAGCTCGAAAGTGAAGTTAAACTGACGGATTTAGACCCGTAAATTTACGTCCGGAAAACGCCCAAATAGGGAAAAGGGAACTTGATGAAATTTTTGTTATTATTTTAGTAATATAGCCTTCGTAATATTTCATCATAATAAGAGATTTTCACTGCTGTAACATCTAATTCTTTCGCTGTGACTCCTTGGAGGTACGCCCATAAAAGTCGAGGCCACATGAAATAGGTTAGGCCTACAAATTATAAGCCAAGATATAATAAAATTATAATTCTTTTCCTGATTATGTGGGCTTTGGGAGTCATTATTGTCGGGAGCAATTTGTTCGTAGGGTTTATGTGCAATCATGCTGCCTAGCTTTTAATTTATATTGCATCATAAAAGGAAACTGTTATCCTAAAATGCTTTAAGTGGAATGGCCTTATATGGCAATACACGAGATGCTTCATTGGAAAACTTGGCAAACGGTAGAAAAAGTACCACTACATCCAAAGATACTGGTGACTCGTTTCATGACCTTTCTTAGTGTAAGAAAAAGAAGAATAACCGTCACGCGTGCCGTGGTTCATGCCAGCCAGTCTCTTGCTTCTCGAGACCATTTTTTAGGGTTCCGTACCCAAAGGGTAAAAACCGGGACCCTATTACTAAGACTCCGCGGTCCGTCTGTCCGTCTGTCACCAGGCTGTATCTCATGAACCGTGATAGCTAGGCAGTTGAAATTTTCACAGATGATGTATTTCTGTTGCCGCTATAACAACAAATACTAAAAACAGAATAAAATCAATATTTCAGTGGGGCTCCCCATACAACAAACGTGATTTTTTTGCCGTTTTTTGCGATAATGGTACGGAACCCTTCGTGCGCGAGTCCGACTCGCACTTGGCCGGTTTTTTCATAGTTCGCTTTTTTCCCTTTGTCATCTGCAGTGAGTTGCATCTTTTGTCATTTGTCACTAAAACCTATTTTAAGTTTGTCAGAAAGGTCGAAGGCACTAAATAAAATTTCGCACATATCGCTAAATATTGTAACGCTCCAAAAATTACCATTTATCCCCGTTTAGGACATGACCAAGCCCCGTGTTTCCGTCCTAACTTACAATACATAAATTTCCAGAAAACCATTGTACCAAATAACCATTTCCGTCCATTGAATCATCCTGTTTGTGTGTATGTAAATGCATGATTTTGATGTTTTTTTCGATTTCATTGAGAGATCTGACTCGCCTTGCATATTAATCAAACTTCCCGACATTTTGTCCGACAATTTCGGCGGTTTCATTTTCAATGCGCGCTAACTTTTGGTTTATTCAGAAGACCGCAGTATATCCAGCAGTGTACATATATAAGGGTATATTTCAGTTTTCGGTGGATTCGACGTCCAGACACCGTAACGAACGCAGATGACTCATTTGTGTATGTAAATTTTGTTAAAATTCAAAACCCTAGGCTTAACTTTGAGTTTTTGAAATTCAAATTTGTAGCTCTCGGGCCCTTAAACGACGTCGGCTGGGGAATGCTTAATTGTTTTTCTGGGAGGGGTTTTAGTTAAAAAGGCTCTTTACATACACATTTCGTGGATTATGTTGTTTAAATGTCGTTGGAAATAAAAAGGGAATTATGTGAAAATTATATCTGAAATATTTCTAACAAATTCATGTTGTGACAAAAACAGTATTAGCTTGCCTGGTTTAGGGATCTTGTCTACAAAGTTTTCCATTGCATTCTAAAGGTACGACTCATTTCAGAAAGTATATTAAACCTTTATATGTAAGTATACTGCTTACGAATCTGATATGGAGTCAGTTCTTTATTGCACCAAATGCACAACAAACAAAGATTTCATACATCCTCTGATCGACATTTCAAAGAAAGATGAAAACAGTTTCGAAATTAGTTTCCTTCTTTGAAGTTCATATGCATGTGACAACAAAGGAAGAAAAATCTTGCAACCGTTTTGAAATTACTTGAGAAAATGTCAAAATGTCAACCAGCAAATAAATATAGAATTTATTTCATATATCTCTTGTTTCGAGAATTCATCGAACGTATCTTATGCTTCCGCTTCGGAGAAAAGTTCTTATAGAAACATGTGACGTCAGTGGACTAATATGAAGCCACTGCTACTGGAAGTGGCATAAAATGTTTATGATTTGTGTCAAATTCTAAATTCATTGACTAGAAATACGAATTGTTAGGATGCCGCCGAGTTATACGGATCGGACGATCTGTTGAACTTATTACATAGTCATGCTAAATTCGCGCTCAACCTAAAGCCTGTGTCTTACTTACTTCAATATGTTAATTTGGAATATAAAAATAAAGGGCTTGAAAAGGCGGCTCTAAAAATGCAACTCACTAAAACGTATGCAAATTAAGAAAACAAAAAAAAGATACTAAAAGTCCGACTGTCAAAAACTACTAAAAAGCTCCATACAAGATCACTTTTCAAGCAGCTGTTTAAAACTAAAAACAACTGCCATCAACTGCATCCAAATGATTTTGCTAATGCGACAAATCAAAGTTTCCTTAAAGCTACAGCTGTAGAACAAATCTTTCTAGATACAAGTATATATCAGAAAATACTCAAACGAATATATTCTATACAACACCAGGTGGTATTAAAATTCCACATGAAAATTAATTGGAGATAATTGTATATAATCGGCGGTCTGTTAATCTGATCCAGTCCAAGGTTCGAATGCCGGTCGTGAACCTTTTGTAATTAAAAATACTAGTTTCGTTGCAGGAGTAAACGTTGAGGACGATGAGCTATTCTTTACAGACCACCTCTTTTAACTATCTTTCTTTCTCTCTCTTGAAGTCAAGAGTGAATAGGTTACTTCTGGGCAAGCAGGTTTCATCGTCGACCATTTCAACGGTTACCATCTGCTGAGATGGTGGTCCAACGCAAGCCTTCCAATAAATAATAAAAACCTTTCTCCTGATTCTGTAAGCTTACTCATACTAATTTAAAAAAATCTGCTGATAAGATGTCCAATCTCATTACAGCTGTTGTCACTGGCTACGAACAATAAAAAGAAACCAATAATGAACGTTGAAATAAATTCGGTAATCGATTTAAATTGAATCGCCTCAGAAAATAAGATCGAGGTTTATTTGTTGTGTTAAGTTCAAGGTAGACAGATTACTCCATTTACAGAACATGATCATAAATGGGTTGACGAAACTACCTTACAAAAGATCACATAATAACTTTTTAAAAGTAGATACCCGAGGAACTGTCTTTCGAAACGCTTCAGAAAAAGAAACAGGTGATTTAAAAACCAACTATCCGCTTCTCCAATGCATACATCCGTCATAAAAGGCATACTTCCCAAGTATATTTACTTAATCCTCAAATTACAAACCAAACGTCTCATTCCGGTAAAGCTGTGTTAAACTACCCTCAAAAATACCTCGTTTCCTTCATTATAAATCTCGACACGACACCTTTTGGTTAATTTCCTTGGGTCATAAATCCGCTTGTGTCGCTCTTACAGTGAAGGGTGGCACTTGAGTAGCAGATGGTAGGTTAACTTGTGATGCGAAGTAGGGGTTAAAGATGTAAAGCATCTTAGTTTTGTGTAAGCTGATGGAGAACTGCTTGAAAATAGAGTGGGAGAATTGCTAATTGATATAGGCGATGACAAATAATAGAAAAATATGGATAAAGATGATGAGCTGAACGCAAAGAATTTGGGTAAGGGCAAGACAATGATGGTTATTGTGTCAAAAAAGAAAAGAGGTGAGACGTCGATTACAAGAAGAAGACTGTTGCGCCGACCCGATTCAATTGGGATATAAGGACATTAGAATCATGATGATGCCTCAATAATTATTTCATGCATACAATGAGATGTTTATTGGCATAATATGAAAATTTCAATGTTGACTAACATTATAATCAAGTTCAATGCCGTTTATTAAATGAATTTGATGCGATTTTATTTCACCCAAATAAATGTCTTGACGGCTTGAAGTTGTATGTATGTATATCCAATTATCAACATGTCTTCTGTAAAAAATATCAAAAAAGCTAACTGGGTCATCCGTTTTGTTGACTATATACATACATAGACCAGCTGATGATAGACTGGTCATATCAACATCGTCATCAACTGCATATAACAGATCCAGTAGTGATCTGACTGCATGTCCTTTACAATATATAGCTAAACTCAAATTCGTGAATATTATATTGCAATATATCGGGACTTGTATGTGTATTATATGCGTGTATAAAAGTAGGTAGGTACTATTCAGTATCGGCATAAGTAGGTCTTCAGCGAGAACATTCGTATTGCAAGTAGTGAAATAACTGGTGCGTATTTTCCTGCTCGGTAGATTTAATATATTTTATGTGTTATATGTACAGTTTGTGATATAAGAGATTTGTTACATGTACTGTGTACGGCTTGTGTCCCATGTTTTTTTATTCCTGATGAGCTCGTTAAGAACGAGTGATCTTGCCGATCTGGCGTGATATTTTACTGGTAGATCACAACTTATTTTTTTTTAACAAATTATGATCTTGATGATTTATTCATTCGCTTATCTTCGCACTCAACAGATAAAGACTAGAAAACAAGCAGACTTTCTAGTAAATGTCGATTTTAGGTACCAAAATTTGATTGATCAAGCTCAAGTCAGCAGTTTTGACTGCTGACTTGAGCTTGATGAATCAAATTTTAGATTTCCCCTTTCCCAATATCCGGTTTCTGAGGTTTGCCTCAGAAAGGGAAAATTGAATATTTAGACAGTCAAAATGATGTCTAATTTCGGACTTTTACCCCAAACAACGAATGTCATGCTAAATTTAGATTATTTAAATTGTTGCTGTTTCCGAGTTAAATCTTTTCTGTGCAAAACGAAACGACGCTGTTCTGTTGAAAAATAAAATTATGTTAATTATGCTAATCTGGTTTTTTAAAACGAGATGTAATATGCATTGATTTATCTATTGAATATATAATTAATTAAAACAAAAAATTTGAAATGTTTTTCTATTAACTTTAAACAATTTAAAACAGCCTTCTTATTTAAAAGAAAACAAAACGTTAAAACTTGTGAGAATACTTTTACTTCAAAAACTTTAACGTAAATCAAGGACACAAACTGAAAAGGTCTGCGAAAAATAATTTAAATATTTCGCTTCATATTTTTATTTAAATACTCGCTAAGTATCATAAACTCACTGTAAAAAAGTACTCTTGATGAAACGCTTAATTAACCTTACTCTATTTTAAATGAGGCTTCAAAAGAAAAATGGCGGCCGACTGTCAAGGACAGCCTTCCTATTTTCTATGTGAGAATCCATCTTTTAATTCAATTTTTCATTCCGTGCTAATGAAGGGCCATTTTTACATCCTTTTATGTCCAAGTAATCTTGTTCCCATAAATCGAGTTGAGTGACGTCACGAGCTCTACTGCGCGTGAGTCCAGGTACTTGCGTTATTCTCGGCGATGGTCAGTGACCACAAGGGACCTTTGCTTGGGGTGACTGTTCCGCCAACATCCTTAGACCCCTCATTCGAACACAAATTAACGGCACCAAGGCTCCGCTTACAAAAGTCATGGATATCACTTAGCCAGTCTACAACGACCTCCTTAGCCCTTAGTACTCTTAATGATTTCTGACATTTACGCGAATATTAACATTAAAACGAAACATGTTATTCAGAGTATGTCAAGTGTATTTGTATTTTATGCATCGTTCATTCTATATTTCCCGACGTTTCCGTGTTGCTTTTATTTTAAAACGTGAAATAAAGGAAGTTGGCTGGTTCGCCGAGGTCATGTTACAGTGGTCGGGAGTGCGCATGAATGTTACTGGTTACTTTTTTCAACCATATGTTTTCTGGTCGTTTTGTTGGCCTTGAAAGAATGTCTGGTTAGTGCACCACGGGTTGATGTCTCTTTATTAATAGCTGTAAGTTTTTCTCCGCTGGCAATAATGGCCAGTTTGTGTTCATACACCAGTATTTTGTACCAATAAGTATAACGTAGTAAATTCTAAATTATCTGAAACAAGTTTCAAGGCAAATCTGTAATTATAGTCTAGAATAATTATCGGGTTTTTGTAAATAATGAATATGAATTTAATTCTTGTAAAGACTCGTTAATTGTTAAACAACCCGGCGTTAAAATAATTTAGCCGTCCGATTCAGTTCAGATTGCTCCCCCAGTTTTGCGTTTAATCCTGTTTAAAGTTCCAAGTTTGGTTACTTAAGTAGGACAGAATTTATCCTGTCCGACTCAGGCTTTGAATTAATTTCACTGCTCGCCGAGAAATTTAATTATACCTATGTGAAAGCTATCTTTTGTCACCTTTACGAAATCAAATTCATGTGCCTGTGGTTTCTCCAAAATTATCAATACGCACAGAACTTACATCACTCCAAAACTTATAGTCGTAATCGTAACCACAGAAATTCCTAAAGAAATCGAAATGCTCTTAAATCATAGCTGAGTAAACAATAAAACGCCTAAAAACATTAATAAGACAAAATTGGATCTTGTTGCTTTCACAATAAGGTTGGAGAAGTTGGAAAGTGACTGTAGAGATAAGTTTGCCGGGATGCGGGACCAGAAAAGTGGTCAAAAGTCGTCGGACTGGTCTCGGTCGGGCCGACCTGTTCTGTCCCGTTCGTTTTGTCTTATTTTTGTTTTGCACGAAGCACTGACCACCACAACAAAGGTCCGTGGGTTGGACTTGTTTTTTTTTTTTATCGCCGAAGGAGCAATGCCTTCGGAGATGTTCAGTGCTGCCTCTAAGCGTTTGAACATTCTGAGATGCGTTCCCCTGTTGAACATGTCACGTTTTCTGGAATATCGCTCCGGAATGTTTACTTAAATAGATGGCAGCTTCGCTTATTGGGTGTTAATTTAAATTAAAGATAACATTCTTTGGGTATTAGTCTTTTTGCGTCATTAGTAGCACTGTTTTGGGGCTTTTGAATAGTTTTCTGTGAGTGATTTTAAGCTTGTTTGAACTCGGTGTGCTAAAAACACAGCTCTAACTAAGCGGATTAGTAACACAACAGATTAAATCTCAAATGCTCGGCAAACTCGCAAAACTTTCCACTTGGGACCAAAAAATATTAACAAACGTCTGGCGCTCGAGTCACCTTCCAGTCCGGGTCTAAAAACAATACATCTATGCTATCAAGTGATTTGGGTCTGCCCTCTATGTCCTTAGGGACAGACGACGTTTCGACCGCTGTCAATGTCACGAACAGACCAAGGATTCGGATCCCTTGTAGGAAATGTAAATACTGGTAGTCAAATTAAAGGATTAAAAGAAGCAACGACTCAGTTTCTTTGGTATCGATTTTTGCTGCGACTTTAAAAAAATGCCTTCTGAGACTCGCAGCCTAATTGCGTAAGTGAATTCTGCAAAGCAAACAAGTTGGAACCTTCCCTAAAACGACTTTTCGTATTGCATATTACACTCTGAAACGGAAAGGTTATGCTCCTTTCATTACCAATATTTTGACGTAGAATTGATTGTAAAAGAATGAATGAAAGCGGAAGAATCGAGATAAAACTTCACTATTGGTATTGTGTAATGCAAATGTCATATATCTTCAACTCCGTAGTATCTCTAAGTAGTCTGTGTTCAACTCAAAGAAGGATTTGGAAAGCTAACGCTAGCTTTCCACATTAGTTTCGCAATACCGAAAAAGTTGAAAGAAATGATTCTGATTCTTTGAAAGAATCAACTTGTTTCCTTTGCGGAATTCACTAACGCAATTAGGCTGCCGGTCTCTGCCGAAGTTTGTCAGGGTTTCAGACAAATACTTAACTTCAAATTCTTACGCGTATCTTCTAAGTCAGTTTGAAGGAACTTCACTCAGTAGTCATTGGCAACGAAAATAAACTATAGATTAATTTGATTAAATAACTAGGTAACTGTCAATTTGATTGATTCCAGTGGAGAAAATGAGTCTGAAGTACGGGTTAGTTCAGAAATCGTGGTCGGTAATCTTCAAACAAGAGATTATCAATCTCCTTTCACTGTCTAACATGTTAAAAAGTCAATTAGACAAACGTTCATTGATCTAACTTCTGTAAAAGGAACACAAAGACACATGTAATAATCTCAGTACCACATGCAAAAGGCCGAGAGTTCTAACGATGTAAACATACCCATCCCTTAAACAAAAAAAGCACTTCAAAACACCAATAGTAACACAAACGGGCCGCGTAGTTATTTATTTATCTATTTATAGGCCGGGCCAAGTGTTGGCTTCATTACTTGTGAACATATTGCCGTGTTTACTCTGTGTATTTCTGGAGCTGGCCGTGTGTTCCGCCACGTGTGGCCATGTAGTGGCGTAGCTGGCTGTATAACGAGATGTCTTCGGCCCTTTGATTTTTGTGAAAAAGTTCAGTTCAGCTTCGTTAGTTAAATTTTTGAATAGCTCGCTTTGTTTTTCGAACGGATGCTTGAACTGCGAACTGCAGTATTTGAATTTTATTGTTTTTTTTTTCTAGATTTAATGCAGCCAGTCATTGTGTTTGATTTTCAAATAAATTTTGAACGATATTTTAGTGGTAAAATTTTATTCCTAAAATGACATGGCTTCTAATAAAAATCAAATTCTAATTGAACTGCGAGCGTCTGAACATGTAAACCGACCACACAGTTTTTATTTTCTTAGTAAGTAAATATACGAAATAAATATCCTCCTTTTCAATGTAAAACTGTCCACATTTTATTTCTGAAATATAATAAAAACTACAGCTTTTTTAAAGCCTATTCGAAAGAACTACGGCGCGACACCAATTTATTTTCCCTTCTAGACGTCTATAAAGATAAATTGATCGTATTCCTTTTAAGGGCTTCACCTATTCCTCGGTTCAAAAATATCAACTAGAAAGAACTCAAATAATACTGATTAATTGCACTTTGCCGTGTTTGTGGCTTTCTTAAGTACCTACCTACCTATAGTGCTTTTTTATCCTTTCTATATTTTTGAATTTAGAATTCGAAGTAATTATCAAATTCTATATCGCCATACTTTTTCAAAGATTTTTTAATGGTAATGTTCACTTAACAATCAACTTAAAATACAATATTCTAAATTCGAAACTTGATTTGCTGGCGATTGATTTCGAGTTATGAACTCTTATCTAGAAAGGTCCTATCTTAGCTCTGATAAGAATTTCTGGCTATTCTAACTCGCAAAATATTCCTGAATCTTTCCTAGATATACTTAAGGCCACGTCTGAAGTTAGGCCTAGTTGATCTCTAGGGACGCGTCAGAATGAGGACCTAAACTCCAGGGTCGAAGGAGTTCTAATATGGTGATTGTTATCGCTTCCACAATTGTCAATTTAGGAGGAGCTCTCTCAAGGGACATTTCCTTTTGTAGTTGGTTATATAGAATAGAGTTAAGAGCTCTCACAGACATTCGCCAGAGCGACAACAATGCGGCGACCATTGTTCGTAGAAACTGTTCTACTGCTGTTCCTCATTTTTGTCGCATTGTAGTCTCGCGTCTGTCTGTGCGACTGTCTTCTCCCTCTTTTCTTAACAGAGAGCCCACAGTTTAAGTTGTGTTTAAATCTAACATGATTTATCTGTCTGTAGACCAGAATCCCTCATGAATTAGTAAAATATTGAAATATAAAAATATCATTAACTTGTTAGAAAAAAACATTTTTATAACAGTTTTTTTAAACGTGTCAGGCTTTACAGGTGCCAAGTAATTTGATTTATGTCAATCCCTAGTCAAAACTGTGAGTAAAATAGAAATGTAAAAAAAAGGCTGAACGATTCAATATTTCATTTTTAACGCCCGTGTTGGTTTTTTCAATTTTATCGTGTGAATTTATCGTTGGACATGCAAAGTTTACGTATTTTGTCAAACTATAAATTATTCCTTTTTTTCTAACGTTACTTGCCTAATATGGTCATTGATCATCAGTAATATAGGATCTAAATGCTACCAGAGGACCTAAACTAGTGACTTTCTATCAACGAAAGCATTGCGATAGCGATTGGAGAAAGAAACCCGACTGATTAAAAAGCGAACTAAAAATACGTAAACAAGAAGAAAATCATGTTGTGCAGTCGGAGGATACATCTAGTATTGGTCAGCCAGCTCGCGAATACGTATCCTCCGACTGCACAGCATGATTTTCTTCTTGTTTACGTCTTTTTAGTTTGCTTTTTAAGCAGTCGGGTTTTTGATTTTATGAATGTTTTTATTTTTTTACATCTTTTTAGTGAACATATTTCGAATTAAATACATTTAAAAATATAAGTGTGATATATTTTTGAAATCACCTTAAAACCCTTTATTTTGATACCCCTCACGATCGGTTTGAAAGGAAATAGAAAATTGGGCCCCCACAATATGGCGCCATTTTTAATTTTCCAATTTTAATGTAGCCAGTGGCACTCGCAGGGTTCAGACAAATCGATTGACGAATCATCAAAATCGGCCAACGCGTTTGGTCTCTAGAACGCCACATAGGAACAAACATATATACATACATAGACTGATAAACACCCTCCTTCGGGAGTCGGGTATAAAGCGAAGCGCTTTCGAAATGTCACGTGATCGATCCCTTAAATTTTGGCATTTCGGCCGTTCCTATCGCTGATAGCATGACGCTTTGTCTGGAGCCTCTGTTGTCATCTTCATCTTCATTTCAGCCCAAAGAATTAGGTACACTACTAGACATGGACCTTCTCACAAGGATCTCGCCACATCAGCCAATCCTGAGCTTCTCCTTCCCCCAAGCGTCGACACTTCAACGATCCCACCGCACTATTTCTAAACCACTGCAACTCCTCAAAGCCAGAATCAACAATCAGACAAGCGCCGATCCAATGAAGCTCGACGAAGTCCCGGATAATGAGTTTAGTTGTCTTGAATCCTGCAATGAAATTAATCAGAAAAGAATAACGGAAGTAGGAAAAAATACAAACGCATAGCACATCAGATATTCCTGTGCTTTTAGCTTTTAGCGGACTCCAAGCGGACTTCACTTGATGTGATATTTGTACAAGTAGCCGGATCATATAATATGTAGTATCAGATGAGAGACAAACAAGGGCTTTGCTTTTTTGAAGTGAAACCTTTTTGGTAGAAGCAAAACTTATGGGATCGCGCATCAACATGTTAATTTGACAGCGTCATCGACACGCTAATAAGACGTGTGACGGAATAATTGTGTTTTTGTTTATTTAAATTTTCTCTTTTGTCGATGGTCCCTATGACCACAAAATATAAAGTATACAGAAGGGCCGCTCCCACCAACCTAAACATGTCAGACTCACCAGGGTTGCTACTATATTGATTCTGAATTTTAAAATAGGAGTAGGTAGTATGAGTATAGTTTATATATACTTAAACTACAGTCAGTACCTACCTAAAGACTTGCGTTTTATTACTCACCTTCCTGTATCGTTTGGACATTTGAAGAACGAGTAGGCACTGTCTTTTCTTGTATTTAAGCTACCAAATACAATGCAGACGTAGAAAGCACATAATTAAAGGTTTCGCCGCAGCTAAAAGCAACCAAAAGTACTCTCCGTGTTATGTCCGTCAGGTTGCCTGACAATTGTTGAAATCCAGATCCTTTAAAAAAATAATAATTTAAAGCATCTTTCGGTCTGTAACAATTAATAAATGTAACCCAGCCAATGCAAGCTCGTTACACTACTATAAAATTGACGTGACAAACTCCCGCACAAAGCAATCGTGACAGCCGCGACTGAGCTCGGTCCAATATTGCCCAAGAATCTCTGTAAAATCGCAATGTCAATGTGTGTGTGCAAAATGACGCTTTCTTCGTAGTGGCCTCTCTGTCTGCGACGCGCCGTTGCTTACGTACGTAACGTAAAGTACTTTGTGCTATGACTGTCTATTTTTTTTTCTATGATATAAAAAGTAACAAACACTGACATCTCACTTTACCCTACTTACAATACCTAATTTCACTAAAACAGTCCAACATAAATGCAAAGTTATGCAAAGTAAAACAAAAGTGCGTCTTCCATCAAATACTCCAAACTTAGACCGTCCTTTGAGAGAATTCCTTTTTTAAAATAAGACATGGTAGCATAGACGTCTTTGCAAAGATGGCGGATAGTATAAGGGTACTAGGATTACACAAGTCTGAGTTGATTCCACGTCGCATGGGTACGGTATTATCCGCTGACTTCAGTATATGGATTCTGAAAAGTTATTTTGTTAAGAGTTGATCTTTTACAAGATTTAGATACAGGGCTTTAAAGCCAACATGATGTTTTGAGTTAAGATGAAATTGAAAGATGGAGGGTCTTATATTCTTTTGTATGTGACAATGTATAGTGACTATAATTTAGATCTACAAAACTTTGTCAATAACATTAAAAAAACTTAGATTTTTGATCTAGCGAGCAATATAAGTAACCCTAGTTGCGAATAAGCGATATACTGAAGGATAGGTTTTTAGTAATATTTACTTTCTTATTTTTCAAACAGCCCCAAGATTTTCGATCACGTGTTCAATGTTAATATTTTATTTTACATGTATATTAATTTCAAATTATTCCACCTTAACTACCAAAGACATTACGTGTCCCTTCATAATAAATGTCATATTATAATTTAATAAATGCGTGACCTAATTTATATTGTTTTTTTATTGCAGGTAATGTCGAGCACAGCGGTGAATGCGATGCAACAGTGAGTGAATACAGCGCCCAATATATCTTAGTATGCGGCAAAATGCGGAACTAAATTTAAACATACTGAACTTGACGTATTGTTGATGTTTTCCTTTACGAGCTGTGTCCCTATGAACTGCAAAGACATATCGGGGACTGTGAATTATAGTTTATACTGGCAAGTAATATTTATATTCTGTCACCAATCTTAACTCATAAAGAGAGAGCCCAAATTCTGTGAGATTCAGATGTTTAGGGTAATCTCTGGAACCACTACAGCTATTTGAAAAAATCTTTCACTATTTCAAAGGTTCATTATTCCAGATGGTTATACGCTATAAATTATTATGACCCAAGCAAAACCGGGGTGGGCCTTTAGTAAGTTATAAATAAAATATATTGGTTTCGAGGTAGCTTTCACACTTTTAATAAACTTTCGAAAGGAATTATGTTCTGGAATTAAGTCTGTCAAAAACAATTAAAAACTGACGAAGTTTACAAAAGTTTTAAGAAATTCTAAGTGTCTTTACGTAATTAAGTTTTGCAGTTCGTTAGCGATTGCCTTCTCAGTTCTGATAAAACACTCAATGAAATATTGAGACTAGAGAGGTTACTGGAATATCTATTGTCTTCGGTACAATACAACAGTCCTAGAAGTTAGTTCTGTTTAAGTAGTAGAATTATGAATTCAAAGCTGCATTTGCAGTTCCTTTAGATATTTCAGACAGAGCTGTGTAGAGATTAATGTGGTTGGAATTCACAACCACATTAATCTCTACACAGCTCGAACAAACAGAAACGCAGCTAACTGTCATATCTCACAATCCTCTGATAAACTTAGTTATTTAAATCATCTACTAAACCTAATTGACGTCAGTTAATCCCCAAAGCGCATCACCAAACATACTATAATTGATTCAAGCCCACGCAAATTGTATCTCTGATGACACAAAGCAAGGATAATGAGATTTCCCAGTGACCTGCTCGTAATCCGTGGCCCTAGCTATAATTATGAAGCGACGTAACAGCGCGGTACAAATATTTGTAGGACAAGATTACCACGGAAGCAGATGGTATAAGTCAAATTTTGATGAAAAAATTCCAACAGCGCTGTTTACTTTAGCCCCGAGACAGTAATGAACGCTATCCCTGTTCCCCAAAATCATAAAAACGTTAGATGAGTTATTTTTACGCGTTTTCTGTTAGTTTGTGTCCTGACGTCTACGTATACAGCATTACAGCTCTTTTTTTGTAATGTGTTGCGTTAGGTGTATTTGTTTTTCCTTTTTTGGTAAATATTTGTGCCATAATATCTTTTTCGGTAAATGACGTTTCAATTTCGTCTGTGTCTTCAACGTCTTTGTTTATATCTTAATCTTTTTGTGGGACTGCAGGAAGGTTTATATTGTATACATCGCCTGCGGTGGTTGCCATTTAGAATAACGCGATGGCAGAACCCAAATTTCGCCATATTATTCCAAATTTACATCTGGTCCCTTTCTGGTGGTTTTACAACACAAAAAATAAGACAAAAATGCTTTATGGGGTCTGGTGCAAAATTAGCATCGACATCTGAGAATTTATTTCAGGCACTACCTGCTTAGGATTTTTTCTCGATGACGCGTTGGTTGTTGGGGAAACTCAACACCGAAATTCATTGAAGTTTTGCTACCCAAAAAAGTTAGCCGAAAGCTTTGGGACAAAAAGTGAAGTTTTATCTACTGTCGGCGGGTGACTTAAATTTCATTTAAGACCCATTGTGTAGTGGAACAGGGATGGAGTGTGGCAATCTGGTGCTGGTATTTTTGTTCGCGTAGGTGTTTTAGCTATTTTAGTAAGGTAGAAATAGATTTAGAAGCAATTAACATTCTACGGTGCAAGGTTCAGTAATTTTGTAAATATGCTTGTCCAGTAAATTTAAACATTTTAAGGTTTATTATATCCTTACCAAACACGTTTATATGTTTTGTTTTACTCTATATAGTTTTGTTGACTTCAAGACCTCCATATACATTTTCATGTAACCAACCACTGTTGATCTTATTATTCCAAATCTCACCTTCAATATCTTCAGATAACATTCCTTAACACCTAAATCACAATAAAAGATATACGACTACCTACATTCCCACATGACATTTCAGATCAGGCACTAAAACTTTTACACCTAATAAAACCGTAAAAAAGACAGATCTTCAAAAGAAACAGATCGTGGGCTGAACTGAATCCATACTTCGATGTCCATTCTTCCATACATACTACATTAAAGGCGAAAGTAACCTTTTCACGCTCAAACCACTGAACCGATTTAGATGCAATTTGGTATGGAGATAGTTTGAGACCCTGGGAAGGACATAGGATAGTGTTTATTCCGGACAACATACTTAAAGGGGTGTTAAGGAGGGTGGAAGTTTGTATGGTGAATCATTATTTTTTAAAGAAAGGCAGCCCACGCACCTACAATATTATTGCTCAATATAGAAAACCAGATGTATCCTCCGACGGCTCAGCAAAAAAAAATTGGTGCCCCACAATATGGCGCCCAAAATCCGCCATTTTTTATTTTCGATTTTGAATCTAGCCAGTGACACTCGCATGGTTAAGACGAATCGATTGACGTAAGAATCATCAAAATCGTTAACGCGCTTGGTCTCTAGAACGCCACATAGGAACAAACATACATACATAGACTGATAAACACATCCTTCGGCAGTCGGGTAAAAAATAGGCTATTTGAAGTACTAATTAGATAAAATAAATAGCTTATAGGTACAACACAGACTCAGTTTACCTCATCGTTCTTATTTAGCTAATAAATGGTGCTACAAGGTCCAACCTGCGTGGTCTTTAATTTTCTTGTCACTCTTTGGCAGCGGTGACACTGTTATTACCTGGTTACCTACGATGTTTTGTTTTTGTTATTTTTTTTAGTTTTACTCGGGACGTTTATGAACTTTGGACAATCTAGAAGCAATGTTATATTTATTTTTTGTACCTTTAGTTTTTTCTTATGTGATCTATTCTTCGTTTCGTTTCGTTGTCTTCATTTTTGAAGGTCGTGCTCATCTTGGAACGCTTAGACGGAGTCACTGACAAGCTGCTTCTACGCCACTCTTGTCTTCAACTCTTCTCAGGGCAGTGGTCACCGTCAGTCCTGTAATCGCCCTTATCTGGTCTGACCTGCGAGTAGGTGAACAATACTCGTATGCTCTTATTGAAAGTGCGGAAATGAGTGTCTGTAATTTGGAATTTCGAACAAACCTTAGAACTTAAGAAAAAGTAAAAATATTAAGATTCAGACTAATTGAGAAACTCCTTCTTTTTTTAAAGTCAGTAAAGAGCTTTAGTATCGTCTGTTCTATAAGACAACCCGATGTAGGACACCTGGCCATGAAATTCCGTACCTAACATAGTAACCATAAAACCGAGTACACATTACTGGAGAAGTAAAAATATTATTGAACAGGCGTCATTGGCAAGTTAGCACCTCAGTCCGCCCCTGCGGCTTGTGTATAAAACACGGTCGATTGTGTCGTAAAATACATTTTAGATCCCACCACCAAACTTTAGGGGGATTACGGATGAATTATTAATGTGGGCATTCACATAAAACCTGGGCCTTTTTTATATTATTCGCCGTTATTTTGTTTCTTACGGTTGCCTAACGTTTTCCTGGTCGATCTTATTTATGGGCGGTTGGTACCACGTGTTGCATTTTTGACGGGTTTCGCGCTAAGCTCTTGAAATGGTACGTTTAAAATATGTACTGGCGCAAAGAAAAGTTGGATGGAATTGACTTCTTTTATTCTTTACAAACAGAAAAGTAGCTTTGTTTCTCCGGAAAAGAATATCTTTGAGGAAGTTATCTGCAGTACTTGAGCAATTATTACACGGCACAGTTTGCGCAGTGGTTGAGCGATCGGCTGCTGCGCTGCATGTCAGTTTGATTCCCGCACGGAACAAATATTTTTATTGACTGCAGATAGTTGATCGAGGATCCAGGAACATTCCTGAAACGTGGACAATGTTAAAAACAAAAAAACTACTGAACTTAAGAAGCACATTTCAAAAACATAAGTATTAATACACCGAAGGGTGTAGAAAGTTTTTTATGTAATTACATCCATTACTAACTATAATTATAGCCGAACATTTTCTATAAATAACTGTACCTACCTATCCCATTTTGATTGCTGGGTAGATGCAAATCTATTTTTAATTACCTTTATCATAGTGTTAGTTCTGCTATACAAGGCGTTTCGGGCACCGTTAATTGAATATTTCTGGAAAAACACGCATGTTTTTTTATTATAAATTTAATTTTTCATATCTGTCAAAAATTTCACGGTGGATCAAAGTAATATTTAATAACACTAATCTTCTTTTTTTAATACTGTTTGTGTACTCATTACATGAATACGGACTAATTATAATGTGTACTTTTAGTTTCTTAGGCCCATTTACACGAAAAACTAAACTCGAGAGTAAGTTGCTAACATGAGGTTAAGTTGACAATATTGTATGACAGTCAATTTATCGTCTTGTTGGTTAGTTGCTAAACTAACTCTGAGTTAAGTTTTTCGTGTTAGTGGCCCTTAGATGGGAATACAGAATTAATTTGATGCACTGTTTTATGTAAAATGTTGTTTTTATAAGTAATATGTATATATCTATATATATATATACTAATATTATAAAGAGGTAAAGTTTGTGAGGTTTTACGGGTAATCTCTGGATCTACTGAACCGATTTTGAAAATTCTATCACCAGTAGATAGCTACATTATTCCTGAGTGACATAGGCAGTTTAAGCCCGAAAACGGATCCTTTGGGGTGGGCCACGGGAGCGAAGCCGCGGGAAACAGCTAGTTACTTATAATAACAATATTTTATATCTTCCAAGTTAATGTTGTCACAAGATACAACATTTCACTTATACTTAAACGAAATAATTTCAGTGAAACTTGTTAATTGCATTTCTTGTTTATCAGCAATTAATACATGTCTGCTTACAAGTAATTCGAGGAAGTTTACATTTTAATTAACGCAGTGTCAAGTATACAATTTATATTAATTTAGGATATTTTTCAACTGGACCTTACATTTTCCTTTGGCCGGGAAACCCGCAGACCCTTCCGAAAAAAAATTAACAGGTCCAAATCCTCTTGACGTGACCCTTTATTTTCATAATGAACACACTCGAGCTGTACCCATCTTTATCACAGTTCCATCTGTTGATTTTCTTTGTAAAACTCCATCCTTTGTTCCGGATTAGATTCATTCAACTTCGAGACTTATAACTTTAGGGATAAGGATTATTGTTGTACTTGAGTAGTTTGAATAATGAAGGCATTGTTCAGTATAGAGGGCGCCCGTATCGTCTCACATGTGCACTACTCGTTAGGGCTTCATAAGCACTTTTGTGCCCGTATGTCCCTGCAAAGATAACTTTTGCTTGTTTAACTATCAAGGATCACTTGACTTTGTGCTTTATACTGTTGAAATAAGGATGATTGGTGAAGATTCCTGTTAAGTCAGATTAGGCATAGCTAGTGGATTGTATGGATTATGTAAATACGGCTTATAAAGTTTTAATTGGGATATATATTGTATTAATTGACGTTTATGATGTATTAAATGTTTGTTTGGATGTATTTTATGTCTTTTGACTACAAACTTTCCGATTATGAGTATAGGACAGACTTCTGTTGTTTGAAAGGAACATAATGGGCCCCTTGTCGTAAAATTAAAAAGTGCCTTAATGGCAAAACCTACAAAAATGTTAATAGCTTAACATTACTTTCTACCCGTAAATTCTGAGTATAACAAGTCTATCTGACGATAAATTTTTGACGTTGACTGTCAAATTTTGTGTTTCAAAATCACAAATACCCACCGAGTTACGAAAACTAATTAATTAATAAATCAAAGTATAAATTTAAATAAAACCGTATAAGATTTATTGCGAACGTGAATTTCAGCGAAAATCGTTAAAGTTCAATTAAAATTCATTATATTTGAGAGCCGACGATATAAAAGGAGTAATAGCGTCTATATTTTGATAAATTAAATTGAAACGTGAATGGAGAGATTCAGAGTTTTATTAGTGATGTGCCGACTCGGTTCGTAGAATATGATATCGATACAAATATCCAGGGTGTGTTTTTCTATTGGGTGATGATGGAAAAATCATCATCATCATCAAAACTATGAGAAATGGCACAAAAAATGCTCAAAGGGGTCACGGGGCCGATTTTTATGCCAACTAAAACTGCATCATTGGATTTTAGAAAATTAATATGAGAGCAGTGGTGGCCCAGTGGTATCGACCGCGACTTACAAGTTGTTGGTCGTGGGATCGAAGTTCGAGCCCAGGCAGGCGCATTAGTTTGTGTAAATTATTTCATCACCACTGCTCTCAAAACGGTGAAGGAAAACATCGTGTTAAAACCGGCATGTCCTAGAACCAAAAATTCGAAGACATGTGACATCAACCAACCAGCACTGGACCCGCGTGGCGGATTACGGCCCATTCCCTCTCACAGAGAGGAGGCCTGTGTCCCAGCAGTGGGAACATTAAAAAAGACTGATGATGATAAATATTGCTAGCCGCTAACGAACCCGTTGATTTTGGAAAAATATCACATGATATTACACCATCCATATTGTCGCTAATGGAATCAAATTCTGGGAAGTAATAACTAACGGCAAAACTTAAGAAAATACCTCTCTTCGAAAAATTTAATTTTTACATCAAAATAATTGGGATTCATCGAAAGATTTTGGACAAAAACAACCAATATCGCTGCTAGACAATGACTTTGTCTAAAGCCCAAAATCAGAAGTATGATGATAATCGAAATAAATAAGCCACATACAAACAAAACTTAAAGCTTTTTAAAAGTCAGTCAATTATACACATTCCGAAGATAAGTAAATAGAAATTCTCATAGAACAAAAGACACAAACATTTACCTGTCTCCACTTCGAATGCGACAAAGTAACACTAATATCCTACACCTGAACTGTTTTCCCCATTTCCCTTGTAGATAAGATGCTAATAAAAAGTATACATTTAAGGCTGGCAATTGACGGGCGACGAAAACAGCCGCCAAGCAACTTTTATTTGCGATAGAAAATGTCTCCACTTACTATGTAGTTTTGGCAAATGGATGTTTATTTCTTTTCCCTGAGTCTCTTAAAAGACTTTTTAGTCGACGTTGTCAATTCGCCAGTATGTTTCAAACTATATTCTAGATAGTTTTCTGTCATCTGTGCTCCAAAGCCTACAGGCCAAGCGACTTATGCGCTGCTGCAACTGATAATGTGGCAGTGGAGATTTATAGAGCCATCAAAATTTAATTGTACCATCGACACGATTAATAAGTATTTCTCTGTATGACAATAATCATGTTCTTCAAACAGCGATCTACTTGAGTATTAGACAAGTATATTCCACGTTTCGTAATATATAATGTCATGTTTACTTTGACATGATGATGCTTTTTTTAAACCCCCGACGCAATAAGATTTTAGGTTATAAGTTTGTCGTGTGTACTGTAATCCCAATATTTCTGGCTGGGCTGAACATGGCTTCCGGATGCGCACAGCGCGCTACTGTTTTATTGTAGCCAACTTCAGAGCGGCCTGGTCAGTCTGTAGCATCGTAGCTCTTAAACGGATGAACCGATTTGGATTTAGTTTGTTTGATAGGTGACTTTATCGAGAATGTTCTTAGCTTTGTTTGATAAAAAACGGTTCAGCCGTTCAAAAGTTATGCGCATTTTACACTGTTAATCGGGTTTTTTCGTAATATATCGTGTAATTTTTACGTGTTTTTAGCAGTCTGTTCTGTGGCGCCTTCAAGCGATCCGTCTGTAGCCAGCCTTAACAGCTGTCTGTGATCGTCAAATGAGGCCCGCATGCTGTTATCAACGGTTACGCCATCTGTGCGATGCGTGTGGCCGTAAAGCGAATGACTCCACTATTTAGTACCTACTTGGTGTACTGGAAGTGTTATCTAGGCTGTGGGAAAATTGTTTTAGTTTTGGGTTCCATCATCTTCTCATCATTTCAAACGAATGTCGTCCACTGCTGAACATAGGCCATCTCCAAGAGTCGCCACATCGACCGATCCTGTGCGTCTCACATCTACCGGATATAAAACAAAACATTTTTAGTCTGTTTGAGTAAAACATCAGTGGCATTTCGTGCACGTTCTTCTTCTATTCCATCCAGATCTATGCTTTGGAACGTTCTACTAGCTTCTCCATCTTCTTCTCTTTCTTTATCTTTCTTTTTGGCTAACTGACAATTCAAAAGTGCCAATGGTAAAACTGAAATAGATGCTTTAAGTTTTAGCTATTCCTTTAAAGTAGTCATGACTAGACTATAACTCCTAAATTATGATGACTCATATAATTTTATTTGTTACTGCTTGAGGCATTAACTTGGCTTGCAAATTGTTTAAAATATTCACCTGTGAATTTCAAATAGAGGTCATTCCTACTAGACTATGGTACCGTGCCAAGCTTTGTCTTGCTTTGCTAAACCATTTTACGTAATTGTAATATTAGTATGACTGGTATGAAATGCTACGAACCATTCTAAACCAAACTCAGTCGTCGAAAGTGACTCACCGCCTTCGACCACTGTTTTGACCCATTTCTCACACTTGATGCGTACCATTTGCAGTCCAACTTATAAATAAAACACATCGAGACCTTATTATCACCATTTCCCTTCATAGATGTACACACAGCCATTATATTAGTCAGGTTTTGCACAGATGATTTACAACAAGGTTAAGCCAATTTGTTCAACGTTGAACTTTACATACAAATACCTAAAATACGTTTTTTACATACAGTTTTATCCACCAGATCAAATGGAAAATCGCTTAATAAAATTCATTGAACATTTGCTACTGTGTAAACAGTAAAAACCAACCAGTTCAATAGTTTCGGACCTCATATAGGCTTTCGATAGACATCGACTGGCGTTTTTCACACATTCTGCGTATAGGGAATTCCAATCATTCTGTCGCTTGTCCAGATTCCTGTAAATCTGGTTATACTGAAAGCGTCGAATGCTCTGGAACCACAAAGACCCAGTTGGATTTCGCGGCGTTGCCAGGCAGTTCTGGTTAATCCTTTGGACACGATGCAATGTGTTAGCAGGCTGCATTTAATTGAAAAGCTATCGGAGTGTTTCTATGAAGCGGTTTTGATTGAGTCTCTGTGGTTCTGAATACTTTTGAATACGGGCTCGGGTAAATTCTTCAATCGGGCAATTTGAACGGATAAGCTGAACGTATCAGTGGTATTGGTATAACTATAAATAAATACGTAAAGTAAAGATGAAGAACAAAATGCGAATAGTGAATCTTAGTAAGATGTTTTAGAATATCATAAGTATATTTTTATATCAAAACTACTCAAAGAAGTAACTGTATAAAATTCTAATTATAGCATTCCTCAAGGAGCTATATTAAGCCCCATGTTCACTGAGTGATATTTTACGCGTAAGAAGTCGCACTCCACTCATACATATAACATATCCACATTCCAAGCCCATCTTGCAGAAAACGAAGCGTAAACATAAAACTGGCGGCTACTCACAAAAATATACTCCTCTCCCGGTCCTAGTTCATATGTAAATATAATACATTTATTATGTATTTCTATGTTGAAAACGTGTTGCGTATGTAACGTATGTTTGACTTGTTTATTTAGGCACAGGCTGTTATAACTGTATTCTTTATAAGGGATCAATATCTTGATGGGCACTTTGTATGTTGGTTTTACATAATGTTTTACGTGGTAAATATGTATTGTTTGGATTATGATATTTATTTGGAAAGGCATGAGTGAGAAAATCATAAGTGTTTGCGCATTTGCTTTGCTGTTTTGACTATCACAACTTTGGTTGTGGACTTATGTAATTTTATGAGTTAAAGAGAAATCGAGTAGTTTGACGAACATAAGGATAATGAAGGATAGATAGGTGAGATAGTGGTCAAGCGCGAGCCTATCAATAATATAAAAAGATAAAACATAGCGGCGGTTTCTTTAAACCAAAAACCATCACAAAAGAGCTAACTTGTTATACTTAGCAATAAATGCATAACATCCTTTGACATAACTAATATATCTCGCAAAGAGAAGTACTAACAATACGACCGGAAAACTCTCGGATCTCATAGGAAAATTCTTACATAAAAATACCCACACACGCTCTCTATCCATTCACCCGTCAAGGACCCGACGTTTATCATTAAGGCGTGCGATTGTGCGTACGGACCTCAGCAGACTTCAAAGCTAAAGTTCTGTGAAACTAACAAGTCTGGCCAATTATATTTATAGATGGATGCCCACAAATGCCTCCATGATATCCCGTTTCCAACTTTGGCTAATGACAACGACTTCGGAATATCTTTTAATAGAGCCCCGATTTCGCTTGGGCTTCCAACTCTGTATTAATAAGGATCGAATGTACTTTGTCGTGAATAAGGAAAATTGAAGCGTTTTGCGGAGTTATTATTGAGAACGAAATATGATTTCCGAGAATGAATATAATTTGTTTGATTCAGTTTTAAATGATGTAGGCGAATCAGCAAAAATGTTTACAATTTAGAAGCTACAACTAAATAGAACTCTTGAAACACTTTTAGAATTAGATACAATCTTGAGTCACACTTGTTTGCATCATACCAAAACACAAATTACAGATCTCACCGCAGTTAATGTTAGTGACGAAAGAATCCCACTTAATATTAGGCCTACCACTCATTGAGAGGCGCGATAAAAGACGAGCAACGCTAATTCGCCTTGACGTGAATTTGTTGTAAATGTTCGCCTAGCATCCGACATGACTCAAACACCGGGATGCTAAGATGACTAATAGACACCAACCTTTGTTGTAGAATTAAGATTATAACCGCCTCGCCTATATTATAAATTCTTCTAATCTTTTAAGAAGAAAGGTTAATTTATGCTTCTAGTTTCTAAAGCAAAATCAACTCGTTCAAGCCTAACAGATGCTATCAAACGCTTAAGAAGAGTCTACACAAACAAATACGCCTTTATCCAACTCTCCCATCATTGCGTGCGAACCATTGCGTATGTTGCATCACAATTCAAACGAGTAGGCTAACTAGCTGGTCTATGCATAGCCTTATGTCCGTGATCGTGCGAAATTATGTAAAACCTACTGACGTAAAGTAAGGGCCCTGTTCGCATGAAACGAAACTGCCATGGTCCAGTAAATCAAGTGGTCTGATATAAGGAGTACACTTGTGAATAAATAAATATCTGGTTTTAATGTGAATGAATATTCTATTTTCTGCGACTGTTGTGTCTATTCGTTATCTGCTGTCTGGTTCGTTAATTAATTGTTTTACTGAATGTCTAATAATAGGCGGTCGATTTAGATGTTTGACTTCTGATAGACTAGGCCAACAAGTTTCTTCGAGTGTATTTTTCAAAGGTATAATGTCAGAATTGACAGCATCACCCTCGTGTACTATAACTATTTTTATAGCGAACACTATTACGTTCGTTAAATGTTACGCTTGGTGAGCGTGGGAAACAATTTCTTTACCAACGTTCATTGTGGCAGTATGCTATAAGAAAGATATGATACACATTTCAAGTAAAAATACCTTCCCATTATGTACTTATAATGTGATTTTTAATTTCGTGGACTAAACTGACATTTGGGGGGTTGTCACTTTATCGTCCCATAAAAATAGTGTCGTATCCTAACTATCCTGAGTGATCGGCAGTTAATCGAAAATCGAAGTAGATCGAAAATGAAACTACTTCACGGCAAAAAAAAATATTTGTTTTGAAACTAGCGGCCCTTATTTAGTTTCTAGTCATTTATGTCAGACTTAACTTTATCGACCGCATTTATTTTATTGTTGATTTCATATTTAACACAATAAAAGTTCATGCACTATGTGTATGAATACTGTTATATTTAAAAAACTGAAACTGAAACTGTTTCTGTTTTTTTGTTTTTTAAATATATTACGTTTATATTCATAAAACATTTATTTACACCAATTAGTAAAAATAAATTGAGGAGTCATGTCACATCGATTCGATGAATCACTTATGATTGGGCCTTACCTACAACACTATGCTCCGCGCTTGCAACATTTAAAAAAAATAAGGTCATTAGCAGCTGTCAGTTTGGTCCACGAAATTAAAAATCACAGTATAGAACACTTTCGTATTCACCAATATCTCGGTAAAATAAATAAAGGCCCTCATAGACCCGAATAACCTTTGTTCAGATCTCAAGGCTGTCGTGAATTACACTATGTTTGTATTAGGGTTGGCCACTTTGTATCAATGAATAAATAAATATTTTCTCCATTGATATACTTTTGTTGATATGCCAAAAAATACTGTGTGTAAAAAGCAATCTACGAAATAAAGACTTAGATTGCCAGTGTGCTGAGCTCTGATCCGATCTCATTAGAGCAAGTCGCGTAAAATCTGATCTTCTTTTCTACTTCTTCTTTTTTTGTCTTGACCCTCGTAGCTACTTCTGTAGGGGCAGATGTGATTGTGCAAGGGATCACCCACAGCAGACTTAATATGGTTGATCCATCGCTTAAGTGACCTTCCTCGCTTTTTAGCGGCCTTCTTGTTGTGCAGGGCAAACCCTGCACAACAAGGCACTCTAAAGAATCGCTCTCGCTAGATGAGATGTCCAGAAAATCAATATCTTCCTTAGATTGATGATTTTGATCGGCTTTCAGGAACCAGGCCAGGGCTCAGTTTCTCAAAACTTTTCTAAAATCTTTTTCTCAATTCCATCTCTAACGTTTTGTTTTCCCCATAACGGTATCGTTGATTCAAAAGTCGTACCACTTCATCATAATTCCCTTTTCGACCGAAAACTTGTTTGGAACTTCTACGAGAGATTTAATGGATGTCGGAAAGTTGGCAGCTTTTATCATTAATTTGCCTTTTGTAATACGATTACATGATACGACCAGATCCGTTTGTGTACTTTCTGTTTTACTTTTCATTATAATAATATTAGGTATCTTTTCATTGTTCCAAATTGATCCGATTTTCGAACTCTTATTGGAATTAATTTTGAAGTTTAGTTGAGGATTACGTTGTTTTTGTTTAATGAAGTTTTGCAATTTGGAATGTTTTCGGTAGCTTGTTTGGTTGAACAAGATACTAAAAGTCTTAAGTATTTATGTAGCACGCAGTCGGTCTGTGGCCTTGGGATTAGCTTTTTTAGCTATAAAGATACTATGAATTTTAATTGCTTCGCTCGCTGAAATCACAGTTCAAGCAGTTGCCGTGGAGTGGTAGTTGGTTGGTAGTTTCGATGCAACTTTGTAAACTGCAGAATTGCAGCTCACATGCAGTTCATATATAGCGACCGTCTGTTTAGATTTAGACCTTAAATGTGTTAAGGTTTTAGTGGTTAGTAAAAATGTGCTTAAGAGCTTACCACTGTTGGCATATTACCTAATGATTTTAAATAAACTTTATTATTTCCTTTATTTAATTATTAATTATTATTATTATTCCTTGCAGCACTTACAATATACAGGGTGCAAACAAATTCAATTCACGTTTTCTCTCCAAAAAACATGTTAATATACTGCAACAATAACTTAATTAGGACAATACACACACGGCAGCAGTTTTCAAAATTAATTAGCCCACCTTTTGTCGCGGGTTCATTTAAAATTTATTTCGATTCGTCCGCCATTTTCTGGGTACGGGGTAATTATGTCGACGTTTCACGTTTTAAACTTAATTCGCTTACGTTTTCGTTTTTATTTAATTTCGGTTTCGCGTTTTTTTATTGCGTATTTGGTACACCTTTAACTTTAAAAACGTTTTGGGATATGGACCAAAAATGAGTAGTTGGGTCCACAAATTTTTGGCCTATATACCAAAACCATATATCTGTTTGTCCCTTCTAACTATATTGAGTTTGGCTTCCAGTCCAACCTGATACAGCTGAATAAGCCCACCCACTGAAAAATTATGATAATAAAATCATTTATTTACGATAGTTTTGCTAACGTTACAGTTGTTCTATCTCACGAAGGCGGGTTGGTTTACCTCTTTCTTTGTATATTTGTGTATCTGTCTGTGGCATCATAGCTCCTAAACGGATGAACCGATTTGGATTAAGTTTTTTGTTTGAAGGATGACTTTGTCGAGACTGCTCTTAGGTATGTTTGATGAAAATCGGTTCAGCCATTAAGAAGTTATGAGCATTTTATTCTTTGAATCGGGATATTTTCGCAAGATATCGTGTTCTAATTACGTGTTTCGATGGATTGTCGATCAAATCGTGTCTACTACTTTTTTTTTTTTTTTGCTATGTATAGGCCTGTGTTTGACCACAATCTCACCGTGGTCAGTGATGATGTGGCCGATGGTGGTAAGCACACAAAGCCTAGAAGGGAACTGGCTCTCAAGTGCTGCTGTCGGAACACACCGGAAGGTGCTTGGCGACAGATTTTCAACTTGAGGGTGGTTGCCAGCCAGGCGGGTACTACAAAGTACCCTACCACCGTGCAAAACTACTAAATAAATTAGGGTTAATAAGCCTCGGGGATTTTTTTGTAATTTAGTCTTGTACATAATACTGTCTACTTGTACGAACTAAAATAGTTAACACTAAAATCACATCAAATTACAAGTAACATCAACATCAGCTTCATTAACAACAACAAGTTAAACCGAGTTACAATTTATTTGGTTGACGCTACGTGTTATGAACTGTCCCTCCTATTGTTTGGCTTATTTATCTGTGGTCCTCGACTGGTGGGTGGAGATAAAGGGCAGTTTCTATGAAGCTATTTACTTTTAGTATATAATGCTGAGGGTAAGATGATTTTTGTGGGGTATTTTAGCTGATTGAGTTGATAATTTTCTTAGTTTATTAAAAGTAATATGAGCATTTTCTTATTAGTATGAGAATTGTCGTGGTGGCCTAGTGGTTAAGACCTCGCCTCTTGTGCTTGAGGTTGTTGGTTCAAATCAGGGCTAGTACCAATATGACTTTTTCAAATCAAATGTACTTTTAAAATTATCTTGGACATCGCTGAAATGGATGAAGGAAAACATCGTGAGGAAACCGGCATGTCATAGAACCAAAAAATCCAAGACATGTGACATCCACCAACCCGCATTGGGCCCGCGTGGTGGATTAAGGCCGACCTCTCTCACAGAAAGGATGCCTGTGTCCCAGCAGTGGGAACATAATAAGGCTGATGATGATGAATGGTACCAACGGCATAACATAAAATAAAAAGTTACGTAGTAATTTCTCTAATCTGTGACGAAACGCTCTTCAACTTGGCCCCCATCCCAACTTTGCCTTGTCGTTTTACGAATGTAAAATATTATAATATATAAATGTTTTGGGCGCACGGTTGGCGCAGTGGTTGAGTGATTGACTGCTGCGCTACGTGTCGCGGGTTCGATTCCCGCACGGAACAATTATTTGTATGACCTACAGATAGTTTTTCCGGCTCTGGGTGTTTGTGTATGTGAGTTTATATGTTTGTAAACGCACCCACGATACAGGAAGAAATTCCTAGTGTGGGGCAAAGCTTAAAAAAAAAAAAAAAAAGTATGGTGCCATTTCTAAAACAAACCGGTACATATTTTTACTAATTACCTATTGTTAGAAATATCTTACAAATTAGATTATCTATTATGTTTAATTAATATGATTTTCTTACAAACTCATAATTTCAGCTGAAAAGGGCAAACAACGACCACTGTTAGTGAATTCACACAAGTGATTGTAAGTTAAGAAATAATTATTTTTGGCTTAATTAATATAGCGTACCCATCACATCTGCAATGTTTAATTATTCAATTTTACGTAACCATAAATAATAAGATAAAAAAACCGGCCAAGTGCGAGTCGGACTCGCACATGAAGGGTTCCGTACCATTATCGCAAAACACTGCAAAAAAATCACGTTTGTTGTATGGGAGCCCCCCATAATTTATTTTATTTTAATTTAATAATAATTATTTTTTGAAGAGAATACACAACTAAATGTTCTCTGAATATTTCAAGCGTCTACCTGTTGCCGTTATTAATATCGAGCAAAAAACGGAAAAATATCACGTTTGTTGTATGGGAGCCCCCCTTAAATATTAATTTTATACTGTTTTTAGTATTTGTTTTTATAGCGGCAACAGGAATACATCATCTGTGAAAATTTCAACTGTCTAACTATCACGGTTCATGAGATACAGCCTGGTGACAGACAGACAGACGGACAGCGAAGTCTCAGTAATAGGGTCCCGTTTTTACCCTTTGGGTACGGAACCCTAAAAAACGTCTTGACATTTACTTGAAGAAAGAAATGTCACCTACAAAACGACATACCTACCTCTTATATTAAAATCTTGACAACTTTGGAAGTTGTCTTCAACCTACATAAATGAAATAATACATTAATACCATTCTGCCCATATTCCAATTCTGGTCCCCTTAATTAGGGTCCAAGCATTTAGCATACGGGTTCCGTAATGAAAAGGGGCGTAACTGGTGAGTAAATAAAGTTGGACCCTTGTCACAGCCTACGATGAGCGAAGCGACGACGTAAAGTCATGGACACACTAAACTTATAGGTACCTATACTAATGAACTGTATACTAAAATTGTTTGCAGAATAGTGCTTGTTTGTGTTTAAGTTTAGTTAGTAAGTTTGGTGTCTTTGAAATGGGAACTTTGAGGTTAGGATTTCGTGGGTCTCGATCATTGGCTTACATATTTCTTACACGCGTTCCTAGGTACGTGTTTTAGTCAAACTCGGTGGCTTTTATCTGGAAAATTGAAAGACAAAGTGGTTTTTTATTGTATTGAAATGAAACATTAGAAATACGGCGATTCGATATTGGACAAGAATTGTGAGTAACACACAGTTTCAAGGACGCGTCACGTTTACGTACATTTCGTTACATGACAGAGAAGAAAGATATAATTCCTCCTTGCTCTAAATATGTTCATTTCGGAAGTACTTTATATGCCATATACAATTGACTAGTTTTATCATTCGAACGTCAAAAACAAAAGGGAATCTCATATTTTCCTTGCCCTTCACTACATTGAGTCCTATTTCCTAACATATTGCTAATTAAAACGTACATTAACATACGCCATTCTTGCTCTATTTATATCTTATATATAAAATTCTCGTGTCACAATGTTCGTTCCCGTACTCCTCCGAAACGGCTTGACCGATTCTCATGAAATTTTGTGAGCATATTGAGTAGGTCTGAGAATCGGCTAACATCTATTTTTCATACCCCTAAGTGGGTAGGGTAGGGTAAGTAGGTAGGGTAGGGTAGGGTAGGTAGGGTAGGGTGGGGTAGGCAGGGTAGGGTAGGTAGGGTAGGGTAGGTAGGGTAGGGTAGGTAGGGTAGGGTAGGGTAGGTAGGGTAGGGTAGGTAGGGTAGGGTAGGTAGGGTAGGGTAGGTAGTTAGGGTAGGGTAGGTAGGGTAGATGAATGTTTGGTGTTTTTATGGCAAAACAAAGTTTGCCGGGTCAGCTAGTTATTTATAACAATTGCGTTTTGTTGTTTCATAAAGCAAGCAGATGATGCATTTTACGTAACATCACGCATAAATATTTTTCTTTCCCCTGTACTCCAGAAGGATTACGTAGAGGAGAGCCTATAGCACACAAACATTTTACCAGTTATGTTTAAGCCCCATGTAACAGGCAAAAGGGCAAACCTAAGCTATCAGTGGACACAAATCCTGGCTCATCATCATCACCTTCTTGCCCTTGTCCCTACCTCCCTACCTGTTCTTGTGTTCTTGCTACTTGGGATTGGCGCGTTTTCCTCTTCCATACCCTCCTGTCTTCCGTTACGCATCTCCATTCATCCACATTTATTTTCATAACTCTTTTAGTAACATGCGTTTCATTCCTCCTCATCGCATGACCATACCAGGACAAGCGGTTTCCCTTCAACTTTTCTGCCACTGGCGCCACTTACAAACTTCCTCTAATATACTAATTTCTAACTTTATCCATTCTTGTCACTCCGCACATCGATCTTAACATTCTCATCTCTACTACATGCAATCTCTTTTCATCCATCTTTTTCACAGCCCAATATTCTGATCCATAAAGAACGACAAGTCTAATTAGACTTGTAGATGTTACCCTTTAACTTGATCCGTGGATCGCAAGTTGTTCCAGTGACCTGTCGCCATTTAATCTGTCCTGAGTTGATCCGGTGCGACACAAACACTGGCTGCCATTGAAAAATTCTAAAGGGAAAATCCCAACAACAATTTACCCGACCTGGAAATCGAACCCAGGTCCAGCTCATGCAGTAGAGATTGCAACCACTGTACCAATGAAGCAGGAGATGATGCGTTATGTTCGTGTAAATGATAAAGACCTTATAAGTGAAAGGATTACTGCAAACTGGTTGAAGGCAAACGTGTCAGAATTAAGGCCGGCACACACTATCGGACGTGGCTGACGGACGCGACTGACAGACGCGACTGTGCACAGAAAAAAACATCCAGCGGGCCAGATGTCTATCGGACTTCCGAACGCCCAAGGTTACGTCCGCGACTTACTTCCGATAGTTTGCACAATTTATTGTACATTCGTTACCCAGATAGAATAAGTCGCGTCCGTCAGCCGCGTCTGATAATTTGTTCCCAGCTTTAACTGCGTGTTGACAAACGTGATCAACGGTTTATTGCTAAATTGTAAATTTACTTTTTGGGAACTTAAAAATTTTCTTTAGATTCTTGTAAATGAATCAATGAGTCTCTCTATCTGACTCATTGTCACTCAAACCATATCTTTGATCGATATAATCCCCGCCAAACTTCTTGGCCGCTCTGAAGTTGGCTACAATGGCTGCGCAGTAGTAAATCTCATACAAAAACAGCACCGTTTCGAGCCTCTCGCATGCGGTAAACCAACTTCAGGGCGGTCAAGAAGTTTGGCGAGGACTATACCTGATGCCTGAAAAAAATGGTGATAAAACCCAGGCAGAATAAATAAAATCCCTAAGCAGAATCTTGGACGCAGCTAGTGTGTCCGGGCCTTTAATCGCTAGTACTTGAGTTGATAGAGTGTGAAATTACAAAGCTCGAGTTGGGAGTGTTGGGACCTCGATGACGAGAATGTGGTGTTCTAATGTTGACATCGATTTGGATAATTATATTTATCTTTTACGTAAAATACGCGTAGGTTTTGTTTTGGTGTATTTTAATTGAGGTCATTGTGTAATGGGATTATAGTGAGTGTGACCTTATTTAGTATTCACAAACTTCCTAACTTATTCCTCAAAAATAAGAGGCTTTACCATATATTTCGAGTACGCAACGGGCAGTTTTTTAGTCAAGGCAAAAGTAGCACACTTCACACCTTTATAAAGTAAAAATTGTTTAAACTAAGAACATAATTATTTATGCATTACATCCTTAAACTCTATAGTTGAAATCTATATTCTGCTTTGTAAAGAATGTTCCTTACAATCGAATACCTACCCAATCTTCAGTCTATAAGCCGATTGCTTCACATGAGTAATCTTATGTAAGATTACGTTGCTGGTCCATTCACAATAGATTAGAAATCGCATAATGTCATTCTTAAATTCATCTTCGCACGGCCATTTATTGAACATCTTCCGAGCGGTAGCGCCATCTAGGAACGGTATTTATGTAGTCGCAGTTCCGGTATAGCCGGTTAGATGGCGCTGTTCTCAATTTAGAACCCTTCTAACTGCAACTGCAGGGGTTATCCAAAAAAAATTAGATTGTACAAAAAATTTATAAGGGGAGAGTTTAATCAATATTTACTGCTTTTCAAAAGTAAGTAGGTGCCCTATATCTGCTTACTTTTTGGGGTTTATTCATTCGTAAAGGTCGACCTATCTAGTAGCCATGGTGAAAATATTTCAATCATCTTGTAACCTAAATTCATTCAAGTATCAAGGTTTAATAGAACTATAATAAAAATTCTTGGCATTATACAACGTAATGACAAAATCGTTTTGTCCGTCAATTTAACGAAAGCGTGTCGGCAAGTTCGTAATAACCTTGGTCCAGTGACAATGAACTTCAAAATCTACGAATCCAATTTCGGAGGTTTCAAATAAATATTTCATTGAAATTGGAATTTGGCAATTTAATCACGAAATCGCAATTGTTAGTGTTTTGGCATTTTTAGCGAGAATTGCGACTGATGTGACATTCATATATTATTTTATGAGAGACCTTTACCCTGCCTTGGGACAGACACACTAGCCGTTTTTATTAATTACATTAAAATTTATTATTATTACAAATAAAAGAGCTCGTGGCTAAGTAACCACAGGCGCACGGGTCGATGTTCAAGGTTAAGCAACGTTTGCCGAGGTCGGTCCGTGGATGGGTGACCATCCATTACGTACTTACATACCGAGACTCCTCCCTGCTTCGGAAAGCCATTGGACCCGTCTTTGACATTCGTTTTATGAGGATTTTGCCCATTTTATCTTTTCCGGTTTTCTCCCCAATACGAATCCATTATAATCCACAGTTTTAGGTAGCTCTACACCAAAGAGGTGCCTAAAGCTCAACCAAGATACTCAGACAAGATAAATATGAAGAAAGAAAGCGACCGAAAAATAAAAAAATCGACCTCAAATATCCTAGAAACCGTCTAGGGATCTCCAAATCACGTCTGTTGCTACCTGAGCTCGGTTATTATATATTTTTTGTCTATCCAAGGCCGACACGGCTATTGAAGCAACGGTCGGAACGTGCCCCACAAGCAAAGCCGCAGGATAACGCATAACGAACTTGTACGGCTTTTATAATGATCATGCGCCGTTTTCGGGTCTCTTTGTCGAGTAGACGGTTGAGGAAAGGTTCTACGGATGTGTGGCTGGCACAGGCATTTCGTTGCTTTTTTGGGGACTAAATTATTTGAAGGTTTCTGTAAACGGTATTTGTGAAGGTGGATATTGATTCACTAGGTCTTCATCATCATCCTAAATAAATCCCAGGGAATGGTCTTCTGCTGACTGTTCGTTGCCGGGTTTGGTTCCCACGTCACGGAGTGTTAGTGGGCTTTTTCAATAGTAATTTCTTAGTTAGAGCTTGGGGGCTTAGAAATTAACCGTGTGATTATTTTAACTATATTTTTATGCTGGAGAAACATAGTGTAATAGTCGTGTCAATCAGTCAATCTAAGATGTTTGATATGACAGCTATAAAAATACTTAATAATGATGAACTGAATTAAGGAGAAATGTCATCGGAGTTCTTAGATTGTCTCGATTATAATCATTATAAGACATCATAGGGTAGACTGATGATATTCGATAATTATGTAATAATATACGAGTCTATTGATTGACGCTTATTATTCGGTTATATTGACCAATCTTGTGGACGCGCCGAGAAATAACTCGGACACTTCGACCCATTGGGAGATCACAATGGGTCGATTTGTCCGAGTTATTTATATAATATGTATTGTGGTCAATAATATAATTATATTGACCAATAATAAGCGCGCTATTAATCTGTCGATGACTAATACATCGATAGCTTCTTAATAATTTGGAATAGCCTAAAAATCTCTTACTACATATAATTTCTGTCACAGATTCTTTCGTATAAACTTATTTCCAAAACGACTACATTCATCTAACTATTCAAAATCTGCCGTACAAAACGTTAGATGATAATTTATTAATATAACTTCATGGATTGTTTCAGAACTGAAGCTGACTAAAGAGACGGCGCGCTGGCCGCCAAACATGAATTAGATATCGCTCCAACGATATCGAAACGTAAGTTACCTACCTATATATTTGTAATACTAGCCTGTTCTCCCATTGTTGGGCTAAGTCCTCTACATACTACTACATATGCGCGAGCTGGCTGACCATAACCAGATGTATCCTCCTACTGCACAGCATGATTTTCTTCTTGTTTACGTCTTTTTAGTTCGCTTTTTAAGCAGTCGGGTTTTTTGTTATTTTTAATTTTTTTTTTTTCTTTTACAATTTTTTTGTTATTTTTTTTTATTTAAACATATAAGTGTTGTATATTTTTGTAATTACCTCTTAAAACCCTTTATTTTGATATACCACACGATGGGTGTGGAAGAAAAAAAAATTTGGGCCCCCACAATATGGCGCCCAAAAGCCGCCATTTTGCTTTCCAACTTTAATGTAGCCGGTGACACTCGCAGGGTTAAGACGAATCGATTGACGTAAGAATCATCAAAATTGGCCAACGCGTTTGGTCTCTAGAACGCCACATAGGAACAAACATACATACATACATAGACTGATAAACACATTACCCTCCTTCGGCAGTCGGGTAAAAAGCTTGTTTTGAGAAGATTTTTTATATATCATAAAAAATCTTCTCAAAACAAGCTTTTCCTATTTAAACCTCCTAAACCTGTATCATCTACCCGAAAATTCAAGACAACACCCTCGAAACCGATTCTCCGCTCGCGAGTTCAACCGCGTTGTGAGCACAACCTCTTATCGTAAATCAAATATTCATATCTGAGCAAACTGAATCTGGTATAAATCTTAACGTTAAGTTAGCAGTTCGTAAGTTTAATACGTCGTTCGTAGCTCTGGGATTAATTTTTAATAAGTTCGCTTGTCTGCGTTTATTACACGGCAATGTTATGTTTTAGCAGTATCGTGGTGCCCTTAGGATTCCTATGGATTGAATATAGTGCTTGGTTTTTGACGGTTAAGATTGATTGCTGAGAATTTTTAATGTTATGTGTAAGAAAGGGAAATGTAGAGATCCGCAAGCGAACCAGGGTTATCGACATAGCCCGAAGAATTGCCTAACTTAAGTGGCAGTGGACAGGGCACATTGCTCGCAGAACAGATGGCCGATGGGGCAGAAAAGTTCTGGAGTGGCGACTGCGAACCTGAAGACGTTGCGTTGAAAGGCCTTCCACTAGGTGGACCGATGACAGATCATCGGTCCACCTAGTGGAAGGCCTTTGAAGAAAAGGTTAGCTTTGAAGGAAAGGGAAGTGAAGGTTGCGGGGATCCGCTGGATGCGGGACGCACGGAAACGTCAATGTGGCGACGCTTGGGGGAGGCCTATGTGCAGCAGTGGACGTCTTTCGGCTGATATGATGATGATGTGTAAGCTAGGGAAGCAAAGCCGCGAAAAAACCTGGTTACTTAAAGAGAAGTTTATCTTTGTGTGTCAAAATTTCTTTGTTGTTTGTAAGTTCAAAGAAAGTTCACGTAATTTAGGATTTATTAAAATACCAGCTTCTGCCAGCAGCTTCGCCGCGTGAACATTATACCGGGGTGGAAAATAGTCAAAGTGCTATTCCAGACTATAACATATAGCTGTGCCAAATTTCATCCAGATCCGTTCAGCCATTCTGGCGTGATTGAATAACAAACATATGTACACACACATATCCATCCATCCACACTTACACATTTCTATACTATCTATACTAATATTATAAAGAGGAAAGATTGTTTTGTTTGTTTGTACCGAATAGGCTCCGAAACTACTGGACCGATTTAAAAAATTCTTTCACCAATAGAAAGCTTCATTATTCCTGAGTGACAGGCTATTTTTAATCCCGAAAATGGGTCCTGTGGGGTGGTCCACGGGAGCGAAGCCGCGGGGAACAGAAAGTATAATATTAGTTAGATGTGATTGAAAATTAAGCAGGTACCTACCTACCTAAACAAAACGGAGCGTGATTAATTAAAACTAGTCCTTTAAAACCAAATAAGTATCACTTCATAGTGATACTTATTAACAAACGTGATATTCCCAAAAACTTATCTCACAAAGACACCCTCTTCTTCTTCTACCTCGCCACTTCCCGTTAGACACCAACACCAACTATTACTAGGTACTAAAGTAAATTGCCAGATTTAATGATCAGAATTTCGCTCATTTTCATTAAGAATATACGTCTTCGTATCTCTGCTTTTATATTTCAAAATAATAATATCAGGCTTTAACGTTGTCAGTGTTGCCATTATTTATAATTAAAAGTAAACAACAGAGCACAACGAGATTCGATTGAAAGCATAACTCTGTCACAAGTACTATTTATTTTTCGACTGAATTCGAAAATTATAAAGTTACAACTGTCTCAATTAGCGAACGAAACGCAATATGTATTCTAAAATTAAAGCTTTAGAGTTCAAATTCCCAGAACTGCTGGCTCATTCATTAGTTAGTACAATCAGGGCCCTAGCAAACATCAGACCGTGGATTTTGTTTGAATAATTATTATTTCTGTTTGAATTATCCTAAACAACGCGAGACCAGAATGGAAAATTCTTGTTCGGTATATGAAATCTAATTAAGTACGTAGTAAACCCCTGCTTTGGCTCATTTTCGCGGGAATCAAGATGTATGACATCAGCGAATTTAGTACTACATTTCTTGTTATGTAATTGTAACTCTAAGTCATTCTCTTATGGAGCTCGTGAGTCTGACCACGGGGTCCCAGCGCTAAGAAATAAAATTTGTTTCAAATAAATATCACTAGATGGAGCGATATGCATCGATTTGATATTGAATTGTGTGTAAATTAACCTTTTTTTAAGTTGGTCATAAAAATTGTATGTTCTTGTTTACTCAACTCTTCTAAGCTCAAAATTATGGAAAATTGGGCTTCTAATTCACATTCAAAGATTATTTGAATGGATCATTTAAAATTTATTCCAATAGATGGCGCAGTTTTAAATTTATGAGGCATGCCACTCGATGTTTTTAATTTGTATTGTAACACATTTTGGTACAATGAAACTGTAAAACCCGTGCAAAAAATACTATAAAACAAATCGTTACTGTATTTCAAGAAAAAAGTAGTCACGAACCGAGTAAACCTTTTTACTTGCAAGTCGCTGCTAACACCATCTATAGCAGTTGAACGGAAGCGAACGCGATCTATGTACTTTTAGTATAAAGTCCGTCGAAAAACGCTAGTTAGTGTTAGCCAAACTTCTTGGCCGCCTTGAAGACGGTAACAATGGCTGCGCAGTATTAAATCTAATACAAAACAGCACCGTTACATGCCTTCCGCATCGGAAAGCCAACTTCAGGGTGGCCCAGAAGATTGACGCGCAATATACATCGGTACAGTTTCTTTGTATGGGTTATGTGATGAGGCATCTCTGTATGCTAGTTTTATATTATCTGTGGTCTGGCTAAATAACAACAGCCGCACGGGTCGATCTTCAAAGTTAAGCAAAGCTAGCCAGGTTCGGTCCGAGGATGGTGACATTCCATGCCTCCGAAAGCATGTTAAGTTAGGCGTCATATTTAGATGTTTAAAGTTGTTTCGGTAAGAAAATCAGACATCAGTCTTGCTGAGGGCTATTGTGTTACACAGTTACTGGGTTGTGGAGGTCAGATAGGCAGTCTGAGTAAAATACTACTCAGCAGCATCAGCAGATTGTTACCTACAGATAAAACTCAGTCTCCAAGGCTCTAGTGTTAGTTTTGTGAGCTAACGTTAACCACCGCGTTTGCGTTTAGCTGACGTCAGGAGAGGACGGACAGTTTCGACTCAGCAACATGCACGAAATCATGTAGTGCTGACTAAAATGCTGACTTGCAGAGACGTGAGATTCGTGCATTTACTACTACGGGTGTCCTACATTCGCGAACCATAAGGCACACTATTACCAAGAAAGATGCTTATGTAAGCAATAAACAAAACAGATACCTAATATATAATCTATATATATAAAAGAAAGTCGTGTTAGTTACACTATTTATAACTCAAGAACGGCTGAACCGATTTGGCTGAAAATTGGTAGGGAGGTAGCTAAAAACCAGGAGAAGGACAAAGGATATATTTTTATCCCGTTTAGGTTAGGTTAGGGTAAGTAGGGTAGGTAGGGTAGGTAGTGTAGGGTAGGTAGGGTAGGGTAGGTAGTGTAGGAAAGTGAGGGTAGGGTAGGTACAGTAGCGTTGGTAGTGTAGGGTTGTTAGGGTAGGGTAGTGAATGTTTGGTGTTTTTATGGCAAAACAAAGTTTGCCGGGTCAGCTAGTAATATAATATAATAGCGTTTACAAACATATACCTAAATCAAGAGTGAATAGGTTACTTCTAGGCAAGCGTGATTCACCATCGTTCATCGTGCACATCATCGCTTACCATCAGGTGAGATAGTGGTCAAGCGTGAGCCTATTTTAAATTAATAAAAAACCTCTGCCAAGCTCAATGGAATATCGGCGCGAAGTTATGTTGAAAAAAATAAAACTTAACAGGCCCTTAAAAAGCCCTACTTTTTAAAGAAAGAAAAAAAAGTAGTGCACAATAAAGAAACATCTTTTCGCTTATAACTTGGGCCGTGTCAACACAAAATTTTAGAAAACAAGAAGACGCAGGGAACATTATTTGTAGTTCAGATGTTAAGGAATTAAATACAGCGGAGACACGCCTGTACTTATTTCTAAGTAAATAAGGGAATAAGTATATTGTGTGTTTCAAGTGTTAGGTACTAAGTTAGAATAGAATGTTGTTGAGTTTTGGTAGCTAAGTCTGGTCGAATAATGTCGTACGTAACTCCGGGAATGGGGTTCGTTGAAAGTAAGTTTTTCCATTTCATAATTTACATAATATGCAAACTTTTTAAAGCTCCTATAGAATGAAAATTTGGGTTGAAATGAAGCAATTGGAATGCTTGAACTATTGAATGTACCTTGAAATATGTAACCTTTACCTGATAAGTTGGTAGTTACAACTACCTCGAGATTGTCTCCAAAATTCTTGACATATTGAAAGTGCAGGCAAGCGAACATAACTCGTCCCGTCTGATCTGACTGTAACCTTCCAACTTGATCTAAAATCATAAAATATCGTATGGAATGTAATAAGTTATTACATTCCAGACGTTATTTTATGATTTTAAATTGAATGAAAAGTTAATAAGTACTCTTAAGGTTGCCCAAGTCGACGGCACGAATTATTTTGTGCGCGAGTTTAAAATGTATGCTATCTCATCCGACAACACGTGCGAAAAAGATTGATGCTGTAATGAGCAGTAAGGAGCTAGTTCGCGTACGAATACACACTTTTGTAAATTTGTATTTACAAAAGTGAGAACGAAAACGAGCGCGCGAAATTTTGTAAACAGTCCTTTGGGAGTATAGATATCATGAAAAAACGACTAAATGTATCTGTTCAAAATAAAGTTATTTGCATTGTTGAACTACTAATCTATCACTGTATGGTAACTGTTTTGCAATTTTCCATCTCCTTATGGTATTTATTTGCGCCCAAAAATGCGTTAAAATAATTGTTGAAATATGGAACTTACGACGGTCATAATTTTCAAATATATTTTGTTTTTAACTTTTTTGTTTCCATACAGAGCTGAGACAAATGACACAAATTGCTATCATTTTTTATTTTGAATTTACACCGTCAAATAGTGGAATAATTGCCAGACTACGTTTGTATGGAAGAATAATCGACTAGGACAACCTTAAGTTAATCTTAAGACGACTATTGTAAAGCTCTTTGAGGAGACCTTACTAACCTTTGTGTGTGTTACTAGAAATAAGTCTTTGAGTTTTAAAGTTATTAATAATATTTTCTCGACTGTATAACAAAATGGGTACGCAGAAGTCTTCTGTTTTTATGACTGTTGAAATGTCATTGTTAACTCTGGCGGGGTTAAGCAAGCGCTACTGCTGTAAGGTAGGGTACTGGGTTCGGGTTAGTCCCAGATTACCACGATCCCAGATGACCCCGTCCCGGTAAACCCCGGTTTATTTTTCTATAGAAACTCAATTTAAAGTCAAAAAATATCGTCAGCAGATGACATGTTAAATAAAATTTTATAACTTACTCAAATAGTTCCTTTTTAAATACAGAAAATCAAAATACCTACTCTACATGGAACATGAACATAATTAAAAAAATACGCAAGAACATTCTCACTTTCAGTAATTACTTTTTATAATCTACATTTTATTCAACCTGTAATTAGCTTTATTAAAACTATGATTCGACATTGTACAAAATTTCAAATAAACTACTAACTTATTCGTCTTATGTATTTCAAACACATACATTTTAGTACCTTTTATGTCGATCGTATAAGTTGAAAACGGTAGAAAAAGAAATTTAATCTTATTTATCGTATTCGGGGTATAACGGGACGGGGTCATCTGGGATCGGGGTACTCAGGGACTAACCCCTGGGTTTGACTCCTAAGTTGGGCAAAGATCATCGGGTTTAGTATGTATGATTTTTCAGCAGTCTGGAGTACGGATACGGGCCTATGTGATCTATAAGTACCTACACCTCTAGCTCACCCTACGGGGAATACTGGCGTGATGTTACAGTTGTGACATCTAGACCAGGGTTGTTGCTGATGCACATTATTTTCACATACGCGGTTGCTGACGCTGTTATTTTATCACTGACATCAGCGGACGCTGATGCTGGTGATAATTTTAGTTATTTTCTTTTAAAAACAGGAAAAAGTAGGCATTTATGTCGAAAAAGTTGCACAGCTTTCCTTGGTTTTGTAAATTGTGTGACTTTTCATAACCAAAAAAAAAACAATATTGTACTAGAAATTAGATTTGTACTAGCTTACTACCTGATTTGAATCTTAACATAGGTAAGTTGTATTTTAAACAAAAGCTTGTTTGCAAAAAAATACAACTGAATGCCGAATTAAAACACTACAAAGTCGGGCTTTCTGGATTTATAAATGCTCAGTGAATCCTTGACCTTGAAGTACCACTCCATCAAATGAAAGGTTTAACTTCAGCATCAATAATTAGCGTTGATCAATGCTGATGCTGATATTGAAAATGATGCTGAGGTTCGCAACTGCCCTGATCTAGACCCAAGAGATATTCCATCAAAGTCTAGATTTCGATGTTACGTAAAAATACACAGCAATAAAGGGCGATTCTGTAACTTATCTTGAATTCTACTCGGAATAAGTACATGTTGTCTGTGAGTGGCTTCGCACTGTTCTGATGTAGTGATTTATAGTTTCAGAATGACCCTCGTACTTAAATAAATAACAGAATGAACTCGTAGTTTTACTTATGCAGTGAAATATTGACTTGAATTTAAGAATATACGACTGGGTTGCGGTATTGGAATAAAATGTACGACTGGTAGGTAAAGGTAAACATTTGATCGCTTAGATTAGATTTAACTTTAAATAAAAAAGTTAATAAAAAAAACCGGCCAAGTGCGAGGCGGACTCGCGTATTAAGGGTTCCGTACCACTATCGCAAATTACGTTTCTTGTATGGGAGCCCCACTTAAATATTTATTTTATTCTGTTTTTAGTATTTTTTATTATAGCGGCAACAAAAATACGTCGATACGATATTTTATCCCGGTAGAATATTATTCGAAATTTACGCGCGAGTTGCCACTGAAAAAAACTAGTACACTATACTTCTTCGGACTCGAAAAGTACAAGTATACTTTTACCCGATGTTAAGTACTAACCCAACAGAAAATTTTCGAAATTCGCGTGCTTAATGCCTCTGGCAACAAGTAAATATTAAAATACCCCCGACACTTTTTTTATTTCATGCTACATAATTTATCTAACACGTAATTATGACACGATATCTTGCAAAAACACCCTGATTCAAACAGTAAAACGCCCATAACTTTAGAACACTCGATAAACTCACCAGTTAAACAAAAAAAAAACGAATTCAAAATCGGGTCATCCGTTTAGGAGCTACGATGCCACAGACAGATACACAAATACAACAGGTACCTACACATGTTAAATTTATAATACCCATATTTTTCCGTCGGGGGTTAAAAACTAGTCATCATATTCCTGCCCTTATCCCATGTTACTTGGGGTCGGCGCAACACGTTAGCTTCTTCCATACCGTCCTGTCCCCCGTCACATTATTACTGACTCCCTTTTCTTTCATATCACTCCTCACACAGTCCATCCATCTTTTCTTTGGCCTTCCTCTCCCTCTCCATCCATCCACATTTATATTCATAACTCTTTTAGTAACATGCGTTTCATCCCTCATCATTACATAACCATACCAGGACAAACGGTTTCCTTTCAACTTTTCTGCCACTGGCGCCACTTTCAAACTGCCTCTAATATACTCGTTTCTCACTTTATCCAATCTCGTCACGCCGCACAACCATCTCAACATTCTCATCTCTGCTATATCCTTTCATCCATCTTTTTCACAGCCCAACATTCCGATCCATACACTACGACAGGTCTCACGGACTTGTAGATTTTCCCCTTTAACTTGAGGGGCATTCGTGAGTCGCAAGTTGATCCCGTGACCTGTCGCCATTTCATCCATCCTGAGTTGATCCGGTGCGTTACGTCTCGGTCTACCTCGCCAACACGCTCACCTCCTCGGGGGTTAAAAACTAGTACCTACATAAATAATTCTTATGACTCAAAAACTACAAGTCCCAAAATCACAAGCGAAAGCTACTTCAAACATCAGACACAAGATCGAAATCTCAGTGCCAGCCCAGTTTACGAAGCACGAAACAAGCTAACATTTTTAATTGACAGTTTCTAATGATGACGTCATCAGTTACGCAAGAACTTGAATCGTAGGCGTAGGCTCGCCCCTGCTTATGCGCAATAATGAGCTGGCGAACTGTCAACTGTGTTCTAGCTTTTGTAATAGTCCATTTGGTAGGATTTATTCGTTTTTGTTGCATTTGGTTCCTGGTTTGGCACACTTCATTCCTTTGTTCTGCCTTTCTTAACTTCTAAATCTTTAAGAATTTCTATTTTATAAAGTCTTAACCATCATTATCATTTCAGCCCAATGTCATCCACTGCTGGGTATCAACATCCGTATTTTTTTTTAATGTTCCCACTGCTGGAACTCAGCCCACCTCTTATAGAGAGAGTGGGCTATAATCCACCACGCGGGCCCAGTGCGGATTGGTAGATGTCACATGTCTTTGAATATTTGATTCTAGGACATGCCGGTTTCCTCACTTTATTTTCCTTTACCGTTTTGAGAGCAGTGGTGATGAAATAAATTACACAAAGTAATGCGCCTGCTCAGGTTCGAACCCACGACCCACAACTCGTAAGTCGGGGCCACAACCACTGCGCCACCACAGCTGGGTATAGGCCACCCATTTTGCCATAATGATTTCGAGGTTCTGTGTGTCCCTTATTAATTAAATCCAAATTAAATTTATTCCAGATGTATCCTACAAGTTTTATAATATTATCTTTCGATTGATGATTGATTCCGATGAGAGAAATCCGATTTTCTATCCAATGTAGAGTAGCTAATCCTTAAAATTTTTCTTTTCTTCTATGGCAACCAATACCATAAACCAATGCAATTTTTTTTTATAAGATTGACGTGTGTTGCTGTATTTCTGTGTCTGTCTGTGGCATTATAGCTTGTTAACGGATGAACCGATTTGATTTTTAGGGTTCCGTACCCAAAGGGTAAAACGGGACCCTATTACTGATACTCCGCGGTCCGTCTGTCTGTCTGTCTGTCTGTCACCAGGCTGTATCTCATGAATTGTGATAGCTAGACAGTTGAAATTTTCACAGATGATGTATTTCTGTTGCTGCTATAACAACAAATACTAAAAACAGAATAAAATAAATATTTAAGTGGGGCTCCCATACAACAAACGTGATTTTTTTGCCGTTTTTTACCGCGATAATGGTACGGAACCCTTCGTGCGCAAGTCCGACTCGCACTTGGCCGGTTTTTTTGAAAGGTGATTTTGTCGAGAGTGTTCTTAGCTATGTTTGATTAAAATCCGTTCAGCCGTTCAAAAGTTACCCGCATTTTACTCTTTGAATCTGGATTTTTTCGAAGACGATGTCTTAATGACGTTTTTTGATAGATTGTTGATTGAAGCGCGTTACTTACATTGGCTTATGATCTTCTCCGTCCTTTGGGTATCTTCTTCTTCTTCTTTTCGAATCGATGGCACATTCAATCAGATTTTCTGAGCCCAGTAGGCGGCCACGCTTATTGCAGCGTCAGAAGCACCGTACAGGTCTTCCAGGGTGCAAGTGAATGGACAGCCAGGACACTCCAACAAGTGGGTCCACTCCAATAATCAATAATCATTTTGCCAAATTATATTTTCAGCGGCCTACTTGGGTACGTAGCCGATTCAATGCCTTCCATACAGGCCACTGCAATTCATGACCAAGCGGCTTTGGGTATAATGAGACCACTTTTAGATACATAATTTTACCAAATTGCTTATGCATCTGAACTGTCCGCAAATAATCTGCCCCTGTTACCATCTTCAGGTCGCCATTGTGATTGTCTATCTTCGTGTTCAAATCTCAACAGTTAGCTAATCTCCTTTCGCCTCTCTTACGTAATTATCACTCACTGTTCATCGTTCAGAATGGTAAGAATGACAATAAACCATGATTTATTATAACAAATAGTGCACTTTATTTCGTACTCTTTTATGGTGACTCAGTGTATGAATTAGATGTAGACATGGTATCCAACATTTGGACTCATACGTGTTAGTTACAGTCGTCAATGTTCCACGGTCGCAATCACTTGAAACATATGTGTGTAATTACAATCTGTCGTGTCGAATTGAGTTCGTGATCTTTAAGTCCAAATAGGTTATTTTTTTAGGGTTTCGTACCCAAAGGGTAAAAATGGGACCCTATTACTGAGACTTCGCGATCCGTCTGTCTGTCTGTCCGTCTGTCACCAGGCTGTATCTCGTGAACCGTGATAGCTAGACAGTTGAAATTTTCACAAATGATGTATTTATGTTGCCGCTATAACAACAAATATTGAACGATTAAAAGAGCATTATCTTTCCTCTCAAATCTGATCTTTTTATGCATATTTATATATATTTAGTATCTATATATTTTAGAGTTATGTATTTATTTAAGTATATATCACTTACACTATATGTGTTTGTTTATATATATTTATATGTTTTTATATTTTAGGTTAGTCGTTCATTTTTCTTCTCTTCCTGTTCTCACACACTATTTGTCTACATTTCTTCTTCATTTCTCCTTTTCGCGGGTCTGCTGGTAGAAATTTCTCAAGAAATAAACAGTATTTTCTGATGTGTTTTCTGTATGTATTTTCTGTGTGTACATTAATAATAAAATAAATAAATACTAAACACAGAATAAAATAAATTTATAAAATTTATTTTATTTTATTTATACAAAAAACGTGACTTTTTTGCCGTTTTTGCGATAATGGTACGGAACCCTTGGTGCGCGAGTCCGACTCGCACTTGGCCGGTTTTTTTCTAATATTTCATTTCAAACAGATCTTGCTAGCCAGTCATAATACGAAAAACACAGACACGCTCAAAATTTGGTGTTTACAATTTACAAGAACCTAAAACAGTTTACTCAAAACATTGCCTAGCATCTGACCAATTGTTGCATCTTTCTATTCCTATTATTGTGCTGAGAATTCGCTCAGAAACTGCTTCTTCAAGACACCACCGAACATTTGGTAACCATGCGCTCCATTTGCCTATTGATACGCCCAGAACTCGCTCAATCGCCTTTCACCTGTCCCCCGATCGCATCATAGCCGTAGATCACTCACCCAAACTCATAACTGGAGCTAACTTCAGAGTAATCATACAGTTCTATTTACACAACCTGCTTTGTTCTAAATCGATGTACAGTTGGTGCCGAAATTTTTAGCCGACTGCGCGACGCTAAGGAGGGTAATGTTTTTAGCTGTCTATGTATGAATATTTGCTCCTATGTGGCGTACTAGAGACCAAACGGGTTGGTCGATTTTGATGGTTCTTACGTCAATCAATTCGTCTTAATCTTGCGAGTGCCACAGGCTATAATACAATTGAAAAAATTGCGGGTTATGGCCGCCATAATGTGGGGTCTTAATTTTTTTTTTCATCCTTCCCAATATGTGGGGAATCAACATAGGGTTTCAAGAGGTGATCACAAAAATATGCATCACTCATTTAAATGTTTAAAATGAATTCGAAAAAAATTGTAATTAAAAACTTAAAAAAAAAAAAAGTTAATTAATAAAATTAAAAACTCGACTGCTTAAGAAGTGAACTAAAATGACGTAAACACGAAGAAAATCATGCTGTGCAGTCGGAGGATACATATCGCGAGCTGACTGACCAAACCATAAATGTATCCTCCCGAGTGGAACTCACTACCTGCGTCTGTGTTTCCGGACGCATTCAACCTTAAACTCTTCAAAGTTAGAGTGAATAGGCTTCTTCTGGGTAAGCTCACTCCATTGCCGACTCTGTCTCTGTCACCTCTGACCTAGACTAGAGTCAAGAACAAACCCAACACAAATAAATTAAAAAAATATAAATTTTTCCTCTTTATTTCTCGAATTTTCTGAAAAATATAAAACCCCTGTCTATGGGACATATATTTTTTACAAAATGGGACTAGATGTTCACAACACACACAATATAGCTGTTCAATTGTCTTAACACGATCTTTCACATAAGCGATCGTACTGTTACGCCATTTTGTTCTTACAATAGTTACGTAAGCAAAGAAGTTCAAGTTGAGATTTCTATGTCGTTGTTCAAAGTAACAGCTGGTCACTGTAGCTGACTTCTAGCTTTTTTTTACAACCAATAAAACGTACGTTACAAATCCAAGGTTTTTGCATTGTGTAATAAAAATAATTGTTACTATTCTTGCGTTATGTTTGAGTTGCAACATCGTATGCAAAGTAATGTTCATTATTATTTATTATTAAACTAGGTCTTGGCTATCAAGGTCAGATTGACTTGTAATTGGTGCAAAGATTGTTCTAAGAAAGTTGAATGCGAATAAGGAAGCAAGACAATCATAATGACTCATACTTATAATTAGACAACATTTTATTCTACATAGACGCAACACGATAGCAACAAACACAAGGTAAATGAAAATAAAATAAAAAATATACAGTAAATTGTGCTAAACGTGTCCATACCGATAGGATTACCAACTCAGCATTACCTGGGTTTCGGAGACCCAGGCACACCACTCACACTCAATATAACCTTACTCTAATGGTCACCTCCCTGATCAGAAAACCGCAATATATTACCATATCACCAAGTTGGTGGCACCAATTCTCCGAACTTAGGTCATAAGAGTTAACGTATTGCCTCTTATAGAATAAATGTTATAGTATCAATAAACTGCACAGACTATCCTTTAAAACGAATAACTATATTCTGAAAAAGTAAACAAAAAACAATCTCCTAGCTAGACTAGACCAAACACAAATCGGAGGCTCCCAATTTAAAACCGAACCTAAAAACAACATCCTTTCAGACCGACTTCGTATGTCAAAAATGCAATATTTACTCCCGTTCGTGGTTCCGAGAGTTATTCAAATATGTTTGAAAGCCAAGCTATCGTTCTGCCCTCGAAGCCAGGCTTCAGAGCACAGATTTTGAGGCGTGATGCGTTGAATCTGACATTTTTAGGGTTCCGTACCCAAAGGGTAAAAACGGAACCCTATTACTAAGACTCCACGATCCGTCTGTCTGTCCGTCTGTCACCAGGCTTTATCTCATGAACCGTGATAGCTAGACAGTTGATATTTTCACAGATGATGTATTTCTGTTGCCGCTACAACAACAAATACTAAAAACAGAATAAAGTAAATATTTTAGTGGGGTTCCCATGCAACGAACGAGTTTTTTTTGCCGTTTTTGCAATAATGGTACGGAACCGTTCGTGCGCGAGTCCGACTCGCACTTGGCCAGTATTTTTTCATTTCCATACTCTCTTCGGGGCTCTTTTCAAAAAGTTTTCGTTTACCAAAATTTTGTTGGTTTTCAATCTGGGTATTGCATTTTTTGATCGTTCGAATGTTTCAAACTTTCATAACTGGTTCATGTGTATTCCTTAACTTTTACACCACGGGTTCGAAGATATATAGATCGCCTAGTTGGTAATAGTAGTACTTGATTGTTCTATTGTATATTCTAAGAGCATTTATTTACAATCTTAACAAAACCTCCATATTTTTTCTACATATCAGACATTGGAACACTGTTTGTTATGCTTTCCAGCATAGTACTCCCCCAAACCCACATTTCAAGATCGTGTGCTTGGAGGACGAAAGCAAACGATCGTTATACACGATGATTTAAATGAGTCTGATACTGAGATGGTTAATCCCCTTAAATGAATAATTTCCAAAAACATATATTTATACAATTCGAAACTGCAAAATCTAATACAACTCCCAAAGTAGATATTCCGTTGCAGTATATAGTAAGCAGACAATTTGGCAAGCCGGGTTCCAAACCGGGTTCCAAACTTCACCCACACTCACATCAATTAATGCATGAACTCAATTACATCCTGTCAACGAGACATTCTATTACCTACCTATCATCCGTAATGCCGTATGACGTCCCAAAATAAGAACGATCGCTGATAAAACGGACGTTTTCTTGGAACAAATAACTAAAAATATTTCCAATACGCCTACACTGTTTACTTAGAAAAGGAAGTGTTGGGGATTTGTTCCCGGTTCCAACGTCCGTTCATTACGTGACCGCTTGGATGAAATAAATATTTTGCGAGCCACAGATAAATTTGACAGCTAACATGGTAAATTTTCGCTGTTAGGCGCGAAACCGGTTGCCTTTACGGAAACAACAAAGTGTTCGTAATATTAATTTAATACTGTTGGTTTGTTTTACATAATAAAAGTTGGAAGTGGGATTCGTATGGGTTTGTATAAAGAAATATTCTGTTCCAAGTTCTTTTTAGTTGGATGGTATTGGAGTCTGCAACTGCAAGGAATATTTTTTCTTTCCATTTGTGCCATATAAATTTGACATTTTAATAATACAGCTTTTTTCGGGAAAATATTTCCAGCGTGCGTGTACTACTATACTTAATGTATGAACGGAAATAGAGCAAAAAGAGTGAGTAGGGATCCTAGCAGGTGGCCTTCTCGGTGGATCCTAGCTGTGTGTTGTGTTCTGTGAGTGTATGTATTTCAATCCTAATTCATTTACATTGCGATAAATGCGTTCATCCTAACCTAAGTTATCTAGACTAAAAAAGAACATATCCCCATCGTTCTCATCTATAGCAAACATTATACAATTCACTCCTTGTGAATTCAACCAGAGTACAGCAGAACAGGTCCGTCTTGTTTGCTATCAGGTTGAGCGTACGGAGTATGTGTGTTCAGCATAATATCTTGAGAAAGTGTTCACCCATCATCCCACTGATAAGTCTCCCTTTAAACTAACGGTAGAGCAATAAAGCTCACTATATTATAGTCTGTTGATCTTGAGTATATTTCTACATAGGCTCTCACAAGTCTGTAGAGTACACAATAATTAGTGTAATGATAACGTTAAGCGCTATCGCAGACACACGCACATCAAGTAATTAATAAAATCTATAGACAGACTGTGACCTTTAATATTAAATTTTATTATTCACCAGATTTCAATCAACACAGACAACATAGTCTGCGTGAAACAGACTAAAACTTCATTTAGAACTCAAGTAAAACTCAAGGGTCGTCATTTACTCTTATCGTAGAACCGTCTAGACTTTAAACAAATAAGACTATAAAGTATAAACCTTATTCGTTAATGAATCGATTTCAATCTGTTCTGCAGACAATTGTGTTCAAGTTTCAAATATCGTTCCCTCCGTTCTAAAGCACTCGAAAGAGCGTTGGAACCGGAGTCTTCTTTTGTTTTCGCGTAATGCGAGGATCTTTGAGCAATTCTAGAAATTCTTATTGCGTTGTATGAGTCAAATTGTGCTGGTATTAGTGTATTACCTGTGTTACTCAATTGTCCGTTTGTGTTGCATTCACATCACATTATCAGCCTAATAATATTCCCACTGCTGGGACACAGGCCTCCTCTCTGTAAGAGGGGATGGGCCATAATCCACCAAGCGGGCCCAGTGCGGATTGGTGGATGTCACATGTCTTTGAATTTTTGTTTCTAGGACATGCCGGTTTCCTCACGATGTTTTCCTTCACCGTTTTGAGAGCAGTGGTGATGAAATAATTTACACAAAGTAAAGCGCCTCTGCCTGGGCTCGAACCCATGACCTACAACTTGTAAGTCGCGGCCGATACCACTGGGCCACCACTGCTCTCTCTCTGCAATGTGTTGCATTAGAGGGAAAAATTGTTTTTTTTTTTATAGGAACAGAGTTTAGAAGTAGTGACGTGACAAACAGTTTAGTCTAGAATTCTAGATAGACAGTTGAATTAACCATAGCACTGTTTAAAACAAAACAAATACTTAGCTGACTGTGGTTTTACGAATACAAGTTTGTAACTATGTTCGTATAAGGAGTGGATTCCGGCAAATATTTACACATTTTTATAGCAACCCCAAAAGCAGAACGTCACTTTTGATCTACCCAGAATTCTACGACAACGGATAACCGGATCACGGATCCTGTCCAAAAGTTTTCATTCGAAGAGCATATCAAAGCCGATACACACGGCTCGATTCTACGAATCGGAATTGAATTTAATGGTTTAAAATCCGAACGGATTGAATTATTCTCTTTTCGGATACGGATGTGACCGCAACCGTCGCGTTGTAGAAAACCGCGGCAATGCAATGCTTCGGTTGCTGGCGATGACGTTTGGTTTGAATTACAATTTTAAATGAATTCTGGAAATGGAATGGTTATTGCGCTTGACTTTTTTAATGATATTGTTTAAAGAAGATACTAATTATTATGACTTGCTTTTCCAAGCCTGAAATTGCAAGCGTTAAATAAGTTGGTAAAAGAACTGGACATATTGGATATGTATTGATAAGTGATATTACATTTAGTACCTTTAACTTCAAAAAACCGGCCAAGTGCGAGTCGGACTCGCGCACGAAGGGTTCCGTACCATTATCGTCAAAAATCACGTTTGTTGTATGGGAGCCCCACTTAAATATTTATTTAATTCTGTTTTTAGTATTTGTTGTAATAGCGGCAACAGAAATACATCATCTGTGAAAATTTCAACTGTCTAGCTATCACGGTTCATGAGATACAGCCTGGTGACAGACAGACAGACGGACCGTGGAGTCTTAGTAATAGGTCCTTTGGGTACGGAACCCTATAAAGCATGTTTCAAAAATACTTAATACTCATTTTACAGTGTGTTATCATGACGTAATTTACTTAATATTAAACATTTTCCAAAATGATACACACGGTTCCCTAATCCACTGTCGGTTACCTTCCTCAAAAATGTTGTTTACCCTTTTATAATAAAATTAAAATACTGTCTAGTTGGTTGGACGGAGATGAGGTTTTTTGTACACTTGGCTTGTCTTAATTTAGATATAACTCAATTTTCTTTTGTGATATTAAAAAATAAGCCGACGAATAAGCAAAGTAAGCGCGCTCCCACTAATATGAACGTAAAAAACGTAAAAAGATGATTCGCCTAAAATGTTAGAGATTCACTGTTGCGTGAGATAATCGTAAAAATGTATTTAAGACGACAGCTTTTTTATAAAAAAAGACAGAAGATACTTGAAAATCCACCAAACTAAAATTATCTTGTTAGGGTTCCGTACCCAAAGGGTAAAAACGGGACCCTATTACTAAGACTCCGCGGTCCGTCTGTCTGTCCGTCTGTCACCAGACTGTATCTCATGATTCGGGATAGCTAGACAGTTTAAATTTTCACAGATGATGTATTTCTGTGGCCGCTATAACAACAAATACTAAAAACAGAATAAAATAAATATTTAAGCGGGGGCTCCCATTCCCGTACAACAAACGTGAATCTTTGCCGTTTTTTGTGATAATGGTACGGAACCCTTCGTGCGCGAGTCCGACTCGCACTTTGCCGGTTTTTTATAACCTTGTCTCTAGAAAAAAAGTACACTGGTGTACGTTTTTACAAAAACACTTGAAATCTACGGTAGCTTGTATCCACTTATGCTCAAGTACTTGCTACTTTGCTACCTACATACACACGTATAAGCTTTGTCGTTGTGCGCGGGTGTGCTTGTATTTTTTACCTACTTATCTGATACAAAACAGATGTTTGTAAGTCGCTTTTGCTCAAGTGTAGCCTATATTTATTGTGTGTTAAAGTAATATTTTTTCTGAAGCGGCAAACTTGTCTTTATTCTCAAAAAAAGTCTTCAATGTAACAAAACAACATACATACGAACACTGAAACTGCACCTTTTGAAATCGGTTAAAAATAATGACAGTTGCTGTTTTATAAGAAAAACCATTGTTAATATCATTTTTTTCTGCCTGAGACACTAATTGATCATTATTGATTTAAGAAAAAAGATAAAATTTATTTACTGTCTCAGAAACTGACATAAATTGTTTTTAAAATAAAGCCTTAAAAATAATATTAGTAGTATATTTTTCGCCAAATTTCTTGGCCTCTCTGAAGTTGTCTTTCCGATGCGCGAGGTACGGCGCGGTGCTTTTTGTATGAGATTTACTAATGCGCAGCCATTGTGACCAATTTCAGGGCGGCCAAGAAGTTTGGCGAGAACTGTGCTTAAAAAAATTTGTTAACAAATGTACTTCTATACTTATCTATACTAATATTATAAAGAGGAAAGATTTTTTTGTTTGTTTGTTTGTACCGAATAGGCTCCGAAACTACTGGACCGATTTGAAAAATTCTTTCACCAATAGAAAGCTACATTATTCCTGAGTGACATAGGCTATTTTTTTATACCGATAACGGGTCCTGTGGGGTGGCTCACGGGAGCGAAGCCGCGGGGAACAGCTAGTAATAATATAAAGAGGAAAGATTTTTTTGTTTGTTTGTTGGTAGCGAATAGGCTCCAAAACTACTGGACCGATTTAAAAAATTCTTTCACCAATAGAAAGCTACATTGTTCCTGAGTGACATAGGCTATTTTTTAATCGCAAAAACGGGTCCTGTGGGGTGGTCCACGGGAGCAAAGCCGTGGGGAACAACTAGTTTTAAATATAATACTGAATCTTATACCACTATGACAGTTTGACCAACACCTCAACGATCGAGAAACCTGAATCAGGTGTGAAACAATAGAAAATCAATTGTTTCCTAATTACGACCGTTGAGCTCATCCAGCATTCATCATCTGCCTAGCCTTTTTCCCAATTATGTTGGGGTCGGCTTCCAGTCTTACCGGATTCAGCTGAGTACAAGTGTTTTACATGGAGCGAATGCCTATCTGACCTCCACAACCCAGTAACTGGGTAACACGATACCCCTTGGCAAGACTGGTGTCAGATCTCAGGCTTCTGACTACCCGTAACGACTGTCAAAGAACTTCAAATGACTGCCGGGACCAACGGCTTAACGTGCTTGCCGAGGCACGGAGGAAACTCGGTATGTTGAAATGGTCACCCATCCACGGACCGACCTCGTCAAGGGTTGCTTAACCTTGAAGATCGACCCGTGCGGCTGTTATTATTTAGCCGCGAGCTCCTCCTATGTTCAAGTCTTACACATGGCGAATTTTCCAAGTGAGGACATCCAACATTCACAATCCACAAACTACTTTCAGTTCATCTAATTACGTTGACAACACAATTCTCACCGGCAATCCGAATAATTTAACGCAATTCCGGCGTGACGTAACGCATCGCTGTCAAACTGCTAACACAATAGTTCAGGATCTGTCACACGTAACTACAATGTAAATTAACAGCCCAGAGTTTAAATTGCTAACGTAATTAATTAACATAACATCACGCCTGTAGTCGCAAAAGGGTTAGGCAGAGATGATCCTACAGTTCGTAGTGTAAAACCAGGATAGTTGCTGCAGGGGTATAGTTACCCCAGGGGTATAGTTGCCCTAGGGGTATAGTTGCCTTATTGTAATGTTATGAAACACATGTTATTTTATTTATCTTTCGAGAGACTCTACAACTACCTAATCTACCTAATCCAAATCCTCATCAATCCTAATCTATCTACCTAATCTGCGTTCTTCCAATAATCTCCTCTTACTCTGTCCTTCTCATACTACTGATTTTGTTCACTCATCTTTTCATATCCAGTCCATTCTTTTTTGGAATGCGCTTCCTTCCGAGATCAGGACGGCCACCAGTCGGTACGCATTTAAGCGGAAATTGCGGATTTATTTTCAACACAAATGAGCAGAGTCATTTCACTTTATTCTTTTCTATTACTTCATAAATATATATATTTATATAGGTATGTATTATATTCAATATATATGTACGTGTATTTCATATATTTTAGTATAATAACTACTAGCTTTTTATTATTAAACTATGCACCTGCCATGTTGTCTCTCCACCACCCTTGGTTGACTGGTAGAGAATGCCTTAGGCATTAAGTCCGCCTTTGTACCTTTGTGCATGAAGTCTAAATAAATAAATAAATAAACTACCACCAAGTTGACCGTGTTGCATGTCTCTGTGCGTTTGCTTAGGAAGGCTAGGTGCGATCACAGTTTTTGCGGGATAAATGTCCTCTTTCTCGACGGTGCATCTATCCTAAACGTAAGTGTCCCAAAATGTAGAGGTACGCAAAAATCGCCAATACTCTGGCAATATCAAAGATAATGTTTATTACTTTCATAAATTTTAAGATAATAAAACAAAGTGCCTACCCGCCTATTTCTAATGCTATGAACCGGGCACAAATCCAAACTCCGGGCTGCTTACTGAGAAATTTCAGAAGGACACCTCGAGAATCGAACCCATGACTTCGTTCTCAGCAGTAGCCCTTTTTCCATACTCCGGACTGCTACTGAAAAATTGCCAGATGGAAAAACACAACAGCACTTCGCCACGGGAATCGAACCCCATGCTAAGCAGTAGCGTTTGTGACCAAGACCAAAGATAATATAATACTAGCATACAGATGCCTCATCCCATACATATAAACCGTGCTGACGTATTGTACTGATTATACTGATTATTTTTTATACATCCATCGCGTTCAGTTCCGTTCCACGGATATAGATGGTGATCTATCTATATATATAAACATACATACATACATAGACTGATAAACACATTACCCTCCTTCGGCAGTCGGGTATATAGCTACTGCGCAGGGTCTTGCAGCCAATTCAGAGACACAAATATCCGTTATGAGTATTATACGTACCCACAATATAAATTAACAGTGTTTAAACTGCTAATGAAATTAATTATCATTTATAATTAAGATTCGCGTAGTGTGTGCGCACATTTGCATAGACGCCCGTTCACCGTTCCTTCGCCCCGTTCGTCTTGTTGACTGAGTTTTGACGAATTTGCGCCGTTGCGTCAATTTTCGTGACAACGTAGGAATTAAGGGTTTATTGACTGTTTCTGTAGGAGCTTGAAGGGAATTTTAATTGCATGGAGGAAGTCTTGATTGGTAATACGGTTTAATTCGGCAAATAGCCTCTTCCGTACGGTTATTTTCTACCATTTGTACGAATTGATGTAACTGTTTGGTAACCCAGTTACTGGGTTGTGGAGGTCAGATAAGCAGTTGCAGCAACTGCTGCCGGTTAGACTGGCCCTAACATATTTTAGAAAACGCTAGACATATTGATTGTGTTAGCTCGTGGAAGAAGAGATGAGTGGACTGTATAAAAAGGCGGTTGGTTTTGAGGTCGATATATTTATGTAGCCAGCCCGCGAATAGCTGTGCCATAGTTAATTCTAATTAGTTAATTGGAGTTTCTTGTCCGTTCTTCTCCACGTAGGCTTATGCCGAACGGATGGTAGAATCACTTTATTAAGATCCAGCCTTGGTTGTCCCCCCAGCGACGCCCTGAGCCGAGGTTCGACCCCAACTGGGGTAGCCCTCAGCGTTGTCGCTTAGGTTTAGTAAATTTTTGCCTAGCTGGAGGCTATATAGTTTAGTATCCGTAGGAAAGCCCGGTTAAGCAGCTAAACAGTCATTTTGACTGAGTTGCGAGACGCCCCGTAGAAAAAAAAAAAAAGAAGTCGTTATATTTAAATTACAATAGTCCCGTACAAACAATATCAGGTTTAATTGAGAGGTGTCGACTGGTGCGATGGAGTCCGTGGTAGCGAGTGATCCTCGACCTGCGCCGTGCTGCGTTGATGTCGCGCCGCTCACATCGATCTCGCGCGCGTGTGTTCAAGTGCAGACGGCGCGCGTTGGCCGCGAGTGTTGGGTTCAAATCCCAACAGATTGTTTATCCGAATTGAAGAATGCGAATCCTGTTTTATCATTTTGTACTTATGTTGAATGTCTTAATAAACACTTAGTTATCTCACTTGTGTATTAATTTTGTCTGAAATAAAGATATTTTTAAAACACTGAAATCCTTCTATGTTTGAATGACTACAGAATTGTGAAATCATCATACTGTACCCAGAGTATACAATAAAATTCTGACACCATCGTACTGTACATAACCTACCTTATTCCTTATAAACTTATCCATCTCCTATATTTTTACCGACTTCAAAAAAAAAAGTAGGTAATCAAATCGACACGTATGTAAGTAGGATATTATTGGAACTGCACAATATTCACATAATTATGTTATTCTATGTGGGCTTCTAAATACGTGTGCCAAATTTCATAAGTGTATGTATGTTAGTCCACGCATTTCTCCGAAACTACTTATCGGATAGTGATAACTCGTTTTGGATTGAGTATCTCTCAACTTAGGAAATAGTGCAAGTTTCATCAAAATTGGTCCAGCAGTTTTTAAGATACAACTCCTTAGCCACAAACAGCACGAAGTGTAAATTGAGTTATTATGGGTATTTGGTTAATCCTTTAGGTACCGTACTATAGGAATTGTTCATTTTTAGGGTTCCGTACCCAAAGGGTAAAAACGGGACCCTTTTACTGAGACTTCGCTGTCCGTCTGTCTGTCTGTCACCAGGCTGTATCTCATAAACCGTAATAGTTAGACAGTTGAAATTTTCACAGATGATGTATTCCTGTTGCCGCTATAACAACAAATACAAAAAACAGTATAAAAGGGCTCCCATACAACAAACGTGATATTTTTGCCGTTTTTTGCTCGATATTAATAACGGCAACAGGAAGACGCTTGAAATATTCACAGAATATTTAGTTGTATATTCTCTTCAAAAAATAATTATTATTAAATTAAAATAAAATAAATTAAGGGGGGCTCCCATACAACAAACGTGATTTTTTTGCATTGTTTTGCGATAATGGTACGGAACCCTTCGTGTGCGAGTCCGACTCGCACTTGGCCGGTTTTTAGTTATGGTGTTCTAAAACAACAAAGAGAGAAATAAAAGCTTTTTCGCAAAAAATAAACCGACTTCAAAAGAAAAACACTAAAGAGTGCAAAATAACTTTCGTTTCTGAAGTCGGTGTCGAAAAATGATAAAAACAGTGGTACCAAAGACACATTTTTCCTTTGAAGTCGGTTTATTTTTTTGTGAAAAAGCTTTTATTGGGTCAGTGTTTTGTTTTGTACACTCCCATCGGCCAAGGGGCTTCTAAAGGCTTTACCTGCTTTATCGAGTTACGTTCCCCATGGGACCCCTTCATATTTTTGTGGTGGTCTTTGAGGCTACCCCTGTTTAGCAGGTAGTGTTTGGTAGTACAGTCAGAATCACACGTAGGTATATAAAGATTTATGAATTTCGTAGATTATTGCCGTGACTCAAATGCTTGGTACTAAAAGAGTGACGATTTCTTTTTTAAGGTTCCGTACCCAAATGGTAAAAACGGGACCCTATTACTAAGAGTCCGCGATCCGTCTGTCTGTCTGTCACCAGGCGTTATCTCATGAACCGTGATAGCTAGACAGTTGATATTTGCATTGTATTTCTGTTGCCGCTACAACAACAAATACTAAAAACATAACGTGCTTGCCGAGGCACGGAGGAAACTCGGTATGTTCAAATGGTCACCCATCCACGGACCGACCTCGTCAAGCGTTGCTTAACCTTGATGATCGACCAGTGCGGCTGTTACTATTTAGCCACGAGCTCCATAACTCGAATATATCAAACATTAAAATTTCAATTACCCGATTTAACAACGAATTGTAGGTCAAAGGCTGAACTAATTTCTGGTAACTCGTTTCATTTTAATTAAAGTTAACAAACTCTAGGGAAATAAATTTCATGTTTTCATAATATTTTTTGCTAATGATACGAATATGATAAACATTGGGTTATTGTGACCTTCAAACGATGTCCCTGGAATGAAGTAATAACCATGAATTTACCTAGGTATTGTTTATAGAATTTCGGCAAATTGAATTGGAATTGGTTAACATTATTCTTATTACAATTAAAACAAACTTCTAGGAGATTTCCATGAAGAAATTTAGGTTCAGGTTAAAGCTGTTGAAAACTACGCCAAACACAATCATTTTAAAAGCACAATCTCCAATTTCAAACAAACTCATCGAAATCCGAAGCAATTATTCTACCAGCAACACTAAAATCTAATCAATACTACCCACACACGCAACAAATCGTATAAATCTTTACCTTGCACAAAGGAAACGGATGTCTCACCGTCTCAGAGATTTCATCCAATTATCACCCAGTGCGAACTCGGAATGACAAGCGCGCAACAGACATGTTACTGTAACACATTGCGAGTCTGTTGCTGTAACGACGGTAGCTGTTAAAAGTTTCGCTGTTGAGTCTTGACTAATGATGTTTTTGATTGACTGTTTAGGAATGTATTTATGAAACAGTAGGGAAGTTACTTGTGAGAAGGTTCCTCAAGGGATGGTTAAGATTATTTTTTTTTTTCAATTTTTGGTGTCGGTGGAATTATAGCCTCATATATATGTATTAAACTAAAACTAACTGCCTTTAGAAATGATATGACAACCTACAACATTAAACCCCTTGAATACTTATATCGACACACTTACCTCCGATTTCTGAATTAAGTATTCATGACAAACTACAGCATTAAATTAATTGATTACTTATCTATTACACACTCACCTCCGATTTCTGAATTAAGAATTTGTGAATTTCTCAAACTTAATTCAGCCTGAAAATCTGCCGAATGTTGGCATTAAAATAGTGGTTTGACAGGAAATCAGTACATCTAAGCATACAAAGATCAAAGTAAACTCATCTTGTACTGAATGAATAACCAAATTCTATAAAACACAGTATGAATATTAAAGCCAAATTAAAAACTCCAAAAATAATAAAACCACTCAGAACTAAGAATACAATAGCCACATTATACTAATCTGACCAATAGATTATTATCTCAAAACAGGCAACTTTATATTCGAAATTATAAAGCTTTTTAACCCTATACTTATCTGATGGGTCTGTCGGACCCCTTGCAACAGAGAAATAAACGTCCCAAAGGACGGTTGATTGTACTGAAAGGCCTTTGTTTTGGAGGGTTACCGGTAGCCCGACTCCACTGTTTGAATTTGGGCCCGAATTCGTATTGAACTAAAATAACATGGCCAGTGTTATGTTATGATCAAGGGTTTCTCAAGCGGGAAGGTTCTTGGTAGTCTCCAAATATACAGAAGGGCTGGAATAACTCTGTGATAGCCTGGTAACTGGGCTACGATTTGACCAAAAGCTGACCTTAAGATATTGAATAGCTATTAGCTTCTGCCAGAGACTTCGCCCGCGTGTAAGTCTAAAATTATCCTAAGGGACCAAATTCCCGGGGTATAATATTTTTAATCTATCTCTGTGCCAAATTTCATCCAGATCCGTTCAGCAGTTCTGGCGTGATTGAGTAACAAACATACACACACCAACCAAACTTTCGCATTTATAATATTAAGTAAGATTTATTTCGGATTATACAACGAATAAGGTCTGGATAAGGTACAAAGACCTGAGTAAAGGTTTCCGCAGACAGGTGCGACAAAGCGACAACAATACTATAACGCTTTTTAGGGTTCCGTACCCAAAGGGTAAAAACGGGACCCTATTAATTACTAAGACTTCGCGATCATGAACCGTGATAGCTAGACAGTTGAAATTTTCACAGCTGATGTATTTCTGTTGCCGCTATAACAACAAATACTAAAAACAGTATAAAATACATTTTAAAGGGGGGCTCCCATACAACAAACGTGATATTTTTGCCGTTTTTTGCTCGATATTAATAACGGCAACAGGTAGACGCTTGAAATATTCACAGAATGTTTAGTTGTATATTTACTTAAAAAAATATAATTATTAAATTAAAATAAATTAAGGGGGGCTCCCATTCAACAAACGTGATTTTTTTGCAGTGTTTTGCGATAATGGTACGGAACCCTTCGTGTGCGAGTCCGACTCGCACTTGGCCGGTTTTATTACAAATTGTTCTTCATATCTCTAGAGCGAAAATAAAAATCATCGTTGTCTCATTGTCGTCGCTCATCTGTCTACTGCCTTAAAAGCTGATATGATATTTTGTGTGTGTTTTATTATTTATTTAACTAATTTGTTTATGTTTTTGTTTCAGGTAAGTACGTACTTCAAAATTGGAGGGACATTATTTGGATGCGGTATGAAAGTCTATGAATTAAAAATGAGAATATTTCTTCAGAATTGCTCGTCATTCATGTCTATTACATCCATGTCTAGTTAATAAAAAGCTATATGTACAAGTTAACCGAAAACAAAATTAAGAGCTATTGCGTCTCGCGCGGATCCACGTTTTGGGCACGTAAGGGGTAACAACATGAAATATTATAACACTAGGAAAACATCCCATAGGTAATCTTTAATTTAATTTTATCATAACACGGCACTGAAATGGTTAAATTATTATTTTCTCTATTGTCCCCTCTTCATATTGTTCGTGGTTTCGAATTAAATTAAAGGAAATTATCAGATTGAATTCAGTATATTTGTAAGTGTCGGCTTAATTCGTTCGTAAAATTAATTCAATTTATATTATTTAATTTGCGAGTGTTTTTCACTTGCGGGTAGGATTTCGCCATTTTTAATTCCTATTAATAGGGCAGTACAAAAAATATCTGTTTACTCCGTCCGCGAGATAAATAACCTAAATATATTGTACATGTATTTTTCTTTTGCCACGTAAATAAAAAATTACGAAGATACAGTGCGTTGAAATATCGTGTGACGTCACAGTGTGCGCCAATACTGACAAAGTGACGTCACAAGCCCCCAATCCTGATCTTTGATACGCTTTATCTTTGTCAGTTTTTATTTATTTGATAAAGCAAAAAATACGGGTCCAATATTATTTGATAATCTCACTGACGGACTAAATCTATATATTTATATATATAAAAATGAATCCCTATTTCCCTTGGTCACGGCATCACGCGTGAACGGCTGGACCGATTTTGCTTATTCTTTTTTTGCTGTGTTTGTTATTGTTAGAAGGTTATTATGAAAAAAAAAATAAGAAAATAAAAATGGTACCTTACCTACATGGGTAGGGTAGGTAGGATAGAGTAGGTGGGTTGGGTAGGGTAGGGCAGATGAATGTTTGGTGTTTTTATGGCAAAACAAAGTTTGCCGGGTCAGCTAGTACAATTATAATTTTTCTACCCAGGAAACATCCCTTTCAGGGACGATCCTGTTGTCATCAACCGGGTACAAGTCCAGACTCCGGGCTGCTACAGAGAAATTTGAAATCGAAAACCCCAATAACACTGCCCAACTGGGAATCGAAACGCGCAGTCATATTGCGTAATGAATTCGGCAAGGCAAAGAGTGTGAAAATCGACCAATCACAAGCGAGGTTAAAGGCGCGATGTGGGTTTCCGTCTAAGTGATTGGTCGATTTTTCATACTCTTTGCCTTACCGAATTCATGAATTGAGTTTGGGAGCCCCAATTAAATATTTATTTTATTCGGTTTTTAGTATTTTAGTTTAGTTGTTATAGCGGCAACAGAAATACATCATCTGTGAAAATTTCATTTGTCTAGCTATCACGGTTCATGAGATACAGCCTGGTGACCGACAGACAGACGGACCGCGGAGTCTTAGTAATAGGGTCCCGTTTTTACCCTTCGGGTACAGAACCCTAAAAAACACATTTATTAAGGGCCATAATTCTTAGAAACACTTTCTATGTATCTCACGTACTTTTCTTACAACTAAAACTTGTGTTTATGGCCCAAAAGTTTCCTTACCGATGCTTTTAGACTCGCAGATGATTCGTGGAATAATGCTAGACATTAGGATTATTATTAATATATTTTAGATAAACTTTGTGGTTTTTGCTTGCCAATTAATACTTTATTTATTAAACTGACACTTGTATAAAAGGAGAAAATCTAAGAATTATACAAAGGCTCCTGCAGACAGGCACGGAAAGAAATAAAAAAAAAAAACCTGTACTTTTTTTATAAATTAAAACGCGTTGTCGTATTGTCCCGTCGCGGCTGTCTGTGTGTGCACCATTGGTCGTAACAGTGTTTACATAAAGCCCTGGTAAATTATGGGCTCTTAAAACAAACATTATACTCATTCATTTACATTAATAATACATTACAGTTATTTACACTCACAGTTTTCCAGTAAGTAATTTCCTAGTGTCGCATATTTTTTCATTTAAAGTTGGAATATAACCTACCGTAACAACCTGAGTTTTGATCATTACCTACCTCAACTACAAGACCGTTGTATGAAAACACAGATCTAGGTAGGTTTTACAGAATTATAGTTATTAAAACTGTTAGAAAAAATGTAGGTAACAAAACTATGAAAAAAGTTTTAATAGATTATTTGCATATCCAGATTTTGATCAGTCGTTTTGGAGGGGCATCCAAAAGTAGTGAAAAAATATCGTGTTGTTATTTTTTTTTAAAGAAAAACTATTAGTTACACGAGAAAACCATGTTTCACAAATAATTTACATGAATCAATAATAAATATATAGCTTTTTATCAAACTTTTTAACCTAGCGGTTACTAAGGAGTATGCTTAAGAAAGTAACTGTTTTACGGCACGAAAGCGTTGGAAGGCCCTTAAGCCGGTGGTCACGGCTGTCATTTAAAGATCTTTGTCCTTGTCTTGCCAAGGAGCATCGTGTTACCCAGTTACTGGGTTGTGGAGGTCAGATAGGCAGTCGCTCCTCATAAAACACTGGTACTCATACTCAGCTGGATCCGATTAGACTGGCAGCCGCTCCCAACATAGCAACAATGTTGGGATAGGGCTGGTAGATTGATTGATTTGTAGGTAAGAGGCGAAGGCCCACCATACATAGAAACCATCTAGACACACACACACACGTGAATTTATATACTACTAACGTACTCGGATACGTTTGTGTCACATTAAATCAAGTCGTAGACAGGCAAGCGGCACTCGGTAAGGGCTGTTTTGCGGTCACCAACCCCGCCCGTAACCTAGGGGCATTACCTCCCTTTTTCATGGGGTTTTTGTTATTAATGTTGAACATAATTATAGGAAAATTATCTTTGACGATATGGGGGCTGGTTCATTAGGTTCCCTTCTTCATCGTAACGATAGCATTCATAGCAAATGTTGGGCCAAAAGTTCTTAGGTTGTATTTTGTTGGGACTCTGAAGATTAGCAGTGTAGGTAGCACTAGACGCTTTATTTTTTTATTAACAACTAGCTGTGCCCGCAGCTTCGCTCCCATCAACTGCCTACCCTATCCTTATACCTACCAATTTTTTTCTAGGGTCATTCTTTCGCGGAGAATCTTAACATCACCATTCAGAAAATGATTTTAGATGCACAATGCCATCTATCGAACATGGAGTTCAACTCTCCGGGTATCTGAATTGCGTGTGTTATAAAAGTTATCTGGTTTTGTACATTTTACGTGCTGCGTGCAAAAATGCTGGAAATGGGTTCTGTTGGTGCTTATCCTTTAAAAAACTGGCAATTTGTTTCGATGTACATCGAAAATATTTACAACAAAAATTGCCAGTGAGTCACAAAAACGACTTTTCTACACATTAATTGTATGTATTGAATTGATAATAGGTTCTCGATTGACCACTTCTTTTTGCTTCTCCAATTGTAGATTTGCAGGCTTTTAAGCTCAATCTTTTCACTCTCGTTCCTACATTACTATCTACCTTTTGTAACTTATATTGCAGAGTATCTGAATTGCGTAGTATATGAATCTACCTTATGTAACTTCGCCAGCTACCCCACGGGTTAATCAAGAATTTGTCAGTGGTTTCAAAAACGCACACATGACACTTTTACCAATTTCAAAAGTCCCTGGTGACAACTATACTATTTCACTCGTTATACGTGCTAGGGTTACATGAGAGGCTTTTTTTCGAAGCTCAAATGCCATTTGTCACTCAAATAAACCGTTTGGCTCCCCTCTTCATCAAGCCATCATCCCTATTTTGTTCCAATGCCGATGCCATGACAAAAGACTAATTATCTCAGCTTAAATAATTGGCCGTCAGTTGATAATAAACAATTTAAAATACGCCGACGCATTGAAAATTTCCGTGGTATAGATAGACAATGTATTGCAGTAGAACAAGTCTGCTTACAGGCAACAATAGTGGGGTATTTAAATATTTTAAATAGTTACCTGTGGTGTTGGGTGTTGTTTTTCTGCATGCCAGATGCTGTGGGCTTTGTATGACTAATTTGCTTTCTTTCAACTGTTTTTGTGAATGACATTGAGAGCAACATTTCTCAAAGCCATGGCAATATTTCAGTTCTACATTAGTTTCCGAGCCGTCCAAATTACTCTACGTTCCCATTGACGCACTCCGCCAGTCCAACAAAAACGTGAATACAGCCTAACGCGAAACAAAAGCAAAACAACTCCGACTACATGTCAGAATTTTCCACGAGGCTTTGATAGTCAAATCTCGTTATGCACACAGCTCCAGACTTGCATCGAAATAACCATTAATTCAAGGACGGGGCCAATTTAACTTGCTGCGCCGTCCCTGTGGTACGACACAAAGCCTGCCGCGGACAGCGCCCCCGGAGGGTGTAGGGTGATTCAGGGGGCGAAGGGGCGGAAGTGACGAAACTCCCGGCGCGTTTCCATGGCAACCGCCGTGTTTACCCCGCCATATCGATCGTTGCGCTTCCCTGTTTACATACCGGCGTTGCAACGGGGGACTCGGATTCGATTTCTGGTTGAATAACGCAAATAAAACTTGATAGAACTTTCTGGAGTGTTTAAGGATTCTGATTGGGAAGGGAAGCGCTTGTTTTCATTATATAGGTACTTATATTACTTTTATAAATAGATAGAGAAGCTTTGCACCCTTTGTCTTCTCTTTGTTATGGTTATTTGAGCATGATTCATTTAAACTGTAGGTAGGTAGTTGGTAATTGAATATAATTGAAGGTTATCATTGGACCCGAACGAACGTTGTGTGTTATATTTTATTCAAATTGTACAAAGAATAATGCCGTTATTGTTGGGGGGGTATATGTCTAGCAGTCCACAATTTCTATATTCTGATGATGACGATTTACCAAGAAATTTAGTACTTCTATCATGCAAATTCTTTATGAAACTGTTTACCAATATTTTAGATTACATTTCAATATAGATCAAGAATATTGCTAAAGTCGTAATTATTCCTGTGCTAGCGATTTATATTCAATGCGGGCTCGCGTGAACATCGTTTTTAATTTAAGTAATTGTTTTGTCAATCAAGTGAAATTTATGCGACTTCTTTGTTACCGTTTCGGCTTTTCCTTTGTTAGGGAAGCACGCAATACAAACAGGTATAAAGGTAGATAGGCACGTCCAAGTGAACAATTTTGACTTTGACTGTGGCGTTTTTAATGTTTTGATTGTTACTTATGGGTGTGGTTGACTGTACCTATAATTATACCTACAGAATGTCTTGCGGTTATGTGCCCTTTTCGGCAACAAAAGGCGGAAAATTATGTTTGTGTATTGTAATTTTAAAGTTAAAAGTTTTTAAGGGTATGATTTTGGTTATCTCAAAAACATGGTCAATTTACTTTGAGATAAACATGTGGTTTTCAATGCTATTGAATTTGGTCAAGTTTTTTGTTGAATGGTAAATCCTTTGTATTACGAATACATACATATTAACACGTCTGTATTCTCCGAAGGCACGGGAACCCAACGCTAAGAAAGAAAATTTGTTTCAAATAAATTACACTAGATGGCGTGATAAGCTTCGATTTGTTATTGGTTTTTGTGAAATATCAAGCTTTTCTAGAAACGATCATAAAAAATATAGTATGTTCTTGTTTAATTAACTCTCATAAGCACAACATTAAGGCATATTGGGTTCTTAATTCACATTTCAAAGGTTATTTAAATGGGTCATTTAAAATTGATTACAATAGATGGCGCGGTTTTAAATTTCTGAGGCACAATTTTTTACTATGAAACAGTAAAAACGTGCAAAAAATACTATTACACAAATCGTCGCTGTATTTAAAAAAAAACTAACTTGCAAGTCGCTGCTAACAACATCTATATCCGTGGAACGGAATCGAACGCTATCGACGTTCTTAGAAAAATAATCAGTTTAATCAGACGAAAAATGCTAGTAACTTCGGCACGGTTTCTTTTTATGGGATGAGGCATCTGTATGTTAGTATTATATTATCTGTGCCAAAGGGGTTTATACATAGGTGGTCTTAAAGTAGCAACAACTTTTTACTTTTGTCTCATGCCTGATCAGCAACGGACTGCCATCGTAATCTACTAAATAAATATCTTAAATTCACTGTCGTAACCGCTGAATTCAGAAGCATCAAATTGCGCATCATACTTCCTTACGCAACGAAAGTGATCATTAAGGAATATTTTTAGAAATGTCACATAAAGGCGTTAAATTGTATGGAAAAGATTTAGTTTTTGCTGAGAGGAAATCCCATCCCACGGTTTGTAGTTATACAAAGCGTAAACTGTTTGTCTGTCTGATAGTACGCTTATTTGACTTTTAGCCCATAAAAATACGGCAAACTAGCTTCTGCCCGCAGCTTTACCCGCGTAAAGCCCATGAGGGCCATGACCCGGGGCGTAAGGCTGCGAGGGGCGGCAGATGCCTGTTCTCCCAGCTTACCGTTCTGACAAGCACCATGCTGCATGCTCTTCTACCCTACCGCCTCGATAAAAACTATGTCCTTCTCAGGGTACACACAAGGTTTACAAAAATACAAACAAACAGAGGTAGTTTCTGCATTTATACCGTTAGTATACTTAATATTAGTATGATTTGTTTAATTCTCCATCGGGAACACACCGGTTGTATTTAAGCAACATCTGGCCAACAATGAATACAATATTTTTATATACTTACAATATTAATCGTAAACTTACAAATACACAATCGAATCGTTATTGATATAACAATAAAATTATTAAATCGCACACAAACATCGATTGTCTGTCCGTCCATACTCGCATTTAAATTCAATTGCAGTTCGAACCAACTGGAATAATTGTTAAGGAATAATTTAAGTTTTATTGTTCACATAAAGGGTGCCGCAGATATACGCGATACAACAAGAATGCGACAAGTATTTGTTCTACAGACAGTATTCCTAAAAAAAATATATATTTAAAACATGTTGTCGCATGTGGAAACCTTAACCACAGATAATATACTCGTCACTTTTGGTACAGTGATTTGGTATGTGTGACAATTCAAATTTAAAAAAAAAATCGATTGGTATGCCTCACCAATTTAAAACGGCGCCATCTATTGGAATCAATTTTAAATGATCCGTTCAAATTATCTACGAAATGTGATTTAAGAGCCTACATATTCCTCAATTTTCTGCTTAAAAGAGTTGATTAAACAAGATCATACAATTTCTATGATCAATTCTAGAAAATGTTAATTTTACACACAATTCAATAACTATTAGTCGATGCATATCGCGTCATCTAGGGACATTTATTTGAACCTAATTTTCTTTGTTAGCGCTGCGACCCCGTGCCTTAACACAACTTAAATAAAGCTATCTTGACAGCCTTGATCTAGTGGCCGCAAGCACTACTGCTCAGCTCTTGGGTCTGGGTTCGATTCCCGGATCAGACTAAGTGATATCGGGTTTTTCTATCTGGAATTTCTCAGTATCAGCCCGGAGTATGGATCAGGGATCTTGTACCCGACTGATGGCAATAGACTTACCCCATATTACATGAGACTTAAACATAATTGTGCAATGTGGTACTATATGTGAAACTCAGCTGGGGCAATTTGGTACTATAGGTGAACTTCAACTGGGGCAATTTGGTACTATAGGTGAACCTCAACTGAAGCAATTTTGTACTATAGGTGAACCTCAACTGGGGAATTTGGTACTATAGATGAACCTCAACTGGGGCAATTTGGTACTGTAGGTGAACCTCAACTGGGACAGTTTGGTACTATAGGTGAACGTCAACTGGGACAATTTGGTACTATATTATTATGTGAACCTCAACTGGGGCAATTTTGTGTTATAGGTGAACCTCAACTGGAGCAATTTTGTACTATAGGTGAACCTCAACTGGGGCAATTTGGTACAATAAGTGAACCTCTGCCTAACTCTTCGGGGATTTTTTTGGGTCAATCCAACCGCACTATTCCCAAACCACTGCAACTCCTGAAAGCCAGAATCAACAGTGGCGACCACCAGAAAAGCGCCGAGGCAATGAAAACGACCCGTTGCGCCTATTGGCCTTGTTTGTTCTGTCTCCTGCTTGGTATGGAGGGAAGTGGAAATAGATATTTTTTCCTACTCCTCCGTTATTCTTTTCTGATTAATTTCGTTGCGGGATCCAAAGCAGTTAAATTCATTCTCCGGGACTTCGTCGAGTTCTTCGGGGAATATAATCCAATTCTCTGTTTCATATATGAAGCAATTAAAATAAGACAATCTAGATTCTAGATCAAGTAGACAACCTCGGCACCTGCAAGTGACACCGCGTGATGCAACATATCGTGTTACTGATACCGATATGAGTGCGGTGTGTAACTCTAGGAGAAACGGAAGGGCTGCTGCGTGGGTTCTGTAGACCTCAGTGGTTGAAGGATGAAAGTAAGGCCTGTGAGTGACCTGCTTGATAGCTGTCGCCTCTCGTGCTTAAGGTTGTGGGTTCAAACCCGGGCAAGTACCACTATGACTTTTTAAATTCATCATCATCATTCATTTCAATCATAAGTACTTTCCGTACCCAAAGGTTAAAAACGGGACCCTATTACTAAGACTCCACGGTCCGTCTATCTGTCTGTCCGTCTGTCACCAGGCTGTATCTCATGAACCATGATAGCTAGACAGTTGAAATTTTCACAGATGATCTATTTCTGTTGCCGCTATTACAATAAATACTAAAAACAGAATAAAAGGAATATTTAAGTGGAGCTCCAATACAACAAACGTGACATTTTTGCCGTTTTTTTGCGATAATGGTACGGAACCCTTCGTGAGCGAGTCCGACTTGCACTTGGCCGGTTTTTTAATTCATATGTACTTTCTAAATTTATCTTGGTCATCGCTGACAATTGTGAAGGAATACATCGTGAGGATATCGGCAGCCTTATTGCCTAATGAATTCGGAAAGGCAAAGGGCAAAGAGTATGAAAAATCGACTAATCACGTAAACGGAAATCCACATCGCGTCTTTCATCTCGCATGTGATGAAAGACGCGATGTGGATTTCCGTTTCCGTGTCTGCTGGTCTTATAGTTAGTATAAGTTTCTGCTCCATTGGTGTAATTGCTGCAAAGCAATTAGGGGATAAACAAATAAATGAATAAATAAGCGATTTTTATTATCAATCAAATAAGCTTTATTATGTCAATTTATATGATTGATTGTGTTCATTTCAAAATACTTACTGACCGCTAAAGCTAATATCGGCTTTGTCAGCTAGTTTATCAGTCATAATTATAATAATTACTAACTCTTTTAAACGCGTATCGCCCGATTTCTGTTTTTTGTCCCACACTGGGAATTTCTCCAATATCGTGGACAACATATAAACTCACATACGCAAACAAAAACTAGAAGAAAATTAGAAGAATGATGAAGAAAAATTAGAATTTTCATCTGAAAATCTGTCAAATATTGGTATTAAAGTAGGATTTGACACGTTCTTGACTCCAAACTGCACTCTTCTCAACTCAGAAACCAACCCTAAAATTTCACCTACCCAGAACTGATATCTCCAACTTCCATTACCAGTCAATCACCATACCATAAAGCATCTAACTCCATTAATACAAAAGCTAAGAGGTTCCTATTACCGGCATTAAGAGACTCGCATCACTCAGGGTGTCTTAAAGATTGATCTACTGTGCGCTCGGTACAGTCGACCACGTAATGAGGTCATTCTATCGAAGCAATCGAATGAATTCGAATGCACTTCGGCATTCTATTTTATTTTTCTGAATAAAAATATCCGAAAAATTGGTAGAATAAGCCTTGCTATGCTAACAAAGAAGTAATAACTATTTTCTAAAATACATCGCTTTAAATAGTGGTTTGTGTTAACCGTAAGTTCAAAAGATGACTATGATAGTAAACTAGAACCATTATCATTCAGTAAAATATAATACTCAATAGATTAACTAAACCCAGTAATTCGCTGCCCGATTGTAACAATTAATGCTATATTGTTAACCTCTGCTTAACCGGAGATTAGTGCAAGGATTACTTTAAGTAAGTTAACGATGGCCGATTGTAATAACCTTACGATCTACTAAATGTTTTGGGATATTCAGCTAGAAGCATTTATCAGCCTATGTCTATGTCTATAATATTGCATTTTTAAAGGGTTGCCTATGTTTTTTTTTGTATATCTCTCTCTTCTTAATATATATATATATATATAGATTTTTTTTTAATCATCTTTACAAAAATATCTACAAATTCAATCTATTTGCACTTGATTTCCTGCCAGACTGTAAAAAATTCGATTCAGCACACAATTTTACACCACCGAAATATTCGGTAGACATAAATTTCCGCTGCTAACTGTACCAGGCGCTTCGTCTCAGACTCTTATTTCCTTCTAACATTGGAAAATCTTCGAATTTCCCGCCAATACCTAGGTAGTAGACTGGAATCTAGAAACGGCTAGCTTAGAGTCTGGAATGTTTCGAGACATAGACAAACTGCTTCTTTTTGCATTCTCTATGGGTGATTTTCTATGCGTTTTACTTTTTTGGTATTGGTTTCTAACCTTTTTGTTAGTGCTTTAATAAATATACAAGGTCAAATTAAATAGAGATACTCCGCAGATGATTTGGGAAATGTGTAACCAATGAGTAAAAAAAAACGACATAAAATTAAAAAAATATCATACTTTTTTTCATTTCAAGTACATAACTACAGCTGACTTCAGGGTCAACTTACAAGTAACACTATGGTATGTATCTAGCTTACTAATAATATTTATATATCATGGGACCTAATAAAATAGGTATTCAGCGCGTTATGAGTTTAGAACAGGACACCTCTGCGTAACCCTTTGGACATTATCAGGGTGATAACAAAATAGCTGGTATCAAGTTCCTAATCCCCATCTTTGATCCCTAAAAGGGTTGAGCAGAAACTTAAAAACTTAAAATACTACCATGCCATGTTTATATATTTTTGAAATGTGTACTTTTGTAAAGATAAACTACAATTTATTTGAAACTGACACTGATAGGCCAAATAGCAGAACACGGCATAAAGATAGACTTCAGATGCTATCAATAAAATTAGAATTATTTACGAAAAATCTATACTGCATGTCGATTATTCTTTACAATCATTTACCTAATAATTTTCAAGACCTACCGCTGACCATGTTTAAAAAAATAATTTTCAAACTATTATTAATTAAAAGATATTAAGTATAGCATTAAGGACTATTTGGAAGACAAGTCAATTGAGTCTGAAATTTGTAAGTTAGATTAAGCGACATAACTGATTGTCAATACATTTGCACGCCATCTTATGGCAGGATATGCTGAAATAAATTTACTGTCACACTTTATGTACCATATTCTAGCAAATAAATATTTTTGATTTGATTAGGAAGGCTAGGTATACTTATACTCCATTTGCGATAACATTAGACGTTTAAATTAACCCATTTTACAGCCCGTTCAACCGATTTTGACTTCTATTGCGTTGGTAATACGACAAATGGTAGCTGTAGTAAACAGTTGGTTTTGGTAACAGGTTTATGCTTTTTATGTCATCCTTATGTTTACGGGATAGAACTCAAAATCGGTTGAACAGACTGTAAATATATTTGGAAACATGTCTAATGTTATTTCAAATGGAGTTTAGTTGATTCGGCAGTGATACAGCTATAACGGAAAGGATAGTCTCACCCCCTATATCATAAATCAAAGTCGAGAAGAGAACCATTTAGGCTCTGAAATGTGATTCCTGAGTCTTGTCCTCAGCGCAAAACGTTTTCTTCCTCTATTCCGTTCTGAGCTGACAACCATAACACACTACACGTCCGTGTCCGTCCGTCCGAGTCCGACTCGCACTTGGACAGTTTTTTTTTTATTTTCCACAGGAACTGTGTTTTTTTCCTGGATAAGAAGTAGGTTACTCCTTATGACCTATGTTACTCCGTATTACATCAGCTATCTACACAGTGAAAGTCCCGTCAAAATCGGTTCAGCCGTATCGGCGATTACCCGGAACAAACAGACAGACAGACAATATAAAAATAGATCTTTTCTTTAGTCTCTCGTTTCCTCGACATCCAAATCAGGAAAAATTGTGTTATTCGACGACCTGGGAATTGACCCCTCGACTCAAATTAATCCAATTGGGAAACGCTAAGTGCAAAATTTCGTTAGACAAAAGTCGACCCCTGCATTTCTGTCTGCGTTGTTTTGTGATTCATAGTTTCATTTGAGTTTGTATCGAAAATAGAACCTAGTTTAAATAATTATAGAACATAAATACATTATTAGCTTGAACCAAATAAACATGCGACTGGTACTTTTCCTAATACACGGCAATTTTAGATCCGATGAATCAGTAAATACAAGCAAAAAAGCCAGCAATATATTACTGATATTATTTACCTACGAACTTCGCCTATCAATCATAATTATTATAAACTAATGCACTACAGATTTATGAAACCAGAAACTGCATGCAAATGTCAAACCTTATCTTTTTTGGAGGCAAAAAACTTCAGTTTGCCTCCGCGAACTTGACATCGTCTCGACCCTCGCCAGGGTTGTCTCGCGGTAGGAATTCCACTGAAGGCCAATTTTCGCACTTATTCTATTCTATATTTTTAAATGGCAAGCAAAGCCGATGTCGACTATTCTGCGAATGTCTAAAGTTAAATAAAAGAGCAAGTTTGTTTTATTAAAAACTAGCTTCTGCCAGCGGCTTCTCCCGCGTAAATGTCGAAAATATCCCGAGGAAACATATTCCTGACTGTAATCTATCTCATTGCCAAATTTCATCCAGATCCGTCCAGCAGTTTGTGTGATTTAATAAAACAACTGTAGACAAAAACTAAATTCTTCAATTAACACGGTAAAATTCATTTTTACGGGACTGAAACCAATAAAATACATAAATAATATAATTGTTAACACATAAAATCCTTCAAATTCACGTCGCAATGTCATCTCAGCGACAGTTAATGTCAAAACTTGTCAAAATGTAAGTAAATTAGAGGTGGTATTGACAGATTGCGACTGTAATGCGAATACAGTTTCACAAATACATACAAACCGGTTAAAATCATAACACTTCTTTTGTCTTCGCCGTATTCGGGTAAAAATACACGAACTCTGGTCTGTGCAAAACTTAGCACACTTCGCTACCAACAAAATATCATGTCCGAACAACCTTAAAAACACATCCCTTTTTTGCCGAACCAATAAAATTTTAATCTGTTTCGGTTTTAAACTTCTTTTATCGCGTGATCGGTCCATATCCTTTATTAATAACACATTTCAATCTAGACGTTTTATTTTATTATTTTATCCTTCCCCCAATTACGATCGTTTTTTGCCAACCCTGAAAAACGAACGCTTATTCATTGGATCAACATTTTGTGCACATATTATATGTACATATACCATGTATGAATCATATTATGACTTAAAAAAGACTGTTGGAGTCATCTGGCCAGGTCATTTACCCGGTCGTTGACCTTGCAGGGGTTCGAACACCCTCAGAGGTGGGAGCGGCCTGGGAGTTTCTTTCTAGAATTTAGTACCTATGTCGGACTTAGGCGCTTAATCTTTCTAGGGAAGTTATAGTGGCTTGCACTTGACTGGAGTGCGGTGCCAAGGAGTGTCAGTTGTTCCGGACTTAGAGGGACTTTTATAGTCTGATCGTACGACAGGCGACCTTTTGGAATAAGTTAATCAAAGAATAGTGGCCGTGATTTAGTATAAACTAATGTACACATACATTTTGTCAAGGTGTTAGTTCTCAAACCGCAATTGAAACGTGATAGTTCGCCTATCACTTATCTAGCAATCAACAAAGTTTTGAAACAGAAACTAGATATGACATTAGTTTCAAATTAACACTTGCGACAGCGTACTACCTACATGTTTCACCTTACGGAATCAAGACGCCGATTCCCGTCTTGAGAAATCAGTGTGTCTGGCAGTCTGGCTACACATGGCGACTTTTTACAACGACCAACGACACAGTCGCAGCTGCATCGTCGCAAGGTCAATTGACAAAATGGCTGCCTTTTGTATTTGTATCAATGGCAACGCCCTACAATGGCAATATGATCGTGATATCGTCGCGTTTTTTATCGATTCAATAGCACTGCTGTATCGGTGGTTTGTCGCGATTGTATCGATGCTACTGTACTGATAATGGCTGTAGACAGGCACGTCAAATAATACCACGGCTATGCTCTGAAAGGGTTGGCAGTGGTGTACGTATTAAGTCCCATACTTTGGTGGACAAATCTATTGCCCAGGGACTTGCACGATTGTAAGTCCCTCTAAAAAAAGGTTAAGCGGTTGGTAGCGGCGGTCATTTGTAGATCAGTTCCGGAGCCCGAAAATCTGAATTTCTTGTGCATGTGGAGTTTCTTCTTCTTCTTTCAAATGGAGTTCCTTGTGCATTCTTCTCCATATCAACCTACATTTCCGAATGCACAGTAGAATAAATTTTTTATAACATGTAAATTTTTTTTAACGTTCAAAAGTGCCCCATAATGGCCTAGTTGAAATAAATACATTTGATTTGATCTGATACCAGTATTGCCAAGGGGAATCCAGTCACAAAGTAATACTCGCAAAGGATGAGGCAGAATGCGTCAGGTAGACGCAACGGAGACTCTCACGCCCTTAGCCACCGCAGGAGACGCCCTGGGCATCGGGAGTCGCAAGCCGATGCCCGGCCACCGTAGGCGCGGGCTTGCGGACAGCGAGTAATGTAGCTCGTCGTCCGATAAGGTACAAGCCCGAGTCGAAGGCGCGTAGTGTTCCACGCGCGCCTCAAAGAGATGTCAGCAAAACTGACGGGGTCCGGTAGGGCCGATGCCTGTTTTGGTTGCGGATAAATGTTAAAGAGTTACCACGGCCCTGACACACCGCACAAGCAACTGAAGGAACACGGGTGGATTTTTGTCAGTAAAAGTCTGACACGCCTTCCCGCTTCACCCAGAGCGGGAGAAGTCATTGGACGATTTGTTATCCCAAAAAAAAGGCTACTTAAATTGTACTGAGGAAAGGTATAAATACAATAAGTACATTATACCATAGTTACACAGGTTAATGCTCGTGCCTTCTCTGTTTGAGAAGAGGCCTTTGCCCTGCAGTGGAACAGTAACAAGCTGGTATTATTATTATAACCACAATCGTATTATTATGTTTCGTCTGGCGAAGTACAACAACACGTATTTCTGTTGCCAAGCAATTTTGTAGTGTGAAGGGTGCCGGTGATATTAAGGGCACACGAGGCGTTTCAATTTTGTCTACAAGGTTGACAAGTCATTCATAGACCCCTTGGTTCTGCAGGTACCTCAAAATATCTTTCGGAAGACTGTTAATCAGGTGCAATGACAATTTGTTCATTTACCTGTTGAATGTCAAGAAAATGTTGAACGAATTTGCGACTAAATCCTCAAGCAGTCGTGTGGAAGCCCTAACTTGCAAAATCGCATACATAATTGACCTTTCCAATCAACACACATAAGACACGCCAGTCATCGGAGGTCAGTCACCGGTCTGACGACCCTTCCATACCTACACTCACTAGCATCCGACCTGCCTTAACATACTATGAATGCGTTAATTTTATATGCCACGAACGATACTTGCATATGTAGCCAACATTGTTGGCAATTTGTTTATAGTTAACCGACTTCAAACTCAAACACATACCAACAAAGCTGATTTTCAAATGACTGTTTCGAACCTCATAAGTCCTTTAAAAGTATCTAATTAAAAGTTCTGCATTGTTACTTGTATTTTTTTAAAGGATGTATGTAACAGATTCCTTTACCTATCTGGGAGTGGAAAAAAAAGTCTAATCTGTCAGCTGTCATCTGGTTAGTAGTAAGATGACGAGAGGGACGTTTCGTTAATATGTAATTATTTCTGTTCAAGAGCTAATAAATGGAGATTTTTTTTAGGATTTATACCAGAAGTTATAGTTTGTAGTGTTGAGTTTATTTATAATTTTAAGTAGTTATTAACTCTGCCCTACTAACCTAGTGAGGTATAAATTAGTCAAATATTTTCGGTTAGATTTTCATTCAATACAGGGAGGCTTAAATTATACAAATTTGTATTTTGTCAGTTAGATTTTCTTAATAAACAAACACCAAATAGGAAAATTTTCCTGATATAGTAGACTTGTATAGTCTATTAAACCGTCGAACCTGTCTCAAAACAAAAAAGGTTTTCCAAACACACTTGACTCACAATACAAAAATACTGACCTAGTAATCTAAACATAACACTCACTATGAAATCACAAGGTTTTTCTTCAAATCCATTCTCTACACAGTGACTCATTGAGTCAAGCTTCCGGAAAATGGGGTGACTCGTGAGTCAAAACGTCATAATGATGCGACGGCATAAAAACTTCTTCACAAGCATAATTACGAGTGTCATGGTCTCGGGGAACGAAAGAAAACAACTTTTATACAAGTCTGCTGCCAGTTCTTCACTTTTATTTTTAAACATACACCAAGAAATAATGGCCTTCGTACTATGCTGAAAAAGTATGGCTTATAGCAGGTATCTAATTTGAGAATTATGAGTTATTTCCAAATACTCAGTTCAGAAACCGGATTTATGTTTGTTTCTCATTAACGCTTTAACGACTTGATGAATTTAGATGAAATTTCTCCAATAGGTAGACTATGATCTCTATTAAGAATAGGATACTTCTCATCCAGGTACAAATAACAAGTTGACAAGTTGCTGAATATCTGAAACAGTCTTTAACTGTTTATTGCTAACTGATCCCAGACTCAATTGAATTCAAATACTAGCTGTTGCCCGCGACTTCGTCCGCGTCATACTCGTATTTATTTTTAGTTTACTTACCACAGCAACTGTGAATCTTTTCCGAAAAAAAGCTATCCTTATAACATGAGCTATCTCCCAGCGAAAGTCCCGTCAAAATCGGTTCAGCCGTTTCGGAGATTACCCGGCACAAACAGGCAAAAAGCTAAAAAAATTGCGTATTTTTATTAGTACCGTATATACTTTCACATGCTTTCAATAAAACGTTGTTATTATGATATTTATTTGTATAGAAAATATATTACTGCACTAAATAAAATGTAACTCTTGATAATAGGCCTATAAGATAAGATACTGCTAATTCTACCATCCTTAGCTTTACTCGAAAAGGTTTCTGAATTACAGCCGTTATAACAATAACAATAACAATACGAACAACGTAACAAAAGCGAATAAGATTAAATTCTATGGCTCTCGCTGTAATTATTTGCAAACTTACATACCTATATTGCTTACCTAATTTCACACGCCAGCCGTTGCCAAAATTACAAACAAAAAAGTTCGTTACTCGATAAAAAATCAATTTATGTGCCGACTGGATTAAATAATCAATATTGTTATACGTTGCACCCCTACGAATTAAACACACTGTGCACACATGGATACGTACGCGTGCCTTGCACACATGCACACCGTGTGTGTATACTGTATAGGTAGGGTCGGCAGCTGCAAAACTTGAATCCAACTGCCTGTGAATGTCAAAGTTTTATTATTAACTAGGACGGCGCTTCAGCGTCGCTTGTCGTGAATTAATGATTCGTTATTAAGCTTTTGTTACGAATTTTGTTTGTTAACTTGATGAAGGTAACAATACTAATTTTACACACAACATTGTTACTGCGGAAGAAGGGGCATTTAGATGTTTAATTATAAATTCATGAGGGACAATAAAGTTTAGACAGTGAGTTCATAATAATATTAATCGCTAAACTAAAAATAGCAAATTAATCAATCGATCTGAACTAGATCATTAAAACCTGCCTGTTCGCTATTTCATAACAATATGCAAAACATCTTAATTATTCTAGAAAAAAATCTTTCCTACCAATTATGTCATAAATAAGTCTCGCAAATGATTAACACACAAACTTACACAACTAGAAAAACATCGTGTCCTTATTTACAAGCCTCAATGTCCTTTAAAATTCGAATACCGATCAATTAAAGCCAAAAAAGTGTGAAAACGTTAAGAAAACGATAAAACTTTAATTGCCACGTGAAAAACGGAAAGATATCCATATAAATTGTTTACGCGGGAACGAGTTTTATACCTTTTTTTTTCTAATAATATAATTTTAATATATACCATGTAATAAAGCCGAGTACAATGAACGGAGCTAGATCGCCTTGAGAAGTTGTCGAAAATCATTCGCAAAACAAAAAAAAAAGTTATGGAATTATTTGTAGAGTAGAGATATTAAATTGTTCGAATGAGGTCTGTTATTGAAAATTTTTGCGTTGATATCAATAAATAACCAATAGAAATATTTTTTACGAAAACGCACTAAAAATGTATGTTATTGTAACTACAGTTTTTTTCTAAAATCCCTTTATAGTAACTGAAAATAGCTGTAAAGTCTTCATTTTATTACTAAAGTTACCGAAAAATAAATGCACTGGCAACTTTGAGAACTCTCTTTGTCGACCGATAATATTTAGGGTTCTTTTTTGTTGTAATGATCTCGTCCGTAACGTATGGGTGCCTTTGCCTGCAGCGGCAACTTTTTTTTTTCAAAAACTTGACCCCCACATTCAGTTATGATTCGGCAGTCGACGCGAGCGGTTGTGTCTCCGCTAACGGTTGAATTCTAGTCATTGTGTCCAAAAGTATTTTAGTTTAGTGTTTCTGAACGTGAGTTTGCGTTCTTAGTTTTAAAAATTTAGCTGTTAACGGTTGTGTGTTTCTAAATTAATTATTTAATAATAGTTTTTCTGAAGAAGACTGACTTTAATGAACGGATTTGGATTACTTTGGTGAGTTTTCAAAACTTTGTCAAGTTTTAGTGTTTCGTGAGACTCGTGGTATTTTCCGTGATTCTTTGTTTTGTTTGTTACTTATGTTTTTATTACGGATAAGTGAGCAGGAATATTTTTGTCGGAACATTTATGTTAAACCAGCAATTTACAAGTTAAAAAACATACAAAATACATTATTTATATCGGAAGCCATCGACAAAACATAACGAGTACATTACATAAGAACACCTGCTTTCCGAACACATGTTGTATTACTGGCAGCTTTAAACAAGCCTTAACACGTTACGCACGACTTTAAAATATATTAAAAAAAATATAACCGGCACCAAGGCTGATGACGTCATCGAAATTTCAATTGGTGGTCTCCAATAAACGTCACGGAACTCAGGCGCGACGTTTTTATAACCCGCATAAATTGAAAAGATATATTGGCCAATCAACTGGTTTATCTTTCGTGACCAACTTGATTTAATCGTGTTATATAGTCTTGGTGTTTTAATCAAGTGGTGTTTATTTAAGTTTAGACAAATAAGGTAACTAGTTTTGGGTAGAAATTGTGGGTAATGTAAACTTTATTGGAGCAGGAAGCTAATAAATGTGTTTATTGAATTTAATGCGCCTGTTGACTGTCTTGAATTCTAGAATTATGGGGAGAAGATATAATAAGTTTACCGTCTGTGTAATTTGTTTAACATTAGCATCAACAAAAAAATATTAAAAGCTTTCCATTCAGCTTAAAACATTAAAATATCTAGGAACTCCTTTTTTTTTCTAAACTAACTTTCAAAAACATAGTGCCATAAAGCATTAATGGCCGAACAAAGAGACTGCCAGTTGCCATAAAGGCACAATAGGCACCCCAAAATAAATACAAGGAAAATAATTCTTTCAAAACTTTATCCTCTGTTAACTGCGCGGTAAAAGCACCCCAAAACACAAACGTATTTTCGCGCCGAATAACGTTCCAGAAATCAAAAATCAATGAAACCGACTATTTGCAGAAATCCGACTCTCGTAACTAACCACTGATCGACTGGTAGAAAAATACTTCTGCATAAAGTTTTAATAAATAAAATAATTATATTTTTTTATCTGTAGTAATAATAATACCAGCTTGCAGCTTGTTCAAGGCGGGTCGGCGATCAAGAATCTCCAAAAACACACAAACCTGCACAAAAATTTAAGCCTCCCAACAAGTTTCGCAGTTAACTGCACCGTAAAACCCCCGAAATAAACCAAACCAAAACACAAAATCATCTCGCAGTATCCGAGTATCCGTCCGACGTTCAGAAATCTCAAAAGTCTCTCAGCCGACTTGTTTCGCGGATATCCGAGACTCATAACGAACCGTGCACTGATATTTGCCAGCTCCATTAATCAAATCGGGCCGAACGGCTAACAGAAATCTGAATGGCAAATCCGGAGCGATTCGGCTGCGACATTGTGCTGTGCAAATAGCGGATAGGAGACTGTTGGCTTATTACACTACACGGTATTCAGGGCCTTAAACTCTAATTTAGGGTAGTGTAATAGCTTTTAGGGAGTTAGGGTTCTCATAATATCGAGCTTATTGCTTCGGAATGATTTAGTGACCCGGTATTCAGGGCCCTGAATACCGTGTAGTGTAATAAGCCCTTGAATTTCCTTAGTAAAAGTCATAATTCGAGGTTTGGCTCTCGCCTATTTCGTATATTCTATGAACTGGCAAAGAAAGATATATACTATGCCCCTATGTTTTTTCTATTGTTATTTATAGTTGTCGCAATTTTGAGCATTTTGTGCTTCTAAAGATGTATGAGAAAGATAGACATCATCTATCTATCAAATGTATCATCAAAAAGCAAACCTAGGGCATGGGGGGGGGTTCACTTTGTCTATTCCTTCCTGGTATTATTATCATAATACTAAGGAATAGACAAAGAGAAGGAGGAAAATTAAACTGCCGAGCAATGAAAAAGTTCCACCCACAAAATGCCGACAATTTAATTTTTTCACATTTAATTTAAAATTTGAACACAATATTTACGTTTTTAGTTGGTAATATTCTGATGCGCTGTTAAATGTACTTCAATATTGCAGACGGCGTCATTAAGCTAGCCTTTCCCGTTTATGAGTAATTTGGTGCTATGTCACTGGAACTTTTTCATTGCTCGTTAGTGTATTAACATAACAATAGCGTTAGTTGACGAATTTAAAATAACTTTTAAGTATGACATTGATTAGTAAGTGGTAAAGCATGATGACCTTTAAATCCGTTACTTATTGCTTTATCAAACTACTAGTTGCCGCCCACGGCTCCACCCGCGTTGTATTAGTACTTCTCCCAATATCTTTATAAATCATAGCCTATGTGTTATTCTGATGTATTAGCTATATTTCTGCATAATTTCATCAAAATCCATTATGTTGTTTTTGCATGAAAGAGGAACCAGGGCATCCTCACAAACTCACGTGTATTAGAATGTAAGTACCGTACCGGGTTTTAAGTTTTAACCTCGGCTCCTTTTCTCAGAAACCGTTTTTTTTTTCGGGAAAAATTTCGGGAATTTTCCCGAAAACAATAAAAACTGAACATGTTTTTGCGATCGGATTAGTACTTTCAGAGGTTCAAAACAAACAAACACTTCGACCTCTTTATAATATGGTTTAGATTTCAAGACCAAAAAATCATTATACCTATCTCATTAAAAATACAAATCCGCTTTTATTGTTAATATGTCCTCAACTTTACCGTAGACTATCAAGTAGTTCTAATAAGTATTTAATCTATCACGTGCAAGTTGCCCAGGAATGCTGTAGCGCGAATTGTCAACTGGCTTTGTTGTGTATCTCAGAAAGTCATAATTGAATTGGAAGACTGGATTTTAAGATGTAGTCATATTTTCTTGTATAAGAAATGGAAGATTTAAAGTAATAAGTTATTTGAACAAAATGATGGTGGTTGAAACAAGATTTCAAACAGCTTGAAAAAAGAGTGATGTCCAAAAAGTCACTGCTTAGGCGTTGATTTATTGCAACGCAAGATTTCTCAAATTGGGGTAGGTAAGCGAACCCGTACGGGTACCCTATTTGTTGGTAGGGAGGGGTTCGCTTTATGGCGGCTTTCTAACAGCCAAGTCAGAATTAAGATTACAACAGGGGGGGTGACCATAAGCACTTAGAGTAAGGTTATTTTCGGTGAGCGTAAGGGACAGATGTATATGACTTGTATACATCTGTCTCTTTTTTACAGTCGAACCATGATAGTTTTGACAAGTCAGGGTACGGGGGCTGATAATAATTACTGCTAAAATTAACGCAATACATAACAGATTTTATTTTAGTTACTGTATAACAAATAAAATTAGAAATAAATTCAATCTTTCAAGCTCAGAACATGGTCTTCAAGTTCACTTTTAAATCTAAAACCACTAACAGTAAACAATAAAATCACACTACATAGCCTAACGCAACTAAACCCCGAAAGCCCATAGGTTAAAAGATTGAAACATAAATATATTGTCGTTGTCCATTCCGCTCCAACTGTCGTAAATAAAGTGAATCCCCCGGCGACAGACTTTCAAAACATTACTAGGATTCCGCTAAAAGCTAGTTAGGATGCAGTATGTCTGAAAGTTTTGCTGTTCGCAGCATCCTGCTACCTACACGAAAATTAGAAGTTGACATTTAGATGCAAATAAAAGCTCAGTGTCGAAAAACAACTGGGTGTCGTTAACTTGAGCAGTGGTGGCCGAGTGGTATCGGCCGCGACTTACAAGTTGTAGGTCGTGAGTTCGAGCCCAGGTAGACGCTTTACTTTGTGTAAATTATTTCATCACCACTGCTCTCAAAACGGTGAAGGAAAACATCGTGAGGAAACCGGCATGTCCTAGAACCAAAAATTTTAAGACATGGGACATCCACCAACCGCACTGGGCCCGCGTGGTGGATGACGGCCCATTCCCTTTCATAGAGAGGAGGCCTGTGTCCCAGCAGTGGGAACTTTAATAGGCTGATGTTGTGATGTGATGTGTCGTGAACTTGCGATAAGCTAGGAGCTTTTAGCCCTGTATATGGAATGAGGAATGAGAAAGTTTGTAACAGAACTCAAGATCAAACAAAATAAAACACACGAAATACTCCTAAAATAATAAATTTCTCTTAAAAACAACCTACAAACAAAACTATTGCATTAACCGCATTTTAGTACAAAAACATTTTACTCACAAAATCAACATGTCACAAAAGAGACTTTATTTTCTTTTAAAAAGTTCCTTCTTTGATGCGCGATCTATCAAAAGAATTGTTGTTTACATTTTCTGGAACTTGTTTCGCCCTGCGGCGTTGCTTCCCGCCTGTAACTGCCCACTTATTTAACCTCTTTTCATGCTCTTTTAATGCTGCATAAAAGTTAGGTTGGCCTAGTAAGCTCTTTTAAGAGTAAATGCGGTCGCAAACTACCGACAAAATATTCTAAGTATAAAGTCATAATTCGAGGTTTGGGTCTCGCCTAATTCCTCTTCCAATATTGGACCAATTTAAAATATGTTCCAAAAACTTAAATAAAGATATATACTGTGCCCCTATGGTTTCCTTTTTGATGATAATTATCTTTAGAAGCACAAGAACCCTCAAAGATGCTCAAAATTGCGCTGTCAACAGAGGCCTTGTGTACAAATTAGACAACCATAAATAATAATATATAAATATAGAATGACAATATATATCTTTTAATTCACTTTATGGAATATCTTTTGAATTTGTCCAATACTGGATGAGGAAATAGGCCAGACCTCGAATTATGACTTTTGACTAAGGAAATTCAGTCGGCGTTCTCTGCCTGCATATTTCCTCGTAAATCTATTCACTCGCTTGCTTAGACGAAATTCAATGTCGTAAAAGGTGCAGTGAATGGCTTCAGTTTCTAAGCAACTAGACTGTAGTTCGCAGTCGGTAATAATACGTAATTGTTGCAACATTAATTAAATCCATGCCTACAGTAATATTCTCTCACAACGCTAACGCCTGATAATAATATTGTTGCAATCAGTTGCGTAATTGAAACTTAATGTTCTAGGTGGTAGGCGTTGTACTTATTCATGTGCTATTTGTCATAAAACAAAATGATATTTTCGTGAGAAATATTACTTACTTACTTACACAGAAATACAATGACATATTCGTTACTACAACACTTTCTTTTGCCACTTGGATAGAACGATACAACAGACATAAAAAAATATATGAGGTAATATGCTAACAGTAATTCCCACGATGACAAACCAAACATTAAATAACATTCCAAGAAGCTTTTACTATTACCATTTTGTATTTACGTCTCAGAAACACGTTTCACCCTTTGATTTCTTCGCCGTTCTAGTTTCTTAACAGCAAATATAACATTGTCCAAGTGTCTACCTGGTACCTTCGAGGTAAAATCTATTGTCCCGTAATGTACCGCCAGGTAATATCATTAACCGATATTAAATAGTGCCCTAAAATAAAAGTAATAAGACGCATTTTTCGTTGCTCAAGTAGGTAATCCTCTGTAGATCAATTTAATTTTTATTTTCATTAAAGTAATATACATGGAGCCCTTTTATAGCTCCGATTGAACCCACTTTTACTTACTTAATTGGCAAACAAGTAATCCCATTAAATATAAGGTTTAGCTGAAATTCTGAAAAACAAGTTACAAAATAATGTTGTATGTGAAAAATACGACAACACTGGTTTTTCGGATGTTCACTAGACTTTTATTATTTTTCAGTAATAAATTTTTCGTGGAAATACGTAAACTTTTTTGTTGTTGTATGTTTTAATCTAGCAGGAAAAACAGTTTTTCATCAACAAGAGGAATAGTTGGAACTACTCGTATTATTTAGAAAGCTTTATAAAGAAAGAATTTATTTCAGTGAAATAAATCACTGAAATAAATTCTGGCAAGGTTTAAAATCGCGAAAATTCCCACGTCATTTGTCAAGCCATAAATTTAACTATCAGCAAAAAAAATACTCAGTACATTTTTTGTTCGCATAACTCGACATAATTTTAATTTTTATTATTTTTTTTTTTATTTATATAATGTAGATTTTTTTTTTTCTTTTTAAGAGTTTGTTTTGCGTACATCGTGTCTACCTTGAAAACATACTCCCGAAGATTTTAGTGGTATGTCGTTTCTGTCTGCATCAGACATAACTTAACAAATGAATTTATTAGACTATGCTATACAAATAAAATTTGAAATATTCACATGCCAATTTATTAAGAAAATGGTTTCCTGTAACATTATTTTTTTAGAAGATCTCAACATGTTATTTTTTAAAATCGGTAAAAGTCGTGTATTTGCCCCTTAACAGCTACAATATCAAAAAAGTAGTACCTACCAAGAATCTCTCCTTAATTCAGGGAGAAAGAAGACAGCTTTGCCCACTGCCCATAGATCATGGGCAGAGAGAAAAAAGAGGCGAATATCCGCCATTACTCATCGTGGCTATGCCTCGGAGACGCCTTTCTGGATTAATCAAATTAATTACGTTCATTTTCCCAGTAAGAGCTTGTCTATGGCCGTCTTAATGGTTAAGATGAGGCGGAAGCGATTTGTTTAAGAGTACACTATAGATTTTTTCTCAAAGAACTAAACAAGAAAGTGTAAATTCTTGCAAAAAAACATCGCAACTAAAACTAAACATGAGTCAGTTATAAATAATCTAGACATTTATGAGTTAGTAAAAATATGGAATTCTCTGCCTCTGTGTTCCCTGTCACCTATGGCACGTCAGCTTTCAAAGCAAGAGGGAACAGGCGTCTTCTAAGTTAGCTCACTCTTCACTCTTTTTTTGAAGTCGGTTAAAAAGAAAGTGTTTATGAGGTACCGCGAAACTATTAAATCTTTTGTCCCTTTAGAATAGAATATATTTAATTGTACACCAAAAAAGAAAGTTACACATCTCAAAAAAATAAAGAGTGGTCTTTGTTTTTTTTTTAAGAATAGATAGGAATCTAGGTATATTTAATTTAAATAACATAATAATGCCTATAAAATCGCAATGCCCTTCATATTAAGCGGGTACAACTAAAACAAAGTTAAACGCCTACCTAGCGAATGGCATTTTGTCAATTATGGGGGCTTTTAGCACATCGCTTTTGAGTATATCCCTGATGAAATTCTTCCTATTTTGTGTGAGAATTCCTCTTAGTCATAAATTAATAGGAATATTTTGAGCACAATTTATTAATACCATTTTATTTCAATGTGGCATGTGGTTCTTTTTTTTTTAAAAGGTCTCTTTGTAAGTGAAAAAGAAGGTACCTACTATACATTTTGTGGGACAATTAAATCTTGGTATTATTATATTATTTTGAATTTATACTGGATTAAAATGTGTAATGAGTAAAAATTCTAAAGTTTTAATAATTTGTATTTTTTTATTAATTTATTTTATTACAAAAACTGTTACAAAAATTTGGCATTGGCCACAAACTTAAAAATTTATAATGAGTAAAAATTATAAAATTTTAATAATTAGTATTTTTTTATTAATTTATTTTATTACGAAAAGTGTTACAAAATTATGGCATTGGCCCAAACTATGCAAGCCTGTATCTTGGGTACCAATAAAGTGGGTATAGTTAAATAATTTTAACTACGTAACAAAACACTCAGTTGTTATAATAATTATAGGCCTGTATTACAGGTTAATAAACCATTAAATAAAGCTGCGGTCACACGATCCCGCTAATTGAGCTGTAAAGGCCTTTCTTTATAGCTCGATATTGTGGCTGAATGCAGACTATTTTTTTTTTTAATCATAGCTTAGGTAATCATCAGCCTACAGCACTCCACTGCTCCACAATAATACGTTATTTTTTTATGTTGGCAACACCTTGCGAAGATCGTTGCTCCACCTAGTCTGTCCTTCCTTACGTTTACTATTACGCGGTCTCCACTCAAAAACACGTACTTACTTATCTAGAAGTTTTGTGGTATTTAAATTGTATGAATCGTATTATATGTATGAAAAACCAACCCTGTTGAGTGACTAACTGCATGAAAAATAATGTTTACTAATATTGCAAAAGCGAAAGTAGCTATCTGCTATTTTTAATTTTCACACCTTAGTTGCTTAACCAATCTTAATGAAATTTAATAACATATATAAAGCCCAGAATTTGGAGAAGGACATCTATACTAATATTATAAAGAGGAAAGATCTGTATTTTTGTATGTAACGAATAAACTTAAAAACTACTGGACCGATTTCAAAAATTCTTTCACCGTTGGGAAGCTACACTATCCCCGGGTAACATAGTCTACTTTTTATCCCTGTATTCCCACGGGAACGGGAACTACGCGGGTGAAACCGCGAGGCGTCCGCTAGTATGGTATATTCCTGTGACACATCTTGCGTGAAAATAAAATACATGCTAGTAAAAAATAATCATCAAAAGTTCGTACAATATTACCTAATATTATTTTATTTAGATTTTCGTGGGCCATTCTGCTAAAAAAAGCACCGCAAAGCAAGCTAAACTAAGTTCGTTTTAACTAGAGTTTAGCTCCCCCCTTGCAGCAAACTGCGCACCATATTTAGTCCCAACTAAAGTTAGGCCCCCGATACCGACGAACGGTCGGATTAATACGATTTCTGCGTATTTGCGTCGGCAACGGGCCGTAACGCAATTAGTACTGAACTAAGTTAAATATATGAAGCATTTGACAGCGGTAGGCAGCGGAGGAGCTAACCAAATTATAGAGCAATATGCGAAGGAGTTCCGTTACTAATTCTGTATTTAAAATTCTGTTTTGCAGCGTTGTTTATGGCATAAGTAATTTTATTATCTGTTGTGAATTCTATAAAAAAAAGTGTGAACTGTCGAATCTATCGGCATCAGGTAGTTTGACAGTTCAGTTCACTAAAGTTTTGACGGTGTGATTTGTCGAATAGACCTGCTGAATGTATACTTGTTTCAAGGGAATTGTTTATGGAAACGTTTACTTGTGAGATCATCACATTAATTTAACTTCAACTTACTGCCTATTTACTATGCTCAACGGACTTCGTTAGTCACCTGTTACAGTGCCAACTGTCAAATAATAATAAAAAAACTGTTTTGCATATTTTTTATTTCAAGTGACCATGCATTATATTTAAACTACTATTTTAAATAAAAATATAATAAACGTCACATAAAAGCGCACATTCTAAATTTGAATAATAGACCTGCATCATAGTGCAGTCTTGACCGTTAATCTATGATTCTCACGAGATTTTAATATAAAAAAAACATACGCATCACATACAAATTACTTTTACGACAATAGAGTAAAAAGGTCCCATATCCATGGCTAGAGAAGGGAGAACCGTTGACTTTATTAGGGAATTTACTATTCGTTTTTTGTGTGACCCCTAAGATTCCCTTTTCTATTCCTTTCTCACGATCAGGTGTCTATTTAACTATTTCTTGAGACTCGACCTGTTTCAATATGGCGCCCTAACGGTTTTCTTTGTTAATATTTCACGACCTTTTTGTGTGGATTTACATTCAATTGTTTGCAGTGGTGTGTTTCTTGGGGTGACGTCATGTATGAGAGTTTTGCGGGATAGTCATTGTCGTGTCATAGGTTACGAGGCTCTAGGATCAGTTTAAATGCCTTTTGTTTGACATAAAGAGTGAAGTCGTTGAACTCATTACAATAATGTGAACCGACACGTTTTATTTTATGGAACACGTCTTGTAATTCGCTTACATATTTTACATTTTTATTTTATAATTTAAAGAAGCTATTAAGAAGTTGTAAAGAGTGATTACGTAATTCGTTTCAGTAGGTGTGAATATGGTTTCGATTAGATAACTTTAGTTGCCGACTATATTAATATGTATATCTCAAAATTAAACTTGAATAAATTGAGGCCTTTTAATAAATAAATTCATTCGTTTTAAATACTAAAGTTTTATAACTCGCCATTGGCATAATACAATCACGTAAAATAAAAAAGCGTCCAAATTTTAAATATCGAAAAGTACGGTCTCACTACGTCGAATGTTGATCGTGTTACTAAGTAATGCGTGAGGCGACCGCAACCGACATCTAGCACCCCATAAGGCGCAACTGGGCCATAAATAATACAGAATTTAACAATATCACGCTTACGTGTTCCGGAGTTGTAAAATTAAGTTGACGAACAACCCACGTCGGAACGAAGGGGTAAGCAAAATGGAATGTTTACCGAGCCTTGATATTAACTCGGGAGTTGTATATGGAAAATGTGGTTTAGTTTTTATTTCAGCTGAAATGTTCACTCTGAAGCGTAATATTAGCTTTTCTTTGTGTCCTTTTCCGTTGTAATTACACAATTTTCTATTTGTTTTTTAAAGTAATGACATTTTCAACAAATTCCAGACAGCTAGTTCTTTGCTACATTATTAAACAAGCTGTTGTTTTGAATGGTTTGTGCGTACTCTCGAAATTTTACATCGAAACGAGTGCGTGGATCCTTTCAATAAAAATAAACATCATGAAAAAGTATTGCCACTCGCATTTTGTGAACTTTATAGTTATTTTCTTTTACAAAAGTAAGCCTGAACTCTGATGTCGGTTTCCCATCTGCGCAATATTACCTACCATGCCTCTCGTAAACATAATAAAGTAAATACTTCAGTAGGAAAAAATGATCTCTAAAATCGCACTCCCGTTCTATCACGAAGTAATTCTAATCTAAATGTAGATGAATTTTCGTAAATTCGTGCTCAGTATCGTCGGTGCAAGGCCGCGCTGCTTTGTTCCGATTTTAATTGGGTACCATAGACCTGCCTTTAATATTTTTGAATGAAATGTTATAATCGAGTTTTACAAAGCCATTAAGGTTTTTGCCTGTCAATCAATAGGGATGTTTCCTGGGTAGATAAATGATAATTCTATTTAGTCCGTCGAGTGAGATTATCAAATAATATTGGAAACGTATGTTTTGCTTTACCAAATCAATATAAATTTACAAAGTTAAAGCGCATCAAAGTTCAGGAGTGGGGGCTTGTGACGTCACTAAGGCAGTATAAAGTGTACTAACGGCGTGGTCATCACTTCAACAAATACGTGTCCATTTTTTTTATTAATCTACCTGTCGGATAAAAAGAAAAATTACTAAACAAACCTATTTAAATAATCGAAATGTGACTTTATACAGAATTTACCTAATTACTCACTCGTGGTTATTTATTAAATTTATTTTGCGATGACGTCATCATCAACATCATTGTCTAACCTTTTCGAGCCATATCATCCTGAATCCCCGACAGCTGCATTCACCTGAACTTCCATTTACCCCAACTTTTAGAACATTATAATTATTATTTAAAATAAAGTCATCAAAAACTCAGTATATTTGCCCAAAACCACACACCCAGAACAGGCAATTTAAATTAGATCTAAAACTCGATCATAATACTACTTCCTGCGGCCGGACGTCGTCCAACTTAGACCATTAGCAGTCCAAAATGTTTTTAATTTAGTCGAAACCCTTGTTGGATTAATGGACTGTTACCGTGGCAAGACGTGATAACAGCGTTTAAAAAATAATCGTTACAGTTTTTTTCGTTTTCCTTATTTTAAAGGTCGAATTTTGTCGTCTTTGTTTATGTCCAGTCAGTCGTGTTATTTTTTTTTTTGGTTTGTGGGGCGAGGCTTTTAAGTGACTCACGAATTTCGAATCGGTTTGCTTTGTTTGTTCAGTTGTTGTGAAATACTTCCGATTAATAATAATATTCACAATTTCTATAAATAGATTTTAATAGGTAGGCTATAAGATTATGTAGAAACGTAGTTCTAAGTAGGTTTATATTTAAATTAATATTGTCAACAGCAACTTAAGTATACTCGATAGCATACACTTACAACTTATTCATCATCCTTTTAATTTTCCCACTGTTGGGACACAGGCCTCCTCTCTGTGAGAGAGGGGCCGTAATCCACCATGCCACATGTCTTCGAATCAACTTATTTTACACGCATTAAATACCGTAAAATATTTCAAGGTACTGAAAAAAAATATTTTTCAAAATTAGAAGCACGATTTAATCCCGATTCCAACTTTTAAAATCCTTCTCTCATATATATATATATAGAAAATAACAAGTTAATTTCATCCAAAACTATAAAGATAATTGAGCACCCTTCAGTCTCAAAATAACAACTAGGATTTATTTCAGACATTTAATATTTACGGTCTAACTTCGGTCGTCCATGACCTTCAAGGTCGTGGTTCAAAGACCTAGAAGCCTAGAACAGTTCTGAAACCTTTTCCATTACCATAATACTGCGATTATAATTTGTCCCAAAATGGAGTCAAAATTTCGATAGAATTTATGTAATAGCGTTAGCGCTAAACGTTTTAATATTGCGCGAAATAAACTGTTGGGGAAGAATTTTAGGATATTTTTGCGTTCTTATTTTGTTTACGGTGAGTAAATTTTATCGATCTATAATTACTATCGCTACATTAGCATTGCTATTCTGTAAACATCACCGAGGAAACTTCGGCGAAGTGATCTGTCAATTTTCAACTTCAGGTGGAATTACAGTTACAACTCACAAAAATTTTAAGGTGAGATTACGAGTATGACATAATCGACGAGCTAAAAATAACTAAAACAAAAACATCATCAAACAAAAATCAACAACATCATCATCATCCTAAATCATCGCGTTAAATTCCCGTGATATATTGTTTGTCAATTATGAAACCCGAAAGTTTTAAAGTTAATAAAAATACCTAGTAAGGAAAACTGCTCCTTCAAAAAATAATTAATTCAGTTCAGAGCGTAATCAACCTATAACTGGGAATATGAAAATCGATCCTTTTACGTCACATTTAAACATATTGTCAAAAAAAGGGAAATTCTTTTTTTTTTTATTCGTACGCACCCCGACTCACGATTAACGTCAAAACGAGCGTGCTTAGTTGTTCTGTCACGTCGCAGATGCCAGATAAAACATGGCGCCGTATTTAAATCATGCCCCGTAAATGGACGCCGCGACTTCCATTTCCCACCACTATAAGTTGAACCCCAACAACGGCGCTAGTTGTCACTAAAGCAAATGCGTGTATGCTGCATTTTAGTTTCTTTTTCCATCACCAGAGTTCAAGTTATAAAAGTTTTTTATAAGCAGCGTTAACGGAGTTCATTAATTACTTTTTTAAAGTTTCACAGGAAAGAGGGTGGTTATGTGGTTTGTACGGCGAGTGTTTAAGTGTTATTTTAGAGTTTATAACTGGTTGGTTTTCTAAGTTTATGCTATCTGGTATATTTATGGGCATTTTACTGTTAAAATATTCATAAAGATACATAACTGTGGTGCTGCATAAGCTTCTTTAGAATACCAACATTACGAATAGCCAAAGTAACAAAATGAGAGGTAAATCGCCAGTTATCTTAGCAATTTACTTTGGCCACGGGGTCTCATTGCTAAGAAAGAAAATTTGGTTCAGATAAATAAAGTACATAAAATTCAATTCACACAAAAATAATTGTGTGTAAAATTAACATTTTCTGGAAAAGAACATAAAAATTGTATGTTCTTGTTTAATCAACTCTCCTTAGTACAAAAATATGGAATATTGGGCTCTTAATTCACATTTCAAAGATTATTAGACGGATCATTTAAAATTGATGCCAATAGATGGCGCATTTTTAAATTTCTGAGGCATTCGATTGTTAAAGTATGCATTTTAACACATTTTGGTGCAAAAAAAAACTGTAAAAACGTGTTAATAAATACTAGAAAACAAACCTTCACTGTATTTAAAGAAAAAAATATTCACGAACCTAGTAAACCCTTTTACTTGCAAGTCGCTGCTAACATCATCTATCTATCACCGTGACACAGAGCCGAATGCGTTCGATGTACAAAAAATTGGCAGATTAAGCAGACGAAAAACGCTACGTCGGCACGGTTTCTTTGTATGGGATGAGGCATCTGTATACTAGTATTATATTATCTGTGCTTTGGCTATTCGTTTGGTAGGTAGGCTGTAATATCAACATATTAATTTGCCTGTTTAAAAACTGAGGTAAACCAATTTCATTGCAGTATTTCAACAAAAAAGGCCTTGTTACTACCTATTTACCTTCAAACTATTTGTTTAACTATGTCGTGTCGGTCGCTGCATTGCGTTTATTTTCCTTCAGTTAATCAAACTGGAATTATTTATGCTTTCTCTTCATGTAAATGTAATTTGTGACATGTTTAACATATTACTGTTGTGCGACATGACATATATGTTGTTCTGTTCCTAATTACGACATATGTTTTAATATGCAAATATTATGTAATCCTATTGAAATGTTGGTAATGTAACGTTGAGTTGTACGCAGTGTTTTTTTTGTTCAGCTTGACAGGCTTCATGTTTTTTGTTTTCGTACACATTCTGAACAAAAAAGAAAAAAGTACTGGAAAGAATTTATGAAAATATAATTCGAATTTCAATTTCATAACGCGATACACACTAAGTGATTTCGTGGACCGATTATGAAAGTTCAGCAACGTATCTTATCGATATGTTATGCCCGAATTAACGCGAATTATTCAGCCGAACTTAGTTCGAAATTCGCAAAACGATATTTTAAAGTCACGCTCGATATAAGTTTTTCAATCGACATTAGATTTGGTGATAACTGGGGAGCGGTAGACCGAATTCTGAACGTGAGATATGATTTGTAGGATGCCAATTTTCAGTACATTTAGTTGAGTTTTGTGAAGAAAATTGCCTCACCGAGAGAATAAATGTACTGTTAATGAGGGGAAAACACGTGGTATAAAAAGCGAAGTAATGAGGTTATATATAACCATGTATCCAACAATCTAAAGCAGATTAAAAAAATCATAAATAATACTGCGGTTTTCAGAAAATAACTCAAACTCTTTCCTGAAAAGTTCTGACATTGCAAAATAAAAAAGTCCCATAATATCCTTACGTAATAAAACCAGGAAACTCTTCAAACCTCATCCCTAGCCATACATTATCAAGTTGGGCCGTTTTCTGCACCATTTGGCTTCGCTTAGCATCGATTTTAATTTGTACTCGCTCGCATATCGAGATATCGGAAAGGCTTTATTCGGAATCACGTAGTGTAATACGCGCCCCAGTAACGTGATTCGCACGGTCCGCTTATCGTGCGCGAAAAGCATTTTTATTGTGTTTTTGCTTGAAAATATTAAGGTTTAATTTATAGGATTTTATAGAAATCGATAGATTCGGGTACCTATCGATTGAATGTAAATGCAGGCTGTGGGAAAAACGACTAAGTTTTTATCATTGTTAAGAAGCTTAAATGATAGAAAAATCTCGTATAATTATAAATTAACACATGTCATAACTTTTAAGCCGCTAGCTATTAAAAATTAATTCATCTTCAACACTCTACAGTTGCCACACACGAAGTCATAGCTTCAAAAGTTGTTTATAACGGCTGAAAGTAACATTCCTCTAATTGCGACCCCAATTGCAACAAGATTTAAGCACATTCCACAAATAAATTCTATTTATAAGCCGGAGTACACACTGTAGCAAATAGGCCAGAGCTATAAATAGTCGGTATAGCAACAAGTGTTGCTCGCTGCCCCCCGCGACACTGTTGTTTGGGTATGGCGCGCCTTATTTGGCTAAAAGCGCGGCCAGTGACATTTTAGAAGATAAAATTTGGACTGGCAGGATTGAAGGCCATAAAGTGACATTGTCGGACGGTGACTGTACTTTTAAATAGTGTGTTCGCTTGTACAACTTGCCTTTACATAAATTTAAAGGGTAAACGAGTCAATTAGGCCTACTTGCGCCAAAGACTTAACTTAAGAATTAGTTGCTAATACGAAGTTATATAACAAATATGTCATACATAATTGGCCGAGTTAGCTACTAACTCGGAGTTAGTAAGATAACCCAGGGAAGCGTAAGTGGGCCTTAATGGACTAAGTAAAGTAACTTTTCCGTGTACGATATTCACCTCAATTTTAAATAAATGTTATACTTAACCTACCTTCGAAACAGCATGAAAATTGTTCTATTTTTTTTCAAAAAGCCAGCAATAATGTTAGAATTTTAGACAGAAACTTTATCTAGGTCAAGCAACAGGTAAATTTCTGTCACGTTCCATCTAGTTTGCATCCCTTTATGCGGTAAAAAATTCATAGGTTTTTTTATTTTTTTTCTAACCATTGGATTTTATGAACGTATCCATGAAGCTTGATAGCAAAGGATCCCATTGGTCTCTTATTCCTTTTAGTTTTATTCAATTCGATACAAAATGGCGACTGTACTAGTTGGTTTGTGAAGCTTTGTATTGTTATTTTTGCTCATCCTACCATTAAATGTATAGATTTCTTTAAAGTAATATGATTTTCCTCTTTCGATAAAAATACTAAGTCATCGAACTCCAGAATATAACGTATATTCTGGAGTTCGATGACTTAGTATTTTTATTAACAGCTACATATTAACAGCAGATTTTTATGTATTTAGCAGTTAATCATCATCACCAGCCTTTTAAAGTTCCCACTGCTGGGACACAGGCCTCCTCTTATAGACACATGTCACATGTCTTGGAATTTCTGGTTCTAGAACTTCCCGGTTTCTCCACGATGTTTTCCTCCACCGTTTTGAGAGCAGCAAATAGGAATAAAATCCTGCCTATCTATAATTTCTTACGAAATTTTCTCGACAAATTAAGTACCGACCGGCATTGCTCGTATCTTATATTTCTCCTAACAATAGGTACGCCAGACTTCCTTAATTTGGTTCAACCGACCCCTGTTTCTTTGGTACAGAAATATCAGTATATTTCCCAAGGAGACGCTACAATTTGTCGTTGCAGTCCATTCCGTTCCGTGTCGGATCGTCTTTGTAGAACTTTATAAAATATTACATCGGTCTAACGATGTCGGCTTCTCATCTCTGCTTGCAAATGAGATATTTTACTATTATAAAGTTGGTATATGGAACATTTATTTTGGTTCGCTCGTGGCTAAATAATAACAGCCGCACAGGTGGATCTTCAAGGTTAAGCAACGCTTGACGAGGTCGGTCCGTGGATGGGTGACCATTTGAACATTCCAAGATTTCTCCGTGCCTCGGCAAGCATGTTAAGCAGTTGGTCCCGGCTGTCATTTGAAGATCTTTAACAGTCGTTACGGTTAGTCAGAAACTTGAGATCTGACACCAATCTTGCCAAAGGGTGGGTGTTACCCAGTTACTGGGTTGTGGAGGTCAGATAGGCAGTCGCTCCATGTGAAACACTGGTACTCAGCTGAATCCGGTAAGACTGGGAGTCGACTCCAAAATTGGGTAAAACGCTAGGCATATTGATGGGAATATTCAGTATTTTCTTTACTTATAACATTATGATTTTGTCGTGTTTCTGATTCTTCTACTTTCGTTTCGATAAACTCAAACTATAGTCTCAACTATTCAGAGTTTTGTCCGACCATTGGCTACTCGGACAGTTCTGTCATTCGCTACATTCAAACCCTGAAAGGTGAAGATGGTTGCTTATTCCGTAAGGCGATTTACACACTGCCCCGCTATACGCTGCGGGGTGCGTGGCGACGAAGTGAATGCGTTTTATGTGTGTTGCACTACGCGTGTTTTCAATGCAAAGAGAGATACTTTCAAGCAACAAGAACACGCACTCCCGCGCTACGCTGTGAAATGCGATGCAGTGTGCGAATCGCCTAAAGGTCCAATTTTCAACAGTAAAAACGAATGTTTTACTAGGTTTATACAAAGGAAAACCATAAAACAAATGTTTGTAGCATATGCCATATACACAATAGTATAGCATACACTTCACTATTTGACTTCAAAGGACCAACAGTCGCTATCCGTCTCATTATAGCGGGCTTACCAAAAATTGGTTCCGGAACCAAAAACCCGAAGTTTTGCAAGTCACACTATTTATCTGGGTGTCGTATCGAGTTTCATCCCTTCCACCCCCCCTCCCGAACAAAGGGTCGTAATTCTGCTTACGAAAAACCCCTAAACCGTCAATATCGTTTTTCGTTGTACAATTTGGGTTTATTTGGCGTCGCGTTTCGTTTGTTTGCAAGCTTTCAAGTTACTTGCTCAAATATTGGTTGGAGAGGTCAAGGTTGGCTGTTTAATATGGCTGTAAGGTCGCCACGATGTGGATATAGAATTAGTGGCTTTTGTCGTAAACTTTAACTGGGCTCGGTTGGGTAATGAAGGATTTGTCGCTAGGTTAGGCTTGGGGAGAAGTTTTTCAAGAATAAATGATATCTGCGTCATGTCTTGTATGTAGGTTTTTTTATTGTTCTTAAATACAATCGTACTATTAAATCTGGATGGGTTTGTGTGTACACACACCCTAACAACCGTATCATTTAAACCATTAATTTTTTATATTAACTCATCCTAAAAACTAATGATTCACACAATTGTTTAAGCCGTATGAATCTTTTCGAAAAAAAGAATTACATTAAGACATCTTTTCGAGTCGATGGAAAATGCTTTAAATATTTTGGGCCCCGTAGTTGGCCACGTCACTCACAAAACCACAGACACCCACAGACAGCTCAAAGTCACCCAAAGGGCAATGGAGAGGGCTATGCTCGGAGTTTCCTTGCGTGATCACGTCAGAAATGAGGATATCCGCAGGAGAACCAAAGTTACCGACATAGCCCGAAGAATTGCCAAACTTAAGTGGCAGTGGGCAGGGCACATTGCTCGCAATACGGACGGCCGATGGGGCCGAAAAGTTCTGGAATGGCGACCGCGAACCGGAAGACGATGCGTTGGAAGGCCTTCCACTAGGTGGACCGATGACCTGGTTAAGGTTGCGGGAAGGCGCTGGATGCGAGACGCACGGGATCGGTCAATGTGGCGACGCCTGGGGGAGGCCTATGTCCAGCAGTGGACGTCTTTCGGCTGGAATGAAGATGATGAGGTGGCCACGCCGATTGCGGCGTCATTAGCGGGCATAAGGTCTTCCAAACTGCAGGTGTATGGGTACTTGGGACACACCAGCATATGTGCCATATTTTGCAAAGGGGCACCGAGCTCAAACTGGGCTTCAGACGGGTCTATAAAAACACATTTTGTCAAATTGTGTTTGGAGCGGTCTACATCAAGACATTAACTACTTCAATACATCTAATTCGATCTCTTTCACCTCTACCTACGTCCTACACTATAAACTCCGATAAACCCGACTGAGTAGCTCATGTATCGAGAACTAACTTCCACAGTCCATTCACATATCTCTCAGGTACACATAACATTTCATACATGATCGGCATTGAAAATCCTTCAGAGCTTTGTCGCGTACGAATCGATCCAATTCCGATACCATTATTCTACGGGTTTCGGCACAAAGACCCCTTTTCTGCCGAAGGCAATAGACTTTCCACTCTTCACTAAGTTTCACCTTTACTTTTAAGTGCAAAAGAAAAACTCTTTGGAGTGAGGCCAGAGATTTGCGCGGCTTTTATGCCAATTTCAAAAAGTCCAGTGAAGTAAAAAACTATTATCGTAGTAGCAGTTTCCATTCTAGATTAGTTTTTCCGATGGTTTTCTTAATTTTCCATTGTGTGTGCGGATTAAGTTTTTGTGCAGATTTAAGAGTTTTTGTTCATACAAACTGTGTTGATGCCCGAATAAAGGGAGAAATATGCTAGACCGTAGCGGGCGCGAGTTTTTAATTTCACTAACAACGCAGCACGGTGTAGCATGGACTGCATCATAAAAAAAAATCGTGAAGTTTTGAATCCGTGCCACGTCCGTGCCTCAATCGGGGCTCGCCTCGCGCCCTCTACGGTCTAGCATGTTCTTTACTTCTACTTGTCCGTTTTCTAATTTATTCATCATCATCATCTCCCATCTTCCACCATCCTTTTAACGTTTTCACTGCTGGGACGCAGGCCTTCTCTCTATGAGAGGAAATGGGCCTTAATCCACCACGCGGGCCCAGTGCGGGTTGGTCTGATTTATTGTAACCTTTTAATTACCTTCGACATATCTCGACCTACATGAAAATGAAATTACCTTTCCCAATAATTGATGTCGTCAACACATTTCCGTACCTACGTAAAAGTACTTCTCGAACTCCAATGCAAAACTCATATCCAAAGGTCGACTTGTAATAGGAATTCTTCAGAAAGTAATTAATTTTTCCGCAAATAATTCTCGTTCGAAGGAATGTTTTATTAATTTTCTATTTGTCTTACGCCTCGTCTTATTGATTCTTGGTTTTATGTTTCAAAGAAAATACGTAAGCTGTTTTAAAACTGCAGTCTGATCTGATATCTCAAGCGAAATTTTAATGTAATTTTAATCAAATATCGCGATATAATATTTCCTCTTTCTGCTGCATTTATATCCGTGTCAATTATGTGTTTTATTTTGTTAAAAATCCTTGCTAAACCTTTCAATATTAACCATTGATTTCTTTTATTTCCAGGTAAGTAGCTGAGTAAACCGAAAAACGAATTGAGGAAACTTAATCTGCAAAAACGAGACCGTATGTAATTTATTCCCGAACATTTTTAATAAGGAATCTTGACATCATCTTGTGCGCTAATATTAAACGAATTTATTCGTTAAAGCTGAAGTATTACGTCACATAATCCCGACGGGGGCTTATTCAATTAAAAAAGATACGAATTGACAGATTTTTGGGATACCATAACACGAAAGTGTGAGGCCCATAATAATAAGGTGAGGTTTGGTGAGTTCACCCCACGGGTTGTAAAATACTGCGTTCTTTAAACGTAAAATAAAAAATAAACGTTCAAAAAGGTTTTGCGAGACCAAGCGTAAAAAAAAGATATAAAATTCAAATTTTATAAATAGGCCATAAACCGTTTTATTTCACCGTATTCCAAACTCAAATAATTAAAAGAATAACGTTTCAAGGGCCATTATTCATAAAAAAAAAATAGCTTAAGTGTCTGAACTTTTAATTATCCATCAATTAAATTTTAGATTAAATATATTGTTTATAAACTTGGTGGAATTCTTTCAATATTGCCTCGAACGGCTTTCTTAAGGGTAAAGTTAGGAACCTAATTTTCGAAGTTGTAAATACCGACGATCGTATTGATTTGTGTCTGGCATACTTTTAAAATTCAATTTGGGGTTCATCAATAATGTTAGTCTGGCAACTATTTGTTGTATAAAGTACTAAGAAGCTGCTTTTATTTGACTTGAAGAAGTTTGAGCAAACAATGCCGATTTATATAGATACGATAGTAAGTTGTCAAATTGTTTTTGAAACTGTTTTCATAAATAGACTGTTTACATAAACGAAATAGCTGAAGGTAATTTAGTAAATACCTACTGCCTAATTTTTTGACATTATTAAAATGCTAAGTAATTATGAAAGAAATTTAGTCAATGCCAAATACTGCTAGAAAAAGCATTAAGTCCTTTATACTTGTGCCTTAAGAAGACGACGTACGTCAACTTCCTTGAGGGAACAAAACGCGCACTCGTTTCGCACCCGCGCGACCCAAAATTTTCTAGTTTTTTGTACTTTCCTTATTATGCTATGACTTTAAAAAAAAACCTCAGATCAAAATGTAGATAATTAAATTGTCTTTGAGATGGTGAATATTTCATTAAAATACACTCGGCGGACATAACTTTACAAATTAATTACGCGAATTAATCATGTTATACGAATAAAACACAAAATTTGGTCTTATGCACAACATATATTTTTTCCATAAAGATACAACTAGCCGTTTAGATGTGATTCTCATTTTAAAATCAGCTACTGAGGGGTATCTGCGCCTTAAGTTCTATTAAATAAAAACATATCAAAACTCTTTTCAAGCACAAATTTGCATAAAAACACAAAATCAGCCACAAAATTCAAAGCTATCCTTCATAACGCGATTATTCAAATCTGAGAGGAATATTTTACGTTACTCTACCCAATAGAGAACAGAATTAATCCGTATTTATTGGGATATCTAAAAAAATCTATATGTTAAAGACAAGTTAAGCATAAAAGGTGCCTGGAAATCCTCTGGCGCGGACTCAGTGATGACAGGTGGCGGAAAACCGTGTCCCTTGGTAACCGATGGTGCAAGTCAAAAGCGATTTCAACGTTCATATTTTTTTATTGAGCCACTGAAATAATTTTTATTCCAATTGTATCTGTTTGGCACTTTTTTATGAAATCAAAAGAAACTAGAATCTTCAAAACGATAGCGAACACCTTTGTATGTTTTTTAAAAGGATTGATCACAAAGTTAGTTCAGTCAGTTGCAAAGGATGAATGAATGAACGAGTACCTTCAGTGTATCCGCTGTTTTGTCAGTTGGAAGTTGTAGTCAAGGGGAACTAGTACTTGCTATTGCTATTATTGTAAGCTATAAAACTTGTGGCCTCTGATTACGACAACTTGTTTCTAAAAGGAGTTGAGACTCAATGTAACGACATTTTACTGAACTGTCACTACATTATACCCAAGCAGGTCGTGGACAAAGAACTACGCGAAAAAATATGGCTTTATGAAAGAAACTGGCCATCGCAGTTACTTTTCTATCAAGAACTGCTACGCAAATGGGTTAATTGTATTCTCTATTAATGTATGCCTTTTCTTACTTCTCCGGATCTTGACAAAGCTTATGACATCAGCTTGCAGACGCCACTAGGGCTAGCAAATAGTTGGTTAGCGACAATGCGACAACATGTTTTCTTGTTCTACGTATTACTATGAAAAGCACATTGTCGCGTCGCCCTTGTCTTTGGGAGCTTTGAACCCACAACCATTATCCTATTCAAAAAATTGCAAGGCTTGTAGGTATGTACTTAATATCCTGAAAATCGCTGTAATCTTTTACCTTACACAGCCCAGCAATTTAAGTAGGCAGAAAATTAATGTCTCTTTCGATATCGCTCGAGCGGAATCTATTTCATCCTCTATTCTCGCTTTGAGCGTATTTTATTTACGACTATGGAGCTTATATTAAATCCCATTGAGGGTAAATAGAAAAGGTAGCTGCGTGACGATGATCTGTCTCCATTTTCGGGATCAAACTTCTTGATTGGTTGTGATCCGTGAACAATAGAGTAGTTTACTGAAAATTAGTTTTTTGTCCGTCAGGTAGATTAATAAAAAATATTGGACACGTATTTTTTCTTTTGACACGTAAACATAAAGTTAATGATGATATAATGCTTTGAAATATCGTGTGACGTCACGCCTTTAGTACACTTTATACTGCCTTAGTGACGTCACAAGCCCCCACTCCTGAACTTTTATGCGCTTTAACTTTGTATTTTTTTATTGATTTGGTAAAGCAAAAAATACGTGTCCAATATTATTTTGATAATCTCACTGACGGACTAAATAGAATTATCATTTTTCTACCCTGGAAACATCCCTATTCCAGTATTTTTAAGGAACGTTAGCATTCTAATTCCAGTCTTGATCTGTCAATAATTCCTCCAACACGTACATTCTAAGTTATTTCCTCCACTCAATTCCATCAAATTGACAGTTAAAGCTTGTTATTTGTTGACATTAATCGAGGGATTTTTTCCGTTTCCATGGCGAATCAATCGATTGAGGTGGAGGAAATTTTGCTTCAAAAGGATGTAGGGAATTTTCCTACATTTTGACATGATTTTTGACCGAGATGAGACTATACGTACATTTGAACGATTTCATATTCGTTGCCTTCTGATGAATCATTCGATTATTTAAAATTGGAATGAAGTAATTTTTTCTTCGAATAATGTAGCGTCATCAAACGTGTTTTAAAAGTAAATACGACAAGGCGTCTTTGACAAACTGTTGCTGACGATGACTCTTTTTGTACAGTTGACACGTCTGTGGTAAAAATAACCAGTATAAGCTGGCCTCGTATTCCATTGAAACTTCATACTATGCCAGGCCAGCTATACTAGACGTTTGTGTTTCTGACACCCGGCCAGTATTATATAGATTCTACCTATCTATCTAGCTATTTTGTCCCTCTGCTGGGCACATGCCGCTCCTATTTTTCACACAATGATTTTGATTAAGTTTTATTGGCCCCGCCTTTCTCTGGATAATAATTTATAGCCCAAAACAATCTGGAACAATGTACCTTTTAAATAGTGAAATAATTTTTCAAACTTATTACCCTTCACATCTGAACAAACTCACAAAACTCGTGCTCTCTCTTTATAATATTAATTAATATTTGTTGTTGTTGATGATTAAGATTCAAAGAGCTTATAAGTACTTGTGCTTTCCTAATGAAAGTTATAGTGCCAGTAAAGTGCATGAACGCTACAACAATTGCACTCGATTGAACTGATAGATGACTTGAGCATTTCTACTGCGTTAGGTTAGAACGTCTATTTACAGGATGTTGATTTCTACTGCGTTAGGTTAGAACGTCTATTTACAGGATGTTTCTTTAGGAAAGGTCTTATTAATCTTTAAAAGATAAACAAAATAGTTTTTGTCTTTAGTTCGTATATATTTTCTGTCTGTTTGTTGCCTAAGTATTTAAATGTAAAAGATTATACGAATTAAAAATTTGTCAGATTTTTTTTTAATTTTATTATTTGGTAGTATGTTAGTATCTGTCAAGATTAACGTCAAAATCGTTTGACGTTGACTGCTCTTAACAAAAAAATAAGAAACATAGAACATCTTCCTTTTTGCAAAGTCGGTTAAAAATACATATAAACACTGAAAATATATCCGAGTAAAATCAAGCAATTGCCACACCAACCCTTCGAATTCTATAGTACATAATTTAAACTCCGTACCAATTACGGGACCAATCATACAAGATTCGTATCGGCGAAACTTTCTGTGCCCAACAGTTGGCTACACAATGGGACGAAATAAACTACCCTCCCTGATCCCGGACCGGCACGTGACCGCCCGTTGATTAAATACAATGATTACATATAAGGGATGCTGACGTCATACATCGATGCTCGCTGAATAAGTCCAGTTTGTAAAGGTGTGCCAATTTTTTCGGCCCGATCTGTTTTTTTCTTTTGTTACCTTTCCAAAGGGTTCTATAAAATGAAACAATCTGCTAGATTAATTCTGAAACATTTTTTATTGCTTTGAATTAGGAAAAGAACTTCGCAACTAAACTTTTTTTTTTTAAATGAGTGTGAATTCATTAATGATTAACAAAATTTAATCTGAGTGGGTCAAAAAACAATCAAAGCCTCATGCTTTTATTGTTTTGATCCCTTCTTCTTTTCATGGCTTGAAATATAAACAAACAGCTCGACACAGAAAAATAATATAATAATAAAAAAGAATTACAGCTACCGAACTGTACAAAATAGAGCTTAAGTAAACACCCCCTTTCAAAATCATTCCCTAAACAGGCCACGTGTCATGCAAAGCTGGGGTGCGACTGAGGGGTGCCTAGCGAAACCAATTTGCCTTTTGTATTCTATAAGCCTAATGTGTCCGTCCCTCTCACACTCATTATAAAACCCCCAGGTGTGAAAGAGATGCACATTTAATCCGCCATTCTAAGAGGGTTGGAACGTAATAAAGATGTCCTGCGCTTGTGTAGTGAAAAATGTTATTAGATGCTTTAAATATAGTGCCGTTAAGCTTTTTTTGCCTTGTCATGTAGCTGGAAAATATTAGCATAATACCAAAAAAGTGCCGTTTTAATTAAGGATTTTTTGGATGATTCATAGAGGTTTGTAACGCATAAGCCTAGTATATTCATTACTCTTTCATGTACAAAACACCAGCCATTAATTGGACAGAGTACATGGCTTTTATGTAGGCCATTGAATGTATTTCCTCCTTAACCGATAGAGGAAAAACTCCGACCTTTCATATAAAAAAATACTACCTCTAATGAGCTTCAGAAAAATTGAACCGATACCGTCAGCACGTGTTCATGACACCCTGTATACAGCTTGATGGGTGACTAAGCAGAAAACTGTCGCCGTAGCAAATTGCATCCCGCCTGTATAGCAAACTGTCGTTACAACTTGTTCACTCGTTCATTTGTTCACTGTTTCAATTAAAACATTCCACACAAACACTTTCAAATTCGGAACGCTAATTGGTCGTCAAAATGCGCGCCAAAAGTGACAGTTCGGAATCCAAAATGGCCGTTGAAGCGTTATTTAAACGGTTTAATTTGTGCCATTTAATCTCACCCCTCTTTAAATTGAATAATTAGTAGATAGAATGCAATGTCATTTTCTTTCTGTAGAAAGAGCGAGTAAAAGAAAATGGTGGCAGTAGAAACAATCCTTTGTTACCGCTGACTATTTCATGAGTAATATTTATCTATAACTAATACATTATGAAAAATCTTAAGAGCTAATTCGTTTTTTTCGTGGACGGGCACATCTCTGAAACTATTACACGAATTTGAAAAAAATCATTTCGCATTTGATAATGATGAGACAAATTGATATCATTTTTTATTTTGAACGTAAATCGTCAAACAGTGGAATAAAAGCCAGACTACGTTTGTATGAAAGAATTTTCGACTAGTGTACCCTTAACATCACGCTACGGCTCTTAGGAGCCGAGCAAAATTAATAATAATCAATCAGAAAGAACGCTAAAGGAAAATAAAGTATCTAATAGATATATTTGGACCTGCAGTAGTAAGGACAAGCTGAAAATAAATTTTAATAGAGCGAGTGAAACCGTAAAGCACAGCTAGTATATGACAATAAATGTAAAGTGCAGCGTCTGTAAGAAAATAAATAGCTTATTATGAGAACGTGGGTTTGAAACATAAAAATGTTATATAACGGGCGTGTTGTGGGGTTCTGTTGTATGCAAATTGGGCGTTCTAAAGACGTTTTTCATTACTTTCTGTTAACGTGTTCAGTAATTATGGCCCACTCGCCGGGGAAAATGTAGGGGCGCTTTGTAAGACGGTCTCAGTTGAAGCATCGCCTTAATTTATTAATTTTTCATGAAATGCAACACTCACGCTGCGCTTTGTAATGAACTTTGCGTGAATTTCGTGAAAATTACTTTGTTTTATGACTAAGACTTGGTGGAGGGATGGTTGTTTATTTGTAAATGCTTCGTCGTAAAATGAGAATCTGAATATTGTTCATAACTGTAAAGACAAAAAAGAAGTCAGTATTCTGATTCAGTATTCAAACAAACTGCTGTAGATTTAATTACATTCGTTTTGAGTTAGACACGGATTAAAAATTAAGGTGACCAGAAAAACAAGATAACAATCAATCAAAAATATCTTAATTCTAATTCACTTTTCTCATAATCTATTCATAGTATCATAACAGAAAAACATCATAAAACATGATTAAAACAGTTCAAAATCGCAGGCGAAGCCGCGGGCATGTCTCTACTCATGAATAATAATTTAGTGGCACAAAAACTTACGCCGGCTTATGCAAGTCTACGAAGTTTAAATGAATTCATCCAAGTCGATCCATTTTGCTTATGATCTATGGAGTTTAGTAATGTTTATAACAAAGCTAATGCTGTTATCTTTTTGTTTATAAGATTTAAGTGGACTAGCTTCTAAGCTTGTTTGACTTTAGTCGTAAATAAAGTCTCATAATATCCCGGGCACTGCAAAAAACTTCACAGTGGGTCTTTGGAGTACCCCCATCTAACTTAGTGGTGCCTGCAGCAACCCACCTGGCTTCGTAGTAGGTTTAGAGATTGCCAGATGGGCCAAGGCAGTTGATGGCCCGCAGAGACATTTCGGGAAGTGTGCGATGGAATTGCATGAACTAATTCCTCCTAGCCCGTTCCATCATCGGACTACAAGACGTACGGCGATGCGTCATCGGTACATGGTGGACATCCCACCCATACGCACCGAACGTTTCGGGAGTACTTTCATTATGCGTACAGCTAAAGAGTGGAATTCCCTGCCAGAGTCTGTATTTCCTGATACCTATAACCTGGGAGTCTTTAAGTCAAGAGTGAATAGGTTTCTTTAGGTAAGAGTGCTACATCGTCGACCACATCATCACTTACCATCAGGTGAGATAGTGGTCATTGCGCTTGACCACTATCTCACCTGATGGTATGTGATGAGTGAGTGCCTATCAATAATAAAAAATAAAAAAAGAGAGCCTTTCTGCAGGCTCAACATGTCAGCTGGAGAGGGGTATCTGAAGAACCACAGATTTTGCCGTTAATTGGTATAGTGAACGACAGGAGGCTGTCACGCAAACCAACTGATGTGGCTGTCAATTGATATTCCTGAAAAAAAAGTTAAAACAAGCCTCGACCCCAAACAAACAGTAACGAGTCACTTAAAACTCTATAAAGCGAGGTCGACACACCACAATTCGTGTCGTGATGTACAAACAAGGCTGAGTACAGACGCACCCTAATGATCACGTTACAATCGATACGTGGACAGACACTATGTGAATTGTTACCGTGGACAACGCCCTAATGTGTGATGGAAAACTTTCTGTAGGTAGTTTTCGCTTGTCGTACTGAGTTATTTAGGCTGTAGTTAGTTTGAAACTCGCTAAAACGATTTCTCTTGAACTTTGGTTACCTGTAATTTTCTTTGCAAATAGTGACGTATGTCATGTGAATGAATAAAATACTAATGAAATTCTACAAGTGCCACGAGCAGCCTTTGGGCAAAGATCGTACAACGCTTTCCGCGTTCAGTACAATAATGCGTTTAGGAAAATGGTGTGGCTGCCTCGCTTCTGTAGTGCGTGAAGTGCGTCGGGGATGTTTGATGCGCATCCGCATGTAGATTATTTCTACCAACCATGCGCAAAAGGTGCGCATCCATGGTGCGCAGGGTGTGGGGCGGCACCAACAGTATCCTAAGTATGATTTCATGTCGCCTAGACTGTGTTTTCGTGGATCGCTGTTCGGTGATCCACTGTTATTTGTTGTTTTGTTTTTGTAGTGTCAGTTTGTTAATATCTGTGTTACTAACATAGTTGTTAGTTTTACTAACCATCTTTTCAGTCATGGATACTTAAAACGACCTATAAAAATCATATCAATAAAAAATATTCTTATACAAATCTAGGTGCTGGTAAAATTATAGGGAAAAATAATGGTACTTGTAAAAAGAATAGGGCACACGTAGAATAAAGGATATAATCAAATGAAAGATATATTAAAAACACATAAAAGGTCAAAGTAATCACAAATTCATTCATAACATAACGGAAACTCCATTTACAATCGAATAAAGCCACAGGTAGCGTCAACATTATGTACAAAACTTTACGAAATAATATTCTACCTTTACGTCCCAATACATAACAATTCCTCTTATAAACGTCTTGGCTTACAAAAATTTCTACGCACAATTCCAAACCACAGTCTAGAAACTTCCAGTCCCTTAAGGCAAAAAATGGCACCTCTCCATCATACCGAGGATTTTTTGCGAATGGACTCCATATACACAAGTTAATATCTTACAATATATTATGATACAATAGAACAAGTCCACGCACTCACAACAAAATGATATTTTTCTTTTATACGTCCATAAAACTTGCCTTACTTCTTCCCTGTGTGTTGTCAGGCAATTTTTCAACAAGTATTTGTGGGATACAGAGTAAGGTAGACCAGGGGCGTAGCTACCGCGGCCTCAGCCGTATCAGCGATACGGGGCCCCCGAACTACAGGGGCCTTGACGTATGGAATTAAAGTTTGTAAATTGTTATCACTTTTGATAAGAGAGGTTTTCTTTTCTCATGACTGTCTAAGCTAAGTGATCCAAGTCAAGGATCAAGATTTCTATTAATAATTTTGTGAAAAACATTATGATGTTTATAAGTAACAAAATTAAGATACAAGAAGAATAATATATTCCTTTTGGCGGTCTGTTAATAAGGGCCTCCAAAAAATATTGAGACGGGGCCCTATAACGCCTTGTAACGCCACTGTTGCTGACGTTAATTTTAGACAAAGACAGAGGTATATGTGAACACGAAAGATAAAATGAACACATTAAGTTAATTTATGTTGGGTACGTATTTGTGTAGTTATAGACGTCGGTAGTAAAAGCCGGGTCGGTACAATAAAATAAACGGAGGGGTGTATCATTATTAATGATTTCCAGAAAGTGTTATGTCAAATTATGTTGTTTGCCCATGCATTTTGGGGAATATGGAGAAGTTTGATATATTTTTGTGTTATTTTATGACAGATAATCGGACATTAAAACAGAGTTAACGAAATTAATTTGAAAAAACTGGCCAAGTGCGAGTCGGACTCGCGCACGAAGGGTTCCGTACCATTATCGCAAAAAACGGCCAAAAATCACGGGAGCCCCGCTTAAATATTTATTTTATTCTGTTTTTAGTATTTGTTGTTATAGCGGCAACAGAAATACATCATCTGTGAAAATTTCAATTGTCTAGCTATCACGGTTCCAGAGATACAGCCTGGTGACAGACGGACAGACAGACAGACGGATCGTGGAGTCTTAGTAATAGGGTCCCGTTTTTACCCTTTGGGTACGGAACCCTAAAAAGGACGAGCTCTTGGCTTCTGAATTGAAAATGTGAAGTTAAGAACTTGTAACTTTAAAGTCGAATTAAATGGTCAAACTGACTAGTTCTGACACTAAAGTAAAATTTGACAAATTCTCAACTTTGAATCCTTAAATCAGAAACCAAGTGTAAACTAAGCACAGTTTTTGTTTATAATGTTACATTAAGTAGAAAATAAAATACCTGGAGTTGACGTTTACGTGCTTAAATATTATTTCTGGAATAAAGGGAAATTCATATATGAATAACCGTGTTTAAATCACGACAATGTGTATTAAACCTTATACACGGCTGTCATAAAACACACTTATTGGGTGCGAAGGAATAATCCAACTTTGACCTCATTTTTTATATTCGTTCGGATAGTATAAAAGTGTAAAACATTCGCACCGTAGCTGTAGCATTGTGTTCACACTCAAATAAAAGGCAACCGTGGACAATATGTATATAACTTTAAATATAATGTACAAAATTTTATTGTTTCATTTCTATTCGAGTATTTTTGAGGATAATCTCAATGAGAACTGTAAGGCACGCAACTTTTCCAAAAAGGTGCTGTAAATAACTGTTCACAAGCTGAATGAAAATTTGTCTTTACACACATTGTGCCATTTGATGCATTTGTTTCAAACATTGTAATGTAGAACACCACAATTATTAACAATCCAGCAATTATCACGAACACGACCAAAAACAAACTACTTTTGCCCATAATAACATTGAGTGTTAGGCTTGTCACCCCCGGGCGAACACGTTACAGAGTAAAATAATCGTAACAATGGCATAGCAACTGCATCGAAACAAAATAATACAATCGCTTAATAATAAGCTTAAAAAAATGCTGTAATAATAATACATAATTACGTGAAAGCGTGCCGTATTATAATACAGTACTTTACAGCTTATAGGGGGAAATGTCGACAGCTGCGTGTGAATTGTACATCTGCCAGCCCTAAGCATGCACACATGGATAGCACCCTCTCACAGACGCGCTTCGTCACGCACACGACTGTACAAATGTTCGATTGTACGCACACTCGCACACGCACCTTGCGTCGCTTCCACAGGGGTGTTACATTATTGTGCGACACTGCTTTCAGACCCCGCCCGATAACATTTTGTTTTTACTTGTTGAATGTTTGATGGATGATGCCGATGATTGATTGAGCGTTTTTCGAGTTCCTTTCAATTGTAATAGATTTCATGAATGTGGCTCGCCTTGCTTTTGTATCAGATTTTTGTTAGTGAATATTTGAAACGAATCAAATGGGAATCATTAATTTTATTTAAAGTAGTGGCCCGTTTTTTTTTTGTTTGGTTGTATAAATCTTGTAATAAAAAGTGTACGTTTCTGCGGTATCGGGTTCTATAGGGACCGTATTATCGGTAAAATGTGTACCATTTCCAAATCCCTTTTGGGAGCTATGTAGACAATACAAATCCAGACCATTGCTACCCGACGACGATTTGCATAACTCGTCAGCGACAACCCCTGTTGCAATTTAATCAGTTAATGTATTTGCTCTCGGCGCTTTCGGTTTTATGGGCTGCAATGGCGATGTTTAAAACGTTGGTTGATTGGCCAAATGTTGGTTTTGTAGTAGCAAATTGAACAGATGGCAAATATTTGTACAACATAGCTGTTGATAACTGGAATCTGTTTGTTTTGTTTGAAGAAGATAAGAAGAAGTTGGGTGTTATTGTTAAAGAGGGTACTGATCAAGTTTATGTCATATTCCAACTGGTTCAATAAGTATATAGGTAAGAAAGTTTATGTAAACAAACGCTGTTTATTCGACCATAATGACAGCAAAATCAAAACAAGCTACAATGAGCGAACAAAGAAGAAAGTCCAAATTGAAATTTGAATTAATTTCCGACTCCGGACTCCGGAGTCCACTGAAACAATTTTTCGAAGTTGCCGAAAAATTACTTTTGTATAAAAAAGTTGTATGTATCAAATGTCACTCAGATAGGCGAAGGCAATTCAGTGAGTGCCATTGTCCGGGTCCTTTATACAATTTTATTGGCTTTCTGTGCTATAAAACTTTGGACCAAAGGAATTCTTCCTAACAACCCCGAATGCGGGTTTCCTCGAATTTCTTGATACGATATCGTACACTGTAATTCTTTGTTATTTTTTATTGTGCTGTCTTTTTGTTGTGGTTTCGGGTTTCCTTTTATCTTAAAACTTATTAGATGGATCATCGGGTGTAGTCTTGTTTGATTGGATTTTCTTTGTCTAATTTAAGTTCAACCAAGTTCTATTGGGCTATTGGAGTTTCCGGGAAGGAAGGGTTGGAAATCAATTAAACCTTCGACCTGTAACTAAAGGGATAGGTATAATAATGGTTATTGCGTCACTTCCAAAATTAGATTGGGGACTAAATTGAAATCTAACATTAATGACAGCCGTTAAATTCTAACTATAGAACAAAAAGCAGCATATTGATACTTGAAACTTTTCCATACTCTAAAAGTAATTTCACTTACTCCAATGACTTCGTGACTTTAAAAATAGTGGACACTGAACAATTGAACACGACAGAAGACAGACAAAATATAATAAAGGGGATGTGAAACACGTACCATTTCAGTCCACATACATTCTGAACTGTAGTGGTTATCTAGAATATTTGCGGTATGCACACAATGCACACGTCTCGTGTGTAACCGTCCTATTCTATAGGCGTTCAAAGGACCAATATCGAACGCTCGAGAAGGTTCGAGATCGTGTTTTGTTTCTAAAGCTGGCACTGCACGTTGGCAGGAATCAAAACCTCTTTTGTTGTCGGTATCGCAACTACCATTTTGCCGTTACCTGAGATAATCTCTTTAGTTACCTATTATGATATCCATTGGCAGAGCGTTGTTTTTTTTCTTGGTGAGAATGTCATCATCAATGTGACTTCGTCTAAGGTCAGTTGGTTAAAATTGACGCAAAGTTTTATTTTATTTGCCCGAACAAATGATACAAGAACCATTACCTTTCATAAAATAATCTCAACCCATATTAAATCTGAGTATATTTTAAACGAGCTCAAAATTTAAAGTTAGCCCATCAAACACCCTGAGAGACCTAGCCGAATAAATTAGGAGTAATGAAAAGTTTTTTTAGAACTAAAACATCCCATTAATAATAAAAGACAAAGCTTTTGGCTTCACGCAATGGCTCGAATATTTTAAAGATAATGTAAAAATATTAAACTTTTTTAAGCCAGATTATTTTTTGTGGGTAGTTCTAAAAATATGTTATTGGTGCCCAAAAACGATAAGGGTCTTATGGGGTAACCCTGAACACCATTTAGCTCTTAAACTTTAAGTATTTAAGCTCGTTTTTTCGTTTCAGAAAGTAATATAATACCTTGAAAATAGACCCACTGTGCCGTACAAAATAATAAATACAATATTCATCCCAGAAACTACTTCGAATGTTGGCTATATTGCAACAAGATAATATCGCAGTCCACTAATATTGTACCATGTCACATTTTCCGCCATTTCGGCTCCAAAGGTTGCCCACCGAAGCGTATTAAAACCAAGCTATGTATAATTCATAAATGAGAAACGAACGAAATTTTCTAAGTTTATACAAAGTTCAGAATAGGGATGTATAGAGGGGTAATGTGCCGCTCCTGAGCAAGTGGGGTGTTTTGTACCCCATCTGGCAGCCGCCACGTTCACCCTACGTGCCGCTTTACCTTTTAATTGACATTTGTTTTCGGTATCTATAGTACCTGTGTAACCTGAAATATTAATGTAATCAGTGTAAAAATACAACCTACGTCAAGTTAAGACTGGACGGCCAAACATGTTTCCCGGTAAAATTTACCTGTTTTAATTAACCCTGTTAACCCGAATAGGTACTTAAAAAAATGTTAAATTGAAAATTTAAACTCCACTATTCCTTGTTTTAGTAATAAGAGCCAAAAACGAATACAAAATAAGCGTCTGAAAGTTTCAGAGAATTCAAAGTAAAAAGGCTGGGGTAATAGTGTAAACGCTATAACCCCACAGTTTAACTCGAGCAACTGGTACTACCCGCGACTGTACCTCGGACACGTACAGAGCTCGTTTAGCTTTAGTTTCAAAATAAAACTTACAGCAGTTTGATAGTTAGGAAAAAAATAAAATGCTGTAATGCAGTTGAATGCGGGGCTTTTATTTCGAATAATAAGGGCACATAAAATCTGAGCATATGATTTTATGATGCCTTATTATTCGAACTACTTACGTACTAACGTTCAGTTGTATAAGTATTAATATATCAAAATATATATTTTTTTATTTCACATAGGCCCCATGGGCACATAAAACGTCGACAAAAGGTGCACGGTTCGGGTTGGTCGTTTCCTATGGAGAAGAACCGGCATGAAACTCCACGGTTACTCTTTTAAAAATGGTTTGTTTTTACAATATTTCCATGTTACAGCATTAGTGATTAGATATGCGGGGACGACTTAGGCCCGACAATTAGCCGTCAGCTAACAAATTATCTTGAATCTCAGAATATTCTGGCACCATCACAGTACGGTTTTCGAGCTGGTAGGTCCACTGACGATGCTGTCCATGATCTCACTGACTTCTTAGTTAAAAATTTAGATGCTAATAAGAAATGCTTGACTATATTTATTGATTTAGCAAAGGCATTTGACACAGTCTCTATTCCCAACCTAGTTGACAAGCTGTATGCAATGGGAGTACGTGGGAATCAACTAGACCTACTAGCCAATTATCTCTCAGAGCGTAAACAATGTGTAAAAATAGATGAGAACGTTAGTGATGAACTTCCAATTACGCATGGAGTCCCTCAAGGCAGTATATTGGGGCCCCCGCTATTCTTATGCTACATTAATCAGCTATGTCAGCTTGAAATCCAGGGGTGTAAAATTGTTTCTTATGCAGATGATACTACATTAACCTTTGTGGGAGATTCGTGGGAGGAAGTATTCTCTTTGGCTCAGGCCGGATTTAATGTGGTTTCTCACTGGCTCGCAGCTAACTCACTGACTTTAAATGCTGACAAAACTAAGTACATGTTATTTACAATTAGACAGCCCACCTTTGACCTAAGTGACAGATTCCACATATGGGCACATAAATGCTCTTTTCCTCCAATGTCGCAATGTAATTGTCCGCAGATAGAGGTAGCGCAGAGTATACGATACTTAGGTGTTATGATTGATAATAAACTGTCATTTAAGATTCATATACACACTGTATCACAAAGAGTAAGGAAAATGACTTATATATTTAAACAACTGAGATACATAGCCGATATTAAGTTAATAAAAATGGTATACTTTGCGCTAGTTCAATCAATTATTACGTATTGCATAGTTGCATGGGGTGGAACTGATAAGACCAAATTGATGGAACTAGAAAGGGCACAGAGACTAATTTTAAAGGTAGCCTTCCTTAAACCTAGACTTTTTCCCACAGTTGAGCTCTACAAGGTTACGGAAGTTTTGACTGTCAGGCAGTTGTACGTACTGCTTACTATAATGAGGCAACACACAGATATGGCATCATTTGACTTGGAACAATGTTCAACTAGAAGGTCCTATGCAATTTGTAAAAGAAAGAAAGCTAAAACTAGTTTCGCACAAAAATTTTATATGTTTCGTGGACCATTTCTTTATAATAAAGTAAACAAGGAGTTAGGTATTTTTAATGACAGTAAAATTAAATGTAAAAAAAAAGTTACAGCATGGCTACTTCCGTTTGATTACCTTAAGACTGAACAATTATTATATATACAATTATGAATTTGAGAGAAATATCTTACATGCACAAACACTCAGTCAGACATACACATACACACCCACACACACACATACATTTACACACATACACACACACACACACCTATGCGCGGGAGCTTACAGAACCTTCCGTTAACATACGCGCACAATTTAATCTAAGTTAATATCACCCGTTTGTTTTATTTTATTACACAATTTTTTTGTTTATATTGGTAAAATTCTCGACATAAACTAAGTTCACCATATTGTTTACATAATTTTGTAGGGGTGGGGGCCTGATGTCCTAAGATACAGGCCTCGGCTTAGTTTAGGCATCAGTCTCCCACAAATTATTGTATTTTGCACCTAAACTTTGTGTTGTAAACTGCTTTATAGTAATTTGTGGAAGAGAAATAAATACATTTTTATTATATTATTATACAACCCAACCACTGCATCGGTACCAAATTATCAACCATTCATGTCCCATATTGCCAAAAATACTTACCCATAAGCATCCATTATTTTAAAAGATTTAACCGATCCTGAAACTGCAATTCTGTGCTGTACACTGCGCACTGAACCATAAAGATAGCTAACTGATCCGTAAGGCAGTTTCTTGGAAATTTTCCAGACTGATATCGCTGTTTCCTTAACAAAAAGGCGAAAACCCACTAATGTGTCTTTCACTTAAAATCCCTTCCCTAAAATGCCGAAGATAAATCATCAGTTTCCGCGTAAGATATATCACCTCCCACGAAAATGTTGCATTATAAACCATATATGTACTCGTACATATAGTTGGGAACTTACGACAGTTCTAATCACGTGCTATCCATAAATATTATCATCGACTTGGGACGATAAATCAGTACTATTATCGATATAGAGGCGTATTTAGGTTATAATGCGACCCGTGGGGTGCTTTAGTGCCCCATCTGTTCGCATAGAATATGTGACGGCTGCACACATTGGAGGCAGACGAGCACAAATGTATCAGCGATTTTGCAAGTCAGGAATGTTTCGACATATGTGCTTTTTATAGCTTTGAGGATAATTGGTTTTGGAGCTATAGTTTTTTTTTTTTAATATGTCAGAAATGCATTCATCAGAGATGCAACGATTGGGAAAATAAATGCGAGTATGCGTGTATTGAAACTTACCAAGTGCTAGTCGGACTCGCGCACGAAGGGTTCCGTACCACTATCGCGAAATACGGCAAATAAATCACGTTTGTTGTATGGGTGCTTACTTAAATATTTGTTTTATTCTGTTTTTCGTATTTGTTGTTATAGCGGCAACAGAAATACATCTTCAGTAAAAATTTCAACTGTCTAGCTATCACAGTTCATGAGACAGACAGACAGACACACAGACAGTCAGACGGATCATGGAGTCTTAGTAATAGGGTCCCGTTTTTACCTTTTGGTTACGGAACCCTAAAAACGTATGCAGTGTATTTAGCCCAAGTTAACTACCATACTTTTGAAATATAACATTTATCTGCAAATATGTTTCTAAAGACTTAAATAATTCTCCATGCCAAATTCTAGATTCGAGCTTTATTCGAGACAAATATACATTACAATATACTTAGGTGTCTGAAATTCCTTTACATTTGACTAAGATATATTTCCAAGCAACTTACCTACGAATTTATACTGGCATCTTATTCAGGAGTTACACAAAACGAGCTTACACAGAGTCAGTACCGTTTGTATTTTTAAACATGAATGAATCTCATTTTCGTAATTCGACGTGATTTTCGCACAATACAGCGCTGTTGAGGGTTGTTCAAACATGTCGTTTCGAGTGAAAATGTTATGTACAAACGTTTCATTGACCTTTGTGGTAATGTCGGTGAAATTCGATTTGACAAGAATATTTTGATGTGTGGTAATGCTGACGTATTGTCGAGGATGTTCAAAGTAGGAAAATAAAAAAAAGAGACGCTTGAAAATGCCCGAAATTTACAAAGCTTTATGGAATTGACTGATTGTTCGAAATCGCAGTCGCTACAAGTAAAATACATAGAAACTGGTATTTTGCTGTGTTCAGGTTAGACTTTTCGCCGACCCCACGTCTTTGATAACCAAATATAACCCTTAAGTAAAGCTAGTTAAGAATTAACCATTTACCTATTAATTTACGGAAGCAAAGTCCGCAAGAAAGTTTCAATAGAAAACTCTTGTATAGTAATAATTATGGACGTACTGAAGTATAGGTTAGCGTGTTGGTAACCGCATTGCAGCTATCTGGTTTACCGGCGTTCCGATTTACCCCATTGGGACACACGGGGTAATACCGTACAGCGTGGTTCTGTAAACCTTAATTGAGTGATATTAAATTACACCGAGATATACTGGACCGGTTTGTATTGGAAAATCGAGATGAACGGATACTTTTGAAGTAGCTATATTTTCGTATTATAACTTTTATGGTTCAGATTGGATGGTTAAAGCTTAGGTTTGTTTACGGTTTATCTCAACTGCAAGTTTCGGTATTGCCCGACTATGGCGGGCTAAAACGGAGCACCGTTTTCTTTTTACTATAGGCTCGCGCTTGACCAGTATCTCACATGATGGTAAGCGATGATGTGGTCGACGGTGAAGCACGCTTGCCTAGAAAACCCATTTACTCTTGACTTAAAAACTCCTGGATTGTAGCTATCGGGCAACACAGACTCCGGCAGGGAATTCCACTCATTAGCTGTAAGCATAATAAAAGTGTCCCCAAAACGTTTTGTGCCTATGGGTGGGATGTCCACCATGTACGCGTATTCTCCTAATCATTGACTGATAAAGCGACAAGGTTTATTTTCTTCTTCAATGAGTTACTAAATCTCATTATAAATAAATCAACAATATTTATCAGAGTACAAAATTTAGCAATCCTGATTTTTAGCAATTTGCAATTCTACGTAATTTTTTTCTATGACATAGTTTTTATTACTTGTACGTGCTTTAAACTGAAAATGTGCACAACATTTTACGAATTCTTGATTGCATTGCCACCATTTTGCATTTCACCCCAAACTATGCAGTAACTCATTTCTCGCGAAACCTATAAAATACGGTCCGCTACGAAGTCTCAACACGACATTTTAAAATACACATTTCCCAAAACCAAGAAATCCTTTTAGCCAACCTTTGCAACATGAATTTTCATAAGACCGAGTGAAATACCCCGTGTATTCCAGCAACGTAATACTGTGTTACTCTACTAGGGATCTTTACGTCGGAAGTACGGGAGCTTTAGCACTGCGGGACACTGTGGCGCCCGTGTAATTTTCTACAATGTAGCAATACACGCGATGTATGGGCAAACTTAAATTTTCTGATGTTTTCACCTTTCCGTGTTCGTAATAAAGTTTGATTTAGCAAAATGCAGGTGTAATATCAGCTAAGCTTTCATGTCACCCTGGCATGTTCATGAAACATTCAGTTATCTTTTACATAATTTAAACTCAATTTTTGCGTTCTTCTCTGTGTATGTTTGATATGGAAATTGTTGAGGGATTAAACAATGTTAGTGGTGTAATTACAACAGTATTTTATAATTACATGTTTTTTCTACTATTTCTGTTATAAATCTTGTACAATATTGCGTGCTTTATTGTCGCTAGCTCACACAAGTTCTTATACTAATACAAAGTAGTCACAAATTGGTATGAGTGTCATGTCTTACATAACAAGTTTCGGCTAAACGTTAGGCATTTATTTCTACGGCATGACATCATAATCAGCGACCGGTAACTATATAAAAACTCGTCTCCGGAAACAGGGCAACGCTATAAATCTACGAAACCGGACCTATTTGGTTATTTTATAATTTTATATGAGACGACACGAGCACGATACGACCCACAAAAAAAACTTAAATCTCGTTCAAGTAAAAACTGTCTTTCTCGCTGGTCCAATATCTATGAATATGAGATCCTATCGGGTTCCAAAGGTACTGGAACATAATAAGAATATATTATACACTTTTCATATTTAGAACTGGGAACAATTTGAGCGGTGAGTTGATGATACTCACGTTTATCACATATATTTTTTTTTATGTTGGTTAAATTGTGTCCTTTTGCTGGACAAACTCCTCCTCTTTCTCCTAAACGACCTCTGTCTTGACGGATCTATAGCCAAGTACCTAAATATTTATTTATAGAAGTTATTTTATTTCCTAGCGCTAACACGATTATTTACTAAGTTGTATCTCAATAATATCCCGTTGTTTCTAACAAAATTATGAAAAGGCCGAATATTTAAACGGAACAACATGTAAATTAATTCATTAGTCCGAACAATTTGTTGTTTATTAATAAACTTCTTAACTTCCGACTCAAACTGTCAGAAACTTTTCACTTAAAATCCTTGTTCAAAATTCTGGGGTAATGTGGATGTACCCTTTAGAGTATGGATGATACAATAAGCTGTAGAGCGCGCTAATGCAGTTTTGGTGCTTTTTGAACCAGAAGTAACTTAACTGCATAGTAAGTGCAGCAGTGTATCGCAGATGTATTGACAGAATACATTTTTAAAGGATAAAAAAAATTGACACTGTTTTGATTTAGAAACTGATTGTAGGGCGTGCTAATGCAGTTTTGGTGCTTTTTGAACCAGAAGTAACTTAATTGCATAGTAAGTGCAGCAGTGTATCGCAGATGTATTGACAGAATTCATTTATAAAGGAAAAAACAAAATTTGTCACTGTTTCGATTTAGAAACTGAATTTGAAAAAAATAATTCTATCTGTGATAAAAATAGCCAAAAATATATTGGATTGACCAGGTTTTTTTTTTCATTTATATATTTATTGACAGGCTCGCGTTTGAGCACTATCTCGCCTGATGGTAAGCGATGATGTTGTCTACGGTGAAGCACGCTTGCCTAGAAGTAACCTATTCATTCTTGACTTAAAGACCTCAAAGTTGTAGCTATCAGGAAATAAAAACTCCGGCAGGGAATTCCACTCCTGTGTCCACGCTGTGCCCACAATGAAATTATTAGCAAAACGCTTTGTGCGTATGGGTGGGATGTCCACCATGTACCGATGGCGCATGGCCGTACGTCTTGTAGTCCGATGATGGAAAGGGCTAGTAGTGATATATCCTTAGCATATATGTCACGTTTTGTACTTTCGACAATCTTTACCGCTGACAGAACGTCTATTTTTTGAGGTTCTTTTGTAGATTGTTCATGTAGCTATTTAAGTAATAGATAAAATTGTTCCTTATTACCCCGTTTCACGCCTTTAATTGTCCCCAGTTGGGCCATATCGTCACATTTTAAAATACGAGTACTATTAGTCTAAAAAGATACTGTGAGTCATTGGATATTTTTGTGGTGTATATGTTTGTGGTTTAAGTGGTTTTTGCGTTGTTTTAGATTATTTTGATAAAATAATTAAACAGAAATATATGAGACCGCATTATTAGCAGCACAGAACAGGTTACTGTACAAAATTATTTCAAGTAAGTTCAGATTCAATGGGGAACACGGTGACCCCAAAAGGAAAGTTTCGTAATTCTTGGCAAAATATCGAAATTATAAACTTTTAATAACGAAAATTAACTTGTAAACTGATAATTATGACGCATTCTTAGAAACCATTTGTAAATTTTAGAGAATTCCATGATCATGAAATCTTCAATAATGAGCCAACCTTCCAAAATATTTTAATTTCTTCAGGCTTACAAAGTTTAAAAGCATACTTTTCATAACCATTGGGTATTTTCTATGAAATTTCTTTTATGAGTAATTTTTATGAAGGTTTAGGGTGATGAAGGGTCTATAATAGGTAATTTTCTTGTTTTCATTTTGAAAAGTCGGAGGAAAACTTAGTTAATTTATGATTTTCTTTTACAAACAATACTCATTTAAAAATCAACAAAGAGGCGTGTAACTTATCAAACTTTTTTGTTTCTAAAACTGCAATAAGCCAATTCCATTTTTAATTAAAAAAAAAAACAAACCCGCATTCGAATTTCGAATCGCGTGTGCCGCTCAAGTTGCAATACTTTTGTTTCGACTCCATCACGCTAGACGGCGAAAATTGTTTGCTTCGTGCTTGATAGCATAATGTTGTTTTATTTGAAACTTTTTTATTATTGGATTTGTTATTAGTTGGGTAAATTACTTCATTATGCTGCTACTGCCTGTCGCATGACGTTTGTTATAACTTTTAAGTTTTAACTAACTAGTTTTCATAAGTTATTCACCTCTTTAGTATGTTTAAAATGTCTGCCCCTGTTGTAGAACCGCCAAAATGGCGTCATTAAAAAAAAACCGTTAATACACGTTCGATTTTTAAAAACTCATTTCATGCGTTCATTGCCTCATTAATGGAGAGTGAAAAATTAAAAGCCGCGAAAGAGAGGATATGAGGTGGGAAAGAGAGAGGGATAGTCTCTCTAACAGCCAATATCCGGTCGATCAGCTGTGCTACGGAAACAGCTGGCAAGTGAGCTAAAGCGTCATTCATTCTCAACGATTTTTTTCGAGTGACTAACGATTTTCCGTCCGTAGCATATACGAGCCAGCTTTTTTTTCTGTACGTGTGCGGAAAAAATGGCCGTCAGCTGATAGTGTTGTCGTTACACAGATGTTTTTCGATTTGTTTCTGCGACACCCTGTTATTGGCCTATTTTCACCTGTTATTTGATGGATCGTCTGAGCGAGCGTTGGGTCGAATCGTATGACTTTGGTTGAGCTATATTATTTTATTTTGTGCTACAGTATTATATGTCTTATTCTCTTTGGCATACATCTTATTTTACCTGTTTCTGTTTAGAGAGGAAATGACTTATCTGGAGGTCATCCCTTGTTTTACCTTTGATAAAATCAAGCGACTTTAATGTTCAAGAGTTCTATTGAAGCTCGTTTCGCAAACCATCTGTCGCTTAACGTCATTTCCGAATCCGAGTTACCTTCATCCCCTTATAAATATTTCGCTTAGAAAGTTGCAGCAACGTGACACCCAAACGAATGCTCATATTAATTATTGAAACGAACTCTCCCATCCAATTTGGATCTTATCTCGAAAATAATAGAGGTCAATTTGTATCGCTCTGACTGTAATTAAAAGTTTGTAAACTACATTCCCGCGTTCTGTATAGAGTAGGAGACTTCCTGCTTCCACCGACTGATTAATATGTTAATCTGTGACGTCATACTGTCTTAATGCAGTCTCTTAGTTTCGGTACATTCAGAGCGAGTACTGTATATAAATTGCTAGCTTTGTGTTGTTGATTATGTGGTTTCCCTGAAGACAGTCTAAGACCCGTTGACGGCTTGGCGGAATAGTTAATGAAATTAGAAAACAATTCATCAGTACCAAGTCTCAGGTAGACAGATGTTTTACAAAATTCGACGAGTTCGATGATAAATCGAAACGTAGGAATCGATTTGTCCCAATCGAAACTGCTATAAAAAAAAAAAAAATCTTTATTCAGAAATTAGAAAGGTAAAAACACAGTTTCAATCTTAGATAACTAATGTAGGTATAATAATGTAAGATGCCTGTACTAGGTAATCCTGTATCACAGGCTGTAGGAGCTCTAAAAATATGCTTATCGTAGGACAAGAGAATTTAAACAATATTTAACATAAGAAGTCTAAAAATAGTGGCAAGATTGTATAATTTTGAAAATTAATTTTAATTTACTTAAAACTATAAACATAGAACTAAACTACTAGGTCATAATTACTTAATGTCTAATTTACCTATATTGCAAAAAATTGGACTTTGATTACACATATAAAGATTCGGAAATAATTGGTAAGCAAAATTGTAAAATTAAACAGACACTTAATTTTTGCAGCTAACGACTAATGTGCTTAGCCAGCAACAAATTGACGGTTAGTAGGCCATTGCAGTGTTAGCAGCAATGTTCAACGCGTGTGACCTTGAGTATGACGTACTAGACGCCCTCATAGTCGATAGAGTTTATGTGCCTGTATTCCGCTATTTTCCTAGCAGGGCACTCAGGGTCTCCCGTTTTATGGTTGTTGGGCTTTTTAAAGCGCGAACAAGTTGCGCACTTCGATGTGTCCGCTTTCTTCGTGCAATCGGACACCGAGTGTCCAGCTTCACCGCAGTGAGCACACACAGAGTTGACCTCTCTGCATGTTTTGGCTGCATGACCATATAATTGGCACTTGTAGCATCTGGTAACCAGAGTGAAGTCCCTAACAGGGCAGGACGTCCAATTTATAAACAGCCTTGATGTCGAAATTAGGGCTTTACGTATATTGGCTGGAATTTCAATGATGTAATTACAGCTCGACGCATCTTTCTTCCCAGATTTGTGGCTTAATTTAACAGAGGCCAAAAAGGACTCCATGGACATCTCTGGCAACTTGTCGGGTATATTCTGTTCGTAAATGCACCTGAAGACTTCAGTTTCAGACAGGGAAGACGGCACTCCTACAATCACGATCCGTGGTTTGCGCTTGTTGGGCTCATCGGCGGTTAGTCCAGATGTAGAAAGCTGAACGGCGTTCTTAATTTTTTCAGCGTCATGCTTGGTCTCTGTGCTAATAATAACACCTCCATTTTTAGTCTTGCGGACACCTCGTACATGCAGCTTCATTTGATCAGGTCGTATGATTTTTGTTACCATGTCTTTAGTTTCGTCACTGGACTTGAGTTTGTCACTAGGATAAATGACCACAGAGCTTAAATTGTTCGGTCGAACGAAATCATTTGACCCCTTTTTCACCATGTCGGCAAACGAAACATTGCCCGCAGTGCCAGCATCCTTAATCGTCTGCTTCAGGTCCGAGATGTGTTCAGTCAAATTGCGCTTTTCTTTTAAGGCATCAATCATGTCGTGTGCTAGAATTGCTTTCTGCTTCAAAGATTGGTATAGGACTGCCATCTGTGAGGTGCCAGATCCTATTTTACGACACAAGTTAGAAATTTTTAGTTTCTGTTCCGAGTTTAGTTTGCCATCCGAGGCAATAGAGCAAACCTCATTTAAGTGCTGCTCAATGGTTGACATCCATCTTTGTATGTCGGGCGTGGATGCGACTTCAATCGAGAAATCTGATTGGGCTGGAATTTGCGTCGTCGTCTTCGCTGGCGAGGTGGAGGCTTGTACTCGGCCGATTGGATTACAGGGACTGTTATCCATCTTTTTTGATAGTCACTTCACTGTTTCTAAGTGTTCATTATGTTTACAAAACTATACACAGTAGGCAAAAATTTGTACAATAAAGAAGGTCACTATTATAATTGTTTTAATTAAATATTGCTAACGAGCACGTCTGTATTCTACGAACGAGCGCGAATCAATCCCTATAAACTTATAGCTTAAGCTATAAACGTCTATTCCGGACATCTGTTGTTTGAAACAAAAGTAATCATAGGAACGGGGCTCGTTATACAGTGCTTCTAAACCGGCGCTTTGCAAATGACACGTCCTACGTTTAAAATCGTTCGCGATTTGAATAACGTTCGGACATGACAGTTGGGCATTGCAATGGGAAAACCGTTTTTTTCCCAATCGATTTATGCAAAAAGGCTTGTTTTTTTTTTCTAATTAGATTTTTGAAATCGACATGAAGCTCGGAACGCTGAAATTGCATTATTTTAAAGTTGTTTGATTTTAGATTCGGCTGTCAATTGTAGATCTTTGAGAGTCGTTACGGGTAGTTAGAATTCAGATCATTTTATACCTTGCTAAGGGATATCGTGTTACCCAGTTACTGGGTTGTGGAGGTCAGATAGGCAGTCGCTAAACTGAATACTCCAACATTGGAAAAAGTCTGGTCAGATTGATCTTCGACAGATTCTACACTAATTGAATAATCACCAAAATGCGACCAAATCGATTAATACTGACTGTTGACTATTTAGCACGAAATTAGGCTCAAGAAGCAATCAAGATATGTGCCGTCGGTATATTTGATTGAGTCATACCGCATTTCTGTGTGCTAATTACCGCCCGTGCCGTAATTATGACTATTGTGGATCGTTAATTACCAAACTTCAGCTATTACGCAAGATGGCTATATGGAACCTCGATAGTACAGTACCGATTAGGAATAATCGAAATATTATCTGTTTGATGTCCTTAGTTCTGTTTATTTACTATTAAGGTATTTGTTTTACGAGTTAAGTTTAGATTAATTGTTGAACTCAAGGTTTGACTTTGAGGGTAAGATCGATATCTGAATGAATGACATTGGGATCAGAATGCGATCGTGAACCTAAATGATTCTGTTCCATTTTCAAAAATGCAAAACTTTCGTCAGTACGTCCCAACAATTTCGGTTGCAAACAAAAAGTGTTAAAGAAATTGCAACGCAAACATTCGATAAACAAGCAGAAGATAACTGATCCTCAATCTTATTACAAAGTGTAAGAGTCGTTTTTAAAACGCATTCTTCCTTATGTGACATATAACAAAGTTCGGTTGAGTCTCATCGAATTCCCGCGTGAACTGACACGTAGGTAGTAAACTAGTAACTCACATTAACTACTATACTCAAACTTGTACGGCGTTACGAAATAGGTGTTATCCTGGGAAAAATATATCTCGTTGTTTTTCGCATCACTAGTGTGTGATTATCAAACTTTTCCCATAATGGGGACCTAGTGATGTACCTACTATGTTGTTTATAATTGAAGATAGAATTATTGGTTAATAAATTATGTCGTGTTCACGAGCCCTCACGGAGCAATGAAAGTTACGTTCCGTGCCAAATCTGGTCTTGAGCCAAGTTCGGTAATAATATGGTTAATAAAATTGCAGTATGGTGTGATATATGGCATAGCCTCTTTGTACGGTTACCGAACGTCCAAGGTTTAATTCCCAGGACAGGCATAAATAATATTGGAAATTGTCTATAACATATACAGCTAATCAATTAAGAAAAACACCGATCAGTGTGGGGACGCTTGCGGGAGGTTTAAGTCCAGCAGTGGACATCTTTCGGCTGAAATAATAATGAAGAATTTTGAAAATACAGAAAATTTATACTGTAGAAGGATGCAGTCCAACTCAAAATTACTAGGAGCGCATACGTTGCTAGTAGGCTACTCAACTCACCCAAGATGATAATCCGCTTACAGAAATATTCAATGGTTTCCTTTGCCGATTGCTGTCTTGAAAATAAAAGATCACATATACGTGGCATATTGATTTCTTCAAAGTTCGTGTTATCCTGGTAGTCTCGATGTAAATTAATACATAGGTGTTATGTGTTTCATGCTTGTGTATGAAGTGTAGTTTCCTATGTTCTCCTATGTAATATTGGCAGCCTATTTATAGTAACTCGACGATAATTGAGACGTCATAACTTCAAACATTCAATTTATGCGTGTATTATTGCAAATGAAGTTGTTGCTTACCTACATTAAACGTAGAGTAATCAATAAAGATACCTACTTACTTACCACTGATTTATAATCCGAGGTCAGCGATTCTGATCAGCTCGATCTTCCAGAATAAAAACAGATATATCTTAAGAAAAATGATTATGTTTTCTTGCCAAAACTAAATAGGGTAAATCAAATTTTTATTTCTTATTTTAAAGAAGCCTCAATTAGGCTATTTAGCTTAATTACGAGGAAATTAATTCGCGCACAACCGGAGTTTCTAATTTAGCTCCAAAGTAAAATTAAGAATACAGGTTGAAATAAACCATAAGTTGGTTTAGCTGAATAATTTAAAACGAGAATATATTTAAGTCTAGTTTCAAAGTTCCGTTCTGGGGGTTGTTCCGGATCTGGGTGTATTAATTATGTCAGCGATAGCGATTGTCAAAATGCCAAAATGGCTTGACCATGCGACATTTCAATAGCGCATGTCAATCTAATGCATTTTAAACTTTTTGACGTTCGGATAGATGTCACTTTTCCATAAAATTAATTGGGCGTACCTACTCAGTTTCTATTCCAATAAAATTATGACTATCCAAAAATTTACGTAAAAGAACAATCCTTATACTAAATGTTACATTAATTATGGCACCAGTCATGTGCGTATTATTAATTTTAGAAAATGGCGTAATAATACGCTGCATTCAACATTTGCAACCATTGTCTGCACGCGCGACAGGCGAAATTAAATTTCAACTGCACTTTAAGTCAATGGTTTTAAATGAATTCCACCAGTTTGAACTAGTTTAATGCATTTTTATTAGTTTTTATGTTTATATGAGAAACTAAACATTTATTTACTTGTATTTAATGTATTGGTATTTTGTTTTTGTGTATCGGACTAAACCTAAAAGTGTTTTTTTATTATTCTTTTATGCCAGCGAATAATTGATAGTCTTGATATGTCACTTATCAAGTAATGTACCTTTATAATACTAACGGTTGATTACTACTATAAAACTCGCAGTACCTTAGTAAAATATGCATATTCTTTTTTATACTAAAACATTATAAAGGTCTTGTAAAAGTATCTTGTGCATTAAAAGTGTAATAATTATGTATATTTTTCTTTTTCAGGTAAGTATCGAGTAGTGGAATAATCTAAGATACAGAAGAGGTAAAACGTTCACTGTAGACATGTCTTCTTGCAGTATATATGTAAGTATTGGTGATAAGTAGAAGTAACATGAAAAGTTAGGTCGACTCTCAATTACCAAAAAATAAAATATCACAAAATTATATTTTTATTGACAGGAGAGTCACATCCCTATCAAAATAATTGTGAGGCTCGTACTTGTATAAAAAAAAAACTAATGATAATAATTATTCCGGGATTGTCCTGAACTCCTGATAGCCGTGGTATACCTCCCACTCCTCAAGCAACTCCGTATACGTTGCCCTCTTGGCGCTACGTCACTCATAGCGACCGCTCATTGGAGCCAATTAATTAAGTGTACAAGTCACGCCTGCCATTTTATAGCCGTGTAGTTCAACAGTGGTCAGGCAGGGGCCAATATTCAATCTATAGCGTTAGGCAATTAATCCACTAAACTTCCCAAACCCACAGCCCAATATATTTGTCTCCATATTTAACAATAGTCCTGCAATAACCGGGGTTTATCCTTAACGCCAACGACCTTGAAGGAACAAAACGCGCACTCGTTTCACACCCCGCGCGGCCCAAAATTTTGTAGTTTTTTGTACTTTCCTTATTACTCTATGACTTTAAAAAAAAAGCCTCAGATCAAAATGTAGATAATTAAATTGTCTTTGAGATGGTGTCAATTTTATTAAAATACGACCAGCGGTTTAGGTATGATTGTCGTGGTTTTGGCCGTATTAGACATAACTTTACTAATTAATTACACTGTGTTATACGAATAAAACTAAAAAAATTCTTAGATCAAATTATGAAAAAAATGGTCTAATGTAACATATATTTTTTCCAAAAAATTACTAATAGCCGTTTAGAAGTTATTCTCATTTTAAAATCAGCTACTCAAGGGTCAGATACCCTTGAGTAGCGCCTTAAGTACTCGTAGTACATAATAATGCAGGAATAATCGTCGGTTAAACCTAAACCTAAATTCGAGTCTAAACGCTACATTGTTTACAATTAACCAATTACTGAATGTTTATTCACTGTAAATAACATAACAAAGATTTAAGCTTTCCTTGAAGATGTTTATGCTAACCAAATGGTTTTAGTTTCTCCTTTATTAATATTTAACATTGTCGCTATACTCTTGTTTGCTTAGTGTTTCATCGAGCTATCAATTTCGTATTCTAAATTGAGTCGCATATAATGATAAATAATTATTTATTCATGCAAACAACATACTGTATTTTCTCACGGGATTTACAGAGCTTGATGTCTTTGCTGGAATGTTTGTTTCTTAATTAGAACTATCAATTTATGAAAGGTTGGTTTCTGTTGTAGTTAAATAAATAGCGGGTTTTAGTTTCAATATTTGCAGAGATTGTCTTATAATTGAGATCTAATAATATTTGATTCTATTTCGATTTCGTGTTCTTGATTGGAGACGTGGTATATGAAAGGTAGGACGCCCTCAGGTTAGGTGAAGCGTCGATCTTAGCAGCAGGGTGGCTGATAGCAGTTGGATGATCAACATCTGCCTAGCTTTTTTCCCAATTATTGTTGGGGTCGGCTACCAGTTTTACTGGATTCAGCTGAGTACCAATGTTTTACATGAAGCGACTGCCTATCTGACCTCCACAACCCAGTAACTGGGTAACACGATACCCCTTGGCAAGACTGGTGTCAGATCTCAGGCTTCTGACTACCCGTAACGACTGTCAAAGATCTTCAAATGACAACCGTTGGGGCTTAACGTGCTTTCCGAGGCACGGAGGAAACTCGGTATGTTGAAATGGTCACACATCCACGGCTGATAGCAGTTGGATGATAGTTGCTGAAAATCGAATCAAAAGCCGTGTGATTTGAGAGGGCTATGTCCAGCAGTGGCCTTATATAGTTAATGGAAGTCTGAAATAGCCAAGTCAGAGGCCTGTGGGGTTCCCAGAGGCGGCTTAATTAACTCTGACACCAGAGCTGGCCACATCCTCACAAGAAAAGAAGAAGAAGCAGTGGACTGCTGTAGTATAGGTTGATGTTGAATATTTTATTTAACCTTATTTAGACTAAATACTTTAGAAGTATTGTTAGAAAATCAGACATCTAATTTACCTCGAATTAATGTCGATATTTATTAGCAAGTGCGACAGAGACAGCGATATGTCATTACAATGTACTTCAAATTCAATTTGGAGGGAGCGTTTAGATTCATTACCTACAATTTCGTATTTTAGATCTCCGCCCAATTTTAATGGCGGCAATTTGCGATGGCGTGTGACGGTATCACGATGACGTAATCGTCTTAGTCGCGAAGATTGTGTTTAAGTCATAATTAATATTACATGAGCGGGAATGAGGCGTCATCGCCGCGTGTGACGTCACACGTCAGGGGATAGAGATGTAGCATCGATGAAATTCGGATAAATTTTGACTTAGTACGTAGTCGATATATCCGATATTGGTTCAGTATAAGGTTTCAGTTGTCATAGAAGACGGATTATTAGTATCCTACTGGTGTATTTATAAGCTTGATAATTTTGTCAGCTGATCAAAAAAACCGGTACCAACAAAAATAACGGAAACACCGTGAATTTGTTACAAAAATATGCCATCCAACATAAAAAGCCGTCAATAAACTCCGAATAACTCACGCTGGAATTATTCAAATGCGCGAAATCTAATCGAAAATTTATTCGTAATAGCGAACATAGGGCCTAAAGTGGAAATGTGGGGATTCGCACCGAGTGGTGAGATTGGCCGAATTTGCATTACGAGTCCCGTACGTAATACGGACGTAACACGTAGGTATGTGACGGATTACTGAATAACATGACAGTTGCGCAGGTCGTGGGCGAATTTGTAAAGGATTTGGAAAAAAATACAAATCAAATCAAAATACTTAATTTCAACTAAACCTAAAAGGTACTTTTGAATTGTCAAACAAAAAAACTGGCCAAGTGCAAGTCGGACTCGCGCGCGAAGGGTTCCGTATTATTATCCCAAAAAACGGGCAAAAAAGTTTGTTGTATGAGTTGTTGTATGAAAATTGTTTATAGTATTTGTTTTCATAGCGGCAACAGAAATACATCATCTGTGAAAATTTCAACTGTCTAGCTATCACGGTTCATGAGATACAGTCTGGTGACAGACGGATCGTGGAGTAATAGGGTGCCGTTTTTACGCTTTGGGTACGGAACCCTAAAAAAGATGAATCTAGTTGCACATACGCAAGCGTCAGTAGGTGTCTGTAGAGAAGAACGTGCAAGAAACTCCACGGATACTCTTTTCCAACAGTTTTAATTACAAGTATTTGGTTACATTTATTCTTGTTGGAATAATACATATAAATGTGAGAACCATGTTAAAAGACGTGCACGTAAAAGCGTCTAGAGTAAAACCAAACAGTTCAAAAATACAAAAAGTGCCAAATTAAAAACAGGCCGAGGCAGCCAAGTTATGACCAATCCCAACTGATGGCGCCCGTTCACGAACAAGAAACACAGGCTAATCCGTGCGGGATTGGCCTGTGAAACCTATGCACAATGTCGAGTAATTCATCCAATCCATGTTAAATCTTGCATCCAATCTGACTGGAAGCCAACCCCAGCGTAGTTGCGAAAAGGTTACCCAGATAAATCTTAACCAATATTATAAATACGAAAGTTTAGATGTTTAGATGTGTGGATGTGTGTATGTTTGTTACTCAATCACGCCAGAACGGCTGAACAGATCTGAATGAAATTTGACACAGATATAGATTATAGCCAGGCATACCATATAGGATACTTTTTATCCCGGGTAATTTTTGCCTCGGGATAATTTTCGAATTTTACGCGTGCGAAGCCGCTGACAAGAACTAGTCCTCTATATTTTTGCGATCATAGCACTTTCAGACGATTTAACACCTCATGGCAGTCAAACGATCGCTAACCTTTACGACTGTCACAGAAATCCCTCAATAAAAAACAAATGCTTTCAAACACATGTCAATCACTCGTTCTGTAGTTTCAAGAGCGACTTGGCTCGAAGTTTTTACAGCCGTACACCACCACAAGTTCTAAACATTCACACGTTTCGACACTTTTACGAACCAACTTGATTGCTCCTGTAAATAATATACATCGGTGTCACTTTTATCTTGTGACGTGCTTTCGGAGCTCATACATTATTTATTATATAAAGGCCAGAGATTTGCATTTCTCTAGGGTATATTGAACAACTTTTATGTGTTGTCATTCAATATTAAAGATTAGGGAACGTCTGCGGAATATTTTTAGAATTTTCGGCAGAAATTAAGCCTTAAATATGAAAGTTTTCATCAAATATTGTGTTGTCGTGTTTTCGAAGATATTAAAGCGGGGGTTGGGAGGAGCTATTTAAATAATCTTGCCGGCAGATGTTAAAGTTGAAGTCTTATATTGCTTAATTTCGTACAAGTGTGGTGCATTTGCTTAGGGGTAAGGCAAATGTAAGGGAACTCGAAAAATAGTAGAAAGAGTCAGCGGTGGACCTAGTTTCGGGACCCAGGGTGACAAAAATAAATAGGAACCTCGAACCGCCGGTACTCAGAAAATTTAAAAATTCAAATGAAAGGGTGATTAACTCGCGTGCTCGAAAATGTCTGTACACATCTAGTAGTTTTTCCTCTTCTTCTTCTTCTTCATCGTGTCGATGATTCCATTTTAATATTTAAATTTAAATGTTGTGCTTTGACCAGAACTCAGCCACGTCGACAGCCCTAGCGTTGGCCTCGCACAGGTCCTTCATGGTGCAGGTGTTTGTGCACAGAGAGCAGGACAACAGATGAGGCATCGTTTGCGGTGTAATTCCACAGTCACATTGTGACTGATCGGAGTACCCCCATCTGACCAGGTTGTACCTACAGCGGCCCACTTGGCTTCGTAGCCTATTTAGGGATTTCCAGGTAGGCCAAGGTAGTTTATTCCCAGCTGGGAGCTTTTCTGCTGGATCGATATAGTCAGTTGGAGGGGGGTATTTGAGGAGCCACAATTTCCTACGAGTTTCGCCTGGGCTGTTGCCGTAAGTTGTTTCCGCCGACTTAAGGAAGCTGTTCCGACTCTTTAGTCGCCCCCGTGATTGCTCCGCGTTGTACATTAGGTGGCGGTTATCGGTCTCTTGTTTGTGCTTTTCGGAGGAACAGGCAACCTCTCTACGGACCTCCGGAGGGGCTATTCCTGCCAATGGGTATAGTGCAGCAAGTGGAGTAGGTTTAAGGCACCCAGTGATTATTCTACACGTGTCATTTAAGGCTACATCTACTTTTCGGGCATGAGCGGATCGATGCCACACTGGGCAGGCAAATTCGCCCGCCGAGAAGCAGAGAGCCAAACCAGATGTACGAAGGACGTGAGGGGAGGCGCCCCAGGAAGTGGATGTGAGTCGACGAAGCAAGTTGTTACGTGTGTTAACCTTGAGTTTAGTTCTTTCGCAATGGCTTTTGTAGGTCAGTGAGCGGTCCAAGGTAGCACCCAAATAGACAAGATTGTCATTGTGTTCAATATCAGCACCTCGCCATTTGATGTTTAATTTTCTGGCAGCCTGACGATTTCTCAAGTGGAATGAGCACGACTGCGTTTTAGACGGATTAGGTCTCAATGCATTATCTTCGTAGTATTCACTGAGATTCGCCAGGGCCAGTTCAAGGTTTGCTTCGGTATCTTCAAAGTTTGTAGTCCTTGTGGCCAGCGCCAAGTCATCCGCGTAAAGGAACCTTTCCGTGTTTGTCGTACTGGGCTGGTCATTGGTGTAAATGTTAAATAGAATGGGAGCCAGGACACTACCCTGAGGTAGACCATTCTTCAAGATACGCCACCTGCTCCTTTCCGAGTTTAAGCTCACCATAAAGCGTCGATTGCGTAGCATTTCACCCAGGAGTCGTATGAATGCATGGTCATCCGTTAAGGCTGCTAACTTGAATAACAGCCTTTTCACATTAACTGTGTCATACGCCGCTGACAGGTCGACAAGGACAACACCGGTTATTTGATTGGCTTCGTATCCATCCTCAATGTACTGAGTGAGCCGGAGGATTTGCCCAGTGCATGATTTTCCAGGACGGAAACCAGCTTGTTCTGCGATCAGCCCAGGATCAATTAGGGGCTGTAGGCGATTTAGAATTAGCCGTTCAAATAACTTAAATGTGTGACAAAGTAACGAGATCGGGCGATAGCTTTTGGGATCCGATGGGCATTTTCCCGGCTTGAGAAGCGCTGTTACCTTAGCTTTCCTCCATTGTTTGGGAAGTTTTGCGTCTAGCAAGCATGCGTTGAAAAGGGCGAGAAGCCATGCAACTGCAACCGGACCCAGGTTCTTTAATTGTTCCACACATATGTCATCCACACCAGCGGCTTTACCATTTTTAAGTGCCTTAATTCCTGGTATTATATCGGACAGCGTAAATGGTTTGCTTATTTCAGTACTACCGGCAGATGGAATTGAGGCTTTGGGCGTTTTAGGGAGTTTTTTTGAGGGTTTTCCATTTATAAGGAGCTGATGCGCTATCTGGTTGGCAGAAACCTGATTTGGTGGTGATGGATCGGGTGGGTCGCTGGTAAGCTTTCGGAGAGTAGACCACGCTTTTTTGCTACTTCTTGTCATGTCCATTTTATTTACTGTGTCCATCCACTTCTCTTTACGACTTTCACTGACTTTACTTAGGAGTTCTTCCCCCGCTGCGATAGTCTCTTCTGCAAAGGGATCATTAGTGTACAGATGTTGGTACAATTCTAGTATTCTCGAGGATTCAGGGTTCAAGCCAGGAATATACTGAGTGCGGCACCCTCTGGGAACAAACTGTCGGGAGGCAGTCCGCACAGTCTCAACAAATGCATCATAGTTGTGGGCCGCTGGAACGAGGGAGTGCAGTTTTTTGTCTATGCTTTCAGCGTAATGCTTCCAGTCAGCTTTTGCAAAATTAAACCGGCGTCTGAAGGGCACTGTAATTGGTTTAACAGCAGCCTGTACCTTACAAGAAATTGGGCGGTGTTGTGTGCGTGGTATTGGGTTCTCTACTGTTTTGAGACAAAACTGACTCATGTTCAGGCTAACAAAAACAAGGTCGGGATTATATCCACGTTTCCATCGACCGCTGTTAAAAGAAGCAGGTTGTTTTGCATCATGCAGCAGGAGTAAGTTTTCCGCTTCTGCCCATTGTTCAACCGCCGCGCCATCGTTGTTTGTATTCCGATATCCCCAAGACGTACTATGGCTATTGAAATCTCCAATTATTATTCGACTGTCTCGGTCGTGGAAGTTGGATGTGTGGCAAAGTTGGAAGGGTTGGTTAGGGGGTTTATAGACAGAACTAACGGTACACTTTCCGGTGTCTACGGTTATCATTTCGATAGAATTAACAGATCTGCAGGAAGCCGAGACTATAGTGACGTTAGGCTTTATGAAAACAGCGCTTCCATATTTAGGGTGTGGAATTTCCGCAACCAGGCTTAGTCCAGGTATTTGCGGCCTAGGTTGATTATGGTCCCGGTGGGTTTCTTGGACGCAGATTATGTCGCATTGAGTAGCCAGGCATAGTTCAGAGAGAACCAGCGCTTTGTCTGCAGAAAAACCCTCTATATTGATCGAGATGACGTTCAGAGCGGGTTCAGCCAGACGACGACGTCGGATTTCACTGGAACTTAGGTATTCCGATTGTATTGGCTCTGGTAGTGACCTTTGGGGAATCATCGTGGTGAGAAGATTGGCCAGCTGGACTCTGCGTTACCGAGTGCCAGCTGTTACCAGGGTGCGCCGGGCGTTTTATTATGATCTAGACGCCGCTCGGGGAGGCTCTTCTCGTGCACCCTTTTTCCTCTTGAACAGTTAACTTTTAATTAGTGCCGTACGGTGGTTACACTCTTTTCTCTTTAACGTCACTACTTTGGCACTACGTCGTCACTACTTGCTCTTTAAAGTAATCTTACTTCAACGTGTTGACTCGTTCCTTTGAAGTGTTTCTCATTAGGAGTAGATGCTAACACAAATGTACAGACACCGAAGCTACACAAAGGAATTGTTGCAGAGATAATTCTTAGAAGTAAAAAAAAACACAATCCTAACTTTTCTAATACAAAAAATCCACGTTTTTTATTAACATTAAAAAAACTTCACCCGCTACATTAACGTGAAACGTGACGTCATAAAAGTAGGGATGTCGCCTTACATGAAATATATGCTCACTGTCCCTACACGGTCCTCATGAATTTTAACTTTTACAAGCAGCAGGGTGTTTTGAATAATGCCGTGTGGCAACCCTGGGAACCGATGAACTATTTTCAACGCTCGTTTGATCATATCGAGTGTATGATAATAGTTTTCCATTAAAAATTCATGTTGAAAACTGATAACAGTGCAGCATTTTTTTATAATTAGTACACAACTGTGTCAACTTATCAGTGAAACTTCACGTTTGTTCTGGAAAGAAAATATATTTGCTTCTCAGCTTATAAATTAAAAAATTAAACCACGTTTCCACAACAAAAGGTAGCAATAAAGAAAGATGGCCGACACAACAGCTTGGTGCGGTCCATTAATAAAATAAACCCACATAAGTCGTCACGAGTAAAGAAATAAATACGTATCTTTTTTCATGTGGACCCAGGGTTACCAACTTTTATAGAAAAAAAATGTCTATCTGATTTTAGAGAGGGTAAATAAAGAGTACAGCCTTAAAAAATGAGTACATTTTTCTCTTAATTTTAAAACAACAAGCATTTTTCTTTGTTTTGAAAATAATTGTACGATTGTTAGAAATCAATTTTAATGCAGCCTTGTTATACGCTTACCATAGCTTTGTAATTTTTAGCGAAAAGACATACTCTCTAAGTAAAATGACAGGAATTGATTCGATTGAATTGAGTATTTTAGTGCACTCTATTGCTTTTGTTGATTAAAGAATACGCCTAAGCGAAATAGTATACTCTATTAAGAGTACGGTTGGCAACCCTTGGCCGTTCCTACTCCTGGGCTCGGGATAAATGTGGTCTATTCCGGGTACACCATACTAAATTTGTCTACGCAGAGATGTGTAATGATAATTATGGGACTGAAGGAAGGACTGAAAGGTTAATTATGTACTCGTTTTCATATTCAGAACACGTGTAGAGGTGTTCCTTGGGTTATGTTTGACTTGATCCCTGGCTGGAAGCGTCGGGTTGGGATGACGTGGAAGTACATATACGGATCTTATAGGTGATGTTCTTCAGAAAGGCTAGGTGCGTTGTACTCATAACCGGCGTGCGTGTATGACCAGAAGCGAAAGGATAGAGGAGGCACTCTATTGCTATTGTTGAAACTTGGCACAAATAGTAGTCTAAGTAAATGATAAAGATTGATATTATTAGTTTTTTGAAACTACCCCCATAAGACGATTTAGGGGGTGTTAAAGTTTTTTTGAAGAATCTATCTAATCTTTTTTTTATTATGTGGGTTAATAAACTTGAAACTTGGCATAAATACTACTAATACTACTAAGTATTAATAAAGGTTGCCATTATCAGTTTTTCAAAACTACCCCCAAAAGACGATTTGTTTTTTTTTTATTCTCTTAATAAACTTTAAACTTAATATAAATATATTAAGTAAACAATGCAGGTTGTCATTATTCGTTTTTGGTACTTCCTCCAAAATACGATTTAACCGGTGTATTACCGATTTATGTAAGGGTTGTATTAGATGGCGTTTTGTAGTTTCTGCCCTAGGGAATAAGGCGTGTGACAATCTATCTCTTCGAGTTTTTGGTTCTAGGATATGCCGGTTTCACGATGTTTTCCTTCACCGTTTTTGGAGCAGTGTTGATGAAGCATTTTACAAAGTAAACGCCTGCCTGGTTTCGAAACCACGACCTACGACACGTAAGTCGGGGTCGTTACCACTGGGCCATATATCATCCATACATATTTTTTACTAATAAAGGATATAATATATCCTTGAAAAAAAGAAACAGAAAAATACAAATTTTAGTCATTTATGATCAACGCTTTTATTACAAAAGATAATCTAAAAACTAAAAAATACTCTTACATAACCTACCCCAACGCACGGACAACATAATTATCTCACATAACATTATTTTAATAACACTCGAAGTCTGAATCTGATAACAAAACTTTACCGTCGATAACGAAATTATTTTCAACAATCTGCCCGAAGTAATCTTAGTAAGTAATAAAACTTTAATTAGTTATGATAATCATTTGTGTTCTGTGCGTGTTTTGCATATTAATTTTAGATCTCTATGGTTCCAACTTAGATTGGTCGAGTCTCTTGTTTCAAAGACATTGGGACGCTACTACGCTAGTATAGAACATCATAATAAACTTGGGGCTTATCCATACCAGTGGTGTCTCATCCCATACAAAGAAACCGTGCCTTAAGTACTGTATTGATTATACTGATTATTTTTTGTACATCGATCGCGTTCGGTTCCGTCCCACGGATATAGATGGTGATCTATCTAACGCCATGGTACGGAACCGAACGCGATCGATTTACAAAAAATAATCGGTATAATCAGATGAAAAACGCTAGTAAACCATGCCTGCGTAGGCATGGTTTCTTTTTATGGGATGAGGCATCTGAATGCTAGTATTATATTATCTGTGTCCATACTATAATATTATGAATGCGAAACTAACTCTGTCTGTTTGTCTGTTATCTTCACGACTAAACCACTGAACCGATTTAGATGAAATTTGGTATGGATATAGTTTGAGACCCTGGGAAGGACATAGGATAGCTTTAATCCCGGCAATCATCCTTAAGAGGGTGGTTTAGGGGTGGAAGTTTGCACACCTATAATATTACGGGCGGCATTTAAAAAAATAGGCTATTCGAAGAACTAAAGCTGCGCAGACGAAGTCCCGGGAAACAGCTTGTTACTAAATATAAACTTTTTAACAATATGATTAGTTAAGTAGATTCTTAATTATTTTTTATCATCATGAAGTAAGTCCTAAGTCGTTGACTAGCATCGAAAAATAGGCTAGGAAAAGGCTATTTTGTAATATTGGGTACCTCTGCCGTCTTTCAAGCAAAAATCGAATCTCGCTTGTGAACTAGGTAAATGTTGCAATACTTAAATAATGGTACATATTTCATATGGCCACACAATGCTAATAAATAGGAGCCACTTAATATAATCCTACGACCTTTCACCACTGCCTTCGTATTTCTTAACAATGGCCCCAAATTAGTACATGTTACCCTAAAATAATAGTATTTGCTTCACCTTGCGTCTACCGTCCAATTTCGTACAACTGGACCCTCCCTAACATTTCAATTGTCAACGCACACCACACACGAATACCTACTCTAATAGCTGGGTGTTTGAGTCTATTTTTGTGTCGGACAAATTGTGATTTACGATAGTTCGAGAAGCCTTTTGGGGTTCAGTAATCTGCTTCGACCCAATCGCAATTAATGGCGGCGTGGGTGCTGCGAAGATGGGCTGGGACTAGAAGTGTCTATATCTACCTTCTCACCACAAATCTTAATATATGTGTAGGTACTGAAAAACATGAGTTATACTCAGTCTAAGTCTTAAATTCTAGATACAAGAAACATTTTCGATTGAATTTCCATTAAGTCAATTTATCATGTAGCAAACTAAAACATAGGTTATGATATTATTATTTTCGAAAAGTAAACGTGTGAGTTTATTAGATATTATTCGGCTTCGCTACTACTGAAACACACTATAGCGTGCCAAGAACCCTTACCGTACTGCAGCAACAATTCCACTAAAAAGGAAGAAAAGCACACAAAGCATTTGCCTTCCATCGCAACACATTTACCTGGCACACAATATAGCTTTATTCTGCCTTATCCAGTCTTTCTACATCTTTGTCAAAGAAGCCACAGTAGCCTGTGGCACAACGGTACACAATTTTCAACTATTGTGCCAAAGCATACAGTATTCTGATACAAATCTTAACTTCAAATTGAGTTCTCCTTACAAATTCTATATTTATGAAGGTGTGAATTTATTTCATAGATATGGCAGAAAAGGGAACGGGTGGATATTGGAAGTACTCGTAACAGGAATGTTATCTTTATGAGGGGTAGGTCTTGTCTAACTTAGAGAGTTTGTGGATAATCTGTGATAAGAGAAGGGTCATCATCGAAATGATCTGAGTAAGAAAACGCGAATGATTTTTGAGCTACACTTTATTGTTTTAAAAAGTGTTCTTTAGACAGGATCACGCTTAACGAGTAGCTTCGTTCCTGTAGACTAATCAAATCAATTAAGGTTACAAGGTTCTTAACAACCGTTTTGGGATAAAAGTCTATGACACTCATCTTGAAATCACATCGGAGAAATAATTTAAGAACGTATTCGGATCAGCTGGTATTTTCTGAGATAACCTTTTACAAACATACATACAAACAATTTGAACTCTTTATAATATTACTTCGTCATGTATTCGAACCCAGGCAGGTGCTTTTCTTTATGTAAATTATGTCATCACCACTGCTCTCAAAACAGTGAAGGAAAACATCGTGAGGAAACCGGCATGTCCTAGAACCAAAAATTCGAAGACATGTGATCCATCAAACCGCACTGGACTCGCGTTGTGGTTTACGGCCCATTCCCTCTCTCACAGAGAGGAGGCCTGTGTCCCAGCAGTGGGAACATTAAAAGGCTGATGAAGATAATATTATTTTATAAAACCAACAAAATCCACGGTACAGTTACACAGAAAATAATTACTTTTGAATTCTATCCTATTATTAGGTATTAGAAATGCAAAATTTTGGAAATATAGATGGGTGTCAATGATGTTTGTCAATCACGACAGAACAGATGAACGGTTCTTGAACACTGAAATTTGGCTTAGAGTTAGTTGATTCTAGTCTGGAATAAGCACATAGGCTTTTTTTATTCCGGTAGTATATTCCCGAGGGTTAATTGCCGACACCCACGCGAACGATACCATTGGCAAATGCTATTACGTTATAACAATCTGTGCGTAGACAGTAAAGACATGCTTTCATATTGTCATTAGTCCGGTCAACTTATGCCTTAACCGATACCTCTGCTCGTTAATTGCCATAGAGGTAGTACTTGCAACCCCAAAACCGCCGACTGGACAGAATATCGATGCAGCTGTAATTATGGCTGATGCGACCGCAATATGCTTGCATGGCAACACGTCACGTTGGCTGAGTAAGCCACAGTGTTGCCAATTAGATACTGCCGTAAATTAGATTAGTGTTGCATTAAGACAAGTTAATGAGGACGTTTTGGTATATTCCGTTTTGGTTACGGACATAAGAATCAACGAGTCCTAAGTTATAATGGTCACATCGCCCGGAGAGAGCCATAAAACTCAGAAAAAGAGCACGTGGACGTTCAGCTAGATCAGAGCGAATAAATGACTCACGGTGATCAATGCCCTGAGAAGAGCCGAAGACAGTGACTTGGAAACAGCTCGTCAGTGACTCCTTCAGAGCATTCCAAGACCGACGACTTTCAGCAATGAAGACAATGAATAAAAAGAAAAGATAAAAAACCGGCCAAGTGCGAGTCGGACTCGCACACGAAGGGTTCCGTACCATTAACGCAAAACACTGCAAAAAAATCACGTTTGTTGTATGGGAGCCCCCCTTAAATATTAATTTTATACTGTTTTTAGTATTTGTTGTTATAGCGGCAACAGGAATACATCATCTGTGAAAATTTCAACTGTCTAACTATCACGGTTCATGAGATACAGCCTGGAGACAGACAGACAGACAGACGGACAGACAGCGAAGTCTCAGTAATAGGGTCCCGTTTTTACCCTTTGGGTACGGAACCCTAAAAATCATGACTGTACTATCCAATGAGTTAGGCAGAGATGTGCAGATGTATCGATATGAAAAGCGGCATACATCTACCCTCTTACAAATAAACGCGGTATAAAGTTATACCAAGTATAAACCTATGAAAATGTATGGTTATACCTTTGTTATACCTGGTATAACTTTATACCGCGTTTATTTGTAAGAGGGTTAGAGTTTTGTAATGATATAATTTTAACACAGCTTACCAATTCAGCAAATTGTTAGGTCGGCTTCTAGTCCTAACAATATTTTACATAAACGACTACGTACAAGTATGAAAAACTGCCTCAGCCATGCGAGCTAAGCCTAAACTAGACTAGCTTAGCTCTTGCTTTGCAACTAGCTTTAAGAACAGAAAATAAGTATCAAGAAAAAATCTCAATAATCAGCCCAAACACGACGGTGTGCTATCTTGTTTGGTTAAGAAGTTACTACGGCTACCTGCCGGCTACATCATGAAACAAGGTCCATATTACAAAATTATTTTAATGTTGCCAAAGTTACATAAATACGCAAGTTGCTGGACACACATACGAAAGCAAGACAATATAAAGCTTGTAAAAAAGAATAAGTTTACTTATTTTATACAGAACCATTCTAACGGAAATGTTCGCTTCTTAGATATTGTGAGCGTATAAATCGGATTGGCACAGGTGGAGTGAATGCTTAGAAAAATATTGCACAGTCGGATGGGCAGTGGCGTTCTCTTGTTATAATCCCTTTTAACCAATATCTGTGAGTCTGTGACCTCTTTTGAAATACACGAAAAAAGAAGGGGTGGTTCAATCTTGACTGGATGACATGTTTCTTTAATATTTTGTCCTTCTACAGTGCGACGATCATTTTTCATATTTCAACGGATGTTAAACCTGTAAAACAATGTCCATAAGAAATAGTGAAAAATGACAACTTGACAATGCGACAACGATGAACCATTTCTTTATGATGATATCCAAAATTTTTATAAAAAAAAGTCGTTGCATCGATGTTGCATTGTCCAGTCGACACTGTGTGTAGGATACTTAGAGCCACGCTATTTTCGCCGTAAAGGACAATGGCAGAAACCTATACATTGTTTTAGCTGAGATTAAATTCCTACGACTCTAAATAAAAAATATCTGGTTCAATTCAGGGTCATCTTCTGAATTAGCTTGTGCAAGAATTTTTGTTAAAAATTGCCGAAAATAATAGATATTCAGTCATGAACTTTTTTTTATGTCTGGGTAACTTTTAATAATGTGTTTAATAAGTAATATTATTACAATTTCGTGGCAGTAAACGGGCAATATCGCATTAGTCCCTTTCCTAGATATTTCAGCATGAAATGTGAAATATACACTTTGGAAAGAGTACGGTATATTTATTTATTAAGCGACTTTGACGTGTATCAAAAGGTCGTCGTCAACAACAAAGTCACATTTTTATTGACTTGGATACTAGTATTTTTGCCTATCATTAATTGAAAGTAAGTAATTCATTTATTTCTACTACACTACTTACAGTATTCTTACCTACCTGCAAGGACTCCTACACTTAGACATAGCACTTGTTAATTTATTTGCTCAGTTTTATTATATAATAATAAAGACAATAATGATATACTTACTACAGTCACTACTTGTCACTTGGCAGAATAAGTGTAAAATGACAACACTACGCTAATGAGAGTTAACGAAAAAGTCAAATAACTTTCATTTAGAATGTTTTTTTTTTATCCGTGATGAATCAGTTAATGTAATACTTTGAAAAAACGTAGTTAATTAATGGAATTTACTTCGTATATAAATCACTTTCAGACGCTCAAATTTAATTCAGCTACGATTTCGCCATTGTTCTTTCGCAAACCGAATCCAGATTACCAAAACATATTCTAAGGACCGGGATTACTCTGCTAAAAGTTTAGGTTTCGTAGTCATTGCATATTCTAGTGTTCCAAACAATAGAAATTAATTATTAAAGGCCCTAGAGATTACAGTTTATTAGTACATGGCCTCAATTTAGTGGACTGAGGGTAAAGTAAATGCTTTTACCTAATTCCCTTTTATTGGTCAATATGGCCGAAGAAATTGGTACTATTATGCTTTTAGACAGGATTATTGGAGCCGTAAATGTTCAGTGGCCAAATTGAAAATTATTTTACGGGGTGATGTTGGTATCGGGTATAAAATGTGAATGCCGGATCCTTTAAGTACAAATATTATCCGTGAAACTAATCGCGATCAGAGCCACTAGACAAAGTCTCATTCTATCAGCGACGCTGATTGTCGAAATGCCAAAATGTAAGGTCTTGATCGCGAGACATTTTGATAGCACTTGGAAAACCCATGTATTTTTGACATTATACCAATCGTTATCTCGACGCTTTCGTTGACAGAATGTCACTTATCTAGAGCCTCATTACGGGTTATGCGTCCCATTCGCACTTTGTCCCGCGTTCGCAGTAAGTCCCAAAACCGCGTTTAAGCTTTCAATGTCAATATTCCATGATAGTGATGAGTTGATGACAATGACAACTCTTGAACGCGGCCACAGATAATATAATACTAGCATACAGATGTCTCATCCCATACAAAGAAACCGTGCCGACGTACTGTACTGATTATACTGATTATTTTTTGTACATCGAACGCGTTCGGTTCCGTTCCACGGATATAGATGGTGATCTATCTATCACCGTGGAACGGAATCGAACACGATCGATTTACAAAAAATAATCGGTATAATCAGATGAAAAACGCTAGTTACGTTGGCACGGTTTCTTTGTATGGGATGAGGCATCTGTATACTGGTAAGATGTATTGATCGCGTTCAGGTAACATTCACCCTTATAAATTAAAAGTCTTAACCTAAAAGAACAAATACTAACCAACCATACACAGCAGCAATCACAGAACTCGTTCCACTCAAATACCTTTGAACATCCCAACTCAATTCCGTCCAATCACATTACGTACCAAACGTACCTAATTTGTCGCCGAAACTGGTACAAATTCGTCGCTATGTCTTCATTGGTCCCGGTTCGGCCATTTTGTGTGCAGCATCGGCAATGCAATCGAGCCGCCCGTCACTGGGGACCAAACTGCACCGGTAATGTATTGCGGCCGTATCCATCTATCACGCAAATACCTATAGGCTCAAATGTCCAGATATTGACGTGACAAATATCCGTGTGGATGTTTTGGACACGTTTTCGTTTTAAACGTATGAAGCTGAAGTAGCTGTTGAAAACAATTTTGTTATTGAGGCTGATATAAATGTTTTATACAATTACAAATAAACTTTTTATACAATTTTTTTTAGTTTACCGTGCATTGGCATCCAAACCAAAAATTAACTAGGCATGATATATAAGGCTGTAATAACACAAAATACTGAATGAGTAAATTAATAAGATCAACTTAATTTGTTGTTCATCTTGAAACTTGGATACTTTTCTCCAATCTACTTACTATTTGACATATGTGTGTCTTTGATATTTGCGATCAATGTGTATAAATCCTGCAGTTCTATTTTGAAAAACCTGTCTTAAAAACCTCTTCGAGATCTTTTGTGACTAAAACCCCGTGAAAATTCGGTGAAAAATTACAACTAATTTACGTTCACTAACCATACATTTTTCGAGTTGGGCATAAAATCCGCGTTCATTATAAAGAGTTTTTTTTTTTTCTTCCGTCGTAGACATTTCATCAATTTTACTTAGGCGTCCGTCCCAGAATGATCTTCCGAAATGGTACCCCTATATATAATGTAGTGTGAGCCAAACTTGCTACGACGTATCAGGAATTAGACAGGCCGGCTTCCTGTGATGTATTGTAAAGGGAACGGTTACGTGGACGGAATCTCTTGTACCTACTCGTATATCTATAGATGCATAGAAAGTTTAAATAAGCTTGGTTTTGTGTAAAACTATACCGAAATCTCATTTATTCTCGATTAACTCGCAACTACTTTTCTGGGAGGTTTCAGTTTTATTTATTTGAAGTAACACATTCGTGCTTCAAAATGGTTTAATATCACTACTTTGTGCAGTGTTGTGGCAGACGCCTTTTTTATCACCTCCCCGGCGTTTTTTAATTAAAACTATATAAATATACAGCGGGGGTCATATTACATAAAGTTTGGCACCGCAAGCTCCGGATTAACGTCATTACAATTCCGAATTTGCAACTGAATTGCAACTCTGAAAATAGACATTTGAGCCGTTAAACCAACTGCTGCCAGGGCCGTTCACCTCAAATATTTCCCCTAAGGTAAAAACGAGGGAGTCGAAATTCTCCACCCTCTAATTCGAGAACGGATCCCCTTACGGCGTCACCCTCACGTTGCCATGGTAACCCCCGCCCTTGGGAAGTGCATCTGATGTAAACATTCCTGGCTCCCTGCATTTTCGACACCGTTATTGATGTTTTCGCTACTACACTCGGCTTCTTCCGGTATATCGCTCGGCGGCTCGTAAATTTCCCGAAAATATTGGGTAAAGCTTCTCTATTTATCAAGTTTATAGCAGCGGCATCCCCTGTACCTAAGGTCACGGCTCCGACGGAAAATGCATTTATGTATCTAATACCAACTATTCAAGTAGACATTTTTCTAGCTCGGGAGAGCCGTAAAAGGACGCTTGTATGAAATAAATTTGAGGAATATTAGATAGTTTTCAAACATTTAATGGTTACTTTTACAATCCTATCCTATAAGAGTGGTTTATTTTGACTAGTATATTAATAGCTCATGTTTCTTGTTTCAGGGATGCCGGTTTCCTGAAGATGGCCTCACGCACCCCGTCCCTTGAGTCGCTGCCCGGTGCCAACTCAATAGGTTCGCTGGAGCGTGGCTCCTTATCGCCCCTGACTCTTAGTGGATCCTCGCCCCCAGCGAGTGACTCCGCCGTATGTGACCTCCGCGAATTCGACGGACTCGACACCACCTGCGCAATCTGCCGAGAAACATTCGCCGACCCCAAAGTACTCAACTGCTTCCACACCTTCTGCCGGGGCTGCCTGGAGAGGGAACAAACGCACCCCGACAAAGTCACTTGCGTCACTTGTCGCGTAGACAGCCAGCTACCGACAGCAGGCGTACCTGGGCTGCTCACTAACCTTGTGATAGCCGCCGCCGTCGAGCAGGACGCTGACCTCCTGCCTACTGCTCGCCAGACCAGCTCGCCTTCAGCCCGCTGCACCGGCTGCAAATCCAAGGAATCAGACGCCGTCGCACGTTGCGTCGATTGTGCTAATTTCCTCTGCCCAAACTGCGTAATGGCGCACCAATTCATGCATTGCTTTGAGGGCCACCGTGTGCTGGCTTTCACGGACCTGAAAGATGACAAGGGTATGCTGGGATCTACCCTCTCTGCGAGCGGTGACAAAACCGCTTTCTGCCCAAGACACAAAAATGATATCCTTAAATATTTCTGCCGCACTTGTTCCGTGCCGGTATGCAAAGAATGCACGATCATTGAACACCCAGCTGCTCTGCATGATTGCGAGCACTTATCTGATGCTGGGCCTAAACAATTGGAACTCATGCAGTCAGCTGTTACTGAAGCCAAGACTCGCGCAACTGAGATAAGGCACGTTATTAAGACTGTAGAACATGCCGCTGGCAAATTACAAGTCCAGTACCACAAAGCTCAAAATGAAATAAACGATACGTTCCAATTTTACCGCTCTATGCTCGAGGAGCGTAAGCAAGAACTACTCAAGGAACTCGAAAGCGTATTTTCCACGAAACAAATTGCTCTCACAGTAGTCGGGCAGAAAGCTCAAGAGACTGTTGACAAGATATACCAGACGTGCGACTTTGTAGAGCGATTGACTAAATGCGCCAACATTGCAGAGATATTAATGTTCAGGAAACTGCTAGACACGAAGTTGCAAACGTTATTGAGTTCTAATCCGGAACATACCGTACAGACAGCTTGTGAGCTTGAATTTGTCTCCAACTACCAAGCCATACAAGTTGGCGTAAGAAACACTTTTGGTTACGTGCGCTCTAGCTCTGAGGCGAATGTTGGCCCCACTAAACAGCCACCTATTGCTCGCCCTACCAACGGAAATCTATTGAACGGCGGTTCATCGTCCAGCAGTAGCAGCGTTAATGGAAGTTCAGGCAGCCTGAACGGTGGCATCCACCTACCAACTGGTTTGAACGGCGTACTTGATCGCCCGTATACAAATGGTCTCCTAGGACCCACAAGCCAATCCACGTCGCCTTTTGAGTCCAACATTATCTCAAAACGATTCAATAGTGCCAACAGCTTGGGCCCATTCTCGACTGCTATTGGAGATATCAACTTAAATGGCATCAACCCTTACGAAAAGTGGTCTAACGGTGGTTGTGACTCGCTCTTCCCGCCCACGACGACCGATCCCTACTCGCTAACAAATGCCGCTCACAACGATCCGATTTTAGACTTGACGAACAAGCTAATCTCCACTGCTATTTTCCCGCCGAAATCTCAAATCAAACGGCAAAAGATGATCTATCACTGCAAATTCGGTGAGTTCGGCGTAATGGAAGGTCAGTTCACTGAGCCGAGCGGAGTAGCTGTCAATGCTCAAAACGATATAATCGTTGCCGACACTAACAACCACCGTATCCAGATATTCGACAAGGAAGGGCGCTTCAAATTCCAATTTGGCGAATGTGGCAAACGAGACGGCCAACTACTGTACCCGAATAGAGTAGCCGTAGTCCGCACATCTGGCGATATTATTGTGACTGAAAGATCGCCAACACACCAGATTCAGATTTACAACCAATACGGACAATTCGTGCGCAAATTCGGCGCCAACATTCTCCAGCATCCTCGTGGCGTGACAGTCGACAACAAAGGCCGAATCGTAGTAGTAGAATGCAAAGTAATGCGCGTCATAATCTTCGACCAGATTGGTAATGTACTGCAGAAATTTGGCTGCTCCAAACACCTAGAATTCCCTAATGGAGTCGTGGTAAACGACAAACAGGAGATCTTCATCAGCGACAACCGTGCGCATTGCGTCAAGGTGTTCAACTATGAGGGTATTTACCTGCGTCAGATCGGCGGTGAGGGTGTCACCAACTACCCGATCGGAGTCGGCATCAACGCAGCGGGTGAGATCTTGATCGCTGACAACCACAACAACTTCAATCTGACGATATTCACGCAAGACGGACAACTGGTATCCGCACTGGAGAGCAAAGTGAAACACGCTCAATGCTTCGACGTGGCGCTGATGGACGACGGTTCCGTGGTGCTCGCCAGCAAGGACTACCGGCTCTACATATACCGCTACGTGCAAGTGCCGCCGATAGGCATGTGAGTGGCACGCTCTAATCACAGGAGATCCGAATGACCGACGAACTATAGGCCAAAAATCGACACTCTGAGACGTAAATACTATTATTAACCGACGTAACGACTAATCGTTCTGGCGAAGCGTGTCAATTTTTGTGGTTCAAGTGACGATTTGTGAACGGAACTTGCGAAAAGTGTGCAAGTGGTGCAACCCTGTGGCTGTCTCGATGTGGTCATACCGGCTTGAGATGGGTATTCTCTACATTGTTCGGCATGAGATCTCTTTATGAATTATTTCTAAACGAAACTGTAATGAGATTAGTTATAGTATTGACATTGTTATTCGAGTACCTATTGATTGATGGTTAGAGATTAAATTCCGTTGGAACGATCCAAAATTTTGCGCGACGGTGTTCTCGAATCCTTATCATTTTTTAATCTATTGAATAATATTTTTTCATATCCCACATCGTTAAATTAGGGATGAATATTAAGGGCATTTGTATTATTTAGCCCATTTGTTGGACCAATATTTTAACTATTATTACTTAACAAATTGTTAGGCGTTAAGCGTGTGATTTTATCGTAAATAAGAGAGCATCGAGCGGTATTGTTGTTAGTTTTAAGATTATTTCTACGGCACAATAGCACTTCCTGTTTTTAATTAGCACTTATTCTGTGTCGATGGAAACTATGGATTATAAAAATCTAAGTAAGGAGTTGTTACATTATTAATTAGGTAAGTGTTAAATTGGTTGAGCTGAAATGGACAATCTTTGGTTACTACCCCACGTAAACGTAGTTACTAAAATTTAGGGAAATAATGATGTTAGGGGTTTTATCAATGACAAAGTTGACTGCGGCGTTTGGAAATGAGTAAACAATGACTTAACCTCTACTAAAAATTATACTGTTTCTTTTATACGTAATAGTAACATCACAAAGTGGCGATCAAGAATGTTTTATAGACCTCAATTCGTTCCAAATTGTATGCATTTCTACTAGTGATGCCCTCAGTTGAGAATTTATAAAGCATTTTTAGATAGTAAAAGTTTTCTCTCGTTCTTTATCGGAGGGCAGTAGTTCAGCAGTAATGTTATCGGTACCGCCTAGTCGCTGAGAGCCCGCGGATCCAAGTCTTCTGATGTTGTTTTACTAACATTTGGTTGACATTGTTCGTTTTTATGCATTGATTGTATGTTATAAGCATTGGACACGGTAGTAACTATTAGAGCACTTAGGAAATGGTCGTTTCGCTAGCAATTTTTTTTAATTTTTTGAGATTTTTAGCAGATTTAAAACGGCGCAGAAGCGCATCTACTTACTGGGAGTATTATAAACAGCTCGGTATACAAAATAATTATACAATTTGTTATTCTGGTAAGATATTTTTTTTTATATGGAAACAACTTTATTTTTGTAGTTTTTAGTATTACGGTGCATGTGTAACGTAAATTTTTCTTTTGTATTTTATGGATATTGCGCTACTATTATTATTTTTTTACTTCATTACCGTGTGTTTGAGTGTGTTAGAAGAATTATTTTAGTTTGATTTTTTTCATTAGAACTTTTTTTTGGTTTTCGTAGTGATTAATGGATTTTTTAGTATTTTTTTCTCGCTGAATCTATGACAATAGAGAGATCTGATCCGGCTGAGGGTCGGTATCTTAAAGATCTGTTAGTTTTAGGTAACGCGTTTCCATTTTGGTGATATTTCTTAAATAAATTAAAATGTTTGAAGATGCGTCGGCGAGCGTCGCTTGCGCACCGTGGCGACCTGTATATCGTGTGCCATAAGATCATGTTGTGATTTAATAAGTGATATTTAGTATTGTTTGTAAATATGTACCATACTTTCATATAAATCTAATCGTAAGGGTATCTGATCGAATTACTTATGATTGTTTCATCTTTATACTTGTAGTGCAAGTTATCGTAATTGTTATACTGGAAATTTTACAAGTCTTTATTTAATATTTAATTAAATTAATAATTATATTTATTTACCACCGATTACCTACCTTATTATAGTAAGTTTTTGGCAATCTATATACAATATAATTTTAATGATGACTGCTCAATGAATAAATAATAAAATATCTACCTAACTGCCAAATGTTAAAATTACTACATGGCTGACAGTTGGACGGCAACCACTTTAGTGTATAATCTCGAACTTCGAATTTAGGATTACCATACTTGCACTAAAAGTTGAACGTTTTGAGAGCAACTGGTTTCTTCTCGCATTGTTTTCTGTATTTTGCCTACCACCCTGCACACGCATACGCCGCCTCGACGCATCTTCGATCAAATAGTTAATCAACACTGGATTAATTGAAACACGTCGCCCGTCTTAGTGTCCAAATTTCAGTGATTATTCACCAATGATTTTATTATAGACTGCCCTGTTCCTATATCCTAAGACGTCGTGAGTAGTGAACTTCATTTAATCCACTGTCAACTACATTGATTGTAACTCGACAATTGACCGTATTCTGCCGTACCTCAGTTTACTTTGACGAATCTATCGACTTATCCTTTTCACCAATGATTTTTTTAAATAATATTCGTCCTGTTGAACTGAGGTCACGCTAGAAATTAGGAAAACCGTTGTTTTAGACTTTAATTTTCCGGATTTCTTTGTGAAAATTATGACAAATTTTACGTCTGGATCGTACTTTTGTTGCAATTTTCATTTAGAAAATCCCGTTTTTGGTAACAACATACGCTTCTACTTAATCGAGATCATTTCGTCGTATTATATTTATATTAAGTATAGTATAGTGTATCGAAATTTTATAAAGTAAGATTTGCAAATTATGACAACTTCACGTTTACGCCTAGTAGGTAAAACTGTGTAACCCCCGATTTTATTTTTTTAGTTTTTTTTTGTCGACCGATAGTTAATCTTTATTTTTTAACCACAAAATGGTAATTTAAGTTTCCGTTATAATTATTATTACAAACTTAATTCCCATATTTTTTTGTGTTTTTGCATAATAATGTTAGTGAAAAGAAATGATTTTTCTGTACGAGAAACGATTTCATTCTTAAAAATTGCATTTCTAAAGCTCGAGGACTGAATTGAAACATGTTTTGTCTTTAAATATATTTTGTCGATGTTTGTTGTTATAATTATTATATTTTTTTAATTATTTGTATAAACAATTGTTCTTTAAATTAATGTACATCGTTTTGTTTTGAATTATTTTTGTTGTAATTGCTTTTTATAATAATACCAGTTCATTGCAGTTTTGATGTGTGTTTTATTTTTATTTTCGTTTTTTTCCAAAGTAGCGCTTCTGTAGTTTCACCTGCGGAGTTGTAACTATTTTAATAAAATTAATTTAGTTACAACTTGCTATGCATGTTTGTGCTAATGAATCTGCTTATGATGTAAAACAGTGCCACGCAATTTTAAAATAACTACGTAAAATTCTTGATTCCTGTTGCAAATAGTTTAATTTTAATGAAGATAGTAATAAATAAAGCTTTAAATCTCACTAAGTACACAATTTTAAACTCTGTTTATTCTAAAAATAATTTTTTTTTGGAACACAGCTGTTCTTTATGGACCACCTGAGTCTTAAACCTTACTACCTTATTAGATAAGTCATAAAAAATAAGTAAACCTGTAGATTATACCTTGGGGCTTCCCCAAATTCATCGTAAAAGGCACAATGGAAAGAAACCGAACACTTAATACTCACTGGAACCTCAGCTTTAACTAGAAACTTTGTATTCAATTGTATTTACAACCATTAGCAGACATTTTGTAACTCATCTAGTAAAATCATAAACTTGATAATTTCGCTCAAAAATTACTAGTTCCTAGTTTCTGGTGTTGATTCCCAAAAAATTTGAAACAGACCTTTTTTTTATTCAGAACACAGTTTACACGATTCTTTAGCACAAATGTCCCGGTGTAGGTCCTGTGTGTTACCCACGTGTGTGCATTTTGATTAGAGTTAATACAGTTGGTGTAGGGGAACAAGCGGCATGAATATCGTAAGTATTTGCTTTAGTATTAAGTGCAAGATATGAATAAAGGGTTACTCTAATTGGCTTTTCAAAATGGCAGCCTTTTTTTTTGTGACGTGGTGTTCATAAAAAAAAATCAACAGCAGGAAAACTCATTATTGTGTATGCAGTTTGCATCCACAAATTAAATTGCAAAAGTTTCTTATGACAGCTTGTCAACGGGCGTTCCAAATGGAGAAATTAGAGTAGCCCAAAGCAAAGTGTTAGTATATATTTTTTACTTTTTTTACACACATTTTGGATTGGGATCCTTACAGTTTCAGTTCGAACTCATAATTATTGTTGTGTCCGTTTCATAAACCCTTAGTTTGCTTGTCTATACAGGGAGTCAAAGTATTCGTGACTATAAACAAGTTTTACAATGGGATCAATACTAAAATAAATAAAAAACTCAGCCGATCAGTGTGTTTATAAATATTCCCATTGGGCAAAATGTAGGAAACAGAAGATTTTTTTTATAAAATTTAGGTTTTGGCCCCATAGAAAAGTTGTTCAATTCATGAGTAACTTCTGTCGTCCCCTGAAATACTACCAATGAATTAAAATTCATTCTTTTATAAAAGGTTTTATAACAATTACAGTAAAAAACAGCGTTGTAGAGAAATTTATTTCCAAAACAACACTTAATATACTTGAAAATAAATTAGAGGAACACTCACATAAACAACTTACTACTCACTGCATAAATATTTGTAATTGATCCTGATCCAATTTTACAATCAGTCGGTCGCACAAAAATTGTATACAACTAAAAAACAGTTTACAAAATAATAATAGTAATAAACCAATTTCAAAATAATTAAATAATCTCCCCTTTTACCGAGCTTGAAGCTTAACGCAACGACACAGCCATCCAGCAACACAAAAATATTTTTAAGAAATAACAAAAAAATACAATTTTTGTAGATACGACCGGTTTACACAAGCGCAATTATTTATTACCATGAACAACATTTGCTTACCAAAAGAAGACAACCAACACAAACATAGGCGCTCCTCAGTGAATTAGGCGGTACATCCCAGCACTAAATATCTAAAAAATACATATTCTTATGAATGTAGGCTATAAATCTTCGTGTGTAAGTACTATTTGTATTCTAATGTAAGAACCTAATATCCCAACTAAGCTTTACTTTTCTATGAAAACGTAGCTATTAATATCCGTTTTAGGAATCCTTGGATACAGTTCCCGTCAGCTGCACTGCTTCAAAAGAGCGCTACCAAACAACCAATATTTCAAAGTCAATTACTCTAGGGAACATTTTACTACTAACTTAGCACCTACTAGTTACGTAAGCGCAAGCTAGGCTTACAAGGTCGTTTATAATTTTATACTCAGCAGTTTTTCTTAAGATTAAATTTAAGATCGAAGTAATTTCATTGCCCCCTTATTTACATTTACATCAATCTTAAAGAATCTCTCATTCGACTCGCCATTAGATATTGAGGGTATGATTCGATTGCTGCTGCTCCTTTCAACTCTTAAATCATTAATTCAAGCATGTCATTGTTAGAATCGAGGTAAGAAGACTTGATCATTGATGAAATTTCAAGCTTTCAGCCACTCATAATTCCCTTATTTGATTTAATTGCCGTTCTAACACCATTATCGCCAGGAAGTGTGTCGAGCAAAAATGTAAATAGTTTAGGATAATGATGTTGGTAGTATTACTAACTAGACGTAAGGAAAGCCGGGAGCGGTACAAGATGGGCGTCGCGACGCGGACATGGTTATTAGAGAGAGGGTACGTAGTGTGAGAGAGTATTTTTATAAAACAAAATTAAGAATCAAAATATTTGTAGTGTGTTATTTAGGTATGACGTTTGTTGAGAAAGTCGGACGAGCCGAGGCAGGTAGCACATTGTTGACAGTAATAACGGAACGATATCCGAATTTGACAGGATATAATAAGGGTTTTACAGTAACCATATCGATAGTGTATTCTACTCTTAATGATTGTTTGAAATCGGATAATTTTGTGTCAGTTAAGATTCACCTGTTAATGTATTCATCAAGCTAGATATAATGTCTCGATGTTAGCTTATCATATTGTATGTGGTTAACGATTTGGTCACTTATTACATTTACTTGGTAGGGCGTCGTTGAGTATGAACAGTTCGTTGAGCCGTGCGAAGTTGTACATACATTAGCCGCTTCTGATCGGTTCGAGCTGGCCGCGAGTCACGACGTACCACGCAATCAATTGCTCAGGAATTGTATTCGTTTTCATATACATTCGAAAGTTTTTTTCTATAGTCGCTTTTATATGTATTAAGCGATGTTTTGTCATTGTTGAGAATACGCTAAATGGAGAAGTATAATTTTAGTGAATTGCACAGAACGTTGGTGTTTCACTTAATTTGTGATGTATTTTTTCTTGAAAGAGAATTGTATTTAATGATTTTACTGTATTCACGACTGATGTTGAGTTTGATAATGAATGTAAATTCGTTGATGTGTTTTGACGGAACTGAGAGCCTCCAGTTGCCGCGTGATGTTATGAGCCGCTGTTAGCAGAACGGATTCTTTAGGAATGCTTCCGTCAGAACATGTTGTCTCAAAAATTGTGATTGTAAGTTAAGGTAATTAACAAAGCACATATTAGCACAAACCATCCATCCATCTCGGAGAATTACTACGCTGAATGTTTTTAAAATTAACTCACGTTTGAATTTATGATACATTTTATTGTAAAAATTAAATACAAAATATTTTACTATCGCTTAAGTTAGTTGAGACGTTCGCATATAATAGTGTTTATTTTCACAATGGTGACGATTCTTTTAGTGAGGAAGTTTTGGACTTCTGGTAATGTTTTTATATGATATTGATTCTTCTTTAAAATATTGACACGTAGGTTAATGTGATTGTGTATTATCGTATACATTTTTTTGCTCCTTGTGTACCGTAGCGATCGGTGTTGCTACTTTGATTAGAGAGCGTACTGTATTGACAACGCTACTTCACTTCACGCTAGCTTTTACATCTTCCTATCTTCAGAAAAAGATGAAGCCGATACAGTTACGAATAACGATTTCATTTTCTTCACGTGTAGGTAATTTTATAATCTAAGGTGTGTGATTTTTAGTTATAAATATTTTTACAAAGTGGAAAGATTCCAAATGATAGGAAAAGTTGGTAGCAAATGACATATCAAGTAATGTTTTTAATTATATGAGTGGTTGCGCGGGAGACGGACGGTTAGTGATGGAAGTTGGCGAAGTTATATATTGGCACTGTTTCTAAATTGACAATACTGGCGGATTATGTATTCGAATGTTGATCAAATTATATATTTAATAGAGAAATGTTAACGAAACGCGACATATCGTCCACAAAGTGGTGACGTAGAACAAATTGATAGCACGAATGATTTCGGATTGTCGCTGGCATATAAAGTTTAAGTTGGAACGAAGTAAAGTAAAATTTGGAATCTTTCTTAACGATGCTAGTCGCCAAAGAACTTGCTTTTAGATAATTAAATGTTATCATAATATGTGTATGCACGTAAGTTTATGAACCTATATTAATTATACGAAGCTTGAATTGTCCACACACAAATCGATTTTACACACTAAATGCCATCCTGCCAGTTGTAAGGAGAACACAATGCTTATGATGAACTAAATTTAAATTATATCCTATATAGCGTACGAGTAGTGGTGTATTTTTAGATATTGCATTGTCTATGTTAGTTTAGTGGGTAAGGCACATCGTGAGCTTTGAATCAGTGTAAGTCTGTCACCGATATTTTTTACGATACGAAACGTAGTATTTAATGTAATGTTTCAAGCCGTGCTTTCCTCGGTTAGTATACCACTTGTAGATTTGTAAGGACTTGTGATGCTTGTCACTCACTCCGAGCTCTAGCTTGGCACAAAGCACCTTTCATTTGATCTTGACACGCTGCAGCTTCTAACACGGAACCGTCGAGCAATACTGACGTGCACGGATGTAAATAAGGCCGTTATTAGATATTAACGTCATCATTAAAACATAAATATAATTCAGTAATCTAACTTTATAATCTACTGAAACACCATAATGCGCCGTGGCCTTAAATTTGAAGGAATGTGTTAAACATTTGATAAAGTAAAAAAAAAAATCATTTGGGAATTTTGTACAGACTTTGATCCTCTGTGTTTCACATGTTCAGTCATTTATCATAAACTGTTTTTTAATATAAGTGCTAATATATCTTATTGACGTGTATGGTAACCCTTTAGGTTAGATATTAAACAGTAGCCACTACGTAGGAACGCTTTACTTCGTCCTAATGTAAAACGATTGTTGATTTCAATACTTTCATTCTTGCATATCCCCATTTTAATGAAGATTTGTAATTGTTACCTACGCATTAGTTACTTTGAGACTGTTCAAAATGTACTATCGAGAATTTTTCACTAAGGGAAAGGGATGTTCTAGCAGATATTTTTGATACTTTGAGGATGATCGAAGGGAAACGTTGGTAGTGTAGGGTTTGGGTAGGGCCAGGCGGCAGGCTGGCGAGGGCCCGTCCTGTGGAGAGCCTCTCGGCCACGCTGCGAGGATCTAACTCCCGCATCTTCGTGAGCGCGAATATTAAATGTTACTGTAAACGAAAAAAAAAACAATGTTGTTCTTATATGAAAACGCGATGGTTTTCGCTGATAACTTGTTGTTTTTCATATATTCAATAATATTTCCTTTATTTTTTGTACTCTTTAGTATTAAGAATTAATATTAAAATAAACTATTCAATGTTGATTACTCTAAAATACCAATAACTTATTGAATAAGGATTGTGTGAAATAGTTTCCCCGAGAGCCTTACTAGTTGAGACACCTTTTCCTTAGACGTATACCTTCAAACTGTACTATTAACTGTTGGTTAAACGATGTCAATGGCACTTGTTAACATCTCTTAAATGTTACTCGTCTGCTACTTTCCATACTTTACATCCCCTATTCTAACTTCCACTAAGCTCCAGTGTAAGAAAATCACCGCAAAATTCCGATGTTAGATCAGGCCTAGGAACTTAAATATAAGAGTTCATCATTCTTAGTTAGATGGTATGACTCAATTTTAAGACTGATGACAGAAAAAGAAAAAAATACAAAAAAAAAATGATTAAAAATCCTGGATAACTGTTTCTTATTTGAGGTAAACCTTCTAAGTTCGCTTCTATACGGCTTTAGTTGGCGGGACTGTAGGATAGTGTAATGAACTTTGATAGCCAAATTTTAATAAAGGAATGGTGTAACAGGTTTCGCCAACTAAAGCCAGTGATGTCACATTATCGATCGATATTCATCTTCTGTCGATACTTTTCTATGTCTTCTATCTATAAAGACGATGATAAAAATCGATAAATGATCGGGTTCGATAATAACCACGGTAATGTTAACTTCAATAATGTTGACGTTACATTTGAAATTGATGGAAAAACTTGATGAAAAAAAAAATTGAAAATACTATTTGTTGCCAAAGTGTTGTTAGGAATAAACATGTAGTTATAAAAATCGGTTGTCTCATGCATAATTAAGTTGTTCTTGGGTGGTTTGAAATTAAGGAGAGAAGTTGAAAAATATTTCCAATGATATATTTTTTCATAATGAACTTGAATGCTAATCGATACTTAAGGTTTATATCTGTGTAGGAATTTAAACTTAACGTGTGGTAATAAATTGTATCGTTACCATGATTTGTACTGTGTTTTGTAGAAAAACATCAATTATATTCAATTAACTGTATACTCTACCAATTTCTTATTGATTATTTGAGATAATGATGATATTGTAACCAAGTCTTGATGATTAAGATCGCGTATTCGCTCGATACACAGTAAAATCATGGCAAATGATTTAGTTGTTTAGTGTTCATGTTACATTAGATTGTATTCGACAGTTCTGATCTCTAAATCGGTACACCTGTTTCCGCCTTTATCGCACCTCCATTTTATCGATATCAACCCACTATTTATTTTCACCGCACTAATGGTTATTGCACAAAATGTTACATTTTAGGGACAGTGTCTGTATGGACGGTTGATTTCTTATTTGAGCTAAATCTTCAAACTATCAATTGTATTACATAAGTACATAAAGTTCATACTTACTTATTCAACATACAATAAAAAAATTCAAAGCGCTATTGCTCAACCCATTAATATCAGTACATTTTTGTACATAAACAATCAGAAAGCCTTACAACTAACTCATTTCGTCAACCCGTATTAATTTTTCAGCAACTTATCTAATTTATAAGAAAAGTTCATACTTATTCCTGGCAATATATAAAATCAACCGTTACACAGGCATTTTCCAAAATTAAATACAGAAGTGCAGAGATTGAATTAAGGTAGAAAACTGTGCATGATTTGTTTTTTTTTAGGATTTGCTTTGCTCAATAATCGATTAATTTATAAATAATGACCCATCACTTTCTTAAAAGACATACAATAAGGTATTTGGGTCCAACCTATTACATTGTTCTATTATTTTACTGATATAATGGAACAACAGACCAAAAACGAAATGTTTAAATCCCTTATTTGTTCTAATAACATGAACTAATACATCTTCTCTAATAAGATTACAGATATCCTAATTGGGACTCTCCATTTAGCTGAGGAATTTCTGAAACCTTAAGAAATGAGGGCATGTCCAAAAGTCCATCATGCACAAAATGCTTCAGCATCAATTCATCTCTCCACTTCAGTAACACATTGTTTTGACATTGAACCTATCAAAGGCTAAATGATCACGACTCCGGATACCAACTTACCTAATCAAAGTTTAAACACAAGTTGATCCGTTAACTCCTCCAAACAATAGATAAACAATAGAGCCGGCAAACTTTGTACTGAAGGATTAAACGTGATTACATGCAAAAGTTAATTTAACGCCGGTTAAGATTTCAAAATGGTTGGTTACCTACAGATATAAAATATCTTACGGGTTGGTCATTTAAACTAAATTCTCTTATTAATCAATCAACACTTTTGTTTCAAGAGACTGATTATTTATTTAGTAGTCTCTTATAATGATTATCAAATAGTCCGTGATTGGGTTGACCGCTTGATCCTTTTCTATAGCAGACAGCGGTGCATCTCAACCATGCGATCTATCAATTATTATTTTAATAATATACCTGATTATTTAAGAGTACTCGTATGCGATAAATCTATCACTATTATACAATGTATTCGATACATAAATAATGTTAAATTTGGCTCAAAAGGAAGGCTACTTCGGGTAAGCTAAAAATGTAATGTTTGCCATCCAGTTTTTTGGACATATCACCTCTGATCGGTTCTGTCAAAACTAAATCTCGTCTCATTGAAATTATTTGATTTTGTTTGTTGAAAAATATGTAATTTATTAATAATTTATTTGTAATTTATTGTCGTGTGTCGCCGACGCTAGTCATCTAACTTTCGATTAGGTTAGACTCTAAGTTTTCTCGCTTATACGCGTGTTAAGTTATAAGGAACTTTTTGTAACTTCCCTCGTAATAATAGTGGTCTTTAATTTTATCCCCTCGGGAGTTTCCTTACTATTTCTTTCTCTAGTCACGACACTTACCGTGTGTCTGTAGGGATAATTCTGAACATGAAAGTTGACAATGATTATTGAACGATCTTCAATACACCACACAAAAAATCTTCCAATTCGACTGGCAAATGTAATTTCAAGAAGAATGATGAGATTTGGTAATGCGAGCTGGTTTTACAAACTCTGCTCCACATATAAACTTGATTTTTCATGTTCATTATTACACTACCCTGTGTTTTCCCCCTAGCTTGTAACTTTTCTTCGCTGTGACTGTCTAACGACCCTTCAATATTTATAATAATATATGGAAAATTAGATTCCCTGTTAGCTAATCGTTGTCGAAATAATACTGACTGTGTACCTCTTGTTTTATTTTAAAATAATAAAAAGTATATTGTAAAGTATATTTTGCAGTTGGAATTAATGTTACAGTCATTTGTCTTTGAGATGAAAGGAGTTTTGGGTTTTGTTTTTCTTACGCGCCATTTTGTTACGCCATTTGTCGCACAAAGTCGTTTTTCTCGTGTTCTAAGTCTGCGATCATAAAAAAAATGCTTATCTTTAAAATATAAAAATGTGCACATTCTTTTTATTAAAATACCCTACGTGAGGTTTAAGCTTAATCACCAGAACAGACATAACTTTTGAATATTTAATAAAACTCGCTCATATCGTAGACGCCATCTTGGAAAACTATACTGCCACAACAATAAACGTCAAATGACGTCACAAACATGGCGCACCGTAAAAAGTTAAGACATTCATCTTCCATGTTTAAGTTATTGTGTGAATTTGTGCGTTTTTGTGTTTTCTTTTTTATCAGCCGAGCATTTTTTATACAGGCTTTTATTGGAATTGATACTTTTTAATACTGAACATTCCATTGTCGGTTTTTTTGAAAAAAGAAGTTTGTTAATTTGTTTATTTATCTTTGGATTAACTATGTGTGGGTTGAGCATTTAAATCCCGTACGATTTTCGGTACATATCGATACCATTTCGATGTATCGATATACCGATATGAATACTCATACATACCTACTTGTTATTCAAGTCTTAATTAAGGTAGATCTTAAGAATTGATAAAATAATATCTGATGATAAATTTACTTGTATGTTGTATTAAAATGATGAACACGAAATAAAGAAACTGGTTTGAAAATGGTAGTGTTTTACTTACAAAAACCCCACGCCCTAATACGAGTACAATCGTAGCACAATCCAATTCTATACTATTGGTAAAGAAAACTTTAGGATGAAAATATTTTATTAAATAAACGGAGTAAGTATATTTTTACAACAAAGCTATAATTGAGTTCAGTTTGAGTTCTATACTCACTAAACGCATGAAAGCAGCTTAGCAGGCAATATCAAAAACAGCGCATAGAACATCTTGTAGTAAAGTTCATACCTGAAAGGATAAATGAGTTCCTTTCTTTGTACAACCTCGCCACACTATTCTCATATACCACTACCACTACAACTCCTGAAAGCCAGATCAAAAGTAGCGACCACCAGAAAAACGCTAAATCAATGAACCTCGACGGGTCCCGGAGCAACTATTGAACTGTCTTGGATCCAAAATGAGATTAAGATATTCACTATGTTATATTAGCTGCTCAAATACATACTTACCTTCATCAAGTCGTTGCTGACAAGACAAGACCACTCGTCGGCGATGACGTCATTGTTAGGCACCACTCTGTTATGGTATTTCTATGGATTCTTCTGTATAGGCGAGAAATGGGAAATTGAAGATAGTCTGTAAAATCAGAGATTAATTCGAAAGAAGAAAAGATGAGCACATCACAAAGAGAACTACGATTTAATAGGACAGGGTTTTCTCCATTTAACACATAATATCAAGCCTGTATTCTCTAAGGGGGTAGACAGAGGTATAGGTAAGGAACCATCCAGTTCCATTCCGCTAGGTATGTAATAGGAGGCGAGCAGCAAATCGACCGAGCACATATCCAGACTCCGGGCAGTAACAACTGAGATATTCCAGATGAAACAACTCTCCATAAAATCCAGAGAACTTTAGGAAATTGGAGATTCCAGATTTAGAGGATATAGTAAGTATGTACCTAACTGTGTGGTAAGCAAACCATTGTAATGACCAACCTGATTGGTGACAAACGCCTATAGATGCCAATAACACGGACCAGAGGATGAATAACCAGACCTTGCCTGTATGAGCAAAGGCCTTTGGCTATTAGTTGATCAATAATACGCTGGACCTTAAAAATAGCAAATCATCTAAACCATTTTTTTTACAGAGGTTTTTTGGTTGTAAGTTTATGTTCTGCAAAACGCAATATTACTGATAGTGTTCGCGACGAGACTCACCAACCATTTGAATGGTTTTTGTGAATAAAGTATGTATTAGAGTCATGCGTCTGCTCACGCCCGAGCGCCAAGTAGGAATGAAAATGTTGTAAACACGTCGGTCCTATTTATAAGCTCGGTATGTAAGGGTATTTTAAATCGCACTTTTAAGGTAGTAATATAACGTCCTTAACGTTTATTTATGCGTATGGGGTTTTAGTAATACCAGATTAATAGAATAGAAGCATTGAAATATATAAATATTATAGTCTTCATACTTAAAACGTAAAATCAATTTCATGTGAATGCGTGCGTTCGCTGCGCCCGCCTAGTTCCGAATGGTGCGCCAGATGGCGGCGGGTAGTTTTATATGTTGGCGTTTTGCGTACAAAAATTCTTGTAAACAAACAAAATTGTTGAAATATGTAGACCCTTCAGGTCGAATAACTCCCTGAAGGAAATAGATGTACTTATTATAGAAGTACTTTCGGATGGCCCGTTGGGCTAGCTATCAGGCCATCCCTTTAGAGCGAAAATCGCTCATATAGTTTAGGCACAAATCCAGACATGGTAATCTGGACTTGTGATCTTTGGCCCGTTTTTTGGCATTCCCAGGGACTATACACCCCTGAGACTTCCAAAAATAAGGAATTTTCGGGGACTTCCCGATGGCCCGATAGACGCGCCATCGTGTCGTCCCATAAAAATATAGAATCAGTTAAGTAGTTTAGGAGATAGCTAGACACAAAGGGAGTGACTAGCTGTCGAACTAACACTTTTTTGGGTACATTATGTACAAAATGTATATATATACTTGTGGAGGCACTAGAACTGTAAAGTGCTCTCCTTCAGCCACCAGGCCACCCATATTCGGTGGTGATAGCTTGGATGGTCTGAGTAGAAATTCAAGTAATAAAATAAATTGTCTAAAAACGTTAAGGAGCGTGTATTTAAGGGATGATATCCCACGATAAACGTCCGAAAATAAGCTTTTTTAAGCCGCCCATAGACGACTTGCTGAATTTGTCAGCAGGTCACCCCAACCTATAGTACTCTCTGGGCTAGGAATGTTATTATACAACTTTCCGACATGAAAATAAGGGAACTTGCCCCTTTTTTCTATAGATATAGCCTAGGGACGCCATCAATGCCTGGATATAGATGTATGGATTAGATACTGAGATAGGGGGTGCTACTGTGCTACAGTACACAGAAATCCAGGCGTTGATAGCACCATGGAAGGGATAGTACAGACCTAAAACCCACTGTCGGGTAAGGGATTTTTTTGGCAAATAAAATTATTTTCGGCACAAAATCGCGGGGCTCTCGATAGTAGTAACGACCGAGGGTATAAAACACCCTCGGTCCAAAGATAGAATCGTAGTCATCGGCCATAGCCACTAGAAACAAGTCACTTGAACTTAATTAGTAGTTACTTGTTGAGAACCCTAAATTCGTACCAAGTTTTAAATAATTGAAGTGTTTTATTTAATTAAACAATTATCATCCCTGCATCCAGCTCAAAGAAGCAAGTGTGAATTAATTTCACAAGTATTAATCAATTGAAGCTGCGCAACATTTAATGGTCCAATCGAACCGGATTTGATCACCTGCTTGATTAGAAGTCCTGAGGCAACATTCCAAAGAGGTTACCAGATCCAATCTGAAGAGTCAATGTTCTTCGGGCGTCCAGCGCGCCATCCGGGAGATTTACGACCTCCCTTCTCGGGGAAGGCGATCACGCTACGTCCGCAACATTTATTGGTCCAATCGAGCCGAATTTCACCAGCCTGGAACCTGGAAGAACAGCTCCAGGACGTCTAAGAAAAAGAAGGAAGAATCGTCGAAAATAAAATAAATCCGACACTAAATAGAATTTGTGCCGGATTTTAGAAACCTGGAAAACCGGGAAGAAATACTGAAATTCCACCAGGGATAGAGGAAATTCAGCCGCACAATATGCTGCCTTCAAACTGAAGATTGAAGCCAGGAAAGCAGCTCCAGGACAGCGGGAACAAATAGTGGTGGAATTAATTTGTCGAATTCCTGACGAATTAATTTCACAAGAAACAAATTGAAGTCGAGCACCGCAGAGAATAGATCCTGCGTGCCCAAGCCCACCGCTGGACCAAAGAGGTAAATTCCGGGAGACAGTTATTAGAACTACCCTCTTGTTTTTAATAACTGTTAGAAGATTGAATATATTTCCTGTGAGCTGCAAAAGTACCGTATGAAGACTGATGTGCATCTATGAAGCTATAAGAATAGTTCCTGAAGACTTACCGCTGAAAACCACCCTATGTTCTCAGTGATTTGTTCTGGAACTGAACGCTGGTTTAATTTTACCAAGAATATGCGTTATTAAGCCTGAATTGCGTCTTTTGCGTCGAGCAAACAATTCCTGAAGGCTTATCGCTGAAAACTACCCTTACGTTTTTAGCGATTTCGTTCGAATACTAAACGCCCGTCTAAACAAATAGAAGACGTGCGTTTATGAAACTGATGTGCAGCTTTGATGTTTGAACAAACATATCCTGAAGGCTTATGACCGAAAGCAACCCTTAAGCTTTCGGGAATTTTCGAAAATTGAAATTTCGTCAAATCGAAAGAAGATACGTACTCAGAAGATTGAGTTACGACGCTGACGTCTGGAACAAGCAGTTACTGAAACATTATCGCTGAAAAGTACATTCGACTTTTCGGTGATTGATATTTCGATTGAATTATAGTCAATCGTATTGAAGATACACGTTTTGAGAAAAAACAAACGTGTACTACAGATGTCTGAAGTTTCATAAGGACTTATCACCAACCGTGAGTTTTTGGTGATTTGAATTTTTGGAGATTGAATTATAGTCAATCCACTTGGTGAATTTTTTGAAAACTGACGTTTTGACCGTCGGAAATTTTGGGAATTAGGTCTTGTGTCGTAAATAGACGTTCTGACCGTCGCAATAAAAATATTGAACTGGAACTCATGCTGATAGGTTGACGTTCTGACCGTCGAATATTAACCAATAGAAACAGACCAAGTAGCTTCCACAAAAATAACCAGTATAGAATGAACTTCAGACTCAACATTGAAACCTTCTCGGAACGAGAAGACTTTAGAAGATAGACGTACAGCCATGCCGATGACTACCCGGGGTGACACCCGTATCGAACATAGCCGTCCGCCGTCAACTAAAATGACTCGGCCACGGAGAAAAATAGTTGGGAGCTAGCCAAGAAATACAACTTGTGCTTTCGCTGCCTATGTCGAGGCAGCCACACTTGCAGGTCAAAGCGGTGTGGCGAGGAGGGATGCCACCAGAAGGCCCGACCGTGAAGGGATCGCAAGAACCCAGTCGAGCCAGGCGTTCCTCAAGATAGTGCCGGTCCGGGTCATCGGACATCGGCGGGAGAGGTGGCGACATACGCCCTCCATAACAACTGATGATGCCTTAGATCATCAGTTGCGCGAATTTTTCGCCATAGAATCGCTGTGCATAAACCATAGCGCCCCGCCTCATACCCTGGGAAAAGGGCAGAGGATCCACACTCGCAGGTCAAAGCGGTGTGGCGAGGAGGGATGCCACCAGAAGGCCCGACCGTGAAGGGATCGCAAGAACCCAGTCGAGCCAGGCGTTCCTCAAGATAGTGCCGGTCCGGGTCATCGGACATCGGCGGGAGAGGTGGCGACATACGCCCTCCATAACAACTGATGATGCCTTAGATCATCAGTTGCGCGAATTTTTCGCCATAGAATCGCTGTGCATAAACCATAGCGCCCCGCCTCATACCCTGGGAAAAGGGCAGAGGATCCACACTCGCAGGTCAAAGCGGTGTGGCGAGGAGGGATGCCACCAGAAGGCCCGACCGTGAAGGGATCGCAAGAACCCAGTCGAGCCAGGCGTTCCTCAAGATAGTGCCGGTCCGGGTCATCGGACATCGGCGGGAGAGGTGGCGACATACGCCCTCCATAACAACTGATGATGCCTTAGATCATCAGTTGCGCGAATTTTTCGCCATAGAATCGCTGTGCATAAACCACAGCGCCCCGCCTCTGACCCTTGAGAAAAGGGCAGAGGACATATAGAAACCGCCATGTTATGGCGTGCGCGAATTTTTCGCTATAGAATCGCTGTGCATAAACCCACAGCGCCCCGCCTCTGACCCTGAGAAAAGGGCAGAGGACATTTGAATCAAATGAACGTCCAGTTAGCAAATGGACATATAGAAACCGCCACGTTATGGCGTAATGAGCATGCTGAGATGCCAGATAGCTATGAGACAGCTCTAAAGAGGCTCGTCTCAACTGAGAAGAAGCTGGACAAGAACCAGGTACTTCGAAGAAGATACTCAGAACAAATGGACATATAGAAACCGCCATGTTATGGCGTACGCGAATTTTTCGCTATAGAATCGCTGTGCATAAACCCACAGCGCCCCGCCTCTGACCCTGAGAAAAGGGCAGAGGACATTTTGAATCGAATGATCGTCCAGTTAGCAAATGGACATCATGGGAGGCGCCTGGGAGCGCCTAGTCCGCTGCGTAAAGAACACGCTGTACAATGTACTTATAGAAAAACACCCAACTGAAGAGGTGTTGTCCACACTGATTTGTGAGGCAGAGTACATTGTGAATAGCCGACCATTGACACATGTGTCAGTAGACAGCGATGATGATGAGTCCATCACACCGAACCACTTCCTGCTCGGTGGGTCAGCCAGACTACCTACACCTGGCGTATTCACTGAGCAGGATATAGACAGCAGGAAAGTATGGCGACGATCACAGATCCTCGCTGATATGTTCTGGAGCCGCTGGGTCAGAGAGTACCTGCCTGAGCTCCAAAACCGGCGGGAGCCACATAGTAGTGGGCCCAAACTTAATGTGGGCGACCCCGTCCTGATAGCCGACGGCCAGCTGCCTCGAAACACATGGCCTCGAGGCCGCATTGTAGCCGTGTATCCAGGAATCGACGGAGAAACCCGGACTGCTGAGGTGCGCACACTTGGCGGCATCCTGAAGCGTCCGGTGAAGAAACTCGTCCCACTGCCTCAGTAACCAGAGACGCCGGGGCGGCGATCATCCTTCGGTGAGCCTGGCGACGGCATCCGAGACTGCCACTCGTCGCTCACCATGGGAGTGCAGCGCCGCGCCGACATCACTTCGAGCCTGCACGGCACTGCACGGCGGGAGATATGTTCGCGACGAGACTCACCAACCATTTGAATGGTTTTTGTGAATAAAGTATGTATTAGAGTCATGCGTCTGCTCACGCCCGAGCGCCAAGTAGGAATGAAAATGTTGTAAACACGTCGGTCCTATTTATAAGCTCGGTATGTAAGGGTATTTTAAATCGCACTTTTAAGGTAGTAATATAACGTCCTTAACGTTTATTTATGCGTATGGGGTTTTAGTAATACCAGATTAATAGAATAGAAGCATTGAAATATATAAATATTATAGTCTTCATACTTAAAACGTAAAATCAATTTCATGTGAATGCGTGCGTTCGCTGCGCCCGCCTAGTTCCGAATGGTGCGCCAGATGGCGGCGGGTAGTTTTATATGTTGGCGTTTTGCGTAAAAAATTCTTGTAAACAAACAAAATTGTTGAAATATGTAGTCCCTTCAGGTCGAATAACTCCCTGAAGGAAATAGATGTACTTATTATAGAAGTACTTTCGGATGGCCCGTTGGGCTAGCTATCAGGCCATCCCTTTAGAGCGAAAATCGCTCATATAGTTTAGGCACAAATCCAGACATGGTAATCTGGACTTGTGATCTTTGGCCCGTTTTTTGGCATTCCCAGGGACTATACACCCCTGAGACTTCCAAAAATAAGGAATTTTCGGGGACTTCCCGATGGCCCGATAGACGCGCCATCGTGTCGTCCCATAAAAATATAGAATCAGTTAAGTAGTTTAGGAGATAGCTAGACACAAAGGGAGTGACTAGCTGTCGAACTAACACTTTTTTGGGTACATTATGTACAAAATGTATATATATACTTGTGGAGGCACTAGAACTGTAAAGTGCTCTCCTTCAGCCACCAGGCCACCCATATTCGGTGGTGATAGCTTGGATGGTCTGAGTAGAAATTCAAGTAATAAAATAAATTGTCTAAAAACGTTAAGGAGCGTGTATTTAAGGGATGATATCCCACGATAAACGTCCGAAAATAAGCTTTTTTAAGCCGCCCATAGACGACTTGCTGAATTTGTCAGCAGGTCACCCCAACCTATAGTACTCTCTGGGCTAGGAATGTTGTTATACAACTTTCCGACATGAAAATAAGGGAACTTGCCCCTTTTTTCTATAGATATAGCCTAGGGACGCTATCAATGCCTGGATATAGATGTATGGATTAGATACTGAGATAGGGGGTGCTACTGTGCTACAGTACACAGAAATCCAGGCGTTGATAGCACCATGGAAGGGATAGTACAGACCTAAAACCCACTGTCGGGTAAGGGATTTTTTTGGCAAATAAAATTATTTTCGGCACAAAATCGCGGGGCTCTCGATAGTAGTAACGACCGAGGGTATAAAACACCCTCGGTCCAAAGATAGAATCGTAGTCATCGGCCATAGCCACTAGAAACAAGTCACTTGAACTTAATTAGTAGTTACTTGTTGAGAGCCCTAAATTCGTACCAAGTTTTAAATAATTGAAGTGTTTTATTTAATTAAACAATTATCATCCCTGCATCCAGCTCAAAGAAGTAAGTGTGAATTAATTTCACAAGTATTAATCAATTGAAGCTGCGCAACATTTAATGGTCCAATCGAACCGGATTTGATCACCTGCTTGATTAGAAGTCCTGAGGCAACATTCCAAAGAGGTTACCAGATCCAATCTGAAGAGTCAATGTTCTTCGGGCGTCCAGCGCGCCATCCGGGAGATTTACGACCTCCCTTCTCGGGGAAGGCGATCACGCTACGTCCGCAACAGATAGTTTTTATCCCAGTGCAAAAATCTGCGGGTATTTTGTTTTTGATGAGGAGGGATGAAAGCTAAAAGAGTTATGAATATAAATGTGGATGGATGTCTAGGGAGGGGACGGCCATAGAAAAGATGGATGGACTGTGTGAGGAATGACATGAAAGAAAAGGCAGTCAGTGATAGCGTGACGGAGGAAATGAAAACAAAATAAGTTGAGGTTAGACTACAAGCTAAAACTAAATATTTGCACACCATGTTTAATGGTAGAATGTAAACCTACATTCTAGCAAATACATACATTTGAATTTGAACGTGTTGCGTTGGTCTAAAGTAACATGGGATAAGGACAGGAAGAAGAAGATTCTTGATAGTAGAATAGATTCCTGAAGGATTGCCTGGCCACGCATTTAGTTTCAAACCGATTGTCGTATTTTTTTAAACGTGTAATATAATCTAGCTCTCAGTTAGCCGCCATTCATGGGTTACCAGGTTTAGCAGGTAAACTGGCAACCCACAGATTGCATTTAACTGAGAGCTGGCACCATTATTTTTTTCTATTTCCTACACAACTTTATTTCAGATGACGTTAGGTTCCCTTAAAATAATTAAGTATAATATTTGAGGTTAACTGTCAAACATAAATTGTAATTTATTTAATTAAGGTAATTGCAGTTCGATATTACTAGGCAAACCTGCACCACTGTCACGTATCATACATGAAAATTAAGCTTAATCAAAAACTAAATACCTGCAGATTTTTGCAGTGGGTTCTTAGGCTATGAGAGATTGGGTATGGAAGCGAATCTGCGAGTAAAGAAACATTTGAAAAACCACGTCACAACATTCGTTTACGTCAAACATTTAAAACATTCAACGTCACCTCTTATCCAACCATTTAAATCGTCAAAGACTATTGTATCATTTCGTCGCTTGCGACAAAGCGTAGGAACGTCAAAATGACGTAGTTTCGCATCACGTTGCTTGAAACACGTGTCGTCGACGCGGCACGTGCGTCGTGCGTCAATCTGGATATGTCTCACGTCGTAAAAATGTTGTCTAGTTGCATTGTGAGATTGGATAGCTCCTGTATGTGCGTGTAGAGAAAAGATCTTGAAAATCCTTGCCCTCTTATGAAGGTATTTGTAAGGGATTTAAAAAAATCTCAAGTTCAAATGTATTTATTTGTGACACACAGGTAAATGATGTTGTACATACGTGGTGTTAATAACAAAGATCTTGTTTAACTGTGCCTTGCTGTGCATAGAAATATTGGTTTTCAAAAATGTTCATTGTGTACGACCTTTTGTTTATGATGCCTTACGATATTAACTCCGAACACAAAATCTGTGGGTCTAGCGCGAGTTTTATACCCGCGTTTTTTACCCGCTCGCGTTAACGTAAACATAGTGGCCCTTTCTTAGTTGGGTAAGAGAAGTTTCTGTTGTCAGTGAGGCCTTAGGAATATAACTCGAGAAACAAAATTATTTGGTCCTAGTGTGAGTTTTTATACTTACTCAATACACTCACTTCAAATGACATGACATAATCGATTGTCTCGATTATTGCCATCAGACTCTTATTAAGTATTCAATTTTAGTACAAACTAGCTGTTGCCCGCGACTTCGTCCGCGTCAAACTCGTATTATTATTATTTTTTTTAGTTTCCCGCCGGAACTATGAATTTTCTCGTGATCAAACGTAGCCTATGTTACTCGTTATTACATCAGCTATCTACCAGTGAAAGTCCCGTCAAAATCGGTCCAGCTGTTTCGGAGATTACCCGGAACAAGCAGACAGACAGACAAAAATCTTAAAAATTGCTTATTTGTTGTTAGTACCGTATATACTTTCACGTGCATTCAATAAAACGTTGTTATTTTGATATTATATACAGTTTATTTATTTGTATATTGTTTATTTGTATAATTAAGTATTATTCAATGTCTATAAGTGAAGACTTGTTATTGGCTGACTGTCAAATCTACTGTTTCTGATCTGTTTGTTTTAGCTGTAAGTCTTCCATGTTAAATAAATAAATAAATAAATAAATAAGTTTACGAGAAATCCCAACCTTACTGAGGCTCTAGACAACTGGCATTTTATGTCAGCGATAGCGATAATCGAAATGTCAAAATGTAAGGGATTGATCACGTGATTTTTCGATATCGCTTGTCAATCCCATACAATTTTGCCTTTTTGACTATTTCTATCACCACGCTTTCGATGATAGAAGGTCGCTTATCACTTATACACTGATTGGCCATACCGCGCATTTATTTTCTAAGGCAACTTCAAGTGTTAATTGGTCGAATTGCATCCCATTGTGTCCATGTGAACGTACTTGCAATTGCGCTTAGTAAAAATTGCTTATCGGTGTGTAATCAGGAAATTCGTTAAGTAAAAAATTTCGTACTAATGTCACTGTATCATGAAAATGAGTCATAATAGCTAATACTCTGACAGACGTCAGATATTAAAATATAAGAGAGCCGCTAACCGATCGTTTGAAAAGTTGAAAGCACTTGTAAACAATAAAGATAAATATGACAGTTTTTAAAGGAATCGAATCCTAAGGCGCAGGCCACATAGAAATGGCGCCGAGCGCGGACATTGCACGGGCGCGGGCGGCTTCCTATTCCATTCAAATTTCAAACAAAATGTATGGAAATAAAGCGCAATTTAGGACACACGGTATGTCGTTGCTCGGACGTGGTTATGACGCGCCATTTCGGCACCCGCGCCCGATCAAATTGCGCTTTATTTCCATGCATTTTGTATGAAATTTGAATGGAATAGGAAGCCGCGCTCGACGCCATTTCTATGTGGCCTGCGCCCAAGACTGGCACATAGCGCAAAAGATACATTGCCTGCTAATAAATCTAAACTTATATTATAAAAAGGTTTTTTATGTGTTTGTAAAGGGTAATCTCTAGAAGTAACTACTGTGAATGATAGAAAACTTCTCAATAGTCAAGTATCACAAGTGACATTTCTCCTGGAAAACGCACGGTTCCTCAGATATAGATCACGCCAGCAAAGCCGCGGGAAAACGTTAGTAACACAATCGATCTAATACCAAGATCGACGATGGTACATAAACTAAGAAGCAACCTAATTACTTTTGGATATAAAATTGTCCAATGTCCATGAAGTTTCTTGCACGTTCTTCTCCATTGAGGGTACCTATCTATATATATATATATATATCTACATATATAAAAGCGAAAGGTCACTCGCACACCTATCACGAAATATCGAAAACTGCATGACGTATAAAGATGAAATTTGGCAGGGAGGTAGTTTATAGTTAGTAGACGTCCGCTAAGAACGGATTTTGCAACAGGGCCGGATTTAGGGGTCTAAGGGCTCTCGCAAGTTTATATGAAAGTCCTTAATTTTTTGAGCAACTAACTTAAAATTTGGCAAGGAGGTAGTTTATAGTTAGTAGACGTCCGCTCAGAACGGATTTAGGGGGTCTAAGGGCTCTCGCAAGTTTGTATGAAAATCCTTCATTTTTTGAGCAACTAACTTAAAATTTGGCAGGGAGGTGGTTTATTAAGTGGATGACCGCTAAAAACGGATTTTGCGAAGGGGCCGGACTTCGGGGGTCTAAGTGCTCTTGCAAGTTTGTATGAAAGTTCTTCATTTTTAGAGCTACAAACTTAAAATTTGGCATGGAGGTAGTTTATAGTTAGTAGACGACCGCTAAGAAAGGATTTTGCGAAGGGCCGGACTTCGGGGGTCTAAGGGCTCTCGCAAGTTTGTATAAAAGTCCTTCATTTTTTGAGCTACAAACTTGAAATTTAGCATGGTAGTAGTTTATAGTTAGTAGATGTCAACTAAGAACGGATTTTGCGACAGGGCTGGATTAAGGAGGAATGAGGGCTCTTGCAATCTTGTACGAAACTCCTTCAGTTTTTGTGCTACAAAGTTTAAATTTGGCAGGGCGGTATTTAATAGTTAGTAGACATTCGCTAAGAACGGATTTTATGTCAGGGCCGGATTAAAGAGGACACTCGCAAGTTTGTATGAAAGTTCGGATTTTTGTTGTACTACCGTCCTGAAATTTAGCAAGTCTAGAGTTTATGAGTAGGACACATAAGCTAAGAAATAATTTTTGATACTCTATAATTGTTTTCTAATTGATGACTTAAAAAATGTTGCTTAGTGTTATAGGCATTTTCTGTTGACTGAAATATAAAAATAGTTTGCGTTAAACATCATTAAACTTAATATCTTCATATCCACGCGGACGAAGTCGCGGGCGTCAGCTATACCCTATCCCTCTTACTAATAAACGCGGAATAAAGTTATACCAGGTATAACTAAGGAATAACCATACATTTTCATAGGTTTATACTTGGTATAACTTTATTCCGCGGTTTATTAGTATGAGGGTATATGTATAGGATACCCTTTGGAAAGTGCAACTAACTTCATCTTTAGCACTGACCGACTCCTTGACAATTTAAATGCGCCTGTAAATGATTTATTTAAAATATATGATTTGTGTTTGAATTTTCGATTCTCTATTTACTCAAGGAACCCTAAGCAAACAATGGGGAACTCACTGTCCAGTGTTGAGAAAGACAGTCATATTTCATGCCGAATGCCACAAGATGACAGATTTATTGTATATTCCCTTGGCGTTTCCCAAATAAGACGATCAAGTTATTTACAATGGGCAATAGTAAAATTATAATTTTTTTGCTTCTGGACTGGTAGCCGACACAGTTGAGAAAAGGTTAGGCAGATTGATTATTGAGACGGAATTGATTCTAAAGGTCTATCCACACATATCAGCAGCACGGACGTGTGTGAACGATGTCATATAAAATGTTCCCACCGATATTTTTTTGAGCCCCTGACAGGGCACGGTCTGTCCACGTCCCGTGCACGTCCCGGGCACGGCCCTGATATGTGTGGATAGACCTTTAACATACACTTTTACATTTATACTTTAAGTAAGATTTTTCATTGACATTTGCATATTAATAAACTGTTAAAACACAAAGGCCTGTGTTTTTTATTATTAAATGAAGATTTACACTGCAAACATTCAAAGAACATAAATTCCTCAAATGTTGATAAAATAGATAAACTCTGAATTAAGTAATTTTTAAGGGCATGTGTTAAAAGACTTCATTATCAGCCTATTAATGTTCCCACTGCTGGGACACAGGCCTACTCTCTGTGAGAGGGATAGTAGATTGTGTTATGGGTCCTCCGCTGATTTTGATTTTGATTTTAATATATATTAATGACCTCTGCAATTTGGTTTTACAAAATGGTCAAATAATAACATTTGCAGATAACACAGTATTATTGTTCATCTCCAACACGTGGAAAAATGTAACTGAAGCAGCAAATGAAGGCTTTGCTTTAGTAACTTCTTGGCTGGACAATCATTTGTTGACAGTTAATCTTGACAAAACGAAATTTATTACATTCACAATTAACGGCAGAACACAACCTTCTCCTAATTCAATAATTATACAAACTCACAATTGCAACAATCCAAGTACCTGTCATTGTAACCCAATCACCAGAACTAATTCCATAAGATATCTCGGTGTGATAATAGACCATAACTTAAACTGGAAAGAACACGTCTTGAAACTAAGTAATCGCGCAAGAAAGCTAATTTATATTTTTAAAACGATTAGAAATGTATGTGACATTAAGTTACTTATATAAATTTATTTAGCATTATGTCAGTCTATACTGACATACGGCTTAAATGTATGGGGAGGAACTTCAAAAACCACCCTGTTGTTTGTCGAAAGAGCCCAACGCATGGTACTTAAAGTTATTTTTCACAAAAAGTACACTTATCCGACACACCTACTTTACTCAGAACTGGGAGTCATGACGGTACGTAAACTATTCATTAAACTAGAGATTATGGCACAACATAAAGTAAAACCGCACTTTGCAAAAAGGCGACGATTAGATATAGTTTATAACATACCCAAATATAGAACATCTTTTGCACACAAATTTCACAATTATCTTGGACCTAGCCTTTACAACAAAGTAAGTAAAGATCTAGGATTGAAGAATCTTGACAGGCAAACATGCAAAAAAGCTATAGATAAATATTTGAAAACTCTAGACTATAACAGCACTGAAAATCTGCTAAATAATTTGGTATAACAAGGCGCATAAATAATAAAGCACACATAACTGTACACATACATAATACATATACATATCTATACACCCATATCCAAGCACAAAACAACATAGACAAGTCCAATCATGTATCTTAATTAATATAACTGTGAAATTACTAAAATTTATTACCTATACATTAAGTAATCAATCTGCCTAATTATGTGTAACTGTAACTGGAACCTTGTGGGAATCTGTTGTTCTATGGTTGAGGAAGACTATCCGCTCGTGATACAGTTTTATACTAGTACGAGGGGATAGGGCGAATCACTCCAAAGACAACCAAGTCTACCTTTTCATATTTTCCAACTGCCGACCTGTCTAAATTTTATTGTCAAAATTATTTTAAACAATTTTTGTCTATTAAGTGTTTATTATTAAGTTATTTTGTATGGTTGTCTCTTATTCATGAATAAATAAATATAATAATAAATATAACATTTCTTCGAATTTTAAGAGTTTCGTTTTGAGAGTAGTGGTGATGAAATAATTTACACAAAGTAAAGCGCCTAACTGGGCTCGAACCCACGACCTACAACTTGTAAGTCGCGGCCGCTACCACTGGGCCACCACTGCTGTTAAAAGACATGCCCTAAATTAATCTGAATTTGAGATTAAAAAATAATTATAGTAATAGTCATATCATTATCATTATCAATATAACCAAAAATAGTAGGTTGGCAGCTACAGGGAAGGATAATTTTAAGTAGAAAGTAGCAACTTAATAATCAGTTGTTATCTTTGTTTTAATTTAAACTGGCATCGAGTTTTTGTTTTGGTAACTGAATTTATTGTTAAGCGAACACTTGACGGCGGATAAAAAGTAGAAAATGAGCATTCTTAAATTCTACGATGGGGCTGTATAAACAGTTAACTTTGATGAGAGTTAAATAATTGAATTGACCGGGCTTTCTGAATAGTGTCCAACACTTATTGGGCAGGGTAATAAAATATGTGTTTTATTAAAATATTTTAATGATTACATTGATTAGGGTTCCGTACCCAAAGGGTAAAAACGGGACCCTATTACTGAGACTTCGCGATCCGTCTGTCTGTCTGTCTGTCTGACTGTCTGTCTGTCTGGCTGCCCGTCTGTCACCAAGCTGTGTCTCATGAACCGTTATAGCTAGACAGTTGAAATTTTCACTGATTATGTATTTCTGTTGCCGCTATAGCAACAAATACTAAATACAGTATAAAATTAATATTTAAGGGGGGCTCCCATACAAAAAACGTGATTTTTTTGCAGTGTTTTGCGATAATGGTACGGAACCCTTCGTGTGCGAGTCCGACTCGCACTTGGCCGGTTTTTTTAATATAGAATCAGTATGATAGGTAAAGTATGATTACTATTTCAGCCACAAAATCGACGGAGTCTCGTTGAGCGGGGCTCCTATTTCAGTCTGCAGGGTCTAAAGTAATCTAACACGAAGAAACCTCCTTGGAACCTAAACTATCCGTGTCGGGGTGCAACAGGCTTCCGAGCTCGCTTCGCTCGCTCTTGGACTAATTCGTTTTATGCTAACCGATTCTGTAGTTGCCTATAATATTAAACAATGTTTAATATCTCACTGTTAATATTAGTTCTCGTTCACACAGATGTCCGTTTTATCGTATACGTTTTTATTCGGCGCTGACGTATGTAGTTGTATGAGCGAGTGCACACACATGACAGTATTCCTGATACAGTAAAAAAATACCGATCCGACTAAATATACAGCACTCCGTTTTACGGGTTCACTATAATAATAATAATTTATTTATTTCAGACAACACAAGGTCCACACTGACAAAATAAAATAATTAAAGGATGTTAGTGCTTACATACTAAGACGTTAGTGACAATTTATCTTATGACCTACGTTAGTACTTATATACTAGGATGTTGGTAACAATGTGGCTTATGATCTATGTTAGTACTTATACACTACGACAGATAGTGTTGTTTTGATGAGATGTCCCATTATAGGACTCTCATCAGGCCTGTCAGCTATCACCCTCAGGAAGCCACTGCTACGCAGTCTGGCGAGCAGAGTCGCACTTTTCTTCCGTACGACAGCTGATAAGCTGACTCACTGCAGTAACGTGGCAGCCGCATCAGCGCCCTGAAGGCGTTATTATATTGGTTATTGGTTATATGTTTTATTCGGCAATAGCTTATATAGTTGTATGAGTGAGGTCTAAAACACAAAAGTATTAAAATACTGATCCGTTAAATGTGGTGTGAACATTACCCCCAGTAGCGACAGATCCGTTAAAACGTATTTGTATACGATATATTACGATTATAATTGGTCCTGTTCAATATGTTCGTTACCTTAAAATAGCAACCAATATTAAGTTTTTTTATAATTCCTTGCATTTCAGCTCATCTAATATAATTTTTGATAAAATATTTAATCGCTGCCAAGTTATTTTTTAGCAGCAAATAGATAGTTGCCTGGAAAATGATTTCCCATTTTTAAGTAAGTATAAGCTAAGCATGGGGTCTAATGTTAGATTTTTGAGAGAAATCTAGAGATCGTTTCGAAAAAACTCGCAGCTATTCTCGTTAAGAACATCCAATAAACAGGAATAAGATTTTCTATATAAAATAAAATTATACTACATCCAACAACCTTTTCTGCCTACCCCCTAGAGAATTATAGCCATGATGTGTGTAAACATTGCAATCGAAAATACAAAGTCCGAAGAGAAGAACGTTACGTGTCTACGGCGTAGCGTCTCGTAGCAGCGTAGCATATTCGTAGGCGCGTAGCACGATACGGCGTCCAAAATTCATGACTCCGTTTGGAATGTTAACTTTGCTACGTGAAAAGGAATATGTTTTGAGTTTAAAACGTTTCGGCCACTTGATATTTAAATAGCTTTAGTTTCAATATAAATCAAATGAAACTTATTCGAAACTGCTGTGACTGTATGTTATCTGTTTCTTTTTTTAAACGCTGGCCAAACTAGAAATTTTTCCTTTATCGTGGATGCAGTTCCATACATTTAAATTCACATACAGCCAAACCAGAAACAACTATTTATAGGCTATACAAATATTTGTTCCGTGCAGGAATCGAACCCGCGACACTCAGCGCGGTAGCCAATCGCTCAGCCACTGCAATCGTACCTACCAATGAGCTAGATCAAGCAGACGTCATTCTAAGCTCAACTTGACCAATCAACCTGACTACCGTAGCGTAAGCTTCCAGTTTAACTGAATGCAGTTTGTGTATGTGTATTTGTATATCTATCTGTGGTATCATAGCTCCTAAACTGATAAACCGATTTTGATAAATCGTTTTTTTACTTTGAAAGGTGTTGGTTGACTGGTAGAGAATGCCTTAGGAATTAAGTCCGCCTATGTACTTTTATGTTGCATGAAGTTTATGAAAATTGGTTTAGCGGTTCAAAAGTTATGGACGTTTTACTGTTTGAATCGGGTGTTTTTGCAAGATATCGTGTCATAATTACGTGTTCTTATTCTTATTCTTTATTGTACACAAAACATAAAAACATACAAATACAAAAGAAAGTTCATGTACAAAGGCGAGCTTAACCCATAGTTGGGTTCTCTGACAGCAAACCTCAGTTGCGTAAAGAAATATGCATAATATGAGCATAGTACATCCATGTGCACAACAAAAACTTATTAAAAATATAAAACGATTTTAAATACTTACTCACTATTAAACTAAACAAATACGCGTGCAATACACAATGTATAAACATAATACATACAGCATACTATAATTACAAAACTAAAATATTACTATTGTGAATACATAAATTTAATGTGTCATGTTGTTCTTTAATTCTTCTCTTGAAAACCTCCAACGAAGGGCTATCTCGTATAGAGTGTGGAAGAGCATTCCAGAGGCGGACAGCGCGAACAGTAAAAGATCCACCGTAGCGACTTGAAGAGTGGGGAGGAAAACGAAGGAGAAGAGATGATGACAGACGACAAGGTTTTCCTCTTGGTACAAGATACTCAAAGTGTTCAATAGATTGCCGATCGAAGCGTGTCTACTACTGGATAAATTATGTAAGTATGTAAAAAATGTGTCAGAGGTTTTTTTTTTAACACTATACTATATGGCAAGACTGGTAGTCTAACTGTATGAGGCTTTTGACTTGTTCGACTACCCGTTACGACTGTCAAAGATCTTCAAAGAACAGCTGGGACGGTTTACCGTGCTTGCTGAGGCACGGAGGAATCTCGATATATATTGGAAAGTCAGCCATCCACCGCCCGACCTCGCTATTGAGATAAACCCGTGCGCCTGTTATGACTTAGGAGAGACAGTTTTGGATAAATCCATCAGAAAAATATATAAAAAAACCGGCCAAGTGCGAGTCGGACTCGCACACGAAGGGTTCCGTACAATTATCGCAAAACACTGCATAAAAATCACGTTTGTTGTATGGGAGCCCCCCTTAATTTATTTTATTTTAATTTATTATTTTTTTAAGTAAATATACAACTAAACATTCTGTGAATATTTCAAGCGTCTACCTGTTGCCGTTATTAATATCGAGCAAAAAACGGCAAAAATATCACGTTTTTTGTATGGGAGCCCCCCTTAAATATTTATTTTTATACTGTTTTTAGTATTTGTTGTTATAGCGGCAACAAAAATACATCATCTGTGAAAATTTCAACTGTCTAGCTATCACGGTTCATGAGATACAGCCTGGAGACAGACGGACAGACAGACAGACAGACGGATCACGAAGTCTTAGTAATAGGGTCCCGTTTTTACCCTTTGGGTACGGAACCCTAAAATGTAACAGAATTTGTATGAAATAAAGTGGAACTTATTAGATGTTGTAACTTGCCTGCAGCTAGACCAACTTGTTATTCTAAACTCTAACTAAACCAATCCTACTAATTTGTTTTTGTGGATATGTGGAAGTTTGGATGTATGAATGTTTGTTACTCAATCACGCCAGAACGGCTGAACGGATGTGAATGAAATTTAGCACAGCGATAGAGTATAGTCTATATCCCGGTAAAATACATGGTTCCCGTGGACAACAACCAAATTTCACCACGGTAGAATTATTTTTATGTAACGTTCAAAAGTGCCGCTTGATGGCCTAGTTGAAATAAAATATCTTTGTCTTGTCTTGTCAACATCTAAATTTCACGCGGGCGAAGCCGCTGGCAGAAGCTAGTTGATTCAAAAATTCAAAAGTCCTAAAAATTCATACTTGCTAAAAAAAATACTCTTCATGTACGTCATTACTCTCACTCAAAACCCAAGTTTTTCTTGGTACAGTCAGGTAAAAAATCTGTGAAAGGCTCTTGGTAGATCCTAATTCTTATTTGAGAGGTGGCCTGCGTTTGTCAGCTGTAGGATTTAACTTGTCCCCCCGTATAACACGACAACTTCGAATCGGACCCTTGAAAGGTTCTAAATAATTTTAAGATGGAGCAAAATCTACCACATAGTATCTTACTTATATAATTACTATTATTATAAATCCGAAAGTTTGGATGGATAGATAGATGTATGTTACACGATCACGCCAGAACGGCTGAAATAAATTTTGGATGAAATTTGACACAGGGATAGATTATAGTTTGGAACAGCACAGGCTTTATATATATATATATAATATATTTATTTCGGACAACAAAATGAACCATAATTACAAAAATAACATAATTAATGGGTGTTAGTAACTAGAGATGGGCTTTAACGTTGAAAAAAAATAACACTGCTAAATGCTAATGCTAAAAATAATTAACAGTTAAAATTAGCAGTTATTTTTAGCAACTGCTAAATTTTGAACACAAGCGATTTTTAACATAATTAATTCTAGTTTCCTTCATACTTTTAACAGACTTAGGACTGTCAACTTTTTCTGTTGGCGTATTTAAAATGAGAATCAATTTATTTACAACGATTTCTTTTTTTATAGCTGTTTTTTTTAGTTTTCATAATTTTTGTTTAATAATCATCATACAAACTACTATTGCAATTAAAAAGTATTAGTTTTAAAAAGTAAATAACAATACACAAACAGTCAATTTAAATTAAACTCACAACACTCAATACCTACTCATTACATATATAAGAAACACGTAAATATACTTCGTAATCGTAACGAAGATCAGTCTTTATTTAACACTCACAAATTAAATTTAACATTTCCGAACTCAGTTAGCATTTAGCAGTTAGCACTTAGCAGTTAAATAAATCGACTCGACTAAATAACAATCTGTCTGTCTCAACACTGAACTGACTGAACACAAAATTAACAGTTTACTTTTCGTTTTTTGGTTTCGGTTCCTTAATTGAGACGTAACACCATGGTGTCCTTTCCTTTCCTTTGTTTTGCTTGAAAAATTACCAAAAATATTGCTAAACATCTGTTCGGAAGATATGTGTAGAAACTTAGAAAGTCTTCGCAGCTGTAGATTTTTTACAATTTCTTGAACCCTGCCATAAATTTTATTACGCTCTACTACAAAAAATACCCCCGTCGTGTTAGCGAGTCGTCACTGTTAAATTTAGCAGTTAAATCAGAATTTATTTAACAAGTGTTGACACTAAAAATATTTAGCAGTGCTAATTTAGCAGCTTATTAATTTTAGACCCATCTCTACAAAACTTATAACCTATGTTAGTGCTTACATACTAAGATGTAAGTGACAATTTATCTTATGACCTACGTTAGTACTTATATACTAGGATGTTAGTAACAAATGTGGCTTATGATCTATGTTAGTACTTATACACTACGACAGACAGTATTGTTTTGATGAGATGTCCCATCAGGCCTGTCAGCTATCACCCTCAGGAGGCCACTGCCACGCAATCTGGCGAGCAGACACGCACTTTTCTTCCATACGACAGCTGAGAAGCTGTCAACTCCCCCCAATCATCTGCCTAGCCTTTTTCCCAATTATTGTTGGGGTCGGCTTCCAGTCTTACCGGAGTCAGCTGAGTACCAGTGTTTTATATGGAGCGACTGCCTATCAGACCTCCACAACCCAGTAACTGGGTAACACTATACCTCTTGGCAAGACTGGTGTCATATCTCAGGCTTCTGACTACCCGTAACGACTGTCAAAGATCTTCATATGACAGCCGGGACCAACGGCTTAACTTGCTTTCTGAGGCACGGAAGGGACTCGGTATGTTGAAATGGTCACCCATCCACGGACCGACATCGTCAAGCGTTGCTTAACCTTGAAGATCGACCCGTGCGGCTGTTATTATTTAGCCACTCCTCATATATATCTTAGAAAATAAACTTAAATAAAATAATAAAAAGCAAATTAGCATAGCTAGCATATTGCTAGGAATAAAAACAGTTCGCAAGTCCCAATTATTTTTTCAGTGTTTGTATTATACATATTTTATTGCGAAAATAAGCCTGACCCGACCACCGCATATGTCAGGTTTGTTAAGAAAATGTCCCTTTGTAATTTCACTTAACTTTGAAAACTATACGTCTTTAAGGTTGCCCACTAGGGCTCATCATTCTCGATCATTCTTCCATATAAACGTAGTCTAGCGGTTACTCCACTGTTTGATGGTGTACGTTCAATATAAAAAAATGTTATTAATTTGTCTCATCATTAATCTAGCCCTGTATGGAAACAAAAAAGAAATATATTTGAATGTTATGAGCGTAGAAAGTTCCATATTTCAACACTAATTTTAACGCATCTGTACGAGCATCGCCACATTGTCTCTGTGATCAATTCGGTGAAAACCGGGAGCGATCACCGCATGGTAAGAAGCACATTGAACATTAACATCAAGCTTGAAAGGTCTACGCTGCGTTCAGCACAGATCCGGATCCAAAACCCCGAGAGCCTTGAGCTCGAACTCCAGAATCGTTTCGAGTGCCTAGGGAGCTCAGTTTACGAATACAGCGATGGGTTCGTGGAAACTGTCCATACGGTCGGGTCAAAGTTCTTCAAGACCCGCTGTACAGATAGAAACAAAAAAAATATTTTTGAGCATCCAATTTATAATGCCACTCAGAGAATTATTTATGTCTAGACTTACTGTTGCCTAAACATTGTCTATCGAATAAAACTTAGACTATTCTATTCAGAACTAGAAAATTATCTGGACTAGGGACTTATTCGAAGCTGTGAAGTTACAGTTAGGTCAATTCGTCCTGATCATTTGTGTCCCACGCCCGAGGCGACGGTCGCCGTTCACCTTATGTGTTTATATACTATATAAGATATAAAAATACCTCAGATACGTTTGAATAACTTGAGTAAATACGTGTTGAGAGAAACATGTAACAAAACATGAAACATGAAACATTTAACTCAATTGTTCCCAACCTATGGTCCACGGACCATTAGTGGTCCGCGAAAGTTTTATAATTTTAAATCTTTCGATTCAAAAATAACATTGATGCCAACCTTTTTCAAGTTTCTGTCAGTAATGTTTTATTTTCTATGACAATGCTCATTACATTTGATTTTAAAGAATAGATATGCTATATGTTTGTATTTATGATTTAAGTTTATTTTTATACTGGCTGCTTCGCGCGGCTTCGCTCCCGTGGGCCAACCCACAGGACCCGTTTTCGGGATTAAAAAATAACCTATGTTACTCAGGAATAACGTAGCTTTCTATTGGAGAAAGAATTTTTTAAATCGGACCAGTAGTTTCGGAGCCTATTCGGTACAAACAAACAAAAAAATCTTTCCTCTTTATAATATTAGTATAGATATACTAGCTGTTGCCCGCGGCTTCGCTCCCGTGGATCACCACACAGGACCCGTTTTCGGGATAAAAAAATAGCCTTTGTCACTCAGGAATAATGTAGCTTTCTATTGGTGATTTTTTTTTTTAAATCGATCCAGTAGTTTCGGAGCCTATTCGGTACAAACAAACAAACATACAAACAAACAAAAAAATATTTCCTCTTTATAATATTAGTATAGATAAACAGTCTTAAAAAACATTATCGTGTCATAATTACGTGTTTCGATAGATTGTCGATTGAAGCGTGTCTACTACTTGGTATATTATATGTTCCTAGTTTAAAAAGCATGAACATAGGCCAGAGCTTATGTTCATCATTATTGTCATTTTATTTACAGATAAATAAAATAAACTGCTGTAAACGCTGTTGGCGAGGCTTATTTTATGCTTTTTAGGGTTCCGTAGACAAATGAAAAAAACGGAACCCTTATGGATTCGTCATGTCTGTCTGTCTGTCCGTCCTTATGTCACAGCCACTTTTTTCCGAAACTATAAGAACTATGCTGTTGAAACTTGGTAAGTAGATGTATTCTGTGAACCGCATTAAGATTTTCACACAAAAATAGAAAAAAAAACAATAAATTTTGGGGTTCCCCATACTTTTTTTTTTATTTTTTTTTTCATCTTACCCATACGTGTGGGGTATCTATGGATAGGTTTTCAAAAATGATATTGAGTTTTCTAATATATTTTTTTTCTAAACTGAATAGTTTGCGCGAAAGGCACTTCCAAAGTGGTAAAATGTGTCCCCCCCCCCCTGTAACTTCTAAAATAAGAGAATGATAAAACTAAAAAAAATATATGATGTACATTACCATGTAAACTTCCACCGAAAATTGGTTTGAACGAGATCTAGTAAGTAGTTTTTTTTAATACGTCATAAATCGTAAACCGCAATTTACCAAGTACGCGAGACCGACTCGCACTTGGCCGGTTTTTAGAGGTTTCGGTGTCGGGGGTTTAAAAAAATAATAATTTAATTTTTCTTCATTACCATGCGAAACCAGGGCGGGCGAATAGTTTAGAATATTAGTAAGATAAGTAGGATTAATACACGAATAAAAGTTTTTTTTAGCGCATTTTCAAGTATAAGTACTACAAAAGTCCTTTGTTCGTAATTTCGTATCGCAAACGATCTAGAATATATTTTAATGTCCTTAAGTACTCGTAGTTCCATAGCTTAACAAATCTTATTATTAACTTGAATGCATGTCTTAATTAATTAATTATTTTATTTCTTAATTTAAGTTGAAGTTTAGAAGGCACTGACCACTAACATACAAGTACGCTGGACTTCATATTATCATTTTTCTCTGTGATATTATCAATGTCGAAATGAAGACATTTGATTTTCGCCATTTTGGCGCTGATAGCAACGTGAGCGTCCATGGAACTAATATTAGAGATGGGACACAGCCTTCGATACAAATATACTTTTAAGGAATTTATCGATCGTTAGAGTAATTTAATACGTAAGAAAAAAAAGACCCATTAATTTTTATTATGCGTCATATAGATCCCAATGGGTCGAAATGTCCGAGTTATTTCTCGGCCCCTCCATAAGATAAGATAAGTAGGTAAAATAATAATTGCTGTAACAAGTAACGGATTTTTTTTTTCAGTCAGATTGCAAGCTATAAACTAGTGGATAGCGTGCTAGTAAAGTTATAGCGCATTACTGTCAGATCAGTGAGATTTAAATATGGGGATAGGCTAACAACTTATCCTTAAAACTAGTATATTTGAGCAAGTATCTCGTCGCTCAATTACACTAGTTAGTTAATACTTGCAATAGTTCGGATTCACTCGGTTAGCGCCCATGGGATTCGTGAAGGGAACAGCAAATGTGTTGAAAGTAAGAAGACGAATAACGATCTATATGTTTTATTATAAAAGCGCTGCTTATATACATTACAAACTCATCAATATCAAATATAATAGGGTATGCAAATAAACTTAAGACTAACACAATCTCGGTAATGTCGGTAGGATGTGCCGCGCTCCCCTCGATGTCCGAGCGCGATGATACAGCCGGCCGATCGACATTCCTTTCACCTTGGCTAGCTAGTATGCGCGGGCGCACGGTGGCGAGCGGTTGTGTGCGCCTCTAATTTGTATGTTTATACATTTACGTAACGTAAGTATGAGCTGCTACATCATTCCCCCGCTAGTGAAACGTACACAAGGCTTCGATGTCCTGCCTGTTTTCGTGACGTATGCGTACGTATCTGTGACTGGCTTTTCTGGCTCTGTGTTAATCCGGAAAGCTGGCTTTAGTCTATCAACAGTGATGTTGCTGCTTCTTTTGCCTAACTGGATAGTGAAATATTTGTCCTTACGACTTATCACTTCGTACGGGCCATTGTAGGTTGGCGTCAGAGGCTTGCTTGATGCGTCATTGCGTAGATAAACATGCGAGCATTTATATAGGTCGTCGTGAATAAATGTCGCTCGGGATTGGTTTGATTTCCGTTGCGCCTGGGCCTTCTTTAACGCTCCATTTAACTTATCCATGATGTTTGAAACCGTGTCGCGATGTCTTGTTGATTCTTCATAAAATTCGCCGGGTAATCGCAGCGTTTGGCCATACAGTAGTTCAGCAGTACTTGCACCAATATCCTCTTTTATCGAGGCACGCAGTCCCAGCAGCACCGTAGATAGCTCACGTGACCATGTTGATGATTCGAGCATGGACTTATTATAACTATATACATCAGGACTGAGCACTCCAAAAATCATATCATACAAAACTGAACCATATATGCTGCACCTTAGGTTTACTTTTGTTAGGTAATCTTAACCGAGGCAAAACGAGCCGAGAGAGATAGCTCGAAGAGAGTCGTTTGTCCCTTTTTCTCACTTGCCAATAGATAAAAATGTTAAAGATGGTAGAAACATGGGTATGCAATATTTCACCAACTACAAGTACATTTAGTAACATATAAATATTTATAGCTATACGAAATTTTATTTATAGTTTTACAATCTGTACATAAAGTAAGTAATTTTATTTAAATAAAATAATCTTAATAATATGATTGTTTGGTAGGTATCATAAAATTACTTTGGTATCACTGAAATCTGACATCTGGTAGTGTCATTGCGACTTTTCTGTTATTTTTTGAAAACGAATAATGCATTTTAAGTTTTACTGAGCTACGTTGCTTTTTTATAGTGAAAATGGTGAAAAAGTGTTGTGTCAAGGCATGTAAAAGTGAATCATACGGTGGTTGTGGCATTTCATTTCACCGGTAAGGAAAAACAAAGATTTTGTTTATTAACAATAACTAGTTTGACCATGCTCTAGACATTTTGTGGACAGAAGACATTTAAAGTTATAAACTAAAACTTTGTTCTAATTAAAACTATAAAATAAATGAAATAATTATTAAAACTTTTAATATTATGAGTATAATAAATACAGTTTGTACCTATGCAACTACATCGCATGATTGAAATAGCGTATATTTGTGTTGGTTACAGCTTTCCATCAAAAGAAGAAATGAAGCAAAAATGGTCGGATGTAATTCCATCAGCCTTGGCAGGAACCTCACGTCCCACGCAGTATTACTTAAACACACCTTGATATCAAATAAAGTGTAAAATAACCATTTTAAAACGGTATTTCATTGGTGTCCGCCACCTCTACCCATAAACCGCAATACAATATTTGTCACACACACTTAGTTTTATTTCCCTTTGCTTCATTTAAATACCCATAGACCAGCTCTGTAGAGCAAACAGAAAAAAAACCGGCCAAATGCGTGTCGGACCACGCAAAATGAAGGTTTCCGTACTTATGATGAATTTATCCCAAGAACAAACCTATCATTGTAGTTGAAAAACATATTCTCCCATACATTCTAACTGCAAATGTATGTTTGTACGCACAATAATGGGAGTTTTACCTGGATGGATCCTACCTATAAGGGTTCCGTTTTGTCATTCGGACATACGTAACCCTAACAAAAGCAATAGCGACATGGTCCCGGAATAAAATTCATGCACCTTAGCCTACTACAAATTATTTCAAAACGAACTTTCCCGTTTGTTAAAAGAATGTTTGGTCACCCTATTAGAAAGAGATGAACGCATCTGTACACATTATCTCTCTCTGCTCGCGTTTTTGGTGCGAGTGCTCAGTCCTGATATATTTATAATAAGTCCATGGATTCGAGTCTTGCAGTGAGTGACGTCTTGAGTGAGCGATGCCATCGTTCTATCACGCCGTTACACTGCGGATGGTAGGCAGTGGTGCGGGTGCGATGGATTCCCATGCGTTGCATTAATTTGTTGAATAGGTCTGATTCAAATTGCCTCCCTTGGTCGGTGGTTATTGTAACTGGGCAACCGAATCTTGCGATCCAACCGTCATACAATGCGTTAGCAACCCTTTCTGCGGTTATGTCTTCCAGTGGACAGGCTTCAGGCCATTTGGTAGCCCTATCTATCATGGTCAATAAATATCGATAACCGTCAGAGATGGGTAACGGACCAACGATATCAATATGCACGTGCTCGAGTCTGTTTGCTTGTTGAAAACTCGCAATAGGTGTCTTCGTGTGTTGTTGCACCTTCGCGCGCTGGCACGCGTCGCACGCTCGGGTCCATTCATTTACGTCGCTATTCATGGAGGGCCACCAGTAGCGGGCAGTGACTAACTTCCTTGTCGCCCTTATGCCGGGGTGACTAAGGTCGTGAATTGCTTGGAATGCAACTTTTCGAAAATCTGAAGGTAGATATGGACGAGCAGTGTTTGATGACATTTCGCAGGTAACTTTGGTGGTTGATTTAGGAATGATGATTTCCTGGAATTGGTATTTTGCTTTGTTTGCTAGGGTTTTCAATTCTTTATCTTTGGATTGTTTTCTTGCCAGCTCGTCGTAGTCGATTGGTGTTGGACAGGATATGGTTTCTATTCGAGAGAGTGCGTCTGCGACTTGGTTGTCCCTGCCGGTGATGTGTTGAATATTTGACGTGTAGTGTCCTATATATTCAAGGTATCTTGTTCTACGTGGTGTTTCGTTGTTGCCGGTGGCCGTCAGTGCATGAATCAATGGCTTGTGGTCCGTGTAAATGATTAGTTCGCGGCCCTCAAATATGCGCCGGAAATGTCGTATTGCCATGTATATAGACAACAGTTCTCGGTCGTACGTACTGTATTTTTGTTGTGCCTCGCTGAATTTCTTGGAGAAAAATCCTAGCGGTCTCCATGTCCCCCGAATTTTCTGTTGGATGACTGCACCAGCACAGGTGTTCGACGCGTCTGTCATGATAGCGAATGGATCGTTCTGAGATGGGTAGGAGATGAGAACTGCATCTTCAATATCTTGCTTACACTTTTTGAAAGCTAGTTTTGCCGCTTCGCTCCACTGGATCTTTGTTTTGTCGTTTTTTTTGGCGTTATGAAAATATTTACTCAATTCCTTTTGGTGTTCGGCTGCGTGTGGAATGTTCGAACGGTAAAAGTTTAACATTCCGACAAAACGACGTAGGTCTTGAACGGTTGTTGGTAGTGGGTACGATTTGATGGTCTTTATCTTCTCTTCTGTAGGATGAATGCCTTCTGAGCTTATTGAGTAGCCCAGGAAATCGAGTTTGGTCTGGCCGAAGGAACACTTGGCGACGTTGATTTGCAAACCGTTGGCATTGAGTCGCTGGAACACCTCCTCGAGATTTCTTCTGTGTTCCTCTTCGTTTTCAGACGCCACCAAAATATCGTCGACAAATGGAAAAACTGGCAATCCTCGTAGCACGTTGTCAATATGGCGCTGGAATGTTTGGCCGGCATTTCTTAATCCGAAACACATCCTCGTAAACTCGTACAGACCAAACGGTGTTATAACGGCTGTTTTTTTTACATCTACCTCTCGGTTCCTTATCTGATAATATGCCTTTTTGAGATCGATTTTTGAGAAAATCTTCTTGCCTTGCATATTGTAGGTGAAGTCATGCAGACGTGGAATTGGATAGCGGTCTGGTATGGTTACCGCGTTGAGTCTACGGTAGTCGCCGCATAGCCTGTATTTGCCGTCTTTCTTCAGCACCATGTGTAGAGGACTTGCCCATGGACTGTTAGACGGTCGACAGATGCCTTGGTCCATCATTAATTGTATTTCTTCCTTGGCGGCGTTATATTTGTGAGGCGAGAGAGGGCGAGCTTTTGCGTACATTGGTGGGCCGGTAGTCTCGATGTAATGTTCGACTTCGCTGTTGCTCAATTGCCACGAACTGGGTCTTGTGATATCAGGGTACTTGGCTAGTAGGTCGTGATATGGTAGTTTATCGTCGATGGTGCGTATGCTTCCTTCCGATGCAGATAACAGGGACCCAGATGTCGATAAGTTTGTCTTTTGGTCCACCAGTCGCCGTCCGTGCAGGTCCACCATTAATGCGTAGTGATGTAAAAAATCGGCGCCTATGATCGGCCTACTGACTGTTGCAATCACAAATTGCCATTTGTACTGTCGCCTTAATCCGATATTCAATACGACGGTTTTTTCTCCAAATGTAGGTATTTGCGTTCCATTTGCTGCGTAAAGGTAGTTGCTTGGATTCCGATTCTTTTTTTCGTTCGCACTTGCGGGTAGAACCGAAACATTTGCGCCTGTATCGACGAGGTACTGTTGGCCGGTCGTTACATCTCTTATGAAAAGGCGGTATGTTGATAATTTTTCGACTTCTGCCACCGCCATAGCTTCGGTCTTTTTTAGTTTTCCGGTTGCGTATTTTTCTTGTAATTACAAGGACTCCTACACCGGTAAGCTTCTTTGCCGAATTTTCGGTGAAAATAGCACGACCCACTCCTTCGATCACGGGATTTTGAACGTGATCGGCTTCTATAGCGTTGGGGTCGCTGACGGTAATTATACTCTCGATCCATTTTTAACGCAGCTACCTCCTTGGTCAGGGTTTCAATAATGCTGATTATGCTCTGTTCTGACGATGTTTGCTGTTGTGCTGTTGAAGATTGACTGTGGCAGGAACAAACGGAGTTTACCTCCTTCATTTGCTCATGCATCTTGTCTGCCATGGCGGCAAGCGAGTCCAATTTTAACTCGTCGCTTACGGCTAGTACCGCGCGGGTCGCGGCAGGCAGGTGTCCGATCCATAGCATGCGTAGCGTAGCATCTGGTATTTTGTCTCGCGCCAGGTCTTGCATTCGGCGCAGTAGTTGTGATGGCCGTTGATCGCCGAGCTCCATTTCGTTGAGCAACTTCTGCAATTGCTTCTCTTCAGATTCTTCGTAGACGGACACCAGCCTCTTCTTGACTCCTTCATATCTTCCTGTGTTCGGAGCGGCCATGATGATGTCGCTAATTTGCTCCACCTCTGGCTTGGTGAGATTTGCTACTACCAGTCCAAATTTCCCTTCTTCTCCGAGCTTCTGGTTGGCGATCATGACTTCGAACTGGGCAAACCAAAGACGAGGTTTGTCACGCCAGAACTGTGGAATGCGCGACTTGATACTGATCATTTCGATCGCTTCTTCGCTGGTCATTTTGAACGCGGGGTCACCACTTTAGGAATATGTGTTGAAAGTAAGAAGACGAATAACGATCTATATGTTTTATTATAAAAGCGCTGCTTATATACATTACAAACTCATCAATATCAAATATAATAGGGTATGCAAATAAACTTAAGACTAACACAATCTCGGTAATGTCGGTAGGATGTGCCGCGCTCCCCTCGATGTCCGAGCGCGATGATACAGCCGGCCGATCGACATTCCTTTCACCTTGGCTAGCTAGTATGCGCGGGCGCACGGTGGCGAGCGGTTGTGTGCGCCTCTAATTTGTATGTTTATACATTTACGTAACGTAAGTATGAGCTGCTACAATACAAATATTTGCGTACGAATGAAATAGATAATAATTTACAACGGACTTATTTCTCGCTCTCATCGCCGAGATCCTGTATCTGTAGTGTTAAGGTGCAAATAAGAGTGACATCGCATTCCAGCGAGGTGAAGATTTATATCAGTTTTCAACTCTGTTTCAGAAGCAGATATAAATTGTTTGACTTCAAAACATTAGTTTATAAAATCCCATCAAAACATAAATGTGAATTATTTAAAAATAACAAAAAACAGTCGGGTTTTTTGTGATTTTTAACATATTCGCGAGCTGGCTGACCAAAATCAGATGTATCCACTGACTACACAGCATGATTTTATTCTTATTTATGTCTTTTTAGTTCGCTTTTTAAGCAGTCGGGTTTTTTGTTATTTTTTTATTTATTTTTTTTACTGCTTTTTAGTAATCTTTTTTTTAGAATTAGTTACATTTAAACATATAAGTGTTATATATTTTTGTAATCACCTCTTAAAACCCTTTATTTTGATACCCCACACGATGGGTTTAGTAGAAAAAAATATTTGGGCTCCCACAATATGGCGCCCAAATGCCGCCATTTTTATATTTTCAAATTTTAATGTGACACTCGCAGGGTTAAGACGAATCGATTGACGTAAGAATCATCAAAATCGGCCAACGCGTTTGGTCTCTAGAACGCCACATAGGAACAAACATACATACATACATAGACTGATAAACACATTACCCTCCTTCGGCAGTCGGGTAAAAAGGGTGGCTCCCTTTTTCACATTTATGTTTTTGATGGATCTGACTTGGCTGGTTTTCACATACAAATTATCTTATATTTGGCTATTTGTGAAAACTAGCCAAGTCAAATCTTGAGCAACAATTTATTCTAAGTTATCTGCTTTATGTGAATAATTCGACTTTTCAAATTTAAAAAATAAAATATTTTAAAATAGCAAATATTGTTGTAGCAGAAAAAGCAAGAAATTATGTTTCTAAGTTTATTTTAGAATGTTTTATGTTCTTGTAAATAAATTTCAGGATACAGAACTTGGCTCCCATTTAGATCTCAAGTATTTTGTCGGTTTAGTCAACAACCGCGCATATTCTTTATATTGAACTTGGCTCCCTTTTTCACATTTATGTTTTGAAAATGATTTGGAACGGCCCAGAGCTCTTTTAAAATTGAAACATAATATAATACAATATTACAGAAGACCAATTTCCGTAATTAAAAATGTTCTTTTTCCTCCCGTCCTTAGCGTTTTTCGTCAAGTATCATTTTCAAAAATATAGGTATAATAGATCATTCTTTTAAAAATACGGAACCTCCCGAAATACTTCTTTTTATTAATAGACTGCTTCTGCCAGCGGCTTCGCCCGCGTAAATGTTGTTATCCCTAGGGATATATTCCTGGGATAAAAAGTATCCTATGTGCTATTCCAGACTATAATCTATGTCTGTGCCAAATTGCATCTAGATCCGTTCATCCGTTCTGACGTGATTGAGTAACAAACATCCATCCAAACTTTCGCATTAATAATATTACTAGCTTCTGCCAGCGGCTTCACCCGCGTAAATGTCGAAAATTGTCCCGAGGGAACATATTCCCGGGATAACAAAGTATCCTATGTACTATTCCTGACTATAATCTATCTCTATACCAAATTTCATCCAGATCCGTTCAGTAGTTTTTGCGTGAAAGAGTAACAAACATACATACTCACAAACTTTCGCATTTATAATATTATTATATTAAAGTAGGAAGTAGGATTATATATTATATTAAGTAAGAAGTGTGATGATTAAATACTAATACGTACCTGACCATCATCTGCCAAGCCGACTATGAACTACTTACAGTCGAATAGTACGCAGCTGAATAGCAGCCAAAAAAGCTGCCACCTATTCATCATTCTCATCATTTGATTGGAAAAACGTCCACTGCTGAACATAGGCCTACCCCAAGCGTCGCCACATTGATCGGTCCTTTGCATCGTGTATCCAGTAGACGCTCGCCACCCTCACCAACATCCAAATAGGGATGTTGCCTGGGTAGAAAAACCGGCCAAGTGCGAGTCGGACTCGCACACGAAGGGTTCCGTACCATTATCGCAAAACACTGCAAAAAAATGCCCCCTTAATTTATTTTTATTTAATTTAATAATGATTATTTTTTGAAGAGAATATACAACTAAATATTCTGTGAATATTTCAAGCGTCTACCTGTTGCCGTTATTAATATCGAGCAAAAAACGGCAAAAATATCACGTTTATTGTATGGGAGCCCCCCTTAAATATTAATTTTATACTGTTTTTAGTATTTGTTGTTATAGCGGCAACAGGAATACATCATCTGTGAAAATTTCAACTGTCTAACTATCACGGTTCATGAGATACAGCCTGGTGACAGACAGACAGACAGACAGACGGACAGCGAAGTCTCAGTAATAGGGTCCCGTTTTTACCCGGAACGTACGGAACCCTAAAAATGATAATTCTATTTAGTCCGTCAGATAGATTATCAAATAATATTGGACACGTATTTTTTGCTATACCAAATCAATAAAAAATGGCAAAGATAAAGCGCATCAAAGTTAAGGAGCCCACTCCTTACAAGTATTTTCAAAGAAACATTTCAAATGCAAATCGGTTAAATTGTATCGCATTGTGTCTATGTGAATGTACTTGCAATTTAAATCGCCTATTAGTGTGATGTTAATCGTATTACGTCAAGTGGGTCTTGCCGTATATTTATAAAAATTTATATAACTATTTGGACTATGAAAGCCATACAACAATAGCGTCTTTAGCGGCTACCAGCGCTTGCGTTCTATTATGTGTGCAGTAGGCGATCCACCTTGTATTACTAAGCGAAGTTAAGTGCGTAGCTTAGCTGTGGACTGCTATGAACGCAACTTAATAGTGACGTCACAAGCCTGGGAGCTTGTTACGTCACTATGTCAGTACGACATGACGTCACACGATATTTCAACGCATTGTATCGTTGTCACTTTATGTTTACGTGTCATAAGAAAAATACGTGTCCAATATTTTTTATTAATCCACCTGACGGACAAAAAACAAATTTTCAGTTAACATCCCTATCGCGTATCTGTTTTGACAGCACGAAACACACTTCTTCTCTTTCATTTTGACAACTCAACAGTATTCATTGCTTGTTTTGTTCTGTCGAGTAGACCGATTTTTTGGGTCCGTGCCCACTCAACCAGATTAGACTACTTGCATATTTATATGTTGATAGGCGTAAAAACGTCGATGTATAGTCAGCCAGAAAAGTGTAAATTTTAAATAAATTTTGGATAAATAAATCAATAATTAAACAAGTAAGTACTTATCCTTTTTAATATAGTATACGCTTTGTACTTTGTAGTAAAAATCACAGATTATTGTAAATTATCATTAAAATCTTATAGCTAGTGACACGGTGGTATTTATTGGATCAGTCAGATCAGTTAGGTCACGTTAGGCTAACAAGTAGGTAGTAACTTCCAAAATTAAGTTATTTAGAATTAAATATCACTTTGCCTGACTGTACAAATGGCACTGAATTGGTAGTAAAACTTCTGGTATTATTCTTCGGGTTGAGTCTAATCGGGTTGAGTGGGCATGGACCCGATTTTTTGACATAATGAAGCAATGAATACAAGGAAAGCGTACCGTGCGTTATTCTTTTAACTTATACAGTTAAGGTGCAGGTCATCTGTCCTCCTAGTGGTAGGTCTTCCAACGCATGATCTTCCAGTTCGCGGCTCACGAACCTTATGGCCATCGATTATCCGGTCTGCGAGCAATGTGCCTACAGCCGTCTAGAAAACACAACTACATTATAAAATCAATCGCGAGTGTACACACACCGCACCCATGGATATCCCCATGCTATAGGTAATCCCACTACGACATGTAATGAGTGGCCATCTATCGATGTTTTTCACACAATTATAGACACTAATATCACCACAGAAGGGCGGTAATCACGTGCAGAACACGGCAGATGTTGCGCGGGAGGGTGCTATGGCATAATAATGGTTGCTATGGGGTTCTGTTTCGTTTGGATTTAAAATTAATGTCCATGAATGTTTTTCTTGACCTTTTTTTTGTCATCGAAAACCGATCCATGATTTGACCGTGAACAAGAGCGATCCTATCCTACTATCTTAGAAATTCTTACTAATCTTACTTCACACTTTAAACACACAAATATTATTAAGGCGAAAGTTTCTGAGTGCATTTATTTATTAAATCATAAAAGTACACAGGCGGACTTAATGTTTTTACTCTTTCACGCAAAAACTACTGAACGGATCTGGATGAAATTGGCACAGAGATAGATTATAGTCTGGAGTAGCACATAGAATACTATACTACTACACTTTTTGTCCCGGTATAATGGGCGGAGCCGCTGGTCTGGCAGAAGCTAGTAATTCTTATAACTCTATGGATACAGATTGATATCAGTTAATGCTTACAATTCCATCGACTCAAATTCTCGTGTTTACAACCTAAGCTCAATTTGAGATATTTCCTTCGTTTTCGCTCTTATCAAATATATAAAGGACGACCATAATAAGAGCAGTCAATTTAAGTTGATCAAAAGCTTCCTTACAAACAGGCGCATTTCAAAATGTATTGACAAATAAACGCGGCGAATTTTAAATTAATTTTTCATCTCCAACTTAGGCCGACACCGTCCTTTTATTGAACTGGCTATCACCAAGAGATGACAATTCTCAATTTTTTGTAGTTTTGAACACGGGATGGCCCCTTCAAAAAGAGAAGAAAAATATATTTTCACTTAATATGCGTTAGCATTTTTTTAACCCATATTGTAGATTATTACATAGATATTAGATAGAAATGGCAGCGAATGATGCTGCCTATCCTTTGACAATCCTTCAACGGACCTCTCAAAAAGGTCTAGTTAAATTATCTGCCTGATAGTACCCGTCTAGAAACTGTGTTTCCGCCTTTTACAAAGCCCAAGAGAAGAGTCCCAGTGGACTTTCCATTCTAACAAATAATTTAACAATACCTACACTAATTCAATGTTGTACAGAACCACGAGAAGCCCCTACTAACTCACACAACGATACTAAAGCGTGGGGGAACCGATCGATAGTTTTGCCCGCGGGAACCCCACTTTAATCAATATTATGGTACAATTCACATGATCTGCAACTTTAGGGGACTTTATGGGGTGTATCAAGGTTAAAATAGATGTAAAGTGAGTAAAAGTAACACACTAAAATGAACTCCGAGTTTTTTTAAAAGCTTTTAATTAACTTGCAATGTATATATGTATGTTTGTATGTATGTAAGTGTGTTCGGGTCAAATCTTGCAACTGAATTTTAAAGCAATTATCCTCCACCGATTAAAATGAAATTTTGCATACATGTTTAGTTTGGATGACAATCATAAGTGACGTTATTCTAAATCCAATATGGCGGACAACCCAAGATGGTGGGCTAGTTATTTTTTGTGCACTGCCATGATATGTGTATCAAATGAAAGGGTTTGCTGAGAAGAATACGAAAAAAGTTAGAATAAAAATAAAAATAAAAAATATTTGTGTGGCTATAAAAAGTGGTTTCTCCATTGAACATTACCACCACGCTGTGTGTTTTACGGTCTTCCTGGCAAGGTAGGCCACCTTTCCACGACAAAGCGTAAACGAGTTTTTCAGCTCCTGACGAACCATTTTTTTGTTAAGGTTACTTTCGAACTATTACAACCTCTGAAAGCCAGAATCAACAGCGGAGGTCACTAAAATAGCCCCGATGCAATGAAGCTCGAGGAGTCGACAGAGAAACTATTAAATTATCAAAAAAACCGGCCAAGTGCGAGTCGGACTCGCACACGAAGGGTTCCGTACCATTAAAAGAGACTGTGACCTCTGAGTTTGTTTCGGCCTTTCTTCTCAGAGTAGTCAGACAGGAAACGCCGACCTCATCTAGTTTTAAAAAATATGATCGACATGTGAAAGTGTTTGTACAAACCAACTTACAGAAAATAAATCATTTATCATTTATCATTATCGCAAAACACTGCAAAAAAATCACGTATGTTGTATGGGAGCCCCCCTTAATTTATTTTATTTTAATTTAATAATTAATATTTTTTGAAGAGAATATACAACTAAATATTCTGTGTATATTTCAAGCGTCTACCTGTTGCCGTTATTAATATCGAGCAAAAAACGACAAAAATATCACGTTTGTTGTATGGGAGCCCCCCTTAAATATTTATTTTATTCTGTTTTTAGTATTTGTTGTTATAGCGGCAACAGAAATACATCATCTGTGAAAATTACAACTGCCTAGCTATCACGGTTCATGAGATATAGCCTGGTGACAGACGGACAGACAGACGGATCGCGAAGTCTTAGTAATAGGGTCCCGTTTTTACCCTTTGGGTACGGAACCCTAAAAACGGAGGAGACATAAGAAAGCACTGGGGTAAAACCCTTGATCCAAAATTCTATAGTAGCTTCAACTTCCAATAAATAAAATATGCTTTTATAAACATCCTTATTATAACTAATTACTTAACTTTCATTAAAACAGAAATCTTTTTCTTAATCATAAAAGAAATATCATTACACAATTCCCAATAAGTTAGAAAGAAAAGTTGCCTGGATTAAAATGAAAGCCTTATTAAGGAGACATCTGCAGTAGAACTAATTAATACTTAGTTCAAATGGAACAATTTTATAAGTCAAGAATATGAGCAAAAAGTATTTTATGGAATTATCTTTAAAGCAGTAGATGCGTTTCTAAAGGGTAGTATTTGTGCTTTTTTTTGTAGTAAGACCTTTTATAGTGTTATGTAATTAGTTTAAAAAAGGTAAGTACTGCCTCGAGGTCTTGGGTTCGATTTTGTATGTTTATTTCAGAGAATAATCCCCACTAAACCTTTCCACCGAAAACTTAACACATCACATCTTGCACACAATAACTATACACACAAACACACTCACCATACACACTTTTGACTCTGATGCTAAATTTAAATAAAATATGTTTTTAATTGTTATTTTGATTTGATTTAATTTAATTTCTTATTTGATTTAATTTAATTTCTTATTTGATTTAATTTAATTTCTTATTTGATTTAATTTAATTTCTAATTATATTGGCAAATTTTGCTTGGTAACTTTACCTCAACAAACTCTTGCTCTACCTGCAATGTATTAAAAGGTTAAATTATTGTGTATGGGCTTGTACCACTGCCCTTAATACGAGTTATTTTATAACTTAGCAAGGGTGCTGGTTGCAACACCGTCTGTTTTGTTAACTAATTGTAGCACTCAAATGATTCAATTGATTTTTGTTAACATGATTTGAATAAATTTCCTTTCTAAATTTCTCAACATTTGTAACAGCCCAGAGTTTGAACATGTGGCCTGTTGATTATAGTTGGCAATAGGCTCAGCCCCTTTTACATTTTGCCTTCCCAAGCAATCGCACAGATACATGAGACACGTTCAACGGTACGTAGTGGTAGTTGGAGAATTTTTTGATATATAATAAAATAACAAGCGATTAATTCGCGAAACTAGAGTAATTACAATCGGGGCAACTATACCCCTGGGGCAGCTATCCTAGTTTTACCCTACACGTGATGTAGAAAATGAGGAACAGATATTATATTTGTTTAAAATAACTGTAATGTCTCGTTTGTTTTTCGATCAATTTTGATACTGTTCAATTTTTTAATTCTATTTTTGTATGTTTATTGGACTGGTTACATAAATAAAACTTTTTTACAAAAAATACTACCGACTTTCAAATAAAAACACTACAAAGTGAAACATAACTTTCTTTTTGGAAGCCGGTGTCTTTGGTAGGAAACAAATTTTAGTTTTCAAAAAATGTAAGTTATTTTTCACTTTGTAGTGTTTTTATTTGGAAGACGGTAGTATTTTTTTGTAAAAAAGATTTTTATTTTTCCCTTTTTAGTTGTACCTAATAGTCAAGTTCTTTAGTAAGGTACCCATAAAGCCAGAATAGATTACCCGAATATCATGAAACTTGGACATAACCGGTAAAATGAGAGTGTACCAAGGTAAACTGTACAACACATCTGCGTACCCTTTGAGAGTATACTGACGTAATGATATGTTATGAAATGTTATAAACAATAAACAGACATGCGACTGCAGCAAGCCCGAGAGATTTGCCGTAATTTATTGAAGAGTTCTGTTGTATATCTCCGAAGTTCTTCATCAGATATTCACCAAATTAAAATGGGACAAATTACCAATTACCAATTGACCAATATTATTAATTGTTTGATAGAGTATGTACCCAAGGGTACATACTCTATCAAAAATATCAAAAAAAGAATTTTCAAAGTCGGTCTACAATTGACGGAGATCGGTGAACATACATAAAAAAAAAACATACATAAGTCAAACATAGAAACGCCTCCTTTTTGGGAAGTCGGTTAAAAAATACAGATATCTTAAAAAAAGATAAAGTTAGATGTACGTGCTTTTTCCATGCACATTCCCTATGGGTTTCAAAATGTTCACCAAGTATTAGTAACCTTCGCATAAAGGTTACATTAAGCTTCAGAAGGGTTTTAGGTTAACCTAAATGGGTTAAGTTCTATTATTAATTCAGTTATTTGGTTGTACAGTTAGCAGCGAAAGTCAATTAACATTTTAGTAAAACATTTTAAATTAATGCGCCGCGGTCAGGAAGATTTATTTTATTTGTATTAATAGGCTCACTGTTGATCTCTATCTCACCGGATGATAAGAGATGATGTGGTTGACAACGAAGCCCGCTTGCCTAGAAGTAATCTTTTCACTCTTTTTTTAAAGACTTAAGAATTGGTTTAATCGCTCTAGGGGCTGCAAAAAAATCTAAAATTAGATGTAGTTGCTGGTGAGTTGCAGCAAAAACTACGTTTTCCTATGTGTGTTTGTTTTATTGACTACAGGCGGACGCGTCGCGGTTTCACCCGCGTAGTACCCGTTCCCGTGGGAATAAAGATAAAAAGTAGCCTATGTCACCTGGAAATCGGATTTTGAAATCGGTCCAGTAATTTTTAAGTTTATTAATTACATACAAAAATACAAATCTATCCTCTTTATAATATTATTAGCATAGATAAATCAATCTCTGTAGCAAATTTCATCCAGATCCGTTCAGCCGTACCGGCGTGAAGAAGTAACAAACACACTCACAAACTTTCGCCTTTATAATATTAGTGTGATGTTGATGACATTAAATGAAAAGTTGAGCAATCGGTTGTCATGGTTTTAGTAAAAGTAAAAAAAGTAGAAAATATCGACAGGAAAGAAGTACTAGCTTCTGCCAGCGGCTTCGTCCGCGTGTATGTCCGAAGATGTCCCATGGAAACCGTATTTTATCGCCGGCATATAAAGTAGCATATGTGTTAGTCTAGACTATAAACTATATCTATCTCTATGCCAAATTTCATCTAGAATTCTAGATCCCTTCTGGCGTGATTGAGTAAATATTCATCCATCGAAACTGTTACTGCGGTTTGAGAAACCTCATTTAACTTTGTGGCTTTTATAAATTTTGGACTATATTTGAAGGATCTGGCAATTGGTCTATGAAAAAGCAGGCAATTATTCACGGATTCAAACCTGAGCGATCAGTAGTATGCGGAAGAAGGAGGTTGTACGCCTTGATGGTCAGAGCCAACACAAGCGGTGCGAAGATTGTCGAACTGGTGATTCTTTATATTTCAAAATGGAGGTTGACGGCTTTCTGCTTATTCACGTTCACACGACACTACACCACAGTTTTTATATCCGCGAAGCGGATAGGATACACAGTTTATAAAGTTCTCCGCAATCTAACTAATCAAATGCATCAGTCTTCAGCCATGTGGCATGAAGAGCTGGTGGTGAGTCCTTTCAAGGTCAAAACACGATGAAACAAAAATAGGAATACCGACCACTGAAATTGAAGTTGTTTTTCACTTTTATTTGGAAGTCTGTTGTATTTTTTTGAAAAAAAAATTGTGTCATTTTGGTATAGAGGAAAACATCGTAAGGAAACCTGCAGCCTTATTGCGTAATGAATTCGGCAAATAGTATGAAAAGTCGACCAATCACATGGACGGAAATCCACATCGCGTCTTTCATCTCGCATATGATTGGTCTCTTTTCATACTCTTTGCCCTTTGTCTTGCCGAATTTATTAGGCAATAAGGCTTCTGGACTTATAGTTAATTTTAGTTCGAAATCGCGAACCCGCATTGAACAAGCGTGGTGATTTATGCTCGTGCCTTCTCAATATAAGAAGAAGCTTTTGCCCTGCTGTGTGACAGTAACAAGCTGGTATTATTATTATTATTTTGGTATAGAGGGGGATTATACGTTGGACAAGAACATAGGACATACTTTTGATCCCGGAATAATTCCCTAGGGATAATTTTCGACATGCACGAATGCGAAGTCACAGTACTGTCTGAAGCTAGTTATTAGTTAAAACTTTTGATGCGAACTGTACATATCGCGTTAGAATATTTTGTGGCGTTATTTGCAAGCGTTTCATTAGATAAATTATTTAGTAAAGCTGAATTTAATGTCTGCAATTACGATAATGGAACGTGCCTTTTCTATCATTTCTGCTCGAATTTAATTATTTTGAAAGGTGTAATACTGTGTTTTTGACTATGACAGGTCGTTGCTGTAGAATTGTGTTGTAAGTAATAATCAAGTCAGTATTGAGCTCGTGGCTAAATAATAACAGCCGCACGGGCCGATCTTCAAGGTTAAGCAACGCTTACCGAGGTCGGTCCGTGAATGGGTGACCATCTTAACGTAGCGAGTTTCGTCCGTGCCTCGGAAAGCACGTTAAGCCGTTGGTCCCGGCTGTTATTTGAAGATCTTTTACAGTCGTTACGGGTAGTCTGAAGCCTGATATCTGGCAACAGTCTTGCCAAGGGGTATCGTGTTACCCAGTTACTGGATTGTGGAGGTTATAGGCAGTCGCTCCATAAAAAAACACTGGTACTCAGCTGAATCTGGTTAGACTGGAAGACGACCCAGCATAGTTGGGGAAAAGCTAGGCAGATTGATTAAAGACAAAGACAAGACAAAGATATTTTATTTCAACTAGGCCACCAAGCGGCACTTTTGAACGTACATAAAAATGATTCTACCGTGCATTCGGAAAGTAGCTTGTTATGGAGAAGAATGCACAAGAAACTCCATACTTACTCTTTTAAAAAAAAAAAGATTTTTTACAATATTTAGGAACATAGGTACATATATAGTTATTAGTTCACATATGTGAGGACAATGCACCCAGACTAGCACTACACACGATTATAACTAAATTGTAACATCTGAATTAACTAATACAAAAAATAACTAAACGATTTTTTTGTCGGTATTGATTTCAGGAATTACTGATCTTATTACGAGAATTCTTTTGATGATTTATTTATACTCATATTTTTAAATTTAATTATTAAAGATCAAATGATAAGATGGAGCAGATAAGAGAGCCAGTGGTGGCTCAGTGGTGTTGGCCGCGACTTACAAGTTGTAGCGTCTGTCTGGGTTTGAGCTCACGGCCGTGAGCTCAAACCCAGACAGACGCTTTACTTTGTGTAATTTATTTCATCACCACTGCTCTCAAAACGGTGAAGGAAAACAGCGTGAGGAACTACCGGCATGACTTAGAACCAAAAATTCGAAGAAATGTGACATCCACCGACCCGCACTGGGCCCGCATGTTGGATTACGGCCCATTCCCTCTCTCATAGAGAGGAGGCCTGTGTCCCAGCAGTGGGAACATTGATAGGCTGATGATGATGATGATAAGATTTTTAATTATTTTATTTTATTTTTTAATGATGAAAGCTACCTACAATATCGCTTTGTGCCTTAAGCTACTTTATATCACACCTTCTAAAATTATCTTTCCTTGTGGCCATGGGAGCGAAACCAAGGGAAAAAGCTAGTTGTTAATTATTAATAATCATCATCATCTGCCTAGCATTTCTCCCAATTATTGTTGGACTCGGCTTCCAGTCTTACCGGATTCAGTTAATTATTAATAATACCGCAATAAAAAGAGCAACTTCTTAATAAAGAACTACTTCTTTTTTTAAACGAGAATATTTATATAATTAGACAAACATTTATAAAGATAAATGCACAATGGGCCGTCTTATCGCACAGTATAATTTCTTAAAGACAACCTTTAATAATAAATAATTACGTAACAAAATATATTTACACTTCCGCAAGTTGGAAATCTTACTATATAATACGCAAGATGTTAAAGTAAAAACACGAGCCTTGAAATGGAAATGGACTGGTCACATGATGAGATCAACAACAGGAACGTGGACAAAAAAAGTAACAGAATGGTACCCGCGGGACGGAAAAAGAGGTAGAGGAAGGCAGAAAAAAAGATGGGAGTTTTGATCAAGGATTGGAGAAGGACAGCAATGGAGAGGCAAATGAGGGAACTTGAGGAGGCCTATGTCGCAAAACAGCCTGACCTGGCAACTGATGTTAAATGTTAAGTTATATACATACAAAAAAGAGAAATAAGTATAGTTAGTATAGTTTTATTATATTACAAATTGTGCAAAGGTCAGAGTAAATAAAGATTATTTTTATTTTTATTTAACTTGGAAATCACCACCCCTTTCATTCCAGAATTAGCTTCAACAGTATTTCAATAGAAACTTCTCTATACACAAACAGAATCCCTTACTTTGCTTACGAAACCCCCTTTATAAGAACCTATTTGTGTAATTCATTATTTAAAACACAATCGGTATTCAAAGCGTTCTTTAATACTTTATGTAAGAGAATTGAGGTAAATTCAGTATAGGAGTGATTTTCCACCAAGGATCTGAGAGGTTGAAAATTGAGCAATAAGATCACACAATTTTTCTAGCCTAGCTTAGCACAGGTCTCAGGCTCTGGACAAGCCTATGTGCTTTTCCAGACTATAATCTATCTCTGTGCCAAATTTCATCCAGATCCGTTTTGACGTGATTGATTAACAAACATACATCCACTCACACATCCATCCAAAATTTATCCCTTTTTTTTAAGATATTAGTTTATTCGATAACGCAAGGAAGCGTTTCGTACCCATTTCAACGTAAAATAAGTAATTACTAAGATTAAAATTGATTATACTTCCTACAATTTCAAGAACTAATTTCTAAGCGCACTGCGATAGTAAAAGTTAAGGTTCTCGCGGGAAATCAGAACAACCGCGTGAGTCCGGATAGCAAGTCTTATTTAGGATGTAGCGCTATATTTTTACCACACATCCATAAAAAGGAAACCAAATAATTTAAGGTCTACATTTGTAATTGTTTTACAATTTAGGCAAAAAAGGCTACCTATATCCTTCTGACTGACCAACAAAGTGTTTCGAAAAAAAATTGTATAGTTTTCCGTAAGCAATCGACTAACACGTAAATTCTAAAACGAAAAGATTGAATGAAAAATATTTTTCAAAAATTGAATGTGAAATATTTTTCAAATAGGTGCAGTGGTAATAGAGATTATCCTCCACATACACAAAATTCGCACTCTCTATTTATAATATTAGTAAATACAGGGCCTCAGTAATCCGGACTGGCGATGACCTTTTGAAATTAAGATTAAAAATTAGAAGCAGAAGAGTATTAAAGACTTTTACAAGAAGAATTAAGGTCTATCCACAAATATCAGGGCCGTGTCTGGGACGTGGACGGACCGTGCCCCGTCAGGGGCTCAAAAAAATATCGGTGGGTACATTTTATATGAAATTTTATACTAAACGTTTTGGAAATATTTTCATTATGCGTACAGCTAAGGAGTGGAATTCCCTGCCGGAGTCTGTGTTTCCAGATAGCTACAACTTCGGAGTCTTTAACTCAAGAGTGAATAGATTACTTCTAGGCAAGCGTGTGACACCGTCGACCACATCATCGCTTACCATCAGGTGAGATAGTGGTCAAGCGCGAGCCTATATACAAAAAAAAAAAAAATCGTTCACAAACGTCCGTGCACGCCCCGGGCACGGCCCTGACATGTGTGGATAGACCTTAAGTCTTTTGTTATTTAACATTACATCTAACCCGCAAATTTCTATCATGCGGGGGCTTCGCGGTGAGTGCTAACGCGTGCCCGTGTTCCCGCCATAAAGAGGCACAGGACTACAGGAGGACACCGTGGCGTTTTAGTGGGTTAGAGTCCCACATAACTGCGCTATCTCCCGTGGTGGTGCAGTATGCATGAACATTTCTCCACATTACCACTATTTTCGACAGTTAATTAAATAAATTAAGGATAACTTGACTTGACTTAATGTCCTACGACCCCTGGATGGGGCAAAGGGCGTCCACAGTAGTCCTCCATCGCGACCGATCTTGAGCTTCACGCTTCACCTCGCTCCACGTCATACCGATGCTCGTTGCTTCCGCCAACACGGTGCGACGCCAGGTCTGACGGGGACGGCCACGCTTTCTTTTGTCTTGGGGATTCCAGTCCAGCGCTTGCTTCGGTATATGATCAGAATCCCTTCGCAGCGTGTGGCCAATCCAACTCCACTTGCGACGCTTGATCTGGCGGTCGATCGGGCTCTCGTGGCGTTGCTCCAACAGCTCTACTTTGGTGATGGTCTCGGGCCAGTAAATGCCGAGTGTGTGACGAAGACAGCGGTTGACGACGACTTGGATCTGGCGTGAGATGTCTTTTGTGACCTTCCACGTTTCGCACCCGTAAAGCAGCACGGATTTGACATTTGACCCGAAGATTTTCAGTTTAATCCTTCGGGTCAGCTGCCGCGATTGCCAAACGGGTCTCAGCTGCGCGAAGGTAGCTCGTGCTTTGGCTATCCTTGAAGTGATGTCCTCTTCACTACCTCCAGTTTCTGACACGACGCTCCCGAGGTAAGTGAACTTGTGGACGCGTTCCACTGCCTCCGTGCATTGGCACGGAGGCAATACTTCACCGTTGCTGATTGCAGTAACGGTGAAGTATTCTTCACACCAGATCTCATCTCTTGGGTCTTCCGGGTGTTTATTTTTAGTCCCGTTTCTGCCGCTTTCTGACTTAAATCTTTCAATTTAGCTTGCATGTCAGCGTAGGTATGATTCAGCAGGCATAGGTCATCGGCGTAATCCAAGTCCTCTAAGACGTTGGATAATCCCCACCCTATCCCGCGGCGCTTGTTGTCGAAAATGCGAAGCAAAAGCCCGTCAAGAACGACTAAAAAGAGGAGCGGTGAAAGGAGACAGCCTTGACGGACACCTGCGTGTACTGTTATATCATCCGAGATGAGGCCGTCGTGTGTCACTCTACAGGAATAATTCTTGTATATACTCTCCAAGAGACGGACAATTTTCGGTGGCACTCCAATGTCCAGTAGGCGGGACCAGATGCTGGACCACTTCAGCGTATCAAATGCCTTTTCGAAATCGACAAAGGTGAGATAGATCTCCCTCTGCCATTCTGATGCCTGTTCTAAAATGATACGGAGAGTGTTGATCTGATCCGTGCACGAACGGTTCGCGCGGAAACCTGCTCTTTGCGTAGGAGAGGATCTACGGTTTTCGATAACCTGTCCAGGATAATCTTGCAGAAAACCTTCGAAGGAATCGAGAGCAACATAATACCTCTCCAGTTATCGCATTGACTAAGATCTCCCTTCTTGGGTACAGTTATCAAAAGACCCTTGTTCCATTCGTCCGGAAGCTCTTCAGTTGCCCATATCCTCTCAATGAGAGGCGTCAGAACATTGACGGTGGAGGATAAGTCAGCTTGTAGCATTTCGCGCAGTTATCAGGTCGAGTCCTGGCGCTTTCCCAGTCTTCAAAGAGAGGACTGCTCTTGCAACTTCCGAAGCTGACGGTGGTTCCGTGTCTATGTCGAGAGGCCGGGATGGTATAGAACTGACTTGCAGCGCGTCAGGTGTTGATGTAGCTGACAAACGGAAGATCTCCTCAAAGTGGTTATGCCAGCGTAAGAGCTGCCCTGCCGACATCACTATGAGCTGACCGTCCTTAGACTTGAGCGGCTTCTTCTTATATTTGCTGTTACCTGCCAAGGTTTTGGTAGCATTATACAATTCCTTCAGGTTACCGGTGTTTGCAGCTTGTTGAGCACGATCAGCAATATCATCAGCCCACTGCCTCCTATCTTTGCGGGTGTTGCGATAGATTTCTCTGCGTTTCTGACGGTACTGCATGTTAAGGTCGGCTCGCATGGCGTCATTACGGGTCTCAAGCAATCTCAGATGAAGGTTTCTTCTGTCTTTGATCAGGCTCCAAGTGTGCTGTGACATCCAGTCTTCGCGAGAATGAGTCTGTTTGTGTCCTAGAACGACGGAGCTGGTTTCTGTATAGGCCACTTTGATGCGTTTCCACTCCTCGTCCAATGAGTCCGAACCGGTATCAAGTCCCAAAAAACGATTACGTAGCTCGAGTTGGAACGTTTTACGGATGCCCGGGTCACGCAGTTTGCTCACATCGAACCTTCTTCCGATCTTGCCGGGTCCTTCAGCCGCACGGGCCACTGCAACCTTAAGCCGGATTTCAGCAACTACCAGATGGTGGTAGCTATCAATATCGGCGCCCCTGCGGTTTCGGACATCGAGCAATGAGGAACGCCATTTGGCGCTAATGGCAAGGTGGTCAATCTGGTTCTTGGTGACTCCATCGGGTGAGTTCCACGTGTACTTGTGGTGGTCGCCATGTATAAATAATGTTCCTCCAATGGTCAGGTCGTGGTTCTGGCAAAACTCGACAAATCGATCTCCGTTCTCATTACAAACTCCAAGCCCCTGCGTACCCATGTGCCGTTCGCGATTTGTGTTAACTCTCCCAACCTTTGCATTCAGGTCCACCATGACTAGGACGATATCTTGCTTCTTGATGCTCCTAATGGTGGCGTTGAGGGCGTTGTAGAAATCGTCTTTGGTATCCTCTGGTGATGCATTAGTTGGGGCGTAGCATTGTACGATGGAGATCTTCCGGACTCTCGATTAAAAACGGGCGTACATGATACGGTCTGAGATCGGCTTCCAGTCCAGGAGACTATTCCTGGCTGTATTAGAAAGGAGGAGCCCTACGCCATACTCGCGCACATCTTCCTCACTTTCTGTACCAGAATACAGCAAAGTCAAGCCCCCGGACGTTCCCAGCTCACCGAAGCCGTTTCTTCTCACTTCGCTCAGACCGAGTATTTGCAGGTTGTAATTTAGCAGTACTGCTTCTGCTTGGGCTAGTCTACAGTCATCGCTAAGCGTACTCACATTCCAAAAAGCAATTCGTGTCCGTGTTTTAAAGCCAAAAGTCGTCGGTAGGGTATCGGTCCGGTTTCTTACTGTTTCGGTTTCTTTAATCTGTTATTGTCGGGCAAGCGAGTGATTAGCCCACTGTGCCTTAATCCGCTAGCGGGGCCGCCGCTTTAGAGCCTACGGATTTGCTCAGGTTTTTTTTCGGGTATCCTCTCTAGTAAGTCGATTCTGTTTTAAGGCGCAGAATATTCGCCCTTCGCCCTGCATCCGTTAGCTCAGCTGCAACTCGGGGTGGTGGACGCGCGGCGGCGCGGTTGCAGCAGGTCCCAGGGAGAACGACGGGGACGTGGATGACTCGGACTGGCTAGGGCTCTGCTTGTTACGGTACTCCACCACGAGTACTACAGAAGGTATTTTTGGCACTTTATAGGTAATGCTGTTCTCACCAACAGCAATTCCCACCAAAACTTACCCTAGCTTCTCTCCCAAATTAAGGATAAACATGTGTTTTTAGTATTAAAATATTGCATACCACAATCCGGACGCCTAGATGATTCGCAAAAGCCCATGCTTTTACCTGTCCGAATTAGCGAGACCCTACTAGATTTTAGATAACACAACAGAGCTAGCGACATACCTTGCCTTGACATACAAAGCAAAAACCTAATCATAACATCAAAGAAAAATCATTAATACAGCATTGGCTTAAAGCTAATTAAAATCAACTCAGGCCCCTCTGAGCTGGGGGTCGCTGGTTATTAAAACGCTGTACTTTGTCATTACATTTGGATGGCGATGCAATTAATAGGCCAACGAGGAATTACATCTTAGAACAGATAAATATCTAAAGAATAGAACTTTGGGATGCTGCGTCAAAGTAACCGATGAGTTCTACATGTAAGTTCGATGAATCTTGAAGCCTACTAGTATTATAAACTAGCTCCTGCCCGCGGCTTCGTCCGCGTGTAGAGTGTTTTATTATCTTGAGGGAACATTATAACAGGAAAAAATATTTCTGTATGTGTTATTCCAGACCAAACCAAACAACCTATCTCTGGGCCAAATTCCATCCAGATCTGTTCAGCCGTTCTGACGTGATTGAGTAACAACATACATCCATCCATCCAAACTTTCGCATTTATAATATTAGTAGGTTATGAAAGTTACTATATGTATGTGTTATTCCAGACCAAACCAACCCACCTATCTCTGGGCCAAATTCCATTCAAATCCGGTTGGCTATTTTTAAGTGTTTTAAACACAAATATACAAACTAGTCCGATCGGCAGCTAGGTATATTATTTATGCGTCCGAAGAATTGCCAAACTTAAGTGGCAGTGGGCAGGGCACATTGCTCGCAGAACGGACCGCCGATGGGGTGAAAAGTTCTGGTGTGGCGACCGCGAACTGGAAGACGTTGCGTTGGAAGTCCTCCTAAGGTCGACCGATGACCTGGTGAAGGTTGCGGGAATGCGCTGGATGCGAGACGCACGGGACCGGTCTATGTTGTGACACTTGGGGGAGGCCTATGTTCAACAGTGGACGTCTTTCGCAAATAAATTTAACCAAAATACTTTATACATAGGAAACTTTTCAGTCCCTTGGGATAATAAAACACTTTTCACGCTGGTGAACCGCGGGCAGAAACAAGCTGTTGGTAACTTAGATTAGAAAGATTTCTCAGATAAGAAGAGAAAATTCTTAAATAATCTAAATTGAATGACTAACTTTTCTTCTGGGATTTTTACGTAATGTTCTATTCAGTGCATTAGTTATTATTATTCCTTTTAGGTTCAATTAGTGCAGACCTTTATTAAATAGTCTTAATAAATATTATAAAGAGAGAGCCCGAATTTAGTGAGTTTGTATTCACATGTAGTCTCTGAAACCACTTTTGAAAAAATCTTTCAGCATTTAAAAGATACATCATTTCAGATGGTTATAGGCTATCAGGCAAAACCTGGGCAGGCCACTAGTACTTACATAAACTTTATTTATTTATGTACACACAAAACACTTAACAGAGAAAAAAAATCTCTCAACTTTTACTAAAGGTAATTTTCAAATGCTCTGTGATTTTGACAAAAGTAATACCTACTTTTCACCAATTTTCAGTCGTGAAGCAATTTTACCTATGTTCTGTTCTAAAGAACGATTGATTTTTTCAGGGATTGTTTCACACACACACATCACATCATCAGCCTATTAATGTTCCCACTGCTAGGACACAGGCCTCCTCTCTGTGAGAGGGAATGGGCCGCGATCCACCACGCGGGCCCAGTGCGGGTTGGTGGATGTTACATGTCTTCGAATTTTTGGTTCTAGGACATGCCGGTTTCCTCACGATGTTTTCCTTCAACGTTTTGAGAGCAGTGGTGATGAAATAATTTACATAAAGTAAAGCGCCTGCCTGGGCTCGAACCCACGACCTACAACTTGTAAGTTGCGGCCGATACCACTGGGCCATCACTGCTCTAACAAAACACCGGTCACTGGTCTGCTTTCGATTTTTTAACAAACTATTATTACATAAATATCGTGAAGCATGCAAGCGCAAGCAAGCTATGTTCTGTTCTTAAGGACAAGTGATTTTTTAGCTAAATATAACTAAATATAAATACACTTAAATGAAAAACTACTAACTAACTAAGCGTACACGTCTAAAATATGGCGTCGAAAAACTCCTCCAAATCGCTGCCCACTGGTATTTTGTCCAAAAGACTGGCAGCATTGCCATGTTGTATGGCAATAAATAAACCCTGCAGAGTATAAACTCTGACCTTAAAGAAGTTTCCTATCAAACTGTTAGCCACCCAAAAAATATTACGAAAATATTACCATTAAATTTTCGAGCCCCTGCACCACTCTCCTCATAATTTCCTACTCTTTAATCCCGTTCCCCACACACAAGCTCAATATTTGGAGCCCTTCAATGTCAATGTTCATTATATATTACATAACTATCTGTTTGTACATAAAGGGGGCTTGCAGAGGTGGCTCGCCGTATCCCATGGGGAGGCATTTATTGATTTTTGGCATTGCACCATGAATGCGACGCCCAGACAGACGGGTATGTGCATGGGATAGATAGGTAGCTTTGATTATAACTTTTGTAAGGTCAGGTAGGTAGTGAATTCGATATTATGCCTAAATGTATTTGTGTACAGTGTATGCACTTCTCGGATAAAGATTACCAAGTATGTGTGTGCAGTCTGTGGGAACAGTGAACAGTCTAAGTCAGCAGTTTTATTTCGTAGGAATAAGGGCGTTTTTACTACTACTACCGACATGCGGTTGAGTGTATATATGTTGATCCGGTTTCGTTTTTCCAGACAATGTTGTGACTTTTTCAATGTCACTTGACTTAGGGTGGAGGTAATATCAGATAAACTGCATTTTGTGGTCTGCATTCGCCAAAAGGAAGCTGCCGTAGTTATTAGCCGTTGGTGTTTATTCCATAAAAATTTGTATGGGAGATACAGTTTTTTTTAAATTGGTGACTATGAACCAATTAGGCAAGCTTTTTATTTAATCGAGGTTTCTTGCCGTAGTCATGACGGCTGAGTCTATTGTATTGGAGGTGGTTTCTTTAAAATGTATTTATAAAATAGGCCTTAATGCTTCAATCACTAATATAGAACAATCACTTATGTAGTATTTTTATTAGTGATCGAAGCCTAAATTATTTAAATGCAAATTTATTTAAAGGTCATTGGGCATCTTAGTATGGAAACCATACCCGTGGAGTACACAAATGAAATATAGCAGAATGTATTGATATATGGCTCTGATTTACTTTGGTATTAATACATTAATGTGAGTAGCGGGAATGTCGAAAAAGGGAGACAATTATTGTAGGTATACAGCATCTTGTATACAATAATTTTCACATTTTCAAGTGTGCCAAATCCGAAACTATGAGGAAAAGCTACAAACACTGAAAGGAGTCTCGGAACCGTTTTTATGAAAACTAAAACTGCATTATGGGGTATTTGAAAACTTTATATTCTTAGTCACGAATCGATCCCGTTGATTTTGAAAAAATAAACACGCTGATTATTTCATGATCCGATAGTGTCTATGAAGGATCAAATTCTGGAAAGAAGGACACACGGCAAACTTAAGCAAATACCTAATTTTAAACTAAATGTACAGCCAAAAAGTTTTTTTTTACTTTTTACTTTTTTCTCTATCAATTTTGAATCAAATAAATATAAGCAATGAAAAGTCACATTATTCTCTTTAGTTTAAAACTATTTTAGTTAATGTCCACCACTCTTCGCAAAGCGGATCAGATTGTGCCCAAAGACCTTCACAAAGTTTTAACATTGGCCCCAAACTAGGCAAGGTAGTATCTTGGGTACCAAATGATTATAAAATTTCAACGATAACAACTAATTAATCAATACAAAGAGTATTGATTAATTAGTTGTTATCGTTGAAATTTCTATCTTAAAACATTAATTTGATGTTGAGATGAAACAAAATATCTACACAGAAGTCCTTAATGAGTTTAAAGATTGCCTAATATCCCTGATATTGGATACATTGAAGCTCCGGGCTATGAGACATGGAAGATAAAGAGTTTTCAAATTATTTAATTAGACTCATGTGTATATAATCTGATGGATCAATAACTTAATGAGGTGTAGCATTATAAAACTGATTTGTTTTCTCATAAGATCTTTTAATGAGTGCTTATAATATGACGTATTTTCTAAGATAGGTTAAGCAAACTGATACAGTACTCCCCAATATTCTTGGCTGGGCTGAACATATGCTTTCCGAATTCCGATGCGCAAGGCACGGTGCGGTGCTGTTTTTACCCGACTGAATATAATGTGTTTATCAGTCTAAGTATGTATGTTTGTATATAAGTAGGTATGTATGTTTGTTCCTATGTGACCTCCTAGAGACCAAACGCGTTGGCCGATTAAAAACAGCCCAGTTGGTAATTGGACGTTGGAAACATGTAATTTTCCCCATAGATCAATTGGACAGATTTCAATTGGTCTACGGAGCACCGACGAATCGATTCGTCTTAACCTTGCGAGTGTCACTGGCTACATTAAAATAGAAAAAAGAAAAATGGCGGCTTTTGGGCGCCTTGTTGTAGGGCGCCTAATTTTATTTTTCTTCCAAACCCATCGTGTGGGGTATATAAATAGAGAGTTTGCAGAGGTGATTTCAAAAAGATAGATTCTAAAAAGTTATAAAAATGTGAATAAAAACATCAAAAATTTAGACTGCTTAGGAAGCAAACTAATAAAAAGACGTAAACAAGAAGAAAATCATGGTGTGCAGTCCGAGGATGCATATAAACAACGACTGCATAGCATGATTTTCTTCTTGTTTACGTCTTTTTATTAGTTTGCTTCTTAAACAGTCAGGTTTTTTTCATTTTTGGTATGAGATTTAATGCTGAGCAGACATTGTAACCAACTTCAGGGCGACTAAGAAGATTGGGGAGTACTGGCGTTTAGTATGTGGCTAAACGAATGGATTTTGTTTAGCGGATGTCGTTTTTTGGGTCTACCCGACCCAAAAAACCCACTTGTCCCAACACCGGCGACGAAGCGATTAGCTATCGACTATTTTCTCGCTGAAGACACAAACAAAAAATTAACATAGTGTCAATAAAAGAGACATATATTAATAGTTGATCGCTGGCTGTTCACACTGCCGGCGAGTACAGTGCGTGCCACGAAATATGAGACTTGACACACCGCGTGGTTTGACGTGCGCAGTAGACGATAATAGGTCTCTTTAGCGGTATGAGGTCTGAATGCGGGAAAAAACCGGCCGTCATCGGGGCGGCAGACAGAGCGCGGGAGGCGCGGTCTGGTCTCATTTTTCTTGGCACGCACTGTACTCTCTCACCACAAGTTTGTCGCAGCGACAAGAACTATCAAAGATAACAATCGCTAAGCGAAACTCACTCGATGATGCTTATGGCGGTCAGAACTCACGCCGAGACACCAACCAACCAACGCATGCAGGACTGACCACCCGAGCGAATGGTGCGAGTAATCGCCCGTCGCACAAAAACACTCGCCCATAGCCGAGTGGTAAAACTATCGGCTCTACATACTCGCTTCGCACTGCTCGCCAACTTATATTAGGTTCTAGCTCTAATCGCTGCTCGATGATCGTCATGGAAGGGTCAGCGCCAACAGTACCCTGAGGCTCTTGACAAAGTAAAATAATAATAAATAAATCGTTTATTTTGGATCAAACACTTTTGCACATTTAATTATACATACGTAACCTACGGTAGGTACAATTTGTCGGCGGGATAAGCGTGTCGAAATTGAATATTGTAAGGTATAGATCACGTTACACGATTTGATAGCGCTTAGAAAGAAAGTAAAAATATTTATTTGTGATCCGCACAGGAGACACGAGAAATAAGAAAAAAAAATTACAATGATAAAAATAAAACCCCGTGCGAGACCAAAAAGGCTCCTATCTGAGCATGTGCAGCGATATCCAAAAAGGAAATAACGCTGCGCTGATATTCTGATAAGGCCCACTGTTGATGCCACGGACACACTTACGGAAACGGAAAATACTTAAAATACTTAGCAATCCCATACATTTTTGTAATTTTTAGGGTTCCGTACCCTAAGGGTCCAAACCGATATTGCTGTCACTCATGTGTCCGTCTGTCTGTCCGTCTGTCACACAATTTGGTTCCGAAGAATTTTTTATCTGCCCATTGACCTATGAACTTGAAATTTGTTGATATTGTTTATTATTACGAATATTTTACTAACAAATACCAATATATTTTATTTTTATTTTTTTATTAATAAAATCGTTTATTCAGGAAAAACACATATACAGGATCAAATAAATAAATACATACATTTTAACAGTAAAAAATATTGATCAATAAGAATAAATATTGAACAAAAATATATATATACTAGCTGTTGCCCGCGGCTTCGCTCCCGTGGACCACCCCACAGGATCCGTTTTCGGGATAAAAAAATAGCCTATGTCACTCAGGAATAATGTAGCTATCTATTGGTGAAAGAATTTTTCAAATCGATCCAGTAGTTTCGGAGCCTATTCGGTACAAACAAACAAACAAACAAATCTTTCCTCTTTATAATATTAGTATAGATAGAAGTATAGATTAGTATAGATATTTATTTTTTATTGATTTTTTCTTTGGTACGGAACCCTATGTGCGAAGTCCGACACGCGCTTAGCCGGTTTTTTCTTTTGTCTAGCTAGAGCCTCAGATTGTAATACGTAGGAAGCAGGTTAGACTGTGTGTTTGTGAACCACTGCTGCAAGGTTTCTGTTTTCTGTGATCTTTCTAGCCTCTTCCCAACTATGTTGGGGTCGGCTTCCAGTCAAACTGGATGCAGCTGAGAACCAGTATTTAAGGAGCGACTGCCTATCTGACCACCATAACCCAGTAACTGAGTAACACGATATACCTTGGCAAGACTAGTGCCAGATTTTCTGACTTCTGTAATTACTGTCAAAGATCTTCAAATAACAGCCAGGACCAACGACTTAACGTGCTTTCCGAGGAGGAATCTCGCTAATAAAGATGTTCACGCATCCATGGACTGACGCCGGCAAGCTTTGCTTAACCTTGAAGGGCGACCCGTGCGACTGTTAGTATTTAGCCTCGACCTTCTAGTAGCGGTGTCACGAACTGTTTTTGTATTGTTTGAGTTTTTATAGTATACTAACATAGTTTGTAAGTAAATTGTGACTAACACAGCTAGCACTCCTGTTACTTTTTAGGGTTCCGTACCCAAAGGGTAAAAACGGGACCCTATTAATAAGACTCCGCGGTCCGTCTGTCTGTCACTAGGGTTTATCTCATGAACTTTTTTTTTCCGTCTTTTGCGATACTGAGACTTTTGAGCTTCTGCCAGCGGCTTCGCCCGCATGAAAATGATTTCTTATCCCAAGAGATCATTATACCGGGATGAAAAGTAGCCTATGTGCTATTCCAGACTATAATCTATCTCTGTGCCTAAATTTCACCGAGATTCGTTCAGCCGTTCTGGCGTGATTAAGTAACAAACTTACACACATCCATCCAAACTTACGCATTTATAATATAAGTTATTACTTGTAATAGATCACTAGATAGACCACAGAGCTAGTCAAAGCGGTAGGTCAGTAGGATAGAAAAATACTCAAGAATAGATAATACTTACGTGTAGTTGGTAATTCAGCAATAACACACAGTTTGGACTTTGAACTATTATTTGTTTACCATTTCACACTAAGTTTCAATCAACTCCATACAATATATCCACTTAGGTCAACAGTACAATCTTCCAAGTATTATTATCTTACTCTTTGCTTCCAAGCCCGCCCAGACTAGCCTTATGAACTGACTCAACGCGTCTCGTGTCCGAACAATACCCCATCAATCGACAACTGCCATTAGATGTGACGACATTTGACATTCGAATATTTTCAGGATAATCAATTTAACAACTTTTAAGTACTATTTGATGTTAAAAATAAATAATTTAATTCTTAACAAATAAAAGATGTATTTATCAAAGAAAACCTAACATACTTAATCTTATTAAGTAAGATAAATTAATATTATACCAAAAAAATTAAAGCAGCTAGTTAGCCGTTATCATAACCAGACGATATTTTCTCGAAAGTTCCTCGTAGATTACAGCAATATTTACGAGGGTAGGACGCAATTAGGTGGGAAATAGTGGCCATCTTAATTTTCAGACTAATTTACTTGAGCGCTGAATCTCTACTTTCAATTAACTTTCGTTTTACGCTGAACTTCTCATTTTCTTCTGGAATGTGTATTTTAGAAAATTACTACGAAAGATTATTACTAAATAAGTATTTGTATGAGCCGAAATAAAAGAAATCTGAGGGGCAATTCCTGTGTTTCAGGGTATTCTTGTCAAACATTTTAAGTCTAATTCAAACAGATTTTGTATGGAGATGCTTACGTTCAGCTGAACGGATGCGTACGCAACTCCATACAAAATCATTGTTTTCTATGGACAAAAATTGAACAGAGCTCAGAGAACAGAGCACCTTTTGAGACTTGCCGCAGTCGAGAAAAAAGTTCTTACTAAATACTATCAACACTACATTACCGAAGTCGAAACGGCCAAAGATCCATCCACCCTAAATATTATTTCGGGTAAAAAGGAGCCGAAATTAACATAATACATGGGAGTCCATCTCTCTAATTGCAATGCCGGCTCATGAATATGGAGGCTAAGACATTTGCATTATAAAATATTACGTGTGCCTTCACTCCAGCACTGGGGATTCGAGATCTTTGTCAATATGCTTTTGCGATTAAAAATAAGTGGAATTATCAGGTTGCTTTATGACAGCAATATTTAGCGACTGCCTATCTGACCTCAACAACCCAGTAACTGGGTACTCGATACCTCTTGACACGACAGGTGTCAGATTTTCATGCTTGTGACTACCTGTAATTACTATCAAGGATTTACCAGCTTGATGTGGTATCTAAGGCTGGTTTCACACGGCATTGTATTGCAAGTTTTTTTGCAGTATAACGCTGGGATCAATCGTCACACGGCAGTACACCGCACGTTTTTACTGTTTTAACAGCGGGACGCTGGCGTTTGGTCCCAACTTTATACTGCAAAAAAACGTGCAGCATAAATTCGCGTGAACCATGACGAAGGCAATTAAGGACTCTTGAGACATAGTCAAAAGTCACCTATCCACAGACCGACCTCGGCTGGCATTGCTTAACCTTGAAGATCAACCCGTGCGACTGTTATTATTCAGCTAGGTGTTTCTAAAATTCAGTATGACATATTAACACCAGTGTACTGTTCTACGGGCCGAAAAGTTCTTGATTGGCCACCGCGTACCGGAAGAAGCAGCGTCAGTAGGCCTCCCTCTAGGTAGAGCGACGACCTTGTCTAGGCTGCGAGCGTCCGGTGGATGCGAAACGTACAGGACCGATCAGAGTGGCGACGCTTGGCTCCCCCTTTTTTATTTAATAATAAAATAAATAAAATAAAAACTATTTATGAAATAACGGAATAAACTATTTATGATTTACGGAATCCATAGTAGTACAGTAACGAAAATCAACAAATAGGGTTAGTAACTAAAATTAAAGACAACAAAAAGACATTTATATATTTAATGTCAATCGACTTTGATAACAATTTCGCTGAGAAAAGATAAAAAAATATTTTTGGCCATATTTTAGTATCAAATACCCCAATGTGCGATGGCGCATTGTCGTACGTCTTGTAGTCCGATGATGGAAAAGCTAGGCGGCATCAAATTGTGCAGTGCACAAGTATTAAATTTTTTCCATCTGAAAGCAGTAGCAGTCAGGACGATGTTGACTTGCGTGGTCGATAGTAATAAGCTCGCCTCCTATTACATGGGCTTTTAACTTAACTGGAGAAATGTAGGTACACTACAGGTGCACCTCTGCTTCACCCTTCGAATAATACAGGCATGAAGTTGTGATAATTATGTATGTTTTGTTACTGTATTGCATTTAAGCTTATGTTCTGTTATAACATGGATGGACCCATCTAGATCTTATCAGGTATCTTCGAAGCTAGATAGTAGATAAGCTAGCCAGTGGCCCGGGGCGGAATTATGAACGTCAATTGTTATCAAGACAATGCCCAGTATCACATTATGCGGTTCGATGCAGTATGCGACATGGAGGACGTGTGGAGTATGTTCGATTTATGTATCTTGGTGCGACATCTACGTCATATGTACTGCTAATTAGGTTCCAACTTTAGACAGCGTAAGCATAAATATTATTATAATTCAACTCATTTGGCCCTATTAAATATAGCTGACGATGCTACAGATTTGTCGAAAAGTTACATAACCGTCACATTTTTTAAATATCGCTGCATGTCATGTGCTGATATAGAATCCTTTTTGGCCTCGCACTGGGTGCTTTTTTATAATTTTTACAAGCTTTTCATTATCTTGCAATGTATGTATGTAAGTTCGGGTCAAATCTTGCAAAGCAGTTATCAACAATCGATTAAGATTAAATTTTACATACTCATTTGGTTTGGATGACAATGCACGGTAAGTTAATAACTTGTTTAAAAAAAGTTTGTTTTTAATTGGAACAAAATACTGTTTATTTACTTTAGATTTTTTATACTGTCTGTACCTCATGTGTGAGTTTTTACATTCTTTTACATTTTCGCGACACATCATCACATCACATCATCAGCCTATTAATGTTGCCACTGCTGAGACACAGGCCTCCTCTCTGTGAAAGGAAATGGGCCGTAATCCACCACGCAGGCCCAATGCGGGTTGGTGATGTCACATGTCTTCGAATTTTTGGTTCTAGGACATGCCGGTTTCCTCACGATGTTTTCCTTCACCGTTTTGAGAGCAATGGTGATGAAATAATTAACACAAAGTAAAGCGACTGCCTGGGCTCAAACCCACGACCTACAACTTGTAAGTCGCGGCCGATACCACTGGGCCTCTGGGTCTCTTATCATCTCTATCTTATTATTTGATATTTAATCATTAAATGTAAAAATATGAGTATAAATAAATCATCAAAAGAATTCTCGTAATAAGATCAGATACCTGAAATTAAGACCAAAAAAAACTACTGGACCGATTTCAAAAATTATTTCACCGTTGGGAAGCTACACTAGTGACATAGACATACTTACATAGTTGTTGTGTAGTTTGGCATGTATCGGACGAAATCTCTCTGTCTGACCATAATTATATATGCTTTAGGTTTAGGACGGCGGGAGAAGCCGAAACTAGACGAAGGAGAAACCCAAGGCATACAAATTGGGACTCATACAGGAGGGACCTTAAAGTAAATCTAGGGAGCCCTAAAGGTAAGCTTAATTCCATACTGGATATAGAATTCGAAGCGGACAGAATCAAGGCGGGCACCATCGGCGCATGGGAAGATAACTGCCCAGAGAAAAAGGCCTTTTGCAAAAAGGTACCATGGTGGACTCCTGAACTAGTCAAAATACGTCAGGAAACACGACAGGCCTTTAATGATGCAAAAGCCAGGAAGGATTTTTCTGGCTATCATAGCATGTTAACGAGGTATAACACGGCGGTACGCAAGGCCAAAAGAACTAACTGGCGACAGCATTGCACCTCCATCGAAACTCTGCCAAGTGGAATGAGGTTGTGCAAAGCAATGTCCATGACTAAGACAAACCCACTATCATCTGTAAAGGATGAGAATGGGTGTCTCACGGAAACTGGACAGGACACTCTGGGTGTGATGTTTAGGACCCACTTCCCGGAATGTATACTGCGCAATAGCGATGAAGAGGAACCAGTCACAAGGGATGAGCTCACAAGGCACACGTCCAAAAGTAACTGGCTCACGGCAAAGAAAGTGGTAGATGAAAACAAACTGAAGCTGGCCATAGCGGGCTTCCAGCCTCTCAAATCTCCTGGTCCGGATGGCATCTACCCAATACTATTGCAGGAAGGGGCATCTGTTTTGGTACCCCATTTGAGTAAGCTCTACAGAGCTTGCATAGCCTTTGGGTACGTACCCAAGGCATGGAGGGAGGTCAAAGTCACTTTTATACCGAAGGTGGGTAGACCGACTTATGAAGAAGCTAAAGCTTACAGGCCCATCAGTCTATCATCTTTTCTCTTAAAAGCTCTGGAGAAACTGGTAGACAGGTATCTAAGAGAGGGACCACTGAAAGTATTCCCTCTACATAAACTACAGTGCGCCTACAGCCCGGGCAAATCTACGGAAACTGCATTGCACTTTGTTGCGAGTCGAGCCGAGGCTGCGCTAGAGGGACAAGAGATTTGTGTCGGGGCCTTCGACAAAACAACATTTGAGTCCATACGCATTGCTGCAAAGGAACATGGCATCAACGATACCACGTGCAACTGGATTGACTATATGCTGAGAAGCAGAATAGTCAGATCGGAACTGATGGGAGACAGACTTAGTGCAAAAACAACAAGAGGTTGCCCGCAAGGCGGGGTGCTGTCACCATTATTGTGGTGCTTGGTAGTAGACTCGCTACTTACCAAACTCAATACCGGACCATTCTACACAGTAGGCTATGCAGATGACATAGCAATAATGGTCAATGGTAAATTCCCGAACATAGTGTCTGGATTATTACAACAGGCATTGAGGATGACAGAGGAATGGTGTAAAAAGAACCACCTCTCTATCAACCCAAGCAAAGCAGTCATTGTTCCATTTACGAGGAAGAGACAACTAGAACACCTAGGAGAGCTCTCCCTCAATGGAATAAAGCTGCCCTGGTCCACCGAAGTTAAATATCTGGGCGTAACGCTTGATAAAGAACTCAGGTGGAAAACTCATGTGGAAAATATAACGACAAAGGCCTTACGAGTGTTCGGCATGTGTCGTTCCACCTACGGTAAAACTTGGGGGTTAAAGCCCAAAGTGATACGATGGCTGTACCGGAGAATGATAATACCTATTATCACATACGGCAGCCTAGTGTGGTGGCCAAGAACAAAGCTTGCTTCGTGCAAAGCGCCACTCACCAGGTTACAAAGAACAGTGTGTCTCGGCATCACAGGTGCTTTCAGGACAACACCAACGGCAGCGATTGAGAGATACCTCAATATCCCTCCTCTGCATATGATGGTTGAATTCGAGGCAAGGAAGACATTACATCGTCTTGCTGTTGCTGGACTATGGGATGCCTCTAAGCCAAAGACTAACCATACAAAGTTCGATGAGAATGAAGGCCTGGATCGGGTAACAAGCATGTTATCCGATAAAATGCAAACTAAATTTGTGTTTGAAAGGTCTTTTAAGGTCCAAATCCCTACAATAGAGGACTGGAAGAAGGGACTCGATCCACCAGAACAAGACAGTCTGGTGTGGTACACTAATGGATCCAAAATGGAATCAGGTACAGGAGCGGGCATATACGCAAAAGGTTACAAATGTAGCAAAAGCTTAGGGAAGATGGCAACTGTATTCCAAGCGGAAACATTTGCCATAATAACCTGTGCTCAAGAGAATATAGATAGAGGAACCCGAGGTAAATCTATATATATTCTTATTGACAGTCAGGCTGCAATCAAAGCCATGGCATCCTACAAAGTGGACTCCGGACTCATTCTGGATGCTATCCAGGCCCTAAACAGGCTTGGGAAGCACAACAGGGTGAGACTGATGTGGGTCCCTGGGCACAAAGGAATCCATGGTAACGAAGTGGCTGATGAACTGGCAAGAGAGGGCTCAGCAAATGAATTTGTGGGTCCAGAACCATGTGTAGGCATTTCGACGTGTCTCGTAAAAGCCGCATTTAGGGAGTTTGCAGATCACAGACAACAAACTTATTGGCTGTCTAACACCGGTCTGCAACACTCCAAGAAATTCCTAGGCTCTACGTTCAAAGCCCGGGAATGCATTTGGAACATGAGCAGGGGGCAAATCCGTTACCTGCTTGGGGCCTTTACTGGGCACTTTGGAACCAACGACATGCTCATGAAGATGGGTTTAACTACGACTCCCGTGTGCAGGTTGTGTGGGGAACATACGGAACGCATGGAGCACCTTCTGTGCACATGCGATTCACAGGCTGGTAAGCGAATGGGTCTCCTAGGGGTTGGATACCCAAAACCAGAAGACTATAGGCTCATATCTCCTAGTCTCGTTGTAAAACTCATGAAAACGGTTTTCAACGAGATTGGGGGGGAGTAAGTTATCTAGGGGACCACAATAGATCCCAATGGGTCGAAGTGTCCGAGATGTTCTCGGCCCCTCCATAAGATAAGATAAGATACTTACATAGTTCGCGACAGGTGCTCTTTAATAACGCAGAAAATGTTTAAAAGATAAGTTTAAAACTCGGATTGTCAGATTCGAAGGAAACGTAGCAACGCGCGCGCGACGTTGGTCTACTCATGTGCTAACGCCAAGTGTTAGCCAAATCCGTTCAGCGGTTTAGAAGTGAAAACGTAACAGACACAATTTCTCATATATAACATTAGTTAAGTAGTCTAGTATGGAAGACGAATAGAATGATTATGTATCGTTATTCATGTTGGCGAGGGAAAAGAGTTCTTGGAGGGTTTCCCGGAGGTCATTGCTCAGCAGTGGCTGTGACTTTGACCTGGACCAGGACATTCTTACATCTTTTTCCTTTTTTTAAAACAACGTTGCCCTACACTAGGAATTTCTTCCTGTATCGTGGGTGCGTTTACAAACATATAAACTCACATACACAAACACCCAGAGCCGAAACAACTATCTGTAGGTCATACAAATATTAGTACCGTGCGGGAATCGAACTCGCGACACGCAGCGCAGCAGTCAATCGCTCAACCACTGCGGCAACCGTGCGCTCTAATTGGTTACTTTTCATACCGGTAGTATGTTCCTTAAGACGGAGGTGGCGGCGCCTTGGCGCGGAACGGAGAAAAGTGGAGCGGAGTCAACCAATCGAATTGCATAAAAACTCCGGCACGCGAGCGAGAGAGTTACTTGCTAACCTCGCATTAGCAAGTAACTCTGAGTTAAGTTTTTTATGCAAGTGGGTCTTAGGATACTAAAACATTAACACTTAAAAATAGCTTCATAATTTTACAAGACTTAAGTTTCGTCACTTGCCAAACTAGTGTAGTTAAAAATTCTTTTGCGATTCCGTAACGACTTCGCTAAAAGACTAAGTGCTTAACTAACTTCAAAATTTCTTTCGAAAATAAAAATATATGACGAGACTCATCATAGTTTTAATTAAGGTTACACTAGTCGATCATTCTTCCATACAAACATAGTCTGGCGTATTAATCCACTGTTTGACGATGTACGTTCAAAATATAAAATTATATAAATTTGTCTCATTATTATCTAGCTCTGTATGGAAACAAAAAAGTAAAATAAAAAATAATTTGAAAGTTATGAGCGTCCAAAGTTCCATATTTCAACACTAATTTTAAAGCATGTTTGGCCGGAAATAAATACTATAAGAAGAAGGAAAATTGAAAAACGGCCAAGATAAAGGGATAGATTTGTAGTTCAACAATGCAAATAATTTTATTATAATAATATACATTTAGTCGTTTTTTTCATGATATCTAGACTCCCAAAGGTCTGTTTATAAAATTTCTCGCGCTCTTTTTTGTCCTAAATCATCATCCATTTCGCTACAAACTTGCAAAAGTGCTAATTTGTACGCGAACTAGTTTCTTACTACTTATCACAGCATCTATCTCTATCGCAAGTGTTGTCGTATGAGATAGCATGCATTATAACCCCGCGCACAAAATAGTTCGTGCCGTCGACTAGAGCAACCTTAAGGGTGAGATTCTTATTAGCCCAGGCAATAAAAACATTTGCTGTGAAATAAATCCTAGTTACTTTACTACTACGTCTACTTTACTACTATGCGTGAAAAGTCCATAAAATCCCATCACAGCAAAAAAAAATGGGCTGTCAAAGGGCCATTTGCAGTTTTTTGTCTAATTCTCTTAAATTTGGATTTTACTGCAGTCAACATAACTGAATATAATTCCGGTGAAAGTACTTAACTATTGGCCTATAATTACAGTTATTTGCCTGGGCTATATGTAAACTGGCTGATTTTAGACCCGAAGTCATATATTTTTGTGGGTTTTATACATAAAGCTAACAGTCCATAGCTGTCGACTGCTAGTAGATCTGTCAACTGTTAGTGGATCTGTCGATTGCTAGTAGATCTGTCAACTGTTAGTAGATCTGTCGACTGCTAGATCTACTAGCAGTCGACAGCTATGGACTGTTAGCTTTATGTATAAAACCCACTAAAATATATAACTTCTTTCAGGCTTCTCCCCTTAACCTGATCCTCGGCTAACATACTGAACTAGGAGCTAAAGTAATATTATAAAAAAGTAAAATTGCTTACTTGTAGAAACAAGTAAGCAATTTTACTTGTAGAAACAAGTAAGCAATTTTACTTTTTTATTATATTACTTTAGCTCCTAGTTGAACCTAGAAAGGTTTGTAAAACGAGCAGTGGTGACTGGTGGTGGCCCAGAGTGATAACGGCCCCGACTTACGTGTGGGTTCGCACCCAGGCAGGCGCTTTACTTTGTGTATATTATTTCATCACCACTGCTCTTAAAACGGTGAAGGTAAACATCGAGAGGAATCCGGCATGTCCTAGAAACAAAAATTCGAAGACATGTAACCTCCACCAATCAGCACTGACCCTGCGTGGTGGATTAAGGCTCATTCCCTCTTTCACAGAGAGGAGCCCTGTGTCCCAGCAGTGGGCATATTCAAAGTCTGATGATGAATGATTATGATGTTTGCAAAAGGTAATCTCGGTAGGTAATAATCTGATTACAAAAATCTTTCTATAATAGAACGTTACGCTACCGTTAAATGCCGTATTGGCAAATTTTATCCTTTAAAAATGCGCAGTTCCTGTGAAATTGGTCACGGGAACAATGCCTTGGGTGCGTGGGAAATGTTAGTACCTAACTCATACTTTAATAGGGCTTGGTTATCTATCTCAGGACCTTACGAGACCTACAACTGAACTTATGAGGAAGACCATTACAAAAAAACCGGCCAAGTGCGAGTCGGACTCGCGCACGAAGGGTTTCGTACCATTATAACAAAAACGGCATAAAAATCACGTTTGTTGTATGGGAGCCCCACTTAAATATTTATTTTATTCTATTTTTAGTATTTGTTGTTATAGCAGCAGCAGAAATACATCATCTGTGAAATTTTCAACTGTCTAGCTATCACAGTTCATGAGATACAGCCTGGTGATAGACAGACAGACAGACGGATCGCGGAGTCTCAGCAATAGGGTCATGTTTTTACCCTTTGGGTACGGAACCCTAAAAACTGGCCAATTGCGTGTCGGACTTCGCATAGGTATTTAGGGTTCCGTACCAAAGAAAAATATGTTTTTTTTTTTACTATATTGGTATTTGTTACTAAAATATATAAAGATTATCACCAAATTTCAAGTTCATACGTCAATGGGAAGTTAAAAAAAAATTCGGAACAAAATTGTGTGACAGACGACGGACAGACCGACACGTGAGTGTCAGCAATAGGGCTCCGTTTGGACCCTTCGGGTACGGAACCCTTAAAACCGGCCAAACGCGTGTCGGACTTCGCACATTTAGGGTTCCGTACCAAATGTAGAATATATTGGTATTTGTTAATAAATTGTACTTAATGATAAACATTATCACCATAGTCAATGGGTTCATAATTATGTCAATGACAAGTAAAAAAATTCGAACACGTGAGTGACAGCAATAGGGTTCCGTTTGGACCCTGCGACCACGGAACCCTAAAAGAGACATTGTTTAACAAAATCCTCTTAAACAGAGATTCTAACTCCCGCCCACATGTAGAACAATCGCAACATGACAGTACCTTAAACTAAATTATTGTTCAATCTAATTATCATTAGCCGATGACACTATTGACATTGCTCACGAGATCACACACATTACAAAATTGAACCTTAATGACACCAAGCAAGGGCATAATTCGCAAAAATTCCATCAAATAAAACTTTGTACAGATCTATCGAATCACTGGATCGTTATGCAAAGGTATTTTAGCTTTTCATCAACAAACTCAACATCAAAATTGAGCTTTATTTTTATGGTCATAAGATCTGTTGTGTTTATTTCCGTGTGAATATTTCTTGGTACTGTATTATGCGTCGATCGGTATTACTACTGGCCACTCGTCCAACCAATTACAGCGTCAAGTGGTATGAATATTCACTCGGTATCGTGAATACAGATTCGATTATAGAATAATTCAATGGAACGGAGGTGGTGCGAAGTGTAGGAACGAACGGTTTGTATTGAGGTCGCTGAAAAGAAAAAAGAATGGTAACAGAAAAATAAAGTTAACTAACTCCACCCGCGGCTTTGCCTGTGTTAGAATCATAAAGGAACTCCATATAAAAGTATCGATATATGTCAAGATGGTTATTGGTTATTTACTGTGTATCAGAGTTCCTATTTATGTGTGGTGTATAAGGGAAAGGTTTTATGAATAAAAGCACAGAAAGACAAGACTAGGTATTTATTTCAATTAGGCTTGTCAATTAATTCATATTCAGGCTCAGAGAGCTTACCGCCCGATCGCTAAACCTAGTTCTCGTGTAGAAGAAGGGCAAGAAACTCCACGGAAGCAACTATGGTTGTAAAAGTATTCATGGACATATTTTACAACCATATAAATATCGTATATTACAGATCTAATTCTATTATGGCCATTATATGACGAATCTTTGTAACATTTTACAATATTACATAATTAAAACAACAAGGATAAGGCAAGGGACACGACTAGTCCTTAAATCAATTTAACATCATTATGAATAAAGGCCACAATATGAAAATAGAGTTTCAACACAACCATTAGCAATAATCAAGTTATAATATCAAATAACTTACGTGAAGCTTGTGTAGTCGACTTGTCTCAATACGTCAAATCTCCCCACCATTTTCTACATTGCTATAAATAATCTCACAATTAAGTCAATAATCAATTCTTGAGTAATGAAACGTTTTTTAAACGTATCAAGACAATTAAGGAATTTAATATCGCCTATTTAGTCGTTCTTAATCAATATTCGAAAGAATATTGATACTAACTGACAGTCTTGTATTAATTGTCTCACAAGACTTATAATACTAAAATAGCAATATAAAATCCAGGATACAACACAATGATCATTATAAATTACGTAATATTTTATAGGAATATCATCACTATGGCTTATATGTAAGTTCAGAGTTATTTCCTGTACACACAACAATATTTAATCAGGTGGGTACTCTAACAATTGTAGGTATTTGACAATACAATATTAATTTAAGTAGGTATTTCGATGCTTAATAAATATGACAGTTTGTATTTTGTAGCAAACCCATTGTGCTTAAAAGTGTAAATTTATGATTTAATGACGTCACACGTACTTCCAATACTAACACCTGCATGATATTAATACTTATCTTCATAAATTATAGCCTATGCACTATCCTTATGTATAGACATATTAATATATGTAAAGTAACTCTCTCAAACCTATCGATGTCATGTTTATTTTATTAATGTTATGTTGGTGGTTACTGTAAAGTTTCATCAAAATCCGTTTAGCAGGTTTTGCGTAAAAGAGTAACAGACATCTTCTAAAACTTTCACAAGATTAATTTTATTATTAGTAGGAAGCATCAATGGAAATACTTATTATTTACGTGTCATAATTTGCTCAGTATAGATCCAGAAAAATGAGGAGCTCGTGGCTAAATAATAACAGCTGCAACTGGTCGATCTTCAAGGTTAAGCAAAGCAACGCTTGACGAGGTCGGTCCGTGGATGGGTGACCATTTCAACATACCGGGTTTCCCCCGTGCATCGGAAAGCACGATAAGCCGTTGGTCCCGGCTTTCATTTGAAGAAGCCTGTTGCCACCGAACAGGCACTAAGCCAGACTCCGGGCTGCCATCGAGAAATTCCAAATCAACAATAAAAATACCCAAATAAAAAAAACAATACAACTTTGCCGACCCGGGAATTAAACTCAGTACCTCATGCTCAGCAGGCGCTTAAGAAAATTAAATCAACGATGATAACTTTATAACAGACTTAAAAAAAAGGAGTCTAATCATCATACTTTTGTACTTGAGCATAGAACGCCCGTAGGTACTTAGGTAAGTATCCAACCAACGATAGACAATCAGAAATGAGTATATTCTAGTCTTCAATACGACTAGGATTGCTAGGTCTTAAAAACCCAAAAGCCGGACAGACCAGTCAGTTTAGCCGGACATCTGGGTAAAAAGGACAGACGTCTTTATTTTTTTTGACAATGTTTTTTTAAAGTAAAAAAAGCTTTGTATACCATAAAATCTTTTAAAATTCTAATGAAAACACAAAATTGAATGAAGCAGTCTTATTTATTATTAATCATTCAATATTCATTACAAGAATAATTAGCAGTACGTAACTACTATTGCAATTTGCAATGGAAAAGAAATTAAAACAAATCGTTTATTTCCCATAAAATCTTCTTAAATCTTAATGAATTAACAAATTTAATTAATTAATCAGTCTTCCTTTTTAATTATCATTCTTTACTTACTACGCGCTAGCGATACAAGGAGAGGCGGGCGGAGCGGAAATCAATACATGACAAAAATTATCAAATTTTAAAAGCCGGATAGGCCGAACGCCGTCTAATTTGGCCGCAAACGCAACCAAAAAAGCCTGACTGTGCCCGGCTTTATCCGGACGCCTGGCAATCCTAAATACAACTCTTGTTAGTTCAAATTACCAGAATATTTGAATTTCCTTAGCCCTTTCCAAGTCAGTTTGAAGGACCTCCACTCGACTCAGTCGCCGTAAAATCGGTAAAATCCCTCGATTAATGTCAAACAAGCTATAACTGTCAATATGATGATTTGAGGTGGAGTCGAGTTGGATAGAATGAGTTGTTGCCTTGCCTTGTTTCTGTTTGTCATGTGTTCTGCCTAGTTTCTGTTTGTCATTTGTTTTGTGTCAAATGTAGATATTATAACTGAATTTTTGTCTTTACTAACAAAATTTAAGTACAACTGACACTATCGTTTTGTTTATCAGATTATCTATACATCTATACAAATAAATAAAATTGAAGTGTCTGTATGTAATATCAAAATAACAACGTTTTATTGAATGCACGTGAAAGTACATACGGTACTAACAACAAATAAGCAATTTTTAAGATTTTTGTCTGTCTGTCTGTCTGTTTGTTCCGGGTAATCTCCGAAACGGCTGGACTGATTTTGACAGGACTTTCACTGGTAGATAGCTGATGTAATAACGAGTAACATAGTTCCGGCGGGAAACTAAAAAAATAAAAACATATTTTTTACGAGTTTGACGCGAACGAAGTCGCGGGCAACAGCTAGTACATAATAAAGCATTCTGTGGCGATACAACATGTGCGTTTTCTGTAGCAATAAATAATTATTCCTTCTTTACTTGGAATACCTATATAGGGTTAATGATCCACATTTTATTTAGGTTGTAAACACTTACAGAGCATAAGCAATTCTGGATACAAATTTTATAAAACAGATAATGCCTACTACAAAGAACAAACTCACACTTAAGTAGAAGCGTATACCTCAAATCCTCAATACTATATTACTCCCAAACGAATACAATCAAACAAACCCACGTCAAAATCATTTGCACCGCCAACATTTCAGCGCCATTTATATTTAATAATATCAACCCCAACTATGAGGGTGAACGGTGAACACGAAAATCAATACGTCTGTCTGGGAGGGACGGGCCCTCCTAAATCCCTGTAGCAGGACTATGGAACGTGCATCCTCGTCAAAGTATCTGCATTTGAATCGGCCGAATTGCATGGGGTTCGCGTATGTACCTATTTACTACATAGTTGCTATGTGAGACTGTCTGTCTGTGTGCACCCCGATCGATTAACTATGAGGGATGGTGCATGAATTCGCTTTGAAACGCAACGAAATTGCATTGTAATAATATTAAGTGTTCACATGATTGGTGTTTGCCGGGCTTTCGAGATGGTTCTACACGTGATTATCGCTGTATCGTAACAGAAAACAAATGGAATGGCTAATCAACAATATCACGCTAGTATTCCCCGAGGGGATAAGCAGGGACAGCAGAGGTGTACTTATGCAACACCCACATGTCGCAATCTGAGTTCAAGTCTTCCAATCAGTCTAGTTTTTTCTCAACTATGTTGGGGTCGACTTCCAGTCTTACCGGATTCGGAGTACCTACCAGTGTTTTAAATGGCGACTGCCTATCTGACCTCCACAACCCAGTAACTCGGTAACACAAAACTGGTATCGGATTTCAGGCTTCTGAGTACCCGTAACGACTGTTAAAGATCTTCTAATGAAAGCTGGGACCAATGGCTTAACAAAATCAAAATCAAGGTATTTATTTCAAGTAAACTTTAGAAGTACTTTTGAATTGTCAAACAAAAAATTAATAAAAAGGTCACAATGGAGAAGAATTTGCATGAAACTCCCCGGACACTCTTATTCATCAGTTTCAATTACAAGTTTTTAGTTACATCATTCTTGTTGAAAAAATACATATATGTGAGAACGATGTAAAAAGACGTGTACGTAAAAGCGTCTAGAGTAACAAATAATTAAAAAAAAAGCACTTTAACAGGCCGAGACAGCTAAGTTATGACCAATCCCAACTGATGGCGCCCGTTCACGAACATGACGCTTGGATCGGCACCATTCAGCTCAACCATAATGAAGGGAACCGAATGATCCAACACATGTGCCACCATCAGAGAGAAATTAGAGAGAGCATGACACACTCAACTGCCAGGGCACACAGAAGTCAACGAACGACACATAGGTACAGTGAATGGTCGGTTTATCTACAGTCGGAACAGTGTACTCACACATGTGCTGTGCAATTATATAATACTAAAAGAAATTGAGTTTATACAATACAAAAATTTTCATACAGTCTTCAGCAGGTCCAACAATACTTCGATACTTTTCTGCCCATCACTAATTGTTCTTGCGCCCTAGTGGCTGCGGAGCAGGACCAGCATTGAGCCAAGCATTTTTATCAGCGATGTAATCCCCCAACTTATAATATGCTTGCCTACATAGTGTGCGTTTTATACAAGTCTTAAATTTCGTCTCATTTAGTTGTAGAATGTGGGGAGGAATTTTATTGTAACATTTTATACAGTACCCCATAAAAGATGATGCTACTTTAGCCAGCCTGAAACCTGGTTGAATTAGTTGGTCCCTATTTCTAGTAACATAATTATGTCTGTCGCCGTTTTAACGTAACGTGCTATGTAATGGCCACCCATCCACGGACCGACCTCTGCAAGCGTTGCTTAACCTTGAAGATCGACCCGTGTGGCTGTTTTTATTTAGCCACGAGTTCCTCCTACGTTCAAGTCTTACACATGGCGAATTTTCCAAGTGGGGGTGGATTGCCAAATGTGAAACTATGAGGAATAGCGAAAAACATTCAAAGGAGTCACGGGGCCCGATTTTGATGAAAACTAAAACTGCATCATGGGATCTTTTTAAAATCATCTGAACAATTAAGCACTTAAGGTTTAATAGTTAGCTAACTTAACGTAAAAAAGAATTTCTTGGCTTCGCATATTAAGTTTTCAAAAATCGAATGATCCAGGCTCCTACAGAGAAATTCCAGATAGAAAAAGCCGACCAAAAACGGCTTGCCGCGTTCTCACCAGATCATTGGTCCACCCTATGTGGGAGGAGTGGCCTTGCAACGTTACCGTGTCCTCCACATGGTATACTACTATGTCAATAGGACTCTCCCACATCCTCGAATATAATACCTACACCACATCAAAATTCTCCCAATCCTACAAGAACTTCAACAACTGATTCAATTTCATCCCACAGTTTACCTAAAGAGTAACGTATAATTGAATTTACTTCAACGACGTATCAACACACTCTTTTAATCGCATGTCACCCGGGTCACGTTAAGTGCAAATTATTCGGTTCGGAGCGAAAATGCGAAATCCTCAGTGATGATTTACGAAGCGTGGAAGTTGGAACGGTATTCTGTATATTTCCTACCTTTAATTTAAGGTGAGTTATGGTATTTATAAAGATTATAATGGCTAAATAAGGTGACTATTGAGATGACGTAGATAATAATAGTCCTCCTGACCGTTTTCGGCAATGGCGGCCAATGTCATTAGAAACAAGTAAAATTTAAATAACCCCGACACATTTTTATTTTATGCTACATAATTTATCTAGTAAGAAGCAGACACGCTTCGATCGACAATCTATTGAACACGTAATTATGACACGATATCTCGCGTAAAGACCCCGATTCAAAACAATATAACGCCCATAACTTTAGAACGGCTGAACCATTTTGTTTCAAACATAGCTAAGAATACTCTCGATAAAGTAACGAAATCAAAAAACGGTTCATCCGTTTAGGAGCTATGATGCCACAGACAGATGCCCATATATACAGGTACACACGCCAAACTTATAACACCCCTCTTTTTCCGTTGGGGGTTAACTAGCTATTGGCGCTGCAGATTTATAGTGTGCGCAAACACAGGTGTACTCCCTCTTCCAACGCTCTCATAGTCGGCAATCCGACCGACACGTTTGGAGAGAAGCAACGGCTTAACGTGCTTCCCGAGGCATGGTGAGGTCACTCCGCCAACTTTCAAACTCTGGGGACTCACAGATAAATATCTAAAGGAAAAATTAAATTACAAATGTTGCCCGACTTGGGACTCGAACCCAGGACTCCACGCTCAGTGACCTCGAGATCAACAGGACAGTAAAACGGCAAATATACGTATATAATATAATAAAATAACGACGTATCGAAGAAAAGCCTTTGGGTAATATTTTCATTGAGGCTGATATAGCCACAACAAATGTGCGTACAGCGAAGGATTAGAATTTTCTGTCATAGTTTGTATTCCCTGATAGCTGTAACCTGGGGGTCTTTAATTCAAGCGTGAATAAGTTACTTCTGGGGAAGCGTGCTTCATCGTGCAACGTCGAGTGCAACATGATTTACCATCAGATGAGATTGTGGTTAAACGTAAGTTCTATCAATAAGAAAAAGTATGAGTATAAGCATGAACATTTTGGGTAATTTTCGTCAATGAGTTTTATTATTACAAATAGTTACCTTTCATCAGTCAATTTGAACCAGTTACCACTTCAAAATCTACACGAGACGGGTTAACGCCATCTGTCAAGTGTAACATGAACTATCTGTGAGTGTAAACACGAAATTTTGTTTCCGTGTTGGATGGTAATAATTTGCACTGTAACTACACTGTTTTAAGGCTCAATATCGTTTGTAATTTAAGCAGATTATCATCGAAACTTATTAAATCTTGGGCATTAGTATGCAGCTGCTTAGTTATTAGATATTCTATAAACGACAGATGTACATTTTTCTTTGTGTTATACGAAAAAATACATAGTCCTCTCTACCAAGCGAAGGGATTAACGTATAAAATGAATACTAACTGACCGACTATAGTAAGTCTAAAAACACTCCTGAACCAAACTGCCCCGGTTTTTGAATCAGAGTAATGAGCGTGTCAAACTTTGTCAGTTTTTCAGGCTAGTGTAATGTTTGACAAATAAATGAAATCCTTTAGTCACAAAAAATATTATCGTTCACGATAATCGGTTAGCATTTCAGAATACCGCCGTCAATTACACTCAGATCGAATGCAGAGTAAATCAGACTGTACGTTCGTCGATATTGAAGCTGTTTGTACACAAATTTAACTCGAGAGTATCAGTCATATCCTTCATTTATCTTCTTCTTCATTTTAAAGAGAGAGCCCGAATTTTTTAAGTTTGTTCAGACGCGTATGGTAATCACTGGAACCACTGCAACTACTTCAAATAATCTTTCACCATTTAAAAGGTATATTATTCCAGATGGCTGTATAAATTATAAGACCCAGGCATAGCCAGGGCAGGTAGACTAGTAATATTAAAAAGTAAAACACTTTGTTTCTTTATAGAAAGTCAAAAGTCGCGGTATTTGCGTAATTAACATATCGAAGGTCTAACAGAATTCGTAATTCCCTTTTGGGTACAGTTTGCAAAAGCAAGAAAAACGGATTGTTTTGATTATATGTATAAATATAATGGATGGGCACCCATCTACTTGCATTAAAAATTTTAGGAAACTTAGTACGAAAAAAAATTTTTGCTACGCTGGGCGCCAACATTTTGAGGAGGACTTCCGTTGTCAGCTTTATCGACGCCCGACGCACCGCAGGTCCACCTCGGCCTCTCGACACATACACGGAACCACCGTCTTTCTCCGAGGTGGCTGAAACGATCCTCACCTTAAAGGCAGGTAAAGCAACAGGTCTCGACCCGGCTGTGCCGGCTATGGACCGCTTAAGAGCTCCCGGACCACTGGAACAAGGGACTTCTAATTACCGTGCCCAAGAAAGGCGATCTCAGTAGCTGCTATAACTGGAGAGGAATTACATTGCTGTCGATTCCCTCTAAAGTCTTCTGTAAGGCAATCCTGGATAGGCTGTCGAAGGCCGTGGAACTTCTTCTACGCGAGGAGCAGGAGGATTTTCGTTCGAACCGCTCATGCACGGACCAGATCAACACTCTTCGTATCATATTCGAGCAGGCAGCAGAATGGCAAACGGAGATTTATCTTATCTTTGTTGATTTCGAAAAGGCCTTTGATACGTTGAAGTGATTCAGCATCTGGCCCCACCTGTTGGACATTTTAACTATAATAATTTATTTAATAACACGCAATAAAACCAGAAACAGATTACAAAAAAATAAAGGAAAAGAAAATTCGGTTACATTACGTATCGCAACTGGCATCTTTGCTAGATTACAGAGTGAGACATTGGGGTGCCGCCGAAAATCGTCCGCCTATTGAAGAATTTCTACAAGAAATATTTTTGCAAGGAGACTCACGACGACAGCCTCATCTCGGCAAACATTGCAGTGCACGCAGGTATCTGCTAGGGCTGTCTTCTTTCTCCCCTCCTCTTTAAAGTCGTTGTCGACGGAATCCTGTTTCGCATATACGAAAACTGGTTCCGCGGCATAGAGTAGAGATTGTCCAACGTCTCGGCAGACTTGGACTATATCGATGATCTATGCCTCCTGAGACATACACACGCCGATATGCAAGCGAAATTGAACGACGTGCGGGTGGAAGAGGAACTGGACTAAAAGTTAACATCCGGAAGACCCAGGAGGCATCTCAGGACAGGGGTAAAAAATTCGATCCCGATGCTAATCGGCACAGAGGTAGTGGAACGCGTCCACAAATTCATGTACCTCGAGAACGTCGTGTCAGAGACTGGAGGAACTGAAGAGGACATCACTTTAAGGCTTGCCAAAGCACAAGCTATCTTCGGGCAGCTGAGACCTATTTGGTAATCGTGGAAACGGACCCGAAGGGACACAAAATCTTCGGGTCCAATGTCAAATCCGTGCTGCTCGACGGGTGCAATACGTGGAAGGTAACAATTAACATCTAACGCCAAATACAGGTCTTCGTCAACCGATGTCTTCGTCGCATCCTCGTAATATTGTTAAAAATCATCGGTTAAAAAGTTGTTATAAATCATCACGTGATTAATAGACAACCCCCTGTGCCACGACATCTTTTCTTGTCTTAGCAAAATTCCATCAAACTCCATGTTCAAAACAAAATACAAAGTTAAAATATCTCTATTTTCGGCTTGAGAAACTCTTAAAAGATATTTAAAATAGCCACAAAATAACAGCAAAACCACCGCTTAATAAGGCTGTAAGCCCTAGCCTATATAGATTCTATCTAACAAACTCCAACGAATAAATTTGTCTCGATAAGCTTCAATAAATCAGCAGGCGACTTTTGAACAAAATTAACTATAGGTACTCGTAGAAGTCTTATGAACGAGCCACGTATCTTCTACCTATTTTAGGTTTAAAATTAGCATTTAAATAGCTTCGCGGGTACTGACACTGACATAGATGTGCCAAGTATGATAAATTAGCGAGTACGTCTTTATTTTTGAAATTGCATTCCTTGTACTTTTGATATGGAGTACGTACTTTGATATTTTTTGGTTATATGTTTAAGAGACACACTTTATATGTAAAACGATAACGTTTCTGTTAACATCTTTAAAAAAAAACTGGCCAGAGATCTATTAGTTGTTAGTAGTACACATTACTCAAAAGTATGTTAGTAACACATAGACCGGACCCCTTTATTATATACGCGTATTACGATGTTAGTAACAAACGGTAGAATCATTTTTATGTACGTTCAAAAGTGCCGCTTGGTGGCCTAGTTGAAATAAAATATCTTTGTCTTTGTCTTTGTCAAACGTATTACGCGTGTTTTTGATAAGACTCTTTGAAATCGTTGTTCTACTTCCATTGGTCTAATAACCATTTCCTGGTAGTCATCATGTTCTTGCCTTACCAATCCAAATTTATTTGCGGTAGATGCATCATGTTCCTATCAAACCTTTCTCTGTTTTGCCCCTACTATTAAATCTTGATTAATGATGCTGATAGGGTTCTGTATCTCAAAAGGATAAAACCGTACCCTTACAGGATCATTTTGTTGTCCGTCTGTCTGTCAAGACTCTTTATCTCGTGAACGCGTTGATATATTGAGTTTAAATTAATATCGTATACTCAAGTTTGCTACCCCTTGCAGCTGTGAAAAAATCAAACTTCTAGATCAACGCAATCAAGAGATACAGCCGTTAATGACGAATATTTAACCCCCGCAAGAGAATCAAAACCTACAGGGTACCGTTGACCTAGAATCATGAAATTTGACAAAAGGAACAAGTTAATAGCACAAGTAAAGAAAAAATTCCGGGCACCGTAAATTTGTCCCGTTGTACCGTTTGCACCATTGATCTGCACCATCAATGGTGCAGAAGAGACTAATCGTTTGCACCATTAATATACACTATAATAATATTATGACACTATACTTTCCTAGTCACAGGTAAAATAAAAACCAATAAATAATACGTCGTATTTTGTGTGTGTGCGGAACCAGTTTTTAATAAATAAACAACCAAAAAGCAAGAACAATAATATGTTTTACAAATAAATGCCACAGCTACTTCATGTAATTATATAAAAATAATGTCGCCACACAAACACTTATATTTTATTGTTGCATGAAATTAAAAACTTGCAACTTGTTTACCTTAACTTTTCTAAAAATAACGGCACATCAATGTCACCATTAATTAATTGCATTTTTACTTTGTCTCTTGACGTGTTTTGCCCTATTGTTATATGGGTATGTTGTTAATGCGTTAACAGCATTAAAAGCGGCATCCTGCTTAAGCACAGCTAAGCATTTATTTACAGTCGGAGGTCTTCTTTTGAAGCAGTTATTAATATACCCATGCCATCTCTCACAGACGTTGTTCTTACGATGCCGCTCACCGAAACAGCACCACAGTGTCTTCTTGGGCATCCAAAATCTTTTTACGTAATTTAGAAATTTTTGTATACATATCCTTCTACAACATTATTTTCCGAAACTATATAATCCCATCCATCATCAATACTTGATACAGGCGGAAGAGGCAGGACAGTGCATTGAGATACAATTTTATTTATTTTGTTATACTTCTTTAAATTAAGACGTTTTGCTTTCATCCATAATTGGTTTTGGAAATGGAAATAACATCCATGATGCTTTGGATAAAGGAAACGCACTTCTTACGGCACCGATAAAAGATTGTTCGCAGTCCGATATAAATTTAGAAGGGTTCCATTCTGGAATTTGCAACTTAATCATTTGCAACATTAGCAAACGGTACAACGGGATATTAGAACATGCAAAGAGGAAATACTTTGAGAAAATAGCTACAACCGCATTGGTAGTATAGTGTCATCTCCATGGTGCAGATGAGACCATACTATTAATGCAGTTTCATTTGCACCATTAATGGGGTAAACGAAACTCATTAGTCTCTTCTGCACCATTGATGGTGCAGGTCAATGGTGCAAACGGTACAACGGGAAATTTGTACCTACATCAAAAAAAAGATTATTAACTTATTTGCAGTTGGTAAAGTGACCGCGACTTATGTCGATGTATGGGCCCCCAGATTTCCAACGGCAAAGTTAATTTTGTTCCTCAATTCTGTTTATCTTATCTTTAGAGCAATTTTCGGTGCCCTCATAGTTTATGAACTTTCAGTAATGTTATTTAATTATTTTGTGCGAGTCCTACTCGCACTTGGCCAGTTTTTTGTAATACAATTCTGGTTATAATAGATACCAAAAGGCCAACAACAAAGAAAGTTTAAAACAAGACGATCCTATTCCTTTCCGATAACTCGGTTAGAAAACCGCAAGAAAACAATTAATTAGAGCAAGAGGCAGGCGCTAAGTCGTACTCCCGACAAATAACAAAACTTTCCTTATTAATGGGAAAGCACTTTGCACAGAATAGCACTCGAGCACAGTCACGGTAAAAATAGGTTCGTCACCTTAAGATTTTTTTTGATTATTGCTTGGTTGAAACTATAAGCCAGACATTTTTTTTAAATTATATGTAGTCATTATTAATCTGTGAAAGTACTGATCCGATTATTTTTATTTTGATAATACGCAGTATCTGTAGGATACAGAATATAAAACGCCGAAATCCCAAAAAAACATAAGCAGCCAGCTCCGGGGTCGCGGGTGCTCTTTGCTCTTGGTGACTCTAACGCGGCGTAACATTTGCTATTGCATTATGCTAATTTAACCTTTGATAATAAGTGATAATAAAAAATGTAGTTTTCTATGCTGTAGTTCGCTCAGCGCCGTAGCTTCAAAACATATTGTGGATAATAAAAGAAAAAAACTGACGAAGATATAAACGACAGGACTGTACACAGGATAGTACTTATACTCACCGGTAATCACATTTGCTTACAGTACACATTGGAACAACAACTTGTGAACTTGTGAGTAGACTACTTCCATTCCAATACAGTCCGCCGACTGTATCTGAAGTAGGAATCCCTACTAATACAGTACCAAAGATATCGTTATCAAACAATAAGCCAGGCATTTTTTTAAAATTATATGTGGGAATTACTAATCTGTGAAAGTACTGCTCCGATTATTTTTATTTTGATAATACGCAGTTTCTGCAGTATACAAAACATAAAACGCCGAAACCCCAAAAAATCATAAGCAGCCGGGACTTCGGGGTCGCGGGCGCTCTATGCTTTTGGTGACTCTAATGGCCCACTAATTGACTCTTATAAAGACAGTCGCACAGTGATCACGTGCTGCCGTGCACAGCGAGGCCCAGGCCAGGCGCTTTTCAGTCTCTCCATGGCATGTTCCTTAACAGGCGTTGCACAGAGGGGGTTCCTGAGTGGGCTTTTAAGAAGTCACGGGGCTTCTACGAGCTGATGGTGATCACCGAGGTGTTTTAGTGAGGTAAAAATTCCACCCTCCCTGGTCTTTCCCCTAAAAGTCCAGGCGCCTTTTGAAGGTTTCTCCCCGGTACCAAAAACCGGCCAAGTGCGTGTCGGATTCGCACATTTAGGGTTCCGTACCAAATCTATATATATGTCGGGTTTAGTCAATAGAACGGACGTCAAAACAAATCACAAGCACGCCCCTGGCGGCAAATGCACTTTTTCTAACTACTTGCGTGGTGGGGACAACAGAATATGGCAGTTGATGCCTTAGAGCTAAGACATCGTAGAATCACTGTCTGTTGTGTGATTAAATTTTCACGATTGTACCCACCGACCTGCCCACACACGATGTCTTAACCTAAGGGCTTCCTGACTTCCCGATGGTTTGCATCTATCGGCCACCCTTGATGCGACATAAATATATAATCTATATATAAAAGACTAGCTGTTCACCGCGGCTCACCGTGGACCACCCCACAAAACCCGTTTTCGGGATAAAAAAATAGCCTATGTCACTCAGAATAATGTAGCTTTAAATTGGTGAAAGAATTTTTTAAATCGGTCCAGCAGTTTTGGAGCCTATTCGATACAAACAAACAAATAAAAAAATCTTTCCTCTTTATAATATTATTAGTATAGTAAGTATAGTATTAGTATAGAAGAAACTGACTGACTGACTGACTGATTGATCAACGCACAGCCAAAACCGCTAGGCCTAGAAGCATGAAATTTGGCAGAAAGTGACGTAAGTGGGCACTAAGAAAGCATTTTTGAAAATTCTAACCATAAGGGGGTAAAAGACGGTTGAAAGTCTATATGAAAAATTTAATTCCTTCGGTTAATATTGCTGAATCTTGGTAGAATTAGTAATCTAAAACCTTGTCATTATTATTTTTTCGAAACTATCCCAAAAGACGACATAGGGGGTGTTAAAGATTTTTTGAGGAATCGTATTTCTTGGGTTAATAAACTAGAAACTTGGGCATCTTACACCACAGGGTTTCGTTTATGATGGGGGGGGCACTGAGGAATTTTTGGAAATTCCTTAAAGGGGGGTGAAAAGAGGGAAATTCCTTTACGATAATAGATCAATTGAATAATCAAAATTGACAATAGGATTTTTAAAACACCCCAGTTTAAAAAAAACCTAAGGTGTGTTAAAGTTTAACATAAACGTAAAATAAAGAGAAGAAAAGAGTGAACAATCTATTCTTTTTATATATATTTATTTCTCTATTTATCCTTTCAATTATTTGCACCTGCCTTATGTTATCACTGCAACACCCTAAGGTCGACTGGTAGAAAATGCTTAAGTCATTATTTTTTCTTTGAATAAAGTTTTAATAATCGTAAATAAATAAATATCATGTTTGGGTTCTTAAAAATTCGACTCTTAACGAGGCAAAAAGGGGCTATTTAGTTTTTAGGGAAGGATTTTACCTTGTGGCGGTAACCTAATATTTATTATTCTTTAAGTCAAATAACGAATCGTTCCAAACCAATAAATATTTAATAATAGTTTATTTTTGGTCGCCTTTACTAACTGCACTTAAGAGAGTCATTTATAGGATAAACGAAAACAAGCGAACGAAGTCGCGGGAAAAGTGCTAGTGTAGAATATATTTGTTACTAAAATATACGTAATAATAAACATTATAGATCAACAAATTTCAAGTTTCGGATCGACGGTCGTGTCAAGATCGACGGGAAGTTAAATAATTCTTCTGAACAAAATTTGTGACAGACGACAGACAGACAGACAAGCAGTCAAACAGACGGACATGTGAGCAATACTAATAGGGATCCGTTTGGACCCTTCTGGTACCGAACCATAAACAAGGCGAACATCGAAAATGAATGTATTTTATTGCAATTGAAGGCAAGTAGAACACATTTATGTCTACTCCTTCCATCCGTACTACAACCTGGAAGTCTTTAAGTCAAGAGTGAATAGGTTTCTTCTAGGCAAGCGTGCTTCATCGTCGACCACATCGTCGCTTACCATCAGATGAGATAGTGGTCAAGCGCAAGGCAATCAATAAAAAAAAACGTTAATTAAAAAATCAAAAAACCCGACTGCTTAAAAAGCGTTAGCGAACTAAAAAGACGTAAACAAGAAGAAAATCATGCTGTGCAGTCGGAGGATACATAATCGCGAGCTGGCTGACCAAAACCAGATGTATCCCCCGACTGCACAGCATGATTTTCTTCTTGTTAACGTCTTTTTAGTTCGATAACGCTTTTTAAGCAGTCGGGTTTTTTGATTTTTTAATTAACTTTTTATTTACAACTCTTTAGTTATTTTTTTTAGAATTAGGTACATTTAAACATATAAGTGTTATATATTTTTGAAATCACCTCTTAAAACACTTTATTTTGATACCGCAGACTATGGGTTGGAAAGAAAAAAAATAGTTTTCCCCCACAAAATGGCGCCCAAAATCCGCCATTTTTTTCTTTCACTCGCAGGGTTAAGACGAATCGATTGACGTAAGAATCAACAAAATCGGCCAAAGCGTTTGGTCTCTAGAACGCCACATAGGAACAAACATACATACATACACAGACTGATAAACACATTACCCTCCTTCGGAAGTCGGGTAAAAAAGAATTCTCCATTACTCGTTATCTCAAGAGTCACTCCCTTTCTAGCTATATCTTTCACACATTCCATCCATCGATTCGTTCTTCATCCCATCTTCTGAGTTTCTCTTATACTCATTACAAACTGGAAGTTGTGTAAGCTTAAGATATTTATTTATTTAATAAGGCACACCAACGACTTATTTACACACAACATTATAATTAAACATTCAGAAAAGATCCTGTGTAAGTAAGTCACTTACAGGCATGCACAACACTTACAGAGTAGGTTACATAAATTGTATTAAGGATCTAAAACAAAAATAAATAAATTAAAATCATAATAAAACAATACAAAATTAAATTATGAAATTAAACTTTGATTAAATTAAAATCGAATAATTATTTACACTAAAAGCTAAATTATCAATAGAAATCAAGTAAAAAATCAAATTAAATTACTACCAAACAATACCATAAATATCCAATACGATTAAAATACAATATTATCGGATTATATTATTTAAACAAATATTGAGACACACACATAATATATACATTAATAAAAATTACAATTACATTATTCAACTACATCGTATTACAAAAAATAAAAAATCTGTCAAATTCAAATAACAAAACAGCAGCACGGGCCGATCTCCTAGGTTAAGGATAAGGTTGTCCTAGTCGAAGGCTCGAACTATTTACCCGACTGCCGAAGGAGGGTAATGTGTTTATCAGTCTATGTCACTGTCACATCCGCGAGTGTCATTGGCTACATGAAAATTGGAAAATAGAAAAATGGCGGTTTTTGGGCGCCATATAGTAGGGGCCCAAAATTTTTTTTTCTCTCAAACCTATCGTATGGGGTATCAAAATATAGGATTTTAAGAGGTGATTTCAAAAAAATATAACACTTATATGTTTAAACGTACCTAATTCGAAAAAAAATATAACTAAAAAGTTATAAATAAAAAAAGATAATTAAAAAAATTAAAAACCCGACTGCTTGAAAAACGAACTAAAAAGACGTAAACAAGGAGAAAATAATGCTGTGCAGTCGGAGGATACGTCTGGTTTTGGTCAGCCAGCTCGCGAAGATGTATCCTCCGACAGCACAGCATGATTTTCTCCTTGTTTACGTCTTTTTACCCGACTGCCGAAGGAGGGTAATGTGTTTATCAGTCTATGTATGTATGTATGTATGTATGTATGTATGTATGTATGTATGTATGCATGTATGTATGTATGTATGTATGTTTGTTCCTATGTGGCGTTCCAGAGACCAAACGCGTTGACCGATTTTGATGATTCATACGTCAATCGATTCGTCTTAACCTTGCGAGTGTCATAGGCTACATTAAAATTGGAAAATAGAAAAATGGCGGCTTTTGGGCGCCATATTGTGGGGGGGCAATTTTATTTTTTCTTCCAAACCTATCGTGTGGGGTATCAAAATAAAGGGTTTCAAGAGGTGATTTCAAAAATATATAACACTTATATATTTAAATGTACCTAATTCGAAAAAAAAAATAACTAAAAAGTTATAAATAAAAAAGTTAATTAAAAAAATCAAAATACCCGACTGCTTAAAAAGAGAACTAAATACATAGACTGAAAAGACGTAAACAAGAAGAAAATCATGCTGTGCAGTCGGAGGATACATCTGGTTTTGGTCAGCCAGCTCGCGAATATGTATCCTCCGACTGCACAGCATGATTTTCTTCTTGTTTACGTCTTTTCAGTCTATGTATTTAGTTCACTTTTTAAGCAGTCGGGTATTTTGATTTTTTTAATTAACTTTTTTATTAGTTCGCTTTTCAAGCAGTCGGGTTTTTAATTTTTTTAATTAACTTTTTTGTGCACGGGATTAAAGTGCATGCTATCTCATCCGACAACATGTGGGAAAGAGATAAATGTCATGATGAGCAGTAAGAAGCTAGTTCGCGTACGAATTAGCACTTTTGGAAATTTGTAGCGAAATGGATGATGATTTAGAACGAAAACAAGCGCGCGAAATTTTATAAATTGACTTTTGGGATTATGGATATCATGAAAACGACTAAATGTATCTGTTCAAAATAAAATTATTTGCATTGTTGTACTACTAATCTATCCGTGTATAGTAGCTGTTTTGCAATTTTCCTTCTTCATATGGTATTTACTTTCGCCCAAAGATGCGTTAAAATTATACTACTACTTATAACTTTCAAATATATATTTTTTTTACTTTTTTGTTTCCATACAGGGCTAGATAATGATGAGATAAATTAATATCATTTTTTAATTTGAACGTACCTACATTGTCAAACAGTGCAGTAATCTCTCGGCTACGTTTGTATGGTAGAATGATCGACTAGTGTAACCTTAAGCATTGCTTGCCAAAATTGTTCCGTGGATGTAGGATTTTATATTGAGACTCCTCCGTGTCTTGGATAGCATGCTAAGCCATTAATAACGGCTGTCATTTCTAGATCTTTGATAGTTGAAAATCTGACACCAGTATTGCTAAGGAATATCGTGTGATCGAGTTACTGTAAGTGTACTGTGGAGATCATATAGGCTTACCGGATAGACTACAAGACTAAAAAGCTAGACTAAAACGGCTAGGTAGACTGAGATTGATACTCTTCACAAACGTCTAATTCCTGTAAAAAAAGTATGAAGATGAATAAACTGGCCAGTGACAAAAGGAAACAAAATACGCGAGCGGAATCCTCGAGCGAATTAACAATAGTGACGTTATCGTGGAGGCACGTCGTCGCGTCATTATGGCTGAAGGAAAATGTACTCTGCGCGAAAGAGATAAGGGTGAGCGATGACCAAATGAATTGTAGGTAGGTACGCAGGACGAGGAAAAGTTTATGATAGCTGAATGTGTATGGAACAGTTCCAAATTCAAAAAGGATCGATAAAGAATTTAAAATTAAAACCTGATCTTTTTCATCAGCATCCAGAATTTATTTATTATTAAAAAATCAACTCTTAATAAAATAAACTGACTTTCGAATTGCAAGTTGCACTTTTTTGTGTTTCATTGGAAGTCAATTGTGAAAGTTGGGAAAGATACTTTATCTGCCGAAATTGGGAGTGCCAGTTCCAGAGCAGTTACCTTGATAGCAAACTGCTCACTGCTTGCAGAACGGCTGGTCGATGGGGCCAAAAAGTTCAGTAGCCTAATTGCGTAAGTGAATTCGGCAAGGCTAAGGATTTGACCGCCATCGATCGACCAATCACATAGACGGAAATCGACAACGCTTCTTTCATCTTGCACGCTATTGGTCGATTGATGGGATCAAATCCTTCGCCTTGCCGAATTCATTTACGCAATTAGGCAACTGGAGTGGCGACCACAGTACCGGAAAACAAAGCTTTATATTTTACTAGCTGTTCCTCGCGACTTCGCTTCCGTGGGCCACCCCACAGGACCCGTTTTCGGGATAAAAAAATAGCCTATGTTACTCAGGAATAACGTAGCTTTCTCTTGGTGAAAGAATTATTTAAATCTGTCCAGTAATTTCGGAGCCTATTCGGTACAAACAAACAAACAAAAAAATCTTTCCTCTTTATAATATTAGTATAGACGAGCAGTTGCCCGCGGCTTCGCTCCCGTGGGCCACCCCACAGGACCCGTTTTCGGGATTAAAAAATAGCCTATGTTACTCAGGAATAACGTAGCTTTCTATTGGTGAAAGAATTTTTTAAATCGGTCCAGTAGTTTCGGAGCCTATTCGGTACAAACAAACAAAAAAGTCTTTCCTCTTTATAATATTAGTATAGATTACTAGCTGTTCCCCGCGGCTTCGCTCCCGTGGGCCACCCCACAGGATCCGTTTTCGGGATAAAAAAATAGCCTATGTTACTCAGGAATAACGTATCTTTCTATTGGTGAAAGAGGTTTTTAAATCGGTCCTGTAGTTTCGGAGCCTATTCGGTACAAACAAACAAACAATCAAACAAAAAAATATTTCCTCTTTATAATATTAGTATAGATATAGATAGTATATATAACTTTCAGCTAAAATAATGACTGTACCTACCGTCTGTCGTTCCGTCTGTCCGCAGCTTAGCTCAGATACTCTTAGTACTAGAAAGCTATAATTTGGCATGCAAATACATATTAATCACGCCGACAAAGTGGTAAAATAAAATCAAGGAAAAAATATGTTTTTAGCTTTCCTCCTGTACATGTAAAGTGGTGTGTGGTGGTGGGTACCGTTGGATACGCCATTCAAAATTATCTGTCTGTCTCCGGGTCTGTGAAAAATATTTTTCGATACAGGGATCCGTTTGCGTAAAATTAAGCTTTAAATTGCTAATTTTTGTTACACCCCTCCCTGCCACCAAAAGCTTTTGGATATGTGAAAAAATTCACGGCAGTAGTATTATAACGAAATTAAAAGGAAAACTATTACAGCTAAGTAAGCTTTACAAGTTTACGAGTAATAGTCGACCAACTTATAAAATGTACTTGGAAAAGTAAAAAAAAAATAAGTACAATTTCGGCAGTAGGTGTTCCTGTTTTTGTTTCTTCGTTTTTTGACACCGACATCCGAAATTGAAGTTATTATTCAATTTGTAACGTTTTTATTTGGAATTCAATTGTATTATTTAAAGTTTTTTGTTTTTCACTTTTCAGTTTGGTACATAATGAGCAAGTTCAGTAGTAAGGTACCTATAATGCCCAAAGTTATGCCTAAATAGATTACCCGAATACCAAAAAACTAACATAACCGGTGAAATGAGAGTGTACCAGGGTGAACTGTACATATCTGCGTACCACTTTAGAGCGAAGCATTCGAAAAGTTTTCAAAAAAAAAAATAATCGGCAAAATCGGTTCACCTAGTATTAAGTTTTAAGGTAACAAACATAAAAAAAACCTGCCAAGTGCGAGTCGGATTCGCGCACGAAGGGTTCCGTACCATTATCGCTAAAAACGGCAAAAAAATCACGTTTGTTGTATGGGAGCCCCACTTAAATATTAATTTTATTATGTTTTTAGTATTTGTTGTTATAGCGGCAATAGAAATACGTCACCTGTGAAAATTTCAACTGTCTAGCTATCACGGTTCATGAGAAACAGCCTGGTAACAGACATACAGACAGACTAACAGACGGACCGCGGAGTCGAGTTGAGAACTTTGTCCTTTTTGAAGTCGGATAAAAAAGGTTAAGTAATACAAGATAGAAGAAGATTGTTAAAAAACAAAAACTTTAATATCAATGTTTATTCCTACTACATTATTTTCCGCTCCGCAAGTCACTATAACCTTATCCGAAGCGATCGCGCGTACCAATTAACAAATTCGTCAAACAGAGGTGCGAACCAGTGAAACTGTTCATTGGAACCATTTCTACAAACAATTAATCGTTGGGCATACCTATAATTATTCCTTTTACCTTCAAAAAGGAAGGCGTGATTAAAGGTTGTTTCAAATCGTTGCTGGAAATTGATATTTCGTTTTGGGACAAAGCTTTTTGCATCATTGCGAGCCATTGATGTTTATGAGTATTTTTACCCAACTGCCAAGGAAGGAGGGTATTGTTTTTAACGATTTCTTGGGCACGCCTTGTTGGCTTAACGGCTGGATGGATTTTAACAAATGACGTATTCGTCTTGATAACATAAGTGAAATTAGAAATTAAAAACTATCATATGTGCTTTCCAGAGTCTCAAACTATCTCCATAGCAAATTTCATCTAAATTGGTTCAGCAGTGTTAAAATGTTCAGTTCAGACAGAGTTATTTTCGCATTTATAATATTAATTAATATGGATATTAATATGGCTAACTTTTCATTGAGTAATATATGATAGAGTAATAATGTATGTAGCTTTCTTTATGTACACCAAGACAATATCTTATGAAGAGATTCCGTTCTGACTATCCAACTTATTTTATAAGACTTTGTAGAGATGTTTAAACATTTGATACCTACTCAAGCTGCTCAAAGGATTTCGAAGAAATGTAACAAACAAACTTAACTGTCTAATATCTTAATTATAATATTATAAATGTGAAAAATTGGATGGATTTGTGTGGATGTATGTTTGATACTCAATCACGGTAGAACGGCTGAACGGATCTGGATGAAATTTGACACAGACACTGATTATTGTCTGGAATAGCCCAGCCCAGTGGCTAAGACCTCGTCTCTCGTGCTTGAGGTCGTGGGTTCGAATCCGGGCAAAAACCAATGTGACTTTTTCAATTCATATGTACTTTCTAATTTTGTCTTGGACATCGCTGATAACGGTGAAGGAAAACATCGTGAGGAAACCTGGACTTAATATAGTCAGTACCGTCTTTACCATAAGGGCACACGGGGCCCGTGCCCAGGGCCCCCAACCTCAGGGGGCCCCAAAGGACCGACAATTTCGCTCGCATTTATTCTCAAAACATTTTTGTCGGGCACATTAGGCACAATAGTAACATTGAGACGCCATTATTTATATTATATATTTGATTACCCATAATAAATAGAAGATCATAGTTGAAAAATTTTAGTATAATTGGCTTTCTTTATTTTCCTAAAAGGGCCCCAAATTCTTGTGTTCCCAAGGGCCCCACATTCTTGTGTGCCCAAGGGCCCCAGCACAGTTTAAGACGGCCTTGAATATAGTCAGTTTATTATAAGGTTGTGCTCCATTGGGGTAATTGCTGCAAGACGTTCCAGTGCGAGGATAAACGAATAAATAAATAATAATAAATAGACTATTTTTCATCCCGGTATAATGTGCCATTGGGATAAGAAAACACTATCACGTGGGCAAAGCCGCTAGTAATATTATAAAAAAATTAAATGGCTTTTTTTTGTAGTATGCAATCATTGAAAGGCCTCCCCCTAAGTGGAGCGATGACCTGATCAAGGTTTTGGGAATCCAGTGGATGCGAAACGCACAGGAACGCATGGGGGATGCCTATGTCCAACAATGGGCGCCTTTCGGCTGAAATTATGATGATGATGATGAATCTCTGAAAATACTAATCCGATAACGACTCCCACTGAAAAAGCTGGCTCTGAGTGTCATGCTGTTGCTGAGGCTACTTTAATCCTAGAAAAATACAAGGATCCTGTAGGGTAAACCCCGTAGTAAGCTGCGAGAAAAAATCAATCAATCTACTTAGCCTTTTCCCAGTTGTGGTTGGCTCCCGATTATTCCCGGTGTCCACCACTTGGTTGGCCACCACCGGAGGACAGCGAAACAACTCTTATGAATTATTCTCGTTATCCACCAATGGGGGACAGCGACACGGATTTTTAAATTATTCTCGATGTCCACTAGTGAGGTCAGTGGCACGAATTTTTAAACATTCCCTATGGCCAACGCTGGGGGACAATGTCACAATTTTATTTGTTTATATATTTTTTATCATTTCTTTTATTGGCTTTTTATTTATTTTTGTCAAAAATTAAAATAACTCAAAAAAAACGCAAAAAAATACGTTAACAGCAATCAGTTTATTCAAGAAACCCAAATGGAACTTGTAAATGGCCAAATATCTGTGGGCCAATTCCTAGAAATTATGAGAAACTAATATTGTTTTTATTTTGACAAGGGTTTGGTCTTGACTCTAGTCTAGGTAAGAGGTTACAGAGAGAGAGTCGACGATGGAGTGAGCTTACCCAGAAGAAGCCTGTCCACTCTAACTTTGAAGAGATTCGGGTTAAATGCGTTCGGAAACACAGAAGCAGGTAGAGAGTTCCACTCATTCGCTGTACGCATTATGAAGGATGTTTGGAAGCGTTTGGTGCGAATTGGTGGAATGGCAACCAGATAAGGATGGGTTTTTTTGGCTTCTATCTACCGTAACGTCAGTCAAATAGCTTCAAATGACTGCCGGGACCAACGTCCAACGTGCTTGCCGAGGCACGGAAGTATCACGGAATGTAGTGGATGATCGCCCATCCAGTCGGTCGTCCTCGGCAAGTGCTGCTTAACTTCGAAGATCGACCCGTGCAGCTGTTTCCCGCCAACTAGTTGCCCGTCTTTATTTATTTACATAGATAAAATATACACAGGGTAAAATATATTTTATTAACTATCTATCTACATATACACTTAAATCAAAAACTACTAACTAACATAGCTTAAAATTAATCTAATCTAAAGTATGACGTCGAAAAACTCCTCCACATCGTTGTTCACTGTTAATGTGCCCAAAAGAGTGGTAGCATTGCCACATTAAAAGGCAAAGCTTATCCTCTGACCAAGGTAAAAGTCAACTAGTTATTAATATTTGTTCCATTGTTGCTTAATACTCTCTATTTTCAATAGTAACATCAAAAATTCATAATTTAAATAACAGCTCAATAGCTGTACTAAATAAAACCGTAAAAACAACATTAAAAAGGGATCGTTTTTCCGAAACAATTACGAGAATCCTTACAAAACCCTCCAAAGGACTATTGTTCTGCGTTCCAATTAAAATTTAATAACTCATTTTCCTGTTATATTAAGATTATAATAGAGGTAACATTATTACGACATGTTACGAAAGGTTTTATTGAGCCTTTAACATTTGTCGCCTGGAAAAGCCGAGGGTTATTTTGGGGACCCGCTTTTTAGTACCAGTAGTGCTATTCTACTTCCTACTAATCCTACTAATCACACTAATATTATATTATTAAAGGCGAAAGTCTGTGAGTGTGTATGTTTGTTACTTCTTCATGCTCAAACGTCTGGACGAATCTGGATGAAATAGATTATAGTCACAGGCACAGAGATAGATTATAGTCTGGAATAGCACATAGGATACTTTTTATCCCGGGAATATGTTCCCTCGGAACAATTTTCGACATTCACGTGGGCGAAGCCGCTGGCAGAAGCTAGTTCTGTAATAATCTCACCGTAAAGTCATAGGCGCTCTATACCTACAATAATATTGCACAATATAGATTATTGCACAATATTATTCACTGTGTAGGGACAGTATTGACCCCGCTTGGGCGGAGCACCGCTGCATCCTCATGGAGGCGACCGGCGGTGGCGACCTCTCGCGTCCGGCCATGTCCAGGCCATGGTACGGAGCGATAGGCGAAGCTGTCTCCTCCTTCTGCGAAGCAGAGACGTCCTCACGCCCCTAGCCACCGCAGGAGACGATAAGGACCAAGCCCGAGTTTACGGCGCGTAGTGTTCCACGCGCGCCTCAAAGAGATGTCGGTAAAAGTGACAGGATCCGATAGGGCCGATGCCTGTCTAGGTCGCGGATAAATTTGAAAGAGTGTTACCGCGGCCCTGGCACAAGCAACTGAAGGAACACGGATGGGTTTTAGTCAGTAAAAGTCTGACACGCCCTCCCGCTGCACCCAGAGCGGGAGAAGTTATTGGAAGATTTCACAAAAAAGAAAATAAAAAGTGGCAGTATTGAAAAATTGCGGAGTGATTAAACAGTTTTTTTTTCTTTCACCGGTTAGGTTATTGCGCAATATTTTACCAAGCTTTTATTAGCTTGGTATGTTATCTATCTTCTAAACATATAAAAGAAGAAAGTGACTGACTGACTCATTCACTGACCATCAACGCACAGGCCAAACGGCTGAAGCTTCAATCGTGAAACTTGGCACGTAGGGCGAATTGCTTTTTCCATGGACAGTTCTATGTAGCGTGTTCACGTGTTAACTCATTAAATAGTCTGGTGATATTGGCGTGGACATGCAAAATGGTTTAAAATGTTGTTTATAAGGAAATACTTTAATTTAATTACATACTTATGCTTATGATTACTTATTATTAGTCATGGATAAACACAGAAATAGTGTAGGGATATGGACGGGACAAAGATAGAGCGTATTGATGATAGTTTAGGTAAGTATGAGTCTGTCCTAAGAAACACTTTCGCATTACATTATTTTTTACTTTTCTCTACATACTGTTAAAATATGATAAGGAGAAGCATGTAGTCTACGCGTGCGAAGCCGCGGGCAAAAGCTAGTGTATCAAAATAACGGAATCGTTGAATGGCTAGTTATATTCGAAGACACGGTAGTGCCAAGTACACATATTAAATAAATGCTCCAGAGGGGAGCCTGATAAACATATCCAAGGAAGGCAGTTATAGGCACGCTAATTACCAACTCCCATCACAGGGAGGTAGTTGCATTAATAAATTGTCGTTTAAAAACTAAACAACTCGCTTAAGTGGTAAATTTAACTAAAAAATAAATAATAGTTTAAAATAATTAAACAAAAAAAACACGCTTAAACAGAAAACCAAACTAAAAAGAAAAAATATATTTTTAATAAATTTAAATTAAGAATAGTGTAATGTAAATGCAGTAAAAAAGTGTGGGGTGCTTGTTGTTAATTGTTATATTAGTTTATTCACAGATATTGGTAAAGTATTCATTTTTAACATGTCTTAAAAAGCACCCCACGCTTTTTTACATTTACTTTACACTATTCTTAATTTAAATTTCATGAAAATTATTTTTTAATTCTTTGTTTGGTTTTCTGTTTATGCGTGTTTTTTTTTTAATTATTATTTATTCAGTTCACTGTTTGAAGCTGTCGCGATCGGTCAGTCACGGAATGGTCACGGACTACGGCCTCACCGTAGGGTCGTGTAATAAAATTTTGCAAAATGGCGAGCAAGAATACTGCGTGTGAGTATAGACTGGCCTTCCTTTATTATTATAATATTATTATATTATTTAACCCATATTCGATTTCGGTATATTTTTTGTTTTTTCAACAAAATCACAAGTATGGCTGTCACCAAAACTTCGTCTTCAGATATGTTGCTCGCACGAAAATATTGTTGCGAATTTTATTGAGTGAATATTATTGAACAATAAAAATATTGTGCAGTATTATTCTAGATGTATGGGGCGCCGTAGGTGAAGCTTAGTGCCAGCCGGTCTATTCTGATTAAATGAGCTTGAAATAAGATGTCTTTCTACCAGCCGGTCTATTCTGAAAATATCTCACCGAAAAAGGTTGGTGCTAATGATTGACAGCTCGCTTTAAGCTCATTTCACTTAAGGCTAGGGAATCACTTATCTACTTCGTGGTAATAGATCTCCCATTGGAGTCCGATCCAACTTCCTTGTTGATTAAAACTAAATGTTCCACTTTCATATTAAAAACCTGTCTATTAAACTTTCAAAATAAAAAAAGCATTATAAATATTTAATTTTGCGAAATAATAAGCAACTTAATATTTGTAACACACTTTTAAAAAAATCATCATTATTTAATAACCGTTTGATTGTAATATTAATCTTGTTGGAGATTCTAAATTAATGAATACTAAATAAAGACACAGAGAGCAAAAAATCATCACCAATAAACCACGCTTGGCAAACCACTTGTCGATCTATGATAAAATTTATAATAAGACAATCAAAAACTAATCAAGTCTATTCTAAAACCTATACCTTCTAATTTACAACTAAAACACATTTTACAAAGAAAAACCACACTGACTTCACTTAATTAAGTGGCGTAGCACCAGCGTAGCACATCCGTAGCATCCTCAAGAGATTACTACGTGCAGGGCACCGGTGGGGGCGCTACGCGCTCGTAGCACTGCTACGAAATCTATTATCGCAAAAGCGTCAGAGTTTTTTCAACGCTGAAGTAAAATTTTGTTTGTCTGTTTGCCTGTTACTATACTTTCAATTGGCGCTAAAACTAGAGAACCGATTCTGGTCAAACTTTGCACAAACAATCCTTAGAGGTCAGATCAACATTTAGGCTATAAATTATTACGCTATTGGTGACCAAATATTGAGCAATAACGCGGGTCTATAAATTTTTAAAGAAATTTATATATCGCAAAAAACCTTGCCACATCACTTTGCCGCATCGTGCCTTTCAGCACCCGTCTTTACAAACCACTTCATCGGACCAGTTGTCGATGATGTGCCGCCATTTTACATGACACGCCACAGATAATATAGAAACGAGTCCATGCTGTACTTTAATGGAAATATTGTTTTTAAAACAATAATTTATTAGCAAAACGTGTTTAATTTTAATTTTTAATATAGTTAAGTTATGTGTGGATAAAGTCTGATGTTATTATTTTTGATTTCATAATTAGAACTTTACGATATGAGAGTAGATAATACCTAGCCTGGTACTGCCCCACTGCAGGACAAAGATCTCTTCTCATACAGAGAAGGCATGAGCTTTAATCACCACGCTCTCTCAAGGTGGGTTGACGATTTCAAAGGAGAATGCCCATGGACAGTACTTTAAAACAAATAATTGTATCACAATAATTTCTGGACAATAAATTAAACAATTATATTTCAAGTATTTTGACTTCTTTTCTAAAAGATGCCTATTGGGGTTCATTTTCTTGAATTAATAAGTATTTAACTTCCGTTTCATAGCTCAAACACATTCCGCCATTTATGTTAGGGTTGAGGCATGTTGACATGATCTGACATCGATTAATCGAAGAATCTTTTTTTTTTATAATCTTCCTGAAACACTGAATCGATCCAAGGGTCTCCTGTACCGAACCGATTCACCTCTATAATGTTAAGAACTAATTGATTTTGAAATTGGTTTGATTTACTAGATTAATGCAAAAACGAGCCGTCAGAGCAATATATAATCTTCGCCGGCGCGATTCTCTAAGGGAACTGTTTAAGGACATTAACATTATGACGGTTCCTTGTCAATATATTTATGAAAACATCATGTACGTGAGAAAAAATTTACATCTTTTTAGTAAAAACGGCGACAGACATAATTACGTTACTAGAAATAGGGACCAATTAGTTCAACCAGGTTTCAGACTGGCTAAAGTAGCCTCATCTTTCATGGGGTACTGTACAAAATGTTACAATAAAATTCCTCCCCACATTCTTGAACTGAATGAGACTAAGTTTAAAACCTGTATAAAACGCACACTATGTAGGCTGGCATATTATAAGTTGGGGGATTACATCGCTGATAAAAATGCTTGGCTCAATGCTAGTCCTGCTCCACAATCCACAACCACTAGGGCGCAATAACAAGTGATATGCAGAACATTATTGATTTGAGGTATTGTTGGACCTGCTGAAGACTGTATGAATTATTAATATTTGCATTGTATAAACTCAATTTCTTTAGTATTGTATAACTGCACAGCACGTGTGTGAGTACTATGTACCCAACTGTAAATCTACCATTTACTGTACCTATGCGTCGTTCGTTGACTTGTGTGTGCCCTGGCCGTTGAGTGTGTCATGCTCTCTCAAATGTCTCTCTGATGGTGGCGCGTGTGTTGGATCATCCGGTTCCCTTCATGATGGTTGAGCTGGGTGGTGCCAATTCATGCGTCATGTTCGTGAACGGACGCCGTCAGTTGGGATTGGTCATAACTTGACTGCTTCGGATGTTAATTTTTTTCTAGTATCTATTATATAACTGCGCAGTACATGTGTGAGTACTTCTAATACTTTGTCTGTAGGTGGTATAGTGGGTAGTGCTATTCTGGGTGCATTGTCCTCACATGTATGAATTTAATAATGTATGTTCCTAAATATTGTAAAAAAACAATTTTTTTTAAAAGAGTAAGTATGGAGTTTCTTGTGCATTCTTCTCCATAACAAGCTACTTTCCGAATGCACGGTAGAATCATTTTAATGTAACGTTCAAAAGTGCCGCTTGGTGGCCTAGTTGAAATAAAATATCTTTGTCTTTGTCTTTGTCTTTGTCTTTGAATGCAAACCAAGATAACAAATGAATCATGTTTTTAGAAATCGATTATATTACCAATTTGGTAACATGCCTATAACTGTCAGTCATTTCATTTGACAGTGACAGTCATGTGACAGTAGTCGCCTTTTCATTTGATTTATTTGTATGTTGTGTTGCGTCTAGTTTCTGTTTTCGTTCTCCCGTTACGAAATACTTATCAATACAACACCGCCGTGTGTTTGTGAAAATAATGCTTAATAAGACAGGACTATATATTTGTGATTTCCGACATGGCTACGGCTCGAAGTTGGTGTCTCAAATGTTCTTTGATGTTGGCGCCATAATTATATGCGCAGACATAATATTTTGCCGCATTTTTGCATTTTAATTCCTGATAATATATTGATCATATTACGGGCTTGGATCTACACCGGTAAGAATAACATTGTATGTCTTAAACCACCACCACCACCAGCACAAGCCCCCAGCACTTAAACAGATGTCTAAGGATTGCAAATCTTAAATATGCTGGCATAGAGTCCATATTGCTGTGAATCTACTACAACCTAGTAAGGAACATAATTTGTTCAATATCTCTTAACTCCCGCAATGAAAATTGACTAAAGTTGGTACGTGTAATTAATTAAAGTAACATAATCAAATAAAGGTGTTTTTATCATTACACGCAAATGTTTCGGTCAGTACATTTCTCCATACAAAATGGACATTCTCCTTTATATTAACTGTACGTTCCTCACGATATTTTCCTTCATCGATGTCCAAGATAAACGTAGCTTGCACTGTTATGCCAAAAAATTCAAGCAACATTTTAAAACATAATTTATAAAAAATAGGCTTTTTAATTTACCACGGAACCATAAAAACATAATTTTCCACTGCTATCTGCATGATTTTTGAGGAATGGTTTTCGTTTTATTTTTATCAAGCAGGCATGCCGAAAATTAAAACATTTTCTACAGTTTCGAACTGACGGTTAAAATTTCCCAATCGATGGATATACGAATTAAATATAGAATTGGTAAAATAAATAATTCAATTTCGAAATTATAAATTCACTCTCTTTTATGTGCCGTTCTGTTCGTCGGATTTACCGAAAAGTTTAGTCTTTTTTACGCAGAGGAAAATACAAAATTTAAAATACGGGATATACCACGGAAGCGAAGCTGAGGGAAAAAGCTTGTGTCTCATATAGTACCTATAATCACACTGACACTAATAATTATCCTTCAAACCAGAATGGCACAGCACTGCTTGGCGACATAAATAGGTATTAGTAGGTAGTCGGCAACGTAAATATAGAAGTACCTACTGAGATACAATCAATTAAATCCTCTTCTCCACAACAGAAGCATGCTTGTGGTAATTTTAATTTATTTTTAAAGTAAGCATCAGTTAAGTGCTCAGTTTGTAAGCAAGTAATCCTTTACGCTTATTTGGTTCCCAAGCAAGAGTTTAGTGTGCAGTCCAGTTTACTTTGTGAACGTTTTCTGCTAAGTTTCTTACGAGTAAGTAACTAACGTTTAAAACGTGGAATTATCTTAGAAAGAAGATAATTCTCTATGCAGAATAGAACCAGTATACTACCACCTGACCAATCATATTTTGGTACTAGCTGTTGCCCGCGACTTCGTCCAAGTCATACTAGTTAAAAAAAAATGAGTCTTATTTTTTATTCTTTTTCTAAAATAGAATTAGCCTACTAGCTTTGGTTCTCAACATTAGCTATCTGCCAGTGATAAATTGATATCCTATATTAACGATAACGATTGTCGACTAGTTCATGTGATGCCGAAATATCATGTGTGAATTTTGTCATTTCGACCGTCCCTTTATCTATCTTCTATATATATAAAAGAGAAAGTATGTATGTATGTTCCTTATAGACTCCGAAACGGCTGGACCGATTTCAAAAATTCTGTCATCGTTGGGAAGCTCCCCGGGTGACATAGGCTACTTTTTATCCCTGAATTCCGAAATAAGTCAACCATAGATTTAAACAGTATAGATACGTATGTCCGAACGTTTGGTTATTCGCGTTAACCATACAAGACACACGGCATTTTGAATTTCTTGCCCACAAGACAACTCCCGAAGATAGCTTCGGTCTAGTATGACCTATGTATGACCAAATTGTGAAACCATAAAAACACGCGGTCCGCCCTGTCAGCCATAATAAGTATCAATTTATTGAGAATTGTTTTATTTTAATAAAGCTTTGTTCCACACTAGGAATTTCTCCTGTATCGTGGGTGCATACAAACGCATAAACATATAACCAGTAAGCTACTACCTGATACACAAACAGCCAGACCGGAACAACTATCTGTAGGCCATAGGAATATTTGTTCCGTACGGAAATCGAACCCGCGACAGCAATCCGGGGATAGCAACGAAGCCAACAACTATAGGACTGTGTTAATGCTGCCAGTTCTGCCAGTAAGGTGTTCGAAAAGTTAATACTCAACTAATTGTAGCGTCATTTTAACAAACATTCCATCTTTCATAATCAACAGTACGGTTTCACCAAAGGACGCCGGTGTCACCCTAATAAAGAACATCTCTAACGCTTGGGAAGAAGCACAATACGCCATTGGAATCTTCTGCGACCTCTCGAAGGCGTTCGATTGCGTTAACCATGATACACTATTGTTGAAGCTCGAGCACTATGGGATTAAAAATACGGTCCATGAGTTACTTAGAACATAATTAAAAGTCAGACAAGTTAAAGTTCAGGTAAACGGCGTAAACTGACTAGGGTCTGAAAAGACAATGGGCGTTCCTCAAGGCTCGATATTGGGTCCATTCCTCTTTTTAGTTTATATAAATGATGAGCAGTGGTGGCCCAATGGTAACGGTCCCGACTTACGTGTCGTAGGTTGTGAGGTCGAATCCAGGCAGGCGGTTTACTTTGTCTAAATTATTTAATCACCACTACTCTTAAATCGGTGAAGGAAAATATCGTGAGGAAATAGGCATGTCCTAAAAACAAAAAATCCTTCGATTTTTTGTTTTTAGGACATGCCTACACACCAACACCAGACATTCATTCGAGACATTCACCAACCCGCACTGGGCCCGTGTGGTGGATTAAGGCCCATTACCTCTCTCACAGGGAGGTTGCCTGTGTCCCAGCAGTGGGAACATTATAAGGCTGATGATGAAATGATGGTGTTATTTGCTGATGACAAATCTTTGATATTTGAAATAGTTCGGCGGTCATAAAAAGTTGATGACGGTTGAAAAAAAAACAAATATATTAGATTCACAGCATTATTTCTTCTTGTTTACGTCTTTTTAGTTCGCTTTTTAAGCAGTCGGGTTTTTGATTTTTTTATTAACTTTTTTTATTAATAACTTTTTAGTTATTTTTTGTTACACAGTCCACGTCTCGGACCCTTAACTGAAGATGGAAAACACCAGGGAACTGACCAGTTTTACCTTCATCTTCCGTGAAATGTTTCGGTACCTATTCTGTCCTAGTACCTACCTAACAAAAATATAAGGGACCAAGCGGCGAAGCATAACAACACGATTAAATTCGAAAAGAAAGTTACGTGTCAACCTTTTTTCAGAACAGGGATATAACGACAAAACTCAAGTAGGTAAGTGTTTTGTTGTTAAGAGTATAAAACAAAACACAACCTACCAAAAATAAGAACCTTCTCCATTATGCATTTATCCAACTGCTGTCAGTTCCATCGGTTGCTACTAGATGGCGTTAAACTTAATTCTCGGTAGGCCCCAAGCGCTTCGTGTGTCTTTGAAATACGATAGCCACTTTTGATATGAAGTCAATAGCCTTTTCAGGCTAAGAGCATGTATTTTATTTTTACGATATTAAAGCCTCTTATTTACTTTTTGGTAGGTAAACTAACTGAAACACAATATATCACGGGAATTTAACCCGTGATATATTGTTTTTCAATTATGAAACGCGAAAGTTTTCAAGTTAATATAGGTAAACTAACGTTGAGCAATAGTTGCTCAACTTTGTTCAAAATCATCATTATTTCAGTTGAAAGAAGCCCATCGACATTTGGAATTGGGCATTACCTAAGCGTGGCCAAGTTCATCTATCCAATATCTATATGCCTCCAATAAAGGACATTTAACATCAAAGAATGGATAGCAACATCTTCATGTTTTCAAGGTAAGAAAACGTCATACACCTGCGACCATATTGTACCTAAATGTTTCTTTTTTTCTTCAAGAAGTATTTTAAAATATATCGTAAATTTCGTTTCTTAAAAAACCTAAATAAAAAGACGAACGGGCTATTTATACTCGGCAAATATGGAATTAAAAGTACAATATTTTGTTAGAAAAATAAGTACAACTTTCCGGGAACCCCACTTAAATCATATTTTATTCAACGAAGTTTTCAAGGGAAAATTCATATCTTTGATCCATAAAAAGTTGAAGGGAAGTCAAAATTTTTGGGGGAATAATAATTGAAACGGATAGGGAAAGCATGAGGAAGCTATCGTCTTTTCTGTCCACCATCCCATCCCCGCATAACATGGTGTAATTTGAATGATAATTTATGACATTTTATAGTTTTAGTAATAATATATGACATTGTAGAGTTTTAGTAATAATTTATGTCTTTGTATAATTTGAATTATAATTTAAGGCATGGTATAACTTAGATACATATTATGACATTGTATAATTTTCGTAATAATTTATGACATAGTATAATTTGAATGATAATTTATGACATACTAGCTTCTGCCAGCGGCTTCGCCCACGTGAAGGTCGAAAATAATCCCGGGATAAAAGTATCCTGTGTGCTATTCCTGACTATAAACTATCTCTGTGCCAAATTTCATCCATATTCGTTCTGGTGTGATTGAGTGAGCCCTATGGAGCAGGAGCACCATGTTTCCAAGCATTCTTAAATTATAATCATCTTATTTGTAATATTCTTTTGTTTCAACTACGTAGTAAAGTTAATCACTACAAAACCGATCACAAAGGACGTATTTTTTGCTTAGAACCAAAACAGTGCAGAAATATTATAATAAATCTCATTGTTGCACAGTTTTTCATTAATACACTGTTTTTTTTAATTTAGATATAAATTTACCACAGAGGTTTAATGTCTCCCATTAAGTTTAATATAAAATGTATGCATAAGATCAAAAAGATACTGGCTGAAAATAAAAATCTGCTGAATAAAATCGATTTGTTGAAAAAAAAATCAAATAGCGAGCATTTTGTACCATTGTAAAACATTGTTTCATCATATTTAGCAAGAAAAATTAAAAAAAATATGGATATAGACAGCGATAGCGATAGTTACTAACCTTTTGTCGAAAAAGTCGTGGGATAAATATTTATCATTAACTTGAATTTATTTTTTGAGTAGGTATATTTTATCACGGTAGGTAGATTGGCAGTTGAAAGAAAAGTAGATTACGCACCTCGCTAAAGTGAGTAATTATTTTTTTTATTTTTTTTTTTATTTGTGATGGGTTTGCTCTTGACTCTAGTCTAGGTCAGAGGTTAATTTAGTGCCCACGCATGCGCTCGGACACCAGCATAACACTCATGCATTACACAAGCATAACACCAGCATAACACTTTGCGTTCGATGCAAAAATCTACTATATTTACAAAGTGTGCTTTGAACAAAAGTCCTAAGTTTTAGTTCATTTAGTTTTAATTAATATATCACATTCACAAGGTATTTTGTTATAGAATTTAACACAGTACCCCAAGAAAGATGTGTGTACTTTAGCTAATCTATAAGATGGTTGCTCTAACTTCTCTTTATTAAAATTCTGTATTACAATTGGTTATATTATTAACTTTACTTAATATATGTATATTATAAAAAGAAAAATAGTTCCCTCAGAGATTCGGTAACTTTGTTTATATATGGCTCTGTCAGCTGTCTTTTTTACCCGGCTGCGAGGAAAGGGTTATGTTTTTCGCGCGTATCTTGTATGTTTATATGTATGTAATATTCTTTATTACCTCATACCTATCAAACCACTTGGCGGATTTTTATAATTAGGATATCGTTAGATAGGACCGCCCAAGTGTTCTTAGCTAAGTGCCTTTAAAAAAAAAGGTACGTGGCGGATTTTGGGCGCCATATTAAAGGGGTTAATTTTTTTTTAACCCCCTTTAAAAATAAAGGGTTTTTAGAGGAGATTTCAAAAATAGATAACACTTATATGTTTAAATGTACCTAATTCGAAAAAAAATAACTAAAAAGTTATTAATAAAAAAAGTTAATAAAAAAATCAAAAACCCGACTGCTTAAAAAGCGAACTAAAAAGACGTAAACAAGAAGAAATAATGCTGTGAATCTAATATATTTGTTTTTTTTTCAACCGTCATCAACTTTTTATGACCGCCGAACTATTTCAAATATCAAAGATTTGTCATCAGCAAATAACACCATCATTTCATCATCAGCCTTATAATGTTCCCACTGCTGGGACACAGGCAACCTCCCTGTGAGAGAGGTAATGGGCCTTAATCCACCACACGGGCCCAGTGCGGGTTGGTGAATGTCTCGAATGAATGTCTGGTGTTGGTGTGTAGGCATGTCCTAAAAACAAAAAATCGAAGGATTTTTTGTTTTTAGGACATGCCTATTTCCTCACGATATTTTCCTTCACCGATTTAAGAGTAGTGGTGATTAAATAATTTAGACAAAGTAAACCGCCTGCCTGGATTCGACCTCACAACCTACGACACGTAAGTCGGGACCGTTACCATTGGGCCACCACTGCTCATCATTTATATAAACTAAAAAGAGGAATGGACCCAATATCGAGCCTTGAGGAACGCCCATTGTCTTTTCAGACCCTAGTCAGTTTACGCCGTTTACCTGAACTTTAACTTGTCTGACTTTTAATTATGTTCTAAGTAACTCATGGACCGTATTTTTAATCCCATAGTGCTCGAGCTTCAACAATAGTGTATCATGGTTAACGCAATCGAACGCCTTCGAGAGGTCGCAGAAGATTCCAATGGCGTATTGTGCTTCTTCCCAAGCGTTAGAGATGTTCTTTATTAGGGTGACACCGGCGTCCTTTGGTGAAACCGTACTGTTGATTATGAAAGATGGAATGTTTGTTAAAATGACGCTACAATTAGTTGAGTATTAACTTTTCGAACACCTTACTGGCAGAACTGGCAGCATTAACACAGTCCTATAGTTGTTGGCTTCGTTGCTATCCCCGGATTGCTGTCGCGGGTTCGATTTCCGTACGGAACAAATATTCCTATGGCCTACAGATAGTTGTTCCGGTCTGGCTGTTTGTGTATCAGGTAGTAGCTTCGATTTTTTGTTTTTAGGACATGCCTACACACCAACACCAGACATTCATTCGAGACATTCACCAACCCGCACTGGGCCCGTGTGGTGGATTAAGGCCCATTACCTCTCTCACAGGGAGGTTGCCTGTGTCCCAGCAGTGGGAACATTATAAGGCTGATGATGAAATGATGGTGTTATTTGCTGATGACAAATCTTTGATATTTGAAATAGTTCGGCGGTCATAAAAAGTTGATGACGGTTGAAAAAAAAACAAATATATTAGATTCACAGCATTATTTCTTCTTGTTTACGTCTTTTTAGTTCGCTTTTTAAGCAGTCGGGTTTTTGATTTTTTTATTAACTTTTTTTATTAATAACTTTTTAGTTATTTTTTTTCGAATTAGGTACATTTAAACATATAAGTGTTATCTATTTTTGAAATCTCCTCTAAAAACCCTTTATTTTTAAAGGGGGTTAAAAAAAAATTAACCCCTTTAATATGGCGCCCAAAATCCGCCACGTACCTTTTTTTTTAAAGGCACTTAGCTAAGAACACTTGGGCGGTCCTATCTAACGATATCCTAATTATAAAAATCCGCCAAGTGGTTTGATAGGTATGAGGTAATAAAGAATATTACATACATATAAACATACAAGATACGCGCGAAAAACATAACCCTTTCCTCGCAGCCGGGTAAAAAAGACAGCTGACAGAGCCATATATAAACAAAGTTACCGAATCTCTGAGGGAACTATTTTTCTTTTTATAATATACATATATTAAGTAAAGTTAATAATATAACCAATTGTAATACAGAATTTTAATAAAGAGAAGTTAGAGCAACCATCTTATAGATTAGCTAAAGTACACACATCTTTCTTGGGGTACTGTGTTAAATTCTATAACAAAATACCTTGTGAATGTGATATATTAATTAAAACTAAATGAACTAAAACTTAGGACTTTTGTTCAAAGCACACTTTGTAAATATAGTAGATTTTTGCATCGAACGCAAAGTGTTATGCTGGTGTTATGCTTGTGTAATGCATGAGTGTTATGCTGGTGTCCGAGCGCATGCGTGGGCACTAAATTAACCTCTGACCTAGACTAGAGTCAAGAGCAAACCCATCACAAATAAAAAAAAAAATAAAAAAAATAATTACTCACTTTAGCGAGGTGCGTAATCTACTTTTCTTTCAACTGCCAATCTACCTACCGTGATAAAATATACCTACTCAAAAAATAAATTCAAGTTAATGATAAATATTTATCCCACGACTTTTTCGACAAAAGGTTAGTAACTATCGCTATCGCTGTCTATATCCATATTTTTTTAATTTTTCTTGCTAAATATGATGAAACAATGTTTTACAATGGTACAAAATGCTCGCTATTTGATTTTTTTTTCAACAAATCGATTTTATTCAGCAGATTTTTATTTTCAGCCAGTATCTTTTTGATCTTATGCATACATTTTATATTAAACTTAATGGGAGACATTAAACCTCTGTGGTAAATTTATATCTAAATTAAAAAAAACAGTGTATTAATGAAAAACTGTGCAACAATGAGATTTATTATAATATTTCTGCACTGTTTTGGTTCTAAGCAAAAAATACGTCCTTTGTGATCGGTTTTGTAGTGATTAACTTTACTACGTAGTTGAAACAAAAGAATATTACAAATAAGATGATTATAATTTAAGAATGCTTGGAAACATGGTGCTCCTGCTCCATAGGGCTCACTCAATCACACCAGAACGAATATGGATGAAATTTGGCACAGAGATAGTTTATAGTCAGGAATAGCACACAGGATACTTTTATCCCGGGATTATTTTCGACCTTCACGTGGGCGAAGCCGCTGGCAGAAGCTAGTATGTCATAAATTATCATTCAAATTATACTATGTCATAAATTATTACGAAAATTATACAATGTCATAATATGTATCTAAGTTATACCATGCCTTAAATTATAATTCAAATTATACAAAGACATAAATTATTACTAAAACTCTACAATGTCATATATTATTACTAAAACTATAAAATGTCATAAATTATCATTCAAATTACACCATGTTATGCGGGGATGGGATGGTGGACAGAAAAGACGATAGCTTCCTCATGCTTTCCCTATCCGTTTCAATTATTATTCCCCCAAAAATTTTGACTTCCCTTCAACTTTTTATGGATCAAAGATATGAATTTTCCCTTGAAAACTTCGTTGAATAAAATATGATTTAAGTGGGGTTCCCGGAAAGTTGTACTTATTTTTCTAACAAAATATTGTACTTTTAATTCCATATTTGCCGAGTATAAATAGCCCGTTCGTCTTTTTATTTAGGTTTTTTAAGAAACGAAATTTACGATATATTTTAAAATACTTCTTGAAGAAAAAAAGAAACATTTAGGTACAATATGGTCGCAGGTGTATGACGTTTTCTTACCTTGAAAACATGAAGATGTTGCTATCCATTCTTTGATGTTAAATGTCCTTTATTGGAGGCATATAGATATTGGATAGATGAACTTGGCCACGCTTAGGTAATGCCCAATTCCAAATGTCGATGGGCTTCTTTCAACTGAAATAATGATGATTTTGAACAAAGTTGAGCAACTATTGCTCAACGTTAGTTTACCTATATTAACTTGAAAACTTTCGCGTTTCATAATTGAAAAACAATATATCACGGGTTAAATTCCCGTGATATATTGTGTTTCAGTTAGTTTACCTACCAAAAAGTAAATAAGAGGCTTTAATATCGTAAAAATAAAATACATGCTCTTAGCCTGAAAAGGCTATTGACTTCATATCAAAAGTGGCTATCGTATTTCAAAGACACACGAAGCGCTTGGGGCCTACCGAGAATTAAGTTTAACGCCATCTAGTAGCAACCGATGGAACTGACAGCAGTTGGATAAATGCATAATGGAGAAGGTTCTTATTTTTGGTAGGTTGTGTTTTGTTTTATACTCTTAACAACAAAACACTTACCTACTTGAGTTTTGTCGTTATATCCCTGTTCTGAAAAAAGGTTGACACGTAACTTTCTTTTCGAATTTAATCGTGTTGTTATGCTTCGCCGCTTGGTCCCTTATATTTTTGTTAGGTAGGTACTAGGACAGAATAGGTACCGAAACATTTCACGGAAGATGAAGGTAAAACTGGTCAGTTCCCTGGTGTTTTCCATCTTCAGTTAAGGGTCCGAGACGTGGACTGTGAAGTCCAACCGTAACCGAATCGATGATTCTGACATGTGTTGCTGGAGATGTTACAAATCCTTTGGACTGCCTTTCGCACCAATGATTCTACCCTCCGGGAACTGAACATAAAGATCAGACTGTCTATGATCTGCCTTCGAAAGTTTCTGGAGTTTTAGGTCACATTGCCAGGAAGAATGGACACAAGCTCAAACAGCTGACGGTTACTGATAAGATCGAAGGGAAACGTCCGAGAGGTCGAAAGCCAATCAGATTGTCAGACCAAGTCCGCACATAGTTAAATACCAAGCTGAACGATACTCTCCACGACGCCAAAGACAGAAGCAGATGGCGCAAATTGGTGAAGGAAAAGTTGTTTACACGAAGACCGGGGAATCACGATCCTCAGTAATGAGGAACACTTTGCGAGGAGGAGGACTAGGACAGAACCTAATTGGTACCTATTGGATTTATCAGATCAGACTCGAGGGCAAAAACCATGACCTTACTTACTATATCTGTCCACGTCCCGTGCACGTCTCACCTCGTCTCACGGTCCTGATATGTGTGGATAGACCTTAACACACCTAAGTGACTCTTTTTACAACATGACCTCTTAAAACTTGCCCACTTATTAGCTTGTAACAGACGCTTTCTGAACCAATTAGTTACCGAACGAAGCACTTATTATAGGGGGAGCCACTATAGCGTTTACGTAGGAACGCGGGGTGAGATAGCGGGGTGGGGTACAATTTATGTGTCTGAGGAATTTGCCCACTCTCTAACATTTTGCCCGAAGAATCGGTAATGCAATAAAATGCAGACAGACGAACTTAGGACGTAAATTGTTGCGATACTTTCCCCTGATTTATTTATTTGTGTTTACTTTTTGATTAATGTTTCCTTATACTATATAGCTGTAAAATTAAGTCAATAGAGAATAGATTACATCTTAACTAGCGAGCTTCTCGTCGACCAGTGAAATAGTGGTTAAACGAAATGCTTTCGTTTGACTAGGCAGGCGCCAGCAAAAAAAAATTATACATAAATTCCCGCTTCGGTCTAGACAGTCTAGAGGTGGGAATTTATGGATCAGACGGTCTATTCTGCAAAATGTCTTGTCTTTGATTCCAGCACTAATTAGAACACAACAGCAGCATTATTCTGTAACTATCTCACCGTGATTACGGTGTAAAATGACTTACTGTGAAAACTTTGGTGTAGTTAGCTGTCAATCGCTAGCAAAAGACCTTATACTTCAAGAAGTATGTAAGGTCTTTGCCCATAAGTTTTCACGGTAAGTGATTTTACAGAATCAACTGGTTATTATGTTTAGCTAGTGCTGTAAACAAAGATTTGAAATTGTTGTTTACCTTCTCCGAAGCTTAAACGTCTACGTTCTCTACCGAACAGGGAAGTCTGCCGCCACAAAGGCTGCCACAGGTGTCGATCGATGCGACGCGTCGAGGCGGGCGTCGAACCACGTCGGACGCAACACCCGGCTGTTTCACGGCGACGACGCGACGATATGACATGACGAGCCAGCCCTGGGAACTGATATTTATGATTTATAAGAATTACTTCGTTTCACCTGCGTTTGAGCCGCAAGCCAGATCGCGATAATGAAGAGAAATGTCAGTGTTTGCGATTTATATTTTTATTTAGAAGATTATGTAACCTAACATTTTATTTATTTATTAATACTTTAAGCTCACAAACGTGCAGAGGCGGACTTAATGCCTTGGACATTTTCTACAAGTCAACCTTTGGGTGATGGAGAGACAAATAACGATAGTAAAATGTATTTGAATACAAGAAATAAATATAATCTATAAATAATGCAACAAGTGAATAAAGGACGGATTTAATTCGAGGGCCATACATGAATCAGGAACAAGTGAAGGATTCTAACAACACCACCCGGTATAATGTCCATTTGGAATTAGACGTGGGCGAAGCCGCTGGCAGAAGTTAATCAAATATATAAATACATCTTCGTGTGACCCAGTGGACTGTGTTAGGGCTTTAGGAGTGAAAGAAATGAAAGCAGGACGGTGGACAGGACGGTATGGAAGAAGAAAACGTGTTGCGCCGACCACAAGTAACAGATAACGAGGGCAGCAAGTTGATGATGATGAGTGACCCAGTGGCGAAGACCTCGCCTCACGTGCTTCAGTTTGTGGGAACCACATTCATTGTGGCTGTTTTAGAATAATCTTTCTACAGCTAAATTAAATTATTTTAGCTGTAAAAAGATTATTCTAAAACATCTACTTAGCATCTCTTATGGAGAGACAGAAGATCTCCGGGAGGAACTAAATAGTAATTTTAGATGTTCTTTATATACAGGTTATATCCATTATTAATTTAATTTTATTATGAGTTTTAAGCACTTTCTAGCCTGAAACACAGGTTCAATCTAGTTCAGGCAAACAAGCAACTGTGTTCTTTTGTTTGTTTAAGATATTTTATTGTAATTTGTGCTTTAAGTTATAAATAAACGATACAGTATGCTTCAAAATCACCCATCGACCCCTCCAAACGATAAAACCTGCTACTTAACAACGTAAATATGATTCAATAAATGTCCCCCTCGCAGCCTAATTTGAAAAGCTAACCATGTTATAAGTGCATCCTGGTCACGCATCGATCGGACACACACCAGCACACAGATGCAAAGCTGCGTCGCGACTGAAGCAAATAAAACAAAATGCTACCCCCTCCCCTTTAGTCTAGTCACTAGACAACAAAGGGTGCGCGTGCAAACTAAACTCGCCCACCTCGTAAACCACAACCATCCTTATCCCAACTACATAAGGTTCAAAAGCAACGCAAAATATGCCATGGTGGTGGTACAGGAAGCGATGTGTTAAGAGAAGTTTAGACTTAATAGCGTTTACAGATTTTACGGCAGAAATGGTGTTAGTATGTATTTTTTATATGATGGCTACCTTCTTTATGTGAGGTGGAAAAATTAATTCTTCCGCTTTGTTTAGGTATGAAGTTAGCTTTAATTTTATTAGGGATGCATCCTGGAGCAATTTATGCAACGAAGTGTTTCTTAGCCTTAGGTAAAAATACGCTTAATACATAAGGAACTTTGGTGTCTTCCGAAAAAGATGACATTTTAAACGTAATATCACCGAATACTGTCGAAGGTAATTAAGTACCCAGGGATGTGCTCTAACAGCTGACTAACAGGCATTGCATAGAGGGGATTCCGAAGTGGTCTCCACCATGAGGTCACCAATTCACCATGTGCAGATGGTGATCTCCAGAGTGGTTTAAGTAAGTTATAAATCCCACACTCCCTGGTCTTTTCTCCAAAAGTCCAGGCGCCTTTTGAAGGTGTCACCTCGAAAAAGTAACCTATTCACTCTTTATCTAAAGACCCTCGGATTGTAGCTATCAGGAAACATAGACTCGGGCATGGCATTCTACTCCTTAGCTGTACCTACGCGCACCATGGAAGCAATATAATAGCTCGAATTTAATTACCCAGCAAAACTTCGCAGACGTGATGGGTCGATACCATCACGTCCTACACGATTTTTTCAAAAACATGAATATATCTAAACTCTTAATGTCCAGCAACTCAGCTGACTGAGGTCAAAGGCCATTGGTATTGTAGCTACTAGAAATAAGTAGGTATATTAGAAAATCTAGAGACAGAGAGCAATGGTGGTCCATTGGTTAAATTAAGTTAAATAAACTTACATTTAGTGATTTATTTCATCAACACTGCAAACGTATGCACCACCTGTTATTAGATTGCCCGCTTCTTTTCTGGAAATTTCGACCTGAAAAATGTAAATTTTTCAGGTCGTCCGAAAACTTTGGTCGACAATGACGAATTAAAGGCGTTTGCGATGTTGAATTCACGGCAGACTTAGCAGCAGCTTTCGACGTTAGCATCAAAATGAAGCTCGTACTTCTCCAACCAGGTTTGGTCAAACGTTCGTCTCCGCTGCTCCTGCACGACAACGCGCTACCTCATATTGCACGCAAGTCAGGCTTCAAGTTACAAGAGCAGGGGTTGGAAGCTCTCCGTCATCCGCCATACTCACCAGATCTTGCGCCTACAGACTTCTACGTTTTCCAGAATTTGGATAACTTTAAGGCGAGAAATAAATTCAATACCCGAGAAGCAATACAAAATGCCCTTGAAGAATTTGTTCCGTCCGCTGATTTCTTTAAGAAGGGCATCGATAAACCGCCACTGCGTTGCAAAAGATGCGTCGATTGCATGGGTTTTGGCCTTAAAATAGTAACGCAGTTTTTACTTTGATTAACAGGAATAAAAAATATAGAAAAAAAGTTAATTAAAAAAGCAAAAATCCCGACTGCTTGAAAAGCGAACTAAAAAGACGTAAACAAGGAGAAAATCATGCTGTCTGTCGGAGGATACATCTTCGCGAGCTGGCTGACCAAAACCAGACGTATCCCTTAATACCCCATACGATAGGTATGGAAAAAAAAAGAAAATTGGGCCCCCACAATATGGCGCCCAAGAACCGCCATTTTCAAATTTTCATGTAGCCAGTGACACTCGCGGGGTTAAGACGAATCGATTGACGTAAGAACCATCAAAATGGGCCCACGCGTTTGGTCTCTAGAACGCCACATAGGCACAAACATACATACATACATAGACTGATAAACACATTACCCTCCTTCGGCAGTCGGGTAAAAATACGTCAACTTATTTCATAAAAACGGCTATTTCATAGGTAAAGACATTTTAAACTTTCGATGATCATATAACCTTTCTATGTTGACTGTATAAATCCCGTAGGTCGCAGGACATGCACCATGCAACACACTCACACATCTCAGACTCACAGCAACCGCGATAGCAAATATTGACCGTCCAATTTCGTTTCCCTAGTAGTATGGTAGCCTTTGAAACCAACAGAGTAATGAGTAACCTACTCAATCTACAGCACACAGCAATTTATAATGTAGATTCCAATTACTTCTATGTTTAGTTTGCTTAGCTCAAACGTTTGAGACTCACATCCGGTTTCTGGAAATATATTTTCGTCGCGTCAAAAATTAAACGCACGTCAAGTGGTGCGATTGGGTGTTGTAAAGTCATTCAACCAATCACAGCAGCTATCGCGGGTTTGACAAATGGTTACAGGAATTTCGTTGTAATATTCGTTGAGTGCTTGAACGAGTATAAATGATAAGCTGGTAGATACCTACCAAGGACTGAAAGAAGTATCGGTCGTCTAGCAGCGAGATGGGCTGGCGACATTGTTGCCATCGCACACGCGGGGAGTGGCACAAGAAGAGAGAGGATATGCTCAGAAGCGGGTGAAATCGGACTATGGAATTGTGGATGATAATGAGGTATGCTAGATAACAAAAAATAAAAAACGGCCAAGTGCGTGTCGGGCCACGCGCAGTAATAGGGTTCCGAAGTTGCATAATAATGCGGACTAAAAAGAGGGTTTTGTTGTTACATGAACATTAGAACGGTTTCAGCGGCTCACAAAGTCTAAAAACGGGCTAACATAGGATTTTTTAATCTATATTCTCGCGTTTGACCACTATCTCGCCTGATGCTAAGCGATGATGTGGTCTACGGTGAAGCACGCTTGCCTAGATGTAATCTATTTACTCTATAAGGACTAACTGGTAACTGAAGAAGGAGTTATAAAATCCAACTTCGCAACTGAAGTTAGAAAAATATTATCCATTTGAGTACCACCTCGGGTGCGAATTGCGAAAGGAGCCAATAGGAGCGCGCGTTAGATCCACGGGGAATGGTATAGTTCGTTCCTGGATCCTTGCGTGCACGCTCCTTGTTTATTTCTCTTTCGGAATTAGAAAAAAATCGTATGTATTCACCCCTAATCTCCTCTAATACCGCAGATTAGATGTGAATCCTCTAATCTGCGGTATTCACTATTTCATTCCGGAAAGTTTTACGCTACTCAATTAGTGATAAAGTCGGGTCGAATATTGACTTTATAGAAGGATATTGACAAAAGAAAATAAGTAATTTGCTTGGAAATCGAATCTAATTTGACTTTACTTTTACGTTTTAATTACAAGACGTCGAAAATACTTCTGCACTAACACAAAGTAGACTCCACCGCGCGCTTGCGCCGTATGGACTACGTTCTGGTACTGCCACCGGCTCCGGCCACTCCAATGCGTTATTCGAGCTTAAACATAATTAATTTAGAAATCATTATTATTAAGGATGTTATGATTTAATTTTTGTATATTTTTACATGGTTCGTAAGCATTATATTTACTCTATTTTACACAGCTATCAACTTTATTTTAGTAATTTTTCAATGTCATTTGAACAAAATTTTTACTGTTCCAAGTACATTTTATAAGTTGGTCGACTATTACTCGTAAACTTGTAAAGCCTTGTTATCCGTGATAATTTTCCTTTTAATTTCGTTATATTTACTACTGCCGTGAATTTATCCACATAGCCAAGAGCAACCATTTCGCTGGCAGGGGGGGGGACACTTGACTCTAACATAAATTTGCAACTTAAAGCTTAATTTTACGCAAACGAATCTCTGAATCGAAAAATGATTTGAACAAACACATAATATTTTTGAATGGCCTATCCAACGATACCCCACACCATGTGATCGATGAGAAAAAAAAATACATCCCCTCTTTACCTCTATAAAAAAAATTTTATGTTACCACTTTGTCGGAATTATTAATATGTATGTACATGCCAAATTATAGCTTTCTAGTACTTAGATTCTCTGAGCTAAGCTGCGGACGGACAGACGGACAGAGCGAAACTATAAGGGTTCCTTGTTGAAATCGGAACCCTAAAAAATAAAAGTCGTTAGCACCTGTCTACCAATGTATTCCAATATTTTAAAAAGATACGAAAAAAATGTAAAGGCAGTGTCGCTAACACGATCAAAACAAACTTATCGCGGTAAGGAGCGTCCTTGACCCTTTCACTTGGCTTTCAATATTGAGTTTATATCTCATAAACGCGTGGACTGAATTACATGATATAAACGGATTAAATGGTTCTACGCCTATACCTTTCATTTGATACCAAAATAATCAAAATCACACTAATATTATAAGGGAATAAATATAATGACCACCAAAAAAAACTTTGTGACGATAACCTCTATCACCTAAAATATATACTAATCAGCAAAAAAAATTAACCTAAACCAAATTTAGTAAATGGATCACCAAATTTCATAAGTGCTAAAACCGTAAGATATCAAATCTAGTGATTTGGTCAATGAATCAGTCCAAGAGCGAGCGAAGCGAGCTCGGGAGCTAAGGGCACCCCGACACGGACAGGTTAGGTTCGAAGGAGATGGCGGGAGCTGAAGTGAGCGAGCAAAGCGAGCGAACTCAGCTCCCGTCATCATCTTCGTGTTAGTTTACTTTAGACCCTGTATTCAGAAATAGGAGCCCCGCCCAGCGGGGCTCCGTCGACTCTGTTGCGATTCTAAATTTAATTTAGGTGATCATTTACTATTTTTGTCAGTATATTACTAGATTTGGTGGTTTGTTAAACATAAGCCATATTATAAATGCGAAATTTTGTGAGTGTGTTTGTATGTTTGTTACTTCTTCACGCTCAAATGGCTGTACGGATCTTGATGAAATTTGGCACAGAGATAGATTATAGTCAGGATTTCAGGATTAGCACATAGGATATTTTTTATCCCGGGAATATGTTCCCTTGGGATAATTTTCGACTTTAACGCGGGCGCAGCCGCTGGCAGAATCTAGTACCACAATAAACAAAAAAAGTTCCGTAATTATACTTTTTGGTACAAGTCGGATCAATGACTTTTATTTTTTTGTTATCTGGCGGAGACTTTAACTATAATCAGTCTATCTATCTACACTGATTCTCACTTCTGTGTTCTCATAAATATTCAAATTAAAACAAGAAATCAAAAGTGCACGTAACTATAATCAGTCTATCTATCTACACTGATTCTCACTTCTGTGTTCTCATAAATATTCAAATTAAAACAAGAAATCAAAAGTGCACGCTACTGCAGAACTATGCACCAATTACACAAGATAAATAGAAAGGAACTTCGTTCGTTAAAAACAGTGTCGACGGGCGGCATGAAATATTAACTTTTTCTTTATGAATTGTAAAACCTTTCATTGCAAATGGCGGACTACACAGGTCCGCATCTCATTTTTGAGATGCATGTTTTTAATTTTCTGACACTTACAGCCTGTAAATATTAGTAAAATAACCCATCTACAAACTAGGTAGGTAAGTACTTATAGATCGAAAACTTCGCAAGTCGCTGCGCAGTAGAAATTTTATCTTACAGGAGGGCTAAACACAGCGAGTAGCCTACCTAACCTTCTCAACCGCCATTAGTTTTGAATCGAACAATACCTAAAAGCCCAGTCAACAGAAGGCGCAGATAGGTAAGCGAACGTTTTAGATACTTGCTTCAATAATGGTGTAGGTGCCTACCTAGTACTTAGTATAAAATAAACACATATCTTATTGGTTTCGTTCCACTTGTCTTACAAAACGATCCCTGAATCCTAGAAAACACAGAAAATATATGTCCAAAGTGGTATAGGATGAAATTATGCTAACAACGCCATCTATCCCACTAGTCGTGAACTACGTGAGTACAGCGGAACATACACTGAAAAGAATATTTACCGGGTCTATGCTAGTATTATATTATCTGTGCCGGGTCAAAGCACAAACGCTGAACGTTTCGTTTTCCTCCCAAATGGTAGGTTTAGATGTATACCTTCCACTATCTTTCAGGTAATTACTAAGGATAATACAGTACCTACGTGGCAGGGCTTTTTATTTTTTTATATCCGGCCCGATACGACCATTTTAAATCACTTTTAGTTACCTACACCCAAATGCGTCCCCTCAATCTCTCGAGTTCCTCTCCGGTGTATCTTTTCTCGAGTTTGTAATTAAAAATCTTGAAAGTCAATTAAACTTTGGCAACACTCGGGGCCCCTCGGTTTGCTTTCGGATTGAAATCGTAATGAATCGTGGCAAATCAAACTTCAATATTACAATGGTGCCATTGTCTAAGGGTTAAGTGTTTTTCAATTGGTTTAACTAAACTCTATTACCATGCTAAAAGCTCTAATACCTTTAAACGAGCAATTCTTGTATATATATAATCGGAATCTCGGTAACGGCTCCAACGATTTTCATGAAATTTAGTATGCAGGGGTTTCGGGGGCGATACATCGATCTAGCTAAGTTTCATTTTCACGTCGTTTTCTCTATTTTCATCCGAGCAGAGCTCGGTCGCCCAGGTAGGTACTATTTTTAGACCATGAAGTTATTGGCATGATCGATATTCATCGATGCTAGATAAACATCGATGTTAAGCAAGAAAACATCGACTAATCGATGTTACGAGAATAATATCAAAACATCGATAATTATACCTACACTCTAGAGGAGATTTTTTTTTCTTCCTTCTTTTAATTAGACTTTTTACAATCGTTTTAAATAATTTTAATAAATAAAATAATAGACTGTTTATTTTGCCACCTAAATAATAGATAATTATCGTACATCGATACTTTTGCATCGATGTCGATATCGATGTTTTTTAGACCATCCCTATAAAGTTACTTAGTTTTCGCTTGTTCAGTGGTCTCAAGCCCTACTGCTGAGCATGAGGTCCTTAGCCTTTTTCCGTAATTAATTCGGAAAGAGCAAAGGGCAAATAGTACGAAAAATCGACAAATCACATACGAGATGAAAGACGCGATGTGGCTTTCCGTCTATGTGGCCGATTTTTCATAATCTTTGCCCTTTGCTCTTGCCGAATTCATTACACATCGATTCCTGGGTCGGAAAAATTGTGTTATTGGTCAATTGCATTTTTTTAAGTAGCAGCCCGGAGTATGAACTTGTGCACGTTTAGTGGCAGTAGGCTCGCCCCCCTATTACATGAGACTTAATCATAAATGTAAAACGTGGGTGTACTATAGGTGCACATCTTCCCAGGCGCGGATACGGGTGGGTGCACCGGGGGCAATTGCCCCTCCTGGGCCTCGACCAAATTAGTAGTATGAATGTTCAACACACTTATCTCCGAGGCAGGTCAGGCAGGGCGCAAAAATTTTCTTCATTCGAATACTTTTGAAGAATGGTCAAAACCTGAGTCTAAAATGTTCGAACTAGCTTCGCTCGCTCTCGCCCACAATGTTTTTAAAGATTATATTTAATCAAAATTCCTAATGGCAAACAAAACTAAGGAGGTTATTAATACGATCCGAAAAGCAGGAACAGCATTTTTTCAGCGACACTCTCCCTAGAGAGCCGTTTGCCCCTCCCTGAGCGAAATTCTGGATCCGCGCGTGTATCTTCCTAAACTTCGAGGAGCAGTCTGTAGATGGGTGATAACGATACTCTTCCGTGCTTCGGAAAGCACGTCAAGCCATTGGTTCCGGCTATATCTGGTTAAACTGTAAGAGCGTGGTTGGTAAAAGACTAGGCGGTTTGATTGATCTTAAGAAATTTATTTTTAGATACAACCAGCAGCCTTATTGCGTAATGAATTGGGCAAGGCAAAGGGCAAAGAGTATGAACAATCGACCAATCACAAAGACGGAAATCCACGTCGCGTATTTAGTCTCGCCTTGTGAAGTCGATTGTCATAGTCTTTGCTCTTTGCTTTGCCAAATCCATTACGCAATAAGGCTGCTGGTTCCGGTTCCGGGCCCCAAATGTTCTGTAGCAAGCTCGGGCTCACCACCTGTGTGGCTTGAAAAGTCAAACGATAAAAAACAAGTGTATCTGAAAAACTATATTAAAAAAAAAAAAAACTATTGTTTGCAAATAATTCTGATGTCTACCCAAACCGAATTCCGTTTTGAATTTGAAGAATATATCAACATTCAAATCAAAAACAAAATAAATCAGAAGTAACAATCTTCGCAGGCTCCATTATACCTGATTCCATCCTCAGGTTTCCAGTTGGCAGTCTACGATACATTTCAATGCCCAAGGTTGCCGGCGGAGGTGCGAATCTGACAAGTTCTGGTGAAGGATATTTTCTCAACCAATGACGAATGGCAATATTTACAGGTGTGGTTTTGAAAACTACAGTACAAGACTGTGCAAGAGGTCCTCCCCAAGCAAAATGATTCATTTCGTAGAGTGAACTTGGAGATCAGAAAATTATACGTAAAAGGCCAGAGTTTTAACAACGTTCAACTTGTTGACAACTGACGTTTAGTAAAACGCTGGGTAGATAAAAAGAAGATGAATCGACCACGGAGTATTTATTTTAAGATAGAACTCACCACAAAGGTCAAAGTCTACCAGTAGGTAGGTGTGTACACCCAATATTATGTTAAGTTTAGGTATTCTAACTGATTTACTTATAAATATCACATCACATCACAACATCAGCCTATTAATGTTCCCACTGCTGGGACACAGGCCTCCTCTCTGTGAGAGGGTAATAGGCCGTAATCCACCACGCGGGCCCAGTGCGGGTTGGTGGATGTCAAATGTCTTCGAATGTTTGGGTCTAGGACATGCCGGTTGCCTTACGATGTTTTCGTTCACCGTTTTGAGAGCAGTGGTGATGAAATAATTTACACAAAGTAAAGCGCCTGCCTGGGCTCGAACCCACGATCTACAACTTGTAAGTCACGGCCGATACCACTGGGCCACCACTGCTCCTTTACTGCACTTTACTTATGAATATGTACCTACTTAATTATGTGGTCTTCTTCTTCATCGTGTCGATGATCGTGAACCATGCAGCAATGGTTCACATACTGATAGTCGAAACGTTCCGCAAAAGCATTTAGGATACTGTTGCGGCTGGCCCGCACCTTACACACCAGGCATGTGCACCGCTTGCGCATGATTGTGTGGAAATAATCCACACACGCCTCCGCAAACATCCCCGACGCGCTACAGAAGCGAGGCAGCCCCAAGAGCATCCTGAACGCGTTGTTGTATTGGACGCGTAGAGCGCTGGTACTGTTTCTGCGTGTAATCGACCTACAGACTGCCAGTATAAAAGGACGTACAAAGTGCCCTAAATAGGGCTATCTTGACGGCCCTCGAAAACCGAGCAAATCTGCGAGCTATCATATTCGCACGAACAGACAGCGCCCTGCGCTCCTTTTCAATGTCCGCATCGCCGTCTTCCAGGCCAGAGGTTAATATATGTCCAAGATACTTAAACGTGTCAACTCGTTTAAGTGGGCATCTGTTAAGTTTAATTGCCGGTAAATAATCAGGACACCTGCCCCTGGCTCGAAAGACCATGCACTCACTCTTATTCGTGTTATACAACAAACCATGTTCTTCAGCATACTGTTCACATATTCCAATCAGCCTTGACACACCACAGACAGAGGCGCTTAGCAACACCATGTTGTCAGCGTAACTGATATTGTTCAGAGGCACACACCTCCAATATGGCAACCGACATGCGTGCTGCTGAGCCTCTCTTTCAGCGCATTAACATACAGGTTGAAGAGATTCGGTGAGGTTAGCCCCCCCTGCCTCACGCCGCACTCCAACCTGTATAGGGTTGAGTAAGCCCCCGACCATCGAACAACATTCACCTGATTGTTGTACCAGAATTGAAAAATACGGATCAGTTCGTCTGGCGCTAACGCTTGCTGTAGTTTTTGCCAGAGTAGGTCATAGCAAACCAAGTCAAATGCCTTCGACAAGTCGAGGAAGCAAGAAAACACAGGTGTATTTCTACAAGTGTAGTACTTGACAGTCTGCTTTAAACGCAATATAGCTGTTTCTGTAGATAGACCGGCTTTGAAACCAAATTGGTTATCATGTAAATTCAAATATTTATCTAGCCGAGTGTTAAGCAAACCGTCAAGCGCTTTCGAAATATAAGTGGCCAATAAAATAGGCCTATAGTTGTTCTTATCGCTAACATCACCGGTCCTATTCTTTATAATTGGCACCACCACAGTCTTCATCATCCGCTCAGGCAAATAAGAATGTCCTATACACAAGGAGTAGAACATTGCTAACACTCTGGGCAGATGACGACCAGCATGTTTAAGGTGCTCAATACTTAAATCATCGTGGCCTGGAGACTTGCCCCTCGACATAGATATAATGACATGTCTATTATGACATGTTTATTATTAATAAGGAAGGGTTACGCCCGGATCCTGAAAAAGTGGAGGCCATTTCCAGTGCGCCGAAACCAGAAAACGTAACACAACTTAAGAGTTTTCTGGGGATGCTCAATTATTATAGGTGATTTATTCCACGTTTGAGTACCTTGTTGCAACCATTACACAACTTATTAAAGAGCAGCTGGGAATGGGACACCAAGTGCGATAAAGCTTTTTTGGAGGCAAAGCGATCTCCTCTGAGTGAACGGGTATTAGTATATTACGAGGAGGGGTGCGAGCTGGTATTGTCGGTGCATCGCAGTGCATACGGACTGGGGGCCGTGCTTGCGCACCGGTTCGCAGACGGTGGTAAGCGGCCCGTTAGTTGCGTGTCGCGCACACTCAGTGCGCCTGAGCGCAACTACAGCCAGCTGGACAAAGAGGCACTGGTTTGGTATCACAAAACATCACCAATACTTTTTCAGTAGGTGCTTCACGCCACGTACCGATCATCAGCCGCTCACTCACATTTTTGGGGCCAAAGGAAGCATGCCGCAAACGGCAGCTAGCCGCTTACAGAGGTGAGCTGCACGCCTGGCAGCGTTTGATTTTGTTTGTTGATATTGTCTGTGTGTATGTCATATATCATAAAAACAATTTAATTTTAAAGTCTATTTTTAACCGACTTACCAAAAAAGGAGGAGGTTCTATGTTCGACATTATTTAACTTTTATTTAAAGTGGTTACGCTGCGGAGTATCCTGCCCGGCGAAACCACCATGATATAACTATTACTATACATAATATATAGTATCAAATTATTCTATAACAATTATATATTGAACAAGAACCCCGAAATCCTCAATATATATTAAATTAGTATAAGAACTGACGACACCGTAATCTTTTTATAGCGCCTGAAATAACAAAAAATCTAAAGTCGTTTTGCGTAAATGAATAAGAGGTGGTTTTACATCAGGCGTTACTACTTCGAGTTAAAGAATAAATATTAAAACATTGCAACACAGGTAGGTATAGGCACAGATAATATAATACAAGAATACAGATGCTTCATCCTATAGAAAGAAACCGTGCCGAAGTAACTAGCGTTTTTCGATTGACTAAACTGAATTCTGGATTCCGTGGTACAGGGATCGTAAGAAATTAACCATTAATATTTCTCACACATATTTTTAGTTTGAATTATATTTTTTATCGAGTAAATCATACCTACTATAACTTTAGTAAACAAATGAAATCATCTTGTTTGAAATAAACATACAAATAAAACAAATTAGATTTTGGCATAACATCTAATTGCATATTATTGCCAAATTTCGTGATTGTCAACGGGAACTACCATATAGGTTTTGGAACCAAAAACCTATAGGGTACTTCCGGTTCACTTAGAATTCTCATTTTTTGTTAAAAACAAGGAAATCTCCGAAAAATAAAAAAGATAAAAAATAAGGTTTTTTGGTACTTACAAGTTTTCGCGAAATTCTAAATTTGCCCTTATCTTTTTATCGTGTTGACTCAGGAGCTTGATTTGTATACACCTTATAGGAATTATAGACCTCAGTATCTGGTATAAATTTCAACTTGCTAGGTCCACCCGTTCCTAAGAAAATCGGTGTTGACACACGGACAGACGAACAAACGGACAAGAGAGTGATCTTGTAAGTGTTCCTTTTTTACCTTTTTAGGTACGGAACCCTAAAAAAAAATCATATCACGACCGGTGCATCGTTATGGGCATTTTAATTTTTGAATCGTGGTGTTTTCGTAAGATATCGTGTCATAATTACGTGTTAATAAACTGCCGAGCAGTGAAAAAGTTCCACCCACAAAATGCCGGCAAACACCTTAATATCTCCTAAGACATAGAACGCTCGGTGAACATAAACGTTCACCGTTCGTTTGTTTACGTTCACGTTCAGTGAACGTTGGTGAACGCATTGAACGCAGTTAAATGTACTTCAATATTGCAGACGGCGTCATTATGCTAGCCTTTCCCGCAGGCTTATTACGTATCTTTTGCAAGAGCAAAACGATACCGATCAAACGCTTTATGTCATAAAAGTCGGCATTACCTGCAGTGTAGGTATGACAGGTCCTACACAATCGTTTGCTAATCGCTCGCTGTTTGTCAAATGCGCTTATTTAAAAAAAAACCGCCAACAACTCTAAAACTTTTGTATGGAAGAGCAATTATTGCGCAAAAATCGCTATCGTTTTGCTCTTGCAAAATATACGTAATAAGCCTGCCGTTTAGGAGTAATTTGGTGCTATGTCACAGGAACTTTTTCATTGCTCGCGAGTGTAGATTGTCGATAGAAGCGTGTCTACTACTAGATATATTATGTTATGATAAATGTGGGGTTATTAAAATTTTACTTGTTATCTAGATAAATTATTATTACTGCGTCATTAGTTCAAGCACACTCAGGTCCTTTAATCTAATTTGAAGTGCTCGCATGCTATTGTCTCTTTGTCTGATGTTCCGTAGTTTAATAATATTGTTTGGTTCTCGTAGGTAGGTCTCATTGTTTTGTTATTAGAAATTGTGTTCATTTCTGTGTACCAAACCAACAACTTAGTATTTTTTATTTTCTATTAAGATAGCTCATAACGCTGACAGTGTTGCACATAAGGACAGCTCCAATTTTTTATTTATTAGTTAATAACTATTTTTTTTTACATAGCATTACAACGGAATGCGTGAGTGTGTAAGTAGACTGTTGTCACTTCTATAAAGATGGTTATTAGTAAGTTCAAGAGATATTTCATATTTTTTGTTATTCTTAATGTCACTGTGTTTTCACTTTTCTATCATTTGGATTGTTATAATTCAGAAAAGAGGTTTCTGGGTTTATTGCACATAAATAAATCTTCAGATTTGAAATATTTATTAGTATGGACGCCAATTGAAACTGAACCGATCAAGTATTTCGGTGAAGGCACCGATTCTTTTAAAAATAGCAGATGTTCCTATACTAACTGTTACGTGTCATCAAGTAGACAATTGTTCAAAGATGTTGCTGATTTTGATGTGATATTATTCCATGGACCAGAACTTAAAAACCGAGCTTCATCTCTTCCTCAGTCTCGTTCACCTCATCAAAAATATGTTTTCGCCAGTATGGAGTCCTCAGCGTACTATCCGGTCTGTCATCAAATGTACAATAATTATTTCAATTGGACCTGGACTTATAAATTGAATTCTGACGAAATTTATGGATATTTTAGTATAAGAAATAAAGAAGGGCATGTCATAGGTCCTAAAGAAGAGATGCATTGGGATAAAGTGGAAACAATGATGCCTATAAATGACTCTCTGAAAGCAAAATTGAATACGAAGAAAATTGCAGCAGCTTGGTTTGTATCTAATTGTGGAGCGCCGAGTGGAAGAAAATTAATTGCCAAACAGCTTCAAACTGAACTAACAAAGTATGACATGCAAGTCGATATATATGGTAGATGTGGAACGAAGAAATGTCCTAGAGGCAGTATGAAGGAGTGTTTGCGGAAATTGGAGACTGACTACTACTTCTACTTGTCGTTTGAGAACTCGTTCGCGGAGGACTATGTGACAGAGAAGTTGTTGCATGCTCTCCAACACTACGCCGTGCCGGTGGTGTATGGTGGCGCCAACTATACAAGGTTCGTAGAGTTTTGCTAAAATCATTTATTAATAATTTTATATACCTTACAGTTTACTGTCTCAAAATTTCAACTAAATCAATATAGTCATTAAAACTACCTTTTAAAATTTCCTTTTTTCCGAATAATGGATTCAGAGAAACCCATATATTATATATGAATTAAAACATATTATTTCTTGTTAGCAGTATTATATTCAATGACATAACTCTAGTCAACAACGGTAACCAAGCAACACGTATTTAGTCTATGACACGCCTCCGCCGTGATTCCTAGGAATCAGAGGAGCCGGGAGCAGCTGGTCGAGGTGGCGCATCCATGTGCGTCCGCTGTCGATCTCTACCTCATAGTGTAGGTTTCCCATTCGGCGGGTCACTGTACCAAATTCCCACTTCCTTCCTGATACAGAGTAATTGCGAGCTTGCACTCTGCTGCCGACTGCAAACTCTCTCACCCCTTCTCTTCTGCCCCTATGTAGTGCCTTTAATGGAGCTCTAATCTTGGCTACCAATCTCGTTCTTACCTCTCTTCCGAACATGAGCATATAGGGCGAGTCGCCTGAGATGACTGGCGTAGCCCGGAGGAGACTTCTAACTGTACGAACCTTGTGCAGTATCCCACCACTCTCCCCCTCTAATTTGTGCAGTGATTTCTTAACCGTCTGAACAAATCTTTCAGCTTGTCCATTAGTTGCGGGATGGGAAGGTGCAATCGTTTTGTGAACAATGCCATTGCTAGTTAAGAACGTCTGGAATTCTTGAGAGACAAATTGTCTTCCATTATCTGACACCAGCGTATAGGGTAATCCAAAGGTGTCAAATAAGTCGTCTAGTTTCTGAATACAGAAAGCGCTCGTTGTAGTTTTTGTAGGGATTATTTCTACCCATTTGGAAAATGCATCTACGACAATTAGAAGTTGAAAGCCGGATATTGGACCTGCAAAATCGATGTGTATTCTTTGCCACGGGCCAGTAGGGTCCTCCCAGTGATGCAGAGGGGCTTTTGGTGGTTCATTCTGGTTTAATCGACAGATTCTGCACGATTTTACTTTGTTTTCGATATCTTTATCAATGTTCTTCCAATAAACGAAACTCCGCGCAAGAAGTTTCATTTTCAAGATCCCGACATGTCCCGCGTGAAGTTCATCTAAGATGCGTGGGCGTAGTTTATGTGGAATTATAACTCTCATGCCTTTTAGGATGCAGTCATTCTGAAGAGTTAATTCATGGTCTTTATATCCGGACTCCCTAAGTGAAGTGCCTGATTGGAGTGTTTCAAGTAATTTCTGTAATTCTGGGTCTTCTCTTGTTTCTTCTGCTATTATTTTTGGTGAAATATTTAATGCGTTTATCTGATTCAGCTGGAATATGTAATGCTGGTCATATTTATTCTCATTAATCTTCTCAACGGGAAAACGTGAAAGGTAGTCGGCGTTGGAGTGCTTTGAGGCACTTCTATATTCGATATCGTAGTCAAATCCTGATAGAAAATTTGCGTAGTGGAATAGCCTCATGGTACTCAAGGCTGGTAAGGTTTGGTGCGGGTGAAAAATTGATGCAAGGGGTTTATGGTCTGTGATTAAGGTGATTTTCCGGCCGTAACAATAGTGAAAAAATTTCTTTAAGCCCCAGAAAATAGCTGTCGCCTCTTTATCGATTTGACTGTATTTCTTTTCGCTGCTGGTTAGGGATCTAGAAGCAAATGCTATTGGTCTTTCTGAGCCATCAGGTAGTTTGTGACTTAGAACGGCACCAAGTCCTGAGGGTGAAGCATCTGTGGCCAGTATAAGTGGTTTATTCTGATCGAAGTGTATTAGAACTCTTTCGCTTAGTATTTCTTTTTTTATGTTCTTCAGGCTTTCTTCACATTTTGCAGACCATGTAAATTTTGCTCCTTTCTTCAAGAGTTCATTTAAGGGGGCAGTGATGGATGCTAGGTTGGGTATGAATTTGTTGTAATAATTTGCCATGCCTAGTAACGTTCTTAGTTCATTTACATTAGTTGGGCGTTGTGCATTTAAAATTGCTTTTATCTTGTCCTGATTTTTATGTAAACCTTCTTTGTCTATAGTGTGTCCCAAGTAATTGATACTTCTTTTGAAGAATTGGCACTTTTCTTTATTAACACGAAGGTTGCTGTCTTGAAGTTTAAGCAAAACTTGTTTCAATCTGGATAATAATTGAGTTTCTGTCGATCCTTGAATTATTATATCATCGAAGAAGCACTTGACACCGTCAAGGCCCAGTAGTAATTGGTCCATGTATTTTTTCCAGAGACTCGGGGCTACTTTCACTCCAAACATAAGTCGGTTCACTTTAAAAGTACCTTTGTGTGTACTCAATGTTTGCAACAGGGCGCTTTCTTCATCCATCACCATGTTCAGGTAGGCTTGCGTGATGTCTAAGGTGCAGAAAAATTGCCCGCCGTTCATTTCAGCTAGAATATCTTCAATTATTGGTATTGGATATTGTTCGTCTTCTATCATTTTGTTTAAGGTAATTTTGTAGTCGGCGCACAGTCTGATGCTTTCGTTTGGTTTTACTATTGGGACGACGGGAGTGCCCCAATCGGAGTGATCAATCTTTGTAATAATGCCCAGTTTTTCAAGTCGGTCGATTTCTTCATCTACTTTAGATCGTAGCGCATATGGAATTCGCCGAGGTTTAATAAAGATTGGTTGTGCATTATCTTTAAGTGTCAGGTGGCCTCGAACGTTTGGAATTTCACCTAGGTTTGTAGTGAAGACGGTGGGTTCGAACTCTTTAAGCAATTGTTCAAGATTTTGTGTCTTCTTGTATGTATCAACCAAATTTATTTCGGCAAGTTTAATGTTAAACTCCTTCATCCAACTTCTACCCAAGATGGGTTTCACGTCTTTGTTAATCACGTATAGTTTTCCATAGAATAGTTGGTTTTTGTATTTGCATCGAACAAACGTGACACCGATGGGCTTAAAAACTTCGCCTGTATATGTTCTTAGTTTGATGCTCGTGTGAAATAGTCTTTTGTGAATGTTCAGCTTCATAAAATCCTTTAGTGAGATGGTAGAGAGTGTTGCACCCGTGTCGAATTCCATTCTTATTTTCTTTCCTTCAATTTCGATAGTTATAATGAATTTGTCTGAGAATTCGCTCTTTACAAAGTTGATTTCTGCGATGCTGTCGGTACTGGCGCTGCTTGCAGAGTCGTCATTCAGCAGGTTCGTTTCATTGCGTTTGTGTCCTTGAAGGCAGACTCGCGCCAGGTGTCCTTCCTTTTGACACTTTCGGCATATGCTTTTAATCGCCCCACATTCATTTGCTTTGTGGTCGCTTTTTCCACAGCGATAGCATTTACCTTTAAGCTCTCTTATAGAAGTCGGTCTTTTAATTGAACATGCTTTATTCGGTGCGTGTTGTAATTCTTTATGTTCTTTTGAAACTATATTGAGCGTGTCCAATGGTGGTCGACGAATGGATGTAGATATGGTCGAATTTTCATTTTTCCCATTTCCATAGATGTGGCCGTGCGAACTAATTCTGAAAATGGCGCTGTTTGTTTTGCTTGTAGAATTTTTGTGCGAATTTCTCCATCTTTTAACCCTCGTATAAATTGTAACGATAAAAATGAATCGAGATTGGGTTTCAGACAATGTGAGCACTTGAAATCACATTTTGATGACAGTCTTTTTAGTTCTGACGCGTAAACAGTAATCGATTCATCCGCTTGTTGTAGCCTTGATATGAAGATGTGCTGTGAGGCCCATATGCTAGGTTTTGGATCGATGAAATTGTCCAAGATATCAGCAAGTTCTTCATAGGTCTTCTTGATTGGGTCGTCGGGTGAACACAGGTCGTAAATTCTTTCATGAATGTCAGGTGGTAAAGTGGACAGCAGGGTGTAGACCTTCGTTGTGGGATCGGTAATATTGTTGAGCATCATGTAAACAGATAGTCTTTTTATAAAATTTTTAAATGATTCGTTTGCTTGAAACGGTTGGAAATTGAGTCTGGGATGTACGTCTCGATGAATGCTCGAGAATTCATGCGCATGTTGTGTGGAAGGTACGCTGGGTAACGGGTCAGGCGGTTTGAAAGTGTTCATTAGTCGAATCATTTTTGTACGTAAATTTGTATAAAGTTCGTCCACTTCGTACCTGTAATCGGTTTCGGATTCGAGATATGCGTCTTCGGCCTCCTGTTCTATCCGTAATTGTATGTCTTGCAGTCCTTGGTAAGTATTTTGAAGTGTCAGTAATCGTGTTTCTATTTCTTCATGAGTATATACATTTTGTTCTGCTTGAAATGCTTTATTAGTTTTCGTTAGCACACCGCGTAGGATGGCTCGCGAACGTTTTGCTTTCTTTACATCGAACGGCATCGTCGCCAGATATTATATATGAATTAAAACATATTATTTCTTGTTAGCAGTATTATATTCAATGACATAACTCTAGTCAACAACGGTAACCAAGCAACACGTATTTAGTCTATGACACCATAAAACTGTTTTCTTCTTTACAAGATTGGCCCCACATTCTAAGTTTCGAGTACCTACATCGAACGACTCGTTTAGATTTTTCCGTACAAAACCATTTCCATTCATTAAAACTCCTATGACAAAGCAAAAAACTTTAAGTTTGAAAAAGTACAACAATTTTCACATAAATGAAATATTTGAACACAAAAAGAAGAGAGGAAACCTGAAAGATTAATTTTGCAGAACTACTTGTTAGTAAACACCTTTTTTTGTTATTTCCTACTACTGTATCATTTAAGGCAGGTGCCTCTCATCTGCCTTAAATTATACAGTACAGTTTTGACGTGTTAGGCATCGAGGTGGTTGCCTACACGATGCCTTCTTCGAGTGTAGAATAATGAATTGGTTTGTGTTATAACTAAAGGCCGGATTGTATGCGTTTGCATATTTGCATATGAAATTGCATATTTATCCCATTCTCCGCGGGAATTGCATTTATTGTATCTAATATCTAGTGATGATGCATATTTTCGATAAATTTATTATATTTTTCGGTAGGTTACCCTATTGATAGTTGTTATAATAAACTCTACAACCAAAATTTTGCCATATACAAACAATTTTCATTTATTAAAATATTTTCATTGATTGAAGACTATACATTTAGACCACCTACCTACCTTATTGTTTCTGTTTACAAAAATGTTTAATAATTTTTCGTTTTAGTGCATTATTATCGTCTACAAAGCTAGTATTTTGATATTGATAATTTATGATTGAATAATTCACTAATTATGCTGATTTATAAATTAAAACTTACCAATTGTTTACTTTTTTTTGTTTTCTATAACTTTAATGTTGCATAATTAAAAAAAAAATATGCATATTTTACGCATTTTTCATGATTATTTGCATGTATATTTTAAGCTTTTTATGTTGCATATAATCCGGTCCTTAATTATAACTTATCATCATTAATTTCCAGGTTCATGCCAGATGGAATATATCTGACAGCACAACCATCAAGGGTCAGCGAGTTGGCGAAAGAAATGATAAATATAATAAACGACAAACAAAAGTATTACGATTTCTTTAAGTGGCACAACCACTATTCTTACCACCACATATTGGAGTCAAGCGAAACTGACATGTATTGCAAATTTTGCGAGTTAATGAATAACAATGAAAAAACATTAAGATCAAGTGTTTATGAAGATTTTATTAGGTGGTGGAATCCACAACAACATAAATGTAATTAGAATTTTTGTATTATTTGTTTTTTTTTCAACATATTAAAGACTAGTCATAATAATTTGGCAATTTTATTATATTTCACCCAAAATCATCATCATCATCATATCAGCCGAAAGACGTCTACTGCTGGACATAGGCCTCCCCCAAGCGTCATCACATTGACCGGTCCCGTGCGTCCCGCAACCATCGGTCCACCTGGTGGGAGGCCTTCCAACGCAACGCCTTGCGGTTCGCGGCCGCCACTCCAGAACCTTTCTGCCCCATCGGCCATCGTTATGCGAGCAATGTGCCCTGCCCACTGCCACTTAAGTTAGGCAATTCTTCGGGCTATGTCGGTAACCCTGGTTCTCTTGCGGATCTCTACATTTCTGATTCGATCACGCAAGGAAACTCCGAGCATAGCTTTAAGTAAGTATAGTGACTGTAAGCTTTCTGATGAGGCCCATTGTAAGCGACCACGTCTCAGAGCCATATCGTCACCCTCCCCGCAACTGTAGTAACCAGCATTTGCTGTTTTTCCAGGGCAAGCGTTTTTCGGTCGGGAGGTTCAATCATGTTACTGTAGTTGCTTCAGTTGTTGCTTTATTAATGAATTAATAACTTCTTTATATTGCTTGTGGCTTACTCTTTAAATTAGTAATAGCCCATATTCCCTAAGGTATCTATTTATTTATTTATACTCCCTTAAAGCAGATACGTCACTCTGTGAGAACTTTGTTTTACAACTTGTGCCTGTTACGACCTGACTTTTTGGTATAAAAATATCAATAAAAGTCTATTTATTTCGAATATTTAAAAAAATAATAATACAAATGTTCTTTCGTAAGCAGTTTCATGTCATTTGTAACAGTATATGGCAGACAGGAACTTGGCCATCTGAATGGACCCATACAGTCTTCACCCCTTTACATAAAAAAGGCTCCACAAAGAAGTGTAACAACTATCGCCTTATTGCACTGATATCCCGTCACGTGCGCCAGTGAAGGGAAAGGGTACACGGGAACAGATTCTTATTGTTCGCCATATTATTGAAAAATCTCATGAATTCAACAAGCCAACATACATGAGAGAGCAGAGAGCAGTAGTGGCCCAGTGGTATCGGCCGTGACTTACAAGTTGTAGGTCGTGAGGAAACCGGCATGTCCTAGAACCAAAAATTCGAAGACATGTGACATCCACCAACCCGCACTGGGCCCGCGTGGTGGATAACGGCCCATTCCCTCTCACAGAGAGGAGGCCTGTGTCCCAGCAGTGGGAACATTAATAGGCTGATGATATGATATGATATGATATGATATGATATAACATACATCGGCTTTGTTGATTTCTCCAAGGCATTTGATTCGGTAAAATGGCCAATCTTGTGGAAAACTTTACTTGACGTGGGCACGCCGAAACACCTAGTTCATCTTCTGAGGAGGTTGTACGAAGAAAGCACAGCCTCGGTACGAACAGATGACATTCTGTCCAGTAACTTCCACCCCAGTGCAGGTGTCCGCCAAGGATGCATTATATCGCCGCTCTTATTTAATATCTACACAGAGCTTGATGGGGTTGCGGTTGGTGGCTACAACATTGCGAATTTGGGCTACGCAGATGACACCACTCTTTTTGCATCTAGTGATAATATAATATAATACAAGAATACAGATGCTTCATCCTATAGAAAGAAACCGTGCCGAAGTAACTAGCGTTTTTCGATTGACTAAACTGAATTCTGGATTCCGTGGTACAGGGATCGTAAGAAATTAACCATTAATATTTCTCACACATATTTTTAGTTTGAATTATATTTTTTATCGAGTAAATCATACCTACTATAACTTTAGTAAACAAATGAAATCATCTTGTTTGAAATAAACATACAAATAAAACAAATTAGATTTTGGCATAACATCTAATTGCATATTATTGCCAAATTTCGTGATTGTCAACGGGAACTACCATATAGGTTTTGGAACCAAAAACCTATAGGGCCCCCTACCCCTTCCCTCCGGACCGCCGTAAGGTGCTAACGTGCCCTCAGTACCGTACCCAGTTTATTTAGTGATTTTTTAAATTAAATTTCTTTTTAAAAATACATTCAAAATAATAGGAGTGCATAATAGCATAAGTAGTGTGTCACACAACATTCATAAACGTTTGCCACCTGTAATCCTCCTGCCCGCCTGGTGCTTTGACTACTACGCTGCGCAAGCCACGCCCTCAAGGACGCGTAAGAAAGAACTCGCATAATAACATACTACGGCGCATACGCTTCACTCTCAACTAGCAACACCCAGGCAACGCCCTGGTGCTAATCGATTGAGTGCTGCCGCAAAGTTAACCCCGCCCTGTAATTAGCGACTGACACTTTCACCCAATTGTCTGCAAATATCGACGTACTTACTAACTAGGATCGAAGGCGGTCATCTGCCGGTGCGCACACGCAGATATTTTAGATTATTCGACATACACCTCCTTATTACCACTAATATCCTGGTACTAATGGATTCGAATATGAACAAATCGGTGTCTGATACCGAGCTTAATTTGGTAGGGAAAGACCAAGATAAGATGCCACCTAACTTTGTATACCAGCGCTTCGCCAAGAGGAGCAGAGACGATCTCCTATTTGAGCAAATGGACGAGTTTAAAGCTGAAATGAAGGAAATGATGTCTGTGTTTTCGAATAGATGGACTAATGAGATTCAACTAATGAACTCTACTTTAAAAGAAATTCACCAAAGTAACATTAAAATTGAAACTTCGATCAACTATCTCACAGTACAAAATGAGGAACTTAACAAAAAAATTGCTCAGCTTGAGAACCAAAACAAAGAAGACAAGAAATATATTACTCTATTGGAGGGTAAAATGGAAGAAATTCAGATAGGCAGTAGGAAAACTAATTTTGTTGTCAAGAATGTTCCTAAGAAAACTAATGAAACTAAGGATGACCTCCTGGATATGATTCTCTGTCTTTCTCGTAACTTAGAATGTAGTATTGTGAAATCGGATCTCAAGGACATTTACCGACTTCGTGGAAAAAATAATGAAAACCTAAACCAGCCTATTATTGTGGAAACAAGCTCAACATTCCTAAAGTCTGAGGTCATTAGAAAGAGCAGAGCTTTCTATGTGAAATACAAGGCTAGATTGAGTTGTAAGCAGCTAGGGTTTAAAACACAAGAAGATACACCCATATTTTTGGCTGAGCATCTAACAGCCAAAGGAACCCGCCTTCACTTCCTCGCCCGGGACTTAACGAAATCAGGAGCTTATAAATTTTGCTGGACAGCGTATGGCAAGGTCTACGTAAGGAAGGATGAACGCTCGCCTACCATAGCAATTAGAAGTGAAGAGCAGGTACAAAAGCTCATAGGAGCTCAATGACTCTTTGTTCAAAGTTATCAACAGTGTTTACTTAATGCATCTAGCAAAGTTAATGTGTACCCTCATAAATCTGATAAACCAATATTTTTAAAATGTAAACATAAAATATACCCTCGTAAATTCATCACATTTATTTTGTTAAAATGCAAAATTCAAATGTACCCTCTTAATTTTATCACACTAATATTGTTCAACTTAAGTTGTTTAAAATGTTTCTTCTTAGTGGGTATTACCATATCTGTCGCTAAATTGTTCACAACATCTAGCAAAGTTATAATGTACCCTCAGAAGTTGTATAAACTATTTTTTGCTAAACGTAAGGATAAAATGTATTCTCGTAAATTCTTCACATTAATTTTGTTAAAATGTCAATTTCAAACATACCCCCAATATTTTATCACAATAACTTTACTCATCTTAGAACATTATTATTCTAAGTTCTTCGTATTATGTCGGTTGGAATTGTTATTTTTAGTGTATATAACTATAATTGTGGCTAATTCGTCAATTTACGACCTTCTACAAAATCTTCTTTATGCATGCATAATTTTCATTAACTCCAACATAACACATACATCTGATTCACACGCATACACAAACATATTCGGTGCCATAAAAAATATAATATCACAGCATTCTCTTTTGAATCTTAATCGATATACCATATGTATTAAATGTCATAATCCACACGTAACATGTAACGCTGCTACGTCTATTGAACCTTTAAATATTACAGATGGATGATACCCTACAAACTCTTAGTGAGATAGACAGTATAGAAGTTGCGGACACTAAACAAATAAGTGACTCTTCAGAGCTCCACAAACACGTAAATATAGCTAGAACCGATTTGACCATAATTTCACAAAATATTAGGAGCATTTTCCGCAATTTTGACGATTTTTCTCTTTTATTATCCACGTTCCGATTTGAAACCGACGTCATAATTCTGACCGAATGTTGGCTCAGCCCAAATAAACCTATACCGCAGCTTACTAATTATCTTTCATTTTCGACAACAAGGCATTTAAATCAAAATGATGGTGTAGTAGTGTACGTAAAAAAAACACTAAAACCCAAAGTAAAAGAGCTAAGTTTGGCACAGTCAACATGTATCCAGTTGGAAATACTAAATTCTATTGTTCTTTGCATGTACCGCTCCCCATCCAACACAAACACAGACTGTTTCATAGATTCTCTCAGTACCTACCTAAATACTTTAACTCGTCATCAGAGTATAATCATAGCGGGGGACATTAACATTAATATTAAAACTAAAGATTCGGAGCCATCGCAGGAACATAGAAATAGGGTAAACTACCTAAACATGTTATCACTATACGGCATACTACCTGGTCATACTTTCCCTACACGCGAATCTAACTGTTTAGACCACTTTATGTTAAAAATAAACAAAAAAAGGGTATCGGCGTCTATCGTTATACTACATACATCAATCACCGACCATTACACTACTTTTCTAAAACTATCAAGATTGAAACACAAACAAACTGCAAATAAAACTACTTCAACCGTTGATTTTGAACAGGCCTTAAAACATCTTAAAGAAAATAAAATTTCAGATCTCCTATTCTGTAGCGATCCGGACCAATTAATTGACAAGTTATTACATAAATTAACTGAATCTATTAACCACAGCACTGTTATAAAGAAAATTCCTAACAGTAAGCGTACAGTTAAGCCGTGGATGACAGCCGGTATATTAAGATGCATTAAGAATCGCAACAAACTTCAAAAAAACACCCGCAATGATCCATTTAATGACATCTTAAAAATAACCTACCGACGATATCGAAACTATTGTAATAACCTAATCAAAAAACTAAAAAGAAAATACGAAAGGGATCTACTTGCTAATTCAGTCACAAATAATAAACTGTTATGGAAAAATATAAAAACTCTAACATACACAAATAATACTAAAAACCAAAATTCTGAACTACTTCATTTGAAGCCAAGTCCATCTGAATCCGTTAATTTCATCAATAACTATTTCGTAAACATTGGCAGAGAGCTAGCCCAAAAGATCCAACCTACAGAAAATAACTCGAGGACTTTTGAAGTGGACATATCCTCGACTCAAGTTAATTCATTTGTTCTTCTGGACACTGATCCCGATGAAGTGAACAGCATCTTGATGAGCCTAAAATCAGACAGCGCGCCTGGTTGGGACAATGTCTCCACTAGCTTCTTGAAATACATAGGTCAAGAAATTGTCCCTATCCTCGCCCACTTAACTAATCTTTGCTTCACAAAGGGTATCTTCCCTGCCCCACTTAAGAAATCTATTATTATTCCTGTTCACAAGGGAGGGGACAGAGACGATGTTAACAATTACAGACCCATATCCATTTTACCAGCTATTTCCAAAATTATTGAAAAGCTATTAAATAACCGGCTCACTAAATTCCTTAACAAATCCAACACCTTAAGTAGCCTACAATTTGGATTCAGGCAAGGAGTCTCAACTGAGGATGCAGTCACTGCCCTCAGCTCTCTGGTGGCTGATAATCTGGACAGTGGTAGCAAATGTCTGACCGTGTTTCTGGACTTAAAAAAGGCTTTTGACACCGTCTCTGTTCCCATCCTGATACACAAATTGGAAGCCTCAGGTGTGAGAGGAATCCCACTCAAACTTTTTATAGAATACCTCACAAATAGGAAGCAAAGGGTAAAAGTGGGTGAGCACGTTAGCCATGATGAAAATGTAACTTTCGGTGTCCCTCAGGGAAGCGTGCTTGGCCCTACACTCTTCCTGCTTTACATTAATGACCTCTGCAACCTAAAAATCAATAATGCTAAAATCTTTGCTTATGCAGACGATACCGCTGTGGTCTTTACCGGAAAGTCCTGGCACGACGTTGCCAGAAGTGCTGAAGTTGGAATGGCATTAATAGCTTTATGGCTCAAAAATAACCTGCTCACACTTAACACAGCTAAAACTAATTACATGTGCTTCAGTATATCACATCGCTCACAACCGAGCTCGGACTTTAGCATTAAAGTACATACGTGTGATGATGAATTTAATTGCTCATGCCCAACACTAGATAAGGTATCACAAACCAGATATCTTGGCATAATTGTTGATCAAAACCTATCGTGGTACCCCCATCTTGAACAGGTCACAATCAGAATTAGAAAGCTCAGTTGGATATTTAAAACACTGAGGCATATTGTGCCCAAAAAAGTACCCACCACCAGAAATTCTCGCAGACACCTACTCAACGAAATTTATGTAGCCTTAGTACAGTCTGTCTTAGCGTACTGCATCCCTATTTGGGGGGGTGCGGCTAAGACAAAATTTATGGACCTTGAGCGGGCTCAACGAGCTCTGATAAAAATAATGTACTTCAAAAACCTTAGATATCCTACTCAAAGTCTTTACCAAATCAGTCATTTACTCTCGGTGCGGAAACTATACATTGTTAAAACGGTACTAAAAAAACACAAAACCCTCGTTTATGTTCCCAGCTTAACCTTAAAAAGAAGAAAGGACATCATAGCGGAGGTTCCTAAAACTAAAACTAAGTTCGCTCAGATACAGTACAAAAATCGTTCAGCTCAACTATACAATCGATTGAACAAAGAGATTTACGTGTATAATAAGAAACATAAAGAGTGTAAAACAATCATAACAAACTGGATTAAACCATTAACTTATGAGGACACCGAAGCCCTCTTGTAGCATACATCGTAATTTTGGCACCTACACTCGCAGTCGCACACATACACTTCACACGCCCTCGCACACATACACTCTACACGCACTCGCACGCATACACTCCTCACGGACTCACACACTTACATTCTACACTTAGCTACCATGATGCATACACAAAACACAATCTATTACCTCCCAACCAACCATTACGTTACTTTTAAGATAGATCTTCAAAATTGATAATAGATAAGATAACCCTATAACTTTCATTCATTTTAAATTGCTATTATTGAAATTGTGAGTACCACCTAATTAATATAAAAACAAACTTCGGAAGAGCGAAGTGTCCTAACACAGACAATCATTTGCCTAAAGGGACACTTCAAACACTAATGTATTTATTTCTCACTGTTAAAGCAAATAAAATTATTATTATTATTATTATTATTATTATAGGGTACTTCCGGTTCACTTAGAATTCTCATTTTTTGTTAAAAACAAGGAAATCTCCGAAAAATAAAAAAGATAAAAAATAAGGTTTTTTGGTACTTACAAGTTTTCGCGAAATTCTAAATTTGCCCTTATCTTTTTATCGTGTTGACTCAGGAGCTTGATTTGTATACACCTTATAGGAATTATAGACCTCAGTATCTGGTATAAATTTCAACTTGCTAGGTCCACCCGTTCCTAAGAAAATCGGTGTTGACACACGGACAGACGAACAAACGGACAAGAGAGTGATCTTGTAAGTGTTCCTTTTTTTACCTTTTTAGGTACGGAACCCTAAAAAAAAATCATATCACGACCGGTGCATCGTTATGGGCATTTTAATTTTTGAATCGTGGTGTTTTCGTAAGATATCGTGTCATAATTACGTGTTAATAAACTGCCGAGCAGTGAAAAAGTTCCACCCACAAAATGCCGGCAAACACCTTAATATCTCCTAAGACATAGAACGCTCGGTGAACATAAACGTTCACCGTTCGTTTGTTTACGTTCACGTTCAGTGAACGTTGGCACAGAGTACATTTCAATATACTGAAATAGAGACCAATCTCGTTCCGTGGAACGCGTCATTTGCGTTCTTGAAGAAACTAGCGCCATCTGACCTATATAGTTAGAACTAAACCTTTGATATAGCTGTGTGTGTGCGTGTGCGAGTGTGCGTAGGTGTGTGTGCTATGTAAGGGTTTAATTTTATTCTATAGAACTGTAATGTTCGTTAACTGTAATGCACATCATAACATAGTAACATACGTAGTATCTGTGATCATAACCTGTGATAATAACACAGAAAGATCACAAAAATAAACAAAATATCGCAAAATACCGGGCGCAAGCGTCAGATATCAGCAGACATTTGTAAATTGGGGTAACCAGTTTATGGTTCATAAAACCACCAAGGGAAATTTACCACCCTAATGAAAATTTGCAAAATGATTGTAAAAGTTATTGCTATATGTTTTAATTAATCAAAAAATAATAAAATGTCACACTGTGCGATAAATGTAATTAAAACCAGTAAAAATTATTCATAACATAAAATATTTTTTATATCACAGAGGTTGGCTAAAAATATACTATTTTAGTAGTAATATGCTACCTACTAGGCAATATTGACAAATTATGATTTTGTTTAGCGCCATCTAGTTTAACAAGTTGGTAAAAAAATCACGATTGTAATCCAACAAAATTAAAAAACACATTATGAGTTATTTTGTACAGTGACTACATATGCTTCGTGATTTTGTATCATTGTACCCATTGCTGTCCCCAGTTTTTTGTACTAAGATTAAACGCCCTGAACGTTGGTGAACGCATTGAACGCAGTTAAATGTACTTCAATATTGCAGACGGCGTCATTATGCTAGCCTTTCCCGCAGGCTTATTACGTATCTTTTGCAAGAGCAAAACGATACCGATCAAACGCTTTATGTCATAAAAGTCGGCATTACCTGCAGTGTAGGTATGACAGGTCCTACACAATCGTTTGCTAATCGCTCGCTGTTTGTCAAATGCGCTTATTTAAAAAAAAACCGCCAACAACTCTAAAACTTTTGTATGGAAGAGCAATTATTGCGCAAAAATCGCTATCGTTTTGCTCTTGCAAAATATACGTAATAAGCCTGCCGTTTAGGAGTAATTTGGTGCTATGTCACAGGAACTTTTTCATTGCTCGCGAGTGTAGATTGTCGATAGAAGCGTGTCTACTACTAGATATATTATGTTATGATAAATGTGGGGTTATTAAAATTTTACTTGTTATCTAGATAAATTATTATTACTGCGTCATTAGTTCAAGCACACTCAGGTCCTTTAATCTAATTTGAAGTGCTCGCATGCTATTGTCTCTTTGTCTGATGTTCCGTAGTTTAATAATATTGTTTGGTTCTCGTAGGTAGGTCTCATTGTTTTGTTATTAGAAATTGTGTTCATTTCTGTGTACCAAACCAACAACTTAGTATTTTTTATTTTCTATTAAGATAGCTCATAACGCTGACAGTGTTGCACATAAGGACAGCTCCAATTTTTTATTTATTAGTTAATAACTATTTTTTTTTACATAGCATTACAACGGAATGCGTGAGTGTGTAAGTAGACTGTTGTCACTTCTATAAAGATGGTTATTAGTAAGTTCAAGAGATATTTCATATTTTTTGTTATTCTTAATGTCACTGTGTTTTCACTTTTCTATCATTTGGATTGTTATAATTCAGAAAAGAGGTTTCTGGGTTTATTGCACATAAATAAATCTTCAGATTTGAAATATTTATTAGTATGGACGCCAATTGAAACTGAACCGATCAAGTATTTCGGTGAAGGCACCGATTCTTTTAAAAATAGCAGATGTTCCTATACTAACTGTTACGTGTCATCAAGTAGACAATTGTTCAAAGATGTTGCTGATTTTGATGTGATATTATTCCATGGACCAGAACTTAAAAACCGAGCTTCATCTCTTCCTCAGTCTCGTTCACCTCATCAAAAATATGTTTTCGCCAGTATGGAGTCCTCAGCGTACTATCCGGTCTGTCATCAAATGTACAATAATTATTTCAATTGGACCTGGACTTATAAATTGAATTCTGACGAAATTTATGGATATTTTAGTATAAGAAATAAAGAAGGGCATGTCATAGGTCCTAAAGAAGAGATGCATTGGGATAAAGTGGAAACAATGATGCCTATAAATGACTCTCTGAAAGCAAAATTGAATACGAAGAAAATTGGAGCAGCTTGGTTTGTATCTAATTGTGGAGCGCCGAGTGGAAGAAAATTAATTGCCAAACAGCTTCAAACTGAACTAACAAAGTATGACATGCAAGTCGATATATATGGTAGATGTGGAACGAAGAAATGTCCTAGAGGCAGTATGAAGGAGTGTTTGCGGAAATTGGAGACTGACTACTACTTCTACTTGTCGTTTGAGAACTCGTTCGCGGAGGACTATGTGACAGAGAAGTTGTTGCATGCTCTCCAACACTACGCCGTGCCGGTGGTGTATGGTGGCGCCAACTATACAAGGTTCGTAGAGTTTTGCTAAAATCATTTATTAATAATTTTATATACCTTACAGTTTACTGTCTCAAAATTTCAACTAAATCAATATAGTCATTAAAACTACCTTTTAAAATTTCCTTTTTTCCGAATAATGGATTCAGAGAAACCCATATATTATATATGAATTAAAACATATTATTTCTTGTTAGCAGTATTATATTCAATGACATAACTCTAGTCAACAACGGTAACCAAGCAACACGTATTTAGTCTATGACACGCCTCCGCCGTGATTCCTAGGAATCAGAGGAGCCGGGAGCAGCTGGTCGAGGTGGCGCATCCATGTGCGTCCGCTGTCGATCTCTACCTCATAGTGTAGGTTTCCCATTCGGCGGGTCACTGTACCAAATTCCCACTTCCTTCCTGATACAGAGTAATTGCGAGCTTGCACTCTGCTGCCGACTGCAAACTCTCTCACCCCTTCTCTTCTGCCCCTATGTAGTGCCTTTAATGGAGCTCTAATCTTGGCTACCAATCTCGTTCTTACCTCTCTTCCGAACATGAGCATATAGGGCGAGTCGCCTGAGATGACTGGCGTAGCCCGGAGGAGACTTCTAACTGTACGAACCTTGTGCAGTATCCCACCACTCTCCCCCTCTAATTTGTGCAGTGATTTCTTAACCGTCTGAACAAATCTTTCAGCTTGTCCATTAGTTGCGGGATGGGAAGGTGCAATCGTTTTGTGAACAATGCCATTGCTAGTTAAGAACGTCTGGAATTCTTGAGAGACAAATTGTCTTCCATTATCTGACACCAGCGTATAGGGTAATCCAAAGGTGTCAAATAAGTCGTCTAGTTTCTGAATACAGAAAGCGCTCGTTGTAGTTTTTGTAGGGATTATTTCTACCCATTTGGAAAATGCATCTACGACAATTAGAAGTTGAAAGCCGGATATTGGACCTGCAAAATCGATGTGTATTCTTTGCCACGGGCCAGTAGGGTCCTCCCAGTGATGCAGAGGGGCTTTTGGTGGTTCATTCTGGTTTAATCGACAGATTCTGCACGATTTTACTTTGTTTTCGATATCTTTATCAATGTTCTTCCAATAAACGAAACTCCGCGCAAGAAGTTTCATTTTCAAGATCCCGACATGTCCCGCGTGAAGTTCATCTAAGATGCGTGGGCGTAGTTTATGTGGAATTATAACTCTCATGCCTTTTAGGATGCAGTCATTCTGAAGAGTTAATTCATGGTCTTTATATCCGGACTCCCTAAGTGAAGTGCCTGATTGGAGTGTTTCAAGTAATTTCTGTAATTCTGGGTCTTCTCTTGTTTCTTCTGCTATTATTTTTGGTGAAATATTTAATGCGTTTATCTGATTCAGCTGGAATATGTAATGCTGGTCATATTTATTCTCATTAATCTTCTCAACGGGAAAACGTGAAAGGTAGTCGGCGTTGGAGTGCTTTGAGGCACTTCTATATTCGATATCGTAGTCAAATCCTGATAGAAAATTTGCGTAGTGGAATAGCCTCATGGTACTCAAGGCTGGTAAGGTTTGGTGCGGGTGAAAAATTGATGCAAGGGGTTTATGGTCTGTGATTAAGGTGATTTTCCGGCCGTAACAATAGTGAAAAAATTTCTTTAAGCCCCAGAAAATAGCTGTCGCCTCTTTATCGATTTGACTGTATTTCTTTTCGCTGCTGGTTAGGGATCTAGAAGCAAATGCTATTGGTCTTTCTGAGCCATCAGGTAGTTTGTGACTTAGAACGGCACCAAGTCCTGAGGGTGAAGCATCTGTGGCCAGTATAAGTGGTTTATTCTGATCGAAGTGTATTAGAACTCTTTCGCTTAGTATTTCTTTTTTTATGTTCTTCAGGCTTTCTTCACATTTTGCAGACCATGTAAATTTTGCTCCTTTCTTCAAGAGTTCATTTAAGGGGGCAGTGATGGATGCTAGGTTGGGTATGAATTTGTTGTAATAATTTGCCATGCCTAGTAACGTTCTTAGTTCATTTACATTAGTTGGGCGTTGTGCATTTAAAATTGCTTTTATCTTGTCCTGATTTTTATGTAAACCTTCTTTGTCTATAGTGTGTCCCAAGTAATTGATACTTCTTTTGAAGAATTGGCACTTTTCTTTATTAACACGAAGGTTGCTGTCTTGAAGTTTAAGCAAAACTTGTTTCAATCTGGATAATAATTGAGTTTCTGTCGATCCTTGAATTATTATATCATCGAAGAAGCACTTGACACCGTCAAGGCCCAGTAGTAATTGGTCCATGTATTTTTGCCAGAGACTCGGGGCTACTTTCACTCCAAACATAAGTCGGTTCACTTTAAAAGTACCTTTGTGTGTACTCAATGTTTGCAACAGGGCGCTTTCTTCATCCATCACCATGTTCAGGTAGGCTTGCGTGATGTCTAAGGTGCAGAAAAATTGCCCGCCGTTCATTTCAGCTAGAATATCTTCAATTATTGGTATTGGATATTGTTCGTCTTCTATCATTTTGTTTAAGGTAATTTTGTAGTCGGCGCACAGTCTGATGCTTTCGTTTGGTTTTACTATTGGGACGACGGGAGTGCCCCAATCGGAGTGATCAATCTTTGTAATAATGCCCAGTTTTTCAAGTCGGTCGATTTCTTCATCTACTTTAGATCGTAGCGCATATGGAATTCGCCGAGGTTTAATAAAGATTGGTTGTGCATTATCTTTAAGTGTCAGGTGGCCTCGAACGTTTGGAATTTCACCTAGGTTTGTAGTGAAGACGGTGGGTTCGAACTCTTTAAGCAATTGTTCAAGATTTTGTGTCTTCTTGTATGTATCAACCAAATTTATTTCGGCAAGTTTAATGTTAAACTCCTTCATCCAACTTCTACCCAAGATGGGTTTCACGTCTTTGTTAATCACGTATAGTTTTCCATAGAATAGTTGGTTTTTGTATTTGCATCGAACAAACGTGACACCGATGGGCTTAAAAACTTCGCCTGTATATGTTCTTAGTTTGATGCTCGTGTGAAATAGTCTTTTGTGAATGTTCAGCTTCATAAAATCCTTTAGTGAGATGGTAGAGAGTGTTGCACCCGTGTCGAATTCCATTCTTATTTTCTTTCCTTCAATTTCGATAGTTATAATGAATTTGTCTGAGAATTCGCTCTTTACAAAGTTGATTTCTGCGATGCTGTCGGTACTGGCGCTGCTTGCAGAGTCGTCATTCAGCAGGTTCGTTTCATTGCGTTTGTGTCCTTGAAGGCAGACTCGCGCCAGGTGTCCTTCCTTTTGACACTTTCGGCATATGCTTTTAATCGCCCCACATTCATTTGCTTTGTGGTCGCTTTTTCCACAGCGATAGCATTTACCTTTAAGCTCTCTTATAGAAGTCGGTCTTTTAATTGAACATGCTTTATTCGGTGCGTGTTGTAATTCTTTATGTTCTTTTGAAACTATATTGAGCGTGTCCAATGGTGGTCGACGAATGGATGTAGATATGGTCGAATTTTCATTTTTCCCATTTCCATAGATGTGGCCGTGCGAACTAATTCTGAAAATGGCGCTGTTTGTTTTGCTTGTAGAATTTTTGTGCGAATTTCTCCATCTTTTAACCCTCGTATAAATTGTAACGATAAAAATGAATCGAGATTGGGTTTCAGACAATGTGAGCACTTGAAATCACATTTTGATGACAGTCTTTTTAGTTCTGACGCGTAAACAGTAATCGATTCATCCGCTTGTTGTAGCCTTGATATGAAGATGTGCTGTGAGGCCCATATGCTAGGTTTTGGATCGATGAAATTGTCCAAGATATCAGCAAGTTCTTCATAGGTCTTCTTGATTGGGTCGTCGGGTGAACACAGGTCGTAAATTCTTTCATGAATGTCAGGTGGTAAAGTGGACAGCAGGGTGTAGACCTTCGTTGTGGGATCGGTAATATTGTTGAGCATCATGTAAACAGATAGTCTTTTTATAAAATTTTTAAATGATTCGTTTGCTTGAAACGGTTGGAAATTGAGTCTGGGATGTACGTCTCGATGAATGCTCGAGAATTCATGCGCATGTTGTGTGGAAGGTACGCTGGGTAACGGGTCAGGCGGTTTGAAAGTGTTCATTAGTCGAATCATTTTTGTACGTAAATTTGTATAAAGTTCGTCCACTTCGTACCTGTAATCGGTTTCGGATTCGAGATATGCGTCTTCGGCCTCCTGTTCTATCCGTAATTGTATGTCTTGCAGTCCTTGGTAAGTATTTTGAAGTGTCAGTAATCGTGTTTCTATTTCTTCATGAGTATATACATTTTGTTCTGCTTGAAATGCTTTATTAGTTTTCGTTAGCACACCGCGTAGGATGGCTCGCGAACGTTTTGCTTTCTTTACATCGAACGGCATCGTCGCCAGATATTATATATGAATTAAAACATATTATTTCTTGTTAGCAGTATTATATTCAATGACATAACTCTAGTCAACAACGGTAACCAAGCAACACGTATTTAGTCTATGACACCATAAAACTGTTTTCTTCTTTACAAGATTGGCCCCACATTCTAAGTTTCGAGTACCTACATCGAACGACTCGTTTAGATTTTTCCGTACAAAACCATTTCCATTCATTAAAACTCCTATGACAAAGCAAAAAACTTTAAGTTTGAAAAAGTACAACAATTTTCACATAAATGAAATATTTGAACACAAAAAGAAGAGAGGAAACCTGAAAGATTAATTTTGCAGAACTACTTGTTAGTAAACACCTTTTTTTGTTATTTCCTACTACTGTATCATTTAAGGCAGGTGCCTCTCATCTGCCTTAAATTATACAGTACAGTTTTGACGTGTTAGGCATCGAGGTGGTTGCCTACACGATGCCTTCTTCGAGTGTAGAATAATGAATTGGTTTGTGTTATAACTAAAGGCCGGATTGTATGCGTTTGCATATTTGCATATGAAATTGCATATTTATCCCATTCTCCGCGGGAATTGCATTTATTGTATCTAATATCTAGTGATGATGCATATTTTCGATAAATTTATTATATTTTTCGGTAGGTTACCCTATTGATAGTTGTTATAATAAACTCTACAACCAAAATTTTGCCATATACAAACAATTTTCATTTATTAAAATATTTTCATTGATTGAAGACTATACATTTAGACCACCTACCTACCTTATTGTTTCTGTTTACAAAAATGTTTAATAATTTTTCGTTTTAGTGCATTATTATCGTCTACAAAGCTAGTATTTTGATATTGATAATTTATGATTGAATAATTCACTAATTATGCTGATTTATAAATTAAAACTTACCAATTGTTTACTTTTTTTTGTTTTCTATAACTTTAATGTTGCATAATTAAAAAAAAAATATGCATATTTTACGCATTTTTCATGATTATTTGCATGTATATTTTAAGCTTTTTATGTTGCATATAATCCGGTCCTTAATTATAACTTATCATCATTAATTTCCAGGTTCATGCCAGATGGAATATATCTGACAGCACAACCATCAAGGGTCAGCGAGTTGGCGAAAGAAATGATAAATATAATAAACGACAAACAAAAGTATTACGATTTCTTTAAGTGGCACAACCACTATTCTTACCACCACATATTGGAGTCAAGCGAAACTGACATGTATTGCAAATTTTGCGAGTTAATGAATAACAATGAAAAAACATTAAGATCAAGTGTTTATGAAGATTTTATTAGGTGGTGGAATCCACAACAACATAAATGTAATTAGAATTTTTGTATTATTTGTTTTTTTTTCAACATATTAAAGACTAGTCATAATAATTTGGCAATTTTATTATATTTCACCCAAAATCATCATCATCATCATATCAGCCGAAAGACGTCTACTGCTGGACATAGGCCTCCCCCAAGCGTCATCACATTGACCGGTCCCGTGCGTCCCGCAACCATCGGTCCACCTGGTGGGAGGCCTTCCAACGCAACGCCTTGCGGTTCGCGGCCGCCACTCCAGAACCTTTCTGCCCCATCGGCCATCGTTATGCGAGCAATATGCCCTGCCCACTGCCACTTAAGTTAGGCAATTCTTCGGGCTATGTCGGTAACCCTGGTTCTCTTGCGGATCTCTACATTTCTGATTCGATCACGCAAGGAAACTCCGAGCATAGCTTTAAGTAAGTATAGTGACTGTAAGCTTTCTGATGAGGCCCATTGTAAGCGACCACGTCTCAGAGCCATATCGTCACCCTCCCCGCAACTGTAGTAACCAGCATTTGCTGTTTTTCCAGGGCAAGCGTTTTTCGGTCGGGAGGTTCAATCATGTTACTGTAGTTGCTTCAGTTGTTGCTTTATTAATGAATTAATAACTTCTTTATATTGCTTGTGGCTTACTCTTTAAATTAGTAATAGCCCATATTCCCTAAGGTATCTATTTATTTATTTATACTCCCTTAAAGCAGATACGTCACTCTGTGAGAACTTTGTTTTACAACTTGTGCCTGTTACGACCTGACTTTTTGGTATAAAAATATCAATAAAAGTCTATTTATTTCGAATATTTAAAAAAATAATAATACAAATGTTCTTTCGTAAGCAGTTTCATGTCATTTGTAACAGTATATGGCAGACAGGAACTTGGCCATCTGAATGGACCCATACAGTCTTCACCCCTTTACATAAAAAAGGCTCCACAAAGAAGTGTAACAACTATCGCCTTATTGCACTGATATCCCGTCACGTGCGCCAGTGAAGGGAAAGGGTACACGGGAACAGATTCTTATTGTTCGCCATATTATTGAAAAATCTCATGAATTCAACAAGCCAACATACATGAGAGAGCAGAGAGCAGTAGTGGCCCAGTGGTATCGGCCGTGACTTACAAGTTGTAGGTCGTGAGGAAACCGGCATGTCCTAGAACCAAAAATTCGAAGACATGTGACATCCACCAACCCGCACTGGGCCCGCGTGGTGGATAACGGCCCATTCCCTCTCACAGAGAGGAGGCCTGTGTCCCAGCAGTGGGAACATTAATAGGCTGATGATATGATATGATATGATATGATATGATATAACATACATCGGCTTTGTTGATTTCTCCAAGGCATTTGATTCGGTAAAATGGCCAATCTTGTGGAAAACTTTACTTGACGTGGGCACGCCGAAACACCTAGTTCATCTTCTGAGGAGGTTGTACGAAGAAAGCACAGCCTCGGTACGAACAGATGACATTCTGTCCAGTAACTTCCACCCCAGTGCAGGTGTCCGCCAAGGATGCATTATATCGCCGCTCTTATTTAATATCTACACAGAGCTTGATGGGGTTGCGGTTGGTGGCTACAACATTGCGAATTTGGGCTACGCAGATGACACCACTCTTTTTGCATCTAGTGCTCGCAATATGGAAGAACTCCTACACAAAATGGAACAAGTGAGCCTTAAATTCGGAAGCAGATGAATTCAAGCATCAAGACCAAGGTGATGATTGTGGACCGTGCTAACAATAATTCGTGAGGAGTTACTCAGATCGTGAACTGCGACGTAGTCCAATCCTACGTATATCTCGGAGCTTTAATCTCGAATAACGGTGGCTGCATTGACGAGATAAAGAGGCGTATGGCGATCATAAGAACTGCAATGGACAAAATGAAAAAAATATGGAGGAACAGAGACATCACCAAAGCCACGAAGACTAGGCTCGTGCGCACTTTAATTTTACCCATATTCCTGTATGCTGCAGAAACGTGCACGTTGCGGGCGGTGGAAAGAAAAAAGAAGCTCTGGAGATGTGGTGCTGAAGAAGAATGCTCGGAGTGTCGTGGACCGAGTTCCGCATGAATGTCTCGATACTCCAAGAACTCCACATCAAGCAGCGTCTGTCCGCAATAGTACAGTCCCGAATACGCACTTTCTTCGGACACGTTTCAAGGCGAGACAGTCAGTCCATAGAACGGTTAGTCGTCCAAGGAAAAGTGGAAGGCACTAGACCGCGTGATAGGTCACCCATGCGTTGGACCGACCAGATCAAGTCTGCTGTGGGCGGTCCCGTGCACGAATGTACACGAAAAACTTATAAAGGTGGCGAGACATTGTGAAACGCATTATATAAGGCTGGCAAGAAGAATGTAACTTTTTCACTACAACTCTTATTGGCCTTATTGGCCTAGCCTGTTTGTTCTCATATGTGTGCCAATGATAGTCTTTCTCCGTCAAGATCCTAGCAATTGCTCTATAAGTGTCATCAGTTTTAGCGTTGATCTTCACACAGTCTCCATTCATCATTTTGGCGGTGAATACTTCACAGTTGGTTGTGTTTCAGTCAGTGAGTCGTAAAACATTTGGTAGCTCTTGACTTATAATGATTGGCGGTGGTGCACGGACTTTTTTGACCAATGTCTGTTCTTTCTCCAATGATTTTTGTTGTTGGGCGTTCGTTCCGGGTTGTTGTGGGGGACAAAGGGAAATGTTTAGCTTCCTTTTTTTCCTGCTTTTGGCCTTTATCCACCCAGTCTCTTTAGAGAGTTCTTCCTCGTCTGTGCAATACTCGACGTTTCCTTTTTCAGACTGAGCAAATCGTATGTTGCTCTTAGCTTCCAACTCCTTGGGGCCATTATTTCCTTGTTCCTTGCTTGGCTGGGATTTTCATTTTGGCGGCTTTATAGTTGATACTGAAAGCTTTGTATTTGGACCTGTAAATCATTAACAAGATACGCCAGCTTTTCTTTTTCTGTTTTTTTTGTTGATATAACTGTAACAACAGCTTTTCCAGATGAGTATTAATTTTTATTATTATTGGCGACATTGTAGGGTAAATAGAAACTACACCTTCACAATTAACTGATTGCACATTGGATAAGATTATCTATGCTCGTGTCTACTGGTCGCACAGCAGAGATCTGGAGACAACCGGGTTTACATAATACCTTAGTGAGGCGGCTGATGAGGCTCAGCAACGGCTCAGCAACCATGGAGTTTCTTGCTGGTTCTTCTCCATAGGAAACGACCAACCCGAATCGTTCACCTTTTGTCAACGTTTTATAAGTGCCCATGTAGGCCTATGTAAAATAAAAACATTTGATTTTGATTTTGAACGGTACCCGTCCAGCCAACTGGTGATACTGGGGGACTTTAATGCCCACCACCAGGGGTGGCTCTTTCCATACCACCACCACCACCACCACACCACCACTCACGACACGTTTCCACTTACGATGCTGGGCGAGAGACGCGGAAGCTTGCGCTAGCGTTAAATCTCACTCAGCTGGTCCAGGGGGCACACACGGCTCACATACGTCTAATTGATTGGACCTTCTGCTGACCACAGATCCAGACCGTTACTCGGTGTCGGTATCTCCACCTTTGAGTAGTTCCAACCACTGTCTAGTGAAGTATATATTCGTATACTCCCCGCCCGATCCCAGCCCAAGAGGCGCCCGGCGGGTATGGCGGTACAAGTCAGCGGATTAGGATAGGATGCGATCTTTCTTCGCATGCTATCCTTGCCAGCTTTGCATTTCTTCGTCTGATCCTACGTCGTGCGCGGACGCCGTGACGGATTTGTTGCGACAGGGAATGGGGTACTACATTCCGTTCTCTGACGTAGCAATGTCTAGCCAAGACCGACCTTGGTTTGGCGCCGAGTGTAATCACACCGATGCGTGTAAACATGAGGCGTACCATGCCTGGGTCGACGCTCGAACGCGCAAGGCGAGTATCGTTGGTCAGAGGAAGAAAGCCTACTACAGGGCTGCCAAGTCCTGCAAGAAGATGTTACGAAGGGCTCGGTTCGACTATATTAGCCGGATAGGGATCAAACTTGCTTCCTACCCAGCAGGTAGTAAACCGTTTTAGTCCCTGGCTAAATCGGTTGAATCGAACTTCTGCCGTCCCTCACTACCACCACTGCTGAAACCCGACGGGTCACTGGCCCACTCCGCCGAGGAGAAAGAAAACCTGTTTGCCTCTCTTTTTGCGAAATCTTCGCGTCTGAATCCTGGTGGCACGCGCCCCCCTCCTTCTCCTGATGGATGCAAGACGAGTATGTCGGATATTCGCATCCATCAAAAGGACGTACGTAGGTTAAAGGGTATAGTAACAATACAGTTAAACGAACAAACCCTTAAGGTTACAGTTCGTACAGCAGCCTAAGCCACCCAAATACAAAGTGTATCGTTCGCCATCAGCAAGTCAATACAGCTATGTGAATATACAGCAGTGCTGTACCAAATAAACCGACAGTTTTGTCGGGAGCAGGGGAGCTCTTTATCGAGTCTAATCCGAAGATAGACTGACTTGCATTTTTTTTTTTTTTTTTTTTTTTATACGTGGCGTCTCACAGTTCACTCAAAGTGAGTGACTACTGCTTAACCGGGCTTCCCTGTGGAGACTAAGCTAATAGCCTCCAGCCAGGCACAAATTTCTAAACCTAAGCGACAACGCTGAGGGCTACCCCAGTTGGGGTCGAACCTCGGCTCAGGGCGTCGCTGGGGGACAGCTATGACTGGATCTAGATTAATGAATTTACTTTCCGTTCGTAAACTACCTAGGTGGAGAAGAACGGATAAGAAACTCCTTTTATATCTAATAATTTATCTAATGCTCAGCTAGACGCGGGCTGGCGGGAATTAATTGAAAGAACACGCGACGGGCCTCGGCGGCGAGGGCGGAACGAATCGGTTTGTTTGTTTATTTTATATCTACACCCTATGATTCGTAGTGGGTAGAGTGGAGAGGTCATGAGGGGTCAGAGAATTAGCCTCTGTTGGCAAAATGAAGGAATTTAAGAGATTTCGCTCTAATTGCGTAAATTCTGATTGAAAGGGAATGGGTCACGCCCTAATTGCGTTCCCATTGCCCGTTTCTGAAAACTAGGCTATCTAGCTCCGTAGTTATGGTCGGATACCTGTTGAATAGGGCTCGGGATTCAGCCGGAGATGGTGTAATACCACTAGCCTCGATCTTTTCGATCTCAGCTGCCAGCGATCGTGCTTCGTCGGTCATCCAGATCGCATACGCACCGATGATAATATCAGCTACGCAGCGTCTGGCATAGGGCTTATTCTGGGACGGGCTCGCGGCGGCGGCGGTGGTGGAAGCCACTTGACTGCCTTGAGCGGGCATGGGGGCGGCCTGGGCCTGGGGGGCCGGGCTGAAAGTTGGTGCTGGGATAGGGTGATCCATCAGGCCAGGGATGGCCTTCTGGGTTGACTGAGGAGCCACCTTCTGGTGGTTCAGTTTACCCCATGGCGACTGCCTCTGAGGGGCTAGCCGGGGGGGGGGTTGGGAGGTGGGGGCTGCGCGTGACTCGCGGTCTGATGAGCGCTTGGCCATTTTAGGCGCAAGTTTGGGGGCTCGGGGACACCCCTTGTAGTTGGCCGTGTGACCGACTTGGTCACAGAGCACGCAGCTTGGAGGCTCCGTGCAATCGGCGGGGTTCTTAGGGCGGGGGCACTCTTTAGTGCTATGGTCACCCCGGCACTTGACGCACCTGGGTGTGGCATAGCAGTTTTTTTGACTATGCCCGTATAGCTGGCAGCGATGGCACTGTCCAACTACGAAGGGGCGGTAGGGCTTCTCAATTGAGATACACGTTACGATACACTGGGTTGCACGTCGGAGGAGTTGGACGGCAGTGCTGGGGACTTGGGGGGAGACGCTGTCACCTTTTTGACCTTATTGGCCTTGGAATGGGACTTTCCCTTTTTCCTCTTCCTCTTACCCTCACTGACAACTTGAAAGCTGTCGGAGGAAGAGGAGAGGTCATCGGATGTTTGGTAGTCGTCCGAGTCTACGGCGGATTCGTCAACTACCAAAGCAAGTGGCGAGCTAGAGCGCTCGTCTGTATCGGGCGGGGGTGAGGCGGGGCTATCGCCCGAAGCGGGCGTGGGCGGGGGCGGGGGGGTACCGTAGGGGTCCCATTGAGCCAGGGAGGCCTTGATTAGTTTAAACCTCCTCTGGTTTTCCTTTAGCGGACTGGGATCGTCCGACATAAGGTCCTCGACCAATTTTAACAGTACCTCTACAGGATGCATGGTACTGTTAAAAAATGATACGAGTGAAAATAAAAATTACAATTAGATAAGATACGATATTGTAAACAATATCCTATCTTATCTATTAGGGACGGATAGCGAAAAACTCCCCGGGTGGGTGGGCCCGGGGATGTGTGAACCTAACCCTCCCAGTCGGGTTAGACTGGGAGGTGAGTACCTAGGTGAGCCCTAAGCTATGATGAGCCTATCACCAATCTTATTGTGTGATACTGCCCTGGGGTACTGGGTAGCCCACAGAAGGTGGGCACCCGTGCGTGTGTACCTTTGTCTGGCACGTGGGGGTGGAGACTCCCAGTCGTGCCAGGTGATGTTGAAGCGGAGTCAAGGGTTGACTAGGCAAGACACCAAGGCCAAACCCTCGCTCCCGAATCCAACTGACTGCCGTGCTCTGAGGGAGCTTGGCGGGTGCGTTGGGTCTACACCCCCTCGGATTTTTGTTGACACCGTTAGGTTTCCACCAGAGGACCACAGACCGTGGCTTTTACCCAGACGGGGTCAATAACCGTGACTGAATCTGTTAAAGAAACTATCTAGTCGTTTCCTATCCTTAGAAGGACCAGTCCGGACTAACAGGTACGCAGTGGTACCGATGACAGCGGTGTGCGAAGCACAAACCACGGACGCGTCGCGTAGATCGCGACGACACAGGACAGCGGGGTGCGGGCGGCGGGGGGAGCGCAGAGCGAGACGTGCGTTCGCGAACACAGCCGGCGGCGGAATGTCGACTGACTTACATACAGTTGCAAGCTCTCTTATACCTTGCTATCCCTCCACAACAACTCTGTCCGATGACATACGGAAGTACGTCACGTGTTTACCTGATACAAAACACTAAAACGTGCTAAATCAAATTAAACCTCGATTCTAAAATCATCAAGTAATAAAAGAATAATTGTCGTAAGCTAATTATAGTGATAACACAAAGAATAATCAAATTAACATGTCAACAATTGTTTTAAACTTTACCATCGATTTCAATTATCGAAATAAGTTGCCAAAATCAATTGGTGCGTACACAGAGTACTCAATAAATTATGATTTGATTTATTAGGCAATAGTAAAATCACTTAAATTAGTAATAAGAAATCTTATTATTACAAATTCTGTTGACTACCCGCAATTTTAATTAATAACCAACTCCGACATATATTTAACAAGCACAAAAAGTCTCTTGATCAACTTGCTTTAGGCGATCTATCCCAAGATCGCATTTTCTCAACAATAAAACAAACATGCATCATATTATTTTTTGTGCTTAACCTCAAACTATGATGAGTATAAGCCTGAGTGAATTGGAATTGCTGTGCATTTGCCATAACACGTGTTGTTAGTGTTGTGCTAAATGTCTCATAAATATTTGCGTAGAGCAGGGCGCTTTGGAAAATTTTTGATCCACCCATTCCCGTCCGATCCGCCCGTTGTAAATCAATTTCAGTTCAAATGAACTGAAAGTGATTTACATTAATAATACAAAAATATATTACATTAATAATACAAAAATATACCGTAGTTGTACCTGAGTAGTTTTACCGAAGGCGAACGTCAAAAGCTACAGTTTCCGCCAAACTTCTTGGCCGCCCTGAAGTTGGCTACAAATGTCTGCGCAGTAACTCATCTCATACAAAAACGGCACGACGCCGTTCCTTGCGCATCGGAAAGCCAACTTCAGGGCGGCCAAGAAGTTTGGCGAGAACTAAACATGCGAGTGTTAAAATAAAGCCTATTTAACCAAGACACGAACGATTCTTTTTCCACTACCTGATGAGCTTACTTAAATGCAAATAAGTGCCAACAACAATTTATTTATAGAAACGTTCAGACTAAAAACCACAGACTATATACACACAATCAACGTGCACTTTTTCGAGGGGTAACAGGTTCAGTATCATTCTGCCAGTTACATAATGATATCAAAACTCCATATTATAGTTATTTATGCTACAAGTGCGGAAGGTAGGTGATTTCCGATGAGTGGTATTTTTATTTATAAATTTATAATAAATCGACACGTGTCGGAAATCATTTTACGTACGTGTATCATACAACATTTTACTATGCATTGTGCGAGGCAATAAAAAAATATATCTTAACGAAGCAAAATTAATAAAATGGCGGGCTTATTCAAGCGCGCTCAGCAATCAGCATATCCACGGATTAACTAAAAGTTCCTCGGGCATTATCTACTGCGCATATGCAAATAGCTGTCACGTGATCACGTCGTAAAGCAAAAAGGCACGAGTAAAATATTCGTTCTGCCAAACATATTTAATGAATATTTAAAATTAATAATTTATTGATCAAAATCTAAATCTAGAGTAATTAAAAACGCCTTTAATGAAGTATTAGTTTTATTTTACCTTTTATATGAATGATAACCCGTACTTAACAAATTTTTAAAACCTTTCTCAAATAATAAAAACTCTATGCGTCGGGCTGACGTTGAAGTTTAAAATTTAAAAAAAAACCGAAGTAAAAAGCACTAGTGAAAAAAAGTGACACTTTCCGCACAGTTTGGCTGCTTGGAAAACGCTCTTTTCGAGGACATGCATTGTAAAAGTCATTTCGTAACCCTTATTAAGTAATTTCGTTATTTTTACCCGGCTGCAAGGAAAGGGTTTGGTTTTTCGCGCGTATCTTGTATGTTTGTATGTATGTTTGTATGTATGTTTGTATGTATGTTTGTATGTTTGTATGTATGTTTGTATGTATGTTTGTATGTATGTTTGTATGTATGTTTGTATGTATGTTTGTATGTATGTTTGTATGTATGTTTGTATGTTTGTATGTATGTAATATTCTTTATTACCTCGTATCTTCCAAACTACTTGACGGATTTTTATAATTAAGACATCGATAGATAAGTCTTGACCGCCCAAGTGTTCTTAGATAGGTGAAGTTAAAAAAAACCAAACATGGCGGATTTTGGGCGCCATATTGTGCGGGTCTCAATATATTTTTTCTTCCAAACCCATCGAGTGGGGTATCAAAATGAAGGGCTTTAAGAGCTGATTACAAAAATACATACCACATATGTTTAAAAGTAATATGAAAAAAAATATATAACTAAAAATTAGTAAAAAAAAAAGTTTATTTAAAAATCAAAAACCCAACTGCTTAAGAAGCGAACAGAGGATCAGGTGGTCAGCCAGTTCGTGAATATGTATCCTCCGACTTCACAGCATGATTTTTTCTTGTTTACAGCTTTTTAGTTCGCTTCGGTTTTTGATTTTTAAATTAACTTTTGTTTTTATTTTATAATCTTATGTCTAAATGTTCATATTTCAAAACGAATTTCTTAGGCAGTGTGTTACATAATAGACAAGGTAGTGGAAAAAGTTAACTAGTTAGTTAGTTAGTTAAGTTTGGTTAAGTTAAGTTAAGTTGCGAACGACTATCCGTTAATTCAACAAGCGTAAATGCACCTTCAGTTTCTAGTCGACCTTCAGGCGCGATTAGTCCAATGTTCAAAAATATGTCCAATTCTCGGTTGGTCACATTCGCGGTTGATCCAATTCGCAGTTGGTCCAATTAGCAATTAGTCCAATTCGCAATTGGACCAATTCGCAGTTGGTCCAATTCGCGGTTGGTCCAAAATGGATGTTTGCGAAATTATCTATATATATAAAAGGCATGTCCCGACTGACATATCAACGCCCAGCCAAAACCGCTAATTTTAGAAGTTTAAAATTTTTTGAGGATGTTGATTTTGTACTGTAGGCGTCATTTAAGAAAGGATTTTTGGAAATTCATCCTCTGAAATAATAATAATCAAGGGTTGAAATAGGGGATGAAAGTTTGTATGAAACTCTGTCATTTTTAATTTGAAATGAATGAAATATGGTATTTAGCCTCTAAATATAAAATAATAAAATAAGTCTTTTATACATTAAATATTATGAGGTGCCGCCAGCGGTGACAAACGAAGCTTTGGCCGGTTTTTCTATAATTTTTGGTTGTCGCCGCCTGCAGCACCTCATAATATTTAATGTATAAATTATATCTAGTATTTGTTTTTCTCTTTTCATTTAATTTATTATAGCAGTCGCGCTTTTTGTTTTTATAATAAATTGTTTTATTTCAGCCTTTTGAGTTTAAGTAATGAACGAGTTCTCCTAATAAGTTATGTGGCTATTTTGCTATTACAGTTACGCTTACCTTGGAATTTGTGCCAAATTATAGAAGTGTCATAATAATATAATATATATATTTTCGGAATTGCCTATTTAGTAGCTTTCATATGATACCCATATTGTCATGGATCACCCTACCTTTCTAGGAGGGTCACTATTTAAAACATATTTATTTATATCAGATGTCACTTCCACAATTGAGACGAATCCAACGACACCTCAATCCTCATATGTCAAGCCGTTTGGACTGTAGATCGTGCTATAGAAATGGACATACATGCGCTCGAAAAACATTACGGTCCCGCAGTCGGGTAAAAAGCATGTCTTTTTAGAAGAAGATTTTTTTGTTTTTAGAATTGGTTTGTTGAACCAAATTTTTTTGTAATAAATGGAAAGATCATATATAAGTTTTCATACAAAACTATTTTTAGTATTTTTTTTTTTCATTGTAATTACAAAGTAAAATCCAATCGAAATTTTTTTTTTGAATCCAGTACCGAAAACACCCCGACAGGTTTCCGAACAAAGCCGAGCCCGTGTGACGTCACAACGTTAATTTCTACTCATTGTGGCACATAGCTTATACAGTGTTTTGACTTATAACCAATTCCATCTTGTTATTATCGTCAATATATTGATGAATATCGAATACATTGATCATAAATATCGAACCTTAAAAGTTATCGTGCTTGCTTCGCATCATTATGTACGAATATTACAAATAACGCCCCATTATTATGTGATTCGCGCAATACCCAACCTAGCAAACTGTACTAAAGTTTTGAGAAATGTTTTATGTCTAACAAGATTCCAATAAGAATATGTTAATTATGTTGTTATTTTGTTCTAATTAAGTATTAGATTCTGATTCATTTCTTAATTTGATCATTAAAGATTGAGAAAAGTATATTTTTAAGGGAACTTTCAAGCAAAGTTGACATTTTTGTATAATTACGTAACTTGAAAACATGATTTTTTGTTTATGGAGATATATTCATTATTTTAATTAAAAAAAGCGTAAAACTAATATTTCTGTTTGAATTGTGAAAATCGGTCGACGCATTTAAGAGATATTTGAAAATGTACCGAATTAATATTTTCACGTTTTTGTTCTACAAAGTTTTTTAGAGTTTGTAATTATATTATATAGATATTTGTGTTTAATATTATAAAGGGATATGCAAATAATGAAAAATACCGAAAATTTTAAGGATGTTATGCAAAAAATTAATAAAAATAAAGGCTGCACAGATTTCGGGTTGTACCTATGAAGATTTTTGATATCTAAAGTCGAAGTTGCGCGCCAATCACGTTTGTTAGCTTTTTATTTTACACGAATATCACCATATGTAACAACAATTACATTACGACAATTATGTTTCTAAATGTATTGTGTAAACAACAATGACAAACACCGGTCGCGGTCCACTAAAATGTAATATTCATTACGACTACTTTAAATATGCTCAATTTTTCCAAATCGTCCATCAGAGATATCCATCTGTAGGATGATGATTTACCGAAATTAGCCTTTATGAATCCTTTATCACACATGTCTAAATAAAATTTTCTGTTATAAATAATATTTTTGCACTAATTTTCGGCTATTTTTAGTCAATTCACTTGACACTGTACTATGGATGGTGAAATTCCTTGAACGTTATGACGTCACCAACATGGCGACCAATCATGGCCCGTTCGTAGACAGGTGGTTCTTTTTAAAATTTTATCGATTTTCAATTGCTTATAATAAATTGAAAAAAAATATTCTTGAGATTTTTGCAACGACAATATAATATGTAGTTTCAAAATAAATTTAAAAAATCTTATTTTTTTTTAAATTCAACAAACCAATTAATCCCTTTATTTTAGTTAGAATTACTACCTCATTATTGGCAGCAGCTTGCAACACAAGATATGATAAGTAATATGAATAAATATAGAACAATATGTACATAAAAATGTGTTATTTTGTTTAATTTTGGAAATACTTTAATATTGGACAAACCGCGAATTGGACTAAACGCGAATTGGACCTATCGCGAATTAGACCATCCGCGAATTGGACCAATCGCGAATAAGGCGAATTGGACCAATCGCGAAATGGACCAATCGCGCCTAAAGGCTAGTCGACGGTAATTAGAGGTGAGACGTACTAGGTAAAATGCGTACTGAGTCTTAGAAGTACGCGTCCGCTTAAATACATATTCCAAAAACTAGGTCCACGAGTATTTAGGCGTCTCTAGTTTATTGAAGTTTCCATAGCGAGTCCGAGTCTTCGTAATATCGAGATCGAGTAGTCGCTAGTCGGAGTAATTTAATGGAGTATTTTTGGCTTATGGATTGTTAACGTATATTAGACTACGCATTGGTATTCGTAACATTTTTACATTTTAAAATTGTATACGGTTCTGTAAATTAACTATTGACTGGGATTGGTGGAGAGAGTGAAACACTTTGTTTTCTTGGCTTGACTTAATTAGCTATCTAAAATTCTAAACAAGTAACACATCAAAGTTACTTAAATATAACTTATTAATCTACGACATCCTGCACAAAAATACTTAATTAAAATCTTATTAAAAACGTGATATTAAACACACCTTCACGTAAACATTAGGTACCGTTCCTATGACGTATTGTGACGTACTGATTTAAAAAACAAACTTTGCTAAACATCTTCACTCTGCCTACCAAAGTAACAGTGCTTCTATTGGTATAGATATTAGGTTTAGAAACGCGAATCAAATAAATCGACTCGCAACCTTCGAGTGCCGAACCGAACGTCTCCGAATGTCACCGGAACTGACCGAGCCGGTGGATCGCCCGCCGCAAACACTAGACGTGAGTATGGTAGTACGTGAATATGTGTCAAACGCCATACGCTTAAATACTCGAGACGCGTTTATGTGGTGCACACGGAATAAGTCTTTACACGTCCGGCCAAAAACCTATTCCAGTATATACGTCTCACCTCTAACGGTAATATACGAATGGATTGGAATGGTACGATTCCCTAAAACTGGGTTGGCAATACTGAATACACAGATCTGTCAAACAAAAATGGCCGTTCTTCTTCAGCTTTTGTAACCGCCGCGTTCCGCGTTGACTTTTAACCAGTTTGGTATCGAAAGTTGTATTAAATTATAAAGAAAAAGGTATCTAGTGAGTGAAAATGTCGTTTTCCTTCGGCACTCCGTCGAGTGCTCCTGCAACAACTGGACTTGCAGGAGGTTTCAACTTCGGCGCCAACAAGTACGAGAAATTTAACTTTTTGTCCAATATAATCTCAATACCTACTTAAATAAAGCTTCCTTGGTGTAGTTACTCCTTTTGTTTCTAAACAAAACCATATGACTTATGTAGAAACGTCAAAATAAAAAAAAAATCTGTTGTCATTTATTATAACCTCTTTCCTTGTGAATATTATTTTATATTCGTTTGTTTCTGAAAGTCTGGATATCGTAGAACTGAGCTATTTATATTTTATAATTTGTATTTAGACCTGCAACTCCCGGATTTGGCTTAACGGCGACGTCGCAACCGTCAGGTCTCTTTGGAAGTACTCCAGCGGCCGAAACGGCAGCTTTTGGTGCTGCTACGCCCGGTTTCGGAGCGACATCTGCTGCGCCTGCGTTTGGGGCCAGCACAACGCCAGCTTTTGGGGCCACCACCACGCCAGCTTTTGGGGCCACTACAACACCCGCCTTTGGGGCTGCAGCACCCACATTTGGTGGTACTGCAACACCTGCATTTGGAGCTACATCTACAGCGCCCACTTTTGGCACTACTGCTACACCAGGCTTTGGTGCCGCTGCAGCCCCTGGTTTTGGTAAGTAATTATAAGTATAGCCCTCGCCAAACTTCTTGGCCCCCCTGAAGTTGGTTTACTGGATGCGCGAGGCACGAAATGGTGCTGTTTTTGTATGAGATTTTCTACTGTGCAGCCATTGTAGCCAACTTCAGGGCGGCCAAGAAGTTTGGCGAGAACTATATTATTTTAACAATAGAATTGTAAATCAAGTGATAAGTACTATTTTGATTGGATTTATTTTTTCTCACCATACAGATATACGAATTTTAAAGATTACTTGCACATGAAAATCCATGAAATTAAAAATTTCAACATATAACACATTCAAGGTCTCGTCACTATTAAGTGCACTGAACACATTACAATATCATCAAGTATTTTTTTTCTAATTTCACATCATTATCATCATGCTCAAGACTGTAAACTCATAAATCATGAAAGTTCAAGTCATTATCACATGAACATGATGAACTAGTTTTATTTGAGGAAATATAAATGAAGATCTGTAGCGGCATCTATACCTATCACCACATAATTATGTACTACATGCTATCTGTGCAATTTTAACAGATATAACAGCTTGACTACAACGGTTGGCCAGTTGTCTACCAGACACAACACCCATCTGATTAGAGAATCCTCCATTTTCAATGGCAGTTGTGCGACTTTCGACCTTGTTATATACAAGCATACCTCTATAAACCTATACTTAATAAAATACTTCATGTTTCATTCCAGGAGCTACAACTGCACCTGCATTTGGTGCAAGTGCTGCTCCCACATTTGGAACCACAACTCCTGCATTTGGTACGGCAGGGTTACAGGGCGCTAGTGGTATTAACTTTGGCGCCACGGGAGCCAATACTGGTTCAGGTAAACTTGAATTTATTTTTTACTAGCTTATGCTCTCAGTTTCGCATACATGAAAAGTCTTTTACTATCCCAAACTTGCTACCAGGTTGACAAGTATTACCTATGTCCCAATTAATCAGTAGTTAGTTATTTATTGTCCTTTAGTCTAAGGCATTAAGTCTGCCTTTGTACTTGTGCATAATTTTTTTTTTAATAATATATATATACTAGCTGTTGCCCGCGACTTCGTCCGCGTGGTTAAGAAGATATAAAGTTTCATGAGGTTTAACGCAAACTATTTTTATATTTCAGTCAACTGAAAATGCCATCACACTAAGCATCATTTTTTTAAAACGCTTATGTCTCCTACTCATAAACTCTAGACTTGCTAAATTTCAGGACAGTAGTACAAAAAGACATCCAGATTTTCATACAAACTTGCGAGAGTGCTTAGACCTCCTTAATCCGGCCATATCGCAAAATCCGTTCTTAGCTGACATCTACTAACTATATAATACTTTCATGACAAATTTCAAGTTTTTAGCACAAAAAATGAAGGACTTTCATGCAAACTTGCGAGAGCCCTTAGACCCCTAAATCCAGCCCTGTCACAAAATCCATTCTTAGCGGACGTTTACTAACTATGAACTACCTCCATGCCAAATTTCAAGATTATGGTTCAAATAATGAAGCACTTTCATATAAACTTGCGCGAGCCCTTAGACCCCCGAAGTCCGGCCCTGTCGAAAAATCCGTTCTTAGCAGACGTTTACTAACTATAATTTATCTCCCTGCCAAATTTTAAGTTAGTAACTCAAAAAATGAAGGACTTTCATATAAACTTGCGAGAGACACACTGGGTCAGGGTGGGTGAAATAAATGTCTTTCTAGTTTTAGTTAAGTTTAGTTACTAACCCTATTTGTTTGTTTTGTTTACTGTACTAACATTCTATGGATTCCGTAAATCTGAAGTGTACTAACTTGCAATAGCCCTTAGACCCCCTAAATCCAGCCCTGTCGCAAAATCCGTTCTTAGTGAACGTCTACTATCTATAAACTACATCCCTGTCAAATTTTAAATTAGTCGGTCAAAAAATGAAGGACTTTCATACTATCTTGTGAGAGCCCTTAGACCCCCTAAATCCGGCTCTGTCGCAAAATCCATTCATAGCGGACGTCTACTATCTATAATCTACATCCCTGCCCATATTTTAAGTTAGTAGCTCAAAAAATGAAGGGCTTTCATACAAACTTGCGAGAGCGCTTAGACCCCCTAAATCCAGCCCTGTCGCAAAATCCATTCATAGCGGAAATCTACTAACTATAAACTACCTCCCTGCCAAATTTTAAATTAGTAGCTCAAAAAATGAAGGGCTTTCATACAAACTTGCGAGAGCCCTTAGACTCTCTAAATCCGGCCCTGTCGCAAAATCCGTTCTTAGTGGACGTCTACTATCTACCCATACCCATATTCTATCCCTACCCATATTTTAAGAGCGCGGCGAACGGAGCTCGCAAATGCAATTCGAGACGAGTGAAGAATTCGTTCAGAGTATTGCTATCTCGCTTTGCACACACACGCGGTGCGCCGTGCGCAGCCGTGTGTGTGCGAGTAGATAGGCTTCCATTCATAACGACTCGAAAGCCGGCAAGCCGGCCAACGCGAACTGCGCCGGCGTTCTTTTGTCTTATTTATGTAGGTAACTATGCCTTTTACGAAACCTCAAATATGTATTGTTATAATAAATAATGAATGCAAGTAAAATAATACAAATGTTACTTAGGCAAAGTATTAGTACAAGACAAATATTCCAATAATTTATGCCTATTTACGCATAAGTAGGTACAGACAAATAACAGCGCTCTGATCTAAGAATATTCAAAATAAAAACAAGAATTTCGTATAAACATTTATTTAGTTATGTTTTACTTTATAGATCATCATTCATCTATTTAAAAAATATAAATCAAAACGTGATAAAGTCGTGTAGGGTGACCATAAATATTATCGACTGAACGTAATACAAAAATACAATAATGATAATCAGAAAACATTTTTACGCACGCTTTTTAGTTTATATGTACAATTGTACGTTGTAATAATTGTACATTACGTAGGTAAAGAAAAAAAAAACTTTATATTCTGTCTCTGATAGGCAGATTTCTAGGTATATGGGGATCTATTAATTCAGGCAATATACATTTAAAATAAAACTCTTCTAATTTTAAGACTATTGAATTCCAAAATTCGTTGTCTTTTTAAATTTTTTCATATGCCAGTCCTTTAGGCGTCCATATTATAAAAATACAGTATTTGCGGTTTGTTATTTGCAATTGTCTTTGTATCTGGTAAAATAGTAACTTATTGTATTATATCATTGGGATATAGGTACTTACTGTGAGAAACATCCCAACGCTCGGAGTCCATGTCGGCAACCAAACCAAATCGTAAATAATAAAGTCCGTAAACAACGCAAAGTTCGTAAGAAAGTAGATTACTCAATATCAAAGTTCAAATCACAAGGCAAATCTAAATCCAAGTTCATAGCTTAGGTCAATAGTGTCAGAAATATTACAATAAGTACTTAGAAAATAAATAAATACGCACGAGCAGCACAGTAAAGTAATCGTCTAACACTGACAACAAACCACAAAAAAAAAAGTTAATTAAAAAAATCAAAAAACCCGACTGCTTGAAAAGCGAACTAAAAAGACGTAAACAAGGAGAAAATCATGCTGTGCTGTCGGAGGATACATCTTCGCGAGCTGGCTGACCAAAACCTTACGTCTTTTTAGTTCGCTTTTCAAGCAGTCAGTGTTTTTGATTTTTTTAATTAACTTTTTTTATTTATAACTTTTTGGTTATTTTTTTTTTGGAATCTGGTACATTTAAACATATAAGTGTTATATATTTTTGGAATCACCTCTTAAAATCCTTTATTTTGATACCCCACACGAACCGAAAAAACAAATTTGGGCCCCCACAATATGGCGCCAAGAACCGCTATTTTCCTATTTGCCAATTTTTATGTAAGCCAGTGACACTCGCGGGGTTAAGGCGAATCGATTGACGTAAGAACCATCAAAATCGGCCCACGCGTTTGGTTTCTAGAACGCCACATAGGAACAAACATACATACATAAATAGACTGATAAACACATTACCCTCCTTCGGCAGTCGGGTAAAAAATATACAATACAACAAACAGTAAACAACCCCGAAGTGCCCCGAACAAAAGCCGTACGAGCGATACCTACTCAACCGTATGAAGCACGACTACACACACATTGACATGACGTGCTCGACGCGACAGCAATACTAGCTATTGAAAATGTATGATTATTTTTATGTGTTCCGTAATACCAAAAATGATGAATGAAAACTTAATGTTTTTTTAATTTTTTTTCGATAATTTGTTTCTTGATAATATGAGCTATGTTATAGCGTTGACAATTTTATAGATATTGTATTTTTTAAGATAGAAAAATCAATAAGAAAACATGTCATTTACGCTGTAAAAATGTACGAAATGGAATTCGCTTAAACTTCATTTTAGGTAAGTATTTTGAAAAAAAAAAGACGTAGGAACCTAGATAAATACTGTCTAAATCCGAATATTAGCATAATTTGGTGGAAATATGCTCAACTTACAAATGATTTAGGTATTACGTTTGTATGGACAATTCATGCTTCGCCGCGCCCTTAAGTTAGTAGCTCAAAAAATGAAGGACTCTCATACTAACTTGCGATAGCCCTTAGACCCCTAAATCCGGCCCTGACGTAAAATCCATTCTTAGCGGACGTCTACTAACTATAAACTACCTCCCTGCCAAATTTCATCTTTATACGTCAAGCAGTTTTCGATATTTCGTGATAGGTGAATGAGTGACCTTTCGCTTTTATATAGATATAAATAAGATACTTCAAAAAAATTTTAACACCCCCTAAATCGAACTTTGGGGTTAGGTTCGAAAACCTTATAATGACAACCTTTATTGTTTACTTTGGTTGATATTTGTGTCAAGTTTCAAGTTTATTAACCTAAGAAGTATGATTCTTCAAAAAAATTAATCAACTCTTGGGGGTATTTTTGAAAAACTAATAATTGCAACCTTTTGTTGCTTACTTAGTTGGGTATTTATGCCAAGTTTCAAGTTTATTAACCTCATAATAAGATTTTTCAAAAAAACTTTAACACCCCCTAAATCGTCTTTTGGGGGTAGTTTCGAAAAACTAATAATAACAACCTTTATTATTTGTTTATTTTAGTATTTGAGTAATGTTTCAAGTTTAGTTACCCATGAAATAAGATTCTGCCATACAAATTTCAACACCCCCTAAATCGACTTGAGGGGGTAGTTTCAAAAAACCAATAATGTCAAACTTTATCATGTACTTAGATTACTATTTGTGCCAAGTTTCAAAAATATTAGCCGAAAGAATTAGATTTTTCATACAAACTTTGCCCCCCTTTTTAACCCCCTTAGGGGTAGAATTTCGGAAAATCCCTTCTTATCGGATGCCTACATCATACAAAGAATACACCTTTCAAGTTTCAGGTCTCTACGTTCAGCGGTTTGGGCTGTGCGTTGATCCGTCAGTCAGTCATTCAGGACAAAGCATTTTATATATATAGATATAAATTAAGTTCTAGCTGTGTGCCAAGTTGCAGCTAGAAATTAAGGTGTATAATTTTGCTTACTTTTACATAAACTTGCCTCTCAAAAAAACTATGCATTGAATTGATTTTATTGAAGAATTAAGATCAGGTTTCTTTACAAACCCATTTAATTGTTCTGTGTGGGAAACCAGGAGCTCTAATTAACTTCTGGAGGGAGGTGGGCTGGTTGGAATAACCACCGCATCGCACAATGGTCCACCTGAAGGACTAAGTGCAGAAACCAAACCCCCAAAACCCCCATAGAACATTGTTCTGTGTGTAAAAATAACTCAATTCTCAACTCAGACATTGAGTTGACACACCGCTTTCTATTTATTATATGCACCATCTTCTAATATTACCTTAATACATATATAATATATATCTTTAACTGCATAAAATAAATAATGCGCACCGAAGTACAATTTCTTTGAAAATACAACCATTTTTCAACATCATTTTATTACTTTACAGGGTTAAATTTTGGTGCCCCAGCAACAACGGCTAGCACAGGTCTTGGTGGCTTAGGGAGTTTTGGCTTTGGTACAGCGGCCACGACACAGAGCACCGGTTTTGGATTCGGTTCTACAAGTACAGCTACCACTACTACTAGTCTGTTAGGTGAGTCAAACTATTCTATTGTCTTATAAAAACGAACTTGATACATTATAAAAACACCTGGCCCTGTACTGGGAAAAGCAAAATAAATAAATCCTCATAATAGGCTATTAACAAGCAGTGGTGGACCAGTGGTAATGGCTCCGATTAAAGAGCAGTGGTGGCCCAGTGGTAAAAGCCCCAACATTCGTGTCGAAGTTCATGGGTTCGAACCTAAGCAGGCTCTTAGTGTTTATATGTAGTATGCAATACTTTGTGTAAATAGTTTCATCACCACTGATCAAAAAACAGAGAAGGAAAACAGGTGACATTCACCAAACCGCACTGGGCCTGCGTGGTGGATTAAGGCCCATTCCTTCTCACAGAGGGGAGGCCTGCGTCACAGTAGTGTTAATCTTAAAAGGCTGATGACAATGATGAATAGGCTATCCATATCAAACTAAGTCCAAGTTGTAAGAGTGCTGCAAATGCTTAAAAACGCACTTTCACTTTTAAATTGCTGAACTGATTCATATAAAATTTGGTATGGACATAGTTTCAGACCCATAAAGAGGATGGTGAACCCATAATTTCTCATGTATGACAGCCCACACACTGCAATATTAATGCTTAATACAAAAAAAAGCTATTCTAATTACTAATGCTAAGCAGACGCAGTCATGGTCAAAAACTAGTGGGAAATAAGTGACATGGAGAGAGTTGGGTTACTGTTCAGCAAAAAGTGCACTACAACGCAAACATTAAGTTTGGATTGACCTATAACTATCATCAACCACGCAGATTTAATGATCTACCTCTCTCAAAGCTTATCCCTTCCTTTCAGTGCCATGAACCCAAACCAAAGTTCCCCAATCCGTGGTTTGTTGATACCGGTAACACAAACGTTTCAAATGTTGCCACCTACCACTGTGCTGTCAAAGCCTAACTTTGAACTCAGTCCTATACCTTGTGAACCGGACAGCGGGTATAAGGTGTTGAGTGCTAAACGAGGCCCCTATCATACTATCACGCCTAGTAGCGGTGAGATGTTATTGATAATTATTGTACTTTTTTCTACAACCTTGTCTGTTATGTAACAGAAACTAAGAAATTAGTTTCGAAATATGAACATTTAGACACAAGATTATAAAAAAAAATAAAAAAATTACGAAATGACTTGTATGGATCATATGCAACTGGCAGAATGATACAGACCTGTTGCCTCTCGAAAAAGTGCGCGTTGATTGTGTGTATATAGTCTGTGGTTTTTAGTCTGAACGTTTCTAATAAATTGTTGTTGGAACTTATTTGCATTTAATTAAGTAAGCTCATCTGGTAGTAGAAAAAGAATCGTTCGTGTCTCGCATAAAAAGGTTTTATTTTAACTCTCGCATGTAGCTTTCGACGTTCGTCTTCGGCTCACGTCGAAATTGGCTACATCGCTCGTGTTAAAATCTCGACTTTTTATGCTCGACACGAAATGTACTATGTTGCAATTTTATTAGTCTACAAACATGATATTTTTGACTATAATGTGATTTTTAATTTCGTGGACTAAACTGACATTTGGGGGCACTTTATCGTCCCATAAAAATAGTGTCGTACCCTAACTATCCTGAGTGATCGAAAGTTAATCGAAAATCGAAGTAGATCGAAAATGAAACTAATTCACGGCAAAAAAAAAAATTGTTTTGAAACTAGCGGCTCTTAATTAGTTTCTACTCATTTATGTCAGACTTCATTTTATCAAACGCATTTATTTTATTGTTGATTTCATATTTAACACAATAAAAGTTCATGTACTATGTGTATGAATACTGTTATATTTAAATATATTACGTTTATATTCATAAAACATTTATTTACACCAATTAGTAAAAATAAATTGAGGAGTCATGTCACATCGATTCGATGAATCACTTATGATTGGCCTTACCTACAACACTATGCTCCGCGCTTGCAATATTTAAAAAAAATAAGGTCATTGGCAGCTGTCAGTTTGGTCCACGAAATTAAAAATCCCAGTATACAAACAAAGCGGATGTGTCTCTGAAGTTGGTTCTGCAAACCATTTCGCAAGAAACAGTTTGTCATCAAGTATACTGCACAGAGTAAGCTAGATAAGATGATGCGACAAACGTAAGCGAGTGAAAGAGGCAGTTATACAATGCTATATCCACCTTTAACATTGACACAAAAATAGATACTGCGCAGGGTCTTGCAGCCAACTTCAGAGACACTAAGATCCGCTGTAAGTATTATACTACTAGGTCTGCAAACTTAATCATTGAATTGTGAGCGGTGATCTATGACTTTCTTAATCTTTGAAGGTCCAGTTTCTTAATATGACTTATTTCATTTATTTTCCAGGTGCAAAATTGGGTACAACTAGCGTGACGGGCACACAACCTTCAATTACAGGTATGTTAAACATTTTTAGCTTATCTGTAACAGTTTTTTTTTTTTTGGCAATATTCGTTACGTATGATGTCGATGGCGAATCGAAAGACAAAGCGCCAAGAAATTGTTTATCATTGATCTGTAGCGCTCGCTCGATCTATGCAGCAGAGTCATTAAAAATCATATTCCATCCACAATGGCATAAATGGGCCTTTTAAATAAAAAATAAATTTCGTTAATATCTCACACACATCTTGTTTTATTCAATTTTAACATCGACCCGTCCTTGTTGAAAGACCCTTTATATTCAGACGGGCCACGACTCATTGGTCGTACTGTAACTGGTTTTACAGGCTTTTGTTTTCTTGCCTGTGTCCTGGTATTTTTAATCAAATCTTGCAAGTCATCATCATCTTGTCCGATTGAGCTGATATTTTTCACACTGCATTACATAAAAGCTCGTTCTAGCATACAATATTGGCAATTTAACCTCCTGTTAGCAACTAACTCTGAGTCTTCATACAAGTGGGCCTTACATAATGCTAAGTTTCCAATTTTGACATTTCTGGTGTAAGAACTTATGCGATTTCCAACATAATCCGTTACAGCTTGGTGATATAAAAGTCAAATTGATCAGAAGTCTAGTTCCCATACTTAAAATATTGAATATCTGGTTATAAAATGCTTTGATATTTTTGAGTGTTCCTCCGGAGAATTGTGTCGTAAACTCACCCGAAACAGCCAAAAAAAAAAAATTGGTACCACATCTAAAAAGTGAAATAAAAGTGAAGTTCAATTTCCATGTAACTTCCATAATTAAGATACAATATTTTGTATATGAAATAATTCATATATAAAATATAGTATTCCTATTAATATTATAAATTCGAAAGTTTTGATAGATAGTAATTTACATACCCGTAAAATGTTCCCTTGAGATAAGTAAACATTTTTCACGCGGGCGAAGCCGCTGGCAGAAGTTAGTAATATTATAATCAAGGCCGTCTTAAACTATGCTGGGGCCCTTGGGCACACAAGAATGTGGAGCCCTTGGGCACACATGAATTTGGGGCCCTTTTGGAAAGCAAAGAATGCAAATTTTTGGTTATGATTACGATAGTGGTTTGACTTGATTTTGCCTTAATTTGGTTTAATAAGATCGACATAATTTTGAATTAAATATTAAGACAAAAGTAATTTTTATTTTCGACCCGGGTGCTCAATGTTATACTGTGTCCGACAAAAATGTTTTGAAAATAAATGTGAGAGAAATTGCCGGTCCTTCGGGGCCCCCTGGGTTTGGGGGCCCTGGGCACGGGCCCCTTGTGCCCTTATGGTAAAGACGGTATTGATTATAATGCGAAACTTTAAATGCATGGAAGGATGTTTGTTATTCAATCACGCAAAAACGACTGAACCGATCTGGATGAAATTTGCCACAAAGATAGATTATTGTCTGGCATAGGAATAGCACATATCACTTTTTATCCCGGAACAATGTTTCCTTGGGATGATAAAACACTTCGACGCGGGCGAATCCACTGGCATATGCTAGTACTACATAATCTGAAACATTTCCTTGTCCTATAGCTACCCCGAGCTTCGGATTGGGTGGCGTAGCCCCGAATACTAGCGGTATCGGCGTAGCGAATACTACAACTGACGCTAAAAGTGAGTATCTAACAAGTCTTAATACATAAATATACTTCTTGACAAGCAGTGGTGGCTTAGTGGCTTAGATAAAGTACCTATAGATTAAGCACTGGCGTGGCCGCACATGAGACAGCAATAGTTAGATCTGGTGTTACAACAAGAACAAGAACACTACAACCTACCACCGCACTGACACTTAATATCTATAAATAACCCAAATTCCTTGTCTCAATGAACACATAATACCACGAAATCACAGAAAATCAAACAAAACCGAGTTTTTTTGTCAAACCTGCCATTGTATTAGAGTTTGACAAACAACAGAAACCGGCCAAGGTGACAAAGACAAAAAATAATCTTTTGTCCTTATTATTTACATGAAGCTGCCAATTAGCCATCTCGCTCTATCAATCAAGGTCATTTTAAGGCTTAATCTATAGGTACTTTATCTAAGCCTAGTGGTAACGGCCGCGACTTGCAAGTTGTTGGTCGTGGGTTCGACCCCAGGCAAGCTACTTTTATGTAAATTATTTCATCACCACTTCTCTCAAAACGGTGAAGTACATGAACAAGTAACAACCTGAAGAAAGGCATGTCTTAGAACGAAAAATTGGAAGACATGACATACACCAACTCGCACTGGGCCCGCGAGGTGGATTAAGGCCCATTCCCTCTCACAAAAAGGAGGCCTGTACGCACAACGGATCAAATAGGAGTCCAAGTGCGGAAAGATTTCGTAATTAAGTATACCATTTTTAGGGAAAGTGTAAAAACGGAACCCTATTACTATGACGGTCCGTTTTCTGTATGTCTGTCACCGGCTGTATCTCATGAACCGTGATAGCTAGACAGTTGAAATTTACACAGATCGGGTTTTGTTTTGATATTTCTGTTGTCGCTATAACAACAAATACTAAAAACAGAATAAAATAAATATTTAAGTGTGGCTCTCATAAAACAAACGTGACTTCTTTGCCGTTTTTTTGCGATAATACCGGAACCCTTCGTGCGCTAGTCCGATTCGCACTTGTCCGGTTTGTATAGTTGGTCTCGCGGTCGCAAGTGCGACTGCTTATCGTGAGATCCCGAGTTTTTTCAGTCTAGGAATTTCTCAGTAGCCGCCCGGAGTTTGGTAGTTGTTGATGTCACACTCCCGTGCCTCGTAACGCACGTTAATTTTGCCTTCCCATCGGACTATGACAGTGAGGGCACAGACAGTGCTCTTGTGTTTGCGCACACACATGTGCACTATATTTGTCCCCACTGGATTTGGCTACTGATTTTTTTTTTTATTATTATGCTTTAAATTTAAGACAATACTACCCCCGAAAATTCACTTAAACCAAAACTGTATTAAATTAAATGTACATAAACTTACCACATTAACGTGTTTTCACAGGTGAGCCGCCCAAACAAAATAAGCTGCCGAACGAGATATCGACTTCAGTGGAGTCGTTCAAAGAATTTGTCAAGAAACAGAAGTCGCTCAGTTCCGAAGTCATGAGGGTGTCCGTCAAACCTTTACACAAGGTAATGTTTACTTTATTGTTTGCTTGTTTATTACTATTACAAAACAATTTTCTTGGTAATGTAAAGCCGTGAAGCGGCGTCTATACCGCCACCTATGAACTAAAGGCCTGACGTCAACAGGCCGACAACAACCGTTGGCCAGTTGCTCAGACCAAACACGAAACAAAATCCGTCTGGTCGGAGGATCCTTTTCAATGGAAGTTCCGGGACTTGACACACTGTTCCAAATACCTCTAAAACCGGCATTACATTATTGTGTCGGGGCATGTCATGACGCACCAGAAGTATAATATAGTCATTGGCACGTAACTTGGCAAGGTTTTGGCGAAGTGGGGGTAAGTTCGCGCATCGTACACTTATTGCCAAAAAAAGCGGTCACTTTTATTTCTTGTCTTTTTCAATGGTTATGGCTATCATTTATTTTTAATCATATATGTTTAGAAGAATGTTAAATAAAGGAGAGGAATTCGTGAAGTTTATTAGGTGTTATAAATAAAATATAAACAGTTAAAAAAAGAAATTCGAAAATTTATATATATATATATCGCAAATAGGAGGGCTATCTTTGATATACCCTCGTTCTTGTGGGCTTTCAGTGGGTATGCAATGCACAAAGCAGGCAACTTATGCCGTTTTAGAGATAGTTCTTGTTCCAATTTTATCAAAGCAGCGGATTCGGCCACTCATCGTTTTGCTTTTTCCCAACAAAAACACACTTGTTCAAGTTCACACACGCCACTTTAGGCTACTTCTCAACTCCTTAGAAATCGCGTCCTCGCATTTCTTTTCTAACTTTACGACCCAATATGGCGGGAGAACCCACTCAGAGCGCCTCAATAGACACCCTTGCTTTTTATTGGCTAAAGAACTCATCCGGCAAATTACCGCTAGTATTATCCAATCCAAATCGAGTATTTTGACAGAAGAAAAATAAAGTGTTGTCAATCGAATAAAATCGAACTGAGAAATGATCAGAAGCTAAATGTTGCCAATTTCTTTGTTCCTGATTATTAATCATATACCTTCCTCCGATATATATATTTTATATTATTCCGTTTTACCGTCTCTTTCTCAGTTTGAGCTTCTTTCTTCATAAAACAGTACACATCGTATACCATTTTTCTGGCTTGTCTGCGTAAAACAGTATTTGATTCTGGCATTGTAATCAAATTAAAAGAGTAACACTCGTAACAAAAACTAAATTCAAAACTATAACAACTGCTCCTAACAAAAACTTAACAAAAACTCAACAAAAACAAAGGGTACAACTTTCGTGCACGCAAGTGTAATCGGGAGCGAACGGAAAGAGGGTGCGGTGCGGGAGGCAAGGGCCGACTGAGCCACCAATCGCGCGCTCGGATCGGCGCGACCTTGTACCCCGCGCCCCGCTTCACTACCAAGGAGACCTAAAAAACGACTTCTGCGCATGTAACGACTCTTGCCAAGTTACGTGCCGATGACTATAATAAATTTGTTTAATCAATAAAATTATTACAGAAGTTTTACATTGGCCCCAATCTAGAATTACCTTTATCTTGGTACCAATCACAAGCGTTCATTGAAAATGTGTAAAAAAATAAAATAATAAAAGAAATTCCCTGAAAGCAATTAGTTTTTTTACTATAATCTTGTAAAGATTTTTAGTTATTCTGAATAATTAACACAGTATCCCGTGAAAGAAGTGTGTAATTTAGCTAATATAGAAGATGATTGATCGAAATTGTCTTAATTTCTAGTAATATGTACAATTTTGTCTATCACTGACTTTACTAAAGAGATGATTTTTCCTTACTTACATAATATTTTCATAAATGAATTGGCATGAAAATGTCATAATATTAATCTTTTTTAATAGTTTCCTAAGAGATTATCGGTGCCTTAGGTTATAGTTCTGTCAGTCCTTTTGCAGTATAAATATGGATTCAATGTCAGCAGCCCAACCCCACAACACACAAAGCAAAATAATTGTGTGAAAGTAACTAAAATAAAACAAACGCGCGGTTGTTAAATCTGTTTACTGTCTATCTTTATAACAGCATAAGTGGCTGAGATTAGTAACCCTGCAAGAGCTGTTTTATGAGTACCCTATTTTAATTTCTCGTCTAAAGTGATTCCTAGGAAAAAGCCAGGCTTTTTCCATTCAATTTGATGTCGCATTCGCTACTTCTAACATTCGGTAATGTGAATGAATAACATTTGTTATTTCATGTATTACCAAATTGTTTGCGGTAAACCAATTTTGGACCGATGAACGTGACCGAGCTACGCTATTTCCGACCTTATATCTTTGGCTTCGTGTACCAGGTGTCCCGCGAGGCCGAGTCCACACTCCGCGAGGTGCTGACGCTGAGCGGAGAAGTGAGCCGCGCGCGCGCACACTCGCGCCGCCTGCGCTCTGCTGCCGCGTCCGCGCTGGCCGCCGCTGAGACCGCCACCAGGGACTACACCTCACCAGGTAACTACTAGCGCCGACGAAAATTTGACAGCTTTATGTCATGGGTTTCATTTTCATGGTTTCTAGGGTCGCTAATGACAAAGATGGCGCCGACGAAAATATGACAACTTTTTGTAATGGGTAACATTTTCATGGTTTTTGTTGTCGCTTTGCATCGGTTCTATATTGGACTTCAGTTTAGACCCCATCACGGCGCCATCTTCGATTTTGTTTTTGTCCATATATTCTTTAGTACACCAAAAACCATGCAAATTTCACCTATGACGAAAATTTGTAAAATTTTCAACGCGCAATTGACGTTGTGGCCGTTTGAAAGAAGCCACAATGCGTTCTAAGCTCTTTATTTCGCTCAATTAGAGTTTTCAGTCTTTGCGCCCAACACAAATATTAAATTTCATGGATATTCCCTATTGTCATGCTAACCTTTCCATTAAACCATAAGAACTCGTATGTGAGATTCTCAAATGACCCATCATTAATATTATCAACTGTGGTGCTTCACAATTAGGCTTACCTCAGTTGTAAAGTGTGCCTATTGACCTAGCTGCATTCTTTCTCCTGCTTGATGAAAAGAGATGCTTGGGAACAGTCTCCTACTGTTCTTTTCTGATTAATTTCGTTGCGGGATCCAATACAGTTGAATCGTTTCTCCGAGTCTCATCCAGCTTCATTAACTCTGCGCTTTTCTGGTGGTCGATTTTGGCTCTCAAGAGTTACAGTTCATGATGGGAGGTGTGGCAGGCTTGTTTTCCCATACTCTACGATAATATCTTTTCCTTTGTCTACAGGCTCGGAGCTTGAAGGCACAGCACCACCTTCATACGTGAAGGATCTGATCGCCGAGTTAGAGCAACAGTTAATCACGTTCCGGAGACAAATGGACGTTGCGGACAAGCAGATGCAGTCCTCTCCTAAACTTCTTACAGAACAAGGTGAGTTTTATACTTTCGTGAGTTTTTACGTTGTCCGGATTAGGTCCGGTTAGACTAGAAGCTGACCACAACGTAGTTGGGAAGGTTAGGCAGACTGATTGATGATGAATCAAAGATATGATTTTTGCAAAATATACTTTAAACTAGCTTCTGCCAGCGGCTTCGCCCGCGTGTATTATACATATAAACCTTCCTCTTGAATCACTCTATCTATTAAAAAAAACCGCATCAAAATCCGTTGCGTAGTTTTAAAGATCTATGCATACATAGGCACAGACAGACAGCAGGAAGCGACTTTGTTTTATACTATGTAAGGATAATAAAAATAAATCTACTATTTATTTACATTTTGCCGAGATATGCGAACAAAAATGTACTGAACAGCAGATTTTTTTCTTTTTTACTAGCTTATATTTAGTTTCACCTGTCCCGGTGTCTGTAATCAAATCTTGTAAATTAAATTTGATCTACTTCGCAGTGTTTGATTGATTAAATTTGGCACACATGTGCTTTCTCGTGATAATGCAATTTATTATATAAAAACTTTTTTTTTATATGAAAGCTTGTTTAGTGTTTGTTTTTGCATAAATCATATCTTTGATCTAACGCCTGGAAGAAAATTGGATTTTCACTTCCCCAAAGGAATGTAGTACCGGTATGAAAAGTAGTGTGCCGAGTTTCATCCAAACCTAATTGTGATAAACTTGAATTATAAAAACTAAATAGTTGATAGTGTTGTAAAGTATATATTGTTTTCATTATTCAGAGTTAACGATGGGCATTAGAAGAATGCACGAGTCCTTAGTGGCGCTAGCGGGCCGCCTGCAAGCCGTGCACACGCAAGTAGAGGCACAGAAGGACCAGTATCTCAACCTACGGAAGTACATACTCAAGGACCCTACCAACGTGTTCGATGCGCCGTCTCGTAAGTACTTATTGTTCATTCGGCTCTATAGACATCGTCATCCACCAAATCCCTAAACCGACTAAAAGCCAGGGCCGCTGCAGGCATAACTAAGTCTGATGGTGTATTCCAATGAGCCACAATGTGAATGTGGACCTTCATCTTCTTGCCTTGATGACATCTCAAACAATGCCTTACCACTTTTCATGCTCTTAGCTTAGCTCTTGCTCAGAGTAGAGCGAGATGGTCTTTCAGCGCCCGTTGGTCAACGCTTTCAATAAAAAACTCTGTATATCTACGGATTTATCTAGAGGCAATCTACGGATTGTTCAGCGTCACCCTGAATTTTCAAAAATCTCACCTGACAACACTGCACCTGCACCTCTGAAAGGGAGCCATAGAAAATATTTTGCGGAGAACTTTCTTTTCGCATTGACTTTTTGCCCTTGCTAACCGGGGCCTAGAGCAGCCGCTCCTCTCGCTCTACCCCAGGCACTGAGCAACACCTTAACCGCTACGCTTTCGACATCCATTTGGATTCATCGATATGTCAAAGATCATCTTTCTTGCTTTTTCTGTGTACGTTGGAGTCAGCTTCCATGCTAACCGGATGCAGCTAAAACCAGTATTTTACATGGAGCGACTGCCTGTCTGACCTCCACGGCCCAGTACAATACAAATATTTTCTTAATGTCCTTCGCCAATCATCGCATTTCCGAACACAAACGAATGCTAATTTCCATGTCCATCAATTATTATATCTACCGTGTATAATAATTTGAATTCAGAACTAAGTATTTTATTGTTGTTTTGTTTAGATTGCCGTGTGATCTCTATAGAGCTGTATAGTACATTACTGCAGCGGCCAGCAAAATAGGCATTGATGGACGAACGTGTAAATGTGGGCCGAGGCGAAGCCGAGGCACACATACGTAAGTCCATCAATGCCTAGTTGTGGCCAAGGCTTGTATAGTACTTTTCTCAAATAATGCGCGGAAATTAAAACTAAGTAGTACCTAGAACTCATTTTGTCAAAATCAATGACGAACAACAATAATTGTTCCCGCGATAAAGTGTTCCTTTGTTTTTTTTTTCAATAAACAGCGTTCTATTTGCAAGCCAGTTCGAAATTTAAATAAAACCTTTGATAAGTTACCTCCTTGGTTGCCATGTTTCGGAGTAAAACATCGTTCCATTTTTAAACTACACGACAGATATGAGTTTACTATGGAATTTATTTGGCCGCTAGTCACGACAGATATGGGTTTTCATACAACTTTTGCCGGCCGCTGCGCGCATGTATTTGACCAGTATAGCAATTTCGATTTATCTCGAAGAAGGTTGTCAAAATAATGATCACATTTCCAAGCATGTTTGAGAAAAAACTATTTTTGTTCAGCAACTTTCATCCCATTTTAAAAATAAATGACATTAAGTTAAAAGAGTATTAACAACTCTATATACTTCCAAGTTGATTAAGGTTGTCTGATCTGCACCAAGTGCAAAGGGCAACTGATGGAAATCCGACGACTGAGTTGTACTGTAACTGAGTAACACAATACTCCATGATGAAGTCTGTACAAGTACCTCATTCCATACCTCGGCAACCTTACCTTGACGCGAGGAAAACCTGTAACATATATTTTCTCAAACATGCTTGGAAATGTGATCATTATTTTGATAACCTTCTTCGAGATAAATCGAAATTGCTGTACTGGTCCAATACATGCGCGCAGCGGCCGGCAAAAGTTGTATGAAAATCCATATCTGTCGTGTCTAGCGGCCAAATAAATTCCATAGTAAACTCATATCTGTCGTGTAGTTTAAAAATGGAACGATGTTTTACTCCGAAACATGGCAACCAAGGAGGTAACTTATCAAAGGTTTTATTTAAATTTCGAACTGGCTTGCAAATAGAACGCTGTTTATTGAAAAAAAAACAAAGGAACACTTTAACGCGGGAACAATTATTGTTGTTCGTCATTGATTTTGACAAAATTTATAGGTACTAGTTAGTTTTAATTTCTGCGCATTATTTGAGAAAAGTACTATACAAGCCTTGGCCACAACTAGGCATTGATGGACTTACGTATGTGTGCCTCGGCTTCGCCTCGGCCCACATTTACACGTTCGTCCATCAATGCCTATTTTGCTGGCCGCTGCAGTAATGTACTATTTCTCAAACATGCTTGGAAATGTGATCATTATTTTGACAACCTTCTTCGAGATAGATCGAAATTGCTATACTGGTCAAATACATGCGCGCAGCGGCCGGCCAAAGTTGTATGAAAATCCATATCTGTCGTGTCTAGCGGCCAAATAAATTCCATAGTAAACTCATATCTGTTGTGTAGTTTAAAAATGGAACGATGTTTTACTCCGAAACATGGCAACCAAGGAGGTAACTTATTAAAGGTTTTATTTAAATTTCGAACTGGCTTGCAAATAGAACGCTGTTTATTGAAAAAAAAAACAAAGGAACACTTTAACGCGGGAACAATTATTGTTGTTCGTCATTGATTTTGACAAAATGAATTCTAGGTACTACTTAGTTTTAATTTCCGCGCATTATTTGAGAAAAGTACTATACAAGCCTTGGCCACAACTAGGCTTTGATGGACTTACGTATGTGTGCCTCGGCTTCGCCTCGGCCCACATTTACACGTTCGTCCATCAATGCCTATTTTGCTGGCCGCTGCAGTAATGTACTAATATCTAAAATTTAAATAATTGTTTACAGCCAGTACTAGCCTGGACCAGATACTTCGGGACGCCGAGACCAACCGCAAGAAGATGAAGTCGGGACCTCTGGCTGACATCAACCAGGGTAGTGCCGTACTCGCCGATCCTAGAGCTGCCTTAGGTAATTATTCAGATTTAAGTATTTTTAAGGATAAAATAAAAAAAATTATAGGGAATATGCATGTATTTTTTTTAATAAATGAAATATAGTCCTCGCCAAACTTCTTGGCCGCCCTGAAGTTGGTTTACCGCATGCGCGAGGCACGAAACGGTGCTGTTTTTTTAGATTTACTACTGCGCAGCCATTGTAGCCAACTTCAGCGCGGCCAAGAAGTTTGGCGAGAACTATACTTATTAACCATAGTGAACAATGGAAGGGGTTTTTTAATCATCTTTAGATTTTTTTTAATTACCTTTACCGACCTAACCTACCGTACCCTGACTGCCCTGCCTACCTTGCCTACCCTACCTAATCATGTAATACATATTTTTTATGTATCATAAATAGTTTTCTCAGCGCACGCCAAAGAATGAATTTTATTTGCAACATTTTGCTACTTTGGGTTACATTATTACAATTTGCATAAGGATCTCTAATTTATCTAAAATATTTTATAGCCTATGACACTCAGGAATAATGTAGCTTTCTACTGGTGAAAGAATTTACAAAATCGGTTCAGTAGATCCAGAGATTACCTCCTACAACATCACAAACTCACAACATCACAAACATTACCTCTTTATAATATTAGTATAGATATATATCTATTTTAGTATTTCTATACCAAGTGTTTTCAAGAGTCATCACGAATCGTCTCGCGCGCAGGTTTGACGATTTCCAGCCTCCCGAACAAGCCGGATTCCGTAAAGGCTTCAGCACCGTAGACCACATACATACGCTGCGGCAGGTTATACAGAAGACCGAAGAGTACAACCTGCCTCTCTGTTTAGCGTTTGTGGACTACGAGAAAGCCTTCGATTCGATCGAGACTTGGGCTGTACTGCAGTCTCTCCAACGGTGCCAAATTGACTACCGGTACATCGAAGTGTTGAAGTGTTTATACAAAAACGCCACCATGTCAGTTCGACTTCAGGATCAGACCTCGGAACCAGTCCTTCTGCAGCGAGGTGTGAGACAGGGAGACGTCATATCTCCGAAGCTGTTTACCGCTGCACTGGAGGATGTCTTCAAGGTTCTGGACTGGAGAGGGCTAGGCATCAACGTCAATGGCGAGTACATCACTCACCTTCGGTTTGCTGACGATATAGTGGTTATGGCTGAGACCATGGAGGACCTCAGTAAAATGCTCGATGACCTCAGTAGTGCTTCCGAAAGAGTGGGTCTTAGAATGAACATGGACAAAACCAAGGTGATGTTGAATGCCCATGTTACACCCACTCCTATCAAGGTAGGAGACTCTACACTCGAAGTTGTGGGCGACTATGTCTACCTGGGACAAACGATCCAGTTGGGTAGAGCCAACTTCGAGAAAGAAATCAACCGTCGAATCCGACTCGGCTGGGCAGCGTTCGGGAAGTTGCGCGGTATCTTCTCGTCCAACTTACCACAGTGTCTCAAGACGAAAGTCTATGACCAGTGTGTGTTGCCAGTGATGACATATGGATCTGAGACGTGGTCGCTTACAATGGGCCTCATCAGAAAACTTAGTCACTCAAAGGGCAATGGAGAGGGCTATGCTCGGAATTTCCTTGCGTGATCGAATCAGAAATGTAGAGATCCGCAAGAGAACCAAGGTTACCGACATAGCCCGAAGAATTGCCAAACTTAAGTGGCAGTGGGCAGGGCACATTGCTCGCAGAACGGATGGCCGATGGGGCAGAAAGGTTCTGGAGTGGCGACCGCGAACCGGAAGACGTTGCGTTGGAAGGCCTCCCAGCAGGTGGACCGATGACCTAGTGAAGGTTGCGGGAATCCGCTGGTTGCGAGACGCACGGGATCGGTCAATGTGGCGACGCTTGGGGGAGGCCTATGTCCAGCAGTGGACGTCTTTCGGCTGATATGATGATGATGATTTCTATACCAATATTATAAAGAGATTTCTTTGTACCGAATAGGCTCCGAAACAACTGGGCCGATTTTAAAAATTCTTTCTCGTATGGAAAGTCACATTGGTCATAAATTAATTAAAAAAAAATTTTTTTTTTTTTTAATTCATTATTTGGCGTGCGCTGAAAAAACTATTGATGATACATAAAAATTATGTACTACATGAATAAAGTACTCAATATTACCTACATAAAAGTCTGCGAGAGAATAAATCTCCCTATCATAGTTAAGGACGCTATTACATTTTTCTACAAATAACAGTACTTTTGAGGTACCTTTTTAATGTACATGCAATCACAGATGTGAAGATATCATGGTCTCAATTTAAAGATAATATATTCAGCTCCAGATTGGCATCAGAAAAATTGTATGACATCATACAAAATTTTCGCACAAATACGTTTTGCCCATCACAATAATCGCAAAAAAATTAAAAAAGTAGGGTCCGAATAGGACCCAGTTTAGGTAAATTTACAGCATATTTTATCTTCATAATTATAAAAAATTGCGGTATATATAGTCCTTTGCAGGTTCAGCTAATAATTTTTTAACTAAATCATTATATTTTTTAATTATTAGCAAAAAATAAAACACTTGCCGATTTCTTCATACATTTTGCACTCGAGGCCAGTCGAGGCTCATCATTCCGCGCTCAGAAGCGCTCGTGGAAGGACGGGCGTATCGCTCTCTCGCAAAAAATAATTACGATAAAAGTAATAGAAAAGATTGTAGTGTGCATAGGTGTGAGTCGTACCGTCGTCGTCATTTGTCGTGATCGAAAGGAGTTGATATTTTATCGGGCCGAAATAAAAGTATGTTTGAGTTTCCTATTATTATTATAATGTGATTTAGAAATTATGTTGGGTAAGATTGGGATTTGGATAGGTGGTGTTAAGCAGCTGTCGGCGGTGAAGTTTAGAAGTGGATGGGTGGGAGGAGGGTTATGATTTTAACCGGTTTGTATGTATGTATGTATGACGAATACGGGGCCAAAGTTGTCATGGGTGTCATTTTTATGGTTTTTGGGGTCGCTTATGTCGAATATGGGGTCAAAACCAAAATACAAGATGGCGCCGACGAAATTTTGTCATTTTTTCGTCATGGGTGTCATTTTCAAGGTTTTTGGGGTCGCTTATATCGAATATGGGGTCAAAACCAAAATACAAGATGGCGTCGACAAAAATTTGACAAATTTTCGTCATGGGTGTCATTTTCATGATTTTTGGGGTCGCTTATATAGAATATGGGGTCAAAACCAAAATACAAGATGGCGTCGACAAAAATTTGACAAATTTTCGTCATGGGTGTCATTTTCATGATTTTTGGGGTCGCTTATATCGAATATGGGGTCAAAACCAAAATACAAGATGGCGTCGACAAAAATTTGACAAATTTTCGTCATGGGTGTCATTTTCATGAATTATGGGGTCGCTTATATAGAATATGGGGTCAAAACCAAAATACAAGATGGTGTCGATGAAAATTTGACATCTTTTTGTCATGGGTGTCATTTTCATGGTTTTTGGGGTCGCTTATATCGAATATGGGGTCAAAACCAAAATACAAGATGGCGTCGACAAAAATTAGACAAATTTTCGTCATGGGTGTCATTTTCATGATTTTTGGGGTCGCTTATATAGAATATGGGGTCAAAACCAAAATACAAGAGGGCGCCGACGAAAATTTGACATCTTTTCGTCATGGGTGTCATTTTCAATGTTTTTGGGTCGCTTATATCGAATATGGGGTCAAAACCAAAATACAAGATGGCGCCGACAAAAATTAGACAAATTTTTGTCATGGGTGTCATTTTCATGATTTTTGGGGTCGCTTATATAGAATATGGGGTCAAAACCAAAATACAAGATGGTGTCGATGAAAATTTGACATCTTTTTGTCATGGGTGTCATTTTCATGGTTTTTGGGGTCGCTTATATCGAATATGGGGTCAAAACCAAAATACAAGATGGCGTCGACAAAAATTAGACAAATTTTCGTCATGGGTGTCATTTTCATGATTTTTGGGGTCGCTTATATAGAATATGGGGTCAAAACCAAAATACAAGAGGGCGCCGACGAAAATTTGACATCTTTTCGTCATGGGTGTCATTTTCAAGGTTTTTGGGGTCGCTTATATCGAATAGGGGGTCAAAACCAAAATACAAGATGGCGCCGACAAAAATTAGACCAATTTTCGTCATGGGTGTCATTTTCATGATTTTTGGGGTCGCTTATATAGAATATGGGGTCAAAACCAAAATACAAGATGGCGCCGACGAAAATTTGACATCTTTTTGTCATGGGTGTTATTTTCGTGGTTTTTGGGGTCGCTTATATCGAATATGGGGTCAAAACCAAAATACAAGAGGGCGCCGACGAAATTTTGACATCTTTTCGTCATGGGTGTCATTTTCAATGTTTTTGGGTCGCTTATATCGAATATGGGGTCAAAACCAAAATACAAGATGGCGCCGACAAAAATTAGACAAATTTTTGTCATGGGTGTCATTTTCATGATTTTTGGGGTCGCTTATATAGAATATGGGGTCAAAACCAAAATACAAGATGGCGCCGACAAAAATTTGACATCTTTTTGTCATGGGTGTCATTTTCATGGGTTTTGGGGTCGCTTATACCGGATATGGGGTCAAAACCAAAATACAAGATGGCGCCGACAAAAATTAGACAAATGTTCGTCATGGGTGTCATTTTTATGGTTTTTGGGTAGTATGTCATTAGCTGCTGTAATGTAATGCTGTACGCCAAAAAAAAAATAAAAAAATACAAAAAAAAAATTTTTAGGTTATAAAATTTTATATGTTGTTGTAATGCAAAATGTTCAAGTCATTTTTAGGGTTCCGAAGTCAACAAAGAACCCTTATAGTTTCGCTCTGTCCGTCTGTCCGTCCGCAGCTTAGCTCAGAGAATCTAAGTACTAGAAAGCTATAATTTGGCATGTATATACATATTAATAATTCCGACAAAGTGGTAACATAAAATCATGAAAAATATTTTTTTTTCGGGTACCTCCCATAGACGTAAAGTGGGGATGTATTTTTTTTTCTCATCTATCCCATGGTGTGGGGTATTGTTGGATAGGCAATTCAAAAATATTTTGGGTTTTTTTAATCCATTTTTCGATTCAAAGATTCGTTTGCGTAAAATTAAGCTTTAAGTTGCAAATTTATATTAGAGTCAAGTGTCCCCCCCCCCTGCCAGCGAAATGGTTGCTCTTGGCTATGTGAAAAAATTCACGGCAGTAGTAAATATAACGAAATTAAAAGGAAAATTATCACGGATAACAAGGCTTTACAAGTTTACGAGTAATAGTCGACCAACTTATAAACTGTACTTGGAACAGTAAAAAAATTGTACAAATGCCATAGAAGAATTACTTAAATAAAGTTGATAGCTGTGTAAAACAGAGTAAATATAATGCTTACGAACCATGTTAACATATACAAAAACGAAATCATAACAGGCTTTACAAGTTTACGAGTAATAGTCGACCAACTTATAAAATGTACTTGGCACAGTAAAATTTTTGTACAAATGCCATTGAAAAATTACTTTAATAACGTTGTTAGCTTTGTAAAACAGATAGTAAATATATGCTTATGAACCATGTAAAAATATACAAAAATAAAATAATAACATCCTTAATAATAATGATTTCTAAATTAATAATGTTTAAGCTCGAATAACGCATTGGAGTGGCCGGAGTCGTTGGCAGTACCAGTCCGTAGTCCATACAGCGCATGCGCGCGGAGGAGTCTATTTTGTGTTAGTGCAGAAGTATTTTCAACGTTTTGTAATAACGTAAAATCATAAACTCTAATCTGCGGTATTAGAGGAGATTAGAAGTGAATACATACGATGTTTTTCTAATTCCGAAAGAGAAATAAACAAGGAGCGTGCACGCAAGGATCCAGGAACGAACTATACCATTCCCCGTAGCTCTAACGCGCGCTCGTATCGGCGCCTTTCGCAATTCGCACCCGCGGTGGTACTCAAATAGATAATATTTTTCTAACTTCAGTTGCGAAGATGGATTTTATAACTCCTTCTTCAGTTACCAGTTAGTCCTTATTTAGTTTAAGTCAAGAGTGAATAGATTACATCTAGGCCACATCATCGCTTACCATCAGGCGAGATAGTGGTCAAACGCGAGAATATAGATTAAAAAAAAACAACATCCTATGTGGGCCCGTTTTCAGACTTTGTGAGCCGCTGAAACCGTTCTAATGTTCATGTAACAACAACAAATCCCTCTTTTTAGTCCGCATTATTATGCAACATCGGAACCCTATTACTGCGCGTGGCCCGACACGCACTTGGCCGGTTTTGTTTATCCTTGTGAACGGAAATTATTTCGTTTTAGGTATCTACTTATCTCACGTGGCGTTTTATTAAAAAATACATACTTATTACAACAAAGTGATATTACAAAAACTAGTTTTTTAAACTAAAAAGAAAAATAAACTTTTTTGCAAAAAAATACTACAGACTTCCAAATAACAAAACTACAAAGTGAAAAATAACTTTATTTTTGGAAGTCGGTGTCTTTGGTAGGTACCATTTGTTTGCAAAAAAGTTTCTTTATTTTTCACTTTTTAGTTGTACCTACCTAATAGGCAAGTATAGTTACGTAAGGACCTATAATACCAGAATAGATTACTCGAATATCATGAAACTGAACATAACCGGTGAAATGAGAGTGTACCAAGGTGAACTGTACACTTCTGCGTACCCCTTTAGAGCTTACTGGTGTGATGTTATGTTACGAAATGGTATAAACAATGAACAGACAGGCGATTGCAGCAATCCCGAGAGATTTGCCGTTATTTATTGAAGAGTTCTGTTGTATAGCTCCAAATTAAAATGGGACCAATTTCGGAACATACTCATTCAAAGGAAAAAGACACAGAATTTTCAAAATCGATCCACAATTGACGGAGATATCGGATAATATACAAAAAAACATACATAAAGTCAAACATAGAACCTCATCCTTTTTGGTAAGTCGGTTAAAAAATTATAACTTTCCTGTGTCAAAAAATGAAAAATAATAGGTACCGACACCGACTGCCGAAAAGAAAATTAGTTTAGTATACTAAATACATATGTTTACCCCCTAAAACCGTACAAGCGTGATGTTATGTTATGGTATGGTGAAACCAATACACACACATACGATCACAGTAATCGCAGGTCATTTGCTGTTTGTTATTGAAGAGTTCCATTGTATATCTCCGAAGATCTTTATCAGATCCTAATATATTACCTATACAATAAAACCTTCCCTGAAAACACATACATTTATCGACGGAAACACGATTAATATCGGATCAGTAGTTTTTAAGACAATCGCAGATACATATGGGCCGAATAGATAGAGCACCTCCTTTTTTTGAAGTCGGTTGAAAATAATAACCTACTTTTTACGACGACGGTTTGTAACAGTTACCAAATGCATTTCCAAAGTGCCAACTAACCTTCCTGAATCAACTTAAATAAAATAAAAAAATTATATCAAGGATCAATATTATTTGAGTAATGTATAAAATCGAGCGCTCAGTAGTTTCAATGAGTGCGTGCGCGTAATGTTGCTGTGTGCGACTTGATACCTAAATTTGAGTTCGTCGAAAATGTAACAGCGTCCTTAAGTCACAATAGCAGCTTTTGTGTTCTAAAATTTAATTAGATCGCCGGTAGAAAAAAAGATAGGTAGGATAGGTCGGTAGAGTAGGGTAGGTAGATTAATCGGTAGGGCAGTTGAGTAGGTTGGTAGGTAGGTAGGTAGATAGCCAGTTGACGGGAGCGAAGCCGCGGGGGTCAGCTAGTTATTGATAAACTGTTTTTTTTTCTTTTAAGCATACTCCCTATTATCGAGCAATCTAATATACTTATTGTCTTAGTACTACCATGGGGTCTCATTACTAAGAAAAAAAAAATTGGTTCAAATAAATCTCACTAGATGGCGCGATATGCACCTACATGTTATTGAATGTGTGTAAAATTAACATTTTCTGGAATTGAACACAAAAATTGTATAATATTGTTTAATCGACTCTCCTAAGTACAAAATTATGGAATATTGGGCTCTTAATTCACATTTCAAAGATTATTAGATGGATCATTTAAAATCGATGGCAATAGATGGCGCATTTTTAAATTTCTGAGGCATTCCACTCGATTGTTAAAGTTTGCATTTTAACACATTTTGGTGCAAAAAAAACGGTAAAAATGGGCAAATAAATACTAGAAAACAAACCTTCACTGTATTTAAAGAAAAAAATATTCACGAACCAAGTAAACACTTTTACTTGCAAGTCGCTGCTAACACCATCTATCTATCACCGTGAACCAGAACCGAATGCTTTCGATGTACAAAAAATTGCCAGAATAAGCAGTCGAAAAACACTAGTTACGTCGGCACTGTTTCTTTGTATGGGATGAGGTATCTGTATGCTAGTATTATATTATCTGTGGTACGGCCAAAATTAATCTCAATAGTACAATAGACATTTCAATAGTTTTTCTCAAAAACAGTCTAATAATAAGAATACTGAGTTAAATTTAATCCCCAAGGAACATGGATGCCGAATTTTTTGGCAGATTTTGTACTATGACAAAGCTTCCTTTTGTAGCGTATCTTAACTGATTTTTATAATAGATATAAGATAATAAATATTTAATTTATTATTTTTTAGCGACTCGACCCTGCTTTTTTTTAAACCTTCCCTGTATTCGGCGAACAAACATATAAATAATTATTCAAATCATCAAGTAAGAGCCCGAACTACGGTAAACAGGCTTTACCGGTAAAACCTAAGATTTACCAAGTCTTTCTGATAAAATTCTAAAATTATATAATAATATGATATTGCTGCTTGTAAGAAATAAAAATAATAAAAAATAAATAGATTGTGAATCGAAATAGTTAACTTCATCGAAAAAGATAATTGTTTAACAAACATAATCCCTACTTTCAGTTTATTAAATACTAGCTGACCCGGCAAACTTTGTTATGCCATAAAAACACCAAACATTCATCTACCCTACCTACCCTACCCTACCAACCCTACCCACCCTACCGTACCTACCCTACTCTACCTACCCTACCCTACCTACCCTACCAACCCTACCCTAACTACAAACCTACCCTACCTACCCTACCCTACTTACCCTACCCTAAACGGGATAAAAATATATCCTATCCGATATAGTATCCTATATCCTTCTCCTGGTTCTTACCTACCTCCCTACCAATTTTCAGCCAAATCGGTTCAGCCGTTCTTGAGTTATAAATAGTGTAACTAACACGACTTTCTTTTATATATATAGAAGATTACAATTTACAAGTCAGTGAGGTAAATCCTAAGATATACCGTGTGTCATAGATCTTTTCAGACTTTTACCAGAAACATTTTATAAATCTTAGGTTCTACCGGTAAGTCCTAGGTTTTACCGTACTTTGGGCTTCGCTCGCGTGAAAAGTGTTTTCTTACCCCAAGGAATGAAAGAAGAAGAAATTAAAAAAAAAACAACAAAAGTGACCATTATGCCAGGACGAAAAGTAGCCTATGTGCTATATCACACTATAATCTATCTCTGTGCCAAATTTCATCCAGATCCGTTCAGCCGTTCTGGCGTGATTGAGTAACGAACATACATCCACACACACATCCATCCAAACTTTCACATTTATAATATTACTAACCCCCCCCCCCCCCTCCCCTATAATTTAACCCCTGTCGATTATTTAAGGTTACATAATATTATGTACTTACAGGTAACTTACAACAGTTGGCGGGACCAACGCCGTTCACCTATGTCGGCAACACAATGTCACCTTTCCCTTCAGTAGATGCCAGTGGTAAGTCAACCTTATTACACCCATCTTTAAGACCAGTTTCACTAGGCAAAACTTAGTTGTTGTGTCATTTTAACGACGACAAAGTGCTTACGTCGATATGCTTGGCAGCATTTTAATCTTTAACATAAAATTAACGCGTGATTGACGTGCCCGGTTACAAGATTTGCATGACAGGCGGTCGTAGGTTTTAGAAAGTAGTTGCGTGGTATATAGATTTTTTACAAAATTAAAGCGGGCCGACTGCACTGATTATTACTACACTGATTTGCATCATTCAGCATTTTCTAAAGGCTGTCAAAAAGCTAAAGGCTGCGTTTCTAATGCATGCAATTTTTGGTCGCTTATCTCCCCAACTATAAGGAACCACACTTTATTATTTATTTATACTTCATGTTCAATAGTGGTACATAGGCGGACCTAATGCCACAAGGCACTCTCTACCAGTCAACCTTTGGGTTAAATAGGACAAGACTAGGATAGGAAATTGGTCCAGCCGTTCTCTTGTGATACGCTTACCATTCCATTGCAAAAAATCTGCTCATCAGCCCTTCAATGTTCCCACTGCTGGGACACAGGCCTCCTCTCTGTGAGATTGAATGAGCCATAATCCACCTCGCTGGCCCAGTGCGGGTTGGTGGATGTCACATGTCTTCGAAATTTTTTGATCTAAGACGTTTCCATATGATGTTTTCCTTAACCGTTTTGAGAGCAGTGTTGATGAAATAATTTAAGCAAAGTAACGCATCTGCCTGGGTTCGAACCCACGACCTACAACTTGTAAGTTGCTGCCATTACCATTGGGCCACCACTGCTCTCACAAAAAATCAACTCAAATAATTATAAAATATGTTATAATTCCAGGTCCAACATGGCAGCCACAGCCGCAGCCGACTCTAAACACGTCTCTGAATACCAGCTTTGGTGTTTCACAAGCCGACACTTCGACCGGCTTCCAGCTGCAGAAGCCGCCCGGCAAGCGCGGGAAACAATGATATTGGCGTTAATACACGCAAGTGTTGTGACGCGCGAAGAGACGCTCAGAAAAATCGTGTTTTTATTTAAGTTGTTGAGAGACCATATTTTCCGAAAAAAACATTAATTGTCTAGTGATGTAAGACGCGTTATTGTGAGCGATTCTCGATCGAGTACATTTTCTTAACATGGAGTGCGAAAAATCGGCTTAGTGGACTTGAGTGCGTCGTGATGGTCTGTAATACAGAATTTTACGCAAAGCTGAGCCTGCAGTTGGAACCTAACCGAGTATAGAAAAGGCGTCCAAAACTGCATTATACGAGGTCCAAAAGTTCGCGGAATATATTTTTCTTTAGAAAGTAGATGTATTTTATGAACTTTCTTTTGTATGTCCGTGAAGACATTTGAAATTTCCACCGTCGATGTAACAGTGGATTGTCGGAACACGGAATAATCCCCTACTAACCATAGACTGTTTTTTTTTTAGCTTTATTGTTCAAAGCTCCCTCTAGTGGGCAATTCTCAGTAAGGTTCCCTAGTAAAAGTTGAAGTACCTTAAACATAGATCCATATTTATAAAAAAATCTTGACAGAGACAAGCAAAAAACAATCCGCGCGCTAGTTTCAAATTCATCCGAAAGCAAGGGTAATGGTTCAAAGATAAGAAGGGTTGGTTAATGCGCAGTGAAAAGCGAACTTAACAGTCGCCTTTATGTTTGAATTGACCTGTACAATAATAGATACAGTAACATTTAAGGAAAGGAATGAAACATTCGCAGACATATTTATTTAAAAAATAATTACCATTTTATGATTAGTTTAAACACTGAGTAGCAGATTCTAAATTCGTATTCTGTATACAAAAAAGTTGAGTAAACATATCATCACGCCTACAGGCGTTTCCAGAAGGGTTAGGGCGGTTACCCAATAAATCCGATCCGAGTCCGTGATTTGAATTCCGAGTTCGATCCGAATTGAAAATGTTCTGAATTCGGTCGGACGAAGTTTGGGTGTAGTGCGTAACCGTGCCTAAAAGAATTACGACGGCTACTTCGGAACCGAAATTTCTCGGCTGCAGATCGGATTATCGGATACATTTTGCCTCTCAATTTAAGAATCTACTAATCAATGCTTAAACTAGCCATGTGGGGCAAAAGTTTTTATAAATAAGTAAGGTCGTTAAACGTTTAAGATTTCTGCAAGTGCTATACAGAAATGAACTTTAAAGTGAATGTTAAGAGTTGTTTTTATTAAATGTACTAATAGTAAAAAGTTTACATAATCAAAATTGCACTATTTATTACAAGCTTTTATTTACTTCCCAGTGTTGGATTGACCTGAGATTTTGCACGATGCAATTTAAATGACGCAAATACAACGTTCTAAATGTTAGTTTCTCAACGAATCAGAACGCTGTATTTGCGTAAACTGAGTTTAGTTGAACTAATCGCGATAAATATAATTGGTTTTTTATACCGCGCAATAATATTGTAGGTGTGTGGGCCGCTTTACATTGGTTCACCACACAAACTTCCACTCCCCTTTCCATCCCCTAAAGAATGATTTTTGGGATAAAAACTATCCTATGTCCTTCCCAGGACATCAAACTGTCTCCATGCCAAATTTCATCTTAATCGGTTCAGCGGTGTAAGCCGGAAAAGGTAACAGACATACAGGCGAGAGTTGCTTTTGCCAGCGGCTTCGCCCGCGTGAATGTCGAAAATTATCCCAAGGCAACATATTCCCGGGATATAAAGTATCCTATGTGTTATGCCAGACCATAATCTATCTCTGTGCCAAATTTCATCCAGATCCGTCCAGCCATTTGAGCGTGAAGAAGTAACAAACATACAAACACACTCACACATTTTCGCCTTTATAATATTAGTGTGATAAGTATGGATTACTTCTAATAACTTTATCAGAGACCAAGTTATAAAGCTTTTAAGTTGACAATTTGAAAGAGAAGGTGTCCTATGTGACATCTGACGTTAAAGGCGGCCAGATGAGAGACAGAATACAGAGGGCGACAGATATTTTTGTTTAAAAGTGATATAATACACTGTTAGTAATTATCCAAATTTTTTTTTTTTTTAATCTCTTTGCCCCACCCTAGGAATTTCCTTCTGTATCGTGGGTGCGTTTACAAACATATAAACTCACATACACAAACACCCAGAGCCGAAACAACTATCTGTAGGTCATACAAATATTTGTTCCGTGCGGGAATCGAACCCGCGACACGCAGCGCAGCAGTCAATCGCTCAACCACTGCGCCAATTTTGTATTATACATAATTTATTTCTTTAACATAAAAACTGTTTTAAACAAGCTTTTTAGCTTACCGTGCATTGTCATTCAAACCAAACGTGCATGCAAAATTGCATCCTAATCGGTTGAGGAAAACTGCTTTAAAATTCAGTTGCAAGATTTGACCTGAACATACATATATTGTAAGTTAATAAATAGGTTGTTATAAATATGTTTTTCATGGTTATTCATTGCGTGCTAGCTAGCTTACTAGCATAATTAATTTTCTTATCTTAATTTGAAAAACTACTGTACAATATATTGATCGCAGTCATGATTTCTCAATTTTTATACACGCCGCCATATATGTCGTTTCAAAGTGTACCGAGACAAAAGTCGAAGCGATTTTCTAATAATATACATAACATATAGACCCATAACCCCACAACGTAATAATACACACATTTCTACCATGGAAAAAAAATGCGCGTATTCTACCTTCGAATTTTCAAATGCGATCGTCTTTCTCCCTGTACGAACCAGCGTACGGTGGTGACCAGCGTATAGTCCGCGTAGCACTTAGGTCTTAGCCCGGTTGGTGTTCACACCGCAGCACTCACTCGTACCCGAAGTTCCACAGGAGCGGGCCCAAGACCGAGCCCTGTGGAACACCGCACTACATGCGGTGCTGGTTTACGACGCCATCACGTCTCACGTAGGTGATACACCTCTCCGCTCAATAAACCCCGAAGGCGGCGGAAGTAGAGAGGCACTCGATAATACCGTAGTGGTATTGAAGGCGTTGGAAATGTTCAAGGACACCGCCAACATCACCCCACCCTGGGACACCGGTTCTGCCGCCAGGACTCTCACCTGCGATATCGCGTGGATGGTGCCGTGCGCCCGTGCCGAAAGCTGAACTGGCTTTCGTCCAGGTCCGGTCCCTCTCCATACCCAATACTGTTACAATAGAAATCCTACTCAATCACACCAGAACGGCTGAACAGATCTGGATGAAATTAGGCACAGAGATAGATTATAGTCTGGAATAGCACACAGGCAGTAGCCTAAAAATTAATTTATCCCGATAAACTATATATAATGATTGAGAAATATTTCAAAATTTTGTAAAAATGTATATTCGATGTATTATAAAATATTGTTATATAGTATGAATGAACAATAAAAGGTCAACTGTGGTTGTTTACATAATAAGAAATAATTAATTGATGTAATATGTTTTTTGGCATTCCATTGTTTTGATTAATTTTCCATGGTTAGATTCGAACGTTAATAAATTGGAATATACATATAAATCCGAATTCAAATATTGAGTTAACATTTATTCAAATTATTACAAGTTTTATTTATTTCATATGTCTCTGGTGTCTGTGAGTATGTAATCAAAGCTTGCACATTAAATTTGATCCACTTCCTGGTGTTCGAATGACTTTATATAAAATCTAATTTTAATTATAAAAGCTTGTTTAAAAACGAATTAATATGAAAGGTCGTTTTAGCATTCAATTCAATTAAACCATTTGCAGGCACTTGGATTTTGTCACGGAATCAGCCAGACTGATATAGACATTACTGTAGCGGCCAGCAAAAGAGGCATTGATGGACGAACGCGTAAATGTGGGCCGAGGCGAAACCGAGGCACATACGTAAATCCATCAATGCCTAGTTGTGGCCAAGGCTTGTATAGTACTTTTCTCAAATAATGCGCGGAAATTAAAACTAAGTAGTACTACTTAGTTTTAATAGAACTAATTTTGTTAAAATTACTTTTCAAAATCAATGGCGAACAACAATAATTTTTCCCGCGTTAGGCTTAGCACGCACTGCGATTTTTATTCGCGCGAATTTATGCCGCCCATTCAGCGGCCTATGGAATTGTATGAAGCTGCACACATTGCAGTAAAAATGTCGTGCGTAGTTATTCCCAACTATCTATACTACAAAAATCCGCGCGAATAAAAATCGCAATGCGTTTTAAGCCTTAGTGTTCATTTGTTTTTTTTTCAATAAACAGCGTTCTATTTGCAAGCCAGTTCGAAATTTAAATAAAACCTTTGTTAAGTCCTTGGTTGCCAAGTTTCGAAGTAAATGATCGTTCCATTTTTAAATTACACTACAGATATTTTATATAGATATACACTACAGAGTTTACTATGTAATTTATTTGGCCGCTAAACACGGCAGATGTGGATTTTCATACAATTTTTGCCGGCCGCTTCTCGCATGTATTTGGCCAGTACAGCAATTTCGATTTATCTCGAAGCAGGTTGTCAAAATAATGCTCAAATTTCCAAGCATGTTTGAGAAAATATATTTTTTAAAGAATTATGCACAATCAAATCATATATAATTTTAATTTATTATTATTATACATATATGATTTGATTGTTCTGTGGAAGAATTGTATACCATTTGTTTTTATTAATTGGTACCATATTATGTTACCCACTAACTGCGTTGTGGAAATCAGACAGGCCAGTTGGTCAGACCGTAAGCCGACCGAGGTCAACACAGTTAGGAAAAGACTAGGCCGATGAGATGTAGATCACGTGTTTTTTTATGTCTATTATAAAAATCTAGATTCAAACATAATGGTGACTAGGAACACAGGGAGAGGCGTAGGGTACAGCAGCAGTAGCAGTGAAAAGCGACCTACCTCTCAGCCGCCTTTAAGTTTGAATCGACCTGTTGTTGACATTTTTATTTGTGTGCATACGTCTCAATGTAATAAAATATTATTATCCATTTTCGTAATCGCTCTGTTATTTAGTTATACATATTGTAATATTTTGTAAGTAGCTACCTACGAAAATATATTTTTCTAATAACTCTGTTTTTTATTAACTGATGAAAAAAGACAGGAGGTCGACCCTTAGTTGTTTATGTATGACCAGTTGACCATATAGTAAGCCTTGTATGATATTTTTATAGGAACGAAAACCATAGGGTTTTCGTTCCTATAGTGAGACAATTAAGCATAGGTGGAAATAATATTTTGAAAAACGAATGAATGAGGAAAATAACTGCAGTGGTGTGTTAAAAAATAAACCTGTGTATGAGGGGTTTATAACTCTCTTTTAGTAACATGCGTTTCATCCCTCCTCATCACATGACCATACCAGGATAAACGGTTTCTTTCAACTTTTTCGTCACTGGCGACACTTTATACTACTAATTTCTCGTCACTCCGCACACCCATCTCAACATTCTCATCTCTGCTACATGTCATCTTTTTTTTCTATCTTTTTCACAGTCCAACATACTGATCCATATAGTATGACAGGTGTAATCACGGACTTGTTGATTTTACCCTTTAGCTTGAGGGGCATGAGGCATCCGTGGGGCCGTGGGTCGCAAGTTGTTTCAGTGACCATTCGCAATTTCATCCATCCTGAGTTGATCCGGTGTGTTACGTCTTGGTCTATCTCGCCATCCCCTCGGACAAGCGATCTTAGGTACCGGAAGTCAGAGCATAACAGCATACATAGGTAATTTATTTACCAATTAAAATACTTACACTGTCTTGTTTTAAAAATAGTATCAACTATTTTAATTAATTCATATTTGTAGGTCTAATGATCTCACTCATTATTTACAGGGAAACCAAAACGAAAATCCTAAGTCTTACGGAATACTCGGCACGTGCAGTCCGACTCGTACTTGGCTGGTTATTTTTTTTTTTCATTTAGCTTAAGGCGTATATATTCCTCAATGTTAATGTAGTACTGGCCGTGCGCCCGCTCGGAACCAGCAAATCAATATTAAACCTCTTTGCATTGAAACAAAATTGCAAAATATTCTTATATTTACTGCTATTTCAGCTATAAAGAATTCTAGCCATCAAATTTTCTGTGTACAAATATTTTAAAACATTTAAGTCGTTTTTTAGAAATATCCAAAAGTAGCGAAAAAATATCGTGTTGTTAATTATTTCTTTAGTGCAAAACTGTTATACGAAAAAATCTTGTTTCACAGGTAATGTATATGAAACAATAACAAATATATATTTGTTTCAAATCTATTAATCTAGCCGTTAGTTACTAAGGTTTTTGGTTTTGGTGCTTTAGAAAGTTACCGTTTTGCGGCACTGTTGTCACACAGCAGTTGTAGGCCCTTAATATTTTTATTGTCGGCAATGGGTAGTCACGGGTTTCGAGGACGGCGGGAGTGTTCCTTCTGTGTTGGTATTGAACAAGTGTACCTAAGTGACGAGCAGAAAATGTAAATCGATCAAAAGGATGGCGGTATTGCTTTGTGAAAAAACTTGAAGATAAATACAGTGATAGTTAGATATACTTTTCTTTATTTTTTGTTTCGTGGTGGAAAATCCTCATTGGACGCCCCCGTAGGGCGGAGGGATCTGTCAAACTCCCACAGACTAAACCGCCCTGGTGTTCCATCTCACACCTACGCCAGAGTTTGCGGGAACGTACGATCCTTCCGCAACCCCCGCGGGCCTCGGGTTGGGACGGGAGTGAGGTGTTTGACTCCCTCCGCGACGTCTAAGAGAGGCGCGCGTGGCACAGATGGTACACTACGCGCTGCCACCTCGGGTCATATCTTCGAATTCTAGGTTCTAGGACATGCCGGTTTCCTCACGATGTTTTCCTTCACCGTTTTGAGAGCAGTGGTGGCCCAGTGTTATCGGCCGCGACTTACAAGTTGTAGGTCGTGGGTTCGAGCCCAGGCAGGCGCTTTACTTTGTGTAAATTATTTTATCACTACTGATCTCAAAACGGTGAAGAAAAACAAAGTGAGGAAACCGGCATGTCCTAGAACCAAAAATTCGAAGACATGTGACATCCACCAACCCGCACTGGGCCCGCGTGGTGGATTACGGCCCATTCCCTCTCACAGAGAGGAGGACTGTGTCCCAGCAGTGGGAACATTAATAGGCTGATGATGTGATGTGATGATAAAATAATTTACACAAAGTGCCCTGCCTGGGTTCGAACCCTCGACTTACAACTTGTAAGTCGCGGCCGTTATTACCTACTGGGCCATCAATGCTCTCTTTCAAATTGTGCTAATTAAGCCCTTTCTTTTAATGAACAATCCTCCCGCAAACCCCGGCTAGTGCCGGCCCGCATCTGCGGGGCAACGATCGCCGCTATCGTGGCCGTTACCACTGGACTGTTGGGCCCAGAGGCCGTCGCCCCTGTACCCATTTAGGGGGGCTGGAAGAGGGCGTAGTCTGCTCTCCACCAACGCCCGGCACGTCTGCTGCGGATCGGGTGAGTGGATAAAATCTCCCTTTCCGCAGCCTTTACGCGTTGGTATCCTTCTGCGAAACAGTCGTCTCGCAGGCTTTCAGGAATTGCAGTGGTTTGGGATTAGTGCATTGTCCCAAATTTAAGTCGTCTCGCAGAAGGATATCAACGCGTCCCAGGACTCCTTGCTGCCGTGCATAGACTCGAATACGGCGGGCAGCGACTGGTCACTGCCTACTTCAGAGATGAGGGCACGACGTGAGTCCTCCCAAGCTGCACACGCTGCCAGCCGTCAAATGTCGTTTACGTTTTTCTCCATTACTTGATTTGATTAGATGGGCACTTGTCCCACCGCCAACGAATAAGTGATTAACTATCGACTATTTTCTCGCTGAAGAAACGAACAAAAGATGCAGAAATGCAGATCCTGTGTCAATAAAAGAGACACATATTAATAGTTGATCGCTGGCTGTTCACACTGCCGGCGAGTACTCTCTCACCACAAGTTTGTCTCAGCGACAAGAGCTATCAAAGATAATAGTCGCTCGGCGATGCTCGCTTAGCGGTCAGTGGGCTTAATGCGAGTTTGGTCTCACGCCGTAAACGTCAATTTGTATTGTAACTGGCTATGCGCTGTCTGGTGACAGTAAAAAGAAACCTTTTTTTTTTTAATACTTTTTGACATAAGAGATTATACATAAAGGAAAAGACGTGCATTTGTTTCTCCTCACCCGAAAATACCCATGCAATGTCGCTTTCCGTGTCAATTACACCGTATTCACTAAATAAAAATAAGTATTAGATTAATAAAATTAAGCACCTATCGTTATATTTTTAGATAATTTAAAGCTCCTTACTCCGTAGTCAGATTAAACAAATTTTGCTGTTTCACAACACTGTTGCAGCACCCTCGCTCATGGGCAATGGTTAGGTTCCCAATTTTTTTTTTTCTATAAATAAAAGGCTCTCCTATAAAATGCACAGTTTGACGACGAAAGCTCAATAGACTGCCTCAATTTCCTTCACAAAAAAATAAACCGACTTCAGAAGCAAAACACTAGAAAGCGCAATAACTTTCGTTTCGGCAGTCGGTGCCTTTGATACCTCTTGTTTTTATCGTTAGTTATTTTGCACTTTTTAGCGTTTTGCTTCTGAATTCGGTTTATTTTATTGTGAAAAAGTTTGTATTTATCTCTTTTTAGTTTTAGTACACTTTCACTAAAAAGTGAGCAAGTTCTTTGTAATAGTAAGGTTCCTAAAGGATTGAGGAAATATCCATAATAAGTCAATTTACACATTTGTGTCGTTAGTCGCTAAGCGAATTGATTACCGCCTTTTTTTGAAGACGGTAAAACGCTTCTACTATAATTATGAACAGTTTTTAAATAATAGATAACTGCATGTTTTATGATAAATCTTCTACCTAAGTATCTAAACTTCATGCACAAATGTATAAAGGCGGACTTAATTTCTTATTCAATTTATCCTTATGGTATATTGATCCCGTTGTAAATTTGAAATGATTGTCCTGCCTGAACAATTTAGTGTTGGGCATGTTTTGAAAGTAAAGATCGATCTGGCAAATCAGCTAAGAACTACCCTTTCTCGGTTTAACGTTCTCAGGATGTGTATCCATGTATCTGTTAAGGCGATATGTACGCCCCAATATTAACGCAGTACTGGCCGTGCGCCCGCTCGGAGCCAAAATATATTGAACCTTCTTTTAAACAATTTTGTTTGCAAAATATTATTTGTTTTACATATGCTATTTCAGTTATGAAGAAATTCCAGCCATCAATTCTTCTGTGTAAAAATATTTTTAAACATCCAAGTCGTTTTGGAGGAGTATCCAAAAGTTGCGAAAAAATATGGTGTAGTTAATTATTTTTTTAAAGCAAAACTATTAGTTACACGAAAAAACCTTGTTTAAAAAATAATGTACATGAATCAAAAATACATATATATTTTTTTCAAACCTTTTAACCTAGCTGTTACTGAGGAGTATGCTTTAAAAAGTTACCGTTTTACGGCACTAAAGCGGTTGTAGGTCCTTAATGGTTAAAAAATAAACGCAAACTAAAAAATTGTTTAAAATGTCATTTATTTACATCATATGTGTCCATGTCGTTTCGTAGCGGCGATAGGCGGCAACTGTGAGACTATGTTTTCGGGCAGAACTTCTAGTGTAACCGCTTCATCTTTGTCGAGCCAGTGGAAATCAGCCAAGTACTAGAAAAATAAATGCAGTTTTAGTATAGCACTGACAGGAGGTAGACCATACATCTTATTTACAAGTAGGATTAGTGGATTTAGTGGAGATAGAAAAATATGCAATCCGTCCGAAAATATCGCTCAACGAGTTTCGCGGGTTATGGGTATGTATGTGCGTTTCTGTATTACCTCGTAACTTCTAAACGGGTGGTCCGATTTGGATATACTAAACGTTATTAAATTTGTATTTTGTGCGCGAGTACCTATCACAGTGTACGTAAAACAAAAAGAAAGCTTGTTAGAAATTGTGCTCACCTTTATGGGTACGATTTTTAGTGCAACGTTCTGACTGTCAGGCTTCGACTTTCTTTTAGCGGCTGGTTCAGCTACGTCCTGGAAATAAACAAATACATTGGAAATAATCTAGAAGAAACAATAACGACCGACAGTCTGTGAAGTTTCACAAGTTATCTACCCGTTGGCCTACTGTTTAACTAAGGGCCGATTTTACCAATATTCAGTAATCGCGATAAGTTCAACTAAACTCAGTTTATGCAAATCAAAACAAATCAAACTACCAATCAGAACGCTGGTTCTGATTGGTAGTTTCTCAGCGGTCTCAACCAATCAGAACGCTTTATTTGCATAAACTGAGTTTAGTTGAACTAATCGCGATTTGTTTCATTGGTGAAATCGGCCCTAAGAGGGTGCCTCGGTAGCCGCAGGTGCTGGAGAGATGTGGCGATGTGTCACGAGAGCTCAGTCAATTGGCCGTTGGGGGACGTTAACACAAGCTCAGGAACCTTCTCTGTTAAACGTTAGCAGTTACCTGTACAGCAGTTTTCTCCATGATCCACAGCGAGGTTTCGTCCAGGAACAACACAGCGTCGCGCGTGGGGTGCGCGCACACGGACGACACGGCCGAGCGCCGCGACAGCCACTCGGGCGGCAGCGCCGAGCCCGGCCAGCTTGTGAAGCGCTTCTCTTGTAGCGAGTATTCTATTATCTAAAAAATGGATACACATAATCGGATGAGAATTCTGACTTCTGTAACACAGGTTTTTAAATAGCTCAGAAATCAGGGCTTCAACTAGACTATTTATTTTTGGATAAAAGTAGGTTAACATTTTCTGCAACATATAGCTCTATTAAAGCAGTAGTTGGTAAAACCGTACTTAATCTGCCATATTTGGAAAATATATACAACTAGCTGTTGCCCGCGAATTCGTCTGTGTAGCATTAGTACTTCGAATAGCCTATTTTTAATATCGCGCAATAATATTGTAGGTGTATGGGCCGCCATAATTGAGAAATTATTAGTTCATCATACAAACTTCGACCCCCTTTTTCTTCCCCCTTAACGAATGATTTCCGGGATAAAAACTATCCTATGTCCTGCCTAGGGTCTCAAACTATCTCCATACTATTCTTCATCTAAATCGGTTCAGCGGTTTAAGCGTGAAAAGGTAAGAGACAGACAGAGCTACTTTCGCATTTATAATATTAGTATGGACAATAAAATTTAGTAAGTAAATAAACTAGCTCGAAATCCAAAAAACTATGAATGACATCATGAAGACCTCACCCTACACCAGCACGGGCCGTAGCGGCAAATTATAATACGGTAGCCCCTATTGGAAAAATATTTTAGGAATATTTTTGCTTGTGACGTTTGTTTGTTTAGTGCTGCTTTTTTTTTGTTTTGGTAGCTACAACCTTGGGGTCTTTAAGTCAAGAGTGAATAGGTTACTTCTAGGCAAGCGTGCTTCACCGTAGACCACATCATCGCTTACCATCAGGCGAGATAGTGCGCAAACCCGAGCCTACAGATAATAAAAAAAAACACTCACCTTCTGATCCACGTAGGTTACAATAAGATTCTCTCTTTGACTGTCTATAGTCAATGCCGACGGAACGCATTGGTACTTTGGTAAACTGACGTAGAAATCAAACTTCTTGTTGTTTTGTGTCCAAACGGCTACGGAGCTGAGTGTGTCTGCCACCACTAGGTATGTTACTCCCTTCGGACTTCGCTTGGAAATGTAGAGGTGTAATATTGACTTTGCTTTCAGATCTGTAATGTAACAATATATTGTGTTGTAGAAGATGCCTCGTGCGTCCAGTGCAGTGGTCGTCAAATTGCGGCCCACGTCACAGCAAAAAACAAATTGTAACAATATTATCAATACTACGGTCACCCAACGCGAAGAAAGAAAATTTGGTTCAAATAAGGTAGCTTAAAATTGTGTTAAGTGTAGCAACTTTATTGCTAGGTTTTCTATGCTTTTTATTTTACTTAATTTCTATTGAAGTTTGAGCCTACTTGAAAAATCATAGTCTAGTTGCCTTATAGTTATGGATCACCACAATGAGAAATAATACCCCACTGTTATACTGTATCAACTGGCACCAGGGATTGTGACTGTTACTGGTGGCCGTATCTAAGTTACTTACATTTTTCTAAACAAATGGTCTGCACAGGCGTTGCCCCAGCCTCTGGATCTACTTGTAGGACATGCAGAGTGCCAGCGGTATGTGCCACCATAATGCTTGAGTCGTCGGTGAACGACACGCGGTCGCACCCGCCCTCAGGCAGGCCGTTGATAAGTACTTTCGATACAGATATGTTGGACTGCTCTTCATCCTGCAATAATAATACATTATAAACGAATTTAAAAACACAAGTTAAGGCGCCGGTTCCCTTGAATAGCTGATTTTAAAATGAGAATCACGTCTAAACGGCTTGTCGTAATTTCTTGTAAAAAACTTATATGTTACATTAGACCAACTTATTAATTATTAAGTAGTGAAATGTTGTTTATTTTTTTTGTATTATTTGGATATTTAATTTGTAGAAATAATAATTTAATGATAATATGTTCAAACACAATGTATATTGAAAAAAATAGTATAAAATAAATATTAAAGGGGGGCTCCCATACAACAAACGTGATATTTTTGCCGTTTTTTTCTCGATATTAATAACGGCAACAGGTAGACGCTTGAAATATTCACAGAATGTTTAGTTGTATATTTACTTTAAAAAATAATAATTAATAAATTAAAATAAAATAAATTAAGGGGGGCTCCCATACAACAAACGTGAATTTTATGCAGTGTTTTGCGATAATGGTACGGAACCCTTCGTGTGCGAGTCCGACTTGCACTTGGCCGGTTTTTATTATGATCGTTCGATATTTAACTTTTCGATGTTTTGAACATTGACATTTTACCCATAGGTATTTTAATTTTCGACGTTCAAATATGTACCCAATATAAATTACCATTGCATACTTACAGCTTCCAATTTGAGCATCCGAATAACACTGGCTGTGGAATAAACGACTAGCTCCCCATTAGGCGACAGCGCACAGCATCGCATCTGGTTCTTATCTTTAGTTTGAATAGACACTAGTTTCACAGGCTTTTCAGTCAGTTTTAAACTTTGCTGCTGTATGTTTTCTGCCTTCGCTTTGTTGATTATGTCAATTGTGGAATCTTGTTCTAGTTCATTGTTTTCTGTTTGATTGCTATCTAGTTTGGTATTAACATTGGTGACCAATACATTACCATTGTTGGTTGCATATGAACCTAGTTTCCATACTTCTAGATGACTACTGTACCTGCAAAATGAATTAGAAAATAAAAATTTGCTATGAATCCTACAAGTTAACAGGAGGCAGTAAAGTATTTATGTATTTACACTTCTCTGAAGTAATCAAAAGAGGATTTACCTTAGTTGATTCTGAGTAATACTTTCCTAAAAACATCTTGAAACCCAAAGGCTCTATAAAAAGAAACAGTTACCTTAAAAGTAATAATTTCTTTTTACTGCAAACTGAAGACCGTGGCGCTGGTATCATAGGCGGCAGTCTCATCACCCACTTCGGCGGATAGCTCGAGAATGTGAGGTAGCCATCAACTCCAATCGAGATTAATTTCTCTTCATGAATTACAAGTCCTCTGAAAAAGATTATAAAGAAAATCTTAATCCGAATGTACCATTTCTTAGGGAGGTATATGTGGGCGAAATATCTTACTTCTATTTATTTAATAATATTTGAGTCTCTTTTCGAATTACTTATACCTATTTAATAATTTGGTCTATTAACTACTCGCTCCCTTCCACTGACAAGCACGCCGCAGCATAAAAGAGCGTGTGAGAGGCTTGATATTTTCGTTGAACGCGCAATTTCTAAATTGAAAAGCCTGTTGGGACATTTTAATCATAGTGCTTAATTTCCAGACTTAGATTACACCTGTATTTAAAGATATAAAAAAATACACGTGATTTTAGGAAGGGGGAGTTGGGTAGTTTAAAACCTTAGCACATATCACCAAGGGGTAGGATGGTTAAAAAGTTGCTAATAAACATCTGGTGATTAATGGATAACCAGCGGAAGATCAATACGCTTCTCGTTTGTCTAGAGTCTGGCAAACAAAAGTAGACACTCGAATTATTTGCAAACTTTTTATATGGCAATGTTATACAAATGACAACCTGATTTGTTATAGTCTTGATAATAGCATTAATTTATTGAAAAATTAATTAAATAATAAAAAGTGGATTACGGGAGATGTTGTTTCGCATGATGTCTAAATATCAAGAAAAACAACAGCATAAAGACGCCGAATTCAAACAAAAACAAGATTGTTTACGTGTGGTGTGAATAAACCAAAATGATTAAATACGGCTTTTTTTTTATTCATCTTGTTACATAATATCTAAAGTATTACCTATCTAAAGTACCTATAGTATTTTTATTCAGCCGAAGTAAAATAAATAATTCTAAAGTATCAAATTTGGTTATTCCAGGTATTTCGTACTAGTTTTTAGGGTTGCTATGCTGATATTTTTTAAATTTGCCGCGCTTTTTCAGTCTCTACTTTCGTTTGCCAGACTCTATTATAATAAGTAGTTTATAATTACTAGCGATCCGCCCCGGCTTCGCCGAGTAGTAGAGCATATTAGTCCACGGTTCCCAACTTAGGGATTTTGTCCCTAAATTTAGGGACAAAAAGTGTTAAAAGGGAAATTTTTAGGGACTGGAAATTTTTGGGGATTTTATTAGGGATTTCAAACAAAACTTGCAAAATCGAAAACAACGCGTGTTTACAGTTTTGTGCATAGAAAGGAACGCACGATACGAAATTCTATCCCTTTATATAAGTTTTATCTCTTAAAATGGTACAGAGTAACATGATGGTACGATTTTCCTTTAATCGGGATTATGAATCGTGAGTAAAACTTGATCATACTGTGGACATGATCAAGAACTTCAACGTACTGTTACATCCCTTATTACAAGGCAATAAAGCCGACATTAGCACTCCTTACTTAATGTCTCAGTTTTCATTGCAAAGCCAATGCTGAATTGCAGTTATCGCACAGTAGCGGAATTTTAATATTATTTTATTTAGTTAGATTCTGGAAGCCGTCGCGTAAACCCAAATTCGTTAGACTTATCTCGAGATATACATGAGATATAGAAAGTCATCATTTTGGTGTATTATCGTGTATTGTTAAATATAACTTTAATCAAAAGTGTAATTGTGGATTTTGTGAATAAATAAGTGGTTTGGTAGAAGATAGTTTTTTTTTAAAAAGATCTACGGGGTCGGCCGTGTAACAAATTGGTGTCAGAAGTGGGATACCAGAGACGAAGTCTTACGACGTTGAGTCAGTCAGACACTGGTATTCCGAATCCCGAGCCTCCCGTTCATTGATCGACAGTAAGACTTAGTCTAGCGTCTAGTCTAGCTAAGCCTGCGTCACTACCTTGGACGACGGTCAGCCTCCGCTATTCTGCGTGAGCCCGCTCCAGCCACAACGTATTGGACGACGGTCAGCCTCCGCTCTTCAGCGTGAGCCCGCTCCAGTCACAACATATTGGACGACGATCAGCCTCCGCTCTCCAGCGTGAGCCCGCTCCAGCCACAACATTGGACGACGGTCAGTCTCCGCTTTTCAGCGTGAGCCCGCCGAGACATCATCATCAGCTCCAGGGTCTAACTCACCACATCCTGTTGGCCAAGAAATTCCACAGCGAACCGTGTGAAAATTCCAGCTCCAACACGTCATTGCAACATAATGCAAACGCCAAGCTTCGTGTTACTGTGAGTGTTTCTTGCGTCTATAATTTCAAAGTGAATCGCGCCTCCGAATCGTATTTCTAAGTTATTACTATATTTTTATAACTATTTGTATCTACATTGTTTCAAGTATTCTTCTGTTCGTAAATTATAAAAGTTGTCCAACATATCATAATACTTATGTCTCTTAAATCAGAAAGCGGAAAAATGTCCGATAAAATTACCTTGTCCGTCTTAACTAAATTCGTAAAACCATATAATGGGGATAGGGAGACATTGCCTGCATTTCTCACAAATTGTGAGAATGCAATATCCTTAGCCACACAAGATCAACAAAATGTGCTCTGTAAGTACATAATTTCCCAGATGGAAGGGAAAGCTCAGGTGGCATGTAGCCTAAAATCTTTTGAAAAATGGTCAGAACTTAAAACCTTCCTCAAGTCCACATTTGGAGAAAAAAAACACGCAACACATCTCTTATCGGACTTACAACATTGCAAACAACTTCCAAACGAAGACGTTACGCAATACTCTTTACGAATCGAGTCAATACTGACCCGAATTCAGTCAGATACTCATCACAGCTGTAAAGACGAAAAGGAACTACCTGGTCGTATAGCAGCCATGGAAGACCTGGCCCTCAATACATTCTTGCTAGGCTTAACCTCTTCTACATCCAACATTGTTCGGTGTAAAAACCCCTCAACCCTCAACGAGGCGATTCAATACGCTATAGATGAGGAAAAGTTATTCAACTTATCTAAACCTAAATCAGCCAAACAATGTTCAATATGCAATAAAGTAGGCCATAGCTCATCGGAATGTTTCAGAAACAAAAGGCCTAACTATAATTCCCAAAAGCCATATCATAAGGTTTTCATTTCCCAATGGGATTCTAATAAAAATAACAATTCTAGTACTAATTCTAATACCAATAGTAATGCTAACTCCAATGCCAATCCTAACGCTCAAACTTGCAGATATTGCAAAAATATCGGCCACACTATAGAGCAATGTCGTAAAAGGCAATTCAATATGCAACGCCGCGAAAATACGGACTTTGCACAGCGCCGTCATAACTCACCTGATAGCTCTACGAATGCATTTACGCATACATGTGAATGCGAAACCAATGGTCATAATAACCACGCTGAATCTCACGATAATTTAAACTAAATCGGATTTTGATGCCGTGTCCGTCAAAATCTATGCAAATTTATAATGGCACGACTCCTACTATTTCTGCATCTCAGTCGAAGATACTGAGTCCTTCTATCTTTAATAATCATACTAAATCTACATCTCAGTCAAAGATGCTGAGTCCTACTAATTCTACATCTCAGTCGAAGATACTGAGTCCTTCTATCTCTAATAATCATACTAAATCTACATCTCAGTCAAAGATGCTGAGTCCTACTAATTCTACATCTCAGTCGAAGATACTGAGTCCTTCTATCTCTAATAATCATACTAAATCTACATCTCAGTCAAAGATGCTGAGTCCTGCTATCTCTAATAAACATACTAAATCTACACTCCAGTCAAGCCAGCTGAGTCCCAGTTCCATAAATAATACTAAATCTTATACTAGACCCACATCTCAAGCCAGCAAGCTGAGTTCTGCTATTTCTAATGAGAAAATAAAATGTTACTCATGTAATAATGCCCCAAAAGATTCTCATACTAATTCTAAACATAACTCAATTACATCTAACCTAAATATAAATTCTATGTCTAAACCTATATACGAAATTAACGATTTTTGTAAAAAGGTAGCCTTACCTCATACTTACCTATCTACTAATCACGCTTTAGAACGGTTATGTTTTCTTATCGATACGGGATCAACCATCAGTATTGTCAAAGGTTCCTGTTTATTTGAAATTCCAAATCTATCCACCGAAATTGTAAAGTTAAAAGGCATTAATAGTTCAGAAAATCCTGTTGAAACTCTAGGTACCTTTCAAATGGGGTTTAAACTATCAGATAATTCATATAAATACAAATTTCATGTCACAAAAGATGACATCAATCTTAATAATTACGATGGAATTATCGGTAGCGATTTTTGCGATTACTTTAAATCAAATATCAATTATTCTTCTAAGTCAATGTCTATATTTAACCATTCTATTCCTATTACTTACAATCAACCGTCGTACAACATTCCAGCTCGATCCGAAGTAGTTATCGAATGCACTGTATCTAATTACTCGCCTGAGCTTTATCATAACAATGAAGCTCTCGTACTAGATCATACTCTAAGTGAAGGTGTCTATGTTGCAAATTGCATTGTCTCAATCAAATCAAATAAGAAAACAAACATTACTATCCTAAATACTACAGAGACTGACATTGAAGTAAAAGATTATCACGTAAACGTGACACCGTTTGAAATTAAAAGTTCAGATTCTACATCTTGTTACAATACTAATTCTATTTCCTGTAATAAATCTAATCGCATAGATAAAGTTCTAAGCCTCATTCGCTGTTCCCATTTAAATGAAGAAGAGAAAAAATCTCTCCTAGAATGTTGCTCCCAATACACAGATATCTTCCATATCGAAGGTGAACCCTTAACCTTCACGGATGCTATAGAACACACTATTAATACAGGTGATGCACCACCTATTAATGTCAAATCATATCGCTTTCCCGAATGCCACAAAGAGGAAGTCGACTCCCAAATTCGTAAAATGCTAGATCAGAATATCATTAGACCTTCTATTTCGCCTTGGAGTGCTCCAGTTTGGGTAGTACCAAAAAAAATGGATGCTTCAGGCAAACAAAAATGGAGAATAGTAATTGACTACCGCCGTCTCAATGACGTCACTGTCTCCGAAATTTACCCGCTGCCTCTTATCACGGATATCTTGGACCAATTAGGTCATTCTAAATATTTTAGCACGCTGGACCTTACCAGCGGTTTTCACCAAATAAAGACCAACCCCAAAGATGCGCCTAAAACAGGTTTCACAGTTAGCACAAATTCAAGCATGTCTGGACACTATGAATTTACCAGGATGCCTTTTGGGTTGAAAAACGGCCCTGCCACATTTCAACGTCTTATGAATACTGTGTTATCAGGCTTACAAGGCCTCCATTGCTATATCTACTTAGACGATTGCATCGTGTACAGTCAAAATTTACAAGATCACATGCATAAATTACAACTAGTATTTAACAAATTTCGTGAATATAATCTGAAACTCCAACCGGACAAGTGTGAGTTTCTTAGACATGAAGTGACTTACCTTGGCCATATTATTACCGATAAAGGTGTATCTCCAAACCCTGAAAAGGTTAACGCCGTATCGCAATTTCCAATTCCAAAAAATCCTAAAAATATTAAGTCATTTCTAGGCCTAATAGGATATTATCGCCGATTCATTGAAAACTTTTCTAAGTTAACTAAACCACTTACCTCTTTACTAAAAAAGGATGCTGTCTTTCACTGGGGTACAGAACAGCAACATGCATTCGATTTTCTAAAAGAAAAATTAATTACTGCCCCTCTTCTACAATACCCTGATTTTTCACAACCTTTTAACGTTACTACTGATGCTAGTAATTACGCCGTCGGCGCAATACTATCTCAGGGTCCCGTCGGCAAAGATAAGCCGATCGCATACGCATCGCGTACTCTAAATAAACCTGAAGGCAATTATTCGACTACCGAAAAGGAGCTTTTAGCTATTTTATTTGCCGTTAAAACTTTTCGACCATATTTATATGGAAATAGATTCAAAATAATTACAGATCACAGACCCCTCGTATGGTTGTTTAACGTTAAAGATCCCGGCAGTAGACTCATTCGCTGGCGCCTCAAACTTGAGGAATATGACTACGAAATTATTTATAAACAAGGTCGCCTCAATTCCAACGCTGATGCGTTATCCCGTTGCCCTATTAACTCTATTGATGTTAATAATTTAAATAACTCTACTTATGAACAATATTTTAAAAACCAATTTACTAATCAGCTCCCTGCTTCAAATACTATTATAGAAGAATGCACTCAGGGTCTGCACTTATCCAAGTTAAATACAATAGCCTGTCCTGTCTCTTTAGACTTTGATTATTCTATGCCTTATTGCGAGGAAATACTATCACAACTCGATAATTCTGCTGAATTACTCAACTCAGAACGTGAACCTCTTACAATACGTCACGTCCAGGATAAAAATAAATCTTACTATTTTCTATTTACAAAAGTTCATCATTATGAACAAACTAATTTTAGAGATGTCTATAGTTTATTAATCAAACTCAGAAATCTACTAATCGATTGCCCAAATATAACTGATCTCGCACTACCAGATTTTAGTGACCCATTTTCTAAACTAGCTTATACTAAAGTTTATAATATGATATCGTATATTTTTCACAATACCAGCATTAAAATCTTAATGTATAAAAATCAATTAATTTACCCTACTCCTATAGAAGTTCCTAAAATATTAAAGGAGAATCATGACTCTGTTATCGCTGGTCACCCAGGATCACAACGAATGTATTCGCGTATCAAAGCTGCCTACTATTGGAAAGACATGCGCTCTGACATTGAACAATACGTAAAAAAGTGTAAGCTTTGTCAAATCAATAAACCTTTAAGGAAATCAAATAAAGCTCCTATGGAGATAACTTCTACATCTACTAGGCCATTTGAACGACTAGCCCTTGACGTCGTAGGTCCCTTACCCGAAGCGGGTTTCCAAAATTTCAAATTCATTTTAACGCTACAAGATGATCTAACCAAATTTACTAGCGCTTATCCGATGATTACAGCTACCAGTGAAGAAATAGCTCGAAACCTCGTACATTTTATGTCTCTTTTCGGTTTTCCTAAAACTATTTTAACAGATTTAGGGACTTGTTTCACGTCGGAACTATTCAGACAATTAACAGATATATTGAAAGTCAAAGCCCTTTTTACTACTCCGTATCACCCACAAACTAATGGAGCTCTTGAACGCTCACATGCTACTCTAAAAGAATACCTTAAATCCTTTGTTAATGAGAATCAAAACGACTGGCACTGTTATCTATTCACTGCAATATTAGCATATAATACTACGCCTCACTGTACAACTAATTTCACTCCCCATGAATTATTATACGGTTATAAACCATGCATTCCTAATTCCTTATATGAAACCTCCGGTAATACTACATACAATGAATATATAAGAGCTTTACAATATAGGATGCGATTTAGTCGCGAAAAAGCTATTCAAAATATCTTAAATAGCAAGGAGAGATCAAAACAATATTATGATACTAACTCCCGTGAAATCACATACAAATCAGGAGATATGGTGTACCTAAAACACCATCACAGACTTCGAAAAGCGTTATCGCCTATATGGAAAGGCCCATACAAAATAACAAAAGTAAATAATAAACATAACGTGACCCTTCAAGTAGGTCGTAAAAATATAAAATACCACACCAATGAAATAAAACCTTCAACATCCTAACATATACTATGTTTTCTTTCAGAACGTTATGCTGGCACGGCATTTCAAGCCACAGCCTCACCGAATCGAGCATCATTCCCATCTACCATAGTCCCGGAATTTATTTTGAGCCTACTAATAATATTAACTTTTACAGTGATAATTGGAAAGTTATCACTCACGTCGATTTAATCTCTTTAGAACCTTATCTTGACAAAATAGAAACTCTATTACATGAAACTCTGAACCTCTGTAACAAAATTCAATCACAAGATTTTAACATGTGCAAGGACATATCTAATCCCATTGAAGTTTTAATCCAATCGAATTACATTAAATTACAATCGCTATCACATATCATCTCTAATAAATCTACAAATAAAACAAAACGCTCTCTAGAATTTGGAGGTGAAATCTTAAAATTCTTTTTTGGCACATTAGATGCAGACGACGCTAGAAAGTATGATGCCGCAATTGAGTCGTGTAAAAAGAGCGACACAGAATTATATCACCTAATGAGAGATAACATTCACATAATTAAGTCTACCATAAATAACTTTAACACTACTGTTTACAAACTTAATCAAAATGAAAATAAATTGAATACCCAAATTAACCTGATGAATGAAATATTTTCCCAAATCACGAAAAATGATAACTTACTGCTACATACCTCAAGGTTAAATAATCTTCTTAATATAATTGAAGGTTCTTTACTTAGTATTTCCAATTTACTGGATACTACGGTAAACTCTATCTTATTTTCTAAGGTTAATATATTACATCCTAGTGTTATAAGCCCCTCTAATCTTTATCTTGAATTATCTAAACATAGTAGTCAAGTAAGTAAAAGGTTAGATTTCCCAGTTCCTTTAAGCATTCAAAATATTCACTCTATAATAGATGTTTCTGAATTTAGCTCTTATTATTATAACAATAAGATCATTTTTATATTACAAATTCCTTTAATAACACCTGATAAGTTCATGACTTATAAAATCATACCTCTACCTACTCCGCATGATGACTCACATAGCACATTCGCGTTGATTCAACCTTCTAACTCCTATATAGCTTTAAGTGATGATAGGATGCATTATGCTATGATGGACACACTTGCTAGATGTAAGATAATAAATAACAACTTTTCTATCTGTGAACTAACTACTATATATTCATGTATAAGCAATCCAAACTGTGAATCTAAAATATTAACTGAAGTAACACTGTCGTTACCTACAGAATGCAACGCCAAACTTTTATATGGTCAAATTGATATTTGGCAAAAGTTAAATAATAATAAGTGGATTTATGTCCAATCAAGTGCAAATAAATTGACAATCAAATGTGAAGATAACATTAGCGACTATTCAATTATAGGTACTGGAATTGTAAAATTAACAGCAAATTGTATTGGTTATTCTAAAACTATTCAGTTAATGACAACTAGTTCTTATTCGTTTATTACTAAGTCTCCATTAGATATTAAGTTTGATATAACAGCTGATGACTGTTGTAAGAAGGACATATTTAATAAAAGCCTGCCACATTTGTCGCCAATCTCTTTAAGCAAAATCAACTTAGATTCTCTCAAATATGCGAATCATCAAATGGATAATTTAGAACAAGAATTAAATAACTTAGAAAAGGAATCTCATTGTATTAAATATGGTCCATATTACTCTACTTTTACTTATATTTTAATTGTGTGTTTATTTTTATGTGTAACTTATAAGATCTTTAGATACTTTAAAAACAAAAATGCTACTAATTCTGGATGCTGCGTGCAAATATTTAATCAGTGTTATAATCAGAAAACTTCTAAGCGCAAATCCAAAATCTCTAATTCTATCGAGATGACTGAAATATCATCAGCATCTGATGAAGACAATAATTCAATACAATCTTTACCAATTCGAAACACTAATTATAAATCTACTGCTAATACCTATAAGACCAAATTCCCATCAAACAGGAATTTAAACTTTTAAGATACTATGAATTATGGTGTTAAGCTTTCCATTATAAATTACTATGTCTTGCTATGTTTTATTATAAGCCATATGTACACTCGTACATTTATACCTAGTTTAAGTTTTGCAAATGACTATCTTAATCTCACTGTATCTCCAATCTTTTCTATTTTACTTCGCTCATCTTATAAGATAAAGCTCCGTCAAAAAGGGGGAGCTGTTACATCCCTTATTACAAGGCAATAAAGCCGACATTAGCACTCCTTACTTAATGTCTCAGTTTTCATTGCAAAGCCAATGCTGAATTGCAGTTATCGCACAGTAGCGGAATTTTAATATTATTTTATTTAGTTAGATTCTGGAAGCCGTCGCGTAAACCCAAATTCGTTAGACTTATCTCGAGATATACATGAGATATAGAAAGTCATCATTTTGGTGTATTATCGTGTATTGTTAAATATAACTTTAATCAAAAGTGTAATTGTGGATTTTGTGAATAAATAAGTGGTTTGGTAGAAGATAGTTTTTTTTTAAAAAGATCTACGGGGTCGGCCGTGTAACAGTACGTATGTATGACTTCAAAAATGAGACTTCAAACGAAAACGAGGAACAGGATGATGATGCGGTTCTGGATATAATTTATAACTTTGCCTGATTGTATTTATTCAATAAAATATTTTACTAACTTATTATGTAACGTTTTCTTTTTATGAGCTACATATAAATTCTATCTAGGGATTTTTAGGGAAATTTAGAAAAACAATTAGGATTTTTTTTTGGTAAAGGTTGGTAACACTGTATTAGTCGTAGGATCTCGCGATCGGTGTCACGGTGTGAGTGAGACCCGCGCTTGAATTTATTTTCGCCAGCGTTATTTTGTACTTTGCGATAACTACTAAGATTGTATTATTATATAAGCCTTCATCCAGACACGACATTATTTTCTTTTTTGTTCATAGATTTTTGTTCGATTTTTGTGTGTTAATTTTCCAGTTGGCAAAGGCCTCCTCCAATCTTCTCCATTCCGGCCTTTCTATGGCCACTCTACCCCATGTTGTTCCCGCGAATGTCTACTAAGATATTCATTTCAATTATATGGTGTAAGAATTATTATAATGTGCATGAAACGCTTAAGGTAACTAACGTATTTAAGTTGATAAGGATTAATACTGTATGTGTATCTAAATAGCTTTTCAATTACCGCATTGTCCGTGACCTTATTTTTTTAAATGAATGGCTCTAGTAAGCTTTCATGAAAAGATAAACATATACCATCGTAAACTTTTCTGTAAAACTAAAAAAGAGGAACAATTCCACCATACATTGTTTTGTTATATCCCAAAGGGATAAAGCAGCGTTTTCGATTAAAGCTCCCAGGCGGTTTAACTTTTGCCGACATTTTCAACAATTATCGTCACATTTCAACCAATTTACACAAAACCTTAACAAATTATAGGTACCCCTAAAACTTCCTCATGAATCACTCTGTCTATTGGTGGAAACCGCCTGAAAATCAGTTCAGTAGTTTTTAGGGTTCCGTACCCAAAGGGTAAAAACGGGACCGTATTACTAAGACTTCGCGATCCGTCTGTCCGTCTGTCTCCAGGCTGTATCTCATGAACCGTGATAGCTAGACAGTTGAAATTTTCACAGATGTATTTCTGTTGCCGCTATAACAACAAATACTAAAAACAGAATAAAATAAATATTTAAGTGGGGCTCCATACAACAAACGTGATATTTTTGTCGTTTTTTGTGATAATGGTACGGAACCCTTCGTGCGCGAGTCCCGACTGGCACTTGGCTGGTGTTCGTGTTTAGTAAATAGACAGACATGGCGAAGGACTTTGTTTTATAACGTGTGGTGATGAGGGACCAGATGAACATACATACTCGTTAAAATCATAACCCTAGTACCCATAAAAATTAATATGAATAGAGAATTATAAAATTTAAATCCTACCTGACATCATGTTCATGAATATTTCTTTGCACATTCTTGACCCACTGAGCCTCAGTTTGTTTCCCAGTGTTCTTGTTGACTTTGATAAAGTTCATGATGACAGGATCCACTCCACTGCAGAACAGACTCTTCTCATCATCAGACACTGCTATTGACAGTATATCTGCTTTGTGAGTGGAGTATGATTCAAGCTGAAAATTATAAAGTGAATTTAAGTGTGAGTTTGTAAAGGAATATTCATAAAGGAAAGCTTAACAGACAGTACTAACTTTTATAGGGAAAACATTGTGTTTTTCACACTACAAAAAATGAGAGATATACCAGTATACCACTCCATAACCTGCACCCCTGAACAATTACAGTCTTGAAATCATTTACAAAATTATATAAATGTATAAAAAAAATCCAATTAATATATTTTGAGCGCACGGTTGGCACAGTGGTTGAGCGATTGACTGTTGCTCTGCGTCTCGCGGGTTTGGTGTCCTCACGGAACAAATATTTGTATGACCTACAGATAGTTGTTCAGGCTCTGGGTGTTTGTGTATGTAGTTTATATGATTATAAACACACTAACGATACAGGAAGAAATTCCTAGTGTGGGACAACGTTTAAAAAAATATATATTTACCTGATCACCAAGAGTACTGTCCCAAAATATAAGTCTGCCCAGACTATCTCCAGACACAATTGTGTTATCAGAGAGCACTCCAAGACACCACACAATAACCTCTCTGCCTCTGCGACTCACCGACATGCGGGTTATTGCATGCCCTGTCTCCACATTCCACACCCGTATTGTATTTATTGAACCTGAAAAACATAATTTATTATTTGTAGATTGAAGATATATTTCTTTAATTTATGTTTGTGATGAATTAGTGCTTACTTAATTTGAGGCATAGTGATGAAATAAAATGTAAACATAACATAAACAAAAAACTAAATTATATTTTTTACTTGGACCTCATAAATCCATACCTGTAACAAGCACATTTCCTGTTTTGCTAAATTGGCAGCACAATATTCTGCCTTCCTGTTTATCAAACAATTTGTTGTAAACGATCTCATCATTATCCACACTGTAGAGGTTCACAAATCCTTGCTCAGTTCCCACTGCTACAAGACTGTTGCCTGGATTCACATCAAGGCACCAAGCTGCATAGCCTGTTAGTAGCACTGTAGTTTTCAAGCATAGTTTATCTAGGTCCCATTCACATAAAGCGCCTCCTAGGCCTGTAGACAGCAGCCTGTCCTTAACCCAACCAAGTGCTTCTACAGAACCATTCTTTACCCCAGGAATGAACTTGACAAGATGCGGAGCATAGTTTAGGTCCCATATCTCAATAGAAGCATCACCTCTGCGACAAAAACAAAATTAAATACTTATTAATAAGTTAAATTAAAACATAAAAATTTTATTATTTTGGTCGATTACTAACCTCGCAACGGCGATGTGTTTGCTGCTTTTATTAAATGAAACACAATTGATCGGCTGCGGTTTCGCATTATAGTAACGAACTCTGTGCACTTTGCTAGCCATTGCAAGATATTGTATTTAAATAGTGTTTAGAACAATAAAATCACATGCAAAAGGCACAGCACAACCTCAAAGCTCTCCAACTTACACATTTATTTACACACGTGACAATGACATTGACAACTGACAAAGAATACTTTGGGTTTGACAACAATACCACTGACATTGACTGCTGGTTTAAAAGCTGGTTTATGTATCTGAGGGTGTAAGTGCATTGAGCTAGGAAAAACCAGAAAAAAATGGAGGCGCCGCGATGTTCTATACATACATTAGCTTATACAAATATATGCTTATGCTTATGCGTGAAATACAATACAGACTATGAAACATCGTTTTGTTTCATTCTTTCTAATATTGTAATCGTATTTAATAAAATAGTCAACAATATTTCAGTTGTTGCTCTTATTGGCAACATTTTTTTGTGACGTAGTAAGTGCCATATCCGCCATATTAAGTGACAAATTTTGTGGTTATGTTCGTGGTAGTCCTGCTGTCAAATGGTTGTTTACTTTTTGTATTATTGTAATTTGTGAGTGTGTGTGTGTTCCGTGATTGACACAACAGCCATTTTAAGTGACATTTTTCCAGTCCATACTATTTAATATGTCTATGTTTAGGTGGGATTTTTTTATTCAAGCCTTAGTTACCTAACCTTATCCTAACTTTATCTAAGAGTCAAGCACAGCGGATGTTTTGCGACATTACGCAAAGCTGATCGAAGTGATCATCATCATTTCAGCCGAAAACCGTCTACTGATGGATATAGGCCTCCTCTAAGCGTCACCACATTGACCGGTCCCGTGCGTCTCGCATCCAACGGACTCCCTCCAGACCCCTCTTTCCCAGTGGGCACTTTGGGCAACTGCCCAGGGCCCTGCGATCGATAGGGGCCCCCCTCAGATCAAATACAAAGTCCCTAGTTCCTGTCAGATCACCAAACGATAACCGATATTTAATACCAAAAAGCTTATAAAATTCGAAAAAATCGAACCTAAATTACTGACTACAATATCAACTTACTAGCTTTTACATGCGACGATCCGACTTCAGCATGCTTAGATAAATTGAGATATATAAGGGGTAAGGTAAGGGTAAGGGTCCATAAATTACGTGAGGAGTTTTTTTAAATTTTCTGTACCTCCCTCCCCCCCTGGTGAAATGTCGTGAGATTTTATTCAACCCCCTCACCCATCCCCCAATCTCACGTGAGATTTTTCAAAATGTGGGTTTGTTACGTAAACGCGTTGGATAGTTATTGTAAAAAGAAAAAAAAATGCTTCATGCTTTTATTTACACTAGTTAAGACTAGTAATCAATATTGCTGAGAGTTTAATTATAAGTGTAATAAAAATATAACAAGAGAATACTTAAATCGTAATACTACTGTGATTAAAAAAAGAATGTCTACTCTAATTCAGTCCATGGAGAATCATGCGCGGTCTCAAGAGAGACTATTGGATGATGAAACGTATCTACGTAAATAATATCATTCATACTTCCACGTTATACATCTGTATAACGTGGAAGTATGAATGAAATTATTTTCTTTCGAACGAATTAGTGAATGATCTTAATAATATTACGATTACGCTTAAGATTAAATCTTAAGCATGTACAATCTGGATTAAATGGACCAAAATAGTATATTTTTTTTTGGTTTTAATCAGAAGAAAAATTGCGTGATATTTGCCGAGACCCTCCCTCTCTCCAACGTAAGATTAGATGAGATTTGACTCGACCCCCTCCCCCCCTTAAACATCTCACGTAATTTATGGACGCCCCCTAATGGTATACTCAGCACATACACATTTTAAAGAAAAATCATCGGTAGTCCACTCATCAGTGTGACTAAAGCTCCAAGTTTGAATTAACCAATTAATTTAAATGAGAAATTACATAGAAAATTGAAACAAAATTTGTTGGACTTTATATTTAAGGAGATCTTGGAATGGTATCCCATACAAGTTTGGCCCTGGTTTGAATATCGATGTCCAAGAATAAACAGTCAGTCAGTGCATTCCTCTTTAAATAACATAGTTTTTTAAGCAGTAACGTGTAAATGCTAAAAGAGTTACTTTTGTGGACTATATTACATTTATCTATTTCGTTGTTTCATGTGATTGTAAATAAAAATAAATATTTAACCTTGTTTATCTAATTTCTTTGTCTATTCTAGCAAAATAGTGTTCTGTCAAAGTCATAGGGGTCCCATTATCCTAATATGCCCAAGGCCTCCAATATGTTAAAGACGGCCCTGACTCCCTCCACCCTCACCAGGCCTTCTGTCCATCTAGTGGGTGGCCTTTCAACGCAGCGTGTTCCAGTTTGCGGTCGCCACTCCAAAACTTTTCGGCCCCATCAACCATCCGTTCTGCGAGCAATGTGCCCTGCCCACTGCCACTTAAGTTTCGCAATACTTTAGACTTTTGGTAACTTTGGTTCTCCTGCGGATATCCTCATTTTTGTTTCGATCTCGCAAAGAATCGCCGAGCATAGCCCTCTACATTGCCGTTTGGGTGATAAATGATTTTATTTCTGTAAGTTGGTTTATGTACAAACACTTTTACATGTCGATCATATTTTTTAAAAGTGGATGAGGTCGGCTTTTCCTGTCTGACTACTCTGAGAAGAAAGGCCGAAACAAACTCAGAGGTTACAGTCTCTTTTAAAGTCCAGACAAAATCTTGGTTAGATAATGTGAAGACCATGTAGACTGATGTCTGAAATGGTCTTTTGAGGAAAGAACCAGCCAGATTGAGTGGACATGTCCAGTCAGTGCACGCATTTGTCAATAACCGTGCAGCTCAACTCAAAATTTAAGGAGCTCAACGAATTGACGAACAATACCAAAGAAAGGACATTCGGGTAGGCCGCATAAATACTCAAACTGCCAGACCATGATTAAAAACATACTAAGATACATTAAAATAAAAAAAAATAATCATCCACACAGTCTTCACATTCACAATAATTAAAATAAAATAATATAATTCTTTAAATAGTAAATATTCTTGTCATAGAAAGAAAAAAACAAAAAAATATTTAAAGATCTAAATTCACGGTGCAAAATACAAATAAAAAACTAAATTAATTGGAGCAGCTCAATCCCAAGCCTTTTTGTCCTCAACGTAATAATTAATTTTATGAAACGCTTTCTGGCACAACTTACGTTTAATGAATGATTTGAATTTATTAACACTTAGACCTTGAACGTGGCTTGGAAGCTTATTATCAAAGCGTACACATTGACATCTAAACGAGCCACCTATTTTTTTGAGCCTTGTTGTAGGTACTACAAATTTGTGTTTGTTCCTAGTATTTATGTTATGGATATCACTGTATTTTTTAAACAATTTTATATTTTTATGGGCATATAAAAGATTTTCATAAATATACTGAGAACGCACAGTCATTACATTAATCTCCTTAAATTTCTCTCTGAGAGAGTGTCTCGGGCTTAATTTATAAATTGATCGAACAGGTCTTTTCTGCGAAACAAAGATAGTCTGGATGTCGGCGGCATTTCCCCACAACAGAATACCATACGACATTACACTATGAAAATAGCTAAAGTATACTAAACGGGATGTCTCTATGTCAGTTAAATTACGAATTTTTCTAACAGCATATGCTGCGGAGCTTAGCTTCTTTGACAATTTATCTATATGTGTATTCACTCACTCACGTGTATTTCTAAATCTTCCATCCCGTTTTTTCCGGCGAGCGAGTGAGAGTATTTAGCACGCACTGTGGTTTTTATTCGCGCGACCTTTATCCGCCCATTCTGCGACCTATGAAATTGTATGAAACAGCACACATTGCGGTATAAAATTCGCGCTGAAATAGTACCGCAAGAAATCCGTGTTTTACCACAGTATCCACCGCACCGCGGCACGGATTATACTTACGCGAATATTATGAGCTCTATGAACAGGTAGAAAGATATAATAATCGCGCGGAATTTTATCCGCAGTGCGTGTTAGTTAAATTCATTACGCGAATAAAATTGGCGCGGCTAAAAATCGCTATTCGTGTTAAGCTTTAATGTCGTTTTCCGCATAAAATTAAGGTTATGTAACTTATCTCATGAAAATGTAACTTTTTGAGATGTTTCATGTAATATTTGACCTGCCACTGGCAACACTTGACGTAGTATCTCTAAGTAGTCTGTGGTTCAAAGGTTCAAACTTGAAAACTTCAAAGTATTTATTTAATTTATTATTTATCGTGACATAAAACTGTCTCGAGACAAATAAGACAATTAAAAACTGTTGCTATCTCTTTAAATAATATTTTCTGTAATTGCAATATATATAAATAAATCCTTTTGGTGAAAATTTAAATGGTGTCTTTATGTTAATGTGTTTGTTTCTTGTTGTTTTGGATCTATTATAATAAAACATTCTATAAATCTTGATGGAAGATTCCATGCTTCTTTCATTGGTTGCAAGCATAATTATAGATCGATTATAAAGAAACGAAATTAAAGGGAAATTATAAAGAAAAAGTTTTTAATGTCAGAGCAATTTGCAAAGTCCGATGACGGATGTTGTTTTGGTCGAAGTATAGCCCTCGCCAAACTTCTTGGCCGCCCTGAAGTTGGTTTACCGGAAGCGCGAGGCACGAAATGGTGCTGTTTTTGTATGAAATTTAGTACTGCGCAGCCATTGTAGCCAACTTCAGGGCGGCCAAGAAGTTTGGCGACAACAATATCAGATGACGGATAGATAGGTCAGTGTTGTTAAATGTTCGTTAAAGATGGTGCCGTGTAAATGTTTGAAAGCAGCATGTTCTTTAAGCTGTCGTTGGGTTTGGTTTAGTTGTCGTTGGGTTTTATTTTGTTTTCTTTCTTTTTTATTTTATGTTTTATGAAGGATAAAAATGTTATTTGAAAAAAACATTGTTCAGTAGCTGTTTAAAAAAATACATCTCTGATAGTTTATTCCTCTTCCTGAGTGATGTCTGCTCTACACATTCAATAACCTTATTTTGGAATATATCCATCGTGCAAGTAAAATTGAATAAGTAATACTTGTATCCAGTATTTATGGTACTTACAATAGTAAGTTCAATGGGTCGTTTCCAGCTACAGTGTCATTGAAATAATGGTACTTAATTAGGGGCATGGGGGACCAGATTTATATGTGGGACCTTGTTCCTGAGTCAAGGTTACTCTGTATTATTGTTTTATAATTCTCTGTCTCACTATGTTGGTATTAAGGCACTAATAATCTGTACTGTTGGTATTCAATGTTCTTACTTTTATGGATAGGGTGGTTTAGTATTGCGTTGTTAAGGAAATGTTCTACGTTACAGAGTTTGGTTTCTCCACTTAGTCCTTCAGGTGGACCTTTGTGCGTGGGCTATGGCAGCTGTTTGGTGGTTATGTTCTATGTTCTATGTAACCGTGTATGTTCCGTATGTTCTATGTATGTTCTATGTAAAAAACCCCCCTAGGGTTTGGTTTCCACACTTAGTCCCTCAAATGGACCTTTGTACGTGGGCCATGGCGGCCGTTGGGGGGTCATTCCAACCAGCCCATCTCCCTCCAGAAGTCAATTAGAGCTCCTGGTTTCCTCAGAACATCTGTGGGATAAAATTTCCATTATGGGCCATTGATTTGGAAGTTCATTTTTTTTTTGTAAGTAGTACTCATGAATAGAAAGCTTTATACAAATTTTCAAGACTCGGAAAATTATGTTTTATTGTATGTTTTTTGTGAGGTAATATAATGAGAGTTAGGTAGCTTGGGGCACCCCGACATGGATAGATTAGGTTCGAAGAAGATGACGGGAGCTGAAGTGAGCGAGCAAACTCAGCTCCCGTCATCTCCTTCATGTTAGGTTACTTTAGATCCTGCAGACAGAAATAGGAGCCCAGCGGGGCTCCGTCGATTTTGTTGCTTAAAAAGTAATCTTAAACTTAAACCCCATGGTTGGGGTTGGGGTCCGTGGGTTGGGGATGGTACAGTGAGGTAGCCCCTCTACCCCCCTTTCCCTCCAATCCTCCGCGCCCCTTAAATCGATGGACATTTATGTAAATTTTAAAACTAACCTGAAATCTTTAACCATGGATATCTCCATAACTATGGGGCTCCGAGTAGTGGGGATGGTACTGGGGGGTAGCTAAACCTCTCCCCCTCCCCCCTTCACCCTCCCTGCGCCAAAAATCACCGGCCCATAATCGACATTTTAACCGTTTTCGATCCGTCGGTGTATATTCTCATCTCTTTCGGGCCAGAGTAGTCACATCTTTCCTCTGTGTGTATTATGTTGTAGTGCCTATGAAAGTGGTGTGACTTTGGGGCTTTGTCACATGGTGATGCTAACATCGGTTTACGGTTGATCGCATCTTCCTTTATGCGTGTGTGCTTAATTCTGGAGTCTTTATTTAGGGAACCTGATAGGTGGAGTCTAAAGGTGGCTAGGGCTGCCTCCTCCCTCACAATTAGGTGTAGAGGTGGGAGTCCCAGCGTTGCCTGTATAGGGCGGCAGTGGGTGTGGTTCTCATACTACTGGTGATTGCAACACAGGTGAACCACTGTGGTTTTTCGAGATCTCTCCACCGCCCTTGGTTGACTGGTAGAGAATGCCTCAGGCATTAAGTCCGCCTATGTACCTGTATGTTGCATGTAGTTTTAAGAAATAAATAAATTGGTTCAGTTTTTGTGGGGTTTACTGAGAGTTGATGCTCGTTGCACCATTCCTCTACTATTTTCAGGGCTAGACGCATGAGATTGCATAAAGTGTTTTCGTGGGTCCCGTTTATTATTATTGTTATGTCATCCGCGTAGCCAACGGTGAAATAACCTTTGTCGTTGAGTGTTTTGATGAGGCTGTCAGCTACCAGGTTCCACAGAAGTGGCGAAAGGACGCCCCCTGTGGACAGCCCTTCGCGACGATGGCCCTTGTAGTGTCGTTAACCGTGACTTGGACCGCTCTCAGTTTGAGCATATTGGTGATCCAGCCCCCTAGGGTCGGGTCTATGCCGTGTCTGTCGAGGGCCGTGTTTATGCTGTTGAACATGGTCTTATCGAAGGCGCCCTCAATGTCAATGAAGGCAGCCAATGCTGAGCATTTGTGGTCCACTGCGCATTCAATTTTAGAAACCACGTTGTGCAACGCGGATTCTGTTGATTTGCCTGTGGAGTACGCATGCTGTTGTTTGTGCAGTGGTTTTTCTCGGAGAGGCCCATCACGGATGTGCCTATCGCAGAGTCTTTCGAGGGTTTTCAGCAAAAAGGATGTGAGGCTTATAGGTCCTTCAGCACGTTCAAATTACGCAACAAACTTTGATTTTTATGGATCAGTCCATTAAGTGTAAAATTCCTTATTCCAGGATTCTACAACATTGTTGGTCCGATGACGCTCAGCAAACATGTACCATATAAAGGGTCTTTTAACAAGGACGGGTCGATGTTAAAATTGAATAAAACAAGAAGTGTGTGAGATATTAACGAAATTTATTTTTTTATTTAAAAGGCCCATTTATGCCATTATGGATGGAATATGACATCGTTCAAATGTCCGCCGCGGCTTCGTATGGTGGCACGAATCCGAGAGGTCCAATTTTTAATGACTCTGCTGCATAGATCGAGCGAGCGCTACAGATCAATGATAAAACAATTTCTTTTGGCTTGAATTGAACAATATGGACGTGAACGACATGTGGTTCCAGCAAGATGGCGCTACTTGCCACACAGCGAACGACACAATCGACATTCTGCATGAACGGTTTGAGGGTAGAGTTATCTCTCGCAGAGGTGACGTGAATTGGCCACCAAGATCGTGTGATTTGACTCCGCTAGACTTTTTCTTGTGGGGTTTTCTGAAGTCGCAGGTCTATGCCAATAAACCACATTCGACCGTTGCCCTGAAAGCCAACATAACGCAGGCCATCGCTCGGATTCAGCCGGATCGTATTCGTATTCGTATTTCGTATTTGTATTTCGTTTAATGAAATATGTTGCCAACCATCCTGTAAATGCAACGCAAACTGATGATACGCCTATAATTTCTTGAGTTTAGTCCAATTGCCTTTGCCTTTCGATATAAAGCATTTCGAAAATGAAAATAACCAATAATGGTTACATATTTTAAAGTTTTCAACAATGCTTTTATGGCAACGATTTCAAAATCCATCGTCCGTGGAAGCAATTCAATATTTTTTAAATTATTATATATTAAACGTAATAATATGTGGAAAGGTTCACAAACGTCAGTCATAATAATTATGAGTGGTCAATGAAGTTTTAATAGCAAAACAGATCACATGCAAAGATTACATACTTATCTACCTTGCATTTGCACTGGCGAAACATTCACATAAAAATATGAAACAATATGTACTAGAAACCAGAGACTGTTTCATGTTTTTATGAGAATGTTTAAAAATTTATGAAAATATGGCGTTTTTTTCTTTAATTTTTATTTTATTAGGACGCCCTGTTATTTCCAATCATTACTGAGTTTGTTTCATCGTGATAGATCGTTTAGTTTTAAATGTATATCGTTTTGTTTACACGGCGGTCACACAGCAGCGAACAGAATTTAATAAGTTCTATACAAAGTTGAAATTCTTTTTACCCGACTGCCGAAGGAGGGTAATGTGTTTATCAGTCTATGTATGTATGTATGTTTGTTCCTATGTGGCGTTCTAGAGACCAAACGCGTTGGCCGATTTTGATGATTCTTACGTCATCATCGATTCGTCTTAATCCTGCGAGTGTCACTGGCTACATTAAAATTGGAAAAACAAAAATGGCGGATTTTGGGCGCCATTTTGTGGAGAAATAATATATTTTTTCTTCCAAACCCATCGTGTGGGGTATCAAAATAAAGGATTTTAAGAGGAGATTTCAAAAATATATAACACTTATATGTTTAAATGTACCTAATTCAAAAAAAATAACTAAAAAGTTGTAAAGAAAAAAAGTTAATTCAAACAATCAAAAAACCCGACTGCTTAAAAAGCAAACTAAAAAGACGTAAACAAGAAGAAAATCATGCTGTGCAGTCGGAGGATACATCTGGTTTTGGTCCGCCAGCTCGCGAACATGTATCCTCCGACTGCACAGCATGATTTTCTTCTTGTTTACGTCTTTTTAGTTTGCTTTTTAAGCAGTCGGGTTTTTTGATTTTTTTAATTAACATTTTTTATTTTATTTTCTTTTGAAATTAAGCATAAAATGATAAATGATAATGATAAAATGTCGACCTTTCAGTCTTTCCTTACTAGTGCAGGTGCGATATCGATACCGAACTATCAGGCTCTGTAGTCCGGTCGTATTGCATCACCGAATGACCGAACTGTCGAGACGAAAAGTCCGGGACCGGACAATATAACCGAACTACTGAGAACGCCCCATTGACAACGGGTCAACTTCAACTGATGTGTAGTGATGGGTAACTCATAATTTTTATATGAGGTGGGAGCACCTCATTTTAACTCGCGAGGTACTGACGAGGTACCCCTCATTTGAGGCGAGGCTTCGTACGTCGGCGTATACACCTCATGAGCCGAGCCCGAGCCGAACTCAGCCGATTATCCGAGGCAGCGGCAAGCGAGGCGAACGGCCGCGTCTACTCACAATTCCGATTTTTACGTCTCCCTCACACACATCATTTTCTTTCGCTCATAAATGTTAGACCGCCAAAATAAACGAATCAATGACACTTGAATATTGAATACCAATCTAATGCCAATGTTTTTAGAGTTTATAGTTAAAGTTTAGAGTTTTGCACAGTAATAGCAATTAGCAGTAATAAAAATATTGTTACGAGCTGGGGTTCAGGGATAAATTATTCAAACAGCAGACTTCAATTAATCACACTTTATTACAAAAACACTTCTTAAACAATTCTATTACTTCGCACTATTTTCTTTTTCTGATCGCTCTGTGTCGCTTCCAAATCGAAACTGACTCCCGACGAACCCGACCGCTCTTTTTATAACACGGAAGATATTTCTAGAATGTTCCGTATCTGTTCTAGATACTTCAAGAATTTCCAGAACAATCGTTATTCGAATTCATTGTTCCCGAAGCGACTAGAAACTTCCAGAATGTTTGGTTGTTCACTCTCACACACAATCAACTGATTAGGTACTTAAATGCAAACATTCGGTTTTGAGTTCATGCATTAATATCTTCATGATAAAATTCTGCAAATTATTTGCATTTTTTGGTCAACTCGTCAGATTCGATTATTGTTAACTGACAAAGAGAACTAAAACGATCATCAATTTCTTCGTATGATGCCGAACGTTTTTTTTTAAATGTGTCAATTATGGGCATGAAACTATTCTTTGCCTCTCAACTGTGTAGTATCTGATGATCCTTCAAAAAAAGTGATGCGTGTGTTGCGAATTCTTTTTCTTTCAAATTTATTTTTGTGGTCAGCATCTGGATTTAAAAAAAGTCACATATTTCCTACATTACAATTCCACTTTTTCTTTCTTTAAGAATGCTGGCTTATTTTATCGCAGCAAGGAGGGTAATGTGTTTATCAGTCTATGTATGTATGTATGTATATTTGTTCCTATGTGGCGTTCTAGAGACCAAACGCGTTGGCCGATTTTGATGGTTCTTACGTCAATCGATTCGTCTTAACCCTGCGAGTGTCACTGGCTACATTAAAATTGGAAAAATAGAAAAATGGCGGATTTTGGGCGCCATATTGTAAGGGCCCAAAATTTTTTTTCTTCCAAACCTATCGTGTGGGGTATCAAAATAAAGGGCTTTAAGAGCTGATTTAAATATATATAACACTCATATGTTAAAATGAACCTAATTCTAAAAAAAGATAACTATAAAGTTATAAATAAAAAAAATCATGCATTGCAGTCGGAGGATACATCTGGTTTTGGTCAGCCAGCTCGCGAACATGTATCCTCCGACTGCACAGCATGATTTTCTTCTTGTTTACATTCTTTTTAGTTCGCTTTTTAAGCAGTCGGTTTTTTAGAATTTTTTAATTAACTTTTTTAGCCGTGGGTTGAGTGGGCCTGCAGCCGTATTGCGTAAGTGCGCAAAGAAGTTAAACTCTATCCAACCGACCAAATCCGCCAATCACACAAAAACATCGCGTCATTCATCTCGCATGTGATTAACTTCTTTGCGCACTTACACAATACGGCTGCTGGACTCCGATAAACACGATAAAACGCACGCATGCATCATGTATGGTGACGTATGCTATTTCGACTTGAGTGCGGTTCTGCTGGATAAGCTTGATAGACTCCTCAATAACTGCATTCGGTTCATATTTAACTTGAGGAAATATGACCATGTGTCGAGCTACAGGTCTGAGCTCAAATGGATGCCTATTCGCCAGAGAAGATGTTTGCGCGCTCTAACTACGCTTTTCTCCCTACTCAACTCTCCAACCCCACCTTCTTACCTTATGTCTCACTTTCAATATTTAAGTACGTCTCATACTAGGAATCTGCGTTCTGCCAACAATCTTCTTCTACTCTGTCCTTCTCATACTACTGATTTTGTTCATTCTTCCTTTCATATTCAGTCTATTCTTCTTTGGAACGCGCTTCCTCTCGAAATCAGGACGGCCACCAGTCGGTATGCTTTCAAGCAGAAATTGCGGTTTTATTATCAGCGGGGGGGAGGGTCATCTCGGTAACTTATTTTTATTAGTTTGTAGCGGCACCGACGCCGCCACTTAGAAACAAATGACATGACGTCACACAAATCCTGCATCGCGCAAGCAAAGTTTTCGGCGCGATTTGAACGTATACAACAGTCCGACGATAACCGTTGGGCAGTTGCCCGGACCAGACACAACACCCGTCTGGTCGGAGGATCCTCCCTTTTCTATGGAGGTTTGTGGGACTTTACACCCTGTTCCGCATACCTCCAAACTGGTGACCCTCGAACATGAACATCAGCGCAGCCTTCGTGCAGAGCTACTTCATCGTGACGTCATCATCACTTCCTCAAGCTTTCGAGCAGCGAGTCACACAGCCAGCCAGTACCCACGGCATCTACGGGGGTATCCTGACCACCAGCATGCAGCAGACGCGCATACCTGGTCATCACCCTCAGCTTCTTTCATCACCGCTCCGACCCACTGGAGCCAGCAGCACTGTCCCGACTCACTGGGACACATCATCACCGCTCCGAACTACTGGAGCCAGCAAAACTATCCCGACTCACTGGGATATCATCACCCCGACTCACTGGGGCACAATCGCATACAGTTCCGACTCACCGCGAACTCTGCGACTTCCGGTTCCGACTCACGGGAACCAACCTTCCACTGGCCAGGCACGCATCATAAGATTTACGGACGACTCAACCTGCTATCGACCTCCGGTCTCCGGAGGGGAGTGATGTAGCGGCACCGACGCCGCCACTTAGAAACAAATGACATGACGTCACACAAATCCTGCATCGCGCAAGCAAAGTTTTCGGCGCGATTTGAACGTATACAACAGTCCGACGATAACCGTTGGGCAGTTGCCCGGACCAGACACAACACCCGTCTGGTCGGAGGATCCTCCCTTTTCTATGGAGGTTTGTGGGACTTTACACCCTGTTCCGCATACCTCCAAAAGTTTATTAAATATATATATAGGTATGTATTATATAAAATATCGATACCGGAAATTTCAATTGTCGTAAAGGACATTTTGCCGAAAATGAGTTATATACATATTTGGAATCAGCGTTGCGAGCTCTATCGATTGGTAGATTTAAAAAAATTATATCTTTAAAAAAAAGCCCCTTACGACCTGGCTTTCCAACAGCTCTAGCGCGATTTTTTTTACTATTTGGGATTTATCGTAAAACTAATTTTCATGAGGGAGCGTAAAGTCATGTTTTAATTATTTGTGAGGTCGTAATCCTCATTTTTGCATTGAACTTTGTATACGACATTATAAACATTAACGATTATTGCCAATCAAAAGGTCGTAAACCTGTTATTTGGTAATCGAAACCCTTACGACCAAATCTATGCTTTGCTTTAACTTACGTAGGGGAGACCGGGTACAAAAGTAACATTTTGTACTTTAACTTTGATTTCTGTTTAGGTGTGATTATTTTATAGAAACGAATATAACCATTTAAACATTCTGTTTATGGTCTTTACATCGGTATCTCAATTTCGCTGTTTATTGTTCATTTGATATGAATCACAGAGACTCGAAAAAAAATGAGAAGTTGTTACTTCCGACCACGTAGGCAGGACGAAAGTAACACATTGTGGGTCAAAAGTAACAGGCCAAAAGGGATCGTAAAGAAAACAATATGACATATTAAATCAACATATTATTTATTTTAAGACTTTGTATTCAAAGAAGTTGCATTTAAAATGCTCAAAAATTTAAAAAAAAAAAAATTAAGAAAACAAAACAAATTATTATTCTAGTATTGTATCTTCAAGTAATGAGATCAGTATTTTTTAAAGTTTAAGTAATCATTTTTATAATCAGCCTTATTTTATTCAGACTCACAATTGTGACATATATAATTAGCATCATCATGGACACATTCGGCATGTGACCACATTTTGCACGAGAGGCATTGAACCCACTGTTCATTTGGCCGGCTATTGACAAAGGTTTCTAAACAAACGAGACAAAAGCAATCTTCGTCGTCTGATTTGTTTTCCTTCTCTTCAGCTGCCTTCTTTGTCTTTTTTCCTTTTCCCTTCCCTTTCGTAGATATCAACTTTTTCTTGCCATTTCCAGTATCAGGTGTTAAAACCGTTCTCTTAGCTTTATTTCTTTCTAGGTATTCTTCCTCAATAGCGTTTTTTTCGGGCGTGTCCGTCAATATTGCTGTCTTACGTTTTTTACGTCCTCTGCTTGATACAGTCCTCGGGCCTGCTTGTGGTAAGGGTCTCAGATCTTTAGGTGTTAAATCAAATGGCTGAGAAGAATTTGCTTGCTGTAACCCGCTAGGTCCTGGTGTAGGCGAATGGGATCTTTGATTAGATGATAATATATTTGACAAATCATTGTTAACTGTATGCTCGATAGTTTGGTCACTTGTCGCTGGAAGATTATCAACTGGAGTATCTGGATCAACTTGGGTGGTGGTCGTTGCATCAAAACTAGTCAACACGTCATTAGATGGATTTTCACTGTTTATTTGTAAAGGCCGATCAGTAACAGATGATGGTGCATAATCAACAGCAGTAAATATATTCCTATTAAATGGACTTATACCGGTACAGGTAAATCCGGCTATTGCATTTCGATCGGTGACTGAAGCAGGAAATGCTTCTCTAACAATGCCAGGAATGTAATGGATAGTCATTGTTTGACCAGGATGATTCCGCATCCAGTTGTCTGTTGCGGCGTTTATCATTTTTTTGAATGGTCCAAATACTGCTCTATCTAAAGGCTGAAGCTTATGGGTGCAATGGGGTGGAAACGACAGCAATACTATTCCATGTTTTCTACAAAAATCTAGAGCTTGGATAGATATATGCGATGCATGATTGTCGAGCAATAACAAGCATTTTTGATCAACTGTTGGCTTGACTTGTCTTTTAAAGTGTTCTAGAAATAGTAAAAATTCTGCTTCCTGCATCCATCCACTAGCATTGCCAGCTCCGGCACAACCAACAGGTCCTTCTCGTATCATGTGCTCTTGGTATCGCTTTAATGGGAAAACAAAAAAGGGAGGTATGTGTCCACCTTGAGCATTAATCGCAACAGCAACAGTTACTAATCTCCCACGTTCTGCTGACGTTATTGCGCCTACTTGTTTAATTCCTTTTTGAGCTAAAATCTTGCTAGGTCTTTGTACAGTGGTCACCCCTGTCTCATCCATATTCCAGATATCCTTAGGCTCAAATTTGTACCTGTCCATTACTTCAGCAAGATTATCAAAAAACTTACTCACATTATGTTCGTTGAAGCTCGAGGCTCGCGACAGGCTTGTTGCTTGAGGTGTCCTCAAAGAAAGGCTCGGGTGCCGTTTCAGAAAACCCGTCAACCATTCCTTACCCGCCATTTGAGTATCATGCCACTTTTCAGGAAATGTTTTTCTATTTTTTACCGCCAACTCATATGCCAGTTTACGAACTTCAGGTGGAGATAACCCGAAATAAACTCCAGAGCACTCGATCAAATAGTCCCGTAGACATTTTTCCTCATCATTATTGAAAACTCTATTGACACAACGATAACCCACTACGGCGCTAGTATTTCCTGCTTTAATTTTTTTTATATATCTGTATAATGTTACATGACAAACATTATATTTTTTTGCCAATGCTCTAATTTTTGTACTATCTCTTGAATGCTCTTCAGCCGCTTTTCGGTATACTTCCGTGTCAGTGGTTCCTCGTGTGGTAGTTCTGATGCGTTGTCGCGGCATCCTGTTAAAATAAATACACACATAACAATGATAAGCAAAAAATAGTTAACAAATCAGTACGGGGACAAAAGTAACATGTTACTTGTGTACCCATAGGGCTATGTTACTTTTGTACCCGACCATATTTCTGTTAAAATATAAAAGATAACCTTAAAATGAAACGTGCTATACAAAAATGAATTAAAATACTGTGTAATCAATCTAATCAAGAATTAACATGTAAATATTCAGATTGGTATCATCTATAAAAGACTACGAAAACACTAAATAAGAAAACGACAAAATACTTACGTTTGGTTTGCGAAATCACAAAGCGTCTTCTCACATAACCTAACAGCGCGAGGCGCGCGTGGCGACTGAATGCAAGCGAGGGGGGTACCGCCCCGCTGTGAACTTACGACATCGATGCGGTGTTTGACTGTTGGATATATCTACAGAGCATTTGTTACTTTCGACCCGCCGTTACTTTTGTACCCGGTCTCCATTAGGGCGTAAAGGACGCTTACTTTTTTATTGTCCTTTACGACCCTAAATTTAACAAAAACACAATTATTATAGTTTTTGTCTCGTTCTTAATGCCGACGGCGCAAAGAAGTGTGCGACGGGTTACGACAAGTTGCGCGGAGGCACGATGCTAGGGCAACGGGGGTGTAAGTAACGGGTGCGGGAGGACCGCGACTCATACGATCCATTTCGCTACGCCATTTTGTACGGATGCGATATCGTTAGTGAACGGACGTGTTTGTTTTTTGTAAAACATTGGAAAACAATGACGGAAAAACAACCAAAGAAGCTATGGAATTCTTTAGAATCCAGAAAAAGGAAAGTAGACTCAATATCGCGGTACCAAAGCAAAATGTTACGGTAAGTGATTTAATAATAATTAAATGTTAGTAGGTAGATAATGTAATTTAACTAAAGTGAACGTAGGTAGGTTCGATATTGTTCGATGATTTAAGATGTTTTCGGCCGTATTATTATTCTTATTAAGTTATATATTGAGAATAACATTTCAAAAATCCTAGGATGTTTACGAGATCTGAGATTATGATACCTAATGATTTATAATTATTTAAAAAACATGTCTGTGGGCTGGAATAAAATTAAATCTGGAATTATGATCTTATTCTCTGAATTTTTTCACGTTGCCTAGCTGCTTTAATTCAATAATAAATTATTGTATCAAGCCGTAGCTTGAGAAACTTTTTATCTAGATTTTGTTAGGCATGGGAAATTATTATGACGATTAAAAGGTGATTAAGTTATGTATCTAACGCTAACGTTTGATTCTGTCTTTCAACTTTTTAATTTCATGTCACGGTAAAAACAATAGACAAAAGTTTATGAGTAAGCTTCTAGTCGTTTATAAGTAAGGGGGTTAAAGTATTGGTTGTAAAGGACATCATAACAAGATTTTGTGGTTAAAGTATTGGTCGTAAAGGACATCTTAACAAGATTTTGTTTGCTATGATATCCTTTACGACGTCCGTTTGGTAGGTACACATAATAAACTACTAGTGGTTAGCGCGCGAATCGCGTTTTCGGACCTCGTAACTTGCGATCCTCATATCTTCGGAACCCTGAAACCGATTTGGCTCATCTTCGAAGTTACAAACTTATTACATCCAAATCGGTTAAAGGGTTCGCGAGTTATCGTCGGACTTAAATACATACAAACATCAAGCGCCGATTTGTCCCAATAGACTTATACATAAAACTTCGCTTTACTACCTATTGATTTGTATGATTTATTTTTATTTGATATGATCTATTGGTATACTATTTTAGAGTCGACGCTGAGCATTATTGTGATGCTGACCAAAGCAGTTCAGGTATTGAAAATGAACGTTCAATTCCTGAAGAAACAATGGTTGAAGACAAATATTTTGAAATCTATAATAATTATGTCACGTAAGTTAAATGAATTATAATTAATATCACACTAATATAAAAGCGACTCCCGCGTGGTGGAATACGTAACAGCTCATTCCCTCTCACAGAGAGGCCTGTGTCTCAGCAGTTGGGAACATTGAAAGTCTGGTGATGATGATGAAAGCGAAAGTGTGTATATGTGTGTAAGTGTTATTCGTACTAATTAAACTTGGTATGTAGACATCTGACTGGACGTCTGGTTTAACACAAGCTGCTTTTTACCCAGATACTTATGCGATTTCTGCAGGCATACTGAGTTTGTTTTTTCAGGAAAACACAGCGTCCCAGTGGGAACTCTCTTGAATCTTCTGCTAATAGTAGTGAAATAATAGATGATACAGATGAAGAAAGTTATTGTGAAAAAGCGAACACATTTTCTAATATAATTCGACATCAAAGCAAAGTAAATATTAAACAAAATGAAAAACTTTCCAAAAAGCAGCTGACAAGATTATTAAGATCCGCTAAGTTTGGTGAAAATTCTGTAATTCCCACTATTAATAGTGTAATATTATTACCACCACCGCTTGCAATATGTCAAAACCGAAAATCACAACAATTTAACAATCAGGCTACTCATATAGTCGAGGTATTTACCGCTGACGGTATCCAGGACATGCTTCCGGGTGATGTTGTACTTGCGCCTGAAGCTGCAATAAAGAAGATCACTCAGACTACTCCCATTGACGAGGAACTTACTGCTGACGTTATCCAGGACATGCCTCCGAGTGATGTTGTATTTGCGCCTGAACCTAAAATAAAGAAGATCACTCAGACTACTCCCATTGACGAGGAACTTACCGCTGATGTTATCCAGGACATGCCTCCGGGTGATGTTGTATTGGCGCCTGAACCTGAAATAAAGAAGATCACTCAGACTACTCCTATTGACGAGGAACTTACCGCTGACGTTATCCAGGAAATGCCTCCGGGTGATGTTGTTTTTGCGCCTGAACCTGAAATAAAGAAGATCACTCACACTACTCCTTCTGACGTTATAAATGAGCTACTGGCACATCATTCCCGTGACATTACTTGTACTGAAATAGTAACAGACAACGATGACCAATCTACATCATTTCAACAACCTCAGGTGTACACTTCTTTGAAAACAGTGGTCTTTGAGCACGAATCTGAGGATATAGAAGAGAATAAGGGTTCTCCTTCGCTTATCAATATGTTTGATACATCTTTTTTTGATCCAATTACCGACACCAATGATCATGATATGAATTCTGAACACCCTAAACTTAGTAAGAAAATACCTAATAAGATATTAAAATCCTACGTTGATTATCTTTCCGATAATGAAGACTTTTCAGCAGGTAGTTCCGATCTTTGGAGCATGAATGAGTCCGAGAGTTCAATTAATAGTGAGAATAAAAAGAAAAAGTGTACGAAAAAGAAACAAAAAACAATTAATAAGACTGAAAAGACAATTAAAGAAAACTTAATAAAAATCAAAACCAAAAAGGAAAACAAAAGTAAGCTTAGGAAACAACAAAAAAATTCTGGTCAGTCATATGAAACAAGATCAGGAAATATAATAGAAGAGAAGTCAATGAAAAGAAACCCATGCTTACCTGATGTATGTGCTAGAAAATGTTACGAAGTATCAGAGGATAGAAGAATGAACCTATTTAATTATTTCTGGACTCTAGATGTTCAGCGTAGAAAAGACTGGATAGTAAGATGTGCACAACCGATTCCAATCAAAAGAAAAAAAACTAAATGTGTAGAAAGCAGAAGAGGCCAATCATTTGATTACGTTATAAACGAAGGTGAAGGATCTAGACCAGTTTGTCAAAAGTTTTTGATTAACACGTTAGATATTACCCAAAAGTTTATTTTATATACAGTAAAAAATGCACACGAAAATATGGCAAGCGTAGAAAAGAGAACATGTCATGCAGGGAAATATAGTGATGAAGATAAAGCATTGGCAAAAGCTTTTATCGAAAGCCTTCCAGCCGTTCCTTCGCATTATTGTCGTAAAAAGAGTTCATGTCTATATTTACCTCAGGAATTTAAAAGTGCTACAAATTTATTTAGGATTTATCTCAAACACTGCCAAAATAATTCTAAATTACACCTAAGTGAAAAAGTTTTTACCAAAATATTTAATGATGATTACAATATTCGATTCCATACTCCCAAAAAAGACAAATGTGTCACGTGTGTAAAAGCTGAAAATACTGAATTATTATCAGAAAAAGAAATCAAGGACATGGCTGTTCATCTCGAAGAAAAAAAGGCTAGCTACCAAAGATTTAAAATCCATCAGAAATTAACTTCCAACGATACGCTCACCATTAGCTTCGACCTGCAAAAAGTGCTGAATACTCCTCATGGAGAGAGTATGTTGTTATATTACTCTAGAAAATACGCCGTTTATAACTGTACATTCTATGAAAGCCAAACCAACAAAGGACACTGTTATATATGGGGAGAAAGCGATGGAAAAAGGGGTGGCAATGAAATTGCTACTTGTATTTATAAATTCCTACTAGAAATTGATAAACGTCCTGTAAAAAATGTTTTACTTTATTGCGACTTTTGCCCTGGACAGAACAAAAATAAGATAGTTCTCACAGCCCTACACTACTTTTTACAGAATTCAAAAAACGTTGAAGTGGTCCAAATAAATTACTTATTACCTGGGCATACTTATATGCCCGTCGATTCAATGCATGCAGTCATTGAACGCGAGGTTAGACGAATTATTGTTTGGAGTCCGAGTCAATGGCCGACGTACATGGAATCTGCAAGAAAACGTCCTGAACCATATATAATTAATGTTTTGGAGTACTCCGATTTTCTCAACTGGGACAGCTTGGTGTCTGAAAAATTTACCAATATTTCTCAAAGGCAAGTACAGCTGAAAGCAATGCGCATTGTCACTTTCAAGAAAAAAAACGCTAAAAGTATGGAAGTTAAATATTCAATGAAAAAAAACGAAGACGCTCAAGTAGTAACATTACATGATGAATATAAAGGAAGAGGATCCAAAGGAAAAGGCAAAGGAAAAAAAACAAAAAAACAAAACCAAGATCTAACAGGTGCCAACAAAGTAGAAGATGATACTTCTAGTACTGGTTTACCAAGGCTTTATGACAAACCTAATCCTATACCTGTCGCCAAGTATATCGATTTAAAGCGTTTATGTACTAACGGAACTATACCAAAGCGATTTCATAAAGAGTATATAGATCTACCGTCTTTAGGAACTGTTAAAGACAGTCTTCCTGAAACTGACGAGGAAGACGATATCAACACAATTGATCTCTAAGATTTTATTGTTTGTTGCCTACTTTTTTAATAACTTAACCAATGGTTAAATATGCTAACCAATGATTTCAAATTTCGGTAAAACGCGTTTATTCCTCAATTTTTAGTCTTACAAATGATCAAATAATTAACTCTCCAACTTATTTGAACATTTGTGAGGCTAACAAATGAAGAAAAATTGTGCCGAAACCATTGGTTGAGTTAACTACGGATAAAAAAACTGGGCCTAAGTTTTATTACTAATAATTTTAAAAGACTGAAGTTACTTGTCATTTAATTAATACTTTAGAATGTCAATTATTTGAGTTTTAACCTCTGGTGGGCAAAATTTGTTATTATTTTGGTTATTTTAACTTTATTATTATGTTTAAGACTATTCTGATGTTTGAGTTTCATTAATAATTGTTAAAAAACTAGTTATTAGATTAGTTTATTAGCCTGTAAAACGTAAAACCTTGATCTCTCTTCACTTTACTGTTTACGTTTAATTACTAATAATTTTAAAAGACTGAAGTTAATTTACATTTAATTATTTTTTTAGCAGTTTGGTGTTTTATTTTTATAATAATTTGCTTTATTTGAGACTTTTCAGTTTTATTAATGAACGAGTTCTACGAAATAAGCTTTTTATTTGGAAATTAAATATTTAGTTCCTATTAGAATAACATTTTTGATACTTTTCTTTACTAAATATTTTGAATAATAAATAAAAAATAGTAAGAAACCTTTTATTTAACTTAGTTTTACTACCTATTGTAGGTATTTCTATTTAGAACTTTAGGTGTTTTGTTCCTTTTACCCCCTTAGTCTCTGATTTAATTGACTTGTATTACCCATTAATGATCAAGATTAATCCTTTACGACACATCTGACTTTATCATAATCAATTTTTCGTGGCTGTAAAGTACTTCAGTTATTTTTTTTTGGGCTGTAAAGGACTCTCATTTTCGTCAATAATTAAGTTTGGTTTATTTAGTTAACTTATATGCATAGAACACGAAAAAATAGTTAGGGTTTCTTTTGACACCATGAATATAGTACTTTGTTTGAAAAAGATATTAGACAAAAACAATTTTTTTTTTGTTTTTTGGCTCTACTGAAAACTCGTGTTTTGTCCTTTACGACAATTGAAATTTCCGGTATCGATATGTATGTATGTGTATTTAATGCAATCTATTATTATTATTTTTGTTGCCACGTTTTGAACAATGCACCTGCCATGTTGTCTCTACACCACTCTTGGTTGACTGGTAGAGAATGCCTAAGGCATTAAGTCCGCCATTGTACTTTTGTGCATGAAGTTTAAATAAATAAATAAAAATCGAAGTTGGTCAAAATGTTGACATTTTCGATGTGATGATGCAGTTGACCCTCTTTTTGATGCTCTTTGTTTATTAAGTTCACGAGTATAAGAATCCCTTAGGGTTTTCCATTTGCATTGCAGTAATATAGCTAAAAATAATTAATCAATATTTTAATTTATAGGTACTTGGCAGAAGGTTGCTGTCTCACAAATTTATATCATACGTATAATAGAATAGAATAGAATAAACTTCATAACACAAAAATCTTATATAATTAATTTTACAGTTACATATATGGCCGCCAAGTACGTGCAATGCTATTTTACACATGTGTCTTATTAAAAGATTTAATTGTAAAGTAAATAAGGCTCAGCTCAGGCATGAACTGGCCCACGCTAGCTATATCTTTGATAATTTAAATGACAGGAGAATTTTAATGGAGGGACCATTCGCTTGGACAGTGGTTTACCTCTTTGCTGTTTACATACATAATCAATATCACCAGCTGGCAAACTAGGTAAAATTGGATTATGATGGTTTGGTTAGTCATAATTATCACCAGGTTGTGTAAGACCGGGCATTTGCAGATCTCTTAACTTAGTAGCATATCTTCATGAAGGCCCCTAGCACGTAGGTACCACGGGTTTTCATCAAGCATCTCCCAGATCACTGTTAAACTCGTATTCCGAGGAAAATTAGCGGCAGTTTTCAATGACATACGGCATTGTCTCTCTAGTTCTGTAAGCTTGGATTTACACACTCGCGGATAAAGTTGCACTATGCCATAGTCTATGATCGGTAACAAAGTTGCTTTTATCATTTTAATTTTTGTTCCAAGTGATACCTTGCTATATCACCCTATATTTGGTGCCAACATACCGCGGACTTGTTTAACTTTTTTAACTGTATTTTTAACGTGTTCTTTCATTACTAGTCTTTGGTCAAGGTGTACTCCAAGATATTTAATGCTGGTTTTTATTGGTAAACTCTCGCGTTAAAGTCTAACTGTTCGTCTATATTTACGTTTGTATGTGAACATGGCGCAGTCCGTCTGGTTGACGTTGCATTGTAGAGCCCACTCTTTATAATAATTGATGATCGTATTGGCAGCCCATGCTGCCCGTCGTGACGCAGTATCTGGACGACACGCTTCGTTAAGAATACAAAGGTCATTAGCATATTGTGACAACGTGATACCGGCTATGTGGTTTCTTGGTATATCGCTCACATATAGATTGAAAAGGATTGGCCCCAATATAGACCCTTGCGGTACTCCATGTGGAACTGGCATCATTTTTCCATACATCGTGCGGTATTTGCGACGTGCCTCGCGGCCTGAAAGATAATTCTCAATGAGTTTAGTTACGTTATTTGCCATTTCAGCGATGAACAGTTTCTTACTCAGCCCCATGTGATATATGGAATCAAATGCTTTGCTAAGGTCAGTAGAGATAATTGCTACGCTGTTTCCTTGAGCCAAAGCATTAGTAATAACTTTGCCATTTCGTTATATTTGGGTGCCAGTTCCTTTATTCCTTGTGAAACCATGTTGATACTCTGGAGATGAAGTTTAGTCTATTAATTCCTGAGAGGATCCAACTGTGCATAATCTGTTCGCAGTGTTTCCCCATGATGCAAAGTAAGGTAATCGGACGATACGACGCAGCAGCTGTGTGGGAAACTGGGTGATTGTATTTTCCTAAACAAACCGGGCAGGTTTGTGTAGGAAAACAATCACCCAGTTTCCATCTCTTAGGATATAATCCAGTGCGCAAAGTGTAATTGATAATACGTGCTAATGCGGGTTACCTATCATAAGTTCGACAAACATTTGGCCGAATTTCATTTCACATAAAACTTTTCAAATATTATCGTTTCGTTATTTTTTACTTCATCGAAGTCACGATTGCCACTGTCTCAGTTGACCTATTTACAATTCGTTTTTTTCCGTTACTCCGACGTTTTAATTGGTCGAAATACTTTTTGCCGAAGTTACACTTAGCCGAAATAACATTTGTTCGAAATATTTATTTTTAAACACATATCAAAATACTAAGTGAGAGAGAAACAGGTGGCGAATACAAATGTTTAAAACAGCGACTTGAAAAAACAATTGTCGACGAAGCCCCGCTCCGGGCCTCCTATTTCTGTCTGTAGGGTCTAAAGTAAACTAACACGAAGGAGATGACGAATCCCCTTCGAACCTAACCTATCCGTGTAGTGGTGCCCTAAATTCCCGAGCTCGCCTCGCTCGCTCTTGGACGAATTCTTTGAAATAATTAATTATTAAGATAGATAGATAGATAGATTTATTTATTTGCTTAGAATGTAGGTAATACATTTAGGTGTTACAATATTTTGGATCCTTATACATTCTGCCTCATGGCATGCAAAAATTTTAGTAACACTACTATAGATTATACTATTTACTTAAAGCTAATTAATAATATAAGAACATTAAAAATTAAATAGTCTTGTCATTCAAGAAATCCGATACAGAGTAATAGCATTTTGAAAGTAGTAATTTTTTAAGTTGCTTTTTAAATATTCTTAAAGGTTGCTCTTTAACAATTTTTGGTATATGGTTATAAATAAGAGGAGCCATGCACATAACACTCTTTCTCAATAATGCAGTTTTATATCCACCTATGCATAACATATCTTCGTATTGAGTTCTTAAACTTGTAGTCCTGTTTCTAGTATTTTTCAAAGTTGGGAATAAGTGATCATTTGTTTTTACAAAAATGGCTATTTCTAATATATATAAGCATGCAAAAGTTAAAAGATTATATTTTTTGAAAAAAGGTATGCAGCTGTCGGTCACATTGAGTTTAAACATAGATCTAATACAGCGTTTTTGCGCCTTAAAAATATTTTCTCTCTCGCTACAGTTTCCCCAGAATATTATACCAAACCTCAATACAGAAACAACTAGACTATGCCATCAATACTGTCTGAATGTTAACTTTTTTTGTTAAACTATATAAAGCATACGCTGCTGAACTTAGTTTTTTGCATACATCATCTGCTTGAGTTTTCCATGTCAGTTGGCTATCAATTGTAATTCCTAGAAATTTTGCTTCATTGACCTTATCTATTGTTTGTCCATTATAATGTATATTCATATTTGTGGCTAATATTCTTTGGTAATAGTAAATTACTTTTGTTTTCTCTAGATTTATAATTAAGTTGTTTTTATTAAAAATGTCTAATGCATGACAGCTATTAATAAATCATTTGCATGAAAATTCGAAATAGATACGTAAACACAGACAAGACTGCGTAAAGTCGCTTTTGCAGCGATTCGTTTCTGTCACTGAATTTTGTAGCACAACATATTATTTATTGACTTTTAATGACACTATTTCAATTTTAAATTGAAAATGCTACCAAGTTACCGGCTAATATATTTGTAACTAAAAATATGGCAAATGAAAAAAGTCAAAAGAGGCTTCGGCCAAAATCAACAAGTTATTTTGTAAAGCGGTGAAATGTAGATCGGGAAAATAATACCTATGGCAATTGATACTTCGATGTTATGAAATTATGTAAAATAATGCATATAGCAAAAAAGACGTCGGTCAATAGTTTTCGGTAAAATGAAATTCGAACAAAAAAGATTCGGCAGAGTGATCGGTTCCCGCTAATGCGTATGGTACGCTGGCCCAGCAAGTTTCAATGTGTCTGCTCTTAGTTGGTCAGGATTGTTTTTAAAAAGGCGAAGAGCTCGTACTACCTCACCCAAGTCAGTTTCTGGAAGTGGCTGGTATGGTGTGAACATTTCAGAATTTTTGTGATCATGATCCACATTCGCAACCCTTACAATTGCGGTGTCAACTAAAGCGTTGATTGTGTCCTCCTCAGTCACCATTCCAGGCAAGTCAGGCAGGCGCTGTGGCTTAGCTTTCAGTGAACGTTGTATTTGCCACATCTTAGTAAAAATGTTCTCGGGACTTTCAATGACGGTGTTCCACTGAGTCTCGCGGTATTCTTGTAGGGTCCAGTCGGTGCAGAAGATTGGTTAGTGGTTGCTAACGGATTTTACAACCACGCGAATTTCCCTAATTGCTTGGGTGCTATTGATGCGAAACATATAAGAATAATCAAACCACAATACTGGTTATTTGTATTACACCTATAAAAATTACTTTTCTATAGTTATTTTAGCATGTGACTTAGAATATTGTTTTACTTTATGGTGTTGGATCATATGGAAAGGCAAATTTTCACGTCAGTAATTTTTACAAAAGTCTCCAAGAGTAAGATGCCCAATCCGTTGCCAATTACAAGTAATGGACAACCAGTGCCTTTTGTTTTCATCGGTGACGAAGCATTCGGGATTAGTAATTTTATACAACGACCTTACGCTGGCAATAATTTAAATGAGAAGAAACTTATTTTTATTTATCGTTTATCGAGAGCACGAAGTTATATTGAATGCTCGTTTGGCATCATAGCGAATAAGTGGAGAATTCTTCATCGTTCGATAAATGTACAAGTACCCTTTGCTGAAGATATCATTCGTGCGTTGTAACGGCTTGGTCTGGGCAGGGTAGCCAGCGCAGGCCGCTAACGGATAGTAGGTCGTTAGGTAGATGGTAATGAAACAGCTGGACAAGTTAATACATATATTGAGGGAACTAAAGATCCACAGCTAGGTCGCGGGTAATTAAAGTCACTCTGTTCTGTGCCGAGCACTATCACACATAGTATATAGGTAGGAAGGGTACCCTCCCTTGGCAGCACGTGGTAGACGCTGGGAGAGCTGTCAGCACAGGCTCCGCGACCGGCGGCCGGAACTGTAGTGGCTAGGCTGCTCAGGGTAGTCTGCGCAGGGTAGGCTGCGCAGGCACCGGCTCGCATGGCGGTAGGCAGGCCAAGACCTGAGCAGCAGCGTGCAGCAGCGCATATATATTCGCATGGTTTCTTATTATCTACGTGATCATATCCTGCTGTTTTTAAATACATTATATGGCTTCTTCAGTAGGGTATGTCAAATATTTATTTTCTAGAGAATAATCTCGCATTTGTATATAATCTAAATTATCTTTGTTTTGTAAAAAAACAAGCATTGCATACTTCACAATTTTTAATATAGTTTTTAGCTTTTTTAAAACGTATCCTGTCACATATGAAATTTGAGCCTTAATTTTTACATAATTTATTTTGGTTTTTAAAATTCAACATATGATCACTATTTAAAATGAGATTGAAATCAATTTCAAGAGAAGCACAAGATGGTTTAAATAATAATCGGCCTAAGGTATGAAACATACTGTCACTGCACATGTCCTTTTCGCAATTAGAACCTGCGGAGTGCACGCTATTTAAATTATTAATCAACAAAGCAGCAAATGTGTTTCTTGCCCCATGGCTACGAAAACAACCAATAAAAATTTCTAATGGGTCCTGATTAAAATGTCAGAGCCATATGGACCTACAATCGTGCTCCTCAAACAATTTATTGGTCAAATAATCAACATTTTCTAGACTAATTATCCAGTTATTGATTAATACAACAGAATATTACATTGGTACAACAGAAGTTTTGCCTACTTTTGTCACAAATTTCATTGTTTGCATAAGCAACTTGGCTTCTTTCCAGACTTTGAAGTGACTCCAACTTGGTGTCACTGCATCACAGAACATCTATACCCTAGGTGGGAAGAATATCAACTTCAAACAAAAAAATTGGCACCCGTATTAAGCGCCATCTCTGTGGTGCCATCTAAAACTTTTTTGAGCGGGCATTTTAAATAAACTCAACTTTTTTGAGCGGGAATTTTGAATTATCTCAAACTTTTTCGAGCAGGAATTTTGAATCGTGTGATTAGTACTAACCACACTTATTCAGCGCTGTTCAGCTTTTGTCCATAGAAAACAAAGATTTTGTATGAGACGCGTACAGCGCTGTTCGGACACGTACGCGTCTCATACAAAATTATGTTTTCTATGGACAAAAGCTGAACAGCGCTAAATAAGTGTGGTTAGTCCCTAAAGGTAGGTATAGGCTTCATAGTTGCTTATTTAAAAAAATGGTTTATGATTACGAATCAAAAATATTATATCGCTTGGTTTTCGTTTCAATGATACTTATTGCTAAAGTGAAACGAAAACAAAGTCAATTATGGTAGTTATAACAGGAACTGTTTTTTTAACTTAATAATAATAAAAAAGTGGTTATTGACATAAATATGGTTTATTTAGATCATGAATATATAATATTACTGTCCACATTGGTACACAAATATAACATTGGTACATTGAAGGACGTAAGTGACGAAGAAATTAACAAAACTTTAGTAAAATTTATGCGTGTACTTAACAGCTCTTATGGCCAGGGTAGCGCGCGAAATTCAAATTATCTTGAGATTTTTGCAATTTGCAGGTCAGTATTATGGCCGGATATATATACGTGTATGTTGATTAAAATTTATGTTGCCCGACCTTAACACGTATTTACAGAATTATAATCATTACAGTCATCAATTACAACTCTAAAGACCAATAAGTAATCTTGAATGATTATTTCATGAAATCTTAATCTTTGAGGATATATAATAATACTAATATATGGAGTTGTATTACTGATTCTGATTTTATACATAAATATTTGTTACAATCGCGAATCATACTTTAATCAACATACACCCAGACACTGAGCTGCAAATTGCATAAATATTAATCAGACGTGAGGTTGACAGCACAAAAAGAAAAATTTTAAACCAATATTCTGCAGGATATCAATTTTCTTTTTAAGAGCAGATGCAGAGTATTCTTCTGCAAATTGGCGATTTTTTTAAATACAAAATCTCTTTATGCAGATGTGAAACACGCTATTATAAATAAATAATAAAGGTTTATATTTTTATGTTCTGGACATTTATCGAGGAACTCACAATGTATCGAGTTATTAAACAAAACTTCAACTGTATCTTTTATTTTCTTTTTATATGCCTGTCTCTAAAAAGCTATTAATCATTGTAGCACCACTTTCAATGCAGTTAATGAGATCTTTC